>OZ024719.1:44879017-47376852 GCA_964016875.1 Fallopia convolvulus | reverse complement strand
ATCGAACCTTAACAACGCGAGTAACATAAGCGAATTTAAAATCAAAGATTGGAACGTCGCAAGAGCAATCGATACTTCAGATTCCCACATTGTCAAAGGGCGCAGAAAAGCATGAAGAAAACGTGCTAAATGGGAAAAACCCATGAGAGATTACATAAACTTAATTTTGATGGTGCAATATGTGCAGATGGTGTACCCTCGTCCGGATTCATTCTCAGGGACTCTGCTGGCTCCCCCATTTTTTTTGACGGAGGACTGATCGGTCGACAGTCTGTTTTGATCTCCGAGACCATCGCATTACGCCAGAGACTTCTCGAAGCCATTCGCCGTGGCGTTCCTCGGATTCAGATTGAAGGCGATAATGTTCAGCTGGTCAAGGCCGTTCTTGGCGACTGGTGTTGCCCAAGATTAAGTTGTTGCGATAATGTTAGCCCACTTCCAGGATTGGAGTATCTCACATATCTATCGGGAGTGCAATTCTGCGTCGGACTTCATCGTTGGTTCCTTCAGACGTGTATCCTCCATCTCACTTGCTATTGATTCGGATCTGTTGATCTTCATCCGTTAGAATGCTCTAGGGCGAACACTAATCTACTAGTGGCCTCCCTAACTCCTTTCCTTATAAAAAAAAAATAAGATTAGGGTTGATTATATTTTAAGTTCTAGATAAGTCCGATAAGTCTAAGGACCTTAATTATTCCAACTTTGTTTCCCTCTAATCGATTTTGCGGTCAAAAAATCCTGTATGCTTCTAACTCTCTCCTTCGGATCGCCTGCCTGTTCAACTTCAACCCGCCTCTCTAGTCTCTAGTATCATTTTCCCTCCTTCACTACTCTCCATGAAAATACAAAAGTGAGATACACAAATTGCAAACCCCAATCCAGAAAAAAAAGATTCCTCCAAATTTCCTTCCTTCAACATCAGATTTCCCCATCTTTATGATCCTTCCAGCTTTTGGACACACCCAAAAAAACCCTAATTTTCTCTCTCATCTGAACCCCTGATTCCGCTTCTTTCGGTTCAGATTTTCTCTATTAGCCTTTAATTGCATAATTGAATCTGTGCAATGCTGATAACCTGCTTGAAATGACATTTTCGCTTTGAGATGTCCGTTTGAGTTTGCTGTTCTTCCCCTAATTAATCGATTGTCGGTATAGAGTTTCATTTCCCCCGAAATGCAGCTCTGGTCTCTATGTACCCTTAAATGATCTAAGGTTCTGCACTTTTTTGGTTTCTTGCTGCGGATTTTTAATCAAAAATGTCAGATGATATGTTGATACACTTCTCTTCCAACTCGTCAAATCAATCTGATAGTTCCCTGCCTAATAAAATCGCCAAGCTTGAAGCTCGTTTGGTAGGCAAGGTCTCTGGCCCGATGGCTGTTGCGCAGTCTAACAAAATATCTTCTTCCTCTGCTAAGTTTGGTGCTTCTGAGTGCTTGGCCGGATCGGCTTCTTCTAGTGACTCTGATGATGATGTGAGTTTATCCTAGAAATAGACACGGTCACTTTACTATTAACATGCTTCTCTTCTCATTGTTTTTTTCCCTCCCTCGTATATTATCACAGTTCACTTTTTTTCTATATCAGTGCTTGATATATAGACATAATTTTGCTTGATTATGGTGGAAATGGATTTGTTGATTATAAAACAGTGATAATGTTAATTTCAAGACCTAGATATGATGTAACTATTGTCATTTTGAATGTTCCGGGGGAGGTTCTCTTGGAGTGTTACTCATTATTCAATCAGTCTAGTCATCTTGCTTTCTGCAATGTTTATTCTACTCCTATGATTTGATATCCTCACCCCCATCATCATCTTTTGAACTCTGACAATCTTGTTTTTTTGTTTATTTTAGAATGGCGAAGAGTTTCTTATACAAGCAAACACTCGAAAACGACAAAAGATAGAAGATGAAGATGATAGCTCATCCGTGCTTAATAATGCTGAGGTATCTCTAACTGTAAGATTACCATAAATAACCTTTGGAAACCTGATTTGCAGATTCAGTTGACTTTGTTGTCAAAGTCTGTTTTGCTTTGCCAGTTTCCTCTTTTTCACCAACTGTATATTTTAGTATTGGATGCATGCCAAAGGCCAGCCTCTGGTTTCTTAAAACTATAGTGACTGTTATATTTGTTCTAGTTCTACTCGAGTGGTTCTTTATCTTTCATATCTAAGCAGCTGCTTATTTTCTTTGCTACCTAGCTAATTAACTTCAAATCACTCATCCTTGGGTTTTATAGGAATACTTAAATGTCAAAGTTTCCATTCAATGTTCAGCCATGCACTATGTAGATACAACCTATTGTGATTCATTACATATTTCTCAAATGAATTTCGTAATTTAGGTGGTTGCTGATGAAAAGCAAATTGCAACCAAGACTGTGCCTGACATGAACAGAAAAAAGCAAAACCGTGGAAAAGGGCAGGGATTATCAGGCAAAGGTCGTGGTTCTAAGGCCAATGATCAGGCAAAAATTCAATCTTTGCCCTCAACGATCTCTCCGCCAAATGGGCATTCTGAGAATTTACACTATAAGGTATGACCTATCTTGTAAAATTTTTTTTTACTCATTCATCCATTCCTTTTAGGGCTTGTTTGTTTCTATACCCGGAATCGGGTTGGAATGAGGAATCGGGTTGGAATAGGAATGAGCCATACCCACCTCAAAGGGAAGGTATGAGTTTGTGTGTATTTTGAGGGAATGGGAATGAGCCATACCCAAACCTTGTTGCATACCAAACACCAAAAAAGGGATAGGCCATACCTAACACGATTCCTTATACCTTAGGTATAGAACCAAACAGCCCCAGTGTAGTCTAATTATTACTAACGTGGTTACCATATTGCGTTTCTAATTGAGAGGTTAGAAGTGATGTACATTGATAAAATGCTTTAAATATCGATAGAGCTTTCATGTTTGGACATTTGCTTCTTTGGTAGCTAGTCACAGCATCTTTGTTGAATGGTTTGAGTTTAGACCTCCAAAAAAGGATCTATGTAAGATTTATCTCTAACCAAATTTTGATGAAGGCTAATTTATGAGATTATTGAACCCTCTTTTGTGTGCAGTACTTCCCTTTCCTAATTCTCAGGATTTAGATGTTCTCTTGAGAATTTTAAACATCTTGTAAACCTATTTTATTTCTGGCTTCAGCGTTTTCTCTGTGATGTCAAATGAACATTATATATTGGATATTGCCATTTACTTAGAATTATTCTGATTAGTTCGGGAACCTTTGCAGGATAGTAGGAACAGAGATTCGCTTGCAAATGGTGAATCACCTTTAAAGGAACATTTCATCTAATACTTTATCTTGATAACTACGTGCCAATAAAACCTATAGAAGTATAACAATACGCCTCAGACTTGAGGGCAAGCAATGAGGAGAAGATTGAATTTGTGAGCTTGCTTTTTGTCTAGGACTTTTCTTGTAAACTATTCCCTTATTTTACCATGCTGAGTGTGCTAGCTTAAGCTAGACATGACAACGCATAGTAAAATGTTGCCTACATCTTGGCAAGATAAGCCTCTACTTGTCATGTAGTGGGTTGATGCATAAGGATATGATTGAGTAGGGGCCTTGCAAGGCTTTGGAGTTGTCTAGTCTTTTCCTTGTAATTTGGTAAGGCTTTAGAGTTGAGTTTTCTTGTAAAAGCTCTCCCTTACTTTACCTTCTTGAGTGCACTTGCTGATGCAAGGCATGACGATGCATAGTAAAGTATGGCCATCGTCTTTGGCATGATTGCCTCATCACTCTTGCATATGGATAGGTGTGGTTTGAGGCTTTGCTGGGCTTTGGAGTTGCATTGAGTGTGAGTGGTTTAATTAGTTGTTAGTGCTTGTTAGTTTGGGTTTGAGTTTTAGAGTGTGTTTGCTGTCATAACTCGTTGTTATGACTAGTTCTGTAAACTTTCCCCTCTCTTCTATAATAGTTTACCACTTGCAGAATATGCCTCAGACTTACATATCCAAATAAGAGTAGAAGGACAAAAAAAGATAAATGTAATGAGCATGGCTAAATTAGGGTAGAGTGAGGGAAATGAGCGAGGAGCTAGCTGCCATGTCATAATTTTGTTATGTGAAGATTGTCATGTATGGTACTATAGGCACATTTCGTATTTATCATGTATTAGTAATTGCGATAATATAAATGGAAATTTTTGTAATAGGAAAGTATGTTTGAAAATAATATTAAAGTTGTCACTTTCTCCTGTATCTCTTCTATCTTTCTTTCCAATTTCCTTCTCATTCTCCTGCGTAATCCTTCCCTAATTCTTCTTTCTCCCTTCTCAATTCACATTTGAGAGCCAATCCTAGAAAGCAGGATCAGGCCATTCTTGGATCATCACCTGAAGAATCTTGAGCTTGATTTTTGTCAAACATACCTATCTATTAAAATGCTACCTATATATATATCCAAATAATAATACTTTACAATATGACATATGCTTATTATACCATACATGAAAAACATGCTTTATAACACTGAAATCTGATATTCAAAATCTGATATTTACGATATATGTCTTTTGTGTTTCAGGAAGAGAATTCTTTGCTACGTGCAAAAGTTGCAGCTTTGGAAGAGGACCTACGAAAGGCACGACAGGAGGCCTCTGAATATCAACATCTGGCGCAACAATTAGAGAAGGTACATTATTTCCTTTGTTTCTATCCAGCTCTACACTACCTCTGCTCAATAATAAATATCGTTTTAGCTCTTGGCACAATTTTTAGGAGTGTCATCATTTGAGCTAAAATATTTCTATTTTTAGTCCTTTTTTATTAGTTATGCTATTTTTTTTAAACCAATGGGTATAGAGATATGAGATAAAAATGATGAGCAATCTAATCCTCAAGAGCAATCATTGTAATTTATGAATAAATTTTCACTAAACATATCTAAATGAAAACAGAAAACTATTGGTTAAAAAGTTTCAAGGCTAAAATGACATTTATAATTAAACGGAGGGAGTATATATTTGATCTAAAATCCTTATGCAAGAACTCTTTCTTTGCCCAGGAGCTCAAGGATCTTAAAGATAATGAACAAATAATGAAGCCAAAGGTTAGTGTCTGATCACTTGTTCTTATGTGGTTTAAATTTTAGCTCTATTCCTTGCCCTTTATGAATGCAAGATTGGTGTTTACTTTGTTAGTCTTTGTAACATTGTATGCAACGTGTAATAGTTAATGTGACATCTAATTTCTTGTTTACATACTATGTATGCTTACATTTTGGGAAATAGTTTATTTGATCTTGCCTGTTGAACTATTAATATTGCATTTATTTGATACAGAGAACCAAAATGCTGTCAGATCTACTGATATCTGTTTCAAAAGCAGAAAGGCAAGAAGCAAGAATGAAAGTTCAACAGGATTCTTTCAGACTTGGAAATGTAGGGGTAATAAGGTAATGTCATACTACGTTATAAGCAATTAAATGATTGCTTATTTTTCATAGTTCATATCTGGGAAACGGCTTCGTGCCTGAATTTCTGCACAAGAAGCTTTATGACAGAATGTTCTATCCAGCTGTAGATTTTATTTCATTACACGTCATAAGTTTACATCCTAATTTTGTTTGTGACCTTTCAAAAAGATGGGTATGATTATGTTATTCATCTTGCTTAACTCTCCTTTGCTTTGTTACCTTTGTATTCTATTATTTTAACATCTGTTTTCTGATGTTGCTTGGGAGAGGTATGTTATTGCATTGGCTTTAGCTGAAATCCACAGGCTATCTAATTGAGTGAGATTTTCTCATTTTTTACATTGTTTTTACTTATTTCTCGTTAATCGGTTTTGCAGGGCGGGGACTGTCTTATCTGAGACATGGGAAGATGGGCAAGCGTTGAAAGAGCTCAATGCTCATCTTGTAAGCTCGGGTCGTTTTATTGCTTTAAATGTGGATTCCGATGAACCTGATATATATCAACCTTATGTCTTATTTTGACTCAGAAAAATCACTCCTATCATTATATTCTCAAAAATTCTTTTTAACAGTCTGTACTCTTATTTTAAGGCAAATGAATCAAAAGCAATCATGAACTGTTTTTTTTTTTTTTTTTAACTTGTGGATGGATAATACCCGTCTTTTATGCACCATTTCCCCCCGGTCAATGATAAATTATATGAGTATATTACATCATTCTATTTATTATACCATCGGAAATTTTGTTTCTGAAAAGATTTGGATGATTACATTGCTTAGAATCTTGTTTTCCTTGTAGAGGCAATTACTGGAGGCAAAAGAAGCTGTGGAAAGGCAAAGAAAATATTTGCGAAAGCGACAACCTGGTATACCTTTTTCTTTCCTTGCTTATGCTCTAGATTTCCTTTGATGTGCTTCTTGATTACAGTATCCAGCGCTAGGTAATTAGGACACTTTTTGACTGTTTGCTTCATCCAATTATTTTTCTATGCAACAAGTGATGTTATAATTATGATGTGATCCAAGGCTTTTAATTTTGGGAGCCAAGTGGTTGACCTCTCTTTCTACTAAAGTACTAATCCCGTCCATTGGACGGGGCAAAATTTATATTCAATGTTTTTTATCCTTTTAAATGTTTAGGCATTTGGAAATCATGACATGTGATTATTGTTCTAAAAATCATGTCTAGGCCCCGTCTAGGCCCCTCCTAGGCACTGGAAAGTCCCAACCCGCCTAGACATCCAGTCCCTCTAGGCGCCCGTCTAGGACCGCGTAGGCAACCGTTCTGGCTGTCTAGGCACTAGGCGGCCCCTCTCCGCACAGGATCCGCCTGACGTTTTTTAGAACATTGCATGTGATTACGCATACTAAATAATTTCATTATCAAATACCATAATTAATCTTGTACAAAAAAACAACATTAAAGTCGTACATATATAAACTATTTGATTACTTAATCGGTGCATATCAATTTAAGATATAGGAATTTTTTCGCATCTAATTTGGTACTCCCAAGTGTTGTTTTCACTCTAATTACTTAATCTATCACCGATTTTTTAAGTTTATTTTATTGATTGATTTTTTCGGATACAAATTAATGTGGTTCTCGTGCATATGAAATTGTGAATAACAGACAATGATATTGTATCTTTCATATGTTTTCTAAATGATATGTAATAATTATTATTTTATTTTATTTTAAAATAAGGGAATTTAAATTCCTTAAAGGAAGTGAATAGCCAATTGTAAATTTTTATTTCATTTCCTTCAAAAAAAGCCTTTATATTCTTGTTGTATTTCAATATTGGTAGAAGTCAATGCAAAAGGACTGGGCATTTATTTGAAAACCAAGGATAACTTTACTACTAGTTGTTAAGATTTATGTCTTTCCTTGCTTTCCTTGTTGGCTGAGTGCCATGGTTGCTATGACTCAATTATTGCTACTAAATAGTAATTCAGTTGTTGTGATTAATTATGCCACAAGTTAAATATTTTTTATCTTTCTTTTTTTTTTATATGAAACATTGTTAATTACTTATACTATTTTATTTTATTCTTTTGAAGATAAAAGTGATGGAGGTAATGCAGATTTAGGAGTACAAGAAGAAGACTTCGCTTTCCAGGATGAAATCTATAAAACTCGTCTAGCTAGCATCAAGCGTGTATGTTTTATAATGCTGGCTTTGTTCTTTTAGTGACGGATTGTTCCCCAAGTCACTGATATGCTGATTTTATATTATTATCTTTGATTGTGTAGGAGGAAGAAGTAGTTCTGCGTGAGAGGGATCGATATGAGATTGAAAAGGGGCGGCTTATACGTGAGATGAAGCGCATACGAGATGAAGATGGTTCCCGCTTTAACAATTTCCAGATCTTGAATCATCGATATGCCCTTCTTAATCTTTTGGGAAAAGGAGGATTTAGTGAAGTTTACAAGGTTGAGTCATCATTCTGATTCTGCATTAGCTATTCTTGAGAACATTCTATTTGCAGCAATTTTATTGAAGCAGTGTTTTTCTCTGCCAGGCCTATGACTTGTTAGATCACAGATTTGTTGCATGTAAGCTTCATGGCTTGCATCCTCAGTGGAGTGAAGAGAAGAAGCAAAGCTACATAAGACATGCTATACGAGAATACAATATTCACAAGACCCTGGTGCATAATCATATTGTGAGGCTCTGGGACACATTTGAGATCGATCAAAACACATTTTGCACAGTATTGGAGTATTGTCGTGGTATGAAGAATCTTGTAGTTTTATGGTTTCTCTCATTTTTTGCTGCTGCAAAAATATTTATTGACATTGTATTTTGTCAGGCAAAGATCTTGATGCAGTTCTGAAGGCAACACCTATATTGCCAGAGAGGGAGGCAAGGACCATAATTGTGCAGATTTTTCATGGCCTTGTATACCTGAATAAAAGATCACAAAAGATTATTCACTATGATCTGAAGCCTGGGAATGTTCTATTTGATGATTTGGGTGTTTGTAAATTGACTGACTTTGGTTTGAGTAAAATTGTGGAGGAGGATGTTGGATCACAGGGAATGGAGCTTACATCCCAAGGTGCTGGAACCTACTGGTGAGTTTAGCCTCGTACTGGATTTATGGAGTTTTCAGCATGGACTTTTTGGGTTCATACTTTGTCTCATACAAGCAGTATTTTAGAAGTGTTTCATTATTTTTTTTTTGTATGGGATACGTTCTTTTTTCTTTTTTAATCTTGTATTTGTCTGGTTTCAGGTATTTGCCTCCTGAATGCTTTGAGCTCCACAAAACACCAATGATATCATCAAAGGTAAAATAGTCTATCTCCAATGTGAAAGATGTGGCATGTATTTTGCCTCTGGAATTCTATTCACTCTAAACCTGACTATCACTTTGTATGGCATTTATTTTCTTCAATATCAGGTTGATGTCTGGTCAGCTGGTATCCTATTTTACCAAATGCTCTTCGGAAAGAGGCCTTTTGGGCACGATCAAACTCAAGAGCGAATCTTGAGAGAGGACACTATTATCAAAGCTAGGAAGGTTGATTTTCCTTCAAGACCTGCAGTTTCTGCTGAGGCAAAAGTGAGTGTCCTTTTCTATCAATTGAAAAATTGATATGGGCCTGTTTTCAGTCAATTGAAAAATTCCTTTTCATAGGGAAGTTGAGTTTCCCTAAAACATTTCTATGGCCTTTGTTGTTCATGATTTTGGTAAAGACAGTCTAAACATAACGTCGACTGGATTTGGAGCTTAACTCTCTGACTTTGTTTGTTTCAGGAGCTAATCCGCAAGTGTCTAATTTACAACCAAGTAGAAAGGCCTGATGTGTTAACCATAGCTCAGGATCCATACTTCATGTATTACAAGAAATAACTCAAATGACATCACGCAGACAGGACTCAAGTTTTCAGAGGGCGAAAGATGGCTTGTTGCATGGTGACAAGTAACCGGCTGCTGGAAATTTTTTGTATAGGGTTTTGTATTGTCTATGAAAGTGTACATATGCAGCAGCTTCTCTTTTCTCTTGCCCTAGCTACTTTTACTAGTGGCATTGGTCTTTTTTTTGCTGTTCGTTTTTCTATATATTGTCCCTCACCATATGAAATTATGAGTGAATGAAGACCAAAGGCTAAAAAAACTAAGGGAATGCGACTTTCCAGTGTTGCGGCATAGTTTATTAAAAACTCCTGCCTGGCTACTGTAGTGGCGTTTTGGCTTGAACATGGGTTAGACATTTATATCGATTTACATAGTGCTTTTGTTCTTGTATGCACTTATGTAACCCTCCTGAAGATTTAGATACTATTACTGAAATGGATTATACTATAAGAAGCCGAGCTAACAAGTGTATTTTTGTAGTCGAAAATTCATTCTTTTTAGATCATTTCATAAAACAATCTATTTGTAATTAAATTAAGAAGCCGAGCTAACAAAATGTATTTTTTTAACAAATAGTGTATTCGAATTTCTGGTTTGTCAATTAACTATCTTGAGAGCTCTTTCCAACCTTTTGAGAATATTCCGAGGCAGTTTGCTCAGTTAATTGCTTCGGATTTAAATATTCAAATAACCACCTCGTTGGAAAAATATTTGGGAATCCCAATTTTAAAAGGAAGGGTTCAAAATTCGGTTTTCTCGGAATCTATTTCCAAACCAAGAAAGTACCTTTCTCAATGAAAAACAAATTCTATATCTCAAGCAGGCCGTCCTGTTTTAATCCAATCTAATCTCCTACGTCACGTAAATTACCTTATGCAAAGTGTTCTCTTACCTAAAGGTATTTTAGAACAAATTGATAAAATAACAAATCTTTCTTCTGGAATAAATTTACTCCTAATCATCATTCGCTTATTTCGTGGGATATGGTTTGTTCCCCTAAGGATTGTGGAGGTATGGGCCTGCGTTCTACGAAGTCTAATAATATTTCTCTTCAAATGAAATTTCTTTAGAAAATTATGCATGAACCAGATAACTATTGGGTCCGAATTATTAAAGAAAAATATCTTCGTTCAGAATCTATCTTTAGCTACCAAAAGAAATCTTGCTCTTTGCAGTTTGGTAGATTACTCAATATTCGGAAGAACTTTTCTAGTGGCCTTTTTTTGGGTAATTGGAGATGGTTGTTCAGTTAATTTCTAGACTGACCCGTGGATTAGGAATACTTCTTTACTTGAATTCTTTGATAATATTAATATTCACTTAAAAGTTTCTTCATTTATTACTCCTAGTAAAACTTGGAATTGCTCGGCTTTGTCATTACTTGTTCCCCCTCATTTAGTTCAACTTATTATGTCTCTTCGTATTCCTTTATCAACGTCTGAAGATGGGCTAGTTTTGCTTCCAGCATCTGATGGTAATTTTTCGGTAGCTTCTGCTTCTTCTCTTTTAGCTTTATCGTCCAATCAGTTTCAGGTTGGTTTTGCTTGGATTTGGAAAACTAAACTCCCTCCTAAAGTTCAAAGTTTTATTTGGAAAGCTTGTGCAGATTGCCTTCCTACGACAGATCGTTTAAATTGGTTCTATAATTGTGTTCCTAATTGCTATTCTCTTTGTGATTTAGAAAATGAAACTCTTAATCACCTTTTTTTTCACTGCCCTTTTACTCATAAAATGATCTCTGGTCTAGAATCTAGAATGAATATGACCTTCCAATTAGTTTCATCCGGTGGTTTTAATAATAATTTGATTGCAACCTTAAACCTTAATTCTAATAGTAACATTCTTTGTTTTCTTTGGTGGTTCATCTGGGGTCATCGTAACTCAAAATTGTGTAATCCTGCTCGTCTCCTATCCAATTTATTGCCTTTTGAATTAGCTATAACTCAACATTTTCAATGGAATTCTGCTAATTTGGTCTCTCCCAAAGTTAAGAAGGATCCTCGCATTAGGAAAAATCACTTTGTATGGATTAAACCTCCAAGGGATTGTTTAAAACTAAACTTTGATACTTCTAAACGTTCTTCTGATTCGGTTTACGCTAGTTTCATCGATAGAGATTCTAATAGTAAAATTTTGTGATGTGACCGTATTCAACTTTAAAATATGTCAGTATTGCAAGCTGAAGCTATGGCTCTTTTAGAAGGAATTAAGGGAGCTTCTTCCCTTAATATTTCTCGGTTAATCATTGAAGGCGATAACCTTGTTCTTATTAATTCTTTAAAGAATGTATGGAATGTTCCTTGGGAAATCCAGTCTACTATTAATGACATTAACCATTTGGTTTCTTTTATCCCTCATGTGGTTTTTTTTTCATTGTTTAAGGAATGTAATGCGGCGGCGGATTTTTTAGCTAAGTGACCCTTTGATCTTCCTTTGCTCCTCCTTGTTGTTTCTAAATTAAACCAAGAGTCATGTTTTGACTCTTTTTTGGTTTCTAATCTCAGACTGTTGTTTAGTCATCAACCTTTAATTCTTGATTTTTGTAATATTATCCACTGTGATGATTTAGGTTGGTTTTGTTCTCTCAGGGCAATCTAATGTTGGTTTTCTTCAAAAAAAAAAATTATGAGTTTGGTTCAATTAAATAAAAACTTTTATCCTGAAAAATGGAAAGTGCACTACAAAATGCGAAAAGTGCATTACAAAATACAAAAGTGTACTACAAAAAATACGAAAAGTGCACTACAAAGTACGAAAAGTGCAAATGCGAAAATGTGCACTCCGAAGTAGAAAAAGTGCATTTCTTATAGATGAATGAAGATAGCATAACTTTATTAATGAAATAAGGTAGGTATTTATGCACACAATGATAAGATAATAAGGCAAGGTAATCCTAGAATATCACAAGATAATCCTAGAATATCACAATATTATAAGCCTAAATACAAAATACCAACATAATATAGAATATCTTATTTGATCTCAATATCCCCCCGCAAGCTGGACGATCGATCAACAAGGCCAAGCTTGTGAAGAAGCACCATGAACTGAGGTCGAAGAAGTAGTTTAGTAAGAACATCAACAAGTTGATCTTTTATAGAAATACAAGCAACTCGAAGAGCTCTAGCTTGAACCTGTTCACGAACAAAATGATAAGCTAATGCAATGTGCTTCATTATCGAGTGAAACACCGAATTGGAACTAAGAAAAGTCGCACCAACATTGTCACAATACATTACAGGTTGATGAGGCAACTGAACATTCATTTCACGCAGCAGAAACGTGACCTAAATTAATTCAGAGCAAGCATCAGCAAGCGCCTTATACTCTGATTCAGTTGAAGAGCGAGACACGAATTTCTGTTTTCTAGAGGTCCAAGAAATCGGTGTGGAACCAAAAAAACCAGATAGCCCATAGTAGAGATATAATCATCGTTATCGCCGACCCAATCCGCATCAGAAAAACCATGTAAACCGAGTGATGAATTAGCCGAAATATGAATGTCGAGCTCAACAGTACCATGTAAATAGCGAAGGAGACGCTTTAAGGCATCCCAATGTGATGTTGTAGAAGCTTGCATAAACTGTGACAATTTATTCACACCAAAGGCAACATCAGGCTGTGTGAGGCCAAGATATTGAAGGCTCCCAAACACCATTTTGTAATCCGAAGTACTCAGCAAAGGAGAACCCAAATGCCGAGATAGAGGAAGATTTGAATCAATAGGCGTGGAAGCTGGTTTAGAGTGTTCCATGCCAGTTTTGAGAAGAATATCTTGTATGTACTTCCGTTGAGATAGAAATAAACCTGAGGATGAACGTGTAACTTCAACACCAAGAAAGTAAGAGATCTCTCCTAGATCCTTGAGTGAAATTTTTTGAGCAAGTGTACTCAACAGCCGATTGACAAGAGAGACATCATTGCTAGTGACGATTATGTCGTCAACATACGCAAGGAGTTACACATGAAGCCATCTCGACAATAGATAAAGAGAGAGGCGTCAGACAGGGGCGAACGAAATCCAAGCCATAGGAGAAAGGCTTTAAGTTTATTGTACCAAGTCCGAGAAGCTTGCTTAAGACCGTAAATAGCTTTCTGAAGACGACACACATGAGTAGGCGTCATAGGATCAGTGAAGTCGGGAGATTGGCTCATAAAGACTTGTTCATGAAGAGTGCCTTGTAAGAAGGCATTATTGATATCTAGTTGCCGAAGTGACCAGCCTTTGGAGACCGCTAAAGAGAGAACAACACGAACGGTGACAGGCTTCACCACAGGGCTAAAGGTTTCGGAAAAATCCCAGTCTGGGCATTGGTGAAAGCCTTTGGCAACAAGGTGCGCCTTGTACTTGTCAATCGAGCCATCCGATTTATACTTAATACGAAACACCCACTTGCAACCCACGAGATTTTGAGAGGAATCCGAAGGCACAAGGGACCAAGTATTGTTTTCTTGAAGAGCATCAAATTCTGCTTGCATGGCAGCCTGCCAAAGAGGATCTTTCAAGGCTTGGGTTATGGTTTTTGTTTCTGTGGGAGAGGAGACGTGTGAAAGGAGATTGAGTTTTTGAATGGGTTTGAAAATATTGTTTATCGACCGAGTGACCACACCACAATATGGGGAGGGGCTGGAGCATTCGGATTTGAGCTAGGGTTCAGATTAGGGTTTGCTTCCAAAAAATTAGGGCTAGGCGGGGAATTAGGGTTTGGTTGGGAATTAGGGTTTACAAGAGAGGGGGAGGCGAGTGGGAGTGCGTACGGCTCCAGATTGGGGAGGACAGCCGTAACATTAGAAGGGGGTGGGCCCAAGGGAGGAGTGGAGGAGTTAGTTGGGGAAACAGAATCTGTATTTGAGGAAAGTGAGGGTATAAAAGATATCGGATTATTTGTTGGAGATAGTGAAAGATTTTCTCCAAAGTTAGAATGGGAAAGAGATTGAGGAGGAGATTGTGTGGGTGACGTGGACAAGGGAGGCGGCTCCATAGGAAGGAAAATTCTACCCACTCATTACCCATTAGGGTTTCAGGTGAAGCTTGAGAAGAAAGTTTGGTATACGGGAATTCGGTTTCAATGAATTGAACAGCGGGATGTGTAAATCCGTCGGGTAACCGGATCAAGGAACTGATACACGCTCTGAGAGGATGAATAACCAATAAAGACACACGGGATGGAACAGGGATCAAGTTTATGTGTAGTGTAAGGCCGAAGCCATGGGAAACAAAGGTAACCAAAACACCGAAATTTGGCATAATTGGGCACAAAACAAGTGAGCTTTTGATATGGAGACACAAATTGGAGAGTGGAAGTGGGAAGACGATTTATAAGATAGACTACCATGATCAAGGCGTGAGGTCAATGATCAAAAGGAAGGTCGGAAAGCGTGAGAAGAGAAAGGTTGGTTTCAACGATATGACGATGACGTCTTTCGGAGAAACTATTATGTTCGGGTGTGTGAGGTGGAGAAGTAAGATCATTAACCCGTTCGTACTTAGAAAAGATCGAAGCGTGACATACTCACCACCATTATCCGAGTAGAGAATTTTTATTTTGTGTTTGAAGAAGTTCTCCACAAGTGAACGAAATTTAATGAATACAGATTGTGTTTCAGACTTGCGTATAAGAGGATAAAACCAGGTATACTTAGTAAAGTGATCCACAAAAATAACATAATACTTGAGTCCGTCATAAGATAAAACCAGAGAGGTCCAGACATCCGAATAAACAACTTCAAGTGGATATGAAGAACAAATTCTAGAAGAATGAAAAGGAAGTTTATGACTTTTATTAATTTGACAAGAACTACAATCTGATTGCAAAAAATAAAGAACTGCCTAAGTTAAAATTCCTGTGAAGAAACTTGAAAATTGTTGAAGATGGTTGTCCAAGTTTGTGATGCCAAGAAGCAATGGGAAGTTGACGGTGAGCAGAAAACGACACTTGAGTAGAAGTAGGCCAAATATAGACGCCATCAACGCAAGGACCACTAAGAATTGTTGAACTCGTTTGGATATCCTTCACAAGAAAACAATTATGTAAGAAAATCATAGCGTAGCGGGTTTCAAAAGTGAATTTTGACACATAAAGAATACTTTTAGAGATGGAAGGAACACATAGAACATTTAAAAGTTGGAACGTTTGAGAAGGAGAAATTCAGTAGATGAACCAGAGTGCGTAATTTTCAAACCTTGACATTTTCCGACAAACACTTCGTCAGGGCCAGTGTAAGGTTGATGAAGGGCAAGATTGGTAAGGTCATGTGTTAAGTGATGAGATGAGCCCGAGTCAACGAGCCAATTTGCATTGTTTGAGGACGTTGAGGCATGCTTAAATTGAGGTTGAGTTTGAGGAAAGAGATTGAAAGGCGGAAATTGGACTTGTGGATACTATTGGCGAAATTTAGGGCATTGAGATATGACATGGCCAACTTCTTTGCAGAATTGGCAGCGGTCAAGGAAGGGTTTGGACGTGGTGGGCGGGGTCGGCAAAATAGGGTTGTAGTTGGGCGTTGGAGATGGGTTACGTGGGGGTCGGAAAGGGTAATTAGGGTTAGGGTTTTGTTGATAGTTTGGTGGAGGAGTAGGGATCCAGTTTGGAGGAGGTTGCGGAGGGGGGTTCGACGGCTGCCAGGGTAATGGGTTAGGGTTGTTTTTGGCTCTTGGTTTGGATTGTTTTTGGACATTGAGGGCCGTTACTGGAGCGGAATCTGAAGACTCTTGTTTGATCTCAATCTCTTTAAGAAGGAGTTTTTCATGGAGCTCCTCAAAAGAGATGCAAGTGTCCCTCATGTTAACAACATCGATAGCTGACTGAAAACTCGAGTTCAACCCTTTCAAGAGGTAATCAATGAAGTCCTCCTGAGAGAGCGGAGATTCCAGTGCAGTCAACAGATCTGCCGCAGACTTCATGGCTTGCATGTAATCCGACACCGAAGAGGAGCCTTTCTTAATGGCTCGAAGCTTTTGTTTAACTTGTTTCTTGTGACCATGCAAGGTGGTACCATACGTTTGTTTGAGAGCATCTCAAACTGCCTTGCAAGTTTTGGTTTAAGTAACAAGCATGGCAACCGAGGATGAGAGCACACCAATCAGCGCCCCATAGAGGAGACGACCTTGGCGCTTCCATGTGAAATAGGCCGGGTTTTTTATTGTAACGTTTTTTTGAGCAGTTACTTCCTCATCGGGCAATGGATGAGAACCATCCAAAAACTTGAAGAGGTCATAACCCTCTAGAGTGGCTTGGATTTGAGTCTTGCAAGTGAGGTAGTTTGTGGGTGTGAGTTTTATGATATTGGTAAAGTGGACTATTGTAAACGGTTTTGTTTGTTCATGAGGATTAGCAAGAGAGGTGGCAAAATCATGTGACATGGCTAAAAAAACGTGGGTCGTGTGGTAGAGGAAGAAGAGAAAGGCGAGGATCGTTAGGCGTATGATACCATATAGATGAATAAAGATTGCATAACTTTATTAATGAAATAAGGTAGGTATTTATACATACAATGATAAGATAATAAGGCAAAGATAATCTAGAATATCACAAGATAATCCTAGAATATCACAAAAGATATTATAAGCCTAAATACAAAATACTAGCATAATATAGAATATCATATTTGATCTCAATATTTCTTTTCATTTTCAGGATAAGAGTTTTTTTCATTTGAATCAAACTCTTCAATCATCGAAGTTTTATTTTTAAACTCTTTCTTTTTCTTCAAACAATGTGAGATGACATGAACTGCTATAATCGACTGTAAGAAAATGCCACCATCCACCAAGATTGTCGTCACTTACATAATTAGTTAAATCTAGCAAAACTTCTTCGGCTGATGTATCTATAACATCCATTTTGGGTCCTAAAAAGCAGGCCCAGGGAGCAGTCTCTCTTCATAGAGATAGAGCTTGGAACATTGAGAAGAACCGAGAGCCACACAAAGAGAAAGAGCCACAAAAATGTCCTTCTCTTCATCCTCCTTCCATCCAATTCCAAGGCCAAACTACACCCTCTCGAACGACGTCGTCACGCACACTCAGGCCTGACTCCGGGTCTCGGTGTTGGTGAGGTGTGAATCCAAGCAGCCGCAGAATGGAGAAGGAAAGTTGCCAAAGCTTGGGATAGGCTCACCCATCATTGTAACTGAGGCTCCCAAGATGATCAAGACAGCAGCCTCCGTCCCGTGTCTTCGGGTCAATGCGGGCCTAATCAAGACCGGTGATGTTGGAAGGTAAAACAGAAAAACCCCATATTCATTCTTGGCTCAACGATGATCAATTAATGCACGACTTTGTACTGTAGTTAATTCGATTTCTTGCAGGATTGTGTCCCGGAAGCCCATGGATGTATGGGCAGTTCGGTTGAGCATTGGAACTTATCTCATTGATGGCAAGTACTTTAAGCCTTTGGAGATTGATGACGAGTGAAGGAGTGTGTTGTAATATTTAGTTTTGTGTAAACATTTGAATCAAATTTCAGAAATGGAAATAACAGAATCTTGATAGCATTTCTTTACTTTTTTTTTGGAGATTGAATCAAAATCCAAATTTAAAAATTAATAATAGAATCTTATATGGAGTAGCATTTATTTACTTTTTTGGAGATTGATGTTGAGCGTGTAATAATAATAATAATACTTGATAGTTTGTGTGAACATGAATCAATGTCCAAAAAATAGAAATCAATAAAATCTGATAGCATTTATTTACTTTATCCAAATCAAAAGAACAAACAACTCTCTCTAGTCTCTACAAGAATCTGAAATCTCAAACTCCCAATAGAACAACTCTTAATATAACCCCCTACAAACAATCTTCACCCTCAATAACCCTTTCTGGGTTTAGTAGTCAACCCAAACCCAAATGGAAACAACGGATCATAATGCTTATCACCCATGTTCATTGGCAACTGATCAACCGACTTAAACCATGTACGCGCTAACTTCCCAGTAAATCTGAAATCACCAAACAGAACATCAGCCACGCCCTGGCCTTCGGTTCCAGGAAGCCAAGCAGCAACCAAGGCATCAATGGTGGCCAAATAAGGCTGAATCACAACAGGCCTTCCAGAGACAATCACAACCACACATTTCAAGGACCCACCACACACATTCTTGATGGTGCTGATCCCCGGCTCTGATATAGTCAAGTTGTTGCTATCACCAAATGTTTCTGCATAAGGTGGCTCCCCAACTACAACAATTGCATAGGAAAATCCTCCTGACTTGGCAAAGTTGACATCTGGGTTTTCATTGAAAACAACCTGGGTTGAAGGGTCAACAGTTTTTTGTATGGCGGTTAGGATTGTGGTGCCGCTTGTGAGGTCGTTGCCATTAACACCTTGCCATTCGATAGACCAGCCACCGCATTGGAAGCCCAAGTTGTTGGCATGGGACCCGGCAACAAGGATCTTGGGTGCTTTCTTAGGAAGTGGAAGCATTGGCATATGAGCTGATTTTCCATTTTTGAGAAGAACAAGTGATTTTCTGACAGCTTCTCTTGCTATTTCTCTATGTTTCTGGCTGCCGAGTTGGTTGGCAAGGCTGAGGTCAGCATAGGGGTTTTCGAATAAGCCCATGATGAACTTCACTCGAAGTATTCTCCTGACAGCATCATCTATTCTACTCATAGGGATGACGTTGTTCTGTACTAGAAGCTTGAGGTCACTGATGAATTCGCTAAAATTCATGGGAATCATAATCTGCAATTAAAGCCAAGGGGGGAAAAGTGAAAAACATGCCAAATTTTCACATGGTTAAACACTTAGGACTACTACACAAAAGGATTTTTTAGTTCAGAGCTCAACTGACCATGTCAATGCCAGCTTGAACTCCTGCTTGAACAGAGTAGGTATAGTTGGCATGGGGAGGAGAAGTGATTCTGTCAATGCCCTCCCAATCTGATATAACAAATCCCTGAAAAATCAAGCCTGAAACATTAATCCAAAGCTACCAACATCATAGATCTCTTAAAAACTTCTCTTCTTTCTGTTTTGGTTCTTTTTCTGATCAATTGACAAAATAATTGTCGGGAAAGGAAAAAGCCATGTTCCTTACCCTGAATTTGAGCTTGTTCTTGAGGAAATCAGTAACAAGATAACGGTTAGCGTGCATCTTCATTCCATTCCAGCTAGAGTACGAAACCATAATGGTTGCAACACCTTTTCTTATAGAGTCAAGATATGCAGGCATGTGGATGCTCATTAGTCCTTTTTGAGGGATCACAGTGTTGTTCTCATTGATCCCGTGTGTGGTACCACCATCTCCCACAAAGTGCTTAGCACACCCGGCTACTTTTTGCCTGATACAAAGTTAAGAGTTAACAATTAGTCTGAAGGGGTTTTTGATCTTAAGTAACATGTAACAGAACCTTGTAGCTAAGACTTGATGTCCTCCTTGTTCATTAATTTGTGATAATGGTTCCAAGAAAAAACATAATTGGCCTCAAAAATTTAAGGTAATGTGATCAATATAATGGGGCCTCGAAAAGGAGAACTCTTACTTTCCATGACCGATAACTTAAGCTAATATCTAATATAAGGAGAACTATATAAAAACATATTGCTGTTTAGCTATGTAAACAGTTCTCAAACTGTTATAAACAAGAACTCTTACTTTCCAGCCACATAGGGAAATCCCTTTGGATAATCAGCAGGAGCTTCTCCTTGCAAGCCCGGTATGATCTCAGTCATCATTTGAACTATTTTGTGGTCCTCGCTGTAGCTCTCGTAGCACCTTCCCCATCTTGGATCCCTGCAAACCTGCAACAAAATCGAGAAGAACCCCTCAGTTTCATCTTTCAAGCCATGATGCAATCAAATGATCCACCCATTCACGACACAGATTGAGTTTGTTACCGCAATGCAAGGAGCAAAGGCATATGGAATGCCTGTAGCTCTAACTTCTAGTGCAGTTGCAGCTCCAATCCTTTTGAGAAGTTCAGGATCCCTACATCACCAATGACAAAATCCAACACATTTTCAGATAAAGTATCATAAATTGATGCTCAGTTTCAGCTTAATAAGAACCAGAAATCCACAATGCAACCCCACCAAACAAATTGAGCTAGATCATGGACACCAGATTTTAGAGTTTTAAGTAATAGGAAGTATATCATCCCTATGAGAGTATCCTAATCCAAGGACAACATCTCTGTATTTTTTCAGCAAAATCACCATACAAACATAATACATGACTAAGGCTCTCATAGTAAGCATGACTTCATGTCATCATGGCAAACATTTCAGTTAATTGAAGCTAAGATAAACAGTAATCATCTTGAGTTTGTAACTTGCCTGGTAACACCAAGCCCCACGTTGTGAGGGAAGATAGTGGCATTATAAACATTGTTGTGTCCATGAACTGCATCAATCCCATAAATCATCGGAATCCCAAGCCTGGTAGCCATGGCTCCCTTCTGGAATTCATTCACCATGTTAACCCAAGCTTCAGCAGGTGCCTTTGGACCTGGAACACTCCCACCACCACTCAGCACACTCCCTGTTCATCAACACCAAAAGGCCAACAAACTCATCACTTGCTGTTCAAATAGAGCAGTAGATACCAAAATCCCCCAAAATCGACACACTTTCATAAAAAGCAACACAAATGCCCAAATTAGCATAAAAATGTACCTATGAAATTGTTCTTCATGACATCAGCAGAGGCTACTTTGCGCTCGATTTGGACCATCTGGCCAATCTTTTCATCCAGAGTCATCCGAGAAAGAAGGTCTCTCACCCTCATGTTAACAGGCCGTTTGGGGTCTTTGTATTTCGCGTACTCAGCTTCCGTAAAGCTCGCAAACAGCAACAATAACATTAACCCCAACATACAAGTTCGAAATCCCTCCATCTCCCGAAATCTGTCGTCGGATCTGAAAGAAAGCTCAAAAAAAAAGGAGAGGTTTTTCATTGTCTCAAGCGGCGAAGCTCCAAAAAGGCTCAACGTACATTAATCCGAAAGATGAAGAAATGTAGAAATCGAAGCAAATGACGAGTTCTCAAACTTACATTGCAGCGAGAAAGATGAAGATGTGCAGAGATTTCTTGTTTGATCCCCCTGAAAAAGGTGGGCAACCCCACTAACACGTTGCACACGACACTGGAGAAGGAAAAAGAGTGGGAAAATGCTGATGGAAATGCCCTGCGAATATCGGCCTACTTATAGAAGACAATCGTCAGTTCGTCACCGCCTTTCTCTCTCTTATTTTTTTTAATATTCGAAATACTTTACCACGGAGTACAGTATTAAAGTTTATGCTTTCACACACGTTAATTTAGATTAGGAAAGTTTATACTGTAATTTTTGTTAATTATTTTCTAGCTAATGTCCGGACCTCATTGTAATGGAATATATTTGGTAACCGTCTCCAATTATTTAAAAAAATACATTTAATGTTTTACCGAGAGTTCATGCATATTTTACCCTAGAGTAATTGCTTGAAACTCGATTTGGAAATTAAAATCTTAAATATAATTCACAATATATAAAATTTAGAAAAAAAATTAAACATATTCTAAATAAAGGATTCACGTTTTTTTTTCTCTAAAATTAGACATTATAGAAAAATCAATGAAACTTATCCGTTCTCATGGATAAATTTATCCACAATGATTTGGAAAGTTATTAAGTATACTAATTTCATCATTAATAACTAATTCCATACATCAAAAAAATCATTAATTAATAATTCCATACATCAAAATATTAAATATTCAAAAAATGTAATAGTTTATTATGAACTAAGCTATATATATCAAATGCTTATGCATTAAATTTACATAAATCTCTTACGTTATTTTATTAAGAGTATATAATATTTAAATTTATAAGGACTATTTGTTGCTTTGCTTATATGGTTATGTTAATTTGCATCAAAATACTGGTTATGATATTAGTACTAGTATATTTGAACTACTTTAACATGAAATACATCAAAATACTGGTTATGATATTAGTACTAGTATATTTGAACTACTTTAACATGAAATACATGTAAAATGCATTTGACAACGTGACAAATAGACAATAGTAAAACACACTTTCTTTTTGAAGGAAAAGGGAGATATAGAAACCCTAATGCAATTCACAAGATGCAATGGATTAATTAAATTAAATTAAATCAGCCTACAACGGGAGTTGTCGGATGTGGGTACCGAACTTTGCGGGAAAACTGACGCTCAATAACAAAGAAACCCTCAATTAATGAATTTAGGAAAGGTACGTGTAAATAAACGTTTTAAGTCAACAAAACATGTAATTGCAATCATACTAACCAAAAATTGAACCGTTGGGGCTTTAATCGCAACGGCTATATTCCCAAATTCTATCTCTGGTCTTTTTATGCCACTGATAAAAGGCAGAGAAAAGAGATCTACCGTACTGCACTGCACATTTCTCCCTTATTATGTGTATTTTTTGAATTGAGTGTTAAATGATAAGTTTTTTTTATATCAATTTTAGATATTATTTGTGCGTTTGAGAATGCTTAAAGTGTTTGTTTATAAGCACAAAAATGCTTATTTTCAGAAATAAGTAAAAAAGTTTACCCGAACGCACTTTGCTTATCGATTTTAAGCAAACTTATTTCCAATGCTCATAAGTAAAAAAAGAAAAAAAAAACTAACACCCCCATGCTTATCGGATTTAAGAATACTTATCCTCAAAAGTGTAAGCACGTGAGCCCATACCACAATTTATTATTACTCCCAAATCCCCCATTATCCATTCTTTCTCTAGTCACTGCCGATATACCTTCTTTGCCTTGTCACCGGCATACCTTCTCTGCCTCGTCACCGTCGGCATATATCTTCTCGTTGGTTCCATTGAAGAACGCCCAGGTCGGATGCCCAGGCCGGGACGCCCAGCCCGCCATTGATGGCCAACCCAAAGAGAGAATCCGGACTGAACGACGAACTCGGGAGACGCCGACATATATCTTCTTTGCCTCTCAAAGTTAAATTCGTCTCCAAAATTGATCAGATTGAATTTGTCCTTCTCAATTTTTACCGAAATGGAGAACGATGACAACGCCGGATGGAACGACGGGTTTGGGAGAGAGGGCGGAACGACGGCAATACGGACGGAACGACGGTCGGCATAAGTTCATTCAACAGATAAACAACCCTAAGAAGGAACCAGAGAGAGATTAACGACGGACGATGGACTCGGGATTCAGGACGGACGATGGACTCGGGATTCAGGACGGACGATGTCGTCGGCATATATCTTCACTGCCTCGTTCAAAGTCCACAAATTAAATTAAAAAAAGGATTTAAATATTTTATAAAAAAAATGGTTTTATAAGGGTATTTTAGTCATTTCCTTAGTTACCTTTTAAAAATCAGCAAACCCTCCAACCGAACACCACTTGCTTATCTCAAAAACAAACATCGATTTATCATCGGAACTTATCAGCACAATCAACTTTAAGTAACTTATCAGCACAATCGACTTATCAGTAATTTATCAACAAAGTTTACCCAAACGCACCCTATATAGCTTGGAGGCGGAGCTGGTACAGTGGTACTTCTTTGTAAGTTCGAAATACATTTCTATTCGATTATCAATTTTTTAAATTAAGCTCCTTAAAATGATAATATATTATTAATTTATATTTATTTAAGATTAATTAGTATTTTTACTTTTTTAAAAGGAAAATAAATGCATGGATACAGCCTTGGCCTAAAGAAGTAATGGCTGAGGGGTCCAAATGCCCGGGAAATGGCCCATTATAGAGATGGCCCACAAACTCGACCCACAACTCTGTCAGTCATCAATACAGAAGATGGAATAGCGAGCGTTACAGTAGAGCATTTGAACTAAAGCTCCTAAAAATGTTAACCTAATGCAGTATCAGGCCGTGACTTTTTCCAGTTGCGCACATGATTTGAAAGCTTGTGCACATGATGGGACTCTATATATAGGCCGGCCTTGTCTTGGTAATATCAGGCAAGAGATGTTGAGAGGACAAGTTCTTTCAACACATCCAACTTCTTTGTTGAACTAAAAAGGCACAACACTCCACATTGCATATTTATGAGGGATCATTAATTCTTCGACAAAGAATTTATTGCGGAAATTAGTGTTTATTGAGGAGTTTTTATATCTATACGCACAACAACAAAAAAAAGCACAATCCTAAATAAACTGCAACAGAGTTTATAGTCTGCCAGCCTAACACAAGCTTAGAGTTTCAGGGTATCATACTATCATGTGGTAATTGTCATTTAAGACCAGAGACTTGAATAGTCACTCATTTGTGAGATACTGTAATGTGTTTTGAACCAAACTCACTAATAGAACAGCACATCTACAAGAAGTGGAAGGAAAACATGCCAAGTTAGACACTTGCATCTCATTTCAGCGATAAGAAAATTGTTAATATAATTATTACTATGTCAAGAGTATCATTCTCTGGAGTGAAACAAACCTGATTTGATTCAGCCTCGTGTATAAGTTGTGCTCTAATGGGAACAAGAGCAACCACGCTCTTCATCGACACTAGCCATCTTGTAACTACGATCCCACGCATCCACTGGGGCGGAATCAGCATGAGGAACGTGACGAGGATGCTTCTCTCGTTTGTCTCCCTTTACTTGCTTCAACCCGTGTTTCAAAGCTGGCAATAACGCTTCCATGCACTCTGCTACCGCGTTTGGATTCCCTGGCATGTTGACTATCTGCAAGATTACCAACATATATCATATCCAGAGTTTTTTTTTAAGTACAATTTAAAGTTGTTCATCAAGCCAACTAAATCGAGTTGAGCATGTTAAGTAAGGTCTGATACCAATGTGGATCCTCTTATTCCAGCAGAGGCACGAGATAGCATTGCAAATGGAGTCACCTGCAAAAAATGAGTAAAAAGCAGAGCTGAAAACATTATCAGAAGCAATCTACCTATGAAGGACGGACAAAGTGTTTATAAGTTGAGTACCTTTAGACTTTCCTGCATCATGACATACAGAAGACCGGGAGTCTCTTTCTCTATTACTTGTTTTGTTGCCTCTGGTGTGATGTCTCTTGGTGTGCACCCAGTTCCACCTTCAAAAGGATCCCAATCAGCCAAGCAAAATGGAAAAAAAGAAAGCACACCAGTAGAATATATACCATTCCAACTTAGCAAAAACAATAACCTAATGGCTCAATGAGGTATAAATTTGGAACATTAATTGTCCTCCATTTTTCCCAAGTATGTTCCTATTTCTAAGCATAAGCGAAATCCAACAGAGATACCAAACGATAAATCTTTCACGGAAAGTACATTACAACCAGCAAGTCAGTAACATAATTAATAAAAAAAAAAGGATTTAAGCAGCAAACAGATGAGCATTTTTTGCTTGATTGTACATAGTTTGAGTTCCATTCTGAGCTATAAAGCATTATCCATAACCATAATTCTCACAATGAATACCCAATTGATATGGGAACAAAAAAGACATGAATCAGATAATAGAGCTGTACCAAGGGTAAGGATGAGATC
Organism: Fallopia convolvulus; assembly: GCA_964016875.1. Classification (NCBI taxonomy): domain Eukaryota; kingdom Viridiplantae; phylum Streptophyta; class Magnoliopsida; order Caryophyllales; family Polygonaceae; genus Fallopia; species Fallopia convolvulus. Next base: position 47,351,065 of record OZ024719.1, on the reverse strand, counting down.
CATTTTCTCAACATCGCTCCATCTTTGTAAAAATTCCTTAATTTTTGGTATGTCATCCGAAACAACAGCTGTTGCAACAACCCCCGCTCCTCCTAACTTCTCTGATGAGGAATTAATAACAGAAACAGCTCTTGGACCACTGCAAATACAACAAAAATCCTCAAAATCTTGTAAGCATAGAAGAAGCAACTTAAATACTTGTACGGATTTTTTTAACTTAGATAAAGGATTACATTTACAAGTCTGTTGTGGAGAAATAAAATATAGAGTAATTAACTTGCCTTCGATCTGGCCCAGCCCCAGATGCAACTGTGTCACTGACAGTAAGAATAGCAACTTTGACATTTGGGACATTGGACTCGTTCACAATTGCTTCCCTTGAAGTGGTTTGTCTAGAAGAAGCTGCATCTCCTGATAATGACCTTTTGCTTGGTGGAGCACCAATTAATTCAGATATAACGACAGCTGGCACGGGTGTTCCAGCAACAATTACGCTTCCTGTGGGGGGTAACTCCAACAAGGCATTTGCAGCCCTCATACTCAAAAGTCGACTGCTCATCTGTTGTCCCGTGCTCTCAGCTACAAAACTGAAATAGGTTTACAAGTGAAGTTAAGGTCTACTCGATCAATTATTGAAGAAAAACATAAAAGTGAAACATTAAGAGAGGAACTCAAAAGAATTACCCTGAACTGCCTGATCCATCATTTTCTTTCCACTTAACAATGGCACGGTGAAATTCTGGTCGAGTTGAATCTGCCTTTATTGGGTTCACAAGACGAGCAAAAACCCTGGAAAGAAACAAGGCTATAGAAAGTAAGAAGTTGCATACAAGAGAAATAAGTGAGAGAGAAGAGAGAAGAGGAACATAGAAAATGAGTTTTTAGGATGGGTATAAGAAACCTAAGAGGGTGAGGGTCTGTCCACCCAGAAAGACGACGGATAGCAGGCACTACAAAGAGATGAAAACAAACTAGACAGCTAACAGGATTTCCAGGTAGACCAAATGCCAAAACTTGATTTGTTCCCACACTAGAAGTATGTTTAGGATTTATCTCAGCAAACGTTAAAGGCTTCCCAGGCTTCATATAGACCTGAAGTACATATCATTGCCACAATAGCTAACGTAATAAATAAAAATATTTTCATCAAATTCTTATGCAACTTATACAAAATGTTGTCATGTGTTTAAGTTATACCTTACTGAAATACACCTTTCCTTTCTGCTCAAACAAAGGCTTCACAAAGTCACGGTCACCCATAGATACACCTCCTGAAGTTAAAATGATATCTGCCCCACCATGAATAGCATCATTCAGAACTTTTGCAAGTTCAGCTTCATCATCTTGAGCAATGCCAAGGTCCATAATTTTGCAGCTTTGCTGCACCACTGCCGCCAATAGCATAGCACGGTTCGAATCCCTTATCTACAGAGAATACATCCACAAGGATTGAAAAAGGTATCATTATCTCAAAACAAATTAAATTAATGACTTGGAATTTCTAATAGAAAACCTTTATAATTATGAATACAGAGAGAGACGAAAACAAGTTAAACATTCATCAAAAGATTGGGCATATAATGCAGGAGTTCTAAGTTAAAGTGACAAACTGACTCCAGCATCTTTGGATTATCAAATGGGAAATGGGGCAATAGCAAGAAACTGGTCGAGCAATTCAAACTTCTCAGAGGAGTCAAAATTGCACTTTTCCCCCTTGTACAAGACTAGTGCTTACGCTCAACCAATATGACAAAGAACTGTGCAACCCTCATATTAAGAAAAAAAGAGTGGAGTCAGCTTATGGATAATATTTAAAGAAATAATTCAGCTTCCATTTTCAAAGAGAAACTATGAGAAATATAATGCAGGAGTTCTAAGTTAAAGTGACAAACTGACTCCAGCATCTTTGGATTATCAAATGGGAAATGGGGCAATAGCAAGAAACTGGTCGAGCAATTCAAACTTCTCAGAGGAGTCAAAATTGCACTTTTCCCCCTTGTACAAGACTAGTGCTTACGCTCAACCAATATGACAAAGAACTGTGCAACCCTCATACTCCCTCCGTTCTATTCTACTTGTCCATGAAGCCTTAAATTTTTTTTCAGTTCTATTTGTCCTTGAAGCTATATTTGTGCATGATTTTCCATTTGTACCCTTTGTATGTAATTAATACACTTGGAAAAAGTCTCTAAAAAAAGAAAAATGTATAATTAATAAGGGTAATTAATAAGGGTAATTTGGTAAGATCATACCATGCCTTAATATGTGTGTATTAGTCCTTCATGGACAAGTAGAATAGAACGGAGGGAGTATTAAGAAAAAAAGAGTGGAGTCAGCTTATGGATACTATTTAAAGAAATAATCCAGCTTCCATTTTCAAAGAGAAACTATGAGAAAGAGTATCTACTGTCATCTACTGCATTTCTAACCAACAACAAATTTACAATTTCCAGATCTCTGATATTTTAAAACAAAGGCTTTATTCTTCTACTTGGAACTTTATGGTTTACAAAAAAGGGAATGAACAAACATTTCCTAGAGAGCTTAAGAGAAAGAGAGAAATGGACCGATTCCCTAAGGTGATTATTACATATTTTAATGTCTCTCTTAACTGGTGAAACTATTTTGGTTAGATAGAGAGAACCGCATGCAAAACCCTAGATTGCACGTTTGAGGTGTAAGCATGTAGGTGTATAGGCATACAAAAATTTGTACTTGCATGCATTTGCACACAGATCCATACCATAGGTCTGACAAGTTCAACATCAGAATTAATGCTAATATCCTGAGTTCAGTAGGTAGCTTCAAGGAAGGAGTACCTGTCCACGTCCTAGATTTGTTATTGTTGGCTCCATAAGCTCATCCCCAGTTGAAAGCACAGCAATAGTTGGGATACGGTACACCTATAATGAGGGTTACACAATCAGCCTTTAGCCATTAAGCAAAGAAAAATGGTTTACAGTGTAAAGACAGAAAATTTCTCCATACCTTCACCATTGTCACTCCCACTGTTGCAAGTAACCCAATTTCTGGGGGGCCTAACCGTTCTCCAGATTTAAGAACCAAAGCATCTTTTTGGATGTCAAATCCCTTTTCCAAAAGAAGTACACCATAATAGGCATTAGAGTTAACAGATTTTGACTTATAAACATCTGTCATACAAAATTGCAATACGGTTAACAAAAAGTACAGTAAGGAGTCATCCTTGCATCATTATTTATAGCACTGGATACGAAAATAACACAAGCACACATATTCAGAAGAGGGAGCCTAAGAAGAAGTAGATACCACTGGACGAATATCAACACCTTGACTTGCTTGTACTAATATTTTCACTCGCTTTGGTTCACCCAAATTTTTTTCAGTGTCTTCTACCTGAACTACAGCATCAGCTCCTTCTGGAATAGGCCCTGGGAAAAAAAAAACAAAGCTATGAATCTGAACGTGCAAGAAAATCTTAACCCTAAAGCTGCTTATTGTCATGTCCAGGATTAAAATTTACAGCAGCATGCTATAATTTTTATTTTATTTTTATCCAAGCTCTGAAAACACATGAGCACAGGGTGCCCCCAACTCATATGGATCACAGTGCTTTAATTAATTGAACTTCACAACTTAAATCCAACTTTATTGAAGTTTCTTAGGCCAACTTGAAGATACACTAGATCTAGAAAGCTAGAAAAACTCAAATTTACAGAGAAACAAAATCAAAACTAACAAACACTAATTGAATAATTACAAGACATATAAGAACAATGCAAGAAACTATGGACATTTACTCCTCAGTGTTGTGGTGGAAAAAAACAAGAAGATGATTTTTCCCCCTTCCTTTGATTAGGAAGTTCCATCACTAAATAGGCAAAGCCTCCCTTTTTATGAACAGAACCTCCTTCACACATTAGAATTTGCAAAGTGAAGAGCTGAGCTTGCCTCCAGTAGTCACGTATGCAACAGTTCCAGGTGTGACACACACACCAAGCCCATCATTCCCGGCTCTTGATTCCGTAATAACAGGATACTCCCCGGGTCCATCTGCAGCAATCACTGCATATCCATCCTATAATAGATTCCCAATCATATTAGCATTGATTATCCTGAAGCCTTCTAGAGCTTCATAAAGACAAACTCATCAGTAAACAAAATACATCTACAGTAGCCAATCAGTTGAAAAATGATGTGACCTCCTTCATCAAACCTTCAAATAGTTAAACCATCAATAATTCAATATTCCAGTAAGAACAGCATCAGATAAAAACGCGGACAGCTGAAAATTCTGAATCACAAAGTTCGATTTGCAAATGACACAGGGAACAATTAAGAACAACACAGAATTGAATCACCAAAAAATCTTCCAAGTAAGTAGGGTTTTCCAGTGACCTTGACAGAAGCAGGATAAGGCGGGAGAGGATCCGGAGCCCGAATTTCCTCAGCCAGGATCCGACCCAAAGCTTCGTGGAGCGGGACCGTGACCGGCTCAAGCCGTCGAGCCACACTCAAAACCGTCTCCAAAGCATCATCGACCGAAATCATCTTTGTTGCAGCCATAATTTTTGCTCACAGAAAGCGAGTACACTACCAAAGACTGAACTGAAGTCCAGGTCAACTCGTTCAAGGTAGGTAATTAGGTAAATACCGAAACGGATTCGCTAGGGAATGGGGATAGCAATGGGACTTTGAAATTGATGACAGAGGAATGATCGTTTGAGATGATGGGATAAGTTGATGAGATATGGGAATTGCTGGTGGTGGGTGAAATATTTGAGAATCTATTATCAAGCAGTTTTTCTGGCAACGAAAGAGAAGTTCGTTTCGCCGACCCGGATCCGGCTCTGCCCACGTTTTTCTTGTCGACTCGTTAACAAAAGAAAAATGTCAAATTGGCTTCTTCTTTTTTTTGGAAAAGTTAAATCTATTCCAAAGCACTTTACAAAAGTTACTGGACATATCCAGTGAAAATTCAGTTACAGACACAAATCAAGGCCTCAAAAGGTTACAAAATGGCAAGATCGTTCAGAGAAATCAAATTACATAAAGAATCAAACTTAAGAGATCTGTAGCATAGAGAACCAACCTTTCTCCATCTTTGTCTTTGCCTTAATCTTCCCTCGTAGCCTAGCTTTGATCATATTAATACAGCTGAGAGCGCAATCGTCTGGCCTAACCTCGATGCCTCTGAAGTTTTTTTCATTACGAGCCCACCAGATTGAGTAGATTGTTGCAGTGAAGCAGCAAATTGGCTTCTTCTCTAAAACAAATTTCTCATTTGTATTTTTTTCTTTGGAAATTACTTTTTGTGCTCTTAAATTTTTGTTTTTTTGCTTTTGGTATTTAAGAAAATAACTTATTTTTTTAGTACTTCTGAAATTTTGACTTTTTCCGTTGACATTTCTCTTCGTTTCAAATTAATTAATTTCAAACTTATCATTATGTTCATCACCTTAAATTAGTAGGATTCAACTCAAACACTTAAAATTATGACCAAACTACATCAATTTGAATTTTAAAACAATTATCTATTTTAATCGGTTATTTAAAAAAAATTAGAAATTCAAATTGGGATGGTTAGGTTATGCATTTGATGTTTTAATAGTCAAATCCTACTAATTTAAGGGTGTGGAACACAATGGTGAGCTTCAATTTAACTAATTTGAACCGGAGATGGGCGTCAATGGGAAAAAGCCAAAACATTAGGGATACCAGAAGGAATAAGTCTTTTTCTTGGACATCAAAGAGAAAAAGCAAAAACTTAGGGACACCAAAAGAATTTTCCCTTTTTTCTTTTTGTTGTAGAGAAATTACAGTAGAACCTCTCTAAATTAATACTCGATAAATTAATAAACTCTCTAAATTAATATTTTCTCCGATCCCAACTTGGGCCAATGTAAAATTTATCAAATTTCGATAAGATAATAAGATAATATATTTTCAAAAAACCACTATATAAATATAAGATCCCATTAATATCATAAATTAAAAATTATATAAAAAGTTACATAGTCATAACTGAGAAAATCTAATGAAATATGATTGTTGTGTTGTTTGTTTTTTCTTAGTTATAAAATGGAGCTCATTTTTAACTTTTCTTATTAGATCCAACATTTCTAGCGTTGTTTTAAAAACAAAGTTTGCAATGTCAACTATAATAATTCCTTGAGACTTCATTTCATGAACGAATTTTGCAATGTCTAAAACAATTTGCTATTGCCTCTTGTTGAACACTAACTATCCAACCCGAGACTACAAGAATGATATCATCCAAAATATTAATCTTACTTGGATCAGATTGTCCCAACTCATAGTTTTCTAAAATCTTACAATAAAATCTTCTATGATAATGCATTTTGAAAGCTCTTATTAAAAAAAATCTGATCAAGGCTTATTTAATATCTCATATTTTACAACTCATATTTTATCGGTTATTTAATATCTCTATAAAATAATAAAATATCATGGTTCCAATCTTATTAATTTATAGAGGTTTTACTGTAATCTCAAGGCTTCTTCGTCGGTGGGTGTCGAAACGGCGACCTTGGGGTTCTGCCACAAGGAACAATCGTTGGACCGAGGGCTCCTCACTCATTTGTTTCTTTTTTTGATAAGGTAAGAATTCGGAGTACTAAACAAACTTGGCAAACCGAGAAGCCGTAAGAAAACGACAGTCGTGAACGGCTAAGTGAATAAAAAGCAAGCAGGAATAGCTATAAAAAGTACAAATTTCTGAAAATAAGAACTAAGAAGAGTCTGAGATCGGGGTGAATAAAGCACTATAAGAATAACGTCGCATGCAGCAGGTCGACCCCTCTTGGGCGTGCGAAATGGACAGCTGGCGTTCCCTCCACCGAGATGAAGGATCTTTAGAAGCCTCAGAGCACCAAGCGACTTGGACTACCTGGCCCAATACATATCGGTCCAATGCCAAACTCAGCTCCAAGTCCTCGGAAAATTAGTATATAAAATAAGCCTCGGTCTACCCTGCAAGAAAAGCATCCAAACTTGCCTCACAAGTAATACTTACAACGCAAGTAGCCACAAAACTTAATCAAATATAAAATACTTGTCTTGCCTAGCAGGACTTAATTAATAAATTTAATTTAATATGCTAACATAATTATTTTTTTTCCTGTGACCGTGAATTCTATCTTTCTACTTTTTGGTCAATTATACAGTTCTTGTTTATTTTATTTTCTTTTTCTTTTCTTCACCTTGCGGTCCAACGGAGATAAACTAATTAATACATTCAACAAATTGATTGACCAAAAAGTTAATACATTCAACAAATTAATACATTCAACACATATTGCTTTCAATTTTCTTATCTAAAAATAGCATTTCTGCAAGATATCTCGGGAATACATGAGGTGGAAAACACGAGAAATATTTAGGATTGCCTACGATGGTCGGAAGATCAAAGAATGTGGCTTTTGAAATTGTGAAGGAGTGTGGCTAAAACAGAAAATCTAGATTCTAATCAAGAACTAGCAAGGAGATTCTAATCAAATCGGCTCTCCAGTCTATACCTCTATGCAATGTCCTATTTTCTAATGCCATCATGTGTGTGTCGGGATATTGAGTGTCTCATGTGTGATTTTATGTGGGGTTCGCAGGCTGAGAAGAAGAGCGTACACTGTATGAGCTGGAAACGGATGTGTCTTCCTAATGGAAAGGGAGGACTTGGGTTTCGAGATATGGAAGCTTTCAATCTTGCCTTACTTGCCAATCAAGGTTGGAGAATTTTACAAGAATCAAATTCTTTGTTGGCTAGGTTGTATAAGAGTAAGTACGTCTCGTGCTTTTCTTTCTTGATTGCAAAGCTGGGACATAACCTTAGTTATGCATGGCGAAGCATCCTTAAGGCGAGATCGCTTTTGGACATAAGAATTCTTTAGCAGGTTGGCAATGGAATGACGTTGAATTTTTAAAATGATTAGTGGATTCCGAGGCCGAATTTGTTCAAAATTATTGGAAACTTCAAGGGAGCGGATAATGATCTCAAAGTGGCTGATTTCATTGACTGGATCATGGGTGCTGGAATTTAGACATGTTCAATAATTTTGTCATGCTTTGTGATGTGGATGTCATTACTAATATCCATTTGATTGATTTCCAAGTTCCTAATAGCTTGGTATGGTTCTATACAATAGATGAGGAGTTTTCAATATGTTCAACTTATCATCTTCAAATGGATTATGAGTGGATCAAAGATGGATATGGAGAGCAAGAAGATGATAATCGTATATAACTCTATTTATATAAAATAATATTTTAACTACAAAAAGAAACAAAAAATTGCAAAAAAAAACTTCTAATTGCTCAAGCCTTTGCCCACTATAAAAAAGAAACCAAATAATATGTTTTTAATGAGAAAAACCACTTCATTAATTAGAACTTAAGTATTACATAAGATATCATAAATTTGAGAAAATAAATAAAAAATTCAGTTAACAAGAAAGGGTCACTAGGTTTCCACTGACTGAGCCAATGCATTGCCCGATTAGATTCGCGTCGGATATGCTCCCAAGAGCATTGCATGAAATCATGTCCCTAGGCCGCTAGAAGTGCGATCAAAGACCCAAGAGTGTTTCGTGTAATAGGAGTCGAAGTCAGCATACCAACAAGAGGGAGGCGGTCAGATTGAACACAAATCTGTTATAAACCCATTTCACTAGCAATCTTAAGCCCCGAATGGACATCTTTAGCTCACCCATGACTACTTCAATGTGTTGTTGAATCTTCTCTAAGCTTGAAAAAATTACATCACCATTCGAGTCCTTGCCTATGACATCGATTCCACAATCCCTTCCCTTTAACTGTTGCATCATAGTTTATCACTACCCATCCATTTCTCGGCCTTTTCCATGTTGAATATGAGAGTCGTACATTATTGTTGTTGTTGTTTGTGTTGTGTGAACGCATTCTTTGAAATTCCTCAAGGGCACCAATACTTAGATGTATAACTTCTTCTACTTTCAATATTATACCTTTGAAAAGATGCAGGTTTCGGGCTTGCCAAATTCCCCATTAGAGACATGCCCATTGACTATGTTGTTCATTTCCTAGAGACTCTCTAACTCTATATGCCCAATCCATTAGCGTAGTACATCCATTAGATAGACTAGCTAAGCACGAGTATGACTTCCACAAACGTTTGGCCAACATACAATCACGAAAACAATGAAAAATTGATTCAATTTCACCACACTACTCATACCAGTCAGATTGAACAACGCATCTCCTGAAAAGATTGAGTTTACATGGCAGAACTGAATGACGTGCTCTCCAAATAAATGATCGTATCACTGGGGGTACTTTGATTTTCCAAATCCACTTTTAGAACCTAGAACATTGGTGATCATCCACTTGCTCTCCCTTTTTATTATCAGCCCTTCTATGATCCATGAGAAGATGATAGACAGATCGAATTGAAAATTCTCCATCCTTTGTGAAAAACCAGATCAACCTATATTGAACTTGGGAGTCGATTAAGTGGATTTGGGTGATAATTTCCACGTCACATGCCAAAACCAGGCTTTGAAGCATATCTAACTTCCACCCTCCACGTTCCCAGTCAATACAATCCGCCACTTTTAAATCATGAAATGCCCCTTGAAAATTTCCAACGACCTTGAAAAAACCCGAGCTTGGAATCCATTTATCATCCCAAAAATTCAAAGTCAAACTATTACCCACCTACCAGAACAAACCTTTTTCCAAAAGTTCATGTGCCTTCGTAATACTTCGCCATGCAAAGCTAGGGTTAAAACCTACTCGTGCTTCCAAGAAAGAGTACAGAGGAAAATATTTGCTCTTGTAAAGTCGTGCTAATATGGAATCTGGATAATTCACTACTCTCCAATCCTACTTTGCAAGTAGCGCAAGATTAAAGCCTTCCAAATCACGAAAGCCTAGCCAACCTTTTACCTTAGGCAAGCACATGCGTTGCCAACTCATCTAATAATAGTTTTTCTTGTCCTCTTGAGTCCCCCACATAAAATCACACATTATGTGTTCAATTTCCCTGCATACTCCCACCGACATCATGAAACAGGACATAGTGTAGAGTGGAATAGATTTGACTATTGATTTAAAAAAACCTCCTTTCTTACTCTTGAAAGGGGCCTCACTTTCCAGCTTTTCAATTTTTTCCACACCCTTTCTTTCACTTGTTTAAAAATGTCCTTCTTAGATCGCCCGATCGTACTAGGTAGACCTAAATATCTTTCATGCTTCTCCACATCTTGAATTCCCAAAATGCCTTGTAATACTTGTTTTTTACCAGAATCAGCAATTTTGCTAAAATAAAGCTCAGACTTCACTAGGTTGACCTTTTGTCCAGACGCAACTCCATAACGCTAGAGAATATCAACAATTTCATGTGCATGTTGACAGGTAGCTCTAGCAAACATCATGCTATCATCAACATAAAATAAATGGGAAACCACCGGGACGGATCTAGCAATACGAATCCCATGAAGTCTTCCTTCTTGATCACTCTTCCTAATCAGCCCGAAAAAACCCTTAGCACAGAGTAAGAACAAATAAGGGGATAACGGATATCCTTGGCGAAGTTCCCGCGAAGGATGAAACGCAATAGAAGACACTCCATCAAAGAGGACCGAGAAGATAACACTTGACACACATTTCATTATTATCTAAAATCCAACTTTTACAAAAACCCAAACTCCTCAAACAATTCTCCAAGAAATCTCATTCCACCCTATCATAAGCTTTTTCCATATCAAGCTTTAGAGCCATATATCCCCGCTTTCCAAACTTCTCATGTTTCATGTAATGGAACAATTCAAAAGCAGATAGGACATTGTCAATGAACAGTCTTCCCGGGACAAAAGCACTCTGCGTAATCGACACCACCTTCTAGAGGACTCTCTTCAATCTATTAGCCAAAAACTTTTAGATTATCTTGTACAACACATTACAAAGACTGATAGGTCTCAAATTCTTCATAAGAAAAAGGTTAGTAATAACGAAAGTGTGATTTAAGGACTTGGGAAAATCAACTCCATGTAAAATATTAAGAACAAAAGCAGTAACTTTAAACCCCCCACAATATGCCAGTGTTGTTGGAAAAACAACGGTGACATACCATCGGGTCTGGGTGATTTAGTAGGATGCATTGAGAAAAGGGAAAAATGTACCTCCTCACTAGTGAATGAGCACGTCAGCTCAGAGTTATCCTCCACTGTCAATAAAGGCGAGAGTCCTTGAGGAGAAGTAAAAGTGTGTGCATCATGATCAATTTTAAACAATGTTGAGAAATAGTCTACAACAATCCGCAAATTTTTTTTTCTACTTATCCATTCCATCCCATTCTCACCAACCAACCTCCTAATTTTGTTGCACTTTCTCCTCCTATTGGCCTTCCTATGAAAGAACGGAGTATTTTTGTTGCCCCATCTAAGATCATTTTCTTTCCCTCTTTGGTGCCAAAATAACTCTTCTTTTGCCATAAGATCACTTTCTTCTCTCTCTCTCTCTCTCTCTCTCTCTCTCTCTCTCTCTCTCTCTCTCTCTCTCTCTCTCTCTCAGGCATGTCTTGGCCTACGTCTTGGCCTCTCTCTCTTTAAGGCATGTCTTGGCCTACGTCTTGGCCAATGATGCCATTCTTGTTAAGACATCTAAGCTCCTCCCTTGCCCTTTTAAGTTTTAGCAAGATATTGCCAAACTCATTCTTGTTCCACTTCTGCAAATCAGTGATGCAACATCCCGATTTCCCGATTACTCCTCCTTTCGATATTGCTCGAACTAGGGTTCCCCTATGCATTTGCTATTGTCACCTTACACCTCTCATGATTGACCCACATTGCCTCAAACCTATTTAGCCATTGTCCTCTAGAAATCCTCCACTCCCTCCTCCTCCTCCGTTCTATGGGACTCAAGCATGATAGGAACATGATAAGCCTTCTCTTTCAAGGTGTCAAATTATTCCACTCGGGAATTTCTTGAGCTAACTATCATTTGCAAAACCCAATTCGATTCTCTATTGAATAAAATCTTCTCCAATCCTCCCATTATCCTAAGTGTACTGATTACCCATGCCACAAAAGATTATTCATTTAAGCCATAAAATTCAAGAGCCTCTCAGAACTCCACCATAGCATTCCACCTCCGTTGACAACCCACGTCCTTGTCTTCCCCTCTAAAAACCTGATTAAAATCCCCAACACAAACCCAAGCTTCATGAGGGTCCTCGAATAAACGTTTAATGAGAGTACAAGTCTGGTACTTTTCATTCATTTTTGGCCCGCCATAGACTCCCATCAACCCCCCCCCCCCCATTATTGTCCTCTATAATCACATCAATATGGTGGCTCGTATAAGATTGAACTTTTAGGTCCAAACTCTTCTCCCATAGAAGACACAAACCACTCGATTTTCCTACACAATACACCGGAAAACACCCATAGAAACATAGTTTATCTCTGACATCCTCCATTATCTTCCGTTCACACTTTGTTTCCATGAGGAAAATCACCCTCGGTGCCTCTCGTCTCACCAAATTGATGAGTCTCCCAACTGACCAGGTCATGCTCGATCCCTAACAGTTGTAGCTTAGGGCATTAATTCATGACTTTCGACAAGAGAGACCTCCCATCTCTACCGTTGATAACAAGATTTTTGTATGTTTCTCTACCCGTCCCTCATACTCTACTATCATATCTTCTCCTTCCCCCTCTTTTGCTTTTCTTTTCTTTGAACTCTCCTCCTCACCTTCCTTCCTCCGATTTTTCTCCCTTGCCATACGCTTCCACTTTTTACTGGACCTACCTCTCTTCCCAAGTGAACTCTCTCCATAATTATCCTTCCCCTTTTGTCCCTCCCTCGGCAAGGCCCCATTGTCAAAGCTCTCTTCCTCTCGGCCAACCAACTCAAAGAGTTTTTTTGTTATTTTTCTCAACACAACTTGCCTTATCCATCAAGTCATTCTCTTCTAGCTGAAAACCTGCAAAGTTCTTTTGATTTTCAGCTACTACTTCTGCCATGTCATTGTTTGACTCTTTATGTAAAATGTTGATGATATATAACTTACTCATGATTGATGGCAAACTTTAACAAAAAAAAAATTAATAAGTGATATCTAAGATGAAAAGACAAATATTTACCGGTAACGATAAAGGACATATATATATATAAAAAAGACGTAGACTTTTTTAAATATTGATATCCTTACATTCCCTAACAATTATAATATCTTTTATTATAATAAAGAGAAAATATGTTTTACTATATCTTTTTTTTCATTTTTTTTTCATTTACATATCAATGTAAAAATTTTAAAATAGTTTAATGTCACATAATTTAAATATTTTCCAATAATTTTCCATTTAAAAAACATAAAATAAAGTATAATTTATTGTAAAAAATGTCCAAAAAACATGGTTTGCAATTTGGTAACTTAGAGAGTACTTTTACTAAAAAAAAAATGAGGCTAATTAATTCTTATTTATTAGCATAATTGAGAATTATTTGATTGCAGATTTTATATCTCTCTTCTTTCTTCAATTACCATTTACCAATGTTAATATATTAATACATATACACACTGCCAATAATATTAATGTATAATTTCCTACCTCTTACTTGCCATTTGCCAATGTCAATATATTATTTCATATCTCTGTATTTAATTTGTATGGCCAATATTCATATATTATATTTGATACGGCTGAACAAATCTTATATTCTTTCTTGTATTGCCAATGCAAATAGATTATTTCTATTGCCAATGATGTTTAAGACCAACCCTATTCAACTTTCCTTGTCCCCCAAATGCAAGTAGATGAAATCTTCTCCAATTTTATAGGTCCCGTGTACTACTACTCTAAAAGGCCTTTGAATTCAGTCATTACGAAATTAAAACAACTTCCAACTCTCTGCCCTCTCTCTACATTTGGCTTCCAATTAAGGCCCATTGAAAAATGCAACTTTGGTGTAGTCATTGTTGCAAATACCGTGTTTGCACTCGTCAAGGCGCCTTCTAGTAAGTTTTTATATACAGACTCCTCCAAACTTGGTCTTAGAGATCAAATAAGATCATAAGAGTTATCTATATATAAGTAAGTAGTTTAATTTGATGTTTGGTATAATATAACTGATTTTATATATATATGCGCACAGTAGTTGTAACTATTGTGGGAAGGTGTTCGCAGAAGCAACAAGAAAGTTGTTTGCCAACATCCATCTCCAAAGGATCAGAGAGCAGGAAGAGGATGAAGAAGGAGCACGTTGATCAATACCAAAGGATGAAATATAATTTAGACGAAGTCATTGTGCACAATTAGTAATACAAGCTTTAGTTATGAATATTTAGGTGATGGATTTTATTAATAAAAAATTTATCTTTTTATATTTTATATTATTGTTAGTTACTTAGGATTTATAGGCTTTGTAATCGCCTCTATATGAACTCTTCTTTAATACAGATATGATTATGGTTTTTTTCCACTAAACTCCATGAATGAAAGTGTATCATGACAATATATATTGTTTATTTCACTGTCTTCAATTGAATGAAAAATCAAATTTCACCATCACTTCTATTAGATGGAACTTGTTGGGAGTTATTATTAAAGAAAAGAAGAGTCTCTTATTAAAAAAATGGGAAATTTCTTTTTATACCCTCATATTTTAGTACTTTACTTTTGGTGCCCTAAAAAATTTAAAATTCCTTTTGGTACCCCATAGTCCTACCCCAGTTCTTTCCTTGCCCTTACTTCCTATAAACTCTTAACCCCGTTTAATCTGACGTAATTTATATCAAAATAATAAAAAAATGATTTCAATTAAAAACAAAAAGCTCTGTGTCGCCTTCTTCTTGTCTTCTCCGCTGGTAACGAGAATCTCTCTTAACCCAAAGTTCAACTTGTCACCGGTAATAATTCCACCGATGTTTCTAGCTAAACCTCCGTTCACTGTACGTCTCTACTATTTTTCTCTTCTCCCTTCTTGTCCCTCAGACATGGTCACGTTGTACTCTTGAATGTGAGGCCATTACTAACTTTCCCTTCTTTCAATTGGAAGTTAGAAGCATATAGAAGCCAAAACCCATTTCATTTTTTGATCATATTTCTCCAAATGTGGCCATCATCATTGAGAGTTTCTGCCAAAAACAAGCAAAACCCATTAAACTGTCCAAATCACAAATTAGCAATCACAAAGCAGATTTAAATGGTAAAAAAATCCACCAGGCTTGAATAGTAGTAGTCAATTCTTCTACACAAAGTAGAAAACAGAAAGAAGAAATTTGCAAATCCAAATCCGATCACAATTACGAAATTGTGTTAAAAATCGTTCGATGTGCACCTGCTTTGGTAGGTTTGAACTTGCTTGTTGAAATTCAGTTTCGATCTCCATCAATAGCTATAGTCCATTTCAATTCCTCTCAAAATCCACAAATTTCATAATCAATTAGCCCAAATTACAGCCTCTACTGCCCCTAAGTTCTTCACTATAAATCGGATTCCGGCGGCGCAAAACCTAAATTACTCAAATTCGGTAACTAATCGAGGGAGTGAAGGAGTTGAATCGCTCAAACTGTCAATTTGTTGTTGGTGGTGGTGGTGTCGTCGCCAGTCTTCGTCGACGGCCCGCCGCTAGTCTTTCGACGCCGATGCTGGCCTCCTCCTTCATGTAACAAAAGTCATGTTCTACAGTGCGGTGGTACGGGATCCATGTCTCATCGTCGCCCAGATTATTGTCGCAGGTCTTCTGCGCCAGTCAACCGCCGCTCTGCTAACATCGTTGTTGCCTGTTGTCCTCCTCCGATCCCTCACGCAACAAAATACTGTCGGGGCAAGAAATTCTCTTTTTTCATTTCAATTGAGCTGTTTATATTTTTTAACGGAGAATTTAATATTTTTAGAGGTTTTGGGTACGGGAGGAATTTTGTATAAACCATAGAGTTACTAAAAGGAATAACTTTTTTTTTAGGTCATCAAAAGGAAAAGCCTAAAACTCAAGGGTACCAAAAGGAATTTCCCTAAAAAAATTAAACACATGAGTAATATTTGTTTTGCTTAAAGGTTAATACCACCTCCTCTTTTGGCATCCATTTTTTTGGGTAAAATACACAAAACCACCCCTTATCTTACTGAGTTTGCAAATAACCACCTCTTATTTCATTTTTTACGGGAAACCACCCTTTATTTATATTCCGTTTTCATTTAACCACCCGAACTAATTTTCCATCCAATTTTCTGTTAAATAAATTTCAAAAGATGGAATTGCCCCTAATTCTTTCCCAATTTAATTCTAGGGTTTTGCTTAAGCCAATTTGAGACCCTCCTCCATCTCAGCTCCCGCTCCTTTTCCCATGGCGGCTCTAAGGTGGAGCAACCTTCCTCCATAAATCCTATCAATCGAAGATCCTCAACACCGATGTCATAATTCTCCGTCTCTGCTTCGTCTGATCATCTTGGCGATCTTCAATTCGCGCTCGTCGGAGGCCATCTCCTTTCCCGCTCAAAGTTCCTCCGCTTTTCTCTCACTACACCTCCGAAATTCTTCCCAGTGGCGACCTCTACTCTCTCAATTCTCAACTACACCACTCTCTACCGTCTCTCATCGCCGGAACACGGCTCCCATTATCTTTCGACGGCTGGTTGTTTAGGGTTTCAAAGGTAAACCCTAACCGTTTCCTAATTTTAGCCCCTTTACTTCCAAAATAGGCCGAATTGGTTTGCAAGTGCTATAGTTTGAATTTTGTCGATCATATGGGATCTGGCAATTATCTGAATTATATTGTCAGGAAGGTCGTCGTTGTTCTTTGGAATTACACTGTAGATTGTGAATTTGCTGCTATTGCTTTGTATTCTGATATGTTCAAGTGTTATTGAAAGTTTGGGGATAAGGCTTGGACTCTCGTGGATTGTCTCTCCCAAAATGCAATTTCCCTGCAAATCAAATCGCTTTCCATGTTCCATAACAACCCCCTACTGCCCCCTCGTCTCTCTCATGGATCTGATTGCTGTGTTTACCTTCAAGTCTCATATTGGGTAGAGCATAAAGAAGATACTTAATTTGTGTAAAGTTGATGTGCTTTGTTTATTGAATAAAATGATGGGTATAAATAAAGGGGAGAAGGATGTTGTTAGCATCTTCCAGTAATCACGTAGTTTAGTCACGTAGTCCATGACCGTAGTCCATGAAGACCTAATATATCTCTAACAATCTAAGACTGATTCAAATCAGTTACAAAGTCAATCTAGAAAATATAAATATTTAAAGGAAAATATTATCTACATAAAATCAACATTGTTTTCGTTATCAGAGTAGAGGAATTGGGTTAAGCAGAACCCTAGAATTAGATTGGGGAAGAATTAGGAGCAATTCCGTCTTTTGAAATTTATTTAACAGAAAATTGGATGGAAAATTAGTTTGGGTGGTTAAATGAAAACGGAATATAAATAAAGGGTGGTTTTCCGTAAAAAATGAAATAAGGGGTGGTTATTTGCAAACTCAGTAAGATAAGGGGTGGTTTTGTGTATTTTACCCATTTTTTTTTGATGGGTTGAGCCTGCTTAATTTGACACTTTGGAGTTGACGAGTTGTTAAGGGTGTAGTTCCTCTCAAACCTATCTGCTTCATACACATTATCTCAAGATTATCTAAATAGCTACTTAAAGGACCTAGTGCCGATTGCTACTAAGTAATTGGCAGTATGTAATTACAACGCCCCATTTTATTAGAAAAAATTAACAGTATATTAACCCGGAAAAAAAAAACAGAAGCCGAAGCTAATCAGATTTTAATTAAAAAAATATAAAAATCTAATTTGACGGAATTGCTCTTTTCGGAAAAATGCAAGCGTAGTAAGCAGACGGGGGCCCACACTCTCCCACGGCTGAGTGAAATATCTTGTTTTCTCCTTCCCCAATTCCACTCTTCCACTTGTCCTCCTCGATTCTCATTCGCCGAGCTTCCATCGATCGAGGAACTCCTAAAATGGAGCTCTCTAGATCTCATAGGGTTGAGATGCTCAGCATAGCCGTCGCTCTCGTTGCTATCGGAGCCGGTACCGCTTACTACCTCTATATCACTAAGAAACCCAAAGGTATCCTCCTTCCTCTCCAAATCTCTCTCTATCGCATTCTAGTTGCTTTGATTTCTGCTTCGTCGATCTGCCATACGTCTGTTCATATATATACATTAATACATGTGTGTGTGTTCTCGGTTCGGTCTTACTCTATTCGTCTGTCTGATTTTATTGCTAATGGTACTTTTACTTCTCTCGAACGAGTGATGGCTTGTTTTTCTCTAGTTCAAGAATAACTGGAAGGGAAGCAAAAGTTAGTCAAAGTGTCTTTGAGCATGTGATTATCGGGGAATTTAAAATACATTGGTGCATTCTGACTGCTTTTTGAACCGAAACCAACTCAGAATCCTAAACCCTTGGATTTTCCCTTTCCTCCCAAGTATGGTGAAGCGGAGTTTATTTTGTATTTGAAAAGCTGCATAAGTGAACAATGCAAATCAAACATTGACTAATATTTTGGGGAATGAAGGTTTGTTTGTCGAAAGAGCTTGTTTCTTCTCCAAGATAGGATAGACTCGTTCAGTTAGTTCTCAGATATGGCTTGCCATAACTGAGGCTTTCTAGAAAGCAAAGATCAATTTAAGGCTTATGTACAGTTAAAGAGGTGAGTTGTACAATTGATTGTGACATATACGATGTCTCCAAAGGTTCAACTATATTAGTCACTTAGTCAGTTTAAGTAGCTTGGAAATAGTTTCAATGCTTGATTTATATTCCTTTTTAAGTATTTTATAATATACATTGTTGTATACCTCAATATTGATTGGCTATAGAAGAATGAGGTTTTAAACTTTTGTGTGTGCTTATGAATGACGTCATGTAGCCTTCTTGTATCCCGCTCAGAGTCAATAATTGTTTTTTATTTTATGTTTCACTTGTGGTAGCTTGCTTGGATCCTAATAAGTTCAAAAAATTCAAGCTAGTTAAGCGCACCCAGCTTAGCCACAATGTTGCCAACTTTAGATTTGCTCTTCCAACACCAACTTCTGTATTGGGACTTCCAATTGGGCAACACATAAGTTGCAGGTTTGTTATCTCTATCATGTTGTTCATGATATGATGCTGATGGTAGAATCTTTTGACACCGAGCTGATTTAGTCCGTTTTGTCTGAGTTTCATCTTAAATCTCATTTGTGCATTGCATTATGTGGTTTCTTTTCAAGAGGAAAGGATGCTAATGGTGAGGAAGTTGTTAAAGCATACACTCCAACTACCTTGGACACAGATGTTGGGTATTTTGATCTAGTTATAAAGGTATACGGTTCTTAACAGTGACAGTATTTCTCTCATCACTAAAATGGATTTTGAGATGCTTAATATTCCTTCCGACTTCATGCAGATGTATCCTCAAGGAAGGATGTCCCATCATTTCAGGGAGATGCGTGAGGGTGATTACCTAGATGTCAAGGGACCCAAGGTTATTATTGTTTTGCTGTGCTAGCTAGTTTTTGTTCTTTTTGATGGTTGCCTCATCCATTACAAATACCAAATACCGAGCACCCATTGAGAAATGACACTAACAATTTCAAAGCTACTGCTTTCATCTCTGGTTATACAGAGTACAAATTTCAATTTAAGCTATTAGAAATGACCAAAAGTCTTCACTGATATTGCAGGGTCGCTTCAAGTATCAACCTGGGCAGGTTAGAGCTTTTGGTATGCTCGCTGGTGGCACTGGAATCACTCCAATGTTTCAGGTAACTGTACTATTACTATATGAACCCTTTTGTTTGTGCAGGCACAATTTATATAAAGGGAATGAACTTGTTCTCATATTATTGTAATGTTTTTCATTTTATTAGGTCGCAAGAGCTATTTTAGAAAATCCAAGCGACAAAACCAAGATTCACTTGATCTATGCAAATGTTACACTTGAGGATATTCTGTTGAAGGTAATTCCCTTGCTGAATTTCCGATACTGCTTCTCCCAAGATTCACTGCATTTTTTGTTCATTTACATTCGTGTGATAGAGTAGAAATTGGTAAATACTCAAAACACACACAAAAACTGATTATATTGAAAACACAAGATAAATCTCAATGGAAAACTAGTTCCCAATGAGCCAATCTCAAGGAGATAATCTCCAAGAGCCCAAGGCCTAGCCCGATCCTTTTCTCTACTTTTCTGGATACCCCAACATGAAGAAACCCTCAATATTTATAGGCTAACATATCTGCCTCACTAAGCCAGCTCATGCACACTAGAATGATCCCTCTAACTGCCAACCCTTAAAAGACTCTAATGCCCTCCATAACCAACGCTATAACTATTTTGCCCTGTTTCCTAACTCCGTGCAATGCATCTACTGGAATTTTTTATAATTCCTGATTTGTTTGATCCTTATTCAATGTATACACGCAGGAAGAGCTGGATGCCTTTGCCTGTGATTTTCCTGACCGTTTCAGTATTTACTATGTTCTTAATGAGGTATCATTTTATTTTGCTTTTAATACGATTCTGTTCATTGATTTTGTTATAGTATTGACAGTGAACTGGTATTAGCTTTTAGAACATGGAAATGAAGTCAGAATTTTAAGGAATGTTTTCCAAATCTTGACAATTGTATATCCTACAATTTGTGTGACACTGGTTAACTTTTAAAAAATTGAATAATGATCCATCAAATGGTAATGCACAAGTAAACACTACCAAGTGCTGATGCTTTTGTTGTACCAATTACCTTCAGCCGCCACAAGGATGGAACGGAGGAGTTGGATACGTATCCAAGGAAATGATACAAGAATTTTGCCCCTCACCTTCCCCTGATATTCAGGTATCAACTAGATGAATTTTAGTAGATCTATTTTCTTATGACATTCTATTCTTTCGTTTTCATCACTGAAGGACAAAACGGTTTCCTCGCAGATATTGAGATGTGGGCCCCCACCTATGAACAAGGCCATGGCAGCTCACCTGGAAGCTCTTGGATATACAACCCAAATGCAGTTTCAATTTTAACAAGTTCTTCACTTGATGTGGTTTCACAGTATCAAGTATTCCTCCCCTATTGATGATGATACATACAATTGAAATTGACGTAGCTGGTGCTACTTTTGTCATTTTCAGCTGATAATTTTGTATCTCACTCCCCGTTAAAAATTGTTGACTTTGGGCATTTAAGTAGCATAACGAGTATATGCTTATATGTACCGTCCTGTACAAGTCATGTCGAACTGCAACTTCAGCAAAGTAGCCATTTCAATCTGATCTCTAATTCTCGTTTGAGAGATTGTTTGTTGCTTGTGCAAGTTAGGAATTTTCATTCTTTTCAAACTAAGTTCAGTTAACTTTCAAGTCTAATTTTACACATAAGGATGTAGCATGAATTGATTGGTCTATTTTCCACATCCTGACTGAATTCCAACTCTTACCAACTATTAGGATTGGGGAGAGGGTATGGACTGATATTCAAAGATGTTACAAAAATAACTACTTTACACTTTAATTGTCATTAACTGGCAAAAGATTAGAGGAAGGCTAGTGAGCATCATTAGGGAATTCTGATAACTTCAACTTAAAAGATTATTCTAGAGTAGTAGTTAGACAAGGATTCAAATCATATAACTTAATGCGACTTTTTAGTTCTCTTCCTATAATAATATGTTTTTAGTAGTGGTTTTATATCACCTACGAAGTTGTATAAAGCTTCACTAGAACCGTATAATTTATGCCATAATGTCTAGAGGAAGGCAACTCTAGAAAATATATTTGGAAGCCAGATAAAAAAAAAACGTCACAGTCAAGTATGAAGAAAAAACAAGAATCAAAATGGGGCATTTTTGTACAAGCTCCAGCAAAGTTTTGAAAGGTTAATGCTTTCATAATAGTGTAAAAATGTCATCTGGGTACACGGGTGATTATGTATTGCCCCTTCTCTAGATCGTATATTGTCTTCATCTGCGGTTTTCGCAATTTCATTACAAAAAATGCAGCCAGCAGTACACCTATCAAAAGTACTGCAAACATGAAGAAGTAGGTCACCGACTCATTCCCTACAATCTGATCCTGGAACTCATCTTCAGCCCTCCGCTTTTCAAAGGATTCTTCTGCTGTCATGAGGTGGATGAAAGCTCCAAGAGTCCAGTCCACTGGGGTGCTCCTTACATCACTTAACCTCACCCTGGGAACAAAGATTAAAAAAAGTTACATGATAGATGAAATTACCACACAATTCATTTAGTTATAATAATTACTTTAGAACTAGGGTAAATTTGGTCCTCTTGTTCTAATTAATCTGGTTACATTACACAAAAGCATCCATCAAGTTGAAATTTACATCAAACCACCCATCAATTAAGTTTTCTTTCATTAAACCACTCACAATCCTTTTTATGCTGAAAGATATTTTTACAATGTCAATTATCACTTCCTTGTAATCCTTATTTTTCTACACTCCACATAGATTTTGTTCGGAAAAAAAAAAGAAGTGAAAAATCATACTAAACATGCTCTAAATTGTCGACCTATTTGAGGATGGTGCAAAGAGAAGTTGTGTACCTCTTGTTTTCAAAAGGAATTCCAAGATTATCATGCAACAGAGCGACTGTGTAAGCATGGGAGAAGCAGTATCTTGACAAATCCACATCATCAATGCCTTCGTGTTGAGATTTTAAAACATCCCAATCATCTTCACAGAAATGGCGTCCAACAGCCTCCAGCTCTGATAAAGAGCCCCTTGGATGAGGCCCGAGGAACTGCAAGGTAAAATAAGAAGAAATCCATGAGAAGGCAAACGCACAATGTGCATAAGAATCCCAGTAGATATTTCAGCTTTCCAAAGCATTTGATATCATCATCATCATTGACCCAGTGAGGCTCCCTGCAGGGGAATCTGGGGGGGAGGGGGGGGGGGGGGGGGGGGGTCAAGATGGGGGTACCCTGCCCAAGGGGAAGGAGGGGGTACGCCCGGATAGACCCAAGAAAAACTGAAATTCAGCTATGTGACAATAATAACTGAATTTAGTTAGAATGCACCAAAATTGATATAGGGACTAAATCCATCTCAAAGGCAGTGTATAAAAGCATTTGATATAAAATTACAAATTATTTATTTTTCAATTTTGTTTCACATTTCACCACAGAAACTACCAAATATGCAGTAGATAAAGAATCATGTTACAAACCTTAGATATATAAAAGAATCCCCTTCGAGCACTAGTATGCCCCTTCAAGTTGACAAAGGACTCTTTGCAAACTGGAGAAGAGCATTCTCCTACATGATGAAACCAAAACGATATATTAAAAATTTCTACCTGTCAATGATAGCTCTAAAGTGATATATAAATTATGAATATTAAGGTGACTTCCCTAGCCTTGTTCCCTACAAATATGTTTTTTACAAAATTAAATAATATAGACTATAAAAGGGAATTCAAGCCATCACAAGCAAAAGTTATACAAATCCAGTGAGAAAGGTTACAGGTTGTGTGATCATTTTGCCTAAATTTTTTAACAGATGCTCAAGGTTCTAGACAACAAGGTTCTTTTTTATTTTTAATTTTCTTAAAAACTTTATCCGTACAATCTTGTAGTGGATGCTTGAGGTCCTATACTAAAACCAAGAGGTAAAAAGATCATCCAATCAACGAACCATAGAAGAGGCACACAAAATGTTACCTTTGCTTCTGTTCAGCAAATCTAATACTTCAGATCTGCATGCAGAGAAGTTTTCTACAGCATGAGGCTGTAGAGCTTTCCCATCACTTGCATTTGCTTCCTTCACATATCCTCTAGGCACACAAGAATTAATAGCAGTTTTTTCCTCATCTACTGAAACTGAAAAAAGAATTATAGATAAATGTTTACATTACAGATAAATGTTTATATAAGCATCCTTGCAACAGGATAAAATCAAAGACTCAATGTATCAAACTAAGACTTAAATGAAATCAGACCTTGAGAGTTCTGATTCCCAAGCAGTGTTTTCCAAGCAACTTCCTGTCAAGGGAGAAGTTCAAATACTCATAGTGAATGAACCACTAGAGCAAATACTTATACCCAGTTCTGATATAAGAGCTGGTGTCATGGATAAAGTTTGAACAATGTATGCAAATTATAAACGATTACAAGCAACATACTAAATAGTCTAAATCAACATTTCAATATTGTCTAAAAAGAAATCTTGATTTAGAACATGAACAAACTTTATTTTCTATTTTTTCTGACATTTCATATAGCAATAAGATTTGCAGAAGAAGCCTGAATCTTTTCTAGTAGGAAAAAAAGCACAAATTTACATAGGGTCATTTTTACTCAACACACTGACATTTTATATAGCAATAAAGTTCACACATGAAGCACCTGACTAAATTGTGGCAATCTTTGAGTATAAAGACGGTAAGTAACTCCTGCCAACCTGATAGTTCTTGATAAGTCCACTTGTTCAGGTTCTCCCGTAGCATAAGTAATCTGCTAATGAACATTTTTAGTTCTTACACCATCTTTGATGCAATTATATGTACAATTTCTAGTGAAGTGGATTAAGAATGTGAGACCTGCACAGAAGATCCACCAAGTTTCACTAGTCCATAGGTGTCTTGAGGTTCATTGCCTAAAGTACCAAGAACATAATTTAAAGCCACCCATGTATAAACACCCTCATCTTCCTCTGCATATATAGAGAACAAAATTCAGGCAGATGAAACATGAATGTAACAGGAAGTTGATGATCAAGGCATTGATAGGATCATAGGAACATAACCTTTTCAAGAAATTAACAAGACAATAGATAAGGAGTATATGAGCTGTTGAGCACTAATATTAAGAATGAAGATTACCTATCCCAAATTGTGTATATGTATTAGCAAAAGTGCATTACAAAGCAGATAATAGATTAGCAAAGGTGTGTATATATGGCATGTAGTTAGGGTATGGTATAACTTTGTTAATGCTTCCTATCTTCAACAAGTCACACAACTTGAAGTCTCATCTTCAACAATTCACAGAGCAAACTGACATCAACAAAATCCTAACTGAATAATCCTGTTAGCATTTTAGAATCATAAAAGGATAATCTCACTATATTATTTCCTCAATATTGGTACAGTATTTACAAACATTGAAAATGCAGAGAAAAAAAAAATCATATCTCCATTGGCACCTAACAACTAGCAATAGAAATAGCTGCAACCAATGATCAAAACTTTAAAAAGCAGAAAAAAACAAATGGATACATATAAAGTTTAGACTCACATACCGCTAAGAACACCAGCTTTATCATCCTTAAACAGCAAATCCGACTCCTTCAACACCCGACGACAGTCCTCCAAAACCTCATCCCCAGCATCATCACCACTCACCATTAACTGAACCGCGGTATTCTTCCACTCTGATTTGGGAACCTTAAGCTTAGCAAACTCAATCAACTCCATCACCAACCTCTCCGCCCCACCAGGATCACTAGATAATCCGTTTGAAATCTCCAATGAATGGGATCCCTCGGCAAGGAGCGGAGTCCCAGAATCCTGGTCTAGGGTTTGAAAGACGCGAATCTGAGATCGAGAAGCGCCAACATGGAGGATCAAGCCGTAGGCGCGGGAGGCGGGAGGAGTAAACTTGGAGGAGAGGTGGATGGAGCGATAGAGAGAGACGAGGTAGAAAAGGAAAGGAAGGAGAGAGATGGAGACGAAGAGGAGGAGCAATTTGTGGGGGTTCTTGTTGGCGGACGATGCAATTGGCTTTGAATTTGGAGGCGAGAGAGAGAATGGCTGCATCCGCGGATGGAGTTGCGTTTTGTGAAGTGGGACGTGAGAGGAAGACGAAGAGGAGGTGGACGAAACCCTGGATTGGAGCCTTGGAAACTCCATGGATGTGGGATTTGAGAGCTTGGGGAAAGAGGTCACATGGACTCGGAGATCGTCAATGTCAACCGTTGGGCAATCGGCACTCGGCACTGGCGTAGTGGCGTGATACTTTTGAAAGCAACAAATTTTAATTAAATTGCTTTCGGATTAAACAAAAATTCATATTTTCCTTTTTTATAAACCAATAATCTACATCAAAAACTAATAAACAAAATGACCGTCTTCGGACATTTGGTTCGGCGGTTAAGATTTTGAGATAGTACCCTGATGTCACCGTTTCGAATCCCACGGGCAGCGGTTTGCCTATTCCTCACTAGAATTGGTTACTAACCAGTGACAACCCTAATTCCCTTACCCTACAACAAAAACACCAAATAAAAAGCAAGAGACAAGCAAATCACATTAGAAATTTACTAGGCCTAAGGTCACCATTTCGAATCCTACGGACGGCGGTTTGCCTATTAACCAGTGACAACCCTAATCCCCTTACCCTACAACAAAATGACCAAATAAAAAGCAAGAGACAAGCAAATCACATTAGAAATTTACTAGGCATAAAGAGTGAGAAATAAATATGTTAAAAATATGTACAATAAAAGGAAAAGCTCTTTGAGTTTCACTATACTTAATTACTTATTAGGTCTTTAGAGTGAGAAACAAACATGTTAAAAATATTTATAACTTAGGGCGCATTAGTTTTCATAAACCAACTTTTTAGATTACTAAAAATATGCCTAACATTATTAAACACGAGTTACATCAATTATTGGATATTAATTATGCAAATGCACTTGAAAAATACATGGAATGCCCCATTATCAATGGAAGAGTCAAACAACGACACATTCGAACAAATTCCTACAAGATCCAACAACCAACTAGTAAAAAAGAAAGTCAATTCCTTATCATCACAATCCACATATATCATGCAAAACTTCATGCTACCAACTGACCTACAAAAAAGAAATAGACAATACGTATAAAAAATTCTATTGGAATAAAGGTAATTCACACAAACTACTAATCAACTGGAGCGAAGTCTATCTCCCCAAGAAACAAGGTATGGTAAGCTTCATGAAGACTGAAGACCTAAATAAAGCCATAGCAATGAAGCTCTTCTCGAAAATATTAACAGAACTAAATAGAATTTGGGTTAAAATTCTAAAGAAACTCATTTTCTCGAGTATAAGAAAATGATTGGCTTGACAATGGGCAAAAATTATAGATTGTACGAAGAAAAAAAAGTATTAAATTTTGGCAAGACCAAAATGATTGGCTTTGAAGGATAAGAAGAACTTATTTTTTCCTCTATTTATATTGATAATTATGGTTTATGGGCCACATTAAAAGCGTAGCGGCATAACCCATTATGATCTGTCATTGTAAATCTTGTATCGATTTTTTTTTTGATAAGTTATTGCAACAACAACAATTATGACAAAAACTAGGCTACCAGCAAAAAGCAAGGCTAGCTTAAATCACCAACTAGTAGATAGTGATCTTGAAACAACAACAACAACAACAACAACAACAACAACAACAACAACAACAACAACAACAACAACAAACCAAACCTAGGCATAACAAATTTTAAGTCTCCAAATCTTCAAATCTTCAAAAAATTCAAATCTTCAAAAAATTCAAATCTTCAAAACATCTTCAATCTTCAAATTTATAGATGTTGATATCCAAAAGCAAGAAGAAGGGCAAGAAAAAATCTTCCCCTTCAACAGAATGCCAAGAACGGCACAAAGCTTAGCCATAGATCTCTAAAAAAAGAGAGAAATCTATAGTGAAACGCCACCAAACCACTTCAACTAAGCAAACCAACGAAGAGAAGTCAATCCGGAAATCAATCCGAGAAGGGGCAAAAGTGCAACGAGCAAGATCAGATCCACAAAGAAATGGACCAACAACAAACTTGAACCCTAAAATTTCATTTGAGAAGTTGAAAAAGGGGGAAAGAGAAGAACAAAGATTTACAGATGGAAGAGAAGGCATCTAATGGAGAAATGAGAAGTAAAAACTCTTAGAAAGAGCGGTGAGGGAGAAGAGCGCCCGAGAGATTTTAGGGCCGGCTCCCTCTCCCCCTACACCACACTGATATTGGCGGCAGGGTTGGTTAGGTTTTTTGGAGAGAGAAGAAAGCAACATATTCATTGATATTTTTTTTTTGTTACTTTTTCGACACTTGCATTTACTTTTCAATCTTGTATCGAATTTGAGATCATAATATAATTGAATAATAGCTTACCCTAAAATTGCATTTACTTTTCAATTGAAAAACAGCTTAATAACTTGAAGTTCTTAATTACATATCAAACCGTACCAATGACTTTCAGAACAAAAAAAAAACTGTACCAATTACTTCAAAGTTCAATTTGATCCACCAAAACTTACCGTTTGGATGCAGTATATATTAACAAGTCAAATATATTTCCCAGGGTGTACACAGCTCAGCATTCAACAATTCAAAGAATAAACTTGCTATGCTGCTTGTCAAGCAAATACCAATTTTCCATGACAGTGGTGTTTCTCCAAGGGAAAAAGTAGCATGCACAATCATAAAAGTCTTCTGATAACAGTTCAATAGTTGCCATCAAGCAATAAAACTGCAGTGTAGTGATCTTACAAGAAACCATACATTGTTTTTATCCATGTTGCCAGAGGTGTCAATCAAATCAGGAAAGTGAAAGGAAATCATCACAAAATTAGACTTCCCAAAGAGGGACCAAGAATCCAAAGCTTACGAATTAGCAAACCTCAACAAATCAGGGAGAATCAACCGTACACATATAGTCCAATTGTCAAATGAAATTATGTACTACTTCTAAATGTGTACCAAGGCAAGCCATGAGCTTGCCAATTAGTAAAACCTAGTAGTTAAAGACAGAATTTACAATTCAAGCCTTGAGCTTGCCACTAACCCCACGTTTACTGTACCAGACACCGCCTCTATCTCCATTGATGGGATTCTTCTTAGCAGTTAGTGAACATTTATCGTTCTTACCATTCATACTGCTCATCTCTAGCTGGAGCTTACGTTGCCTCATCCTATTCTCAAGCCGAATTCCTCTCTGAACACGAGCCCTTCTCTCTTTCTCCAAAGCCTCAGAGAAGTCCCAGACCTTGACAGTGCATTCCTCACCTCCACAGATAATACGGTCACCTCCGATAGAAACACAGAACAAACTGCTCCCTGGTCCATGAAGCATTCTCTGCGGGGGCTCAACAGCAACCTCAATTCCATGCTTCGTATTAAAATGATGCTTCAGCAAAGACCGCCTGCTATTCTTCAACAGTCTCCTTACATCAATTAAGGATAACTTCCCATCAGACGAGGCAGACACAAGCCATGGGAACTCAAAGGCAAGGGAATGTACAGAACCAGAGTGAGGAGCCCATGTTGCTACTTTGAGAACTCCATCATCTACACAGTTTGAGATTTCGAACATGTGAATTGCACCGTCTTCTCCACCTGTGAAGAGAAAATCCCCAGCATGGCTTCTGGCCACAGCGTATGTGCTTCCAGCATGAGCTTGAGGAATGAATGAGATTAAAGTCTCATCTATAGTATCCCAAATGTATACATCTGAGCCTGATGCAGTAGCCAATGTTGTCCCATGAGGAGACAAACTCCAGACCCAGTCACTGTGCCTTAAAACCATGACACACTCCATTAAAGCACGATCCCAAACCCTAACTGTCATATCCCAAGAGGCACTATAGATCTTTGTAATGTCAAGAGCAAGAGAACTTATCGGCCCTTCATGTTCCCAGAGTCTGAAGTCAGTATCTCTGTCATATGAACCCTTGAGATCAAACAAATGAGGATGCCCCTCGGTTGCATTCCAGTACTGGATAAATCCACCAGTACCTCCAGCTACCAGCAGCTTTCTATCAGCTGCAACTGCTCTAATGGTGCATCTAAGAGGCCTAGATGAAGCTATAGAGCAACCTTCTTCCAAGTCCCACATCCGAACAACGGAATCATATCCAGAAGTAAAGATCAGCCTAGCAGAGGCCAGAACAAACACAGTACGAACAGCTTCAGTATGACCAGAGAGAATATCTCGTGTGTACTGACCTAGAAAGATCCTGCTCCTAAACTCTCTCTCCACAAACAGCTCTTTCCATGTTTTCTCATCTGATAGACTTGAACTTACATGTTTGGGCATGGGAAGGCCCCATCTCTCACAGTAGAAGTCCTTCCACACGTAGTGGTCGGAAGCAAGCTTGTATAGACTTGTACAAACACAAGAGACAATTCCAAGCTCTTTAGGATCGAGAAAGTTGAGAATCTCAGATATCAATGCAGAAGGAAGGTCAGTGATTGACCTGCTAAAGCCTGGTGCAGCCACCTCATTCTTAGGGGCGAGTTTAAAGCCTGAAGACACAACAGCACCTGTACACAATCCGAATTCAGATCCTGGTATCAATGCTTCTTTCAGAACTTCAGTTTTGATTCCAGCAGCCAACTCTCTAACTTGATCACCGCTACCTTTTCCCTTAAATTTAGAATGCACAGATGGCTCTTTCGGAGAATTGCGTGGTAACTTCACCAATTGTTTCGATAAAGCAACCTTGGTATTCTTTTGGCATTCAAATGCCATAAAAAGAATTCAACTACTTCGTGAATGAATAACTCGCGGGGCCTCAAAACTTCACGGCGCAGCAGACCAATCAGAAAACCTCAAAAATTCCAATACTATCACAACAAATAAAATCAATCAAATCAAACAAAAGCCGAGCTAAGGAAAAAAAAAATAAACGGATCAATCAGCACCGACAAGGCCCCGGAATCCTCAAAATCTCAAACCCTACGATATCGCTCCAGCAATTCCGCATAAAATCTGGAAGAAAAAAAATGGACGAAGAAAAGGATAAGTGGAAATAAAGGACTCCGGAAGGACAAATCAACGAACTATTGGAAAGAAATCCAATACAAACCTAACCCTATCAATTAGAGCAGCCAATCATCAGATTGAGAAAATATTAATCGAACTAATAATTAATTAGAGATCTATGGGATCTACCTCAAACGGTGAAATGATATCTGTTTAAGACGTGCAACTCGAACGAGATCGGGGTGAATTGCGAAGGAACAACGCAAAGAGAGGAGGGGAGAGAGAGAAGAAAGGGGGTTTGTTGGTTGGGGAATCAGCGCTCTCGGGCTCTCCTAGCACCTCTGATTAGCAAAACAATCTGACGGTGAGAAATGAGTTGCTCCACGTCATGGATCTGTCGCAGCCGTTGGATTAGAGGGACCCCAATGCATATATTTTGTGTTCTTTATGAACAAACATACTAGTGTCCTTACCCAAAAAAAAACAGACTAGTTAAGGGTGTTATTAGTTGGCTAAAATACAAATTTTAGATTATAAAACAGAAAATGACTTGTAATAATACAAAATATTAACATTGAACTTAAAAATTACTAAACAACTAGTTGAATTCCCGAGATGGGGTAATTTTATTAAAGATTATACAATATTATGATATTAATATAAAATTTAAAACACTTGTATATAATATCGTAATAAAATAATGTAATTTATATAAAAAAAAGCTTTAAGATTGTGCCCCATATTTTATCAACATATAGATAAAAAAATTATATATTTGATGTCTGAGTCTTGTTAAAAGATAAAAATATTATACATAAAATTAATATAAAAAATAGTAGATCAAGTTATTATCACCATATAAATAAAAAAATTATATACTTGGATCTCAAATCTTATTACAAGATAAAAAAGATATGCATAAAAAATATCAACATATAGAGCAAGTTATTATCTTATAAAAAATTGGATATATAGAAAGAATAATACAAGTAATTATAATATTTATTATTAAAAAAATGTAACATAATATTATTTTATTAAGAAATGCCATGTGGCGTAATTTTTTCAGCAGACATGGTTTCTGCTTTATAATGTATTAGGTAGATATATAAATTATTATGAATTAATTTAAAATAATACAAAATTTAAAAATGACATAATAATGTATTTCAATTTGGAAGCAAAATGGCGTAAAAAGTAGATTACTTACACGTATTTTAAAAAATTTAAAATGTGATTTTGGATGAATAGTGCTTTTAAGTTGGAAGTGAAACAAGGCTCAAGTATCACTTAGAAGTTAGAACCAATAATAATACAAATTATATAAAATCTAATGAAGAAGAAAACTCAATTTTTTTTTTATTAAATCACCTGTGCTCCATTAGTTCAGCTAGTAAAAAGCCTTGGGTAGTACCCAAGGTCGTCGGTTCGAAACTCATGGGGGACGGGTACCATGTAATCACCTTCGAGGGGTTCAAGTAACCGCATAACATGTGGGTGATGGCTCCCTCCTTTGGTCTTTGGGTCCCTCTTATCGGGTTAAGGCTCCAAGTTCCCAAGGTCCCCCCATGTAGAGAGCAGAGAGCAGGGCTTCCCCATACGGCCCAACAAGCACGGCTGGCGTGGGATTAGTCGGGTGCTAGTAGTTCCGGATACTCACAATAATTCAAAAAAAAACTTTTTATTAAATCCACCGTTAAAACCGAGTAAACCCAAATCATGGGTCGTCGCGCCTCGTTGATCTTCGACCATCTCCCCTAAACTGTGCATTTGAAAACGACGCTGCCCATTGCCCTATCTTCGATCGCCCACAACCATTTCTCTATTATTTGAATTCGATCCAATTTGTCAAAGTTAAGCCCCTAAGTCCAACCATGAATGCTAACTTCGAGTGAGATTTTGAAAATTTGTGCTATTTTGTGAGTATTTTTGTTGATTTTGAGAATTCATTTGATATCTATCCATGGTTGTTAATTATCAAGTTAGAGTTTGTGCTGATTTGTGCTAATTTAAGTTTATTTTGAAATTTTGTTTGAAATCTATCCATGGTATTATCAGAAAGTGAGATTTATATAGTGTTCATATTATTATGGCTAAATGACCGAAAACCACCCTTATAATAGGCCATATTCCGCTAAACCACCCGATATATGCGAAATTACCGAAAACCACCCGTATTATGGTGTCCGTCAAAGTTCAACCACCCACACTCCCTGTACCGTTAAATTTCCGTTTACGTGCGCGTGGCACCGCGTTTGCCTATTAAATTTTCTGAATTTTCTTTTTTCAAGAGAAAGTTAAAACAAAAAATTAAATCCTAAGCAAAATCCCCCAATTTAATCCCACTGACTAAACTCCACGACTGTGTGAATCCCCCCTCTCTTGAGATCCCAAGCAAAATCCCCCCGATTTATAACAATCACATTCTTTGCTTCATCCTCTAAATTCACGAGATCCCTTCATCTTTCCCTTTCTCTATTTCCCCTCTTTTCATTCTACTTGCCTCCTTCTTCCTCTGACCCATTCATCCGTCATTGCTACAATTTCTCTCCTTACTCCAATTTGACATTGCTAAACAATTCAGAGATCGAAGAATTTGTGCGAATTTCAGACCAAGAAGAAGAAAGAACTGATCTTTATTTGCTACCAAGTTCAAATCAAGCTAAAAAAATCTCGGGTTTTAAGAAGCCCAATTCGGAGGAATTAGGGCTCGACGAGGAGCTTCCAAATCGGCTAAAGCACGTTCTGGGTTGCGATTTCAACAAGCCCGATTCGCTAGGCTCGCCCGTTTCTCCTCTCCGGGCTCGCGCGACTGCTACCCCAAACAGCTCGTTCGGCTTCCGGATCCGTATCGGGCTCGACGGATCGGGCTATTGTCGTCAATCCGATGGAAGGCCACTCGGCGGGCGAGACCCGACCACGCCCGCTAGCGCTCGTACGTCTCAATCGGATCCTGTCACCACCACAACGCTCTATCAATTACTCTCCGTTACTCGAATCTCTACTCCTTCAATTCGTTGCTCAAAATTTTTTGCCCCTCTTTTCAAAGCTCTATTTTAGAGGCTTGAAATGGAAAATGGGAGAGACGAATATGGATTTTGCTTGGGATATAATTAATTAATTTATTTTACTTTGACTTGAAAAAGGAAAATTCAGAAAATGTAATAGGCAAACGCGTTGCCAGGCGCACGTAAACGGAAATTTAACGGTACAAGGAGCGTGGGTGGTCGAACTTTGACGGACACCATAATACGGGTGGTTTTTGGTAATTTCGCATATAGCGGGTGGTTTAGCGGAATATGGCCTATTATAAGGGTGGTTTTAGGTCATTCAGCCAATTATTATTGGTTCAAAGCGAGACTTGGTATTATTATTAGTCATTTTTAAACTTTATATTATTTTGAGTTAATATCGTAATAGTTCGTATATTAATTAATGATTTTTAAAGTTCATCTTATTATTAGTTCAAAGTGGATACTTGATATTATTAGAAGTCATTTTTCCTAATATAAAACTAGTCAAGACGACATAAAATTTATATTTTGATGTTTAAAAATGTATATTGGTTTGTAAATATTTATATAACAATAATGAAAAACAAAATAAAATAAAAATTCTAAAATTAATAAAACTCATAGAAATTAATTTTAAGCTAAAAAAGTTGTCCTAATGTGCAAACCTTATTAATATCCACTAAAAAATTTCATCTCGTGCCTTTTTACGTTCACTCTTCCATTATAAACAAATGACGTATATAGTGAGAAAGAAAATGCTAGAAATTAAATTTTATATTTCGTTTTGTTAGCTATAATACCAACGATTGTGTTTGATGTTATGTTATGTATGTAATATCAAATGTTGATAAATTAATGTGTAATATCAAAGGTTGATGTTTTATTATTTTTATTTATAATAACAAAGCTTGTAAAATTAACAATTTTAAATTAAGATGACAATTATTGCGAAAATCTTCCATCTTTAAATAGAAGGAGACATCAATACAAGATGTTTATTTGATTTTGATGATATATAATTTCACATGTTGTGAAATTATATTTGTAGTGATTTAGATTACTCTAGTATCACTTTCAAAATTTTGCCATTGAGATTCATGATGAAGGAATAATAAATCTTTTTAGTTTTTTTTTTTATGAATGAATTATTCTATTATATATAGCCTTATTATGTTATTTGACATTCTTAAATTGGATTTATTCCTATAGCAATTATAGGATAAATAAAAAGAGATTCATCTAAAATTCTAAATGCACTCTTATATCTAATAAAACTACACTAATTTTCTTAAAATAATTATAGCAAAATTATTTTGAATGTTTAAATGGATTAGGGTTGTCTTATAATTGCATGTAATCAAGTGGAGGGTGTATACGTATGAAAACCGCATATTAAATAACACATTATTTACATAGTTTTGTGTTTTTTTATCAATACAACTTAGCTTTTATGTTCAATAAAAACTATAATTTTATAAAGTACATTGCATAAACTAATAGATCTCAAATCTTGCATATGAATGTAAGACCCAATACCTTAGAAGTGCTATCCCAATATCCCATGTCAACCCGATGACTTTCTCAGGACGTCACTCATCCTGGTATTACTCTTGCACATACACACTTAACTTTTAAGTTCTTCGTTTTCGCTTAAACTATGAAAAGGAAGAGCTCTTGTTGACATAGGGAGCATCTCATCTCTTATAAACCATTGAGATCTTACAACGAAAAGGTTCTTTTACTTTAGAGATAAGAGAAATAAAGGTGTGGTTTAAGTTTTCAGGAAAATCTACACCATTCAGAATATTCAAACAAAACTAAATAATATCATCTCGAATAATATTCCAATGATGCTAATAAAAGAGGCTTACATGTCATCAAGACTTAGAGATTTAGTAGGATGCATAGAAAAAGGGTAGAATGTACCTCTTCACTAGTAAAGGGGCATAAGAGCTCGAAGTTATCCTCCTCCGATACAATAGTCGAGATTCCTTGAAGAAACATGTTAGAATGTGTAGGAAGATCCAACTTAAAGAGATCATAGAAATAGGAAACTATAATAACTGTGGTTTTTAAGGATATTTTTCAGTTTTTTCCGGATATCCTTTTAACCTCTTTGTCCGTTTTAACGCTTTTTGTTGGAAATTAAATCCTAGAAAATTGTTGGATCCTAAAATCGTCAAGAAATGATTTTATGGATCGGTGTGAATTCTAGGGTTTTTCAGTGAAAAAAGAATATTTATTGGATAAGCCGTCTTTTTAATTATGTACTGTAAAGGTTTCAAAATACAAAACGGAAGCCTTAAAAATTGAAGGTAGCAAGATAAAATCATGAAAAATTGGTTTTATTGGTCTACATAATTTACGGGACGTTTTGTATTTAGTAAGTTTTTCCATCCGAGGTACATAATTTTACCTCTTTAACGCGAGTCCCGTTCCGAGACGGGTTTTGGCTCCATAACCGATATCTTTTCTACCTTGTTAAGTAAAGAAAAGCCGACAGTGAATTAAGATAAGGATAGAAAAGAAAGAGAGGGAGGGTTAGAGAAGATTGAGGACGTCAACGAACTAGGGAGAAGATATCTTCACCGTTGGCTATCTCTTTTCCTCCGCCTTCTTGCCCAGCCACCACCCTCCTCCTCCACTTCATCTTCTTCCTCTCTATGAGTTGTGATGTTGAAACCGAACCAGCAAGAGAACCAGGACGGAGCCGGACTCGGGAAGAAAGGATTCGAATCCTTACCACCGACTCTCTTCTTTGCCTCGCCGTGCGACGCCGCCGGCGACCACCAGCTTGTCCAACAACCACCCACTGCGAGGGCTGCCGCCGGACAATACTCAACCACCTTTGGGCTCGGGAATCGAGCCACTATCGAGCCAAACTATCCATGGGCTCAAGTGAAGGTATATACGGTCGAAATTAATTAGCGGGTTGGTTGCGGAGCCACCGTAAGGGCCTTTCGGTTCCGCTTTGCTAATTAAATTTATGGTTTTTATAATCTTGAGGTTGATATGGTCCCACAGGTTCAAACCTCTCGGGAAACGGACGTCCGGATCTTCAGTTATAGCGAATACAAGTTTTGATACCGATTGGTAGGTAAAGGACTTCGGATAATTACTCGGGATTCGTTGTTAATCGGTTTGATCCGAGATTTGGTCACCTTTAAGAAATGTTGCTAATGAACAATTTTTATTTAGAAAATTGTTTCAAAAGTGAAGTAGATAATTAGTTATAAATTCGCCAAGATGGCTCCTTAACGCATGATAATTAAGGATTCGTTATAAATCGATATACGAAATCAAATCGTTTATTGATTAGAAAGTTGCAGGAGTTGAGAATACAACTAATAAGTGTATCCATGAGCTCGTTGTTGAGAAATCTTTTGTTATATTTGACAGAAGGGTGATAAAGATTACTGTTGGAATTGCTAAGGACGTTGAGCACGCCTTCTAAGGCAAGTGGACGGTTCTCTCTTGCATTATTGTTATTAAATGAGGAATTGAATCCCATTTAATATTTGTGTTGGGAACAACTTGTGTGCTTAATAAAATATAATAGGTTGTTATATTTGTTAGAAATAATGACCATTTTGTTTATTCAATTTCGCGCTAGAACTGGATTTAGGTCCGTTATGTGTGACCTTGTATGCTGTCTCATGCTGAGACATTGTTATGAAGTAAGTTAATTTCAGGGGTAGGAGTCGAGTCTCCGATGACCTCTTTATAACACAGTCTATGTTGGGAGGTTTAGCTCGCTATCATATCCCAACATTCGGGTCATGACTCATACCTCACTCAACGCTGGAGGAGGTGCTTATGCAATCTAGCTAAGTGCAAATTGGTACTAGGTGTTCGAGAATGATCATGGATTTCATCCCTCTCATCTTGACGTCTCCATGTACATGTGGATTCTCGGCGGTTTCAATCGATTAAAAGTTACCAACATGTTTGTAAAAAGTTAAGTAATATAAGGTAAGTGAGTTAGGCACATTAATGTACCCGGATGGTTATTCTATTTGATAACCATTCTTGCTTCCGGTTATGAATGTTTCTTAATCAAAATTTGATTAAGTCAATCTGATTAGTCGATGGAGGCTTTTCAAAATGTTATGTGATTATTATGAGTTCCCAACAATTGTTCATGTTTCGTAAAGGAACCACAAGTTGTGGTGTCCTATCTCTTGAATATGCATGCCTCATTCTTATCCTCTATGGGACTGCTAACTGTTGGATCATCGACCGGTTGTCATTCGGATTACGATGCCAATATGTTTAGTCACTACCATAAGAACCAATCATTTTGTTCACTTGCTTAGTCTTTCATTAGACTAACCCGACCACCTTATTCAATTGCATGGTCGGTTGGTGTCCACCATTGTTTACGACACATCAGATATTTATTGGAAGTGTATTTGAGAAGTGGATCAAGAAGTTGAGGAAAAGTTTCCGGAAGTTGTGTTTGAGCGAAGTTTATGGTTGGGCCACTACAAAGCTAATTTTGTGATAGGAGTTGTAAGCACCACTGGACATCTTCTGTCATTGTAAGCACCACTGGACATCTTCCACGACAATCACTCGTCCCTGTGGTTCTCCGGTGAGTGACTAACCGTTTCTGTTCCGTTCAATTCCGTTATTGTAGGTCGTTCGTGTTAATGGGAGTGGTTATCATGTTGTTGTTGTGTAGTTGGGTAACTGAAGGAAATGTTTCTTGGGTAATTTATCCTTTTAAGCGGTCGCATTGTAATCTGAGATAATTAGTTCAGGGGAGATCATGTGCAACGTATTAATCGGCGGTGATGACTTGAGGTGGGGTTTGAAGGTTTGGTTATTTTTTTTACATTCAATTTGAGTGTGGTGGGCAATAATTAATTGTTTTTTTATAATGGCTATTTAGATTACAGTAGGCTAGTATGGTGATCATGGTTAGTTTTTAGGTAAGACCGATTGTTTTCAAATTATTAATCTATGAGGTATAATTAAGTAGTGGTTAAGGTTGATCGGTTAGTGTGTGTGTGTATGAAAATTGATGGTTTGGGACAATTGTAGGAAACTTTGTTAATAATTGGGAGTTATAGCTAGGCTAGATTAGTAGACTTTATTTAATTAGTAGGTTTAGGTCGGTGGGTGATTCGATCATTGTGTTTCTTAACTAGTTGACCAAACAATTTTTTTCGGTTACAGTGCAAATTGACTCGAACGTTTACTATGTTCTTAACATGTTTAGGAATCACTCGTGCTTAAGTTCCTAGATTTCCGTGATCGAAGAAAATTCTCCACTGAGGTAAGTCGTTTTTCGACTTGCTCGGTTCTTCTCTACCCTGTTAGATTGCGTATCGTTATTGTAGGGCGGGTTTTGGGAACTAGTCCCGAATACTTTTAAATTGTTTTGAATTCCTTGAGCTGTTGTGTGCGTAAATGGTTTTGAATGTGTTTTATCGGAAAAATATGTTGGAACGTTTTCTCTGTGTTGGTACCGTTTCCGACACGGCCCATCGTAGCTGGTGTTGAGGAAGAGTTGGCTACGTTGACCCGTGTGACTGGGAAATCGTGCCCCTTCAAAACAAAAATTATTATCTGTGTTTTTTTGGCAAGTGAAAGCGTATGTGGCTTTGTGTGACTGATATAACTAATTTAAGTATTGACCTTTAGAGTTATGATTGCGATTGCGGATTTGTATGCTGACTTGAGAATTGTTTTTAAACGTACTGCAATTTCCGTAAATTTTCTAGCTTGGTAGATTAGATGCTGACCCTTCGGGGAATATTTTTCAGTTCCATGTATGAACCAGGGAGCCGTGCAGGAACCGAGGCCAGATGGCGGGCCTGAGCGGTAAAGAGCGCGTGTCATAGTGGGATGGGTTTACTTTTACGATAGTTTATCTATGTTTATTTTTAGGATACTATTTCTATTAATATGTTGGAGTTGTTATTATGACTTGATTGTTGTTTTCATTAAATGATTTTATTGTTGGTAATGAATTATCGGATTCAGGATATTTTTGTTTAGGTTTTCGGGAATTCATGCAAAACTATGTTTTCTATATTTTTATTAAAAGAAAGGTTGAATGTTTTTATTTTGTTTTCTCGTCGTGCCCGCGTTGCAAGATCCTAAAGTGTAGTTGTCAACCTATTTAATAGTACCTAGTAAGGTCTATTTCTTAGTAGTGCCCTGTCAGAAGTCGGGGTGTTACAAATTGGTATCAGAGCCAGGTTGACAACAGGGCACATGGAACTGACCAACGAATGTACCCGAGGTCCAACTTAAAACAAAAATCGACCGGTGTTTTCAAAATGTTTTAACTGGGGTAGGCATATTGCATGTAGGGGGTAGGTGACACGTCGCGACATCGCCACCGTCAGCTGAAGGACCTCCGGTAGCTTAGTATTTTTAACCTTCTAATTCTTAGTGTATGTTCGAAAAAAACTAAATTTGTTCACAGTGTTAGAATTAATAAGGAAGTGTGAGGCAGAAACAAGTCTAAGATTGAAGTGTTGGGTTATATGGTTTCCAAGAGTTTCGTACTACCAGTCATTGAATAGTAAATCTAGTACAAGAGGAGGCTTTGTTTAGAGCTAGTTTGAACTGAACATGGGGTGTAGACTCTATTTTGTTGTGGGTTCATCGAACCTTAGTGACTATTTGTGCATGAAAAGAGAGATTCACAATGTCTAGTCCTTGGAAGGAGGTCAGGACTATTAACATAAACAACCGAGGAGCAAGGATTGAGTCATAATTAGCTTTATGAGCGAGTTGGAAAACGAAGGATAAAGGCCTTTCGGATACTGACAATAATACAAGGAAGATGGTAAGAATGAATCAACCCAAGGGGAGCTAAGTATACTACCTAGGACACGAGAAAAAGTTAGCTATGTGGTTGAAGCTTGGACTGTATTTTTTTTCCAGTCGAGCAAGTTCGTCACAAGTCAAGTAGTGCATGCAATTTCTGGATATATAAGTCATGTGAGCATTGGAAGATGTTTACATGAGTCATCACGAATACACAGCTAATGAGAAGTAGATCCTTTTAGCGACACTGAGTCAAGGATTAGACTAGTCAAGCGGGTTTCTTAGGGCTTAGAGTCTTAAACCAAATTGTGATGCTAGAATCGAATCAAGTAAAAGAGTTATTGGAGAAAGAGTAGATACACCGACTCCACCCCCATGAGAGGTTCTATTTGGTTCGTGAGAAAGAAGGTTGAGATATGGAATATATAATAGTATAAGTTGAACTTACGAAAAAACTTAAAAATCGGTTATCGTGAAATGGTGATGGGGTGGGTCGATCATAGTGAAGCATGGCAATTCTCAAGATTCAGTTAAAGGACAATTTTTTTTTAAGACTTAAGAAGAGGATATCCAGAAAGTAATTGCATGTGATACAAGCACTGCGAGTATTCCAAGGGATAATATGAAGACTAACAAATGTCCAATATGGTATGTGAAGTCATTGGGCAAGAGCCTTTACCAACGATATCCCCATATACTTTCGGACTTCGAAAAAAGAAGAAGAAGAAGAAGAGCAAGCTCCCCCTTTGGAGAACACAATGAAGATAAATGATATCAATGGTCGTAAGGTTCATAGAGGACGAGTTCAGATAATTAAGAAGTTTATGGTGAGCAGGTGACCTAGGTCGATAAGATAAGGGTTGATCGAGGGAGAATTGATGTTGTAACAGGTTAAATGTACCTTTAGAATTGTGGATATATCTTAGAACTCCTGGAATTAAAAATGGTACTTTTGGTGGGGTATAAGAAAGACTTCTAGTCTAACCCACCATTGACCAGATTAATTGCGATTAAGAAAATCGCAAGGAAGGTAGGTTACCAAAAGAGTTGTGACTGGTAGAAAGATATGATAAGTTGTATACTCATACTGCTTACATGACAAGATCGCGAGAGATATGCAAGTGTCACTAACGTCTCAAAACCCTAAGAGGTGTATCACGAGGGAAAAGGTTGAGTAATCTCTTATGAAGCTGAAGAGTGGAGAGATAAAGTTATAGGAGCCGTGCGAACAAAAACAACATAAGGAACGAGTGACCAAACCCAAGGGTTTGGATTCGACCAAATTCGGTATATGCTATGTGTGGATAGACAAACACCAACTAAAGAACGTTATCATAACTAAAAGTTGAAGCATAAGATTCTAGGATGACTCAAGCTATGGAAGATTCAATCAAAAGATCCATACTTATAGAAAAATTCGATGAAGGAACAAAACCATAGAAGCGGTTCAAGGGTACTATGGATAAGTCATGTAAGAGAGAATATATTGTTCAGCCCGAGAAAGTTTAATAGCGATAAGACACATGTGAGGTTTTGAGAACCACAATGAAGGAATTGTAGGGTAAAGGAGATTTTGAATAGAAGTGAAAACCCACTCAACGCTATTAAAAAAAAAATTTGAAAAAAAAAATGACATGGAACCCGTTGAGAAGGTTTTATATAGACATATACTTGGTTATGGATTTCGTGAGAAACAAAAATTAGAGTACGGATAGAGATATTGGCGGTGTCTAATTCGCTCAGAAAAGATTTGGACTAGTACCAAAGCCATCGAGATGGAAGTATTACGCAGAAATAATGTTTCTAACAAAACCTTGACCACGAGGTCTAGAGCTTAATTAGTCAAAGCTGAAACTCCATTGGATTGGCTTGATAGGCTTGACAGTCGAAAACTTGGTGGTCAAGTTGGACAATGTAACTCCATTTGGGTGGACATTCGTGCAAGGACAACGGGGAGGTTTAATGTGACTTAGGAGAGTTAAGGACGTTAGCAGAGATATGCTGAGATGTTAGCACTATGTCGTAATTTTTGTTATTCGAACACAGATTATATTAGTTAGTTGATATGAATCCGCCAGGAGTCAAGTGGTGTATACGGTCCCTAGTTACCTAAGTGGTGTGAGCCTTTAAGGATGTCTTATAAGGAACTATCACATGCATCATTCCAATGAAAGAAGTAAATTCTAACAATAACTTGGGGTTGAGGATCAAAAGGATCAAGCTTATGGGCCCGAGCCAAATAGGGTGTTGGAGGAGTGCTTGGGAAATGAACATATTGGGGAAAAGATAACCACGTCGTGTACACCTCCGCGAGAAGTACTGTTGGGTTCACGAGGGAGAAGGTTGGTGCAAGGAGATCGTGTAAAGTCTGGCAAAATTTAAACTAGCCATAAGGACTAAGAGCTAGTCGTTGCGAATTAATGACTAGGTGGATCGACCATACTAACACGTGGGATTTTCCAAAATTGGTTCAAAGGTCGAACTAGCTCTAGTTGAGGGGGGCATGAAGGGGATATTTGGAAGATAGTTGAATATTACAAGAGGTGTAAGGATACAATTAAGTTTAACTAATTCCCATTAGTGTAGGTGAAGTTTCAAATAAGAGCCTTATTTAGTATCCAAGCCTAGTGTAGAGATTTGTACGTATGATATTTCAGTTACTTTTGGATGAAGGAACAAGCTTTCCATTTGGAGACCACTTTGGGAGTTCAATGATGCGACTTATGTCAAATGCTCGTGAAATTTGTTATGAAATCTGAAGCCTCTATAGGGAATGAGTAATCCTGATCGAGGAAGTAAAAGTTGAACCCGTGGAAAACTGGGATGTTCACAAGATAGGTGGACTGGTAGAGATTTAAAGGAAGCGTCAAGCTTTTGGAATTAATAAGATACTGCTGATTGGGTATACATGAGTTTCCTAGCCTGAACTGTTTTGAACTAGTTTTAAAGAAAACAAGAAGGTGTCATGAATTAAGATTATCAGGAGAGTTGCAACAAACGCCCTTATCGCAAGACCTTGAGGTTTGCGCAAGTGTTGATGCCCCAAAGTTTGTATCTTATAGAAGGAGAAAGGGTAATCGTCCTGCATCTGTGGAATAAAAATACATCTCTGCTTAGTGTGAGATAAAGCTAAAGCAGCCACGATGGCTTAATTGTGTGGAATCACATAAGTTGGAAGTTTGTTATCTTTCGTTAAGGTGACTATGACAGCTACTAGATCAACAAAGCTTAGCGGTGATCATTGAATAAAGGAATGCAATGCAAGACATATCATGCTGAAGAACTTATTTACTGATACTAGTGTATAAGTGGAGAAGATTTTTCTTACGCTAAGACATTTGATGGGCACTCCAAAAAAAATGGAAGGGAGCTTTGACTAACCGTCGTTACACAAGGACTGAGGGACAAGAAATTTAAGCATACAAAACTGATCA
The DNA here is from genome assembly GCA_964016875.1 of Fallopia convolvulus. Lineage (NCBI taxonomy): Eukaryota > Viridiplantae > Streptophyta > Magnoliopsida > Caryophyllales > Polygonaceae > Fallopia > Fallopia convolvulus. The sequence goes on along the minus strand of OZ024719.1, from coordinate 47,307,132 downwards.
GGGCTAACAGATCGCGACACAATTAGAGGAAGATTCAGACATTAATACCCTAGATATTAATGTTGGAATCTCAAAGGTTTTTCGTTAATAATAATAAATATATTAATTAATTGGTTTATGTATTCGTAACCGAGTCTAACTTAATCCGTGTAGATTACCCATTTCCTATTAACTTATCTTTTGGCAACCTACGTTTAATTAAAATAAATTAATTAAAACCCTCGTTTTGCATCTCAAGTTATCCATTATCTACCCAGATTAGACTATTTATTTAAAGCCTAATTAACCTAGCCTCTTAAGTAATTAGTTCCGCCGCTCTCTCTTACTTCCTCAATCTCGTCTCTGATAATTCTTTCTCATCACCCATATTGACGATCGCATCTATGTACAAGTACCAAATGCTCAACTTCTTCTGCTTTCGAATCGACGCTGTTAACTTCCTAGCCACACGACCGTTGTCTGTCTCGCTCGCGCTTTGCTTTGGTCGCCAGTTCGTCAAAGGCTGCTTGCTAGGGAACGAGATGTCACCGTTCTGTCATTGTAAGCACCACTGGACATCTTCCACGACAATCACTCGTCCCTGTGGTTCTCCGGTGAGTGACTAGCCATTTCTGTTCCGTTCAATTCCGTTATTGTAGGTCGTCCGTGTTAATGGGAGTGGTTATCATGTTGTTGTTGTGTAGTTGGGTAACTGAAGGAAAGGTTTCTTGGGTAATTTATCCTTTTAAGCGGTCGCATTGTAATATGAGATAATTAGTTCAGGTGAGATCATGTGCAACATATTAATCGGCGGTGATGACTTGAGGTGGGGTTTGAAGGTTTGGTTATTTTTTTTACATTCAATTTGAGTGTGGTGGGCAATAATTAATTGTTTTTTTTATAATGGCTATTTAGATTACAGTAGGCTAGTATGGTGATCATGGTTAGTTTTTAGGTAAGACCGATTGTTTTCAAAATTATTAATCTATGAGGTATAATTAAGTAGTGGTTAAGGTTGATCGGTTAGTGTGTGTGTGTATGAAAATTGATGGTTTGGGACAATTGTAGGAAACTTTGTTAATAATTGGGAGTTATAGCTAGGCTAGATTAGTAGACTTTATCTAATTAGTAGGTTTAGGTCGGTGGGTGATTCGATCATTGTGTTTCTTAACTAGTTGACCAAACAATTTTTTTCGGTTACAGTGCAAATTGACTCGAACGTTTACTATGTTCTTAACATGTTTAGGAATCACTCGTGCTTAAGTTCCTAGATTTCCGTGATCGAAGAAAATTCTCCACTGAGGTAAGTCGTTTTTCGACTTGCTCGGTTCTTCTCTACCCTGTTAGATTGCGTATCGTTATTGTAGGGCGGGTTTTGGGAACTAGTCCCGAATACCTTTTAAATTGTTTTGAATTCCTTGAGGTGTTGTGTGCGTAAATGGTTTTGAATGTGTTTTATCGGAAAAATATGTTGGAACGTTTTCTCTGTGTTGGTACCGTTTCCGACACGGCCCATCGTAGCTGGTGTTGAGGAAGAGTTGGATACGTTGACCCGTGTGACTGGGAAATCGTGCCCCTTCAAAACAAAAATTATTATCTGTGTGTTTTTGGCAAGTGCTCCAGTGGAGGCTTAGCCAGGGGTTAGAAGGGAGATTGTGAAGTGGAGTGAGAGGGCCTGCCTCTGCACTCGGCGCGGTGATGAGCGCCTTGGAAGTCGGATTGTGGAAAAAGAAGGAATTGCATTGTATGAGATTATGAATGTGAAAGCGTATGTGGCTTTGTGTGACTGATACAACTAATTTAGGTATTGACCTTTATAGTTATGATTGCGATTGCGGATTTGTATGCTGACTTGAGAATTGTTTTTAAACGTACTGCAATTTCCGTATTCTTTCTAGCTTGGTAGATTAGACGTTGACCCTTCGGGGAATATTTTTCAGTTCCATGTATGAACCAGGGAGCCGTGCAGGAACTGAGGCCAGATGGCGGGCCGGAGCGGTAAAGAGCGCGTGTCATAGTGGGATGAGTTTACTTTTACGATAGTTTATCTATGTTTATTTTTAGGATACTATTTCTATTAATATGTTGGAGTTGTTATTATGACTTGATTGCTGTTTTCATTAAATGATTTTATTGTTGGTAATGAATTATCGGATTCAGGATATTTTTGTTTAGGTTTTCGGGAATTCATGCAAAACTACGTTTTCTATATTTTTATTAAAAGAATGGTTGGATGTTTTTATTTTGTTTTCTCGTCGTGCCCGCGTTGCAAGATCCTAAAGTGTAGTTGTCAACCTATTTAATAGTACCTAGTAAGGTCTATTTCTTAGTAGTGCCCCGTCGGAAGTCGGGGTGTTACAGCTTCGGTTTAGTCTTAATCGGGATTACTGGCGGTAATACCTCCAGGGTGGGAAGGGGGTGTTACAGAAGAAACTACCACCCTTGACTATATCACTACTACTCCTCCACATCACACCCTCTGCATTCACTAGTCTTCTATTTGTATTCCACTTTTTCCTCCCTTTCGTCTTCTAATGAAAGAAGGCGGAATTCTTACCCCCCATTTGAACTCATCCACCTTTGACCTTTGAAACCACAACATCTCCTCCTTATCCATTAGCTCACTCTCAAACCTCTCCAAAACCTTCCTTTTGGCGACAAGATCTCCCTTCATACCAAATTTGTTCATCTCTCGAAGTTGCTCCCTCACCCGTTTTAACTTTTCTAAAACATTCCCAAACTCCGACCGATTATTCCACTCCTTCAAAGACTCCGCATAAGCCCAATTTTACTTATAACACCCCTCCATAACAAATCTAGGATTTTCCAAGCATTATGGACAATGTGTTGACAACCCTCATTAGCCGTCTACATTGACTCGAATCTGAATATCACAGACCTATGTCCCTCATCCATCAACACTTCCTCATGCATATAAAACTCCAACATAATTGGAATATGATCTGACCCCTCGCAATCAAGGTGCTGAATATGAGCCCTCGAGAACACATTTTGCCACCTCGAATTCGTAGAACCCTTATGCAACCTCTCGACAATGAATTGATCATCTTCTCGCCCATTATCCCACGTGTTTCTTGTGCTTGAGAAAGTCATCTCATTAAGCTCACAACATTCGATATCTTCTCTGAATTCCATCAACCCTTTTAGGTCAAGTTGTAAGCCCCCTTGTTTATCCTCCGGCCAGACCAAGAATTTGGTTAAGTCAACAAAACAAACCCATCCATTATGACGATCTTCTCCCAATCTTTTGAGCAAAGAGCACGATAAGCTCTTCTTTTCACTCTTAGGCCATCCGTAAAACGTCGTCGCTCTCCATTCCCCTCCTCCCTCCATATAACTCACAATAACATCAATATGGTGGGACGTATATGATTGAATGGAAACCTTAGCATCCTCTTCCCACAACATGCAAAGACCTCCCGAATATGTTTGCAAATATTTAGGGGCGTAGCCAGAAATTTATCATTGTAGGTGCCGACAAAGTTTTTCCAACATAGCTAATGTACGTTTCGAGAAAGATGTAGAAATAAAAAATACAAATTTAGACAAAAAGAGAACATATTTTATAAAGGAGGAAATAAAATGTTTCAAAATATAATAACATTAAGAAAACAAGAATTTATAATGAGAACTTATATAATTATGAATTATGTTTCTGACTACATTTAGATTAAGAAAACAATTTTTTTTCAAAATACAAATTAATTGAATCTATAAATATTAAAAGCTCGTAGCTAAAATATAAAATCCAAACTAAAACTCGTGTTTCAAAGTTTTCGGGTTCAACCACATTATGAAAGTAGGATGTTTAACAAAAAAGATAAAAAATATTCTAACTAAGTAAATGACTTGTTAAAAGTGGTTTGTATACATCCAATCTTCAAACGTTCATAACTTTTTGCTCAAATGTCAGAATTGAGCTTATAATATATCAAATCGAAACTATTGACAAGAGGAACATATATACGAACAAAAAATTTGGATTGGGGGGGCCATGGCCCCCACCCTCCCTAACATAGCTCCGCCCCTGCAAATATTGACTCGACAGAGGATCAAAGATTCATGTCCACCTTTGTTTTCCTCTTCATCATGATTTTGAGCCCAATATGAGACATAATGGGCCGTATAAAACAAATTGAAGAAATCTGTATATATCATGTCCATGACAAAACAGATGGGTCGCCCCACCCGATTCGCAAAAGCATTTCGTTGAAAGCTTAAAACCCTAAACTTCACTCCATTGCTGATTTCCGTTTTCTGCAGCCTTGAATCACGACGACGGAGAAATCTCTCCTAGCACCTCCGACTCGCAACCATGGTGGCCGCTAAGAAGACCGTAAGATCTCCCTATATCCATCTTTCACGGTTGCTTTTTCGCGTTTTATTGTTCCCGATCTGCTATCATTTGCATTGGACTGAACGGTGTTTTTGTTTTTCCCTTGTCGGATTTGTATGAGCAGAAGAAGACTCATGAGAGCATTAACAACAGGCTTGCCCTGGTGATGAAGAGTGGGAAGTATACCTTGGGCTACAAGACCGTGCTCAAGACACTGAGAAGCTCTAAAGGTGTGTCTTTTTCTTCACCATCTCTATATTTTTTGCTTGTTTGCGATGAGAAGCGTAGCTTTCCTGATTAATTGATTCTGATGTAGGAATTTCTTCTGATGACTGGACTTTTTCTTGGTTTCACCAATGCATTTGAGACTAGAATATTGCTTAATTTTGGGCCTGTTCGTGATGTAGGGTTGAGTGGATGTAATTATAGTTATACGGGATTGTTTGGTTGTTCTTAGTGATTGTAGATTGTGATTTGCTAGTGAGGATTAATATCTTATTCAATGGTGCAGAGGACCCTAGCTTATACCTTGCTAGATTAACAAAAGCAAGGGATGATCTTATGAATTCAATTTCTCATTTTTTGGTGGAAAGGATTGCAAATTCTTATGTATAGGTTGAATCATGGCGAACATTAGGATAGGCTGACTTAAAAGTAACTGTGAGCTCATAGTTGAATCATGTGTGTTGAAGGGATTTATATTTGGCCATGCCTTTCATCTTGTTTTTGGATCTATGTTTTGTTGGTATCTCTTGTTTGATTAGATCAACATATCATTTGTAGAATGAACTGATCTTTTTTTTTTGTATTTGTTGTTTTCAGCCAAGTTGGTAATAATCTCCAACAACTGCCCACCCCTCAGGAAGTCTGAGATCGAGTACTATGCCATGTTGGCAAAGGTTGGAGTTCACCATTACAATGGGAGTAAGTTTCCTATCTTTCATTTCAAGACAAAAAGGCAATACTTAATTGCCCTAAAGTACCTTTCACATGGACGTATAGCAAGCCCTTGAGCATCTTTTGAAACATGACTACATATTTATACTTGCCTGGAAAATGTGTGCGATTGCATATCTTTTTGGGTTAGGATGCCGGTTTGAATTAACAGTATCCTTGTTCTGAATTCTGATATACTTTGTTGTGGCAGATAATGTTGATCTAGGAACTGCATGTGGAAAGTACTTCCGAGTGTGCTGCCTGAGCATCATCGACCCAGGTACTTGCTCTTTATTCCATTCATTATAAGTTTGCAATTTCTTTCCCAATTTATGAGTTGTCCAGGCTCATCCTCTCTTGTAATCATTAAATTTGGTATTATTCTCAGGTGATTCTGATATTATCAAGAACATGCCAAGTGACCACTAAAGGGAGCAGAGGAGGGAAAAGAGGTTTTCCTCAAATGGAACTCCCAGCAATCATCAGTATCTTGCCATGAGCCTTGCGTTATAAGATGTCATTTTTCTTGGTAGAATTTATGCACTCAGTTTTGTTGACCCCATGAATGTAACTTGCGAGATTTCCTTTATATTCGAGCTGATTTATTTTCCTTGTTTGTTGTCCTTTGATTTTGGCTGCTCTCTTGTTTATCCATTTGTGGCTTTGGTTCTTCTGTAGACGTGAAAGTAAGGGAGAAGGTGGTAATGTAGTTGGTGGTTAATAAACCAGCAAATCATTGGCATTGTTGTGGGATTATTATCTGCATGTATGTGGTAATGTTCAGGAGTTAGGACGCTCATAGCTGAGAAATGCTGTGTTTTTGGAGTTCAACCCAATTGTTTCCTTTTGAAAAATGTGTGGATATGACCAGAAATTATGCAGTATTTTGCTTAGTCTGGATTGCCACTTATCTCAATATGAACAAGAAATGATGACCTCGTTAAAGAAGGATTCGGTTGTATGAGTACTTTTGATAAGACAATTGATAAGTAAAATAAAATATAGTACCATATACCAACAACAATACCACTGTAATTATGATATTTTGGTCGATAAATAATTATAATGTTAGTATGGCTATAAAATGGATCACTTGCCAGGCTATTCCCAGTTGAGTAGTTGACATTTTGTAATTGAAACATGCATAAAGCTGATTGAGCAGTTCAAGTCTTATGAATGAATGAAGGGTTGTGTGTTTCCTTTTGGGCACATATTTGAGCTCCATGTTATGTTTTTTCCCACACAAACAAAGCACAGAGCTACATAATTGTTTCTGTTGCATCGGAACTATATACTGTATTATATATACTGATACTGATAGTTAGTTCTACCACTTTGGGACAGTGAGGACCCTGCTGAAATGCATTTGAAATACATAGAGAATCAGCGGCCAAAACTTAAGGACTTGAAAGCATTATTTATGACTGCTCACCTTCCACATGAGCTTTTGCTTTGACAGTTCAAAGTAGAAAGGTAGATGAATTCATCAAGTCTAGAAACGTAGTGACAATAAAATGACTATTTCGCATCCATGGGCACAGATTAATTTGGTCCAATATAAACATTAATACAAGAGTGAAATATTAATGCAACGACCTTTTCTTGCTGGAACACAATAAACATTGACATAGCACTTAGTGACCTCAATCACCTCCTATGGGGTTGACTCCTATTGCTGATTTTTTTTTTGTTCCTTTCTTCTTCTTGACTAATAATTTAATAAAATAGGACACGCAAACTCATTTTTAATTTTTGGGTGTAGACATGTTAACTTCCTTTTAGACTAGTAAAAACACAAAGGCCACACGCCAATTTTGCATCTAGTAGAAGCTTTCATATCTACAATGACACGTATGATATAGTTGCTTCTTAATTTATTAATGATTTCACAGTTGAACAAGTAAAAAGAATACTAGAATTCAAATTTGATCAACGTCAAATACAAACATTTTCAATCCAAGATTTGTTGCTACAATAGCATATTTAACTTACAACTTTGTAACGTACTGTGAATATGATTGTTAAATATGGTCTTACACAACCCAGATTGTTCTTCTCGAATCTTTGATCTATACTTTCTCGTTGTATTCACGCAAAAACTTGGTCAATACATCATGAATGGAACTTCAATTTCTTCATTCGTATACGTTTTGTAGATTGTTTGATTTGATCATAATCTTGGCAGCCATTTCAACTCTTTGATTTCACACATGTCATGTTCATGATATACTCATATACATGATTCACCCATAGCGATATTTTGTGGTGCACGTGCAAATAGTTTATGATCAGATATTTTGTAACTTATGTTGCAGTTTAGTAAACTGATAATTGTCAGTTTGTCACATTCTTAATAACTTCAGTTTGCCTTTCAGGGCTTTTTTAACGGTTTGTCAAACAATATTTCCAACCTTATCAATTAAAATAGGATTTTAACATTTTTGTTGCCTTAACTTCCATAAAAAAATTTAAGGTCTACATTATTTTAAAAACTCTTGCATTGTAAGGTAGAAAGATAAACTCTTTTTTTATTGAAACAAAAGAAAGATGAACTTAGGTAATTGGTACAACAAGTGAGAAAAAGTATAAAATACTCTATAAAAGTTGGTATATTGGTTGTGTCATAACAATGGTAGCTTAGGTAATTTGTACAATACAGGATCGATACTAGTATACACAGCACATATTCTTTCACCGCGGTAATTCTACACGTTTCGCTCTCCTCCACCGCCGCCAAATCATCACCACCACAGAATCCGCCTCCAGAGCAGCCGCCACTCGAATTAACCCGCGTGGAAGTATAAAATTCCGAATCTGCCCCCAACCATTCAGAGAATTTCGAATTCGTCCCTGCCTCTTCCATGCCACCACAGCTCACATCCGATTCCTCCGCCACCTCTTGCCTTTTCACTCCCACAAAGATACCCCTAACCGCCACCCATCCATCACTTTCCCAATTTGCCCCTGCCGGACCCGCCAATTTACCGATCCTCTCCTCCGCCGATGAGAGACCGGAACCCAATTCCAATTCCTCCTCTGTTTCTTCATCGTCATCTGTTACCTTCGATCGTGGCCATTGAATCACCGAGCGCGGGGACCGGGATTCGTCAATCTCGACCGTGGATTTCAATTGTAAGAATGGGTGCTGCAGCAGCTGATCGCAGCTCCATCTTTTCGACGGGTCTCTCCTCAGGCACTTGTCTAGAAAATCCCTGCCGAGATCCGATAGCCGAGTCGGGAACCGAGGCAACTCGTCCGAGTAGCCGATGCGACGCAGCGTTTTGGCGCCTTCGTCGAGCCACGCTGGCGCGCCCGTGACCATCTCAATGAGCGTGCATCCCAGGGCCCACACGTCCGATTCGTTCCCCTGGAATTCCCCGCGCACGACCTCAGGAGCCATCCAAAGCGGGCTTCCACGTGGCGCGATTCTATCCCTCCGATCCTCCCCCTCCCGTTTCGCCGATCCGAAATCGGCGAGCTTGGCGGTTCCGGCGGCGGGCCCCAGAAGCACATTCTTCCCCTTGACATCGCAGTGGATAATCCCCCGCGAGTGAACATACGCGAGCGCTGACGCCAGGCACCACGTGTACCGCCGGACCATCTCCTCGTCGGCGGATGAGGTTTCCGCCGCCGTGCCGCCGGGGAGGTACTCCATGTGGAGGTTCCGGTAGACCAGCTCCGGCGCCGCCGTGGTGTCGTCGGAGTAGTAATCGACGACGAAGGGGGAGGAAAGCGATCGAAGGACGCTAATTTCATTTTCGATGGCGGCCAATTGGGCGGCGGAGGCGGAATTCACCTCCACCGATTTGACGGCGAAGACACGGCAGTCAAGACGGTCGGATCCGACGCTGACGGCGCCAAAGCTTCCCTTTCCGATCAGCTTCCCCCGTATCCACCTCGAATTCTCCGGTTGCAATAAGGTGGTTGCATTGGCCATGGATTCTGAGAATGCTCTGTTTTTTACTTGTGGAGGAATTGGTGTTTGCTTAATAGAGGTGAGTGCTTGTCCGAATTGGCTACAACTGCAGTGATGATCTATTTATTTATACGACGGAACAACGGAAGAGTCGTTTGGAAGACGTTGAAAATACGAGTCTTTAATTTAATCAGATAATCATTTGATAAACGATGATGTCATGGGATATTTTGTGGATCCTTTTTACTTGCTTGGTGGGGAGGGGTCGATCGAGTGTAGATGGAATCAGTCAGTTTGCGTAAACCAAACAAGGCCTTAATTTGAAGTGGGCAAGAATAAAAAGAGGATCCTTATCCGGGGATTTAGGCGGTGTTTGGATTTGGGTTTTGAAATTTGAATAGATGGGTGCAAATTGAATTACTTGTGGGATTCGGTGACTTGAAATAGAGGTTGGAGGTGGGAGGTGAGAAAAGGAATTGGTTTTTGTGGACAATGTTATGTTATGTTATGTGTACTGTCTACCCTTTGGACAAGTGTAAAAAATTTATGGGATTGAATCGATCACTAGGGTTGTTCAAGAAAGTTAGGGAAGTTTGGGTGGGAATTGAATCGAGATTAGCTACTAAGGGTAAATGATAGGAAACCACATGGAAGCTACCATATCACTAAATATGGAGTATTGCATATGATTAGGTCTCATTTTTTAATCGTATTTGTTTTTTTTAATGTTTTAAGATATGAATTATATATCTACAGATTTTCTGAATTTAGAAGATCTTGATTAGGATTTTGATTGAAATTTGTATTGTATTTGTTTTGATTATGTGCGGTCACGAATCAAACGATGATGCATAAGGTGAGCGGGTAAAATAAACATAATTATCATAGTTATTTTGACTATTAAAAAGGTATTTATTAAATTACTGTGTAGTTATTTTCTTATTTTCTATATAAAATTATATGGCGGTTATGTAACTTAATGGAAGATTCTATCTTTTATTAAAGGATAGAATTAAATTAGAGATAGGGTGGAATATTCCTTACTTGGGCTTTAAGGCAGTTGGCCAGCCCGAGAGGAAAAGATTTTCGGCCCTAGTGTCATGATTTTCGGCCCCCTATGACTCTCTCTTCCATTATAAATACATGCCCTAGGCATGTAGGGAGACACACATGTGTTTAGCATATTCAGAAATCTTAGGCAGGCTAATATTCGCTTAGCTCGACTGTTTAGGGTTTCATCGCTCTCTTGTTGTACCTCGACGCTCAAACGACAACTGCTCTTCTGACTTAGGCATCGGAGGTGGATTAGGGGGTCTCCGCCCCCTTTGTCCATTGTTTGCAGGTTTTTTAGGTCAGGAGACGGAAGAGGAGCGGAAGAGGCGGAGTTCTTAATTGGTGTATTTCATACGAATTAAAGGCGAAATTTTGTACACCAACACATAATATATGGTCTTCTTGTTGATTAGTGATATGCATTTCGTTTCATATGATTGATCCAAATCATTCAACCTCCCTTCTAAACTTAATTTCGACTTTTGGGAACGAAAGATCAAACGGATTAGATATACAGGTTTTGATTGGGATTCAATGTCACTAAGAATTGCAATGTCGTGAGGCAATGCGAAGCCTCAATTCATTGAATGTGCTACTTAGTTTAATCGATCTTTTTGGATATATAAGGCAAAAGGAGTTTCAAAAGATTAAAAAAGGTAACTTTTATTTTTTAGAAAAGTAAATATTCAGTAGAAATGGTCAAAGTGAAAGTCTTACTCAAAATATACTAATCTCAAGACGTCTAATTCCTCAAATCTTAAACAAATTTCTCCCTAAAATTCTGTACTTTGGGGAAAGGTACTATATGATATTTATTCATATCTTTATCAATGTTGAATTGAAACATTAAAATAAAGATTGTAAATCAACTCATATGAAATTGGTTTGAAGCAGCTTCTTATGTTCCTAAATATTCCTAATTCAACATTAATTTCCATGTTGTAAGTAAAACAATTGGGGATAATATATCGGCAATATAAAATATATATAAAAACTAATTGTAAAGATAATCGAGAAGGAATATACCAAAGTCAATTACAAATTTACAATCTTTTTTTTTTGAGGGATACAAGTCCGAAACTATCAACTAACAAAATAAAACAGCATAAAATGCATATATACAGAACCAAATTATTTATTTGTTGGATGATATGATACAATTTGGAGTGGGATGGAGCCAGCTGCCAAGTAAGAGGCACATTCATTATATACTCTTTGGCACCTGCCTAACAACCCTAATCCTCTATTCCATAATTGTGTTCCAGTTTCATATTACAATTAGCTATATAAATATTAAATTAATGTTAAAATTTTTTTAAAAATTATATTTCTATTATAAACATCTATATACATATGTGTACAAATTTTTATCTTAAAAATCTTATTATAAAATTTTTAATAATTAAGAGAATGATTTTCGTACAAAATATTACCCTTTTAATTTTTAAAAATTGTATAACATGATTTTTAAGTCAAAAATTTGAACACATATACATATAGTTGTTTTAAATACAAATATAATTTTTAAATTTTTTTTTAACATTAATTTAGTATTTATATAGCTAATTGGAACACTAAAGTGGAACAAGATTTTGGAACAGAGGATTACTGCTGCCTAAATAGTGGGCTCCAACAATTGGGGGAGTATGGAACTTCCTTTATAAAATATCTGTATTTATTGTTTATGTAGTACTATTATTTTATCATTTTTGTAAAAATAAATAATATTTCCTTTATCATTTTTGTAAAAATATATAATATTTCCTTTATCATTTTTATAAAAATATACAGTAAAACCTCCCTAAATTAATACTCGGTAAATTAATAAACTCTCTAAGATAATATTTTTCTCTGGTCCCGACTTGGGTCAGTGTAATATTTAACAAATTTCGATAAGATAATAAGATAATAAATATTTTTAAAATCACTATATAAATACAAGGTCCCATTAATATTATAAATTAATAATTATGTAAACTTAGACAACATAACTAAGATAATTTAGTGAGATATAATCTAGTGTTATTTATTTTTTCTTAAAACAGGTCTACTTGGGGCTCATTTCTAAAATTTTCTTCTTACAAACATTTCTAACGTTGTGCTGAAAATAAACTTTGCATTGTCATCTATAATTTTTTAAGGCTTCATCCCATGATCGAATTTTGTAGTATCGAAAATAATTTTCTATTGTCTCTTGCTTAACATTAACTGTCCAAACTGAGATTACAAGATTAATAGCATCCAAAATATTAATTTTATATGAATCAAACTGTCTAACTCATAGTCTTCTAAAATCTCACAGTAAATGTTTTTACGGTAGTACATCTTGAATGATTCTAATACAAAAAACTCTTTAAATTAATAAATATTAATTTATCAGTTAATTAATATCTTTATAAAATAATAAAATATCATAGTTCCGACCCTATTATTTTATAGAGGTTTTACTGTATATATTTTGCCACGCGAACAAAAAGAACATTTTTACAATGTCTTCCACTACTAATATATCGATTTTTTGCAAGCGAAAAACTTCCAAATTAATTTTGACCACATGGTTATAAACTCGATTGTACGTAAGGATTGGTTATTCTTGTCAAGTTCGATTTGACATAAGTTTAATTTCTAGAATATGATCGAAGGAGAAGCAGAAAGACACGATAGGTGGCATAATTTGATTGGTTGAAGAACAAGAGGATAATAAAATGGAATAAGCGTACGGAGATGCTATTTTGACGTGCTGGTTCCTCACCCACAATCCTAATCTCATATTTCCCAATCTTGTATTAAAAGTTCCAATTACTATAAAATAAGTTGCTTAAATTGAATGGCGTATAAGAAAGCCCTTACATGTGCTATCTTACACGGTTATGTTTCTTAATTAGTTTCTATATATGAAGTTGAATATGTATTTGCCTGATAAACATCCTAATTAAAAATATTCAGGCTAGTTTTTAAACCAAACTAGATAATCCACCTTTTAAATCAACTACTATATACAATTGGTGGATTGACGTATATCAGTAATACAGTGGAGAACTATTCATAGAGAACAGTTTTCTTGTACAACGAAATTAATAAATATAAAAATAAGGCATAATTTTCATATTTGATCTAATTTTTAATCCAACACTTTAGATTAGTCCTTACTGCTCTACAAAACTGTTAGCGGGTAAAATAAACATAATTACCGTAGTTATTTTGACTATTAAAAAGGTATTTATTAAATTACTACACAGTTATTTTCTTATTTCCTATATAAAATTATATGGCGGTTATGCAACTTAATGGAAGATTCTATCTATTATTAAAGGATAGAATTAAATTGGAGATAGGGTGGAATATTCCTTACTTGGGCTTTAAGGCAGTTGACCAACCCGAGAGGATAAGATTTTCGGCCCTAATGATATGATTTTCGGCCCCCCTATCTCTCTCTTCCATTATAAATACATGCCCTAGGCATGTAGGGAGACACACACACATGTGCATTGCATATTCAAAAATCCTAGGCAGGCTAATATTCGCTTAGCTCGACTGTTTAGGGTTTCATCGCTCTCTTGTTGTACCTCGACGATCAAACGACAATTGCTCTTCTGACTTAGGCATCGGATGTGGATTAGGGGGTCCCTGCCCCCTTTGTCCATTGTTTTGCAGGTTTTCTAGGTCAGGAGGCGGAAGAGGAGCGGAAGAGGCGGAGTTCTTAATTGGTGTATTTGATACGAATTAAAGGCGAGATTTTGTACACCAACAATTGGCGCCGTCTGTGGGAAACGATTATTCGATTCACGCAATCATGGTGTTGGAATCGATACCGAAAAATCAGGAAGTTAACTTTGAAGATACCGGAGCAACCTCGCGGAACGAGTCCGCACGAGCCACCGCCGGCGAGCGAAACCGCGAACGCGGATTGACGACCGCGAGTGCGGATGCCGAGGATCGCGAGCGTGGACCGGCGGCCGAGATCGAAAACCCTGAAGTCCGTTCAAAAAACCGCTCCCCGATGCATATCGATCAAGGTAATTCCGATACTCGCTCGGAAGATCAAACCTTGGTGCCCGAAAACGGTTCGAACCGTGATCCGGCCCTTTTTGCTAATACATCTGTTCATCGCACAGGTTGTTTAGGGTTCAGGTCAGGCGACGGAATTGACAATCGTAATACTCCATGGTCCGAGTCAACCGAATTTGACCAATTATGGGACTCGGCTATGCGTGTGGCCGAGAACGAAGGAGATCGAAGGGCTCCGAGGCAGGGCGAGGCCGTACGTGCGGTCGCTGGCGCCGCGCAAAATCGCGACCGCGGCCCGGAGAGCCGCGATCGCGACCGATCGAACCGCGTCCGCGGTCCTGAAAACCGCGACCGCGGGCTGCGAGTTTCCGAGCCCTCGCTCTCCATCCGCGAGTCGAACCCTAGCCTGGTTAGTCCACGTCTAGAGCAGGGTCAGTCTAGCCGTGCCGGGTCTAATCCCGTCAGAAGAGAAGATCGCATCATCTTATCGTCCGATCCGAATGGCGGGAATGGGGCATCTACTACCAATGAAGAAGAGGACGAGATTACCCACACTTTGGCAACCACCCTGAGAGAGAACGAGAGATATCAAACGAGGTGTGCAGAAGCTGAATCTCGGTTGGAGCAAGCCCTAGAAGAGGTCGCCAAGTTAAAAAACTCTTTGGATAAAGTTCAAGGCAAGCGCCTTGTTGATGAACCAGAAACTGAGAGGACTACTCGACGGCTCGCCAGCGTTATCGAATTCACTGATAACCGCCGTAGTCCTCAATCGATCAGTTCTGACGGGCAAGACGATATGCAGGTTGAATACGATAGCGATAGAAGGGCACCACGGAACCGACGGAGAAACCACCGCCATGGATCACCGTCGCGTAAGAAGTCGCGGGTCGACCCGCCACAGCCGAGCGGGTCGACATCCAGCGATTCGGGCGGAGCTCACCGCCGCGACAACAACCGCGACCGAAGCCGCGAGCGTCACCCGCGAGATCGCGATCACGACGATCGTGAGCGTGGCGAATCGGATCGAGGCCGCGGGACGGGCGATCAGCGCGGTTCCTCGCGCGAGCGGAACGATCGTTACGTCCCTTCCCGGCGTGATCGAGATCTGGAAAACCGAGAGAAACGCCGACACCGAAGCCTCAGTCTGGAAAGGATTGAAGGAAGATCCCGAGCACTTGAGCGTACTCAAAACAGGTTGTTTGATCTTTTGAGAGCGCAAGGCAACACCCTGCAATCGGCTCGGGATCAAGCAGAACACAAGCTGGCCATGCTGACGTCGACGCCGTTTGATCCAGATATTCAGCGAGCTCTGCCACCGTCGAAGTTTTCTCCGGCAACCTTTACTATATACGACGGAAACACGGATCCCGTAAATCACATAGCCTCCTACACCCATAAAATGGCGTTGTGGGTGTCCGAGGACGCGATCATGTGTAAAATGTTTCCGAGCAGCCTTGGTAAAAGCCCCCTGAAATGGTTTCAGAGTCTGAGGCCAGGTTCGATCCGAAGTTGGGGACGATTGGCTTCGAAGTTCGTAAAGCGGTTCATAGCTAAAAGTCGGGATGCCGCCTCACTCGACACGCTTTTTGGTCTCAAACAAGAAAAAGGGGAAGGTTTGCGTCGCTTCTTCAACCGGTTTATGGAGTGCTATGCGGAAATTGAAGGGTGTGATCCGAGGACCGCTATCACCGCCTTTAAAAGGGCAATCTTTGCAGACAGTAAGCTGACAGAGGAATTGACACTTCGTCTGCCCACCACAATTGTAGAGCTTCAGGAGCGCGTTCATCAGTACGTGCGGTTGGAGGAATCCAATCTTAAGATAAGAGGAAGGTCGTCCTCTCCTCCTCGTAAAATCCGCAGCCGAGCCGATAATTTTAAGGGAGAAAGTCAAGTCAGGGCAATTTACAATACCTTTAGTGTACCAATCTACCGGATCTTGCCTCGCATTAAGCATGAAGGTTTCTTCCAATATCCCCCTAAAGAAGAATGCCGAGATGAGGATCCGCGAAGCAGAAAATATTGCATGTACCACAGAAACCGGGGACATATGACTGAGCAGTGTGAGCCATTCAAGCGGTATTTAGAGAGCCTGGTGGAGAAGGGATACTTGCAAGAGTTCATCAAGAAAGAAAAGATTGAGAAAAACGATGAGCCGGGGCAGAAACAGATTGAGGTGATCCAGACTATTTCAGCATCTTATAGACATGAAGATGATGAGGCGAGGAGTAATTTCAGAAAGTCCTGCCATGAGCTTGAAGTTATGAGAGTCCAAAAAGCCGAGCCTCGAAGACCCCCTTCCCCCATGCGTATGGTGGACGGATTGGTCTTTAGAGACAAGGACCTCGTTCCAGTCCAAGTCCCTCATAACGATCTGTTGGTTCTAGCAGTCGAGCTAAACGGATTTAAGGTGCGTCGTGCTCTTGTTAATCCCGGGAGTTCAGTCGACATTATGTACTACGAAGTGTTCAAGCTCCTTGGGAAAAGCAATGAAGATTTGGTACCTGTCAAGATGCAACTAACTGGACTTGGTGGCTATCCAACGTACCCGCTTGGAATGTATAAAACCCAAGTCAGCCTTGCCAAGAAAGTGATGACCGTTGAGTTTTTGATCGTTGATGTGCCTTCGCCCTACAATTTAATTTTGGGGAGGCCTTGGATCCATGGGATTGGAGCGGTACCATCGACCCTTCATCAAATGGTCCAATTCAGAGACGGAGATGCCATCGTTCGAGTCTGGGCAAATCAGTTGGATGCTCGTCTATGTTCCAAGGGAAGTCGTCCAAAATCGGAATTCATGCAGAAAATAGAAGACGAGCCGAAGTCCGAGCGCCTGCCGCAGGACCGCTAACACGGCACTGATGCCGAGCGTAAGTCCCCGATTGTGGGGCAAAGCCGTCGCTGCGACGCCGGATTTGATCACCTCGTCTCGCAAGACGGGGATCGAAAACGAGATTGCTCGGGTTCCCCTGCGCAGGGATCCCGGGATTAGGGCTTCATATAGATAGGGCACTCTTTTTCCCACGTGGTTTTGATGAGGCTTTAGATTTTTTCGCTTTTTGCATTTCATCTTGTTTAGCTTTGTAGTTCATGACATTCATGTTTATTTATCAATAAAAGTCAGCCTTTTTGCATTAGTTTGAGTCTTGCATAAAAAAAATGCGCCGCGCAACATTAGTTAATCGCACTAATGGATTTTTCATTTGCGTGTATGAAGAAGTTTATGATATTCGCTCATAACACATATGATATTCGCTCATGTGGACTCGAATTACGAATATACGAATATACGAATATACGAATATACGAAAGCGCTAGGGGACCAATTGACCGATCTACATGGCCACTTCGATTAGAAACCCTCTGTACCCTACTTCGCCTAACACGGTGGGTCGTGTAAGGGCGGTGTAGGTGGAGCATTTGTGAGCGGGTAAAATAAACATAATTACCGTAGTTATTTTGACTATTAAAAAGGTATTTATTAAATTACTGCGCAGTTATTTTCTTATTTCCTATATAAAATTATATGGCGGTTATGCAACTTAATGGAAGATTCTATCTTTTATTAAAGGATAGAATTAAATTGGAGATAGGGTGGAATATTCCTTACTTGGGCTTTAAGGCAGTTGGCCAACCCGAGAGGATAAGATTTTTGGCCCTAATGATATGATTTTCGCCCCCCCATCTCTCTCTTCCATTATAAATACATGCCCTAGGCATGTAGGGAGAGACACACACATGTGCATTGCATATTTAGAAATCCTAGGCAGGCTAATATTCGCTTAGCTCGACTGTTTAGGGTTTCATCGCTCTATTGTTGTACCTCGACGCTTAAACGACAATTGCTCTTCTGACTTAGGCATCGGAGGTGGATTAGGGGGTCCCCGCCCCCTTTGTCGATTGTTTTGCAGGTTTTCTAGATCAGGAGGCGGAAGAGGCGGAGTTCTTAATTGATGTATTTGATACGAATTAAAGGCGAGATTTTGTACACCAACAAAAACTAGCCCTTGTAACCTAATATACATATCTTATTCATTCAAATCGACCAGACCCACCGGACTATATATGTTGTCCAAGCCGCCTATTTTGTGGGTCGTGCAGACTGCAGGCGGACCGGCCCACAATTGCTAGGTCTAATGATGAGTAGTAGGGGTGTTCATAATCAGATATCCGATCCGATCCGGCTAATCGGATCGGATATCCGCAATGAAATTTTCTCTAAAACCATATCCGTATCCGATCCGGGTATATCCGGATATCCGATTCGTATAGTTCGGATCGGATTGGATATTTGTGGCAGATATCCGAATATCCGAATATTCGTATTTTTATTCAGTCGGTAAATTTCACCTAAAAATCATGATCCAAATAATCATCCGAATAAAAGAATAAGACAAAATAATTTAAAATAAAATAAAAATGGGGTGTTAAATATAGATTTAGGTTTTATTTATCGTTAATTTTATTTGTGGGGTGAAATATATTAAAAATAATTAAAAAAACAAATAAAAAAGGGGTAGTACTAGGAAGTCGAAGTACATAAAACTACTTGGACTATTAAACTTTTTGTTATTGCACAAAATATATATGTATAGTATTATACCCTCGGATATCCGGGGGGTTTGACGACCCGATCCGTATCCGATTCGGTGATCCGGCTAATTTTCTCGGATCGGATCTGATTCGGATAATTTTCCAACGGATTCGGATTTTCGCGGATCGGATCGTCGGATCACCGGATCAGATTGACCGGATCGGATTTTTTTAAACACCCCTAATGAGTAGTAGTAACCAGTGGAATTAATATTTAAAAAATTTCATCTAAATGATTTAGGTTAATTACGAAAAGGAACCTAATACTGTATTTTTTTCATTAGAGTATAAATGATAGGATTATATATAAGAAGGGGCCCACAGCACGTCCCTGGGTTTAATAATTAGTGGTGAATACTAAATAAATAGATAAAGATCAGGGCCAAAGTACTTATTACTTATAGAGATCGAGGAGGCAAATTCCAAATGGAGTTGGGTCGGTGAGTGTGGCCACTACTTGTGGCCCTGGGGATGGGATGAGGGCATATGCATTTGCATTGTGTGTGATGCATGAAACCACCTACTCCCCCTGGCCTGGCCTCCTTTCTTATCTTCCCAGGCCATTCAAATCAAATTAGTATGTGCAAGTGCAACTCAAGCTGGCCAACCCCAAAGCGATATACCTAGTTGCTGTACGTACCTCTAAATTATTTAATGCCATACTTAGTAGTTAGTACATAGCTGCTTAGCTAATTTAGTTGTCCCGGCCCCCTCTCTGCTCCTTGAGGCCCACTATACGATATACGTACTGTATATAATATAATTAAATACATGAAAATACTTCTAATCAATTGACTAAAAAACTTAAAACGACATATAAACTGTGGATAAAAAATAAAGTGTTAAAACGACATTTATTTTGGATTGGATTTCAATGAAAAATAAATAAAGTTGCGTTGTTTATAACTAATTAATCAATAAAATATATGGCTTAATATATAGTTTAATTCCGAATGTTGTACATCGTATGTAGTGTTATAATTGTACACCAGTACATGGGGGAAATAGATTCTTCATTTTACAAAACTGGCTTCCTTCCACAATACGTACGCGCGACTATATCAACAATTTAGCGGAGTACATCATTAATGGACGGATCCAAGGGTACACACTACACATATATACTGGCTAGAGAAAAGTAGTACATTATAGATGATAAGCTACCGGATCGATAGCCAACCAAACCTTGCAACGCAAGGAACAATTCTAAAACAGGATAAACAAGCACGAGGTTCGAAGAGGATTAGGGTTAAGGAGAAAGAGAGAGTTTAGGGCTTAAGAGATAATTTTTGCATAAATTCTCAACTTAGCTTACAAAGGTTTAAATAAGCTATGCCCTACCGGTTCAATAAAAGCGACTCAGGAAAGAACCGGAAAGAAAACCTGAGAAGGGAGTAAAACTCCTGTTTAAAAAATACCCTAATAAAAATATGAAATAAAATAAAATAACAAAATAACTAATATTGATCCCTGAATCTGTTTGGAGCCCTACGCTGACGAACCGGTCCGGCCTGTGGTTCGACAGGTTGATCTATATGTGTATCAATTACCCTCCTCGTGAGATCCAACTTGTCCTCAAGCTGTAAGTCCGGATAGTCCACCAGTAAGCGATCCCGCGGCTCCCATGTGGTGTCGGCCTCCGTACCATCTCCCCAAACCACAAGCCACTCAAGTGTAGGCGTGCCATTGATCAGGACATGGCGCTCGGCGATGGCACGTAAGGGTCGAACAATTGGCCGGTCATGAAGAAATTCTGTAGGGAACGCAGGCTGAATGTGTTGGGTCCCCGAATTCACAAATGGTCGTAGAAGTGATACATGAAACACGTTATGAATTTTAGCGTTCTCCGGCAATGCTAGGCGATAAGCCACCTTTCCGATGCATTCAAGGACGGAAAAGGGTCCATAGAACCGCCGGCTAAGCTTATGCGAAAGGGGACGAGCGACGGAGTGCTGCCAATACGGTTGTAATTTCAACAAAACCTGATCTCCCACTTGAAACTCAAGTTCTAGGCGATGGGCATTAGCGAAAGCCACCATTTGTTGTTGCATCTTATGCAAATTGGCTTTTATTAAATCCAATACCTCGGCGCGCTCACGGATGGAGTCCGCAGCCACCGACGAGCTCGACGTGTGTACGGTGCAACGAATGAGCGGGGGTGGGGCACGACCGTATAGGGCTTGAAATGGCGACATTCTAAGGCCCTCATGAAAAGTACAATTTAAGGCTAATTCCTCCCATGGAAGAAATTCGGACCACTTTTTTGGGCGACCGTGAGTAAAAGCTCGCAAGTATTGCTCTAATCCCCGGTTCCGGACCTCTGTCTGGCCGTCCGTCTGAGGATGATAGGCTGTACTGCGGTGTAATGTTGTACCGCTCAGGCGATGGAGTTCCTTCCAAAAGGCACTGGTGAATATGGCATCACGGTCAGATAGAATTTGCGTAGGCGTGCCGTGGTGTTTTACTACAATGTCAACGAACAACGCGGCCACCTTAGGGGCATCGTAAGAGGTTCCCAAAGTACCAAAATGAGCATATTTAGACAAGCGATCCACGACCACCATAATAGTGGTAAATCCCCGAGAAGGTGGTAACCCTGTAATGAAGTCCATAGAGACCTCGTCCCACACTTGTTCCGGAATAGGTAATGGCTGAAGCAATCCGACAGGTTTCTTGGTACTGTATTTCGTAGACTGACATATCAGACAGAAATCCACAAAATTCTTCACATCGCTGCGCATGCCTTGCCAATAGAATACTTCAGCGATCCGGCGAAAAGTACGGTCAACGCCGGGGTGGCCGGCGCTAGGCGAGGAATGGAACTCGGTCAGCACCGCACTTTTGAGAGCAGACTCACGTCCCAAAACTAAGCGGTGACCATAATACAAAACGCTGTCGTGCACCTGAAATGGTGCCGGAAGTGTCCCATCTGCCGCGGCTCGATGCAAGTCGAGCAAATCCCCGAGGGTGGTGTTTTCGGCCCTGACTCGATGCAAGAGATTTGGGATCGGTCCCGAGAAGGCTAAGAATTGCTGTAACTCGGTATCTTCATCAATCATGCGACGGGACAGGGCATCCGCAACCCGATTGCTAGCGCCGGTTTTGTACTCAATGCGAAATTTGTAACCCATGAGTTTCCGAATAAAGAACTGCTGATCTGGGGTCTGTATTACTTGGTTTAGGAGCTCTTTCAAGCTTCGTTGATCTGACCGGATAAGAAATTCACGCCCGAGTAGATACTGGCGCCACCTTTGGACGGCGGAGACAATTGCAAATAATTCTCGGTGATACGCTGAAGAACCGCGGCGACGCACGCCTAATGTTTTACTTGAAAAAGGCTATCGGGTGCTCGTTTTGGAGTAAAACCGCGCCAATACCCTGGTCTGACGCATCAGTAACCTGTGAGGCCTAAAAAGCCCCTGAGCTGACGCACCGTGCGTGGCGTGGGCCAATCGGCCATAGCAGCGAGTTTGCTCGGGTCGGCCAAGAGGGTGCCGGCCGAAACAATATGTCCCAAATACTCGACCTTAGTCGTCCCAAATGCACACTTAGAACTCTTGACATAAAAGTGATTTGCTTGCAGTATCTGTAGAGCCATGTCGAGGTGACGCAAATGCAGGTCTAGAGTAGGACTGTAAATCAGAATATCGTCAAAGAAAACGATGATGAACTCACGTAAGAACTGAGCAAAAATATGATTCATAGCGGCCTGAAATGTAGACGGGGCATTCGTCAAGCAGAAAGGCATGACTAGGAATTCAAAATGCCCGTCGTGAGTACGAAAGGCTGTTTTATGAATGTCAGAATCATGCATCCTAATCTGATGATACCCAGAACGTAAATCCAATTTAGTAAAATAAATAGCTCCACCCAGCTCATCAAATAATTCATCAGCTGTAGGGATCGGAAACTTATCTGTAACTGTGGCTGAGTTGAGAGCTCGATAGTCGACACAGAAACGAAACGAGCCATCTTTCTTTTTGACTAAGAGAGCAGGGGAAGAGAAAGGGCTTGTACTATGCTGAATAATTCCCTGACTGAGCATCTCTTGCACTTGTTTCTCAATTTCAGTTTTCTGGAAGTACGGATATCTATAAGGACGAACATTGACTGGCTTGGAGTCGCTGTGAAGGTGGATCCGATGGTCCCACATTCGCCTAGGTGGCAGGCCCGACGGCATTGAAAACACGGCTTCATGAGCACGTAAAATAGTAAGTATGTCCTCGGGTGTGTCAGGCGGAAAGTCTAACGCCGGGGTCGGTGTGACCGGCGAGGCGTCAGTAGGAATCGGAACCAATTCGAAGCACTCGGCCACCTCAGCTGCCGAAAATAGAGTCTGTAAAGTATTCAGCGAAATCAATTTAGGTCCTTGTTGGTCACCACACAGAGAAACAGACTGGCCCTGAAATGTGAATTCCATCGTCAGGTTGGCGTAATCATGTGTAACCTTCCCTAGAGTCTGCAACCACTGAACTCCGAGGACTACCTGCGGACCATGAATCTGCAAGACAAAGAGATCAACAGCAAACTCGTGTCCTTGCAAAATTAAAGTAGTATTCAGGCATTTATGATCGCATACGAGAGACGCACCGTTACCAAAATAAACTCGAAACGGTGGAATATGCGTCAAAGGCAGACGCAGTTCCTCTGGAACAGTGGGGTGCACGAAATTGTGTGTACTGCCCCCATCAATCAGAACCTCCAGACAACGCTAATTAATCGACCCTGTGAGCTTGAGGGATTTCGGATTGGCAAAGCCTTCCATGGAGTTGATATTCGAGACGTCAGCCGTCACGGCTAATAGTTCATTGATCGGTTCGGCCGAGTCCTCCTCATCTTCGTCATCCGGTCCCAACAAGGTGAACATCCTGTGCTTACAACGATGTCCGGCCGTGAAGGGTTCATCACAGTTCCAACATAACCCTTTCTTAGATCGTTCCGCTCGCTCTGCTTGTGTCAAACGTCGTATTGGAGGACGAGTCGTGGTATTAGAGCCTGCGGCAGGTGGTTGCGAAGGGTCGGATGTGGTCGACGGAGACGAAAACCCGGGGCTGGCCGAGGTATTGTGGAACGGCTGCGAGCCCCAACGTTTCGATTGTTGTGCCGAAACAGTGTCTTCAAAGGAAGCCGATAATTCCCGAGCCAAGGCGAAAGCTTGTGCTAGAGATGTTGGGGCACGAATATTGAGCTCGCGCTTGATAGGTTGCTTGAGTCCGGACTTGAAAAAAGAGATAAGTAATGGTTCGGAAATTCCTTGCACTCGGTTCAATAACGATTCAAATTCAGTTTGGTACGCCAGGACTGTCGTCTTTTGTTGTAACTTCGATAACAATCCTGCAT
The DNA here is from genome assembly GCA_964016875.1 of Fallopia convolvulus. Classification (NCBI taxonomy): domain Eukaryota; kingdom Viridiplantae; phylum Streptophyta; class Magnoliopsida; order Caryophyllales; family Polygonaceae; genus Fallopia; species Fallopia convolvulus. The sequence continues at coordinate 47,282,953 of OZ024719.1, read as the reverse complement.
AGTCCTCATAGTATTGAGTATCAAATCGTTGACGAACGTCGTTGAGGAACGCTTGCCAAGTACCCCCAAGATGATTTTGACGATGATAACGAAACCAATCCGAGGCCGGGTAATCAATAAGGAGACCGACTAGACGGAGACGATCAAAATTTGTCGTGTTAAAGTAATCGTAGTATTCCTGTACCCTGAAGGTCCAGCCTTGCGGATCGGACCCGTTGAACCGAGGTGGATCGATCCTTAAGCGGGGCAAATTGTCATGGCCCGGAGGAGCTCGGATCTCGACGTTGCGTTGGCCGATTGCTGGTGCGACGGGGGCTATGGCATGCGGCGGTCGAATTTGTAGCCCTAATTGGCCGCCGCCGTCTGGGACGTGAGCCGGCCCTAAGGGAACGGCCTGGTGTGGTGCGCCCCCTGGAACCGGAATTGGATTGAGCGGTGGAAGACCCGCGAAAACCTGAGGCGCCGGTTGATGAATGGGCACGGCGTTAGCTCCAGTTGCGGGACTCGGCCGCTCGGTCAAGATCGCAGCCATGGCGTCGTGGCGCAGCCGCTGCTCCTCTTGTTGATGCGCTAGGGTTTCTTGTTGACGGATGCTAGACTCCAACCCTTCGCGCAGGAGATCAATGGAGGTGGTGATTTTTGCTAGGGCAGCGGTGACGGAATCGGATTGGGCCTCTTCCGAACTCATTGTGCACGAGTTCACGAGTGAAAGCACCAGTTGATAAGCTACCGGATCGATAGCCAACCAAACCTTGCAACGCAAGGAACAATTCTAGAACAGGATAAACAAGCACGAGGTTCGAAGAGGATTAGGGTTAAGGAGAAAGAGAGAGTTTAGGGCAGAAGAGATAATTTTTGCATAAATTCTCAACTTAGCTTACAAAGGTTTAAATAAGCTATGCCCTACCGGTTCAATAAAAGCGACTCAGGAAAGAACCGGAAAGAAAACCTGAGAAGGGAGTAAAACTCCTGTTTAAAAAATACCTTAATAAAAATATGAAATAAAATAAAATAACAAAATAACTAATATTGATCCCTGAATCTGTTTAGAACCCTACGCTGACGAACCGGTCTGGCCTGTGGTTCGACAGGTTGATCTATATGTGTATCAATAGACTTGTTGTGCAAGTAAGGCAATTTGGTAACAAAATGGTATGGATTAACTAGAGATAAGATATATCGCTTTTGAAATGTAGAGATCGATATGTATGGACGAATATTAATTTATTTGAGTTACATGATAAATGAATAAGTATATCCTTAAGGAAAGTGAGAAATAAAGTCGATCAGGAGAAGGCACCACCATTACCAATAATGAACAGGTACACTTTTGACTTTTAAGATGCATTTGCGCACGTCCTCATACATCTTGGAATAGCCGTACGTAGTCGCGTGTATGCACTTGCAACTAGATGAACAGGGTCATTTATGAGCAACTTGGCATTAATTAAATTTGGTTAAGTTTTATCTCGGTTCTACTCGATTTGTAAATAAGTCCATTCTAATCTCGTCATTTAAGAATTAGAAGATAAATCAGTTGAGCTTGACCATAAAAAAACTAGGCTTATTTGTTTAGAAGCAAGCCCGATTTTATGCTTATGAGCAAACTATATACATGTTTATAAGCGAGCTAGGTATATGCTCAAGAACAATATCCTCTCTAGTTTTAACCGGTGTGATTGAAGGATTCATGTCTACAAAATTAAATTTAATATTTTTGAACTACTGGGCGGATAAAACCTTATAATAACTTATCTTACGTTATCATAATTTGGTCAAATGATTAGCTCTTATTGCACCCAAATACACTACTCTCATATAGATAATATATATACTAGTGCTAGATAGAATCTTCTTTTGGATTGGTTGGTACATTAGTATAAGCAGCTACGACGCACATATACAATACAGGACGTACTTAATTCCGTCGTGGATCAGGGATATATATATATATATATATATATATATATATATATATATATATATATATATATATATATACACATGGATGAGACAAACACACAAATAAAACTTTGTATTCGTATAACACCAAAATAGAATATTCGTATTTATATATAGTTATATATCTAATCTAATTTTACAAGTTTTGTAGGGATGGTGGGGTTTCGATTATTAACTGAAATTGAAGCTCACGTTGTTCAGGTCAAGATCAATTAAACATGTCTTGACCTAATATAAAATAATAAATTAAAATATACAATGATTTCATACAACTAAATAATGTTTCTAATCATAATATCGATCATGGATGGAAATCACGTCTATATTCAAGAAGGTAGCTACGTGAAGTGCCACAAAAATAACTTCGAAAACGCATTAGCCGCAAATGTATGGCAGAAAATGACCCACGAATCCGCAGTCATCGCTAAAAACGCTCACAACTATTTCTAGCTAGGCAGCAAAGGTAGCTACAAAAATCTTAATTGTGTCTAAGCTCATCAAACTCTTAAAATAGCAGAAGCAAATCTGAGAAAAGTAAAAGGAAAAAGACAAACCAGAAGATTGGATACGTAACTATCTTCTCGCTAAATACATGGTATAACCAGGATCATTTTTGTGGTTAACATTGAGTCCATTTAACCTCAATTGTAGCATTGAATGGATTTTATTTGAGTCAAATACAAATTTATCACCATCCCTAATTCCCAATATTGTGGCCAAATACAAATTAATCACCGTCCCCATATTATGGCCATTTAGCTTCGAAATTTCCTTTAAATAAATACATTTGGTGAGTGAGACTCTTAACTCCCATCTTTTGAACACATGCATTGAAATTGTGGGGCTCGAGTCGAAGAGTGGAGGTCAAGCACACGCCCTACCCTTCCTACTGCACCATTTAATTTCTTTGTTTCATTTTTTTGGGTCTTGCCTTTTGCCTCGCCTGGTTCGATCGGTTGGACACCGCTCTACGTCCGGACCGGGTACTTCGTGGCCCCATTTTAGGGGAGACCCTCCCAATATCAGTTTCTCCATACATGCTGCTAGTGGGATTTGAACTTCGAATCTCTTGGACAACACTTAAGGAGTCTAACACCACTTTACCACTAGACCAACTGAGTATTGGTAGTTTCTTTGTTTAATAATCTAGGGAACATTTTTGTATTTAACACCTATCTTTTTAATAGTTTCCCCCAAAAAATGGCAGAATAGCGGAATAGCCATAACCATAGCCCGATGCCGATGCTAGCCTGCGAGCTACCCGCACAATCCGATTGTCAACTCCCCACTCTTCTCCTACTTCCGCCCATTCCCCTGAGAGTCTAGAATTTTACAAAGTGAGTTCAAATTTTCGAATAAGTGGGGCACTTCTATAGGAGAAAAGGACACATAAAATCCTCCTTTTTAGTTCATTTTTTTAAAGTTAAGAATTCAGAGTACCAAACAGGCTTGGTAGTCTTAGAGGCCGTAAAAAAGGACAGCCTTAGACGGCTAAGTGAATAAAAAAAGAACCCACATACAAGGAGAGCACTAACGACTAGGGATAGTACAACCCTCAAAAAGAAAGAGCAAAATGAATTCAGAATCGGGGTGAGTAAAACACTAAAATTATTAGCGTCGCAGGCGGAAGATCAACCCACCCAAGGGTGTGTGAAATGGACAGCTGACATTCCCTCGACTGAGATGAAGGATCTTCAGAAGTCTCTGAGCACAAAGCGACCTGGCCTAATGCAACTCGATCCGAAACCAAATACAACTCCAACGAAAAAAAATATATCATTATTATTTTTTGTAAACCTTGCGCCACAAGTAAATAATACTCGCAACACAAGTAAATTAAACTTGTAGCGCAAGTAATGTTCAAAATTGCCCTACAAGTAACCAAGCGTAACAAAGAAACGCAAAGGTAAAGTTGAAAGGCAGGCTAGTGGTAAAGACTGTATTTAATCGTACTGGCCCGCCATAGAGAGCAGTCAACATATATCCGAGAGGTCACAAAGCAGGCTCTGACGGAGTGACGGTCTCCGCAGCCGAACGGAAAGGCGAATCACAACCCGTCAACCAAGAAAATCGATAAGAACCGAGACAACCGCAAAAGTTACAAAATGGTACAAAAATAAAAAAACTAGGGAATAAGGCCATTGGATAGAGATCAACACGCAAACAAGATTCCAACAAATTCAGTAGAAACCAAATTTATAAAAATCAAATGATCAAAGAATTTTCTGTTAACAAAATGGGGCTTTGCTAGATCGAATACAAAGCACACCATAAGCAAAAATTAATTTGGAGATCGGAATCAACAAAATGAATATACACAACATGGGGTTCTTAATCAATGAATCTAAGAGTTTTGATTTCTCATACAATTAGAAATTATGCACCTTCTCGGAAAAATAAGAAAAGATTTCACCTTCTCGACGGTTTTCTTTCCCCAAGTTTCCTTTTTTTTTTCATCTTTTCATTAGTTTGTCAATAAAGAGATCAGAATCAAACAAAATGAAGATCCACAAATGAGGATGGCCGCCGAACTTGTCGGATCCCACCGGAAGTGCTGCCTTCACCGCAATGTCCCGTCGCCGGACAACCACGAGCAAAGTCGTCGCATTACCACCAATGCAGAGATAGAACTGAAATCATGGTCTGGTAAGTACAAAGATGGTACAATTAATGATTGTTTGAGAGGGGATGAGAGCAACTTTGGCTTAAATCACTAGATGTGGAGAGAATTGTTTGGAATTTTGGGTTGATGGTTAATAGCACAAATACAAAATATCAAGAGTAACAAGTCATCACTATTCTAGAGCCTTCTCTCATTTGTACGATTGTAAAGGATTGTGCCACTTGTCGGCAGATCCTCTATCATGGGTTCTATATAATACCCTGATGTAATTTTGAATTGATTGAGCCTAATGAATCATTGCCCTTTCACTCCAACTGTTCTTCTTTCTCTGCAATATCCTATAATGGTATCAGAGCCCTAGGCTAAATGCCTCAGATCCAATGAAGAAAGAAAACAAGGCGCCGCCTTTTCTTCTCCAAATGGCCCCTACACCTACACCTAACCCTCTCCTACCAACCCCCTCTTGTCCTTCCTTTTCAACCTTCAACACCATAAAACTTGCCACAGACAACTTCCCAGTCTGGAAAGGGAAAATTACCCCATATCTTAGAGCTCATCAACTCTTTGAATATGCTGACGACACCAAAAGTCGCCCCAAACATGAAGATGCAGCAGCTATAGCATAATGGTAAGCTAAATATCAATTGTCGTCGCCATACTCACATCTTCACTCACCGAGCAAATCATGGTTCAAGTCCATGAATGCTCCACTTCGGCTCAAATCTGGTCTCATCTTCATGAGATGTTCGCATCTCAATCTGCTGCCCAGATAGTTCAAAGCAGATGCCAACTTGCCACTTTGAAGAAGGGAGGAGAGACTATCACCAAATATTTCAACAAGGCTAAAGGGCTTGTCAACTAAATACAAGCTGCTGGTCAGGTAATCTCCAACACCGAATTTGTTGTTTATCTCCTCGCTGGTCTCGGAGCGGACTACGACTCCATGGTTACATCACTCTCGACACAAGCACTTCTGCCATCTTCCTCTCAAGTCTTCTCTCATCTCATGGTTCATGAGGCTCGACTCTCTCGCCAGACTACATCTCCTCTCAACCCCCAATATGCCAGTGAATAACACTGAAGCCAACTTCACCAGAAACAGAGGATGGGGAGACTCTCGTGGCAAGGGTTCTTCTCATGGCCGAGGACCCTCAAGGGGTCGCGGCGACTCAAGGGGTAGAAGCAATGACGGTGACTCTCAAGGGAGGAGCAACAATGACTTCACGGGCAACCCGGATCCACGTCCAACCTGCCAGGTCTGTACTAAACCAAGACATGTAGCTTTACAATGTTGGCATCGGTTTGATCAGGCATACCAAGCACCGACGCCAAAATCGTTCCAGGCCAACCACACAAGCTCAAGCTCATGGTACCCCGACACCGCAACAATGCATCATCACACTCCCGATCTCTTAAACCTGCGCATAAATTCCTTAGCATACAATGGCACTGGGCAGATTTCTTTGGGTGATGGGTCCACAATTCCAATACACAACTACGGTTCTTCATCTCTCTTCACTCCCAACTCTACTTTTAAACTCTTAAATTTACTTGATGCTCCTTCAATAACTAAAAACTTGTTGTATGTCCATCGTTTTTGTGTTGATAACAATGTCTATTTTGAATCCCATGCTAATTTCTTCCTTGTGAAGCACTCGCAGACGCCCGTTCCTCTTCTCAAGGGTCCCGTTAGAAGTGGTCGCTAAATGGATTTATTGACCATATAGTGGTCGCTAAAAGTCTGGTCGCAAACAACATTAGCGACCATGGGATTTAGCGTCCATGTGGACGCTAAATCCCAGCCATGATTTAGCGTCCACATGGACGCTAATCCCGACCAAGATTTAGCTACCAAGTGGTAGCTAATTAGCGACCACGTGGTTGTTAAATCTTGGTTCAGATTTAGCGACCATGTGGTCGCTAATTAGCTACCACTTGGTAGCTAAATCCTACTATATTAAAAAAAAATAATTATATTAATTAATTTTTTATAATTCATTTATTTAAAATGAATTTATAAATATTAAACAAAACTATTAAATATTATAAAAAATATAATTAATTAACATATTCATAATAAATATTATAAAAAACACAACCACAATCAATTATATAATTAACATATGTTTATAAATATTATAAAAACAATCAATTTATAAATATTATAAAAATATAATTAGTTCACAATAAAAAACACAATAATCAATTCAACAATCTAATTAATTCATCAAGTTAAACAACAAAAATAACTAAAATCCTCAATCATCCTAATTATTCAACAATAATAATCAATAACATAAATGTAAACAAATTCATCAATAATATCAAACTAAATTTCAATCCTAAATTATTCATAGAATACATTATATTCATCCAAGCCAACAAAAAATTAACAACAACAACATGCAACATGAATATACACATCAATTTCAACAACAATCAAGGATACAATAAAAACAACAATCAAATTCAACAATCACTTTCAACAACAACAACAATCATTTCCAACAACAACAACAATCAATCCCAATGAAAACAATTAATAAAAAACATGAACATCAAAGGAGAGGAGAAAGATACCTAGAAGAAAGGGATTAATGACGAGATTCGGCGATGGTGCTAGGCGACGTCAACTTCAAACAAATCCAACAATCAATTCCAACACCAACAACAATCAATAAAAAAAACAATTAATTAAAAAAATTGAATATCAGGAGAGGAGGGTACCTAGAAGGAGGGGCTCGACGACGGTGCTCGGTGGCGACGATGCTAGGAGGAGAGCGAAAAATGGAAATGAAGAGGAGGGGAGGAGGTGGTGGTGGAGGAGAAGGAAGGATTCAGCGGAGAGAACAAAGAGAGCGAGAGGGAGTTTGAAGTAGAAAATGAAGACAATTGCGTCTTTCAATATAAAAGGTATTTAGCGACCACGCGGTCGCTAAATACACCTCGTTTTATGTATTCAACAACTCTTTTTTTTAATCAAAGTTGTATTTAATTAGCGACCATGTGGTAGCTAATCAGCATAATTCGGTCCTTAGCGACCACGTGGTCGCTACTTCCCAAAAATTAAAAATCCCGCCGATGCTCAATTATTCCCATTGAAATTTGGGAATCAACGACCACATGGACACTAATTCTCAAATAATTTTAAAAAGGGTGCCTCGTCAAATATTCCCTCCCATATTTTTTGTGTGTTTAGCGATCACATGGACGCTAATTCCCAAATAATTTTAAAAAGGCTGCCTCGTCAAATATTCCCTCCAATATTTTTTATGTATTTAGCGGCCACATGGTCGCTAATACCTCCAATTTTATGTATTTAGGGATTTGTTTTATAAAAGTTGTATTTAGCTACCACATGGTAGCTAATTAGCGACCATGTGGTCGCCAAATTGGACTTAACTACCATGCGGTAGCTAAATGCAAGTTAGGATTTAGCTAACACTTGGTCACTAAATCCTTAATTTAGGTACCACATGGTAGCTAAATCAGATTTGGCTACCATGTGGTCGCTAAATTCTTATATAATCATTCTATTCTTATAAGAAAACGTTATATTCCTATAAAATCATTCATTTTTGTAAGAAATTGTTATATTTCTATAGAACTGTTCATTCTCATAAGAAATCGTTATATTTCTTTAGAACCGTTCATTCTCATAAGAAATCGTTAGATTTCTTTAGAACCATTCATTCTTATAAGAAAACTTTAAATTTCTCTAGAACTGTTCCTTCTTCTTTAGAACCGTTCATTCTTATAAGAAAACGTTATATTTCTCTAGAACCGTTCCTTCTTATAAGAAAACGTTATATTCCTTTAGAACTGTTCATTCTCATAAGAAATCGTTATATTCCTTTAGAACCGTTCATTCTTATAAGTAATCGCTGTATTCCTTTAGAACCGTTCATTCTTATAAGAAATCATTGTATTCCTTTAGAAATGTTCATTCTTATAAGAAATCGTCGTATTCCATTAAAACCGTTCATTCTTATAAGAAAAAATTGTATTCCTTTAGAACAGTTCATTCTTATAAGAAATCGTTGTATTCCTTTAGAACCGCTCATTCTTATAAGAAAACGTTATATTCCTATAGAACCGTTCAATCTTATAAGAAACGTTATATTCCTATAGAACCGTTAATTCTTATAAGAAATCGTTATGTTCCTTTAGAATCGTTCATTCTTATAAGAAATTGTTGTATTCCTTTAGAATCGTTCATTCTTATAAGAAATTGTTGTATTCCTTTAGAATCGTTCATTCTTATAAGAAATCCTTGTATTCCATTAGAACCGTTCATTCTTATAAGAAATCGTTGTATTCCTTTAGAACTGTTCATTCTTATAAGAAAATGTTATATTCCTATAGAACCGTTCATTCTTATAAGAAATCGTTATATTCCTTTAAAACCTTTCATTCTTATATAAAGACATTATATTCTTGTAGAACCGTTCATTCTTATAAAAATTCGTTGTATTCCTTTAGAACTGTTCATTCTTATAAGAAAATGTTACATTCCTTTAGAACCGTTCATTCTTATAAGAAACGTTACATTCCTTTAGAATAGTACATTCTTTAAGAAATTGTTGTATTCCTTTAGAACCGTTCATTCTTATAAGAAATGACCCAAGACATACTTTTTATTTCGTCGATGTTGATGCAGATGCCGGAACTTACCAAATAGATGGATTAAATAATTATGTACATCAAATAACTAGCTAAATTTCACTCAATAACTAACCTAATTTAGCGACCACATGGTAGCCAAATCTGATTTAGCTACCATGTGGTAGCTAAATCCTAACTTGGAAATGTGGTAGCTAAGTCCGATTTAGCAACCACATGGTCGCTAATTAGCTACCACATGGTAGCTAAATACAACTTTTTTTAAAAAAATCCCTACAAACATAAATTGGAGGTATTAGCGGCCACATGGTCGTTAATTGGGGTCCATGTGGTTGGTAAACACATAAAGAATACGAGAGGGAATATTTGACGAGGCGGCCTTTTTAAAATTATTTGGGCATTAGCGTCCATGTGGTCGCTAAACACATAAAAAATATGGGAGGGAATATTTGACGAGGCGGCCTTTTTAAAATTATTTGGGAAGTAGCGTCCATGTGGTCGTTAATTCCCAAATTAAGGTGGGAATAACTGAGTGTCGGAGGGGTTTTTAATTTTTTTGAATTAGCGACCACGTGGTTGCTAATTAGCAACCATGTGGTAGCTAAATACAACTCTGATTTTTTTAAAAAAGAAATGCTGAATAAATAAAACGGAGTGTATTTAGCAACCACATGGTAGCTAAATCCACTTCTTGGTAGCTAAATCCAATTTAAAGACCACATGGTAGCTAAATTCAGATTTAGCTACCACATGGTCGCTAAATCCTGGACTTAGCTACCACGTGGCCACTAAATACATCAGTTGGAAATTAGCGACCACATGGTCGCTAATTACATAAGTGGTAAATTAGCGACCATGTGGTAGCTAAATCCTGGTTCGGATTTAGCGACCATGTAGGAATTCATTTTTTCCCGCGAAGTTTTAGTGTCCAGACAAGGTGTGGTCGCTAATGTTGCAACCACGTGGTCGCTAAGGTTTTTTTTATTTTTTATTTAGTTCATAATTGGCGACCATGTGGTTGCTAATAGCGACCATATTCAGTGGTTGCTAATAGTGACTATATTCAGTGGTTGCTAAATCAACGGAATAGTGTAGTGACATATGAGCTATCCTTGAAGTATTCATGTATTTTCAATAAATCCTTTAGTAATATGAGCTTTACTTTCCGCTGCTACATCTTATGTAAAACAAATACTATTGTAATGAATACAATTCCTTTTAATGAAAAAACTTCTGTTTTTATTTTTGGCGGATTTGCAAGGGTACCCCTTGCACAAAAACAGTTTGCAAAAGTACCCCACATTATAGGAAATTGCAAATCATGCATTTTTGGCATTTATGCAAATTTATTTTTCATTATTTTATTGTTTAATTATTTGAATTTATATTTGTAATGTTTTTTAGAAATGAATTATTAAATTCAAAAAATTAAAATCATAAAACGAAAATTGTAAAAATAAATAAATAAAAGGTATATGAAAAGATATTTGAAAAGATATTTTAAAGTGATTTATTAGTTATGATATACGAAAACTAATGAGGAAAAAAAAGTTAAAAGATATGGAAAAGATCCTAATGGGTTCAGACTTCTGTAAAAATCTAGTCGGGCTAGATGTTATACTATCATGCTTGTGTATTCTACTGTCATATGCTCCTGTCACAGACTTAAAAAGAAAAAGGAAATTGCTAACGAATTAGATTTGTTACAAAATCTTTTCTATCCTTTATCTTAAAAGATACGAATCTTAATGCAAACAATAATAACCAATTATTCTACATAAAGTACCGAACCTCTGCTTAATCTTATCTTTTCATCCAGTCTTATCTGTTCATTCAGTTTTGATACGAACAAACGTAGAGGCACATTGAGTTCTACTATGGGTAAGTAGTATACGATTGAATTGTTTCGATAATCATTTATTGCTTCTACGCAATACGATTGAATTGTTTCGATAATCATTTATTGCTTCTAAGTATTACGATTTGTGTATTTTCAGGTCGAAACAACATATTACTTACGTTAATTACAAATGGTGAATGGAATGTCTTGGCAGATAACTGGTCTTATGAAGGGGGGATAAGAAGGCAATAGCACTCGTTGTATCCGATACTATAAAATTCGAATCCCTTAAGGATGAAATAGTGGAGAAACTATCCATTGATTGTGAAAAGTACAATCTACATCTGCACTATGTGTCGCCCATAAAGGTAAACCTTCCACTCTTTGAAATTAATGGTGAAAATGATCTTGAAGCCTACAAATTTTTGAATTCAAAATCATCAAAAGAGGGGATATGGCCGATAGATATGTACACAAGCATTAAGGAGAAGAAAAATATTCAGTTTATCGACGAGGGTGTAGAGAGAAAAGTCTTTGAGTTTCAAACTCCAAACTCTATGCAAGAGATGAGAGTCTCATCAAGTGAACCTCTTGTAAGCCAGTGTGACCGAACACCGATTAAGGATGACATGACTTTAGATGAAATCATCGACGATGATAACAATATCTCCTCTGATATGGGTGTCAGGAAATTTGGGAATGGTGACAGGATCCCTGAAGACAGTGACATGTTACGAAACAGGATTAATTCCCCGATTAATTTCGTATCTTTGAGCAGCGATGATGAAATTGGAGGATCTACTTCAACAAATAAAGGCAAAGATGTCGTTATCATGCTCAGTGATGATGATGAAGAAACTGATTTTGTAAACCTTGGAGAAGAAGAAATTGGTTTTAACGAAAATGGTTTTGCAAGTGATGATTTTGATGGAGCAAAACAATTTGAACAAGTTGCTCATGATGAATTAATGGAAGATATTGATGATCAATTTGTTGATGTTGATGAGGATGTTATTCAAGAAGTGGAAGAGAATTTTTATCGTGCAAAACAAATGCTAAAGAATGGGCTACATTACAAGGTGGACAAAACAGTGATGAGGTTCATAATCATGCAAAAATTAGTGAGGGAGACTATTTCAATTCCAAAAAGGAGCTGCAAGATGCATTAAGGTCAATGGCATTGACATATTGCTTCCATTTGGATGTAAAGAAGTCAGACAAAACTAGAGATGTAGTAGGTTGCATCGACTTGTCATGCTCCTTCTTTTTTTTCGTGGTACAATCTATGGTAAAACCAGTTTGTTCGTTGTACGGAAGTGTGGGGGAGCATACACGTGGACTGCAATCAAGACACAACCACCACAAACAAGCCACATCAAACATGATTGTTGAAAAAGTTCTGCCAAGGTAAGAAGTGTATAAGGAAACTCTGCATTTGGTTCCTCCGGTTGGGCATTGGGAGATTCCTCCATCGGTTAATGCAATTACCTGCCATTCACCGCAAGTAAGAAGGATTGTTGGAAGACCTACGACAAATAGGTTTCGTGCACATTGGGAGAAGAACTGGTCTAAACGTCGTTGTGGGAGGTGCAAAGGTTTGGGACATTACCAGAGCAGTTGTACAAGGCCTCTGTCGTGATCAGATGACAATTACAACTAGTTTTTTTTAACTTATTGTTTACTTAGACCATGTTTGTTTTTCTATATTTGAAACATATAGTTTCTTGATGGATTTATTTGCTTTGGATTGATTTGGTTATGGTTAATTTATGAACATATTTGCTTAACTTATTGTTTCCTCTGGTTTTCATGTTGTGCTTTACAAGTACTTATAAATTGATGGCTTAAATTCGAATTGCCTGTTCATAGGAGTAAAGGCCTACTGTCGTACTTCATTCATTATCTTGTCATCCTTTGCCAAAAATCCTCTTATGTAGACGGTTTCTTGTCATTCCTTTTTACTTGTGAAATGTCTATCTGGTCAACCTTTCTGAACTTACTGTCACATTACAATATGTGTCCTGTCACCCTATAAGAAAGTTGAACATGGATTGATGTTAGCTTCATTTGAATTCCAAATTCATATGAGAAAAGCTATATTGTCACACTTTAAGAATTTTTACTGTCATCATGTAAATTTTATCCTGTCACCCTATAAGAAAGTTGAACATGGATTGATGTTAGCTTCATTTGAATGCCAAATTCATATGAGAAAAGCTATATTGTCACACTTTAAGAATTATTATTGTCATCACGCAATTTTTATCCTGTCACCCTATAAGAAAGTTGAACATGGATTGATGTTTGCTTCATTTGAATTCCAAATTCATATGAGAAAAGCTGTACTGTCATACTTTAAGAATTTTTACTATCATAATACAATTTTGTATCCTATCACCCTATAAGAAAGTTGAACATGGATTGATGTTTGCTTCATTTGAATTCCAAATTCATATGAGAAAAGCTATACTGTCACACTTAAATAATTAACTTGTCATAATACAATTTTTATCCTATCACCCTATAAGAAAGTTGAACATGGATTGATGCTAGCTTCATTTGAATTCCAAATTCATATGAGAAAAGCTATACCGTCACACTTTAAAAATTTTTACTGTCATCATGCAATTTTTATCCTGTCACCCTATAAGAAAGTTGAACATGGATTGATGTTAGCTTCATTTGAATTCCAAATTCATATGAGAAAAGCTATACTGTCACACTTTAAGAAATTTTATTGTCATCATGCAATTTTTATCCTGTCACCCTATAAGAAAGTTGAACATGTATTGATGTTAGCTTCATTTGAATTCCAAATTCATATGAGAAAAGCTATACTATCACACTTCAATAATTATCTTGTCATCATACAATTTTTATCCCGTCACCCTATAAGAAAGTTGGACATGCTCTTGATACATAAAAAATAGTATCATTAAGCACGAAGAGAGCCATAACCTGTATCAATTTCCAGCACACACAAGAAAGTGAAAGAGTCGAAATAAAGTCAAAGATAGTGTCCTTCATTGAAAGTCACAAACCAAGGCACAAACTAAGTTCACATAATGATCAAAACTAACATCAAGTTATCCACCAAAGTAGATTACTAACATCAAGTTATCCACCAAAGTGGATTACTAACATCCAGTTAACCACCAAAAATACATCTAAAACACTACCCAACAACAATAAAGTGAACCTAAACTAGTTTCACAACCAAAGAACTCAAGACGAATCCCATTTGAAGTACCATATGCTCACTGCCAAAGAACTTCGATATCCATCTACTAACTTGTCCGGAATGACCGAGATATCAACATTCTTAGTGGTTAGTAACTCAATGTACTTGATGGTGTACACCCCGTAGTCACCCCTGCAAAAAAAAATAGATTTTAGTATATCTTCATATAAAATAACAAAATTTGATTCAAACTGTGAGACATTGAATTATAAATTGATTTCGAAAGTCAATGTACTTACCCTCACTTGTTTTGCTTCAAACCATTGACACGGTTGACACTTAACGGTTTCTCACCCCATATTTCCAATTGTTTGGCCATTGGCCCATATTGCTTCAACACCTCGGGAAGCCCGTGAGTCACTGGAATAAGGCTCTCCTCTACATCCTTAATACTTATGAAGTCTACATTTGAATCATATACATTAACAACCCTACTTGTGAAGTCAATTTTTAATGTAATCCAATGTTTATTATCCACATTAAATGGCACATATACAAATCTTCCATCTTCCCAGGCTGGCCCATTGGCAGTAGGCAATGACCCTAAGCAGTATTTCAAAATAACTACATTCAGCTTTGGTGAACTGTCACCCTCGTTGTACAAATCCCATAATATAATCATATGACGAACCAAAAAGGTGTCCTCAATGACCACGTTGTTATACTTATAAGGTATAAATATATTGAAAGTGAAGCTGATTTTTTTTGTAGAAAGAAATTCAAGCTGCTTTATGATTTAACTAACCTCTCAGATTCAAGCCAATTGAATAAGTCGGTTGTTTTCTCTGGGTTTCCAACAACCTTGATCTTCTTAGTCAATTTTTTCACATTTGTTCCTTTTACATCCTTCTTTTTAGTTTCTATCACTCCATCTTCTGTATAAGGCTCTGACGTGTGCTTGGACCTCTTTTTTTTTCCGATCTGGAAGGACCTTCTTCGGCAAGTCATAAAATTTCTTCGACCTAATTTTTTTCTTTTCCTGTTTTTCGTGTAACACCCCGTCTCCCGACGAGGCGCTACTAGGGAATAGACCTTACAAGGTACTATTAATTAGGTTGACAACTACACTGTAGGACCTTACAACGCGGGCACGACGAAAAAAACATAATAAAACATCCAACCCTTTTTTTTAATAAAACTTAGAAAACATAGTTATGCATGAATTCCCGAAACCTAAATATTCAAATCCAACGAATCACTGCTAACGAGAAATTCCCCGAGAAAACCAAAACAAGCAATAGTACTAACTCCATCAATATAAAAACCAACATCCTAGAAAAACATAAATAAACTAACGTAAACCCGTCCCCACTATGACACGCGCTCTTCACTGCCCCGCCACCTGGCCTCGGTTCCTACACGGCTCCCTGGTTCATACCTGTAACTAAAAAATATTCCCCGAAGGGTCAGCGTCTAATCTACCAAGCTAGAGAGAATACGGAAATTGTAGAACGGTTTGAAATCATTTCTAGAGTCAACATACAAATCCACATTCGCAATCATAACTCTAAAGGCCAATACCTAAATTAGTTACAACCAGTCACACACAATCATATACGCATTCACAATCACAACCTCATAACAACGCAAATCCTCCTTTTTCACAATCCGACTTCCAAGGCGCTCACCACCGCGCCGAGTGCAGAGGCAGGCCCTCTCACTCCACTTCACAATCTCCCTTCTAACCCCTGGCTAAGACTCCACTGGAGCACTTGCCAAAAACACACAGATAATAATTTTCGTTTTGAAGGGGCACGATTTCCCAGTCACACGGGTCAACGTAGCCAACTCTTCCTCAACACCAGCTACGATGGGCCGTGTCGGAAACGGTACCAACACAGAGAAAACGTTCCAAAATATTTTTCCGATAAAACACATTCAAAACCATTTACGCACACAACAACTCATGGAGGTCAAAACAATTTAAAAGGTATTCGGGACTAGTTCCCAAAACCCGCCCTACAACATCGATATGCAATCTAACAGGGTAGAGAAGAACCGAGCAAGTCGAAAAACGACTTACCTCAAGTGACGGATTCCTGATGACCAAGAAAAGCTAGGAGCCTAAGTAGTAGTGATTTCCTAACATAATAAAGAATATATAAAAATAAATACCCGAGGGAACTAATACTCTACCGAAACAAAACATTATTATTATTATTTTTTTTAATTAAACTACTACGATTAGCCTCCCACCGGACTATCTAAAACAATCTACTAAAGGACTAATAATAATATCCAAACCTATGACTTCACATCTAATTAATTACCAATACACACTAACTAGCTCTTCCTTAAAGAATCTAAACCACCTAATCTTGCACTAAGGAGCCAACTACGTACAGTTTACTCAGCAAATTAATCTATTCAACAAAACTACAAAAACTACAAGGTACTAACTAAAACTCCTATTAACTTACTAGCTAATACATTGTACCCGTAGTTATTCAAACCGAATTCTACACTAACGAATTTCCTTGCAACTCCATTTAGATTATACTCATAATAGAACCAATTAATGACAACTTAACACTACTAATTAACAACACCCCACGTTATACAAATCTCAGCCAACATCAACCTACCCAGCCCAATTGGTAAAAAGTAAATGGCCCAAGTTAAACCTGTCTCCTAGACTCGTTATCCATACAAATATTTCAAGCCCCCCCCCCCCCCCCCCCTTTGACTAGCCCACTACACTCATCTCCTTCCTCACGAGTCACGGCGCTGCACACTCGCCATGTTTACCCACCTCGCCGCCGAACCCCGATCGCTCCCACACAGTTTTACGGGTGCACCCAAGACCCTTAGCAACCAACAACTAGTCCCCCCTTTCCCAGAACCGTATGTTTAAACGAAGACCTACTCCCCCCAGACTAAGCCGACGAGAATTCATACGGCGTTCTTTACCTAGAGTAACGAAAGCGCAAGTCGGGGATTCTCGTGGGTACTTCCTTTGGCCGGAATAGTTCCCAACTGACGGGGAGGCCTTGCCTAGGTTCAAAATTGGGTAAACCTAAACGAGAACAGAGGAGGATAGAGACTCACCGGACTTGTGGATACTAACGAATGGATCAAATGCGGGTAGTGTGATGATGTCGATAATGACGTAGATTGACCGGCGACAAGGCGGAATCTGTAAACGAAGAAGACGACACAGCGACTTGTCGGTCACGAAAGTGGTGATTGGCGGAACGAGAACGTTTCCGTTTTCACAAAGGGATCGGATTAAGCGGTCAACGACGGCCGGAAAAAGTGTCGCGAACTACGGCCGCCGGTATTGGGGTTATTTGATGGAGAGCGATATGAAAAAGTTGAGCTTGGATTCTCGTGTTTGAACATGACGTTCTCGGCTTTGACTTTGAGAAAGATGTGGCTTTAAGAGATACCTAGATGAGAAGGAATCGGAACAAAAAAAATTTGGAATTAAGATTTCGTAGATAGACTTAATAATTAATTAAGTTGATAGATTTTTACTAACTAAGATAGAATTTTTTTTAAATAGTAAAACCAATATATATGTATAATTTTGTTTAAGGATAAGCTTCCGTTCAAAAATTTATTGCTATATTAAGTGTGGATAGATGTAACTAACTATATCAACACTTATAAATCGGACTAATCAAGTATATATATGAATATTCTTTATTGAGCGGTGTACTAAACGGATTATTCTTTCCCAAGGTTTTCTTGCCGGTCACGCCACCTCGCAACTTGGGCTACAAGAAACTCGTTGTCCCGAACGTAAAAAGAAAACTAGCCCAACTATTACATTTCACCCTCGTTATCCTCCTTGGCAGTTTCTAGTCGTCCATCATCCTCCACTACTATGCCTTGGTTTCTTTCGGCAATATTTCAGCTATCTCGTGATCCACCTGCTCACAACATGTTAAAAACAAATAAACCAATTTTACTGTCTTAGCTGAAGGCTTAAGCTAAATCAAATTCTGAACCTGGGTATACATTTCTATAATATACTTGTTAAATCTCATTTAGTACTACACCACAAACACATAAAAATTTGAAAAGTCATGGATCTCAAAACAATACTTCCTCATATAATCTCCGTTTCATAGACTACGTATAAAGAAGTTATGCCTCACCGTTCTTACATAAAGCAAAACATAAATAAGATACATTATTTTATATCACTTTGAATTCTAAATTATATGACTCAAATAAACATAAAGTAAAACATATAATCTTACATAAATCTTTTTTCATACCTCATCAATCTTCACACCATCTTCATTACACATTGTCACATCACCATCATCCTCCACAACTATTGCTTTGGTTTCTTTAGGCAATATTTCAGCCATCTCCTGATCCACTTGATCACAACATGTTAAAAATATATAAATTAATTTTATTGTCTTAGTTGAAGGCTTAAGCTAAATCAAATTCTGAACTTGGGTATACATTTCTAGAATGTACTTGTTAAATCTCATTTAGTACTACACCACAAACACATAAAAATTTGAAAAGTCATGGATCTCAAAACAATACATCCTCATATAATCTTTGTTTCATAAACTACGTATAAAGAAGTTGTGCCTCACGATTCTTACATAAAGCAAAACATAAATAAGATACATTGTTTTATATCACTTAGAATTCTAAATTATATGACTCAAATCAACATAAAGTAAAACATATAATCTTACAAAAAGCTCTTTTCATACCTCATTAGTCTTCACACCATCTTCATTACTCATTGTCACATCACCATCATTGTTATCTTTTTCCATTGATAATCCATCAACCTTCTCCATAGTTTCATTTTGAATTTGAAAATAAGATGTGTCGTGAGCAATCTTCAATGATTTGTAAATAAATCTGAAATGTATAAATTCGAGGCAAGCTTTTTTCATACCTCATCAGTATTGACAACATCTTCTTTCCTCAATAACACATCACCATCATTGTTATCTTTTGATGGATTGTTTTTCCCTGAAACAAAACATAATTAGACCAACAACAAATAACTCTTATTGTAATAAAAAAGAACGATAAAATTCAAGTTGCAAAGATTGCATTTGTTTAAAGAAAGATTGTGCAGGGAGCAAAACTGTGAAGAAGATATTGAATGGTGTTGGAATTCTCTCAAGTGAGCTTTTCATACCTCATCACTCTTCACAACATCTTCACTCCTCATCATCATTGTTATCTTTTGGTAGATTGCTATTCCCCTAAAACAGAAAATAATAAGACAAGCAACAAATAAATCTATTCTATTAAAAATGAGCCAACAAAATTCAACTAAAACAAACCTTATCCATGTTGTCATCAGATGATAACACATCGACACCATTCTTAGCTAATGTTGGACCTTCTCTCTTAGACAAAACATACTTTTCAAATCTGTCTTCCAACTTTGATATCCTCTGAATTAGCAAATTTTCAATTCTTTCCATTGATTCAGCTAGCGTAGTGATGGCACACATGACTTGTCTTGGATCAAGGGAATCTTCATTCTGACCAATACCATCATCAGACTTCTTTTTTTTCTCACATTATTCCCTTTTTTCTTATGTTTCTCCAATGTTTTTTACTATACCATCAAAATACTCATCACTGTCTTCATAAGAGAAGTTGCCTTTGAATAACATGTCTACCTCATTTTCTTCAGTAGACAAAATTGTCTTCAGATGACTGTCTTGGATGTTATCATCATTAATCATCTTCTCCACGATTCCGTGTTCAGGGGTTTTTTGTGCATGCCACCTTAAACCACGTGGAGTAGCAGACTCACTGATCCTTTCAGCAAAACTCACCCCCATTGTTTGAACAACTTCATATATCCAAATCTACAAACATAAATAGAACATGTTAGTCAATCTAAATAATGATAACAACAAAAATCATTTGCTAACAAAACATTTGTAAAAGAGATAAAATGCTAACAAAATTGGCATCATTCACCAATACTATATATGCTAGAAAATAGGGTTTATTTGCTTTTTGTTAATGTTTAAGCTCTGCTTTCATTACCTTTGTAAGAGCTAATGGCTTTTATGTTAAAATATGTAGATTACTGCTTTAATAGATTTACTTAAAGCTAACATAAATGATGAAGAAGCCGATTCAAAGGGATGGCTTGGTGTTAGGAATTTAGCTTGGTTATCCAAATTAAGTAGAGTGAGGATAGTTTATTGTGATACAAAAATGTTTCTTATATTATACTAATCCAAAAATCAAACAAATTAAAACCAACATCAACAATAATAAAACATATTATATTACCTGGAAAATAATAGGCAATCCACGTATGGGATATGGTACTCTAGGTTGCTTTGGAAGTGATTTTGTCGCCTTTGCTGCCTCTATTCTTCTACCCATGGCTTTCTTAAACTTTCATTAAACTCCTCGTATCCAATCCTGCCCCATGGGTATGCATAAAACAGATCCATCGTCTCCAAGAGCTTCACATGTTCAACTTTCACCTTCCTATTCTTATCACCTCCTAAAATTAAGCCCTCCACAATCAACAAAAGAGCCAACTTGAATTTGAAATTATTATCATCCCTACACTCTTGAACCTCTCAAAAACATCTTGGATTGTGGAACCGAGAGCACCAAAAAAACCTTTTCACCGTCTTGTCTCCATTAGTGTTGACTTTTGGAGGTATATCACAATCTAGGCCGCAAATGATGTTGTATTCTTGCATTGAAAAACGGAGTTCTTTACCTCCAACTTCGTACCATGTCTCCCATTTCTTCTTTGTTTCAAGTTGTTTAAACAACATTACATGCACAAGCTGAAATGAGAATTGAACTTGTTGTACCATCTTAACTATTTTTCCAAATGGGCCATCTACAATCCTGTGCCAATATGTAGGAGTGAGCCTGTTCTCAATCTCACGAACAAAAGCTAGCCTCGAATTGTTGTTAATCCGACCATAAAAGGAATCATTTTGTTCATACTTATATTGCATCTACAAAACAAAAGGAGTCATAAAATGAGCAATTACATTAACAATTAATGTCAAACAATAATAAAAACAATTGATAAAGCAAAGCATGTACTTCTGTTTTATATACTATAAAGAAAGGTTTTTCAAAAAAAAAATACCAAGTCAAGTGTACATATACTATATAGAAAATCAAATCCACCAAAAGCATGTCATTTTATTTTTTTATACTATATATAAAATAAAAAAAAAAGTACAAAATTTCTATGAGAAGTGCTAACCTTCCCTTTCTCATCTCCACCCTTGGAGATGTCTGACTTCATCTTTTTTTTTTTTTACCGAGATTGGCCTTCACCTTCATATCCATCCACTTTCCTCTTCTGTTTATCACTTCTTCCCATTATGTAATAGCCTGATTACCATAATACATTACAAAAAAGTATCAGTATTCCTACTTACATTAACCACTAATGTAATATATGAACACCATTATCAACATCCCCATGATGAACACCATTAATGAAATAAGAAAGCTCTGAATAATTTATCCAAAGAAAAATAACATACCATTTCTCACAAATTTCTTTTTATACAGATAGGCATAGAGTTCTAGCATTACCGTCATACATCAATAAACCATTTCTAGAATCATCATCACCAGATCACAAATGTTTCATTAAAACAACAATTCATGGTATCAAAAGATCCTGTATTAAATGTAAATGATCATTTTCCAAACCTCTAACTTAGAATCTAACCAAGACACAACCCCTAGCCAAAATCCACAAAGAAACCTCTTTTAATTTCTTCCATTTCCCCTAATTAGTTCTAGCTCATCTGGAAGATCAACCTCACAGTCTACTAAAATATACTACAATCATCAAATGCATGCAACTTCAAATGTTCAGGAATGTGTTAGGTAAGATTGGTAATTGATCCGTCCATGGCCAATTCTAAACTGATACATCAATAAACCTCTTTTTTTTTTACTGATGTATGACATACATCTTTTTCCTTTTTACTGATGTATGCTCAGGTATGTGTTAGCTAAGATTTTTTTTTTCCTTTTTACTGAAGTTCTTATTTCTCTAATTAGTATCAACTGGAAGAAAATACAGAGGATGACAATTGCAGGCCCCTCACACGGGCATTGATTGAGTTTGGGAAATGTAAGCAACAAACATGCGGAGATCCTCTAACAACATCCACAAACAACCCTCTTTTAAATTCTGCCATTTCCCCTAATTAGTCCAATGATGAACCAAATCTTGGCAAAAACTGAAACTTCAAAAGAACAAGGATACCAAACCTTGGAAAGCAAGTGAAAATAGAGAGAGAGATAGCGGTTCCCAAATGGTACCAAGTTCCAAAGACATTTGATCTTCTTCAATACTTTCTTCTCCTTCTCTTCCTTCCTCAGAAAATCAGCCTTCACCATCGGATTATCCTCAGGACGTTGCCGGCGCCCTTGTAATCGATCGAGCAGTCGTGCTCCTCTGGGTACCTATGGGTTCCCGCAGAACATCTATGGCTTCCCTATCGGCGCCCTTGTATTTTCGATTGAGGCCTTGTAATCGATCGAGCAACAACTAGTGGTTTAGATTTAGGAATAGCTAAGGGTTTCAGATTTCATGAATGGGGTGAAGGAAGTGGCTGACATTCTAGGGTTTTAGATTTCAGAAGGGGCTGACATTCTCGAGTAGGGAGGACGGTGAGAGAGACTACTCCTTGTTCTCTTTGATTTGTTTTTAATTCATGTCTCTTAATTAATTTAAAAAGTTTTAAATCTTAATTTTTTTAAATAGGAGAAACAATTTTAATTTTAGATTGAAATTGATTTTCGTATTTTAAAGTTTTACAAAACATGATTTTTTTTAAATATTTGTCCAAAAAAGGAAATAGGCATGGTTTTGGGTATTTTTGCTAAATTTTTGGGCATTCATACTATTATTTTGGGCATTGATGTAACATTGAAAATAACAAGGCATTTTTTGCAAATAAATTTATAAATAGGGGCATGGGGTACTAGTTTCTCTTTATTTTTTTCATATCTCCTTTACTATGTATTTTAAAGCCTTTGGTGGTTCTGGGTTCATTAATTCCAAGATCACTGATAGTGATATCCCTTGGGATAAAAATAAGTGCATTACAATTATGGTATCAGAGCCAAAATATTTTGTTTTAAACCGAGCCTTATCCAAGGTTTTCAACCGAAGATTTTATAAGACCTAATTCTTATCTAAAAACTTTCTTGTAAAAATAAGGCTTTGCGGCGTTCAGACAAAAGGAGAATGATTTATTGAGCGGGGGAGGTTTCATGTTCGATTTTTTCCATGCCCAAAATAAGAAAACATGGAATAGACCTAAGATAAAATTATTTTTTTATCTTTTTAAAAAGTTAAGAATACATGTTAATTGATTTAATGTAGTAAGTAAGAGATGCATAAGAAAACAACATTTATACATTAAATGAAAATATCTCAACTTTTAAAGTCATTTTTCATGGTTTTTTTTGAAAAAGGATAAATTTTTTTAACTATACCATGATGTTGGTTTTGGAAAAAGATTACAAAATTAGGGATGATTTGGTGATTTTTACTTATATATTTTTATGTATGAACAAAGGATATATTGGTCAAATGACAATTATAGGTGGTTCAATTCAACGAATTGCATTATAAAAGGTGATTTTACTTAAATAATATTATAAAAGGTGGTTTGTTTAAAAAAAACTCTTTTAAAAGGTCATCTGTGACAAAAAAAACCTTTTAATTAGAAACATTATAAGGTTAATGTATCATGTATACTTATTTGTGGTTTTTTGAAGGCCAACATATTGACCAATTTAGGTGCTCAAAATAAAAAGAACTAGAAATGGTCTCAACAAGAGTTTTATAAGATTAATTTTGACAGATAAGAGAGATTGTGGTTGTTTTAAGAAAGGCATGGTAATGAAAGAGATTGGAGAAAGCGTGGCAGTTTTCCAATATTTCTATGAAGATGATAGGGATTGGGTGTAAGAGCACCAACCGTGGAGTTTGAACGGAATCCTTTTGTTCTTGATCGGAATCAAAGAGCAGGATCTCCGCTTCGATATTGTGCCTTTGTGGGTAAGTGCTTACTTACCCTTGGATGAGGATACCTAGCTTTGAAAGAGTTTGTTTACTAGAGAAATAAAGAAGAAAATGAGGCAAAGAAGCTGAATGTCAAACAATTGAATAAATAAACAAAGCTGAGAGAATAAAAGTAAAAAAAAGAACCTCAACCAATGGTGGAGCTACAACATGCCCAGAGGGGGCAATAGCCCCCACTGAAATTTAAAAATAAAAAATTGTGGTTAGACTGGTTCTTTCCTAGGGTTGTTTTAGTAATTGAATGAACATGGGCCTTCCTAGGGTTGTTTATCAGTTGAATGAATATGAGCCTGCCTTCAAATGAAAAAAAAGTGATTAGTTTAGTTGGAAAAACCAATGCAAATCAAAAACGGACTTTCTTTAACCTACTTCTAAGGCTAGATAGAAAAGAGCGACTTTCTTAAATTCTCTCCTTTCTAAAGTTGCGCCCCCTAGAACAAAGCCCCACCCCTCTTTCCCCTCCTTTAATGAAAAACACGAGGGCTTTTTTTAAGGTGATTTTTAGAATCAACCAACCGAAAAATCAGTAGCCCAAGTGACTTACAGCCTTCCTCCCGCACCGTATTCACTGGTCAATTTCCCTCTAGGGGGCTCAGCAAAGCCAAATTCAATCAAGGCAAGGGGGGGTTTCCTGATGCTGAGTCATCCTATTCAAATTTAACTATGCTAATGGAACAAGAAAAGTTTTCAGATGATATGGACCGTCAAGAGATGAGCGAGAACTTCACATTGCTTAGGGGTCGCATTCTGCCCCGCTAGGTGGACGAAATCTTCTCTCCTTTTATAATTCTTTCTCTCACACACCTTTGCCCTCTTTCACTGAAGAGGAAAGAAGAATCTTCCAAGTGGACAAAGACCTAAATTTCCATTATATTCATTCTGAAGCTTGCTTTGTTGCAGCAAGATGATCAGTCCGGGAGTGCTGGAGAAAAGAGAAAGCGGTAAAAACCTCTCTGATTTAGTCACCGAGCAGTCGAACGACTCTTCAGTAACCCAGGATGAATCTTTTCGACGCTTCTTTCGCTCTCCATCCTTCGGAGGTGGAAGAAAGGGCACTTATATAGTAGGGCCCCATAAGGCTAAAAAGGTGAGGGAACAAGAGTTTTCACGATATAAAAGATAAATGACTATAAGGAACCAACAATTCTCTCTTATTAAACAACCTATATCTTACACACTTAATCAACATTTGATAGATTATCCAACCCCGAGTAATCTTAGTTATTGGTGGGGTTTTGGTTCGTTAGCTGGTATTTGTTTAGTCATTCAGATAGTGACTGGCGTTTTTTTAGCTATGCATTATACACCTCATGTGGATCTAGCTTTCAACAGCGTAGAACACGTTATGAGAGATGTTGAAGGGGGCTGGTCGCTCCGTTATATGCATGCTAATGGGGCAAGTATGTTTCTCATTGTGGTTCACCTTCATATTTTTCGTGGTCTATATCATTGGAGTATAGCAGTCCTAGGGAATTTGTTCGGTGTCTCGGAGTTGTTATCTTCTTATTAATGATTGTGACAGCTTTTATAGGATGCGTACTACCTTGGGGTCAGATGAGCTTTTGGGGAGCTACAGTAATTACAAGCTTAGCTAGCGCTATACCTGTAGTAGGAGATACTATAGTGACTTGGCTTTTGGGGGGGGGGGGGTTCTCCGTGGACAATGCCACCTTAGATCATCAATTAATGTCCGCTTTGGTTGAATCAATAGTATTAAGATATCCCATGCACGCGCACAGAAGAAGAAGATGCCCCGAATGCCCTATTTTCCGGAATTGAATGTGCCCGGCGTACCTTTGATCCGTTGAGCGAGAGCTCGTTTTTTTAGTCTTCATCATTTACTCCCTTTTATTTTAGTAGGTGCCAGTCTTCTTCATCTGGCCGTATTGCATCAATATAGATCAAATAATCCATTGGGTGTACATTCAGAGATGGATAAAATTGCTTCTTACCCTTATTTTTATGTAAAGCTCTAGTAGGTTGGGTAGCTAGTAGGTTGGGTAGCTTTTGCTATCTTTTTTCCATATGGATTTTTTATGCTCCTAATGTTTTGAGGCATCCCGACAATTATATACCTGCTAATCCGATGCCCACCCCGCCTCATATTGTGCCAGAATGGTATTTCCTACCGATCTATGCCATTCTTCGTAGTATACCTGACAAATCGGGAGGTGTAGCCGCAATAGCACCAGTTTTTATATGTCTGTTGGCTTTACCTTTTTTTAAAAGTATGTATGTACGTAGTTTTAAGTTTTCGCCCGATTCACCAAGGAATATTTTGGTTGCTTTTGGCAGATCGCTTACTACTAGGTTGGATCAGATGTCAACCTGTGGAAGCACCATTTGTTACTATTGGACAAATTCCTTCTTTTCTTTTCTTCTTGTTCTTTATCATAACGCCCATTCTGGGACGAGTTGGAAGAAGAATTCCTAATTCTTACACTGATGAGAGTAATCACACCTGATCAATGAAAAATTCTTACACCAAGAATTTACGAGTGAGTATGATGTGAACCCCGCTAAGGATTCACTTGTGGATCTTGATCTTGGACTCGTAAATGGTCTTCTCACGATTGAATAGATAGAATTGAGACGTAAACGTTTAGACTTGGTAGGGATTGAAGTGAAACGATTAAAAAGGGGGCTTCTTTTGACGGAAGCCAGGAGAATATGGGATTGGGAAGAGAATTGGGTTGACACCTTAGAGAAATTGTTCTGGAGCAATCTCGGCAGAGTAATGGTATTATTCAATCAAGCGTGAGAACAAAGGAGGGGATGTGCCTCTTTTATAGAGAAGATGGCACGCCAAACCCTAGCAAACCCTAGTGGCTAGGGTGGCACATGGGGGACCCACGCACACGGCCCAAACGCAAGCCCAAGCCCAAAACTCTAAGCAGAAATAGAAATTACAGAAAGGGAAATGTTTCGAAATGGAAATAATGCTAAAAACGGAAAGAAACATAAATGGTCACGATGGCCTAGTCGTGAGTGTCGCGACAAGGACGTGACAAGGCACCGACACGCCAAGGCATGTCACGACACGGCATCTGGGCGCGGCAAGGCTTCGGCGGTGATGGGCTGGGGCGCAACCGAACCTCATGTTTCTGCGCCGGGGTGGCCCGGCGTGGCATGGAGTCAGCAGTCGCGGCTGGCATGGCATCAAGGTTTAGGTTCTTGGTGCCGCGGTGCATGGCGTCGGGCTGGAGTCGCGGTGCATCCCCGATGAAGGAGACGCACTAGAAGAAGGGTGCGATGTGGTTCGCGTGAGCACGCGCGACGAGGGACCGTGGCTCGAGCTATGGCACGGGTCCTGGCTCGATTAATGGGCCTGTCGGAGCGCACAAAGAAGTCTTCCTCTTCTTGGCTGGTGTTCATCGTGGGGATCACATCACCCTCCCCCTTGGGTGGGAAACGTCCCCGTTTCCTCGTCATGATACTCGGGATCCACATAGGGAGAGAGATCCGAGACATAAAAGGAAGCGGACACGTTGTACTTACCCGGGAGGTCGAGAATGTATGAATTATTGTTAATGCACCGAAGAACCTTGAAGGGGCCGTCTCCTCGGGGATGCAACTTCGTCTTTTGAGCGTCGGGAAAATGCTCCTTCCGAAGATGTAGCCACACCATATCACCAGGCTCGAAAATCAATTGACGACGCCCCCTGTTGCATTGGGCGGCGTATTGATCCGAGCGCTTCAAAAGCTGCGCCTTGGTACGCTCATGAAGGCGGCGCATGTGGTCAGCGCGGTTGGTCTCTTCGACGTGCTCGCCGGTCTTGAATGGCAGTGGTACCAAATCCATAGGAGTGAATGGATTACGCCCGTAGAACACCTCGATAGGTGTCATCTTCGTCGCATAGTGGAAGGACCTGTTATAAGCAAACTCAACATGGCAAAGTAAGTCCTCCCACCAATGTGGGTTTGCCTTGAGCATCGTCCGAAGAAGAGTGCCTAGGGTCCGATTGGTCACCTCAGTCTGACCATCGGTCTGGGGGTGATAAGCAGTAGAAAATAGGAGTCATGTTCCTAACTTCCCCCAAAGCGTTCTCCAAAAGTGGCTGCAAAATTTGGTATCCCTATCACTAACAATAGTTCTAGGAATACCATGCAATTTCAGAATATGTTCGAAGAATAAATTAGCGATTTCCACCGCGTTATTAGTTCCCTTACAGATGATGAAGTGGGCCATTTTGGAGAACCGGTCCACGACTACGAAAATGGAATCCTTTCCATGCCTCGACATTGGTAGGCCCGTGATAAAATCCATGGAAAGATCTTCCCACGGGGCATCAGGAATAGGTAGGAGCGTGTAAAGGGCATTTGATTCCGACCGAGACTTGACAGTATGACACGTCACACAACTTTGACAGTAT
This sequence comes from Fallopia convolvulus, assembly GCA_964016875.1. NCBI lineage: Eukaryota > Viridiplantae > Streptophyta > Magnoliopsida > Caryophyllales > Polygonaceae > Fallopia > Fallopia convolvulus. The sequence goes on along the minus strand of OZ024719.1, from coordinate 47,254,243 downwards.
TTGTTGACATCTCGAGCCATGTGAGGCCAGAAAAAATGTTAACGGAGTGGTGCCAATGTTTTGTCTATGCCAAAGTGGCCTTGGCCAGCATGAGCCTCTTGGAGCAACAAGTGTCTCTCCGAAGAGGCCGGTATGCAAAGCTTTCCAGCTCGGTAAAGATACCCATTGTACAAGATGAAAGACTCATGGACTCGTGAATGCTCAAGGTTTTTAATGATTGAGGAAAAATACAGATCTGAGGCGTATAATTCCTTGATCAAAGCGAACCCGAGCATTTTAGAATGTAGTTGGGTTAACAGAATATACCTCCAAGAGAGAGCATCGGCGACGACATTCTCTTTTCCTTTTTTATGCGCAATGACGTATGGGAACGTCTCCATGTACTCAACCCAACGTGCGTGGCGCCTATTCAGAGTCGTTTGACTCTTGAGATAAGCCAAGGCCGCGTGATCCGTATGAATTACGAATTCGCTTGGCCAGAGATAGTGTTGCCACGTCTTTAGGACCCGAATAAGAGCGTAAAGCTCTTTATCATAGGTCGGATAATTCAAAGTAGCCCTTGCGAGCTTCTCGCTAAAGTAAGCGATCGGCCTTTGCTGTTGAAGGAGTACGCCGCCAATACCGTAGTCAGAAGCGTCGCACTCGAGCTTGAAGTGCTTGGAAAAGTCCGGCAATTGCAGGACCGGGGCGCGGCACAAAGCATCTTTAAGGACTCAAAAGCGGCCTCATGATGCGGCATCCACTTTATTGTGGCTGCCTTCTTGGTTAAAGAATGGAGTGGCCCGACGATAGAACTAAAGTCCTTGACGAATCGCTTATAAAACCCTACGAGCCCCAAAAAAGATCAAACCATGGTGGGGGTCGTGGGAGTTGGCCACTCACGGATGGCCTAGATTTTGTCAAAATCTACTCGTAGGCCATCCTTGCATACGACGAAACCAAGAAAATTTTCCGTATACAAGGAAAAAACACATTTGTCCAAGTTTACATACAAAGAATGTTCGCGGAGCCAATCTAACACCTGCCTAAGGTGCCCCGTGTGAGAGTCCAGAGTTCTACTATAAACTAAAATGTCGTCAAAATACACGACGACAAAAAGCCCCAAAAACTTGCGTAGAGCAAAGTTCATAAAACGCATAAATGTAGAAGGAGTGTTAGTGAGGCCAAAGGGCATCACCAACCACTCATAAAGACCGTGTTTGGTCTTAAAAGCCATCTTCCACTCGTCCCCTTCTTGCATCCGAATTTGATGGTAGCCGCTCCGCAAATCAATCTTCGAGAACAATACGACACCATGCAACTCGTCAAGCATGTCATCCAAACGTGGAATTGGGTGACGGTATTTGATGGTGATTTGGTTGATGGCACGGTAGTCCACGCACATCCTCCAAGACCCATCCTTCTTCGGTACCAAGATAACCAGAACCGCACACGGGCTAAGGGACTCACGAACGTAACCCTTGTCCAAAAGAGATTGTACTTGGCGTTGTAGCTCTTGAGTTTCCTTAGGAGATGCCTAATCGGGTGGCGGTATTTGATGGTGATTTGGTTGATAGCACGACAGTCCATGCACATCCTCCAAGACCCATCCTTCTTCGGCACCAAGATAACCAGAATCCCACACGAGCTAAGGGACTCATGAACGTAAAACTTGTCCAAAAGAGATTGTACTTGGCGTTGTAGCTCTTGAGTTTCCTTAGGCGATGCCCTATATGTAGCCCGGTTCGACAATGAGGCACCGGGAATGAGATCTATACGATGCTCGATCCCCCGAATAGGTGGTAACCCGTCGGGGAGTTCGGCAGGCATAATATCTGAATACTCCTACAACAAAGAAGAGATAGAGGGGGGTAATACATGTGTCTTATCAACGGTAATATAAGAAACAAGAAAAACTCCCCTCGATATGCTTGATCACAATGCGCCGACGGCAAAGGAAGAGGCAGTCTTGCACCGTGCCGAGAAGTGGAGGCTCGGCATCTTCACTCGTTCGAGGCTTGCCATGGGCGCCATGTGGTTGGCCAACAAGACCATGCCAATGTGGAAGGTTGGAGCCAGGCGCACCGTTGGATGTGGGCCGTATCGAGCCAGCGCCGCTCGGTAACGAGGCTGGCTCGCTGCGGCTTGTTGTCAGTGAAACTCAGCGTTCGTGGCTTGGTTTTTGGCTTTGCTCGGCGGTTCTGGTGCAAATCATCATGTAATCCAGAATTTTGGACGTTGGCACCAGAAGCGCCGCCAAAATTGTCGCCATGGCCAGAAGCACCATTCGTGGTTGCATTCGGCATGGGCGCGGCCGTGGCTTTCTCCCGAGCATTAGCTTGTTGCCTTTCGGCTTCAATCTATAACGCTTCACTCGGAGACATAGGTAAGATGGTCACGCGTTTACCATGGTAATTGAACATATAAGTGTTCAACCGACCATTGTAATTCACGTGACGGTCAAACTGCCATGGACGACCAACAAGGATATGTGTGGCGTCCATGTCAGTGACATCAAATAAAACGGAATCGGAGTAGACACCAATTGAAAAAGAAAGGCTAACCTGTTTCGTGATCCAATGGTCACCATCATTCTAAATCCATGCGAGCTTGTATGGCTTTGGATGGTCCGATTGAGGCAACTTGAAGTGGTTGACGACCTTCCGTGATAAAAAAATTCCACAGCTACCCGAATCAATGATAACGCTTAGGGAGACGTATTGCACCAAACATCGAGTATGGAAAATGTTTTCCCGTTGATCGATTGGCACGATCTCCTTTAAGCTAAGCGCTCGACGTGTCACGAGCAACAACTTATCAACGCTGGCGTCAATATTCGATGGTGCACAATATGCTCCTTCTTCAATCGGCGCCGGGTTATCCTCTTTTGACTCAGCCTCGTCAAAGCTCTCATACGCCGCAGATTGTGCCGAAAACAACACGCGCTTCGTGTTGGGGCAATCCCGTTTCAAGTGGCCTCGGCCACCACATTGGTAGCACTCGATGTCTTGAGTCCTTTGTGGGGGAGGCGCGGCCTTGTCACGGTTTTGGCCAACCGAAGTGCCCTTGGAGTCCGTCGCTGGGGTACCTACCTTGGATTTGGAGAAAGAAGGAGTAGCAAATTGTTTAGTACCCAAAACGGAAGTACTAGAGTTAGAAGCATACCTTATATAAGTGGACGATTTTGGCCTCTTAAATTGCGTGTACAACTCCATGGCTGTGTGTATTAATTGTCCAAATCCTTGATCGGCAACACAACCAAGCGATCTCGGATCCATTGGTGGAGTCCCGTCACGAAGCGAGACCCACGGGGAAGCGCTTATGCCGGCTTTGAAGAATAGATCTTCTAAGTAGGCAAAGAACTTGTTGGTTGGAATTCTCGTCTCCTTCCATGCTACCGTCACCTATATCGACCATAGACATGAACAAGTCAAAAGTTCCAAAACAACAAAACAAAAGAAGCGTCAAGATATTGTAAGGCTCACCACGCAAATACCCTTAGTTTGCACGAAAAGTATTTGAAAGGGAATGGGAGGCTTAAGATCTCGACTTACACAAGAACAGAACAACACAAGAGCACAAACAAGCAAGACAAACAAGCATGCAAGTAAGAAAAGAGAGAGAGACGTCGGGAGACATCGGCTTGTGCTAAGCCTTGCCACGTAAGAGAGGGAGAGAGAAAGAAGAAGGATCTCGGCTAAGAGGAAGGCGAGATTGTGTTGTAACAAGAAGAGAAAGAATCCAAGATATGCAAATAATGAAGATATGCAAATCAAGGCAAGATATTATTGTATTAATAAAAGAGGGAAAGCCGAAAATTAGGTGAGATACTTGCCTTATTTTGGCTTGTGTATCTCACAAGATCTTTCGAGATCTTTAATGATTTTTTAATTGGATAAAGATTGCCTTATTTTGGCTTTGCTTTTCTGAAGATATCTTTTTGATTTTTTTTGAAAGGCAACTAACAAGATCTTGTGGATTTTATCCTCCAAGATTCTTGCCCTCAATAACAACCACGAGAGCAGGCCAAATCGGACCAAATCTCGCACAACTCAATAAGATACATGACACACACAATCAATCGATTCAAACAATGCATGATGAAAGCAAGCAATGCTCGAAAACTTAAGATGATGAACCGAAAACAAGTGCAAGGTGGCAAAGACACGACTGTTTTTTTTTTGAATTTTTTTATGAAGCAAAAACGATGGATCTAATGGAAGTTGGTAGAGATGGCGGAAGCTAATGACAAAAAGGATGGAAAAGAAAAAATTCGTGCAAAAAATGAGTAAATGAGTGATTCACGTTGATGTGAACCTCGCTAAGGATTCACGTGTGGATCTTGATCTTGGACTCGTAAATGGTCTTCTCACGATCGAATAGATAGATTTGAGACGTAAACGTCTAGACTTGGTAGGGATTGAAGAGAAAGGATTAAAAAGGGGGCTTCTTTTGACGGAAGCCATGAGAATATGGGATTGGGAAGAGAATTGGGTTGACGCCTTACAGAAATTGTTGGAGAATTCTCGACAGAGTAACGATATTATTCAATCAAGCATGAGAACAAAGGAGGGGGTGTGCCTCTTTTATAGAGAAGTTGGCACGCCAAACCCTAGCAAACCCTAGTGGCAAGGGCGGCACATGGGGGATGCACGCACACGGCCCAAACGCAATCCCAAGCCCAAAACTCTAAGCAGAAATAGAAATTACAGAAAGGGAAATGTTTCGAAATGGAAATAATGCTAAAAACGGAAAGAAACATAAATGGTCACGGTGGCCTAGTCGCGAGTGTCGCGACAAGGCCGTGACAAGGCACCGGCACGCCAAGGCATGTCGCGACACGGCATCGGGGCGCGGCAAGGCTTCTGCGGTGACGGGGTGGGGCGCAACCGAACCTCAAGTTCCCGCGTCGGGTTGGCCCGGCGTGGCATGGTGCTCGGAAGTCGCGGCAAGAACGACATCGAGGTTGAGGTTCTTGGTGCCGCGGTGCATGGCGTCGGGCTGGAGTCGCGGCGCGTCCCCGATGAAGGTGACACACTGGAAGAAGGGTGTGCCTTGGCTCACGTGAGCACGCGCGACGAGGGACACCGTGGCTCGAGCTATGGCACGGAACCTGGCTCGAGTAATGGGTCCGTCAGAGCGCACAGAGAAGTCTTCCTCTTCTTGGCCGGCGGTCATCGTGGGGCTCACATCAGAGTATTACACCAAGAATTGACAAGCTTTTCACTTTTCTAGATGGCTACGTTGATATAGCTTAGATAGGGAAAAGATAGTCTACTATAGGCTAAGGCTGAACTTTCAAATCCGGTTGTTCCCATTCGTCCCCTCCCCCTCCCTTACTCCTTTTTTGAAAGCAAGAACATTCGCATAGAAAAGTATCTGTATCATGCATGCTCCTCCACTGATGACAAAATGACCTTCTATCCTCTTCTAGAAATTCCTAGCCCCATAGGAGAGGGGATAAAGTGGAATAGTTGAAGCATTAATATGCTTCTGCACTGGGAATATTAAATAGCGAGAAGGCCCAGAGATCATAAAGGATGAGATGCGAATGAAGGCATTCCAGCTCAACATACTCCGGTGAATGGGTCGAGAGAGATTTGAGATTTCGTAAGTAACTTAGTGAATGATCTCTAAGAAGGGGGAAGAGATTCAATGGATTGGCCAGTGGAAATTTCAATAAAAACAGATACATACGAGGAGGTAATCTAGATCGAAGAACTTGAACCTGCGCCGGCAAAGCTTGATGACAGCCTGGCTCCGGTCCAACGCTGGAGGAGGTGAATCTGGGAGATGAAAAAAGGCATCAACCTATTTACATTAGCGGCTTAATAACAGGGGAGTTCAGAGAGAGGCTAAGAAACCTTCTCAGGGAGTGGAGTTCAAGGAAATCATCCTGAAGATAAAAGAGGAAAAAAAAAGGCTCCTAAATGCTAAATTCATTCGGATCTAAGGTACGTCGACTGGCTTTCAAACATCATACATGTAATAAGGAAGAATGGCAAGCTGCGAATCTACATCGATTTCAAGAACCTAAACGTTGCCAGTGAAAAGGACGAGTAAACTATGCCAGTTGCAGATCAACTCATCGATGGCGCCGCTTTGCACGTGGTATTGTCCTTTATGGATGTATACTATGGCTACAACCAGATCTTCATAGCCGAGGAAGACATCCTTAAAACAGCTCTCTGATGCCCAGGGTGTCCTTTTGAATGGGTGGTTGTAGGATCGTTAGTACTTAAGCGAGTCGGTGACTCCTACGAAGTCGTCGACTTTGAGTAATAATGCAGCGGAATAATCAAGCAGTAAAATAAACGTTACCAATGGTCACTGACAAGCAATGTATAGTGGAAACTCTTCGCAAACCAACTAGTTTACTTAGAGAAAAACCACTCTCTTCCAAGTTTATCACTTGGTCGGATTTCAAGAGTCCTTAGACTCGCTCTATTGATTTCTTGAGTGATTACAAAGCTCTCCCGTGTACAAGAATGAATCCCACACCCTTGAACCACGCTCTACCTTTGCACTCACACTCAATCTCACGCTATGCCTAAGATTTCTTGACTCACCACTTGTACGAATCCCACGCACAAGCACCCACTTTCTTTCTTACACACGATATGAAGTTTTTGCACACACGAAAACCACACTTAGCCTAAACAAAACGAGTTATTTCGTGTATATTATTTTCCATTCGATTAGGAAAACACTATACACTTAATCTTTTACAAATCTTTCCAAATAAACAATTATATGCATACTTAAATATTCTAGGAGAATCTTGATTATCTTGATCTTGATTTTAGCACTCTTTTGATGATCTTCTCCTAAAATACAACACACAACTGTCTTCAATTCAGACGCACAATATCTGTGCGCTCCTTCCTTAAATAGATTGTTCAGCCAGCTGTTTAATGTCAGTGACTTTGTCAAGTCGCCGACTCGACTTGCAAACATAGGGTCACTGACTCTAGAACCATCAAAACTCAATATTCCATCTTCTAACGAATTCCCTCTTTTTGATGGTGACAAACAACCTGTTCTGATAAAAACTATCCAGCATACAAAAACAACATAGTATATAGGGCAAAGCACAAAAACCATAAAAAGTTCCCCCTAAGCTTAGTAACCACATGATTTCAGTATTTTGATCCCCCTTATGAATCTATTCCCCGGTTACTTCCCCCTTTTGGCATCATCAAAAAGATTGCTAAAACAAGAAAAGAAATCAGAGGCGATCATAGAAACTTAAAGCATGATATCAAAACAATCATAGAGAGTCATCCACCATGACAAAAGAAAAGTACGATGCAGACACACACAATCCAGAAGTACGTTACAACCAAATTGAACTAAAAAAAACTTTTAAAGTGAAGAGATAGTGTGGCAAGGGAAAAGAGGGAGATAGAGAAAATCATGAGTGCACTTCAGTCATTGACATCAGGCTCCAAAGTCATTGAGCCTTTCATCAATTGCATCCAATTTTGACAATGCACTGCCAACCATATTCTGAAGCCTTTCCATCACCCCCTTTAGAATCATGTTCTGCTCCCTGATTTCCTTCAGCTCATCATCCACCGGAGCAGATTTTTGTCCTTCTTCTTGATTCCCCTTGTCACTGACCTCAGATGTCTTCGATACCCATTGTCCATCAACCCAGTTCCATCCAAACTTTCTGATCATCTCCTTGTTGAGAATTCGAGTGTTGAGGACATCAGCACTGCTGTCCACATAGACCTTGTGCTCATACATCATAAGAGCAATCAACATCCCATAAGGAAGAGCATGCTTGGCAGTTTCAAGCACGTGCTTCATGTGAAGCATCATTAGACGTGGCATGTTAATTTTCTTCCCTCGAATGATCTTGTCCATGACCAGCAGATCTTGAATAGAGGCAGCATTCCTCTTGAGTTCCCTTGGCAGCAAGTTGCTTATGAGGTAATTGAACATCACCTTTTTCTCTATTCCCATTTTGTTGACCAGATAAGGACTAGTGAAGTTATCATTACTGTCAGTGACAGTTTTGATGATTTCACGTTCATCAACCCCTTCAGGCCAACCTCCTTTGTAGTACTCAGCGAAGCCTTCATGGGGAATCTCCAGAATGTCACTGACATCCTTGCTTGTAAAGGAGTAGATCTTCTTGTCAACAGTGTACCTTCCTATGGTCATATTTCCTGTATCTTCAATTACCAAATTCTCATAAAACATCTTAACCATCAACGGGTTGTATTCATGTTCTCCCTGAACTAGCTTATCCCATTTTTGCTTTTTCAACCAGTCAATGACCTTTGTCAGTTTGAACTCTATCATAAAATTCTCATCCCACAACAAATCCTTAGTGAATTCCCTGGATGACATATCAATGTTCACACTCATTTTCTTACTCTTTTTACTGGATCCAATAGCAGATTTGGGAGATCTTCCCCTTTTCTTTCTAGTGACTTTCTCAGAGAAGGATGAGTCACCTCCTTCTGAGGCAGCCTCAGGAGTTTCCAACCCCTTGCTCTTTTTGGCTTTAAGAGCCATTGCAGAGGCTCTAGCACTAGAAGATCTAGTCTTAGGTCGAAAGGGAGGGGGCATTTCTATTTCAGCATCCTTAAGCAAATCAGAGTCATCAAGAAGATCTTTTTCTAAATTTCTCTTAACAGACTCTCCATACTTGGCTTTCTTAGATATCAGACTAGGATCAGAGGGTGTACCTTCATCAGAATTTTCGATTGTGTCCTTGTGAGATGGATCCCTGTCGGTTTTCTTGACAACATTCTCCACATCAGCATCAAGTTCAATGACCTTTGAAGAGTCATTGACAGTCTTTCCTTGAGAGGATAGCCGTTGAGTCTCCTTTTTGCCAGCCTCTTCTTCTTCTTCTTCTCCAAAAGATCCGACTACATTCTCTGTTTTCTCAAACTCCATTGACTCCATAGTTGGGGTCTTGGCTCTCTCTTCCCCTACAATCTCTTGGTTTAGGGATTTAGGTAAAGAGGATTCACCAGTTTCTGGAAAAACCATTGGTTGTGCCATTTGGCGCGTTTTTCCAAACACTGGTGAAGCGGTTAGGGTTTCAGTTTCGATTTGAGAAATAGGGATTTGGGTTTTTTCAGAGGTATTAAGGGATGAGGGCTTAGATTTCGGAAGAGAAGGGCTTGGATCTAGGATTTGTGAAGGAATAAGGTTTTGGGATGGAGGTTCCATGGCGGTTGGTGGTATAGTGGAGGAAGACGATTCTCCAGACAATAGGGCTCGAAGAAAATCGTCGCCAAAGAGAGCGAGAATCTTCTTCTTTGCCGATTCAGGGCTGTCGATTTTGGTCTTGGGAGAAGTGGGGACGTCAGAGTTGGATGGGGAAGCCATTGAAGAGGGATGAAGGTTTGAGGGTTTGGGTTCGGGAGAGAGAAAGCAGAAGTTGAGAGAGAGAGAGTGAAGGCAAATTGAGAAGAGCGTACCTTTTTGGTTTGACGGTTGGGCATAATAAAGAAATCTACTTCCATCATTAAGGAAGTTGTCAAATCACAAGATCTTCCTTTTCCTTCCTTTTGAGCACACTTTCCAATTTCAAAATATACTGCTAAGCCATAATCTTTTCCTCGCGCCAGAAATCGCCGTCACTGACCTTGAGCATGTCGGCGACTTCGATCACAAAACTGCTTCTTTCGTATAGTCGTGACTTTAGTCCATACATGACTTTCTATTTTAAGAACTTACTTGGTAATGGGTTTGCACAGGGAGTGCCAAGGAGAACCAAGTAAAAATTTATTTTTGAGGATTATTCGATCATGATGATAAGTCTCCGTTAAATATAACAATAAAAGAGGGCTTATGGAGACTCTCAAACATGATAGGTCAAGGACAAGCTTTAGAATCAACTATCATTTGGGCTTGTAGTGAGGGTTAGGATCATCAAGTTGATTCTTTTGGGCTGAAACAGAGAGCTCAAAAGGGTTGCACATACACTAAATGCAATGAAAGTCATCGACAGTCAAATGTATGGGAATTCCTAAACATAATGTCTATCAAGTACGTTCAAGAATTACACTATAAAAACATGATTTCAGAACATATGCAAAGCAATCAATTCTAGCCAATCATTGAGGGAAGTTATGTAGGGAAATAGATCATTGGAGAGAGATCATACCTAATTCCATGCGGAGTTGTTCAAAGGGTTCACGATTCAAGGCCTTTGTGAAGATGTCAGCTCTTTGATCACTTGTTCTACAGAATTCCATAGTGACCATGCCCTTCTCCACACAATCTCGAAGAAAGTGATGCCTTATTTCAATGTGTTTCGTCTTTGAATGTTGCACCGGATTCTTTGAGATGTTGATTGCACTAGTGTTGTCACATAGTATAGGCACTGACCCACACTCCACACCATAGTCACTGACTTGTTGCTTAATCCACAAGAGTTGTGAACAACATGCTGCAGCAGCAATATATTCTGCTTCTGCCGTTGATAGAGCCACTGAATTTTGTTTTCTAGAACCCCATGACACAAGACAAGGCCCAAGAAATTGAGCCATCCCTGAAGTGCTTTTTCTATCAACTCGATTTCCGGCAAAATCAGCATCTGTGTACCCGATAAGCTCAAAATCAAATCCTCTTGGATACCATAAACACAGATTGTCAGTTCCCTTAAGATAGCGAATGATTCTTTTGACGACTTTCAAGTGGGACTCTCTTGGATCGGCTTGAAACCTAGCACATAGACAAACTCCAAACACAATATCCGGTCTGCTTGCAGTGAGGTAGAGCAATGATCCAATCATACCCCGATACATAGTAGCATTGACTTCCGGATCTTTGTCATCTTTCCCAAGTGAGGTAGTCGGTGACATGGGAGTATCAAATGGTTTAGCATTTTCTAGTCCGAACTTCTTAACACATTCTCTAAGGTATTTCTGTTGATGAACTCGAGTCCCATCCTCACTTTGAACAACTTGAAGTCCCAAAAAGAACTTAAGCTCGCCAACCATACTCATTTCAAATTCACTGGACATGAGGTCAGCGAACTTCTTCACTAGCTTATCATCTGTTGAACTAAAGATGATGTCATCGACATAGACTTGAACAACTAGTGTGTGACTTCCTTCTCTTAATAAGAACAGAGTCTTGTCAATTTTTCCTCTAACATATCCGTGTTGAATCAAAAACTGAGACAAACGATCATACCAAGCACGCGGAGCTTGCTTCAATCCATAGAGTTCTTTGTCCAGTTTATAGACATGATCCGGGTGGGCGACATCTTCGAAACACGGAGTCTGTTCAACATACACTTCTTCTTTTAGATATCCATTCAAGAATGCAGTATTGACATCCATTTGTTGAAGCTTGAACCCATGATGAGCAGAATAGGCAATGAGCAATCGAATTGCCTCAAGACGAGCCACTGGTGCAAATGTCTCATCATAGTCAATGCCCTCCTGCTGATTGTATCCCTTAACTACCAGCCTTGCTTTATTTCTGACCACATTTCCTTCATCATCCAGTTTATTTCTGAACACCCATCGTGTTCCAATTACAGATCTTCCCTTTGGTCTAGGAACCAAGTGCCAAACCTTATTTCTTTCAAACTGATGAAGTTCCTCTTGCATGGCACTGACCCAATCCGAATCTTTCAACGCTTGTTCAACATTCTTAGGCTCCAACATTGAGATGAAAGCATTGAAAGCAAAGAAATTGTTCAGAGAAGATCTAGTTTGCACACCTTTTGAGAAATCAGTGAGTATGTTAGTGACAGGATGAACACTTTTCTGTTGATAGTTTCTAATTCGTACCTCTGTGAGGTCGCCGACTTGAGTCTGAGGTGTCTTTTCTAAATCTTCTTCTGTGTTCTCCAGACTTGAGCTTCTTTCAGGAGTTATCTCATTATCACTCATTGTCGCTTGAATTTTGATTCTGACTTCTTCCCCTTGTATTGTCTGAGTCGGTGACTTCTGTGTTGTCACTGAGTGTTGATTCTTTAGAAGAAACAGGAAAAGGTTCGTCTTGAACCAAAAAATACCCTTGATCACCATCATCAAGATCTTCAATCATCGATCCTCCCATAATATTTTCATCAAACACTACATGAACACTTTCTTCAATTCTTCTTGTTCTTTTATTGAACACTTTGTAGGCTTTGCTATGAGGAGAGTAACCTACAAAAGTGCCAACATCACTTCTTGGATCAAACTTCCCCAAACTATCTTTGCTGTTGTTGTGAACATAGCATTTGCATCCAAAGGTGCGCAAGTGGGTGACACTGGGCTTAACTCCTCTAAGCAATTCATAAGGAGTTTTTTCAAGAAGTGGACGAAGCATAGCTCTATTCATCACATAGCAAGATGCATTTATGGCTTCACCCCAAAAATTTCTTGGAAGACCACTCGAAATGAGAATGGACCGCGACATGTTTTCCAAGGCATGATTTTTCCTCTCGACAACACCATTTTGTTGAGGAGTTCTTGGGGCTGAGAAGTTGTGACTTATGCCGTTTTTCTTGCAAAAGGACAAAAATTCAGAGTTATCGAATTCTGTACCATGATCTGATCTGATTGATACAAGTGTAACTTCAAGCTTCTTCTCAACAACCTTCACTCATGCTTCAAACTCTTCAAAAACCTGATCTTTAGAAGATAGAAAAATAGTCCAAGTATACCGTGAAAAGTCATCAACAATGACAAAGATATAGCTGTTTCCTCCACGACTTTGAACACGCATAGGACCACATAAATCAATATAAATAAGTTCCAAAGGTCTAGTGGTACTTACCTCCTTTTTGGATTTGAATGATGACTTTACTTGCTTACCTCTCACACAAGTTTCACAAACTTCATGCTTATTTGGAACAATCTTGGGTAGTCCTCTGACTAATTCTTGCTTATGAAGCTTATCAAGAAGTTGGAAACTTGCATGACCAAATCTCTTGTACCTGACATCCATTCTTATCAAACTTCACACAGTTTTTCTTCAGGCTCAAATCGGGGATCAACCTTATACAGATTATTTTCACATACCCCCTTCAGAAGAGTTTTGCCTGAACAGATTTCTTGTACCTGACATCCATTCTTATCAAACACAACTTGATATTTTCCATTAGCACAGATTTGAGAAACACTCAATAACTTGAAACTCAGATTGTCAACAAGATTCACATTGTCTATGGTTAACTTATTTGAGAATCTTACCATACCTATACCTGAAATACCACCTTTACTGTTGTTGCCGAAGGTAATTTTACCTCCCTTGTATTCTTGAAGTGAGACGAAATCCCTGGAATCTCCCGACATATGAGTTGAGCAAACACTATCAATGAACCAGGGTTCTTGGTCACCCACTTCAAGCTGTATTGAAACAATTAGTTCTTACGAACTCAGAGTAGTTTGACTCCTCTGGGTTTAGCAACGTAAACAGTCTTTGAGCAACATTTGTTACAATTAGCACATACAGACTCTGAAGGACAGTCAATGACATGAGATCTGTCATGATTAACATCCAGAGTCTGTGACCTTGCATTTTCATCATCTCTTTCCTTCTTGTGACAATCATGTTGATAGTGACCAGGCTTGTTCTGTGAGACTTTAGGGCAACATATTTACTGTAGCCCGGATAGATAGGTTTGTTGTTGATGCGAGATTGAAAGTCAATTTGTGAGGGAGCCGAGTTCTGAACTTGTGTTTGCCATATGTTGTGCACCTTTTGATCAGGATACCATTGTTGCTTCCCTTTGTCAAGTTTAGCCACCACATGTGTAGAACAACTTGCATTGTCACTACACATAGGGGTTTTACCTTTAGATGCAAGGGGAGCAGCCTTGGTACCCTGAAAGTTGGGTGCACGAACAAAGCCAATTCCAGATCTATCTACCTCCTTCACAAACTTCTTTTTATAGTCATTTCTGACCTCTTGAGCCTTTTCAGCAACAAACTCATCCAACCATTTCTTTCTTTTAGTTTCATCTTCGATTTTAAACTTTTCTATCTCACTGGATAACTTGGCATTACCCAGTCTAAGCATGAGTCTTTCACCTTCTAAGTCAGTGACATGTTTTTCTAAGTCCTTGACTTGTTTTTACAAGTCAGTGACTTGAATCTTAGATTCTGAGCATGACTCACAGGTTACTGACTTAGGAGATGAAGTCTTTTCAAGTTCAATTGCTTTAGAGGACCAGTGTTTGTTATCATCGAAGAGATTGGAGATAGTTTCTTCATTATATTCCAACTTTTCTCGTAACTCAGTTACCTGAGTTCCAAGCTTTTCAATGATAGCAACCAACTGTTCTCTAGATTTTTTAGACAAAAGAGAAGAGAGTTCAGAGTCATTTACCTCTTGGGAAGACTTGTCTTCGATGGCCATGCAGCATTTTCCTATTGTTGGCGCTATCTCATCATCGTCATCAGACATGTCCCAAGTTGCCATCATACTTTTGCCTATTTCTCCACTTTTTCTTTTAGGACAGTGTTTGGCAAAGTGTCCTTTTCCTTGACATTGATAGCAAATAACATCCTTCATGTCCTTTCCTTCCTTGATTGATTCAGTAGCCTTCGAGGGAGCCTTGTTACGATTCCACAGTCTCTTCATGGCTTTAGAGATGAGAGCCACGTCCTCATCTACTCCATCAGTGTCATCGTCACCCTGAGCCAAATCAAAGGCTCTTTCAACCTTGAGAGAGATGTTCTTCACTTTCTCAGATTCGAGTCTTTCAACTCTTCGTTGCTGAATACCTCCAAACATGGTTAGTTGACCAATAAGGTCCTCCAAGGTCAGTGACTTGGTTTCCTTTTGAGTGAGAAGGGACGAAGCAATGTTGTCCCAACTTTTGTTCAATCCAGAGATCAATTTGTTGGTTTGTTTCCACTGAGGAAGCTCTTCTCCCAAATATTCCAGTTGGTTGACAAGAGTTTGGAACCTCGAGTGGTAGTCACGAAGAGACTCACCCTTTCCTTGAAAAATATTTTCATATTCCCTTTCGAGACTTATGATCCTATCTTTCTTCACATCCTCATTCCCTTGATGAAGTCTTTTTAGAGCATCCCAAATTTCCTTTGTAGTCTTGTATCCATGACCTTTTTGAGGTCACCGTCAGTGAGAGCATGATGAAGGACCTTTTTTGCTCTAGCATTCTTTTCGAGTTTTTTGAAATCAACATCATCGTACTCAGCAGTGGTTTTTTGTGTCTTTCCATCTTTTCCAAGAAAGGTTTCTGGACCTAACTCAATCACTTTCCACAGCTGACCGTCAAGAGAGCAGATGTGGGTTTTCATTTGTTCAACCCACCAATCGTACTCTCCAACCTTGAGAATCGGAGGCTTCCAGAAGGAGTCATTCACGGAGGTGTTGGTGGACGTCATTTTCCTGCAGAGAAAGTACTAAAACACAATCTAGAGCCTTGCTCTGATACCAATTGTAGGATCGTTAGTACTTAAGCGAGTCGGTGACTCCTACGAAGTCGTCGACTTTGAGTAATAATGCAGCGGAATAATCAAGCAGTAAAATAAACGTTACCAATGGTCACTGACAAGCGATGTATAGTGGAAACTCTTCGCAAACCAACTAGTTTACTTAGAGAAAAACCACTCCCTTCCAAGTTTATCACTTGGTCGGATTTCAAGAGTCCTTAGACTCGCTCTATTGATTTCTTGAGTGATTACAAAGCTCTCCCGTGTACAAGAATGAATCCCACACCCTTGAACCACGCTCTACCTTTGCACTCACACTCTCAATCTCACGCTATGCCTAAGATTTCTTGACTCACCACTTGTACGAATCCCACGCACAAGCACCCACTTTCTTTCTTACACACGATATGAATTTTTTGCACACACGAAAACCACACTTAGCCTAAACAAAACGAGTTATTTAAACTAAGACTAGGAAGATCTCGTGTATATTATTTTCCATTCGATTAGGAAAACACTATACACTTAATCTTTTACAAATCTTTCCAAATAAACAATTATATGCATACTTAAATATTCTAGGAGAATCTTGATTATCTTGATCTTGATTTTAGCACTCTTTTGATGATCTTCTCCTAAAATACAACACACAGCTGTCTTCAATTCAGACGCACAATATATGTGCGCTCCTTCCTTAAATAGATTGTTCAGCCAGCTGTTTAATGTCAGTGACTTTGTCAAGTCGCCGACTCGACTTGCAAACATAGGGTCACTGACTCTGGAATCATCAAAACTCAATATTCCATCTTCTAACAGTGGTGATGCGCTTTAAAATGATAGAGGTTGCTCTCTAAACTCGATCTTTGCGGATCTAACTTCCCCTCCTTCTGCTCTTCTGTATTGCGATGGAAGGCTTCTCCATTCTTATTCGCCGACGATCGAATTTTCTTTGCTGAAGCTAATCTACATTCACCCCTTGGACAAAATGACTCTCAGACTTTGCAGAAGCGTCGGGCCTCCCCATCAGTTGGCATAAGAGTCAACTCTTCCTTTCCAGGAAAGGAGTTGACATGCAATTTGTTTCGGGCATTCTATTTCTGTCTATTGGTGAGTTTCCCCCCACCCCCTCTAGGGTGATTTTAATAGTGGAATTTCAGTATTCGATTCAACCAACTCTTCGTGATTCGCCCTCTCTCTCCGGTAATAAGGGTAGAGGAATAATAGCTAATTAGGAAGACCGGTAGCAATCAGTCTTTGCAAGTCCAAGATCAGCTGTGTAAGAAAAGAAGGAAGCACATTTCCAAGTCGAATATGGCACACACCGTAGTGTTCCCTATCGGCGGCTTTGTGAAGCCATATATAGGGATCGGGGCCTGCTTAAACTAGATTTAGAAAGAAATTCAATAAAATTTCTTGATCTTTCTTTGGTTAATATGATCTTATCAAATATTTGGATTTCTCCTTTGAATTACTAATATATATATTCCTTTTTTTCGCATTGGAAACTATTCTAGTAGAAGTTCGAATCCGTCCCGTTCTCCATTTTTTTAGAGAAAAAGATATATATTATCTCATGTATATCTCTTATTGATTTTTTCTATACTTTGTTTTTGGGTTCTCTGAAGCCCCGAATGGATTGGTGGAGCCTTTCTGCCAACGAAAAACAAAATAAATGAACGTGGATCCTGTTCTGAATGCTTATTTGATCCTCCAGTTCTCGCGAAGAGAATAAGATGCTTCTATCCCTTCCTCTGTCTTTTCTTTTCCCGCTTTGCTAATCTTCTCTTCTAACGCGGGCGGCGGCGGGCGCGGAAGGAAGAAACCTAAGATAAGAGGAGACACTCTTATCTTACTTTTTTTTTCAGTGCAACACAGGAAAGCGCCCTCTTTTTGTCCGTTGGTTTCCTGATTTTGTATTGAACATATGGCATAGCTAGGACCCTTCAAATCATGTTTGAGCCTATGTTCAAACCAAAGTCACTCCCTATTTGAGTAAGGCTAGAAAGAATGCTCGCCAAGTTCAGATAAGAGAATGCTTTCTCTAACCATTAAAGGAAAGGCTCGACGAAGGGAGGGAGAGGGGAAGGGTGGTCATAGATCAGCTGAACGGAGATCGATATTTTATTTGTTTTTCATCGAAAACGAAGAAGACCGAGAATGGCCTACAATGCTTTTTATCTGAAGGGAGCAAACTTTTTCTACCGTAGTGGTATGATTGTCGGGCCTTCTCCTCGTTCCGCTCGCTGGCCTATTGGATAGCAGCCTTTGGGCTTTGCCTGCTCTTTCTAATAAAGAATTCTGGCTCGGCCCGGGAAAGCGCTAGCAACAACAGAATTGAAGGGGTCCATGTACCTGCTGCGCTCGCTCCCTTCTTATTCAATAGAGCAGCAGGTTCGGCATCTACTACAATAGAGAGAATTCACTTCATATAACCACGCCTCTTCTAGGCAGCGTGTGGAATGGCCGAGGGCGGACCTTTTTGGATATATAATCCAAGTCGAGAGTAGAGTTACGGGAACAATCGTCTGATGGAAAACTACTTTCACGCTCGGTTCAGAGAGCACTTTTTTCGTTGAGAATTCTTCGTTCCCTTTCGTGTGAATTCCCTAGCGGCAAATTTTCAACTTGTGGGGCCCCATCTATTCCATCTCTCGAGCCCCGAAGAAAACCCCCCTCTCCTTCGAACTCCATATCTCTTTTGACTCTATATATGTGGGCACCAGTTATCTATGAGGGCTCACCCGCCCCGGTTACAGCATTCTTTTCTATTGCGCCTAAAATCTCTATTTCTGCTAATATTTTACGTGTTTTTATTTATGGTTCCTATGGAGCTACATTGCAACAAATCTTCTTTTTCTGCAGCATTGCTTCTATGATCTTAGGAGCACTGGCCGCCATGGCCCAAACGAAAGTAAAAAAGACTTCTAGCTCATAGTTCAATTGGATATGTAGGTTATATTCGTAATGGTTTCTCATGTGGAACCATAGAAGGAATTCAATCACTACTAATTGGTCTCTTTATTGATGTATCAATGACGATAGATGCATTCGCTGAAACTTAAAGAGGCATGCTGGACCCAAAATAAAGGAAAAAGGACACGTGATCGGTCCACCTATGTACTCAATTTTTCTCCATAGGATATCTATGCCCTATCACGTTTTTTAGTTTGATTTTTTTTCCTCATAGTATTTGATTAATCAATCTGCATGTTTGTTATTCAAACAATCACACTAGCTTTGAGTGTATGGCTGGTGGATGAGGTTATTGACATGACTTTTCATTATACATGCAGTATTACTAGAATCATAATTTTTTAATAATTATATATATTAAAACTACCAAAATCTTTATAATGTAAAATACTAGTAATATTTTACATTGTGAAAGGGAAGAGGTAAGAATCGAAACTGAGATCTCCCGACATTCTCCATGTTTCATATTACTAATTCACCCCATTTGGGGTATGAAGATGATAAGGATTTTTTTGTAAATTATTAAGTTTTTTTTGTAAATTATAATTAATGCACTTTTTTGTTTAATTATGATGCTTGTATTTTTTCCATTAATTATATGTATAAGCTTTGTCTGGTCAATTGATACGGAAATTTTTTTATTCTCATATTTTTATATACTTAGCTTCTACTCGACTGGATTTCTAACTACTTCGCTGACCTCAACCATTCTTGGTTTGGTTCTATTCAAAATAGCAAAGGCGCTACTGTGGACAAGAAAAAGGATACAAGAAAAAGGTAACCATGAAAGAAGTCTGATTGATAACTTATACTATCCTATTCCTAGTGTAACTTATACTATCCTATTCCTATTGTGTCAAAGTATGTAAATACATTTGGAGTGTGAGTGCTGTGTGAGTGATAATGTGATTTTACTATTTATTAATAAAAATGTGATTAGTGTTATAAAATAGAGAGATTTAAGAGAAGGAGAGAGATCAGAGTTCTCTTATTAGGTCACCCATAAGGGACTTATATAGAGAATACAAGACTTAATGGATAAGCCCAAAATTAGGGTTTACTATGTACATTTAAATATAATAATATTATAACACTCCCCCTTAGATGTACATCACTAACTGCCTCGTTAAAAACCTTGTCTGGAAAACCCAATGGGACAAAACCAAGACTAAGGGAAAACGAGTGTAGTAATGAGTCTTCCTTTCAACTTGAAATATATTCTCTTTGCTTGACTGAATTGAGCATCCATCTTGCCTTTGGGTTGAATCTTGTAGTTTGAGAACACTTGATGATAAGTACTTTGGTTGATCACTTCATGCTGAATTCTCTTCATATATACATCATTGTTGGCTCCTTTCAACTTGATTTGATGGATGGATAAAAACTCCATTCTTTCACATATCTCGAACTTCAGGCCGAGATTGTCTCATTAAATACCTTATATGACGAACTGCCTCATTAAAAACCTTGTTTGGAAAAACCCAGTGGGATAAAAACCAAAACCAAGGGAAAAAGAGTACAGTCGTATAATAAAGCTCCCCCTTAGTTAAACACAAAATCTTTATGCAATAAATATATGCCATCATTGAATTTTGTAGAAGATTGGTAGTTCTGGACCAATAATCTTTATTTTATGTTTAGGGAGACAATAACTCATTGTCACATAAATGACATTATTGAGGTAATGAAGCAAGGTGCGGTAATGTACCTATTGTATTGAGATATGGTACTTCAAGACCTAATATCTCTTTCATTTTCAAATCGGGGACGAAAGGGGTCCTTTTTTGCGTAGTTTGATTGATGGATAAACATTCCATCCTTTATATGCTCGAACTGCAAGCCGAGAGAATACTTGGTAGTTCTTAATTCCTTCATTTCAAATTCTCTTTTCAAATAATCAGCTTCTATTAGGATCTCTTTTGGAGTCCCAATAATATTGAAATCATCAACATAAACAACAATGATTACATATCCCAAATTTTTTGTTTTGTGAACAAACAAGGACCTATTTTGATCACTGACAAATCCTTACCTTTGTAGATATTTTCTAAGGCGATTATACCACATTCTTCCCGATTGTTTCAATCCATATAGCGATCTTCTAAGTTTAACGGAATAAATGTAATGTGGTTTTGATTCAAATGCTTCAGGCATTTTCAATCCTTCTGGGATTTTCATGTATATGTTGGTACCTAATGACTCATATAGGTATGTTGTTACCACATCCACGAGTTGCATTTTCAAACGCTCAACAACGGTTAAAGCAACAAGGAACCTGAATGTTGTTGCATCCACTGCTGGTGAATACATTTTCATGTAATCCACTCCAGGTTTTTGCGAGAACCCTTGTGCAACGAGCTATAACAGACTGATTTTGCACTTTATGGTGTTGGAACTACATGCCCAATAATATCTAGTCTGTTTAATGAATTCAATTCTGCTTTCTAGCTTTCCCAACCATTTCGATGTCGAAATTCCTCCATTGTTTGGGGATTATTGTCATCTTCTCCAATGACTTTTACGATAACTGAATAAGCAAAGATATCTTCTCGATACCCTATACCGATACTTACATAATTAATCGACATTTCGAAATTGTCGCTCATGCCATTTTCTTTGCTTTTAGAGTCTTTAGATAGAATCTCTTCAGGAGTTCTATCTTCATGTTTATTTCCAGTCGACATATCATCCTTTTGGGATGTAATTGGGTCTTTCCTCTTCTGGGGAATGTATCCTTAAATTCGAAAATGTCTCTCATGCTTCAAGCATGCTTATGTGTTGGTTTGGAGTTACTTCTGGAATCTCCAAATGACTGGTGTATTCTCAAATAGTATTTATGTCTTATTCACTAAACTTCTGGTTTAGTTATACAATATGCTAAACTTCTGGTTTAGCTTTCTTTGGATAACAAATTTCATCCCATGCAATCTCTTAACTTGTAGTCTCAATTATCTTCTCCCCCTAAAGTTGGGATTTTTCACCTCGCCAAAGTGATACATTTAATACCGAGCAATATATTGATCACCGCTTATAAGCTCTAGGTATTTTATAAACGATAAGGACCCAAACCCCTCGTCTAATCCCAACTTTCATTGTGTGGCATTACTTGGCGGAGGACATATATAGCATTTTCATTAGGAGAATTTGCTATAAGCGGTCGGTCTTGTCGAATTAAATAATCGATATTCATATTCATGACCCTAATTAACCACGACTCTTCAAGGTCGCATATTCCATGTATAGCACTTGCCTAGCTATCAATTATGACCGCATTATTGACGACTCTACTTGGGTCGTTTTGTGTATATGTGTGAGAGCTATCCAATGCCCAATCACTACACATATTGATTTATTCCATTCTCCTCCATTTTTCTTAGAACCAATGGGTTGAGGCATCTTTCAATATTATGATAATCCACAATGGTCCACATGGCGATTTAGCTAGTCCTCTTATATCACTTGAACTTTGTCAAGGAGTATATTAGACTTTGTATTTACTTGACTTATACTGGCCTTGCTACTATTTTACCAAGAGCACAAGCCTTTCAAGGTCACTCTTAGGAAGAGACTTCAAGTCTCAAGATCTTTCGGTCCTATACCGATCATGCGCATTATTAGTGACCAAGTTAGTCATGCCACAAATATATCTTATCATTAACTAACTTCTAGTTAGTGAGATTACATTATTCAATGGGATATACTCTTATAGAGTCATCATAACCTTCACACCAAAATTTGCGCATGACTTGTGAAAATGTGTGGTTTTCAAATACTATGTGGTGTGACACCATCGAAAATGTCAGTGATTTATACATAAATTTGGGAGCTCATCAACTCATATCAGATAAATTGTTATCTTCATATCAAAATTATATGCCTCAAAATGGGTGCATTCAGAACTTTTAATATAGTTTAGACCGGTCTCCACACTTGTACTCATAAGGTGTGGTTCTTGTACAACTGATACAAGACTGATGATCAATTATGTCATTTATGGGACATCCCTTATCTTAGATGTTCTTCTGGACATCAAATTAACCCACGACGTCCTAGCTATAAGTCATAGCCATGACTAACGGCCGCATGCGTAACATACCGTAACCTCTTTCACACCCTCTTCTAGAGGAGGCATGCTTCCGGGATGCAAGAGGTTGGTCAAACATGACCTTGAACTTCTAGTTCATGCTAGGTAGGTGGTCATTTAGACATAGTTCTGAATATTATGACGACCAACATTCCTTGTAGTACTTCTAGAGTACATGCCATATTTCTTGTACTACATCTAGAGTACATGGTTTGGTATGAGATCTCTTAACTCTCCAAGAGTTTATAACGATCTCTTCTTTTCAAGATTCGATTATTCAAGCTCGAATGGAGTTGATGATATGATACGTTCATTATAACTTAGCACATGTCTGTTGGAACTTCAAGTGCTTCATTAATCTCCCAAACATTTATCATCCACTTCTGGAGATGATATGTTCATATAGTTCCACTAATAAATTCTTCTCATCATACTACAAGAAGTAATTATGTATGTAAATCCACTTCTAGGGATAATACTCTTATGTATAAAAGCATCTACTTCAAGAGATGATCATTTTCACATAAATTTTTCATCTTCTTCAGGAAGTGATATTTTCTATCATTACTCACTCCAGGGAGTAACGAGATTTATTATTTAATCTCTTCGGGGATAATTTCAAATTGTCTCTACTAATACTAGCATCTGCTTCAAGAGATGCAAGTTTTAACTTTAACAACAAATGAAAAATGTATACAAGCAATAAAATAAATAATTAAATTGAAAAGTATAAATAAAGAAATAAAGTATCATAAAATATTATCAACTTCTGGTGACAAAAAATTGTATACGAAGTCTTCTAGACTTCTTTCCATCACATACTTCAGGATGTGATTATTCATAAGATCTTTCAATCATATACTTCAGGATGTGATTTCAATGAGACCTTTTAGTCACATATTTTAGGATGTGATATCCATGTGGGTATTTTATTATCTACTTCAAAAGAAAATATTGTCATATGAACTTTATCGTCTACTTCTAGAGA
This sequence comes from Fallopia convolvulus, assembly GCA_964016875.1. NCBI lineage: Eukaryota > Viridiplantae > Streptophyta > Magnoliopsida > Caryophyllales > Polygonaceae > Fallopia > Fallopia convolvulus. The sequence continues at coordinate 47,230,842 of OZ024719.1, read as the reverse complement.
TGATATTTTTCTTTTCAATTTGCACATGAATCATGTCATTTATTTCAGGAGACGACTTTAGTATCACCACTCACTTCAAGGAGTATGAACTTTTATTATATTCATCCACTTCTAGGGATTGATTCAATTATTTCATCCACTTCGGGGATGGAAACAGGGAATGAGAATTATCACTCTAGGGATAAAATGAAGTTTTCATTTACTTCAAGAGCAAGGATTATCACTTCAAGGATAATGTTAGTTTTGTACATTCAATTAACTCTTCAAGAAAAAATAATATAACATAATTAAGTATATGAAAATAATAAATAAATAAACAATATAAGAACAATAAAATAAATAAAATAATTCATTCACTTCAGGGAATGAAATTTATCACTTTAGGGATAAAATTATAATATTGTTTTGTAAACTCAACTCTTCAGGAGGAAATAATTATCACTTCAGGGATAATATTACTTGTAAATTCAACTCTTCAAGTGGAAATAATTATCTTCAGGAGGAAATAATTATCAATTCAGGGATTATTTTATTTATAAATTCAACTCTTCAGGAGGAAAAAATTATCGATTCAGGGATAATATAATGATATTCCAATCTCTTTAAGGGAGGGAAGTAACCACTATAGGGGTTACATATTGATATAATGATATTCCAATCTCTTTAAGGGATGGAAGTAACCACTATAGGGGTTACATATTGATGTTTCGTACGCTTCATGGAATGAAAATTACCGCTTCGAGGGTAATATGATCTTAATATATTCAACTCTCAGAAGATGAATAATCGAGAAATTATCACTTCAGGGATAATTATTGTGCACCTTTTCAAGAGATTAGAGAATGATTTTATTTGTCACTCCAGGGATAGATTTATTATTGATACATAAATTTAAATAAGAGTAAGATGCAATATTAATTTTATGATCAAACCAAGACAATTCATGTGCATATTCATTATGCAACTAATGCGTACATGTAAAAGTTTACTATATGCATTTGATGAAATTATATATATGTGCATGAAAAACTCATATGTATGTATATGTAGATGAGAGAACCGATCGAAAGAACAATTTGTATACAATAAATAACATATTGAAAATAATAATTAGAGGCAATACAATATATATTAATATATAGTATATATGTATTCCGATGTACTAAAGTAATATGAAACGTTCAAACAACGATTTGAACCCAAAAAAAATCCAGAGCAAATTCGTATCTATATATGAAAGCACCATGAGAAATAAACAGTAAATCAAAACTTTCACAACTTCCTAGCATATAAATTTGTAGTTGAATTAAAAACTAATTTTGTTAGCATGCATAAACAAAACATCAATTCGTGATGAGGGGAGAGATCAGAGTTGTCTTATTAGGTCACCTATAGGGGTTTTATATAGAGAATACTTGACTTTGGATAACCCATAGGAGCTTTATATAGAGAATACAAACTTTGGATAAGCCCAAAATTCAGGTTTACTAGTACATCTAAATATAATAATATTATAACAATTAGTTGAATTTCCCTGGTTTATGCCGGAGGAATTAATCATACGTAGTTGCGTTACGTGGGCCGTATGTTGGGCTGCTAGCTAGACATACTGTTGGGCCAATATTAAGAATTTGGGCCGTTCTTTTGACAAATACCAAACGAAAGGCATTCACGCATAAAAACAAGCCCAATTCATATAGCCCAACTTAACGTAGATTCATTTGATAACACAAGGACACTTGAAACATAATTAGCGAGCGCCACACTAAACACACCATCCAGGCTATAGTAAACATAGATGAACTAGAACATAGCACACACAATTAGATTTCAAAGCAAACGAACAATACTTGCTTCAAACTTTATTTATCCAACACAGCTGCTTCCTGACTCGACAGATAGACCCATTAATCTTCATGACTTGATTGGGTCTTAATAATCATCGTACTCCACCAAATACTCACCATTTGCAAATGCAAACAAATTACCAATTTATACATCTTCTTCAATATTACAATTAATTAATAAATCGAATGCCAAACTTGATCTACATTAATGTAGTGGTAACTCACCTCTAAGATTGGTACCACGGTTAGCTTCATAGTCAGCATCACGATTATAACCCTAATATTATATTTCCACAACACACACACTTAATTAATATACCAAAATACAGATTATAGTATGCAAAAATAATTAATCATACTGATATATAATATATATTTACCCTGGCAACATGCTGAGAGTTGAACGAGTTGAAGTTATGAATTAATTTTATTGGCGTTATAAATTCCAAAGCCCGGGCCTGTTCAGCTACTTGGCTCCAAAAATCCTATGGTGCGCGCGCCCACTTCTTAACAAACTCGGTTAATAGATCCAAACGAATTCGATTTTATTGACGTGATTGGACTTTCAGCTTTCATGTTTATCTCACAGAATAGATATTCCGATACGTACATTGTATTGGCAAAAATACGTTCAGACGTATAAGGAAGAAGATCTAATATATTATTTCACTGATTTATAACCCTATGGCATATGTTCATGTATATATATATATATATACCGTACAAAATTAGTTATTTCCTTTTGGGAAAAAGAATATATATACAAAATTAATACAAACTGATTGTTAAACTATGCTGCTATATCATTGCCTATATAAAGTCGGATCTAGATCCGATATTTTATAGAGTTAATAAGATCTTGTAAATTTATATCTACGGGGAAAAAATAACAAATCTCAACCATCCAAAAAAAACATTGGAAGATAAATTCTAACCATTAGTCATTTTTGATAGTTGAGAGCAAATCCTAGTTGGAATATATTGCACGTATATTATTGTATATAGGATTTTTCTAATGTGGTATACAATAAGAATGTTAATTTTGGTAAATTAATTCCAATTTAGAGAATAGTTTTGAAATACTTTCCCAAATTATTACTTTTATAAACCAAACCGATATATATTTATGTGTACGTGTTACCGTGACCGTGATTCGCAATTGATGATGAATGAATTGCCAGTTTTTCATATCATACATATCCATGGGTGATCGGATATGCACGAATACTGGAATGTGTACAAGTAAAAAAGATTCGTTTTCCATTTCTTCCAATAGAGCAACTTAGAACATACGTTAACCTAGCCAACCACGAAAAGACCCTCATCGATCATAGTCTAAATCATGATTCCTGATTCCTGACACATCATCACTCAAATGTGCAAGCCAAATTGTTTACGCTACCTATATAGTTCCTTCATTTTTATCACATGTACAACCACAAAACTTTGAGTTACAGACTAGAAAAAAAAAATCATGTATACAATATATATGACATGAAAATAGTGTCATTTCTATGCTAGGTTAAGATTAAGATAAGATCGACCTTTATTTACATTATTATAAATCTGTGACGGTTTATTTACAGTGAGAAATTCACATGAAGTTACGTCAATCTTAAAGTAATTAATATTTCTTGAATTGTATTTCATATGAATCAATAAAAACATGTTTAGTGAAAAAAAATATATTCAGGAGGTAAATGGACGCCTGGAAAAGAAGAAGAAGACATCAAGACAGAATTACGTACTCCATCTGTTTGAATTGTGTATTTGCGTCGTGGGAAGTCCAATTCCATTATTCCAATATACTGTACACAATTATTAACGTTGGAGGGGTGTCGTCTTATAGTATTGGACAAGCGTGCATTTGGTCCACGGGGGCATATATGCAATGTAGTATATTTAAACATACTGTACGTAACACATCATATATATGTAGCAGAATCAGCAGCAAATGGAGTGTAGAGTAAATTTAGCTTTAGTATGGACATATCATATATATCATATACTATTAAAGATGTAGCCCATTCCTTTTTTTGACCTTTTAGATCATATGCATATATTTTCAGTGATCTGAATTGAATCTCATTCATGGTACATGTGTAATCTACTATATATACAAAAGCAATAAGGTTTGGAACCTCCACGTTGCGCCACGTCAGCTTTTTTCACATGTCGCTTCTAGAATACGCCACATCGGATTTTACCACGTGTCGTCTTTTCCTTAAGCCATATCATGTAATTTTTGACACGTCATATGTCACATCGTATTATTTTCACCCCGTCACTTACATGTCATATTTAACTATAATGATAAAAAAAATGCTTTCCTTATAAAAAATATTTTATATAAATAGATAATTATAGGCCTATATATTTTGATAAATCTATACTTTTTAATCAAAATACTTCCTTATGAGAAGTTCAGTCAAAATACATTACTTTTATTGCAACTCACAATTTGAAAATTTACCATAACATTTTATGAGTATTGTATATATTATTCTCATTATTTGAAAATTTACCATAACATTTTATGAGCATTGTATAAATTATTCTCATTATTTAAACTTAGTAATCTAAATTTAATTTGTTTTATTTGATTTTAGAAAAATAATTTTTATACATATTACGATCAATAAATTACTTACATTAAATTTAATATTATATTTTTCTTTATTAATATCTTTTTTATAGTATAATTAAATAGTATTGAGTCATAGTCGTGCATGGCACGACGAGGACAACTAGTATTTACAAATAATTAAAGGTAGGTTAGCTGGGTAGGGAGTAGTATCTTATTTCCTTATTATACAAAATAAATACGGTAATTTTTTTTATCTTATTTCCTTACTATTCATTAAAATAAGAAAAATCTTTTAATATTCTTCCTTAGTAACTTAAATATTTATCCTTCAACATAAATAATTATAATTGTTCTTTTAATAGTTATCCCTTGAGTTCTCATTTAGAGTCGAGTAGATCCATTAAATGGGTACTCCCTCCTTCCCTAAGAATTTGTCCAAAATCACCTCATGAATAAAAGCAACCAATAAGGGGAAGAGAACGAGAGATTGTGATTGTGATGAGTAAAGTGGAAAGAAAGAGAAAAAGAAATGAAAAAACTAAAAAAGTGTTTGAAGGGGTATTTTTTTTGTTAGATAATTAATGAGGGTAAAAGATGAGATTGGATGAGGGTAAATATTGTAAGAAAAATGGATATAAAAGTAAAGATGAAAATGTGGACAAACTTTTCAGGACAATTGAAAAAAATACAAGAGAAACTTTCAAGGACGGAGGGAGTAATACACTCTCTTGATTGTCCCATCAGTGTTCATAATTACCCACTATGTCGGCTCGACTTCCAAGCAATCCTTATCTCCGTTTTTATTGGGAAAAATCTATTTTCTAGCCATATTGTTATCTTGTATATATTTTAGTTTCATTTTCTTATAAGATAAGATATCTCTTATCTCTTGTGTTGTATATATATACTCGTAATGTTAATGAGAAAAGCAGAGGAAATATTTTCCGCAAATTTCTTCTCTTGTTTTCTTCATGGTATCAGAGCGACAAACACAATAAACCCTACTCTCTGTTGTTTTCTTTCTTCTTCTTCGGTCATTTTTTTCAAGCTCCTTGATAACGATGGTGGACGATGATGGAGGTGTTAGCAAGTTCGACACGAAACCTAACGACAATGTAATTAATCCAAATTCACCTTACTACCTCCATCCATCTGACAACCCCTTGGTTCATTTTTTCAAGCAGGGGAATCATCTTTCACAATGTTCAAAGCTTTCCATTAAAAAGAATCCAAGTACTCTATGGTATCATTTCCTCCCCCTTGGATCTTGGATTCAAGAGCGTTGTTCCATATTAACTGGTGATCGATCTCTACTCTCTTCTTTGGCTAATTTACTACACTTGTCCATTAGACTACCTAATGAATGTACTACTACTACTATATAGGAAGAAATTGTTGTTTTATGTTACATCGTGACTCTTCGACGTGTTAAATATATTCATTGTCTTACATGTCACTTAACATCATTTGTTTGCTTGATTACAGATTTGAATTTTATTGTTACTTAAACCGACAAGCTTTGTGTGATACAAGACCACACTTCGAGGACTCTGATTGGAGCCAATGAGAAGCATGATGGGGTCTATGGGATGCATTGGTTGGCTTCCCCTTATTATGTCTATGATGCTCCCAAAATCGACTCTTGCTTACTTTGGCATTGTCGATTCATCCATCCTTCATTTTCCTTATTTCGTTCATTTCTTAGAGTTAGTAATAGATTGAACACAAAAAAATCTCCAATTTATCAAAATTAGGGTTATTACAAGGTTGTGACAAATTTCCGAGGATTTGGAGAAGCCCTAGACCATGGCGGCCCCCTTGGCGCGCCCGTGCCATGACGTGGTCTTCTTGGCCTAACCGAGCTACATCAGTGTCTATCTCTTATTTATGTTATTTAATTCATATTGTATTGCATTTATACTATATGTTTTATTTCTGTTTTGTAGAAGATGTGTGCATGTCGGTATACTTATCCATGCTAGTCCTCGGTATGGTTTTCGAGAATTGCCTTGGCTTGTATGTGACTTAGTTTTGGTTTTGAGTGGAATATAGATCAATCTTCCAACTTAGCCCTTACTCCCAAATACTCTATTCTCTCTCTCACACACACATTCGATCCATTGCTTTGTCTCGGTCCAACACCGAGGCCCCTAGTGCCGAGGATCCAAATCCTCACACTCCCTTTGTCGACCTGTTGGTGCCAAACCCCGAGTGCTCGCTTGGATTCCCTAGATCGACCTACTGTGTCGATCTCCACATCATTTCTCCGACGTTACCGTGCCATGCTTGGCCTACTCGGAAGTTGATTGTTAGTGGCTTACTTAGAAGATTCAGTGCTAGCTATCATCCACCAATGGCATCCTTTAGCGCAAATCTAAAGACTCACAAAATTAAGGTAGGGAGAGAGATGGTTGTGAATGATGTATAATGAGATGGAGCTGGGAAAGAGCGAGACATTAGAGGAGAAGAGGGGAGACAAGAAACAAGATTATTATATTCGAGTGCAAACACTTGCTCCTTTATTTATGATTTTTCCGTGGTAGCAAGGTTACAAACCTACGAGGTTGATGTACAACTTCAAGAATCACACCTAGACCTCTTACAAGGTTCCGAGATCGCACCTAAATGTTGCGAGGTCGATCCTAGGGCGAGGTAGATTTGAGGGTATGGTGTAGAGAGTTTTGTGAGTTTCTGTAGTGAGGTTTTTGGTGTGAACGAGGTCCCTGCACGACTTTGGGGTCTTTTGTGGGTTTCTCCTGTCTGTAGTGAGGTCTTTTGACGATGTTCCTATCACGTCGATCTTTAACAAGCAAGAGAGTTCTTGAGTTCAAGTCGTTTTTCGACCCCTTCTTCCTACGAGGTTCTTCTCTATTTATAGAGAATTGGGGGGCCGAGTTTAGGCCAATGTTCGATGTGGGATGCCCGAAATAAGGGTTTTTGATTGGTCCACGAGTGAGGTCACTTATGATTGGTTTGGGAGTGAGGTTTCTGGTGATTGGTTCGGGAGTGAGGTCGCTTGTGATTGGTTCGAGCGGGCGGGTGTATTAGTAGAGTCGGTGACGAGGTCGAGACCTCGTCCCGGAATGTTGAGAGACCTCGCATCCGTCGGGAGTTTTGTTTTCAAATAATCGGGCATGGACGTGGGTCCCTAAATTGCCTGTGGGGGTCCCTCTGGGCCCACTTTTTGCTTTTACTGTTTTGGACATCATCACAACCCCATGGCCTGGGGGCCTCGCCCCGAGGGCCGCAGGGCATAAGTTCCCTAGAGACGCGGGGTGTTTTTAGAGGTTATGAAGTTCTCGAGGTTGGGAGGGTGCTTTGCGAGGTGTGAGGTTCTGTACTTAGGTGTTCTTCTTGTTCTGCACGGATGAAGATTCTTGGGCCTTTTCGCCATACCTTGCTTAGTGGGCCGTCCAGGTGAGACAAGCTCAAAAAGCCTTTCGGGAGTGGGGGAGGCTCAAATCTTCTCTTTATAAGGGCGTATTTCACACGCCTCCCCCTCATCTTCTCTTTCCAACATTTTCGCTCCTTCTCTCTCTTTATCTCTTCGGTTTCTTCTGAGCGGTTTCTCCAGACGGTTTCCGACGAGCTTTTTGCCATTTGCCAGTTGCGCCACCGCCTCTCGTTTGCTGACCTTAAACAAGTAAGTTCTTGATCTTCTTCCTCCTGTCTTTTGGTATTTTTTGCCTTTGATTCTTCCTTTGTTCGCTTTTTGCCCCGCGTTTTGTAAGGGCGACGGTGTGTCGCCCGGTGTTTCGTGCCGGTGTCACGGTGGCGAAGCGGCGGTGGCAGGGTTGTGTGTGTTTTTTGGCGTTTTCCCTTGTCATTTTTCTTTGTTCTTTCCTTGTTTCGTTTTGCATCTGGGTGGGTGTTGGTGATTTATGGGTGCTTCTTTGTTGGCGGCGCGGCGGTGTTGGGGGTGGTTCTTGCTCTGTAGTGCCCTCGTTTCCTCTTGGTTTTTCTTCTCCTCCCCTTTCTTTTCGTTCTGCTTTTCTTTTTTGTGTTACGCTTCGGGGGGTGGTGTTACGGCGGTGAGACGGTGGTGAGGGGCGGTCGCCGCCGTGAGGGTACCGCTGGGTTTTTGGTTTTATTGCTTTTCTCTCTTTTTTTTTGGGGTGGCGATTAAACTTCCGCTTCTCCGCCCACCACTTTTCGAATTTCGAAAACCCTCGGGAGCCCAAACGTCATGATGTTTGATTGACGGGACGTTTGGGCTTCCACCGCTGGCTTCCACCGTTGGTTGGCCTTCTTTCTCTTTCCTTTCTTTTGGCGCTTCAAATTCTTCTTTGCCGTCCTATCCTGTCAGAGTAGCTCGTAGGATGCCACGTGGCCTTTTCCTCTACGACCTCGCGTTGCTTTGTCCCCCGAGGTTGCGACCTCGTGCCCATTTCCTCCCGAGGTTATGACCTCGTGCTTTTTTCTTTTCGAGATTATGATCTTTGTGCTTTGATCTCGGGCTCGACCTCGTTCTTCCTTCTTTCACGGGGTCATGATCTCGTGTTTTTCTCTTTGGTTGCCTTGCCCTTAGTGTCTTACTGACCTTTTCTTTTCCAGGTGCTAGCATTTCGTGGCCTGGACGTTGTCTTTTCATGCCTAGGAGAGCCTCTGCGAGCCCACCGCCCGGGTTTGTCTTTAATTTTCAAGAGAATTTCTATCAGGAGGTCTCCAAATCTGTAGGAAGTGTAGAGCCTAGTGACTCTCAGAACCCAAGTTCCCCTTCGTTGGTCTTCAGCGAGCCCTCATCCAACGACTCCGCTGTTTCGATCAATTCGTACTTCCCCCGTCTGCGCGTATATTCTGGTGTTGAAATGGCTTCCTCTTCCTCTCCTGATGTGATCGCCGTCGAGGTCGAGGCGAGGCTGGACGCGGCAATTGCCTCAGCCTCGGATGCGTATGTGCCATCGAGCTTCCCCGAGGCCTACATTACCGACGCCGTGTCCGGCACTCCTGTCGTCCTCGAAGAACGGATTCCTATGAGTCCGATCACTCCCGAGGCCTATCTGTCCGAGGGGGTGGCCACCGATCTGAAGCTGGACGACCTCGCGGACATAGCTAAGGACTTCCCCTGGCCCGAGGGAGTCGAGCTGGCACTACCAGAGGAGGAGGGGCGACCCTTGGCGTCCTACGAGGGGTGTGCGGTCATGCACCTCGTCAGTCTCCAAGCTGGCTTTAGGCTGCCCTTGGCCCAACACATCGTTGATTTCTTGTGGGCCATGGGCGTCTGTCCCGCCCAGTTGTTCCCGAATGCCTGGCGGTTGTTGTGTGCCTACACAATTCGAAGCCGTGAGCTTCTGGACGAGCCGAACCTCAGCGATTTGTCGGCGTTAGTCTTGGCGAGGAGAGAACCTCGATGTTCCCTGGTTAACCTCAGCACGCCGAATGTCAAAATCATCACGACCCAGTCGAACGTCGGGACGTGGAAACCTAAATGGTTTTTGGTCCGAGACCTCAGCGGGAGATACCTTAATTTCCCTGTGGCACCGGGCAACTACGAGAGATGCGTGTGTCCGTACAAGGTTGCTGAGTTCCAGGCACTCAAGGCTCGGTACGCCACAGCGTACCAGGCGCCATACGAGCGTTACCTTTCTCAGGACCGGCTTGAGCGGGCCGGGCTGAGCCTCAGTTTCCCTCCTCGCGAGGGTGGAGAGGGTATTTTATTATTATTATTTCTCTGATTGCTTTCTTTTTCCTCGTAAGGTTACGAGGTTATAAACCTCGTTACATTTGTTTCTGACCTCGTCTTAACCTGCTTTTTCTTTTTTACCCCTTCTTTCTTGACAGTGGATTTTCTGCACGCTCTTACCGCGACGTCGAAGGGGAAACAGCCTTTGACTTCTAGTTCCAAAACCCCTGCTCCTCGGGTTCTCAAGGGGATTTCAATTAACGAGCCGAGCTCGCAGGCGAGGACAGGCACAACGCAGCCGGGACCTGTTCCGCCGACGGCCGCGACAGGGGGAGCCCTGCCCAAGGGGAACGTCGCGAGGGCGTCGCAGTGGGACGTCGCGGGGCCGCCCCAAGGGGAAAAAAGGCCTGAGGTGGTTCCGTCGAAAGGGGCCACCGCGAAGGTGCCCTCCCATCTACCTCGGGCGTCTGACGACAAGGCCGGGCGGAAAAGGAAGGAAGCGGGGTCTTCCCCCGTGGAGAAGAAGAAGAAATCCCGGTCGGGCGACCATCAACGAGGCTCGCAGGATCTGGAACTCATCTCTGCCTTTGACTTTGAGGGGCGAAGTCGCGGGGACGCTGGCCCCCATCCTGCCAGGTTTCACTGCCCTGGACCTATCAGAGGGGCCACGTTGGAGTGGGCCCGGGGGGATTACAAGGAGGAGGTCGCGTGGGCCATCAACCTCACCGAGGCGGCGCTTAACGACGAGGCCGCTCGGTACTCGTCCATGGTAAGCTTTTCCGTTTTTGCGTGTTTAATTCCTGTATCTTTCTTGTTTCTTTTCTCACCCTCCTGTGAATTTGCAGTACACCTTTTTTGATAATTACAACCGTAGTCGCATCGCCCTCGCTCACTCGAGGATGGATAAGATGGAACCGGCGCTTCGAAGCCGCAACGAGGTGTGCGAGCGACAGGCCAAAGAGCTGGCCGAGGTCGCGGAAAGGTCCAAGGCCGCGGAGGCCGCGACCCAGAAGCGGGTCGAGGCCGCGGAGGCCGCGACGAGGGAGGAGGTAAAGGCGGCGAAGGACGAGGTAAAAAGGGCGAAGGAAGAGGCCTCTGTTATGCGGGGCGAGGTTGAGGGGCTTTGGGGCAAGCTCTCCGCTGAACATGAATTCTTCAAGGCGAAGGAAGCGGAGTTTCTGAGGGCCGAGGAGGAAATCCGGCGCCTCGAGGGGCGTATTGTTGAGCTCAACGAGGAGATTGTTAACGCGGGTCCTAGGTATGTGGACTCGGAGGAGTACAAGGCGGAACTGGTGGAGAGCGTGAGGAAAATGTTCCACCAGGCGGTCCGCATGGGCGTCAAACAGGCGGTGGCCAAGTATGGGCACCTCGACCCCCAGATCGTCTTTTTCAACCCCAACTATAATGAAACCATGGGGGAGCTGGGGTCGGAGGATCCCGAGGGGGAATGCGAGTTCTTCCTCAACGAGGACGGGACCGTGTCCAACACCGCGCCTCCCGAGGTGGAGCTTACTGGAGAGAAACCGGAGTTGACCTCCACGGGACCTCAGCCCGTGACCGAAGCGCCCGCGCCTCTTGCCTCCGCCGCCCCTGCTGAAGCCTCCGTTGCCCCTGCTGAAACCTCCAAGGGCGGAACCATTGATCTTACCGGTCCTGAGGCTGAAAACTCGAAGAAATGAAGACCTCTTTTTTTTTTTTTGGTGGCCCCACGGGGTCTGTATTTAAAACATCTCTTTCTTTTTTCTTTTTTTTTTTGGCTGACCCTACGGGGTCTGTAATCAAAACATCCTCTTCTTTAACATCCTCTTCTTTATGCCTTGTGTTACTTTCTTTTCCTATGCTTGTTCGTTTGTTTGTTTTAGAGTTTTCTTGCGTACCGTCCAACCCCATGGTTCGAGTGTCACATCTTTTGTGGGGCTCGGACCACACCGGGCATTGTAGTCCTGCAACGAAGTCGTGAGCCTCTGTTCGGACCTCGTTGTTCTGGAAGATCGTTCCAACCTAAAAATAACCGTCCGCGAATCCCGGTGTCTTAGGGGGTCCACGAACCTCGTTCGTATCCCAAGCGGGAAGCGAGGGGTGGAACTTATTCCAAGCGATATTCTCCAACCCCAAGCGGGAAGCGAGGGGTGGAACTTTTCAACGAGAATCTCCAACCCCAAGCGGGAAGCGAGGGGTGGACCTTTTCAACGAGATTCTTCAACCCCAAGCGGGAAGCGAGGGGTGGAACTTCTTCCAAACGAGATTCTCCAACCCCAAGCGGGAAGCGAGGGGTGGAACTTTTCAACGAGATTCTCCAACCCCAAGCGTGAAGCGAGGCGTGGAACTTTTTTCAACGAGATTCTCCAACCCCAAGCGGGAAGCGAGGGGTGGAACTTGTTTCAACGAGATTCTCCAACCCCAAGCGGGAAGCGAGGGGTGGAACTTTTCAACGAGATTCTCCAACCCCAAGCGTGAAGCGAGGGGTGGAACGTTTTTTCAAACGAGATTCTCCAACCCCAAGCGGGAAACGAGGGGTGGAACTTTTCAACGAGATTCTCCAACCCCAAGCGGAAAGCGAGGGGTGGAACTTGTTTCAACGCGATTCTCCAACCCCAAGCGGGAAGCGAGGGGTGGAACTTCTTTCAACGAGATTCTCCAACCCCAAGAGGGAAGCGAGGGGTGGAACTTTTCAACGAGATTCTCCAACCCCAAGCGTGAAGCGAGGGGTGGAACGTTTTTTCAAACGAGATTCTCCAACCCCAAGCGGGAAACGAGGGGTGGAACTTTTCAACGAGATTCTCCAACCCCAAGCGTGAAGCGAGGGGTGGAACTTTTTTCAACGAGATTCTCCAACCCCAAGCGGGAAGCGAGGGGTGGAACTTCTTTCAACGAGATTCTCCAACCCCAAGCGGGAAGCGAGGGGTGGAACTTTTCAACGAGATTCTCCAACCCCAAGCGTGAAGCGAGGGGTGGAACGTTTTTTCAAACGAGATTCTCCAACCCCAAGCGTGAAGCGAGGGGTGGAACTTTTCAACGAGATTCTCCAACCCCAAGCGTGAAGCGGGGGTTGGAACTTTTTTCAACGAGATTCTCCAACCCCAAGCGGGAAGCGAGGGGTGGAACTTCTTTCAACGAGATTCTCTAACCCCAAGCGGGAAGCGAGGGGTGGAACTTTTCAACGAGATTCTCCAACCCCAAGCGTGAAGCGAGGGGTGGAACTTTTTTTTCAAACGAGATTCTCCAACCTGAAGCGGGAAGCGAGGGGTGGACCTTTTCAACGAGATTCTCCAACCCCAAGCGGGAAGCGAGGGGTGGAACTTTTTTCAACGAGATTCTCTAACCCCAAGCGGGAAGCGAGGAGTGGAACTTCTTTCAACGAGATTCTCCAACCCCAAGCGGGAAGCGAGGGGTGGAACTTTTCAACGAGATTCTCCAACCCTAAGCGTGAAGCGAGGGGTGGACCTTTTTTTCAAACGAGATTCTCCAACCCCAAGCGGGAAGCGAGGGGTGGAACTTCTTCCAAACGAGATTCTCCAACCCCAAGCGGGAAGCGAGGGGTGGAACTTTTTTTCAAACGAGATTCTCCAACCCCAAGCGGGAAGCGAGGGGTGGACCTTTTCAACGAGATTCTCCAACCCCAAGCGGGAAGCGAGGGGTGGAACTTCTTCCAAACGAGATTCTCCAACCCCAAGCGGGAAGTGAGGGGTGGAACTTTTCAACGAGATTCTCCAACCCCAAGCGTGAAGCGAGGGGTGGAACTTCTTTCAACGAGATTCTCCAACCCCAAGCGGGAAGCGAGGGGTGGACCTTTTCCACGAGATTCTCCAACCCCAAGCGGGAAGCGAGGGTTGGAACTTTTCAGGGAGGGAGCCTTTTTAGAAAAGCCTGCAATCCTTTATTTACCAACTGTGAGGAACAACAAGGTTTCGAGTTTTTACATGTAATATTTTTTGAGTCGCACGACATTCCACGTTTCGCTCAGTGTGCGCCCCTCGTTGTCCCTGAATTTGAAAGCCCCGGGCGCGACTTCTTCTTCGAGGATGTAGGGTCCTTCCCAGTTAGGGTCCAATTTGCCCCCTTCGGTGCGTCTTAGCACGAGGTTTCCCGTGGCCAAGATGCGAGGTCTGACCTTCTTGTCGTGATACACGGCGACACGCCGCTTGTATTCTCTAGAGCGCAGGTCCGCCACTTCGCGGATTTCATCTCGGAACTGCAGTTCGACCTTGAGGTTGGCCTCGTTTTCTTTTTCGTCGAAGTTGTACACCCTTGTCGATGGAATCAGGGTTTCTACGGGAACGAGGGCTTCCGCCCCGTAGGTAAGAGCGAAGGGGGTCTCGCCCGTTGCGCGGCGCGAGGTCGTGCGATACGTCCAGAGGACGAGTGGGAGTAATTCGGCCCAGCGGCCTTGTGCCATGCCTAGGCGCTTTTTGAGGTTTGTCAGGATGCGGGCATTAACATTTTCTACCTGGCCATTGGACTAGGGATGAGCCACAGAGGAAAATTTAAGGTCGATGCCTAGTTCAGAGCAGAAAGTCCGAGTCTCTTCGCAATCGAATTGGGGGCCATGGTCGGTCATGATTGTCATGGGGACACCGAAACGGCAGACGAGGTTCTTCCATAGGAATTCGCAGACCTTTGCCCCGGTGATTTTTGCCATTGCCTGTGCTTCGATCCACTTCGTGAAGTAGTCCACGATGACCAATATGTATTGCACTTGGCCAGCAGCTTTAGGAAAAGGGCCTAAAATGTCCATTCCCCACATTGCGAATGGGCATGGCGCGTGAATGCTGCGGAGGGGAGCCGTTGGGGTGTGCTGGACGTTCCCGTGTTTCTGGCATCCGACGCATCTTTGGACGTAAGCCCTTGCGTCTTGTCGGAGAGTGGGCCAGAAGTACCCCAAATGGACGATTTTGTCTGCCAAAGACCTCCACCCCGGGTGTCCTCCACAAACTCCCTCGTGGGCCTCGTAGAGGACGTGGTCCGTGGTCTCGGGTGGTATGCACAGTAGGTTGGGTTCAGCGTAGCCCCGATGATAAAGCTGGTCGTCGACGACGCAGTAGCGGGCAGCTTGCATTTTTAGTTTCCTGGCCAGCGCGGGGTCCTCTGGGAGGATGCCGCTTTGTATATACCTCGTTATCGGGAACCTCCATTCCTCGGTCCTTATGGACATGACCTCGCTATCGACGCTTCGTGAGAGCTTTCTCTCCACCATCACACGGTTCCCCACATCCAAGGGAAGCGCGGAGCCTAACCTGGCGAGGGCATCCGCCTTTGTGTTTGAGGTCCGCGGGATTGACTCCACCACGAAGGTCTCTAGGCATGAAACCAAGACTTTGACTTTTGCTCGGTAGGCGGGCAGAAAACCTGTCCTGGCGTCGTACTGGCCGCTGAGTTGTCGTGCCACCAATTCGGAATCTGTGTAGACCTTGATTTTGCGGGCTCCGTTAAGTAGCGCCATCTCGATCCCGGCGATCATGGCCTCATACTCGGCGTCGTTGTTGGTGGCATCAAAGGCGAAGTTGAGAGCATACTCCGTCTCGATTGAGGGGCCAGCGAGGAACACCCCGGCCCCGCCACCGGCGTCACATCGTGAGCCATCAACGAACACTTTCCATTCGTCCGAGCTTGTGTCTGTCTCGGGGAAGGTGACCTCCACCATAAATTCGGCGAGGGCTTGTTCCTTCATCGCGGTTCTCGGAAGATAATTGATGTCGAACTCGGAGAGCTCGACGGCCCACTTGGTCATACGTCCGGAGAGAGCGGGCTGATGTAGAATTTGACGAAGTGGGAGGTCCGAGAGAACCTGGATGGGATGTGCGTGGAAGTATGGGCGTAGGCGCCTTGCGGCGGTCACTACAGCCAGTGCCATCTTCTCTGCCGGGGAGTATCTCTGCTCCGCAGGCTGGAGCACGCGACTCACAAAGTATATCGGGTGCATGGCCTCTCTTGTGAGTACCGCGCTGACGGTCTCGGGACTCACCGCCACATATAGTTGCAAGTCTTCGCCCGCATGTGGAGGTGACAAGGTGGGGAGCTTGGTGAGGAAGATCTTTAACTCGGAGAAAGCAGTCTCGAGTCTCTCGTCCCAGACGAACTTGTCATTCTTTTTGAGGGCGGCAAAGAATGGGAGGGACTTGTCTGCCAGGCGGGAGCAAAACCGCCCAAAGTAATTTACAGCGCCGTTGAGTCTTTGTACCTCGGTACGAGATCGGGAAGACCTCATTGCGAGGATAGATTCTATTTTGGCGGGGTTGACGTCGATCCCGCGTTCGCTGATCATGAATCCCAAAAACTTCCCCGAGGATACGCCAAAAACGCACTTCTCGGGGTTTAGGCTGAGCTGGTGGTGTCCGAGCGTGGTGAAAACCTCGGCGAGGTCAGCCAGGTGCTCCTCGGGGCCCTTGCTCCGTACCACGATGTCGTCAACGTAGGCGGATACGTTCCTGTACAGGTGGTCTTTGAAAACCCGATCGACGAGGCGTTGGAATGTGGCCCCGGCGTTCTTGAGGCCAAACGGCATGACCTTATAACAGTATGTCCCCCGCTGGGTGATAAAGGATGTCTCATCCTTGTCACGAGGATTCATCGAGATCTGGTTGTACCCCGAGTAGGCGTCGAGGAAACTCAAGACCTCATGCCCAGCAGTCGAATCTACAAGTGCATCGATCGAGGGCAGAGGGTAGCTGTCTTTGGGGCATGCCTTGTTGAGGTCCTTGAAGTCTACACACATCCGCCACTTGCCGCTGGCCTTTTTGACCAACACGACATTGGACAGCCATTTTGGATACTGGACTTCGCGTATGAAATCTGCGGCCAGCAACTTGGCCACCTCTTCATTTGCGGCGGTTGCCCTTTCTTCGTTCATTTTTCTTCGACGCTGCACCACAGGACGAATGGCGATGTCGATGTTCAGGGAGTGCTGGGCCAGGGTCCGAGGCACACCTCGGAGATCTTTTGCAGTCCAGGCAAACATGTCGCGGGACCCAGCAAGCAGGGCCTCCAGTGACGCTGCTGCATCCCAAGTGAGGCAACCCCCGAGGTAGATCTTTTCTGATTTGTTTTCGAAGGGGGTAATCACCCTTCTTTCTGTTTCGGGAGTGGGTATTGTGAAATCCCGGACCTCGAGGTCTGCTTCACCCGAAGTCTCTACCATGAACACAGAGCATTTTTGCTTAGACGAGGTCATGTAGCAGACGCGGCCCTCTTCTTGGTTGCCCTTCACTTCTCCGACACCTCCGCTGGTGGGGAACTTCATTTTCAGGTGGTAGATGGAGACCACCGCCTGGAATTTCATCAAGGAGACTCTCCCGATGATTGCATTGTAGGCCGAGGGCAGGTGCACCACCGTAAACTCTATCACCTCGGTTCTCGTTGTCGAGCCAGTACCGAGGGTCATCCACAGGTCTATGAAACCAGCGACATCGACCTCGTTTCCCGAGAAGGAGGTGAGCTTCCCAGTGTAGGGCTTCAAGGATGTCGCGGAGATCCCTAGCTGCTCGAAAGCACCAAAATACATGATGTCCACGGAGGAACCCATGTCCACCAGTATTCGCTTCACTATCTTCGAGCCTAATTGAGCGTGTATCACCAGGGGGTCGGAGTGGGGCATATGGAGTCCTTCGGCGTCTTCGGTTGTGAAGGCCATACCCACGTGGGACCGTGAGGTCTGTGTCACGCTGTATACCGAGGGCTCATGGTGACTTGCCCTCGCGTATCTTTTTCTTTCCGCCTGGCTCGAACCCGCCAGCGAGGGTCCACCCGAGATGGTGTTGATGTACCCATCGGGCGCCGCGGCTTGTCCGGAGCGCGACTGCCTCGCCAGAGCTTGTTGCTCCGCGTTGCTTGGTCGGGACCGAGTTGGTTCCTGCTGTACGAGGTTGGCCCCCGACGCGGGGTTGGCGCGCTTTTTCTCGTTTGGGTTGTAGGTGGGGCCACCTTTGCCTCTGTAACCTCGTGGCTTCCCGCCGAAGCAGCTCCAACCTCCACCGCCACGGTTGTCGTAGCGGTTGTTGTTTCTATTGTCGTTGTTGCCTCTGTTGTTGTTGTTGCTTTTGTAATCGGCACGCCGGTCGTGATTTTGCGTCATGTACGCGTCCCTCGCGGCCGGCGCAACCACTTTAGCTTTTCCCTTAGCCTCGGTCACGATTTCCTTGTCGGTCCTCGGTCGCGAGCTCTGGCTGGCAGCGTCCTTGGCGTAGACCTGTGCCGTGATCCGAGCACACAGGCTCTCATATGTGGTCGGATTTTTGAGAAAAATGCGACATTTGAAATCCCCCTGGCGAAGGTTGCCCATGAGGATGTCGCGTACCGAGGCCTCGTCGATTTGCGCGATCTCAGCGACCGTGGTGGTGAACCTTGTAAAAAAGGTACCCAGCTTCTCGTTCTCTCCCTGCTCAATGCCACGGAGATCGCGCATGTTCTTCTTGCGCTTTCTTGAGCCGTTGAAGTGCCCGACGAAGGACTCGCATAGCTGGGAAAACGAGGCTATCGACTCGACCTTAAGGCTGGTGAACTGCGTCATTGCCGCCTTGTCCAGAGTGGTCAGAAAGATTCGACAGAAAATGGCGTCATTGTAAGAGTTGACGTTCATCTGGACGGCATAATGTTTTATGTGGTCCTCGGGGTCGGCCGTGCCGTCGTAGAGTCCCATTTGCGGCCAATGGAAACCTTTGGGCATGTGTGCCTCTTGGATCTCGGACACGAAGGGATTCTTGTACCCACTCTCGACGGATGGGTGAGCAGACTTCGATTTTGACCTTGCCAGAGGGCGTGGCGCGCTTGCCGCTGTTTCGGACAACTCCATGTCACGCCTCTCTGCACGTCGCGAACGGGATCGCGAGATCTGCATCGGATCTCGGGAGGGTCTCTCCGTGGTAGATCCGTTCGTGGGCGCCTCTTGCCCCGGCATATAGTCCGGGATATATGCGGGCACGTACTCGGAGTGAGGTTGCCCCTGGGAGGGGATCGGGACATATGAGGGAGCTTGGCCCTGTTGGTATTGCCCGTACCCCGGGTAAGGATATTGGTTGAAAGGAGCGCCACCCTGTTCATACCCTTGGAACGGGTATGGGTTTTGTTGAACGTTGTATGTCCAGCCTGGCAGGACCACAAAAGGGTATCCTGACGGACCTGCCGTCGTCCATGGAGAGGTCTCAGCCATATTGTCGGGATGTTGGGGGAAGAAATTGTTTGGACAAGCCATTTTGAGGGGGTTTTAGGAATCAAGGTTTGCACTAAAATGGGAAGCTGCTTAGGATGAAGAGGTTCCCACAGACGGCGCCAGTGATGAAACCCGAAATAACGGCTACGCTACGAGACAAGAAACAAGATTATTATATTCGAGTGCAAACACTTGCTCCTTTATTTATGATTTTTCCGTTGTAGTGAGGTTACAAACCTACGAGGTTGATGTACAACTTCAAGAATCACACCTAGACCTCCTACAAGGTTCCGAGATCGCACCTAAATGTTGCGAGGTCGATCCTAGGGCGAGGTAGATTTGAGGGTGTGGTGTAGAGAGTTTTGTGAGTTTCTGTAGTGAGGTTTTTGGTGTGAATGAGGTCCTTGCACGACTTTGGGGTCTTTTGTGGGTTTCTCCTGTCTGTAGCGAGGTCTTTTGACGATGTTCCTATCACGTCGATCTTTAACAAGCAAGAGAGTTCTTGAGTTCAAGTCGTTTTTCGACCCCTTCTTCCTACGAGGTTCTTCTCTATTTATAGAGAATTGGGGGGCCGAGTTTAGGCCAATGTTCGATGTGGGATGCCCGAAATAAGGGTTTTTGATTGGTCCACGAGTGAGGTCACTTGTGATTGGTTTGGGAGTGAGGTTGTTGGTGATTGGTTCGGGAGTGAGGTCGCTTGTGATTGGTTCGAGCGGGTGGGTGTATTAGTAGAGTCGGTGACGAGGTCGAGACCTCGTCCCGGAATGTTGAGAGACCTCGCATCCGTCGGGAGTTTTGTTTTTAAATAATCGGGCATGGACGTGGGTCCCTAAATTGCCTGTGGGGGTCCCTCTGGGCCCACTTTTTGCTTTTACTGTTTTGGACATCATCATTCACCATTCATATAAGCGTTTTTTTTTTAATTTTCGTAGTTGTTCATGTATGTGCGCGGATTGTGTGCAAAACAATTGTGCACGCAATTTGCAAGTGTGCATAATAGTAGTGCACACAGGAAGTTTGTGTGCAAAGAAGCAGTGCACGCAGAAAGATTGTATGCATATAAGAAATGCACATCAAATTGTTGCATGCACGCGAAAAATTTGTGTGCTTCGTCCGAAGGCTGCAGGATGAAACGCGTAAAAGCCCGACGAAGGTCGAAATCAATGAGAGAGTGAGCGAGGAGAAGTTTGAACGTTAAAAGATGATTTTGAATGGAGATTCAAAGAGTTTTAAGTGAAGAGAGTGGAATTGTGAAACCCTAGTCTTCTTTAAAACGAAACTTTAATTTGGGTTTATTTTGTAATAAATAAAAAATAGAGAATTGCAAACTAAAAAGGTGGGGTGTTGAATAGCTGGTATGTTATTAATAGTTTTTCGTCATGAAAAAGTGGTGGACCACTAGCTTGTTTGGACACACAAATCTTAGGGTGGTTGTAATAGTTATCCACTCAGGATATATATAAAAAAATAAGGTTTTGCTATTTGTGGCCCCGTGCGCGATAAATAAGATTCTTAAAATGAAAACTTATCCCTAACTTAAAATTTTTACAAATAAAATTATCAAATTTCGATTCACCAAATCTTTTTCATATCTTCCCATATTAAAAAATTAAAAAATAGATTAGCTAACCACCCAAAACAACTATGGGGTACTGTATTTGTTAATGATCGTTCTTTGTTCATTGTAATTTTCCATCATCAAAAGAAAAAAAAATTAACAAAGATTCAATGAATTTATTTTTTAAACGAAGCTTATGATTTTATTTAATCCTTTTAAGAGAGAATTGATAATATCAATGAATGGATAGATAATATTAAAAATAATTGAGAAAGTTAACGTAAATCAACCATTTATTTTATACATTAAAGGAAAAAATAAGAATTTTTAAGCGTTTTAGTAGTGGATTTATTGTTTATTAGGTAGAATATATTTAGAGTTAAGAGTAACATTGTTAAATAAGTAAAACAAAAACTAGCTTATATTTCTTTTGGCTTTCCTTAGAAAAATGAAAAAAACAAATAAATTACGTTGACAGTGTTTTATCAATAGTGGCTATTGATATTAATTTATAGGATAGTTTATTGTACTATTTGTGAATAATTTATAAAATTATCTAACTTATTGTAAAGATTACTTAAAATACTTTTTAATCCTTAATTTGTAATTTAGAGATATCACAAAAATTTAGTGAATCTATATTTGACAATTTTATTTTCTAAAGATTTTAACTTATATATAAAGTTCTATTTTAAGAACCTTAAATATGACCCCGGGGTGACATATAGCAAAATCCTACAAAATAACTTGTGTAAATTAAGCAAGTATCAAGCACAAAGCCATAAAAGGACCAAGTTAAGCAACAAGGTGTAAGCAATGCGGTTGTGATGTTTTTCTTATCGATTTTTCTAATATATATTCTAGTATATAGTTTAAGCTCTTAAAAATAGTAATATTTATTAATTTATATCTATTTAGGATTAATTATTTTTTAAAATAATTTATCAATTTTTTATAAGATTTTAGTTTTCTTAAATAGTATGTTTTTAAGGACATAGGTTAAAAAATCATTTATTATTATTATTATTATTATTATTATTATTTGCAATACAAATATTGTGGATTCACTTTTTTTGATTGATAGTTCCATGCATTTCTTGCACAATGAAAGCATAAAACAGGAGAGAATTCTTGGGATTAATGTGAGGAAAGGAGAATTTTTTTTTATATAAGTTTACCTATTTTATACAAAATATATGAAGGTGAAGTTTCAAAGAAAGGAATAAAAAATTATGATTTAAAGTTAATGAAAAATGAAAGACAGGTAAAAAAAATAACAAAAAAATTAGACCGTGTTATAATTTAGAGAGAAAACAGAGAAATAGGGAGAAAGGGGAGAGATCAGATTCATCTTATTAGGTCACCCATAGGAGCCTTTATATAGAGAATACAAACTAGGGTTTCCAATTGTACATCTAAATATAATAATATAATAAATATTATAACACTCCCCCTTAGATGTACATCACTAACTGCCTCGTTAAAAACCTTGTCTGGAAAACCCAATGGGACAAAACCAAGACTAAGGGAAAAAGAGTGCAGTTATGATTCTTCTCTCAACTTGAAATATATCCTCCTTGCTTGAATGAATTGAGCATCCATCATGTCTTTGAGTTGAATCTTGTAATTTTAGAACACTTGATGATAGGTACTTTGGTTGATCAATCTATGTCGAATTCTCTTCATACATCACCGTTGGCTCCTTTCAACTTGATTTGATGGATGGATAAAAACTTCATTCTTTCACATATCTCGAATTTCAAACCGAGATTGTCTCATCAGAGACCTTATATGACGAACTGCCTCATTAAAAATCTTGTTTGGAAAAACCCAATGGGATAAAAACCAAAACTAAGGGAAAAAGAGTACAGTCGTATAATAATGCTCCCCCTCAGTTAAACACAAAATCTTTATGCAATAAATATATGCCATCACTGAATTTTGTAGAAGATTGGTACTTCTGGACCAATAATCTTTATTTTATGTTTAGGGAGACAATAACTCATTGTCACATAAAATGACATTAATGAGGTAATGAAGCAAGGTACGGTAATGTACCTATTGAATTGAGATATGGTACTTCATGGCCCAAATCTCTTCATTTTCTAATTAGGACGAAATGAGCCATTTTCCACACTTAGCACCTTAGTACTAATGGTGCACTTAATGAATATGCTTTAATCAAAGTCAATGGATCATTTATCCCATTCTTTATACGCTCGAACTTCAGGTCGAGACAGTACTTGGTAGTTCCTAAGTCCTCCATTCCAAATCCATTCTTTATGTAATTAGCCGCCAATAGGACTCTTCTGGAGTTCCAATAATAATTAAATCATCAACATAAACAGCTATGATTGTATATCCCGACTTCGTTCTTTTCGAGAACACAAATGGACTTATTTGATCATTACCTTAATAGATACTCGCTAATGCGATCATACTACATTATGTCAGATTGCTTCAATTTATAAAGCTACCTTTTAAGCTTAATGGAATACATATGACGTGGTTTAAATGCTTCAGGCATTTTCAATCCTTCTGGGATTTTCATGTATATATCGGTGTCTAATGAATCACATAGGTATGTTGTTACCACATCCATGAGTTGTATTTTCATACGCTCAACAACGGTTAAAGCAACAAGGAACCCGAGTGTCTTTGCATCCACTACTGGTGAATACATTTCCATGTAATCCACTCCAGGTTTTTGCGAGAACCCTTGTGCAACCAGTTATAACAGACTGGTTTTTCACTTTCTGGTGTTGGAACTACAGGCCCAAAACACCTAGTTTGTTTAACGAATCCAATTCCGCTTTCCAGCTTTTCCAACCATTTCGATGTCGACATTCCTCCATTGTTTGGGGATTATTGCCATCTTCTCCAATGACTTTTACGATAACTGAATAAGCAAAGACATCTTCCTGATACCCTATACCGACACTTACATAATTAATCGACATTTCTAACTTGTCACTCATGCCATTTTCTTTGCTTTTAGAGTCTTTAGATAGAATCTCTTCAGGAGTCTCTTCAGGAGTTCTATCTTCATGTTTATTTCCAATTGACATATCATCCTTTTGGGATGTAATTGGCACTTTCCTCCTCTAGGGAATGTATAAATCCAAAAATGTCTCTCATGCTTCAAGCATGCTTATGTGTTGGTTTGGAGTTACTTCTGAAATCTCCAAATGAGTTGACACATTTTCAGTTGGTGTTTGTGACTTAATCACTTTCATGACATTGATAAATAACATGAGCTATACAATTCCCTAAACTTCCGGTTTAGTTATACAATTCGCTAAACTTCTGGTTTAGCTTTCTTCGGATTGAAAACAACAAGTTGCATCTCATGCAATCTCTTAACTTCTAGTCTCATTTTATTCTCCCCCTAAAGTTGGGATTTTCACCTCGCCAAAGTGTTAATCTTAATACCGAGCAATATATTGATCACCGATTATAAGCTCTAGGTATTTTATAAACGATAAGGACCCAAACCCTTCGTTTAATCCCAACTTTCATTGTGTGGCATTACTTAACAATCGTTTAGGGAGGTGAAGGACATATAAAGCATTTAATCTCTTCTAGAGACAAGCTTCTATTAGGAAAATTTTCTATAAGCAGTCGGTCCAAGTCGAATTTAATTATCGACATCACATTTCATGACCCTATTTAACCACGACTCTTCCAGGTCGCGTATTCCATGTATAGCACTTGCATGGCTATCAATTATAACTGCATTATTGACGACTCTACCTGGGTCGTTTTGTGAATGTGTGTGAGAGCTACTCAATGCTCAACCACTACACTAATTTATTTTCATTTCCCTCCTTTTTCAATGGAACCAATGGGTTGAGGCATCTTTGAACATCATATGATTAATCCACAATGGTTCACATGGCGATGTAATATGTCCTATTATATCACTTGAACTTAGTCAAAGAGCATATGAGACTTTGTATTTACTTGCATATTATGCTGGCTTTGCTACTAACTTGCCAAGATCACAAGCCTTTAAAGGTCACTCTTAGGAAGAGACTTCAAGTCTCAAGATCTTTCGGTCCCATACCGATCATGCGCATTATTACTTCACTTGAGTGACCAAGTTAATCATGCCACAAATATATCTTATCATTAACTAACTTCCAGTTAGTGAGATTACATTATTCAATGGGATATACTCTTCTAGAGTCATCATAATCTTCACACCAAAATTTGCGCATAACTTAGTGAAAACTTCTGGTTTTCAAATACTATATGGTGTGACACCATTGAAAAATGTCGGTGATCCATACTTATGTTTAGGAGCTCATCAACTCAAATCAGATAAATCATTATCTTGATTTTTAACATTAGATGCCTCAAAATGGGTACATTCAGAATTTTTAATATAGACTAGACCGGTCTCCACACTTATACTCATAAGGTGTGGTTCTTGTACAACTGGTACAAAACTGATGATCAATTATATGTCATTTATGGGATATCCCTTATCTTAGATGTTCTTCTGGACATCAAATTAACCCACGATGTCCTAGCTATAAGTCATAACCATGACTAACGGCCGCTTGCGTAATATACCGTAACCTCTTTCACACCCTCTTCCGGAGGAGGCATGCTTCCGGCATGCAAGAGGTTGGTCAAACATGACCTTGAACTTCTAGTTTATGCTAGGTAGGTGGTCATTTAGACATAATTCTGAATATTGTGATGACCCACATTCCTTATACTACTTCTAGAGTACATGCCATATTTCTTGTACTATATCTAGAGTACATGGTTTGGTATGAGATCTCTTAACTCTCCAAGAGTTTATCACGATCTCTACTTGTCAAAATTCAATTCTTCAAGCTCGAATGGAGTTGATGATATGATACGTTCATTATAACTTAGCACATGTATGTTGTAACTTCAAGTGCTTTATGAATCTCCCAAACATCTCATCTGTCAGCTTCAAGTGACAATGTAATTTTATTTCTTGAACCATTTATCATCCACTTCTGGAGATGATATGTTCATATAGTTCCACTAATAAATTCTTCTCATCAAACTACAAGAAGTAATTATGTATGTAAATCCACTCCTAGGGATAATACTCTTATGTATAAAAGCATATACTTCAGGAGATGATCATTGTCACATAAATTTTATCATCTTCTTCAGGAAGTGATATTTTCTATCATTACTCACTTCAGGGGGTAATGAGATTTATCATTTCAATATCTTCTAGGATGATTTCAAATTTGTTTCTACAGAGACATAATAGTATCTGCTTCATGAGATGACAAGTTTTAACTTAAAGAACAAATAGAAATGTATATAAGCAATAACATTAATAATTAAATTGAAAAATATAAATAAAGAAATAAAGTATCATAAAATATTGTCAACTTCTGGTGACAAGAGATTGAATACGAAGTCTTCTAGAGTTATTTCCATCACATACTTCATGGTTGTTATTTCAATGAGACCTTTTAGTCACATACTTCAGGATGTGATATCCATGTGGATATTTTATTATCTACTTCAAGAGATAATATTCATATGAACTTTATCATCTACTTCTGGAGATGATATTTTTCTTTTCAATTTGCACATGAATTATGTCATTTATTTCAAGAGATGACTTTAGTATCACCACTCACTCCAAGGAGTAGAAACTTTTATTATATTCATCCACTTCCGGGGATTGATTCAATTATTTCATCCACTTCGGGGATATAAATTATCACTCCAAGTATAAAAATAGAAAAATGGTTTCATTCACTTCAGGGAATGAGAATTATCACTCCAAGGATAAAATGAAATTTCATTTACTTCAAGGAACGAGGATTATCACTTCAGAGATAATTTTGTTCTGTACATTCAATTAACTTTTCAAGAGAAAATAATATAACATAATTAAGTATATGAAAATAAATAAATAAATAAACAATATAAGAATAATACAATAAATAAAATAATTCATTCACTTCAGGAAATGAAATTTATCACTTCAGGGATAAAATTATGATATTGTTTTGTAAATTCAACTCTTCAGGAGGAAATAATTATCACTTCAGGGATAATATTATTTGTAAATTCAACTCTTCAGCAGGAAATAATTATCGCTTTAGGGATAATTTTATTTATAAATCAACTCTTCAGGAGGAAATAATTATCGCTTCAGGGATAATTTTATTTATAAATCAACTCTTCAGGAGGAAATAATTTTCGCTTCAAGGATAATACAATGACGTTCCAATCACTTCAGGGAATGGAGATAATCACTTCAGGGATTACATTTTCATTTGCTTCAAGGAATGAAAATTATCACTTCAGGGATAGTATAATCTTTATATGTTCATATAATTTGTCTCACCATGGACAAATTTATTTATAAATATATCCACTTCAGGAGATATACCATATATGATTTTAGTTTGTCGCTTCAGGGACATTACTATGTATATATCCACTTCAGGGGGATATATCATATGCAAAGTTTTTATTGGTGAATACACTCACTTCAAGGATGTATTATATACGATGTCGCTCCAAGGACAAATTTGCTTACAAATACATCCACTTCAGGGGATGTTATTTTTTTTTATCATCGATCATGTATATAGTTATGTCGATCTAAACAAATATTGAACAAATATAATCAAGCAATACAATATATATGAAGCGTATAGATCATATATAATAAAGTATAATATAATCAAGCATTAGATTTACTTCATGCAATTAATTTTGATTAACATTTGTATATGCAAGTATATAACTCAATCTTGTCTTAATTAGACAATTAAACGCATATCCATAAGCAACCTTATATGAGGTATGGGAGAGCCAATTAAACGCATATCCCTGTCACAACCTTCATCATTCAATAATGAGTAATTCAAACAGTTTAGTTCGTAAAACAAAAATTGATTATATTGATGATACAATACTAATGCAAACTTCCATAAGCAGAGATGTGGTAGAGTAATTCGTGAACAATTATTAGAATGGTGAATTCGTGCACAAACAAGACAAATCGGCGAGACGAGATGTCGAGATCGAATATGATATTAAATCAAGAGAGAAGAATATGCGTACAAATGAACAATCGTACTGATAACGTGTTATAATTTAGAGAGAAAACAGAGAAATAGGGAGAAAGGGGAGAGATCAAATTCATCTTATTAGGTCACCCATAGGAGTCTTTATATAGAGAATACAAACTAGGGTTTCCAATTGTACATCTAAATATAATAAATATAATAAATATTATAACAGACCGTGTGTTTTGCCATGCTTGGAACCCTCTCGTCTCGAGTCCTCGCCCTCACCA
Source organism: Fallopia convolvulus (assembly GCA_964016875.1). Taxonomy (NCBI): domain Eukaryota; kingdom Viridiplantae; phylum Streptophyta; class Magnoliopsida; order Caryophyllales; family Polygonaceae; genus Fallopia; species Fallopia convolvulus. Next base: position 47,202,767 of record OZ024719.1, on the reverse strand, counting down.
GTCCACCTACCTACCTGCAACGTTTTTTTCAATTGTGAAGATAGACAATGCGAAAGACCCAAAATAAGATGCTTTAAGTCGTTGGCCAGAAAAATATTTTATGCAAGCAAGTCAATTTGGCCATGGAAATTTCGTGAATTATATAGTATTATTATTAAAAAATTAATTTGTCCTTATTAAAAAAGCATGCGAGAAAATAAAACAATGAAAACGAGTTGACGCTTTTAGTGTCTTGACCCGTTCCAATCATGCTCAGTAAAGATATCAGCAAGTGTTGTCATGATTGTACAGTATTGTACAGTTTTTGCAATTGAGGACCCCATACAAACATCAGTACGAGGAACCCGTCAAACAAAATGCGGTCTTATCCTGATTACACAAGCAATTCTGGGTAGGAACTGCAGTATAATCTCTTATATTTTTCAATTTAACTTTTATACTTCTCATGTATTTCAAGGTCTTCTTTATAAATAAAGTCTTAATAATAACTGAAGAAAAACAAGTTCTCAATTAAGCCTCGTAGGATTGTTGTTCTCTCCATTCATCATATGCACAGAAGAGAGCGATATCATAGATTCATAGACAAGAACCAGGAGAAGAAACACCAGAAAAGAGTTAGGAATCAATCAGCATCATTATATATTAGCTGCAATTTCTACAAGTTTTATTCGGGTAGGAGCGAATAAATTTGCCAAAGAATGGTAAATACTAAATACAATAAAGAATGTTAGCAGAACCTCTACATAAACTTCATCCTGATGAAATATGCTAATGAACTACATAAGATAATAGTAAAAATTAGCTAAGCTAATCCTGATCTTCTAAAGCCAACTTCAGACATAATTCTGCAACTGAATAAGCATCACACTGATGTCATCAAGCGACCCCCGCGAAGCAGACAAATCAACCAACTTCTTACAGGCAGCGAGCGAGTCTGGCTTGTCCTTCCCTGCACAAAGTGGTCTTGCAATGTCAACAGCCTCTTGATCAGTCACCTTATCCCACAGGCCATCAGATGCAAGAATAACGAACTCAGAGTCAGATTTAATCCTATGGATTTTGGTTTCTGGCTCGGGTATAACCCATTGCTTCAAATGTCTATCTCCAATTGCTCTTGATACGGCCAGAGTGCCCTGGATTCTCCAAACTCCATGGTAGCAATCAATGTATCCACCCTGAAGAGATCAACGAACAAACAAAAAACATCAGCTTCAGTTATGAATCAAAGCATATTCCGTAATGGAATTTGGTGAAAGAGAATTCTGGTTTTCTTACAGTGGCCTCAATTCGGTCCTTTTCGTCTGGCCTTGAAGGACGATGATCGGTTGTTAATGGCTCAGCAGTGCCTCCCCTGCTGACAACAGCACGGCAATCTCCAGCATTGGATACCACAAGATCCCCATTGCTAATCAAAGCGGTTACACAGCATGATCCACCGCGCAAATCTTCCTTCAGGAAATCGGAATCTGTCTTTAGGTAGCCGTGTTTGACTGCTTCCTGGAGTTTATTCTCATCATTATCGGCCTTAGTTCTAGATACTTCCTCCAATATGTTCTTCCCGATGTTCTTGGCAGCGAATTCAGATGCTTTGCACCCACCGTGCCCGTCAAATACCCCGAAGAACGCCTGAATTGATTAATAAACACGGTTTTGATTTGGTCAGAGAGATTCTAGATGCCCAATCTTCAATTCAATAACCCGCAAAATCAACGAAAAGTCTGAAATTGAGAAACCCTAATTTTCAACAGGTTAGGAAACCCTAATTTCTGAAAAATTAAATTCGATTAAATCGACAAGTACCTGTTTGGGATCGTCCTGAAGGTCGAGAGAAGCACAGTAGCGATCCTCCATAACCGCCCTCTTCTTCCCCCTCTTGCAATAAACGGAGTAGTATCCATCTTTGTCCTCCTCCACAGGGAAATCCGCTGCCGGTCCCCTTGGCGTCGCCGCCGGACCCCCGAACCCTAACGAAAGGGTCGGAATATCAAGCCTAGCGGGCCTCTTCCTCTTGACCGGCACCGGAGGAGACAAATTGGAAGTCGAGGGTAAATCCTCGTCTTTGAAGGTGCTTCTCAAACCGTTCGCCAAAGCCAGAGAGGAAGGAGACGAGGAGCAGGTCGAAGGAGAAGAGGCGGAAGCCGAAAGCCTACAAGAGAAAGGATTGCGCCTGTAGAAGAAAGCCGGTGAAGAAGAGGTGGTAGAGGAAGAAGGGGAGAAAACGGGGGAATTGGAGATGGCGATCGAGCAACTGCCGGACATTTCTTCTTCTGTCAAATTAATTTGCTTTTGTTTTCTGTGTTTTTGGTTTCTGATGTTCGAGTGAAGATCTTACGATAAATTAACCATATGTTTATAACTCTCGTGCTTAAGATAGAGAACCCAAAATCAACTAATCACTATCGGCCAATAAGTCTTTGCTCAACTATCTATAAAATTATCTCTAAAATCATAACAGAAAGAATTAAAAAGGTAATAACCAAAATTATCCATCCTCTCCAAGGGGCTTTTATAGCAAATCGGTCTATTCAAGATAATATCCTTATAGCCCATGAAATATTCCACTCATTTAGAAACACAAAAAACAAGGATGGATGGATTGCCATCAAACTAGATATGGAAAAGGCATACGACAGAGTAGATTGGGAATATCTATTAGACGTGATGATTAGATTCGGGTTTGATAGAAAAGTAATAGGTTGGATAAGGGAATGCATAAGCACTGTGTCACTTTCGATACTTGTAAATAATGGACCCACGGAACCATTTAACCCGGAACGAGGACTCAGACAGGGTGACCCCCTATCGCCTTTCTTATTTGTTATTGCATCGGAAATTTTAGCAAGAAAACTACAATTAACTAGCGAACTTGATAAAAAAACAATAGGATTTCCAATTGCCCGAGGTGGGACGCGAATTCCCTTCTTAGCATTTGCAGATGACATCATAATATTTGCCAAAGCATCTCAGCGATCATGCGAAAAAGTAAAGACCATCATTGATGAATTTTGCAGAATTTCGGGTCAAAAAGTTAACTATAACAAGTCAGCTTTTCAAACCTCTAAAAATATGACGTCCCAGCAAAAAAATGTAGCACAACAGGCCTTGGGGATTGCAACAATGACGAATCTTGAAAAGTATTTAGGCTGTCCAATTATAAATAGTAAAGTCAACAAAGACACATTTAAAGACTCTATTGGAAATGCACAAAAACAGCTCACAAAATGGAAGGCAAACTCGCTATCTCAAGAAGGAAGGACGACATTAATAAGAGCCAACCTAGCCACAAAGCCGAACTACGTTATGCAAAGCTTTATGCTTCCGGCATATGCCCACTCAAAAATGGATAGGATAAATAGGGGATTCTTCTGGAACAAGGATAGAACTTATAAACCCTTGGTGGGATGGGATAAGATTTGCAAACCTAAAGAGGTAGGAGGACTAGGAATAAAGAAAACAGAACATACGAACAAAGCGCTCCAAATGAAATTGCTCTGGAAAATTTTGGCAGAACCAAATAATATGTGGGTAAAGATAATTTCACAAAAATATCTTAGAAATGATAATCTATTTTCGTACAAGATTAAAGCAAACACCTCATGGCAATGGAAAAAACTAATGCACCTAAAAGAAGAATTCTATAAAGGTCTAATTTGGCAAATTGGAGATGGGAAAACGGTCAAATTTTGGAAAGATAACTGGTTGCCTGGAGGTCCCCTTCGATCTCAAGCGAAGAACCCAACAAATATAGATGAAACAATAACGGTAGATGCATGGATTACGAATGATCATAGATGGAAAATTCATGAATTAAGACAAATTCTTACTGATAACATTGTTGAACAAATTCAAAATACTCCAATCCCGGATAACTATATCCAAGACCGATTGTATTGGGCCCCGAGCAAAAATGGTTGGTTCTCCACCTCGTCTGCAGTAGACTTAATCACAAATTTAGAAACACAGACACCACACATAAATAACTGGTTGTGGAAATTGGATACATACCCAAAGGTAAAAAACTTCCTTTGGAAAGTTGATAATAATGGACTCCCCACGAAAGCTAGACTTAGGGATAAACAAATCATAACTCCGGGAGGTTATGTTTTGTGTGACTGTAATAATGAAGACATAAATCACTTACTGACAAAGTGTCCGTATACAATTTACATAACCAACAAAGTAAACCCAAACATGGCTAATTCCATCCAAGGATATGACCCACAAAACAAAACGCCTAGAATAATTCTAAACGAAATATACCAACTCCTAGGGAAAAAAGATTTCACGTGTCTAGCAGTTGTGTGGTGGAGTATCTAGCATCAACGCAACAAATTGATTTTTCAACATGACCAAAGCGAAGGAATATCAGACTTAACAACATATATAAGAAATCTAATAGTGAATTGGGAGAAAACGTCGAAATGGACAGAAGATGAAGAAGCAATACCAACATCTCAATTGAAGGGTAGAAACAAAAACATAAGAACACAAAAGAAATGAAAAAAACCCAAACCGGGATACATTAAAGTAAACTTCGATGCCTCAAAGTTGCCCAATGGAAACACTACTGGGGGAATTGTACTCCGAAACCACCTTGGTCAGGTAATGGATATTTTGACGACTAGCTTTGGAAAAGTGTCGGTATTGAAAGCTGAAGCTCTAGCTCTCCGGGAAGCGATTAGGCAAATAAAGAACAGAACGATAGAAAAAGTGGAAATTGAAGGGGATAATCTCCAGGTCATTAACGCTGTTAAAGGGAAAATCCATTGCCCTTGGGAGATCGAACTCATTATCGCTGACATCCTTGTTTCCATTCACGGAAGTCAGGACCTAGTGATCAACTATGTCTTTAGGGAATGTAACGCTGTGGCCGATAAAATCGCTAATTTGGGCCACAGTCTCCCTGTTGAGTGTATTAAGACTCACCCAGAACTGCTAGTTTTTATCCGAAAGGATCTTTAGGGCACCCTCAATAAAGGAGAACACTCTAACCCTTACCTAATCAAAAAAGAAAAAAAAAACGAATTTGAGAGAGGAAGGGGGAAAGGACGAAAGATTTTATATAACGGGCAAAATATTCGTCTGTTCTGGGAGTCAAAGTGGGCCCCCTTTTTCAGCGTTGGGCTCGTGTGTAAAGAGAGCGTAGCTGTTATGTGTTGTTTTCTACTTTGACCATCCGCTTAATATAAGATTCCGACTTTGCCCTTTCTTTGTGCTTTGAATTTCTTCGTGTAATGATTATTTTAAATGATTTCAGAAAAAAAAACTTGAATCACAAATCTGATTTGTGTTGGGTTTGAATAGTTGTTTTTTTATGTAATGTGTCTTTCTACTTTGACCATTTATATTTTGCAAAATTCTATTGTCTTTATCCGTTAAAAATTTGGCTTAATTTTGTCTTTATACATGAAATAATCCAGTTCTTATAAAATAAAAACATTAGTGGAAATAGATATTAAATAGATGAAAAAATATACTTTATATTATATTGTTAAGTCTTTCTATATTTAAGAATTCTTAGGGTTTTCTATTATACGAACCTAAATTATTGTCTTTCAAAAATACATGAAAAAAATATACTTAATACAAAATTTATATAAACAATCATTCAAATTCTATACAAATAAATACAATATAATATTTTAATTATTTAACGTGAAGCTTTTTTATGTCCTTAATTACTGGAGTATCATAAGGAAAATATAAGAAAAGGGCAAAAATAACAAAAACTAGGGACAGAAATGTCATCAAAGGGAAAAGCAGTAACCCAGAAAGAAGGAAAATGGATGAGTCAAAGACTCAAAAAGTGTCAAACACGTTATTATTGCCTATGGATATGGCGACAGACTGTACTTGCGGCGCCGCGTCATCAGATAGGAATAGGCCTTAAGAGGGTTCAAGGAAGTTACCGTTGGGCGGTGTATCTGTCGTCATCTCATCTGGGCTCTTGACCGTTACCTCACGGGCCCCACTAACAAGTTCAACGCGGGAGCGTCTCAAAATTTCCAACTCCCATCCACTTCTGTCTACCGTATACGCTGTGGAACTGACGAATATTAATCTTAGGCTCCCTTATACTTTTACCGGGAGCCAGACTGTAGAGCTGAATTAGTAATTGATTTTGAAACTGAATACTTCCATAAAAATGCTAATTAGATACTTGACTATACAAGCTGAACTGGTAATTGTAAATGATGAAATTACTAAAAAGAATATTATAAATTTTTTTACCAACGAGGACCTTGGTAGGTACCACAATACGTTTATTTTCATGTCATTTCACTATTCATTTTCTTCATTAACTTTTTTTTTCAGTTGCATCTTCAACAACCCAAATTTTATAAAATTAATATATCCAAAATAATCCAAAGTACTCAAAAATTACCAAAAAAAAGTGAAAGGTGATCAGATTACCGTTATGTTCAATCTCAAATGAAACAATAAAGCATTTACTGTTGGAGTGCCCATTTATGCTATAGGCATTGTATAACGTGGATCATGGTTTTGTTGCATCTTTAACCAATGGATTAGAAATGACCAATGTATGAAGAAAATTCTGAAGAACCTGAAAGAATCAATGAACTCGCATAAGTTTACTGAATTAATTATACCTTGGAGGAGTATATGGTATTACAAAAATAGAAAAGCATTTTATCAACCTTTGGATGGATCCTTGAGAACCATAGAAGACTTCATAAAAATCCAAATAATGATGCGGAAAATTAAAAGATAAAGTTAATGATGATAATGGTGTGACAATTCAAACTACATCTAAGAGGAAGGACAACAAATGACAAAAACTAGAACATGGATTTGCAAAACTTAATTTCGATGGATCTAAAAAACAAACTGGATTGGCAACAACGAGCTATATTATTCGGGATCATAATGACCGAAAGACTATTTCGATAGATGATTTTGCAAACGACCACTGGAGTATAATCCAAGCGGAAGCTCAAGCAATGTACGAGGCCGTGTGAAGACGGGAAGAGAAATCTGGTTAAGATCATGATCTAAGGAGATAGCCTAATTTTCATAAAAGCACTAAGAGGAAATAAATCGTGCCCATGACAAATTGAAATGTTAATATCAAACACACTAGTTTTGTTGTAGTCGTTTGAGGTAGTTAGATTTTCACATGTACCTCGTGATTGCAATAAGGTTGCGGATTTGATTAAGGGTTACACCATTCTTGTAGTTCTCATCAAATTCAAATACACTCAAGACTTCAGGTCCTCATCGGCAATGATGCTATAGTTGATTTTGTTAGCCTAATTTTTTCCTACTCTAAAAAAAGTGAAAGGCGAACGGTCTTATGTCGGGCCCGTTGGCCTGCACTGTGACACCCTTATACTATGATGTATGCTTAGTAAAACTTATTTCTTATACAAACAAATAATTCACATATAACAACTATTTCCACATAAGCATATATAAAAAAGTAACAACCATATAAGGTTGGACACACACAGAGTTCTATGTCGTTACTTCTCATACAAAAAACATCTATCACTCTAACTTATATTACAATCCATATGTCTAAGATGCAAAATGAGGAGGAGAAGGTTGCATAGAGCTTCATCCGGGCGACCTGTATGAATGTGACCTCTAACAGAGACACACGTCAATAAGAACTAGTTGAACCTGAAAAACTGTTTTGTAATTTACGTGAGTCACATACTAAGTGAATATAAACCATCCTCAATTATTTCACACAGAGTCAAACATTTAGTACAAGTACATATACATGCATATTATATATATGTCATATATGAATTTACTATGCAAATGCAAATGCAAAATATATCCGATTTATTTTTCTGTGAACTGTTCAAGCTTGAATCTACCATGGGTTTACTATATATGGACTCTTATGGTCCCTTTTGCAAAGAAATCCGAAGATCTCATGTATATTGACTCTTATGGTCTCTTTAGTAAAGAAATCCGAAGATCTTCTATATGACCCGTAGGTCTCTTTAACAAAGAAATCCGAAGATTTCCTGAATTACAGGTTCATGGCAAGACCGTCACAGGTCCTTTTAATCTCATTTCAATATGTCATGCAATCAAGTGAATCATGTAATCATATATCATATGCCATTGGTTAACATACTTTCTGTGCGAACAACTTTGTAAATTTCAAAGCTACCACATATAACAAATATATCCATATAACTCATATAGAACATATATCCATATAGCACATATGGTTTAATCTTCGGTCTATACTCACTTGTTAAAGACAAATACTATATCCTTTCCCATTGTCCTTGACCACGATTTATGACTAGTTCTCCTATACGTATAACCCAATGTAAAATTAGCCTATTTACTCTAATAAACTCTAACCCTAAATGCAAAGAAATGCAATATGCATTATAACTTCTTATGTATTACACCAAATCCTTTAAAACTTGATTAAAGATTTTCAAAATATCATTACCAACGAAATCCTCATATTACTCTAAAATCTTTAAATGAATATAAATCTAATATTGAAAAGATTCTTTGAATACTACAAATCAACTGATCTCTAAAACAAAATCAATTATAAATCTAAATCTGAAAAAATCAGTATAATCCAATTAAACAACTACAGTAACTAGTTATAGCTTACCAAATACCGGTTGTATTCCAAGATTAAAACTAATAGAAGAAATCTTCTACCAAAACCAACAACAAAAAATCAAAATCACCAAATCTTGTTCTTCCTCTCTCTCGTTTCTTTCCCTTGTAAACTCGCTGTATTTTTGCTCTCTTTCTTTTGATGCTTAATGATGAAGACACTCCACAAGACACAAATACATGTAGGAAAACACTCCACATACACATATACATGACGTGGCTAGCTAAGGGAGACAAAATAAAAAGTCAACAAAAGTGACTAGGATTCACCTTTAAATCAGTACACATATTCAGATACGTAACGTAAGGGAGAAAAATATTTAAAAGACAACAAAAGTGGCTAAGACTTTAGAAAAGTACACTTCTTACCTTTAAATCTCCTTTATCACAAATTTTATCCTAAAATAATTATTAATTAACTTTAAGTTAAAAACTTTATAAAATATAAATAATTAATTCAAAAATAAATATTATTTTTAAAAAAAAATTACTATTTGTCATGCTCATATGCTATGCATATGTAATTACTATTATATGAATGCAAAATAACATATGCACTTTAGTCGGAGATGTTACATGCACCTTCTTCAACCTACATCCACACTCAGAGGAGAGATGCAACCAAGGGATATTCAAGTGGGTCGTTCTCCATCTTCTGGAATCAGTTATGAGCTTATGAGGTGTCTTTAGAACCGTCTCGAAGTCTAGTTTACGTTGGTTTAAACAGATCGTAAAAATGTTGAGAAAAGAAGGGGGATATGTTCGTTTTATTGAGGTGTTGTAAATCGAAGTATCTGGGCAATTTCGAATATTTCGATTGCGTTTTTGAACTCTTTAGGGGATGAATTTGGACGTATAATATGGTTTTTTGATGGGTTTTTCATGAGGATTCCAAATTTGGTCTTGAATTTGATTTTCATTAAGAAACGAGAGAGAAATTTGGGTTTGAATGCTCGAAGGTGTGAAAAAGTCGTCGAAAAACAGGACACTTTCGGACTGCTTCGTTTTCAACTTAAATCCCACTGATTTAAGCCTCAAATTTGAGTGATTCTTGTTTGAGCTTTGTGTGTGGGTGAAGGAGAAGACTCAATGCCTTTTATAGTTCAAAAATCGACCCCACATAGATCAATTTGAGCAAAGTCTTAGGATTGTAACCGATGAATTAATGGTGAATTAAATGTAAGGCCCCAAGACTTTAGAAACACTATCTCATACCAACGTAAGGACTTCCCAAGAGGTCACCCATCCTGGTACTACCCTCGCCCCTGCACGCTTAACTTCTAAGTTCTTTGTCCTCACTCGAACACAGAAAAGGAAGAGCTCTTGTTGACATGGAGAGTACCTCAATCCCTTATAAATTATCGTGGTATTACAATCTCCCCTACTTAAGCACTTGACGTCCTCGTGATGTGATGGTTTTCCACTCGCAAGAATACGGATCTGTTGTAGTAATAGATTAGGATCGAATCACGGGGATTATATCTGTTTTAGTAAATTCTAGAACTAATTTCTAAGTCAAAATATAATGATTTTTGGTGTAATTCTAACTAATGAAAGCAAGTAAAACAAATAAATAGCGATGTAAAAATATATGAGAAAGCAAACTTCCAAGGCAAGGAATCCCCACAACTTTGATCCACGGAGTTTGAATCTCACTTCTACCTAAACTGAGTTGGATATTTTGTTATGAAGGTTATTGTCTAATGTTATAAATTAACTTTTCTCAAAGTTTAACTTAATGTACTTCTATCAAGTTAAGAACCCACTCTCGTGACGAAACAAAACCGATAGAAACCCTTTAAGCACTTAGAAATCTTGATCGTAAACCAAATTTTCCCTAATCCCGTGATGCATCAAACTTGACTCAAACACCTAGAAGTTCTATGACAATTAACCACATGAGAAACTAATCTCAAGTTATTTCTAGTTTTTTCAAATAGATAGAACCACCTCTCGATGTGTTCTCTCTATTTTGTTTACTTACTTAGACTACCACCTCTAGATGCGCAACCTAAACAAGACTCTAACAAGTTTAAATTTATTAGATTAAGCCCCTAGAATCAAATCATATTAGTTTCCAACTCATCATTGAGATCAACCAAACTCTGGAACTATAGAGTTTAGCCTAGCAAATTGAAATTCATGATCAACACAATAAATTTAAACATAGAATAAGAATAAGAACAATAATTGAAAGAAAAACTTACTAGAGATTCAATTGAAATAAAACAAAGTAAATCCAAGAGTGCAAATTCTCCAAACTGACAGAGCGTAAAACTCAATACCTAGAAATTTGTCTTCCCCCTACTTCAAACTAGAATAATAATACTGCATAATAATATCTCTAACTTGTCTTCCAAGAAGTTAAAATAAGAAATAAACTAAAGATATCCAACCCTACAAACAAACTCGGGCCCAAAACAAAGCCAAAAACCCGTCACGGAACAAAATAGGGGAGTCATGGTAGTGACTATTTTCTGTCACGACCTTGAAAGCACTTTGTAGCCCTTCACAAGTGGCTTCACGATCATGAAAACGCCCGTGACTCCTACACTTAGCCTCTAGAACCTCCTTTGACAGTGAAACTCCATTCATGACCGTGAAACATGTCCGTGACTCCTACACTTGACTAGTTTCTTGCCCTTATAGCTTCTCATAGGTCTTCTAAACTTCTTTCCTTTGCTCCAAAAGATGCTTGACGTACCTTTGATCTCTATTCAATCCGATCATGGCACTGAATTTCAAAATGCTCAGTTTATGGATTTCTGCAAAGAAAACGGTGTAGGTCATAACTTTTCAGCCCCAAGAACCCCTCAACAGAACGAAGTTGTTGAGAGAAAGAATCGCACTTTGGAGGACATGTCAAGAACGTTGTTAATCTCGAGTGGACTACTAAGGAATTTCTGGGGAGAAGCTATGAATGCCGCATGTTATGTACTAAATAGAGCTATGTTGCGACCCCTTCTTGGGAAAACACCATATGAGCTTTTAAGAGGAAGAAAACCCAACGTTGCTCACCTGCGTACGTTTGGTTGTAAGTGTTTCGTACATAATAATGGAAAGGAGTAAGTCAAGAAAAGAATGAATCCTTGGGTGACTATCACTCAAGATTTCAAGCTGTGGTTAGCCAACTTGAGTCTCTTGGTGAAAAACTTCCTCAATGGAAGCATGTTAACAAGTTGATCCAAGGACTAAATGCAAAATGGAATGAAGCTGCTGCTGCGATGTTGACCAACAGTGAGACTAAAACGCTCACTTTGGAAGATGTCATAGGAAAGTTGACTATGTATGGAGGAATAAAGCAAAGATGAGATGATCGCCTCGAAACTGACAAGGTTAAGAACATTGCCTTGAAAGTTTAAAGGGCCTTCGATCTTGAACAAGGCGATGATGATCAAGTTGACGGTGACGAAGAAGTTGCATTCATCTCAAGAGCCATGAAAAGGATTTGGAATCGCAACAATAAAACTCCATCTAAAGGAATCGAACCTGTCAGAAACATGAAGGATGTAATATGCTATCATTGTTCAAGAAAAGGACACTTTGCAAGAAACTGTGTCAGGAGAAAGTCGGAAGGTGACATGAATGCTCCGTTAGCTACTTGGGACGATTTCGATGCTGAAGATGAGGCAAGTCAACAAGAAGACGTGTGTCTCATGGCCATAGATGCTCCAAAAGAGGTATATGATTCTGAACTTTCATCTATGTTGTCAAATAAAACCAAAGAACAATTGCATGCTATTATTGAGAAGTTGGGAACCCAGGTTACCAACCTCAGTGAAAAACTTGAGGAAAATGAAGATAATATCTCTAACTTAACGGATGATAATCATGGTTGGTCTCTCAAATGTGCTAAGTTAGAGAAAAAGTCTTTGATTTCTGAGTCTATTGCTTGCAAAACCTGTGATAATTTTAAATCTGAAGAGGATGATTTAGAACGGAAAATCACAAACCTTGAAGGAGAAAATCTCATGCTTAAACTTGGTAATGCTAAGTTAGTCAATGACCTTGAAAAAGAAAAGAAAAGTAATTAGTCCAATAAAAAGAAATGGATAGAGGAGTTTGTAGCTAAGAAAACTGCTGAAGAGTATGCTAAAACTTTTGTAACTTCAAGACCTGGACTTGGATATTCCTATGTGCCTAAAGACTTGAAAACCTTGTGTCCACCTGAGCCTAAAGGTAAAACACCTATGTGCGACAACAAAGCAAGTTGCTTCACATCAGATGTGGGGAACCCAGGCAAAGGTAAATGACCTTGGTTTTCAGGCCAGAAAGCACACAAAATCTGGATGAAACAAGTTGAGAACTTGAAACCATCAAAAATTGACTTTCATGCTCGTATTAATAACAAACCGATCTATCCTGGATATAGCAAGTATGTCGGTCTTAAATCTCATAGAACTTGCTGGTATTGTGGAAAAGAAGGTCATCTTCAATATGAGTGCAAGAAAAAGATGAAGGATAGAAAATCTTATGGATTTTGGGAAGCTCATGAACGTGAGCCAACCATAGATCCTAAGAGAGTCTATAATGAAAGATGTTCTGCAAATCATCACGTTGTCCAACCCAGAAGAGTTGTCAAACAACTCTGGGTTCGTAAAAACTGACTTTTACCTTGCAGAATGAAGTGAGAGAAAGCGGTCCCTGGTTCTTCGATAGTGCATGTCCAACCCATATGACGGGAAGCTTTGAGTCTTTTATCTCACTTCATCAACAAGAAGGTAGGAACATCACCTTCGATAACAACAGTACGGGTCAAGTATTGGGTATTGGAAAGGTAAGAATTTCTAAGAACTTCTGTGTTAACAATGTAAGCTATGTCAAGGGTCTTAGATATAATTTGTTAAGTGTTTCTCAACTTTGTGCTAACAATATCTATCAAGTTGTCTTTGATTCTCTTGGATGTCAAGCTATTGATATTAGCTCAGGTAAGACTCTTCTGAAGGGAACCTGTGAAAACAATCTTTATAAAGTTGTTCCCTGGCTCTTACCTGAGGAAAAGTTATGCTTTCAAGTGGTCAAAGACGTTGCCAACCTTTGGCATAACAGATTTGGTCATGCGAGTCTACAACTTATCCACAAACTTCACAGTCAGGAACTAGTACGTGGATTACCTCAAATTGATCCAAACAAGCATGAAGTATGTGAAGCTTGTGTGAAAGGAAAACAGGTCAGATCTTCTTTTCAATCGAAAAGAGAGGTAAGTACCACTAAACCCTTAGAGTTAATTCATATGGATCTTTGTGGACCAATGCGTGTGAGAAGTCGAGGAGGTAATAGATATGCTTATGTCATTGTTGATGACTTTTCACGTATACTTGAGTATTTTTCTTGTTTTCTAAATACCATGTATTTGAAGAATTCAGTACATGGGTTAAGCTTACAGAGAAGGTGCTTGACATACCTTTGATCTCTATTCGATCCGATCATGGCACTGAATTTGAAAATGCTCAATTTATGGATTTCTGCAAAGAAAATGGTGTAGGTCATAACTTTTCAGCCCCAAGAACCCCTCAACAGAACAAAGTTGTTGAGAGAAAGAATCGCACTTTGGAGGACATGTCAAGAACGTTGTTAATCTCGAGTGGACTACCAAGGAATTTCTGGGGAGAAGCTATCAATGTCGCATGTTATGTACTAAACAGAGCTATGGTGCGACCCCTTGGGAAAACACCATATGAGCTTTTAAGAGGAAGAAAACCCAACGTTGCCCACCTATGTACGTTTGGTTGTAAGTGTTTCGTACATAATAATGGCAAAGATAATCTTGGCAAGTTGGATGCTAGGAGTGACAAAGGAACATTCGTCGACTATTCTTAGCATAGCAAAGCCTACAAAGTGTTTAACAAAAGAACTAAGAAAGTTGAAGAGAGTGTTCATGTTGTGTTTGATGAGAATACCATGGGAGGCAGCTCTATTGTTGATGAAGAGGAAGGAGATCTAGGTTTTCATCTGTGTGAGGAGTCAGAAGTTAGAATTGAGAAAACTGATCAAGTTCAACAAGTTGTTAACTCGGATCTGGTGGACGACGTAGATGATCCTGACATGCCTACTTTAGAAGATACGACCAATGTTGATGAATTTGACAATGATGAATCTGATCCAAACGAAGAAGCTGTTGAGGCTGAAAATTCCAACACTGATCATGGTCACAACAATGGGGTAGTTGACCTCACCCAGCTTCAGTTAAACTATCAGCAAAAAGATGATCATCTAGTGACCAACATCATCTCAGATTACTCCAAAGGTGTTCAGACACGTTCTTCACTTTAGAATTTCTATGCATTCTACGCTTTTCTCTCTATCCTGGAACCTAAAATTGTGGATCTAAAGGATCTAGATTGGGTGTGTGCTATGCAAGAAGAACTTCATCAATTTGATAGAAACAAGGTTTGACACCTAGTTCCACGACCCAAAGATAGAACTGTGATTGGAAAACGTTGGGTATTCAGAAATAAGCTTGATGATTCTGGAAATGTTGTGAGAAACAAAGCAAGACTTGTGGTTAAGGGATATAATCAACAGGAAGGGATAGATTATGATGAGACTTTCGCTCCTGTAGCACGTCTTGAGGCAATTCGTCTCTTGATAGCTTATTTAGCTCATCATGGTTTCAAGCTTCAACAAATGGATGTTAAAACAACCAATCTGAATGATTTTCTTAAGGGAGAAGTGTTCGTAGAGCAAACCCCAGGCTTCAAAGACGTCACTCACCCAGATCATGTCTTCAAACTCGACAAAGCTCTTTACGGCTTGAAGCAAGCGCCTCGAGCCTGGTATGACAGACTTTCTCAGTTCTTGCTCCAACATGGATATGTTCGAGGACAGGTTGATAAGACACTCTTTCTTCTCAAAGAAGGAAAGCACACTCTGGTTGTGCAAGTCTACGTGGACGACATCATCTTTGGCTCTACTAATGAAAAACTTGTGAAGAGGTTCGCTAACCTCATGGCCAGTGAATTTGAAATGAGTATGGTTGGTGAACTTAAGTTTTTCCTAGGACTTAAGGTTACTCAAGATGTTGAAGGAACAAGAGTGCATCAACAAAAGTATCTCAAGGAGTGTGTCAAGAAATTTGGTTTGGACAACTCAAAATCCTTTGACACACCTATCTCTCCCATGACTTCTCTAGGAAAAGATGATAATGAAAAGAAGGTTGATCAGACTTTGTATCGAGGTATCATAGGTTCTTTACTCTACCTCATGGCAAGCAGACCAGACATCATGTTCAGCGTATGTTTATGTGCCAGATTTCAGTCTGATCCAAGAGAATCACATCTCAAGGCTGTCAAGAGGATTTTGAGGTACCTCAAAGGATCAGATGACTTGTGCTTATGGTACCCAACCTCATGTGACTTTGATCTAGTCGGGTACACGAACGCTGATTTTGCTGGGAACAAAGTTGATCGTAAGAGTAATTCAAGAATGGATCAATTTCTTGGACCATGTCTTAGATCATGGGGGTCCAAGAAGCAAAATACAAGTTCTCTCTCTACTATAGAAGCTGAGTACATCACCGCTGTTGCGTGCTGCACCCAACTTCTTTGGCTTAAGCAACAACTTCATGAATTTGGCTTAAAGTATGATGGCATACCTATTCTTTGTGACAACATAAGTGCCATCAACATCTCAAAGAACCTTGGACAACATTCACGAACCAACCACATAGAGATTCGACATCACTTTCTTCGTGATTGTGTCGAGAAAGGGTTGGTGACCATGGATTTCTGTCGAACAAGTGAACAACGTGCTGATATATTCACTAAAGCTCTCAATCGTGAACCTTTCGTACAGTTTCGATTGGAGCTAGGTATGATTTCCCTAAACTAATCTATCTCCTATCTACATTCCCTCAATGATTGACTAGATTAGATGCTCTTTCTTTGATTCTAAAAGTTTTATGATCTTGAGGTGTTAAAGTTGAATGTTTTCCATGTTACATAATCATGAACTATGCACTTCATTATGTCTTCATTATTTTCTTCTTGAGTTATGCATCAATTACATGTTGAAACCCTTCTTTGAGCCCAAAAGAGTCCAAACCTGATGTTCCTAACCTTCATTACAAGCTCAAATGACGGTTGACTCTACAAACTACCTCATCCTATCATTTTAGAGAGTCTATCATGAGCCTATTTTTGTATGTTTTGATATAAACGAAGACTTATCTACTTGATTGACAAATCCACATAAATTATTTCCCCTGGTTCTCTTTGGCACCCCTGTGCAAAACCCCAAAGAACCAGGCGTATTCTTTTTTAATGGATGTTGGCAACTTGAGTGAATTTAGTGTCTGTGCACTATATGAGGAATGTCAGTTGTCTGGAAAATTTGCTGGTTAAGTGGTTGACGTAGAACAGGTTGAGAACGTCAGTTTCAGTGTAAGACAAGAATCATCTTTCTCCAACGGTATCTTTTCAAATATTTGAAGATCTTTTGTAAAAGGAAATTTGCCCTTTCAGTTATATTGAATAAAAGATCTTGGGAAGATCTAGTTTCCATCACATCAACTCAGTACAAGCTTAAATACGGAGACAATTTTCACCAAAAAGGTACGCTCTATCTCCTGCAATTATTCTCGATCTTTTGCTCTTCTTTATCTCTCTGAACCTCTCTACCAAAAAGCTTCAATCTTTCTTCAATGACGTCACACCAGAACCCTAACCCCTCATCCCCCATTTGTGGTATTGAATCTCCATGAACCCTAGCCCTAAAGCTTGGGAAAGTCGTTGATCCCCAAACCCCGGCTCTGCTTTTAGCAGCCATTCAAACAACCAACAAACTTGCCACACCATTGATGCTTGAAGGTCCCGAATCCACACAAAATCAAGAACCGGATCCATCATCTCCAAATCCAATTGAATCCTTCACAATTTCTCAAGAAATACCTCTTACTCAAACCTCACCAGAAACCCTCGTCCCATCTCCACAAATTTTTCTACCCAATTCTCCGAAACCCACAGAGAATGAGCAAGAGAAAACCGAGACTTTTCTTGGGGTTGAGAGTTCCAAATCTCAAAACATGCAAGGAGAATTCGATTCCGTTCAGGAGGTAGTAAAATCAATTAAGGCTATGGAGTCTTAAGAAAGAGAATCAGAACCAATCGCCGTGGAGAAGACGACCACTGTACACTCACCGGGAAAAACTACTCAGGTCAATGACCTTAACCAAGTCGTTTACCCAGTCGACAAACTAGATTTACCTCTCCAGCCTCTAAATTTTGAAGGTCAAGATGACTCAGAACAAGGTACTCCTAGTGATACCAAGCTCTCTCTATTCAAATCTCTTGCATCCTCTTCTAAGGCAAAATCAAAAGAAGAAATTGCTAGGCAATTGTTTGTCTGAAAAATCCGATGAGGATGATGCGGTGATAACTAAGGAATCTAGAAAACCTAAGACTAGGGAGTCTAGTGCTAAGGTTACTAGAAAGAGAGGAAGGGAGGTATCTCCGATGGCAGTAGGATCCGAAGGTGGAGACTCTGTGGTCTCCAAGAAAACTGTTAAGTCTAAAAAGAGCAAGAAGGCGCCCACTCGATCAAGTGGACGACTTGCTACAAGTGGAAAACCTAAAAAGGGTAGTAGAGAAATCAAAGGCAAAGGAAGCAAGATGGCTGGACGTGATTTTGTCAAGGAACTCATCATGGACGATGAGTTCATCGAGTCAGCTGGTTTATAGGGTGTTTTTGAGTTATTGTCTGTTCAAGGGTGGACTCATCTGTTTCATGAAGAGGAAAGCTTCAATCCGGGGTTGGTGAAAGAGTTCTACAGGTCGTTGACTGTAGAGGACAAAGAGAAGATGACCATGGGTCATTATGAGTTAAATGGTGAGAAGTTCACCTTGTCAAGCATGGAACTGGCCACTCTTCTAAAATTTCCACACAAAGGTTTTGTAGAATATTACAAAGGTACATGGCCTGATGAAGTAGACTCGGCGGTGCTACTGAAAGAGGTTACACAGGTTGACGACGTTGAAAGTGGTCCCTTTGCCACTAATTCAATGTCTGCTGAGAGAAAAGTTCTCTTTACCTGGGTTATTAGCAACCTAATTCCTAGGGAACAAACGAGAAGTACGACCATGATCCAAGACATTCTTGTCATTGATAAGATTCTTCAAAAGGAACCAGTTAATCTTGCTCGCTTGGTGCTTCTACACATGGAATCTGTAAAGGATAATCCCACACATGCTCTCCCATACCGTTCTATTGTCAAGAAAGTGCTTCTTTATCATGACGTTTGAGGCTGAAAAAGAAGTGGAGCATGTTCGGCTTATGAACTCTGACATTCTTCGCAAGATGGGTTATAAGCTGATTAATGATCAATGGGTGTCAAGGGATGCAGGCAAGGATGTGGTTTCCGATGTTGAAATGGAAGATGCTGAGCTGGGTATCCATGCTATGGGAAGGGAAGCGAAGCAACCTGGTGCCATTATGAAGATGTTAGTTGAGCTCTAACGTCAGAACCAAGATTTGCTTGAGAAAGTTGGCCAACTCATGCGTGATCAATCTGCGTTGAAAACTGATGTTCATGACATATCTATTGCGCTCGATGATCTGATTAAGTCAGTGACTTAGATTGAGTAGCCAACATCCAGTTCCCTTTGTTTTTCCCTTGTACATCTACTATCTCAAAAACATCTCTTCGATTTCCTCTATGTGTTTGCTTTCTCTGTGTTGCATGTTAAGACTATTTTTTTTGCTGTGGTTTAATTTGTGTATGTACGTTGGATAAATTTCTTATTTACCCTCTTTTGATTATCTCTTTGTGCATGATTATTTAGAGCCATTCTTTTTGATGATGTCAAAAGGGGGAAATGGCTGGGGGTTTAGATAAAATAATGGGAATTTTTATGCTGAATTACATGTGGGTTATCCAACTTAGGGGGAACTTTTGGCTAAATTGAATATTATTGCATATCCTTTTTGAGTTTTGGTATTGCCTTGATGATACAGGATAGAAGAGTTTGTCACCATCAAAGAGGGGTAATTTGTTAGAAAAGCTGGAGGCTTTGATTTTGATGGTTCCAAACGTCTATCATGTGAACGACCTCGAGTGTTTGAAAAGAGTCGCCAACGTCAGTTAGGTTGTTGATGTGTGTTGAAGGAAGATCTCGGAGATCTTGAAGACGCGTGAGATCTTGGCAGTTTGGATAGTATATTCTTGTTTTAGGAAAGATCTCATGTATATCATATTGTAAGCAGATTGTTGCCTTTGCCCTAAGATGTTTTTATTGTAATCTTTTTATATGCTTAGGATGATTTTGTAAAGATAATGGAAATAATATCTTGCCATAACCGAATTGGGAGATATTATTCTCTCTTATCTGACCTAGTTTGTGTGTATTTAATCTATGGTTTTAGATTAGATAGAGCACGAACTCATACTCCATTTTGTGCTAAGAAAGAAATGAGAGTTCGAGAGAAAGACGTAGGCTTTTGTTAGATTGAGTGCGGGTTGTAGTTATTCAGTTCACAACTAGTTCTAGAGTGCTTGGGAAGTAGGTCTAGATCCAGCATGTTCGTGTAACTAATCCAAAAGATCAATAAAGCAAGCTACGACTTTTAATCCTTCCAAGCGAGAACTTGGAAGGGAGTGGTTTTCACCGTTGGTTGATTGAGTTGATCAAACAAGTGTTTCCACTATAAAAAAACTTCGTGTTCAAGTAAGTCTTTCTTGTAGTTCATTTCCGCTGCATTTACTTAAGAGGTTGACGACTTAGTTGAGGTCGACAACCTAGACGTACTAACGATCATACACTTCATTATTCCCCTTGCTCAATCCCATTAATTTCTCCATTTGATCCATTATGATCAAATCCCAATTTGAAGGTGAAAGCAATTCTATCAAAACGTCTCGTTTTGACCTAAATTGAGAATTTCGTTACAAATTTGCGTAGTTAACCCAAAGTTTAATAAGGATATTTGTAGAGGATTGAATAAGTGACATGTAGGCTTTTACGGAACCAAATTTCGTTAAGAAAAGAGTTTGCATTTCACATTTGAAATTTGTGATGCAAATGAGGAAGAAAGTCCTTCCCCCTTTGAATCCATTTTTTACAAAATTATACAAACGACCCCTCTAGTTTAACAAACGGGGCAAAAATACCCTTGCAATGTTCAACTTAACACTTATCCTTTACATACTTTATAAATCAAAGTCTTTAACCAACATAATATTTTCAAAACAATTCTTTTAGCTTAGAATAGTTTGCTTAAACACGTTTGAGGTCTTTTTCTCAAAATTTTAATTTAATTTTCTTTAACATATGAGTAAGGTCCATTAACTTCTCAAATAACCCTTTAGAGATTATTTCCTTGATTTTTATAAAATGATTAAGATAAGCAAATATACCATTAATACAAGGACGTTGCCACATATTATTTTATTAAATAGAATAAAAGGAACTTACATTAATGTCTTTCTTAAGAATGAGGGTTATTACATTAATATCCACTTAAAAAGAATTTTGTCCCCGAAACTAGAACAAGGTAGGACATGGAGAAGTACTAATTTACCTTACTCTAAAAGAGAGGGTTATTACATTAGTACGCACTTAAAAAGAGTTTCTTCCCCGAAATTAGAAGAAGGTATGACATGTTGAATTACTAATGTACCCTCCTCTAAACGAGAGGGATTATATTAATACGCACTTAAAAAGAGTTTCATTCCCGAAACTAGAAGATGGTATGACATGGAGAAATGGAGAATTACTAATGTACCCTACTCTAAAAGAGAGGGTTATTACATTAATGCCCAATTAAAAAGAGTTTAGTCCCCGAAACTAGAAGAAGGTATGCCATGGAGCATTACTAAGTACCCTACTCTAAAAGAGAGGGTTATTACATTAATACCCACTTAAAAAGTGTTTCGTCCCTGAAACTAGAAAAAGGTACGACGTGAAGAATTACTAATGTACCCTACTCTAAAAGAAAGGGTTATTACAACCGTCACTTTGATCGTTGTTGCTATCGCCATCAATATTGTCGTCGTCATCTTTAGTGTTGCATCCCCCACCATATAAATCATCATGTTTATTATTATATTAAATTAATTTTCAAGATATATTATATTATGAGTTATTATATCACAATAATATCTTAAATCTTAAAATGTAAATAAAAATAGTGTTAAAAACTAAAGTTTCAAAACTGAAAATTAATTTTGATTTTCTAGAAACAAAAAACAAAAAACTCATATGATTACCGAACATATCCTTAATAACTCTCTTTTATGTTGTGAAGACACGATAAAAGCTTTGGAACAAGCGCATATCTTTTTGGGAATTAGGTATGCCAATTTTCCTTTAATGGATTTCTTCCCTTTAGGAGATTTCTTTTGAACCCTAGAACAATGACTCCCTTGGAGTATTTATGGGCAAAGGTAAGCTACTTACCAGCTTCTAGGAGTGGGAGGTCACAAGTTTGCTTATGTTTATGCATGCTCAACCAACCTTGTAGCCTTTGCCAAGCGGCTTATGCGGTGCTCGATCATCATTGGTGCAATGTTAAGGGACCTCATGACCTCTTGGCCTCTAAGGTAGTAGTTGGTGAGTTGCTTGAAACCTCTAGGAAGTTGGGTATGAACGTCATGAGAACATGTGCTAACATTGCATCATGTCACATCTACGAACCCGACAATGGAACCAGACCATGTTAATTTAGCACACATCATGGCAATATATCATCGCTTTTGTTGATAATAGCATACCCTTCTACCATGGCTCGTTCGACGCCTTCAATTATCTACCATGTTTTCTAATTTAGGTGTTCCCACGTACTATCCTTAAGGTAGAAACTATAGAGGAACCTGAAGTGTCTTTGGTGGAGTTGGGTTGCTAGACCTCATACATGATGCGTTGTTAATCATTCCGCTTCATCGAGGAGACCAAGCTTGTCGATCGCGTGGCCGACTTTTTTTTATTTGTAATCTACGGTGAAGCATATGGTCATATTGCTCTCTTCACTTTCCACGCAATATTTTATTTGGTCGCCATCACTAACCCATAGACATAAAGCTTTTGGTAACGGTGGATCCCGACCTTATATGTAAAATGGCTAAAATCTCCGATATATTACCCATTTAACATCAACCTGGTGGAATTTGACATGTTATTAGATCTATCCACTTAACAACTTCTCTCGATCCTAGGCATGTTATATGTGCGGTTTTGCATGGGTTGGTTTTTTCTATAAATAGATTGAAGGCCTCATCCAGGGTTAGTTTCGGTTGGTAAAGAGATTGAGATGTTCACCACTTGTTGGGTTCATCTAGGGTAATCATGAGGACAGTCGGAAGCTTCACAAGGTAGCTTGGCAAGAGGTGACACAACCAAACAGTCATGGAGGTCTAAACATTAAGACCATGAGAAATCTGAATTTGTCTCTCATTGGTAAATTGGGGTGGAGATTATTATGGAAGAAGATAAAATGTGATCTAACATGCTTAAGAAAAAGTATGTTAGGAGAGCTATGAGTGCTTCGCATGTTGCTTCCCACATTTGGCGAGGAATTAGATGTGGTATTGCGGAGGTTCTCACAATGGGTTCCCAATGGCTTTTAGGAAATGGGAATTCCATCAACTTTTGGCATGACAAGTGGGCTACCAAACAACCTTTGCTGAATTTTGTTACTGAAGAGATTGATTGGATTATGATAGAGGATGTTGTTCCGAATTTTTGGGTGCCAAATGTTGGATGAAACCAGGGAATGTCGTACTCGTGTCTTCTTGTTGATATTCGAATAAAGCTATCAACGATTGAAATGGTACATGGAGTTCACTGGGAGGATAGTTTATGCTGGGATCACACTCCAAATGGAAATTTCTCGATTTCTACTGGTTATAAGGTTGCTCAGGGATTTGAGTGATTACCATTTTGCTGACAAGGAGATTTTTAATAAAATTTGGAAGTTGAAAGTGCCAGAAAGAGTTCGACATTTCATCTGGCTATGTATTAAAGGTGGTGTCATGACTAAGAAAGAAGGACAGAGGTGTCACCTAGGTCCTAATGAGGAGAGTATGTGTTGCAGAAATGGAGACAAAACAATGGAATACATGTTCAGAGACTATAATCTGGTGAGTGATACATGGAATGATTTTGATATTATTAACCATGATATCTCTTTTTTTCAGCCCCCCTTTGCTTCTTGGATCAGGAGCAACCTGTTAAGCAAGGAGGTGGTTGTAGGAAACTTGGATTGGAGCACTTGCTTAATTCGGATTGACCACATGGTGGACTTGGAAATGGAGGAACAATAGGTTTTTTCGAAACGAGTTGACGAATTTTAATAGACACGAATTCATTGTGAGCAGATACAAGGAGTATTTAGTTGCCATGAATGTGCAGGTTAATTCTAATCTCTCAACTCCTTAATTTTATTGTGATATCTCGTGGAAGCGGCCTATGCAGGGTTGGATCAAAATAAATACGGATGGTGCTATTAGACATGGTGGTCATGCGACAGCTTCTGGATTTATTAGAGATTACAACAATTTATGGAGAGGAGGGTTCGTTGACAATATTGGGTCATGTACTGTCCCTACGACAGAACTTTGGGGTATCTTGCAGGGGCTCAAGATGGCTTGGAACGAAGGATATCGTCAAGTGGAAATTGACTCTGATTTGGAGTTAGTTGTTGTTCTTATTAATAAAACTGTTAAGGATAATCATCCTCTAGCTTTTTAGCCTGGTAGCAAGTTGTTAAGGCTTTTTACGTAAAGACTGATCCGTGCATGTCCGACACATATTTCGTGAGGCGAATCAGGTTGCGGATTCCCTTGCGTCATATGCTTTTAATTTAGATATAGGACTTTATGTATTGCCTGTCTCTCCCGAGGGGGATTAATGCTTTACTTCTTGATAATGTTAGGAATCGGACTATCCCCCGTTTGCTGACTATTTAGCCCTCTTTTTTGTATTAATAAAATTTTCATTTAAGGAGTCGGAGAGTATTATCTCTCCTTCTACAAAAAAAAAGTGTCAACTAACCAAACCAGTTGTACTTAGAAGAGTGTGTTGAATATATAAGTTTTCCACGTCTAAAGATTGAAACTACTAGATAACCTAGCATATAAGCTGGCATGGTGAGGTACATATGCGCAACCCAATCTTTCGGCCATGAAAATTAATTATAAAAATAGAGTGAAAAAAGCCAAAAATTATTTAGTAAATAAACGTATCCAATCCATTCATATTCTCACATATCGTTCTTGCACGCATTCTCACGTTCATATGCGCAACCTCCTCCGTCCCGGTTTGTTTGTCCAAAAGAACGGTTTTTTTTGTTATTAAGATGGGTGTAAAGTAGTATTGATAATTGAGAAAGTGGGTAAAAGGGTAGAATGATTGAGGGTATGTGTTGGGCCCTCCGAAATTCGGCCCTAGAAGAATGCCACGCAGCCCAATATCAACGATCCGATTAAACCGCTGGAAAGAGAAGACGATGGAGCAATCAAAGCATGACGGGAATCTCGGACTTCATGGTCAAACAATAACGGCTATGCCATTAACGACGGGGGTGAAATCTCCGGGAGATGCTAGACGCTCTACCAACGGTCAGAAGGGGGGAGAAGAATATAAAACCAGGCTGAGGCGGAAGGAAGAGGACACTGAACACTGGCTCTTGAAACTCAATCTAGAAGCATAATCTCATCTTTGTTTTACCATTTCACTTCCATTCGAGCATTCTTGGATACTTTGGGGAGAGCTATTTACAATTACGATCGCAATATACGAATATCAACTTACTTATTATCTGTTTTCCATTCTTTATTTGATCCTACATCTTGCCCATAATTCATAACGCGTTACGATTGCTTTTTGGTTAGGATTTCCCTATTTTCAGCAGGTAACGTGTTAGTATGATTATCCTGCCAAAACAATTGGCGCCCACCGTCGGGTCTAGCTAAAAAAGGAGTCACGCTAAAACAACAGCAAGATCCGTCACATGGAGGGAATCCAAACTACGTACAGTCACGTAGGGGACCTAGACCATCATGAGGTCAATGGAGAAACGAACAACCAAGGTGACGGAACCGGAAACATAGACGGAACTGGAAACATAGACGGAACCGGAAACATAGACATAACCGGAAACGTAGGTGGAACGGGGAATGGTGATGGAGTCGAGCAAGGTTCTGGGGACACCAATGGCAATCCTGCTACTTCCGAGGGACGAGGAGCGGAAGGAGGCGACGCCGACATCATCACGGAGCTCCGATCATCAATGATTGCTCTTCGAAAGGATCTGGAAAGACAAAAGGAGGCTAATACCAGATTCACCGAGGTATACGAAAAACAAATTGAGACTTTAACTAATGAACGCAACTTGCTTCGATCGCAGGTACAATCGGCTCCAACCCGTCCTCGTGGAACCGATGTGGTAGAAGGAGTCGCAAGGCGCTTGGGCATGGACGATCCAAATCTCGTAACACCCGATGTTGTCAGACCAGTAACCGGGTATCAGGTAAACGGTAATTCCTTAAGGGCATACGGGAAGATACCGAGGTTTCCCAATTACGGGAACGCCTCCGAGCCTTGGAGGAACAAATTACTTAGGTCCCTGGGGCGCCTCAACCAATTGCGATGGAGAGTAGAGACGGGTACACTGACTTCCCCTTCGTACCTTCTATTGCAAGGGTTGATATCTCCCGGAAATATCACGTCCCCGACGTGCCTAAGTATGAAGGGGCGACAGATCCCAGTCAACATATAGCCGTATTCAAACAGGCTATGAATATCAGTACAGTCCGTTTTGATATGAAAGAAATTGTCATGTGCCGTTGGTTCGGGAACACGTTGTCTGGACCCGCTCTTAATTGGCATTCGCACTTACCTCTTGGAAGTATCTCATCTTTTGCCGAGTTAATTGACAAATTCAGGGTTAGGTTCACGAGCAGTCGACACGCCAAAAAGCGATCAGTCGATCTATACCGCTTGGTCCAAAGATCGGGAGAATCTCTGAAAGCTTTCCTTAGTAGCTACAATGAAGAATTGGTGACCATCGAAGGATGTGACGCCGCTACGACTGTGGAGGCATTCCGGAAGGGCATATCAATATGTAATCCTGAATTATACCGTGAACTAACTAAGTATCCTTGTTCCAACTTTGATGAGGTACAGGTAAAAGCTTTATCCCATGTCCGATTAGAGGAGGACGGCCTCTTTGTCGAGAAGACAACGAGCCCACATCGAACCGATCGAGACAGGGACGGCGGGACACAAGATACGCTCCGTATCCCACGGCACCTCATGCTAAGACCACCATAAATGCCACCATGTTTAGACAAAGTGACAGATACGAGAATCTTCGGCTGCCTCCGAAACTCTCCCACTACAATTTTCGCGTAGATGCAACTGAAGTGGTCCGAACCCTCAACACCATGGGAGACACTGTTAAATGGTCTCGAAAGAGTAACATGCCGGCACATCAGAAAGACAAGACCAGATGGTGTGATTTCCACTTCGATCATGGGCACCGTACCAACGAGTGTATCGCGTTACGAAAAGATGTAAGCGAACTACTACGAAGGGGGCATCTCAGAGAATTAATATCGGAAAAAGCAAAAGAGCAGTTGGACCGTAGCAGGGAAAAAGCCACTTCACCACCCCCGCCGAAGCACACTGGAGTAATCAACGTCATTATAGGGGGGTCAGAGATCTGTGGTATAACCTACTCCGCAGCCAAACGGATCGCAAGGGATAGTAGGAGAGAGTGCCCAAAAGCACCATCGCGAACAAGTCTCGCCATGATGCCAATCACCTTCGACGATGTCGAAGAAGAGGAAGTTCACCACGACTGCTTGATAATCTCTCTGACCATAGCTAACTTTATTGTCAAAAGGATTTTAGTTGATAATGGAAGCTCTACTAACTTACTCATGTTGGACGCCTTATACAGCTTAGGTTTCGGGATGGACGATATCACCAAGAAGTCAACAACTCTGGTAGGCTTCAGTGGAGAATCACGCAACACGCTCGGGGAGATATCACTACCTACCGTTGCGGGAGGAGTCAACTACCAGGTAAAATTCCAAGTACTCAATTGCCCGTCGCCATTTAATGTCATCTTAGGCAGGCCATGTATACACGGGATGAGAGCAATTCCCTCCACCTATCACCAATGTGTGAAGTTCCCGACACCTTGGGGAATTCAAGAGATTAAGGGAGAACAAAAGCTGGCACGGGAGTGTTATTCCATAACAATGAAGGCTACAACCTCAAAGAGCCCGCAGCTTGGAACGGGGAAGAAGGCATCGGATTAGCAATTAAAGGACTGTAGAATGACTACTAGCTATGCAAAGCCGGAGACACCCGAGCTCCAAGAAGTGGCCCTTGATCCATTGGAGCCATCCAAGAAGATTCAAATAGGAGCCGATCTGGAACCGACTTTACGTGAGCAAATAGTGGAATTTCTACGGTCCTACAAAGATTGTTTCGCTTGGTCGAACGAGGATATGGTAGGCATTGATCCTAGTGTGATTAGCCATGCCTTGAATGTCAATAAAAAGGTGCCACCAGTGAAGCAGAAAAGGCATAAGTTCGCTCCCGAGCGAAATCAGGTAATCAATGACGAGGTAAAATCCTTACTCGAGTCTGGAAAAATTAGAGAAGTACAATACCCCGATTGGCTCGCGAATGTGGTTGTCGTTAAAAAGAAAAATGGTAAATGGCGTGTTTGCGTAGATTTTACCGATCTAAACAAAGCATGCCCTAAAGATTCATTCACTTTGCCTCACATAGACGCAATGGTGGACGCGACGGCAGGGCATGAACTTTTGACCTTCATGGATGCGTTTAGTGGATACCACCAAATAATGATGCATCCTGACGATCAAGAAAAAACCACATGCGTAACCAATCAGGGAACCTATTGTTATAAAGTTATGCCCTTTGGGTTAAGGAACGCAGGTGCTACTTATCAGAGATTGGTTAATAAGATGTTTCAGGAAAAGCTGGGGGATACGATGGAAGTATACATAGACGATATGTTGGTCAAATCACTAAAGGCGGAGACCATGTTAATCACCTAAGAGACGCGTTCGAGATTCTGCGGAGCTACAAAATGAAGTTGAACCCCACCAAGTGCTCTTTTGGAGTAACGTCAGGAAAATTCCTCGGTTACATAGTGACGCAGAGGGGGATCGAGGCGAGTCCTGAACAGGTCAAAGCAATAATGGAGCTGCAATCACCAAAGTGTGTCAAAGACGTCCAGAGGCTAACAGGGCGAGTAGTTGCGCTAAACCGGTTCATATCAAGATCCTCAGACAAGAACAAACTGTTTTACGACATTTGGAAGAAAAACAAGTCGTTCGAATGGACAAAAGAACATGAAAAGCCTTTGGGGAATTGAAAAAGTATCTATCCAATCCGCAGGTGTTATCCAAACCTAAGCCAGGAGAAAACTTGTATGTATACCTAGCCGTGACCGAGGTAGCAGTAAGTGCAGTCCTGATCCGAGAAGAGAATGGAGATCAGTTGCCCATCTATTACGTAAGTAAAACCTTGCTTGATGCAGAAACGAGGTATTCCCCCATGGAAAAATTAGTGTTCTCTTTTGTAATGGCTTCTATAAAGTTACGTCCCTATTTTGAAAGTCATTCTATAATTGTGAGAACTAATTATCCGATGAAAAGTATCATGTCAAAGCCAGAATTGTCAGGTCGGCTAACGAGATGGTTAATTCACTTAAATGGTTACGACATCACATACGAGCCCCGAACAGCAATGAAGTCTCACGTGTTGCCAGACTTTGTGGTCAACTTCACTCCTACCACTTCAGAAAACGAAGACCAAGGTGTGCTGCAAGTAACAGGAAACAGCAAGTGGTTGATGCATACAGATGGAGCGTCAAACCAGATAGGTGTAAGATTGGGGGTAGTCCTAAAGTCACCACAGGGGGATTGGATAGCCCAAGCTGTTCGATGCACATTCAAGGCTACTAACAACGAAGCAGAATACGAAGCACTTATTGCGGGATTGCTTATCGCCAAAGATCTGAATGTACAAGAAATCGAGATAATTTGTGACTCGTTGCTTATTGTAAATCAAGTTACAAACTCATATGTTGCCAGGGACTCAAAGATGAAGGCGTACTTAGAAAAGGTTCAAGAAATCGTAAGGCACTTCAAACTGTTCGAGATAAGGCAGGTTCCAAGAGATGCCAACACACAAGCAGATGCTTTAGCCAACCTCGGATCCGTAATCGACCTAAGGGAGTACGACAAGATACCTTTCGTATATCTTG
The DNA here is from genome assembly GCA_964016875.1 of Fallopia convolvulus. Taxonomy (NCBI): domain Eukaryota; kingdom Viridiplantae; phylum Streptophyta; class Magnoliopsida; order Caryophyllales; family Polygonaceae; genus Fallopia; species Fallopia convolvulus. The sequence goes on along the minus strand of OZ024719.1, from coordinate 47,172,902 downwards.
ACGCACCATCTATAACCAAAGAAGCAGACATGTTAGAAATTCGAAGCTCCGATGAAGACAAGTCATGGGTAACCCCTTATCTAAAGTGGTTACAAGATGGAGTATTACCAGAAGACAAGGAAGAAGCTCAACGACTTGTTTAAGTGGATGTCGTCAGGGTTACATGCACGATGCGTAAAGGAAGAGGAGGTACAAAAGGTGTTACAAGACATACATGATGGGGAATGCGGAAACCATACAGGGGGTCGCAACTTGGCGAAGAAGACAAGCAGGATGAGTTACTATTGGCCTACCATGAACAAAGACGCAGTGGAGTTTGCTCGCAAATGTGACGCGTGCCAGCGTCATGGACCTACACCACACCAACCTTCTGAGTTGTTGCATCCCATAACATCTCCTTGGCCATTTATGAAATGGGGGATGGATACTGTGGGAAAACTACCTCCAGCTTCTGGGTAACGTGTTTACATCTTGGCGATGACCGACTACTTCTCCAAGTGGATTGAAGCCGAAGTTTTCAAAGAAGTTAAAGACACCCAAATTATCTCCTTCATAAGGAGAAACATCCTGAGCAGATTCGGAATACCATCCATCATAGTCTGCGACAACGAGTCTCAATTCATCAGTGACAAGACAAGATCATTTTGCCATCAGTACAACATACAGTTAGTGATGTCAACGCCTCGTTACCCACAGGCCAATGGGCAAGCAGAAGCAAGTAACAAGGTGATTATTAACAACTTGAAGAAGCGGCTCAAAGAAGCAAAAGGGAAATGGGAAGATGAATTACCCCTTATCTTGTGGTCAGATTGAACAACTCCCAAGACAGCAACGGGTCATACACCTTTTCCCTTGGTCTATGGATGTGAAGTCGTACTACCAGTAGAAGTAACTTTGCCTACAGTCCGGTACGGACTTACCACTGAGGAGTCAAACCTGTCCAACCTGTTACATCACTTGGACACGGTTGACGAGTTACGAGATGAGGCTTCAATTCGAATGGCGGCATACAGGCAGGGGGTAGCTCGGAGTTACAACAAACGCGTTAACGCCAAGGTGTTCCAAGTGGGAGATTGGGTGCTAAGAAAAGTCTTTCAGAATACGCAAGAATTAAATGCTAGCAAATTGGGAGCAAATTGGGAAGGGCCATACCTGATTACGAAGATCGTAGGACAAGGAGCCTATGAATTAATGTCGCAAGAAGGAAAAGCGGTCATTAGAAGCTGGAATGCAATGTACTTGAAGTTGTACCACTTTTGAAACACAACGAGTTCTGATAAGGTAATTTGCATTAAAATTTTCCTTTTACATTATGTTATTTCATCTTCATACATACACAAGTACAACGATGTCAACAATATCAAAGAAAATTAACAAGGGATGCCTTGTGACGTTACAGGCCAAAACATAGGCCCTCGCCTTATGATCAGGCAACGCTGTGCACACTACGACTAGTCAAAAGATGCAAGAGACGAGAACAAGTAACAAGTATTCTAGAGCAAGTGGAATTTTCATTTGTAATACGATTCACGAAGTTGTTACAAAGAAGTTTACATTCAGACAAATACGACATTCTCTCTCTCCGCATCTAACATAAAAAGCGCTATACAAACAAAGAATCCATTGTAAAAGTTACAAGTACATGTGTCAAACAAGCCGACTTCTCCACGAACGTGTTGATCTTTCTTCTTCGATGATGAACCTGCTTACCTGCAAAAAATCAAATGCAAATCCAAGGCAATGGCAACAAATAAAGTATTATCAAAATAAAACCCCATAAACCAACACGGGGCACAAACTTGTCCACGATAGGGCCCTAGAATAAAGCGGCCATACAAAACAAGAGTTTAAAGAACCCCAACACGCTGGGGGTAAGAAGTTGTTCGGAATTCAAAAAACAAGGACAAAAGGAGATCATTCTTCAGGTTGGTTGTCCCTTTCCACTTGGGCGACCACCTTGGCAACGGAGGCAATATCATCAATGACCGAAGACTTTTTAGCCGCTATCACCTCGTCAGAAAACAGGCTCTCGAACAACTCCCTCTCCTTCACAGCATCCCACGAAGTATGCCTCCCCGCCGCGAACTCCTCCGTCATTTCCACTCGAGCTCGGCAGGACCAGTAGTCTGCAGTATCTTCAATTTCTTTAGCCAAAGCTGCTTCTTTACCGGAAGAGACCACAAACTTTTCTTCCCACTCTTTGGACTCCTTAGAAACCCTCTCGAGATTATTCATCGAGTCGCGAACCTTCTTATCCAAAGCGGTCTTCTCGTGTCCTAAGATGCTGCTTCTGTCCTTCTCGAGCTGAAGACTGATCTTACTCTGGGCCAATTGATCGGGGAGATCCTTGAAAGCTTCAAAGGCAGAAAGAGAAAGTTGCAAGCCCTGCATAGGAAAAGGAAAAAGTTAGGTAACGAGTAAGGGATGAAATAAGAGTAGATGGAGAAAACATACCTGCCATTGTGCCGCCAGAATTTCGCCAAAAAATTCCGAGAAAGAAGATTGGTCCTCCTTGCCGCGAGAACATCCCACATGAAGAGGTGCCAAGGAACTCAGGCACTTTTCAACAGCCATATCAAGGGACATCATTGTCTTTGGGAGATCAGAAAGGGTCGAGCATGCTCTTTTCTTAGGAGAAGAAACCCGAGCCTCAGAAGACTTCTTAGGATCTGAGATCGTCAACGCGGTATCTGCCGTTGAAGCTGATTCAGCCTTCCTCTTCCTCCAAGCTTCAACTCGTTCCATGGTAGTCAGCGCAGTGGTAGAACGGGTAGTCCTTGAACCTGACGCCACGATAAAGGCAAGATTTTTAAAAAAAGAAGAAAAGAGAAGTAAGAGTTACTAAGGGGAAGAGAGAAAGACTTACTCGACATCTCAGTTTCTTCGGGCTCTGCAGAACACGCCTTTACCAGATCAGGATAAGATCGTTCCTCTAACGAGAGAGCTTCGATATGATTAATGACCTGGTACGACACCGTGCGGGGTTGAGGAGTAGTAAGATGTTCTGCAACAGAAAATGCTTAGTGGTTAGATCTGAAAAGAAGCCAACGAGTTCAAAAGGGAAACACTAAAGAAAAATTTATCGGCCCAGCCCCGATCAGATTTGGATATATTGAAGACTAAATCGGACTTATTTGTAAAGGATTTCAATGTTAGACGACCCGGACCACCTTTGGAAAGACGATAATTCAGGAAAAAATCGACAGCTTTGAAAGGGAGGCCATGAGAAGAGCACAGTTGGTCAACGGAAAGAAGAAGTCTCCAAACCTGCAGAAGTAACTGCCCCGGAGAAACATTGAGGGTGGACAGGAAGTCGATGACCAAAGGAGAAAATGGGAAACGATGGCCAATACGAAAAGGGTACTCATACAAGTACACCCAATCGTTGGCATAGAAATCTGCGTAAATGCCAAGGGGAGGAAGAAACACCTCTGCATGTGACGGAAAACCCACAGAAAGAGCAAAAATTTGGGGGTCTTCAGAAGTGCTATTCCTCCGATGATAGGGGGTGAGAAGACCGGAAGATGTCAGGGAAGGAGGAAAGGTGGGTTCAAGGCAGTAGAGGGAAGGAGATTCCGAGGACGCCATAATTTGGAAGAAGAGGAGGTTGAAGACGAAGAAACAAAAGAAGGGAAGAACGTACCTGGACACCGAGAAGCACAATTGAAGTCTTTGAGAGCCATCATAACAGCTTTAAATAAGGGTTGATTGGACGTGTTCTGAATTGCTACAACTTCCGAGACACTAAATTAAAAACCCTAGGAAAGTGGAGGCGGGAATTTCCCCGGGTTTGGGGGTATTGTTGGGCCCTCCGAAATTCGGCCCAAGAAGAATGCCACGCAGCCCAATATCGACAATCCGATTAAACCGCTGGAAAGAGAAGACGATGGAGCAATCAAAGCATGATGGGAATCTCGGACTTCATGGTCAAACAATAACGGCTATGCCATTGATGACGGGGGCGAAATCTCCGGGAGATGCTAGACGCTCTACCAACGGTCAGAAGGGGGGAGAAGAATATAAAACCAGGTTGACGCGGAAGGAAGAGGACACTGAACACTGGCTCTTGAAACTCAATCTAGAAGCATAATCTCATCTTTGTTGTACCATTTCACTTCCATTCGAGCATTCTTGGATACTTTGGGGAGAGCTATTTACAATTACGATCGCAATATACGAATATCAACTTACTTATTATCTGTTTTCCATTCTTTATTTGATCCTACATCTTGCCCATAATTCATAACGCGTTACGATTGCTTTTTGGTTAGGATTTCCCTATTTTCAGCAAGTAACGTGTTAGTACGATTATCCTGCCAAAACAGTATGTTTGTAATTTTATAGGGATAAAAGATGTAAAGTAGTATTGGTAATTGAGAAAGTGGGTAAAAGATGATATTAAGTAAGAATAATAATGTAAGAAAAATATAGATATAAAAGGAAAGTGAATAAATAAAAGGGACATCCAAAAAGGAAACTGGACAAACAAATGGGGCAGAGGGAGTAATAATTTGGCACATATAAAAAACTATAGCTAGCTCTTTTTTCGGGGGAAAAAAAAACTATAGCTAGCCCGATATAACACTAAATATATGCAACTTAACCCGTTGCATGTATCTTAGTTAATGATACATTAAGTAGTTCATGAGGATTTTCGACAAATGAACTCCTCCATCAAAGAGCTAGAGCTAGCTTACATAAAAGCTGTGTACGTGCATGGTGAAATAATAGGACTAGTTTGAGTAAAACAGATGAATTAATCACACACTTCTTTCCAACATCTGTTGAAACCTCTTAAAGGACTCCAACTTCTGCAAACGAATCTGCTCCTTAAACCTCTTGATAAACAAATCCGCCACATCATCAATCTCGTTCTCCAGGACGAAATCTTGGCCTTGATTCTCCTTGGAGTTCTTCACCATATCAATCACCGATCCATCTCCTTGCACAACCTCGTCGTCTTCATCTCCTAAGTCGAATAAATGATTCAGATCCGGGAACTCCTCCTCCTCCTCCTCCTCCTCCTCATCACCATAGCTAAATGAATTATCATTCAATGATGACGCGTTGTTGTTGTGGAGGACAATAGCTTGGCTTTCGGCCTCTTCGAATTCATTGTGGGGTTTTCTATCGATCAAGGCGTGGAATTTGTGGGAGATTGAGCTCAAGAGAGATGGCCGACTTTCGTTCTTGAGCAATGAGAAGAGTACGAGGCGTGCTCTAATGGCGTCCGCTTTGGTTTTGACGCCCATGATCTTGGCTTTATCGCTAATCGAGCTTAGGAACGAGATTATGTGCTTTACCACACTTGAAGCTTTCTTCTTCATTTTTGCCTTCCCTGTAGTATTGAAAACATACATGAAATAACAAATATGTACACTATATGTATAGCTAGGATCCGTTACTTCAAAGGAAAGAAAAGCATAAATGTCTTACGTACGTACCTTAGCGCAATCAAAGATAAAGAAGAAGAACAAGGGTCAAAGTGAAGAGTTGGGTTTGCAAGTGTACTTATAAAGAGATCAGATCATATGATATTCTGTAAAAAGAAGTCTGCAACATGGTTTATGTGGCGATCATGACGTTTGTTTTGGCTTTTGGGTATTTTCTGAGGCAGTTTCCTGTGTTCGTCTAAATTGACCTAAATTTAATTTCCATGTGCAATGAGGTTCCAAAACGTTAAAGCGGGGAGGTAAGTAGGTAAAAGAGAGAGGCGGAAAAGCTGAAGGGAATCTATTTAGTGGATTGGTTTAGAGGTTGCTTTTTCATACTGAACAGCATTATGAATCATGTAATTATATAAATATATGGCCGCTAAGCTATAAAGTAATTTCTTCTCTTGGTCATCTTTCTCTTTTGCTAGTGGACAGTCCAGTCAGTACAACCTAAAAAGAATAGTGAAAAGAAGCGGAAAAAAATAACTTAGGTGAAATCGGAAATCTTAGAAAGTTAAGGCGGTGAGTTTTGGATGCAAATCCTCTATTTGTATTTTATTTTAATATTTTAATTAGTTATATAAATATTAAATTAATGTAAAAAAATTTTTAAAATTTATATTTATATTTTAAACAATTATATGAATATATGTGCAAATTTATGTCTTCAAAATCATACTATAAAATTTTTACTTTCTTCAAAATTTGCGGGTTTTGATTTGCTCAATTTTAGGTATTTGCATACCTTCAGTCCTTCACTCATATTCTTCCGTTTTTTTAATCTAAAATGGTATTGCTTAATTTTAGAGACTTCTATGAAAAGTGAAGTTTTTTTATTATAAAGTTAAATGGATTTTCTAATATGAAATGAGATTGAAATTGGCATTGGGCTTGAACCAATAGATTAAAGCACAAGTGTGGGATATAGATTTTCAGAAAAAAGAATGGATGTATTGCATTAGGATGTAAAAATCACAAGCTCACTTTCTATTATGATCCGTCTCCAACGTAGAACCTATAAGATTGCTTATGTTGAATTAGTGTTAGAAACTAACATTGGAACAACGATTCTCTTTATCACTTTTGATGATAACAAACGTTATTAGAAACTAAACTTTTACCTAAGTATTTCAAGAAAAAATAACATCTTACATGAACTATGAGGAAAATAGTGAACAAATGCCATGGAATTGTTTCCTACATACGTGGCATATTAGAAGAGAAAAAGAGTCTTCGTGGAACTGACTTGGGTTGTAAGTAAATAAAAGGACCAAAGCGTCTTAAAGAGGGTACACTGGTCATTAAGAGCTATTTCTTGCACCCCAAGTGAAAAAGGATATAAGAGTAATTTGATGGAATTCACCCTTATAAGAGAAAACGATGAAGCTAGATCAAATCAAATCATTTACCGAATGAACTGTTTTCACTTGAAAGCAATGAGAGACTAAGAGTGATCTAAGAACAACAAGGAAGAATCCAAAAGAAGAAAGTCCAGAGTTGGTCGATGGCGAGTCCGTGAACTTGACATCGGTGTAGAAGATAGTTCTGGTGCTAATGGGAACTGCACTATGCAGTTGCGAGGTTTGATTACTTTATTCAAGCATTATAGTGATCTTAGGAACTATATAGTGAGATTCATTAGTACCGTTGAAATTTGGTGATTGCTAGCAATAGAGAAGTTTGGATCTCTATCTTATAACCCAGGAACTATCGTTTAATAAAGTTCTCATTCAAAATCCTCCAAGGGAGAAAGAGGTTTATCCATTCAACTTGTTGGTTGAAGTGGGGTTCCTCTATACTATGTCTTTTACTTTTTGTTTTTTCTTTTCTATTGCATAAGGGAACTGTCTTTGGAACAATTCTCGCTTGTTTGAACTAACACCCTTCTATGATCATACAATTGGTATCAGAGCCTTGTGCTCTAGATTGTTCGTGTAGTTACAGGATGTCAACGGAACTCAATGCTATCGGATATGGGAACAATAAACCACCTAGATTGATTGAAGGCCACTTTGAACGATGGCAAGAATTGATGAAAACTGGATGCGCAATCATGATTACCATGCGTGGATGGTAATTGAGACAAAACCCAACATGTGTGCAATGGCCTTAGGAGAATCCAACATGTGTGCAATGGCCTTAGGACTCCAACTTCTTAAGTTAATGGGCAAAACCCAGAGGAATGGGCAAAACCCAACATGTGTGCAATGGCCTTAGGAGAATCCACTAGGGAACAACCCGGTGAGGTAACCACTGAAACCATTCTTGATTTTCTATCTAGTTTGGACAAATATGAACTTCTTAAGTTAATGGAAAAGCTTGTGAGAGAGAACATTAAATTACAAAAGAAGTTTGATGAATCGGAACACCATATTGTTGAATGTGTTGGTCTTGTGTCTTGTTCCAATTGTGTGGAGCTTGTGGAAAAACATCACTCCACTCTTACTGACTACCATAGCCTTAGGAAATAAGTGTCTAACTTAAATGATAGAAAATGATGAGTTCCTACAAAAACTGAATGACAACAAATGAACAATCTAAGTCTAGAGAATGTGAAATCTAATGATTGTTCCATATGTGATAAACTAAGGAATGAACTTGCCTCCCTAAAGATCACCAACAATGATCTCAAGACTGACCTTATAGCTCTGTCCCTAGAAAAGACAATCTCCTTAATAACCTTGAAAAAAGTGAGGGAAATAGGGTAGTTGATATTGCTGAATTCACTTTTGTCCCTTCTAGGAATGTGATTGGGTATTCTAGAAACACCACTAGAATAATAAAAAAATCTTGACCTTATATTAGTGAGAGTGGAGTTCTAGAAATAAAAACTCAAAAAAAAATAAAAAAAATGCCCATCTTGAGGAAAGAATCAAAATTCCGGAGAGTGGAACCAAAGGGAACAAAGAATACTATACTAGAAAAACTTCTCACCAAATCTATGTTAAGAGTGCCAAGGGAAATGGTTCCAAAGTATTATGCAAAGAGACTATTGAGAGAAATCGAATTCAAAAACCTCATCCTAAATATTACCTGGGGGAGTACTACAACACATGTTGCACTTGTGGGAATCATGGACATTACAAGGAACAATGTCAAAAGGGTAAAGCTAGTTCTAGGTGCAGAGAAGTTGTGGGAGACACCATGGTTGTTGCAAAAGTTTAGGAACTCTGAGTTTTCAAACTCATTTCCATGATCCATGAATTTTTTAACACCCGAAGGTAGACACAGACTTAATCCTAAACTAGAAGATCTTATTACCTTCAACTTCATTCCCAAGCTCACTTTGGTTATTTGGAAAGCATGGCTCGAACTATTATGCTAGAGAGTGGAATGCCACAGAGCTTCAAGGCAGAAGCTAACTCAACTGTTATGCATATCCTAAACACGGGCATGATTCGTTCTCTTCTCTTAAAAACCTCTTATGAAATAATCAAGGGTAGGAAACCAAACATTTCCCACCTAAAAGTTTTTGGATGCAGGTGTTATATTCATAACAATGGGAAAGACAATCTCGGAAAATTTGATCTAAGCAATGATGAAGGAATTTTCATAGGATACGCTCTACAAAGAAAGGTTATATGTGTATAAAAAGAAGACCAAAAAGTTATAGGAAAGTATCCACATTGTATTTGACGAAGACTTCATTCCACATGGAGTTGTTCCTCAACCGAAAGCACTTGGAAAGATCATTGAACTATTCTCCATCCTAGATGTTAGAAAAACTGAAGGCTTTGATTTTGATGGTTTCAAATGTCTATCACGTGGACGACCTCGAGTCTGTGAGCAGAGTCGCCAACGTCAGTCAGGTTGCCGACGTGAGTTGAAGGCAAACATAGAAGATCTTGAACACGTGTGTGACCTAAGCCATATATCATTGTATCTTGTTTTATGCTTAGGATGAGATTATAAAGATAAGACAAATATTACCTTACCATAACCGAATTAGAAGATGATATTCTTTCTTGTCTGACCTAGTTCTAGTGTGCTTGTTAGATTGGTCGAGGGTTGCAATTAGATGGTTCACAAGCGTTCTAGTGTGCTTAGGGAAGTAGGACTAGTTCCGGGGTGTTCTTGTAATCAATGTAATAGATCGATCAAGCAAGCTACGACTTTTAATCCTTCCTAGTGAGAACTTGGAAGAGAGTGATTTTCACACTCGATTGATAGAGTTCATTGATCAAGTGTTTGCACTATAAAAATCATTGCGTTCAAGTAAGTCTTTCTTGTAGATTAAATTTCCACTGCATTTACTTAAGAGGTCGACAACTTAGTTGAGGTCGGCGACCTGGACGTACTAACGATCCTACACTAGAAGAGGAACTAGACGAAGATGATGATAGTAGAAAATAAAGATGGGCTCTGCTTATCCAACAGGAAATAATTCCTCACCTCCAAATGACAACGATGATGAAGAAGATGGTCCCTTGAATGAGCACTTTGAAGATCCCATCTCCAACGACTCCTCTCCGGAAGAGGATGACTCCTAGTCTCAAACTTCGTTAGACAACTTAAACCCTAGAAATAATCCAAAGCATGAAACAAATGTGGCAAGCTCAAGTGCTCAAGGGGAACTTGCAGAAACACCAAATCCTATTACAATCTGGAACTACCATCAGAAAAAGGATCATCTTATCGACAACATCATCAAACCATATGAAAGGGAGTATAAACTCGATCATCTATTCAACTTTTTTTCTTTTAGTGCTTTTGTGTCTCTTGTTGAACCTAAAAATATTAAAGAGGATCTACAAGATCGAGATTGGATACAAGCAATGCAAGAAGAGCTTCATCAATTTGAAAGGAACAAAGTCTAGAAGTTCGTTCCAAGACCAAAATACAAGAATATCATTGGAACTTGATGGTGTTCCAAAACAAGCTTCATGAGACAGGAAATGTGTCTAGGAACAAAGCTCACTTGTAGCTCAAGGATACAACCAAGAGGAAGGAATCAACTATGATGAAACGTTTGCTCATGTTGCCAGAATCGAAGCAATCCGTCTTCTCATCACCTTTGCAACTTTTAAGGATTTAAATTGTTCTAAATGGATGTAAAAACAACTTTTCTCAATGGCTATCTTCAAGAAGAAGTGTATGTCAAGCAACCACCTGGATTTGAAGATGAAGACCATCCAGATCATGTTTACTTTCTTATAAGAGCATTGTATGGACTCAAGCAGGCACCTCGATCATGGTATGACAAGTTTGCAAAGTTCCTATTATCCAAAGGCTATCAAAGAGGTTCAATCGACAAAAGTCTTTTCCTGAAGAAAGAATCGGGTGACATCTTAATAGTTCAGGTTTATGTTGACGATATTGTTTTTAGTTCCACTAACCCCTTGATCATAGAAAGGTTCAAAGTAAAATAAGTAGTGAATTTGTGATGAGTATGGTAGGGGAACTAAATTTATTCTTGGGACTGCAAATCTCATAAACATTAGAAGGAACCAAAATTCATCAACAAAAGTACATCAAAGAGATGATGGGAAAGTATAGGATGGAAAAATCAAGACCCATTTATACTCCCATCTCTCCCAACACAAGCCATGATGCATATGAAGGAGAAACAAATGTAATTAAAAGTTGAACGGAGGGATGATCGGTTCCCTTCTCTATCTCACAACGAGCTAACCTAATATTATGTTCTTAGTATGATTGTGTGCACAGTTCCAAGCAAATCCCAAAGAGTCTGATCGGAAAGAAGTTAAGAAAATCTTTAGATACCTCAAAGGAAGAGATAACCTCTATTTGCGGTACCTAAGGAATAGTTCCTTCAAACTTGTTGCCTTCTCCGATGTCGACTTTGTAGAACACCTTGTACATCGAAAGAGCACGTTTGGCATGGCACAATTCCCGAGAGATTGTCTTGTTTCTTGGGATCAAAGAAGCATAATTCTGTGGCACTATCCACTGTTGAAGTTGAATATATTATCGATGATGCGTACTGTTCCCAAATACTTTGGCTCAAATATCATCGGAATTGTCCCTCTCAAGTGTGATAATAATAGTGCAATTAACATCTTTAAAAATCATGTGCATCCCTCCAGAACTAAGCACATTGAGATTAGGAATCATTTCCTACATGATCACGTAGAGACAGGTTCCATAGAGAAGGAACATTGCAGAACTGAGGATCAAGTTGCAGATATTTTACCAAGGCTCTGGATAGACAAACCTTCGGAGCGTTTTAAGGATGATGATTCTCTTAAATTAAACAAGTCCTGATCCACTTTTTCCCTTAAGGATTGACTAGGTTAGATTTAGCATGACTAGGGAACTATGTGTGAGCAATTTTCATTTGTAATATTTGCATTATCTGCTTTAAAAATTTTCAATAACTCTTGCTTGGGAACTATTACTTTAGCATGTTATTTTTTTGGCCCAAAATGATCAACCTGATCTTGTCTAACCCGCATTACAAACCGAAATGACGGTTGATCCTATGAACTCTCCACTAAACTTGGTCTATGTAAATGTTTCCTTTGATCATGTTATGTTTCCCTTGCCTTATTTCAGTTTCGAAACGAAGAAGGGAACTTCAGTTTTAATACTTGGGAACTTCCAAGGTTCACATAGAAGAATTTGAATCTTTGAAAAATGGATTCTTGGAAAGAGAAAATGGTTGGTAAATATGTAAAAAATGGGACAGTTTCTTGATAAAGAAGAATAAATTTTGACCGCACATCATCAACGCCAACTGGTCCCCTAGTGATCTCTAGACACTTGGAGAACTTTGACGGAAAGTATAAAGCCTTGGGTGACTTTGGATGGTAAAATCCGAGGTCACTGGCGGTAACACCTATCGTTGCAAAACAGGGGTTTTACAGAAAGAATCTAGTTTGTGCTAATAAAAATCCTTTTAGTTACCTTTTGGAGTAATTAGGTACGAGTTTTGAGGAAGGAATTGCTCTCCAATATGCTTTCTCTTCAACCCTTTACTTAACCCTTCTCTCTCTCCATCTTTCCATCGTCTTCCTCCATCTTCCGAAAACCCTAAATCCCCGTTCAACCAGTGTGTTCAATTAGTTAAATCCATCATGACATTGCTTTGTTGATCATTAATTATCTGGATTCTCACTTCACTTGAATAATCTATTGTGGATTATGACCCTACTAAGGATTACGACCCGAGCTTCTAGATTCAATTAGACAACAGCATAACAATTCAAGTTATCAATAAAAACAAGCACTTAGAGCAACCAGATCTAAGTGACTTGTAAATTTATTCCCTTTTGTAACCAACTAGTCCAACCGGTACTAAGTTGATTAAAGTTCTACTCTTGATCAAATTAACTCCGACCGGTAATTAATAAGATTTACTTATAACTAGAAATTCAATTAGGTGATCAATCTAACAAAACCCTAGTGTAGATTCAATTAAGCATAGGGAATAAACTCTATTCAAGTTTGTTGAGAATCAATCAAAGCTCGCAACTCATGCAAATCATGACTTCAATTAACTAACAAGACACAATGGAATTTAGCAACTCATAATTAGATTAAGGAAAACTTACAAATTAGTTTAAAGATTGCTCCTTGAGAAAAGCTCTCTCAAAACAAACCCTAGCCTCCAAAATTGTCTTCTAAGTTATCTAAGAAAAGGTCAAAGACAAGGTTTAAATACCCTAAGACTATATAAGATCGATTATCCCCAAAAATACATCAAACACGTCTGAAATTATATCATAAAATCCCATCGCGAAGGCCATTTAGTCGGCCCAGCTTCTCCGCGTGAAAACAAGGTGCGCAGTCTTGTATGGGGGTGCGCGGTCTCGCTATGTGCCTCCTAAGCCTCCGTCATGGCCTCGGTTCAGCATTCGTTTGACACTTAAGAGGCTTTTTTGACCCCTTCGAGTTGGAATTTGGACTCAAAGAACTAAGCCTAAAAAACAAAACTTCACACTTTTCTTCTTAAAACTCCCACACTTTCTTCACCAACTCCATAAACTCATTCAAGCACTTTGTTTCTTTTTATTTTCCCTTTCTTCTCAATTTTTGCATTTTTTTTCAACTCTTCTTATACTTATGAATGTTGCTAACCTTTCAAGCTCACTTTTTCTTCATTTGCACTTATCTTTTACCTTCATTTTTTTTCACTTTGCACACTAGAGTTGTATTTCCTCTTTTCCACCTCTCTTTTCATCCTCCCCATACTTATTCAAAACTCACACAATACAAAACACAACCTACAGTCCTAAATCCTAGATGGGTCAAGCTTATTAGGCTAGGGATTATTTTATGGAGCTAATAAAATAGGCTTAAATTCCAAAGAAATAGGGTGTCAAAACATGGATCTTGTAAAGAAAGGGAAATAATAGGCTAAATAAGAAACATGCCTCAGTCATTTTAATGTCATGCATTCAATCTTGTAAAACAGGCTTGAAAAAGAGTCATAACGCAAGTTCTAGAGCTAGAAAATCAAGGTGATACACTCAAGAATATAGATAACAAGATATCAATCAAAGGCCAAAATCTCACAAGGTAAATTGTGTCTAGAACTTCAGAATGAATCTAAAACTCAAGCTATTAAACATTCTCAATCCTATAGTCAGTAAATAATCAAATATCATGCTCATTTCATATAAACTTCAACATATCATGTAAATCATGGGTTAGGATTCATACTTACCATAGAAACACAAGAGGTGTTAAACAATGGGGAAATAAGAACCTAAATGCAAAGTTTTTGTATTTTTTTCAAATATTTCTGATTCTTTTTAATTTTTCAAGATTTTAATCAATGCAATCCAATAATTTAAACATGCCTAATCTAATGCAACTACATGAAATGCAAAAGTAATTCCCTTCCCCATGCTTAAGACATATTTTGTCCCCAAAGTACATTAAAAAGAAAAGAGAAGAGAAAAATTCACAAAACTCAAGTAATCCGGGTTATGCTGGTAATCCGATGATGGTGGCAGGTAATCTGTCTTCTTCGGGAAATTAACCTTCAGACCTGGGATATCTAAACACACACAAAAACTACCTAAAAAGCAAGAGATTAAAACTGAAAAAGAAATCAATCTAAACATTGGATTGCCTCCCAATAAGCGCTTGTTTAACGTCATCAGTTTGACTCATAGCACGAATTGACAATATTAGACATTGTCAATACCCTTAACAACCTGTCAAACCCCTATGTACACATCTTAGAAAAGCATAAGTAACACAATGATAAATTAAAAATGCATAATATAACTTGCAAAGACCGCTTTAACTTATCAAACATGTGTGCCCAATTTTCATGATATGGCATTTGTTCAAATAAATTCAGCATAAGTGGTAGCTTTAGAAAATACTTACAGTATGAGTTCAAGCACTTGGTAGCAATACCACTTTCTTCAAATATGAACTCCCTATATTTCTCATCATCCACCTTGTGTTGTAGACTTGGCTCCTCATCTTGAAACTTCATAAGCTTTGGATGTGAGAAGGTGTGGAAACTGGAACATGGGATTTCAAGGCCTAACATAGGGTGCTCCATGATAGTGGGAGCCTTAATAGATGTATCATGTTGTTTTTCTCCCTCATGGTTGTCTACTTCATCAGCAAAGAAGTCATCATGGTCGACAAAAGAGTCTTCTTCCAAAACCACAAAACCCTCTAACAATTTACTCCACATGGGTGAAGATGATTCAGGCTCCCTAGGTTCTGTAAGTATCTCTATGCCAGAACAGACTTCCTTTGACTCTGTGATGATCTACTCAACATGCCTTATAGGTGCAAATTCATATTGAGCATCAAATTCATCATCATAACCCTCATCAAGTGTCTTAGATTTCTCCTCAACTTACATTTGGGTGTCTGACTCCTGATTGTTTGATTCCAACGTGATTCCACCACTTCTTTTACACAACTCAAAAGGGCATGAGATTGTGGAATGAAAATTTGAAGAACATGACTCACAGTGCTCCTTGATTATAGCATCCGCCGCTTTGGAGAGATCCCTGATTATATCCTCAAGAGATTTATCAACCGGTTGGGGTGGTTGGGAACATGACTTGACCAAAAAGCTCTAATGGCTCATGAAACATAAGAAATCCCAACATTCCTCAATTGCCATAAACAAAAGCCTCTCATTGCTCATGTAATCTGCCAATCCCCTTGTCTCAAGATTCATACCATCGATAACTCCCATGTTCACCTCTCCATCACTGTATCGTAATCCCAAGTAACAAGTTCGAACACATGGTCTTGAAATATAGAAAAATAGTCATGGAAGTGTTCATCTTGCAGCTGTCTACATTCAAACAAAGCCATAAATTAGTAGCACGGGTGTTATGAACCATAAGATAGGTTCACAACACCAAGAATAGCACACAAAGTAAAACACAAATAGCGACGAGTCCCTGGCAACAACGCCAAATTTGATGAGGTATTTTTCAGTCGTTTTACCTATCAAAGAAACCATAATTAACTTTACCAAACTTAGTAGAATAGTAAGTAAGGGTCGATCCCACATAGACTCGTGTATTTGTGTTTAACTTGAGTGTCAAGTAACTAAAGTGGGGGTTTTTATGAATGAATATTCTAACTTTACTATGCAAAGTAAAAGTAAATATGAATGCAAAGGTGATTAAATCAATATGAGACAAGTGTGTTCAACTACTTAAATCCATCATGACATTGCTTTGTTGATAATTGATTCCCTGGATTCTCACTTCTCTTGAATAATCTATTGTGGATTATGACCCTACTAAGGATTATGACACAGACTTCAGATTTAGTTGATAGAACTACCATTCTAATAACCCTAATCATCTAATAACCTAGAAGACCTTCTAGATTCAATTAGACAACAACATAAAGATTCAAGTTATCAATGAAAACAAACACTTAGAGCAACCAGATATCTAAGTGACTTGTGAATTTATTCCCTTCTTTAATCAACTAGCGCAACTGGTACTAAGTTGATTAAAGTTCTACTCTTGATCAAATTAACTCCGACTAGTAATTAATAAGATTTAGTTATAACTAGAAATTCAATTAGGTGATCAATCTAACAAAACCCTAGTTTAGATTCAATTAAGCATAGGGAATAAACTCTATTCAAGTTTGTTGAGAATCAATCAAACCTCACAACTCATGCAAATCATGACTTCAATTAACTAGCCAAATACAATGGAATTTAGCAACTCATAATTAGATTAAAGAAAACTTACGAATTAGTTCAAAGGTTGCTCCTTGAGAAAAGAGATCTCAAAACAAACCCTAGCCTCCAAACTTGTCTTCTAAGTTATTTAAGAAAAGGTCAAAGACAAGCTTTAAATACCCCAAGACTATCTAAGATCGATTATCCCTAGAAATACATCAAACACGTCGGCAATTATATCATAAAAGCCCATCTCGAAGCCCATTTAGTCGGACCAACTTCTCCGCATGAAAACAAGGTGCGTGGTCTTGTATGGGGGTGCGTGGTAGCGCCATGTGGCTCCTAGGCCCGCGTCATGGCCTCAGTTCAACATTCACGTGACACTTCAGAGGCTTTTTTGACCCCTTCGATTTGGAATTTGGACTCGGAGTAAAAACATGAATTGTAGCTCTTTGAATTATATTTCCAATGATAATAAATTTACTTCCATCAGACCACTATAGCTCCCAAACCAAGCATTGCAATATTGAGGTGTCGAAACAACAACTCCAATGCATGACCCGAATTTAAGCATTCTTTTCCCACAACCTTGGGCCTTATATCTTCCAAACTTCAACTGCACCATCTAAGCTTCATCAAAATCCAACATATTCATCTAATATCCGTCCCGTCCATGCTTGTTTACCTAATGATCTGCAAAACTGAACAAAACAAGCACAAAACCTGAATTTCCTAAAAAACCTAAAAACCTAAGAACTAGGCTAAACGAAGCTAAAACCATGAAATATAAACATAAATATGCATCCTAAACACTACCTAAATTCAAGATATCACTCCCTCTAAAATCTCTCCCTCAATGGCTCCTCTCTCTAAACCCGCCACCTTAACAAAGATCTGTCAAGAAGAAGCATCATCAGATCTCCTTCGCAAATGAATCTGAAGAAGAGTTGGATCCACTCTTCCTTGAATGATAGCAAAACACCTCACATATCAATATTGATGAAGATGATGAGGAGTTGACTAGTGATTCCTTTGATAGTCACCAAAGAATTCTTAAAAGAAAATGACTTCAAGGAACTACAAGAGTTGATCAGTTTTCAAGGATGGGAGTCTCTTTGTTCTACACCTGCTACCATTGATTCCTCACAAATTAAATTGTTCTACTCCAAGTTCAAACTCGCTGAAGGAAACCCAATGGTGCGATGCACCTTTGGTGTAGATGAGTTCACCTTCACCTTTGCTCTCATTCCAGGGATTCTCCAAGTCCCTATTGAAGGATTTGACAAACAGTTGGACCCTAAAATATCGGGCTAAATTATGAGGTGGGGCCACATTAATATGAGGAGATCGTACGTAATTAAAGATATTATTCATCATCAATAAGGCATTAAATTGAATGGAGGAAATCAAGGAGCATATCAAGGAGTTGTTGGAACGCATTAACTACATGGGCGAAAATCACGGACGCCTTAAATGCTAAAGCGTTGATAATTCAGCAGAAGTGGTAAACTGGTCAAACTAGCCGTTGGAAGACATTAATAACAAGGCAAGATTCTCGGGATTGACTCATAAATGACCAGAATGTAAGCCTATAAAAGGGGAGGAAGAACATCAGCAAAAGGGGACTCTCATTCTCTCGGACTCACTCTTATACGCTCTCTCTACAAGAAAACAATCTACTTACAATTGTATTTTCTTCGATTATTCATCCACGATCTCAAAAACTATTTTGGTCTTCATCTTCTCTCTGGCAAACTCATCAATTGTTCTTCTACATCTGAAAGGAATCATAGTGAAGTTTACCCTCGTTATTCTATATCTTTGCCTATTTATTTTGATATCTATTGTTTTACCAATTAACGTGTCTACTACTTATCATTGGTGTCTCGAATCGTAAGGAGTAACTCAAAGCAGTATAATTGCAATCTTATTTCACTATTTCGAATTCATATCTCTTTCTCTACTTGTTTACTAGTTCATTTGCTATTTCTCTTTGTGAATCCCTTATTATTTGCGAATTAACGTGTTTAAACAGGTTTTTGACTAGAGTTCCCTCATTATAGCAGATAACGCGTTTACGTGTTAAATCTGCCCAAAACAATTGGCGCCCATCAAACACGTTACCTTGCTAAACACGTTACCATCACCCCGCTACCAAAATGGCCAATGACCAAACTTCCAACACTAGTCCCACTAGTGAACATGGAAACCGAGAAGCTAACGCCATCACTGTCAATCAGCCATAAATTATACCTCCTACTATTCCCACCGATATTCAAACCGACACATCCACCGACCAAACTCTCAAGCTAAATGACCCTAACACATTACCAGAACTGGGGGTCGCATCCGACTCAGTTGTCATAGCCGAACTCAAGGCCTCTATGCTTGCCTTGCAAAAGGATCTAGAAAAGAAAAAGGAGGCACACAATCGATTTACAGAAGTTTATGAAAGATAAATTGAATCTCTAACTCGTGAAAGAAATTTGCTTCAATATCAGGTTCAATCACGGGAACAATCAAGCCCAAGTCGACCAAGGGTTTCTAGAGCAATGGATCGTGGAGTTGCGCGACAATCGGATCTTGATGAACTTAATCACGTCACACCGATTAACGAAAGACAAGTAACACGTTATCCGGTAAGTGGTAACACGCTTCATGATGTCCAAGAGGATGCAAAAGTCGTAGCTTTAAAAGAGTGGCTTAAAACCCTTGAGGACCGATTCAATCAGGTTCCCGGGGCACCTCAACTAACAGTTGCGGAAAGGCGAGATGGTTATACCGACTCCCCCTTCATCCCGGCTATTGCGAGAGTTGATATTTCGAGAAAGTATCATGTTCCCGATGTACCAAAGTACGAAGGAATGACTGATCCAGACCAACATGTTACGGCTTTCAAACAAGCAATAAACATTAGCACTGTCCCATTTGAATTGAATGAAGTGGTAATGAGTCGTTGGTTCGGTAACATGTTATCTGGACCAGCACTAAACTGGCATTCTCACTTACCACTTGGAAGTATTTCATCATTTGCTGAACTAGTTGACAAGTTTAGACTCAGGTTTGCAAGTAGTCGATGCACCAATAAACGTTCAAGCGACTTATATCTTTTGGTGCAAAAATCTGGAGAATCTTTGAAGACGTTTCTAAATAGGTACAACGAGGAACTCGTCGCCATTGAAGATTGCGATGCCGCAACTTCGGTAGAAGCATTTCGAACAGGGACATCCACAGGTAACCCCGAACTTTATGATGAATTAACTAAGTATCCTTGCTCCAACTTTGATGAAGTACAGGAAAAGGTGTTAGCACACATTCGACTAGAAGAGGATGACCTCTTTGTCGCTGACACGAGGAAGTACTACAATCAGATCGAAGGCATGGGAAGCAAGAGTCAAGGTATCGTCCGTACCCTTGACAAAGGACAAGGCATTCGAATAAATAGAAGAGCTCGGTAACGCGTTACAAAGGTGGTTTTCATCATTGAACTCGTAAGGAAATAAAATACAAACAAGTTATCAATCTACCATGTAAGCAAAACTTTACTTCATGCTGGAACTAGGTATTCTTCTATCAAAAACTTTGGTATGTTTACTATTTATGAATTCTATCACGTTACATCTTTACTTTGAAAGTCGTTTCATAAAGTGTGCACTAACTTTCCTATGAAGAGTATAGTGTCAATACCAGAATAATAAGGATGCCTTACAAATAATTTTATGGTCGACTTCGTTCCTATCCAAACTGATGACACCTTACACGAAACAATGCAAGTAGACAACAAGTTACGAACAGGAAAATGGTTACTACATACAAATGGAGCATCAAATCAAGGAGGCATAGGATTGGGGGTGGCATTGAACTCACCACTGGGGGTAGGCCAAATTGTGCAACGTACTTTCAAACGAAACAACGAAAGCGGAACGCGAGTCACTTATCTTCAGCAAATTCAAGATGTAACACACAAAGATTCGTCATCATGAACGCGTTAAGAGCTAGCAACATAAACATTAGGTCAAAGGTACTTTAACATTCATTTTTACATATGTCAATACATTCTTTACATACATCGGCCTCTGTAGCCAACATTGGCATTAGTCGCCAGCACATGAAACATCGGCCTCTGTAGCCAACACTGGCCTAAGTTGCCAGCACACAAAACATCAGGCTTAGTCGCCAGTATACATCAAACAAAAACTAGCAACGGATGCCTTGTGATGTTACACGCCAAAACATGGGCCCCCGCCTTATAATCAGGCGAACGCTGTGCACACATGACTGATCAAAGATGCTAAGGTGGAGTACACACTTAAGGCGCTCTAGAGCAAGGGGAGCCCTTAAGCGCAAATGACATGTAACAATGTACGTGCATATTACATTTGTCATTTGTGTCATCACACTACATACGCGCGCTACAACAATTACAACGTCGGCCTCTGTCGCCAGTACTTACAACATCGTCCGTTGTAGCCAAACACTTACAACATCGACTTCTGTCGCCAGTGCAAACAACATCGGCCTCTGCAACCAGTATTTACAACATTGTCCTATGTCGCCAACACTAAACCCCGGGTACACATTATGACAAACACGTCATCTTGATTAGCAGCTTGTCTTACGAAAGCCTGCATTCAAACGAAGCATACACAACACGACATCTCGATTAAAATCAAGTTTCACAAACAGACAAAGACAACATGAGGAAATCATTAGTTTGACGACTTCAGGCAATGGTTCCCAAAGCAACTTCAAACCCGCACCAAAATATACGAGAGAAATTTTGAGCGGGTTTTGGGGGTATTGTTGGGCCCTAAAATATCGGGCTAAATTATGAGGTGGGGCCACATTAATATGAGGAGATCGTACGTAATTAAAGATATTATTCATCATCAATAAGGCATTAAATTGCATGGAGGAAATCAACGAGCATATAAAGGAGTTGTTGGAATGCATTAACTACATGGGCGGAAATCACGGACGCCTTAAATGCTAACGCGTTGATAATTCAGCAGAAGTGGTAAACTGGTCAAACTAGCCGTTGGAAGACATTAATAACAAGGCGAGATTCTCGGGATTGACTCATAAATGACCAGAATGTAAGCCTATAGAAGGGGAGGAAGAACATCAGCAAAAGGGGACTCTCATTCTCTCGGACTCACTCTCATACGCTCTCTCTACAAGAAAACAATCTACTTACAATTGTATTTTCTTCGATTATTCATCCACGATCTCAAAAACTATTTTGTTCTTCATCTTCTCTCTGGCAAACTCATCAATTGTTCTTCTACATCTGAAAGGAATCATTGTGAAGTTTACCCTCGTTATTCTATATCTTTGCCTATTTATTTCGATATCTATTGTTTTACCAATTAACGTGTCTACTACTTATCATTGGTGTCTTGAATCGTAAGGAGTAACTTGCAGCAGTACAGTTGCAATCTTATTTCACTATTTCGAATTCATATCTCTTTCTCTACTTGTTTACTAGTTCATTTGCTATTTCTCTTTGTGAATCCCTTATTATTTGCGAATTAACGTGTTTAAGCAGGTTTTTGACTAGAGTTCCCTCATTATAGCAGATAACGCGTTTACGTGTTAAATCTGCCCAAAACACAAACTCCCTCTCCAACCATGGCAGCAAACTGATGGAATTGATCAAAAGGAAGTGATTCGAAAGAGACTCTTAGGACATGTCCATGCTCAAAGAAAAGAGGTCACGACTCATAGATTGAGTCAGCTGGGAAACATGGCACACCAATACATCACCAGGGTGGTGATTCCGAGGCAAGAGAAACGAACCACTCTGAACACAAATGATGCAATTCTTCTTGATTTGCTCCTAAAAAAGGAAACGTTCAACTTGCCTTGGATCATCATCGGTCATATGTGCAAGTGTGTTGCAAAGACAACCCATGGTCTCCCCTATGCTGCTCTTGTAAAGGAGATCATGCTGAAGAATGATGTCTATAACTCTTAACAAGAAGAAGAAATTGGACAAGAAATGGATATGTCCAATATTCTAAGGATGAAGCAGTCTCTGAAAGTGTAGAAAGAGGAACTTGAGCAACATTTGTTCCTCCAGGAAAAGGAAACCACATATGTTCTTCAAGCTCTTAACTGACTATCTGCCATCACCTCAAAAGTCAACAACATTAATGAAAGGATATTGGATGTCCTCCTTGACATTCAACAAAAGCTTCCCTCTTCTTCCAATCCTTGAACAAGTCCACACAAAACTCCCCAACCTTTTTGTCCTTCACTAATAAATCAATAAACCTCTCTTTGATCAATAACACATTTTGAAGTTCTATGTCAGACTTCATTTTAATTAGAAACTAGTTGTACGCATCGTACCATGTACGAATACGATTCGGTATTTTATACATTATATAATATTAACTTTAATATAAGTAATTTATTGCTAGAATATATAATTTGTTTAATCAAATATTATATTATTCATATTTTATTATTTTTTATGTACGTAAATTTAGAGATTATCAAATATTTCAATATTTCTATTAAATATTTTATTATCTATTTTTATTAATTTTAAACATTATAAATATTTATCATTAATTTTTTATAACAAAAATCAATGTATCTATAAATAAATTCATCAAAAGATATATGCTAAAAGATGAACACTGATAGAGCTAAAGGGGAGCCTTTCGGCAACACCACTGCTGCGGGTCTTATCCGGGATAATCAGGGTTGTTGGGTGGCTGGTTTTGTGTGTAATTCAGTTGTACGGTGCCAATGGCTGAGCTATGGGGTATCTGTCATGGTCTTCAATTGGTGTGGTATAAGGGCTACAAAAATGTGGTCCTAAAACCTGATTCGGAGTTGGTTATTGGTCTTTTGATAACTTGTATTTTAGAGTATCTTAGGACATGCATTTAACACCTTAGTTTTTTTATATTTTCATGCATTTGTCTCATGTTTTCTAGTAATTTTAGTTTAATCCCTGTTATAGATGTCTACACGCGTATATTTATGCTTTTTAGGTATTTTCGAGAATTTCGAGCTTCATTGAAACGCATTTGGATACTTGTTTGAATCAAGACTTCAAGTCTAGGAGGCAACGGGACCGGAAAAGAACAATTCAAAAGCCAAAAAGAAGGAAACACACGATCAAAGTCCAAGGTCGTGCACCAAGGTGCACGGTCGTGCAGGCGATGTTGAAAAAAAGTCGGATCGTGCGCCATTAGCTCAAAGTCGTGCACCATACACGCATGATCATGTGTCTAGCTTTAGAGAACGGCAAGAGTTGTGCACCCTACACACACGATCATGCGTCTCCATGTGTAAAGTTGGGCGTTGCCTCAGCTCGTGCGTTGCCTTGTACGGTCGTGCGCCTAATGCGCGCAGTCGGTCGTGCGCCCCTTTTATGTTGAGTTTTGGGGCCGCCTCTCTTATCTTATCCTTAGTATAAATACTTTTCTTTGTTTTTAGATTGGGAGTTCTAGTTTTTATGATATTTTCTATTGCTTGTGAGACAAGTTTGGATAGATCTAGTTGGAGATTTGAAGGCTTTGTTGAATTTGAGTTTGGATTTGCTGGATTTGAATCAAGTTTGCATGTTTCTTCAATCCAGTATGTTAATTCTCATTATTGAATTGATTTATTCTCTCTCCATGTCTAGCTAAACCCTGAATTCTAAGATTGGGATGAACCCAACGAAGTGTAGGTAGACAATCTATTATATTGCACAATCCTTTGTTTGATTCAATCCTAGATGCTTTATGCCTTATTAACTATTGTGAATGGGAACTTGCCAAAGTTTGAGACTGAAAGGTAATAACTTTTATAACTAGTCAGACAGAGAATTGAGACTAAAAGGTACTTTAACCTGTTGGAACCCTAGGATTTGAACCTGAGTTTTCTCTATTGTGAAACTATTTTGAATTCTCTTGTGGAATAACAATTGTCATAGAAATCTTAAGGTTGGGTTGAGTTAGCAAGTCACAAAAACGGATGTTGATTCATTTTAATCTTAAATTCTAAGTGCTTAAAGGTCTAGATTTTAATTTGCAAGTCACGAAAGTGGATGTTTAATTAAGTCTAGATACGTCTGTAACATTCGAAAGAATTTAGTGGATACATAGACAATTGCCTTCAAAGAAAGTCGAAATTAAGATTGGTAATCATCCTTTATAGTCTATCGAAACATTGTTGCGGGGATCCTTAATCTTAGAAGCGTTTCTCTCACTTATATTCTCATATTTTACCTGTTTGCTTGTCATAATTAGTTTGATAGTCATAATCACACCACAATCTTTTCTTAATTTTACGACTTGGTCTATTGATTTGAATACAATTAATACTACTTAGTCCCAGAGTTCGATACCTTGGTATTACAACCGATCTTGTACAATTGCAGGGTAGGATTTGGCCTATCAAGTTTTTGCGCCGTTGTCGGGGACTATAGTTAGTATCGGTTGTTCCTCACAACGGGTAGACTAGGTCTGTTTTTCTTTTTAATTTTGTTTCTTTTGTTTCTGATTTCAGGTTTGTTCTCTAGTTCATGCGAAGAGCCCTGAACGCTCAACCACCCAACGTTTTTGATCTTGAAATTGGGCGTACTTTCCGTAGAAGACTAAGAGAGCAATGAGCAATCCAAGCTATGGGTGATCAAGATCAAGATGATCAGCCCTTGCATAATGCCTATGTCGTTGATCTAGAAGCCCAATTGGTCGCTGCTAGAAATCAATTGGTTGTGGTGAACCAAAACCGAGCGCTCCAAGAGCAAGAACAACGCCCACAAACTCTAGTTGAATACATGAGGCTTGCTCAACATGGGCCTATTTCTAGTGTTGTCTATCCTGAGCTGCAAGCTCTTTACTTTGAATTGAAGCCCTCATTGATCAACATGGTTCAACAGAATCAATTTGGATGTCTTCCATCTAAAAATCCTCATCAACACCTCACTACTTTTATTGAACTCATGGAAACTGTCAAAATCCATGATGTCCCAGATGACACACTCTGGATGAGAGCCTTCTCATTCTCTTTAAGGGACAAGGCAAGACATGGTTCAAGACTCTTCCTCAAAACTCCCATCCTCTTGCTAGCCTGGTTTCTTCGTGCCAAAGCTTTATTAGTAGAGACTAGGATATCCAGTTTCGTCATATTTATCGTGAGGCTAATCGGGTTGTCGATCACCTTGCGTTTATAGCTTTTAATTTTTCTACTGGTTTACATGTGTTAGGGGAACCTCCTGATTGCGTTATATCGTTGTTGTTGGATGATGTTAGGGTTTTCTCTTTACCCCGTATAGTTAGACTCTTCTCTTAATAAAGTGGGCATATAAGCCGCCTCCCTTCCGACCAAAAAAAAAGATTTATATTTATTTTAAAATATTTTAAATATTTTATCTTTAAATTTAAACAATTGTATAAGGAAGCTTTCAAAAGATATTGTTATACTAAATAGATATTTTTTGATGTTAGAGATAAGTTTAAATAGTTAAAAAAGAATTAATAGAAAGATGTTATAATAGTAGAAATAAAAACCAATTTTTTAAATATGAGGTGGGGCCAGAATCGTTCTGGTGGTTCTAAAACGTACCGCTTTAATATATAGTTATTGATTGTGTGAATCAATAATGAATTGAAATCCTTCATAACTTTTACCTGTTTTGTTAATAGGTCCTCATGCTTTTTTTTGAACCAATTTTTTCAACATAGTTTAACAGATAATTTTGCAAAAATGGGTTTTGGATGGTTTTGTGAAAAACTTTATATATGTGGTTGTTTTCGCAAGCATGTGATTATAAAGGGTGGTTTAGTGCAAATATTTTTAGAAGCGGTGATTGATGGTGTGCAAAATAACGATGTGTTAACAGTGGGCACGGAACGCGAGGCAAATGAAACGAGATTCAAGGGAATTCCCGGAGATCTTTTCCTAACCTATCCAAAAAAGCGAGGTCCCTATTCCCGGAAGCCCCAAGTCGAGGGAACGAGGTCCAAACATCGCAAGTCTCTCCGATAAAGATGTTAGTCAGGGAGCTCAGCTCAAGAAGCAACGAGGAGAAACCTCGCATACTCAAAAGCTGACACCCCCACCCCGCTCGACCAGTCAAAAGCCACCTAACTCTCGACCAATAATCGCCGACCTTCTTCTCGACTAACCAAATGGTTGAATCCCGATCGTCCCACATCGGAAGTTGGCAAGAGCCATGCTCCTCAAGCGTCTATAAATAGAAGAGAACCTCAAAGGTTTCATGTTGCAAGGGTCGAAAAACATCTCTAACTCAAGAAATATCTTGTTTGTTGAAGATCGACATGTTGGAATCATCGTAAAGACCACGCTACTATCAAGAGAAGATCGATAAAAAGACTTCAAGTCGCTCAAAGAAATCTCAAAGTCCCAAAAGATCCGGCAAACCTCTTTGCAAGCTACAATCTCGGCATCGTCAACAAGACTCTGGCCTCGCTAAATAGATATAAATTCTCAAAGCTTGTAATAAAAAAAGATCTCGCTAGTAGTTTGTAAGCGATAATTCGTTGTAACAAAGAGATCTCGAACCTCGTTAAGAAGAGACCTCGAATCCTGTAAAAGAAGATATTGGGCAGAATCCCGTTGTTGTAACCTCATTTGGAAATCATTAATAAAAGCAAGGGTTTGTGTCGTCGAATATATAACCTCGTTTCTTGTCTTTAGCGTCGGTTTATTTCGGGTTTCATCACTGGCGCCGTCTGTGGGAACCTCTTCATCCTAAGCAGTTTCCCGACAAGCACAAACCTTGACTTTCAAACTCAGAAATGGCTTGTCCAAACAACTTTTTCCCTCTCCACCCCAATAATATGCCCAAAACCCCGGAGTGGATGAACGGGGCACTTCAAACTCAATCAAGTTCGCCGTTGGGGGTCCCTTTAGGTTGGGCGTATGCGGATCACTGGCACCATCTGTGGGAACCTCTTCATCCTAAGCAGTTTCCCGACAAGCACAAACCTTGACTTTCAAACTCAGAAATGGCTTGTCCAAACAAATTTTTCCCTCTCCAACCCAATAATATGCCCAAAGCCCCGAAGTGGATGTCCAAACAACTTTCAAACTGAATCAGGTTCGCCGTTCGGGGTCCCTCCAGGTTGGGCATATGTGGATACTCAAATTAACATCCGGTTCCACAAAATCCCTACCTTTTTCCCTACCCGGGTTATGGGCAATATCAGCAAGGCTTCGCCCCTTCGCTTGTCCATGGCTATCCTCCTCCGTTGCCTGAGCACGTTCCCATCTCAAGGCTTGGACAACTCCATTTTGAGTATGTACTTGAATACGTCCCCGGATACATTCTGGGGCATGAAGCATCGACCAATGGCTCGTCAACAAAGATGCCGTCTCGGGATCCCATGCAAATCTCGAGGTCTCACTCACAAAGTTCTCGAACGCAGTGTCCGGAGATGTCTGAAACCGCGGGGAATGTGGTGCATACCTTGAGGTCGCGCTCGCGATGCCGCCACGTTGTGGTCGGTGGATTTTCACCTCTTATAGACGAGATCCAGAGCATGCCAATGCCCAAGGGCTTCCAGAGGCCGCAAATGGGGTTCTACGACGGGGCGACAGATTCGGAGGAACACGTGAAACACTTCGCTATCCAGATGAATGTCAATTCATACAACGACGCGTTTTCATAACCACCCCGGAGAAGGCCGCGATGACCTGGTTCATAAGTCTCAAGACCGGGTCTGTTTCCTCGTTTTCCCAGCTATGCGATGGATTCATCGCATACTTTAGTGGCTCAAGGAAGTGCAAAAAGAACATGCGCGATCTTTGCGATATTGAGCAGGGGGAAGACGACGCGATGGGTTCCTTTTTCACGAGGCCGCGGTTGCGGAGATTGCGCACATCGACGAGGCATCGGCGCAAGACACTCTCATGGGCAACCTATGTCACGGGGCGTTCAAGAATGATAGTTTCCTGAAGTGTCCAGAGACATACGACATCATGTGTGCCCGGATCACCGCCTATGTGTATGCCGAGGATGCAGCCAACCAAATCTCTCGGCCGAGGACCGAAAAGGAAATCGCGGCCGAGGCTAAGGGAAAGACGAAGGTGGGTGTGCCCGCTACCAAGGATGCGTATGTAACACAGACCGAGAATGTCGTGAAGTCCCATCCACATGCCAAGCAGAACAGCGGGAAGAACAACAACGCAAACAACAACAACACAAGGAGAAACAACGGCGGCGGGGATTGGAACGGCTTTGGTGGAAAGCAACGAGGGCAGAGGAAACCCGACCTCGGAGGCGAACAATGTGCCTCAGGATCAGAACCAAGTAAGGACCAACAACATCGAGCGGCATGCTCCTACCAAGCAAGCACGCTCCGGTCATGCCGCGACACCCGATGGTTTTATTTACACCATCTTGGGTGGTCCCTCATTAGCAGGCTTGACCCAATCGGAGCGGAAGAGATACATGAGGGCCAACCATCATGAGCCTTCGGTATTCAGCGTCGAGCAATCCACGAAATCCCACGCGGGGCTGGATTTCATATCCGAGGACGCTGAGGGGTTGCATATGCCTCACTCCGACCCTTTGGTGGTGCATGCTAAGTCAGGCTTAAAGATGGTAAAGCGAGTCTTGGTAGACACGGGATCTTCTGTGGACATCATGTACTACAACGCCGTCGAATAATTAGGGATCTCGACCACATCTCTGAAGCCGTACGTTAGAAAACTGACATCCTTATCGGGCGACGAGGTCGATGTGGTGGGCCTCATCGACCTCTGGATGACGCTAGGAGCAGGTTCGACGAGGCAAACTGAGATGGTAGAGTTCACCGTGGTGCGTTTACCCTCGGTATACAATGCGATCATCGGGAGAGTATCCTTGATGAAATTTCACGTCGTGCTGTCCATCTACCACCTAAAGACGGATTTCCCAGTTGAAGGCGGGGTTGGCGAGGTCAAGGGCATCCAAGAGGATGGTCGCATATGTTACGCGACCTCCGCATAGCAGAAGTGTTCGGTGTTTGTAGTGGACGGTCCCGAGGGCGTTGATCTCGAGGTTCGGGACTTTGCGGTCCAGGCCTCGGAGACCGAAAGAAGAATCGTCACTTCCTTCGACGCTGAGGTAGAAAATCTCTACCTAGGCGAATGCCTCTTTGGGGAATCAGCATTATTGCTGGAATTCTTGATTGTCGACTCCCGCGACGTATTCGCTTAGACCACAAAGGATCTCCACAAAGTCTCGCGGACTGTGGCCCAACATTCCTTAAGCGTTGACGGCGCCACTCGTCCTGTGGTGCAGCGACGAAGGAAAATGAATGAGGAAAGGGCAAGTGTCGCAAATGCCGAGGTGGGGAAGTTGTTGGCCACGGAGTTCATCCATGAGCTCCAGTACCCAAGGTGGCTATCCAATGTCGTGATGGTAAAAAAGGCCAACGGGAAGTGGCACATGTGCATTGACTTCAAAGATTTGAACAAGGCCTGCCCCAAGGATAGTTACCCCCTGCAATCAATCGGCGAGTTGGTCGACTCCACAGCAAGACATGAGGTCCTAAGTTTCCTCGATGCGTATTCAGGGTATAATCAGGTCCTGATCGACTCGTGAGATGAAGAAAAATGGCCTTCATCACGCAACTGGGGACCTATTGCTATAAGGTTATGTCGTTTGGTCTAAAGAACGCACGAGCCACCTTTCAGTGGCTCGTGGACCGAATCCTCAAAAACCATCTGGGGAGGAATGTGTCAGCTTATGTCAATGATATCGTGGTCCGGAGCAAGACCCTAGAGGAGCATCTGGTTGATTTCGCCTAGGTCTTTGCGACGCTCAGGCGAAACCAGCTCAGCCTCAATCCTAAGTGTGTTTGGTGTGTCATCCGGTAAGTTCCTAGGGTTCATGATCAGCGCGCGGGAAATAGATGTGAACCCCGCCAAGATTGAATCAATCCTCTCAATGCGGTCACCTCGGTCTCGAACCGAGGTACAACGGCTCAATGGCGATGGGAACTATCTGGGGAGATTCTGCTCTCGGTTGGTGGACAGGTCGCGTCCTTTCTTCGCGGCCTTGAAAAAGAATGAAAAGTTCGTTTGGGATGAGGAGTTAGAACTTGCTTTCTCTGGGCTAAAGGCATTTTTGTCAAAGCTACCCATGTTGTCGCCTCCGAAGGCAGGCGAAGATCTACAACTATATATGGTCGTGAGCCCGGAAACGGTCAGCGCGGTGTTAACAAGGGAGGCAATGTACCCCGTTTACTTTGTCAATCATGTGCTCCAGCCTGCGGAGCAGCCATACTCCCTTGTTGAAAAGATGGCCTTGGCGGTAGTGACGACCATGAGGCGACTACGCCCTTACTTTCATGCCCACCCCATCCATGTTCTTTCTGATCTCCCTCTACGACAGATCCTCTACCAGCCGCCCTTTCTGGAAGGATGATGAAGTGGATAGTGGAGCTCTTCGAATTTGACATCAGCTACCTGCAAAGAATTGCGATGAAAGGGTAGGCCCTTGTCGACTTCATGGTAGAGGTGACATTCCCTGAAACTGATGAAAGCATGAAGGAGTGTACGTGTTGCGATGTCGGAGGCGAGGCCGACATGTTCCTTGTCGGACCCTCGATCGAGATGGAG
Source organism: Fallopia convolvulus (assembly GCA_964016875.1). Lineage (NCBI taxonomy): Eukaryota > Viridiplantae > Streptophyta > Magnoliopsida > Caryophyllales > Polygonaceae > Fallopia > Fallopia convolvulus. The sequence continues at coordinate 47,141,798 of OZ024719.1, read as the reverse complement.
TATGCTCTCAACTTCGCCTCTGATTCCACCCACAACAAGGTTGAGTATGAGGCTATGATCGCAAGGATAGAGATGGCATTGCTTAGTGGAGCTCACCAAATCAGGGTGTACACTGACTCCGAGTTGGTGGCACGGCAGCTGAGCGAACAATATGAGTCCACAACAAGATTTTTGCCCGCGTACTGATAAAAAGTTAAAGCCTTGGTATCCTGTTTAGAAACATTATCCGTGGAATCCATTCCGCACGCTGCAAACACAAAGACAGATGCCCTCGCGAGGCTGGGGTCAGCTCTTCCTTTAGAAGTGGTTAATCGCGTGATGGTTGAGAGAAAACTTTCGCGGAGTGTGCTAAACGAGGTTTTCTCCCTCTTGCTCGAGGATTGGATGGCCCCCATCGTTCGATATGTGGAAAGCGGGGTTCTTCCTGAGGATCTCGCAGAGGCAAGGAAACTCAAAATGCGAGGCACTTGCTACTGCATTGTTGGAGGACGTCTCTATCATTGTGGCTCCGTAGAACCCAATTTGTTGTGCGTACCGAGCGAGGCCAAGGAGCACATCCTATTCGAGGCACATGAGGGGGTATGTGCCGGCCACCCTGGATGGCGCGCCTTGTCGCATAAGATCGTCTGCTTGGTGTATTTTTGGCCCACTCTCAGACATCTCGTCAAGCCCGGCTCGTGAGGCATCCCTCTCGCAGTAGGTGCTTCTTGCTCGCCTCGCTCTTGTGAGGACGCGAGGTCCCATGTCTAGAACTGCGAAGGGTTCTAGAGGCACGCCAACATCCAGCATACCCATGTCTCCACCTTGCACTCGATTCATTCACCTTGCCCCTTTGCGATGTGGGGGATGGATATTTTGGGTCCCTTGCCAAAGGCCGTGAGGCAGGTGCAATTCATTCCATTCATCGTGGATTATTTCACAAAGTGGGTCGAGGCAGAGGCAATGGCCAAAATCACGGGAGCAAAGGTTTGCTCTTTTCTCTAGAAGAACCTCGTGTGCCGCTTCGGAGTCCCCATGACCATCATGAAAGACCATGGTCCCCAGTTCGAGTGCGAGGAAACTTGAAGTTTCTGCTTCGAGTTGGGCATAAATCTCAAAATTTCCCCAGTAGCCCATCCCTAGTCAAACGACTAGGTAGAGAACGTCAACGCCCAGATCCTATCCGATCACAAGAAACGACTTGGCACTGCGCAAGGTCGTTGGGCCGAGCTTCTCCCCGTCATCCTGTGGACGTATTGAACAACCGCGCGCCGCGCCACGGGGAAACTCCCTTTGCTTTAACCTATGGGGAGAACAAGGTGGTCCCGATCGAGACCTTGTTTCCTCTGGCAATGGTCTTTAATTTTGACGAAAAAGAAAATGTGGCCACACTCAAGGCGTAGTTACAATTCAGGGATGAACTTCGCGAGGTTGCGACCTTGTGGTCCATGATATATAAGCGACGAGTCGCAATGTACCACGACAAGAAGGTTATACCCCGGAGTTTGACCTCGGGAAACCTCGTTTTGAGGCGTACTGATGGAGGAAAGTTAGACTCCAACTTGGAAGGACCCTATATCCTCGGAGAAGAAGTCGCGCATGGAGCCTTTAAGTTAAAAGATAGCGAGGGGGGCAGTCTAGTAAAACTTGGAACGTAACTCGGCCCAAAAGGTACTATGTGTAAATTTTCTAAATTCTCGTTGTCACCACATTTGTGTATAAAGGGTGACAAATTACTACAAATCACTGTCTCAGTTTGGTACATAAGCCGACCTCCCCAAGCTTCCCGCTTGATGATGGAAACACCCGTTTAAGGTACCGCGATCACTAGGACCAATCTCTAGTGACCACCACACGCTAACCCCCCCAAGCTCCCCGCTTGGGGTTGGGAAACCTCTCCCCCAAGCGGCAAGCTTGGGGTTGAAAAACAATCGATGCACGATCTGAGCAAGGCCCGGGATCGTTGCATACAATTAAAAATAATTAATGCGCGATCCGAGCAAGGCTCGAGATCGTTGCGTACAATAAAAAAACAATCCATGCGCGATCCGAGCGAGGCTCGGGATCATGGCATACAATCAAAAACAATCAATGCGCTATCCGAGCGAGGCTCGGGATCGTCCCATACAATAAAAAACAATCGATGTGCGATCTGAGTGAGGCTCGAGATCGTCGCATACAATAAAAAACAATCAATGTGCGATCCAAGCGAGGCTCAGGATCGTTGCATACAATAAAAAACAATCAATGCGTGATTCGAGCGAGGATCAGGATTGTTGCATACAATAAAGAACAGTCAATGCGCAATCCGAGCGAGGCTCGGGATCGTCGCATACAATAAAAAACAATCAATGCGCGATCCGAGCGAGGCTAGGGATCGTCGCATACAATAAAATACAATCAATGCGCGATCCGAGTGAGACTCGAGATCGTTGCATACAATAAAAAACAATCAATGTGGATCCAAGCGAGGCTCGGGATCGTTGCATAAAATCAAAAACAATCAATGCGCGATCCGAGCGAGGCTCGGGATCGTCCCATACAACCAACAACAATCAATGCTCGATCCGAGCAAGGTTCGGGATCGTTGCATATAATCACAAAACAATCGGTGCACAATCCGAGCGAGGCTCGGGATCGTTGCACATAATCAAAATATAATTTATGCACGATTCGAGCGAGGCTTGGGATCATTGCAAATGATCAAAAAACGAGCGGGCTCGGTATTAGTAGACTTACCTGGGTTAGGGTCGTTACATACCCTCGGAGCCTCGTCACCCTGGTATGCGGGCTCGGTATTTGCCCTCGCTGGCTCGTTACCGAGCTGGGTTGTGACGTCCTCTTCCTTCTCGTCCTCATCTTGGACTCTCTCCGGCAATGTCTTCCCGCTTCTGAGGTGTACCGCTGCTATTTGGCCTCTTGGGTTCTCCTCGGGGCCGCCCGGGAGTTGCCCTTGTGGTCTTGGAATCCGTGCAGCTAGGTCCCCTAGTTGGGAATCAACACTCCTCTTCCAAATATCGAACTCTCCCAATCTTTTATCTTGTCGGTTCAGTTTGGCTTGAACTTCATCAACTTTGTTGTTCACTCCGTTAATGCTTTCCTTTATTTCCTGAACCCATGATGGCGTCTCCTGATAGTCCGGAGGTTGGTAAGGAGGAACCCTTTGTTCTTGTTGAGGAGGTTGGCTCCATTGGTCATATGCATAATTACCCCAGGTGGGCTGATTGTAATTCCTCCATGCATAAAAAGTATCACCTTGGTTCCTATAGGGACCTCTCATGTAATTATCCTCTTCATATGCCTCAGCAGCTATGATTTCCCTTTCTCTCTGGATCTCCTCAATCTCTAAACAAAGTTCAGCGATCAGCTCAGCTAGTTCTTCATGTGTAGCCATGGCTTTGTTTGCTTGACGACCTTCAGCTGGCATACACTGTAAGCAAAAACAAAAACAAAAACAAAAACAAAAACGAAAACGAAATCAAAAAGCAAAAACGGGGTCTCGGACAAGGTCGGTAACGAACCTGGGGGGTCGTTAACGAGCCTGGAGTGATCCCATAAAACAGAAACTAAAAAGAAAGAAACAACTACCTATCGACAGGGTCGTTACCGAGCCTGGGTAGGGTCGGTAACGACTCGACAGTGGCCTAGAAACTAAACAAAAAAAACATAGAAACTGGGTTGCCCTGCAGGGTCGGTACCGACCCTGGGGGGTCGTTACCGACTCGGCGGAGTCCCAAAAAACGTAAAAAGAACAAAACTTGGCACTATTGAAATCTCCCCGGCAACGGCGCTAATTTGTTGAGAGGGTTTCTTGACAACAAATAAATTTATATCAAGACCCTGCTGAGTATAGCAGAATCAGGTTTGTCCGCAGGGAGAAAGTCAGTATCAAGTTTTGTAACTTATTACGCAAGTAATCAAACAAAGCAAGGGGTTTTAACAAGAAAGAGAGAGGTTCTAAGGTAAAGGTGTCACCACAACAACAATTATGCATGCCAAACGCTATGAAACATAAAGATCATGCTTTTATCACATAAAGGTGTCAACTTTCGTTAACTAAAGCAAGTAAATCAATCAACTTTCGCTAAATCAATAAACTTACTGTCTAATCTCTTCTACTTCACCTAGGATAAATCTGCTTTCGCTTCAAAACCCTAATTTGACTATTCTGATTCAAGGTTTCTGCTTTCGTTTCAACTATGAATGAGAAATTCCCCTAAACTTTCGTTTCAAGGATTAAGAACAAGAGAATAGATTCATGCAATAAAAATAATCAAGACATGATCATAAACAAGCATGCACAACCATTGTTGGGTTCAACCCCAACCTTAGAGAGGAAGACTACTCACAATTCATAATTAAAAACATAAAAATTTGAATTAATAAAGAAAGCTTACAACTTTGAATCCAAACGATAGTTCTTCTCCCCAAACACCCCCCTCTCACGCCTCTCTCCTCCTCCTCCTCTAACTTGAATGAATGATTGATAAGAAAACTAAATAGGGGACAAGTGTATTTATAGAGAAACTATTGTATCTTAAATCTATCTCTAAGGAAATAAATCTATCTTAAATCTAACTATAAGGAAACAATATCTTCTAATAAAATATATCCCTTCTATCTATCTAATAACATAAAAGTAAATAGGATAAAAGCCCATTAATAGTACCGACTCGGACACGCTGCTCCTCGCGGTGCCTCGTTAATGACCTTGACAGGGTCGTTAACGACCCTGTTCAGCACTTCGAACAACTTTGAGTAAAACTTGCGTAGAGGATTCGTTACAACTCCGTTTGGCTCGATTCTTTTTCCTACATTCTTGTAACGAATTTCTCTATCTCTTTCCAAGATCAAACTTGATCTTCAATGACTTTACTGGAGCACTTAATCTCCATCTTCTCTTCATTCTTAAGTGCTATCTTCACCGTCTTTACTCCTTTCTTCAAAATAATGCTCCAAATAGCTTCTAAAAACCTACAAAACACCACAAAAGCTTATGTAGACTCCATATCTCATGAAAATACAAAAACTTACACAAACGACTCAAAACAAAACACAAAACTAAAGAAAAAGACTCAAAAACACTAAAAACACACCCTAAAAACATGACTAAAAAGGCGGACATCAAACTACCCCATACTTAGACTTGCTTGTCCTCAAGCAATCACTTAGACAAGAACCATAACCATCAACACATATATCACGTCAACGCCCTTATCAAAAAGCAACATCAAAGCTCAAGTAGAAATAGACAAGTGAATCTAACGTCATCACACATATATGAACAACCTCAAGCAAAAGTAACTACAAATCCAACCTCACAAGGGATATGTGTTTCACTCAACTCTCAAGTGTTTGGGCTTATAATAACAACTCTCAACTCAATCCAATATGCAAATATCAACATAGTCATTGTTACTTATATTACCAAACTCTCCACCAGAGATGTTAAAACACATAAAAATCATCAAGAGAACTTAGGCTCAATGAAAAACTTCATAGAAGCTTCCATTCGGCCGGGTTGTAATGGGGCTCGGTAAAGAAAAAAAGGCGTGGAAAATTTTGGCTATGTGGTGCTAATAATATCCGAGAATCAAAGACTCCTAAAAACTCACACATCCAAAACTCTCAAAAGATAATAAACCAAACTCTCTTAAACATTATGCACACTCATTTCTTCTTTCAACCCCTTTTAATATCCCAACTAATCTTGCTCAAAAATACTAAGGAGAATTTGGCTCATGCACACTTTCACTATTCAACTCTTTTTTCCTTTCTTCTTCCCTTCTGATTTTTCACTTTTTTTCCTGCGGGAGGTCGGTATCGACCCTACTGGGGTCGGTAACGATGCATGATTTTTCTCATTCTCACTTTCTCACTTTACTTTCCACTTCTTTTGTAAGTACATTCAGGGAACCAAACTCTTTTTACAAGATAAACTGCAAGATATTATTTTACCCAACCCATATTACCCCACACTTGAACCAAACAATCTCACTCAACAAAACCATCACAATAACCAACACTAAGTCCTAATCCCCGCATAGGGTCAAGCTTCATTGGCTAGGGAAAATTTTGTGGAGCTAAAAATAAAAGGCTAAAAGGCTCAACTTGGCTTCAAAAAGAGGATAATGATAAGGGTGGATAAGGATTTATAGGGCTTATGGAAATAAGTTCTCCATCATATGACTTACATGCAATGAACTAATATCTCATATAGGTCTCAAGTAATAGATAACCATGCAATGACAAGAGATAATATGCATAAGGAGAGTAAATCACACAAAAAAAGAGGGATTCTTGATGTTCTCCCTATACGGCCGAAAACAACTCACAAGGTAGATTTTTGTTGGATTCAAGTCACTTCTACCTAAGATCATATGTGCTCAATTTCATCACATGCTAAATATCCACATAAAACAATTTTCAACATGATTCAAGCAAAGCTCTCCAAACATGCTATGGAATTATATGATCAAGCAAGTTATATCATATCATAGGACATCTAAGTGAAATATTATTAATCCTAAAAAAACAAAAAAACTGACACAAAACTGAGTTTCCTTTTCCCATACCCCATACTTAAACCAAACAGTGTCCTTACTGTTTAAAAATATAAAAATAAAGAGAATAAGGAAAAGGGAACTCACAAAATAAAAACTGAAGCTACTTGAAACCTTTGATCACTTGAGGAGCATTTGGGAAATTTTATTCGGTTTGGTAGAGGAGGTCGCTATCGACCCTATGGGGGTCGTTACCGAGCTTGCGTGCTTGTACACCGATTGTCTTTGATTGTAGCACTTCTTCTTTTTGTACCTGAGTCACATTAGAAAAACTTCTATCCTACTACACTAATCTAACCTAAAAACAAGTCAAAAGAAAGCTAGCAAAAAGAACTAGGAAAGCAAAAACTAAAAAGCAAAAACAAAAAGCGGGTTGCCTCCTGTAAGCGCTATTTTTAACGTCGTTAGCCCGACGAACTTACCTTAGCTTACCTAGGGCGGCTGCCATCCAGTATCGAAGGGATCATAAGAAACCCCATACTTAGCCTGAAAAACATCATAGCTTCTTTCCAAAATATTTCGTCCTCTAGCATTCATCAATATGCTCGGTAATCCTACAACAGGGTTAGTATAATCCGCAAACCAAGGAGGTGTTGACTCCTTCACAAGACTAACAGTAGGATGTAATATAGAACAAGGATAGGAGAAGGGAGCATGACCAGAATTGATTGGATAAGAACAAGAAAACTCACCAGGGCCATTCGGAAAGTGGCTCGTTACCGAGGTGGTGTGGGTCGTTAACGACCTTGCTGGATTTAGAAGTGGCTCGATATCATGCTTGGATCCACCTCCCACCTCGTTTTCCTTCAGAAATGGGTCGTTACCGACCCATGGGGGGTCGGTAGGCTCCTCTATAGGTGTGTCTCCGTCGAATTTGCTCTTTTCTGTACTCAGAGAGGGGTCGTTACCGAGCCATGGTGGGTCGGTAGGCTCCTCAGTACTACAACTAGCCACTTCACTTATGGGCGAATTGAAATGGAATTCAACCTTCTCTTCTCCAATATCAAATGTGAGAAGTCCTTTTCTGACATCTACTCGCGCCCCTGCGGTGGCTAAAAATGGTTTGCCTAGAATGATTGGCACCGCACGGTCTTCAGGCATATCTAGCACAATGAAGTCGTTTGGAACAAAGAATTTTCCAACTCGGACAGGAACATCGTCAACGACTCCAGTTGCTTTTACAGAAGATCCATCCGCCATGTAGAGTTTCATCTTGACAGGCTCTAGTGGTCCCACTTTAACTTTTAACCAGATGGAAAGAGGAAGCAAACTAGCACTGGCTCCCAAATCACATAAAGCTTTAAATTTGTGGTCGCCTATGCCAATCGTGATGGCAAATCTCCCTGGGTCTCCAAGCTTTTCTGGTAGAGCTATTGATCTGACTTCATCCTGCAGCTCTGTAATGGACCTTTTCCTGCTAAGAATATCCTTCAAAAATTTTGTGTAAGACGGCATTTCGCTTAGGGCGTCAGCGAATGGGATGTAAATATTAATGCCCTGAAGAATCTTCACGAAACGCTTGAACCTACTCTCAGTAGAGTCCATAGATTTCTTAGCTGGAAATGGAAGAGATCTCACCATTCTCGAAACCAAGTTGGGCTCGAGAGGTGAGAGTATTGGGTCGACACTAGGGTCATTTGGTGTCCTCGGCGGGTCGTTACCGACCCTGATGGGGTCGTTAACAACCCTGGAATAGAGAGGAAGGCTCGGATTAGTAGACTTACCTGGGTTAGGGTCGTTACATACCCTCGGAGCCTCGTCACCCTGGTATGCGGGCTCGGTATTTGCCCTCGCTGGCTCGTTACCGAGCTGGGTTGTGACGTCCTCTTCCTTCTCGTCCTCATCTTGGACTCTCTCCGGCAATGTCTTCCCGCTTCTGAGGTGTACCGCTGCTATTTGGCCTCTTGGGTTCTCCTCGGGGCCGCCCGGGAGTTTCCCTTGTGGTCTTGGAATCCGTGCAGCTAGGTACCCTAGTTGGGAATCAACACTCCTCTTCCAAATATCGAACTCTCCCAATCTTTTATCTTGTCGGTTCAGTTTGGCTTGAACTTCATCAACTTTGTTGTTCACTCCGTTAATGCTTTCCTTTATTTCCTGAACCCATGATGGCGTCTCCTGATCGTCCGGAGGTTGGTAAGGAGGAACCCTTTGTTCTTGTTGAGGAGGTTGGCTCCATTGGTCATATGCATAATTACCCCAGGTGGGCTGATTGTAATTCCTCCATGCATAAAAAGTATCACCTTGGTTCCTATAGGGACCTCTCATGTAATTATCCTCTTCATATGCCTCAGCAGCTATGATTTCCCTTTCTCTCTGGATCTCCTCAATCTCTAAACAAAGTTCAGCGATCAGCTCAGCTAGTTCTTCATGTGTAGCCATGGCTTTGTTTGCTTGACGACCTTCAGCTGGCATACACTGTAAGCAAAAACAAAAACAAAAACAAAAACAAAAACGAAATCAAAAAGCAAAAACGGGGTCTCGGACAAGGTCGGTAACGAACCTGGGGGGTCGTTAACGAGCCTAGAGTGATCCCATAAAACAGAAACTAAAAAGAAAGAAACAACTACCTATCGACAGGGTCGTTACCGAGCCTGGGTAGGGTCGGTAACGACTCGACAGTGGCCTAGAAACTAAACAAAAAAAACACAGAAACTGGGTTGCCCAGCAGGGTCGGTACCGACCCTGGGGGGTCGTTACCGACTCGGCGGAGTCCCAAAAAACGTAAAAAGAACAAAACTTGGCACTATTGAAATCTCCCCAGCAACGGCGCCAATTTGTTGAGAGGGTTTCTTGACAACAAATAAATTTATATCAAGACCCCGCTGAGTATAGCAGAATCAGGTTTGTCCGCAGGGAGAAAGTCAGTATCAAGTTTTGTAACTTATTACGCAAGTAATCAAACAAAGCAAGGGGTTTTAACAAGAAAGAGAGAGGTTCTAAGGTAAAGGTGTCACCACAACAACAATTATGCATGTCAAACGCTATGAAACATAAAGATCATGCTTTTATCACATAAAGGTGTCAACTTTCGTTAACTAAAGCAAGTAAATCAATCAACTTTCGCTAAATCAATAAACTTACTATCTAATCTCTTCTACTTCACCTAGGATAAATCTGCTTTCGCTTCAAAACCCTAATTTGACTATTCTGATTCAAGGTTTCTGCTTTCGTTTCAACTATGAATGAGAAATTCCCTTAAACTTTCGTTTCAAGGATTAAGAACAAGAGAATAGATTCATGCAATAAAAATAATCAAGACATGATCATAAACAAACATGCACAACCATTGTTGGGTTCAACCCCAACCTTAGAGAGGAAGACTACTCACAATTCATAATTAAAAACATAAAAATTTGAATTAATAAAGAAAGCTTACAACTTTGAATCCAAACGATAGTTCTTCTCCCCAAACACCCCCCTCTCACGCCTCTCTCCTCCTCCTCCTCTAACTTGAATGAATGATTGATAAGAAAACTAAATAGGGGACAAGTGTATTTATAGAGAAACTATTGTATCTTAAATCTATCTCTAAGGAAATAAATCTATCTTAAATCTAACTATAAGGAAGCAATATCTTCTAATAAAATATATCCCTTCTATCTATCTAATAACATAAAAGTAAATAGGATAAAAGCCCATTAATAGTACCGACTCGGACACGCTGCTCCTCGCGGTGCCTCGTTAATGACCTTGACAGGGTCGTTAACGACCCTGTTCAGCACTTCGAACAACTTTGAGTAAAACTTGCGTAGAGGATTCGTTACAACTTCGTTTGGCTCGATTCTTTTTCCTATATTCTTGTAACGAATTTCTCTATCTCTTTCCAAGCTCAAACTTGATCTTCAATGACTTTACTTGAGCACTTAATCTCCATCTTCTCTTCATTCTTAAGTGCTATCTTCACCGTCTTTACTCCTTTCTTCAAAACAATGCTCCAAATAGCTTCTAAAAACCTACAAAACACCACAAAAGCTTATGTAGACTCCATATCTCATGAAAATACGAAAACTTACACAAACGACTCAAAACAAAACACAAAACTAAAGAAAAAGACTCAAAAACACTAAAAACACACCCTAAAAACATGACTAAAAAGGCGGACATCAACTTCGCCCAATCACACAAATCACACAAGCAAGGGGTAAGAAGGAAAATGCATAAAAATAAGGTCTTGAGGGCCAAAAAGTTACATTACAGGATCCAGCGGAGCCGCCATAAGCCAGTCTTGACCATCCCAACAAGAAAAAATTATTACACCACAACTTTCATTCCTTTTTCTCCTTTGGCACGTCGATTGGCGGGGCCATGGGATGTTGGCGGATGGGTGAGGCATGGATTATCTTGAGGTCGTCTTGGGCGGGGTTCTGGTTACCCTGGTCGACGAGATTTATGGCAGGAGGTTCATTCTCGTTCGTTGTAAACCTGCCCTCTTCGTCGAGGAAAAACTCGCATTCCCCCTCAAGATCCTCCTCGGTCACCCTCATGGTCAGTGTGTAGTTAGGGATGAAAAAGAAGATGCGAGGATCGATGTGTTTGTACTTCTCGATCGCTTGTCTCACCCCTGCACGGGTGGCCTACCGGTACATCCCCTCCACAACGCTCAGTGTCGCTTCCTTTTACTCAACAGTCTCGACGTACTTAGGCCCCGCAGCCATAACCTCCTCGTTGTGCTCCTTGACGCGGTTGTGAAGATTGTTATTTTTCTGCTCCACCTTTTGGAGGTCCACCTCTTTCACCTTCGAGTATCTGCGCTCCTCGGAGAGTTTAACCCGCAGATCCTTGAGTAAAGCTTTCACCTCCATAGCCTCTTCCTTTGCGCGTTTCTCCGTCGCCATGGGATAGGCCTTAGCTTCCTCCCATGCCTTCTTCTCCTTGGCCAGCTCATCCTCTTTCGCCTTGAACTTCCCCTCGTACTTCAATAAATTCTTCTAAAGAAGCGAGATGCAATCGCCGTTGTAGTTATCAAGGAAGTTGTGCTGCAAAATAGCGGCAGGAAAGGAAAAAACGAACAAAAAACATAGAAAAACAAAGTGCACAAGGGAGTAAACACTAACCTTCACTGAACAGCAGAGGGTCTCCTTGATAAGTGCTTGCTCTGGATCGCCCAGTCAATCTCCTCCCTGAAGTCGTCCCTCTCCCAGCTCTTGAGCGAATTCCGGGACGGCCTGGGGCAATGAAACCGGATGGTAGGCGAGGCCACCTCCACGGGCGGTACCCCCTCGAGGTTGGAGCTTAGAGTGAGCTCCCTCAACGCCCGACCATATTTGTCGTTCCCGTTATGTTTGTTCTTCTTCTCCTTTGGAGATTGGCCCAGATCCTTTCATTTGGAGCCAGCCTTGTCGTCGTGCCCCTGAGGGGCCTTAGAGGACGTCTTTGCGACATTTCCCTTCAGAGGGGTGGCAGTGGTCCGTCCTTCTAGGACCTTCATAGGTGTCGGGATCTTCGAGGTCCCAAATCCTTGCGCGGAAGGGCTCACGGGTGTCTTCTTCTTCATCCTCTGAGCCAAATCCTCCAAGAGGGTCACTAGAAAAGGAAAAGGCAAGGGGTCAATAAAAGAAAAGAGAATAAGGCGAAAAATAATTTAAGTTCAAAATGCGCGGTCTGAGAGAGGATCGGATCGTCGCATATAATCCAAGCTCAAAATGCGCGGTCTGACCGAGGCTCGGATCATCCCAAATAATCTAAGTTCAAAATGCAAGGTGCGAGCGAGGCTCGGATCATCACAAATAGTCTAAGTTCAAAATACACGGTCCAACCGAGGCTCCGATCATTGCAAATAATCCAAGTTCAAAATGCGCGGTCTGAGCGAGGCTTGGATCGTTGCAAATAATCCAAGTTCCAAATGCGCTGCCCGAGCGAGGCTCGGATCGTTGCAAATAATCCAAGTTCAAAATGCTCGGTCCGACCGAGGCTCGGATCATCGCAAATAATCTATGTTCAAAATACACGGTCCGATCAAGGCTCGGGATCACCGCATATAGTCTAAATTCGATGTGCGATGATTAAACAATAAGAAAAATAAAACCAAGAAAACATAAGCAAGCAAATACCCTCTGCACCCTCCCGATTCGGGAGGGGAAGACTCAAGCCCGCACGCTCAAGGCGATCCTGGGCCAAGTACAATTTGTGAGGTTCCACAGTCGGTGTTGCAAATCGTTTCTTTGCCTTGGAGACCTCCTCCGCCTGCGACTTCTCGAGCCATTTCAAGTTACACGGTGCCGAGGGGAATTTGATATACCTCCCAGAGCGGTCACGAACCAAGAACCACTTGTCCTTCCACTCTCCAAGAACCACTTGTCATAGTGGCGACTGTTGATAGGGTTTCCCGAAAACAAATAAATTTTTAGTCAAGACCCCGTTGAGTACAGGGGAGTCATGTTCGTCCACGGGAATTAGAAGTATCTAAGTCTAGCTATTGATCCTACTAAAAAAAAAAAAAAAAACACAACAAGTGCTCGGCACCGACCTAACACCAGGTCGGAGACGACCTACACATGACACAAAAATACCGGAAAAACAGGGAAAGACTTAGAGCGCGATACCGACCTAAAATGGGTCGTCACCGACCTATCCGGGTAACAAATAAACTTCGAAAAATCAAAATAAAAGAGATCTAGAGCAAAGGATTCACCACAACAAGTGATGGCCGGATCGATGGAGGGGATGATGGTGCAAAGAGATCGCCACGAGAATCCAAGGAATTCCGACAACAAACACCACGCAACTGACCCGTCTTCAACTAGATGGATCTTCCTCGTCCGAACTCGGATTTGAGTGATTCCAATTCGAGAAGTTAGATATCTGAGTCTAGTTTAATACCTCAAAATATGAGATAAAGATGATGAGTGGATTGAAACTTATGTCGAATTTACTGAGATGGTGCAGAAACCTCCGAGATGGATGATGGTTCGAAAATGGAGAGAACAAGGGGATATGGATGCTTGATAACTTGGATATGACTCACCAAGCTCTCAAACAAACTAGGATGCTCGAATTGTCGGATATGACTCACCAACAATTGAACAACGAGAATTGAACAAAACAAAACAAGAACTTTGAATTGAAAATGCAAGGAAAAGAGAAGCAAATTTCGTCCAAGTCTCTAAGGGAGAAAGGAGGCCAAAAATGGGCCTTATAACCCTAATGCCACGCCTCTCTCAACTCAGCCACCCTCACTTCTCTCTAATTACATAAAACACCCTTAAATTTCAAGAAATTCAACTAAAAACCCTTAATAAAACATAATTCAAGTTTTAGCACTAGTCGAACCAATAGTCACAAGAACACTCCAACCTTCACCGTCATTAGCCATCGGAAACTTATGAGCCATGAGCTCCTCCTTGATTTTGTCTAGTATAGACTTAGCTAGGGCTCGTGTGATGCGCCCAAGATAGGGTATGGCTCCTTGTCTCGGCTTCATAGCGCCTCGAACATCGTCTTTGGTTGCTTGTCCAAGTATTGGCTCCCCTTTATCGTGCAGATTGGGCTTGTCTTTAGGGATGGAATCTTCACTCAAATCATGGGGACATGACTCGGTAGATGGAATCACATCATCCTCCTCCCCTTCAAAAAGATTCGTCCTCGAATCTATCAAGCCTTGTGAGCTCAACAAAGAAGGTAGGGCTTCTAGCTCTCTTGGTGTGGCATTCTCCATGACAAAGACATCCTTATTGGCCTCCACAAGAAAAGGAATGTAATCACCTCTTTGAGTGACTAAAACAGCCTCGTCCTCTTCATGGAGCAAGAAGGGCAAACATGAAGGAATCTTAGGAAATGCATCCATCCATGGTGTAGCCAACGAGTTCATGGAGCTAGGAGTGATGGTAGGACGATGCTTGATTTTAGGAGACAATTTCACAACTTCCTCCTCTTCTTGCAATATGTGCATCATTTCTATTGGACACTTGATGGTAATGAGTTGTTCCAATCCATGGAAAGGAGTCTCTCTTTTTGGTTGTTCTATGTCACACATCACTCTTTGTTGGAAGAAATTCTCCTCCCCTTTACAAGGGGTCGTCCTCGAACCTTGATCCTCTTCTCGTATATCCTTGATCTTCACCACTTGAGGCACTTGTGTCCTCTCGTCCAGACCCAGGATTTGGCGCTCCAAGGCATCCATGCGTGTCGCCAAAGCTTCCACGGATTGTTGCATGGATTGTTGAAAAGTTTGTATCATGGCAGCCACCGAACTAGTGGACGTCTCCTCAACTTGTTCCTTATTCTTGTCATCACCTACACTTGTCATCGTAAAAACAAGGCAAAGATCAAGGTATAGAGGTCACATGAATTAATCACCAAGACTTGTCCGAGATGAAAATCCGACAAGTTGCAAGTAGGAGATGACCAACAAAATGGAACAAGAAAAGCTCAAACACAACAACACAAGATGTCTCGTCTTGGTGTCGTTCCCGTATCCTAGCACCGTAACCAACAACAAGCATGTAATGATATAAAGGGGTCAAAAGAAAGCTAGATTATGGACTCAATTCCCACGTTTTTACTCAGCCAAATTCAGCAAGACACACTTAAATCAAGCACTAAAGGAAGACATTAATCAAGCAACAAATGCACCCTTTCAACTACCAACTTTTGATAACTCTTTTGAGTGTTCTATTGGAACGTTTTTTGAGCATGGTTGGCAGCCATGGCTGAACACACACTCAGCCAAGACAACCACAAGATCAAGACAAAGCAACGACCACAACAACACACAACAAGGACACTATGGTCGCACACAACAACACAACGCATCCAATAAAGAGTTCGAACCTAAAACTTGCAACAAGTGGAAATTCAAGGTCGGAACAAGGTTTAGATGGCGATACCTTCGCGTGGCTCTGATACCACTTGATGGCCGGATCGATGGAAGGGGATGATGGAGCAAAGAGATCGCCACGAGAATCCAAGGAATTCCGACAACAAACACCACGCAACTGACCCGTCTTCAACTAGATGGATCTTCCTCGTCCGAACTCGGATTTGAGTGATTCCAATTCGAGAAGTTAGATATCTGAGTCTAGTTTAATACCTCAAAATATGAGATAAAGATGATGAGTGGATTGAAAGTTATGTCGAATTTACTGAGATGGTGCAGAAACCTCCGAGATGGATGATGGTTCGAAAATGGAGAGAACAAGGGGATATGGATGCTTGATAACTTGGATATGACTCACCAAGCTCTCAAACAAACTAGGATGCTCGAATTGTCGGATATGACTCACCAACAATTGAACAACGAGAATTGAACAAAACAAAACAAGAACTTTGAATTGAAAATGCAAGGAAAAGAGAAGCAAATTTCGTCCAAGTCTCTAAGGGAGAAAGGAGGCCAAAAATGGGCCTTATAACCCTAATGCCACGCCTCTCTCAACTCAGCCACCCTCACTTCTCTCTAATTACATAAAACACCCTTAAATTTCAAGAAATTCAACTAAAAACCCTTAACAAAACATAATTCAAGTTTTAGCACTAGTCGAACCAATAGTCACAAGAACACTCCAACCTTCACCGTCATTAGCCATCGGAAACTTATGAGCCATGAGCTCCTCCTTGATTTTGTCTAGTATAGACTTAGCTAGGGCTCGTGTGATGCGCCCAAGATAGGGTATGGCTCCTTGTCTCGGCTTCATAGCGCCTCGAACATCGTCTTTGGTTGCTTGTCCAAGTATTGGCTCCCCTTTATCGTGCAGATTGGGCTTGTCTTTAGGGATGGAATCTTCACTCAAATCATGGGGACATGACTCGGTAGATGGAATCACATCAACAAGCTATATATGCATGCAAACATGAATCAAAATCAACCAAAATAATCCCATGAATGACTTTTGTCATAAACAATCAAGCATAAATCCTAACTTTCGTAAAAATCTAAACTTGCACCCTACTTGTTTTCTAAAGGTTTTAACTTTTGCTTCAACCCAAATATTATCCAAATTCACAAATTAATCTTTCGATTCAATTATGAACGAGAACATGCCTTTAACTTTCATCAAGGAATTGATAACAAACAAGAAGAATAAAGGATAGTGATTAAAAGGGATGGTTTAATCAAAGATTCATGCTTTTATCATGCGCAACTCGTCGGGTTTCACCCCAACCCTAGAAAAATAGACTACTCACAATCCATCACGCAATAAACAACCGAAAATAAAAGAGAAGACATAATTCAAAACCAAACTAACTTCAATTGGAAAGACAACTTACAAATCTCAAGCAAACCTCCAAGTCTCTCTTAAAATTGTCCAAGAGCTTGGAATAAGAGTTAATCCTAGAAAACAAACTTGCAAACTTGTTCCGTCTCTTGCTCTCCAAATAACGTCTCCCCAAAAGCGTCTCCCCTAAAAACTAACCCTAAAAGAACCTTATATAGTGGTAGGAATGTCTTCATAAGGAAACTAAATTCTATCTTATAAAAGCCCATAAATAAAACATTTACTAAAACCTAACTTAAGGCACAAGTTTATTTCCGCTAGACACGGAGGCACTCGGTACCGACCCAGAGTGGGTCGTCACCAACCTCATCAACACTTGATTTCTTCACTTCTTCGCTCGAAACTTGCTCCAAAGCTTGGTTCTTCTTTAATGTTTCTTCTTTACTCACTCTTGGTCTTTTAAGACTTCCTTTAGCTCCTTTTAAAGCACCTTCATCTTGCAAACTTCACCTTGGAATCATCAAAACCTTAACTGCAACGACTCTCGGCCCTTCTATCAACATCACCAAAAGACAACTCTTAACGCCACCTCCTAGAAAGCTTGAAAAACTGGGATATCTCCTCCTCAATGCTTCAAATACCTACAAAAACAACAAACAAGCACAAACGATTCCAACTCTCCAAAGAGGGTCGGAATTATATGCAAAACAACACAATAAACTTAGAAAAGACTCAACCTGGCTAGAAAACTACCCACAAAAACAAACTAAAAAGTGCAACATCAAAATACCCTATACTTAAACTTGCTTGTCCTCAAGAAATCACTTAACATGCATCAATACCAATCAACAAAACTTCAAAAATCACCTTTATAGAAAAAGAAGCACAAGTAGAATAGTGAGCAAACAACTTCCACATCATAGCACACATGAACATTCTAAGCAATCACAATCCAAGCTCACCAACTCTCAAAGTGTTTAGGGTATAACAATAATCACTCGACTCAATCAAACACAAAACCTCATAGTCGATGGAACTTATATCAACAAACTCTCCACCGAAGAAGTCAAAACAAGTCAAATCATCAAATGAACTTAGGGGGCTCAATGAAAACTTCAAAGAAGTCTCCATTCGGCCGAGTTGTAATGGGGCTTGGTAATAACAATAAGGGTGTGGAAATATTTTGACCTTGTGGTGCTAGCTAATCCGGGAATCAAAACTCCTAGACTACACATCACTTAACCAACATTCTTTCTCCTTACAATCACCAAACACTTAAAATTTTTCAATGCACTTCCCTTTTCACCTATTATTATTGTCTTTCTTCTATTCTTTGAAGGCCTTGGACTCTTGTACTTATTACATGACTATCCCTGTTTCTCTTTTCTTTTTTTTTTTTCTTTTTTTTTCGGGGGGTCGGTACCGACCTTCTTTGGGTCGGTGCCGACCTATATATGTGCACTTCGAGCCCAAAACACTTCATACTTTTAATTTTCCAAAGACAACACTCTTTATATACCTTCCACAATCACTTTGTTTTCACCCAATCAAACCATAACAATCTTCAACAATTTCTTCTAAGTCCTAATTCCCGGATCAAAGGGGTCAAGCTTATCATGGCTAGGGAATTTTTATTTGTGGAGCTAGAATTAGGCTTTAAGCTCAAAATAAGGGGCTACAAACAAAGGGATCATGTATAGGTAGGAAAAGGAATATGATAGGCTTATAAAAATAAGTTCAAAATCATTTGATTTAATCAAGTAATAAGCATATCTCCATTGGTTTCAAGTTTAAAATAATCATGCCATTGTCAAGTGGTATATTGCATTTGGAAGAGTAATCACACATGAAAAGAGAAAGGAGTAAGATGTACATCCTTTATAGGCCAAAAGTATCTCACTTAGGTTCAATTTTTGTTGGATTGCTTTCACTTAGAAATATGCATGCTCAATATCCATTATAAGCTCAAAATTCAAAAAGCAAGATCATGACTTAGGCAATTCTTAAAGCATGTTATAGGTTTTACATGATGATGCAAGCAATTTCCATCCTAGGACATCTAAGGAATAGGGCATTTATCCATCTAAAATTAAAAAGAAAAAGACTCAAACAAGACTAAACACAAACAAACACATCATTCAAAACACAAGACCACATATGACTCAAACAAGTAATCTCCCAAACCACCCCATACTTAAACATCAATGTCCCCATTGATTAAGAAAGTAAAGGAAAGAGAAAGAGAAACTAACTTGGACACCTTGAAGCGTTGACAAGGGAGGAGAATCACTCTTGAGGAGGATTAGGAGGTGATGGTGGAGCGGGGAAAAGTTGTTGTGCCAACCAATTGTTGTATTCCACTTGAGCATTCCATCTTGCGACATCTTGCTTGTGATCTTCATAATACTCAATGCGGAAATCCTTAAGCTCATTTTGGTGGTTGACAAACTGATTGTGGTGATGGTTAAGTGCCCCGTAGAGATGGTGTTGGTGAAGCATAAGGACATCCATCGTAGCTGAGAGAAGGGAGATATCGGGGTTGCCACCCGAACTCGAACCGGTATGATATGTGCCTTGTCTTGGAAAATGAGAGTCGTCGGACCCATCAAAGCCATAAGGGTGGGAGTAGTAGGGGACCATGTCAGTTTGAGGTCCCATCGTGAAGTCCATAGGGTCGAGACCATGCTGATTTTGGTAGTGACCGCCCTCTGGTGGGTCGTCTCCGACCCCATGTTGGTCATCTCCGACCCCCCCCCCCAGAATGGCCTCGTGGTGATTCCCACACGAAGTTCGCTTCTCTCGGCGGTAGGTTAGGCTCGGCTCTTGGAAATCTGCTGGGTTGTCATCTAATCCTTTCATCAATCCGGACATTTGGCACCAAAGGATAAGGAGTGGGGGCCCATACATCATACCAATTAGGGTGGTAGAAAAGCTCAAGATTTTCCTTGGTAAGAACCACATCATGAGTCGTGTCCGTATCGATTGGAAACTTGTTGACGAAACCAGCAAAGGATTGGCCAATAACCTTAGCATTCAAGTAGTACCTCACATCCATAGCAATGACCCTTTTTGAAGAAAAGGTGGAAAGGTCGATTTTTAAGGACTTGGCAAGGAGAGCCACAAGCCAACCAAAGTAAGTACTAGTGTGGGTCTTTTGGGCTTGGTGGCTTATGATGGCATTGGAAAACTTGTACCCCAATTCATGTGAATGGACGTCTCAAAGAGCATAGTAGATAAGCACGCAATCTCTTGCTTGTGGGGGCGCAAAAGCTCGTACCTTGGCCAAATTGTGGAGCCGAGAATGCGTAGGATAATCCTGAAAATCGGGCTAGCAATGAACCGACCGGGAAGGGCGTTGGTGGGGAATTCAACCCTACCGGTGAGGTAATGCCACAAATCCTTGGTGGGGAAGTCCTTTGCTGCATACACTCCGGATGGTGCACGGAAGCCAAGATGTTTGTTGAATTTTTTATGTTCATCTCGTAATCCCTATTGCCGAGTTGAAATGTGACCTTGGACTTGTTGAAATCGGTTTCATCCGGGTACAAGTGAAAGTTGGACATGAACTCGCATGTGAGAGCCACATAGTGTTCCTCAATAGGATGCAAGATAAGGTGTTGAGCTTTGATCCAAGAGAAGGCCTCAAGCACCTCCCTATGGAAACCAATCTTACCGGCGCCCGCCCTTTGATAAGCTCGCACACTAACATCTCCGCGCCACATTTCAACAAACCGGTCCCTTTGGTCATTGGAGTCAAACACCACACGATCCACCTTTTGCTTATCTTTCTTTTGCTTCTTGGCGGGGTGACGAGAAGAAGAGGCCATTGTCCTACAAAACGATCAAACTTCCAAGATAATTTTCAAAGATTGGAAGGACAAAACCGAACAAAGAACACATATGTCACCACCCAAAGAAGTACCCCATACTTACACAAAGAAACATGCTCAAATGTTGTTAGAAAGAATCTCAACCTAACATGTTTAATCATGAAGAGTAGGTAAGTAGAGGGAAATATCATGCTAAAAGTACTCAAATCATGGTGAAAGTAGCCCAATAAGCATGCAAATAAGGAGGAATATGAGTCAACTGGGGTCGGAACCGACCCTTGGAGGCTCGGTACCGAACTAAGACACGCTAAGGCTCGATCACACGGCATTGTTGGGTCGTCACCGACCCAAATTGGGTCGTACCGAACATTCCGGGCAAAACCAAGCCTGAAGTTTCAACGTGAGTACCTTGGAATGGCTACCAAAATTCCGAAAAATCATATATACTCACCATCAACCAAACAACCAAGCATGTATCAAGAAATCCACTTAAAACCCACAATTCATCATGATATCATGTAGATCTAACCACTAAAGCATCTAAACAACCCAAACTTCCATATTCAAACTCAAGAACACCCAAAACCTAGATTGTCAACTAATCCCTAAAAATAAATCAAGTTATCTTGAATTTAATATCAAAGGAGTAGAAAAACATACCAAAGATGAGTGAAAATAGAGGAATGAATGTAGAAGGGGGGTCGTAGACGAGCACTAGAGCGGTTCCAAAATTGGAAAATTGTGGGGAAAGGGCTGAATTTTCTGGTTTTTGGCAGAGGAATTGGAGGATTTATGTAGCACAAGGATGGATTTTGGTAGATTTGAGATGGGGATGATTGATGTGTGAGGTTTGGAGATTAATGGAGGCAATGGGATTTGAGAGGGATGGGGGTCGGCAGCGTGGGGGAGAAGAGAGGGGAGGAGTAGGGTTAAAAGGGTTAAAAGTTTCAGGGACTTACCTGCAATTTCCGAATTTTCTGAAATTTTTACCCTTTTTGCTTGGAGGGGGTCGGTACCGACCCAAAATGGGTCGTTGACGACCCGCCTTGACTTTGTCCTTCTCGTTGTCGAACATTTCGATCCTCTTGTTCCTTTTCCGCCGTCTCGGGTCCCTACAAAACCTTAGTGGAGATACAAGACAAGAACCATACCTACTCTAAACTATTAAAAACAAAATAAACTAAGCTAAAAAGAAAATCCAAAAACAAAAGCTAAGCGGGTTGCCTCCAAGAAGCGCTTAATTTTACGTCTTTAGCTAGACGAGAAGTACCTCAGCTTAATCAGAAGATGTGAGAGCCCATGTGGCTCGGATTTCATCATCGGGTTCGGCCCTTGCATAGTATTTCTTCAATTGATGCCCGTTGACCTTCAAAATCCCTCCATTCTCGTCTATTAGATTGACCGCTCCATGAGGGTTGTGGTGAACAACGAATGGTCCACTCCATCGGGATCATAATTTTTTGGGGAAGAGTCGAAGTCTAGAGTTGAAAAGAAGTACTTGATCACCGTTGTTGAAGGTCTTTGGGATGAGCTTCTTATCATGCCATTTCTTGGTTCTCTCTTTGTAAATCTTGGCATTCTCATACACCTTGAGCCTTAACTCCTCTAATTCTTGCAAGTCCATAAATCTCTTTGCTCCGGCCGCGTCGAGGTCCATGTTGAGCTCCTTACGAGCCCATAAAGCCTTGTGTTCAAGCTCGACGGGCAAGTGACATGACTTGCCATACACAAGATTGTAGGGAGTAGTGCGGAGTGGCGTCTTATATGCGGTGCGATATGCCCAAAGTGCATCATCCAACTTGGAGGTCCAATCCTTCCTTGAGCGGGAAACCGTCTTTTCCAAGATGCTTTTAATTTGCCGGTTGGAGATCTCCACTTGACCACTTGTTTGGGGATTGTAAGGAGTTGCCACCCTGTGTAAAACCCCATACTTGGTCAAAAGTGCCTCAAAGCTCCGCTCAATGAAGTGAGAACCGCCATCACTAATAAGGGATCGGGGAACACCAAAGCGGGGAAAAATGTTGGACTTCATGAACTTGGCCACCACTCGTGCATCATTAGTTCTTGTGGCTATGGCCTCGACCCACTTAGACACGCAATCGACTGCGACGAGGATGTACTTGTAGGGGCCTGA
Organism: Fallopia convolvulus; assembly: GCA_964016875.1. Classification (NCBI taxonomy): domain Eukaryota; kingdom Viridiplantae; phylum Streptophyta; class Magnoliopsida; order Caryophyllales; family Polygonaceae; genus Fallopia; species Fallopia convolvulus. The sequence goes on along the minus strand of OZ024719.1, from coordinate 47,119,141 downwards.
AGAGGGGAAGGGTCCCATGAAGTCAATTCCCCATACGTCGAAAAGCTCAACTTCTAGAATTCCCGTGAGTGGGTTCTCATTCCTCCATGTGATATTTCCCGCACGTTGGCACTTATCACATGCCGTGACATAATCTTGAACATCCTTGAAGAGGGTGGGCCCATAGAATCCGCTTTGAAGAATTTTTGCGGTGGTTTTGAATCCCTTAGCATGGCCGCCCGTCAGAAGAGTATGACAATGTCGGATTACTCCCTCTATCTCATCGTCCGGCACATAATGCTTAAAGATATGATCACTTCCTTGCTTGAATAGGTAGGGATCGTCCCAATAGTATTGCTTGGCGTCGTGGAGGAACTTCCTTTTAGCTTGGGAAGTCAATCCATCGGGGATAATGCCTCCTACAACATAGTTAGCAAAATCCGCAAACCAAGGGGTTTTCGCCCCTCGAATAGCATATACAGAATGGCAAGAGAGCATGGGAGGAGAAGAGTGAAGAATACTAGTAAGGACACAAGAAAAGTGAGAAGAATGACCTGAATCCACCGTGGTGGGGGTCGGAGTCGTGCTATTTGGCTCGGTGTCGGCCAAGTCTTGCATGTGGAGGGTCGTCACCGATCCATGAGTGGTCGTCTTCGACCCAATGGTGGTCGTCTCCGAGCCATGAGTGGTCGATCTCGACCCAGAATTGGTTGTCTTCGACCTAGAATGGTTGACCTCGATCCAAAAGACTTCACTGCTCAAGAGAATTTCGTCTGGGCGAGAGTCATTTATGGGTACCGTGTCTCCGGACTCCTTGATGTACTCCATGGGTAACCGAGAAAGGTGGTCCGCCACAAGATTCTCTGCTTCTTTCTTATCCCTTATCTCAAGGTTAAATTCTTGCAATAGAAGCATCCATCGGAGTAATCTCGGTTTGTCGTCCTTCTTATCCATAAGGTAACGGATAGCTGCATGATCGGTGTAGACGATTACTTTAGAACCCACCAAGTATGACCGGAACTTCTCAAACGCAAACACAACGGCTAGGAACTCCTTCTACGTGGTCGTGTGCTTGCTTTGGACTTCATCGAGCGTCTTGCTCTCATAGTAGATAGCATGAAGCTTCTTCTCTCTTCTTTGCCCAAGGACCGTGCCCACGGCGTAGTCACTAGCGTCGCACATGATTTCGAAGGGAAGTGTCCAATCCGGAGGTTGCATCATAGGGGCCGACACAAGCGCATCCCGGATCTTGTGAAAAGCTTCAAGACACTCAGAAGAAAACTCAAACACAACATCCTTCATCAATAGGTTAGTTAATGGTTTAGTAATCTTAGAGAAATCTTCAATGAACCTTTGATAAAACCCGGCATGGCCTAGGAAACTCCTAACATCTTTCACGGAAGAAGGGGGTGGCAACTTTTCAATTAATTCAATTTTAGCCTTGTCAACTTCAATTCCCCTTTTTGACACTATATGACCTAAGACAATTCCTTCTTGAACCATAAAGTGACACTTCTCCCAATTAAGCACTAGTTTAGTCTCCTCACATCTCCTAAGTACTCTAGCAAGATTGGCAAGACAAGAGTCAAAGGTGGTGCCGTAAACTGAGAAATCATCCATAAATACCTCCACAATGTCCTCAATCATGTCGGAGAAGATGGCCATCATACACCGTTGAAAGGTGGCCGGGGCGTTGCAAAGCCCGATTGGCATCCTCCTATAAGCAAATGTACCCTAATGACACGTGAAGGTGGTCTTCTCTTGATCATCGGGATGTATCGGGACTTGCCAAAAACCACTATAGCCATCAAGATAACAAAAATAGTCATGCAAAGCTAATCTCTCTAGCACTTTGTCAATAAAAGGTAAGGGGAAGTGATCCTTTCTAGTGGCACTATTTAGCTTTCTATAGTCAATACACATGCGCCAACTAGTGGTAGTCCTAGTGGAACCAACTCGCCTTTTTCATTCTCAACAGCAGTAAGACCACTCTTTTTAGGCACAACATGAACGGGGCTTACCCACTTACTATCCGAAATTGGGAAGATGATACCTGCATCGAGCATTCTTAAGATCTCTTTTTTTACCAATTCCTTCATATTCGGGTTAAGCCTCCGTTGGTGCTCTATGGTTGGCCTGTGTCCTTCCTCAAGGAAAATACGATGCATACACAAAGAAGGTGAGAGGTCACTCAAATCCTCAAGTGAGTATCCAATGGCCTTCCTATGAGTCCTAAGAACAGTCAACAACTTTCCAACTTCTTCTGCATTAAGGTTAGCATTAATAATTACAGGAAAAGTGGAATTTGGGCCAAGAAACTCATACCTCAAAGACTCGGGAAGAGTCTTAAGCTCTGGAGTAGGTGGTGGAGGTGTAACAATGTCATCATCCTTCTCCATTTTGAAAAACTCCTCAAAGTAAGCATTGGTGGTGAAGGGGTGCGTTTCGTCATCCACCTCCAGAAGGGTCGGCTCCGACCATAAAGGGGTCGGTACCGAGCCAGAGGCAATAGCAAAATCCTCAAAAAAGATTGGAATGGGGGTGGGTGTCGAGATGGATATGGTCGGTGCCGACCCTGCAGTTTCTTCCTTGACTTCTTCTTCACTTGTGTAAGCTCCACGCAAGCGTTCGATCGGATCTTCACAGTCAATGTAATCCGAGCGAGTGTACAACATTTTCACTTCCATAGCTTCACCAGTCTCTTCATCGTTGGATTGAACCGAAACTCAACCACCTTGTTGCAGATTTCAAAAGTAAGGAGGCCTTTCTTCACATCTATAATGGCTCCGGCGGTTGCAAGAAAAGATCTCCCAAGAATGATCGGGACGACGGGATCCTCCGGCATCTCCATAACAATAAAATCATTAGGCACAAAGAACATGCCAACTTGAATAGGGAAATCATCGACAACACCGGTTGGTTTGACACAAGAACCGTCTGCCATATAGAGCCTCATATTTATCGGGACCAAAGGACCCATGTTTGTTTTGGACCATATAGAGAGAGGAAGAAGATTAGTACTTGTACCAAGATCACATAAAGCTTTAAAGCGATGAGCACCTATGCCAATAGTAATTGCAAATTTACCCGGATCACCGAGTTTCTCTGGGAGCTCTAGAGATCTCACCTCATCGGTTAGGTCGGACATCGACCGCTTCTTTAACAAGATCTATTTAAGAAATTTAGTGTAAGCGGGCATCTCATTCAAAGCTTCGCCAAAGGAATAGTGATGTTGAGCCCTTGAAGAACCTGCACAAAACACTTGAATTTTCCGTCTGTGGAATCTTTAGCCTTCTTAGATGGGAAAGGAAGCACCTTCGGTGTTGATGTAAAAAAAACGGATGTAAGAATTCCGGGAAGAGGATCGGTCACGACCTGGGGAGGGTCGGTGACGACCTTGTCTGTAGTGGGGAGAGGGTCGGTTATGACCCTTGGTGGGTCGGTAACGACCTCCTCTGAGCTAGGACAGTCCTCTTCGTCCGCCTCCCTCTTGCCTATTTCTCGATCCGACAACTTCTTTCCGCTTCTCAGATGGACTGCAACAATTTGACCCGTCGGATTCTCATCGGAATAACTCGGTAATCGCCCTTGAGGTCGTGGAATTTGGGCCGCTAAGTCACCAAGTTGAGAGTTCACATTCTTCCTCCAAGCTTCAAAGTCTCCTAGTTGATTTTACACTCCTTTAAGATCGGTTCGGATGCCATTCATTCCTTCAAGTAGTCCTTGTGCCCAAGTTGGTGGCTCTTGGAAACCGGGAGGTCTATAGGGAGGGTCTCGTTGTTCTTGTGGTTGAAAACCTTGACCGTGACCATTGTTGTTCTATTGAGGATAATTTTTGTTGTTGTTCCTCCCTGGATAAGCATTGTTTTGACCTCGGTAAGGCCCACTCATATAATTCGCCTCCGCATAAGCCTCGGCGGCCAGAACTTGATCCACATTTGTACAAGAAGTGGTAAGATGAGGTTGGGAACCACATTCTTGGCAAGATTGAGCGGTGGATTTGTAGTGGCTTACTTGCTTCTTGAGCCGGTTTATCTCATCTTGCATAAATTGAAATTTCACATCTTGATCAATTGGTTCGGCATTTGGATCATAAAGCTTCTTCATCGGAACCCAGACGGCTTGTTGGGTGCCATACATTGCATCATAGTTGGTGAGTTTGTCCAACAAAGCCCAAGCTTGATCGGGATCCATCTCAATGAATTCGCAGTCGATGTGGAGGTTGATGCGGTCCTTTGTGGCGGCATTGATCCCCTGAAAGAAAATCTCTTGAAGCACATAGGGTGGTTGTCCATGAGTAGGACATTGTTGAAGAAGTTCCTTAAACCGTTCCCAAGTTTCCACAAAAGTCTCATTGGGAAGTTCATGATAAGAAGTGATGTGCTTTCTTAGCTCTGTAGTCTTAGCCGGTGGAAAGAATTTAGTCAGAAACGGGTCGCGCAATGCCTTCCATGTACGGACCGTCTTAGTAGGTAAGCTTTCGAGCCAAGTAAGTGCCTTTCCGGCCAAAGACAATTTAATTGCTTTCAAGAGAACATATTCAAGCGCTACATCATCAGCGTCAATGGTGTCATAGAGGTCAGTGAAGTTCTTGATGTGCTCCATGGGGCACTCGGTGGGCTTGCCTTCAAATTGAGACCTCTTGAAAAGAGTGATGAAGTGTGACTTTATCTCAAAAGCGTGCTCGATCACAGGGAGCACAATAGCAGATTCGGGAACTTTAAATTCAGGATGCATGTACTGTTTAGCGTTTTGCGGAATCGCGTCCAGTTGCGTCTGAGCCCGCCGCGCATTTGCAGCCTGAGCGTCTCGGTCCATTTGTATGCGATGCATCTCAGTGCGGAGTTGTTCCACTTCTCGAGTAAGAGCCTTGGCGTCGGCCATTGCTCGTCTTTCTCTTGGCTTGCGGCGAAGGGTTCTCTCAAGTTCGGAATCAAAAGGAAAGAGGTCGACTCCCCTTCGCGAACTAGAGGGCATACACCTACGCACACGATAACGAGAAAACGAATTAGTAAGCACAAAAGGGTATGGGATATTCCCAAACCCGATAAATAACTAGACAAAGAAACTAAACTAAGTCCCCGACAACGGCGCCAATTTGTTGGAAGGGTTTCTTGACAACAAATAAATTTGTAGTCAAGACCCCGCTGAGTACAGGGGAGTCAGGTTCGTCCACGGGAATTAGAAGAATCTAAGTCTAGCTATTGATCCTTATAAAAATAAAACATAAAAAAACAAAAACACACACAACAAGTGCTCGGCACCGACCTAACACCAGGTCGGAGACGACCTACACACGACACAAAAATACCGAAAAAACTGGGAAAGACTGAGAGCGCGGTACCGACCTAAAGGGGGTCGTCACCGACCTATCCGGGTAACAAATAAACTTCGAAAAATCAAAATAAAAGAGATCTAGAGCAAAAGATTCACCACAACAAGCTATGCATGCAAACATGAATCAAAATCAACCAAAAATAATCCCATGAATGACTTTCGTCATAAACAATCAAGCATAAATCCTAACTTTCGTAAAAATCTAAACTTGCACCCTACTTGTTTTCTAAAGGTTTTAACTTTTGCTTCAACCCAAATATTATCCAAATTCACAAATTAATCTTTCGATTCAATTATGAACATGAACATGCCTTTAACTTTCATCAAGGAATTGATAACAAACAAGAAGAATAAAGGATAGAGATTAAAAGGGATGGTTTAATCAAAAATTCATGCTTTAATCATGTGCAACTTGCCGGGTTTCACCCCAACCCTAGAAAAAGAGACTACTCACGATCCATCACGCAATCAACAACTGAAAATAAAAGAGAAGACATAATTCAAAACCAAACTAACTTCAATTGAAAAGACAACTTACAAATCTCAAGCAAACCTCCAAGTCTCTCTTAAAATTGTCCAAGAGCTTGGAATAAGAGTTAATCCTAGAAAACAAACTTGCAAACTTGTTCCGTCTCTTGCTCTCCAAATAACGTCTCCCCAAAAGCGTCTCCCCTAAAAACTAACCCTAAAAGAACCTTATATAGTGGTAGGAATGTCTTCATAAGGAAACTAAATTCTATCTTATAAAAGCCCATAAATAAAACATTTACTAAAACCTAACTTAAAGCGCAAGTTTATTTCTACCAGACACGGAGGCGCTTGGTACCGACCCAGAGTGGGTCGTCACCGACCTCATCAGCACTTGGTTTCTTCACTTCTTTGCTCGAAACTTGCTCCAAAGTTGGTTCTTCTTTAATGTTTCTTCTTTAATCGCTCTTGGTCTTTTAAGACTTCCTTTAGCTCCTTTTAAAGCACCTTCATCTTGCAAACTTCACCTTGGAATCATCAAACCCTTAACTGCAACGACTCTCAGCCCTTCTATCAACATCACTAAAAGACAACTCTTAATGCCACCTCCTAGAGAGCTTGAAAAACCGGGATATCTCCTCCTCAACGCTTCAAATACCTACAACACAAACAAACAAGCATAAATGATTCCAACTCTCCAAAGAGGGTCGGAATTATATGCAAAACAACACAATAAACCTAAAAAAGACTCAACCTAGCTAGAAAACTACCCACAAAAACCAACTAAAAAGTGCGACATCAGCGATATCAGGTCCTTCCCCGAGTTCATAGCTCCGAATGGTGTACGAGCACATATGCCTCCACACGTACGTTGGGGAAAAATTGCGCGTGGAAAACGTTTATCGCCCATAAATAATAAACGATGTGCCTAGCAAGGGGCAGTCGGAAGCCGGCTTGGAGGCTATGTAGATGGACGACCACGCAATTATCGTACGCCGCCAATGAGCAGCCTTCCCCCACGGCGAGCGCCAGCTCAACTCCCTCGGGCCAAATAAAGTCTGAGGCGATGTTTGCCAGAATCTTTCTGGTTAGAACGGTCGGAGCCCCCTCATCCAGAAACAGTCCAACCGTCGGGTTCGGGGTCATCGGGATCCGATCCTCGAGGACTGGCGGTACATGAGACACGCATTCGAAGATTGCATGTCACAACCAACATGCTCTTCGTTTGAAATCGAGGACGAGGCCATCTCAACCCATAAGGATGTGCGCACTCTGGAAAAAAGCGAGGTAAAAGAAAATTAAGAAGAGTTGGGCAAGGGATCGCTTAAATCAAGCGAACGGGATCTCGGGTTTTGAGAATCACTAGTCTCGCTAGTCTCTATAGCTTGGGAAGGTTCTTCATAGTACTTCTCCCAAAGGTTGAACGCGAGGCCCGTGGAAGGCTCGAAGAAGTGCCTCTAGGCATGAAATAAGAAGTCCAGGTCATGAGAGGCAAACGCTTGGAAAAGAAAAAAGCCTTAAGGACAGAATATACCAAAATACAGGGCACGATGGCGTAGTATAAGCGCGACCCTAGGGCTATTCTGACAGATAGACCGCCTAGGAAGAATGCGAAGGGGAACAAAAAGAGTTGCAGGCCAAAAAGCAGGTTTCGGAAGATCGAAGGGATAGGCGTCCCATCAACCAGCGGCGAAACGCTTGGACTTCCCGAGAGTATTAAAAATTCAAAAATCGAGAGCGATGAACTCAAGCGTCGGGCAAGCGTCGGGCAAGCGTCGGAAAGGTTGAGTGTATCACCGGACCCCTAGTGATACGCTGGTTTTAGTACAGCGTAATTCTGTATTTTTATTAGGATTTTCTGAGTGTTTTAGGTTAGATTAGGGTGTTTAATTATAATATCAGCAAAACATTACAGTTGAACATTTGGAAGACAGAAGTCCTTATTCGAGCTGAAGAGTCTATAGTGTCAAGATTCGCGCCCTCGGAAACCAACTGAGCCCACGGTGCCGAGGAAGAATTGAAGAATCCGGGGGCGAGGCAATCTGGATCCGCGCCCGAGGATATTTTCCGCGCTCGCGGTTGGAGCTGAATAAACTTTGTTTTCCTTCCATTGATTTAATCCCAAATATTATTTGCTTGTTTGTTTGTTTGCTTAAACTTCCAAAAAACCCTGTCTTGTATCCTGCTGATTATTCAGAATCCCGATTCTCTTGGGTTCGACCCCTTGCTTGCTTACTATACTAGTTAGTAGAATAGGGTTATTTATTTTTTATCATGGCAACAACGACTTTAACCGAGTCAAATTTTGGCGTCGTTGCCGGGGAATCGGTTTTTAATTTTCTGTTTAATCGGCGTTTCTGACGAAACCGCGCTCTCGGATTTTTCCCGCGCCCGCGGCAGATCCGCGCCCACGGATTTATTCCGCGCCCGCAGATTGGTTCGTCCAGATCCCACGAATTAGTAAGAACCTATCTTATGGTTCTTACCAGTTCTACTGATAATTCGCCTGTTGTTCCGTTTGATCCAGAAATTAACGAGACTCTGAGACAGTTGAGACGTCAAGTTCAGGCTCAAGTGCTAGGCATACAGTTTGATCCAGTTTCATCTTCTTCTTCTTCATCTGATTCAGAGGTTGAAGAGCAGCTAGTAACCATGGTAGATCGCACTATTAGGCAACTGACTTGGCCTAACTTAGAGCAACAACAGCTTGGTCTTCAGTTTCCCGCCCTAGGGGAAGGAGTGAAGTTTGAGCTTAAATTTGGTCTTCGCCATTATTTGCCTAAGTTCCATGGACTGAGTGGGGAGGATCCGAATAAACACCTTGAAGAGTTCCATTCTGTCTGCTTGGGAATGAAGCCAGCTGATGTGACTGAAGATCAGCTTATGTTGAGGTTTTTTCAATTTTCCTTGGCTGATGCAGCTAAGGAATGGTATCTGTACATAAAACCTGAGATGATCACTACTTGGGCTCAAATGAAGGGTGCTTTTCAGGAGAAATATTTCTCTGCTACCAAGCAAACATCTATCAAAAAGCAGCTGAGCAGTCTGGAGTATGGAGATGATGAGACTCTATATGAGTATTATGAGTGTTACAAGAGGTTCGTAGCCAGTTGTCCCTACCATGGCTATTTTGATAAAGACATGATATGTTATATTATTAAGGGTCTCTGTGATGCTGACAGACGCTTGATGAATGCTTCCTGTGGAGGTTCTTATGCGAATCTCACTCCTAGGCAGGCGTTTGAGAAGTTGGAAACTCTAGCTGAACAAAGAAGAAATCAGAGGAAGAGGTCCAACAGCAGATCTGTCAATTCTATTAATGATTCCCTAAATGCTGAAGTAAGGGAGTTAAAATCTATGATGAAGCAACTATTGGTGGGCAATGGAGCTTCAAGTTCAAGGGCTTGTGGAATTTGTGGAGAAATGAGTCATCCCACTGATGCGTGCCCTATTATGCAAGAGCCAACAGGTAATGTGAATGCAATTGGAAACTATGAACAAAGGCCCCGGAATGACCCATATTCGAATACCTTCAACCCGGGGTGGGCAAACCATCCAAACTTTAGGTGGAATCAACTATCTCAACAACCTTTTCCACCACAGGGAGGTCAGCCCAACTATGTTCCCAGGCCTAATTATGTGCCAAGGCCCCAGGCTCCTCATGAAAATCCAGCCATTATTAATCAGCTTATGAAGGAGAATCAAGAGACTAAGGCTGCAGTAAAAAGTCTGGAAAATCAGTTAAGTCAGATTGCAACCATTCTGAACCGTTTAGAAGCTAAGGACCCGGGAAAACTTCCATCTCAGACCATTAACCCGAGGGAGAATGTGAGTGCAATTACATTAAGGAGTGGGAAAGAGCTGGACATTGAAATTTCAGCCAGTGGGAACCAACCGAGTTCGCCGGAGGACCGTTCCGATCGCGGTACAGAAATCCAGGCAGAAACTGAGATTCGGCCAGAATCCGCGCGACCAAAATCGCGCCCCTCTGATAGATTCTAACGATTACGTCATGACTTTGTTTCCTCCCATGGCTTCTCAAAAGCCCGCTCCACCATTTCTTGAGGCAATGAAGGACATCAAGAGGCTAGCTGATCGCTCGTGTGTGCGAGGGTCTAAAGATACAATTTATAACCCGATCCCGTTGTAGCACGTGGTGGGTGTCGAACGCTCGGGAAATCTACTCGATTGAGGTGCCTAGACACTAGAAAGCTGGAAAGGAGAACTTAAAACAAAGGAAAACAAAGAGAACAGTCGGGACCGACACAAGTGTCACGTCGGGCCCGATGTTGGTGACAAGAGGGAAGTCGGGACCGACGTAGAGCAGGTCGGGCCCGAGGTAGCTGGATTTGTCGAACTCAAAGATTGAAAGTAGATCTTGGGCTTTTGGGTTCCTTCTCTAGTAGATTAAGGCTTTTCCACCCCAATTCAAGCAATAAGTGATGATCGGAATAGGATCGAGTTCTTTCGCCCTCGTTCCGACCACTTCTACACATCGATCATTGGGGAAATCCCCTTCGAAGCAAGTTCTTGAGATTGACACATGTTCACTTTCGCTACTTTGCCAATCACAAGCCTTGATTCCTTACTTTCGTAAGGAATTGTAGCTCTATGTAGAGTGGGTTCCTAGATCAAGCACTCAAGGCTATGGAATTGGGGTTTCTAGCCCAACCTAGCTAGAGTTTTCCCCCATAACCCAAGATCGAGGAGATCTACTCCATATGGCAAACAAAGAAAGCAAACAAATCAAAAAGCAAAGCAATCAACATCATCAATCTCAAACCAAAGCCAAGTTTCATTCACAAATCAAAAGCAATCCACAAACTCCAATCAAGGGTTTCCAAATCCACCAAATCAAAACAAAGCAAAGCTAATCTATCAACCAAACCTATCAAATCTTCCTCTCCTTGGCCGATTCTCTCTCTTCTCCTTCTCCTCTCCTTCCTCCTTGCTCTCCAAGTATCCTCTTGAGAGTCTTTGAGGGTTGGGTTCCTTGCTAAGTGTGGGAACCTCCTTCCAATTAGAAGATAAGAGAGCCTTTATAGAATAGATGAGGGGCAAAAGTGGTAGTTTACAATTTCGTGCCTTGGAGCCCAAGCACCCATCGACCGACTCGGACCGACACGGAGGACCTCGGGCCCGACTTACTGTGCAAGTCGGTCCGAGGTCGAAAACTCAAGTCGGGCCCGGCGTTGGTTCCAGCTCGGTCCGGACCTCGTTCCACCTTCTTCTTGTTGGCTTTTCTCTTGTTCTTCTTCATGGCTTGCTCCTCTCTTTCCCTCTTTAGCTCGGGCCTTGCTCCATGTTCCGATCCTCCTTCAAAACGACCCTTGATCCATGCCAAAACACCTACAAAACACATAAAACGCGCATAGTCTCCGAATCTCATAGAAATACGGGAACTAAGCTAAAAAGGAACAAAACACACAAGAAAAGAGGAAAAAGAAACATATTCACAAAGGAAATCATACATAAAAACACCACCAAATAAAGAGACATCAAAATACTCCATACTTAAACTTGCTTGTCCTCAAGCAATAACAATGTAAGCAAGACCGAAACATAATCTTCAAGTAAAGCCTCGTATGAAAACACATTTTAGCACAAGTGATTGATATTCAAGCAAGATTACATCATCACACATGATTAGGTGTTCCAAGGAATAGAGTCAATGCAACTAAGCCTCACTTTAGGGATATGTGAATGTGTATCACTCATCATGTGTTTGGGTTTAGCAATGAACACTCAAGCTCAAAAATCATGCAAGTAAGGACTTTACTATTGAAGCTAATATCACCCATTCCTCCACCTAGAGATGCCTAATACAATGTACACAAAGAATTCGAACTTGGCTCAATGGAGGTCCTCAAAGAAATTCCATTCGGCCGGGTTGTAATGGGGCTTTTGGTATTTCTCAAGGTGGGAATTATTTGGTCTTGTGGTGCTTACAATGGGGATTGAACAACCTAAACTCTCACCAACTTCACCAAAATTCCACAATCAATTTCACACTCACCCAAAAGACTTAACATTTTTCATCTCAACCCAAAATTTCACTTAACATTCCACTTCATCTTTGCTCTTAGACTTTATGTTGGATTTTCCACACTTTCTACATTGGACCGACTTTCTTATGACATCGGGCCCGATGTGGCGTGTAACTTGGTCGGACCCTTTTTCTTCACTTAAGCTCTTTACCTTCATTCCACTTTACATTTCCAACATTTTCTTTCTTTCTTTCTTCATTTTCTTTTTATACAACAAAGATGCACTACCCACATGATTCATAACACCATTCTTTGCCCTTAAACCAAAGAGAATCTCAACTCTTCAAATACAATCCCAACCTCTCTTTTAAAGTCCAATCCCATAAGGGTCAAGTCATATAAGGCTAGGAATAATATTTTTGAGGAGTTTCAAACAAAGGCTAAGGCTAAAACGGGGCTACAAACAAAGGATTCACTTCATGGTAGGATATGGAACATTTATGTGACTAAAAGAATAAAGTTCAAAATCAATGTGACAATGCTAGGACAAATCTCATGACGGTCTTGGAAAATAGATAAACACCGCAATAGCAAGTTTTACTAAGCATGCATGAGCTAATCACACAAGAAACATGAGGGATATGCAAATATGAACAAGCATTCCTAAAATGGCCAAAAATCAATCTCACAAGGGTCACTCATACTTAGTTGCATAAGAACTCATCCTAGAACTCACATGTTCAATAAAACAAGCAAAATATCATGATTACATCAAAAGCTACATCTTTTTAGAGGCTAAACCATCCAAAAATATGCAAAGGAATTTACATGCTCACATCATCATTAGCTTTCATTTGGAAATCTAAGATGGGAATTTCTAGTCCAAAAACTACAAAACACAAAATCTTTTTGTTGTTTTCAACACAATTTTTCAAATTTTTATGTATTTTTTTTTGCAAAAATTTCTCTAAAACCAAAAACAAAGACTCATCCATTCAAAACCAAATCAATCATCCATGTCTTTAATCAAACCACAAACCAAGAAACAAACATCCCAAACACAAACTAGAAACCGAAAACCAAATATCCTCAAAATAACAAAGACACAAGCAAGTGAAATCATGAGCACACTTACCCCCACCCCATACTTAAAATTTTGATGTCCCCATCAAACAAGGAAACCAAAACTTAAAAGCAAGAGAGAAGAGTACGAAGAGCTCACAATTTCTTTATTCTTCAATGGCATGTCTAGGATCACTCGAAGGGGTTGTCACGCCTACGTCCTCTTTGGAGCCTCGCTTGCCGCTCCCTCTCGTACACTTGCTCTTGGTAGAAGTCTTGTGGTGGTGGTTGGAGTTGAGGATCCGGGCGCGTCCATTGGTCCTCACGGGAAGGGAAGTTCCCGCTCATCCATGTGTTGAAGCTATCTTGGACCCGCCACCTTTGGTCTTCCACCTCTCTAAGCTCCTCCACCTCTCGCCTAGTGTAGCCGAGGGCTCGGTTCATCTCTTCTTGGCTAGCTTGGAAAGCACTTTGTTGTTGAAGCAATTGTTGTTGTTGTTGGTACATGTGTTGTTGTTGAAGATTCACTTGATGGACCTCTTGAAGAACATTCTCTTGTTGATGTTGAAGATGGGCCATTTGGTTGGCCAAGAAGGACATGTCCACCGTTTGTTGTTGCTCGGGAAACACCATTCCCGGACCATACCATTGGGCGTAGCCTTCATAACCGCCATCTTGAGCTTGTTCTCGTCTTGCACCACTCCCCTCTCCATGCTCATAGTGCCTCGGGACCTCATCACCATAGAAGGCACCGGACCGACTTTGAGGGAAGTCGGGCCCGATGTGGTGTGTACCTCGGTCCGCCAATGTTGGAGCTTGGTGTGTGGCTCGGAGGTTGGCCATCAAGACTTGGAAGCGCTCATCTTCTTCATTGATCTTGATCGACGTCCATGTCTTCCCCACGAGGTGCAAACACAAAGTTATCTTGGTCGAAATCCGGTGAAGATGGAGGGGAGGTAAACCGAATGTGTTGAGGTTGTTGTCGCCGCCCCTCTCTTGCACCTTCGGGGTCACCAAATGAGTGTGGCTTGCCGGCCCACACTTGGTACCAATTGTGATACCGAGAAAGATCATAGAGGTTGGCCGCCAACCCGATCGACACACCATCATAGTTCGAGTGAGGGGCCAAAGAAATCATGTAGAGCTTCTCCTTGATGATGTTGGCCTTCTTGAAATACTTCATGTTCATATACTCAACACCATTCGGAGCCGGAGAATACTTGTTAAGGTCGACTCCTAGACGCATGGCTATCCTTGCTATCATCCCGCTGAAGTAGATCCAAGAGGAGCTTTGGAAGTCTCGCACCATCTTGACCCACTCCCATGCAAGGTTCATGGGCTTCTCGGTGTGGAAGAGTATCTCATGTAGCAACATAATCTCTTCCTTCATCGGCTTGCTCAACTCATGACGAGCATAGATTGCACATCCCAAAACTCGCACCATGACCCGAAAAAGAGGGCTAGCAATCTCGGTTGTGGAGGCACCCTTTCTCATCTCGCTCTTCCCGGCCACATGCCGCCACACTTGGTTCACCTTCTCGTTGTCAACACCGGTCTCTTCTCTTGGACATGGAAACCCAAAGTAGGTAGCCAAGTCCCTAAGAGAGAGATTGTGGTCCTCATTGCCCAATTGGAAAGTGATCGCCCCTTCCTCATCCTCCACATTATCATAAGTGCATTCAAAAGTGGCCATGAATTCCGAGGTGAGGGCGGGGTAGTGGGTGTTGTCCCACCTTAGCATCCCATTGAGACCGATGTGGGAGTAGCACCTTGGAAGAGCTTGATCCATGTCCATCTTCCTCACGGCTTCCCAATCAAGCCACCTTGTGTGATGCTCAAGCGCCATATACCTTGCATAACTCTCAACTTGCTCATCATCCTCCAAGTAAACATCATCCAACTTTGGCTCTTTTCTTGACTTCTTGGACTTTTTCCTCGGCCTTTCCGCATGAGATGATGAAGCTCTAGTCTCCATGGTACCTACACACATCCAACCAAACAAAAGGGTCCAAGATATACTCCATACAACTCAACAAAAGCACTCATCAACACACAACAACACTTCAACACAAGGGGAACCCCATACTTAGTTTCTAAACACACATGCATCACAATCCAACATGAATCATCATGGATATCTTCTAACAATGGCTAAGCAAATGATCATACTACATCATGATTAGGCTATAGCAAACAATGAAACACATGAATCCACATGATATCACAAGAAGAGAGTAAAAACAACATGGATCGACTTCCAACCTATGTCGGGCCCGACTTACGCAACCTCGGTCCGACTTGATGGACCGACTTCCACAACTCGAACCCGACTTACCTGGGCACGTCGATCTCGTCCTAGTTCATGCTTCGACTCTAACCTCAAATCAACCCAAATCACTCTATCATGCACTTAAATTTCAAATTCAACCATCAAACATCCCTAATCGAAGTTCTAAATGGATCTAAGCATGCATAAACAACTTTAAAGCTCAATTTCACAAATCATGCAAATCCACCATTGATGCTCAAGCTCAAACTCTCAATCAAACATGGCATTACTTAATCTATGCAATGAAAGCACAAAATCTCCAAGGAAATAGGTAAAGATCGAGTAACACATATCGGATTTGAAGAGTATTGAACTTTTAAACAATCAAACAACTTAGAACTCAAACTTTCTCAACCTAGATCGAGATGGGGGGTGAAGAACGAGATTGAACTCGAAATTTCTCTTTGGAATCGGGTTAGGGAGGCCTTTTCGTGATTGGATCGAGATGAAGAAGGGAGGATGTGTGGATCGAGTATGGTGAGAGAGGGAGGGCCGATTTTGAGAGTGTGAGGGAGATGAGTTGTATTTTAGGAATGGTGGTTAGTATGAAGATGGTAGGTAGGTGGGGGATGGTATTTAATGGGGGATAGGGACAAATTAGGTCAAGGGCAAAATTGGCATTCCACCTAGTCAAATCGGGTCGGACCAACGTTGTGGACCGACGTCCCTGTGTCGGGCCCGACTTACCTGGGCTCGATGTGGGAGTATTCGGGTCACCAATTTTACTCCATCCTCTTGCAACTTCTTTCCCCATATTTCCATTTTTTTTCACACCTCAAATCCTACACAACCTTGAAGAATACACAACACCAAAAATCCACAAAACACTAGATAGAGATTGGTTAGAGAAAAGCTAGGCTAAACTAAGAAAAATCAAACTAAAATTACGAAAAGAAAACTACTAGCTCGGGTTGCCTCCCGAGAAACGCTCGTTTAGAGTCACTAGCTTGACTTCCTAACCTCAACCTCAAGGCGGGTGAAACACGGTGAATTGCTCTCCATTGTTGTGCCCATTCCCATTGCCCTCATACCCATAAAACCACCAACGATGGTCTATATAGGCATGGCTCTCCGATTTCGGGCCTCTCTCATCATACTTCTCCAACGAATAAGATTTCTCCTCCTTACTTGCTCCATCATATTCCTCTTTTCCTACACCAAAGTTATCCAAAGAATTCCTAGGAGATTCTACCAATTCATCTTTCAAGTCACTAAGGCAAATGTAGGAGTCTCCTAAGTCATTTTTCAAATCACTTAAACAAATGTAGGAATCAAAAGTTTGGGAAGAATTGTGGTCATCAACAACATCAAAAGGATATAAGTAAGGATACTCTTCATTTCTCCTTGGGCTAGCATTGATCCTTGACTCATCTTGTTCCTCAACTTGCTCCAACAACTCCCTTGCTTGTATTTGTTTATTGAACCCTTCATCACTTCTCAACACAATGACCTCTCTAGCAACTTCCACTTCTTCTCTTTTTCTCTTGGCACTCTCTTCAAGTTTGAGGATAGCCAAGGCGTCCGGCTCATTTAAAGCCTTGTTGAAGTGAAAATCGACCTTTTCTTCACCAATCTCAAAGGAAACTTTGCCGTTTTTGACATCAAACCTTGCCCCCGCCGTAGCTAAGAATGGTCTTCCTAAGATTATTGGGACCAAGGGGTCCTCGTGCATGTCCAAGATCACGAAATCATCGGGAACAAAGTACTTTCCAACTCGCACCGGCACGTCATCCAATATTCCCTTAGCCTTGATGATGGAACCGTCGGCCATAGTTAGGGACATATCGGCCGGCTCAATTTCACCTAAATTTGCCCTTCTCCAAATACTAGCGGGCATCACCGAAACACTTGCCCCAAGGTCACATAAGGCTTGGAAGTTTTGAGACCCCATACCAATAGTTATAGCAAAGCGACCGGGATCTCCTAGCTTTTGCGGTAACTCCAAGGTCTTGACCTCATCTTGCATTTCAACTATGGACCTCTTCTTGCTCAAAATCTCCTTTAAAAACTTGGCATAGGATGGCATCTCGCTCAATGCATCGGTGAACGGGATAGAGATGTTCAAGCCTTGCAAAAGTTTGAGAAACCTCTTGAACTTGTTCTCAACAACATCTTTCGGCTTCTTTGAGGGATATGGAAGAGTTGTTGCACCTTGAATCTTGCTAGGCTCAACCTCCTTGTACTTCCCTACTTCACTTGCAACATTTCCTGGTTGGACCGACTTAGGCACCACGTCGAGCCCGATGTCGTGTATCTCGGTCCGAGGCAGAGGAGGCGATCTTCCTGCTAGATCGACTTTAGGGAACGTCGGACCCGACTTGCTGGGTAAGTCGGTCCGGCTCTCTTCATCCTTCTTAGGCATGTGTGGCTCGGGTAGGTTTCGGCCACTTCTCAATCCAATTGCCCGGACTTCATTTTGATTGTTTTGAGCTCGGGGGTTCTCCTCGGGTCGGCCTGGAAGTCTCCCATTCTCTCTCGGGGCTTGAGTTGCAATTTGGGCAAATTGATTGTCGACTTGCCTCCTCCACCAAACTCATTGAATTGGGTCCTCATCTCCTTGAACTCATCCCTCATCTCTTGAGCAAATGATTGTATCTCATTAAATCCCGGTGGCCTATATGGTGGTGGTTGCGGCACCCTTGGCTCGTTTTGGTTGAAGTTGTTGTGGTAGCCTTGAGCTTGACCGTTGTTCCACCGGCCATTACCACCATTGTTGAAGTTGCCTCTTCCACCGAAATTTCCTCGAACATAGTTTGCCTCCTCAATTTGCTCGGCCAAGCGCACTTGGCTCGCATTCGGACAAACTTGTGTAGCATGTGCAAAGGATCCACACTCATCACAAGCTCTAGCATTTTGCTTGTAGTAGTGGACTTGCCTCTTAAGCTTGCTCACTTCACCTTTAAGGAATTGGAGCTTCACATCCTTGTCAATGTCTTCTCCCTTTGGATCATATAACTTCCTTGCACCTTCACCTTGCACTTTCACCTCTTTGCTAGCTTGACTCACCCCATACATGGCCTCATAATCGGATAGCTTGTCAAGTAGCTCCCAAGCTTGATCCGGTGTCAAGTCTATGAACCCACAATCGGTGTGGAGATTGAGCTTGTCCTTCATTGCCGGATTGATGCCTTGGAAAAAGATGTCTTGGAGCACATATGGTTGTTGGCCATGAGTAGGACATTGGTGCAACATCTCCTTGAAACGGTCCCATGCTTCGAAGAGAGGCTCATTCGGACCTTGTTGAAAGCATGCAATTTTCCTTCTTAGCTCGGTTGTCTTTGAGGGCGGGAAGAACTTCATCAAGAAAGCATCATAGAGTGTCTTCCAAGTTGTGATTGACCTAGGGGCTTGGCTCTCGAGCCAATGTATGGCCTTGCCCCCAAGTGACCACTTGAACGCCTTTAGAAGCACATACTCCAACGTCTCCTCGTCGGTAGAGATCATCTCACACATGTCCACAAAGCGTTTGACGTGCTCTATGGGACACTCGTGTTGACGGCCCTCGAATTGATCACGCTTGATGAGGGAAATGAATTGCGTCTTGATCTCAGAGTTCTTGGCAACCTCGGGAAGCACAATAGCCGGTTCGGGTACCCTCAACTCCGCATGCATGTATTGGCGTGCATTCCGGGGTAGAGCGTTGAGTTGAGCCTCGGCTCTCTTCCGTTGCTCCCGTTCTCTTCTTGCCACCGCCTCTTGATTGTCCTTCTCAAGTTGCAATCTAGCCATTTCGGCCCTAAGTTGAGCCAACTCCTCATCAACATGGAGAGCTTGATTCTCCATCCTTTTCCTTCTTCGGGCTTCTTTGAGAATACTTTCCGGATCACTCACAAACTCAAGCTCAAGTGTTCCTCGGGAGGAACGAGCTCGCATAAACCTACGAAACAAAGACACAAACCAAAATAAATCAAAAACAAGCAAAGGGTTTGGGCTATTCCCTCACCCAAATCACTACCAAAACACAAGAAACTCACCAAATTGGCACTCAATGCACTTAGACTTCCCCGGCAACGGCGCCAATCTTTTGATCGCTCATGTGTGCGAGGGTCTAGAGATACAATTTATAACCCGACCCCGTTGTAGCACGTGGTGGGTGTCGAACGCTCGGGAAATCTACTCGATTGAGGTGCCTAGACACTAGAAAGCTGGAAAGGAGAACTTAAAACAAAGGAAAACAAAGAGAACAGTCGGGACCGACACAAGTGTCACGTCGGGCCCGATGTTGGTGACAAGAGGGAAGTCGGGACCGACGTAGAGCAGGTCGGGCCCGAGGTAGCTGGATTTGTCGAACTCAAAGATTGAAAGTAGATCTTGGGCTTTTGGGTTTCTTCTCTAGTAGATTAAGGCTTTTCCACCCCAATTCAAGCAATAAGTGATGATCGGAATAGGATCGAGTTCTTTCGCCCTCGTTCCGACCACTTCTACACATCGATCATTGGGGAAATCCCCTTCGAAGCAAGTTCTTGAGATTGACACATGTTCACTTTCGCTACTTTGCCAATCACAAGCCTTGATTCCTTACTTTCGTAAGGAATTGTAGCTCTATGTAGAGTGGGTTCCTAGATCAAGCACTCAAGGCTATGGAATTGGGGTTTCTAGCCCAACCTAGCTAGAGTTTTCCCCCATAACCCAAGATCGAGGAGATCTACTCCATATGGCAAACAAAGAAAGCAAACAAATCAAAAAGCAAAGCAATCAACATCATCAATCTCAAACCAAAGCCAAGTTTCATTCACAAATCAAAAGCAATCCACAAACTCCAATCAAGGGTTTCCAAATCCACCAAATCAAAACAAAGCAAAGCTAATCTATCAACCAAACCTATCAAATCTTCCTCTCCTTGGCCGATTCTCTCTCTTCTCCTTCTCCTCTCCTTCCTCCTTGCTCTCCAAGTATCCTCTTGAGAGTCTTTGAGGGTTGGGTTCCTTGCTAAGTGTGGGAACCTCCTTCCAATTAGAAGATAAGAGAGCCTTTATAGAATAGATGAGGGGCAAAAGTGGTAGTTTACAATTTCGTGCCTTGGAGCCCAAGCACCCATCGACCGACTCGGACCGACACGGAGGACCTCGGGCCCGACTTACTGTGCAAGTCGGTCCGAGGTCGAAAACTCAAGTCGGGCCCGGCGTTGGTTCCAGCTCGGTCCGGACCTCGTTCCACCTTCTTCTTGTTGGCTTTTCTCTTGTTCTTCTTCATGGCTTGCTCCTCTCTTTCCCTCTTTAGCTCGGGCCTTGCTCCATGTTCCGATCCTCCTTCAAAACGACCCTTGATCCATGCCAAAACACCTACAAAACACATAAAACGCGCATAGTCTCCGAATCTCATAGAAATACGGGAACTAAGCTAAAAAGGAACAAAACACACAAGAAAAGAGGAAAAAGAAACATATTCACAAAGGAAATCATACATAAAAACACCACCAAATAAAGAGACATCAAAATACTCCATACTTAAACTTGCTTGTCCTCAAGCAATAACAATGTAAGCAAGACCGAAACATAATCTTCAAGTAAAGCCTCGTATGAAAACACATTTTAGCACAAGTGATTGATATTCAAGCAAGATTACATCATCACACATGATTAGGTGTTCCAAGGAATAGAGTCAATGCAACTAAGCCTCACTTTAGGGATATGTGAATGTGTATCACTCATCATGTGTTTGGGTTTAGCAATGAACACTCAAGCTCAAAAATCATGCAAGTAAGGACTTTACTATTGAAGCTAATATCACCCATTCCTCCACCTAGAGATGCCTAATACAAAGTACACAAAGAATTCGAACTTGGCTCAATGGAGGTCCTCAAAGAAATTCCATTCGGTCGGGTTGTAATGGGGCTTTTGGTATTTCTCAAGGTGGGAATTATTTGGTCTTGTGGTGCTTACAATGGGGATTGAACAACCTAAACTCTCACCAACTTCACCAAAATTCCACAATCAATTTCACACTCACCCAAAAGACTTAACATTTTTCATCTCAACCCAAAATTTCACTTAACATTCCACTTCATCTTTGCTCTTAGACTTTATGTTGGATTTTCCACACATTCTACATTGGACCGACTTTCTTATGACATCGGGCCCGATGTGGCGTGTAACTTGGTCGGACCCTTTTTCTTCACTTAAGCTCTTTACCTTCATTCCACTTTACATTTCCAACATTTTCTTTCTTTCTTTCTTCATTTTCTTTTTATACAACAAAGATGCACTACCCACATGATTCATAACACCATTCTTTGCCCTTAAACCAAAGAGAATCTCAACTCTTCAAATACAATCCCAACCTCTCTTCTAAAGTCCAATCCCATAAGGGTCAAGTCATATAAGGCTAGGAATAATATTTTTGAGGAGTTTCAAACAAAGGCTAAGGCTAAAACGGGGATACAAACAAAGGATTCACTTCATGGTAGGATATGGAACATTTATGTGACTAAAAGAATAAAGTTCAAAATCAATGTGACAATGCTAGGACAAATCTCATGACGGTCTTGGAAAATAGATAAACACCGCAATAGCAAGTTTTACTAAGCATGCATGAGCTAATCACACAAGAAACATGAGGGATATGCAAATATGAACAAGCATCCCTAAAATGGCCAAAAATCAATCTCACAAGGGTCACTCATACTTAGTTGCATAAGAACTCATCCTAGAACTCACATGTTCAATAAAACAAGCAAAATATCATGATTACATCAAAAGCTACATCTTTTTAGAGGCTAAACCATCCAAAAATATGCAAAGGAATTTACATGCTCACATCATCATTAGCTTTCATTTGGAAATCTAAGATGGGAATTTCTAGTCCAAAAACTACAAAACACAAAATCTTTTTGTTGTTTTCAACACAATTTTTCAAATTTTTATGTATTTTTTTTTGCAAAAATTTCTCTAAAACCAAAAACAAAGACTCATCCATTCAAAACCAAATCAATCATCCATGTCTTTAATCAAACCACAAACCAAGAAACAAACATCCCAAACACAAACTAGAAACCGAAAACCAAATATCCTCAAAATAACAAAGACACAAGCAAGTGAAATCATGAGCACACTTACCCCCACCCCATACTTAAAATTTTGATGTCCCCATCAAACAAGGAAACCAAAACTTAAAAGCAAGAGAGAAGAGTACGAAGAGCTCACAATTTCTTTATTCTTCAATGGCATGTCTAGGATCACTCGAAGGGGTTGTCACGCCTACGTCCTCTTTGGAGCCTCGCTTGCCGCTCCCTCTCGTACACTTGCTCTTGGTAGAAGTCTTGTGGTGGTGGTTGGAGTTGAGGATCCGGGCGCGTCCATTGGTCCTCACGGGAAGGGAAGTTCCCGCTCATCCATGTGTTGAAGCTATCTTGGACCCGCCACCTTTGGTCTTCCACCTCTCTAAGCTCCTCCACCTCTCGCCTAGTGTAGCCGAGGGCTCGGTTCATCTCTTCTTGGCTAGCTTGGAAAGCACTTTGTTGTTGAAGCAATTGTTGTTGTTGTTGGTACATGTGTTGTTGTTGAAGATTCACTTGATGGACCTCTTGAAGAACATTCTCTTGTTGATGTTGAAGATGGGCCATTTGGTTGGCCAAGAAGGACATGTCCACCGTTTGTTGTTGCTCGGGAAACACCATTCCCGGACCATACCATTGGGCGTAGCCTTCATAACCGCCATCTTGAGCTTGTTCTCGTCTTGCACCACTCCCCTCTCCATGCTCATAGTGCCTCGGGACCTCATCACCATAGAAGGCACCGGACCGACTTTGAGGGAAGTCGGGCCCGATGTGGTGTGTACCTCGGTCCGCCGATGTTGGAGCTTGGTGTGTGGCTCGGAGGTTGGCCATCAAGACTTGGAAGCGCTCATCTTCTTCATTGATCTTGATCGACGTCCATGTCTTCCCCACGAGGTGCAAACACAAAGTTATCTTGGTCGAAATCCGGTGAAGATGGAGGGGAGGTAAACCGAATGTGTTGAGGTTGTTGTCGCCGCCCCTCTCTTGCACCTTCGGGGTCACCAAATGAGTGTGGCTTGCCGGCCCACACTTGGTACCAATTGTGATACCGAGAAAGATCATAGAGGTTGGCCACCAACCCGATCGACACACCATCATAGTTCGAGTGAGGGGCCAAAGAAATCATGTAGAGCTTCTCCTTGATGATGTTGGCCTTCTTGAAATACTTCATGTTCATATACTCAACACCATTCGGAGCCGGAGAATACTTGTTAAGGTCGACTCCTAGACGCATGGCTAGCCTTGCTATCATCCCGCCGAAGTAGATCCAAGAGGAGCTTTGGAAGTCTCGCACCATCTTGACCCACTCCCATGCAAGGTTCATGGGCTTCTCGGTGTGGAAGAGTATCTCATGTAGCAACATAATCTCTTCCTTCATCGGCTTGCTCAACTCATGACGAGCATAGATTGCACATCCCAAAACTCGCACCATGACCCGAAAAAGAGGGCTAGCAATCTCGGTTGTGGAGGCACCCTTTCTCATCTCGCTCTTCCCGGCCACATGCCGCCACACTTGGTTCACCTTCTCGTTGTCAACACCGGTCTCTTCTCTTGGACATGGAAACCCGAAGTAGGTAGCCAAGTCCCTAAGAGAGAGATTGTGGTCCTCATTGCCCAATTGGAAAGTGATCGCCCCTTCCTCATCCTCCACATTATCATAAGTGCATTCAAAAGTGGCCATGAATTCCGAGGTGAGGGCGGGGTAGTGGGTGTTGTCCCACCTTAGCATCCCATTGAGACCGATGTGGGAGTAGCACCTTGGAAGAGCTTGATCCATGTCCATCTTCCTCACGGCTTCCCAATCAAGCCACCTTGTGTGATGCTCAAGCGCCATATACCTTGCATAACTCTCAACTTGCTCATCATCCTCCAAGTAAACATCATCCAACTTTGGCTCTTTTCTTGACTTCTTGGACTTTTTCCTCGGCCTTTCCGCATGAGATGATGAAGCTCTAGTCTCCATGGTACCTACACACATCCAACCAAACAAAAGGGTCCAAGATATACTCCATACAACTCAACAAAAGCACTCATCAACACACAACAACACTTCAACACAAGGGGAACCCCATACTTAGTTTCTAAACACACATGCATCACAATCCAACATGAATCATCATGGATATCTTCTAACAATGGCTAAGCAAATGATCATACTACATCATGATTAGGCTATAGCAAACAATGAAACACATGAATCCACATGATATCACAAGAAGAGAGTAAAAACAACATGGATCGACTTCCAACCTATGTCGGGCCCGACTTACGCAACCTCGGTCCGACTTGATGGACCGACTTCCACAACTCGAGCCCGACTTACCTGGGCACGTCGATATCGTCCTAGTTCATGCTTCGACTCTAACCTCAAATCAACCCAAATCACTCTATCATGCACTTAAATTTCAAATTCAACCATCAAACATCCCTAATCGAAGTTCTAAATGGATCTAAGCATGCATAAACAACTTTAAAGCTCAATTTCACAAATCATGCAAATCCACCATTGATGCTCAAGCTCAAACTCTCAATCAAACATGGCATTACTTAATCTATGCAATGAAAGCACAAAATCTCCAAGGAAATAGGTAAAGATCGAGTAACACATATCGGATTTGAAGAGTATTGAACTTTTAAACAATCAAACAACTTAGAACTCAAACTTTCTCAACCTAGATCGAGATGGGGGTGACAAGGAAATTTTTGAAACCTTCTCCAAGTGTGAGGTATATGTTCCTTTGCTTAAACTTGTTCAAAGTATTCCTCGTTTTTCTAAATTTCTGAAAGAATTATGTACTATCAAGAGGAAGCAAAAAGAGAAAGGGAAGGTTACAAAAGTTAATCTTGTTGAAAAGACTGAAAATGTATCTTCCATGCTTCAAAGGAAATTGCCTAAGAAGTATGGAGATCCAGGGAGGTTTACTGTTCCCGTTACAATTGGTGAGGCCAAAATTGAGCATTCTATGCTTGATCTAGGTGCATCTATTAATGTCATGCCACTTAGCATCTATGAGAGGTTAGGTCTAGGGCCATTACAGGATTCTAATATTACTATTGAACTGGCTGACCACTCTAATGTGTGTCCGAAAGGATTTGTGAAAGATGTCTTAGTGCAGGTGGATGGTTTAATTTTTCCAACGGACTTTTATGTCCTGGAAATTGGTAAGGGGAGATACGACCCAGTTTTGTTGTTGGGTCGTCCATTTATGAAGACGGCGAGCGCTGTAATTGATGTTTCAAAGGGCCTATTATCTATGGCACATGAAGGGAAAAAGGTCCAGTTCCAAATTGAGCATAAAGGATGTCGGGCCAAACGACGTTATACAAAGGCGCTGCTCGGGAGGCAACCCAAGGCAAGTTTTTCTTTTCTTTTATTTTTGTCTTTTTAGTTTAGTTTAGTTTTAGTTCGTTTTGGTTTGTCGGGCTAACTTGCAGGTATAATTTATCCAATTTTCGAAGAAAGCAAAACCCGAGCTGAGGATCCGAGCCCGCAGCATGATCCGCGCCCGCGGTTCAAATTTGCGCTCGCCTGGCGGAATTAAAATTTTATTTAAAAAAAATATGAAAAAACAAAAAAATAAATAAAAATAAAAAGTTTTCGGGTGAAACCCCCGAAATAAAAGGTTTTCAGGTGAAACCCCTGAAATAAAAAGTTTTCGGGTGAAACCCCCGAAAAAGCCCGAACCAGTACCAACCCGAGCCGAAAAATAATATAAAATTCCCTCCTCAAATTACCCTATCTACCCCTTGTCTTCCTCCTCCCTTCCCCACACAAAAACTCCATTCCAAACACTCCCAACCAAACAACCCTTCAACCACCAAACCATCACCCGCGTCGTCGTTCCTCCATCCGCGACCACCTGCGCACCAGAAGATCCGCACCCCCGGTTCACTTCCGCGCTCGCAGATCGCTGTCCAGCCCAATTCGAAGTCGGCGGTCGGAAGTCAAGGTTTTGATTGGAGTGAAGTTTTGGAGCAATTTCGGGCTAGATCTATACGGTTAGTCTTCAAATCTTGTTTCTTGGAGTTGAATTTCTGCATTTGGAGGTCGATTTGTTGTTGTTTGAGCCGAAATTGAGGTGATTTGAGGAGTTTTGGAAGTTCTCCATTGACGGAGAAAACAAGATTTGGAAATCGCCTGGCTCCGCGCCCTCGGATTATTTTCGCGCCCGCGGATTTAGTTTTGAGTTCCGTGCTCGCCGCGGAATTTCGCGCCCGCGGATTTGAGTTTTTCAGTCTGCACCTTTTGTTCTATCCGAGGTTGCAGTTCAGCAGTCGGGTAATTCTTTTCGCTCAGATCTGTTTTGTTTATTCAGTTATGGAGTATTATGGTTTACAGCATCTGACTGGAGGACAGAGGGAGATTTGGGATAAGTATGAGGAAAGGGAGTTTGTCAGTACTAAATTCTCTAATGTCCTTACATTGATAGACTTGGGACTTAGGGAGTGTACAGAGCGATTGCTTGAGACTGGGGGTTTAGGTAGTTTCAGTACTCTATTTATGTCTACCTATAGAGGCCTTACCATTGAGTTTCTATCCACTTTCCGATTTTCTGATGGGGTCTTGAGCTTTCATGCATGTGAGAGTATGTAGTTTGACCCGTGAGGAGGCTTGTCTTAGTTTTGGGATCAATTCACCACCTATTGATGGGTGGACGCGTATATTGTCTAATGCTACATTCTTTGAATTCTGGCATACGCTTACTGGCTCCCCTTTTGATACTCGTTCTGGGGAGACAAACAGTAAGATTCCCCACCCTTGTGTCCGTCTATGTCACAAGGTCCTAGCCATGGCATTTTTAGGGCAGGGAGAGCCGAACAAGGTTCCTGCACGCAATATGAGGATTATTAGATGCTTGTTCCCTTTTTCGTTTGATCGCCCTGATTGGTTTCGGTTATTTGTTGCATCTGCTGGGAAGTATCCGACTAAGAGGGGGTTGATAGGATTAGGTGGTATGGTTACTATTTTAGCCACCGGATTTGTTTCTATAGAGCAGATTGAGGCCCAGTTTGGAGGACATTTGACTGATGGGTACAGATATATGCATCAGGCTTTAGTTAGGGCTAACTGTTTGAGAGGGTCCGTTGATGGAGGTTGGACTTGGTTGCATGGGTTCCCTGCTACAGATTTTCTGCGTCTACCAGCACATTTACAGTATGGAGATACTGTGTATTCATTTCATTTACAACCTGATGTAGATGCTCCTATAGAGGATGTTGGAGATGATTATGAGGATGATGGTGGAGGATGGGATGAGCAGGCTGAGGCATTTCATGCTAGATATTATTCTGAGCCATCTGGGTGGGCTCCTGGTCCATAGAGTGCAGCTGGTTGGGGTGTACCTAACCCGGCTACTGCATCCACTTCTGCTTCCTCTAGTTTGCCTTGGACTGATGGTATGAGTTTTGAGGAGCGTATGTTGAGTGTGATGCAGCATTTGTCTGTTCGTCAGGATGCTTTATCAGTACGCCAGGATGCTATGGACAGATCATTGGAGGCATTTTATGAGCATCATAGGCGGGCAGCTCTTTTCTGGCAGACACATTGGCCAGGGTATCCTTCATTCCCTCCACCAGATCAGCAGTGAGTCTTCTGATTCCTTCTTCTATACTTTGGTTTTTATTTCTTAGCTTCATTGGGGACAATGAAGGGTTTAAGTATGGGGGAAGGGATTCACTACTATATTTGTATTATATGTACAGTCGCATTATATTTTTGTCATTTGATTCAGTTTAAAAAAAATAAAAAGCCATAAAAATAGAAAAAAGGCATAAAAATCCTGGGATGAGTTGAAAACCCGAAAGGGCGGCTCAGGTAATAAGCAGGTAACCCAGACCAGCAATAGGTTGGGGTAATAAGAGGTTTATGAGAGATGTGAGTATTTGTGAGCACACCTAAGAAAAATGAAAAGAGTGATTAGGTGAAAACCCGAAAGGGCGCCTAAGTAGAATGAGTGGTAAAATCAGAGTGTTTAGGATTCATATTCTACTTTGGGGTCTGGGGATTACACTTTAGATGTTGGGTAGATCCTAGGTTGCTCTACATTTTTTATAGCTTGAGTGCTATATCTTGTATATGTGAGGTGTGTGATTTGAGCTTTCATGTCTTTTGCTCACTATTTCTCTACATGGGTTCGGGTTGTGAGTTGAGAGTTAGATTTTCATATTCCCCTTTACTTCCTGTGGATCTTTGATAGGATTGATTGTTAGATTTATTTTGAGCTTACTCGAGAACGAGAAAGATCTAAGTATGGGGTAATTTAATATGTTGGTTTTAGTACAGCGTAATTCTGTATTTTTATTAGGATTTTCGGAGTCTTTAAGGTTAGATTAGGGTTTTTAATTATAATATCAGCAAAAGCCTACAGTTGAAGATTTGGAAGACAGAAGTCCTAATTCGAGCTGAAGAGTCTACACAGTCAAGATCCGCGCCCTCGGAAACCAACCGAGCCCGCGGTGCCGAGGAAGAATTGAAGAATCCGGGGGCGAGGCAAGCTGGATCCGCGCCCAGGGATATTTTCCGCGCTCGCAGTTGGAACTGATTCCGCGGCCGAGGAGATCGAGTGGATCCGCGCTCACGGTTTGATTCCGCGCTTGCGGATCGAGGCGTTTCAGCGCCGACTCTTTCGTTATATTCTATCCTTTTATATTATTATATCTTTTAGGTTTCTGATTTTTTTTCGACTATTTAAGTTTAGTTTCGTATTTTCAGTGAGACATTATAGCATACTTTCAAAGATTATTCCAGTTTTTAGTTTTATTATGAAGAACTAATTTCCTTTGGAGTTTGTTTGATCAAGGAAGCCTTTTTATGTAATTCGTGAGATTCTGGTAACTTTTCTATCCCTTGGTTAATATCAAAACTCTTGGTTTTATTTATATGATCTTTGTTTGATTTGATAAGCTTGATAAACTTGTTTGATTAACTTAGATCTACTGTTTGGATTAGTTTGATTGTTGTCTGTGAAATCTTATTTATCCTTGAAACAACTCTTTTCTAGGACCGTGGACTAGAATTGAGAAAGAGTATTTGATTGTTATTTTATGCATGAGACTCGTAGCTTGATTGCATGAATTAATGTCCTTCTATCCTTAATACTTTGCATGATTTGAATTAAGCGTTCTTGTTCATATCATAATTCTGCTTGGACCGTGGACAAGCGGAAATCTTTTATAAGGATTGGGATTAACATGGGAATTAATAGAAAAGTGGATGAGTTGATGGTCGAATGATTAAAAAGGTGGAATTGGTTGAATAAACTCTGCTTTCCTTCCATTGATTTAATCCCAAATATTATTTGCTTGTTTGTTTGTTTGCTTAAACTTCCAAAAACCCATGTCTTGTTTCCTGCTGATTATTCAGAATCCCGATTCTCTTGGGTTCGACCCCTTGCTTGCTTACTATACTAGTTAGTAGAATAGGGTTATTTATTTTTGATCTTGGCAACAACGACTTTAGCCGAGTCACCTAGCGTTCGCCCCCACTCCCACCTTTTCACCGTCGTGACACCGATGCAAAAATGGGAAATAACCACCTCCTCCGCCTAGGGCAAAGGCGGAAAAGAGACAAAAGCACCGAAAGCACATGCGAAGGACAGAAATGGTACTTACTTGTCGAAAGTCGCTGTAGAAAGGCGGTTGCAAGTCTTGGCCGGTGGTGTCGCATGTACTTGGTTGCCGGAAACCAAAAGGTCACAAAGAGAGAGAGAGAGAGAGAGAGAGAGAGAGAGAGAGAGAGAGAGAGAGAGAGAGAGAGAGAGAGAGAGAGGAGTTTTCTTGGGGAAGAATATGAAACGAGAAGGGAAGAAAGAAGGGGATATGCCAGACACTTATAACGAGTGTATTGGGCCTTCTCCTACTTAGCATCTTAAATGGGCCTAACTCCCGCGCAGGCCCATTAACAAAAAAGGGGAAAGAAGGCCCAAGGCCTGCCAGTTCACAACGGAAAGAAAGAAAAACTTCCAGAAATTGTTAAGGGTGAATGATCCCGTTGAAAGTTCAAAAAACCTCGGGCCTCGTTGAACCAAACCCGAATCTCGTAAAGAGAGACCCTCAACTCCAAATCTCGTGAAGAGAGATTCTCGATCTAGACCCTGCATCCCGCTTGTGGAAGGTTGCGGCAGGCTTCGCAAGAAGAAGGCTGAGGAATCACACATCGCCCATGTATGCCTTGCGGCCCTCGGACCACAAGCCATGGGGTTGTGATGGTGCGCAAAATAACGATGTGTGAACAGTGGGCACGAAACACAAGGTAAAAGAAATAAAAACGAGATCAAGGGAATTCCCCGAGATCTTTTCCGTACCCATCCAAAAAAGCGAGGTCCCTATTCCCGCACGCCCTAAGTCGTGGGAACAAGGTCCAAACATCGCAAGTCTCACCGATAAAGATGTCAGTCCGGCAGCTCACCTCAAGAAGCAACGAGGACGAACCTCGCATACTGAAAAACTAACACTCCCGCCCCGCTCGACCAGTCAAAAGCCACCTAACTCTCAACCAATAACCGACTACCTTCTTCTCGACCAACCAAATGGTCGAATCCCGAGCGTCCCACATCAGAAGTTGGCAAGAGCCATACACCTCAAGCGTCTATAAATAGAAGAGAACCTCGAAGGTTGCAAGGGTCGAAAAACATCTCTAACTCAAGAACTATCTTGTTTGTTGAAGATCGACGTGTTGGAATCATCGTAAAGACCACGCTACCATCAAGAGAAGATCAGTAAAAAGACTTCAAGTCGCTCAAAGAAATCTCAAAGTCCCAAAAGATCCCGCAAACCTCTTATATAACCTCGTTTCTTGTCTTTAGTGTCGGTTTATTTCGGGTTTCATCAATGATTTTGTACAAATAAATGTTAATAAGGGGTCTGCAAACAATGTAAGAGAAAGTGACATCGAGATAGGCAGCTAGCCGATAACAGTCTTGTAAGACTTTGAATTTTTAAAAGGGGTATGTTAATACAACTCTGGAAGTAGTAATGTGAGTTTATGGATGTTATTATGTTTTATAGAATATAAAAGTCTGCCTTCAAGCATTTGGTTCAACGGTTTAGTTTTTGAGTTAGTACCCTGAAGCCATTGTTTTGATTCGAATCTCTCGGGCGGCGGTTTTCCTTCCTCTTTAAAATTGGTTAGTAACCATTTCTCATTCTTAGTAGATGTTTTAGGCGAGTCCAAGTACTACTTGTGGCGACTCTAATTCTGACAATTTCATAATTTAAACTCTAAATTATCTTTTAAACTTATTAAGAAAGAAATATTAAGGCAAACTATAAAAGTGGATACCAAAATATTGTTTGATAATTATATTTGCTCGAAATATAATTTGGTGAATTAAATTAGCAAAAAGAAATTCGTTTTGAAAGATTTTTTCAAGTTATAATTATTTAAGGAGGAAAATTTTTCCCATTAGGAAGTATGGGCTAAATTTGAAATTTACTCTAATACGGAGTGACTTTTTTTAGAGAAAGATAGTATATTGTTATAGAACATAAGAAATTACAATAGACCCATGTCTAAAGACATATACAGAACTAAGACGGAAATAACAAACTACAACATATCGAAAACCGACTACAAACCAAACAACCCCAACATTCGAAAGATTTACAGATGAACAATTTACTCCTAGTATGAAAGTAAAGCGAAACCACAAGACCGATACATTACTCCCTATACAAACTTTTGAATATGCCATATGACGTTTTCGATCAGATGCTCGATTAAAAATACTGAAAAGTTTTGTTTGCGTGGAGCATTCATACAAGTATGTCTAGGTAAAAATAATCCATCATCAGCGGAACGAAATAGAACTGGAGCTAACATGACTCCAGCTTGACTTGTGTTCGAAAACAGGGATTCTGAAATACAAATGGCATCCATATCTGGTGCAGACTATAAATGTCGTTTCATAAACGAGGCTCTCAACCAAGATCCATACGGGACAAAGTCTTGCTTAAAATTTGCAATGTCAATTGTGTGAACAGATGAGGCAAGACCATGCTTATTCCATATAGATCGAAAGATATTGTTGAGGCCATTAACAGTAGAGTGATGGTGTGAATGCGATTTCCCGATTAGACATCGATCGAATCGAGAAAAGGGAAAAGTTGCATCACTCGGGTCGATGGCAATGTTAGAATCATTTGTGGACGATATATGTAGCGGAGGATCCATGGACAACACATCGAAAACCACCGGAGAAACTATACTAACTGGCAATAGCTAGACAGAACAATCGTAAAGAAAGAGAGGTGACCGGAAAACACCAGAAAGCGGAAGAAAATGGAGGAAAACCGCTAGCAACCTACGATAACTGACATACACCAGACAATCGCCCTAGAGATCGTCTCTCAGGGCACTTGACGGCTCTAGGTCCCAACATGAGGCATAATAATAACTGGGCATTACTATGAAAATCAGGCAAGAAATTAAATTTTTTTAATTTGGATTCGTGAAGCTGCCGCCACCTCTCCTCTGTTCTTGGACTCTTTAGGAATTAGGATTCTAGAAGCATTATCATCAATCATCATCATCAAATGATAAATGTTCTGTTGTTTATACATTATTGAATAGAGTGTGAAAGCTAAAGTGCAAATTGTATAGAATGTCACCAGCTAATTGAGTTACTACTCGCTACAAAATACAAACCTCATACATACCTGTTTTGTTATATATTATTTTGTTATATATACGATGTATGAGTGCATTTTTGTTAGGTCTCATACATTTCAAAAACTTTTATTAATATACAAAAAGAAATTATAATTTATCTGGTAAAAGGGGGTTTAGGTCATTAAACGAAGAAGAATTTGAACTTATAACCTAATAATAAGATTTTTCTAATGGTAATATTTTATAAGTTATAATTTATTTAAGATTAATTATTTTTTAAAAGAGTTCATTATTTTTTTAATAGGGTTTAGTTTTCTTATAGTATAATTAACCTATACTTTAAAGACATAGGTTAAAAAAAGGTAATCGGTTAACCAGCATGTCAAAACCTTATAACTACATATCACATCAACTTTGACTTCGACAGTAAATATAACACGGTTGATATTTATGTAAACGTACAAAATCTGGTAAAACCTCAAAATAATTAACTTTCACACGGACCACCTCAATGCCAACCCAAAACCATGAACACATTCATTTCCATGCCGCCATGTCTATAGCAATTAAACAAAACTAAATATATAGATGCTTAATTAAATAAATGATAATAAAACCAATCTTAATTGTTAACCACTAAGGAATTATCACCCAAATCCCCTCACTCGGCACATCCAAATAAACCACGAACATCAAATAAAAGCCCCTCGGCGCCAAATTCCTCGAGATCGGCGCCCTCACCGTCATTCCATAAACGGAGTCACCTAACGCCGTCAAGCCCCCCACCGCGTTCAGCACCAGCATCCTGTGATTCATAGAAAACGAGTGCGTATTAAACGGCGGCGAAAACAACGCCACTCGCACCGTTTCGTTCGGGCCCACGCCACCGGGCACCCGAAACCTGACCCGGACATCCTCCCCGTACCCGATCGCCGATTGAGAGCCCGGGGCCAAAATCTCAGGCCGGAAACGGGCCACACTCGGGTCCAAATACGCCGGCGAAAACGCCTCCAGCCGGAGCTCCGTCGGAAAAACCTCGTTCGTGAAATTGTACAGCTTATGCGGGTTGCTTCCTCCGACGAGAACCCGGCCGTCGCGTAGAACGATGGCCGACGAATGGTAAACCCTGGGGATAGCACTCGGAGTCTGAAGCTCGAATCTTGAACCGGGTTCCATCCCCGGGTTATAAATAACCGGGGTCAGAACCGGGTCTCGCCCCAATTCCCACCCGGCCGAACCCGAACCGGCTCCGTTTATGATCAAGATCCGCCCGTTGGGCAAGATTAGCATGTCGCCCATTAAACGCGGCATGGGCATGGTCTCCATGGACCAATTCGGGTTCGGGTCGTTGATCTTGATCCGGCCACACGTGTCCAAAGCTCCGACGAACTTCCGATGGAACTTGGCGTTAATGTAGTTATAGCTTGGGGTCCCTCCGCAGACCATGACCTCAAGATTTGCGGGTCCGGGTGACTTACCCGGGTCCTGAATCGGTAGTAGGACAGCCGACCCGGTGCTCGGGTAGTTCCTGGACCCGTCACCGGGGATATCCGGGTAGGTCCGAACAACGGCGTTTTTGGTGTAGTCAAAGAGGATGGATTTCTTATTGGCGAAGATAAAGAGGTGGCCGTCGGAATTGAGCAAGACGAACGGGTAAAGATTGTTCTCGATTCCTTTATCGTTCGTTTGTACGAGGAATCGGAGGCTGTAGAGGTTTCTAGAAGATTCGGTCTTCGGGTAGAATTCGTAGTTGAACGTGCGGTGGCCGCCGATGATGATGACCTGGCCGTCAGGGAGGATGTGGTTAGTGGCGTACCAGCGTTTGTCTAGGAGGGTCTCGTCTCGCTCTTCCCAATCGCAAGTCGTCAACGACGTCGTTTGGCAGGGTTTCATGGTTCGAACGACGCGCGCGCCTTGGTTGTATCCGCCGGTTTGGATGAGGGTGCCGTTGGCGGAGACGGAGCCCGACGAGCACCAGACGTCGGTGAGGATTGTGAGGGGGCGGAAGGAGTTGCGGGCGACGTCGTAGTCGACGGAATGGGCGGTGCAATCGGGTCCGGAGTGGCACGTGGGGAGGGTGAGGTTGGAGGGTCCGAAGTCAGTCCGGTCGAAGATGATCACGTGGTCGTTGTGGAGGAGTTGCATGTGCATGGCTACGATGCCGATGCTTGGCTGGAGGAGGTGCCACGTTCCTCCTCCTCTTCCGGTGGACGGCGTGGCGGCGTTGGTGGCGGAAGGGAGCAGGAAGAAGATTGTAGTGATGACAAGGGACAACATTTTGTACGTACGTGTGTTGTTGGGATAATGGGAAGTGTTGTTGTATTAGGGCGCTTTATATAGGCGTTGGATTGTAATTTAATCTAATTTAAGGGCACTTTGATAAAAATTCATTTTGATTTAACTAAAGACTGATTAGATGCATCTTGTGAACTCAAGTTTAAATTTGAGCTTTTTATTTATTGACAACAGCTATATGTTTGATGACTTAATTGCTTTGAATGGCTTATAATTACGAGGATGATACGTGAAT
The DNA here is from genome assembly GCA_964016875.1 of Fallopia convolvulus. Classification (NCBI taxonomy): domain Eukaryota; kingdom Viridiplantae; phylum Streptophyta; class Magnoliopsida; order Caryophyllales; family Polygonaceae; genus Fallopia; species Fallopia convolvulus. The sequence goes on along the minus strand of OZ024719.1, from coordinate 47,083,846 downwards.
GTTGTGTGCAATTTTTTTGAAATGTGAATAAATAAAGAAGTTGAATGGAAGCCCTTCATATGTATACCACAAGTTAAGTGAATCTAAGTGGCAATTTATTGTGTGTGAGTTGAAGATTAAGAGATGCCAGTGTGTATACTTTTTGGGTTTTTTGAATGATACATGAATCATGGATTCGTAATTTAACAATACTAAACATGAATCAATTTTGACTACAAAAGCTTAGGAGTGAGACAGTAAGTAGATGAATGGATGTTTAGCCTACGCAATTTTACTTTTTGGATGGATTAATTTTCAATGCCTGGTCCGGGTCCGACTCCATTTCTTGGATTAAGGTGTTAGATCGTTTAGAAAGAACAAAAAAATATAAGATAAGTTATAAAGAGAATAAATTATTTAAACCCGAAAAAATAGTTTGCGTTAACAAGATCAGCCATGTGAAAGCGTCTTCTACTTGGAAAATATTGGTGAGTAAAATCAATACTAGTTTATAAGGGAGGAAAAAAAACTCACATACTAACTGAAGTTTAACTTATTAATTGAAAGTGAATAGATCTTGATATCTATCTGTATATTAAAGAAGAGGCATTTTGGTCATATGTCAGCTATTATGCAATTCGCCTATTATTAAATTATATATATTAGTTGAGAGTTGGTAATAGTGGTTAAACCGTTCCCAAGGCAATGGAAAAGAAAACAAACACAAGTAAAAGGACTAGAGTTGTCATTGAACCGAGCCGACCCGAGCTTTGAGTTGTTCAAGTTTGGCTTAGTTAAAAATAGGCGAGCTCGAACTCGAACGCGAGCTTTGTTCAATCCGTTTGAGCTTGGTTCATTAAATGCTCAATAAGTTCGAGCTTAGCTCGCGAACCTCTCATTTAGTTTCTTCAATTCGTGAGACAAATACATGAACAAACTCGTTTATTTGATCAATTATACAACCAAATGAAACTAAAACTTAAACTATGTAGTTTGAGAAAGACCACCAAAATTATGCAATTTAACATAAACTATATATTATATATAATATATATACTAGTCTACTAGAGGTTATTCATGAACGTATAATCTAATTTTTTATGAGCATATAATCGAGCTTGCTTGTAAGCATATAATCGAGCTTGATCATGAGTAAACGAGTCGAATTTCTTATGCTCAGGCTCAATTCGGTTATCTTTCGAGCCTTAAAATTGTGCTCAACATTGGCTCATTTATAAATCAAGCCGAATACGAACAAGATTTAACTGAGCCGAATACCGAATTTCTCATGAACGGCTATGTTCATTTACAACCCTAAAAATGATTGAAATAAAGGGACACATTTCCTTATAGAGGAACCCCACAACAACCAACTAGTTGTATGGGTACACCTCTACCTCCGCTAGAGGATTTTGAATGACTTTCTTCTTTTATTGATTGATCCCTTAGCTACAACACGCAAGGTTCAAACTTCCCTGTTCCTAGCAATCTCTGAATTATAGAAACACTAATGAACCTTCTAAGCTAACAACTCAACTAAAACAAGAAACTCAAACCAATCCTTTGCTACTCAGTTCCTTTGCTCATGGGAATTATTTCTTTCCCGTTGTCGAGATCGTACACTCGTCGTCGGGGACTTATCTAGATTCTTCTTCTTTTTGACTTGGCTCTCTTTAGGGTTTTCTTGATGTTTTGTGAGTAGTGGTTTGGAAAGTAACTATTCATTCTTATATATAAGTGCCTCAACCTTGGAACCCAATCCTTATCTCTTTCAGCATTTGTCTAAAATGCCCTTGTCATGCTCCCCAAGACATTTTACTTTCTTGACATGTAACTCCATTTGAATTTCATCAACTCTTGAAGCTTATCGGGTCATTGGATCAATCGGCTTAGTCCGTTCCCCAGACTGCACCTCTGATTTGTCTAGAATAGGTCTTCGCATTTCACGTTGACTTGTCTCTATATTGTCTTGAGAGTTCCCTTGAAAAGGGAACTTGCGGCTCCTGAGTTCCCTTGATGGGAACTTTGCATATGACTTCGTAATTCCCCGGACCTGATGAAAAAAATTGGATCACTGACTTGTTGTTTCCTTGAAATACACGGACATAACACATTATCCCTCTAGAACAATGCTCCTAGTGATTCAGCATATGAGTTCCCAACATTGTCCCTCTAGGAACAATGCTCCTAACCCATGAGGAAATGCAGACAATGAAAGTCATTGCGATCAAGATTCAACAAAAACTCCTCCATCAAATGATGGCGTCCAAGACAACCTAATTCAAGCACTCAGGGGGAACCTCATAGGAACATTAAAGTAGCTCAGGGGGAACGCATAGAAATTGATGCATTATCTAAAAAACAAAGCTGAGATTGAAGAGGAGCAGACAGTTGACTTGGAAGAACCAAGGTTGATGTCTTAAACATCCCCACAATATCACCACTCCCTACGAGAAAGGTGTGCAAACTCGTTCCTCTCTCTACAACTTTTGTGCCTTCAATGCCTTTGTATCTCTTATGGAACCAAAGAATATCAAAGAAATCTTGACGGACCCAAATTAGATCCAAGCTATGAAAGAAGAGCTACACCAGTTTGAAAGGAACAAAGTATGGAGACTTGTTCCACATCCTTGGAAAAAGAATGTCATTGAAACTCGATGGGTCTTTAGGAACAAGCTTGATGACACCGGAGTTTTGTCAAGGAATAAGGCAAGATTAGTGTCTCAAGGATACAACCAAGAGTAAGGCATAGACTGTGACGAAACCTTAGCTCCAGTGGCTAAGATCGAACCAATATGCCTCTTAATTATCTTCATAGCTCACAATGGCTTCAAACTCTATCAAATGGATGTGAAAAATGTGTTCCATAATGGTCATCTCAAAGACGTCTATGTGACTCAACCTCCAGGTTTTGAGGATGGGAACTACCCCGACCATGTCTACCTTCTTAAAAGGTCACTCTATGGCCTCAAGCAAGCTTTAAGAGCGCGGTATGACAAGTTTGCTCAATTCCTATTGTCCAATGGATACCTTTGTGGGTTCATTGACATGACTCTTTTTTCTCAAGAAAGAATCTAAAGACATTATAATTGTTGAAGTCTACGTAAATGATATTGTTTTTTATGCCACTAACCCTTCACTTGTTGATAAGTTCAAAAATTTGGTGACCAGTGAGTTTGAAATGAGCTTAATAAAGGAACCAATGTTCTTCTTGGGACATTAAATTTCCCAAACCAAGGAGGGAACAAAGATCCATCAACAAAATTACATTAGGGAAATGCTTGCCAAGTGTGGAATGGATACTTCAAAGCCCATTGACACTCCCATCTCACCCAACACACTCTTGGATGTTGATGAGATAGGTATAAGTGTGGATCAAGAAACTAGACCGGATATCATATTCTTTGTACGCCTTTGTGCGCGTTTTCAAGCTAACCCTAAAGAATCACACTTGAAAGAGGCGAAAAGGGTTTTCAAGTATCTTAAGGGAGATGAAAACCTCTGTTTGTGGTATCCGAGGAATAGTTCCTTTGAATTGGTAGTGTACTCAAATGTAGACTTCGTTGGCAATCTAGTTGACAAAAGAGCACTTCGGGAACGGCCTAGTTCCCCGGATCATGTCTAGTCTCATGGGGATCAAAGAAGCAAATCTCAATGACACTCTAAACGGAAGAAGCAGAGTATGTAGCAGTTGCCTCACGTTGTTCCAAAATTCTATGCTAAAGTACCAACTCCAAGATTACGATATGTCCGTAGGCATTGTTCCCATTCATTGTAATAATACTATTGTCATAAACATATCTAAGAACCATGTGCATCACTCTCATACTAAGCATGACATTATGCAAGATTTCTTGCGTTATAATGTTGAGTTAGGGAACATCTCTATGGAACATTGTAGAACTAAAGAGCAAATCGCGAACATTCTCCTAAAGTGTTAGACAAACATCCCTACAAGCACCTTAGTATTTCAATGATGCCTAATGTCTATATGAGGAGCAAAAGAATGCATGTGATGAGCAAAATAATGTATCAAATCTCCCTAAGAGTTCCTAATTCAATTCATGATAAGTATCACAGGGAGTTCCACTTCCATGGTCATAGTAGTTCCTACTTAGCATTTTTTAGCAAACAGACCCCCCTCAAAAAAAGCATTTCTAATTTAACTTGTGAACAACGCATCTCTCAGAATTTATACTTCCCCATTTCGGCTTCATCGAAAAGGAAATCCATGTAATAAGTGGAACTGGAGAAATTAAAGTACATGAGAGTGGGAAAGTGAGGGGTTAAGGGAAAAAGGGAAAAGATCATGGGAATTGAGCTCGGAGGATGTCCCTTACTTCGTTCAGAACTACAAGGAATTGATCATTTGTGACTACAAGGTGATGGAGCATATTGGTTTTCCCATCACCAACTTGCTCAACCGTGTGGTCAGGAAGTTGAGTTGTTTGTTGTGGTGCAGGCTGTTCAGAGCACCTCAATTTCTGAATAATGGCCAAGTCCAGTTCTTGGCCAAGTTCGACTTATTCCTTAGAATCATAAAGCTCTTCCTTTTGTAGTAATTTCTTCATCAGAGCCGCATAAGGAAGAGAATGAGAAGGCGTACTTGTACACTTGTCCATGTGACCAAGAATGATCTTCTACAAGTTGATCGGTTGGCAACGAAGGAAGTAATCCAAGAGAATGGCATCTTGAATAATCATTGTGTTTCGCTTTTCATGACGAGGGATCACCACCTTGATGATTAACTAGTGGGCCAACTTAACGATGAGAGAGCAATTTTGGGTTGGCAAACCTTTGGAGGGGACACACCCTTCATATAGACGATGCAAAATCTCATCCTTAGTGAACACATCCCAATTCTTCGTGGGAAGGGTGTCCAATCCTTTGCTTGGTGCCTTTAGTATGCATCAAATGGTGGTCGTAAAGACTGGGAACTCATCTCCCTTAATGGTGATTGTACCCATTGTGCCATCATCAGAGATGGAGAAGGAAGAGTAGAAGAATCGGACGTAGTCTGAATCAAATCGGGTAGGCTCACAACAACGCTCTTCCCATTGTTGGAACCTGATAAGTTCCCATAACTCACCAAGCTAGTTGTTGTTCAGAAAATCAGAAGTGAGGACAAGGGGAGTGATCAACTTATGTTCCCCAAACGTGAAGGCCTTAGAAGCCTTTGTTTCCTTGTCTCGTGGAGCTGGTTTTCCCACAATCTTATCTATCATAGGCCTTTTGTTGCCCTTGTTATTCTTTTCTTTCTTCTTTGGTTTGGCGGGAGTGGCGGCGTTCTCAATCATGAGGACTATGTCCCTTGATCTAGATGATAAGGGAACCAAATTCTAGAGTGTAGAGACGATAAGTTGGTGATCGCCACATGGGAGCTTGCCAATCTAGTGTTCCTCACCATCATCGTCTACGACATCTTGGTGCTCGTCATCGAGGTCGATGTGAAGATCGTCTTCATCGAGAACCTTAGTGTCGTCGTCTTCAATGGAGTTCCCATCATCAGCATTAGAGGCGTCCTCAATAACCTCATCTTAGTCCAGAGTGCCCATTTTGGCACCAACAGTTCCCTTGGTTGTTTTAGTCTCTTCGATCTCTTCTTCTTCTTTTGTGCCGCCCTCAACGAGCATTGTCTTGCAAAGGGTTCGAGGATTGTTCTCGATCCATTCTTAAACCGATGGCTTGCAAGCACCCTGATGATGAGCCGAGCTTTTGTATTTAGGTGCCATTTGTAAGAGAGTGAGAGAGGGTTGTTTGTAATTAAGCTTAGAAGGGAAAGAGAAGGGATTTTTCCTATAACAATAAATTTTTTTGATCTTCTAGGAAACCTACAAGGGAGCTAGAACATTAACAATTGTTTGAATCTCCAAAGGACAATTCCAAGTACCCTTATTACTATTGATAACACTCAAGCTATCTCCCTCTACAATTAATTTTTTAATGTTGAGGGATACAACTTTCCGACACCCTCCAAAGTAGATAACACTTCAATATGGAGGATGGATGACAATTCTTTGTCTATCCAAAGCACATAATTGTACAGTTTGTATCTCACATGATATATCATATATGGGTCCATGAGTTAAATCTTTTTGACCCATCAAAGTTTAATTTTATCCAATCTTGATGTGGGTTTTTCAAACCCATAGTCCGAGTATATGGATGTCCTTTATTTTTGTAGATTGAAAAGCTAGTCGTCATTGTGTCAAAAGAAAGAATGTTGTATCACAAGCTTTGTCATCTTTAAGTGCCCTTTCTAGAATAAACAACATGTTTCTCCGGGTCCATATGAGACTTTTTCTCTGCTCGTATCTTCCTTGTGATGTTTTGGTAAAAGTGGTTATTAAGTTTTAGACTTTTAGTGTGATGTTAGTGCTAATTTTGGTTCAAGTAAGGGATTATTTCGCACATAAATTCCCATTCAAACATGTGATATGATCATTTCATTTGGCATTGATATAGAACACAATCCTTTGACACTCTTGAAAAATGTATACAGTATTTAGTAATCATTCAATAATTAAAAGGAAATTAAAGCATGTTTTCCAAAGAAAATTTTAAATTGTAAGGGGGCTTTTAGCTTTCATATTCAATTTAGGGTTGTGTTTAGTGTAAAATAAGTGTTCACGTAGTTGGGCATCTTCACTAAAAATGGACCATCAAGGGATGGAGCTCGTATCATCCCATCCTCTTGATTCATTACTACTTACTAGTATGCAAGCACTTTCCCTTTTCAAGTTGTCATTTCAAGCAGCTAACAAAATATATTAGCCCCACATGGGAATGAGGTTGTCAAGTGGTAACAAGCATAAGCATAGGAAGATGTTTGAAAGTTCGAAGTTTTATCTTCGGAAATTCTACGTGGTAACCCTAAGGTTTGATATTATTTATGAGGTGTACCAATGTTTTACCTAATGCGTGTGGTAATCCCGAGATTAATACAAATTTTACCATATACCCTAAAAGTTAAATCTAACCCACATCAATGTTAACTTAAGTTTTTTAAGAAAAGGGGAATTAAAATTAAAATCTTAAAAAATAAAATCAAGATACGCTTAAGCCCCCCGGTGAAGTGACTGGTGTGCAAAGTCGACAGTCCGTGACCAATGACCCTTCTCTTTTCTCATACAACAACTTCTGCAATATTAATCCTAATCTCTAAGATATGCATTTTCAAATTTTCAGACTCATTAATTAGTTAGGGATTGGATTAATTAAGAGTTGGATTACTGATTTAAAAATTGTTGTGTACGATATATTTGTTTTTTTGGATGAGTTCTTGTGCCAATTCTAATCAATAGTGATAATTGTATAGTACAGTATAACCAAAATTCTAATCAATAGTAATAATTAGTATTTGACTCGTACAAGTGTAAAACGAAAGCCGAAAGCCGCAAAATCCATTCTTGTGTATTACAGTATTAGTTATCGTCTCCATCGTCGGCTTTATTATTCAGTCAATCAATCGGATGAATCCAGCAGCAGAAACACCAGGAGATGAGATTCAAAAGAAGCATCATTTGAAAAAATAATAATAATTTTTTAAAAATATTTTTTAAAAAACGTTTTTTTTTTAATTTAAGTTGAACATATTTAGGTTGGTTCGGTTTGATTTCAGTTTATTGGTTTAAGCTAAATAGAAAATTATCTTTTTTGAAAAATTTGAACTGAACCGAAATTGAAATTTGGAAAATCCAAACCAAAAACCAAAACGATATCGATTTTAGTTTGGTTCAGTCAGTTCGGTTTAATATTTTGATTTGAATTGACCCATGTTCAACTCTTTAATAATTCATATTATTATAGTTTTATATTAGAGTATATAATTGACTAGGAAAAAAAATAAATAAAACAAAATAAAATGATTTCTGTTCATCTATGATTTTTTTTCTATAGTCAGTAATTCGACCCAGAAAAATTTAGCCCTCACTGGATCAAATTTCTGGCTACGCCACTGACAACAAATATCGTTGGAAAGAAGGGCCTTTCGCCGGAGTCGACTTCTCTTACCACCAACCAATTCGCCGGCGTCTAATGCGTCACGGAGGCTGGCTTCTCCACTGCGGCTGACTATGGCAGGAGAAAGTCAATCTAATCAGAACTTGTATTTCAACCTACGATATTTTGTTTTTATTTTTTTAGGATTTTAATTTTAATTTCTCTTTTTCTTAAAAAAAGATCAGAACTTGTATTTCAACCTTCGGTATTTAGTTTTTATTTTGTGATGAGGGTTAGTTTAACTTTTAGAATATATGGTAAAATTTGTATTAATCTTAGGATTACCAGACGCATGTACACCTCATAAATAATATCAAACCTAGGGTTACCATGTAGAATTTCCGTGTTATCTTTGTCAGCGACCCTTCAAGCTAGCCAATCATCATCTTGCCATTGAAATAAGTCGAGCCAATTGATATGGCTCTTGCTGGCTACGCCACTCATCCATAGATCAATTGGCTCTAGCTGGCTACGCCACTCATCCATAGTTTGCCACCGAAGGTGATTCCTCATCAACAAAAAAAGTATACCATATGTTATTGCCATGATTACATTTCCTTTTTTAGCTCAATAGTGAGCCAAAGGCCAGAGATTTTCCGCCACACAATACAAACAAGCCCCTAAGGGTTATTTTTCAATTACGATCCGTAGGACTAGTCCCTATTTTATTTTTCTTTCCGTCCCAACTAAAAAGGTGGACGAAAACGCGAAAGTTGTCATTTGTCGCGTGACATCAAGGCCTTAGAATTGGTCGATAAAAGCCCAAACAAGTTTGAAATCATTTTCAAATTTAAATTCATTTTCAAATTTAAATGGCGATCTATCCGAAGTGCCGATTACACAATTTTTTAAGTACTACAGTTCCAATTTGGAATCAAAAGATTTTAATCCATATTCAATAAATTTGCGAACGAAATAAACTTTAATTTTTTTTTCAAATATAGCTACCCAACGTCCAAATGCAGCATCGAAGGGGTTGCACCGGATAGCGAGGGGAGCTGGTTTTTTTCGGATCCAAAATTTTATGAATGCCAGCATCTCAATTACAATGACACCCACATGGCCTCAGAAATGAATCCATTAAAATCATCAGTACATAAAGCACGAAAAATATCGTTTTTTTCCCAAAGGAACGACGAAATGAAAATTTCTGGTAGCGAGAAAAACTCAGTCCCTTAGATGTTCATAATCCTGCGATCATATCCGCAAATCATCACAGGTCTGTAATCAGGACTCATCACCGTTTCCCCATCCAGATGCAAGAATTGTTGTTAACAGATCCAAAACAGAAAAATCAACAAACGAGAAGAATGATTGTGGCTGCACTTAACATTTTCCAACACAAATTGAAAATCAGTGAAGGATGAATTGGAAAGAACAACCCACTTTGTTGTCGCTTCAAGGGAACGAGTCATATGGGAACTGAAAATCCGCATAAACCAGTAAATGAAGCCTCAATCCGATATTAACATCGTAAGAAAAACACCGATACAAGCAGAACGAGAAGGAATCAGAGTGAACAGAGGAGAATGGAAAGCAGCAAATAAAAACCCTAATTCTGCCTCTAGGCGGCGGAGGAGAGGAGAAGCGCTGTGATGTGCGCTTTGTAGTTCTGATTGTGGTGATATTTATAGGAGAAAGGTTTATGGATCCGGTGGCTGAGGGTGCGGAATTTTCGGATGGGCCGATTTTTAATTGAAGTGGATTTTATTGGGCTGAAGACAGCTGCCCATTGGACGGGTCAATTTCAAATTCATGCCCAACATGATAAATCCAGGGGAATCAATATGAGATTCACCACAGGCAGGGCTAAATAATCAGAAATATCCGGTCTCATATATCGGATATCCGATAAGTTATTTCCATAAAATTCCGATATGCATCTGATCCATCAATTTGATGACCAGATATCTGGAAAGAAATATTCATTTGGATCGGATATTCGGTAGTGGATATCCGAACTATCCATTTTGAAAAAATATTTTTGACTATTTTGTATTCAGGCCCAATTAATATATCGGATCGGCGGATATCCGGTTTTGATATTTGTCGATCCGATTAAATTGTAAGAAAAAATTTACATGGTGAGAAGAAGCGAACCCAATAGGGGTGTCCAAACCGGTTTAACCATGATTTCGATTAGTTGAAATCATTAATCGTAACTGACCCGTTAATCACAGTTAACCGATCACCAGTTAACCGAATTTTTCGGTTCGGTTTTCTAAGTTAACCAATAACTATTTATGTAGTTTTATGATGGGAACCGGCCCCGCCAATGCCTAGCCGAGTCTATCAATGTCTATATATATATTATTAGGATCTACTAATACTAGTGTTTCTATATGGGTATATATATATATATATATTTAATTATAATATGTTGCTTATTATTTAATATATTGGGTGTTTTCCTTTCTTATGGTTAAGAAGGTCGGCCCAATAAGTTAGTATAAGGCCCATTAAGCCATTAGGTTTAGTTTGCTCTTCTATATAAGCTTTCCGATATAATCATATTAATCACGTCCAGTTTTGATGAAGCCAAAGCTTTTGAGTTGAGATCACTCCTCCCCTTTGGCTCGGGCGTCAACTCCTTCTATCCCCTTCCTCGACCTTGATTCTGCCTCGTCCCGCCTTCGTTCACGCGAGCACAAGAGGCCAGTGGACCATCTTCCGGTGGTTCGTACTTATCCCCGTTGCTCATCAGAGAAGATCAGTGATGTGACCCTGTCTATGGATGTCAGCCAAGAGGAAGAGTCTATGTCAGTGTGCTCCGACGGACCATCATTAGGGCTCGAACTCGTGCCATGGCCTCCATCGTCATGCGCACGCTAGCCAGCCACGACACACCCACGGTTGAGCCAGCCTTCGTGTGCGTCGTCACTATCGGCATCGCACCAGCCCCGTCACTCGATGTCGAGGACCTCGCCTCGGACCACGCCCTTGTCATGCCATCGTTAGGCCAACCCATCATCAACACTTGAGGTTCCCGTACGCGCCAAGTCGTTCCGCGCCGCAGATAGCGACCGCGACACGCCTTGCACAAACGTCGTTGGCGCGCCAACGCCCATGTCGCGACACTAGCGACTAGGCCACCGTGACCATCTATCCTTTATTGCCTTTTTTAGTATTTTCCCTTTCTAAACTTGCTTGTAAGGACTTTGGCTAGTTTTAGTAAGTTGTTTTTTGGCTTGGGTCGATGTTGGGGTCGCTTGCATGCCATGCCCTAGCCTCCCCTTGCCTCTCTAGGGTTTATTGTGGCATCCTCTTTATAAGAATCAATAACCCTCTTGTTTTAACACACTTGGTTTAATTTGATATCGAAATTCTATTGAGATCTCTCCAGACTTTATCGTTCTAGGCGTTATTCCTCAAAATCTCTCTTCCTCTCTCCTGTTCTCCCTTGAACTCAAGCTCTCTCATGGCTGCACTTTGATTTCCATCTCGATTATAGGCTTCTTGCCTCAAAAACTATTGCTTCCGCATTCGTTAGACCTACTATGAGTCCAAGACAAATATCCAACGGTGAATTCGAAAACGGGTGCACATCAATCAGGCACCTCGAGCCTGGATCCGGGCAAATCACGACCCAACCCCTCGAGTTGCTATCAATTGGTATTATAGCCAATATGGCTCGTAGTGTGTCCCTTCTCCAGTCTTGCTTGCCTAGTCCATAGCCTGCTCGTGTCGTGCACCGATCTTGATGAAGATCGGTCCTATCTTGCATATTTGTGTCATATTGGTGCCTGCGTGACAAGCCCTTGCTTGGAATCTTGAATTTGGCTTGTTGGTGCCGGATCTCCCCAGGCTTCAGTCGCATCTTTAATTAGGCGCGCCATTCTAGTGTCGGTGTGTTGCTGTCAGTTTAGATCTGAGTCCCATTGTGCCATTTCTTTGGCCAAACATTGGAACTTGATTGGACGAATTATGAGATTCGACCCATGGTGCTATCAATTACTCTCTGAGTCCTATCCCATCGCTACATCCTTTTCGAAACCCTAGTCCATGATACTAGATAATAGGCTTGATTAGCGCTAATTTTGGGTTGGAAATATTCCTTGATTGGCTGGCCATCCTAGCCTATCTTGGTAGTTTTATTCTTGCCCAATTTGGCTTCTTAATTTAAGGGATTTGTTCCCTTTGATTGCATATCTTGATAGACTTTCAAATTGGTTGATTGTTGACTAAATACAAACCTATAATCGTGGATCTTGTTGGTCTAATTGGTTGCAAACATTATGTGTAGAATATCTTTTATTTATTAATAGGCTTGTAAAGATCTTGTGTTAAAAAAGATCCCGTAGTTTTACAAAAAGGGCCCAACGCGAAAATCGAATCTACTCATCGTGTTGTCCCTACATTGTGGGTCGTAACCATATCAAGTTTAGCGTTTGCTGTCATGTCATGACCCTGAACTGGCACACACTGAGCATGCTAGACTCGCACCACTTCACTTCTTTCGCAACGGCCCGCACCATCTCTCCCTAGACCAACCGAGCTCGAAGCGAGGACGCTTCAAATCCAAGGGAGGAGGAATGATGGTAACCGACCCCGCCACTGCCTAGCCGAGCCTATCGGTGTCTATATATATATTTAATTATAATATATTGCTTATTATTTAATATATTGGGTGTGTGCCTTTCTTATGCTTAAGAAAGTTGGCCCAATAAGTTAGCATAAGGCTCATTAGGCCATTAGGTTTAGATTGCTCTTCTATATAAGGTTTCCGATGTAACCGTATTAATCACGTTCAATTTTAATGAAGCCAAAGCTTTTGAGTTGAGATCACCCCTCTCCTTTGGCTCGGGCATCAACCCCTTCTATCCCTCTTCCTCTTTCTTGATCACGCGAGCACCAAAGGCCAGAAGACCATCTTCCAATGGTCCATACTTATCTCGGCTAGTCATCGGAGAAGATCAGGCACGTCGACCTTGGATCCGGGTGAATCACAACCCGACCCCCTTAGGTTGCTATCATTTTAGATTATAATAATTCACTTAAAGAATAATAAAATTATCAACTTTATTAAAAATATTATCAAAGTACATTGATTTGGATGGCCTAGATGATGATGACAAAAGTGTGATGAGGTGAGCTCGCCAACCAACACCGTCTTCAATGTGTCAAGAGTGGAAGGTGGATGTAGTACACGCCTTTGAGAAGTTCTCGCACTTGCGGTCCTTCAACAAACAAAAAGTATGATAAAATTCAAGGTAAATATTAATTTGTTGGCTCGATTTTGTGATGTTAATTAAGCTTTTGTCCATATTACGCACATTTAAGAGGCTAGACAAGTTAATAGGATGAGTATAAGAAGGAATCTGAGAATGGTATGTAAGAGTAATAGGAATAGTGGTACCGTTTCTTGGGGCAAGTTGGTCCATTCTAGTGTAATTCAAGTCAAGCGACACCTTTCCAAGATCACCGATAATATGATCCATTGCTCTAGAGTCTAGATACTAAGCATGATCAATGATAATCTATGGGGATGTCGCCACATTAGCCGATGGTGGGTGATTGAGGCGATTAGCAAGATGGAGGGACAAAAATACTTGAACGTTGATTTTGCTAAAACAATCCTTCGCCAAGTAACCATGGCAGTAACAAATCTAGTAGTAAACGCGTTGTTAGAATTTTCGAAAAGAATCACTCTTCCTCGTGAAGAAGATAGCCAAGGAGAGGCCAACAAAGATTGAGCCTCATCCTGAAGACACTCTTCTTCGCAAAGAAGGTACCTAAATAGATCATCTTTTGGGGTGGGATCGAGATGGATCTTGACAACGACTTTGAATGGCCAGTATAAGCATCAAGACCATGACTAATCGAGGCTATAAAATCCGGGTTGGAGACAAGCTGAAAGTAATCATCAAAGCGTCGACAATACCCCTTTTCTTCTTGAAATACTTGAGAATGGAGAGACTTCCTTTTAGACGTGAATGGAGTTGTTGCTTGAGGTGCATCGAACTAGCGAGAATGAGCTTGGAACATGCGCTCAATTATTTGCCACGTTTCGAAGGACATGTCAGGCAATATAGTCGAGGAGAGGAAAGCAAATTATTGTGCGCAACCAAATAAGCACGAACTTATCATGATGTTTCCATTGAAGATAGCTGAGATTGGGTATTGTGGAGATAGAAGCATCAAAGTAGTTGTGTGCAGAGTAACATCGAAATTGACGAATCTTTTCGATTCAAACACGTCATGAGCATCTAGAACATTAGATCTCCAAATGGCATAATTAGTTCATGTTAACTTGAATGAGAAGACTAGTAATTGAAACCCAACATTCGGGTTACGTTGTTTCCAAGGATGGAGAACAAGATGTTGGTGCCACTATGATGGTTCACAGAAGAGGCAAAGAAGTATGTCTTCGCTAGTTATGATGACCGGAGAAGAAGCGACGGTTGAAAAGGACAGGCGACAAAATTGGTTTCTTTTGTGCAAAAATTTTGGATTGTTTGCTTCGATTGCATTATAAGATGAGAGAGAATATTGGTAACCACTATTGAGGATCTCAAAGTCTCAAACAGGGTTGGAAACTAAATTTTTTTTGGTAGAAAGAGAGACGGTACTCACCGGCTCCTCAAGGGGGCATTTTATTAATACGAAACAAGGGATAAGTTGTAATCAAGCGGGGGATAGCCCGAACCCTTACATCATCAACTAATAAAGCATTAACACCCCCAAGGGGGTCACAAGATACATGAAAACCAATGTTATAAGAAAAAGCTAAACTAGCCAAATAATCCGCTACAGAATTAGCCTCACGGTAAACATGACGAAAGTGGATAGCCCAATCCCTACAAAGAAAGCCTTGACACTGATGTAAAAAGCTAGTGAGTGGAGACTACAATCCATAGGCTTTCCCAGAAGCAGACACACCAATTGTGAATACACTTCCAAAATTACCCTCCTGTAGTCCTTGCTCCAAGCAAGACTCAAACCACGCAAGACACCCCATAATTCAGCCATGGGAACAGAGCAAATACCAACATTATGCATGAATCCTACTTGCCAATTACCATCTTCATCTCGAATAACTCCTCCAGTAGCAGCACAACCATCCCGAACAAACCCAGCAGTGTTGAGCTTCATAAAGCCATTAAGTGGTCGCTCCCATTGAACAAAAATCTCCTCTCTCATTTGACCCCCAACACCAGCCGGATCGACAATAATGGAATGACCATAGTCAGTCGTTTGCCTTATGACAAAATCAACACGATCACCTTCAAAGCTTCGTTGGTTAAAAATAGCCTCATTCCGCTATTTTCAAATCCACCAAAGAGACGTGGCAAAAACATTAGCCCAATTTAAACCATCATTGTGTAACAAAGAGCATGAAATATTCGTTGGAAACTATATTAATAGAAGAGTCACACAATTACCTTGGAGGCAAAGCTATACAAAGATAAATAAAAGATATTATATTTACATAATAGAACGATTTGATTTTATAACTATCTCTCTTTAATGTTTAATTGTTTATGCAATCAATATATGATTTGTAGTAGGAATGACAATAAGACATGTTTAGGAATTTCCTCTCTTTCCCCTTCTAATATTACAAATTAACATTTATTTCATTTTCATTGGGAATATTTTTATTAATTTCTGTTTAGTTTTTTTTATATTTTTGGTCCCTAAAACTTTTTTGTTAGATTTTTTCTATTTATTGACAAATTAGCTTACTTGAATCTTATAGATATAGTGTATCTTAAAACATTCCTCCAGCAATTATAAAGAGCATAATTTAAAGTACATTATAGTTTTTTTGTGTAACATAAAAATTATGAGATCGATCAAATTGAAAATATACCCATACTAACTTGTAATGACGAAAGATAATATTGGGAGAAATAATGTAGAACATCATTCATACAAAATAACTTAATGGAAGGTAAACAAATGTAAATTTTAATACAATTTAATTATCAAATTAATCTCAAAACCTTAAATCCTTAAGGTTATACTACACAAAAAGTTTCCACATGATTTCTCAATGAGAATTCTTCAATGGATTTTTCAATGGAGCCAAGAAGAAGGACGAACTAACCTTCTCCTCATCCACATCGTGGGCGAAAAGTTTATTTTGGTTGATTATATATGCATTTTTATTTTATCTATTAAATTTTGTATTATTAACCAAATTTATTCATTTTTAGCATTTATTATTATTTTCCAATTAGGAATTGTAAAAACTATAAAAATTAGGGAATTCAGTTAATAAAAATTTAGGGAATTTAGCATTTATTACTTGTTCTTAGCTTATTCGCATTAATATTGGCTTTTTGTCCATTTTTTTTTATTTTGAAATAAAAGTCGAAATCATTAATGTTAGCTTGGAATAGTTATAATCCTAAGATATTATTTATAATCGTCTAGAAATTTTATAATGTTTTAGAATTGTTATAAAAATTGCAAAGAACCCACATAAATTTTTTTCCAGAAAATTTTAATACAGCTTAACTTGTTTTTGCTTTCATAATATGTTTATAATAATGAGGAGTATTGGAGATTAACTACTTCTCGCTTTCATAATTTATAAAAAATCGTTTATGAATCATTTAGAAAGGTTATAAAATTTGTTTAGAACTTTTATAATTTGTATGAATAGTTACAATGATAGAAATCATTTATTATTTTTATAATCATTATAATAATAAGAAATCATAATGATTTGTTGTAATTATTTAATCATTATGAAAAGATATAATTGAAATTAAAAATATTAGTAAAATTAAATTTCATTGATGAACTTAGGCCATACAAGTGGCGGTGGGGCCAGAATGAAGAGGAAGGAGTGTGAGTTCAACACCCACTCGTACTTGTAGGGACCTAATGGAGGAGTTTGATTTATTGGTCCAACAAAGCGTGTCGATTCCTACCCCGATCACCACTATATATCGTGGCGCTACTTTGATGCCAACACCGACTCCGACCGCAGATACTGACCCAACTCCGACTGCGAAAAATGGAGTTGTGGGGACGCAAACCCCGACTCCCGCTACAACTCTTTGGGATTTAGGAGGTCCCCGATACTGCGTCACAAGCTCAGGTTCCTCCTTCTGATGCCGAGCTCAAGGATGCCCACCCCTTGGTAGTTATTGGTCGGGCCCCCCGTATCCTGGATCTACTCCTAAGCTATAGTACTCACGTCGCAATAGATATATGGGATGAGACAAGTCATGAGTGCGCTCGAGCCGCCCAAGGGCATGATGATGCGTCCTGATAGGTGAAGATTGATAACTTGGTACATAAAATCTATATTTTTGTAGAATTATTTCGAATTAAATCATATTATACATGTAACATACCCGACCAAAGTGCATACATCATTTTTGCATTCATATAATACTAATAGCATATGTATATCATATTGACATGATATATAGTGCATTTTTAAAACTAATATTTATTTTCTAGTTAAATTATATTTTAAAAAGTTTTTAACTAAAAATTAACTAATAATTATTTTAGGGTAAAGTTTGTAATAAAGGAAATTTGAGGGTGGAAATTTCAATTTTGACAAAAATCTTGCCGATTTCGTGTTGAAATTAACTTTGTGTCTGCGTTGAAATCGAATTTGTCTTCTTATGTCTTTATGTGTTGAAATAGAATTGTCTTCTTATGTCTTTATGTGTTGGAAATTGAATTTTCTTCTTATGCCTTTATATTGTTCTATCTTCCATATGAAGATATGTAAGAACAAACCAAAAAAATAAAAAGAGGGTTTGGTGTAGGAAAACCAAACGAGAGAAAGAGAAAAGTTTAGAATTTTGGTATTTTGGTTGATTTTGATACAAGATTTCATCTAGTGGGTTTTAATCTTGAAGTACAAGCGTGATTTGGTAAGTTTTTAATTAGTTAATGATTTATTTAGATTTTACTAATTTTTTCAGATCTAGATCTACAGTTGCTTTTGATTTGAAAATTAATCACTTTATAGTTCTTAGAGAGTGTTTTCTACATTGGATTTATATTTGGTAAAAGATTTCAGAGTAAAGCTTCGTTGCCTTATGACAAAATCAACACGATCACCTTCAAAGCTTCGTTGGTTAAAAATAGCCTCATTCCGCTATTTTCAAATCCACCAAAGAGACGTGGCAAAAACATTAGCCCAATTTAAACCATCATTGTGTAACAAAGAGCATGAAATATTCGTTGGAAACTATATTAATAGAAGAGTCACACAATTACCTTGGAGGCAAAGCTATACAAAGATAAATAAAAGATATTATATTTACATAATAGAACGATTTGATTTTATAACTATCTCTCTTTAATGTTTAATTGTTTATGCAATCAATATATGATTTGTAGTAGGAATGACAATAAGACATGTTTAGGAATTTCCTCTCTTTCCCCTTCTAATATTACAAATTAACATTTATTTCATTTTCATTGGGAATATTTTTATTAATTTCTGTTTAGTTTTTTTTTATATTTTTGGTCCCTAAAACTTTTTTGTTAGATTTTTTCTATTTATTGACAAATTAGCTTACTTGAATCTTATAGATATAGTGTATCTTAAAACATTCCTCCAGCAATTATAAAGAGCATAATTTAAAGTACATTATAGTTTTTTTGTGTAACATAAAAATTATGAGATCGATCAAATTGAAAATATACCCATACTAACTTGTAATGACGAAAGATAATATTGGGAGAAATAATGTAGAACATCATTCATACAAAATAACTTAATGGAAGGTAAACAAATGTAAATTTTAATACAATTTAATTATCAAATTAATCTCAAAACCTTAAATCCTTAAGGTTATACTACACAAAAAGTTTCCACATGATTTCTCAATGAGAATTCTTCAATGGATTTTTCAATGGAGCCAAGAAGAAGGACGAACTAACCTTCTCCTCAACCACATCGTGGGCGAAAAGTTTATTTTGGTTGATTATATATGCATTTTTATTTTATCTATTAAATTTTGTATTATTAACCAAATTTATTCATTTTTAGCATTTATTATTATTTTCCAATTAGGAATTGTAAAAACTAAAAAAATTAGGGAATTCAGTTAATAAAAATTTAGGGAATTTAGCATTTATTACTTGTTCTTAGCTTATTCGCATTAATATTGGCTTTTTGTCCATTTTTTTTTATTTTGAAATAAAAGTCGAAATCATTAATGTTAGCTTGGAATAGTTATAATCCTAAGATATTATTTATAATCGTCTAGAAATTTTATAATGTTTTAGAATTGTTATAAAAATTGCAAAGAACCCACATAAATTTTTTTCCAGAAAATTTTAATACAGCTTAACTTGTTTTTGCTTTCATAATATGTTTATAATAATGAGGAGTATTGGAGATTAACTACTTCTCGCTTTCATAATTTATAAAAAATCGTTTATGAATCATTTAGAAAGGTTATAAAATTTGTTTAGAACTTTTATAATTTGTATGAATAGTTACAATGATAGAAATCATTTATTATTTTTATAATCATTATAATAATAAGAAATCATAATGATTTGTTGTAATTATTTAATCATTATGAAAAGATATAATTGAAATTAAAAATATTAGTAAAATTAAATTTCATTGATGAACTTAGGCCATACAAGTGGCGGTGGGGCCAGAATGAAGAGGAAGGAGTGTGAGTTCAACACCCACTCGTACTTGTAGGGACCTAATGGAGGAGTTTGATTTATTGGTCCAACAAAGCGTGTCGATTCCTACCCCGATCACCACTATATATCGTGGCGCTACTTTGATGCCAACACCGACTCCGACCGCAGATACTGACCCAACTCCGACTGCGAAAAATGGAGTTGTGGGGACGCAAACCCCGACTCCCGCTACAACTCTTTGGGATTTAGGAGGTCCCCGATACTGCGTCACAAGCTCAGGTTCCTCCTTCTGATGCCGAGCTCAAGGATGCCCACCCCTTGGTAGTTATTGGTCGGGCCCCCCGTATCCTAGATCTACTCCTAAGCTATAGTACTCACGTCGCAATAGATATATGGGATGAGACAAGTCATGAGTGCGCTCGAGCCGCCCAAGGGCATGATGATGCGTCCTGATAGGTGAAGATTGATAACTTGGTACATAAAATCTATATTTTTGTAGAATTATTTCGAATTAAATCATATTATACATGTAACATACCCGACCAAAGTGCATACATCATTTTTGCATTCATATAATACTAATAGCATATGTATATCATATTGACATGATATATAGTGCATTTTTAAAACTAATATTTATTTTCTAGTTAAATTATATTTTAAAAAGTTTTTAACTAAAAATTAACTAATAATTATTTTAGGGTAAAGTTTGTAATAAAGGAAATTTGAGGGTGGAAATTTCAATTTTGACAAAAATCTTGCCGATTTCGTGTTGAAATTAACTTTGTGTCTGCGTTGAAATCGAATTTGTCTTCTTATGTCTTTATGTGTTGAAATAGAATTGTCTTCTTATGTCTTTATGTGTTGGAAATTGAATTTTCTTCTTATGCCTTTATATTGTTCTATCTTCCATATGAAGATATGTAAGAACAAACCAAAAAAATAAAAAGAGGGTTTGGTGTAGGAAAACCAAACGAGAGAAAGAGAAAAGTTTAGAATTTTGGTATTTTGGTTGATTTTGATACAAGATTTCATCTAGTGGGTTTTAATCTTGAAGTACAAGCGTGATTTGGTAAGTTTTTAATTAGTTAATGATTTATTTAGATTTTACTAATTTTTTCAGATCTAGATCTACAGTTGCTTTTGATTTGAAAATTAATCACTTTATAGTTCTTAGAGAGTGTTTTCTACATTGGATTTATATTTGGTAAAAGATTTCAGAGTAATTTTAGGATTTTGCTTTGTAATGATATTATGGAGTCTTTTGATCAAGTTTTAAAAAAAAGATTTGAACTAGAAAAATGTTCTCTGTATATATATAATTTATTATTGTCAAGTTTTAAAGGATTTGGAATTATGCACAAGAAGTTATAATGCATACTGACATTTTATTGCATTTAAGATTAGAATTTATAAGAGTAAATAACCTAATTTGCGTTGGGTTACATATAGGATCACAAGTCATAGATTGTGGTCAGAGTCAATGGGGAGAAATTTAGTATCTGTCCTAAACAGGTGAGTATAGGCCGGAGATTAAACCTTATGTGCTATATGGATATATGTGCTATATTTCCTATATGGATATATGTGCTATATGAGTTATATGGATATATGTGTTATATGTGGTAGCTTTGAAATTTTCAGAGTTGTTTGCACATAAAGTATGCTAGCAGATGGCACATGATATATGATTATATGATGCATTTGATTGCATAACATATTGCAATTAGATTAAAAGGACATGTGACTGTTGCCCTGAACCTGTAATTCATGAAATCTTCGGATTTCTTTGTTAAAGCGACCTACTGGTCATATAGGATATTTGGATCATATAAGATCTACGGATCATATAGGACCTACGGGTCATACAGGAGATTACAGATTTCTTTGCTAAAGCGACCATAAGAGTCAATATTAAGGAGATCATCGGATTTCTTTGTTAAAGGCACCATAAGAGTCCATATACAGTAAACCCGGGGCAGATTCAGGCTTGAACAATTCACAGAATAATAAATCGGATACATCGGCATTTGCATTTGCATTTGTATAGTAAATTCATATATGATATATATATATGTGATATGTATGTATAGGTACATGGACCAAATATTTGACTTTGTATGAAATAATTGATGATGGTTTATATTCACTAAGTATGCGACTCACGTAAATCGCAAAACTATTTTTCAGGTTCAACTAAATTTATTAACGTGTGTCTTCGTTAGACGTCACATTCATACAAGTCGGCCGGCTGAAGCTCTAAGCAACCTTCTCCTCTTCCTTTTGCATCTTACACTTTTCTGTTGTAATAAAGTTAGAGTAATAGATGTATTAGTACAAGAAGTAACGACATATAGCTATGTGTGTGTGCGTCACCTTTTATGGTTGTTACTTTCTGATATGTGCTGGTGTGGAAATAGTTGTTATACGTGAATTATCTGTTTATGTATAAAATAAGTTATTACTAAACATACGTCATACTCATAGGGTATAAGGGTGTGACAATACAGTAATAAAATTTATAGTAAGAAATATAAATTTCAACCACGTAAGTTGTTGAATGCTTGCACCCGTACAAGCGCCCACTATTGAGACCTCCATGAGTATATAGATGCTAGAGCCCCAAATGATCATAGGCCGAAGAGTTGGTTTGATCATGCTATAGAGGGCTTGGTCTCGATCCTTCACAATGGTTGTTGGCATCTCACTTATTTCCTCATATAATTTCCTCAAATGCTTTAAAACTCATGCAAAATGTGGATTGTCTTCCTTAGACAAGAATGCAAACCCGATGTTAAATGTTAGATTCGCGCATGTCATACCACCCATCTCCAACAAGCACATGTTATATCTATAAATTACAATGAACTTTAAAACATCCAACAAATAATAGAACAAAAACTTCAAATGGGATAAAAACACCGCATTAAACACGTGTTTGTCTTGTACATATCGTTCATAACAACAAGATAAGGAAACTTCTTCATCAAGTGTTGCGATGCCAACTGGATAAAGAACACGATATCTAACTCATCAGAAGCCGAGAGAGTTTTTTGTCCACACTCTGTAACCCTGGTTTTGCATAAATTCTATTATTCACTGACACAACGTCAACTTACCACAACCCGACAATAATATTTTCTGGTTGAAGTTCGATATTCGCTGGTTTGTTGAACATGTGGAATTTGGCGGTGCTTCTTCGTTCCACTCTTTAATTGTAGATGAACCTTTAGATTTTTCGTCTCCGATCATCTTCTCTGGTTGGGTCCGAGCGTTGGTTGTCCTGTGCCTTTTCGTATTTTGGTCGTACATGTTACAGTGGTGCTTGTTCTCCTTTCGTCATATTGAACGAGAGCCTTCTTTGATTAGTTGTTTGTATTATTGATTACTCATGTAGCTCTTTGTACCTCTCTTACTTTACTGCCATCTTCTGATGCCTCTCATGTCAAGTCTATCAAATTTTTACCTACTAAAAAAAGAAAAAAAATATATTGGCTTGTGCTAAAAAAAAAGGTCAAAAATTATTTTAGGAAGAAAAGGCCAAAATTACAAAAAAATGTAACAGTCCTGTGAAATTTAGAACAAAATTGATACGAGAGAAGCTGGATGGCGCATTGGCGCAGGTGGCAATAGGGCTGTAATCGAACCGAGCCGAGCCGAGTTTTCAAAGGCTCGAGCTCGGATCGATTTTTTTATGGTCTGTTCGGGCTCGAGCTCGAGCTCGGTTCGAGCCCAATTTTTCGTTCGAGCTCGGTTCGTTTAAAGCTCGACGAGCTCGAGCTCGGCTCGCGAGCCCGTTCGTTTGCCTTGTTTACGAGCATGAGCTCGACGAGTCCGCTCGCTTATCTTGTTTACGAGTAAACTAAACAAGCTAACCCGGGCTCGCTTATCTTGTTTACGAGCAAACTAAACAAGCTAACCCAAAGCTCATTTAGTTCTTTCGCGAACAAATCAAACCTGCTCATTTAGTTCTTTCCTGAACAAATCAAACCAAACCTGCTGAAATTAAAATATAAAACCAAACACAAATGTTTTGAACAAACCTGCTCAAACACGAAACATTACAAAGACAAAGCACAAAACAAAACCTGCTCAAATGTCTTACCCCAACTAAATGAACCCTTACAAAGATAGAACAAACATTACCCATACAAAATGCAAAATGCCTTGAAAACAACAACAACTTAATTGATCCAAAGAGAGCTAACTACAACTAATGCATTACAAATCTTCAAGCCGCCATCAAAGAGGGAATTCAAATCTTGTAACTTCTTCTTTCCTCACATTCTACAAAAGAATTTAAACATATAATCAAACATATCATATAATCAAACATATTATATATGAATATTCAATAGATAAGTAATGAAATAAACAAAGACATTACCTCTTTATCTCCATGCATTCCATAGAGAGCTCTACACCAATCAACACCACACATCAATACTTGAACAGTATCTGCCCCCAAAGAGGCACGATGTGGATCAATAAGTCTACCACCAGCACTAAAAGCAGATTCAGAAGCCACAGTTGTGATGGGAATTGAAAGAATATCACAAGCCATCCTTGATAAGATCCGATACTTAGAAGTTTGTTGCCTCCACCAATCTAAAGCATCAAATGGTGCATCTATTTCATCATTATGAAGCAAGACCGGTTCCTCCAAGTAAACATCCAAATCTGATTTCTCTCCATGAATGATGTCATCATTCCTCATCATAGAATCAAACTCTTTCCTACCTCTAGATCTCTTTACTCCAACCCCTGAAGTTGCTGAATTTTTCTCAACTAAAAGAGAAGTTGATGAATTTCTTTGAGCAATCATAGTTCTATATGCCTTAACATATTCCTCAAATAGCTCATATAAACTTGCACGCAAATTATCTAGATAAGTAGGAGCATCAATGGCTGAATATAATGCTTTGTAAGCATATTGAAGGAATTTCATTTTATTTCTAGGATCCAAGACAGCTGCAATTGAAATTAATAAGTTGCTCTCACCCCAATACTTGTCAAATTTTTCCTTCATCTTAATAGCCATTCCCATCACACAACTATCACGATCAAGCATTGCATCATCCAACACTTTCTTAATATGCCAAAGTTCTGGAAGAAACAAATTTGAAGTTGGATACTCGGTACCAGAAATGATATTAGTAACTACTTCAAATTCTTCAAGAAAAGAACACACAACTTTAGCCTTCTCCCAATCCTCATTTGAAGGCAAATGACGATAAGTTTGTTCTCTCTGCTTATACCGAGGAAAGACATCCTTGTATTCTAAGGCAACTACTAGCATAGCATATGTAGCATTCCATCTCGTCCCACAATCAAGTATAAGTTTCCTCTTAGGCAAATTCAAAGACTTAACAATGTCACTAAATATGTGAAGACGAGAAACAGACGCTGAAACATGCTTGACACTTTCACGCACATTATTAATCACACTTGCAATCTCAGACAGCCCAAATTGAACTAGAATATTCAGCACATGTGCACAACATCTCACATGAAAAAACTTGCCATCAAGGGAAAGACTATTTGTATACTTTAAATTGTCTTTCAAATAATTCACAGCAACATCATTATAGCTAGCATTATCAACTGTAACTGTCCATATCTTCTTCTCAATTCCCCACTCATCTAAACATTTTTGCAAAGCATCAGAAATAGCAAGCCCATTGTGTGGAGGAGGAACATCAACAAAGTTTATAATGCGCTTTTGTAATAGCAAATCAGCATCAACAAAATGACAAGTAACAACCATATACTGAACTTTCTGGTCTGAAGTCCACAAATCAGTAGTTATACTAACTCGATTAGCACCCTTTAACAAATCTAGTATCACTTTCTTTTGCAACTCATAAGTACTAAAGCAATCTTTCCTTAATGATGCTCGACTAATTTTAAACCACTCAGGACATGCAGTTTTCATCAAGAGATTAAACACCTTATATTCAGCAAAGTTGAAAGGCAATTCATGAACAAGGATCATATGAGAAAATACCTCTCTGACTTTAGCAGAATCATAGACAAAATTCTGCACAACACTAACACTTTCTGACTTGGCAAGAGTAGTGTTGACTGAAATCTGCTTCTGCCCTTTCATTACAATACTTCGCCTTACACATTTATTCAAATGTCGAAGAAAATGTGAAGTTGTACCAGATTGCATTGGGGCCAGCCGTTGTTTGCAATGAATGCACTCATACCGCAGATTTCCATCAGCTTGTTCCACCTCTTTGAATTCAGCCCAAGCTTTCGATGTTTTCTTCCTTTTCTTCTTTTGATAATGATGTTCATGTTCCTCCTCTATTGGGTTTTCTTCAGTTGAGGCTGTGACAAGGGCTTCATTTGCAATTTCATTCTCTTCTAAAGTTGGGGTAGATGATGAATTTGCAGCTGATCTTGCAACATCATCCATTTATCTATAAAAACAAAAAAACAGACACTAAGTAAAAGAGACATTTATAATTTATTAACAACATTTACATAAAATTCTTAGATCAACAACAGATTGCAAGGCTACTGCACAACAGACATATAAAAAGTTTTTTTTGACTTATAAAGATTGCAAGGCTACTTGGGATGAATTCATATTGTAGTATATTAATCAGACCAAACGATAAACCATAATATAAGATATATTACTTGTTATAAAAAATGGTAATAGGTGTAACTTTGTTGGCCATGTTATCTCACGTTATCTCACAAGTCACAAGTTCACAAGTATTGTGTTTTGTGTCCACTGTCCAGTGTATATCTTTTAATAGCACAGAAACTCAAAATCACAAGCTTAAGCTTGTACGGAATCACAACACAAATCCTGTCATTTTTTTTCATTCTTCTTTCCCCACCATATTTGTTTAAAAAACCCTGTCTCTATTCTAAAAACACTACTACCTAGAAGCAAAATCATCCATTCAAAACAGAAGAAGAGAAGAGAAAAGAAATCCAAAGAGTTGCAACGTTGGTCATGAACACATAATCGAAATCTGAGATAAGAAATCATCCATTCACCCAGATTGCTAACTAAATTGCAGATAAAACCGAAATCTGAGATAGAAGTCACACACCTCCGAGCGAAATCTGACCTCCGACGTTGGGGTTCTCTGGCGTTGGACAGAAGTCACACACCTCCGAGGCTCCGACACCAGCACAATTAGTCGAACACCAGCAGTGCAGCACCACGATGGCTAGAGCGGTTGCGGGGAGCTGCAGAGACGATGGCTAGAGTCGGAGACGAAGTCACACAACTCTTTGGAAGTGTCGGACGGAGCTGCGGGGAGAGTCGGAGACGATGGCTAGAGCGGCGGCCGGCGGGGGAGTCTCCAATTCCGCTGTCTGCGTGCGTCTATGAGGGATGACTGATGAGAGAGACGGAGAGAGCGGCGGGTATTAGGTTAGAAGAGAGGAAGGACGAAAATCGGAAAATAGGAGGCGGGTATTAGGTTAGATAGAACAGAAGGAAAATTTAGCATTTTAGGGTGGATATTGGGCTATTTTTTAATGGGCCGGTTAATGGATAATATTTAATATAGTATATTTTTATTTTACACACATAATCGAGCTTGTTCATGAACACATAATCGAGCTTGTTCATGAACAAACGAGCCGAATTCTTTTATGCTCAAGCTCGGTTCATTTATCTTTCGAACTTGCTCGTGTTCGGTTCGTTATAAATCGAGCCGAACACGGCCGGGCTTTAACCGAACCGAACACCGAGTTTCTCGTGAACGGCTCGGTTCGCTTACAACCCTAGGTGGCAACGGCTGCAGTCGCCATCTATCATCAGCCCGCGAAAATCAATCGCCGGCGAGACAAAAAAAGAAATTCCACTCTCTCCAAGATCCATTTCCGTACAATTTTCCCTGTTTCAAAGCTTCTCCCTGATCACGCGCTGAAGAATCGGTAAAACCAATTTTCAGATCAATTGCAACGTATAAACATTACATCGTCAAATCAAGCCACTCGATCTTAGTTCCACAATCATGGCTTGGTGTCGACTCAAAACCCTAATTAAACCTGCATCCTCCTTCACCAAGCCCAGATACCTCCCCTCCCTGTATGGCTCCGTCTCTCACTACTCCGCCGAATCTCCGCCGGCCGCTCGCTACGCCGGGCTGGAGCCGACGAAGCCGAACGAGAAGCCGAGGCTGGTGGTTTTGGGATCTGGCTGGGCTGGGAGTAGGCTCATGAAGGATATTGATACGAAGATATACGACATCGTCTGCGTTTCTCCGAGGAATCACATGGTTTTCACTCCTCTGCTGGCTTCTACTTGCGTTGGGACTCTGGAGTTCCGATCTGTTGCGGAGCCAATTGGGAGGATCCAGCCTTCTATTTCTACCGAGCCTGGGTCGTACTTCCTCCTTGCTAATTGTACGGGATTGGATCCCCACGATCATGTCGTATGTTTCTTTGGTTTGTATTCTGATTATCCGCATTGATCTATTTCTTATTTTTTTTAATCTTTTGTGTTTTGACTGGTTTTGTGCCGATGCAATGCGTGGGAGATTTTGACTCTCATATGCTCTAGTAATAGCTAGGATGCAATCCAGAATAAGGGAAAAAAAGAGGCTTTTTTAGATTGATTCACCTTTTCCTTCTCAAACAACAGGAATTCCTCGTAGAGTGAGTTTGGTTACTTTGGTACAATAGTGGAAATCAGGTTGTAATCGGGAATGGATTTGGGATGAGAATGAAATAGGTTTGGCTCATACCCACCTCGATATGAAAAGTAACTAAAATTTATGTGGAATACTGGAATGTTTGATTTCCAATCCCGGTTACTCTCCCAAACACCAATTTAGATTTTTGAGTGATTCCTAACCCGATTCCTCATACCAACAAAGGTATGGTACCAAACGGGCCTCAATGTCGGTTTGGGTGATTTGGACTCTTCTTGCCTTGTTGCCATCACGTACATATATGCAAACACCTGATATTAGAATTGAGTTCGAATCCGATGCCAACAAAATTTTTAAACCTCTTTCTCAAAAATGCCACCTTTGTAGAATTCTAAAAATGAACTTATGGACAAACCTTTCTCTCCCTCTTACTTTCAAGGTGGGGTTGGGCAATGAGTCTATTTACTTTCAAGGTGGGACTCTTCTGCCTTTGTTGTTTGATTCTAACTCTTTGATGCCAGTTGTCTATATTTTAGCATTTTCTAAACTTTACTTTTGCTTACTTTTAAGAATTGTATGGTGTTTTGTGATTTAGCTGCACTGTCAAACACACACAGATGGTGGAGCCACAGATTTGAAGCCTTGGAAGTTCAAGATTTCATATGACAAGCTTGTTATTGCAAGTGGAGCTGAAGCCTCAACGTTCGGAATCAATGGTGTGAAGGAGAATGCCATATTCCTCAGAGAGGTCTATCACGCTCAGGAGATCCGGAGGAAGCTCCTTTTAAACTTAATGCTGTCAGATGTACCTGGTATGGTGTTCCTTAGAACATAGGTTACCAATACCAAGAATCTGGGGATTTGATGCAAGTTTCTTTTGATAATTTCTTTCTTTTGTTTATTTTCTTGTATTAATTTATTTTTTGCCGGAGCTAGGCATCTCGGAGGATGAGAAAAAGCGGATGTTGCACTGTGTTGTTGTTGGAGGTGGCCCAACTGGAGTTGAGTTCAGCGGTGAACTTAGTGATTTTATCAATAATGATGTTCGTAAAAGATATGCTCATGTAAAAGATTATGTCCATGTTACATTGATTGAGGTATTATGCTGTGGCTTCGCTACTAATGTTTTACTTGTTTTGTTAGTAGTGATGTTGCACTGTGTTTTGTTACATTATTATATACTTGGGAGTCTAGACAATTTGACATTCATATTTTTATTAATAGTGATTTCATTTCCTCCTCAGGCAAATGAGATCTTGTCTTCCTTTGATGACCGTCTCAGGCGCTATGGTACCAAACAGTTGATTAAGGTAGGATTGTGTCTACTCAGATGAACTATGCTTGGAAATATTCATTGCTCTTTCAGGGTTTATGATCTGCTTGGTAAATTACTTTGAACCATTTGTGGCTAAATATAAATATTTTGTACGAGGTTTCAAAGATATGAAATAAAAAATCATGTGTTTCTTGTTGTCTTATCCCTAGTCAGTTTTTTCAATTTTGTAAAATTTGTAAGCTTGCAGTCAGGAGTTCGTCTCGTCCATGGAATGGTCAAGGATGTTCAACCTGACAAGATAATCCTTACTGATGGAGCTGAAGTTCCCTATGGACTTTTTAGTATGGTCAACTGGTGTTGGCCCTTCAGCTTTAGTTAAATCTATGGATCTTCCAAAATCTCCTGGTGGAAGGCAAGTCATAAAATTTAGATTATCTATATCTTTATTGGTTTCTTCATTTGGACTTGATTAATAAGTGCAAGTTACAATTTCCCTCTCTGGTATGTATTGTCATAGTCTTTTTGAATCCAATTGGACACAAGATACTACATATGATGCCCTAACTTAAGTGAAGCAACTTTGTGTTGTTTCTATCAATAACACAAAAAATGTTCTCCTTCTGAAGGATTGGGGTCGATGAATGGTTGCGTGTTCCTAGCATTCCAGATGTGTTTGCAATTGGTGATTGTAGTGGCTTTCTTGAATCCACTGGCAAACCAGTTCTTCCTGCTCTGGCTCAGGTGACTATCAAACCGAAAACTAACTCTCTCCTTGTGTTTTTGCTGGAATTATCTAAATATTCCCGGCCCTGTAAAGAATCTGCGTTATAACTTTTAAACATCTTTATAAACCAGGTAGCTGAGAGGCAGGGAAAATATCTAGCTCAGCTTATGAACCAGATGGGGAAAGCCGGTGGGGCCCGAGCAAACAGTGGAAAGGACCTTGAGCTAGGAGATCCTTTTGTATACAAGCATTTAGGAAGCATGGCAACTCTTGGTAGATACAAGGCTCTTGTTGATCTCAGGACGAGCAAGGTGAGAGGAGCTCTCACCGTCGTGAAAATTCTGATTAATTAAACTCTCTGTTTTGGCTAAAAAATTAAAGCATCAAAATATTTTCACAGGATGCAAAAGGGCTGTCAATGGCAGGGTTTGTCAGCTGGTTCATCTGGAGATCTGCGTATCTCACGCGTGTCATCAGCTGGAGGAATAGATTCTACGTTGCAATCAACTGGCTTACCACTCTGGTATTTGGCCGTGATATAAGCAGAATATGAAGTCTTAATATCTCTTCCACTTCAAGCATGTCAAAATTTTGTTTACTACGACGGCCTGCATTTGTAGCTGAACGAATGAGGAGTTACATTGATTTCGTTACCCTCCAGAACCCTAATAATTAGCCTGTTTGAATGAGATTTTGGCAAAGTTTTTGTTTTGTTTTGTTTTGAAAGTCCTGTTATTTATTATTGCAACTCACTTGCAACGATTTCAATTGTGTACAAACTCAGAAATGAATACAGGCAAAGTGAAAGATAACTGAAGGCAAGGGAGCACAAAATTAGAACAGGCTTAAAACAAGTTAGACAAATATTGCATATCTTCTTCATAAATATGGTGGCACAAAAGCCATTTAATTAAACACTTGTTTCACAGCATGTCTAACAACACAAAAATCTTTAAATAGCTCAAATCTATTTGCACCCCAGAGAGGATGATCTCTGCATAGAAACTGACCGCAGCACAGTGAACTACCAAAATCCATGCACGGCATCATAACATTTCTGATTTCTCGTGTCGAAATTTATTCATTTCAATTCCTCTTCTTCCCCTTCTTTTGGAACTTTCTCTTCTTGCTTGGGTTATCTGCAGACGACTTCTGCTTTCTTCCTCGATGCTTCTTATTAGTCTTTTTACCCCCACCATCATCCTGCTTACTACCATGCTGTTTCTTTGTATTTCTGGCCTTTTGGGGGCTTTTGACATCTTCCTCCTGAGACGAGGTGTCACTCATGGATCCCTCATCATCAGAACTCAAAACCAAGTCCTCAACAATGTCTTCATCCACTGCTGTTGTTTCCTCCACCTCCTTTCGCTTCCTCTTATTTTTCTTCTTTTTATCCTTCTCCTCAGAGTTCTCATCCCTGCAAAAATTACGTGATGTAAACCACAGAAAAAAGGAAAAAAGTTGAATAAAGTGAGATCTAGGAGGTTGCTTAATTATCTGTCTGCTTTACCTGGATTGTTTTCCTGGTAACCAGGAAGAATTAAAGACAGCTTCTCCATCAACCTTAGCATCATCATCGTCGTCGTCATCGCTTTCTTCATCATCACTTGTTACACGTTTCTTCCCAAAAACAGATGACCGTGAGCCAACAACAACACTGAATAAAAAATAGATGGCCAAATATAAGTAATCCACCAATCAAGGTTCTTATTTTGGAGAATAATGAAATGAAATTCGCAGCACAGATTTATAACCTGGACTCCACCAACGACTCGCTTCTTTGTTGTGCTCTTGTGCGTAAAGCGGCAACATACTTTGACAAGGGGCTGATGCCAGCCTTCTTTTCATCCTATAATAGCATAAAAAAAATCCAATTCTTTTTATGTTATCCATTTGATCATGATAAAAACAGTCAAATGACTTTGATTCACAGCATCATTAACCCATGCAGGGATCAGTGGACAAAATGGCTTTGGAGTTGCACAATGTATTAATGAGTCAGCAACCTCTAAACGTTGAAGATTAAATCATTTGTGTGCAGAGCTCAAAATCTGTTGCTTAAGAAAACTGGATTAGTCAAGCATTTTATTCATGGTAGCACAAACCTCAAGAAAAGATGCTGCAGCAGGATCATTAGGTAGAAAGGATACTGATGCTCTCCTTTGATTAATGAACTCTGAGTTAGCCTCAATCTGAATTAAGTTAACACAAAACCATCAAAATATTAATTTTAGAAACAATTTTTAAAGCAATTACATAAGAATCCAGATTCAATTATGTGCAGCAGAAATCACTTCTAAAGCATACTTGACGAATAAGCTGCTTCATTTCTCTGCGAAACCTCTCAACTTTTGTGTTTTTGCAGAAGCTACGTAATCTAACAGTTGGTATAAAAGACAACTCAAGGAAAGCAACCGAATAACTCCATTGAGTGAAATGCTCAGCAAGCTCCTCAACCACAGCAAAAATACACGCCTCCTGGAAAGATCGTGTCTTAAGTGTTTGCTTGTTGACCTGTCATCAGAGATCCCTTGTCAGATTTTTGGTATGCTGAAACTAATACAAAGATTGAAAAACAAAATCCAGGAGTAAAGGCACGGTTACAAACCCTTAGTAAAGCATGCAAATCCACAGCTTTGCCAATGCCACCAGTTGGGGGCTTATTCAACTTTTTCATCTCTAGCATATCCAGAAGCAAGAATGAAACAGGTATGAAAGTATTGGTGGATGCAGCAATTCGGTTAAGCATTCTAACACAACGTAGCCGGAGAGGAAAGTATCTGGCAGTGGGGACCAGACGGGCTACTCCATAGATGATTTGAGTCAATGGATAAGCAAGGGGTTTAAAATCAGCTTCTGAGCCATAAGCACAGATGGCTCTAGTCCAAAGCTCAAGGCAATTTATAAACTTCCATTCATAAACCTTTTGGAATGCTTCCTAAGAAATATAGAAGGGCAGTGAGAATTTCTATGTTTTAAGAAAAGGCATCACAAAAATAATTGCCCTAACATGTAAGATATATCAGTCAACAGAGAGCTATTACAGAAACAACAGATTGCTTGATTCTCATAATCATTCTATACACTCCACCATGAACAACTTTGTATTAAAGTATGCTTCAATATTTCACGAACAACTTTCAAGCTAATTAACTGAAGATTGAATGGATCAAATATAGTAAATTTATAAGCGTTAGCAACAAAACACAGATTTATAATATCTTTCAATCAATTGGGAAACAAAATCACAAACACAGAGACAGAGAGAGTGAGAGAAAGAGAGAAAAAGAACATAGTATCAACTACCTTAGTCTTCGTATTCAGCGCGTCTCTCAAAATCATAGCCAATTGTCGAATGAACGTAAAAGCATGTAGATATGCAGTTGAAAGGTCAACACCGAAAATTTCTGTAACACAGTTTGCTAGGAAATAAACATGTTTTAACCTTGCTGCATTTATGTTGCTACAATTTTGAACATACGCTTTATACATCCCTTTAAAGCACTCGTCCAAACAGTCAGAGCCAAGGCGGACACATATATCTCTTAAGAACAATAAAGAGACAACAGGAAGAGCACCTCCTCTTTCACCCCAGAAGTGAAGAGCAACCTACATATAAGATATCTATTAATCACAACACCTTATAATCATCAATATCAATGAAATTTAGAAGCACTACATTAACATGGAGCAAATAAAAAAATGCACTTGTGATTCTAATCACTAATCAAGCATGCATACTCCAATGCACATACCAAAAAACAAGCATTATGACAGAACATAATACTAAATAAACATACATGTTAAATTCTTGGAGGCATAATTTTCTAATATCTATTTTTGCAGTGTTAGGGGACAAGTTTAAAAATAATATAAAAAGGCGTACTTGTTGGCTGGAAGCCTGGTAAAACATTAAAACAATAAAACACTAATCACTAGTGCTGCATCACCCAAAAGAAAGCTAAGCAGAATTTATACCTGCATATACTTCCTCAGCAAACTGGGAAAAGCTGCCAGAAATAAAGACGAGTACTTCAGACGCCTTAAAGCAAACGATACCATCTCTGTGTCAGTCATTTGTTTCAGAACATGAAGGGAGTTTCCAAGGTATGATTTCACCAAGTGACTATAATTAGTCCACTGCCGTGTGTTCTTCAGTTCCATAATGGTCTCTTTCTTGCCACCAAAAGTAGGAAGGTTCATCATATTCCTTAGAATTCCATCCATCTCACTCAGAACAAATGACATAACCTTGTTGAATACATTACTAGACATCAAATGCAAATTTGCTGAGGCATCATCACTAGCATCATCCCCATGATGACAGGCTATCCTGTAGGCTTTTAAAAGGGATCTAACTGCACCAATTTTCCCATCCTCTTTTGCTGCCTTACCCCAGGAGTCTACCATTTCCATTGTTATAGTAGACTTAGATCTTTTCTCTTCCTTCTTTGTGACAACATCCTCTGTTTGGAAGTCCTCATCGTCAACATCCTCCTCATCTTGCACCTCTGAATCATCCATGTCTGCTTCACCATCTTCCCCCTCTTCCTACAGCACTATGAGCATTAGAATATGACTTTATTGATATAATAGGTCTAAGAACTTCACTTGTTAGAGACTCACATCAATATCATCATCACTGAATTCCAATAGCTCCTTGTCATTCTCTAACATATACTGGTAGAATTCAGGATCCTGCATGGGAAGATCATAGAAGTTTAGTACCATAGCAAGCCTAGTTTAAGAAAATGAATGAAACAGAAAAAGATAACATTCATGTAGACAAATGTTGGACTACGAACC
Organism: Fallopia convolvulus; assembly: GCA_964016875.1. Taxonomy (NCBI): domain Eukaryota; kingdom Viridiplantae; phylum Streptophyta; class Magnoliopsida; order Caryophyllales; family Polygonaceae; genus Fallopia; species Fallopia convolvulus. The sequence goes on along the minus strand of OZ024719.1, from coordinate 47,048,844 downwards.
TTTTCCTTGAGAAATTCCAACTGCTTTTTGTGCTCATTAGCTTCCTTACGAAATGCAGAAATGTCCAACTTTGAATCATCAAGCTCCTCCTCTTCATCCGAATAATCATCTTGAAGAGTCACAACTGCAATAAATGAAACGGAAGCTTAGTAACAGAAAGCTTGAGCATGGACTCATGGACACAGAATGACACTTGAGAATTGAGACAGTCACGGGAGATGATGAAAAGAGTCAGTAAGAGAATACCATTATCTTCCGTACCCTCAAGCATCATGAAGTCAAAAAAGGAAAGCTGCAAATATATCAATGAAAACATTTAGAAACCTCATAGGCGCTGCCTCTTTCATAATGAATTTCTTCCTTCTACAAATTAACACGAAAGTGGGAACTAACAAAGATTAAACACGTTGAGTAGGAAAACTACAACTCAAAGCTTTCAAATTTGCAAGAAAGATAGAATGTTGATCATAAACCCTCACGCTTTAGGGTTTTGCACATGGTAAGAGGGGGTCAATACAGGCAGTGGTGGAACACCATAAACTATAGAAAGTGAAGAGAAAGAAAGAGGATTGAGTTACCGGCGGCAGTAATTGAGATTGGTTGGAAGTGATGCAAGTTCAACGATGGCGGATGAGTGTTAACTCAAGTCTCAACGACGATGGCGGCTACTTCTTCCAGTTTTTTGCTTAGCTCTTTCTACAGCTAATACAGTCCATTTTTGGTAATAGACGGTAAATTGGGCCTGACCGAATAACCACAAAATAGTTGGCCCATTATTACTATGCCCGGCCCATAAAAGTAGCCCATTTTTTTTTACCGATTCTGGGTTCACAGTGGATCTCTTTTCGTGAGGGTTAGCTTCCGGCGTCGCCTGCCTGTACGAAGAGCTCCCTCGGCGGTTCATCATCTGTTTTGTTGGCTTTGGTATTCCAAATTCCAAAGTTATTATAGAATCGCTAGTTTCTTTTCTGGGTTTTGAGTTTGTATCCCGTCTAATTTATGCGCAATTTCTATCTATATTGCTAGGTCGACCATAAATATGGAAGTGAATCAAATAAAATGCATGTATTTTCGTAGAACTTTATTTGGGTTGAGAATTCAACTTCAAACCTGACTCCAATTTGATCTTCATTTATTTTGCCAATTGACACCAGTTTTAGTTTACATGGTTTGTTTTTGTGTCATTTTGGTGGTAGTAGCTATTGCAGTGTCAAATACTAATCACTTGTGGAAAACTTTTAACATTTTGAGCTGAAGTTTGAATGTGATTATGGATTCTTCTTTTTTTGCTGTGACTGACCCTGTTTTGTTTCCTACAGGGACATTAAATATGAAACTTATTAAGATTGCATTTCAGTCTTTAAACAATGGGTTTGTATATCGACTTCAGAAGCCTCAGAAGATGAGCAGAGCTTTTTCTACCAATTGGGGCTCTGGTACATTCTGTAAATATCTTGGCTTGATTCATTAGGATCTTTAGGTTTTAAACCAAGAATTTGATTATTGAGATGTGAGGGGATTGAATTTGATTTCGGTTATGTGTATTCGATATTGAATCGAGCAGTCCTATTAATTGCTAAAACAATAGTTTTTGCTCATATGGCGGTTTACCATTGGTAGGTTTTGTAGTGGCTACAACTTTAAACGAGCAAGTTGTCTCTTAGTTTAGTTGTTTCCTAGGTTGGGTCGACAAGGGAGTAGTATGATTGCCATCTAAGATGTAATATTATATCACATTTCTTGCTAATCGTTCTGAACAATTGCATTTGTTTGCCTGGTTTTCAAACAGCAGATGGGAACAATAGAAACCGCGATAATAATTCTTTTGAGTCTGCTGATGTCTTTGAAAGACGGATATTTGGTGGGGCACGGGCTCCTGGAGAGAGTTCTGATCCCTTCTTCCGACAACTTGACAAAGCTGAGAGAGCTTCTGGTAAATCTGTTTTAGACTCCAAAAGTAATAGGGAGTTCAGCTCTAGCATCCTTGATGGGCTGCATGAGAGTTTCAACACATTACAAGATGGTATGGATGGAAAGTTGATGGATGCTGCTTCATATTTTGAGTGGGACCCAGAGGAGGTTGATAAAGACGATTACACTTTCAGACCTGATATGAATTTCAATCCTGGTGGGACTTATGAACCTAAGGTAATGACATGGCATACAGACTTAGAGCTCGCATGTTTCCTTTTTACGTGATGATTTCAATTGAAATTTTAGTTTATGTCTTTGCAAGGCTCAAAGTATGATGCCTTTTTATACTTTTATACATATGTGAGTTATAGATTTGTTACTTCATTCAATTTGCCTTTGGAAGAGTAGTCGTGAAATATATCATTTTGTAGTCATGTAAAAATTGTTTTGACATAGTTAAAAATAAAAGATTTAACCTGTAACATTTTCTGTATGACCACCAGGATCTGGATCTTAGGAAACCAGGAGTGTGGAAGCCTTCCAAACGACCTGAGTTTACAGTAACCACAAAGGAAGTTTTGAGGAAAGCTGATTTTAGGGTAAGCATCATCATTTTCTTTTCTTTTTCTTTTTCTGGTTTCTCTGGTAAATTCATATGATGCTATCCCTATAAACCACTGATCGCTTCGTTAACACGTTGAATAAATTTCTCCAGAATGTTAGATTCCTTGCCAACTTCTTAACTGAGGCTGGGATACTCATCAAAAGGAGCCAGGTGAAATTTGCCTTTTGTCTTTTCTGAACCATTAGCATCCTTGAATAAAACTGTATAATTTGGTGGTACTATGCTTATTTTGACTCATTTCTCTATAGACTGGAATTAGTGCAAAAGCCCAGAGGAAAGTTGCTAGGGAGATAAAGACAGCCCGAGCTTTTGGTTTATTGCCTTTCACTACAATGGGCACAAAAGCTTTTCAATTTGGGAGAACAATGGAAAATCTGGAAGCTGATTATGAGTTTTCCAGTTATCCAAACCCTGCAATGGGTGATGCAGATACTACCGAGGATCCTCTTTGAGTGTAGTACAATGTCTTCTTTTTCATTTTTTTAATTCTCACTCTTTTGGAGGCAACTTTAGTGATTTACTCTATACCCAATATGAGCTTTTGAGCATTGACAGTGAATTATATTATGGTTGCAGCTTGTATAATTATGATTTTTCTGGTTGTCTCCTGTAAACTGAGATTTTTGACAGTTTTGCTCATTCAAGTATTTTAATAAGACTTGGATGGTTGGAAAATGGGTAATGGTTAACCTTGATGACCTTCAATTCATGGTATCCACCTTCACTCTTGTTACATAAGTCTTTTGTGTTTTCTATTATATGAATTGGTATCAGACTTATTAAAGCCTTCTTTTAATATTCATTTGAAGGAAGTTATGTTTGCTGTTACTGTAAAGATGATGTTAGCTGTCAAGTTTCTACTATGTGAATTTCCTACTCTGCAGGATAAGATTGTTGTAGATAGATCAATAAATGATGATATTAGTTCACGAGAAAGCTTATGAGTTCTGGTTTGACGAGTTCTCTGATTTTTTAACCTCATTCACCACCAGTACTGATCTGGTAAGCTGGTATCGATTTTTGCAGGCTTCTATCCAATTTTGGGCCTATTTAGTTTCTGTATGATTATAATTAGTATTAAATCAGTTGCAGATTTGGTTGACAAAGTTAAGCATCTTACTAATTCATTGGTTTAAAAAAAGAGTTAGTGCTGCCCACATTGGCCATATGATTAAGGCAGATAGTGTTTGATATTGCCAAGTGATAATAAGCTGGCGCTGAGAGTAAAATTACAGAAGACTGGAATTCCTTTTTTCTTGGAGAGTTCCATCATCTGTCTTTTTTTCCTGGTGTTGTTTCGTTCTTGTAGTTCCTTCTTGTATTACTCTTAGCTATGATCATTGCTTGTTAACAAAGACCCATCACTCTTCTTTAACATAATGCCCAGCCTTCATCTTTCCACCATTTACACTGCCTTAATAATCATCACCATTTTTCTCATCACATCACCACCAAAACAAGTCTCCTCCCTTGGAATAGGCTCCACCATTTCCATTACCTTTACCTCAAACGCCATCTGCGGTATATTGGCCGGCGAATCTCAATCAATATCATGCTACATCCAAGGCCAAATCTTACCCGTCTCCAACTCCTCCTATGATTCGATCTCTGGTGGGCAGGATTTCTTCTGTGGTCTCACCTCTGGTGGCTTCACCCTCCATTGTTGGGACACGAGCTTTTCCAGTGAAAATTTTGAAACTGAGACTGTTTACGATAACGCCACCGCTCCATTGACTAGTCTTTCTGTCGGCGAGCTTCATATTTGTGCCTTGCACAGGGATACTGGTTTAGTTCAATGCTGGCAAAAGAAACAGAATGTTGCTGGTTCTCCTCCATTTGCCCTACCAAATCAGTCAACTCAATTCTTAAGCACGACTTCCGGCGGAGGGTTTTCCTGTGGAATTGTCAAGGATTCAAGGCTAGTTTCCTGTTGGGGTGAGAACGGTACGAGTACTTTCATTCAGAGCGAGTTTGGTAATACATCAATGCTTTCTTTGGTTGCCGGGAAATCACATGCTTGTGGATTAACCATGTCTGGGGTTTTAGTTTGTAAGGGAAGTAATACAACTGGTCAAATAGATGTGCCTCCAAACAAAGCCTTTCAATTCTCATCTGTTGCTTTGGGTGAGAACCACACTTGTGCAATTCAAAGTACAAATGGGTCAGTTGTTTGTTGGGGAGGAGGTGAGACTGGGAACTTCATGGATTTCATTGTTGCAAGTTTTTCCCTACAATCAATTTCTGCAGGGATTGATTTCACATGTGGGTTAGGAAATGATTTGAGTATGATCTGTTGGGGACCCGGTTGGCCCACGAGTTTCAGCTTCTCAATGAGCGAGATCCCCTTGGCAAGTGTGATCCCTGGACCCTGTGTCAAAGACCCGTGTGGGGTTTGTGGGACCTACCCAAACTCGACGTCTCTTTGTGGTATCAAAGGCACGAGTATATGTAGATCATGTGAGATTCCTCTGCCACCGGCTTCTGTCCCGGATGACGTGGCCCCAACCTCACAACCGGGTCCAGCATCTCAATCTCGTAAAACATCAAGCTTGGGTGCATCATCTTCGAAAGAGGCGTCTACAAGTAAGCTTTACATACCACTTGTGGTAGTTGGATCAGTACTGATCCTAGTTATGATTTTTTCACTCTTCATTGTCCAAAAAAGGCTTTCTGATAAGCAAGAGAATAAACTTCTGGACTCTACAGCATCTGACGTGGCACTCAACAACACTAGGGACTCGGCTTTATTAGAAAGCTATCCGCCTAGCGCGCTAAACTCTAGATCACCGTCAGTTAACCGTAGTAGTAGCTCCTTTGCTCTTGCATCCGCGAGGAGCATGAGTTTGAGGCCTGGGAACAAAGCCGAAAAATTCTCCTTGACAGTATTGTCTTCTGCCACCGAGAATTTCTCCCCTGACAACATAGTTGGAAGTGGGAGCTTTGGCACAGTTTACAGGGGCCGTTTGGCTGATGGTCGCCCTGTTGCCGTCAAGCGAGAAGAGATGATGAAATCCTCAGCTGAGGACGACTCTGACTTCGACTCTGAGATGGAGGTTCTCTCTAGGCTCCACCATAAGCATTTGGTGGGCCTGCTTGGATTCTGCAAAGAGAATCAAGAAAGACTGATCATATATGAATACATGGCCAATGGAGCATTGCATGATCATCTTCACACCGAAAAAGGCGACACTGCTTTAAATTCGTGGCGAATTAGGGTCAAGATCGCCTTAGACGCTGCAAGAGGAATCGAGTATCTTCACAACTACGCGGTCCCACCTATAATCCATGAAGACATCAAATCTTCCAATGTCTTAATTGATTCAAATTGGATAGCTAGAGTGTCTGATTTCGGTCTTTCCGCATTCTCCACTGAATCGATTGGGACAACTGGCTACATTGATCCAGAGTACAACGTATCGAAAGTCTCAACAACAAAGAGTGATGTATATGGGTTTGGAGTTGTGCTTTTGGAGCTCTTGACAGGGAAAAAGGCAGTTTTTAGGAATAGCGAAGGCATGGATCCAATAAGTTTAGCTGAGTACACAGGAAGTTATATACAAGGCGGAGAGGTGTGGAAAGTACTTGATAAGAGGATCGGTTATCCGCTTCTTCATGAGGCCGAGGCTGTAGAGTTGGTGGCTTCCACCGCGATGAGATGTGTAAGCGTGGAAGGAAAAGAGAGGCCTGCGATCTCAGAAGTGGTGGCTAATTTGGAGAAGGCGTTTATTCTATGCAAGGAGAATCCTGTGACTGATGACATTTCTCGTAATGCTTCCTTTGTTTCTTCCAATAAGTGAGGTTTTTTTCTTGTCAAAGGATGAGTTTTTACTGTGATGATGCAACCTTGTTTAATGCATCTTTTGTTCTCTGGGATTTTTTTTTTGAGTTTGTTACAAAACATAGGTTGATTTTCCATCCTTGTTTTAGTCTTCTCTAGTGTTTTTTGCTCGAATTTGGTGGTCCGGTGAAGAAATTTTATTCGAGCTCATTGTTGTGATTCTTAAAATGTAAGTTTCTTATTGTAAATCTTAGTCGTATGGAAGTTTGGTGAAAAATAGATCATGCTATTATAAGAATCAGAGGCTTAATTGTCTATTAGTAGCTTGTGTATGATGAGAAGAAATTGGAAGGCTAAATCAAAGGAGAATATTCTCTCACATCAGTTGGATATTTAAAAAAAAAAACAATTTCTGTGATCTATCCTGAATTTAAATCAATGCTTAATAGATTGCTAAGACGTATTCCAAATCCAAATCAGACCTATGTGGAGTTGCAACATGTTAGGCATAAGTGTTGGAGCTTCCATTTTCAAGGAAGTAGTCTCCATGTTCATAAGGTCATTAATGATTAATTAATCTAGATTAGAGAACTGAGAACATGACATGCTATCTTGATAATATTATGTGCAACTAAACCATTAATCTGACAAGATTTGAAAGCATGATGCCGATGGCAAATAATTAAACAGCTCGGTCCACGTATCATCCTATCCGTCCACTCGTCACCCATTTGGTAATTTGTAAATGTCAAATGATTAAATATGTTTTTTTTTTTCATGTGATACTGATCTGTAGTTAGTGAGTTGTTATTGGTAAGAGGGTAATATTTCATTTGAACCCTCAAAATGGAAATTGTGGTCTCAGTGATGGCTTAGAAATTTTGCATTCGTTTTAAGTGACATTAGACCACAATTCTTATAACAAAATGATACATATTTGATATTTACAGAAAAATCACCATGAATTTGAGTACACAATGCTCTGAACAATACTCGGGCAAAAGAAACAACACTAAGGCATCACAAAGAACCAGCATTATACACAAAGAACCAAGCACAAACAAAATGACAGTTCTTGGCAAGCCTCTAAGATGATGAAAAAATGGACTTACAAGGAGCGAAAAACAGAATCCGATCACACAAACTGAAATTTCATCAAGAGCTTCACTGATTCGTACCTTTTTCCTTTGTAATTGTACAGCGGAACTGCCCTGAATCCGGGCTTTAATTCCCACACAGGCAAGCAAGTTTGGCCAGCAAAGTCATCTTTCTCAGAGACATCATACTCGTGAACTTCAACTCTTAGCAAGGCTAATTCAGGAACCGTTAGCGGAAATGTGAACTCCTCTTCCCAAACCGGGCTCCATTGATCTTCCTTGATCTTTGTTTTCTTCGTAGCCTCATCTGCTGGAACTCCTACTATGCCAACCTATACACCAAGACGACAATGCAAAAATCACTAAACTTTACAAACAATTTAAACTAGAGCTTCTAGTACTAGGATTTCATGTAGATCCTCCGTGATATCATTTTAGCCCTTTAATCTTGCTCTAAATAAGGTTAAGAGTATTATAATTGTAAATTTTAGAAACAGTTCATAAGATTTTAGTATAATCAATGGATTCCTTTTCCGCAAACACAAAGAGTGTAACCTTGGTGTAGAAATCGGGTGGAGAGTAGGTGTCGAAATGGGTTTTTTTGAAGTCCAAGCTCCAACCATCTCCCATGTACACTTTCACCTTAAGTGTTGTTTTTTCAGGCATCTTTGCTTTTGGATCGAAAAGCTTATCATCAGGACCAAAGTTGGTGAGAAAATCAGGCTTCTTTACATAACCACACCCTCCATTGGCTCTGAATAACCCTTGCATCCACCATAGATACTTTCCATGTCCCTGTCATACCATTGGAAGCTTGATAATTAATGTGACATCACACAATTCTTGAATTTGAGCAAGTAGCAAGCTTCAAATTTAAAACCTGCATATTGAATGCAACCATTTGAGCTCCATGAGTCCATCCAACGATTGGCTTGTAATTAGACGAGTTAAACCGAGTTGTCTTAGGGAAAATCCTCAGCATATTCCTCCCTGTGTACCTAAAACAACAAAAGGCTAGGTAAATAAACAAGTGATTCAAGAAGCAAAAATAAAAATATCAAAAAAAAGTTAAGCTTGCAAGACTAACTTACTTAACAAGCTCCTCTCCATAAGAAGCTGCTGATTTCTCAAGTGTTTCCTCACTCAAGCTGATTCGCGTCACTTTCTCAGGGTCGCCCTTAAGGGCCTCCCTTAATCTGTGTCTTGGCACAGTAGGAATGGCGATCAAACGCTTATACGCTGGTGGTGGCTTTTGTGCATGACCATCTGAGTCATGGTCCTCTCCATCAAGTAAGTTGTCTTCACTCTCTAGAAGTCCGACACGTTCCTAAGAATATATCATAAACAAAGGTTAACACAAGAAATTCAAATGACTCTTAAGTTAAAACTCTACAATATGAAGAATCCCACTAGCTACCTCATCATTGGTACTAGGATCCTCATGCTTTGTGTTGGCGCTTTGATCTGCAGACGTCTCGGTTGCAAGATACTCCTTTGGCGGTTTGGTGGATACGATGATCCTGTACTTCAAATCCTCTGGTGATGGGAGCTCTTTCAAGCACTTGGATTCAGAGTAAAACAGGGCATTCTTGAATGTATCGGTGATCATCTAAAGGAAAAGCAACAGAAAATTAGATCAAGAAAGCAAGCAAAGTGAAGAAGGCACAAAGAAAGTGTGTAGGGGAATTTAATTGATTGATCACCTGAGCAACTTTAGCTTGAAGATCAGGTGTGAGGTGATCCTCAAGAGTTAAGATAACAGGATAAGGAGACGAAGAAAACGCGTGCTCTTTGATGGATTTCAGGCATTTCGTGAGTTCCACTGGAGTAGTCAGAGTCCTAAGACACAGTTTCAAAAAGGATTCAAGTGACTAACTAACTATATAGATAATGGTAAATTGTATGATGCCAAACATGTATATATGGCCTAATAATACCTTCCGTGCAAGACATGGACGTCGTCTTTGGTGGAGTTGGGCCATAAGTCAAGCTCAATTACTCTGACACCTCGTTCCAATGCTCGGACGATGGGGATGTCGCTGCAGTCGCTGCTGAGCTGGTTGCCTGTGAGGTACGAGTTGTGGCCTGTGTATATGAAGTAGTGGGATAATGGAGCTTTCATGTCTTGATGAACCTGACCAACACCAACAAACAACAAAGACATGGAAAATTGGAAATCATAATCACCAATTTGATGTATTCAAGGGTGCAATCTGATTTAAATTATGTGCAAATTCATCATTGCCAAGTACAAACTGTCAATCACTTAATTTGTTTGTTGGACCAAAAAGTCTTTTTATTCCTCTTTCTAGCTAAATCTGCCAATATATGATTCTTCTACTATTCATTGCATAAATTCTTTCCTCTTTTGTTTTGGTTTCAGTTCCACCGTAACTTTACTTTCGCATCCCAACAAATCATTCTAATCCAAAGTACAAATATATAACGAACGTACTACTGGAAAAGGCAAAGCAAACAAAGAAAAGGATTTTCTTGGACTATTCTGTATTATTTACCAGTGGGTTAATAGGGGGGTTTAGATCAACGGAGAAGATGAACTGGAAGAAGTCATCAACGGTGAGGCTGTTCCTGGTGAACTTGGCAATGTGGTGGTGGTGGTGGTGGCGCCGCCTTATCATCTCCTCCACCACCGCCTCCGACTCCGACTGCTCCTCCAGCAAAAACCGCCGGAGCTGATCCAGCGTCATCTGGGCCCCACCCCCCGCGTACTTCCTGAAAAGCTCTTTCACATCCGCCGGCGCCTCCGCCTCCGCCGCCCTGAACTTCCTCATAAAGCAGAAGCACACCCTGTAACTGCTCCCCATTATATATACTCCCCGGAAAATTAAATCTGCCTGTTGGGTTTTTGTTTCAAGCTCTGCTCTGTAAGTACGCTAAATTTTTGTCTATATAGGAGTATTTAATTTAGGCCCAGCCAGAGTGAGATTGGGGATTTAAGAGGGCTAAAGAATGCAAGGGAGACGACGATGAATGATTAACTTAAATAAACTTGCACTGTACAAAGTGCATTGTGATTATTTAATGTGAACTTACTTCTTTAATTTATGAAATTTGACTTTCCGAATAAAAAGTGATTTACGTAGACAGCTACTACTACGGAGAGCTACTTTCTTATAGACATTCCACCAAAAAAAAAAACTTTCTTATAGACATTATTTTCCCACAAAACGAGTTTTTTTTGTCAAGCAAAATGAATTATTCTCATACTTATTAATTGTAGTTGTTGATGTACTTTATATTGTTGGTATTTATTAAGTACATGGTTTGTGGGCGTATGGCTCAACTGGTTGATCCTCTTATCTATATGTAAAAAAGAGCTTTCAGGTTCGAGCGTTAGGGTGGCGGTTTGCCCTTTTTTCTTAAAATTGATTAGCAAACCATATTCACCTTTCTACGGGTACTCTAGGCTATTCCAAGTAATACTTGAGCTACCCTAAATCTTACCACTTACCAGATCAAAAACAAAGTATAGGGTTTGTGTGACAGATAAAACAATAATAATTATCTAAGTTATTTTCCACGAGAAAATTATTTTTATTTATTTTGTTATTTTTTTTTAAAATATGGTTTTTATTGTGGTACGATTTTATCATTTTAAAGATGGTAATTAATTCGTCATAATAGAAGATTCTATTTTAGTCGAAAGATAGAATATTCGCTTGGATTGGGGAACAAGAAATCGCTTGTTGGACCTAGAGTAGTTCGACCGACCCTAGGGGATGATTTTCGATCTCCTCTTCTCCCTTTCTTCCATTATAGATATATGTACTCGCCATGTAAGTTAAGCATATTCAAACTCGCTCGCAAGTCTTACCTTTTATCTCGACGTTCAATCGACAAACTACTCTTTTGACTTAGCCCTTAGGTATCGGAGGTGGTTTAAGGGGACCCCGTCCCCTGTGTCCATTCTTTTGTAGGTTCTAGGTTGAAAAAGAATCTTAGAACGGAAGGGCGAATTAAGAGGAGAATTCATTAGGGCATAAAAGCGAATTTTCGGGCACTAACAATTGGCGTGATCTATGGGAAACGAGCAATCGATCCACACGGTTTTGGTGTTGGAATCGATCCTTGAAGATCAGGAAGCGACCTTTCTTGGTCTCGAAGATATCCCGAATTCGCAAACCGCGTACAATCGTGTTCGCGACCCGAACTACGGTCGCGGCTTGCATGGCTATCACGCAAGCTTCGATCTTCGCTCGGATAATCTAGTCCGCGACCCGAACCGTGATAGCGGCCCAGAAAACTACGGTCGCGGCTCGCAGGGCAATTGCGGGAACTCCGATATTCACTTGGAGGATATAGCTCTAGCACACATTGAGCAAGGCGCCTCACTTGAAGAGGTTTTGAGTCGAAACCCGACACTACCTGCGAGTGCGGCCGCACTTTGCGAGAGTCAAGGGTCCGAGCCAAGCAACGATATCGATGATCGTAGTACTGAGCGATCCGACCCCCTAAATGAGTTTGATCGTCTCTGGGATTCAGCAATGCACATAGTTGGGTCTGACATTGATCAAAGCCTAGTGGGACAGAATCGATCGCATGAGCTAGGGCACGAAACTGCTGCCATAGATTGCAGCCGCGACCGCGGCCAAGCGCGAAATCTCGTTTTGAGATCCAAGCCACCCTTAACCCGAGAGTAGCACCCCAACCCAACTAGCACGCAGTACGAGCATGGCTAGTCGAGCCACGCTAGGACTGATCTCGTGCATGGTGGCAGTCGTACATTTAGGGCGTCAGGGCCAAACGGCTATAATGGGGCATTGACCACCGCCGAGAATGAAGACGAGGTTGAACTTACACACGCCCTAGCCTCCTCTTTGAGAGAGAACAAGCGGATTCTGAATGAGCATGCCCAAGTAGAGTCTCACTTTGATTAAGCCTTGGAAGAAATCGCTAGACTGAAGTATTGGGATAAAGTTCAAGAAAAATGTCCCATCAACGAATCAGTGATCGAAAGGGCTAATGGATGACTCGCTAGCGTTATCGAACTCACCGATAACTGCCATAGTCCCGAACCAATTAACAATGATGAAGATCCCGAATAGATGCAAGTCGACTACGAGAGTGATCGTAGAACACCTAGGGGTCAACGAAGGGCGAGCCTCCGACAAAGTTCTCACTACCGTTGTTCGCTTTATACGATGGGCATTCGGACCCCGTGAACCACATAGCGTCTTTCTCGCATAAGATGTCATTATGGGTGTCCGACGATGTAACCATGTGCAAGATGTTCCCGGGTAGCCTCGACAAGATGCAACTCACTAGACTTCACAGATATCCGACATTCCCACTTGGAATGTATGAGACACGAGTCTGTTTAGCAAAGAAGGACTAGGCGGTCAAATTCGCAGTAGTGGGCCTACCCTCCCTTACAACTTGATCTTGGGGAGGCCATGGATTAATGGGATGGGAGCGGTACCATCGACCCTCTATCAAATGATCCAATTCAAGGATGAAAACGCCACGATCCGAGTATGGGCCAATCAACTAGATGCAAGCATGTGAATGAAAGGAAATCGTCTTAAGACGAAATTCCTATAAAAGATCGAAGACGAGCAAAGAATTGAGTGCCAGGAGCGAAACCGCGATTATGGGCCCATTAGCAGCGACCGCTTATTTGGCCCAAAAAGCGTTGACTCTCCTTCTCTGGAACGAAACTGTGACCGCATATCAACTTATCGCAACCCCGGAATTGATGCAGGAGACATCGTTCCTTCTCGATACGATGAGCGCGACCGTGGCCCGCACAGGCGCGATCGCATTTACATGTAATCCTCCACTCAAGGGTTTCGGGATTAGGATGTTCATGTAAATAGGGAACTCTTTTTCCCACGTGCTTTTGATGAGGCCCTTATGTTTTTATTTTTCATTCACTAGTTTTGTCTTGTGATCATGACATTCACGTTTATTTATTAATAAAAGTCGAAGTTTTTTTTGCATTAGTTTGAGTCTTATATAAAAAAAAGCGTGCAATGTTAATTCATCGCATTAACGGGCTTCTACACATGGGCGTATGTAGAGGGGCAAGGATCTCATGTTCATTGCACATGGATGTATGAATATACGAATATATGATTATAAGAATGCACTAAGGGGACCGGCGACTAATCTTCATGACCACTTTTAATAGGTCTTAGAGTACTTGAGTCTAAGTTGTGGCGCTATCGAACACAACTACTATTCAAGTGGGGCATTTGCGTGTGGATAAACAATAATAATTACCTATTTAAGTTATTTTCCGCGAGAAAGGTATTTTTTATATTAAGCTATCTTTTTCTTAAATAAGGTTTTTATTGTGGTACAATTTTATCTTCTTAAAGTTGTAATTAATTTATCATAATGGAAGATTCTATCTGAGTCGAAAGATAGAATATCCGTATGGATTGTGAAACAAGAAATCGTTTGTTGGGCCTAGAGCAGTTCGATCGACCCTAGGGGATGATTTTCGATCTCCTCTTCTCCCTTTCTTCCATTATAATTTTATGTACTCGCCATATACGGTAAGCATATTTAGAACTTGATGAACTCGCTCGCATGTCTTACATTTTATCTCGACGTTCAAATGACAAACTCCTCTTTTGACTTAGGCATCGAATGTAGATTAGAGGGACTTTGCTCTCTTTTTCCATTATATTATTTTGCAGGTTCTAGATTGAAAAAGAAGCTTAGAACGAAAGATAAAAAAACGAATCAAGAGAAACATTTATTAAGACATAAAACATAAATTTTTGTACACTAACAATTTACATCAATAAAATAACTAGTTATCAAATTGAGAAGAAAACATAAAAGTTTTATGAGAAATCAAAAGTTACTTTTGTTTGTCGAAGTAAATCAGAAGTTACTTTTATGCACTCTAATGTTTTTTAATATTGTACAGAAAATACAAACTTATTCCTGCTGTATTAGATATTAATATGCCGGGAATGGATAATGATGATAATCATTTGTCAACGAGGTGAAGAATTTTTTAAGTTTAAACTTGGACCAATAAATTAATGCTGTCTTTTATTTTGAAATAATCTTGTCGCATTATGAAAAGTACACTGCGAGTAGGTGGTTTGTTCATACATAAGCAATGTATTTTTAATTTTTGGTGTATGGGGATTTACAATGTTATTTGTGAGGTATTTACGAGTACGACTCACGTAATCAACCATTACGCAATTCTAATCTTATCTTACAATTCGATCTCTTACAATAAATAAATATTATAAGGGTTGAGTCTGGTTTTAGGGGCAATTTCTCATTAAGTGAAAGGAGTGTTTTTTTTCACGAGCGGTTCATCTTCGGTGATTAATTTCGAGGTCCGTGAATTAGTCGATAAAAAATATAAATCAAATAAATCGGTTTGCATCAACGAACTCGACTTAGTAAAAAAGATGAATATTGAGACTTGATTTTTCATCTAACTAAAGGAAAAAGGACAAGGATCAAATCTGACACCTTCCAACATATTAGATATATTTGAATGTTTAGATATTGTAAATGATTTTTATACCTTAAATTAATAAAAGTTAAAAAGTAAGTAACGCAATAAATATTAGGGAGAATAATTAAAGGCTTTTATGAGTAAGCCTGAAATTAAATAAGGCTCCATGTCTTAAAGATTAAGTTAAAGAACTCTAGCCCCCTTTCTCTCACTATATAAACTTGTTTCTGATAAAAATAAAGGCATATCACAATTTTCATGCATTTCATTTCTGACTAATTCTCTTCTTCTCCAAGAAATCCGCACCCTAATTTGTTATTGACAATTTTTGCAAAAACATTGGTGTCATCTGCGGGGAAGAAGATCAATCTCACGCTTGCCACACTAATCGGGCCGCTGAACATCCAATTTGAAGGAAACACCACTCGAACCGTCGTCGTGCAACCTATCAATGTGGACCACGACACCGTCGGTCGCGAGCATGCACGCCGTTTGCGACTCCTCGAATTGTCGTCGATGGTGAACTCGTGCCAACAACATTGTCCGAACCCGCACCCAAAGCGAGCGATCGCGAAAAGCGAGCACCAAACCCGATGGCAACCGGGGCAAGGAGACCAGCTTCGAATAGGGCGAAAGAGATCGCTTGAGAAGGCAACAAGTAGAATACAATACCTAAGATGGAGAAACAGGACGCAACACTAGATGGAGAAACAACTTTGAATAGGGCGAAAGAAATCGCTTGAGAAGGCAACAAGTAGAATACAATACCTAAGATGGAGAAATAGGACGCAACACTAGAACTGTCAAAATCGCAAGAGGAAGTTTGCCATCTAAAAGAACTTTTAGAAGAAAAGTGGAAGCTTGATCAAGGAACAACACAAGTCAACCCAGTCACCGAGGAAGGCACGCTCGGGAGCGAAACAGAGCCTGAAAACACAACAGGGGAAGAGATCGAGACTGATAAGCAAAATGCAAGCTCAATACAAAAGTGCGTAAGGACCAAGGAATAGTTAAAGCAAGACTAGAAAGAAGCATTGGCCTAAGATAGGGGATAGCATAGGGCTAAAAAGTAATCAGAGACGCCATCTAACCCACCCGTAGTACTGACATTCCCGATAAGGCAAAGCAAGGTGACACCTCCAGTCCAAGCGTTATCGAAAAAAGCAAAGGAGGCCTGCTCAAAGCGAAGGCACAATCCCAAGGCGCCTGCATTAACAAACCCGCTAGAAACCCTCGTTGAAAAACCTATTGAGAAAAGAGGCCAATGGAAGTCCTGATTGATGCTTCGGCCGTACCACCAGAACTAGGCTTGCGTGAATCCATAGAAGGCCAAAATCCCAAAGAAAGCGACACCATCCTAGATCGTATAACGATTGTGGGATCCCATATACATGTCTGAGGATTTATTTCCACCAAAGAGCAAAGAGGAAAGCGATCAGAAGATTTTGAGAGCTTTTAAGACATTGATGCATCATCACGAGCGGGCAAAAGCAAATTGCTATCGTTTCAAATCTCGGTTGTTAAAAATGCTAGAAAAGATCGGAGAATGGAAGACAAAAATGGAAAGGGTTCGTGAAGAATGCATTGTGGAAAAGGCTAAGCTACAAGACCAAGAAAAAGTGTTGGCAAAGCCTAAAGGAAAAATCGTTCGTTTGAAGTTGGAAGTAGAAAGGATCCGAGGGGAGTGCGTCGTAGAAAGAACCGGGAGACAAAAACAAGAAGAAAAGTTGAGGGAGTCTAGGAAGTCAGTCGTTTGAAACAAATTCTCGAAGAAATACGAAGAGTGGTCGCTTTTGATCGAATAGTGTTGAAAAGCAAGCTGTCACGAGCCGTCGAGGCCAGTCAAGATAGGAATAAGACGAAAAGTTGATGGAGTCTCAGGAGAAAGCCGGCCAACTAAAAGCAATTCTCGAAGTAAAATGAAGAGTGCCCCTTCTGATCGAATGGCATAGGGAGGCAGGTTGTCACGAACTACTAAGGCCAGTCAAGACAAGAACATGTGGAGTAAGGGCATTGACCATAATGAAACTAGATACAAGTCAAAGCATGAGACAAAAGGGGAACGAGTCTCTACAAAAAGGGGCTCCAAGTTCATAGGAAGAAGAAACGATTCGCAACAATCAAATCACCAACACCATCATCAAGACAATGGCCAACCACGGGACATACATAAGAGTTATGGAGAACAAGGACGGGGAAGGAACTAAGATCAAGACAAGGAGAGAATTCGGACGATCGAAGATACCCCCTACGGGAGAAAGAAAGAGAAAGTTGGAATAATGAGATGGCAAGGGGAAAACGAAGCCAATCCCGGGATGTGACGTGTTCTTTTGAAAAGTATGACAAGAGGCATCAATTTGACAAGAGTGAGGAGAAGCGAGGATAGAGATAGCTAAGTGGCCAGGACATGTTTTCTACTTTTCTGCACGTCATGTTATTTACTTTGTTTGTAGCCTAGAAACCACTTTAGGAATTTCTTTCGTTTGTTTTACGAACAACTAGAATAAAGAACTTTGGTAGGGATAACTTGGAAGTACACGAATGAATGAATAAATGAATGAGCGGCCCCATTAGATGTACACAAATGAATATAGGACCATATACAAATATATGAACGAGTGGTCCCGAAGAAATCACAAATTACAAAAATATACAAACTTTAAAATGTGACAAAACGTTAAACCGAGTACTACTCCCGCAATTAATCGAATGTCAAGATTTACTTGCGCAAAAATGTGACATTTGAGAGGTAATTTGTAAATTATCTAAATGAAAAACTTAAGGAAAATATGGTATAATCTCGACATTGATTGATGCAAACAAGGTTTGGCTGGAAAAAGTCTTCAACTTGGTGGTTGGTTGTATTGTCTTCTTCTCCAAAGGTTTATGACTCTTTAATTGAGTTAGAAGAGAGAGATTTTGCTCTAGGAATCAAGATTAAAACTCTTGAATCAATCTTATTATACTAAATTTGAGTAGTGGTAAGGTCTCTACTGACCTAGAGAAGGAAAAGAAAACTTTTGAGTACAAGTTTGTTAAGAAATCAATAGGTGAAAGGGTCAATGGTAAGGAAGACATGTTATTGCTACAACAAAGCTGCAAAGCTTTAGTAAACTTGGGTCTAATTCTAGTGGTAACCGCCCGGTTAGAAACTGGATCGAACTCAAAATCGGCTTGAATTGGAACCGGAACCGCCGGTTCGGTTCCAACCATGGTTCTGGTCCGGGTTCCCCCACCCCAAAAACCGAGGAACCAGCGGTTTCATCTGGTTCAGAACCGCCGTTTATGAGGATATTAAAATGTAAGAAATACATTGGAATTGTCAATTCCAATGGTCGGAATCACCGGTTCGAAACCAACCAAGGGCTACTGTTTTTTTTAAAAAGTAGCTGTTGGAAACTTAAACCTCGACCGCGAGTATATAACTAAGGTCGTGGTTCTAGCTGAAAAGCAAACTATGGACGCGGTTTTCTGCCCGCGGTCGCGGTTTCTAGCCAGAATGGCCAAATGACTAGCTTTTTTTGTGCATTATTTCCAACGGCTTGTTTGTGTGTTCAACCCTAATTTTCTCCTTTAAATGCCCACATACATGATATCATTCCAACCTACACTACAAATCTCTCAATCTACATATAATCTCATTCTCATAAGTTTACGTACAATACTCTCATTTTTAATCTTTACTTGCTTTTATAATTACTTTCATTTCCATACATTATTTGCATGATTGTACTTTCAAAAAAATTAAATAATTGTCTTATATCATATTTCTTTGTATTTCGTTATCTTCTTAATATTTACCTTGTTCTCATTTTGCTTAATTATATTTTAAAAAAATGGAGGGATTTGCTGATCACATTTTTGCCTCACAAGAAAGTGGTGCTAATGTAGAATTTTTACCTCCTATTATCTTCTCGGATCCCATTCCTCTAGTCGAAAATGTGGAAGAATCATTATCGTCCCAAGGTAACTCTCTTTATGAAAATGAGGAAGTGGATGGACCCGAGGCCGAGGTTTCCGGTCTTAAATTCTTAATTTTTATAAAACATTTTCGAAAGGGCTTTTATGATACACCTAACAAGAAATATAAAATTCATTGTAACTATTGTGATAAGTAATACACATGGAAGGCTAATGGCGGCTATGGGGACACTGTCAAAGCACATGAAGAGAGCACACCCCGACAAGTTAGGAATGATGCAAGAACAATCACAACTCTCCGGGTTTGCATCCTCTTCTTCCCTAAATCCTTACCCTAATTTATTTAATTATAACCATAATGGTAGTGTATATGCTTTTGCCGAGTCTATTTGTGTTGATCACTTATCATTCAGTTTTGCCAAAAATTTGGGTTTTTACCATTGGATGACTAATCATGTACAACCCGCTTATAAACCGACCACTAGAAAGTCGGTAAGAAGTAACACGATGAAAGCTTACAAAGCCCGTAAAATGGCATTGGTGAATTTTTTTGGTCAAAATGTTGTTAAAATTTATATTTGTAGTGACATTTGGAGTGATCATTGGGAAAATCATGCATACATGGGTCTAATATGTCATTTTCTTGATGATCATTTTATTGTGCAAAAACATGTTTTGGCTTATAGAGTGTTTAACATTTCTCATACCACCTTAACGATTAGTAACATTATTCGTACTATTTTGCATGAGTATAGATTACTTCATCGAGCTTTTTCTATCTCATTTGACAATGCATCTATCAAAACCGCTTCAATCTGAGATTTGATTCCTGATTGTCAACCAATCCTTGGAGCGAAGTATTTTAATATAAGATGTGTTTGCCATATTTTAAACTTATGTGTCAAAGATGATTAAAGTATTATGTCGCCTTTAGTCTCCCCTATTCGATATGTTATTAATCGTATGTGGGTTAGCACCTGAACTGCTCAAGAGTGGAAGTTGTTTTGTAGTCAAAAGGGTGTTAGAAACCAAACTTTCCCAAAAGATGTTTTCCATCGTTGGAACTCCACTTTTAAATTACTTCATGCATGCATGTCTTACACAGATGTTTTAACTTCTTTCACCGCTCAATATTTTCTAGAAACTCTCATTATTTCTCAAGCTTGAGATTATTTTCATAGAAATATAGATGTTTTGAAAGTTTTTCATGATGCAACATTTTATAAACCTTGTGCTTATTTTTTTTTTTAAACCTTGAATGTGGCGGGTCGATGTTCATGTTTTTAGTATAGTTTTTAAGTGTTTTTCTTAGTTATTTAGCTTAGTGTAGTTGAGTTTTAGTGTTTGTTTTGTATGTTTTTGGATAAGTTTGTATATTTTGTGAAAAGTATGAAAGCTACTCCGTTTTTGTGTTTTTCGTAGGTTTTTGGAGCAAAATAGGAGCGTTCTGAAGAATTTGAGATGGAGAGGAGAAAGCGGAGCATGGTCAATTCAAGGAAGAAAGAAGATGTTTTAAAGATCCCAGGAAAATCCAAAAGAGGCTATGAAAATGTACAAAAATCAAGTAAACAGGCTCGATACCGACCCTGTGGGTTCGGTACCGAGGCCTGCAGCAAAGGCAAACCAAGAGGAGTTCAACAAAACACCTACCGAACCTGACAAGGTCGATACCGAGGTTCGCTTGTGTCGTTAGGCGCCCCGACTTCGGGATTTTTATATTTTTATTATGTAATATTTTTAGTTTAGGAAGTTCTATCTTTAAGGAAACTTTATAGATAGTTTTTCTAGTATAAATACTCTTGTTTTAACCTAGTTTGACAGTTGTTCAGTTGGAGAGCACGGTAGAAACGTGAAACGCAATTTTCTCTCTTGTTTTCGGTTTTCTAGTTGGTTTTGAAGATTACTTGGAGAGGAAGGTTGTGTTTTAAAGACAAGTTTTGAGTTTTAAATTCAAGTAAGCTTTATTTTGTTCCATACGATGTTCTCTTTCAATTTTATTGTTTGTTTCTTTTCAATCATGAGCGAGTAGATCCCTTTTCTTGGATCAGGGTTGATAACCTGATATGATTGTGCATGATTGATGTGTGATGAATGATTGAATGCCTTTTATCTTTTATCTACTTGTTTTGTATTTATGCTTAGACGAAAGTCGAGGTAATTCGAGTTTATTTCTTTATGGAAAGAGAAAGTTATAATCTTGAATTTTGATATTGTTCGATAACGAAAGTTTCGAGCTTTGGATAAAAAATAAGTAGAGAGTGAATTGATTCATGAAACTCAATTGATTTGCTTGCTTAAATCAACGAAAGTTGATAGCTTTATGTTCAAGGCATGTTATTTATAATTCACACTATCTTAATTGCAGGATTATGTCGTGGTAAACCCTTGTACTTGATCGTTTTTTTCTCATTCGAAACACTTTGTTTTTACTCTTTGTCACATCAGTATCGAGTCTGAATTGGTCGGTACCGAACCTGAGTTGTTCTTGTGTTGTCTGCTTTGTTCTAGTCTTAATTCAGCATCGATACCGACCCTGGCAAGGTCGGTACCGACGTGTCTGAATCGTTATCTGCCTGATTCTTCTCTGATTTGTTTTAATTTCGTGTTTTTCCGCTTTCTAGAATAGTAATCAAACATAACTTGCTTCCCATGGACGACCCTGGCCTCCCTATACACAGTGGAGTCTTGACTACAAATTTGTTTGTTGTCGGGAAACCCTATCAACACGGGTGCTTTTTGTGAGGGGTGTAAATTTCCCCAAACTTTGTGGTGCTATTGATTCTACGAAAATAAAATGGTTGAACTATTATAAGGTTATTCCTGATATTTATCTTGTTGCTTGTGTGTTTGATCCTATGTTTAAGATAAATGGTTTAGGAATGTTTTTAAATGGTTATTATGATGCATTGAAATTGGATGCTAATGATGTTAGTGTTGGACTATGATTAGTAAAGTTAGAAAATTCATTGAGGAATTCATCTACTGCTACTTCTTTTTCTTCATTACCTCTACAATGTCAATATTCATCCTCTTCGAGTTGGAGTCGCCTTGGTAAAAGGTGGGGGTTGTTATTTTACAAAACCTTACCAGAGATCGAGACATTCAAGCTCAAATGCGAAGTTTGAGACATATCTAACAACCTAATTTGAGTTTGTTGAAGATGAATTTAATATTTTAGCTTGGTGGAAAACCCACAAGAAGACTTTCCCAACCTTGGTAAAGAGTGTGGATCAAGTTTGTTGTTCTCGCCTCAACTGTATCAATGGAGCAAACATTTATCAAATGAGGACATCTCCTAGACCCAAAGAGAACGAGCTTAAAACCCAATGTCTTGGAAGCCTGAGTATGCATGTGTGATTGGAAGAGGCTGAAATTCGTCAACAAAAGTCGGAGGTATTTGATACTTCCGACTCAGACGGCCTAGACAATGACTCCCAAAAGTGCTTCCTTGGTTTCCGCCGGCGCCGGTTCCAATTGATCGTCGTAGATGGTAAATAAGCGAGTTTCGTATCGAAAGGTAAGAGAACTACGTGGGCTTTGATTCCTCTATAACCCTGAGAGGATACTTAGGCAACTTAATTTTAAATTCAAGCCCTTTAATTATCCAACTCTTCCTCAGTTTCTTCCTCGACACATTTAAACGCGATCATGACACCTTGAGCTGCGATCGCGGTTTGTGTCATCAATTGAAATCGTGGTCACGGTTTGGCGAACCGCGATCATGGTTTTGGTTCTATTGAAAACAGATTGTTCTGTTGAAAAACCGCGATCGCGGTTAGCACGAAAGTGATTTAAAAAAAATATATTCGGTTTCGGGACTGGAATCGGAAGGAACCAGGCTTGGAACCGTCCGGAACAGGACCCGAGTAAGCTTTAGTGACCACAATTAAGCACTTCGAGGCAAAGGTAAGTTCTCTTGAAGATAAAGTTTCTAATAGTTTATCTTGTTTTAAAGGTACAAAATGTACAAGACATGAGTGAAACAAGCTAGAGGAAACAATAAGTCCATTGCTCAAGGTCGTCAGCATTCGGAACTAGAATCAAGTGCACAAGGTTTACGAAATCCATGGCCAAAGATAGAGCTCAAACAAGACCAAGAGAAATGGAAAGAGTGTGGACGCTATGTTTTCAAGAGTGATCAAAGATTTTCTAGAAGAGTGAACAAAGTTCACGAACCCTATGAAGTGCAAGACTTAGGAAGAGGTAAGTTTCCTAATAATCATAAGTGTTGGTATTGTAGTGAAGTAGGCCACTTTAAGCATGATTATATTCTTAAACTGAAAGTTAAGAAAATTGCTGATGTTTGGAGACGAGCCATGTGAAAGTCAATGATAATATGATTGTTGTCTCAAATCTTGAAAAGCGAAGCTTGCCTATGTTTGCAATTACTAATATCTTATTTGCAGGTCAAAAGTGAGGGGGGAAATATTCATTGTTGATATATAAGTGCATGGACATTTGATAGGAAATTCAAATAAGCTCATCATATTTTGTACACATATAAGGTATCTTGACCTTCGGGAACTAGAGTAGAAGAGAAGATTTTAGCATAAAAAGATTTGTGATCATGAAATCCTTCCATTGTTGAGCAAACTTCATTGTTAAAGACTTGAGTATACATTATCAAACTTAATGACTTTGGAAGAAGAAAGAGTTCAAGAAGGTTGTTGATCTTATGAGAGTTGTCAAACTCATGAAAGTTGTTGAACTAAAGTGGTGTCAGAGTCGATGGTTAGGCTTAAAGACTGGGTGGGTCCATTGTACGGCTCGTGAGGGATTCATAAGGGGATAATTATTGGGGTAAAAAATTTCAGAAATACAAGTCACGAGCTCTATTACCAATTAATTTTGGAATAAAGGCCCTATCTTTCTGTAACAATTTTAAATTTGTAAAAAAAATGATAATTATTTAATTTTCCTAACAAAAACAAAAGCACTCCAAAATCTGAGTTGTTGTTAGAGTTTTAGCTTTAGTTTGGTTGAATTTCTCTCTTTATTTTGATGGTTCAAACCAGTGTCGGCCCTGGACATGTGCAACCAGTGCACATGTACAAGGCCTCTAAATTGGTGGGGTCTCTAGACTAATTATTATATTTAATGTAATGTAGTAATGTATTTTAAAATAGTTTAAACTAATTTAAAGGTTAATAAATTAATTGTATAAAATGAAGTGGGCTTTTGTTTAATTTCAGTGAGGCCCTTTCTAAAATTAAAAGTTATAACTTGATTCTTCAATTTTATTGGATGTTTTTATCTTTTTTTATTAGGACTATTAAACAAAACTAAAATTCATTTTCTTATTTGTAAATGAATCCTAAACTGTCATTGCTCTTTAATGTCAATAAAAATTAAAAAATATTTCTACCAGAAAAGTTGAGGGTTATAAATATCAAATAGAATTTATAATAAAATTTATTATATATGATTGTAACACCCCGTCTTTCGACGAGGCACTACTAGGGAATAGACCTTACAAGGTACTATTATTTAGGTTGACAACTACACTGTAGGACCTTACAACTCGGGCACGACGAGAAAACATAATAAAACATCCAACCTTTATTTAATAAAAACTTAGAAAAACGTATCATGCATGAATCCCCGAAAAATTATAAATAATCAAATACGTCATAACGCCTACTGAAACAGAACTATCTGAACCGAAAGATAGTAACCGAAACAAAATACCAACTCCGTCTAACAAATATTAAAATCAATATTCTAACTAATATAAATAACTAATGTAAACCGATCCCACTATGACACGCGCTCTTTACCGCTCCGGCCCGCCATCTTGCCTCGGTTCTTGCACGGCTCCCTGATTCATACCTGGAACTAAAAAAATGTTCCCCGAAGGGTCAGCGTCTAATCTACCAAGCTAGAAAGAATATGGAGATTATAGAACGTTTTAAAATCAGTTATCTATAGTCAGCATACAACTCCACAACCGCAATCATAACTCTAAAGGCCAATACCTAAATTAGTTATATCAGTCATACAAGTCACATACGCATTCACAATCACAATCACACAACAATGCAATTCTTCCTTTGTCCACGATCCGACTTCCAAGGCGCTCATCACCGCGCCGAGTGCAGAGGCAGGCCCTCCCACTCCACTTCCCAATCTCCCTTCTAACTCCTGGCTAAGCCTCCACTGGAGCGCTTGCCAAAAACACACAGATACTAATTTTCGTTTGAAGGGGTACGATTTTTCCAGTCACACGGGTCAAAGTAGCCAACTCTTCCTCAACACCAGCTACAATGGGCCGTGTCGGAAACGGTACCAACACAGAGAAAACGTTCCAAAATAATTTCCGATAAAATACATTTAAAATCATTAACGCACACAACACACAAGGAGTTCAAAACAATTTAAAAGGTATTCGGGACTAGTTCCCAAAACCCGTCCTACAATATCGATACGCAGTCTAACAAGGAAGAAAAGAACCGAGCAAGTCGAAAAACGACTTACCTTAACAAAAGAAGGTTTGATGGTCACGACAACTAGGAATCTGAACAACCAAGATTTCCTAGATATGATAAGGATAAGTTAGTAACACGGAAGGCTTGAAGTGAAAAGGGGACTATCAAGTTATAAACCGAACCCGAAATCTACCGACTAACACTAACTAACACGACTAAATAAACAAGATTAAAGGTACCCAACCTTTAACATATCTTCCGTAAGTATAATTATACAAGTTTTAACTTAAACTAATATTAATATAAATTCCTAAATATCTGAACCACATTAATACCGCTACATACTGCATAGCAAAGATTAAAGCTTTAATAAAAATAATAATAATAATAACCAATTCGTACACAACCTCGTTTGTTTTACACAAAAACAAGATCTGACACTTCAACTTATATGAAAATATATTAATCATAATTGAACCCCTATCTAAACTAACTAATTAATCATGCACAAGAAAATCAACACCTACTTTGACACAAAGCCAAACCCATCTTAATCCTGATCAATCAGCCACGAATATTATTATTAGTAGTAGTATTTTTTTTTTTTTTTTTTTTTTGACTCAACACTGAAATAGATTTAGTGATCACTAACCCCGAATTCAACTACATACTCAAGCAATCGAAATACCAACAAAATCCCAACCCCAACTATATATATATATACAGACCGAAACAGGAATGGGTATACACCGCTCGTTCGGAAAAAAAAACATGACTCACCGGCGTCGTCGCAGAGAGTCACCGACGTCGAGGACGAAGGTACGGTGACTTCGAACAACAAGGTGGCAGCGGGGATAGAGTGACAAGTAGAGGTGATCGAAGGCGATGATAACAAAAACCAGTACCTAGATCAACTGGGGCACGAGACGTGCTTGCGATGGAGGAGAACCCAAAATAATGAACACCGGCTAATATCCGGCGAGGCGGAGATGCACGACCACGTGGCAAAAACTAGAACTGTGGAACAGGGCTTTTGAAAACACGAAGGTACAAAGAGGAGGACGAGTTTTCCTCTGGCGGCGCAACCGATTAAAAAGGGTATGGAGAAAAGATAAAAGAAAAACCAAGGGAAAGAAGAAAAAAAAATAAATAAAGAACTTCGGCTTCAGCTTCTCTTTAGCTTCCAAATAATGGGCCTTGACAAAAGGTTTTTTCCAAAGACGACTTTAAAGCCTATTCGGAGAGTGAAGAAGAGTCGAAAATTGAAATAGGATTAATCTCACAATATATATATTTATATATGTGACCAAAACCGGATTAGTATATTGGATCATTAAGACCTATATTTTCCTAAAACAAGGTTGCCTGTGGTTCAAAAACTCGATTGTCTATAACTTAAAGAATTCGTTTTTCCGACCCACGAGACCTACACGACTACGGATATTACATACTACCCCCCTTAAGCAAGTTTCGTCCCGAAACTTTTATACGAACGAAAAGATATTCGAGGTTTTCACAAACCTCTCCCCCTTAGAGAGGTTCGTCCTCGAACCAGAATCGATTGATAACGATAATCATAACCAGTATTAGCCATAAAAAACATACAGCACGTCAATAAAAATTAAACAGTCAAACAAACAGATCAAGCAACCAAAAATCACGAAGTAAACATCGAATTTGCAAACAACACACTAATTACTAACCTTCCCCTCAAACGTCTCTACTAAACCCGGGTAGATCTCTGGGTAACTCTCCCTCATTCTGGACTCCGTCTCCCAAGTGGCCTCCTCGACTCCCCGCCGAGACCACTGAATCAACACCAGAGGAATCTCCTTGTTCCGCAGCTTCTTCATTCGTTGATCTAAAATCTTCAACGGTTGTTCCCGAAATGTGTGATCTGGTTCTACCACCAAATCTTCATAATTCAGTCTGTGACTAGGATCCGGAACATACTGTCTTAGTTGTGAAACATGGAATACAGGGTGCACTCCTTCCAAAGCAGGCGGCAACGCTAGCTTGTAAGCCACCTCACCTACCCTCTCCAAAATCTCGAATGGACCGATATATCGGGGACTCAGCTTCCCTTTCACCCCGAATCTTCTTACTCCGCGGGTAGGAGATACTCTCAACCAAACATGGGCTCCGACCTCAAACTCTAACGGCCTACGCCTCTTATCTGCATAAGACTTCTGGCGACTCTGAGCAGCTAACATTCTCTCTCTGATTAAGGCCACTTTCCCGATCGTCTCCTCAATCATCTGTGGCCTCTCTCCTACTACATCCGAGGGATCATCCCAACACAGCGGTGTCCTACACTTCCGACCATATAAGGCCTCATAAGGAGCCATCTGAATCGACGAATGCCAGCTGTTATTATAGGCAAACTCTACCAAAGCCAAGTGATCCGACCATTGACCTCCCCAGTCTAATACGCAGGACCTCAGCATGTCCTCTAGAGTCTGAATCGTCCTCTCTGTCTGACCGTCCGTCTGCGGATGGTAAGCAGTCGTGAAGTGTAATCTCGTCCCCAATGCCTCATGCACTTGCTGCCAATATCTGGAAGTGAAACGCCCATCTCGGTCCGACACAATCGTCTTAGGCACTCCGTGCAGCCTAACTATCTGATTAATAAACACCTCCACTAACTTGCTCACTTGCCACGTTTCTCGGATAGGCAAAAAGCGAGCAGTCTTCGTCAATCTATCCATCACTACCCAAATGGCATC
This sequence comes from Fallopia convolvulus, assembly GCA_964016875.1. Lineage (NCBI taxonomy): Eukaryota > Viridiplantae > Streptophyta > Magnoliopsida > Caryophyllales > Polygonaceae > Fallopia > Fallopia convolvulus. Next base: position 47,020,905 of record OZ024719.1, on the reverse strand, counting down.
ATGACCTCTGCTGAGTCTCAAACCGGTGACAAAATCCATGGAGATGTCCTCCCATTTCCACTCTGGGATAGGAAGCGACTGAAGCATTCCTCCGGGTCTCTGATGCTCTATCTTCACCTGCTGGCAGACCTGACATTTAGCGACGAATCTTGCTACATCCGGCTTCATGCCATCCCACCAATAAAATTGTCGCAAATCCTTGTACATCTTACTCGCCCCGGGGTGGATTGAGTAAGGTGTAGCATGAGCCTCCTGCAAAATCTTCTGCCTCAACTCTGCATCTCGAGGTACACAAATCCGACCGCGTAAACACAAAATACCATCTGCTCTCTCCGCAAAGTCGGGTGCCTCTCCACGGCTCAATCTCTTCCTCAAATCCTGAATCATCGGACAATCTTCCTGCTTCTGCCTTACTTCCTCAAGTAAAGACGGCCGACATTCTAGGGTTTTCAGACTACCCTGATGACGCTGAATCTGCACTTCAATTCCGTACCTCACCAGCTCCCTCTGTAACTCTGGTTGCGCCGTCAGATGAGCCAACATACTCTCTTGAGGCGTCTTTCTGCTAAGGGCATCAACGACCACATTCACTTTCCCTGGGTGGTAAAGAATCTCAAGGTCGTAATCCTTCAGTAACTCAAGCCATCTCCTCTGCCGCATATTCAACTCCCTCTGAGTGAAGATGTACTTGAGGCTCTTGTGATCTGTCATCACTTTGCAGGTACTCCCATACAAGTAATGACGCCAAATCTTCAGAGCATGTACCACAGCTGCCAACTCCAAATCATGAGTAGGGTAATTCTGTTCGTTCGGCTTCAACTGTCTAGAAGCATAAGCAATCACTCTGTCCCTCTGCATCAGCACACAACCCAGGCCTATCTTGGAGGCGTCACTGTAAATCACAAAATCCCCATTCCCCTGAGGAAGAGCTAATATAGGAGCCGAAGTTAACCTTCTCTTCGGCTCATCAAAACTCCGCTGGCAAGCTTCGTTCCATTCGAAACGAGTAGTCTTCTTAAGCAAGTTGGTAAGTGGTTGGGCTATCCGAGAAAACCCTTCCACAAACCTCCTGTAATACCCCGCCAATCCTAGAAAACTCCGCACCTCCTTCACATTCTTCGGAGGTTCCCATGCCTTTACAGCTTCAATCTTTGCAGGATCTACCATGACTCCCTGAGCTGATACGACATGCCCTAGAAAAGTAACTTCAGGCAACCAGAACTCACACTTGGACAGCTTAGCAAACAATCGATGTTGCCTCAATACTCCCAACACCAGCCTAAGATGCTCAGCGTGCTCCTCCTTACTCCGAGAGTAGATCAGAATGTCGTCAATGAATACTACTACGAATCTGTCCAAGTAGTCTATAAACACCCGGTTCATCAACTCCATAAATACAGCGGGTGCATTCGTCAGTCCGAACGGCATCACTACAAACTCATAATGTCCATACCTCGTTCGGAAAGCCGTCTTAGGTATATCTTCCTCCCGAATCCTCAGCTGGTGATAACCTGACCTCAAATCCACTTTGGAGAACACAGTAGCCCCCTGCAACTGATCCAACAAATCATCAATACGCGGCAGCGGATACTTGTTCTTGATGGTAACGCGGTTCAACTCCCGATAATCGATACACAGACGGAGAGAACCATCCTTCTTCTTCACAAACAGAACTGGAGCTCCCCAAGGCGACGCACTCGGTCGTACGTAACCCTTCTCCAACAGCTCCTCCAATTGTGTCTTCAGCTCCTACATCTCCATCGGGGCCATGCGATATGGGGCTCTCGAAATCGGCCTCGTTCCCGGCTCCAACTCAATCCCAAAATCCACCTCTCTCTGAGGAGGTAATCCTGGGAGTTCGTCAGGAAAAACGTCCTCAAACTCGCACACTACAGGTATATCCTGAATGTGCGGTTCCGCCTTGTCCCCCTGAAGAACATAACACCAATATCCTACACATCCGTCGTTGAGCAACTTGGCGGCCTTCACCATACTAATCACCGATCCGGGCCCCTCCTGCTCTACCTCTTGACACACATGTCTGGTCCCATCATCTGCGGTCACTGTAACCGTACCTCTGTGTGTATCCAAAACTGCTCGGTAACGCATCATCCAGTCCATCCCCAGAATCACGTCATCATCTGGTGATAACTGCATTACTATGAAATCTGCATACCAATCCCTATTCCCTATTCTAATAGGGCACTGTAAAATCTCCTTATTCCCTCTTACTTTACTGCCGTCAGGCAGCCCCACAACAAAAGATACCCCCTCAGTGCAAGTCAATCCTAGTCTAGCCACGCAAGCAGAAGACATAAAAGAATGGGTAGCACCCGTATCAAACAGTATGTGAACAGGTCTAGACTGAATCCAAATCGTACCTGTAGCAGTCGGTGCGTGTAGGGCATCGGCCCTCCTCATCTCAAACACTCGGGGCTGATTGCCCCCGGTGTTGCTAACTCCTGCGCCGCGTCCTCTGCCCTGACTCGGTGTCTGCTGAAACTGCTGAGGCTGACGACGAGGCATCTGATTCACCGTTCCCGGTGAAGATCCATGTGAAGGTGCCCCCACCGTACAATACTGCTGCAAATGGCCAGGCTTCCCACAACTGAAACAACTCCTGACCGGCTTCGGACACTGACTCCTCAAATGAGCAGTACTTCCACAGTTGAAGCACTCTCTCTGTCCCCCAATGGGCTGACTCAGACGACGATGGTCCTGACGACCCTGTGGCTGAAACCCTGATCGTTGCGGCTGAGAAGAGCCGGGCCGACTGTCTCTCCTAGATTCTGCCGGGGCAGACAACTTCTGCCTCTTGCTTCCCGTGGTATGCACCTCCAGCTGACTCTGTCGGGTCGTGGCCATAGCATAAGCCAAAGCAGACTGCTGAACGTCTGCCAATGTCGTAAGTCGGAGACCAGACACATAAGCATGTAAATGCGGTTGCAACCTTTTCAGAAAGGTCGCAATCTTCAACTCCTCAGTCGGGGCAACATTTGGCACCGCTGCCAACTCCTGCTGAAACTTCAGAATAGTCTCAGATACTGTGATATTTTCGGGTCCAACATCCCGAAAAGCAGCCTCTCGTGCCGCCCTCACCACCGGAGGGCAATACCGATCTCGAATCTGCCTCTCAAACTCCTCGAAAGTAACCTCAGTCCGGTGGTCCCTACACAGCTCCCACCAGTCAAAAGCGCTCTCCTGTAGCAGACTCTGTACTAAAGACATCTTCCGCTCCTCCGGTGCCTTAATAGAATCCAATGCAGATTTTACTCTCCTCAGCCACTGCTCTACGTCAGAACCCTGAGCTCCAGCAAAGTTCGGTACTCCAGTCTTCCTAAACTCTGCGAGCCACTTATCAGGCTGAGGCTCACGATACTGTCTCCTCGGTTCGACCACCTGATCAGCTATCACTGGTCCTCCAGAAGCTGGCGCTGCTCCCAGCTGGGCAGCCAAAATAGAATCTGGTCCAGGTGCCCTCCTCTCAGCTCCTTGTTGCCCTGCAGCTGCGTTCAGATTCGATGTAGCTCCCGCACCCATCAACGTCTGCAATAACAGCTGAATCGCAGCAGTCACCTCTGGGGCCAATCCTGCTGGTGGTACTCCTCCTCCCACCTGAGCCCCGTTTGCTGGGAGACCTCCTCCAGCGACAGAGGCACTGTCCTCTCGATGAACAGCAGCAGCCACATCCTGACTCTCAGCAACCTCCTCCTGATGGTTATCCTGTTGTACCTCTGGCTCAGCAGCTACAGGGATCTCTCCTCTACCCCTGCCACGACCTCCTACTCTGCCTCTACCGCGGCCTCTTCCGCGGCCTCTTCCGTTAGCTGCAGCAGCTCTAGCTCTGATTGGTGGGGCCATCTATAACAGAAAGTCCCACAGTCAATACTTAAACATTCTATTTTTCAACCTAATTCTTACTATTCTACGTGAGGTTCTTCGGCTGCTGGGGCGGAGTCGCGACGTGTCACCTACCCCCTATATGCAACATGTCTACCCCAGTAAAAACATTTTGAAAACACCGGCCGATTTTGGTTTTAAGTTGGACCTCGGGTACTCTTCGTTGGTCAGTTCCATGTGCCCTGTTGTCAACCTGGCTCTGATACCAATTTGTAACACCCCGTCTTTCGACGAGGCACTACTAGGGAATAGACCTTACAAGGTACTATTATTTAGGTTGACAACTACACTGTAGGACCTTACAACTCGGGCACGACGAGAAAACATAATAAAACATCCAACCTTTATTTAATAAAAACTTAGAAAAACGTATCATGCATGAATCCCCGAAAAATTATAAATAATCAAATACGTCATAGCGCCTACTGAAACAGAACTATCTGAACCGAAAGATAGTAACCGAAACAAAATACCAACTCCGTCTAACAAATATTAAAATCAATATTCTAACTAATATAAATAACTAATGTAAACCGATCCCACTATGACACGCGCTCTTTACCGCTCCGGCCAGCCATCTTGCCTCGGTTCTTGCACGGCTCCCTGATTCATACCTGGAACTAAAAAAATATTCCCCGAAGGGTCAGCGTCTAATCTACCAAGCTAGAAAGAATATGGAGATTATAGAACGTTTTAAAATCAGTTATCTATAGTCAGCATACAACTCCACAACCGCAATCATAACTCTAAAGGCCAATACCTAAATTAGTTATATCAGTCATACAAGTCACATACGCATTCACAATCACAATCACACAACAATGCAATTCTTCCTTTGTCCACGATCCGACTTCCAAGGCGCTCATCACCGCGCCGAGTGCAGAGGCAGGCCCTCCTACTCCACTTCCCAATCTCCCTTCTAACTCCTGGCTAAGCCTCCACTGGAACGCTTGCCAAAAACACACAGATACTAATTTTCGTTTGAAGGGGTACGATTTTTCCAGTCACACGGGTCAAAGTAGCCAACTCTTCCTCAACACCAGCTACAATGGGCCGTGTCGGAAACGGTACCAACACAGAGAAAACGTTCCAAAATAATTTCCGATAAAATACATTTAAAATCATTAACGCACACAACACACAAGGAGTTCAAAACAATTTAAAAGGTATTCGGGACTAGTTCCCAAAACCCGTCCTACAATATCGATACGCAGTCTAACAAGGAAGAAAAGAACCGAGCAAGTCGAAAAACGACTTACCTTAACAGAAGAAGGTTTGATGGTCACGACAACTAGGAATCTGAACAACCAAGATTTCCTAGATACGATAAGGATAAATTAGTAACACAGAAGGCTTGAAGTGAAAAGGGGACTATCAAGTTATAAACCGAACCCGAAATCTACCGACTAACACTAACTAACACGACTAAATAAACAAGATTAAAGGTACCCAACCTTTAACATATCTTCCGTAAGTATAATTATACAAGTTTTAACTTAAACTAATATTAATATAAATTCCTAAATATCTGAACCACATTAATACCGCTACATACTGCATAGCAAAGATTAAAGCTTTAATAAAAATAATAATAATAATAATAATAATAATAATAATAATAATAACCAATTCGTACACAACCTCGTTTGTTTTACACAAAAACAAGATCTGACACTTCAACTTATATGAAAATATATTAATCATAATTGAACCCCTATTTAAACTAACTAATTAATCATGCACAAGAAAATCAACACCTACTTTGACACAAAGCCAAACCCATCTTAATCTTGATCAATCAGCCACGAATATTATTAGTAGTAGTAGTATTTTTTTTTTTTTTTTTTGACTCAACACCGAAATAGATTTAGTGATCACTAACCCCGAATTCAACTACATACTCAAGCAATCGAAATACCAACAAAATCCCAACCCCAACTATATATATATACAGATCGAAACAGGAATGGGTATACACCGCTCGTTCGAAAAAAAAAACATGACTCACCGGCGTCGTCGCAGAGAGTCACCGACGTCGAGGACGAAGGTACGGTGACTTCGAACAACAAGGTGGCAGCGGGGATAGAGTGACAAGTAGAGGTGATCGAAGGCGATGATAACAAAAACCAGTACCTAGATCAACTGGGGCACGAGACGTGCTTGCGATGGAGGAGAACCCAAAATAATGAACACCGGCTAATATCCGGCGAGGCGGAGATGCACGACCACGTGGCAAAAACTAGAACTGTGGAACAGGGCTTTTGAAAACACGAAGGTACAAAGAGGAGGACGAGTTTTCCTCTGGCGGCGCAACCGATTAAAAAGGGTATGGAGAAAAGATAAAAGAAAAACCAAGGGAAAGAAGAAAAAAAAATAAATAAAGAACTTCGGCTTCAGCTTCTCTTTAGCTTCCAAATTGGGCCAAATAATGGGCCTTGACAAAAGGTTTTTTCCAAAGACGACTTTAAAGCCTATTCGGAGAGTGAAGAAGAGTCGAAAATTGAAATAGGATTAATCTCACAATATATATATTTATATATGTGACCAAAACCGGATTAGTATATTGGATCATTAAGACCTATATTTTCCTAAAACGAGGTTGCCTGTGGTTCAAAAACTCGATTGTCTATAACTTAAAGAATTCGTTTTTCCGACCCACGAGACCTACACGACTACGGATATTACAATGATCAGGGCCTCTGAAATTCATTGGACGGCTCTGAATCGAACTATGTACCTCACATAGATTCACTTTATCTTATATTTGAAGCATTATATTATTTTGGACTTTTTTAATAAAAACCTCAATAATTTCAATGTATTTTTTTTATATTTCAAGTCAATTCCTTTTCTATGATTTGAAAGCGCACATATGTGCTTATGTTTTTTTTAATTACTCTATACTATATTTTGTTTTCAATTTTATATAATTTATAAAGTTAGTGATATTAATATGAGGTTGATACACATGAATATATATATAAGGCTTATTATGAAAAGTAGAAATGAAAATACAATTTTTATCATTTATTTTTACCAAAATCATGACATTTAACTTTTTATATTATGTTCACACTACATATTATCACCTTAACAGTTTAAAAATTTTATAATACGATCACAAATATTGCAAGTGTGTTCACATATTAGTACTATGTGTTCATGTTTTATGGTCATATGTTCATATTCGACTATATCTTATATAGACGTTGGATTTGCAAGGGTACCCCCACCTAGAAAAAAGTTTGTAAAAGTACCACCTAATTTACCAAATTGCAATTCATGTTTTGCAATAAATTTACCTTTATTTTATGTTTTTGTTTAATTAAATATTTTTAATTATGTGAAATTAAATTATCAATGAAATATATAAATAAAATTTTAAATTAAAATTAAAATGAATAAAATAAAATCACAAGATATTGTATGATTTTAAATTAAGAAAATAAAAAAAATTTAAAAAATATAAAAGAAAAGTAAAAGATAATGTAAACTAACTTAGATGGATATGATTTTAAATTAAGAAAATTAAAATTTGAAACAACAAAATAAAAGAAAAGTAAAATATATTGTAAAATAAACTAGTTGGTTATGATTTTCATCAAAGTCGATCAATGCTAATTTGTATATCGTCAACCTTGTAGATTATACTATTATCTTTCTATATAATCTTGTCATGTATTAAAAAAGAGAAAAAAAGTGTAGGCAATTAGATTTGTTATGAAACATATCTTTTGTTTTCTATTACACATAAAATGAAAAATTAATATTACGGGAATTTTAGAAAAATGTCAACCTTCAAAGATATTGGCCTTCAAACAAACAACAATATATAAAGACGTATTCTATATAATCTTTCATCATTCCTCTAGGTACATCTTTTCATTATAGTTATGTATTATGATCTACATTGAATTCTGATATAAGTAAGTTGTGTACTATTGAGTTGGTTATATAATCCTTCTTTGCTCATAATTAATTGTGATTTGTGTATTTTCTGATTGAAGTAACCATTACCCACATAAATTACTAATGGTGACTCTTTAATTATGTGAAATTAAATATTAACTAAGTGAAAATTTTAAATTAAAATAACAATAATAAAAAAATAAAAGAAAATTACAAGATATTGCATGTATGATTTTAAGTTAAGAAATTGAAAAATTGAATGAAAAAAAAAAGATAAAAGGAAAGTAAAAGATGTTATAAAATAGTTGGTTATGACATGCTAATCGAAGCCACGAGGATTTGGCACTTCTATTTGGTTTTGTTTTGTTTTGCCTCTTCTTTTCCGTTTGGTTGCCGTGTTTTTTATATGTTTTTTATGTGTTTTTATGTGCTTTGTGGTCATGTCGGGTCTTTTGGTCGCTTCCTCGTCGTTTTAAGCTAGGGGTGCCCCCATATTGACCCCCCAGATTTTCCGTAAGGGAAGTTCCACTGGGTAATTGTTATTGTTGTTCTTGTTGTATGACATGCCAATCGGGTCGGTCGAATCGGGTTCAGGTTGTAAAATAGTTGTTTATTTCGAGTTTCGGGTTCAAATTTCGGATTTTGACCCAAAATTTTAGGGTGGATTGGGTTGGGTTTGCAGGTCGGGTCAGCTATTGACAAATCTATATGATTTTAAATTAAGAAAATGAAAAAAAATAAATGGAAAGTAAAAGATGTGAAATAAATTAGTTTTTTATGATTTTTGTCAAAGTCAACCAAAATTTTTATACTAGTAGCCTTGTAGATTATAATATCAACCCCAAATATTATCTTACCACGTATTTAAAAACAAAAAAGAAAATCGACGTAATTAGATTTGTTAATAAACATATATTATAAAATAAGAAATATTATGTGAATTTTAGAAAGATTTTGATCTTCAAATAAACAATAATAAACCATTTTAGTTTAAATCTAGTGTTTTCTTTAAATTATAAAAATCATTTTAGTTTCAAATTAAAAGTTATTTACTATTTAGAAATAATTTTAGTATTTTTTAATTTAAATTAAAAAGAAAAATAATTTTAGGCAATTGTGCTATTTTTTTAGTATGAATGCAAATTTGAAAAAAAAAACGAGGCATATTTGCAAAGTGTTTTATAAAGTAGGGTATATGACACTAATTTCTCTAAAATAAATAGAAAAAACATGTTTTTTTCCCCTTGTTTTTGCCAAAAATATCAAGATTGAATTTTACATTATGTTCACATATTTTATGTGTATTGGTCGTATTAGAGTTTCGTACAAATGAAACAAAGTCTTATCTTGAAACGAATGCACTTTTTCTAGTTTGTAGTGCACTTTTCCTATTTCGGATTGCACTTTTTCGGATTTGCACTTTTCGTACTTTGCAGTGCACTTTTCGTACTTTTTGTAGTGCACTTTTTCGAATTGCACCTTTTGTATTTTACAATGCACTTTTGTATGAAATGTGCACAACTAACTAGAAAAAGTGCATTTGATCCACGTTTAAGGATAAGTATTTGTTTCGTTTGAACCAAAGTTGGTCATATTATTCCAAGTGTTGTTCACATATAATCACCTCTAAAGTTTAGAAAATTATCATACGTTTATATATAATATAAGTACATTTATATATTAGTGTTGCGCGTTCATATTTTATGGTCATATATTCATATCCAATTTATGTCATTTTACATACGTTAAAATACTTAAGAAATTTAAAAATAAAATTTAAATTGAATGGCCGAGATTCATTTGGATCAATACCACATTAATGTACAAGAAAATTGTATATGTCTATAAGTTTTTATCTTTACTTTAAAGTTGAAATGATCTCAAAATATTAGGAACAAAATTTACAGGAAATTAATTCTTTACAATTGCTTGAATGTAAACAAGACAGATGTCCGTACGGATAAATCATATTAATAGGGGTTATAATATTATGGCTAATAAAATTGTCAAATTGGGTCACAGTCTCTCCATTGATGCCATTAACAACCATCCAAAACTTAATGTTCTCATCCGTCAAGATGCTCTAGGACGCCCTCCTCAGGGAGGGATCGGAGCCTCCTAATCCGTACCTAATAAAAAAAAAGATAGATATGTATACTGTCTTAATCTACCCTAGTACAATACTAAAAAGAAAACCAAGTCTATGTAAAAAATTGAGCCACGACCTAATTTGAAATAAACATTTATTCTATATTTCTTCTAAAAAAATTTATTTTTACCCACATAATCATCCATTAACGTGAATCTCTCCAAAATTAAACACACTTCTCCACTTCCATGAACACCTTCTCCACTTCCAGAAAACCGTCACTAAAATTTATGGCTTAATCTCTTCTTTATATACTCTTGGTTGAAGAAGTATTCCCACACCAATTGTTTTATCACAATTAAATACAACCTCTGCTGAATGCAAGCTTCCGAGGTTTTTTATCAAAAAAAACAAGCTACACAGGTTCTTATTTAGTAGTTTAGGATAGTTTGTCTTTTTCTTCCAATTTCATTGATTTTATTATTTTCTTTTCGTTTCTACAAGTAGAGGCTGATTCTAGTGAAAATGGGGCTTATCCTAAAAACTAAAAATGATTATGGTCCGTTGGATGGAATAAATGAAAGGTTGGGATTAAAGTGGGGAAATAAGAAAAAAGAGGGACACGCACTTCTCTTTCTGAATTTTAATGGCATTTTTGTAAATATCATTAAAAAGCACTCTAAAATAGTAATTCATACACTTCTATCTTCAGTTCTTCACAAACCAACTGCAAAATTAATCGACTATCAAGTTTCCTCAATTCTCTCCCAAAACTAAACAAAATCGCCTCAAAATCTCCCAACCCCCCTTTCGTTCGAAGACTTAATTGAAGATCTGAATCACATCTATGATAGATTAGGAGCAACTATTGTTGAAATTCGATTCCAAACCAGGTAAGAACCCTCTCTTTTTCGAATTTTTTTTATTCTAGGGTTCATACCCAAATGGGATTTTGATTCTAGAAATTGAAAGGAATGTAGAAAGTGTTTTGGGTGCATTGTTTTGTAATTAAATTGATATTTTGGTTATGATAGTAAACTAATTAAATGAATATGTGGTGGAGATTTGTGGGATGCTGAATTTTTAGACTATTGAGGAGGAGATTTGATTATTGATGATGTAAAAAGGATTTGAGAGAAAACTAGACATTAAGAGGAACCTAGAAAGTTCAGACTTATTGGAATCTTATTTAGACTACAAACATGGAGAGAATGTGTTATTCTAGCTTATTCAGACTTATATGTAAGTTGTTTCTAAGCTTTCAATACTTTTATTGTTGTTCTAAATGTGTTTTATTATAGATGTTCACATATCTTAACCAAAAACAAAAAATAATAGATGTTCACATATTTCATTTAAAGGTTCATTTATTTTGTTCACATGTTCATAAACATAGTTCGAATGTTCAAATGTCAACATGGTTCATAAAATTTATAGAAAAGGTAGGTGTTAACATATTTCATTTAAAGGTTCATGTATAACACTAAGAGGTTTATATATTTTGTTCACATGTTTGTATTATCTGAAAAGGCTAACATCTTATATCTTCTTGTCTTTATATATATATATATATATATATATATATATATATATATATATATAAAGCAAAAGTGGTGTATCATATAGTCAGGACAAGAATTACAATCCAATTGAACAAGTTGGTGGTGAAGATATTGGAGATGATAGCAACCAAAGTTTGGAAGAAGATGATGAAATTTTGAATGATCCTACAACTCAACCAACAAAAAAGTCAAAGAAAGTTGGAGGATGCAAATGGACTACTTCTGTTTTGAATGGAAAACATTGAATAAAGCAATTATTGAAAATAACTAGCTAGTTCTGATGATATATAGAATCTGGATGGTTGATGCTAAGCTAAGAAAGTAAAGGTGAAGTTATGTTGCTAGGGTTGATGTTCGCATTTCTAGTATAGTTTTTAGTAGGTTTTCTTTACTTAATAGGTTTAGTTTTGAGTGTTTTTAGATAGTTTTGCATATTTCTATGAAAAGAGTGGAAGCGACGCTATTTTGTGTATTTTGTAGGTTTTAGCAAGGAAAAGAGCTATATGGAGCTGAATTTGGAGCATTACAGTGAAAGACGGAGGAATACAAGACTGAAGAAGTCAGAGCTCAAGATTTCGAGAGGAACTGTGGAAGAAAACAAAGCCCAGGCTCGTTAACGAGGCTGTGAGAGCTCGTTAACGAGGCCACGAAAGAGAAGATTTGAAGGATGATTTTTATGATTCACCGATCCTGAGCAGGAATTTATTTCCGTGTCGGTTGAGTATCTTTTAGGGTTATTAGAATATGTATTTTAGGTCTTATTATCTTCTTAGATTTTGTTTCTATCTTTTAGAGTTTTATTTCTATCTTTTTAGGAAAGTTTATATCTTTTAGCCTTTTTAGTTTTTAGATTTTTAGTATAAATACCCTTCTATCTAGCATAGAAAAGGAGATTTTTAGAGGAGAATTTTGGAGAAGAGCCGAGAGAGAAAAAAAGACGGATCGGAGTTGTGATCGAAGGGGTTCGGTAGACGAAAGTTATCGGGATCGTTAGTCGTGATTTTGATTCGGTATTTCAGGTGTTTTCGGTTTCTTCTGAATCTCTGTAAGATGATATTTCTTATTAATTTGAGAACTGTTTTGTTTTCAATGTTTTCTTTGATTGAAATTATTGGTTTCTTAGTCATGATTAGTGAGTAGTCTTCTTTTCTAGGATTGGGGTTAAGCCCAACATAGTTGAGCATGTTTGATGAGTAAGATTGTGTGTTGAATGCCTTTTATCTTTTATGTGAGATTGTTTGTTGTGCTTATACCGAAACGAAAGTTGAGGTAATTTGAGTTTTTAACTTGACTGAAAGAGAAAGTTAGTAACTTGAAGGTTGATATTGTTTGAATACGAAAGTTTCAAGCTTTAGATCCAAAACAAGCAATTAAGTGAATTAGGATGCGAAAGTTGGTTAATTTACTTGATCGTCAACGAAAGTTATGACTCTATCTGTTTAAAGGCATGATCTTATCTTCTTACGAGTTTGTATGCTTCGCTATGTTGTGGTGTCCCTAGTCCTAGATCTTTATTTTATTTGAATTATTTCTAGTGAATTTTCGTTGCTGAGTTACTTGCCTCGGTACCGAATTTAATTAGGTCGTTATTTGAGTATTTTTGTGTTCGGTGGTTCTTTAACGACCCTGACAACGTCGTTAACGAGGCTACTTGTGAGTATTTTTAGTTGTTTTTGTTTGTTTTTTAGTAGATTGATAAACGAACAACCTTGCTTCCTGTGGAACGATCCTGACTTTGCTATACTCAGCGGGGTCTTGACTTATAAATTTATTTGTTGTCAAGAAACCCTATCAACAAATTGGCGCCGTTGCTGGGGAAGCAACGAGTTTGTTAGTTTATCTTTGTGTTCGGGAATAGCCCGACCCCGTTTTTGTTTTTAATTTTTGTTTTCTTTGTCTGTTTTTCTCAGTGTATGCCGGTAGGACGACGAAGGCTTCAGTTTGATAACACTGGTTATTACTCAGAACCTGAACGTTCCCTGCACCGTCGACTCCGAGAAAACCGAGCCATGGCCACAGCAGAAGAGATGGCTCGAGAGTTGGAGATCCTCCGGACTCAGATGGAGGCACTTAAAGCCGATAAGGACGGCACAGACGCCGAAGCTGAGCGTCAACGAGCTGACAAGGCTCATTTACAAGAAGAGCTTGATGCCTATGAAAGGAATGCCAAACGATACATGCATCCGGAATTGAGGGTGCCAGAATCTCCTATTGTGCTTCCAGCGATAGAGAGACCTTTTGAGATCAAATCTCAATTTATATCCTTAATCAAACGGGCTCAGTTTGAAGGGAAACCTGTTGAGTGCCCTATGGAGCATATTAGAAACTTTCTTGATTTATGTGACACCATAGCTGCTGAAGGTGTCTCTCTAGAATATGTTCTGTTAAAAGCTTTTAGATGGTCTCTTACTGGAAAGGCCCTGAACTAGTTGTAGAGCCTACCTTCTAAGTCTATCAAGACTTGGAAAGCTTTGTACGATCAATTTCTTACAAAGTTCTTCCCTCCTGCTAAGACAACGGAGTTGAGGAAACGCATCACCTCCTATCACCAGTTGCCTAATGAAACATTCGTTGAAACATGGGAAAGATTCAAGGAGATGCTTAGAAAGTGCCCTACTCATGGGCAACCTTTATATGTTTTGCAAGAAATCTTTTTCCAGGGTATCAACGCAGAGACCAAGAACCGCATCAACACGCATACTGCTTGCGGTTTTATAGAGATGAACCCGACGGAGGCGTGGGAACTGTTTGATAAGCTGGCTAATTACGATGCTATGTACGGAACCCAACAAGCTCCACAAACTCAAAAACGTCTCTACATACCTAACCGAGAAGAAGTTGACCCAGATATTAAAAATCAATTCTTACAAGACGAGGTCAACCGTCTGAAGAAACAGGTAAGTTTTCTAAAATCCTCTCAATCATGTCAAGAATGTGGTTCTTCTGCACATAGTACCTCTGCTTGCACTAACATTGAGCAGGTTAGAGCCACTGAGACAATAGCTGAAATGAATTATATGAGAGGACCATATAAGAACCAGCCTAATTACAATGACAGGTCGAATAACTATCAATCATGGGGCAATCAAAATACAAGTCAAAACTATACAGGGCCCTCACCAGATAGAAGACCTGCACCATATCGACTTCCAGGCCATCAGGAAACGCCATCATGGGTTCAGGAAATAAAAGAAAGCATTAACGGAGTGAACAACAAAGTTGATGAAGTTCAAGCCAAACTGAACCGACAAGATAAAAGATGGGGAGAGTTCGATATTTGGAAGAGGAGTGTTGATTCCCAACTAGGGGACCTAGCTGCACGGATTCCAAGACCACAAGAGCAACTCCTGGGCCGCCCCGAGGAGAACCCTAGAGGCCAAATAGCAGTGGTACACCTCAGAAGCGGGAAGACATTAGCAAAGAGAGTTCAAGCTGAAGACAAGGAAGAACAAGACGTCACCAAACGGCTCGTTAACGAGCCAGCGAGGGCTAATAACGAGTCCACCAACAAGGATGACGAGGCTCCGAGGATTCTTGACGACCCTACCACAGGTAAGTTCTCTAAACCGAGCCTTCCTCTCAACCCCAGGGTAGTTAACGACCCCACCAGGGTCGGTAACGACCCGCCGAGGACAATAAACGACCCTAGTGTCGACCCGGTACTCTCACCTCTCGAGCCTAACTTGGTTCCGAGAATGGTTAAATCTCTTCCATTTCCAACTAAGAAATCTATGGACTCTACTGAGAGTAAGTTCAAGCGTTTCGTTAAGATTCTT
The DNA here is from genome assembly GCA_964016875.1 of Fallopia convolvulus. Lineage (NCBI taxonomy): Eukaryota > Viridiplantae > Streptophyta > Magnoliopsida > Caryophyllales > Polygonaceae > Fallopia > Fallopia convolvulus. Next base: position 47,005,669 of record OZ024719.1, on the reverse strand, counting down.
CAGGGCATTAATATTTCCATCCCATTGGCTGAGGCCCTAAGCGAAATACCGGCTTACACAAAGTTTTTGAAAGATATTCTTAGCAGGAAAAGATCCATTACAGAGCTACAAGATGAAGTCAGATCAATAGCTCTACCAGAAAAGCTAGGAGATCCAGGAAGGTTCGCAATAACGATCGGCATAGGCAACCACAAGTTCAAGGCTTTATGCGATCTGGGTGCCAGTGCTAGTCTCGTTCCTCTCTCAATCTGGTCTAAAGCCAATATGGGCCCACTAGAGCCGGTAGACATGAATCTGTACATGGCAGATGGGTCATGTGTTAAAGTCACATGAGTGGTGGACGACTATCCTATTCAAGTGGGGAAATTCTTTATACCGAACGATTTTATCGTCCTTGATATGCCTGAAGACCCTCATGTCCCCATAATTCTCGGTCGACCATTTTTAGCCACAACAGGAGCAAGAGTTGATGTGCGGAAAGGACTCCTCACTTTTGATATCGGAGAAGAATGGGTGGAATTCAACTTGGATCAAAAAGCCAACGACCCAGTTGAAGTCGCACAAATCGAGTTGACTCAACCAGAACTCAACACAACCGTCACTACCGAGTCTCATTGGCCAATCACCGAGTCCCACGTGCAAGAGTACAACCAAGGCCCTATTGTATGTATTACAGAAAAGTCCAAACCACCTTGGTTTTCGAACTACACTGACAATCCAGGAATATCGGGTGTACTGATAGAATAAAAGGGTCCAAATATAGCAACTCAAGCACACAGAGGCTGTAAGGCTAAGTATGGGGTACCTCAAGACCCCAACATGGCTACACATGAACCACCATGAGCAAAAGAGCTCGTCGGGCTAACGACGTTAAAAATAGCGCTTACGGGAGGCAACCCGCTTTTAGAATAGATTTAGTTTTTCTTTTTCTTTTTAGATTATTTTCTAGCTTTCTTTTGTTTTCTTTTTAAGTTTTAGTTAGGATAGAAATTAGAATTTTTGAGATAACAAGATTTCAGGAGAAGGGATCGAAAAATCACTCCAAGAGGCTACGACAGCTCGTTAACGACCCGGTTCGACGACCCGACTCGTCAAAAACGGGGCAAGTAAGTTTTTTTTAACCTAATCTATCTTATTACTACCCTAGCCGCCGCCCTTCTACCCCTTCCTATCCCTTCCCTCTCCTATAAAAACCCTTTTACCCCTTCCAAAAATCTACTACCACACCCTCTCAATTCCATACTTCTCAAAAACCGAACCAAAGAGCTCGAAATCCCCCTCCCACCGTTCGGAATCCTTCACTCCACCGACCACCGAGAGGCCGTCGTTACCGAAGCCCGAAAACCCGATTTTCTCACCGACGAGATCCGAGCTCGTTAACCCCCGATTTCGACCTCTTGTTCTTCAATTTCTCGATTCTCCGGATCCCATGGCAAGCTCAAGCAGACCCGCTACCCGAGCTCAGAAGAAGAGGAGAAACCATGGGTCCCCATCTCCACCTCGTGTGGATGACGTGATTTTGAGCACTCAAGGCCAAGTACGGCGTTACCGTGATTTTCTGGAGAAGGACCACTACACCCGATGGTTCTCAAAGTCTAGTGTTGTCAACACGGGGATCTACACGGACGTCAAGGAGGCCTTTGTTATCCTTGGTGCCGCTCATCTTCTGAAGCAAGAGAATTTGCCACACTATCCGGCCCTCACATCCGAGTTTTTGGCCACCTTGGAGACCAACTTCTCGTCGAAAACCTCAACGGGACGAATCCGGTTTCGGCTCGGTAATGAGAGTCGTGAGTTCACAATGGCGGAGTTCAACGCAATCTTAGAGCTCCCAAACCCGTCTAGAGATTACAGCTTGAAGGACTACAGAGTGACTCGCACTTGGAGCTACATCACCGGGGAGGTTCAATCCTCCACTGCGGCATTATCCGGGGCAACCATCATCAACCCCATCTTCAGGATTATTCTTAGAGTCCTAGCCGCGACCTTTTGGCCGAAGAGAGAGTTGAACAGGCCTACAAGGACGGAAGTTGCTTGTTTCCGCACCATCCTTTTTGAGGAACCCGACCCCTTAAATTTGGGGTACGAGTGGCTTTACTACATCGGGAAATCAATCAAGTCCAAGGAGGTTTGGTGTGGCAACTTAGTTAGCCTCTTGGCTAAAAATCTTGGAGTCGATCTCACCCGCTACACACCGGCTCACGCCCAACTCCTCAACAAGAATTATTGGTATAGCTCCGGTGTCTTCATTCAAGCCGAGGGAGGATTCAAGGTGAAAGTTCAAGACCGCATCGTTACACCGACCCTCGACAAGTTTGAGCTTCTCTACGTACCAAATTGGTACGAGGCGTGGACGGGACATGCCTACCCATTGGAACCTAAGCCGGAAGATGAGCTTTCGCTTAGGCCATGTGAATCCAGGTTTGAGCGGGAAGCCATGGATGAAGATGAAGATGAAGATGAAGAAGAGGATACCGAGGTAGTAGGCAACGACACTGAAGAGGCCGACACCGAGGGCGGCACTAAGGAGCTAAATTACGAGGAAGAAGACATCGACACGGAAGTCTTGGGGAGCAACATCCTCGTTGACGAGCCCACCAGGCTCGTTAACGACCATTTCCAGCCCCCTCCAAACACTGTTAACAAGGCGCCCAGCTTCGTTAATGAGGTGCCGAGAGCTCCTGTCGACCCACCACCAGCTCCTGTCGACCCTCATTCCTATGGACTCATGCCTTAAAACCCGATGATGTATCAAGATCATTTCCAGCCTCACTACCCACCACCTCCTCAGCTCGAGTACACATGATCGAGTATACCACCACCATGGGCCGAGGATCTTTCTGCACGGATGCAACAACTTCACCTCCAGCAGGATCACATTCATAGGAGGATGGATAGATGGGAATCTGTCTATTCTGCTCGCATGTCGATGGAGGATCAGAGGCATCGTCAGAGAGAGGCGGATGACGCTGAGCGTTGGAGGACGATGTACGACTTCATGGGGAACTTTGAGCATTACTTTCCTCCACCAAACCGTTGATTCAGCCCGAAGATGAAGTTTTTCCTTGTTTCCCACTTTTGAAACTTTGTAAGTTTTTATGTCTTTCTTTTTCCTTTTTAATTTTTTTTGTTTTCTTCTCTATTTCTTTTCCTTCTTCTTATTTTCTTACAGTGGGGACACTGTAGTTTTAAGTATGGGGTGGGAGAAAATAGAAAACTTATGTCCTAGGTGTTTATGTGTTTTATGTAGTTTTTATTTCTTTATGTTGCAAATTGAAAAAAAAAATCGAAAAAAAAATCAAAAAATTTTGAATTTTGAAAAATCCAAAAAGAGTTTTAGAATTGATAGATATCCCTTTCTTAGGTTCTATGATAGCAGTCGCTAACTCAATCATATAATTCCTTGCAAGCATGTCTTTAAAAGTATAGCCGGATTCTCAACTTAAAATTATTTGTTTTAGAAAAAGATAGCATTTGATGAAATTGAGCACATATACTTTATAGCATAGATGATGCAATCCAACAAAATCTACCTTGTGAGTTATTTTTGGCCTTATAGGGAGAACATTTATAAATTTCTCTTCTTTTCTTGTGTGATTTACTCTCTATATGCATATTATCTCTTGGAATTGTGATGGTTATCTATTTCATGAGACCCGTATGAGATTTTTAGTTCATTACTTGTGAAAATCATATGATGGAGAACTTATTTTTATAAGCCCTATTATTCCCTATCCACCCTTACATGATCCTTCTTTTGATAACCAATTCTAGCCTAAAACCTTTTATTTTTAGCTCCACAAAAATATACCATAGCCGAGATAAGCTTGACCCTATCCAGGAATTAGGACTTAGATTGGAGAGGTAAGTTTTGTTGTGTGTTAAAAAGAGAGAAGTTGCTTATATTTTGCTTCAATTGAAGTATATTCGGGAAGGGTAGATTGGAAGTCTCTTGTTTTTACATGTAATAAGAAAGATCTCTTGATAAGCAAAAGATGCACAAAATAAAGTATTTGATAGAGGTGAGAAAGAGAAGGGAAGAATGTATACGGGAGCTCGTTAACGACCCTGAAGTGGGTGTTGACGAGAAAATTTTCATGAATTAAAAATCATTCATGAATTTATATAAGGTGGTAAAAATTAATTGAGATAATTTATTCAATTAATTTATCTTGAAAATTTACCATAAATCTCTCATTTAAAAATGGGCTTTTAAAAATCATTTTGGGTCCAATTTAAGATTGGTTTTTGTGGGTTAAAATTAGCCCAAGTAAAACATAAAGATAAAATTAATGAAAATCAATTTAACCACCCACCGTGTGTGTGTCTTACACATGAGATGGAAAAATAAAAGAAGATTTTAAAAATAAATAATTAATTCTATTTGGGTAGTTAGTTGTTAACTTCTCCAAAAGGCCTTTTATATAGTCTAAATAAAAGAAAAAAAATAAAATAAATAAATAAAAGAGAGTTATTGAGTCTTGCAAAACTGCTCTCACTCGGTTAAAAAAGACAGTTAACTATCGTTAACCACTTCTCTAATACTCCTATATAAAGGGAATTTGGAATGAGAAAAAGGGGTTGGTCAGCATAACAAAAATGGCCCACCGTTTGAGAAGGAAAGGATAAAAACAGATCAAAATTGCAGAGAGAAATGGAATTGGGAAAGTGGCCTCTCTGTACGTGTGATTGATCCCTCTCCTCCATATCAATAAAAAAAGGGGTTGTTTCATCATTGCCTACAATAGCAAGTCTTCAACTTGCAGAAGAATCAACAAAAAAAAAAGGAATCGTTGAAGGCAAAGAAGAAAGAACACGTACAGTGCATCATATCTATCCTTGGCCAATTCATCATCCATTCTTCACCACTTGCAGAAGGGGTATTTGTAATTAAAAGTTCAGTACCCTAATCGTTCATCATTTGTCATTCAATTGGTGGATCATGGTAATGACACGGGTTTATAAATGTACACGTGTTTCCTTTTCTCTTTAATAAACTTTTTTGTAGAAAATATTGGTTTAAACTTGATTTCGTGGTCTGGGAAGAACCGAGTGGATCCGAACACCACACCCCATAAAATGTTTTGATTTTGTTTTAAATCTTAAATATATATGTTTTGAGACCTTGGTTAATTTTGTAGTCTGGGAGGAACCGAGTGGATCCAAACACTACATAAATTAATCATTTATGGTCTGGGAGGAACCGAGTGGATCCGAACATCACACCAATGAAATCTTTCCTAGCCGTTATAATGCCCGATTTTCTCCAGGATTTTATATACACTTGATGAAATTGGAATAAAATGAACGGGGCTGTCTTGACAAAAAAATGTTCCTGATCGATCATATATGAAATAGATCTGGACTAAAAATCTTCACTTTTGAAAGCCAAATGGTACATATACATTGATGGGAATGGACTTTACGATCCTTATAAATAACATATTTATGTCATATATATATATGGCACTGTGAAAGATGGGGGATTAATTTGGAGGAATAAAACTCTCTTGGTTTAAGTTTCATTGATTTTATTGATCCGTTAAACCGTTTGATAAATGACTAATATACTCTTTAGCCCTGTTAAACATTCTGGTATTATAAGATATTGAATAAATATTTAGAGAATGGGCTGAGATAAAGAGTCAATCGAATTCAATCAATTCTGATATATACATATAAAATGGATCAGAATATTGATTTTAATGACTTTAATATATGTATAATGATCTACCCCTTCCAAACTAAATGTCAGTTATCGTAACATAAACATTTCTCACAAAAAGAGAAATAAAAATAAAAAAGCTTTAATCAGTGCATTGATTGCATTGATACTTAGCCTTTAATTTGAAGTCTATATTGATCAAACCATGCATACATTACGTACACATATACACACGTACGTGTATGTATCTACAATAGAGACCGGTCAGTTGTTGCTATATATAATATATATATATATACGCTTGGCCTGGGGAGTTTCCTTAAATGCATGCAAATATGCAATGCATATATAAGGATTTAAATGCATTTTCATACAAAAGCATATGAAACTGTTTTAGTTATACTTGTGGGCTTTAACTTTGGTTTAATGTTCAATGTTGTCCACGAGAATAATATATCCATCATGGGAAAACTTGTTGTAACTTTGATATTTATGTTGGCCCTCAGAAAAATATGGGCTAAGTTTAAATCGAAGTGCCATATAGAACTACGTGAGGACTTAATGTTCTTTCATGAACTACGTAGGAAACTTGATACAAATTAAACAAATCAAGTTCAGTCGCAAATATTAAATAAAATAAATGAACTTTGTGTTCTAAAGAACTACGTATGATTTGATCCCTTTTAAAAGGGTACGTAGGAAACTTGACATAAAGCACGTATGCTCGTCGAGTTCAATCACAACCTTAATTAAAATAAAATGAAGACCATATAACATATTTAGTTGGTCTTTATTGAGAACTACGCTAAGACTTGACGCTTTTTATAAAGCTACGTAGGCACTCGATATTCAATATAATATATATCGAGTTCAGTAGCATACACATAAAAATCAATCTGAAATACTTGTTCTATTTTTAGAACTATGTATAATATAATGTCCTTTATGGACTATGTGGAAAACTTGATTAATATATAATATCAAGTTGACATAAAATTTAAGTTGACTTTCAAACATAAGATAAAGTCGATAATAAAATTAAATACCTCTTTTGAGAACTATGCTCGACTTGAGCCTCTTAAAAGAGTGTGTTGGGCACCCAATATAAAAATATATACAAATTGGGTTAAATAATTATTTTAAAAAATAAAATCAAAAGATGAAATGAATTTGTCTTTTATTTTGCATATGATAATATGGAGGATTTAGACAACCCTTCCTAGAAGGTGGGTTTATTTTCATCCTTTGATGCATTAAAGACAAGATTTAAAAATAATAATATACATGTAAGTGATAGTTGGAGGAGTTTAGGCAACCCTTCCTAGAACTAAAATAAAAATAAACAAATTTAATGTCAGAGTCTTAAGATGTGAACTATGATGACTTGATTCTGATTTGTCAGATACGTAGGAAGCTCGATATAAAGCAAAAGGCACATTGAGTTCAGCCACGATAAAAAAAAACAAAATCATATTTAATCGAACCTATGGTTCATTGAGACCTACATTTGACTCGATATCTCTTTCAAAAGAGTCGTGTAGGAGACTCGACATCTAAAGGTTGAATCCAATCATAAATATTAAGTTGACTTTTAAATATAAAGATAAAGTCAAAATTCAATCCATATTATTTGATTCCTAGAACTACGTTTGACTTGATTCCACATCATGTAAGTGGATACGTAGGACATTTGACATAATATATAAATATGTCATATTCAGTCACAAATTAAATTAAAATATATAAACTTTAAGTCACCTGTTTGATAGTGAAAAGATTAGACAACCCTTCCTAGAAGGTGGGTTTAATTTTATTCACATCGCACAAATGATAGTTGGTTTGAATTCGAGCAACCCTTCTTAGAAGGTGGGTTCGGGTTCGTTCCACTGATGCGTGAAAATCAAACCAAACCAAAATTCAAATTCTGAACTACGTAAGACTTGATTCTCTTTAAAGAGATACGTAGGCAACCCATCAAAACTGGGTGCAGCCCAAATCATAAAAACCACCTTAATATTTTGTATCGGTATTGCTTTTAATCAAAAAAGTCAAAAGAGAGGGTCGAACTAAAATAAAAATAATTTTAATGTGTTTTGCAAATTTGTTCACATTTTTGCTCAACAATGGGTTCGTTAACGAGGCAACGAGGCAATATATAAAAAAAAGAGAAAAAAGTGAAGAGTTGAAGTGCATTTGTATTTATAGATAATATCAGAGATTCTTTTATTTGTTATGAGGCTTTCTAGAATGATGAAGGGTGAGTGAGAATAAGTGCATAAAGAAGAGTGAGTTTGGTATAATCTTTTATGAGAGTTTTTGATATGTGAGTTTTTAGGAGTCTTTGATTCCCGGATATTATTAGCACCACATGACCAAAAATTTTCCACGCCCTATTGTTATTACCAAGCCCCATTACAACTCGGCCGAATGGAAACTTCTTTGAAGTTTTTCATTGAGCCCCCTAAGTTCTCTTGATGATTTTTGCTTGTTTTGACAAATCTTGGGTGGAGAGTATTGGTGATATAAGTTCCAATTTCTATGAGTTTTTGTATATAAGATGAGTTGAGAGATTGAATTTATAAGCCTAAACACTTGAGAGTTGAGAGAAACACAATATTCCTTGAAAGGTTGGATTGTATTTTCTTATGTCTATTTAAGTACATATATGTGTAAGGACGTTAATAGTCTTTTGCTATATTTTTCTCATATGTAAATGTTGCTTTTTAGAAGATGGCTATGTCTTGATGAGTATGTTTGTTTTTGGTTTTGGTTGATGTCTTGTTTATTGCTTGAGGACAAGCAAGTTTAAGTATGGGGTATTTTGATGTTCGCATTTCTAGTATAGTTTTTAGTAGGTTTTCTTTACTTAATAGGTTTAGTTTTGTTAAGTTTAGGTTTAGTTTGGAGTGTTTTTAGATAGTTTTGCATATTTCTATGAAAAGAGTTGAACCTACGCTATTTTGTGTATTTTGTAGGTTTTAGCAAGGAAAAGAGCTATATGGAGCTGAATTTGGAGCATTACAGTGAAAGACGGAGGAATACAAGATTGAAGAAGTCAGAGCTCAAGATTTCGAGAAGAAGTGTGGAAGAAAACAAAGCCCAGGCTCGTTAACGAGGCCACGAAAGAGAAGATTTGAAGGATGATTTTTATGATTCACCGATCCTGAGCGGGAATTTATTTCCGTGTCGGTTGAGTATCTTTTTAGAATCTTTTAGGGTTATTAGAATATGTATTTTAGGTCTTATTATCTTCTTAGATTTTGTTTCTATCTTTTAGAGTTTTATTTCTATCTTTTTAGGAAAGTTTATATCTTTTAGCCTTTTTAGTTTTTAGCTTTTAGTATAAATACCCTTCTATCTAGCATAGAAAGGGGGATTTTTAGAGGAGAGTTTTGGAGAAGAGCCGAGAGAGAAAAAAAGACGGATCGGAGTTGTGATCGAAGGGGTTCGGTAGACGAAAGTTACCGGGATCGTTAGTCGTGATTTTGATTCGGTATTTCAGGTGTTTTCGGTTTCTTCTGAATCTCTGTAAGACGATATTTCTTATTAATTTGAGAACTGTTTTGTTTTCAATGTTTTCTTTGATTGAAATTATTGGTTTCTTAGTCATGATTAGTGAGTAGTCTTCTTTTCTAGGATTGGGGTTAAGCCCGACATAGTTGAGCATGTTTGATGAGTAAGATTGTGTGTTGAATGCCTTTTATCTTTTATGTGAGATTGTTTGTTGTGCTTATACCGAAACGAAAGTTGAGGTAATTTGAGTTTTTAACTTGATTGAAAGAGAAAGTTAGTAACTTGAAGGTTGATATTGTTTGAATACGAAAGTTTCAAGCTTTAGATCCAAAACAAGCAATTAAGTGAATTAGGATGCGAAAGTTGGTTAATTTACTTGATCGTCAACGAAAGTTGATGACTCTATCTGTTTAAAGGCATGATCTTATCTTCTTACGAGTTTGTATGCTTGGCTATGTTGTGGTGTCCCTAGTCCTAGATCTTTGTTTTATTTGAATTATTTCTCGTGAATTTTCGTTGCTGAGTTACTTGCCCCGGTACCGAATTTAATTAGGTCGTTATTTGAGTATTTTTGTGTTCGGTGGTTCGTTAACGACCCTGACAACGTCGTTAACGAGGCTACTTGTGAGTATTTTTAGTTGTTTTTGTTTGCTTTTTAGTAGATTGATAAACGAACAACCTTGCTTCCTGTGGAACGATCCTGACTTCGCTATACTCAGCGGGGTCTTGACTTATAAATTTATTTGTTGTCAAGAAACCCTATCAACAAGGTAGTAGAAAAATAGAAAGACGTGGAATGATATTTGTAAGAAGGTACAAAAGTGTTTCACAAATGAAGTTTGACACTTAGTTTGGTTAGGTTCATGTATATTATGTCCACGTTCACATATTTATTATTTATGTTCATGTTTATTTTATTGTATTTCATGCAGATTAATATAACAAGCTTGGTCTTATGATTTATATTTTTGTTGGTTAATTATGCTAGCAAAGGTTGTAGTTGAACTTGATACATGACAGTTAAATACAAATTAAATTGAACCAAATATTGTGAATGTTCATATATAGTAGTCGTAGGTTCACATATTTATTTGTATTCAAATATTTAAGATTTGTTTTCACATATAGTATGAAATGAAAAATTAAACAACTAACCATAACAAAAGAGGCTAGAAGTACAAGTGCCTTATATCAAACACATGAAGCATAAAAAAAAACTCAACGTGAACTCAAATGAAGATGTATCGTTCATTATATCATTGAAATAAAATGGATAAAAAAAGTAAAACCAGTTCCGAAAATTCCAGAGTTGAAATGATGTCTCTAATTGTGTCAGATCTTGTTACATCGAGTGTGATGGTATATCCCAGTTCCATGAAGATATTCACAAAGATCTGCATATAGCTCTTAAAGTGTGTGAGTAGTTTGAGGGTTGATTTATTCTTGATGTTATAGTTTGCCAACATACTCAACTTGAAAACCATGTATGGCAAAAAATTAGCACATGGTGATCACTTGGAATGCCCTCTCCGACTTGAATTATGGTCATTACATCTCCAACTGTGTAACAGCTTTCCAACTCAAGGGCGATGATATTGTTTGCAACCTTCACAAAGATCTTCATCTCCGAATTTTCAAACTCCTCGGACCTAGAACAAGGCTTCATCATCTTCAAGTTACTTGCAATGTATTGACACTAATTGTAGTTGGACAACCAACAAGTATAGTATCAAATGAAATTCTAGAGATTTACAAGGATTGCACAAGCACAATAGATCATACTCTCATGAATTTCTTACCATGACACCAATGATCTTGCATATATGCAAATATAAGCTCAAGACTTTCATACTTGATAGGCAATGTTAAAGGCAGTAAAATGAAGTTATAATTCATGATTATTACTAGTGACAACAAGAAAATAACCAAGATAATATAGGTTCATGAACTTAATGATAACAATTAAATCTGTATTCTAAATCATCGTGCCATCAACACTATCCACACTATAAGCATAGGACATTTCACCACTCAAATCAATAGAAGTTGATGGACAACCTTAATAAAGGACAAATGTACAAAAAATTAAATAAAAGAATGCACATTTTGCTATAAGGTTCACGCAAAAAAATATAAAGTTCACGTAATAGCATAATACGTTCATGTAAAATCCAATTCATCATAGATCAAAACTCCCATCTCTTAGGACTTTCATCGAACATGTTATATGCACTCAAACTAAGAGATCAAATAAATCGAAAAAAAGAAAGTATTGGACAATGGACTATGGAAAAACAACATGAATACACTAAATACTTGAAAGTTTCTACCGTTCGATCTCATATTGTCAGTTTGATTTTAAACTTAAAATCAACCAAATTTTAAAAAAATAAAATAAAACTCGAAAAGAGTAAAACACATACCTTGATTTGAACCCAATAAGAAAGAAAAACAAAGAAGAATCGTCAAATGGAGAAATCGGAGATAAGAGAAAGAAGAACCCGATTGAATTTGTACCCTGTAGAAGAGGGGAGAAATATTGTACGTTGGTGTGATGTAGGTAATTTGGAGAAGATGATAAAAGAGGCCAAATGACAAATTTACCCTTGATTCTTAAAAATTGAAGAAATACACGCGCTAATCACAACCATACAACATAAACAATCTAACAGATAAAATTGATTTTCAGTTTTCACTTTAACCTCCGTTTTTATCTGATTCAATTCCTCTATAAGTATGTGTTTTAGTGTTTATATTGTCTTTGCTAGGTTTTTAACTTTTCATATTTAATTTTCTTCATATTTACTTAAGCTCGAATTATGTACTGTTTTCTTTATTTAATGACATTTATTAAACCAACTAAAGAGGGAAAAATCACATGAAATAAATTCTTATTTTTTAAAGCTCATCTACTAATGAAAATGTTATTTATGATTATCCAAAAAAAATTAGAACCTGTATGTTTCTATTGAGAAATTATTTGACAGATATATACTTTTCATTGTTAGTCATCAATCATCACCGATGTTGTAAATCATTAGAGTTATTAGATGACTACAATTTTAAAGTCTTTCTTATTATTTATATACACTATAAATCATGTTGTTGGGATTAAAAAATATTATACTTATTTTTAATTACCCATACATAGTATGGGTATAACACTAGTTTCCTGATTAAAAATCAATCAACTTGTTTATTTTTTAGCAGTTACATGCATGTTCAAGCATCTTGTTTTTTTTTTAAACATGTTCAAGCATCTTGTTAGCTGTACCCGAATTGGCATTTTTATATATTTTTTCACTAATTAGTTTAGTGATCATATTCACTTTTGAAACAAGCCTCAGGGCCCTCTTTGGATCACGCGTGTAAAATTTTATATTATAATATTTGATCCAAACAAATCCTTATAACTCGTCTATAAACTTGTGAAATTAATCGATGTTAATTAACAACTTTTGTTTGGTCATATTCAAATAACGACTTTATGTAGCTCCTATATATTTAACAAACATGTTTATACTTAAATAAAAATATTTATATACTACTACTATTTTTTGGTGGTGTTGAAAATACGTCTAGTTTTATTTCGATCGTACCCGACCGGCTTTGCCAATTAATGCACCTTTTATGTTTGTTTTTTGGTAGAATAATGCATCTTTTTGTTTGCGTAAGCGAAATGCCAATGAAGTAGAAGAACGCCGGACCATCGGCCATGTAACATAATTCACATCACAGATAGATGATAATGATGCATTCTATTATAACAAGTAATTTGAAACTCGTATTATGTATGCCCATAATGGGTACATGCTATTCATATATAATTATTACAATATTGTGTAAATTTAATGTTTATACTATATGATCGATTTGAATAATCAATATTATAAATTATTGATTGACAATCATTATTATAAATTATTATTAGACAAACATTAGTATTATAAGAATTATTATTATTATTCTTAGTTAAATATTATAAATAAAATTAAAAATATATTCAAAACTAAGATGTCTATTAAAAATTTTACATTCTTACTTACATAATTAAAAACTTTTAGATTGAGTTTTAGAGTATGTAGAGTTTAAATTTGGAGAGGAGGAAAGGAATAACGCTACTAATTTGAGGCTAATTGAGGACACCATAGCATAGAAGGAGCATTTCAAGTATTTAAGATTCTTCATGTCAAGTAGAGTATGTGACGCTAACCAAACTCTAGTCCGGACGTAGACATAAAGTGTCGAATTGGGCGAGGCCCAGCCCATAAAAAAAAGTGATGAGGGCAAGGATGGATCGAAGGGAGGGCTGGGGTACGCTCCAGCATGTCCTAAAATAAAATAAAAATAAAAATAGGGTAAATTTAATAATAAAAAATAAAAATAAGATAAAATTAGTGTTTAGTTAGTTAAATTAAGGTAATTTAGTCTACCTAAAAAATTTAGTGACAATTAGCCACCCTAATATAAACATGGAGATGTTCTAATGGATATGTGGAAATACAAGGCTAGATAAGATTAAAAATGTGGTTGTTAAGGACAAGTTTAGGGTGACAAGTATTGGAGATAAGATGTGAGAAGCATGTTTACATTGATTAGGATATGTGTAGAGAAGAAGTGTCAATGTCCATTGTGTAAGTGTGTATGGTTAGTTAAGTGTGTATGGTTAGTTGTGGGGGTTGCTGCATAGAGAGAGAAAGAGGAAGACCCAAAAAGAGTTAAAGAGCTAGGTGATTATGAAAGATCTCACTAATTAAGTTATTACTCATGTAGGATATGACTTTTAATAATGAGATTTGAATGATTAGAATTAAGTGCTTATTTTTTCTTATGTTTATCGAAAATACTATCTCAATATATTTGGAATAAGAGTATCTTTATTTCGACCATCTAAAACCTACATCGACAAAACTATAATGAGACGAATTGTTATTACTCTACTTACATACAAACTTGTTGTCGTTGATAATCAATCGAAATATATTATCCCTTCCGTCCCATAGTAGAAGGGGTTTTAACTCTATACACATTTATTAAGAATTTTTTTAATTAATATATATCCATAACTTATCACTTTTTCTACCAATCTAATAAAAATATTTAATTAATTTTTAAGAAATCATTTTAGTTTACCCAATAACTATAAAGAGTAACTAAATGATTTCTTTTACAAAGATTATAAACTTTGAAATTTAAAAACCTTAAATAAAATAAAAAGTAAATGTATAGTATTGGAAAACTAATAAAGACATTTATTATGGGATAAGAATTTTAGCCTAAAACCCCCATATAATATGGTACGAATGGAGTATGATAATTATGTTATGATATAATTTATTAAATTTAGTAGATCTTGACCATAGGAAATTATTTATTGAAACTAGTTAATGAACTTAAAATATGTAGTGTCGTTACCTTTTATTCCGCAAAGGTCATTTTGTCCTTCTGATATGCCACCTGTGCAAGAACCGATTCCAGAAAGTTATTGCATTGTTTCCCTCATATTTCTTGTATGACTTTCTTTTCCCGAATCACTTGAATAAAAGTTTGATTCCTAACGACATTTGTTATCATCAAAACTTGTGGAGAGAATCATTGTTCCAATATTAGATCCTAACACCGATCCAACAACAAAAATACACCTTAAGTTTTCTTAGGGTTCTCTATCCAAGGACGAGGTAACAAAATGGTGAAAATATTTCCTTTTCCCATTCTTTGTACTCACAAATATTAGAGTCTCTATTTAAGATAATTTTTTTTTGTCAATATATTATGACGCATATATAAGTGTATTAGATTCGTTTCATTTCCATTTTTTAAAATCAAATGAGCCCGAAAAGTATTCTGAGTGAGGCTCTGGTGAAATTATTTCTTATGGTGAAAAATGAGAACAAGTTGGAACCATTGGATGAGATGCGTGGATGGCTCAGATTTGAAGAAATCCGATTTAAAAAAAATAAGAAAAAGGAGATGGCTTCATTTAAGTGGCACGGAAGGTAAATTATGTTAAATTTTATTGGCAAGACAAAAATGCCCTTCTCTCACCCATACCCATCTTCTTCTCCCTCGTCATTCTCTCGTTGTTCTTTGTATATCTCCTTCCCCGATCTCCACCTTCCTCATCGATCGATCACTCCGAACAGTCCTAAATCAGAGATTGCACTTTATATATTAATTTGTGCTTGGTTAAGAGTTTCGATCGAATCCAAACTTGTTTATTTTGTTTGGTGAATTTGTGAAATTTTAGTCCTTTAATTTCTAGGGTTGTAGAACAATTGCGGAGCTCGACGAACACTCATCAATGGGGGAAAAGGTCAGTTCAGACTTGAGATTTATTATGGGAACCAAATTCTCCATATTTTAATTTCGTACTAATTGATGGAGAAAGTATGTGGATGGGATTTTGGCATGCCATTTTTCAAGTATGTGAATGTGTGATAATCCTTTAGTTGACTTATTTAGTACCCTTTCTGGGGATAGATTGAGTATTATTTTATGTGATTGAAATCTGGTTTGAACCTATGTACTGTGAATTGTAGTTGTTGGATGAACTACAAACGGATCAGTGGCCTGAACAGGGCCTTGCGGTGCATTGGTGTGGCTTTGAGTGTCACAGCTGGCTTGCTTTTTTGGAGCTTGTTTGCCTAGAATATTTGTTTCCTTCATATTCTAATATAGTTGGTCAAACCTTGGTTGTCTTAAGGAGAAATCCACTAGTCCACTCTCTTTTCTTACATCAATCTGTCATAGCTGGCTTATGTTGGTAAAAAAAATGGAGTTATATGGTTTTAACATTTGATAGCCTATTAGCTCAAATGGTAGAGCAATGTGCATGTGCACATAGATGTGGGTTCAAATCTCACATAGGCTAATTCTATAAACGCTTTATATACTTTGGTTCATTATAACTCTTCTTTCGGTTCATGATTTTGTAAGCTCAGGTTCAATTTATACTTGTAGGTTGATTGAATACTACCTATGATTTTAAATTACATTGTTATTACAATAGTTAACTAGAAGCAGTGAAAATCACTACAGGTGCTACACAATGGAAATGGTCCATTTTGAGAAAACAATGTAAAAGATTGATCCTTGATTACTTAGACGGTTCACAGAATTAATTACATGGTTAATAGTGTTCGACATGAAGGTTCATAGTGTTCGACATAAAGGTTCATATTGTTCAACATGAAGGTTCATAGTGTTCAACATGAAGGTTCATGGATTTTAAATAATTAGTTCATTTAACATAAAATGCATAAATTTTTTAAAGAAGACATTCAACTCATTGGGTTCGATGTGAAGTAAAAAACAACCTTAGAAGAAATTACAATGTAGCAAAGTGATTTGTCAAACACAAAGTAACATAAAAATAGATAACTTAATCCCGAAAACACATAACAACTACTAAAAAGACAAATAGAGAATTGGAACTTCATTGTTCAATCTTGAGAATGAAATAAGACCAATCTTGTGATAAGTGAATAATGTAGGTGTCACTAGCTTCATCATGATCATCCAATGGAACTCCATCAATATTCTCATCATTATCAAGACCCTTTAATGAAACTCCATCAATACTAGCATCATTATCCGAATGAGACAAGTTAGGATGATCGGAGCTTGATGAACAATCTACAATAAAAAAAGAAAAAAAATTAAACTAATTTATAAGCAACATGGAACACATAATGGACAATAAAAATGTGAAAAAACGTTTTTCTTTGGTTCATAAATATTGTCATTACGGTTCATAATATTACACTATAAGGTTCATTAAAAATCACAACGCGATTCATGTAAATAACAATAGAATTTGACATAAATTGTATCAAATTTGGTCATTTTTGGTGAATTTGGAAACCAAATGACCAATATCTATTAGTTTACTTCAAATGTTAGGATGACAAGAGCTTCATGAACCCCATCAACACTAACATTGATAGCTTGCATATAGGTAGTGTTTAGAATGCATGTTTCCGTTTCATTTGCTTTGTTTTTAGGTAGTTTTAGTTAGTTTCTTTAAGTTATTAGAGTGTCTAGGAGTTTTGGGTTTTTGCACTTGTTCTATGTTGTTTTACAGGTCTTAAAGTGAACAAGTGTGAACGGAATGGAAACGGGAGAAGAACGCTTGAATTCGGGCCATTCGTTGGAGTTGCTAGTTCGACACCTCTGTCTTGAAAGGGTTCGTTCCGGAGCTATAGTGATCTTATGAAGTTGAGTTTGGTATCATTGGAAAGTTAATCCAAAGAGCTACAATTCATATTTTTACTCCGAGTCCAAATTCTAACTCGAAGGGAGTCAAAACAGTCCCTGAAGTGTGACTTGAGTTCTGAACCGAGGTGCTGGCGGCGACCGCCGCCAACCCAGCGGCGCCCGCGGCCCCTGACCGCCGCGGAGACCTTTACTTGACACGTGTTTTATTTTGATTGGCTCCTTATCTATCAGCTTTAGTCCGACTTTTGTATTTTTGGATATACTTTTGGAGACTTAGTTTGTTATATTAGGGTTTTAGAGAGTTGCACCTCTCATCTATTCATACACTATTATCATATTTTCTTTTTAGAGTTTTTTAGCTCTTCTATGGAGAACTAAACCCTTTTGCTTATTCAGACAATTGAAGCATCGTTTTGATTAAAGGTTGTGAGATTTCTAATTCCTTATCTATTGCTTGGGTTTAATCTTATCTCTTGCTTGAATGTTTATGATTTGTTTCAACATTTTCTAGCCTGATCAACTAGGATTTGTTGTTATTGGATCTATTGCTAGATCTAGAGTGTTACTGGTTGAGCATCTCTAGATTGAAGTAGCAATTGCATCGTACTAGTATCTGGTTGTGCTAGTCTTATGCAGAAGAGATTTGATTTGCATTCTAGGGTAAAAGCTGGTTGTTTTATGCTAGAATTGTATCCTATTATATTCCTATCATTACTATTGCTATTAAACTGAATCATTGATGGTTTCATGGTTGTTTAATTAGTTAGATCTAATAGTATCTGGTTGTGCTGTTAGTTATAATTGAAAAGGAATTGGAAAATCCATTGCATGAGATATTGATTGAAATCAATGATCAACTTGTTATACGATTGTGGATATTTGTTTGCCTAAACTATCTTCCTAATTATTGTTATTCATAACCTTTTATTGCTTTGTTAGTTTTGCATTTATAGTTACAAATACAAAAAACTCTCTTGTTACTTGTTTGACATAAAACTCATACAAAAGATAAAACCTTCCTCCCTGTGGATTCGACCCGGACTTCCTAAAGACTACGGTTTTAAGTTAGTTTGGATTCTTTTGCATAGCCGTGATTTGCACGACCATTTCACGCCTATCAAACATCATTATCAAGACCCTTCAATTGAACCCCATCAATTCTATCATCATTATCCGAATTAGACAAATTAGGTTGACTGGAGCTTGATGAACAACCTACAATAAAAAGGGAGAAAAAGAAGAGATCTAGTAAAAATGTGCAAAATACCGTTTTTCAGTTGGTTCACAAATATTGTCATTTTGGTTCATAATGTTAAACAGAAAGGTTCACTGAAAATAACAATGCAGTTCATATAAAATAACAATACGAATTTTAAGTGAATCGATCTAACAAAGGTCACAAAGATCTTCATATTCAACAAAAGTCAATGTGGATAACTAGGTATAAACATATACACAAAAGTATCATATTCAACAAAGCATACTAAGCATCATATGTAAACATTCCTTTTATCCACAAGAGGGGATTTGAACACTAAAACATCATCAATACATGAAAAGGTCTTGCAATTTGTCCACATTATCTTCATATTCACTAATTAGAACAACAAAAACAATATTCCAAGACAAATTAGCAAAACATGCTTATTGAGACATTTTATCAAACACTTTGTGGGCAATCAAATAAGCATATAAATTTTAATTCTAGTTTCTATAAAATTTTGTTTCCAATCTCAAAACCAAGAGTACAACACATTTCTCCATGATCTCAAGCAACAAAGAACCATAAACAACAACAAATTTAGGAATAATTTGAGAGAAACAAATCATCCACCAAATTAAACTCTTCTTAAGTATTCTTCACTTACCTAAATTCATTGTGCCTTCAATTTGGAGTAGGAGTATGGATCGAACGAAGAGGAGATCGAGATCGAAAGAGGGATCGAAGGGGAGATCGTCGTGGTTGGCTGAAATCACGAACAAAGAGTAGGAGAGATCGGCTATACTTAGATTTAGGGGCTGGAAATTATGAAAAATAGAGTAGTGTGACAAAAATACCCTTCTAACTTTAAAAAAAATAAAAGAGTGTGAGTGTTGATAGCAGCCCATCTGGACCCTTAATCTCAAAGAATCAACGGATGAGAGTTATTCTCATTTCTTAGAATAAGAATTGTTCTCATTTGATTCCCAATTAAAGTATTCTTCCGTAGCTCGATTTTTCAAGGTGCGCAATTTCAGTTCAGAATCAAGATCTTGAAACAAGTGAGCCCTCATTTGACTCATGAGCTAATTAAGTAGATAACAAGAAAACTTGTATTTATAGCTATATAGCTGAACAAGCTAAATAACCAAATGGGAAAAAAAAAGATCGACTCTGGCTGTATTTATTTGACCAAAAAAAGGTTACTTAAAAGTTGTAGCGTTTTTTTTTATTGGGAACGTATTATTTGTATTCTTGCTTACAAATATCTACGTGCATGTAAGCAAGATGCAATAATTTTGTTTGGAAAGTGAGGGACTGCAATAAACTAACTCGAACCCTCAAACATGTCTTCACCGCCCTTATGTATAATTTTCTTACAAGACCTTACAATCAACTTGCATTGACTCAAATACTTGACATTCCTGCAAATTAGATAAGAAATTTGAGGCTGAAATTCAAACCGACACAAAATATATACGAGTATTGAATTAGCACGCCTATGAGAATGAGATAGATATATCGGCACGTGATCGAAACACAAGTAATCGACAGAAAATATCAACCACTTTTTTTTAAGGACATTGTTCAGGAGAGTCGAACCGAAAAATTCTGGATATTATCCTTAAAACTTAACCGATTGATAAGATATCCGAAGGCTACCC
The DNA here is from genome assembly GCA_964016875.1 of Fallopia convolvulus. Lineage (NCBI taxonomy): Eukaryota > Viridiplantae > Streptophyta > Magnoliopsida > Caryophyllales > Polygonaceae > Fallopia > Fallopia convolvulus. The sequence continues at coordinate 46,985,409 of OZ024719.1, read as the reverse complement.
CTATCAACCACTTGCTTGTACATGTTTGGGTCTCTGTACGCAATCCTATATATCTCCGTTACGTTGATACTCCAGAGTAAGAAGGATCTTGTGAACAGGTAAAATAAACATAGTTACCATACTTATTTTCGCTATTAAAAAGGTATTTTTAAAATTACTGCGCAGTTCTTATTATTTTTGTTATTTTGCATATTATAAAATATATGGTGGTTATGCAACTTAATGGAAGATCTATCCTGCAAATATGATAAGATTAAATCCAGAGAAGGTGAGAATATTCCTATCTTGGGTTTTAAGCAACCCTAGGAAATAATTAAATAAGGCCACCTAATCTCCTTCTTCCATTATAAATACACGCCCTAGGTGTGTAGGGAGAGACACATGTGCATATCGGCATATTGAGAAACTATGAACAGGCTAATACTCGCTTAGCTCGACTGTTCAGGGATTCACCGCTCTCTTGTTGTACCTCGTCGCTCAAAACGACAATTGCTCTTCTGACTTAGGCATCAAAGGTGGATTAAGGGGTCCCCGCCCCCTATGTCCATTGTTTTGCAGGTTTCTAGGTCAAGAGATCGAAGGCGGAGTTATTAATTAGTGCATTAAAGATGAATTGAAGGCGGAGTTTTTATGCACTAACAATTGGCGCCGCCCGTGGGGAACGAGTATTCGATCCACGCAGTTATCGTGCTGGAATCGATCCCAGAGAATCAAGAAGTCAACTTTGACGAAACCGGGGCATCGTCAAGAAGCGAAATCGCGCGAACCATGCCCGACGAACAAAACCGCGATCGCCGCACTAAAGGTCGTAACCGCGGCGCTGTGGACCACGACCGCGGTACTGTACACCGCGATCGCGGGTCGGCGGTCGAGGCCGAAAATCCCGAAATTCGCTCGAAAAACCAAGCCCTAATGGAAATCGATCATGCTAATTCCGATACTCGCTCGGAAGATCAGACCAGGTCGTTTGGGGTCCGACTTGAACCGTGACCCGACCCCTCTCGCTAGTACGGTTGTTCATCGCACAGGTCGTTTGGGGTCCGAGTCAATCGACGAGATCGTCAGTCATGATACTCCAAGGCTTGAATCAACCGGGTTTGATCAAGTGTGGGAATCGGCCATGCGCGTGGCTGAGAACGAGGAAAACCAAAGAATTCAGGGGCAAGGTGAACCAGTACGAGCGACCGCGATTGCCGAACAAAACCGCGACCGCGCCCGCGGTCCTAAGAACCGCGACCCGTGCCGCGTATTTCCGAGCCTTCGCTCTCTATTCGCGAGGCAAACCCTAATTTGGTTAGCCCTCGTTTAGAGCAAGGCCAATCTAGTCGTGCCGGGTCTAATCCCATAAGAGGTGACAATCGCATCGCCTTGTCATCCGCTCCAAATGGAGAGAATGGGGCATCTACCACCAATGGGAATGAAGAAAAAGATGAGATCACCCACGCTTTGGCTACCACTTTGAGAGAGAACGAGAAGTACCAGACGATGTGTGCAGAAGCTGAGTCTCGATTGGAGCATGCCCTAGAAGAGGTCTCCAGGTTAAAACTCTCCCTGGATAAAGTCCAAGGCAAGCGCCTTATTGATGAGTCGAAAATTGAGAGGACTACTTGACGGTTCGCTAATGTTATTGAGTTCGCCGATAACCGCCGTAGTCCTCAATCGATCATTTTTGACAGACCAGGCAATATGCAAGTTGATTACGACAGTGACAGAAGAGCGCCAAGGAGTCGGCGAAGAGATCACCGCCACGAGTTTCCCCGACGTAAGAGGTCACGGGTCGCAGATTCTCCTCAACCCAGCGGATCTCGGGACAAAGATCGTGAGCACGATCACCCGTTTTCCCTCGCGCAGGGATCTCGGGACTAGGAATTCCATATAGACAGGGCACTCTTTTTCCCACGTGGTTTTGATAAGGCCCTTAGATTTTTCGCTTTTTGCATTCATTCTGTTTAGCTTTGTAAGCTCATAACATTCACGTTTATTTATTAATAAAAGTAAGCTTTTTTGCATTAGTTTGAGTCTTGCATAAAAGATATAGCGCAACATTTGTTAATCGCACTAATGGAATACAAGTTTATGATATTCGCTCATATAGACGAGTGTATGATATTCGCTCATAAAACATATGATATTCGCTCATGTGTATCCGAATATACGAATATACGAATATAGGAATATACGAATATACGAACATACGAATATACAAATATACGAATATAAGAATATAAGAATATAAGAATATAAGAATATACGAAAGCATTAGGGGACTTGACATCGACCAATCGACTTGGCCACTCCGATTTGAAACCCTCTGTACCCTACGTCGCCAAACATGATAAGACATGTAAGGCGGTGTAGGTGGGGCATTTGTGAGAGGGTAAAACAAACATAGTTATCATAGTTATTTCTCTATTAAAAAGGTATTTCTAAAATTACTGCACAATTATTATTATTTTCGTTATTTTCCATATTATAAAATATATGCTGGTTATGCAACTTAATGGAAGATCTATCCTGCAAATATGATAAGATTAAATCCGGAGAAGGTGGGAATATTCCTAGCTTGAGCTTTAAGCAACCCTAGGAAATAATTAAATAAGCCCCCCTAATCTCCTTGTTCCATTATAAATACATGCCCTAGGCGTGTAGGGAGAGACACATGTGCATATCGGCATATTCAGAAACTCTGAACAGGCTAATACTCGCTTAGCTCGACTGTTCAGGGATTCACCACTCTTTGTTGTACCTTGCCGCTCAAAACGACAATTTCTCTTCTGACTTAGACATCGAAGGTGGATTAGGGGTCCCCGCCTTCAATTCATCTTTAATTTATTGTTTTACAGGTTTCTAGGTCAAGAGATCGAAAACGTAGCAGAAAAGGAAGAGTTATTAATTAATACATTAAAGACGAATTGAAGGTGGAGTTTTTATACAGTAACAGATCTCAAGCATTAAAATTAAATCATTTCAATGGTCAGAGTTTGTAGACTTTTGTTGATTCTTATTTTTATGTTTTGAGATTCTTCTTCTTATTTTACAAGGATATATTATCAAATCTAACAAACACGTGCCAACACGACAAAATGCAATAAAAATGTAGTAGTCATATATATCAAATCTATTCACATTTTTAGAATCTAAATTTGGATTGATAGCCCATACCAATAGAACATTGTTTACACAAATCTAATGCAATATATATAAATATAGTTTATGCTCTACTAAAGGCACTATAATTCTTTGATTTTTCATATAAAAAACTATCATTCTATGTTGTAGGAGATATGATCGAAAAACCTCCGGAATCTAGTCAAATAGGATCAATACTTAGTTGCATGGCGAAATCAGAAATTTATTTAAGAGAGGTTAAAATTTATCCGATGTAGTTACAAAAATTAATTTAAAAAAAAATACGAAATATTGAAAAATATTACAAAAAATCTCAAGATTATAATGCGTAACTAGAATAACTATTTTTAAATCAAGAAGACTGTTTGTGGGAGTCGAAACGTATAGCTCATGTTACTACATCCTATCTTATTAATTAGTTGCCTGAAGATATATACTAAATCTAATTAAAATATGCACTCGTACTTTATTATATACTATACCCAAATATTTAATTAATATAGCCTATTCTTTTGAAGGTCTTAGGTTCAATTATAGTATGAAGATATGAAATTTAATAAAACATAGAAGTATGATGATGTAAATGATATGTAAAATTAGTTTACATACATCTAATCTTCAAACGTTCATAACTTCTTGCTCGGATATCGGATCAGAGCGTATAATATATCAAATCGAAGCTCTCGACGAAAGGAAAACATTTACTAAAAAAATATTTGGATTTCGGGAACTATGGCCACCTCTGGCCCCTTTGTAGTTCCTGCACTGTTTTGTTGGTCTAGTGGTAAAGTGGTGCTAGACTCCTTAGGTTTGTCTAGAAGATTCGAGTTCGACTCCTCCTAATGGCATGTATGAAAAAACTGATATTGAGAGTATCTCCCCCAAAATTAGGCCACGAAATACCCAATCCGGATGTAGAGCGATGTTGACCAATTAAATTGGGCAAGTCAAAAGCAAGAATAAAAAATCTAGTTAAATAAAACCTCATAATAATATCATGAAGTCTCTATTTCGACTCTTATGTGCAGTGCTCGTGGAAAATTAAAAAAAGGACATGATCGAAACTACTATATACTCCTTTCGTCTAAGTCTATTTGGCCTTTTAGACTCAAATATTTGTCTAATTCTATTTGGCCTTTTAACTATTTTGCCCAAAACTTTCCAGATTTATCCCCAACTAAATGAATTGGAAAATGTAAAGTTTATTACGTGCAATAATTAGATTTTTTTGGTGGGACATGCAATAATTAGATTGGAAGTTGTAAAAAAAGAGAGTTAATAAAAAAGAGCATTTTGATAAGAATAATATTTTTTCTTAAAATGTGTGTATATTGATAAAAAGTCAATTAAATTTAGACGGAGAGAGTAATTATTATCATTATAGAATTCATGGGTTTACAAACTTGAAATTTTGTGCGAAAGATTGATACTGATATTCGATGCTGACTCCCCGGGTTGAACTTTAATTACGGTTCAAATTAAATTAAACCACCACATGGATTGGTATCCATATGGACATTGGGCAGTAAAGACACTGTATTGTGAACTGTGATCCTTGATTAGCGGGTGTCTTGGGTTGGTGGGAAAATTGTTTAGTGGAAATGATTCCTATAATGTTATTTTAGGTGATACTTTCAGAAAATGACATTTTTGAAAATTCGAGTAGGACCACAACAAGAAAGAAGCCTTGTTTTTTTTTTTTATGAAGTGGAAGCAATCAAAGTAAATCCATGGAAACGAGAAGAATTTGAGAGGAAGCTCTCTTTTTTTCTTTTTTCTTTTTCGTATTTCTAGTTGTAAGAGTTTGTTAAAAGGAAAAAGCAAAGCTAACCAACTATCATAACTATAACCTAAAGCGAATGTTAAAAAAATTACTAAACGACACAAGTCATTTTTAGATTGGACTACACCAGTACACCGTCCTTTTTTTTAAAATAATCTTTTATTTTTGGATATGATAAATTCTTATTCATGTTTTTAGAATATAGGATAGAAAATCTCATTATTAAACAAAATTCTAGAATATTTATTTTATTTTTAGATAGAATCGTTTTTTAACTAAGATATCATAATTGAATAGTTATCTTTGTAACTATATATTACTAGCAATATCCTTGACAATTTGGTTATTATTATAATCCAATCATTTGTTACCTTATATGAAAAGATCTTGATTAGTTATATGATAATTGTGTTATCTTTTTACGCAGATCATAACAATTTTTTTATATTTAAGCATTTACGTGATTATTTTTCTCAGATAATAAATATATTTAAAAATATTTTATTATTAATATTTTATTTAAGAAAAACCCGTACAAGGTACGAGAATACATATTAGTTTATACCTACTAGGGTAGAACCGCGTGCGTTACGCACGTGAAGAGGAATCTAGCCCAAAATAAGTGCACAAGTACATGCATAGTAGAAACTGAACGACGACAATCAAGCTAGATAAGAAGCAAATGTTTTAAAAAGACCTAAAGATTCATACGCCTACAACCTACCTTAGTTTCAAGTAAAAAGTAAAATATTCCCATAGAACCCAAAATAAAAGAAAAGTCACAATTTTGAATTCTCACAATCTCACCCGTTTGTTTTTACTCTCCAATTCAACTGTCATAGATTCACAGACATAGTACGCCTTGCTCCTATTAGACATAAACATGAAACAAGTTAGAAAGAGCGCTTTATTAATTCACTTTCCTCCTCAAGATACATATACTGAAATAAAAAAAAGGTATACTAGGTAAATTTATTTATAGTTCTAGCCTCTCCAGTTGTTCCTCAAGATCCTTGAATCTTATCAAAGCATCTTCATGGATAGCTTTTTCGGATTGAAGCTCACTTTCCATGGATTCAACTCTAGTCTAAAGATGATTGACTTTAATTTTCTAGCTCTTCAACTTTCTTTCCAAGCGAATTTTATGATTATTAAGAGATGAAGTTTTTTGAGAAGGCAAGCTTCCAGTTAGCTTATTATTCCCTAGAAATCTAGACATTAAAAAAATCAATGTTTCTAGTTAATTATCAGAAATATATATGCCCCAAACTGAAATGAAACATGTTTATCTTGTTACAAATAGTTAAGAGATGTGAGGGAGAAAAGCAAGTCTGAAATTTTCCCTGGGCAGAATACATATACAGACACTTGTACTTGTGTAAAATAGTCACTTAGACACCTCACATTTGGATTTGTTCTATTGAACGCTTAAATTTAGTCTTTTGTATTCTATTGAGCACCTTTTTTGCTAATGTGGCAATGTGCATGTAATGTATTCTCTAATGGGAGAGTGAGTGTTAAATAATCTCTATTTTTATCATATGTGAATATTAATTTCATGTTCTATTAATTTTCATTTTTATTTGAAAGATGAGTCTAATACACTAAAGGTATTATTTAATTTTTAAATTTATTTACAAACTCACATATAATATATTTTTAAAAATTTTATTTCCATCTCTTCTTCCCTTGTCTAATAAATACTAAAATGGGGGATTAGAGGTTGGATTGGCATCGGAGGTCATAGCAAGTTCAATATATTCAATTTAATTGGTGAGCACAACAAAAAACCCATACTTGAACTGTACTAAAAACTAGAATAATTCATTCCTTAACTTCAAAAATGAGTATCATCAAACCTAACAAGAGCAACAATCCAACTGTTCGGTAAATCCTTGGTCCGGGGAGTTGAATTCAGATTGGACCCAACTCTCAATGTCGATACCCATGTCGAAATTATCGTCGTCTCCAAACTAAGAGAAACTGGCCTCATCCCCCTAAAGGTTGTCTCATGAAAACACTCTCAATGAAACAAGCACGAAGAACAGGAATGGATACCGGTATCATGGGGGAACTCGATGGGAGGTCCGCTTGAGGAGGTACGAAACGGCACGGGCAACAGGATCCCTCCTCAAATGGAATCGTCTCCAACCGGAGGTCATGGTAGCGAAGCATTCCTAAACCACGGCATGGCCGAGGGGCCCACCGCTTCCGCCATCATCGCCGGAGGAACGAGGTCCATCGTCGGCTGTCTCATCACCGTCGCTGCTTCCGTTGGGGCCAGCCTTGGTGGATCTCTCCTTGGAAGGCCAGATTTGAAAACTTCAAGTGGTGGACGAGGGGGAGTTGGGGAGATGCCTACTTAGAGGAACCGTCGGTGGGCTAGATCTGAAATCTTCAAGCGGTGGACGAAGGTCGGATTTAAAATATTCAAGTGGTGGGAGTTGATTCTTGTGCAAAAGGGTTTGGATCTCATGTGATTGAGCTATGGAGGCTGCAACAAAGAACTAGGGTTAATGGGGTACATTATTTGCCATTTAACCCAATTTTTTTTAGAGTTTTAATATTTTTTTTCTTTTATTAAAAGCTTCATATGGTGGCATTTCATGAAATTAAACTCTAATGTGCAATCCATGTGAATAAAAATGTGGCAAGGTTATTTAACACATCAGCGCGCGTGTATGGTACTCGAAGGATCCTTGGTGACCAGGTGTCCAATAGAACACAAAAGGCTAAATTTAAGTGTTCAATAGAACAAATCCAAAGGTGAGGTGTCTAAGTGACTATTTTACACAAGTATAGATGTCTGTACATGTATTCTACCATTTTCGCTGTTATATCGTTGAAATTGAAATTATGTAAGAACATAAATGTCATCACAATATAAAGTTGAATCGAACATTATGAAAAGGAAACAAAAGTAAAATGCCTTAAATTCTTTTGGCAACTCAAAATTAATCTAAAATATTAGTGTTTGCAAGTTTTAACCAACAAGCAGCCGAGATACTTACAAATAGTTCAACTTCGTTAATCCTCCAATGCCAGTGGGAATAGAATTTGAGAATTTGATGTTCCTCAAGACTCTGTGAACAATAATATTCAACCAATTCTTGTCAAAACAGGTTTTACATTACTGATAAGAAAGTTGGAGAAGTGAAGCCTTACAATGTAGTGAGGAAGGTCAAGTTTGTAATAAATACAAGTGAAGAGGTTCCATTGGTCTACTATACAGTGTGATTGAGCATTAATATCATGTATACAAAAAAAGAGGGAGTGAACTAACAAAGTTTGCAAGGCAGTGCTTCCCCATCACATCTTATATACCTCTCTATAACCTATAATTCTTGAAATGCTTTCTATAGCACAAAAATTGTAGTATTAAGACAATACAAAGTTAGATATATATATATATATATATATATATATATATATATATATATATATATATATATATATATATAGAATTATGCTCAAGAGGAACGGCCTTTTAGGGAGAAACAGAGGAAATAATATGGTGTGTTAGATTTGTAATATTAGATGGCCATAATTCAAAATAAATAGGTCCAAAAGATATTATATGGGTGAGAAACACTAGATAATCTCCTAGCATAATTTTAGGGATTTGATTTGCACCCATCTCTCCATATATTTCATTCTTTCTAAATCTGAATAACCGTGTAAATTAATTCGTCTCTTCCTCTTTGCGACTCCACCTTCCGCCATTGATAGAGCTCTCTCTATAGAGCCGGATCTGCCTCCAATCATCCCGCCATGGGAGGCGACATGTTACAGAAGATGCATCTCCTCCATTTATTTTGCTGCAACAACAACAATCGGTTTTACCTGTAACAAACCAGATCCATTTCTGAACAACACTTGTTCACGGTAACCAATTTATTCAATATAACACACCTTCGATAACGTTTTAAAATAGATCGATCTTGGGTGTGAGTTTTTTTTTGGTAGAAGATCTTGGGTGTGACCGGTTATTGGATCTTTCGATTTATTTTTGCAGTCAAATTAGATTGAATTTGTAATCTCTTTTTCTTTTGTCCTATGACAATTAATTGTATTCAAGTGACCAGTATATTAAATGCAATCTAATTTAGCATGTATTTCATACGAGATCGAGAACATATCAAAACAATATCTATATATGTGTGTTTTGGTATTCAATTCTGGTGTTTTGTTATTCATATATGTATGACTTATTATTCATATATGTGTGGTTTTTAAAGAAGTAATTTATTATCCATATATAAGTGCTTTATTATTCATATATGCACGGATTATTATTCATATATAAGTGACTTATTATTCATATATGTTTTTTATTTATACGTGTGGTTTTTTATTCATATATAAATATCTTGTTTTTCATATATGTTTGTTTTGTTATTCATATATGCATTTCTTTTTATTCATATAGACATGTTTTGATATCATAAATACATGGAGTGATTTATTATTCAAATATACGTGATTTATTATTCATGTATGCATTTTTTTTATTCGTATATGTGTGACTTATTATTCATATATGCGTGAAATATTATTCACAGATGTGTGAAATATTGAGTTATTCAAACATCGACTAATAGATATTCTACAATTCTACAGAGGTACGAAATATTGGATCATTATATGTTTCTATTTTTTGGAATTTAAATATCGCTCCCATATTTGGAGATATTCAAATATCGCATTTTTTTTTCTTGTGTAAATGGGTGTAATATTCAAATTTTGAAATATGGAAATTCGGATAAGATATGGTAGTTTTTTTTCCCATGATCTCCTATAATTCAAAATTTTAAATATCGCTCCTATAATTTCATTCCCCTCTATTTTGGGAAAAATCGTGGATCCCCCTATTTTTACCCATAAAAATCAAAATATACAATACACTAAAATCGAAATAATACGTCTTGTATTGTTGAATAACAATACACTAAATTCGGAATAATATATCTTGTATTGTTGAATAATTTGACACGCATAACTGATTTTCCGATAGAATATTGATGTTATTCTCCATGATCCCTAAAATCTCAGTTCCTCCCAAATTTGGAATAACCATGTATTCCCCCTGTTTTTACCCATAAAAATAAGAATATACACCCTCATTATTAGCCATTTATTTAGGTTAATCCGACACATAAGAATTGTTCCCCCGTTTCTCCTTAAAACCCGTTTCTCCTGAGCGCCCCCTATATATATATGGGTACATTTTAGATGATAAATATTAGTTCCAAATTAATCCCACAATGAAGATGGAGACAAAACAAGAAAGGATCTTACTTCTCCAGGTTAAAGCCCCCAATTCCAAGAACATAATCCAAGTCAACTTTCCCAAACTTTGTTTGCTTCATATTAGCCATGGTATTGATGCCCTGTGATTTGATGCAAACAAGTCTTAGTGAAAAACCTTTGTCATATACGATTGAAATGAAGTACATGGGGATTAGAAAGGAAGGAAAAACAAACCCTTATTTTCTGAGTGAGAGCAGAAACTTTTGACTGACCAACAAGATCCGAATAAATAAAAGTGAACCTTCCTTTAGGACAATGATACAATTGTCTTAATTTATAGTCAAAGTCGTACATGCTCTAGAGTAATTAAATTCAGTATATACAAATATGAACAAAGCCATCATTTGAGATATTACCATGGAGTGTAAAACACGAAGTGCCTTTATTTTTTTGGTGTTTCATCTCAGCAAAATCAGCACATAGACCTTCACAACCTGGTCTAGCATCTAGCATTTTTAGGACACAAGAACAGTATAACAATAAGCAGAGTAACAACACCATTAAGAACTTACCTTATTAACTATTATAAAATCTGCATAAGCAATTTGCTCTAAGGCTTTCATTCACAACTCCTTCTGGCTTAACCTCATCCAGGTGAATACCGACAGGTTTAGCATGAACCAAAGTTACAACAGTGTCCAATTTGACTTCATCAAAGATATGATCTCCCACATAAAAATGTGTGGATGATTAGAACTGGGTTTGCTAGACCTTAAGATATCATCTATTATGTGCTGTAAATAAAAAACACAGCCCAAAATAGGTAGAAGAGTAAGTGACACCTCTAGAACTTGCATGTTCAATCGAGATCATGAAGATGTTCAACCTAACTAACAAAGTCGACGACCGAATCAGAATAAAAAAAGAGCTTGACTTCCGTTTGAGAAAGCTACACAAGTCAACCATATATATCATACAGGAAAATTTAACTTCACAGATTTTGATGGACAATATTAGCCCAACCAACCTTATTATTAGTGTTTGTACAATAGATTGCTCTTTCTTCATCAATATTTTATTGGAAACAAATCAAATAAAGCTTACCCTGATATGGGATAAGTACCTTGAAATATGTTGGAAGGGTTTCCCGACAACAAATAAATTTGTAGTCAAGACCCCACTGTGTATAGGGAGGTCAGGATCATCCACGAGAAGCAAGTTTAGCAAGTTATGTTTGATTACTGTCCTAGAAAGCAAGAAAGTACGGAAATAAAATAAGGCAGAAAAGAAAGAAAAGATGAGGCTATGATCACGTCGGTACTGACCTTGTCAGGGTCGATATTGATGCTGACTTTCGACTCAAACAAGGCAAAATAATTCAAACACACACAGGTTCGGTGCCGACCTGGTTACCTCGGTATCGATGCAAAATAGAGAAATACGAAAGCGTTTTCAAATGAGAAAAAGATCTAGGATAAGGGTTTACCACGACATAATCATGCATTCAAGATAGTATGAAGGATAAATAACATGCCTTGAAGATATGGGTTTTTTGCTGTGCTCACCAATTAAATTGAATATATTGAACTTGCCATCATCTCTCAACTCAATCTTATATGCAAAAACTCGTAGAAATTGTAACTTATATCACCAAACTCTCCACCAAAGATTTGTCAAAACAAGCAAAGATCATCAAGAGAACTTAGGCTCAATGAAAAACTTCATAGAAGTTTCCATTCGGCCAGGTTGTAATGGGGCTTGGTAATGACAACAAGGCATGGAAATATTTTGGCAATGTGGTGTTAATAATATTCGGGAATCAAAGACTCCTAAACTCTCACACATATCCAAAACTCTCATAAGGACATACCAAACTCTCTAAACAATATGCACACTCTGTTTCACTCACCCATTAAATCCTAGAAAGTCTCATAAGTATAAACATAAGAATCTCTTGGTTTTAAACTTGGAGTACTCGCACAATTTTCTCTTTCTTATTCTTTCTCTTTCTCTTTTTTCCCCCTCTTTTTGCATTTTTTTCTTCATTTTCTTCACGAGTAAAGCCTCAGTACCAAGCTTGAGAGGGTCGGTATCGAGCTGCAACTTCTTCTCTGGATAACTTGAAGAGCCTCGGTAATGAGCCCACACAGGCCGATATTGAGTTAAAATTTTTCTTCTTAACTTCTCTTCTTTTGTGCATTTTCTAACCAAGAGATCATTTTAGATAATTGAAACAAGAGACTTCCAATCTACCCCAACCAAACCTCTCATTTTTGAACAACATATATCTTTTGCACTTCAACAAAAACAACTCCTCTCCAACTAAGTCCTAATCCTCGGATAGGGTCAAGCTTATATCGGCTAAGGAACAATTTTTTGGAGAAAAAAACAAAAAGGCTTAAGGCTGAAATTGGCTATCAAAAACAAGGATAATGTAAGGGTGGATATGGATTAATAGGGATTATGAAAAATAAGTTCTCTATCATATGCTTTTTCACAAGTAATGAACTAAAAATCTTATATAGGTCTTGAGAAATAGATAACCATCACAACAAGAGATAATATACATATAGAGAGCAAAATCACACATGAAAAATCAAGGCTAGAAATAAAAGATCACAAAGTCATTTTTGTTTTTGTTGGATTGCAACTACTCATGCTAATAGTCATACATGCTAAGTTTCATCACATGCTATTTCACTATAAAAACAATTTCATCATGAGATTCAGACTATATTATCCAAAACGTGCTAAAAGGAATTATATGGTCATGCAAAGTGAAAGCAATCATAGAACCATAAGATCAAGGGTACTCATTTGGTCTAAAATCTATTTTTTTTGAATTTTTATTTATTATTTAGACGAAAGCAACTAAAGCAACTATTAAGAAAAAACAAACTAACACTAGAAACATGAAAACACACAAAAGCAAACAAGTTTTCTTTTCCCTCCCTACCCCATACTTAAACATTACAATGTCCTCACTTGTAAAAACAATGTAAATCATAAGAAAAGATAGGGAAAAGAAAATAAACTCACAAAGTAGTTTGTTGAAGCAAAGGAAACATCCTAGAATGAGAGATGATCATTGGTTCGGTGGTGGGAAGTATCGCTCCATATTGTGCATAAACTGATCCATCGTCCTCCAGCGAGCATCAACCCTCCGCTGACGTGCATACTCAAGTGCCATTCGAGCTGAATAAACATCCTGCCAGTGATTCATCTGTTGATGTAATTGAGAATGCTGCAGATTCAACTGCTGCATCTGGGATGACAAGTCATGTGCCCCCTGTGGTGGAGCATCTGAACTGGAGTAACCGACATGGGGAGGCTGCTGGTAATGGTGGTGCTGAGCAAAGAGAGTATATGGCATGATGTGGAAGTGAAAACCTTCGATGGCAGCCTCGTAGTACTCAGTACCGAGGCCAGGATGCTCGGTACCGAGGTTGGCAGTATGTGTTGGAGCCTCGGTACCGACCTGGTGGTTAGGCTCGGTACCGACCTCTGCCACAGGGGTTGAGTCATCTTCTTCCATGGCGGCCTCCTCACGCTCATATCTCGTCTCAGATATCCGCAATGTAGGCTCATCTTGAGGCTTTTTGGCTAAGGGGAATGGTTGAGATGTCCAAATATCATACCAATTAGGCAACTGTAGCAACTCCAGCTTTTCTCGAGTGACTCGCATGGGCTGACCGTGAATCAAGGTGGCGACTCCCCCCCACATCTCTGGAAGATACTGGAAGACAGCCAGTAGCTTGTGTTCATCTTCTGTTGACGGTGTGCATTGTAGCATGAGAGATCGATTTGGAGAGCTATAGCCAAGAGGCTCACCAAGTTGCCTTAATAAACTCCTTGTGAGGTGACTCCGTTTTTCTCCACATACTTCAACCACTCATACCCCAGATTCATAGGACCGGTGTCTTCAAAAAGGATTGTACGGAGACATCCAACCTTCGTCCTTGTCGGCCTAGAGAGCTCCTATTTGGGCCAAATAATTGCCCAATATCTTGAGGATGATGCGGAAGATGGGGTTGATGATGTGTGCCCTGAGGAGTGCTGGAGTGTTGGGACTTTCTTCCCCAGAGATGTATCCCCAAGCTTCCATGACCTTGAAGTCGTCCGGTGCTTTGTAGTTTCGAGAATGGTTAGGAAAATTGAGAAGTTCGTTGAACTCATGATCCTCATTGCCTAGCCGGAACTTGATCCTCCCCGGATATGTTTTGGTCTTGAAGCTAGTGCGGAGAGTGGCCACAAACTCTGAGGTGAGGGCCGGATAGTGAGTGACTTCTTCATATCTAAGGAGTTGAGGCACTCCTAGAATGGAGAAGGCATGCTTAACATCTTCATAGATGCCGGATGACCTTGCACTAGACCTTGAAAACCATCTTGTGAGATGAGTTTTTTGGAGGACAAAGTCATAGATTGACTGTTGGTTCTCGGTCTGTAATATGACATCATCCATTCTTGATGGAGATGGAGATTTTTGGGTCCTCTTCTTCTTGCTTGGCCTTTGGTTGGCTCTTCTTGAACTTGCCATCTTAGTACCTGAAATATCATAAACAACTTAAGGTAAAATCGACTCAAGCAAATTAAACACCAAAGAAACCCATACTTGTAATAAAAATACACTCATAATGCAACGTTTGACTATTCTATGTGGGTCGGTACCGAGGTCCCTGGATTCCATTAAGTTCTGGGTGAATGACAGGTCGGTATCAAGCCTGTCTCTAGATTGTCGTGCAAAGGATTCCGAATCTCTAAACCCCAAATTGTAATCTATAAGCATGTTTCAAGCAAGATTCCAAATCAAAATCACAAAATCAAGTACTTGCAACCCCGACCATACTTACTCAAAGCCCTATAAAATTATGCCAAATTTTGCCAAAAATCATGGTGTAAATCTTGGAAATCAAGAACAAGTAACCTCATGCTTTGTATAACTGAGAGGAATCGCATTCTAAGCATAAGGGAACGAAAATCATCTAGACTTATACACCAACATGAAGGCAAGAGGCACGAATTTAATAACAACATGCATTCGGATTATACATAGATCTAGGTATGAAAACCACCCCAAAAATTGCCATAAAATTTCATGAATTGCAAGTAAGAGTTTAAGGTTAAGAAGTCATACCATAGATACGCCGATTTAACAGAAAATCAAGTGTTTTAAAAGAGTAACGAGGGCAAGGTTCGGTAACGAATAAACTAAGGATTTGCTCGGTATCGAAGGTGGGTTGCATGATTTGGGTTGAATGGATCGAGTGGATTGAGAGGGGATGCATGGCTAAATCTCGATGGATTTGGTGGTATTTGGTGTGAGATTTTTGCTTGAGAGCGTTTTGGATGTTTTTGGTAGAGGCGGTGTGGAAAAGAAGGGTAAGGAGAAGTTTTTAGGTTAAAAATGCACTTACCTGCCGCGCGTTGTTTTTGGGTTTTCACAGGTCGGTACCGAACCTCACAACTCGGTACTGAGCTTGGCGCGGCTCCTTTCCAGCGTCGTTATCGACCCAACTTCTGTAACACTTTAGCCAAAAATATTCTATTCCACAAACTTCTACTCTACTAAAAAAACTCAAAAGAAAGATAACAAAAAGAACTATAAAAAGGGAAAAAAAACTAAACCGGGTTCCCTTCCGTAAGCGCTATTTTTAACGTCGTTAGCCCGAGGAACTTACCTTGGCTAGTCTGACAATGTAAGAGCCCAAGTGGCTCTAATTTCTTCTTCCAGGTCGGCTTGCTCATAAAAATTCTTCAACCTGTGCCCATTGACTTTAAAGATGGCTCCGTTGTTATCTACTAGATCCACTACTCCATGAGGGTATATGTGGTGAACCACAAATGCCCCACTCCATCTTGACCTTAGCTTCCATGGAAATAAGCGGAGTCTAGAGTTAAAGAGAAGTACCTTGTTACCAACTTCATAAGTTTTGGGCATCAATTTCTGGTCATGCCATCGCTTTGTACGCTCTTTGTAGATTTCAGCGTTCTCGTATGCCTTTAGCCTTAGCTCCTCTAGTGCTTGCAAATCCATGAATTGTTTTGCACCGGCCTTGTTGAGGTCCATATTAAGCTATTTGAGAGCCCATAATGCTTTGTGCTCCATCTCAACAGGTAAATGGCACGCCTTGCCATACACTAGATTGTAGGGAGCGGTGCGTAGAGGTGTCTTGTACGCCGTTCTGTAAGCCCATGGAGTGTCGTCCAGCTTAAATGACCAATCCTTTCTTGAGTGGGAAACCGTCTTATCTAGTATGCTTCTGATTTGCCTGTTTCAAACTTCAACTTGGCCACTATTTTGGGGAGGAAACCGTCTTATCTGGTATGCTTTTGATTTCCCTGTTTGAAACTTCAACTTGGCCACTGGTTTGGGGATGGTATGGTGTTGCCACCCGATGTGATGCCCCATACTTAGCCAAGAGCGCTTCAATACTCCGCTCTATGAAATGTGACCCACCGTCACTAATGAGGACTTTCGGTATGCCAAAACTGAGAAAAATGTTAGTCTTAATAAACTTTGCCACGGTTTTAGCATCATTGGTCCTTGTAGAAAAGATCTCCACCCACTTAGAGACATAATCAACCGCAACAAGGATATACTTGTAGGGGCCCGATGAAGGGAAAGGTCCCATAAAGTCTATGCCCCATACGTTGAATAGTTCAACCTCTAGTATCCCTTTCAGCGGGTTCTCATGTCTCTAAGTGATATTTCCGGAGCGTTGGCATTCATCACATGAAGTCACATAATCATGTACGTCCCTAAAAATAGTTGGCCAATAGAGTCCACTTTGAAGAATCTTCGTTGTGGTTTTGAATCCTTTTGCATGGCCACCTATGGGAAGTGTGTGATATTGACGGATAACACTCTATATCTCTTCTTCTGGAATACAACGCCTAAAGAGGTGATTACTCCCTTGCTTGAACAAGTATGGATCATCCCAATAGTATTGTCTGACATCATGGATAAACTTCCTTTTCTTTTGTGTTGTCAATCCCTCGGGAATTACGCCTCCTACAATGTAGTTAGCAAAATCCGCAAACCAAGGGGCTTTTGACCCTTTAATAGTATGAATAAAATGAAAAGAAGTAGACGCAAGAGATAAAGAAGGATTTGAATTAAAAGTAATGAAATTGGGTTGAGAAAACGTACCTTTCTGGGTCATTACCAAGTCTGGTTGGGTCGGTGTCGACCCTAAAGCTTCTTTGTTTCCTTCGGTAATGACCTCTTGTGGCTCGGTATCGAGCTCTCTAGCTACGATATCGATGTGTCCTGATTCGGTATCGATGTGATCGAAGTCGTCCAGCCTCGATGATGGCTCGGTACCGACCCTATTAGGGTCGGTAACGAGCCTTCTGCTGTTTTCGACCTCGTTCAACATGAGGTGTGTTAGGCCCAAATATCCATCGGCCCATTTGGTAATCCTAGCCCATAAGTACACAAAGAATTCATCAATCGTTCTGATTAAGACATGATCCTAAAATGGGAGAGGTCATCATTCATCCAATGGAAGAAAGAAAGTTTCCGTCACAAAGCGGAGAGACTTGTTCTGAAGGCGTTGGTGAGAGTACTCCGAGTCTCCGATATATGCGGGAAGTGGGAAGTGGTTATAAGATGCGCCTTAGAAATCCGGAAATCGTGATACATGGTAAGTAACCGTTGTAATTCAGACGTATATATGTAAAGTTATGTATTTCTAAGAAGATCATCAAGAACGACGCCAAGAAATCAATAAAACGAAAGATCGTTACCCTTTGCTTTCGAGAATTATAAGCTTGTTCGTATTTGACATTTCCTTTGAATTCGATCGTGCCCCAATTAAGGGCAAAGGTTTGTTGATCAAATTTTTGTCCAAAAAAATTTGGCGCCCACAGTGGGGACCAACGATCGAAAAAAGATTCAGTTCTTTGCATCGGAAAGATTTCCGGAAAATCTCCATGAGCAACCCTAACGAAGGTGCTCAAGAGCCAGGCGCCGGACAGGATGGAGGCGCACGCCAAGAAGCGTCGACTACCCTTCGTCTCGAACTGTCTGAATTCGCCTAAAGGCTCCAAGCTCTGGAGAAAGAACTGTCCGATCAACGTGCTTGGAACGAGAAGCACAAAGCAAGCATTGAGCAGTTAACCGCTGATAACGACGGTTTGCGCTCCCAACTTCGATCCGTGTCCTTTGTCTGCCCGTGCGCCCAACAACGGATCGAACCCGAAACAGTGGGGGTGAAGGTTCTTTTGGGAATCATACCAGCCGTCACGGAGGTAATCCTGGCCTAGAGTTTGTTACCCCACCAACAATGGTCCCCGGGGTAGCATCATTTACCCCCGCTCAGGGAAACCCCGTTAGCGAAGGAGCAAGGGCACCCATACGCCTGCGGTCGGCGCGAGAGGTTAGTCCCCGACGCTTGGAAGATGAAGCCAAGGACGATGATGAGGATTGGGTCCGCCTCCATCCCCGAGACCTTGAGAATATCGTTCGGAGCCAGTTCAAGATGTTCACCGAGCAGTTATCGAAGATACCCGGGGTCTCGCGGCCCATAGAGAAAGAAGTTGTTGACGGTTATCCTCCAGTAAAACATAAGAGAAAGAAGTTCGCTGCAGAGAGGAATAAGATAGTGGATGAAGAAGTGAGAAAGATGATGGAAACTGGAAAGATCAAAGAAGTCAAGTATCCCGAGTGGTTGGAGAACATAGTCATCGTTCCCAAGAAAAACGGAAAGTGGAGGATGTGCGTAGATTTCACGGATTTGAACAAGGCTTGTCCCAAAGATTGATTTCCGTTACCTCACATTGACGCCTTGGTAGACGCCACGGCAGGCCATGAATTGTTGACTTTGAGGGACGCCTTCAGTGGGTACAACCAGATCAGGATGGAAGAAAGTGGTCAGGAGAAGACATCCTTCATCATCAGCAAGGGAACATACTACGATAAGGTGATGCCCTTTGGGTTGTGGAACGCTGGGGCCACATATCAAAGGCTGGTGAACAAAATGTTCCAAGATTAAATCGGAGAAACTATGGAGGTATACATAGACGATATGCTCTCGAAGAAAGTTGTAGACCACAGAAGTCACATGGAGAAAGCTTTTGAAATCCTGAAGCAATTTAACATGAAGTTGAACCCGCAGAAGTGTACGTTCGGCGTGAAATTGGGAAAATTCCTAGGGTATTTAGTCACCCAGAGAGGGATAGAAGCCAGCCCCGAAAAGGTTCGAGCTAAACGACGTTGAAATCCACCAGGTGTGTGAAAGACGTTCAAAAGCACACGGGGCAGATCGCCGCCTTGAACAGGTTCATATCCAAGTCAGCAGACCGATGTCGTCTCTTGTACGAAGTACTTAGAAAAAGCAAATGTTTCCAATGGACTCCCAGACACGAGGAGGCTTTCCAAGAACTGAAGAAATACTTCTCCAATCCTTTGCTTTTGGCCAAACCCGAAGTAGGAGAAGCTCTACCCTTGTACCTAGCCGTCACTAAAAAAGCCATCAATGGGGTGTTGGTCCGAGAACAAGATGGACAGCAGCAACCCGTGTATTACGTTAGTAGAACTCTCCTGTCAGCCGAGACCCGGTACTCTTCCTTGAAAAAGTTGGTCCTCACCCTATTTATGTGCTCCAACAAGCTTCGCCCGTACTTCGAGGCACACCCCATAGTGGTAAGAACCACACACCCTTTGAAGACGGAGATGCACAAGCCAGAATTCACAGGTAGAATGGCCGAGTGGGCGATTCATTTGAGTGGGTTCGACATTAAGTACGAGCCTAGGACTGCATTGAAATCTCAGGCGTTGGCTGATTTTGTGGTTGATTTTAGCCCTACGACGGAAGAAGGGTCCGATCCAGCAAAGCTAATGACGCTAGAAGCTAAGTCTCCAGTCAAATGGACGCTTCACACGGACGGCGCTTCTAACGTTGGAGGAACGGGGATAGGAGTAGTCCTAAAATCAACACAGGGGGATAGGGTGGCACAATCCGTAAGATGTGCATTCGAAGCCACGAACAATGAAGTGGAGTATGAAGCTCTAATCTTCGGGCTGACCCTCGCCAAAGACTTGGGCATACAACAAATAGAAGTCAAGTCCGACTCATTGTAGATAGTCAACCAAGTTTTGGGGGTGTATGAAGCAAGGGATGAGAGGATGGCAACTTATCTAGATGAAGTCAGATTTCTGATTCCTTTTTTCGAGAAGGTGTCCTTCGTACAGATTCCGAGAGAGAAGAATGCTCAAGCTGATTCTCTTGCCCGCCTAGCGTCAGCCATTGATCTTGACGAGTACCCTGTAATCCCGATGGTTCATATCGTGGTCCCCGCCATTAGAAGAACTCACACCAGCGATAGCAAGAATTCTGAGAGAATGACCAATGACGTCAGCCTTCTCGGAGCGGCTCCCCACGACATCTTCATGAGCAGCGATGACGTCGATTCCAGAAGTTATCGGAACGATCCCGATCCAGACCTGTCTCCAAACGGATCAAACTGCGAGAGAATTCCCTCCAGTCCCTCGAAGGCCAACGAAGCACCTTGGACTCAGCCGTACCTAGATTGGCTAACCAAGGGAAAGCTTCCAGAAGACAAAATTGAAGCTAGGTTGCTAAAGATGAAGGCCACCAAGTTCACGGTAGAAGACGAGAAACTGTTCCTCAAATTGGCAGTGGGAATATTACTGCGTTGCCTAGCCAAAGAAGGTGTTCAGAGACTTCTTGAGGAACTCCATGAAGGAGACTATGGGAACCACACCGGAGGGAGAAGTCTCTCCAACAAAGCCCTTCGGCAAGGGTGGTTTTAGCCCACTATGAGGAACTCTTGAGACTTCTTGAGGAACTCCATGAAGGAGACTGTGGGAACCACACCGGAGGGAGAAGCCTGTCCAACAAAGCCCTTCAGCAAGGGTGGTTTTGGCCCACTATGAGGAGAGATGCTGTAGACTTATGTCATAAGTGCGATGCCTGTCAAAGACATGCCCCAACCCCTCACCAATCTTCTGAGCCACACTACCCCACACTTACACCATGGCTCTTTTTGCGCTGGGATGGACATAGTCGAGAAGTTACCCCCTTTATCCGGACAGAGAGTGGTCTTCTTCGTTATGACTGATTACTTCTCTAAGTGGGTCGAGGATGAAGCTTATCGAGAGATTAAAGACAAACAAGTGATCTCTTTCGTTATCATAAATATCCTCTGTCGTTTCGGGGTACCCGCGGAGATTGTATGTGACAATGGCTCTTAATTCATAAGCCAAAGAACCAAAGACTTCTGCAGTCACTGGAAAGTCAGTCTGGTCACTTCAACCCTCCGATATCCCCAATCAAATGGGCAGGCCGAGGCCAGTAACAAAGTGATCATAAATAATCTGAAGAAGAGGCTTGCGAAAGCTAAAGGAATCTGGGCTGATGAGCTCCCATACGTCCTTTGGGCCGATCGCACGACGCCGAAGGTCGTGACCGGTCAATCTCCGTTCTTTTTAACACACGGATGCGAAGTGGTCATTCCCACCGAAATTCTACCGTTCGTACCAGCTTTGTGACCGAAGAGTGTAATCGTTTAGAGCTGTCGGCTGATTTAGATACTTCAAGTGAACTTCGTGAACAAGCGCGGTTACAGTCGGCAAGGCACCAACAGCAGGTCACCCGAAGCTACAACCAGAACGTCAGGATCCAGACTTTCCAGGTCGGTGACTGGGTACTACGACGAGTCTTCCAAAACACCCATGAAACCAAGTCGGGGAAGCTAGCTCCAACCTGGGAGGGACCCTATAAGATAACAAGGGTCGTTGGACAAGGCGCCTACCAGCTAGAATCCAAGGACGGAGAAGCCATCCCAAGGAGCTGGAACGCAATACATTTGAAGAAGTGTCACTTCTAAGGGAAGACGCCTTTTATCAGTGCGCAGACCTCCCCGAACCCTCAAGAGAAGATTCTCAATGTCAGATGTTCAAGACACTAGAGGTCATCTATCTGCAGTTTATTATCTTGCTTTTGCTTTAAATTCATCTTCCTTAGTGTGTTCAACTTGTTTGCTTGAAGACTCTTTGTTGTGTGATTTCTATGCTATAGTTTGATCTTATCGAATGAATGACGTTAGTGCATCACTGTTTGATTACCTTTATTCTCTCTTTGCATATGTAGAACTAGAAATTCAAAAGTATGTTTTATTTATTGACATGTAGAAAGCACTATACAATCGAATACAAATTCAAAAACCTGAGGTAACCAATCCTATACTAAAGACGTCTCTAATCGACCGAACTTCCCGAGCGCAAGTCCCAACGCGATATCCGTTACACGCCTGGAAACTCCCTCGGTAAACGCAGCTGCCACCAGTCCCAACGCGACCGAACTTCCCGTCCTTATCTTAAAACCTTCTGTCCGAAGCACCCATCCGTCCTCCTGCACACAAAGGAAGGACAATACCAAACAAAAATACGCAAGAAAGAAAACACGCATGCATTAAAAATATTTACTTCCTCTTCCTAAGAAAGAGGAAACGTCCAGAGAAAGGACAAATATTGTTCACGGCCCACACATGGTACCCACAGATTGATCAAACAAAAACCAAAGAAAAACCAGCACAAAAATATTTTACAAGGGCTCACAACCCTAATCTTCATCATCGACGGAAGCGCCTCCCAACTGCTCCGCGGCGTCTGCTGAAAGTCCATCACCTTGCTCCGGCACCCTACCCGCGCTCAGACCTTGATCACCGCCTTCTTCTTCTGCGTCAAGAGAGGCCAAAAGCTCATCACCAGGGGCCGGTTGATCCGGAGGATAACACTCATGGAAAGACGTGATCTAAGCGTCCATGTCCCAATCTGAATGCTGACCAGCCACAAACTGCTTGATCGTCTCCATTCTGGACATCATCGAATAGTAGTCCCCGATCTCACCAACTTCCTTGAGAATTCTCATGTTCTCGGCCTCGAGCTCAGCAATCCTGGACTTATCAGAAGCAGCTTGAGAAGAATGACGTCTGACCCTCTCATCAAGCTTCGTAAGCTTGCCTGCGTCTGTCTTATGGCGATCAGCCGCGAGACTCACTTCCCTCTCCAGAGCAGCCTTTTCGGCATTCCACTTAGCCTGATGATATCTGAGAGTGCTCTTCCTTGTCAACGGCGTCAGCAACCCACAAGACACTTTACAAGGCCTGCACACCAAGGCATGATATCGCCCGCCACGAGTAT
Organism: Fallopia convolvulus; assembly: GCA_964016875.1. Taxonomy (NCBI): domain Eukaryota; kingdom Viridiplantae; phylum Streptophyta; class Magnoliopsida; order Caryophyllales; family Polygonaceae; genus Fallopia; species Fallopia convolvulus. The sequence continues at coordinate 46,962,079 of OZ024719.1, read as the reverse complement.
AAAAAAAGGAAAAAAAAGAGGAAATGAAAGAATGGAAATGAAGAAGGAAAACGGTGGAGGAAATGTACCTTCCAAACCGACAAGCCGACATCTCTCACCAGAGCAAAACCGGGGACATCCAAGCGAGCTTCTTTGAGCCATGTGCCCCCCGGAGTTTTTGCCACATATCAGAGGGGCTTGTATCATCCAAATCGATGACTTTAGTAACTCCAGGCGAGGGCCTCTTGGTGGGGGGTCACCTTCACCGCAGTCTCAGTCTTCACCTTTGGGTCCAGGGGAGGTGTCTTGTCACTTGACCAAAGCTTACGCTGAATGAGGGCCGCATCATAAAAGCCCCTTCCCAGGGAAGATGAAGTTTCTGAGAAGACAAGCAGTAAAAATTCAAGGAAACAACCGGTATCAAATTCGAAAGTGAAAAGAAGAGACGCTTACTGGTAGGGTTTAGGACAGGGTTCACATTCATCTCGGTAAGCTCCCCAGACGCCAGAGCGTTGTCCTCAATCGTCTTTTCGGAGTTTCCAAACCCCGCATCATCTTCGTCGTCCCGAGAATCCCCAGTGACTGCCGCCGTCTTGTTGCTAGATTCAACTTCAAGCATTTGTTCTGTAGACCTCCGGTATGTCCTCTTAGCCTCTATAAGAGAGAAGAGCTTCATGCATGCCTCCGATTCCAGAACATGGGCCTCCAAATTAGACGGAATTGCGCGAGAAATCCACAGAGTCAAAAACTTGAGAACAAGACAGCGAACGAAAACAATTGGGAGTCGCGAAAATTAGGGCTAAATGTACTTACTTTTGGTGGTCCAAGAGTCGAAGAAAGCAGCCTGATACATTTCTCCACAAAGAAGAAGCGTGAGGCCCAATCCTTATCATTTACCTTTGATTTCGGGATCAGGGGGTTCCTGGCGTCTCGTGCATGAAGAGTGAAGCGTCCAGCCCTAAGAGGACAGACCCGATATGCGCACAGTAGATCTTGCAGCGTGAAGTCGATCTTCTCGCCCAGGCAGAGTTCATTGATCTAATACAAGATCTTCCATACCGACGACATCAACTGCGCCGGGGAAGCTTTGAGGGTCATTAAAGTTTAGGATCAAAGGGGAGAAAGAGAAAAGGGCTCCCAGGGTGAAGGGGTATTCCTGAAAGCAGACCCAGCCCTCCTTGACCCAATCAGCAGCCTCGCATGTGGGGGTATAGAAATTGGTATCAGATGGGAATCCATGGTTTCGAATAAGGGTCTCCACCTCATTTGAGGAGAGGGAGCAGGGGCGACATTCATGGGGCTTGTGGATGTGAGAAGATTCGAAGCCCATGTCTTTGACGTCGGTATTGGCCATGGAAGCTGTAACAACAGAGGAACAGAATGAGGGTTAGAGAGAAGAGCAAGGAGACGATGAAGTACGAAGATAAGAAGGAGACAATGCGTATCTCGGAAGGGGTTTGGGACGAGGCATTTAAAGCCTAGTTGATGGGACTCTTCAAGTTCTCGAGGGTGATCGAACAGACGGGTAACCACCACGTGGCACACGCTGCTTAAGCTCACGCGGCAAATCCAATCCAAATCCAGCCTAAACGATTTGGATCAGGATTTGGGGGTATTATTAGGCCCAAATATCCATCGGCCCATTTGGTAATGCGAGCCCATAAGTACACAAAGAAGTCATCAATCATTCTGATCAAGACAGGATCCTAAAATGGGAGAGGTCATCAGTCATCCAATGGAAGAAAGAAAGTTTCCGTCACAAAGCGGAGAGACCTGTTCAGAAGGCGCTGGTGAGAGTACTCCGAGTTTTCGATATATGCGGGAAGTTGGAAGTGGTTATAAGATGCACCCTAGAAATCCGAAAATCATGATACATGGGAAGTAACCGTTGTAATTCAGACGTATATATGTAAAGTTATGTATTTCTAAAAAGATCATCAAGAATGACGCCAAGAAATCAATAAAACGAAAGATCTTTACCCTCTGCTTTCGAGAATTGTAAGCTTGTTCGTATTTGACATTTCCTTTGAATTCGATCGTGCCCCAATTAAGGGCAAAGGTTTGTTGATCAAATTTTTGTCCAAAACAAGGTGTTTGTTTGCTCTAGAGTCGTTGATTGGCACCAAATTGTTGGAGTCGGTAATATGTTCAACTGGCAACCTAGATAAGTAGTCTACCACCAAGTTTTCTGCTCCTTTTTTTTTATCTCAAATCTCGTGATCAAATTCGTGCAATAAGAGCATCGAACGAAGTAGCCTAGGTTTGGCGTCCTTATTGGCCGTTAGATACCTAACGACCTCATGATCAGTATAAACTATAACTTTTGAACCAACAAGGTAGGAACGGGATTTTTCGAAAGCAAATACCATGGCGAGGAATTCCTTCTCCGTCGTAGTATACTTACTCTACGCCGCATCGAGCATCTTACTTGCATAATAGATGGCCTGGAGCTTACTATCCTTCCGTTGTCCTAGCATTGCGCCAACAACATAGTCGCTGGCGTCACACATAATCTCAAAGGGCAGGGTCCAATCTGGGGACTGTATGATAGGAGCGGAAACGAGGGCCTCTCTCAACCTGTGAAAAGCTTCAAGACATTCTGGAGACAACTCAAACACTACATCTTTCATCAGTAGGTTAGTCAAAGGTTTAGCTATCTTAGAAAAATCTTGGATAAAACGTCTATAGAAGCCAATATGTCCTAAAAAACTCCTAACGTCTTTGACAGAAGAAGGGGGAGGTAGTTTTTCAATAAGCTCAATTTTAACTTTGTCTACCTCTATCCCTCTTTTTGAGACGAGGTGTCCCAGTACAATCCCTTCTTGAACCATAAAATGACATTTTTCCCAATTAAGCACAAGATTGGTTTCTTCACATCTTTTAAGCACATTAGTATGATTAGCAAGACAAGCATCAAATGAAGAATCGTACACAGAAAAATCATCCATAAAGACCTCTACGATGTCCTCTATCATGTTAGAAAAAATAGCCATCATGCATCTTTGAAAATTTGTAGGGGCATTTCAAAGCCCAAATGACATTCTCCTATATGCAAAAGTCCCATAGGGACATGTAAAGGTTATTTTCTCCTGATCATCAAGATGAATGAGAATCTGCCAAAACCCGCTATAGCCATCAAAGTAAAAGAAATAATCATGATGGGATAAGCGTTCTAATACTTGATCAATAAAAGGAAGTGGAAAATGGTCTTTCCTTGTAGCATTATTGAGCTTCCTATAATCAATGCACATCCTCCAACTAGTTGTGGTTCTAGTGGGGATTAGCTCTCCCTTATCATTTTTAATGACGATCATTCCCCCCTTTTAGGGACTAAATGGACCGAACTAACCCATTGGCTGTCCGATATAGGAAATATGATCCCAACATCAAGTAGTTTAATAACTCCATTTTTAACCACCTCTTTCATATTAGGATTTAACCTACGTTGATGATCTATGGTGGGTTTATTATTATCCTCCATGTAAATCCGATGCATGCATAATGAGGGGAATATGCCAATTATATCATCCAGGGAATAGCCTATGGCTTTTCTATATGTCCTAAGCACATGAAGAAGCTTCTCTACTTCATCATCTTTGAGTTTAGCATTGATTATGACGGGAAAAGTAGAGTTAGGACCGAGAAATTCATACCTGAGGGAGTCTGAAAGGGGCTTGAGCGTTGGGGTAGGCTCAACCAGAATAAGAATGGGTTCTTCGGGCTCCGTCTTCAAGACTTCTTCAAGGTAATCAAACACCAAGATCTCTTCATCTTCAGTCGAAAGGCTCAGTACCGATCCAGAGGGGGTCGGTACTGAGTTTTCTTCGCCTGACAAGAGACTCGGTACCGAGGTAGACATGCTCGGTACCGAGGCTGTAGGATCTATCTCGGCCCATCTTCATCCCGAGAATTCATCACCTGCCAACAACCTTCCGATTGGATCCCCACATTCAATGAAATCGTTGTGGGTGTAGAGCATTTTAGCTTCGGCTTCGTTGGTGTCCTTCATTGTGGGGTTGAACCGGAATTGCACTACCTCATCCCGAATTTCGAAAGTTAGGAGTCCTCTCCTAACATCAATTATGGCACCGGTTGTGGCGAGGAACGGTCTCCTTAAAATGATAGGCATCATCGGATCTTCTGGCATTTCCATAACGATAAAATCATTGGGAACAAAGAATTTGCGCACTTGCACCGGAAGTCATCAACAACTCCCGTTGTCTTAACACAGGATCCGTCGGCCATGTACAACCGCAATACGCTCCAATGGTCCCATGTTGGCTTTTGACCAAATTGACAATGGTAAAATCACATAAAGCTTTGAATCTGTGGGCACTTATGCCGATGGTGATTGCAAACTTTCCTAGGTCACCTAGCTTCTCCGGGAGCTCTAAGCATTGGATCTCGTCCGTCAACTCTAACATCGACCTTTTCCTACTAAGAATGTCTTTCAAGAATTTGGTGTAATTCGGCATTTCGCTTAGGGCCTCAGCGAATGGTATAAATAATATTAAAGCCCTTAAGAGTCTTAACGAAACACTTAAACTTTTCTTCTGTTGAGTCCTTAGACTTCTTAGTAGGGAAAGGAAGAGACTTCACCACTCTTGGAACCAAAGCAGGCTCGAGAGGTGGTACAACCGAATCAACAACAAGGTCGATTGATGTTGCAGAAGGTTCGGTACCGACCCTAGTGGTGTTGGTATTGAGCCTGGGAGTAAGGGAGTGGCTTGCCGGCTCGGTGTCGAGGAGTTACCTGGATTGGGATCGGTAACGAGCTTTGGAGCATCGGTACCGAGGTAGTTAGGCTCGGTATCGATCCCTTTTGGCAATTTATCGATCTTGGCTGGATCAGTTTCTTCGGTACCGAGGTTTTTTTCCTTGGCCTCAGCATGGTCTGGTAGTGTCTTTCTGCTCCGGGGGTGTACAACTGCTATTTGTCCCCTCGGGTTCTCGTCGGGGCGGCCCGGGAGTTGACCTTGAGGTCTCCGGATTTGTGTTGCGAGTTTTCCTAATTGGGAATTGACATTCTTTCTCCATGTTTCTATTTCCCCCAATTGAACCTGTACGCCTTTTAGGTCGGAACCAACTCCATCAATCTTGTTATGGACTCCGTTAATCCCTTCCTGTAAACCCTGGACCCATGAAGGTGGCTCTTGATAACCACGAGGTCGGTAAGGAGGAGCCTTCCTTTCTTGTGGTGGAGGTGCTTGATTTTGATTTTGATTTTGATTGTAACCTCCCCAATTAGGATAATTGTTTGACCTATCATAATTATTAGGCGGGTTTCTGTATTGCCCTCTCATATAATTCATTTCAGCATATGTCTCAGCGGCTCTAACCTGCTCAATGATAGTGCAAGCAGAAGTACTATGGCCTTGAGAGCCGCATTCTTGACAAGGTTGAGAGGTTTTCAGAAAACTAACCTGTTTCTTTAGACGGTTGATCTCATCCTGTAAGAATTAATTTTTAACATCGGGATCAACTTCATCTTTATTTGGAACATAGAGTTTTTTTCGAGCCTAGGTGACTCGACTAAAGTCGTTGTGCCGAGATCAAAAATAAATTAACCCTATTCTACTAACTAGTATAGTAAGCAAGCAAGGGGTCGAACCCAAGAGAATCAGTGTTTCCAAACAATCAACAAAGACATGAGTTTTGGGTTTAAGCAAGCAAACAGATTCAAGTTTCAAATCAACTAAAAGAAAACAGAGTTCATTCAATCAATTCCACCTTTTCAATCCTTCGATCATTGATTCATCCACTTTTCTATATTTCCTAGGTTAATTCCAATCCTTATTAGGGTTTCCGCTTGTCCACGGTCCAAGCGAAACTATGATATGAACAAGGACACTTAATTCAAATCATGCAATGCAATTAATGATAATAGGAAATCAAATCACGCAATCAAACAACGAGTCTCATGCATAAAACAACCATCAAACACTCTTTCTCAATTCTAGTCCAGGATCCTGGAAAAGAGTTGTTTCAAGGATAAATAAGATTGCACAGAAAACAATCAAACTTAATCCAAACAATAGATCTAAGTCAATCAAACAAGGTGATCAGGCTCATAAAATCAAACATAGATCATGGAATTAAAAACAAAGAGTTTTAATATTAACCTAAGGATAGAAAAGTTACCAGAATCTCACGAATTCAACAAAAGGCGTCCTTGATTGAACAAACTCCAAGGAAGATTAGGTCTCTATAAAAAGTGAAATAAACTCTAGGTTAAACTAAAAGTATGCTCTCCCTAACTGAATACGAAACTAGGTCTTAAATACTAAAAACAACCGAATAAAACTAAATATAAAAATATAATAAAAACATAAGATAAAAGAAAACAAAGTCGGCGTGGACTCCAGGCCACCCACGAGTGCGGGTGTACATCCGCGAGCGTGGCTCTAGCGACTCCATTGCCTCGCGGATCTCGATCTCCCCACGAGCTCGGTATATATCCGCGAACGCGGTTCTTCTTCTTCGTAATTCCTCACAACCACTTTGTAGCGGGTCTTCAGCTCAAACTCTTGCAATTTCTTCAAATCGTGTCTTCGGTCTTCATATTACAATTATGCTCAAAACTAACCAAAACACACTCAAATCATACCTAAAATACAAAAGATAACCATACTAAACTAGAGCGTATCACTAGGGTGGTTGCTGGGTCCCATACATGGAATCATAATTGGTCAATTTATCCAACAATTCCCATGCAGCATCAGGCTCCATCTCTATAAAACCGCAGGCAGTGTGCAAGTTGATGCGGTTCTTCGTCTCATCATTTATACCTTGAAAGAATATCTCCTAGAGGACGTATTGTGGTTGACCGTGGGGGCATTGCCTCAACATCTCCTTGAATCGCTCCCACATCTCCACAAATGTCTCGTTAGGGAGCTGGTGATAATAAGTGATACGTTTCCTTAACTCCGTAGTCTTGGCAGGAGGGAAGAACTTAGTCATGAACAAGTCATGCAAGGCTCTGCATGTCCTTACCGATCTCGGAGGTAAGCTCTCTAGCCAGCTCGGGGCCTTACCTGCAAAAGACCATTTAAAAGCTTTAAGTTGGACATATTCTAAAGAAACATGATCAGCAGCAATGGTGTCACATAAATCAATAAAATTGTGAATATGCTCCATAGGGAACTCAGTTGGTTTTCCCTCAAACTGAGTCCTCTTAATTAAGGATATAAACTGAGATTTAATCTCAAAAGCCCTTTCTATCTAAAGAAGCACTATTGCTGATTTTGGCACCCTCAGTTCCGGATGCATATATTGTTTGGCGTTCCTTGGGATATCGTTTAGTTGCTCTTGTAAACGAGCAGTGGCGGCAATAGCAGGGTCTCGATCAGCTTGTAACGCCTCCATCTACCGTCGAACGGTGTTCATTTGCTCGGCCATCTCCTTAGGTGTAGCGGCCATTGTATGATTTTCTCTTCTCCTGCGACGAAGGACATGTTCAGGCTCAGAATAATATTCGTATTGATCAAGTTCAAGTCGGCGTCTCCCTGCTAGCATAAGCTGAGAAAACAAAAAAAAACTAAAACAAATTAGAAACAAAAACGGGCCCGGGCTATTCCCTCCCCCACGAGTAATCAAACAAACACTGTTGCTTCCCCGACAACGGTGCCAATTTGTTGAGAGGGGTTTCGATCCCCGGCAATGGCGCCAATTTTTTGGAAGGGTTTCCCGACAACAAATAAATTTGTATTCAAGACCCCGCTGTGTATAGGGAGGTCAGGATCGTCCACGGAAAGCAAGTTATGTTTGATTACTGTCCTAGAAAGCGGGAAAGTACGAAATTAAAATAAGGCAGAGAAGAAAGCAAAGACGAGGCTATGATCACTTCGGTACCTACCTTGTCAAGGTCGGTATCGATGGTGATTTTTGACTCAAACATGGAAAAACAATGCAAACACACACAGGTTCGGTACCGACCCTGTTACCTCGGTACCGATGCAAAATAGATAAGTACAAAAGTGTTTTCGAGTGAGAAAAAGATCTTGGATAAGGGTTTACCACGACATGATCATGCATTCAAGATAGTGTGAAGGATAAATAACATGCCTTGAAGATAAACCTATCAACTTTCGTTGAATTAAGCAAGCAAATCAATCGATTTTCATGAATCAATTCACTCTCCACTTATTTTTGATCCAAAGCTTGAAACTATCATTATCGAACAATATCAATATTCAAGGTTACTACTTTCTCTATCGATCAAGCAATAAACTTGAATTACTTCGGCTTTCGTCTAAGTATGAGCACAAAACAAGTAGATAACGGATAAAGGCAATCAAACATTCATCAAACATTCAATAATGCACAACTATGTCGGGTTTTCAACCCCGACCCTAGAAAAGCGAACTACTCACTCATGATTGAAATGAAACAAACAATTGGATTGAATGACAACATTGTATGAAAACAAAACAAAGGCTTACTTGAATTAAAAGTCGAAACTTGTCTTAGATTACAATCTTCTTCCCCAAGCAAACTTCAGAGGCAAACTAGAAACTAAAAACAAAGAAAAGATTGAGCCTTTCGGTTTCACGTCTCTCTCTCCCCACAAAACTAAAAAACGACCACTCAACTAGGTTAAGAACAGGGTATTTATACTAAGAGAATCTATCTATAAAGTTTCCAAAAGATAGAACTTTCCGAACTTAAGAGATTGCGAAATAAAAAGATAGAAATCTTGAAGTCAGTTCGCGCCTACCGACACAGGGGACCTCGGTGTCGACCTGTCAGGGTCGGTAGACGTCTTGCTGAACTCTACAACTTGGCTTTGTTGCACAACTCGGTACCAAACCCATAGGATCGGTATCGAGCTCGGTTTCTTGGTTTCTTTTGTACTTTGTCACAACCTCTTTTGGATTTTCCGGTATCTTCAAAGCGTCTTCTTCCTTCCTTGACTCATCCATGCTGCACCACCATCCTCTTGATCTCAACTACTTCTGAATGTTCCCTTTTTGCTTCGAAAACCTACAAAAAAACACGAAAACAGAGTAGCTTCCATACTTTTCATAAAATATATAAACTTATCCAAAAACACACAAAACAAACACTAAACTAACCCAAACTCAAACTAAACAATTAAGAAAAATACTTGAAAACAATACGAAAAACACGAACATCAAAATAGAATGACAAGAAATTAAAGAATGATCAAATAACCTGTTCAAACTGAAATTATAGTCAAGCCATATATAAAAAAAGTAAATTTAATTATTTTAAACGTAGAATAACAATATGAAGCCGAATTGCCCTTTTGTTAATAACCTAATATGCTGCTTGAGAAAAAGCCTTATTTAAGGGATTGCATCTGGTAGATAGAAGGAAGTTACACACCAATCTGTAGGTACTGTCATTGTGAACTTAGACATATGAATAATCCAATCTTGTAGCTAAACTGCTCTATTAAAAAGTAGTAGTACTATTATTAAACAAAATTTCTACTTTCCACCAAAATCCAGTAATTTAAAAGTTGAATTTAGCATGTGCATAAACCCAACTTCCGAATTTGTTATTTCCTTTCCCATTATATATTGTTCTTACTTTTTTTTATGAAGGATGGCTAAAATTTGGTATACTTTCTAAATCTTGGCCTCCCGTTTATGCTGGAAGATAAACAAGAAAAATAATCTAGCCTTCCTGCTTATGCCGGAAGATAAACAAGAAAAATACTCTAGCATTTAATAGATGGGAATCTGAGACGTGCAAATGAAACCCTAGAAATTTGTAATTTCACTTGTAACCAGAACAAATAAACCCAAAAAATTTCAGAAACCTAAGTTAATAAGTGCGAATTTAGTAGGGCGAATATGAAATTGGAACTACATAGAGGAAGTTGGATGCTCAAAGGAGGCATCGTAGGACTCTTCAAAAGCTATGCAATGGGTGAAGGCCAAAGGCGGAAGTGCAAGCGTTGAAATAGGTTATAAATAGGCTTTCAAATAGGAAAAGCAAGTGGGGAGGAGACCAGGTGGTGTGGCTAGAGACAGAAGGTGGTGTGTTCGACGACAGATTATCGGTCGATGGTGGATTTTATTATTGGAGAAGATGAGAAGAAGGGTGAGCAGGAGGCAGCGAACAAGAGAAGGGCAAAAGATCGAGAGACAGGAGAGAGGAGAATGGGAAAACAAATTAATAACTAAGGAAAAGGGAAAAAGTCTAATTTGATATTGATTTAATTTTAGAATGGGCACGGGATTTTAAGCTTTACTGTTGATAAGAGGATACTGTTCACAAGGTTTTACGCTCATTTATAGGTTTTTGATTTTGATTTGATAGTTAGTAAACTAACTGAGCTGACTAGAGTTAGAAACTAATTAACCACTAAGCTAGGCTAGCTAACTAAGCTACTATCAAGTATATACAGATATACACATATACTCATAGCCCCCACACCCCTATGTGGGACTTGATACTTTGATAGTGCTAGATTGGATAAATTTCCCCTTAGGGTTTCCATTCTCATTAATCACAATATATAGGATATAAATCCTTGTGGAGCAAGCTAGGTTACAATATAATATATACAAAGGCTATTACTCCCCCGCAGTCGAAACTGGGGGTAACCTAACCGTGAGACTGTCGCTAAAATCAAGGAATAACCGATGAGACAAACCCTTGGTGAAGATATTGGTGTACTGAAATGATGACGAGACGTGTAAGAAACGAACATGTCCAAGTGCAACATTCTCTCGAACAAAATGAATATCCAACTCAATGTGCTTGGTACGCTGATGTTGCACCGGATTGTTGACCAGATATGTAGCGGAAACATTATCAGTATAAACCAACGACACACGAGATAAAGGATAATGAAGCTCTAACAGAACATCACGAAGCCACGAGAATTCTGCAACGACATTGGCAACGCCCCGATACTCGGCTTCAGCTCTAAACAAGATATAACTGATTGGCGCTTAGCAGACCAAGAGATTAGCGTGTCATTAAGGAAGACACAATTACCCGAGGTTGAACGACGATTTTCAGGGCATCCAGCCCAGTCAGCATCAGTATATGCAACCAAAGACGGTGATGGTGAAGCCTGAATAGTGATCTCGAGTGATGCAGTGCCATGCACATACCGAATAATACGCTTAAGCACTGAAAAGTGATGCTTTCGCGGGTCATGCATAAATAGGAAAATCTACTAAACATCATAAGTAATGTCAGGACGAGTGAAAGTCAAGTACTATAATGCCCCGACAAGGCTGCTGTAAAAGGTGGGGTCAACCACAAGAGGGTCGGCCTGAGCACCAAGTTTGGTGTCGGGATCAACAAGAGTGATAGCCGGATTAATTACATGAAGACATACCAACACGCTCTACAATTTCCCGAGCATACTTGTCTTGAGAGCAAAAAAACCGGGAGGAGGTACGTTTTGCAGATACACCCAAGAAGTAAGACAGTGAACCCAAATCTGAAAATGTGAACTCACAACCAAGAAGAGAGATAATATCCTGATGAAGAGACTCAGACGAAGCAGTCAAAATAATATCGTCCACATAGAGAAGTAGATAGGATGTAGACTAACCCCGATGAAAAATAAATAATGACGTGTCACACTAGCTGGCTATACGTGAATCCAATCATGTACAAAAAGGAAGCAAATCGAGGATACCAGGCCTGGGGGCCTGTTTGAAGCCATACAACGATTTCTTCAACAGACAAACATGCTTAGGTCGTGTGGGATCCACAAAACTAGGAGGCTGAAACATGTAGACCGTGTCCTGAAGATGTCCATGAAGTAACACATTCTTGACATCAAGCTGATGAATAGGCCAAGAACAAGATACGGCCAAACGTAGGTGTTGGGACGGTGTTGGGAACTCTGGTTCCAAGCATCCGAACAACGATGCTTGTCTCCAGTTTTGATAATGACAAACGCCATATGGGAACAAACATTTTACATTCAAGTATTTCAAGGGTACACTAGGACTAACAAAGAATCTCCATGAAGGGAATGCAAAAGGAACACAAGAATAAATGATGGCAAGTTCCTATCAAAGGAACTCTGGAGAGAACAGTTCCCATCGCATGGGAACTCGCATGTGAATACAAGACCGTTTTGCGTGAAACACGGGATCCTATCTCAGACAAAACAAAGGCTCAGTCTAAGCAACAGACTGAAGCGAGTGATCCAATGGCCTGATTGACATTTGAAGTTGACTAAGTTCGAATTAAGTCACATGTGAAGATCACAAAACTTGGCATGCAAGACAAAGGGCATTTTGGATAACAAGAAAGTGAAGATTGCAGCCCAAGTTCAAATGAGTATAAAGCCAAATGAATAGTGCTTGGAAGAAGTACCTCTCGTAGAACAAAAATCCACACACAAAGAAACAAGAGAGAAAAAGTGAAGAGAAGTCTACGGCGGCGAGTGTGCGATCTCGGCGACGGTGAATCCAATTTCCCAAGAGTTAGGGAACTATGATCTCAAGGTGTAAGGTTCAATCTGTCTTATGTTTAGTTGATTTGTTTTCTTAGGAACAAGGTCGAGAACGCTTACTAGTGTTACTAGAGTTAGGAAGAACTGCTAGGATTAGAGAAGTGTAAGTCTTGCCTGTGTAACTAGGAAACAATCAATAAAAAATAAGTAGATTGTTCAAAATCTTCCAAGCGGAGGTAGAGGCTTACCCACACAACTAGTTGGTTGTTGTGGGGTTCCTCTATAAAGGAATTGTGTCTCTTACTTTCTATTTTACTTGCGAACTGTTTTACTTCCGTTGCCTTTGGAACAGCCTAACCACTAGTTCCCAAGCTCTCACTAACGCATATCGATCCAACAATTGGTATCAAAGTGGGCTCGCTCTAGATTCCAGTGTTAGTATCGCAGTTTACAGGATATCTGAGGAACTCACTCAAGTTGGACATGGAAACAACAAGCCTTCAAGGCTTATGACCAGAAGGTTCGAAAACTGGCAACGCAACATGAAGGATTGGATGCGCAACCACAACTTTCAAGCTTTGTGTGTCATCGAAGTAGGGAACTTCGAGGTAGACCCAGCCATTCGCATTGACTTCACCCAATGGGGACAAAACGAATGGAAGTGCACGGAAGCAATCTTCAAGGCCAAACAGTACCTGAAGAACGCCATGTCGGAACAAGATTGCGATAAGGTAGCAAATCTGGAAACGGAGAAGGAGATGTGGGAAGCCATCCAACAGATGCACATTAGAAACTCTGATCTCAGAGAGGTGCTCCAAATGAATGCTAGAAGGGAGTTCTTTGATGTTCATGTTTTTAGTATAGTTTTTGAGTGTTTTTCTTAGTTGTTTATCTTAGTATAGTTGAGTTTTAGTATTTGTTTTGTGTGTTTTTGGATAAGTTTACATATTTTGTGAAAAGTATGGAAGCTACTCCGTTTTCGTGTTTTTTGTATGTTTTTTAAGCAAAAAGGGAACATTTCAAGGGAGTTGAGATCGAGAGGTTGATGGTGGAAGAGAAGAGAAAAAGAAGACGCTTTGAACATCCCGACAAATCCAAAAGAAGCTATACAAAAGTACAAAGAATCAAGAACAAAGACCTCTATACCGACCATGTGGGTTCGGTACCGAGCTGTAAAGCGGAGTCCAAGTCGAAAAGTTTAGTCAATAGTCCTACCGATCATGTGCAGGTCGACACCGAGGTGACCTGTGTCGGTAGGCGACGCCGACTTCAGATTTTATATCTTTTATTTCGCAATATTTTAAGTTAAGAAAGTTTTATCTTTTGAAAACTTGATAGATAGGCTCTCTAGTACAAAACCTCTTGTTCTAACCTAGAAGAGGGCGACAATTGGGAGAGGAGAGAGAGACGCACGTTAGAGATCAAAGGATAGAATTTTCGCTTGTTTTCTAGTTCTAGTTTGAGATTACTTGGAGTTCAAGTTTGTGTTTGAAGACAAAGCTTTGATTTTAATTCAAGTAAGCCTTTGTTTTGTTTTCATTCAATGTTCTCATTCAATTCAATTTCTTGTTTTGTTTCGATTATGAGTGAGAAGTTCGCTTTTCTAGGGTCGGGGTTGAAAACCCGGCATAGTTGTGCATGATTGAATGTGTGATGAATGTTTGATTGCCTTCTATCTTTTATTTACTTGTTTTGTGCTTATACTTAGACGAAAGTCGAAGTAATTCGAGTTTATGGCTTGATCGAAAGAGAAAGTTGTAACTTTGAATGTTGATATTGTTCGATAATGAAAGTTTTGAGCTTTGGATCAAAAATAAGTAGAGAGTGAATTAATTCATGAAAATTGATTGATTTGCTTGCTTAAATCAACGAAAGTTGATAGCTTTATCCTCAAGGCATGTTATTTATCCTTCACACTATTTTGAATGCATGATTATGTCGTGGTAAACCCTTATCCTAGATCTTTTACTCCATTTGAATCACATTCGTATTACTCTATTCAGACTCGATACCGAGGGTTCCAGGTCGGTACGGAGCCTGCAGTTCGTTTGTGCTATTTGCATTGTTTGTAGTCAAAATCCAGCATCGATACTGGCCCTGACAAGGTCGGTACCGAGGTTGTCGTAGCTTTGTTTTTATTTTTCGTGTCTACTTTACTTTATTTTTGTGTTTTTTGGTTTTCTAGTATAGTAATCAAACAAAACTTGCTTCCCTTGGACGATCCTGACCTCCCTGCACTCAGCGGAGTCTTGACTACAAATTTATTTGTTGTCGAGAAACCCTTCCAAAAAATTGGGACAGTTGTCGGGGAAGCAACAGTGCTTGTTTGATTACTCGTGGGTTTGGGAATAGCCCAGCCCCGTTTTTATTTCTAATTTGTTTATATTTTTGTTTGTCTTCTCAGCTTATGCCAGCAAGGCGATGTTTACTTGAATTTGATCAATCCGATTATTATTCTGAGCCTGAACGTGTCCTTCATCGCCGAAGAAGAGAAAACTATACCATGGCTATCACACCTGAAGAGATGGCCCAAAAGATGGCTGCTCTCCGCAGACAGATGGAGGCGTTGCAAACTGAAAGAGATCAAGAAAGGGAGCAACGTACTCAACTACAGGAGCAGTTGAATACTATCCCTAGGAATGCTAAGCAATACATGCACCCGGAACTAAGGGTGCCAAAATAAGCAATAGTGCTTCCTGAGATAGAAAAGGCTTTCGAGATTAAATCTCAGTTTATATCCTTAATAAAGAGGGATCAGTTTGAGGGAAAACCAACTGAGTGTCCTATGGAGCATATTCGTAATTTTGTTGATTTATGTGACACCATTGCTGCAGATGGTGTTTCTCTTGAATATGTCCAACTTAAAGCTTTTAAATTGTCTCTTGCAGGTAAGGCCCTGAGTTGACTTGAAAGCTTACCTCCTAGATCAGTTAGGACATGGAGAACTTTGCATGACTTGTTCATGACCAAATTCTTCCCTCCTGCCAAGACTACGGAGTTAAGGAAGCGCATTACTTCTTATCACCAGCTGCCTTACGAAACATTCGTGGAGACATGGGAGCGATTCAAGGAGATGTTCAGGCAATGCCCCATCCATGGTGAACCACAATATGTCCTGCAGGAGATATTCTTTCAGGGTATAAATGCTGAGATGAAGAACCGCATCAACTTGCACACTGCCTGCGATTTTATAGAGATGGAGCCTGATGCTGGATGGGAGTTGTTGGATAAATTGACCAATTACGATGCCATGTATGGGACCCAGCAACCACCCCAGCCTCAAAAACGACTCTATGTTCTAAACAAAGATGAAGTTGATCCCGATGTTAAATATCAATTTTTACAGGATGAGATCAACCACCTAAAGAAACAGGTAAGTTTTCTGAAAAACTCTCAACCTTGTCAAGAATGCGGCTCTCAAAGCCATAGTACCTCTGCTTGCACTAACATTGAGCAGGTTAGAGCCGCTGAGACATATGGTGAAATGAATTATATGAGAGGGCAGTACAGAAACCTACCTAACAATTATGAGCGGCCAAAAAATTATCCTAGTTGGAGAGGTTACAATCAAAGTCAAAATCAAGCACCTCCACCACAAGAAAGGAAAGCTCCTCCTTACAGACCACCAGGATATCAATAGGTACCTTTATGGGTACAAGGGCTACAAGAGGGCATCCATAACAAGATTGATGGAGTCCATAGTAAGATTGATGGAGTCTGATCTGACCTAAAATGCGTACAGGTTCAATTGGGGGAAATAGAAACATGGATAAAGAGCGTAAACTCCCAACATGGCAACCTTGCAGCACAAGTTCCGAGACCTCAAGGGCAACTCTCGGGCCGCCCCAACGAGAACCCGAGAGGACAGATAGCAACCGTACACCTCCAGAGCGAAAAGACACTACCTAATCATGCTGAGGCCAAGGAAGAAGACCCCAATACCAAAGAAAATTCCCCGGCCAAGATCGATAACGAGTCAAAAAGGATCGATACCGAGTCAAACACCCTCGGTACCGATGCTCCAAAGCTCGTTGCCGACCCCAATCTTGGTAAATCCTCAACACCGAGCCACTCCCTTAGTGCAGGCTTGATACTGACCCCACCAGGGTCTGTACCGAACAATTTGTAGCACCAATCGACCCGATTGTCGATTCGGTAGCACCACCTCTCGAGCCCACTTCGGTTCTGAGATTGGTGAAGTCTCTTCCCTTCCCTACTAAGAAGTCTAAGGACTCAACAAAAGGAAAGTTTAAGCGTTTCGTTAAGATTCTTCAGGGTTTAAATATTTGTATACCATTCGCTGAGGCCCTAAGCGAAATGTCGGCTTACACCAAATTCTTGAATGACATTCTTAGCAGGAAAAGGTCGATGTCAGAGCTGACAGATGAGGTCCGATCTTTAGAGCTCGCGGAGAAGCTAGGGGACCCAGGAAAATTTACAATCACCATTGGCATTGGCACCCACAGATTCAAAGCTTTATGTGATTTAGGCACCAGTGCAAGTCTTCTGCCATTGTCAATATGGTCCAAAGCCAACATGGGACCATTAGAGCTTATTAACATGCGGCTATACATGGCGGATGGATCATGCGTCAAGCCAACAAGAGTTGTAGACGACTTTCCGGTGCAAGTGGGCAAATTCTTTGTTCCCAATGATTTTATAGTCATGGAAATGCCCGAAGATCCAGTGGTGCTTATCATTTTAGGAAGACCATTCCTCGCTACAGCCGGTGCCATAATTGACGTTAGGAGAGGACTCTTAATTATCAAAATTGGGGATGAGGTAGTGGAATTCCGGTTCAACCCTACAATGAAGGAGACCAACGAAGACGAAGTTAAGATGCTCTACACGCACAACGATTTCATTGAATGTGGAGACCCAATCGGGAGGATGATGCGGGATGATACATTCTCAGGACGAAGATGGGCCGAGATAGATACTGTAGTCTCGGTACCGAGCATATCAGCCTCAGTACCGAGTCTCTTGGAAGGCGAAGACAACTCGGTACCGACCCCCTCTGCATCGGTACCGAGCCTTTCGACCGAGTATGAAGAGATCTCGACGTTTGATTACCATGAAGAAGTCTTAAAGATGGAGCTCGAAGAGCCCATTCTTATTCCGGTTGAGCCTACCCCAACGCTCAAGCCCCTTCCAGACTCCCTCGGTATGAATTTCTTGGTCCTAACTCTACTTTTCCCGTCATCATCAATGCTAAACTCAAAGATGAGGAAGTAGAGAAGCTCCTTTTTGTGCTTAGGACATATAGAAAGGCCATAGGCTATTCCTTCGATGATACAACCGGCATATCCCCCTCACTTTGCATGCATCGGATTGACATGGAGGATAATCATAAACCCACCATAGAGCATCAACATAGGTTAAACCATAATATGAAAGAGGTGGTTAAAAAGGAAATCATAAAACTACTTGATGCTGGGATCATATTTCCTATATTGGACAGCCAATGGGTTAGTCCGGTCCATGTAGTCCCTAAAAAAGGGGGAATAACCGTTATTGAAAATTATAAGGGAGAGCTAATCCCCACTAGAACCACAACTAGTTGGAGGATGTGCATAGATTATAGGAAGCTCAATAGTGCTACTAGGAAAGATCATTTTCCGCTTCCTTTTATTGATCAAGGGTTGGAACGCTTAGCCCAGCATGATTATTTTTGTTACTTAGATGGCTATAGCGGGTTTTGGCAGATTCCCATTCATCTTGATGATCAGGAGAAGACAACCTTTATATATCCCTATGAGACTTTTGCATATAGGAGAATGCCATTTGGGCTTTGTAATGCCCCTGCCACCTTCCAAAGGTGCATGATGGCTATTTTTTATGACATGATAGAGGACATTGTAGAGGTCTTTATGGATTATTTTTCTGTGTATGGTTCTTCCTTTGATATTTGTCTTGCTAATCTTGCATGTGTACTTAAAAGATGTGAAGAAACCAACCTTGTGCTTAATTGAGAAAAATGTCATTTTATGGTTCAAGAAGAGATTGTACTAGGACACCTCGTCTCAAAAAGAGGGATAGAAGTAGACAAAGCTAGAATTGAGCTTATTGAAAAACTACCTCCTCCCTCTTCTGTCAAAGACGTTAGGAGTTTTGTAGGGCATGTTGTCTTCTATAGACGTTTTATCCAAGATTTTTCTAAGATAGCTAAACCATTGACTAACCTACTGATGAAAGATGTAGTGTTTGAGTTGTCTGTAGAATGTCTTGAAACTTTCACATGTTAAGAGAAGCCCTTGTTTCCGCCCCTATTATACAATCCCCAGATTGGACCTTGTCCTTTGAGATTATGTGTGACGCCAGTGACTATGCTGTTGGTGCATTGTTAGAACAACGAAAGTACAAAAAGCTCCACGCCATCTATTATGCTAATAAGAGGCTTGATGAGGCACAGAGTAAGTATACTATGACGGAGAAGGAATTCCTCGTCGTGGTATTTGCTTTCGAAAAATTCCGTTCCTATCTTGTTGGTTCATAAGTGATAATTTATACTGACCATGAGGCAGTTAGATATCTAATGGCTAAAAAGGATGCCAAACCTAGGCTACTCCGTTGGATGCTCTTATTGCAGGAATTTGATCATGAGATCGAAGATAAAAAAAAGGAGCAGAAAACTTGGTGGTAGATCACTTATCTAGGTTTCCAGTTGAACACATCACCAATTGCAACAATGCAGTGCCAACCAATGACTCCAGACCGGACGAACACCTCATGCTGAAGAGGTAAAAAACGACGGAACACTCGTTACCGACACTAATAGGGTCAGTACCGAGCCATCACAGAGGCTAGAGGGTGTCGATCACATCAGTACCAAATCAGGGCACCTCGATATCATAACCGAAGAGCTCGATACCGAGCCACAAGAGGTCGTTACCGATGGGAACAAAGAAGCTTTAAGGTCGATACCGACCCAACCAGTCTTGGTAACGACCTAGCCAAGTACGTCTTCTCAACCCAAATTCATTACTTTTAATTCAAATCCTTCTTCACCTCTTGCTTCTACTTCTTTTCAATCTATTCATGCTATTAAAGGGTGAAAAGCCCCTTGGTTGCGAATTTTGCTAACTACATTGTATGAGGCGTAATTCTCGAGGGATTGACACTGCAAAAGAAAAAGAAATTTCTACATGATGTTAAACAGTACTATTGGGATGACCCTTACTTGTTCAAGCAAGGAAGTGATCACCTCTTTAGGTGTTGTATTCTAGAAGAAGAGATAGAGAGTGTGATACGTC
The DNA here is from genome assembly GCA_964016875.1 of Fallopia convolvulus. NCBI lineage: Eukaryota > Viridiplantae > Streptophyta > Magnoliopsida > Caryophyllales > Polygonaceae > Fallopia > Fallopia convolvulus. The sequence continues at coordinate 46,942,450 of OZ024719.1, read as the reverse complement.
AATGTCACACACTTCCCACCGTTGGCCATGCAAAAGGATTCAAAACCACGACGAAGATTCTTCAAAGTGGTCTCTATTGGCCACCTATTTTCAAAGATGTACAAAATTTTGTGACTTCATGTGATGAATGCCAAAGCTCTGGCAACATCACTTGGAGACATGAGAACCCGCTAACAGGGATACTAGAGGTTGAATTATTCGACGTGTGGGGCATAGACTTTATGAGACCTTTCCCTTCATCGGGCCCCTACAAGTATATCCTGGTAGCGGTTGATTATGCCTCTAAGTGGGTGGAGGTTGTTGCTACAAGGACCAATGATGCTAAAACCGTGGCAAAGTTTATTAAGTCTAACATTTTTCCCAGGTTCGGAGTGCCAAGAGTCCTCATTAGTGATGGTGGATCACATTTCATAGGGCGGAGTTTTGAAGCACTTTTGGCTAAGTATGGGGTATCACACCAGGTGGCAATACCATATCATCCTCAAACTAGTGGCCAAGTTGAAGTTTCAAACAGGCAAATCAAGAGCATCCTAGAAAAGACGGTTTCCCGCTCAAGGAACGATTGGTCATCTAAGCTGGATGATGCTCTATGGGCTTATAGGACGGCGTACAAGACACCCCTGCGCACCATTCCATACAATCTAGTGTACGACAAGGCGTGCCATTTGTCGGTCGAGATGGATCACAAGGCATTATGGGCTCTCAAAGAGCTCAATATGGACCTCGACGCAGCTGGAGCAAAAAGATTCATGGATTTGAAATCACTAGAGGAGTTGAGGCTAAAGGCGTACGAGAACGCCGAGATCTACAAAGAGCGTACGAAGAGATGAAATGACCAGAAATTGGTGCCCAAAACTTATGAAGTTGGTGACAAGGTATTTCTTTTTAACTCTAGACTCCGCTTATTTCCAGGGAAGCTAAGGACGAGATGGAGTGGGACATTTGTGGTTCACCACATATATCCACATGGAGTAGTGGATCTAGTAGATAACAATACAACCATCTTCAAAGTCAATGGACACAGATTGAAGAAGTTCTATGGGCAAACCGACCCGGAAGAAGAGATTAGAGCCACATGGGCTCTCACATCGTCGAACTAGCTAAGGTAAGTTCATCGGGCTAACGACGTTAAAAATAGCGCTTACGGGAGGCAACCCGGTTTAGTTTTTTCTTGTTATAGTCCTTTTTGTTAGCTTTCTTTTGAGTTTTTTTAGTAGAATAGAAGTTTGCGGAATAGAATATTTTAGGCTAACATGTCACAGAAGTCGGGTCGATAACAACGCTGGAAAAATAGTCGTACCAGGCTCGGTACCAAGCTGTGATGGTCGGTACCGACCTGTGATAAAACCCAGATTCAAGAGCGCGGCACAAGTAAGTGCTCTTTTTAACCTAGAAACTCCTTCTTCTTGCCTTTCTTTTCCACGCCGCCTTTACCTAAGTTCTAAACGCTCTCAAGCCACAAGTCTCACACCAATCCTCACAAATCCATCAAGATCTAGCCACACATCTCACCCCTTATTCCACGCATTCCACTTGATCCATTAAAGTCAAATCTCGCACCCTCATTCGATACCGAGCAAAACCTTCGGTTTGTTCGTTACCAAACCCCCACCCTCGCTACTCTTGCAATTCAATTTTCGGTTCTCAAATTCACAAATCTACGGTATGATTTATTGACCCTAAACACTTTTCTTGAAGATTCATGATAATTTTGGGTAGTTTTCCTACCTAGATCTATGTATAATCTGAGATTGCATGTTCCTATTATCATCATGCCTCTTTTCCTTCATATTGGTGCTTAATCTTTATGATTTCCATTTCTTCATGCTTGATTTCAATGCCTTTTGATTTTAAAAGCATGAAGTAACATGTTCTTGATATTGAAGGATTTTCACCATGACTTTCTGGAAATTTTAGCATGATTGAGTAGGGCTTTGAGTAAGTATGGGGTTGCTAGAACTAGATTTTTTGGTTTTTATGAGGAATCTTGCTTGAAATGTGCTTATTTTAAAAAATTCGGGGTTTAGAGATTCGGAAACCCTTGCGCAATATTTTGATACATGCTCGATACGACTTGCACAGGTCGGTACTGACCTGTCACTCGCTCAGAAACAAACTGAACTTAGAGACCTCGATACCGACCCTTCATCATTTCTTGTACACTCCAAAATTGGATTTGAGTTACCCCGAAAAGGGCTTTTCCGATTAAAAACTTCTCCCCTTCTTCAGGCTCGGTACCGAGGTCGTGCGAGGCTATTTTTAAATACGAGTATAGGGTTTCCTTGGTGTTAATTTGCATGAATCTATTTTACCTAACTTTTATGGCATTTCAGGTACTAAATGGCGAGTTCAAGTAGAGCTAACTCAAGGGCAGGCAAGAAAAGGAGGACCCATAGATCTCCATCTCCACCGAGAATGGATGATGTCATATTGTCGTCTAGGGATCAACTGTCAATCTACAATTCTGTCCTTGAAAAGCCTTATCTCACAAGATGGTTTTCAAGGTCAAGTGCAATGTCCTCAGGCATTTATGAAGATGTAAAGCATGCCTTCTCTATCCTCGGTGTGCCACACCTCCTCAAAAAGGAAGACGTCCCTCACTATCCGGCTCTCACCTTGGAGTTTGTAACTACTCTCCACACCAACTTCAAGTCCAAAACATCTCCTGGGAGGATCAAGTTCAGGTTAGGAAATACAGACCATGATTTCAACATGGAAGAGTTCAACCAACTTCTCGAATTTCTTAACCATTCCCGAGACTACAAAGCACCGGACGACTTTAAAGTCACGGATACTTGGGGCTACATTTCTGGAGAAGTTAATCCTACCGCACCTGCACTTCCGGGGGAACATATTATCAACCCCATTTTCCGGATCATTCTCAGAGTTTTGGGTGCAACCATTTGGCCCAAAAAGGAGCTCTCTAGGCCGACAAGGACGGAGGTTGGATGCCTCCGTACCATTCTCTTTGAAGACCCTACTCCTATGAATTTGGGGTATGAATGGTTGAAGTATGTAGAGGAAAATGGGGCCACTTCACAAGGAGTTTATTGTGGCAACTTGGTAAGTCTCTTGGCAATAGCTCTCACCGTCGACCTCTCACGCTACGGTGCATACTGTCCACAGAAGATGAACTCGAACTACTGGTTGTCTTCTAGTACTTTTCAGAGACACGAGAAGGGAGTCACTACCTTGGTTCATGGATAGACCGTGGTAGTCACTCGAGACAAGTTGGAGTTGTTACATGTGCCCAATTGGTTTGAAGTATGGACGTCTCAACCATTCCCCCTGGCCAAGAAGCCTCAAGATGAACTATCATTGCGGATATCCGAGATGAGGTATGAGCGAGAGGAGGCTTCCATGGAGGAGGATGAGCCAGCCCCTGCAGAAGGGATCGGTACTGAGGACCACCAAGTCGGTAACGAGGTCCATGAACATACTGCCAACCTCTGTACCTAGCATCCTGGCCTCGGTACCGAGTACTTTGAGGCTAGCACCGAGGTGTTTCACTTTGACACCGAGCCTGCTCATCCCCCTACCGGGCCTCCATCATTCGGTGTAGTGCCATATGCCCCCTTTGTCTAGCACACCCACTACTAGCAGTCGCCTCACGTCGATTACTCTGGATCAGATGCTCCTCCTCAGTGGGCACAAGATTTGTCATCCCAGATGCAGCAGCTGAATTTACAACATTCTCAGCTCCACCAATAGATGAATCATAGGAAAGATGTCTATTTAGCTCGCATGGCACTTGAGGATGCACGACAACGAATGGCTGACGCTCGCTGGAGGACGATGGAGCAGCGCGTTACAGTTGAGGATGAGCGTTGGCGGACAACGATTGAGTTTATGCGCAATTTTGAGCACTACTTCCCACTACCACCCCAATGATGATCTCCCTTCAAGAATGTTTTCCTTGACTACAAATTTATTTATGAGTCATTCTTTTCCCTATCTTTTCTTATGCTTTGCTTTATTTTTTACTGTGGGGACACTGTAATGTTTAAGTATGGGGTATGGAGGGAAAGAAAACTTGTTTGTTTTTATGTGTTTTCATGTTCTTGCTTTAGTTTGTTTTTCTAATACTTATTGCACATGTTTTCGTTTTCTTATAATAAAAAAAATTGAAAATTTTGAAAAAAATTTAAAAAATATTTTTAGAACAGATAAGTACCCATGATCTTATGGTTTTATGATTGCTTCTACTTTGCATGACCATGTAATTTCCTTTTAGCATGTTTTTGATAGTATAGTCTGAGTCTCATGATGAAATTGTTTTTATGGTGAAATAGCATATGATGATACTGAGCATGCATAACTGTTAGCATGAGTAGTTGCAATCCAACAAAAATGACCTTGTAAGCTCTTATTTTTAGCCTTGATTTTTCATGTGTGATTTACTCTCTATATGTGTATTATCTCTTGGAATTGTGATGGTTATCTATTTCTCAAGACCTATATAAGATTTTTAGTTCATTACTTGTGAAAATCATATGATAAAGAACTTATTTTTTTCATAAGCCCTATTAATCCATATCCACCCTTACATTATCGTTGTTTTTGGTAACCAATTTGAGCCTCAAGCCTTTTTATTTTTTGCTCCACAAAATTATCCCTAGACAATATAAGCTTGACCTTATCCGGGGATTAGGACTTAGATGGAGAGGAATTGTTTTTGTTGAGTGCAAAGATATTTGTTGGTTCAAAAATAAGGGTTTGGTTGGGGTAGATTGGTGATGTCGCACTTTTTAGTTGGTTTTTATGGGTAATTTTCTAGCTAGGTTGAGTCTTTTCTAGGTCTATTGTGTTGTTTTGCATATAATTCCGACCCTCTTTGGAGACTTGGAGTCGTTTGTGCTTGTTTGTTATTTTTGTAGGTATTTGAAGCGTTGAGGAGGAGATATCCAGAGTTTTTCAAGCTTTCTAGGAGGTGGCGTTAGAGTTGTCTTTTGGTGATGTTGATAAAGGGCGAGAGTCGGTGCAATTGAAGGTTTGATGATTCCAAAGTGAAGTTTGCAAGATGAAGGTGCTTTAAAAGGAGCTAAAGGAAGTCTTAGAAGGCCAAGAGCGATTAAAGAAGGAACATTGAAGATGAACCAAGCTTTGGAGCAAGTTTTGAGCGAAGAAGTGAAGAAACCAAGTGCTGATGAGGTCGGTGACGACCCACTCTGGGTCGGTACCGAGCACCTCCGTGTCTAAGCGGAAATAAACTTGCGCCTTAAGTTAGGTTTTAGTAAATGTTTTATTTATGGGCTTTTTTTTAGATAGAATTTAGTTTCTTTATGAAGACATTCCTACCACTATGTAAGGTTCTTTTAGGGTTAAATTTTTGGGGGACGCTTTTGGAGAGACGGAACGAGTTGACAAGTTAATTTTCTAAGGTTAACTCTTATTCCAAGCTCTTGGACAATTTTAAGAGAGACTTGGAGGTTTGCTTGAGATTTGTAAGTTGTCTTTTCAATTGAAGTTTGTTTGGTTTTGAATTATGTCTTCTATTTTATTTATGGTTGTTGGTTGTGCCATGGATCGTGAGTAGTTTATTTTTCTATGGTCGGGGTGAAACCCGACGAGTTATGCATGATTAAAGCATGAATCTTTGAATAAACCATTCTTTTTTAATCTCCATCCTTTATCCTCTTGTTTGTTATCAATTCCTTGATGAAAGTTAATGAATGTTCATGTTTATAATTGAATCGAAAGATTAAATTATGAATTTTGGATAATATTTGGGTTGAAACGAAAGTTAAAACCTTTAGAAAACAAGTAGGGTTGCAAGTTTAGATCTTTACGAAAGTTAGGATTTATGCTTGATTATTCATGACGAAAGTCATTCATGAGATTATTTTTGGTTGATTTTGGTTCATGTTTGCATGCATAGCTTGTTGTGGTGAATCCTTTGGTCTAGATCTCTTTTAATTTAATTTTTCGAAGTTTATTTGTTACCCGGATAGGTCGGTGATGACCCCCTTTAGGTCGGTACCGCACTCCCAGTCCTTCCCAGTTTTTTCGGTAGTTTTGTGTCATGTGTAGGTCGTCTCCGACCTGGTGTGGGTCGGTGCCGAGCACCTGCTGCGTGTGTTTTGCTTTGTTTTGTTTTAATTTTAGTAGGATTAATAGCTAGACTTAGATAATTCTAATTCTTGTGGGTGAACCTGACTCCCCTGTACTCAGCGGGGTCTTGATATAAATTTATTTGTTGTCAAGAAACCCTCCCAACAATTGGAAGTCTCTTGTTTCAACTTTGTAAAAAGATCACTTGGTTAGAAGAATGCACAAAGGAATTTTAGCTCGATATCGGCCTATGTGGGCTCGGTACCGAGGTTCTCAAAAAGGAATCCAAAGAAGAGAGTTGCAGCTGGATACCGACCCTTTCAGGTCAGTAACGAGGCTTACCATGAGGAAAAATAAGGAAGAAAATGCAGAAAAAGAGGTTAAAAGAAAAAGAGTGTGCATCTTGTTTTAGAGAGTTTGGTATATTCTTATGAGAGTTTTGGTATATGTGAGTTCTTAGGAGTCGTTATTCCCGAATATTATTAGCACCACATGACCAATTTCCACGCCTTATTGTTATTACCAAGCCCCATTACAACCCGACAAAATGGAAACTTCTATGAAGTTTTTCGTTGAGCTTAAGTTCTCTTGATGATTTTTGCTTGTTTTGAAAAATCTTTGGTGGAGAGTTGGGTGATATAAGTTCCAATTTCTATGAGTTTTTGCATATAAGATTGAGTTGAGAGATGAATTTATAAACCCAAACACATGAGAGACGAGTGAAACACATTATCCTTGGTGAGGTTAGATTGTGATTGCTCATGTCTATTAGTTGCATATATATATATATATATATATATATATATATATATATATATATATATATATATATATATATATATATGCGATGACGTTAAGAGTCATTTTGCTATTTTTTCTATCCTTTTTAGATAAGGGCTATTACTTGATGAGCATGTTGATTGGTTTTGGTCTATGTCTAGTGATTGCTTGAGGACAAGCCAGCTTAAGTATAGAGTATTATGATGTTCATGTTTTTAGTATAGTTTTTGAGTGTTTTTCTTAGTTGTTTAGCTTACTATAGTTGAGTTTTAGTATTTGTTTAGGGTGTTTTTGGATAAGTTTATATATTTTGTGAAAAGTATGAAAGCTACTTCGTTTTCGTGTTTTTTGTATGTTTTTGAAGCAAAAAGGGAACATTCTGAGGGATTTGAGATCGAGAGGTTGATGGTGGAGCATGGTGGAAGAGAAGAGAAAGAAGACGCTTTGAACATCCCGACAAATCCAAAAAAAGCTATGCAAAAGTACAAAGAATTAAGAACAAAGACCTCAATACCGACCCAGTGGGTTCGGTACCGAGATGTGCAGCGGAGTCCAAGTCGAAAAGTTTAGTCAATAGTCCTACCGACCCTATGCAGGTCGACACCGAGGTGACCTGTGTCAGTAGGCGGCGCCGATTTCAGATTTTATATCTTTTATTTCGCAATCTTTTAAGTTAGGAATGTTTTATCTTTAGGAAACTTGATAGATAGGCTCTCTAGTATAAATACCCCTTGTTCTAACCTATAAGGGGGGCGGCAATTGGGAGAGGAGAGAGAGAGACGCACGTTAGAGATCAAAGGATAGAATTTTCTCTTGTTTTCTAGTTCTAGTTTAAGATTACTTGGAGTTCTGATCGCTCTCGGATGCGAGGGTCAAGAGATACAATTTATAACCCGACCCCGTTGTAGTACGTGGTGGGTGTCGAACACTCGGGAAGTCTACTCGATCGATGTGCCTAGATACTAGGAAGCTAGAAAGGAGAGCATAAAACAAAGGAAAACAAAGAAAACAGTCGGGACCGACACTGAGGTCACGTCGGGCCCGAGGTTGGCGACAAGAGGAAGTCGGGACCGACACTGGGTAAGTCGGGCCCGAGGTAGCTGGGGATGTCGAACTCAAAGATTTTAAAAGTAGATCTTGGGCTTTTGGGTTCCTTCCCTAGTAGATTAAGGCTTTTCCACCCCAATTCAGGCAATGAGTGATGATCGGACTAGGATCGAGTGCTTTCGCCCTCGTTCCAACCACATCTACACCTCGATCCATGGGGAAATCCCCTTCGAAGCAAGGTCTTGAGATTGACACATGTTCACTTTCGCTACTTTGCCAATCTCAAGCCTTGATTCCCAACTTTCGCAAGGAATTGTAACTCTATGTAGAGTGGGTTCCTTAGATCAAATACTCAAGGCTATGGAATTGGGGTTTCTAGCCTAAACCTAGCTAGGGTTTTCCCCCATAACCCAAGATCAAGGAGATCTACTCCATGTGACAAGCAAAGAAAGCAATCAAATCAAAAGAGAAAGCAATCATTATAATCAATCTCAAAACAAAGCAAGGTTTCATTCAAATCCAAAGCAATCCACAAATTCAAATCAAGGGTTTTCAAATCCACAAGATCAAAGCAAATCAAAGCTAAACAATCAACAAAACCTATCAAGCCTTCCTCTCTCTTGGCCGATTCTCTCTCTCTTCCTCCTCTTCTCCTTCCTCCTTGCTCTCCAAGTATCCTATTGGCTCCCTTGGAACCCCCCTTTTTGTGTGTGTGTGAGGGAACCCTTTCTTAGAAGACAAGAGGGCCTTTTATAGATTAGATGAAGGGTAAAAGTGGAAGTCCACAAATTCGTGCCTTGGAGCCCAAGTAGTTCGGTGACCGACTCGGACCGACATGGAGGAACCTCGGGCCCGAGGTACTGTGCAACTCGGTCCGAGGTTGGAGACTTCAAAGTCGGGCCCGATGTGGTTGCAACTCGGTCCTGACCTCGTTCCACCTTCTTCTTAGTTGGCTTCTCTTGTTCTTCTTCATGGCTTGCTTCTCTCTTTCCCGCTTTAGCTCGGCCTTTGCTCCATGTCTCGACCCTCCTTCAAATTGATCCTCGATTCATGCCAAATTACCTACAAAACACATAAAAGGTGCGTAGTCTCCGAATCTCATAGAAATGCGGGAACTAGGCTAAAAAGGAACAAAGCGCACAAGAAAAGGGGAAAAAGAAACATATTTACAAAGGAAGTCACATATGAAAACACCACCAAATAGAGAGACATCAAAATACCCCATACTTAAACTTGCTTGTCCTCAAGCAATAACAATGTAAGCAAGACCGAAACATAATCTTCAAGTAAAGCCTCGTATGAAAACACATTTTAAGCACAAGTGATCGATATTCAAGCAAGATTACATCATCACATATGATTAAGTGTTCCAAGGAATAAAGTCAATGCAACTAAGCCTCACTTTAGGGATATGTGAATGTGTATCACTCATCATGTGTTTGGGTTTAGCAATGAACACTCAAGCTCAAAAATCATGCAAGTAAGGACTTTACTATTGAAGCTAATATCACCAATTCCTCCACCTAGAGATGCCTAATGCAAAGTACACAAAGAATTTCGAACTTGGCTCAATGGAGGTCCTCAAAGAGGTTCCATTCGGCCGGGTTGTAATGGGGCTTTTGGTATTTCTCAAGGTGGGAATTATTTGGTCTTGTGGTGCTTACAATGGGGATTGAACAACCTAAACTCTCACCAACTTCACCAAATTCCACAATTACTTTCACACTCACCCAAAAGACTTAACATTTTCCTTTCAACCCAAAATTTCACTTAACATTCCACTTCATCTTTGCTCTTATGCTTTTTGTTGGATTTTCAATACTTTCTACATTTGGACCGACTTTCTTATGACATCGGGCCCGATGTTGCTTGTAACTTGGTCGGACCATTTTCTTCACTTAAGCTCTTTGCTTTCATTCCACTTTACATTTCCAACATTTTCTTTCTTCCTTTTCTTTCTTTTTTTTTATATACAACAAAGATGCACTACCCACATGATTCATAACACCATTCTTTGCCCTTAAACCCAAGAGAATCTCAACTCTTCAAATACAATCCAAACCTCTCTTCTAAAGTCCAATCCCATAAGGGTCAAGTCATATAAGGCTAGGAATAATATTTTTGAGGAGTTTCAAACAAAGGCTTAGGCTAGAACGGGGCTACAATCAAAGGATTAACTTCATGGTAGGATATGGAACATTTATGTGACTAGAAGAATAAAGTTCAAAATCAATGTGACCATGCTAGGACAATTCTCATGACGGTCTTGGAAAATAGATAAACACCGCAATAGCAAGTTTTACTAAGCATGAATGAGCTAATTACACAAGAAAAATGAGGGATATGCAAATATGATCAAGCATCCCTAAAATGGCCAAAAATCAATCTCACAAGGGTCACTCATACTTAGTTGCATAAGAACTCATCCTAGAACTCACATGCTCAATAAAACAAGCAAGGTATCATGATCATATCAAAAGCAACATCATTTTAGAGGCTAAACTATCCAAAAATATGCAAAGGAATTTACATGCTCACATCATCATTAGCTTTTATTTTGGCAATCTAAGATGGGAATTTCTAGTCCAAAACCTACAAAACACAAAATCTTTTTGTTGTTTTTAACACAATTTTTCAATTTTTTTATGGATTTTTTTTGCAAAAATTTCTCTAAAACCAAAAACTAATCCATTCAAGACCAAATTAATCATCCATGTCTTTCCTCAAACCACTAAGCAAACATCCCAAATACAAACTAGAAACACAAACTAAATATCCTCAAAATAATAAACAAACATAAACAAGTGAAATCATGAACACACTTACCCCCACCCCATACTTACAATTTTTGATGTCCCCATCAAACAAGGAAATCAAAACTTAAAAGCAAGAGAGAAGAGTATGAAAAGCTCACAATTTCTTATTCTTCAATGGCATGTATAGGATCAATCGGCGAGGACGAGAGCCCATGAGGATCTAACTTCTTCGTTTGGACCGTCCTTGTCATAGAACTTCTTCACTCGATGACCATTCACTTTGAAAATATGTCCTTGTTCATCAACCAAGTCCACCGCACCATGAGCATAGATACGGTGGACCACAAATGGTCCGCTCCACCTAGTCCTTAACTTCCCGGGGAAAAGTTTAAGCCTTGAATTGAAAAGGAGAACCTTGTCACCGGTTTGGTAGGTCTTTGGAATTAACTTCCTATCATGCCACTTCTTGGTCTTCTCTTTGTATAGCTTGGAGTTCTCATAGGCCTTCAACCTCAATTCCCCCAACTCATGAAGTTCTAGAAACCTTTTCTCACCGGCCAAGTTGATATCCCAATTCATCTCTTTGAGTGCCCATTTCGCCTTGTGCTCAAGCTCTACCGGAAGATGACATGCCTTGCCATAAACTAGATTGAAGGGTGTAGTTCCCAAAGGTGTCTTGAAGGCGGTTCTATAAGCCCATAGTGCATCATCGAGCTTAGAGGCCCAATCTTTCCTTGATCGAGATACGGTCTTCTCCAAGATAGCCTTGATTTGACGGTTTGACACCTCGATTTGCCCGCTTGTTTGAGGATGATAAGGAGTAGCAACTCGATGAGACACCCCATACTTAATCAACACATTTTCGAAGCACCTCTCAATGAAATGAGGTCCGCCATCACTTATGAGAACCCTAGGCACACCAAACCTTGCAAAAATGTTGCTTTTCAAAAACTTCATCACCACCTTAGCATCATTGGTTCTTGTTGGTATGGCCTCCACCCATTTTGAAACATAGTCCACGGTTACCAAGATGTACTTGTAAGGCCCCGATGTGGGAAATGGTCCCATGAAGTCAATACCCCATACATCAAATAACTCAACTTCTAGAATGCCAGTTTGAGGAGTCTCATTCCTCCTTGATAGGTTCCCCTCTCTTTGGCACTCCTCACACTTCCTCACATAATCATGCACATCCTTAAACATGGTTGGCCAATAATAACCACATTGAAGAATTTTTGAGGTGGTTTTGGAACTCTTAGCGTGACCTCCCGTAGGCAAGGAGTGGCAATGGTGAATTATGCTCTCAACCTCTTCACTTGACACACACCGTCTATAGATTTGATCACGCCCTTCCTTGTAGAGATATGGATCATCCCAAAAGTATTGTCTAGCATCATGTAAGAATTTCTTCCTAGCTTGATAAGACAAATTTGGTGGGATCACTCCCCCTACGGCAAAGTTAGCAAAATCAGCAAACCTAGGGGAAACCCCTTGTCTTACGGCACTAATAGACAGAAAGTCAGTGGGAGAGAAAGAATCAATCAATTGAGAACGAGAAGAATGGAAATCGAGCTAGGAAACTTACTTTCTTCCACGGACCGACATTGAAGTATACCGGGCCCGACATGGTTGGACGCCGGTCCAGCTTCGCAGACACATAGGTCACTCGGGCCCGATGTTGAAGTCCTCGGTCCCGACTCACTCGCACTTGCCTTGCCTTCGGTCCAATGTTCTGAACCTCGGGCCCGACGTACTTGGTTCGTCGATCCACCCTTCCTTTCCTCCTTTCCGCTCATGACAACTTCATCTGCTCTTGAATCATCTATAGTCATACCATCCTCCATCTCCAACATGTACTCGATGGGCAAACGGGATAGATGATCCGCTACCACATTTTCCGTACCGGTTTTGTCCTTGATCTCATGGTCAAACTCTTGGAGAAGGAGCATCCACCTTAGAAGCCTCGGCTTTGCATCTTTCTTCTTCATGAGGTATTTGATTGCCGCATGGTCTGTGAAGACTACCACCTTTGATCCCACAAGATATGAACGGAATTTCTCAAATGCAAACACTATCGCAAGAAACTCTTTCTCCGTTGTTGTGTAATTGCACTGAGTTTCATCCAAATTTTTGCTTGCGTAGTAGATGGCATGCAACTTTCCATCCTTCCTTTTCCCAAGGACGACCCCTACGGCGAAATCACTAGCATCACACATCACCTCGAATGGAAGATTCCAATTGGGTGCCGCCATTATTGGAGCCGAGATCAAGGCATCTCTCAACCTACAAAAAGAACTCATGCAATCCTCGGAAAATAGAAAGGGCACATCCTTCATCAAGAGGTTAGACAATGGTTTTGCAATTTTAGAAAAATCCTTGATGAACCGTCTATAAAATTCTGCATGACCTAAGAAACTCCTAACATCACGAACACAAGAGGGGGGAGGTAGTCTTTCAATTATTTCAACTTTAGCTCTATCTACCTCTATCCCCCTACTAGAAACTAGGTGTCCTAGTACTATGCCCTCCTTCACCATAAAGTGGCATTTTTCCCAATTAAGCACAAAGCTAGTCTCCTCACATCTAGTCAAAACCTTGTCTAAGTTAGCTAAGCAAACATCAAATGAGGAACCGTAGACGGAGAAATCATCCATAAACACTTCTACTATATCCTCAACCATATCGGAGAAGATGGACATCATGCATCTTTGAAATGTTGCCGGCGCATTACATAAACCAAAAGGCATGCGTCTATAGGCAAAAGTCCCATAAGGACATGTGAATGTCGTCTTCTCTTGATCATCGGGATGAATAGGGATTTGCCAAAACCCGCTATACCCGTCAAGGTAGCAAAAATATTCATGTTGTGCTAATCTCTCTAGGACTTGGTCTATGAAAGGAAGAGGAAAATGGTCTTTGCGAGTGCCGATATTAAGCTTACGGTAATCAATACACATACGCCATTTTGTTGTGGTTCTCATAGGTATCATTTCTCCCTTTTCATTTTGCACAACGGTGAGACCTCCTTTCTTAGGAACTACATGCACGGGACTCACATACTTGCTATCGGAAATTGGGAAGATAATTCCCGCATCCAACATCCTAAGTATTTCACTCTTTACCACTTCTTTCATGTTAGGATTTAATCTTCTTTGGGGTTCAATAGTGGGTTTATGGTTATCCTCCATATAAATCCTATGCATGCAAATTGAGGGAGAGATTCCCTTTAGTTCCTCTAGTGAATACCCTAAAGCTCCTCTATGTTTTCTTAGAACCTTCAACAACTTAGACTCCTCCTCATCATTCAAGTTGGCATTTATGATTACGGGTAAAGAAGAGTTGGGACCAAGAAATGCGTACCTCAAATCTTTTGGAAGCTCCTTGAGTTCTTGAGATGGTTCCGGTGGTGCTTGAACTTCTTCTTTCTCGGCCTTGAACACCTCCAAGTAAGACATCCTTTCCTCCAATTGCTCATGCTCAATCATATTGAGGGCTAGACCTTGGCGCTCTATCTCAATTTCTCTAGGTGGTGGGGTGGCTTTCAACCTAAGCTCCCTTGGCCTTGACTTCTTAGAAATGGCTTCCCATTGCAATCCAAGAGGAACTTGGATCATCTTAGCTTCCTTATGTACGGTCCCTTTTGAAGTTGGCCTAAAGAAAAACTCAATTTCTCTTCCTCCAATGTCAAGAGACAAGTGGCCCTTCTTTACATCAATGATTGCCCCAACCGTAGCAAGGAAAGGTCTCCCTAGTATGATCGGTTCACCCGGCACTTCTATCATGTCTACTACAACAAAGTCGATTGGGACATAGTGGCCTTCAATGCAAACGGGATAATCCTCGACGATACCAATTGGTTCGATGGACGACCCATCCGCTATCGTTAACCTCATGTTGACCGGAGCTATGAGACCCATAGATGTGGATTTCCATATGGTGTAAGGAATGATGCTCGTGCTTGCTCCAAGATCACACAAGGCTTGGAAATTTTGAGACCCCACACCAATGGTTATAGCAAAACGACCGGGATCTCCTAGCTTTTGTGGTAACTCCAAGGTCTTGACTTCATCTTGCATTTCCACTATGGACCTCTTCTTGCTCAAAATCTCCCTTAAAAACTTGGCATAAGATGGCATCTCACTCAATGCGTCGGTGAACGAGATGGAGATGTTCAAGCCTTGCAAGAGTTTGAGAAACCTCTTGAACTTGTTCTCAACAACATCTTTCGGCTTCTTCGAGGGATATGGAAGAATTGTTGCACCTTGAATCTTGCTTGGATCAACTTCTTTGGACTTCCCCGCTTCATTTGCAACACTTCCTGGTTGGACCGACTTGGGCACCATATCGGGCCCGATGTTGTGAATCTCGGTCCTGGGCAGAGGGGTCGGATCGAGGTCTGTGTACGTCGGTCCCGAGTTGCTCTCAACCTCGGTCCGTGGTGAAGGAGTCGATCTTCTTGCTGGGTCGACTTCGGGGAACTTCGGACTCGACTTGCTGGGTAAGTTGGTCCGACTCTCTTCACTCTTCTTAGGCACGTGTGGCTCGGGTAGGTTTCGGCCACTTCTCAATCCAATTGCCCGGACTTCATTTTGATTGTTTTGAGCTCGAGGGTTCTCCTCGGGTCGGCCCAGAAGTCTTCCATTCTCTCTTGGGGCTTGAGTCGCAATTTGAGCAAATTGATTGTCGACTTGCCTCCTCCATGCACCAAACTCATTGAATTGGGTCCTCATCTCCTTGAACCCATCTCTCATCTCTTGAGCAAATGTTTGTAACTCATTGAATCCCGGTGGTCTATATGGTGGTGGTGGCGCCCTTGGCTCGTTTTGGTTGAAGTTGTTGTTGTAGCTTTGAGCTTGACCGTTGTTCCACCGGCCATTGCCACCATTGTTGAAGTTGCCTCTTCCACCGAAATTTCCTCGAACATAGTTTGCCTCCTCAATTCGCTCGGCCAAGCGCACTTGGCTCTCATTCGGAAAAACTTGTGTAGCATGTGCAAAGGATCCACACTCCTCACAAGCTCTAGCATTTTGCTTGTAGTAGTGGACTTGCCTCTTAAGCTTGCTCACTTCACCTTCAAGGAATTGGAGCTTCACATCCCTATCAATGTCTTCTCCCTTTGGATCATATAACTTCCTTGCACCTTCACCTTGAACCTTCACCTCCTTTCTAGCTTGACTCACCCCATACATGGCCTCATAATCGGATAGCTTGTCAAGTAGCTCCCAAGCTTGATCCGGTGTCAAGTCTATGAACCCACAATCGGTGTGGAGATTGAGCTTGTCCTTCGTTACCGGATTGATGCCTTGGAAAAAGATGTCTTGAAGCACATATGGTTGTTGGCCATGAGTAGGACATTGGCGCAACATCTCCTTGAAACGGTCCCATGCTTCGAAGAGAGGCTCATTCGGACCTTGTTGAAAGCTTGCAATCTTCCTTCTCAACTCGGTTGTCTTTGAGGGCGGGAAGAACTTCATCAAGAAAGCGTCATAGAGTGTCTTCCAAGTTGTGATTGAACTAGGAGCTTGGCTCTCGAGCCAATGTGTGGTCTTGCCCCCAAGTGACCATTTGAACGCCTTTAGAAGCACATACTCCAATGTCTCCTCATCGGTAGAGATCGTCTCACACAAGTCCACAAAGCGTTTGACGTGCTCTATGGGACACTCATGTGGACGGCCCTCGAATTGATCTCGCTTGATGAGGGAGATGAATTGCGTCTTGATCTCAAAATTCTTGGCAACCTCGGGAAGCACAATAGCCGGCTCGGGTACCCTCAACTCCGGATGCATGTATTGGCGTGCATTCCGGGGTAGAGCGTTGAGTTGAGCCTCGGCTCTCATCCGTTGCTCCCGTTCTCTTCTTGCCACCTCCTCTTGATTGTCCCTCTCAAGTTGCAATCTAGCCATTTCGGCCCTAAGTTGAGCCAACTCCTCATCAACATGGAGAGCTTGATTCGCCATCCTTTTCCTTCTTCGGGCTTCCTTGAGAATACTTTCCGGATCACTCACAAACTCAAGCTCAAGTGTTCCTCGGGAGGAACGAGCTAGCATACACCTATGAAACAAAAACACAAACCAAAACAAATCAAAAACAAACAAAGGGTTTGGGCTATTCCCTCACCCAAATCACTACCAAAACACAAGAAACTCACCAAATTGGCACTCAATGCACTTAGACTTCCCCGGCAACGGCGCCAATCTTTTGATCGCTCTCGGATGCGAGGGTCAAGAGATACAATTTATAACCCGACCCCGTTGTAGTACGTGGTGGGTGTCGAACACTCGGGAAGTCTACTCGATCGATGTGCCTAGATACTAGGAAGCTAGAAAGGAGAGCATAAAACAAAGGAAAACAAAGAAAACAGTCGGGACCGACACTGAGGTCACGTCGGGCCCGAGGTTGGCGACAAGAGGAAGTCGGGACCGACACTGGGTAAGTCGGGCCCGAGGTAGCTGGGGATGTCGAACTCAAAGATTTTAAAAGTAGATCTTGGGCTTTTGGGTTCCTTCCCTAGTAGATTAAGGCTTTTCCACCCCAATTCAGGCAATGAGTGATGATCGGACTAGGATCGAGTGCTTTCGCCCTCGTTCCAACCACATCTACACCTCGATCCATG
The DNA here is from genome assembly GCA_964016875.1 of Fallopia convolvulus. Taxonomy (NCBI): domain Eukaryota; kingdom Viridiplantae; phylum Streptophyta; class Magnoliopsida; order Caryophyllales; family Polygonaceae; genus Fallopia; species Fallopia convolvulus. Next base: position 46,925,203 of record OZ024719.1, on the reverse strand, counting down.
GGGAAATCCCCTTCGAAGCAAGGTCTTGAGATTGACACATGTTCACTTTCACTACTTTGCCAATCTCAAGCCTTGATTCCCAACTTTCGCAAGGAATTGTAGCTCCATGTAGAGTGGGTTCCTTAGATCAAACACTCAAGGCTATGGAATTGGGGTTTCTAGCCTAAACCTAGCTAGGGTTTTCCCCCATAACCCAAGATCAAGGAGATCTACTCCATGTGACAAGCAAAGAAAGCAATCAAATCAAAAGAGAAAGCAATCATCATAATCAATCTCAAAACAAAGCAAGGTTTCATTCAAATCCAAAGCAATCCACAAATTCAAATCAAGGGTTTTCAAATCCACAAGATCAAAGCAAATCAAAGCTAAACAATCAACAAAACCTATCAAGCCGTCCTCTCTCTTGGCCGATTCTCTCTCTCTTCCTCCTCTTCTCCTTCCTCCTTGCTCTCCAAGTATCCTCTTGGCTCCCTTGGAACCCCCCTTTTTGTGTGTGTGTGAGGGAACCCTTTCTTAGAAGACAAGAGGGCCTTTTATAGATTAGATGAAGGGCAAAAGTGGAAGTCCACAAATTCGTGCCTTGGAGCCCAAGTAGTTCGGTGACCGACTCGGACCGACACGGAGGAACCTCGGGCCCGAGGTACTGTGCAAATCGGTCCGAGGTTGGAGACTTCAAAGTCGGGCCCGATGTGGTTGCAACTCGGTCCTGACCTCGTTCCACCTTCTTCTTAGTTGGCTTCTCTTGTTCTTCTTCATGGCTTGCTTCTCTCTTTCCCGCTTTAGCTCGGCCTTTGCTCCATGTCTCGACCCTCCTTCAAATTGATCCTCGATTCATGCCAAATTACCTACAAAACACATAAAAGGTGCGTAGTCTCCGAATCTCATAGAAATGCGCGAACTAGGCTAAAAAGGAACAAAGCGCACAAGAAAAGGGGAAAAAGAAACATATTTACAAAGGAAATCACATATGAAAACACCACCAAATAGAGAGACATCAAGTTCAAGTTTGTGTTTGAAGACAAAGTTTCGATTTTAATTCAAGTAAGCCTTTGTTTTGTTTTCATTCAATGTTCTCATTCAATTCAATTGTTTGTTTTGTTTCGATTATGGGTGAGTAGTTCACTTTTATAGGGTCGGGGTTGAAAACCCGGCATAGTTGTGCATGATTGAATGTGTGATGAATGTTTGATTGGCTTCTATCTTTTATTTACTTGTTTTGTGCTTATACTTAGATGAAAGTAGAAGTAATTTGAGATAATGGCTTGATCGAAAGAGAAAGTTGTAACTTTGAATGTTGATATTGTTCGATAATGATAGTTTCGAGCTTTGAATCAAAAATAAGTAGAAAGTGAATTAGTTCATGAAAATTGATTGATTTGCTTGCTTAAATCAACTAAAGTTGATAGCTTTATCCGCAAGGCATGTTATTTATCCTTCACACTATTTTGAATACATGATTATGTCGTGGTAAACCCTTATCCTAGATCTTTTTCTCCATTTGAATCACATTCGTATTACTCTGTTCAAACTCGACACAGAGGGTTCCAGCTCGGTACCGAGCCTGCAGTTCGTTCGTGCTAGTTGCATTGTTTGTAGTCGAAATCCAACATCGATACCGACCTTGACAAGGTCAGTACCGAGGTTGTTGTAGCTTTGTTTTTATTGACAAGGTCGATACCAACATTCTTTAACTTCCGAATGGAGATGGGAGAATCAGTCCACAGTTACCAGTCTCGCTTTGAGGCCCTATGTACCAAGCTCACTGGACTTGGGATCACTAAGGAGGAGATCACCGACAAGATGAAAGTCCAACAGCTCTTCAACGACCTAATTGGTGAATGGGACAACGAGAGGACCATTTTCAAAGAAAATCATGAGAACAGGAACCTCATGCTTCACCAAGTCATTGGGAAGTTGGTGGGACATGAGAAAATAAAGCAAGATGACAAGGAGCAAGAAAGGGCACATAAAGGAATTGCCCTAAAATTGGAAAAGATGCTCAAATATGTTCAGGAGCAACACGAGGAATCTGAAGAAGAATATGAGGAACTCGTCCTTGTCACAAAGGCTCTTCGATCCTTCTACAAAAAAAAATTTAAAAAGGGATATGGGAACTCGCAAAGGGATCAGAATTCCCAAAGACGGCCCACGGAAAAGGACCTCACTGACGTCACCTGTTACAAGTGCTACAAGAAGGGGCACTTCGCCAAAGATTGCCCACAGGGAAATGATGACAAAAAAACAAGGGAAGAAGGCCTACATCGCCACTTGGAACGACGACGAGAAATAAGAAATGAAGATCCCGAATCTTCGACACACCCAAACATGTGTGCAGTGGCCATAAGGGAGACCACTGGGAAACAATCCAGTGAGGTAACCACTGACACTATTCTTGAGTCCTTATCTAGCTATGAGAAACCTAAGTTATTGAAGTTGCTCTCTAGCCTTGTTAAGGATACCATAAAATTGCAAAAAAAGCTAGATGACTCGGAACACACAAATGCTGAGTTAGATGGTCTTGAATCCTATTCCAATTGTGTGAAACTGATTGATAAGCTTCAGTCTTACCTGGCCCACATAGTGGCCCTTGAGGATGAGATTAGGACTCTAGAGAGTGACAAAAATGAGTTCCTACAAAAGTTGAGCAAGGGAAATGTGAGTCCTGAAGCCTCAAGTTCCCAAACCAAATTTGTTCCAGTCAAACATGGGATTGGATACAAGTCTGAGTGCTCAAAGAATTGGAAGTCTCCTCTAAATGAACAGGAGATAAATGAGTGTAGGGCCCTAGAACTCCAATGTGAAAAACAAAAGAATGCCCATCTAGAAGAAAAAAATACATGTCTTGGAGAGTGGGGTAAGTGGAGAGAAGGACTACTACACTGGGAAAACTGAGAACAAACTCTATGTCCAAATAGCCAAGGGAAACGGGTCAAGGGTCTACAACAAAGAAACCATGGATAGGAACAGGATACAAAGACCTCATCCCAAGTACTACTTAGGTGAGTACTACAAAACCTGCTGGAATTGTGGTGCACATGGGAACTACAAGGAAAGTTGTCCCAAAAGGGAAGCTCAAGCTCAAAAGATTCACGGGTATTGGAACAGGCAAAAACAACAACAAACCTGCTAGAGGTTCCACTCATGGGAACCAACATAGGAACTCCACCTATCACTCTAGGAACTCTCGTGATGTCAATATTACTGATTATGTTATGTTTGAGACTATCTTTCCTTATAAGGGACCAGGCAAGAGTCATCTTGCTTGGGTCACCAAAAACTAACTCTCCTTGTAGGTGGCAGTGAGGGGGAACAGCACATGGGTCATTGATAGTGGCTGTTCAAATCATATGACTGGGAACAAAGACAATCTCACTTCACTCCACACGAAAGCCGAAGGAGGTCATGTGTCCTTTGGCAACAAAAATAAAAGAGAAATCATAGGAATAGGAGAAGTACTACTCAACAAGTCAATCAAGATCAGTAATGTCAACTTGGTAAAGGATCTGGGATACAACCTCTTGAGTGTGTCTCAGATATGTGATCAAGAGAACAATGTTGTCACCTTCGACTCAGAGGAATGCTTGGTCATCAACAAGAAAACCAACAAAATCATCCTAATTAAGAGGAAGGAGGTCCAACAATTTCTATGTGGTGGACACGGACTTTGAACCACCAAGGAAGTTGTTCCTTGCAAGCTCCCATGATGACACAGAACTCTGGCACAATAGGCTAGGTCATGCAGGCATAAATCAAGGCTTGAAGCTATACCTACAAGACCTGGTCATTGGTCTTCCACGAATCAACATTGAGGGAGCCAAGTTGTGTGAAACATGTATTCGTGGAAAGCAAACCAGGAGTTCCTTCAAGCCAAAGAAGGTGGTAAGCACAACAAGGCCCTTGGAACTAATTCACATGGATCTCTGTGGCCCCATGGAAACGGCCAACTACGGCGGTAAAAGCTACATGTATGTGTTAATTGATGATTTTTCAAGATTTACATGGGTTATTTTCTTGAGATCCAAGTCGGATGCATTCAAGGAGTTTGAGCCCTTCATCAAGAGAATGGAAGTTAGCATGGGATTGAAGCACAAGTCTCTCAAATCTGACCATAGAACTGAGTTCAAGAACTCAGAGTTCCTAAAGTTTTGTAACAACAATGGTGTTTCTCACAACTTCTCGGCCCCACATACACCCCAACAAAATGGAGTTGTGGAAAGAAAGAACAGAACCCTAGAAGACATGGCTCGCACCATGATGCTTGAGAGTGGAGTTCCCAAAGTTTCTAGCCCGAGGCAATCTCCACAGCTACATACATCCTATATCGAGCAATGATCCGTCCCATGATCAAAAAGACCTCTTATGAGTTGATCAAGGGAAAAAAGCCCAACATTTCTCATCTCATGACCTTTGGCTGCAAATGCTTTGTTCACAACAACGACAAAGACAACCTTGAAGATGAGCAATTCCCAGACCATGTCTACTTCTTGGAGAGGGCCTTGTATGATCTTAAGCAAGCTCCCAGGGCATGGTACGACAGGTTTGCTCAATTCCTCCTGTCTCATGGATACCTTCGCGGTTCCATAGACAAAACTCTTTTCATCAAAAAGGAATTAAAATATATTTTAATAGTTCAAGTATATGTTGATGATATTGTTTTTGGCGCTACTAATGAGCTTCTTTTTGAAACGTTTAAGAATTTGATGAGTAGCGAGTTCGAGATGAGTCTCATAAGGGAACTGTCGTTCTTCTTGGGACTTCAAATATCTCAAACCAAGGAAGGAACAAGGATCCATCAAACAAAATTACATTAGAGAGGTGCTAGCGAAGTATGGGACGGAACACTCCAGGCCCGTCGACACTCCCATCTCACCAAACTCAAGGCGCAATGCAGACGAAACATGTATTAGTGTGGAACAAAGGAACTTTCGAGGTATGATTGGGTCCCTTTTCTACTTAACTGCCAGTAGACCTGATATCATGTTTTCAATGTGCCTATGTGTGCGTTTTCATGCTAACCCCAAGGAATCACACCTGAAAGAGGTGAAGAGAATTTTCAAGTATCTCAAAGGGAATGACAACTTGTGCCTTTGGTATCCAAGGAACAGTTCCCTTGAGCTCGTTGCATACTCAAATGCGGATTTTGTTGGGCACTTGGTTGATCGAAAGAGCACCTCTGGAATGGCCCAGTTCCTAGGGTCATGCCTAGTTTGATTGGGATCAAAGAAGCAAAACTTCGTGGACCTTTCCACAATAGAAGTGGAATACGTGGCTGCCGCCTCATGTTGTTCCCAGGTTCTATGGCTTAAGTACAAACTTCAACATTACGGTATGTCTTTTGGCCCAGTTCCCATAAGATGCGATAATACAAGTTCCATTAACATTTCTAAGAATCTTGTGCATCATTCACGTACTAAGTATATAGACATTAGGCATCATTTCCTACATGATAATGTGGAACATGGGAACATCTCTATGGAACACTGTAGAACTGAAGAGAAAATTGCGGACATTCTCACTAAAGCTTTAGACAGACGTCCCTACTAGCGTCTTCGGATGCTTCTAGGGATGATAACTTTAAACTGAACAAGTCCCTGTTTGTTATTCCCTCAATGCTTGGCTAGTTTATCTTGAAATGCATGATAGGGAACACTAGGAATAATTGCTTTCATTTTGCCATATTACTAGTCTAGAGCTTTTGATGTACAAGTTGGAACTTCATTTCTTTTGGCCCAAAATGATCAACCAGAGTTCCCTTAACCCTTATTACAAGCCACTATGATGGTTGATCATAAAACCAACCCTTAGCCGTGAACCAGACAAACGCTTCTCATGAGCCCATCTACTTGTCCCTTTATCGAGTTGTAATTGTTTGGTTCCCTTTTAAGTTCCCTAGCCTCACAAGGTTTTGAGTGTGAGTTTCCCTGACCAGTTCACTCAACCTGACCTTTCAAAGATCATTGGAACTGGCTTGCAAAATGATCACGAGCAACAAAGCACTGGTACTTTTGGGTAGTTGGAACGCCACTCGGGAAGTGGGAAATTGTGTCAGAATTCGAAGCGTCAAGAGCCAAGCATTTGAACCGCTCGATGTGACGTCCCATGGGCTTAATGACGCATGTCCCAAGCGTGCTAAAGAAGTTTAAACGGCTCTCCGCTCTCATTGGTCGACGGTTGAAGTTGAAAAAGACCTTTACCCTTTTACCCCCTATCTTCTTCCCACTTAAAAGACCAAACTTTGCCCTTTTTGGGACCTTGTTCAACCTTCGCCCTCTGCAACTCTTTTTCTTTGAAATCCCTTTCCTAATCCAGAAAAACTCCAAACCTTTTCCTTCCCTAATTTTTCATGGCACCCACTCACCCAGACCACCACATTTGTGAGTGGATCAACAACAATCCAAAATCTCTCTTTGCTTTCATGCTCAGAGAAGTCGATAACGAACCAGATCCGGCCACTAGAGAAAAACTCTACAAAGGCCTCCATGACTACGTTCGCCCCCACCTCCACAAACAAAAAACCGGGTCCTCGCTTCTCGAATTAGAGATCTTAAGATCCTCTTCCATTCTTCCAGCAGCGCAACCCCTTGCGCTTCCATCCACCACCTCCCAATCTCCTCGCATCCCTCTCACCATCTCTTCCCCACAACCACCCTCCTCCACCGGAACCACTATCGTCGATAGTTTCGGCCCCGATTCCCCGGAATCCAAACAAAAATCCAAAAAGAAAAAAGACCAAAAATCCTCTTCTTCCGATCTTCCCAAGAAGAAGAAGAAGAAATCCATTCTTGCCATGGATGAGGTCCTCAATCTCTCTCGTCCTTCTTCCTATGCTCCCTCCGCACCACTACCACCACAACCCCCTTCTCGTCCCCTTCTTACGCTCCACCACCTCCTATTCTACCCTCCACTCTTCCTCCTTCGGGTTCTAGGATCCCTGATGAGGTATTTTCGGTGGTCGTTAATACCTATCAAAGAAACCTAACTTAACCAACTCAATAGAGTGGTAAGCAAGGGTCGATCCCACAGAGACTCTTGTATTTGTGTTATTACTTGTATGCCAAGTAACCAAGGGGGGGTTGTAATTGTAAATTCTAACGTACTATGCAAGAATAAAACTAACTATGAATGCAAGGATGATTGAGTTTAACAAATATGAGAAAAGCGTGTTCAACTAATTAGATCCATCATGATATTGCTTTATTGATCATCGATTCTCTTAATTCTCTTCTCACTTGAACAATCTATTGTGGATAATGATCCTACTAAGGACTAAAACCCAAACTTCATATTTAGTTGATAGAACTACCAATCTAACAACCCTAATTATCTAACAACCTAAAAGACCTTCTAGATTCAATTAAATAACAACATGACGATTCAAGTTATCAATAGAAACAAACACTTAGAGCAACCAGACATCTAACTGACTTGTGAATTTATTCCCTAGTTTAACCAATTTGTCCAACCGGTACTAAATTAGTTAAAGTCTACTCTTGATCAAATTAACTCTAACCGGTAATTAATCAGATTCAGTTTTAACTAGAAATTCAATTAGGTGATCAATCTAACAAAACCCTAGTTTAGATTCAATAAAGCACAGGGAATAATTTCTATTCAAGTTTGTTGAAAATCAATTAAATCTCACAACTATACACAAATCATGACTTCAATAATTTGTCAAACACAAGGAAAATTAGCAATGCATAATTGAAATTAAAATCAAACTCACAAAGGTTCAAAGGTTCTTCCTTGAGAGAAAACCCTAGCCTCCAAAAGTTGATCAAAAGTTTCTCTTAAAAAAAACTAACATAAGGTTTTTATATGTCTTCCAAATAATCCTCAAAAGATCTATCTTTAAGCTATACTCGGATATGATATAACCTTAGGCCCGAAGATCAAGCCCAAATGTCGGACTATGATGTCCGCGTGAAATTCCCGATTGCGCGGGATCGTATAATTGCACGGCCGAGCAATGTTCCATCCCGCGCAATCACCCCTCATTTGGGATTGCTCGGGATAGGGTGCTGAATTGCGCGGCCGCGCTTTTAGCAGTCATCCCGCGCAATTGCCTCGGTTCAGCATTCAGGCGTCACTTCAGAGGCTGTTTTGACCCACATAGAATTGGAATTTGGACTCGGAGTAAAAATATGAATTGTAGCTCTTTGAATTAGCTTTCCATTGATACCAAATTTAGCCTCATATGAGAACTATAGCTCCCAAACCAAGCATTGCAAGATAGAGGTGTCGAAACAAGAACTCCAATGCATAGCCCGGGTTTAAGCGTTCTTTTCACACAAGCTCTTGGGCATTAACTCTTCTAATCTTCACTTGTATCACTATAAGCTTCATCAAACTCCACCACAATTATCTAAGATCCATCCCATCCATGCTTGTTTACCTAAAGATCTGCAAAACCGAACAAAACAAGCGCAACTACCCGAAAACACAAGATCCTAGAAACTAAACTAAAACCAACTAAAACTAACTAAAACTTATGCAAAATAAACATACATATGCATCCTAAACACTACCTAAATGCAAGCTATCCCTCAATCACAAAATCCTCCTCCACCACCTCCCTCTTCCAACCCTAATCCCATCTTTGGGAACCTTAGTCCCAGAAATCCCATCGACCCACTCCCTTCTTCTCTAAACACCAAAATCCCTACACCACCAACCTCCCCTAAAGCCAAATCCCCCACTCCTCCTCAGGTCCCCTCTCCCTCACTTCAAAAATCCCCTCCACCCACCACCACATAAATCTCCTCCTCCCCCTCCCTGGCTAAGCACAACATCAACCTCGACTTGGACGAGGACTCTCTGCCCATTGTCGAAGTTGCTCGCCACAAAGCTGCAATAACGGCTCCCATTGTCATGGGAACCGCTGAAGAAATTGCTCGCCTCGAACCTATAGAGGCTGAGCTTACGGACATCATCCACTGGCCTTCCTCCTCCAAGCGCCCAACCGAAATAGGCACCCATAACGAAGAACTGGATATTGAGGAGGACAACGCCCACAAGGATGGGGCTCCAGCACATGTTGATGATGTTGGCACAAGTCAAGGTCATCCAGGAAAAGATGACGAAGAGGACATGGGCTTGTCCTCCGACTCTGACGGGAAATCGGATGGCGATGCCGCCACCGAGGTTCTCGACGATGAGGGGCTTGCCAGGGAACACGCCCAGGCTTTAGCTGAGGAGCAACAAGAAGACCGTCAAATGGTGGTGTTGGAGGGTGCTCCCAAGGAAAATGAGCCTCTCCTTCTGCTGAAGTCTGCTCCTACTCCTCCAAAGAAGAGGAAGGCGGTTTCCAAGGATTCCAATAACAAAAAAGGCAAGGGAACTGCTTCAAAGAAGGTTCCCATCACTGAGGACTGCAAGCTTATTCCTCCCCTCATCCTCACCGAGTCCCAACTCATGGAACAAGGGCTCGGGGAACTCTGGGAACTCATCAAGGCCTAGGAATGGGAACAGGTGTGCGACGCTGCTGTGACCGTCGACCCTGCACAGGTGCGCCTCTTCTACAACAACTTCGTCATCCATGACGAGGCCACCAAGGGAACTCTCTCCCTCCAAGGAGATGACTACGTCTTCACCGCCTCCTCGATTCGTTGCCAGCTTTAATGTCCCTATCAAGGGCCTGGACTCTGTTCCCATCAAGAACAGGGGGGAATTTAACAAGGACGTGATCTATAATGACGTCTATGAAGGTCGTGTTCCGGAAAGAGGGACCCCTACTCACAAGTAGGGGTGTCCAAAATTAACAGAAACCAAAAAACCGAACCGAAACCGAAAAAATCTGACATTTTTTGGTTAACCGAACCGGTTTTTTTTATGATTTTGGTTTTGTTAACCGAACCGATATGTTTTGCGGTTGTACGGGTCGGTTTCGGTTTGGCATATTGACATTCTCGGTTAACCAAAAAACCGAAATATATTTTTTATTTTTTAAAACAAAACCTTAAATATACTTTGGCTTGATGGAATTTCACTGTTATTTGAAAATTTTGACATTATAGATGATTACCCATAACATTATTTTTTAATATCGCTATTAATTACTTAATTATGCATAATTTTCAAATATTTTTAACTAAAAGATGGCTATATATATGATATACACATTGTGTGGATAATTTAAAGCATATCAATCACGTAAAACTAGTAGTAATTTTGAATTCCTAACCAAAGGTCATATTTTTATATAAAATTAATAATTTTATTGTTATTTAATTGTATAATTATAATTTAGAAATTACATAAACGGTTAATGCTTAACCGAGAAAAACGAACTGAAAATACGATTAACCGATCGCCGGTTAACCGAGATTAACGGTTCGGTTACGGTTAATGATTTTAACTAACCGAAATCATGGTTAACCTATCTTCGGTTAACCGAAATCACGGTTAACCGGGTTTGGACACCCCTACTCATAACCTCTCCCTCATCGGCAAACTGGCTCTCTAGTTTATTATAACGATTGTGATCCCTCGGCAAGAGAATCATCATCAACTAAAGATCTAGGACGCCATTCTTCTCTACCACTTCCTCCACATAATGCCCATCAACCTCCCCTGCATCATATTCGGGCATATGGAAAAGTGCATGGCCTCCACCTCCCATTCCTTGTCGTATGATGGCCTGGTCAAAAAGCTCATGGTCAAGGAAGGCCTTAATGATGCCACGAATGAAGAAGTGACCATCGGAAGGGAACTGGACCATTTCGTGGTCCAGAAAATGCGTCATTTTAAGCAATCCGAGGATCAAGGGACTCTCCCCTCTGGTGACAGCTCAAGTGTTGGGAACACTAGGGTACTTATGCACATGCCGGCAACTCTCGACAACATCTTGTCAGTTATGACTCAACTTCGTGATCACTTGATAACCAAGGCCCCATGATCTTTCCCTTCTATCTTCTTTAGCTTATTTTTCCCCTACAAAATGTAACGGTTCCTATATTGTACATCTTTTGCTTAAGTAATGAATTGGCTCTTAGTATGCTAGGAACAGAGAAGTGTAAGTCTTGCCTATGTAACTAGGGAACAATCAATAAAAAATAAAAATAAGTAGATCGTTCAAAATCCTCCAAGCGGAGGTAGAGGTTTACCCACACAACTAGTTGGTTGTTGTGGGGTTCCTCTATAAAGGAATTGTGTCTCTTACTTTCTATTTCTACATGCGAACTGTTTTACTTCCGCTGCCTTGAGTGCCTAACCACTAGTTCCCAAGCTCTCACTAACGCATATCAATCCAACAGTAGGACAGTCCAAATAGTCGTCGGTTTAACCACTAGGCTAAACGTCTCACCACAATCAACACCCGCCTCCTGAGATCGGCCATTAGAAACAAGGTAAGCCTTATAGTGCTCAAGAAAACCATCAACACGAAACTTATGTGAGAATAGCCACATACACCTCACAACATTGGCCTCGGAAGGCCTAGGAACTAACACCCAAGTCCCTTTACTAATAAGAGCCCGAAATTCATCGATCTTGGCGGCATACCAATTTGGATCCTGGAGGGCAGTCTTATGAGAGTTTGGTAGTGGGGAGAGTGATGGGTTTTTGGAAGAGGTGACATGGAGATCAAAGAGCTATCGGGGCCGTAAGATTCCGGCTTTGGCTCGAGTATCATGGATATGGTAAGCGATTGGGAGGCTGGGGGTGGCGGCGCAGACGGGCCAGTCAGCGTAGTGAGAAGTGAGGAAGGTGGTGAGGCCAGTGGTGGCAACAAGGTGGGGCTGGGAGGGGCGAGAGTTCTCGAACGAGACACATCGGCCAGAAGAACCTCTTCATAACATAGTCTGTATTGGGGGTGTAGTTCGCTAAAGTATCTCAATACTCGAGTCATGACTCACGTACGCCTCGCTTTACATTGGAGAAGGACATTTGTGCACTCTAACTAAGTGCAAATGGAATCCAGTTGTTGGTCAATGATCATGGATGAAATAGGCCCTCTTATCTTGGCAACACCGATTGCAAATGGAGTTATCGACAATAGTTTAGGTCGATTAAAAGTTACCAACTTGATTGTGAAAAGATTTGAAACTAAAATAAGATAAGTGCGATAGGCACATTAATGTACCCGAATAGTTAGTCAATTCGATAACCATTTTTTATCTCAACTATGAAGGATTCTAAATCAGACTTTGATTAAGTCAATCTGATTAGTCGTCGAACTTTTTCGAAATATTGTGATTATTATAAGTTTCCAACAATTCCTCATATCCATTATGGAACCACAAGTTGTGGTGTCCTATCTTTTGAATATGCATGCCTCATTCTTATCTTCTATGAGACTACTAATTGTTGGATCATCGACCGGTTATTATTCGGATTTCGATCTCAATATGTTTAGTCACTAACATAAGAACAAATCAATTTCCCCACTTGCTTAGTCTTTCATTACACTAACCCAACTGCCTTCTTCCCTTGCATGGTTGAACCTGAACGATTTCCAAAAGTTGTACCTGAACGAAGCTAATTAATTTGATTGCTTATGATTCTTAATAAATTCCAATCAATTTTATGTTGTTGAACAATATTAAAAAATGTTACTTCAGCATAATATGTTTAATCACTAACATAAGAACCAATCAATTTTATGCTGAAGGAGCATTTTTTGACCTTGTGATTGTTTTTTGCAATTTGTGCAGAATAGATTGGACTTCATGCCTTGAGATTATTTTAGTAGAATTTTGCGATTTCTTGGACTCAGCACGTAAAGAAGCTAATTCATTTACAATTAATGACAAATTTCTTATCTCCCTTTTTTATTTACGTAAAAGCACTAAGTAAGCATGATTCACGGACAATAATAGTTGAAGTATGGGAAGATTTTGTCTGGTGACGTTGTAGTTGGTAAAAAGAGACCATGATGGCTCTATGTTTGGTTGATAATTAGAAGAGATCTAAGCCATGATTTTTTCTAGTTCAATAACCTTAAAAGAATGCTAACAATGGTGAGAAATGCAAGTAAAAAGAACTCAAAATTTTTTAGAGAAAAAACAAGATTGTGGTACTTGTGGCCAAGTAATTTCAGGCCACCTATATTAAACAGTTTTTATCTTTAATTTTTCAATGTGATTGTAATTATTCTTCCGCACACTCTTTTTCATAGGCAATTGGCCTGATTCAGTTGACATTTAATTTCATGTTTTATGATCTAGCCAATTATTACTTGACATTATCTTAATTAAGGTTGCAAGTCCACTAACCAAAAGTCAAATATAGATTGAATATGTTGGAAATTGTTTGTATGACACACTGTGTCATGACACAATGAATATAATAATAATTAAAGAAGAGAGAGAAGAGAAAAAGTAGAAAAAGTAGAAGAGAGAGAAGAGAAAAAGTGGAAAAAGTAGAAAAAGTAGGTAGTAATGACGTTTTTTAATTTGTTTTTTTTTTCAGCTAAGGGTACACCAAACCTATAGGGTCGGATTTAGGTTTGTATCACAGATGGGCTATTTTGTATGGGCTTTAGGTTATTGGGCTTAGGTAAAATCAAATGGGCTTACATTATGAATAAATAATGGTCCTAATCAATAATAGTATATGGGCTTATATTTTACTATCAGAAATAGTATATGGGCTAATATAACATATAATCCAAATTCATTAAGTTAACTTATATCATATATTCAGATCTATATCAAACTCGAGTACAATATCAAAACTCGATGAAGAAAATCCAGATCTGAGAAAGGGTGGAGCACTCGGGTAAGCGGTTGTCGTCGCCGGCTACGATGGACGAGGGGTCGATTCATGCTCTTATCTCAAGCTGGTCGTCATCTTCGATCCCGTCACTCACTCTATTGTGTAGATATTGATAAGAGGTGCTGGGAGAAAGGACACAAATCTGGGTTATTCATAATCGATGAAATCCCGGTATCATCCCCTCCATTCTTATGTGATAAATTTTGTAGTGAATTTTTTTTTCTATGAATTGAACAATAAGTTGTTTTTGAATTCAATTCGATGATGTCTGCTAGCATATTTTTTCGAATTTGAATTTATAATTGCCAAATGGTTTTTTCTCGATAGATTGTGTTTGGGGATAATGAAATTGCAATTTTCCTGGTTTTTCTGGTACTTAAAGAAGATAAAATACAAAAAGAAAGGAAACGAGAGAGAAAATCAGATGGATTAGGGTCAATTGATGAATCATGATTTGGAATTGGATGTTTAAGTTGCTGGTCTTTATGAATTGAGGGAATACAGTTTGCAGTGTTGATGTCTTGTGCTTGATCACATCCTTTTTTGCCTTGTTGAAACATGATGAGAAAACAAATGCAATAAGAGAGTTATTAGTTGTAGTGATGATTTTGTGTGCCATTAGGAGTAGTTTTTGTACCTCAAGTTTTAAGAAATATGCAATCAAATTTCATAGTTCTATTTGGTGTAGATCTCATGCAATGGTATTAGTGATATGGCATTGTATGTATATGTTTACCATTGGCAAAAAACAAGTTTGACACTAACACATAATTGTCAACAAGAGTAAATTTCCTTGTAGTTTTTCCTTGCTTGAGAATCATCTCAAGCACCAGAAATCAAAAGGTGTTATTTGTGTTTATCAAACACATGAAATCAAAAGAAAATGCAGCATAACATAGCAAATTAGAATCACAAGCAATATGCATAGCCAAAAAGCAGCATAAATTATAACCATAAAAGGGTTGTTACTGCCCATATAGTAGTATCACACAAAACCTTGAAATTGTCTTCTTCCCAACCACCATTGTTTCATCAAAAACTTCCTCCCAGCAAAACGAGCAAAAAAAAAAGTCTTCCATCCATCCAAACAACCATCAAAGTCTTCAAAACAACCTTTAGAGATATAAGCAAAAGAACTTAAAACCGACAACACCAACACCTTACCTTTTCCTCTTCAACATCTTCTTCTCCTTTGTGGCCTCCTCAAGCTTCAGCACCTCGTCCCTCATGTAGGCTCTCAAATACTTCTCCACTGCACGGTGCATGGCCTTCCTTTTCTCAGTTATCTCCTATCCCGTGCCATTGGAGATTTGTGAAGCGTGTTGGAGGAGCTCTCTGACATTGTAGGATTGCTTCTTCCTACCCAGACAGTAGGGGCATTGAAGGGAGCCATTTTTCTTCCTCAATTTATCCTGTGCTTGAACAAGTCTGTTGTAAGGTCCGTCGGGCTTGTCAACATATTCATCAATATCCGATTCATCTATGTCAGTTGATTCAGATTGAACGTCGTCGAGGTCCTCCCCTGCCTTGGACATCTCCTCTTGAGCCTGGGCTAGCTTTTCCTGGGCCTGGGCCAGCTTCTCTTGTGCCTTGAGCATCTCATCGTTTCCCTGGGCCAACTCTGCCTTTGCTTGGGCCAGATCCGCATGTGCCTTCAACATCTAAACATTTGTGTGTACATACATCAAATTAGTAAAGCAGGGACTAAAGAATGAAAGGTTTATAAAAACAATTGCCCAATATATCAAAAATTGACCCAAATTTTTTCTTATTTAGAAAAAAACACCTTTCTAAGAATTTATAAAAACAATTTCCCCATACTTTCCTTATTTACCAAAAAGGACCTTTCTACGAATTTATAGCAACAAGGGAACCACACTTTCCTTATTTAGATGACAATCCACCCATGTTTTTCACATTTGAATTACGAACTGATTTTAACCGCTCATGGTTCAGTTGATTTCAGATTTAGAAAACAAACATAGAGGATGTAACCAACCTAAACAAAATCAAGAAATCATATCCACATCCACAAGCTATTAACGACAATTAGTATAGCCCTAGATCAGAGAAACAACATGCAAAGGAAGGACGTTCTCATAAACCCTAGATTTGAATCTTGTATCGTCTCAATCGACTACAAAGACCCTAAACCCTAAACACAATCAATAAAGGACTTTCTCAAACGAATGATGAAGTTAATCCTTTGGAACTCAATCGACTACAAGACCCAAACCCTAAACACAATCAATAAAGGACTTTCTCAAACGAATGATGAAGTTAATCCTTTGGAACTCAATCGACTACAAGACCCAAACCCTAAACACAATCAATAAACAAAATCAACATCCAACAGCCTCAAAGGACAACACTTTTAGACTAGATTTAAAACAAAACCGAATGCAACACATGAACATGCCAATTGATGTAATAAAGACTCAAACCCTAACCCGATTCATGCGTGTAAAAAAACACAAACGATTCACAGCACAGGGAAGAGGGAGAAGAAATTGACCATGCCAAGAAGGGTTGAAGAGTACCTTAATTTCTAAAAACTCTAACTTGGGAGGGTTGAAGTCTTGAAGAGTTTTTCTCCTTGGCCTTCTATCGCGCTCCGAAGCTTCAAGATCTCAATAGAGGAAGGAAGAAGCAGATGAAGTGACAGAGAAGTTGAAGTGACCGAATTCTGACAAGTACTCTCCCATTTTTTTTTTGGTAGAAACCCTCCCACTTTATTAAGGCGGTTAATTTTACGAAGTTACTAAATTAATTAAATGGATATTAACCGATGATTCATATTACAATTGCAATTATCCATTCCATTGGGTTGGGCCCCCGTTTATACTAAAGCCCAATTATGTGGGCGGGTTTTTGGAAACCGGGTTCGACTTAGGGTTTCTATAATAGAGCAAATTAATATGTTGTTATGGTATCAAAATATTTGGGTAAATTAATTTTAATAAATAATATTAATTTATTAGGAAACATATAGAACCTATTGATTTTTTTTGTCAATGCTAAGGAAAGCCTTGTTTAATTAAATGCTTATTTTACCTACCACCTTGGTTAAAATAAATATAAACCCTAATCTTTATTAGTTTAGTATTTGAAATTTGGTACTTGCCATTATGATTTTTTTTAGTAGAAAGTACTTTACGATTTTTTTTTCATGACTATTGAGGATCTATCTACCAATAAACAAACCTTAGTTTAGTATTCCAAATAGGTTAATTTATGCAATTTTAGGGTGATTTAAAGAAATTTAAGGAAGTTGCCACTATCATTCTATACCATATCTCTAATTTGAAACAAAGGAACCAAAGTAAATATACGAGTATTTAACCAAATTAAAAGATATGATTTAAGGGGCTAACTTTCATTACCATAAAACAAAGACAACAATATGCCCTCCAAGAGTGCATTTAGGGAATGAAAAAAAAAAAAAAAGACACATGTTGCCCCTAGCCAATGCAAGAATCCTAGTCGAGATCGATCTTCGGTATTCCATCGTCATCAGCTGGGAGGGTCTTCTTCCTTCCAGACCTACGAGCCGATTTGGACCCGCTCGGAGGTGTAGATGCATCTGGTGGCATCAGTCGTTTTGGTGTCACTTGGCCTCCGGGTGCGGTAAATACTTCATGCTTTTGTTCGAAGAGCATCAGTAGATCCACCAAAGGTGGATCCTCCGCTAGGACCTTCCTCGTGTCAGCCGCAAGCCCCTTGCGTAGAAGTCGAACATAGAACATCCTGGTTTGGATGGTGAGGTTGTTGGTTGTTGATTGTGCCTTGTTGAACATGGACAAGAGGCCAGTTTCAGAGATTGGAGTGGCGGGCACTTCTTCAAGAGCCTGGGTGGCGACAAGGGGGGTTCTAGGGCTCTTTTCCGCCATTTTCGTGTTGTGGTAGTGATAGTGGAGGATTCTAAATGAGGTATTTATATAGAGCGTTTAGTAATAATGATTGTGGGAAATTTAAATCAGCCAATACAAAATTAATCTTGTGGTTCCGAGGCATTGATTGCACCGATTAAAAAAAAAAGGATATTTAATTAAAAAAAAGCATGCTACAAAGGTGGATTCGAAAGGTTTTTTTTTTCGTTTGATAATCAAAGCCATAATTTAATAGGGATTTTATCAATTCAAAACCAATACTCCAATATGTTATTTAGGATATATATGTAACATTCGAAACCCATGCATCGTTCAAATTTACATATAGTTATATTTTCGTCATAGAAGACTTTATATGCATTCAAAATATATGATATAAAATATATGAACATTCAAAATCTTGTCGTTCAAATTTATATAGTCTTTTTTTTGAGTAAAATATATGCATTAAAAATAATGTTACACTTTTGTTTTTTCGATTAAATGATATAAAAATTATTATTATTGAACATTCAAATAAGTAAAATATATGCATTCAAAACAATATGACACTACTAGTAAGTATATATAAAAAAACATGTATAGCGCTTTCTTATAAGAAGGATCGATTCTAAATGAATGTAACACTTTGTTATAAGGATGATTGATTCTAAATGAATGTAACACTTTGTGATAAGGATGATCGATTCTAAATGAATGTAACACTTTGTTATAAGAATGATCGATTCTAAATGAATGTAACAATTTGTTATAAGGATGATCGATTCTAAATGAATGTAACACTTTGTTATAAGAATGATCGATTCTAAATGAATGTAACACTTTGTTATAAGAATGATCGATTCTAAATGAATGTAACACTTTGTTATAAGGATGATCGATTCTAAATGAATGTAACACTTTGTTAGAAGAATGATCGATATCAATTCTAAATGAATGTAAACCCTAAACCCTAGACCCTAGACCCTAAACCCTAAAGCCTAAACCCTAAACCCTAGACCTTAAACCCTAGACCCTAAACCCTAAACCTTAAACAACATGATGTAGAGTGCAACAATCCATATTAATGTAAAACTTTGTTATAAGAATGACCGATTCTAAATGAATATATCGCTTTCTTATAAGAAAGAAGGACTCTAAATGAATGAAACACTTTGTTATAAGAATGATTGATTCTAAAGGAATATATCGCTTTCATATAAGAATGAACGACTCTAAATGAATGTAACACTTTGTTATAAGAATGATTGATTCTACAGGAATATATCGCTTTCATATAAGAATGAACGACTCTAAATGAATGTAATACTTTGTTATAAGAATGATCGATTCTAGAGTGTAACGATTTCACATAAGATCATAGGATGCCCCCCTAATTCAGAAATTGTTATTATAAAGAAAATATAAATTAATATTGATATATTTATTCAATTAAATCAAAAGCTTAGAATGATCGAAACGAGAGGAATGTATCGTCTCTAGAGTGTAACGATTTCATATAAGACTATATGATCGATTATAGAGTGTAACGATTTCACATAAGATCATAGAATCCCCCCTAATTCATCAATTGTTGTTATAATGAATTGTTTGGAACATTTAAATTAATATTGATGTATTTTTTAATTAAATCAAACGCTTCGATTTCATTATAAAATAAAAAATGTTCGTATAAAAATCGATTGCCAATGCGGCACAATTGGTCCAGGTACGCGCATATGCTAGTGAGGTTAATGGTTCGAAACGGGGGGCGATTGAAAGCCAACCTTTTTTTTCTCTCGCTAGAGAACTTATACGGAGTACTCAGTACTTCTCAATCAACAATGAGATCGACCAAATCCAAAAGCGTTAATTGCAAATGTGACTACGCGGATCTGGGAAATTTAAATAGCAATTAATTACAATTGGGCATTCAATTAACGAGGCAATTATTGCACTGTTTTAATGCAGTTGAGGTTGATGACGTTTATGTTGGTAAGGCAAATTTTAAATTTTTTGTTTGGTAAAAAAGAGGGCTATTTTTGCCCAGAGACAAAACTTTAATTAATCTTTTAGTAAACAAAATGTAACACTTGTTCACTAGAGTACTACTAACTTTAATCAATTTTTGAGAGAGTGATTGTAAACTTTAGAGATATATATCAATCATCATTTATTAGGTAAATAGAATACTATGATAAAAAAAATATAGTATTTTATTAGAGGTAATATTATTTATATGACGCTTTCTTATACAAATGATCGATTTTAAAGGTGTGTCACGATTTCACATAAGAATTATCGATTCTAAATGAATATAGAGTGTAACAATCGATTCTAAATGAATGTAACACTTTGTTAAAAGAATAATCGCTTTCTAAATGAATGTAAAACTTTGTTATAAGAATGACCGATTTAAAATGAATATATCGCTTTCTTATAAGAAAAAACGACTCTAAATGAATGAAACACTTTGTTATAAGAATGATCGATTCTAAATGAACGTAACACTTTGTTATGAGAATGATCAAATTAAAAGGAATAAATCGCTTTCTCATAGAGTGTAACACCCTAAACCCTAAACCCTAAACCCTAGACCCTAAACCCTAAACCCTAGACCCTAAACCCTAGACCCTAAACCCTAAACCCTAAACCCTAAACAACATGATGTAGAGTGCAACGATCCATATTAATGTAAAACTTTGTTATAAGAATGACCGATTCTAAATGAATATATCGCTTTCTTATAAGAAAGAAGGACTCTAAATGAATGAAACACTTTGTTATAAGAATGATTGATTCTAAAGGAATATATCGCTTTCATATAAGAATGAACGACTCTAAATGAATGTAACACTTTGTTATAAGAATGATTGATTCTACATGAATATATCGCTTTCATATAAGAATGAACGACTCTAAATGAATGTAACACTTTGTGATGTGACTACGCCTCGGAAGCCGCATCATGGTTTTGACGCCTTCGATACCGAGCAATCCAACCTCGGTACCGACCCACCTGACCTCGGTGCCGACCCGCCTGACCTCGATGCCGACCCACCTGACCTCGGTGCCGACCCGCCTGACCTCGGTGCCAACCCGCCTGAACTCGGTGCCGAGCTGCCTGTCGGGCTCCCTACTAAGTTGCGTACCGAGTCCTCGGGGCGCGCCGACCGCGCCAACAACACTCCTTGGCCTTATTTAGGGAGGATCACAAGAGCTCGAGCTCGTGTCTTGCAAGAAGAGCTTCAAAATGGTCTCTTGAACCATGGTGCGCCGATCAAATATAAAGACGACATGGAGTGCACGTTGCTTGTCGCCGGGCGCGCCGAGGCCATGACGGGCGCCTAGCTTGTTCCGAGTTTGGCGTCTCTTACGTGCTCATTTCAAGACACAATTAATGTCGGGTTTCTAAGGGTCTTTTTGTCTTCAATTTGGTTTAATGGCTGGTTATTGAAAAGGCTTGTTTGATGGCTGAATTTAGGATAAAAGGGGCGCCCCTTCTCCCTTGCTACACACCTTGAATTTGATGAAGAAAACACTTGTTTTGTATTGCCATGTTTAGGCTATGTTTTTGAGGCGTTTTTGCCTTGAATAAAGTTGTTTGTTTTTGTTTCCAATTCTTGATTCGTGAGTCATATCGGATCAATCTTGAGATCCAAGAGCAAGGTGTGTCACATCCTTGTCCTTGAATTTCGTAGTCTGAGTTTCGAGTGTGGTGAGTCATATCCACACCCTAAACTCATTCATATCCGTCACTTTCACAAATCCACCATCCATTACTGGTTTTCCAAAGCTTTACACGTCCACCTTCACCAATTCTGAGGCACTCCATCCGTTCCCTTGCAAAGAAGAGAGCAACCGAAGTTACCTTGCACCGACTCCACCGATTCGATCCTTATCATGTGGTATCAGAGCCACGCAAGGTACACCTTCTTTCTCTCATCTTAGATCTGGAATTTGCTTGAATTTTTCAAGTGTTTACCTTCACAAGTCGTGCAATAAAACCCTTGCAAAACCGAACCCTAAAACTTGTTACCGATCGTGCTTGCTTGCATTGTTTCGTGTCTTCGACCTTGTGTGCTTAAACCTACCATTGAGGGACGACCAAAACTGAGTTGTAGGGTTGTCCAAAGGTTGAAGAAAGCTTTTACTCCTTGCTTGAATGAATTAAAGACAAAAAAATAGCAAGAGTCACCCCTTGGCCTTTCAACTAACTCGCTCTTTAATAGCAACCTCTTGGCTGATTTTTGTCCTTCTTTCCATGGAAATTTCGAGCATGATGGCATAAAAACTGAAAATCAAGCTTACAATATTGTGTACTCACTCGGGTTAGGATACGGGCAAAGTACCAAGGCGTATAAAAAAAAAAGAAGAGAAACACCGAGTAGGGGTGTAAGTCTTGCTTGACTTGAAGCTTTGTATGTTTGTTTGTAATAGGCTGAAATTGTGCCTTAGAAGTCAAAACTCGGACTTGGAAAGAAAAAGAAGCGGGGCTAGAAAAACCTTGCTCGGCGGCCAAAAGGCTAATAAGGGGCCGAGCACAGAATAAGTCGGACCCCGTGAGAAAGAAATTCCTAAAAGGGTCCTAGAGTTGCATAAGCTTTTCTTTTGTTTATCTTTTGTTTGTAAACTTGGTACCTAGTAGCTTCCTAAATTCGAGTGATAGACAAACTTGTTGCTTGTACTGCATTGCCATTGCTTGTGCCTTTCTTTTGAGCTATTTCTTGTTCGTTTTACACCAAAGTCCTAACACTTGCAAGTTTGGCACTTTTCGAGTCTAAGTTGAGAATTGGTTGTGCGTGGCTCGAAGTACCACTTGCTTGTTGGATTTAACTTGTTTGGTGAAGTTTGTGCAAGATGTCGGATGCAGGGAATGATGGCTCACCTCGGGATCGGGATGCTAACGCCGATTCATCCGTGGCTGCTATGCTACAATCTATGCAACAAGATCTTCGTTCTTTTTGTTCTAGGTTTGATGATGTTGAGCAAAGGTTGACAAGGCATGAAGAACTCATCCAAGCTAGTTCCACCAATGCACAAAGCATCAACCGAGAACCACCTTTGTCACTTGGAGTGAGCTCTCATCTAGAGCCGATCATCTCCACCACTCGAGGCATACATTTGGAAGAAGGTTCTACCTCCTACATTCAACCCGTGTCACAAGGCCATCTTTCGGGGTCAAATTTCCACCAACCTTTTGTGACGTCTTCCGGGGTAAGGACTGAATTTGTTCCTTCCACTTTTCCAAATAATATTTTGTTGCCTTCGCACACTAACAATGTAGGCAATGAGCGGTATGGCTATACTCCTATGACGACACCGGCGCACACGGGCATGGCCCTTCTCTACCCTCGGCGCGGAGTTGTCCAAGGCGCGCCTCATGTGCAAGTGGCCTATCGAGCTCCTCTTCAAGAGGCGTGGCAACAACAACCCGCTTATGGTGATGGGCGCCAGCAAGGGGGGGAGCGCCACCAAGGAATCAAGCTCCAAATCCAAACCTTCTCGGGAACCACCGGAGCCGACGCTTGTCTTGATTGGATAGCTAAGACCGAAACCGTGTTTGACTATTATGGTTATGAGGATGAAAGACGAATAGTCGTCGCCGCCGTCCATTTCACCGATTTTGCATATCATTGGTGGTTGCAAGACAAAGAAGCTAGGCGACGTGATGGGGAGCAACCCGTCCGAACATGGCGAGAGCTTAAACGAGCACTTGAGGAACGCTTTGTTCCATCGGACTACACCGAGAGGATCCATTCCAGACTTGAGCAGATTCGACAAGGCGGTCGGACTCCCTATGAGTATTACAACGATCTATGAACACTCATCTTTCGTTCCGGGGTTCAATTTCCCGACGGGTATGTTATCTCCAAATTTATTCATGGACTTAATTCCGAGCTAAAAGCTGTGGTGAGTATGCAGCATTTTCCTAGGGGTACGGAGATTGAACAAGTGTTGCATTACACAAACCAAGTCCATAAGAACCTTCCTCAAAGGCTCCAGCCGGCCCAGGCATCGGTACCGAGCTCCAGGTCGTCGGTGCCGAGCGCCAGACCCTCGGTGCCGAGCTCCAGACCCACGGTGCAGAGCTCAAGACCGTGGAATAGCGCCTCGGTGTCGAATCAGCCTAAGGGGCCTGAGTTTCAACATGACCAGCCAAGGCCGAAGCAAGAAGGAGGGAACCGAGCCGGCGAATTCAAATGCTTCAAATGTCTCGGGCGTGGCCATTACGCTCGTGATTGTCCGAACGAGCGCAAGGTTCTTCTTACTCCGCAAGGAGAGTATGAGTTTGAGGAGCTTGTTCAAGAGGAGGAAGATAACCATGATGAGCAAGAAGAGGACGAGCTCCATGTCTTGGCCGAGGAGGGTGAGTGCTTTGTTGTACAACGCACTCTTTTCACCACCGAAAACAACACTACTCCAAGCCAACGCGAGGTGATCTTCCATACTCGATGTAAAATCCAAGATAAGGTATGTAGCCTAATTATTGATGGTGGTTCTTGTTGTAACATCATCAATGAGGAGGTTGTTTCTCGTTTTTCAATTCCTACTACTCCTCATCCCATGCCTTATCCATTATGTTGGTTGAATTCTAAATCGCCTATCCAAGTGAAGGAAAGGGCTTTGATTTCTTTTGCCATAGGTCCATATCAAGATGTGGTGGAATGTGATGTGGTGCCCATGTCGGTGTGCCACCTCCTTTTAGGACGACCTTGGCAATATGATCGGGGCGTGATCCATGATGGTATCTCCAATGAGTATTCCTTCCACCGAGATGGCAAGAAGGTCACATTGCATCCCATGAAGCCTCACGAAATCATGCTTGATCACACGGCTAGGGAACAAAAGCGAAGGCATGCTCTTAGAGAAGGAAGCAAAGGGAAGACATTGGCCATTGGTGATAGCATGAACACTTCCAAACCTCTTCTCTTAGCCAAACCAAGGGAAGTTGTTCATGCCATCAAGGGAAGTACCGTTTGTTTGTTATTGTTATATCATGAATCGTTGCTTTCTAACCAAGATATTGAAGACCTTCCCTTACCTATTGCTCGTCTTTTGCAGGATTTCAAGGATTTATTTCCCGAAGAGGTGCCGAATGGGTTTCCGCCTACAAGAGGGATCGAACATCAAATCGATTTCATCCCGGGCGCGTCATTACCGAACCGGCCAACCTACCGAGCCAATCCCGAGGAAACTAAGGAGTTGCAAAGGCAGGTTCAAGAGCTTCTCGACAAGGGATACGTTCTAGAAAGCCTTAGTGCATGCGCCGTTCCGGTAATTCTTGTTCCTAAAAAGGACGGTACTTGGAGAATGTGTGTTGATTGTCGAGCAATCAACAACATTACTATCAAGTATCGCCATCCAATTCCGCGACTTGATGATATGCTTGATGAACTCAATGGAGCTTGTATTTTCTCTAAAATTGATTTAAAAAGTGGCTATCATCAAATCCGGATGAAGGAGGGCGATGAATGGAAAACCGCGTTCAAAACCAAGTATGGGTTATACGAGTGGTTGGTTATGCCTTTTGGTTTAACCAACGCTCCTAGCACATTTATGAGGTTGATGAACCACGTTCTCCGTCCTTTTCTTGGTAAATTCGTGGTTGTGTATTTTGATGATATTCTTATTTATAGCCACGACCTTGAGTCCCACGTCAAGCACCTTAGCAAGTGCTAGACGTTTTGAGAAATGAACGCCTATTTGCTAACTTTAAAAAGTGCCACTTTTGCTCGGATCATGTGGTCTTTCTTGGATTTGTTGTGAGTAGGGAAGGGCTGAAGGTTGATGAAGAAAAGGTGAAGGCAATCCGAGATTGGCCGATTCCCACCACCATGACACATGTTCGAAGTTTTCTTAGCTTGGCCAGCTTCTACCGCCGCTTTGTGCGAGATTTTAGTTCCATAGCGGCGCCACTCACCGAGCTCACCAAAAAGAATGTCACATTCAGGTGGGAAGGGTCCCAAGATACTGCATTCAACCTTCTCAAAGACAAACTCACACAAGTGCCGCTCCTAGTCTTGCCCGATTTCAACAAAATGTTCGAAATCGAATGTGACGCTTCGGGCATTGGCTTAGGCGGTGTTCTCTTGCAAGAGGGCAGACCCGTGGCATATTTTAGTGAGAAATTGGGTGGGGCCGAACTGAATTACCCCACCTACGACAAAGAGTTGTTGGCTCTCGTCCGAGTACTCAAGACGTGGGAGCATTACCTCATGCCACGCGAGTTTGTCATACATTCCGACCACGAGGCGCTTAAATTTCTTAAGGGACAAAGCAAGCTCAACAAGCGCCATGCCAAGTGGGTCGAGTACATCGAGACGTTTCCATATGTCATCAATCATAAGAAGGGGAAGGACAACGTTGTCGCCGACGCACTTTCTAGGAGGTATGCTCTTCTATCCCTTCTTGATGCTAGATTGTTAGGTTTTGGGTTCATGCGTGAGTTATATGCTAGTGATGCTGATTTTAAGGAGATATTTCATGCATGTATGACCTATGGAAGTAAGGACCAATTCTATATACATGATGGTTTTTTGTTTAAGGGTCCTAAGTTGTGTGTGCCTAGAAGTTCTATTAGGCATTTGCTTGTCCAAGAGGCCCATGGGGGCGGCCTTATGGGGCATTTTGGAGTCATGAAGACTTTGCATATTCTTAGGGAGCACTTCTTTTGGCCTTTCATGCTTAGGTCGGTAGAGAAATTTTGTGCTTCTTGTATAACATGTATGCGTGCTAAGTCTAAGGTACGACCTCATGGGTTGTACACTCCCCTTCCTATCCCTCATGCTCCTTGGGAAGACATTTCCATGGACTTTGTTTTGGGATTACCTCGCTCTAAGAGGGGGAGAGACTCTATTTTTGTTGTTGTCGATAGGTTCTCTAAGATGGCTCATTTCATTGCATGCCATAAGACTGATGATGCATCTCATGTTTCTTGTCTATTCTTTGATAATATTGTGAGATTGCATGGTGTGCCTAAATCTATAGTTTCTGATCGTGATGTGAAATTTTTGAGCTATTTTTGGATGACTCTTTGGGCCAAGTTAGGCACAAAGTTGCTCTTTTCTACCACTTGTCATCCTCAAACGGATGGACAAACCGAGGTCGTGAATCGAACTCTTGGTTCTCTTTTGCGCTCTCTTTTGTCTACTAATCTGCGCAGGTGGGAAGAATGTCTTCCATTCATAGAGTTTGCTTATAACCGATCGGTGCATTCGGCCACTAAGAAAACGTCATTCGAGGTGGTCTACGGGCGCAACCCTATTACGCCCCTTGACCTCATGCCATATGCCACCAAGGATCGGGAGAGCCGTGAAGGTCTTGACCATGCTGCTAAGGTCAAGAAACTCCACGAGGATACTCGTCTTCAATTGGAAAGGCGAACCATGCAATATGTGCGCCAAGCCAACCAAGGGCGCAAGGAAGTCATTTTCGAGCCAGGCGACCTCGTATGGGTGCATTTGAGGAAGGAGCGCTTTCCTATCCTTCGCAATTCAAAGTTGAAACCACGAGGTGATGGTCCGTTTGTGGTGTTGGAGCGCATCAATGATAACGCTTATCGATGGAATTGCCACCAAGCTACGGTGTGCACGAGGTATTTAATGTTTCCGACCTTTCTCCTTATTTTCTTAACGATGATGATGAGATGCAGGATGAAGGTTCGTGGACGAACCCTTTTCAAGAGGGGGAGGATGATGTGACTACGCCTCGGAAGCCACATCATGGTTTTGACGCCTTCGATACCGAGCAATCCAACCTCGGTACCGACCCACCTGACCTCGGTGCCGACCCGCCTGACCTCGGTGCCGACCCACCTGACCTCGGTGCCGACCCGCCTGACCTCGGTGCCAACCCGCCTGAACTCGGTGCCGAGCTGCCTGTCGGGCTCCCTACCAAGTTGCGTACCGAGTCCTCGGGGCGCGCCGACCGCGCCAACAACACTCCTTGGCCTTATTTAGGGAGGATCACAAGAGCTCGAGCTCGTGTCTTGCAAGAAGAGCTTCAAAATGGTCTCTTGAACCATGGTGCGCCGATCAAATATAAAGACGACATGGAGTGCACGTTGCTTGTCGCCGGGCGCGCCGAGGCCATGACGGGCGCCTAGCTTGTTCCGAGTTTGGCGTCTCTTACGTGCTCATTTCAAGACACAATTAATGTCGGGTTTCTAAGGGTCTTTTTGTCTTCAATTTGGTTTAATGGCTGGTTATTGAAAAGGCTTGTTTGATGGCTGAATTTAGGATAAAAGGGGCGCCCCTTCTCCCTTGCTACACACCTTGAATTTGATGAAGAAAACACTTGTTTTGTATTGCCATGTTTAGGCTATGTTTTTGAGGCGTTTTTGCCTTGAATAAAGTTGTTTGTTTTTGTTTCCAATTCTTGATTCGTGAGTCATATCGGATCAATCTTGAGATCCAAGAGCAAGGTGCGTCACATCCTTGTACTTGAATTTCGTAGTCTGAGTTTCGAGTGTGGTAAGTCATATCCACACCCTAAACTCATTCATATCCGTCACTTTCACAAATCCACCATCCATTACTGGTTTTCCAAAGCTTTACACGTCCACCTTCACCAATTCCGAGGCACTCCATCCGCTCCCTTGCAAAGAAGAGAGCAACCGAAGTTACCTTGCACCGACTCCACCGATTCGATCCTTATCACTTTGTTATAAGAATGATCGATTCTAGAGTGTAACGATTTCACATAAGATCATAGGATGCCCCCCTAATTCAGCAATTGTTATTATAAAGAACATATAAATTAATATTGATATATTTATTCAATTAAATCAAAAGCTTAGAATGATCGAAACGAGAGGAATGTATCGTCTCTAAAGTGTAACGATCATATAAGAATATATGATCGATTATAGAGTGTAACGATTTTACATAAGATCATAGAATCCCCCCTAATTCATCAATTGTTGTTATAATGAATTGTTTGGAACATTTAAATTAATATTGATGTATTTTTTTAATTAAATCAAACGCTTCGATTTCATTATAAAACAAAAAATGTTCGTATAAAAATCGATTGCCAATGCGGCACAATTGGTCCAGGTACGCGCATATGTTAGTGAGGTCTAGCGTTCGAAACGGGGCGAGCGATAGCTAACCTTTTTTTTGTTTTTTTCCCTCTCTTGAAGCCTTATTGTATACAATGAGAAGAAATTAGCTCGACCAAATCGAAAGAGCATTAGTTCTTTTTTTCTCTCTCTTGAAGCCTTATTTAACGAGGCAATGATTGCACTGTAATAAATTTAAAAAAGCATAATACAAGGATCGATATTGATTTTTTATACTCCATTTACCATTTTTTTTATCAAAATATGAAGAAATCTCGTTATTTAGGTTAAAGGCAAGGAGTGCCCTTTTTGACATTTTTCTCAAATAAGGTCCTACTTCTTAACAAATCAATACAATTCATATAAGATGATGGAAAAAATGTATATAAATAACATGATAAATTCTTATCCATGTTTTTATAATATTTTTCAAAAAAAAAAGTTTTTATAATATAGGATAGAAAATTTCATTCTTAAACAATCTTTTATTTTCTCACAAAACCCTATAGTATTTATTTACATTTAAAATAAACGTTTTGTATGATTATAGTTTTTTTTTCAATTACAAATAGATACCCTCAAGTGATGAACCATAACCTACACGTTTTGAATCTCTTTATTTACATATAAAATAAACGTATAGTATTTATTTACATATCAAATAAACCATAAACTTTAAGAAATAATGTAATATGAAAGCAAATAACGCTTGCTTATTCTTAATCGTCTCTTGCTCTACCAAAAAAAAACATCGTCTCTTGCAATTCTCCTACAGGCTGCAATGATGGGTCTAGGGTTCCGTCTGCAAAAAGCAAACGGTGGAACGGCGCCCTTTGATTGGGTTTGGTTTTCTCAAGGCGTTCTAAAAAAGAGAGCATTGATGGGGTTGGTGGATTCAAGACGCGTGCTGACCCTGTGTAATTATGGGAGTTTTCTTTTGAAAATTGGGGTGGATGGGGTTTATGTTTTCGTGGATGCAGTAACAATAGATTGTTTCTCCTCCGACTAACCTTCTCTGACTAACCTTCTCTGACTACCCTTCTCCGACTGCAGGTAAGTTATCAGAGCAACCCTAAAACTTGTTTGTACTCGCAATATTTCATGTTTGTACTCTTCCTATCAAAACTCTAAACCCTAACACTAAAATTGTTGTGTGTTTTTGCTTGGAATGTTGATTGCATGTGGTTTTTTATGTTTGTAGTTGCTCCATTTTGTTGCATGAACTTAGATTAAGTCCTTTTGAGCCTCCCATCAGATCTATAGTTTTTTGGTATCTTTTGAGCTTTTTGTATCTTATGGTGCAATAATATTGTTTTTTTGTTACTTGGTTGATTTTGATTTCAGTAAAAGACATGGATCATCATGGTTCCTCATCAAGTACGAGATCTCCCCTAAGAGAAACCCATGTGTATTGTAGATGTCATCCACCATCAATTGCTTCGCTTAGGGTTTCAGGGTCACCAAAAAACCCTAACAGATTGTTCTACAAATGTGACCACTGCAATTTTTTCCGATGGTATGACGAGTCAAATGGGGTATTCGACGGTCAGGTTTCACGTACCTCTCAAACCCAAAGTGCTTCCAGAGATGATATAGAGGAATTGAAGAATGACGTTAAAGAGATCATCTTAATTTTAAATTGTCTCGCCAAAGTTGCGGTTGTAATGTACTTCATACTAGTGGTCATTGTGTTGCACTAATACACTTTGTTATAAGAATGATCAATTTCTCTAAACGTTTGTTGTTAGTCCCGTTCATTACGATATCGTTTCTCTTGACGTAAACGTTTTTTCCTTGGTCATTGTTTTCTATTAAGTCGATCATATGAAAGTATATTGGGCTATAAATGAACTGGTATCTTGTTGGGCTATAAAACAACCACACCATCCGATAATCAACAACTGCCTTATATCAAACAAAACAGATATACTATAGTTGTTGATGGCTTGATGCCAAATACAACCTGCCAATGTTAATCCAAACTGTGATAATCCAAATGAAACACATGGCTGACTTAGTGTTTGCAGCAATAACATATACCCCAAGAGCTAGATCAAAATATCAAATCCACTAAGATAAAACTTGGAATGGAAAACTAGAAAACCATCTCTATTGATGTTGGCCATATGTATAATAAAATGCACCAGGAGCAACATTGGAGCATTGATGGATAATTTGAAATGGTGGCAAGTGTTGTGTTGGAACCTACCATGAGAATAAGACAACAATTAGAAGTGAATTATAAGTAAGATATGTTGGCAGTTGTAAGTAGACAAATATGGAGCAAACTATAAGTAAACCAGCCCTTACTAATATTGGGTGGATGGGTTGGACTTGTTGTTGTTGAGTTCCTTTGCCACGATTCCAATAATGAGGTGTGTCATTTCCAAACCCTTTTCGCCTAGATGGCAATCGACCATTTCCCCTTCTATCAATAGGATCACGCACAACCTTCTCCACATTGGCCGAGCTGCTAGCCTGAATCACAGTATGATCATCGGTAGCACGACGTTTACGGTACTTTCCCCCAATGTTGCCAATGGGCTCATAAGGCAGTCCTAAACGGTTACAAGCACGATGAACTTTGCCTTTCATATCCGCTAGAGCTTCCGTTACAATAGAACACAACTGATCATTCGTCATTGAGAGAGTGGCAATGGCCTCGAAATCAGACTTCATGGACTCATACCTTTCCATCTCTTCCGGCTTCATCGAGTCCAAAGAATAGTAGGGAACCGATATCTTCAAGTGCTGTCTTGGCAAGTCCTTCCTCCACCGATCGAGTATATACTTTTCAGGAACAAACCTTACTTCCTCCACTATGTAGACGACAAGCGTGTGGGAGCACATAATTCCCGTGAACTCAAACTTCTTGCAATCACACTTGACGTCACGTGTGTCGGGATCATAAGACACCTTAAATATCCTACGTTTGGGAACATTACCCGCCCACCATCAGACCATAATGTCATACACTTTGATTTTGCCAACCTCTTTCAAGCCCTCCTTCGTTGCATGTGTAATCTTTCTCACTTCGTCTTGAAATTCTTGTAACTTCGTCGTGGTATACACCTTTTGGAACACACTCTCAAACTCATGATCAGTAGAACAATGGAGTGGCTTGTGTATGGAATCAAAGGATGCCTTCTCCTCAGCCATGGCACGCTTGCCCATTGCCATTCCATATTGCTTCACAAACTCTTGTAGGGATGTGTTACCATTAACAAACCCTTTGAAAAAATAATTCATGCCCTCACTCCTTTGGGTAGTCGACATTCCAGCCCAAAAATCATTTTTGAAGTAAATTGGAGCCCACTTTTTCCTATTATCGAACATGATCTTGCACCAATTACTCTTTTCGAGCCTAAATTCAGAAACCCATTCAGCCCATTTTGCCTCAAATTCGGCCACACTGTATGAGAAATGCAATACCTTATGCAATCCACTTGAAATGTGAGTCCATCCACCGGCATCTTTTATTTTCTCCATGTGCTTCTTAGCATTCCTCATGACATGCCACAAGCACCATCTATGTCTTGTATTGGGAAACACCTCAACAATGGCATTTTCTACAAGAAAAACAAAAGTAAAAAGTCTCATCACCATTATGGAAAAAACCAAACTGTCAAAGGTAATTATAGGATACTTACCCATAGCTTTGCATTGATCGGTTATTATGCCCTTTGGTGGTTTGTTATTCATGCTTTTGAGCCAAGTTTTAAAAAACCATGTGTAATTTTCGGCATCTTCACTCCCCAACAATGCAGCCCCTAGCACAATGGATTGGCCATGGTGATTAACTCCTATGAACGGAGCAAACGGCTTTTTGTATCTATTTTTGACATATGTGGCGTCGAAGGATATGACGTCCCCAAATTCTTTACAAGCTGCCCTAGCACGTCCATCAACCCAAAAAACATTCTTCAATACACCATTATTCGTGGTATCAAAACTGTAGAAGAAGTTTGAGGAGTTTGCCATCATGGTTTCAAAGTAATCTCTCATTGTAGCAAAATCGCCCTTCCCAAGTTTCAACCTTCGTTCCGAACTGATTGCATTCCTACAATCTCTCTCAGAAAAGGGGACTTTGTTGTGACCCCCATATCTGGCCACAAAGGAGTTGTAGTTCTTCGCCACCGGAACACCAGCCCTATCATTATCCAGCAATATAATCCTATTCCCTCCGCTTATGTGCCTATACCTAAGCATGAAAATTGAGTTTTCTGGGCTACATTCATGGTTGTGCTTAAGGGTTAGGGAGCTAATTCTCCACGAGGTCACTACAAACACATGCATTAACCGAAAATGTGCAACCGCATCGAGTGCTACCTAAAGCCTTTGCAGGATTTTTAGATTGCGTTTGACACTCACCTTCTTTAGAACATATCATCCTCAACCGTTTATATTTAACATACTGATCTGTGATACTCTCTGCCTCGGATGCATCTTTAATAAAAGAAGAATTCCTAATCTGTATTTGGAATCCCTTCGACTTGCCATAGTCATGCATAAATCGCATTAGCATTTCACAAGAGTCGAAAGTCATATCAGGACAAGGCTCAGTGACATTCTCGGCTTCAACATCTTGTTCTCCAACCACGTTTTCAAGATCTTGTTCTCCAACCACAGCAGCATCACCATTCTCAAGAGTTAGGTCCACAACATCATCATTGATTCTTTCATCTAGATATTTCACATCCTCTTGACTTGAATCATCACTGTCGTCTAATTCCATCAATGGAAAATCATCTTCATTGTAACTCTCCACAAATTCGGTATTTAAATCAAATAACCTTCTCTTTGCATCCATTAAATCCTGCATATTGTGGGGTGCAATAAAAAAAGTAAAGCCAAATTATACCGGCACATTAAATCAGCAAAATACAATGTTCTCAAGCATTAAAAATTACAACACACTTCTATCGAAAAAAAAATTAAAAGAATAAATCGCTCCTCAATGAGATCGACGTTAAAGATCGATGTTATCAAGCATTAAGTTAGCAACACACCTTAATTCGAATTACCAACCTCAAAGCTTTCTTCAAGTTATTCAACTGAAACGTGAATGGGAGATGAACAGTCATGTACGTTTATGTTGAGAATAAACCCTTCAAAATCTTTCTAATGTATAATGAGATCGGATTAAAATTTGACAACTTGAAGTTATATTAAATTGGACTTTATTTTAAATAGTGGTTTAATCTTGATTCATGTCAATTGGGCTAAAAATATAGTTTGATTTTTTGGCCCACTTTAGCAGCCCATTTAACCATAACTCTAAACTTGAAATGTGGGTCCATCCAAGCCTAGGTTCGGATACAAATCAGATTTAAAAAAAAAATTAAACTTCATTAGTGGAATTAAATGCGGACCCACTTATACCTAACTTTATTATTATTTTTATAATGTGGCATGACACAGTGTGTCACGAAATCATCCTCCGAATATGTTTTAATATTATATTAAAATCCGGTGAACCGTTCACATGCACAATAAAAATCATACATATATAATTAGCCCAATGCAATTCATTCTTACTAAACTCGATCGACCGATTTGGATCTCTCGTGATATTTCAAGTTTGAAAAGTGTGCTTAAAATTCCTAGCGTGTTTTAGAAACATTATTTTTTAATATTTTTGGAGTTGACCGAAAGCAATAACTTGAGAGAACTACCTATGCATGTCTTCATCAATCATCATGGCCCTCATGTTGGATAATCCTACAAGACCCAACACAAAAACCAATCAATCTAACTAATGGATTTAATGTTCCTGAAAAATTAGACGAGGAATTTGACGCTGAAACACAAACCGACACAAATATTAAATACGTAGTAAGTAGCATATTTATGAGATAGATACATCATACATGGGCAATTGGGCATGCATGTGAAACACAAGTAAAGAAACCTTCCTATCAACCACATCTACGTACAAGTCTAAATTTCAATTCAACTTCAAATTTACCATTACTTGAGGGAAATCAACATGTTTAATTGGGGTGAAACTACAAATATTCGCTCCCTTCTCTCATGCTAGCCTTCTATTATGTAGGGTACCCTTTTATTATATTGAAATTTTGGTTGGTACCTTTAAGTTTTTTATTTTCTTAACGGTATTCTAGAAAGAAAATTATTCGGAATGATACCCTCGAATTCTTTTAAAAGTTTGGCTTATGTCCTTACTAGTAAATTTTCGTTATTATATAGTTAAATTAGTTTTTTTTCTAATAAAGAAAATTATTTCTTTATTTTTATTAAGTTAGAATAAAATTTTAATAAAAAATATCAGATAAATCTAAACCATAAGCCCCATTAGAATAGTATAAATATTTAAATAATTAAAACTTATCTAGTAGAATTTATGTTATATTATTTTTATTGCTTGAATAATAGTAAAATAATATATAAAATTATTATTTTAATAATAGTAAATCAT
This sequence comes from Fallopia convolvulus, assembly GCA_964016875.1. Classification (NCBI taxonomy): domain Eukaryota; kingdom Viridiplantae; phylum Streptophyta; class Magnoliopsida; order Caryophyllales; family Polygonaceae; genus Fallopia; species Fallopia convolvulus. Next base: position 46,890,114 of record OZ024719.1, on the reverse strand, counting down.
AATCATAACTATAACCTAAAGCGGATGTTAAAAAAATATTAAAAGACACATGTCACTTTTAGATTGGACCACACCATTCTCTTTTTTTTTTAAATTATCTTTTATTTTTGGATATGATAAATTCTTATCCATGTTTTTAGAATATAGGATAGAAAATCTCATTATTAAACAATCTTTTATTTTTGGATATGATAGATAGGAAGATCATTAGGATATTTTTTTTATTCTATCATACAAATTCTACAATATTTATTTTATTTTTAGATAGAATCGTTTTTTAACTAAGAAAATATCTTATTTCATTTAAGAAAAACTCGTACAAGGTACGTGAATATATATACTAGTGAACTTTCTACATATATGTTTATATATTTTTACAAATTTAAATTCCTATACTTGATAAGTTTTTATTAAATAATTTCATTATAGGATGGAAGTTTTATTAATTTCTTAAAAAATTTCAAAATTACTACAATAAATCTACATGACAAATTTTAGTTATGTAATACATTTATTTTAATATAAATACTTTAATATTTTGGGTTTTAACTCAAATATTATACAACATGAAATCTACTTGACAAATATATATAATATACTTAAGTTAATATTTTTATATAATTTTTTAAATTTATTTTTAAATGCTTTTAAGTTAAAATTCTGTTTTAATTTAATTAAATATAGAAAAAAAATCATTAGAAAACATAATGATTTAGTAATTAACTAACGAAAATTCACAACTAAGGACATGAGCCAAACTTTTGCAAAAGTTCAAGAGTGTCACTCGAAATAAGTTTTTTTTTTCAGGACACCATCTGGAAAAGTCAAAAACGCGATGATACCGTCCAGAATTTTCCAAACTATAATTACATCACTCTTATTACTAGCCATATATAAGAATGTACATCTTTCTACAAATCACTTTCTGTTTTGATCTTTCCACTCACAAGGGTTCAAGCAATCTCATTCATATGAAGATGGATCGCGCAAAATTGAACATTTTTGTTATTTTGACGGAATTAAGTATGAAAGTATATTGTTGTGGAATGGGTCAGAAATGAATTGAACAAGGTTTTCAATTGGGCCCTTTCTCGTTACTAAGGCTTGAACATAGAATCCTAGCCAGGCAACCATTGCTAATCGCCCATTCTTTATCTCCTTCACTTTTAGCTCTTCAAAAGCAGCTGGGTTTTCAGAAAGATTTAGAGGGTCAAAGAGCAATCCTCCTGGATAATTTATGTCACCAGGTAGATAGATTCCAAGTGGTTCTAATGCTTCAATTCCACAGTATCTTGCATATTCTGGCCCAACCTGCATATATATTAACAAGCTGATGTTATTACAAAACTCCTGTTGCACATCCTCATGCTCATTGGCTTTTATACACTGTCTTTGAGATGGATTTAGTCCCTATATCAATTTGGTGCATTCTAACTAAATTCAATTACTATTGTCACATAGCTGAATTTCAGTTTTTCTCGGGTCTATCGGGCGTACCCTTTCCTCTGGGCAGGGGTACCCCAATTTTGAACCCCCAGATTCTGCTGTAGCGGAGCCTCACTAGGTCAATGATGATGATGTTATTACAAAACTATATTATTTCAGACCCAAATAATTGCAATTTCTCTGAATAAGCTCTCTATTTAACAAAAAGCTTCTCTTTAAAATAAGTCTAGAAGAATTTCACTCAAGGAAGAAGGTGATAAATCAACAGAAAGTGTACTGAAGGCAATTTGATGGCAAAAAGCAGTCAGGCAGATAAAAACCTTTGCTTAGATGGTGAACTTACCATCAATAGAAATTGACAAATAGCTATGACAATCACTCCTTGGCTTCCAGCCAAATGGAAACCTGGTATGCCAAGGTAGTCAAGTGTGTCTCCCTAGTATACATTTCAAAGATTTGAAAGTCAATACAAGGAAATCGATAAAGAAGAAGATGATTAAGTATAACAGCAGCAAAGAAAATGCAATTATGTCAATTAGGAATATTAAATATGAATGGGAAAAGTTAACTAAAAGAGACATAGACATCATTAGATAGAGTAAGTTCCCCTCTAGACAAATAAATGATTTGGTAAATTGGTAAGATGATAATGATACACACATTCTAGAAGCAAGCTATATCCTGGAAAACCATATTATTGATATATAACATATGGCATTGGCTTGTATCTTCCAAATCAAGAATCATTTTCAATACAAACACCAAATGGCATCAACAATTACAGTAAACTAACACATTCGATAAGATCAGCTGATCAATCAACCTGCTATGAAAAATGTTAATAATAGGCCAGCCGGCAGCCACATTATTGCATAACCCAATATTAAACAATGGAAACACTTGAATTTCCCTATTTTTCATAAATAAATACGTATACAACGTTACTTGCCTTAAGCTTGGAATAACCAACTCGCCACCAGACTGGTTCAACAAAGTGAAAAGCCCCAACGAGATCTAACACCTCAGGAATGACTACACCAAGAGCTGCAAGCATAGCCCAGCGAGCATGAAGAATCTCAAAACTGCACATTATCATAAACAAAAAAACAAGTCTAATTTCAATCACTAACATTTACAACCACACAAAAGATAGAAATCGGTTATTGATCAAGCCATACTTGTAGTATTTCTGCAAATTGACAGGATCCGTGGCCAAATTAGCAATATCGAAACCATAATCTCCTGGAAGTTGTCCGTTGAGATGTGAAGGATACTCAAAAGAGATAGGGCCAAGCCAACGGGGGCGTTCTTCTCCATACCAACAGCTAGTACAAAGGCAAAATTTTAGGGTTTTTTCTCTGTCATGAATTAAGCTCAAATTTCGTTTTTGAAGAATTGATAGAAGCAATTGAACAAAAAAGAAAACCTATCGCGTCTTGCTTGATCAGCCAACGATAAGCGATTTATCGAATTTCGGACGGCATCCTTTTTCTTTTCGAGCAGACGCCGTTGGAGTCCTTCGCCGATAGGGCTATTCGCTATCAATTTAACGGCGGTGAACGGAATTGCTGAAAATACCAACACTCCGGCGAGCTTTCACATAGTTCAAAAGTCCAATTACAGACACAACTAGGATGACGATGATACTTCGACTACGAATGGAGAGAGATTTCTAAGCAGTACACATACCTCTTGCCAAGAGGCTTTGATGATTCCCGCTGAATACGGCTTCTTTCGCTGCCGATGCTTACTCAGGTGAAGATTCGGGAGGAGGAGTGATGAAGGAGAAGCTTGTGGCCCTACAACCACCAAAGACATTGTGATTTTGTTCTCGTTAACTAGAAACTACTACTGTATTAACCAACACACAAGCTTATCTCTATTCTTTTTCTTCTTCTTTTTCTGAAAAAAAAATCAGCCATAAATTGGACTAGAATATCATGTTTAAGCGCATTTATGTCCGAATTTCTACCAAAAACACCCTATACTTTTATTCTAGTCTATTACCATTTTACCTCCCATTTGTATTTTTTGAGTCAAAAGAATTGTAGGACTAAGTACGAATATTTTGTATTAACATCAGGTGATTTTCTAACTTTAAGGCGGAGTGAAAAGAGGGTGAAAACTGAAAAGTGGTCTGCTAGGAAAATATGATATATTAACTGGCTTTTTCTGGAAAGAAAAATGAAAAAGTAACATAAAAAAATGTATATAAGATCAACTTCCAATGGGATGTGATACACCTCCAGAACAAAAATTAGGGTTAATCATCCGAAATAAAATCACTACAGTTCGACCATACAGCTATAAAGAAAGCATATTTGTTTCAAAATATGCTTTGCTTAACTGGCCATCTCCCAAAAAGCCAGTCTTTAATTGTAGCTATTGTGCATCAACCATGATTTTCTATGTGCAAACCAACCGAGCCAAAAAAAATGTCATCTTCCTATACAGTTGATGCTTTATTTATTTTTTATTTTCCTGATGGGATAGTTCACATGGTGATTCCCTTGCCATCCTTGTAGAGCTCTCCATGATCAACTCTATACCATCACACCGAGAAGATCTTCCTCACTTTCTTCATCCTTCTTCTGCATATTGGACAATTACCACCCTCCTCAGCTATCCTGCAATTACCACAAAATTAACCTCAATCTATTTAGTAATTTACACTCAGTTCAAGCCCACGTCAGTTTTCTGATTAATTTTTTTTTCATAGTGTTAACCAAATCTTGTTTATGGACATGTCTTCCAAGGCTTGAGTTAATTAGTTAATAAGTTACCTCGATCCACAGGTAAAGCAAGCTGCACAGTGTCCACAAGGAAGGAAAAAACAGTCTCGTGGGAAATCAAAGCATATGACACAAAGTTTTCTCGGATTGATGTTATTATCTTCTTCCTTTGGTTGCTTTCCTTCTTCCGGTGTCCACTCTTCCAAGTCCTCCTCATCATTTGAGACAGAATCATAAGAAGAGCCCAAGCTCGAGACATCATCATCCTTTGGTGACAGCAACGGCTCTTGGTTATCACCTCCTCCCTGTCTACCGTTTTCGTTGCTTGGTTGGAACATGTTGCAGAATCTGAATAGTAGCATTGCCACTGTGGTCATTACACCTACAAAAGCAGGGAATTAAGTAAGTTATTTAGCAATTTCTCTTGGAAGGAAAAAAAATGAAGGGTAAAATAGTTACCTGCTCCAAGAAAGTATGTGACCCATTTGGGACCGTATGACAACCTAATGTACCAGCCATCATCATTCTCAACCTGTAAGTGATGATATATAAGAACGGGTTTCCAAATTAATGCATATTTGTGTAGAAACTGGATGCTAAAGGTGTATACAAGTTAGTTGGAAGGAATATACAACTTTTGATAGCTTACATTTGCAGTTTTTGAGCTTCAGTTGACCAGTAGATTACCGAATGAGTAAAATTGAAAGTTGCAAAGAGAAGGCATAATTGAATTCATTTGGTTTTACCTGTTCTGGACCTGGGGTGGTAAGGACGACAGCGTTTGACTTGAAAAGCATGAGCGAGAAGCTGCAAACTCGGTTATACATAGAGCATTTGAAATATGCATTAGTGGTGTCATAGAGAAGAGCCTTTATTGTTAAATTCAGTTCAACCTGACAAGAAAACAAAAAAGATAAAAACATTATTAATGAATCCAATAGGCCACATTGAGTACAAAATGATCAAGATTATGTTAATCTGATTTTATATATTAAATCATAATCTTGTACCTCCACTGCGTGCGAGTTCAAATTACCCAATGCTATGTAATAAGTAGCAGACTGCATGATTTCCTGCACAATCCGACCACTTCCTGTTCGCCATTAAGAGTCATTGATTCAGAGCAAGTAAATACTTTGATTAGATTTTGAGTAGACAAAGTTAAATATTTGATGCCTTTGATGACCTTACCATGGATTATGTTCCAGGAGAGTGTCGTATTAGGATACGATGGGTCCTCGATCCATTCAATCAGGCTTTCTTGGCCTGCAGATTACAATGAAATCACTGTCAATTCACAAGGCCTAGCTAGGAAAACTGTTTATATGGCAAAAGATATTGGCTGTAAATAGCAGCAGCCTTGCTTTTAATCTTAAGTAATCAACCAATTCTTCGTGCCAATAGTTTTCGATCTTAACTATATAGTGAGGAAGCTAGGCAAGTTATGCCAAAAAAAATTGATGTGAATCCAGCTAAAAGTAAAACTGGAAAGATGGGGAAAAAAGCCTTTAAAAATACAATATTTTTGTATGAAGACTACAGAACCAGCACCTCCATAAGAGAGTTGTTTATAATGTGAACTGGGTTATAACTAATATCAAACTTGGTTGTATTCATCCGAGATATCAGTGAAAGCTAAATGCAATCCAATTATCCAAGTAAACCAGTGAATACCTTGTGCAATAACAAGTGACAGAGGAAACGAACTCGCATGCTTTACGTTATATGAAATGTCAACTTCAGACCCAGCATTCAAGTAAAAGATCCACTCCTGCAATCACACAGATTGTGATCAATCACCAGCACTTATGCTTGAGTTGTGAGTTAGCAGGATTACAGCACTAGTGACCAAAAATTCTTATCATTTTTATCTTAGAGTTAGAGACTTGGAGCTATTACCTTGTGAAAATTGGGCTGGATAGAAGCGTTGTGTTTCTCAGACCACTTAGTTTCGACGTCAAGAGATGGCATCTTATGGAACCCATACAAAACTGGCCCTCCTATTTGCCCTTCTTCTTGTTCAGCCTACATTTATATTGCACAATTAACTAATTAAGTACCCAAATCAAATCTTCTTCAAATTTACCAGAATCCCAAACATAAAATTGAACGAGTTGCGCAATCAATCAACCTTAATGGACTGCACAAACAATTGATTTGCTGTGATTAAACGAGAGCAATTTGGTCCAAGTTGCAAATCAAGTGATCCATAGAACCCTAGTATCAAGGTCATGGATGCTGCAGATGGGGGAAAAAACATAGCATTCACATTAGAAATAGGGAATCTATTCTATCACATTAGAAATAGGGAATCTATTCTATCCTAGGTTTTTTGTTTGGTTAATTCAGTGGAATTCAAAATTTGAGTTTGTTTAGGAATGAATCAATCCCAGTACTCGGAATTTGGAATAGGAAATCCTAAAATATAGCAATTTACCCAAAAAAAAATGGTGAACAAAGATAGCAATTTGCAATGTTACAATTTCCAGCACTTGCAGAACCAAAAGAGAGGAATTGGATTTGGATGCAAAACCAACAAGTACCAAAAAACCAGAATGTGACCAGCACGATCAGGCAAGACCAAACATCATCACTCATGTCGCCGTCGGAGATGGAGATGTTGAAGCGGTAGGGTCCATTCCGGGGAGGCGAATGGTGGCGGAAGATGCTGCGGCGGTATCGCCGGAAGCGTTGGTGGTGGTGGTGGCCGCCGCCGATGTCGGGGTGGTGCTGCACTTGTTGTACCTCCGTTATGGCGGCGGAGGACGCCGATGAAGAGGGGACAGCTTCGCCGGGAGAAGAGGAAGAAGACGGAACTGGAATCGGCCGAATCTGAGATCGTTCTTCTGCTTCTTCCATTTTTTTGGAGAAAGAGAAATTAGGGCACCAAAACAAAGACGCAAGTAGAAATGCGAGTTAATTGGATTGTTCTTGATTTCAGAAGTGAAAAGGGGGCTTGGCAAAGAAATTGGCCGGAGTTGGGGTTTGGAGGAGGAAGAAGCGAGAAGCAATTCTTCGCAAAGAACGGTAGTTGAAGACCGTTAGCTGGAAATCTTTCCATGCTTCTTCTGGCTAGCTGTAATAGTTTTTGAGGCAAAATGGATTTAAATTTAATTATTTATGGAAAATAATTCAATGTGAAATGACTAAAAGCATCATTTGTTTGAAGCAAACTGAATTAATAATTTTATACAGAGTATTATAAAAACAACTAGAGTGCTAATCCGTCTGTTGGACGAGACGAAGTTTATATCAGGTGTTTTTTCAAAATGTTTAGGCTTTTATAAATCATAACATGTGATTATGCATATTAAATATACATATATAAATTATTTTATCATTTAATCAGTGCATACTAATTTAAGTTATATCAATTTCTTTTTCGTCCTAATTGACAATCCAAACGTTATTTTCACTTTATATACTTAATCTATTATCGATGTTTAGGTTTACTTTTTCTAATTAGTTTTTTCAGATTTTGATTAATGTGATTCTCGTGTATCTAAAATTGTGAATAATTGACAATAATATTGTATCTTTCATTTTCTTTCTAAAAAAATTAATAATCATTATTTTATTTTGAATGAGGAAATTTTAGTCCTTAAAAAAGATGAATCAATTGTAATTATTTATTTAATTTACTTCAAAAAAAGATTTTATATAGTTATTGTAATTTAATATTAGGATAAATTATTACAAGAGAATGGAGCATTTATTAAACATATTTGTTAAAGCCCTTTTGTATTTCACAATATTATTTAATATTTATTTCAATAAGGTTGAATATAAAAAATGGAGTATTTATTTAACTATAGAGGGACAACTTTTATAGTTGTTAAGATGTTCGATGGTGATACGGGTAGGAATTGTGTTGGAAATGAAATTTATTTCATGGTATGAGTTATAAGATTACGAGCCCGTTATACTAATTTTCATGTCCTCCTAAAACCAAAAAATGAGCTAAATCTAATAATAAAATACGCCAGACTCTCGCCTCCTTCCTTTGTCTCTCTGGTTTCTCCACATCTGCTCACTTGAATCACATCTCTCTCCATACTCTTGTCCACATTTATATTTCTACCCCTTTCTATTTCTTATATGCTCTTCTAAATTGAGGTATCCGTGTACTAATTAGGGCTAAAAATCTTGATTTTGATTTTTTTTGTATTATGGATTTGGGTGTTCAGTTTTGTCATTCCTAATTCGTTTATGGAATTTGTTCTCAATTTCTTAACAAACGGGTAAAATCGACCATAAACATCTCCTATGGAATCGATTTCTAGCAGCATACCAAATACCAACTTTGGGGAATGGCAGAACCCGATTCCTAATTCCAACTCGATTACTGGTATAGAACAAACATACCCTAAGTTCTTAATCCTCTAAAATAAAAAAGAAATTAAATTATTGTCAGTAAATAGAGATTTTTTTTTTGAATTAGTAAAAATTAGGTAGACTAGGTCAGCCTAGGGCATCCTTACGGATGAGGGTCAGGACCCCTCCATAGTTTAGAATCTGATTGATACTACAATTGTGGTGTAGCTTCGCAATCAAATCAGCCACAAAATTGCATTCTCGAGATATATGTTTGGTAATGATCACCTCGAAAGACTGCAAAATAACTAGAGTATCCGCGATTAGCATGTCAATTGTCCAGGGATTGGATCGACTGCCCTTAAGAGCATTGATCACGGTTAGACTATCGCCTTCAATTTCTATGTACCGAAGATTCCCTTGTATAGCCTCAAATAACCACATAGCTTCTGGTTGTTCCACTGTCCAGTAGTCATTTTTTCTTTACATTATGCTTATAATATTTCCAAATTGGTCTCTTATGACATACGCAGCAGTCGAGTTTCCATTATCTTTTTTCGATCCATCGAAATTTATTTTACAAACCAATTTTGGGGTTTCTCCCATTTTCTTTTGCATTTTCTTTGTCTCGGTCATAGCACTCTGGAAGACACGTTAGCCTCTTCATTAACTTTTTTGCTTTGCTCCACCACATGATGAGGTTTGAATGAATTCCTCGATACTCCTACACGACCCATTACTATTCTGATTAAAACCATTTGGTTTCTCCAGAACCATATTCCTCACCAGGCAGTAAATAGATGACATAAATTCCTTTGTGGTAATATATTCTTCAAGTTCTGAGTGATTTGAAGCATGGTGTTGTGGTTATGTATTGCATCTCTTAGAATGTCAGTAAATTGAGGGTCAATGGAATTTAATTTTTGTAGAATAAACTACTGAGATATCGCTTTCACTCCCAACAAAGTTATGACATTCTTCTGGAAGTGGGCGATTGCTTGCCTAAGCATCCTTCCAAAACCAGATCGACTTACCATCACCAACTTGCCATAGTAATCCCTTCTGGAAATCCTCTTTTAATCTCATCAATTTCTTCCATTACCATGAGACGTTTTTTAGCACAGACATATTCTAGCAGGTCTTTGTCTTTAAGATATTTTTCCTTTATAATACGGACCCATCAATTGGCCGGTTCTGCCAAGATTTTTCAAAGGAGTCGTATTTGTAGTGCTTTATTCATATAACTTGCTTTGCGTAAGCCTAATCCTCCCTTATTTTTCGATTTACAAATCTTGTCCCATCCCCCCATGGGCACATAGTCGCTTGATTTGTTCCAAAAGAATTTCCGATTTATGGAATCGAGCTCATTTAGCATTTTTTCCGGCAGCATGAAACTTTGCATAGTGTACTACAGTTTTGTAGCTAGGGTTGTTTTGATGAGAGTACTTCTTCCAATTTGAGATAGGGAATTTTCTTTCCATAGAGATAGATGGTTGTCAGTTTTATGTATAGGTGACTCGAACATGGTCCTCAAAATCTTGGAATTGATGATTGGGCATCCGAGGTATTTGTCTAAAGCTCTTGAGTTAGGAAAATTTATCTCTTGCTGGAGCGTTCTTCGATCTAATGTATGCGGGAACCCCTTTCGTTGTCTGGATGACAGATTTATGGAAAGTTACCTTTTGACTAGAGATATTCGAGTACTCGTCAAGGATTGTTCGTATTTTTCTAAATGTGGTTGTCGTAGTAGGTGCAAAAATAAGAATGTTAGCTGCAAATGATAGGAAAGAAACCCTTGTCCCGCCCTTATTAATCGGAAAGCCAACTGTATGAGATGTATCCGTACATACTATTTGTAGTCTTCTTGCCAAAATTTTTGCTCCTAGAATAAAAAGCAGAGGAGAGAGAGAGAGAGAGAGAGAGAGAGAGAGAGAGAGGATCCCTTTGGCGTAGTCCTTTTTCGGGGTGAAAACGTATGTTGGCTTATTGTTGACAAGTACTGAGAAAGATGCAGTTTTAACGCATTCTTTTATCCATTTTATGAAGATAGGACTAAATCCGAACTTTTGCAAGATTCGGAATAAGAAAGCTCAATCCACTTTATTGTAAGCTTTTTCATATCTAGTTTAATTGTGGCCCATCCGTTCTTCCCTTTTCATTGCCGGAAGGAATGAAATACTTCATGTGCTATAAGAACATTGTCTTGTATGGTCCGGTTTGCAACAAACGTTCTTTGAAGAGGATGAATTAGTTTTGGCAACACGAGTTTCAACCTTTTGTAATTTTTTTGCAATAATCTTATAAATTGTAGAACATAGACTTATGGGTCGATATTGGTTCATTGTAGACGGGTTGTCACATTTTGAAATAAGAGTATGAAAGTATGGTTTACTTCCCTAAACAGGACACCATATGAGAAAAAAGCCTTTAATGCTTTTATAACTGAAGGACCAACTATATCTCGATAATTCTGATAAAATTCTGCGATCATCCCATCCGATTCCGGAGATTTGTTCTTGCCCAAAAATTTTATGCTTGACACAATTTCATGTCAAAATGACACAATATTCCTACCATGTGGATTAAAAGAGGACCACGTTATTTTAAGTTAATGGAAAATTTGACAAAAAATATGAAGAAATTAAAATATGAAGAAATTAAAAGGGTTGATACACATTTAAGTTAATGGGTCAGTCAAGCTCATGAATGTAGGATAAAACTTTTTATGCTGATGTAACGGAGAAAGTATTTAAAAAGTGAAATAAGAATTTTATATCAAAATTCACCATTGAAAATGCTCTAAGATGATAAATGTGGTATAATTAAATATTATTTTATGTTAATGATAATTTATTAGTGTCTTAAATGTTATAAAATTGTAGTATAACGCTCAATCTTTCTAGTTTCAGTTTAATCAAATTTGCACTTGTATTTTTCAGTGGAGTGTCCACTGACAAGTTGTCAGTGACAACACTGTTAAACAATCTCAAATCATATGTCAAAGAGATTGAAAAGTAAGAATTATGTATTGTACAATATATAGTTGTTATATAGTTTATAGTTGCTAGTTTTCGTAAAGTTATTACAGAATTATGAAACGATTGCTCGTAGTCTTTAGCCTTATATGTATATTTTTTTCATTTTAAGCGAACTATTGAATTAGATTGTTCGACCTAATTCATACTGAATTTCATCTTATTATAAAGAAAATAGAGAATGAATTGATTGATTTGTTTGACGGTAGTTGATGAAGAAAAGCCAAAAGATTATGTTAGCTAAACAATTTTTTTATACATTTGAAAGGCTGATAGCTAATGAGTTAATTAGGATTTTTAAAGTAACCTTTGCCTTCATTCATTACCAGTGCTAAGACATGGCGTTTAGATGTCTTTCGTTGTTTACTTTCGGCTGATATAGTTAACCAAATCATGTTGATTCCAATTCCTGAAAATTGGATTCGGGATCGTTTGTATTGGGCCCTAAGCAAAAATAGATGGTTTTCGACGGCCTCGACTATGGAACTAATTACAGGGGTGAACCACCAAACACCTCATCCCAACAACGGATATGGAAACTTAATACATATCCTAAAATTAAGAATTTTTTATGGAAAATAGCCTGCAATGGACTCCCAACTAAAGAAAGGTTGTTACAAAAATGTATAGCGACCCCTCCGGAATGCTGAATGTGCAACTGCACTCCCATGAAAATATAGGACATATTCTGATAGAATGTCCTCATATGAAAAAACTAATACAGAAAATTAATACAAAATTGGGAAGCACCATCAGAAACTATAATGTGGACAATAAACCAACAAGTACCATTTTGAACGACTTATTCCATGACTTAGGGAGCGCTGAGTTTGCGGAATTAGCAGTATGCTGGTGTATTATATGGCACCAAAGGAATAAGTTAGTTTTCCAGCAAACCCCAAATGATGTTATTCAGAATCTTGAACAATATGCGAAAAATCAAATCGATCAGTGGAAAAAAGCTAAGATGTGGGAAGAAGATGAAGAAAAAACACAACAACGACCCCAAAACAGACAAAAAAGAAGGAAACGAATAGAAACATGGAAAAAAAACCTCAAATAGTATCGCTAAACTGAACTTTGATGGATCCAAAATCGACTCCAACCATGCTTCTTCAGGGTTTGTAATACGAGACCATGATGCAAGAATAATTGGACTTGGAACCAGGAAGCAAGGACCAATTTCAGTTGTGAAAGCAGAAGCCCTTGCACTCAAAGAAGGAATCAAGGAAGCTCAGAAAAAAGGAATTACAAAAATTGAGATCGAAGGAGATAATCTAATAGTCATAAATGCTATCAACAATATCGGAAAATGTCCGCGGGAGATTGAAATTCTAATTTCGGATATTATGGTATCCCTTACACAATTTAACTTTGTCTTAGTCCGATATATGAGTCGAGCATGCAATGTTGTGGCCGATAAAATCGCTAAGCTGCGCCACAACATCCCTACCAACCTCCTTCTGGATAATTTAGAACTTCAGGTTCTCATCCGCAAGGATGCTCTAAGACGCCCTCCTTAGAGGAACTCCTAATCCTTACCTTATCAAAAAAAAAAAAGTAACCTTTGCCTTCGAAAAAATAAAGTAACAGTTATTATACCAAAAAAACCGAATTTTTTAAAATATAAATATAAATTTATATACATAAATAATACTTCTTAGGTTATAAAATTTATTTTTTACCTTTTAAATTTCACTTTTATGTTATATAATTCATAACATTATATTTTTTCATAAATAATATATAAATTTTCTCAATAAAAACATAATTTTTTTTATAAAATTATATTAATTTACAAAAATAATATCCCGGTCCGAAAGTGGACTGGCCGGGCCAGTACCGCGGACCGGATCGGATCGGGAAATTCCAGTCTAGTCCTCGATCCAAAGATTTATGGAAATCGGTCCCGGTTCGATCCGGTCCGATTTTGGACCGATGTCCACCCCTAGTATAAGGAATGAGACAAAGCCATAGTAATGTTTATTTATTTTTTATCATAAAACAAGGCGAGGCCTTTGCGATTTTTTTTGATGAAATTAACTTAGGCTACTAGAGCCTACATAGTTCGAATTGAGAAGATTGAAAATCTGCATAGGATGTTTACTAAGAATAACAAAATTAGAGGCTAAGCTAATGGCTAGATTAACAAGGCAATCGACCACTGAATTGGCCGAGCGGTGAATATGAAAGATCTTGGTCTCCCAGCTGGTGCTATGTAGCAATTGATGTCATTTCCTAACGAGATGCAAGTCAGGATGAGTGTTCAAGGCAGGCTGATTAAGCAGTTGCAAAACACACAAAGAATCCGTCTCAATAACAAGCCGAGGGAATACATAGTATTGTTTATTTTAAGGGATTTTCCTTTTGGTACCCCTATGTTTTTTATTTTTTCTTTTAATGATCAGAAAAAAATCTTATTTCTTTTGGTGCCCTCCAATTTTTGACAATTCCTTATTGCAATCTAAACTCACTCAAATTCCAAATTCCATCTATGTTCTCTCTTAATTTTGTTTAAAAAAAATTAAATCCAACATTTAATAATCGATCTAGTATTCTAGTATTTCTTGTCTTCTTTTCCGATTTGAGGTCAATGAATCAATATATCCAGTCTTCCTCCTCCACCTCTGTCATCATGAGCATCATCGAAGATTGTCGGGATGATGGTAACTCGACATACTACTCCTCTATCGTCCAGCGCCGGCGGCCACCGTGCTTGTCGGAGTAGTTGGTGGAGTCGGTGACGACGAAGGCTCCGAAATGTGCCACCATGGCCAGTTGCAGAGTGTATGAATCCATCCCCAATCAATAGAAATTGAATCGGTTATGCTTCAAGTCGATTGCAACGTGATTGATTTTCGTACTCTTGTTAAATTCCAACGTGAGTGATTTAAAATTGGATGGAGTCTCTGGATTTGCAATTTGTTGACCTTTGTTTGGCTTCTATTCATCCCTTCAAGGAGAGGGAAAGACATGGCGTTATTAAAAGAAGGGATTTTCCTTTTGGTGCTCCTGAGGTTCGAAATTTTACTCTTGGTGCCCAGAAAAAAAAGTTATTTCTTTTGGTGTCGTCGAGGTTTTGAAAAAGTCCCAACCATAACCTAAATTACACCTAAACCCCAATTCCATCCACTTTATACCAATTTCCGTTAAAATGTCTTTTCTGGTTTAAGGTTAGATCATCACTTCTCCCAATCTCTTCGGAATCTCCCTTTCCATCTTCCTTGCGATCAATCAAGTTCGTTTGTGAAAGGGGTTTCAATAGGTATCGATCGACGATTTAGGCAATAAATTTCTCGAGTTTCGTCTGTATTTGATTGGATCCCTGGGATTTTGGTGCGAAGGAGTAGAGGTAGGAGATGAAGATCATGACGCTTTTAATTCGTTTGTATTTTCACTTCTTAACCAGGTACTGAACTGTTGATCCCTTCCACCGGGATTCGCACCTGAAATTTTTTATGTGCTTTGTCACTGATAAGGCTTTTGCTCGAAATTCAATTTCTATTTTGCCTGTGAGATCTTGAATGACTAGAAGTATCAGCCTAATTTAGTTGCAATGTTGGTTTCATTTACACAATTTTGTCTTCTTGGTATAACAAACCTAACGCTTTGAAAATTGAGTATATTCAGTTGCTAGATGAATACCAGAAGAAGTTTGGTGAAACATGGAGGACTATAAAGACAGATGATGCTCACGGAGGTTTTAAAAAATGGACAAAAATTTAACTTTTTGTAATTGTTTTTAGTTTTCAAATCGTACCTGTGGGTTTTTTTATATATTTTTCAATTGTTTTTATTTTTACTAGTTAACGACTTAACGACGGTTTTAAAAAATTGACTGAAATTTAACTTTAGCCTTATTATGGCTACGGAAAAAACTATTCTAAGAGTATAAGGGCACCAAAAGGAATAACTTTTTTTTCTTGGTATCAAAAAAAAATTCAAAAATTCAGGGGCACCAAAAGGAAAATCCATTAAAAGAAAGGCCACATACTTAACTGGGTACTTGAAAATTTTAACAAAAGGACTATAAATGGATGAAATTCGGTTTAAATGAGAATAAGAAAATGTTGGATTTAATTATTTTTGATTTTTTTAACAAAATTAAGATAAAATGGATGGAATTTGGAATTTGAGTGATTTTAGATTACGGTAAGGAATTTGTCAAAAACAGGAGGGCACCAAAAGGAATATTTTTTTTTGTGGGCACCAAAAGAAAAAGTAAAAAACAGAGGGGCACCAAAAATAAAATCCCTTATTTTAACTAAATGGGTGGGAATGAGTGATTCATATACCAACATAATACACTAAAAAATTTATAACACATTCTAAAGTTAAGGTGAATGATCTATAACTATATATTAAAGCTGTCCCTTTTCGAGCCACCAGAACGATTCTGGCCCCACCTCAAATTAAAAAAAATAATTTTATTTCTATTATTATAACTTCTTTTTATTAAATTCCTTTTTAACTATTTAAATTTATCTCTAACATCAAACAAATATCTATTCAATATAACAATATCTTTTGAAAGCTTCCTTATACAAGTATTTAAAATTAAAGATAAGATATTTCAAAATAAATATAAATCTTTTATCATAAATTTTTAGACGAATTTATTTATAGATATATAGTGATTTTATTTTATAAAAACAATTAATGATAAATATTTATAATATTTAAAATTAATTAAAATAGATAATAAAATATTTAATAGATATATTGAAATATTTGATAATCACTAAATTTACGTACATGAAAAGTAATAAAATATAAAGAATATAATATTTGATTAAAAAGTATACATTCTACGAGTAATAAATTATGTATATTAAAGTTTATATTATATTTTAATTTATTAATATCTTATTTATAATATCTATAAAATATCGAATCGTAGTCGTATATGGTACGACGGGTAAAACTAGTTTCTATTCCAACTTGATACCTCATTCTATCCCTAATACAGATATAAACGGGCCTAAAAGGGTTCGCGTAATGAAAAGGGGCTTGCTTAACCTTTCATGGGCCGACTTTACGTTGTTTGTGAAGGGTACACTGGGTTAATGTAATTTACAGGTACATTAGCTACAAGCCCAAATTATACCCAAGTATTATGCTTAACGGACCAGACCATTATCCTAGCCAATGGCATTCAAGTAAATCGGCGAGCCATCATACGTGGCGTGTCACGATTGGTTCCTCCAGCACGATATATCTTAATCCCATGTATATATTTAATTTGTCGTACCCTTGATCTGAATCTTCGGAGAAGTGGGGAAAAGAAGGAGATGGCCATGAAATCGCTTCCGATCACACTCTTCGTGAGCTTACTACTGCTCGGAACCCTAGCTCTAACTCAGGTAATTTCAGATATTCTGTCGATTTATCCACCGATCTGAAATTATCGCTTTTGAACTGTCCTGTTTACTCTCGTATTCTGTGGGTTAATAGTTAGCTCAGGCTTGGTTTTCCACGGGTTAATTTCATGGTTATGTCCGTTTGCAACTGAGTTTTTGTTTCTAAATTTGAAGCTTTTGTTTCTGGTTTGCAATAACCTCTCGATCTTTATTTTAGGCTAAGAAATCGAAGGACAAGGATTTGAAGGAGGTAACACATAAGGTCTTTTTCGACGTTGAGATCGATGGAAAACCAGCTGGTAAGCTTTATACTTTCGTTTCATATGCTTCAATCAGATTTATCAGTAGTGCAGCAACACATCGACATTTTTACCTAATCTATGAGGGACATTTTGGAATACTTCGTCCTCATGAGTCGAAATCCTTGTGTAACTTCTTCGGAATGGATCATTCTTGATTTCTAAATATGTAAATTGTGAACCATAGAACTGTACTTCAATGTGCTCTCTTTCACAATTGATTTTTTTTATTTCTTTCATAATGATCTTAAATGAACAATTTTTTCATAAATGTTTATATCTATTGGGCTCTGACGTATGGCTACTGATTTCCAATCATTCACATTATTATAGGTTGAAGCATGGATCCATGTAGTGTTCGTATTGAATTAATTGCATCATTGTGTCAAATGAAAGTACCATTTCTTGTTAGAATACAAGCTGGAGAGTTCGCTCTCTTGTAGCAGGTCCTCTTGATATCAATTATCTGCTTGTTGTTCCTTTGCTCTGTTGGATGAATATGCTGTCTTTGACAGTACTTACTAGAACCCAAACTATGGGACAGTGAATGTACTTTAGTCTAATATCTATTGTCTTCTGATTGAAGTGGTTGATTCTCTGCAAAGTGCTTCATTTCAACCCAATTGGCCTACCTTTCTTAGCATGCCTTGGCTTGAAATTTTCATAAGGCCCCTTGATGATAGCATCACTTACTGAAATGCAGTTCCTTAAAATCTTTGCTAGCTTTATGGGTCATTCTTAATTTCATATGATCTTATTTAATATTTTGATTATGGTAAATGTTACAGGACGAATTGTCATGGGTCTCTTTGGAAAGACAGTTCCTAAAACAGCAGGTACTTGTGATGCATCATACATTGAGTCTGCTTAAATTTGTACCTCATATTAATGTCAACATTAATCACATCTTTTTGCACTTTCTATTGCAGAAAATTTTAGAGCTCTGTGCACAGGTATGCATCTCCTACGTTTAGCTATTTCTATTTACATTCCAGTTGTCTTCTGAGATAGCACAGACCAAGTAGTTTCATAACATTAATTTTTTCTGTGTTCAATTAAAATTGTTACTTCTTTTGTAAATCAGGGGAGAAAGGAACTGGAAAGAGTGGAAAACCACTGCACTACAAAGGTAGCAAATTCCACAGGATTATCCCAAGTTTCATGCTCCAAGGAGGTGATTTCACTCTAGGTGACGGAAGGGGTGGAGAGTCTATTTATGGTGAGAAGTTTGCTGATGAAAATTTCAAGATAAAGCACACCGGTCCAGGTAAAACTATATTGAAGTACATGTAGATGTGGTCTAGTCAGATGCAAATTGTTCTTAAAGCTTTGAGCTTATGATTTCAAAGTGTTAATCCAACTGGGTACAATTTGGCACAGGTCTCTTATCAATGGCAAATGCTGGTTCTGACACAAATGGTTCACAATTCTTCATTACAACAGTGACCACAAGTTGGTAAGGATTTACTTCATATTCTGCTGTGTTATTGAGTTAAATTATCATGATATTTGATCAACCTGCCATGATGTACACAACACAAGATGAGCCTTTCTCTTGCTCCTTCCCGTTAAAATCATCATACATCTAAAATGAATATGTTTGATGAAATATATGATGACTTGTTTGTATGAACAGGTTGGATGGAAGACACGTAGTATTTGGTAAAGTTTTATCAGGAATGGATGTAGTTTATAAGGTTGAAGCTGAAGGCAACCAGAGTGGAACACCTAAAAGCGAGGTTGTCATAACAGACAGTGGTGAGCTTCCCCTGTAATTGAATAGCTCTCATGCAGATGAACACTCAATGGCTTACCCGAGAGACTTTAGTTTTCTTTCTGGTTTATGGTGATGAAAACTTTTTCACATGCTGTACTTCTTGTACTTGAGAAGGTTTCAGACGTTTAGTGTTTTTGTTTTTACTTTAGAAATAATATAGTGGTATTTTGAAGATGGCTTTGGTTTTGTTGATTATTTACAGACTCGGATTATTTGTGAGCTGAGTGCAGTGAACTGAGTTTTGATATATATATATATATAGGGGGAGGTTCCAGTAGAAAGGTAATTGTGGTAGAAAGTGAGGGTGAATTTGAGGCGTTAGATTAAAGTAAATTAATGGTGAGATTAGAGAATGCAAAATAGTTAAAATAGGGTGAATATTACTAGATTAGATACCATTTTTCAAAAAAAAAAATCACATCCCTTAAAATTAGCAAACAAACCATTTAAAAAAATTATAAAAGGAAGGAATTAATATTAGGCAAATCAAATCACGTACAAATTTGAAATCTCATATGAAGATTGATTTTCTCTCCTATTTTTAAAATAAAAATAAATCGTATTTTTATATTGATTCTATCCTATTTTTTAAACTAATTGATATTGAGGTAATTTTGTATCTATATTCTCGTAACATACCAGATGATCGAATATCAACGTGATGAACAATGAATATACATTCTCGCAAGTTGTCGAGTGAATACCAATGTAATAAACAATGAATATGTACTTGTGTTACAATGAATATGATTAAAATAAATAGTTGTATAATATTGACACAATTATTTTATCTTCATTATCGCATGTTGAGAAATGAATACCAACGTAATACACAATGAATATTTGTATTCGTTATAGTGAATATGATCATTAAAAATTATATAATCTCATTATAATTTGGACAACCATATCGACTTCAATGAATATTGCTATATAAAATTGTGAATATCAATTTACAATATAATACATGCATAACTTGAATAAAAAAGATATATAAATATCACTATTTAATGATAAGATTGTCACCAACTAATACAATGAATATGATCATCTAGTTATCTAAATATCACGAGCTAATAATGTAGTGAATATTACCACCCATTTTACATTACTATCACTAGTTAATATAGTGAATACGACCACCTAGTTACATGAATATCACTGGCTAGTACGGTGAATATGATCGCCCAAGTATAAATCTCAGAAATAAAAATGAGAAATTTATGATTATACATTATTGCCCTTATGTAAACTCCATCTTCCTTCGATATTTTCCGACCATTTGCTACTTTCAAATAAAAAAAATAGGATAGATAAATATTCTTAACAATACATAAAATCTCTCAACAAAATAATGCATATTATTTTTATGGCAAGAATATCATATTTCAATTACATGAATACTACTACCTAATTTTGTGAATATCTCTTAATAACCCAATGAATATTACTTTAAAAATTGACGAATATTAAATCCTGTGATCCAAGATATATAACAAGAGAGATCAATCAAAATATCAAATCACAAAACAACCATAACAAAGAGATATCAAAATTATCAAAAAGATCACACAACTAAACTCATATGTATACAATACGAAACTCTAATGGGGTTTTCTATCAAAATTATCCGACTGGATCACACAACTAAACTCATATGTATACATCGTGTTGGTTGTAATTTTCTGTCGACATCTGTTTTAAAATCAAACAAGCATGAGAAGTTTTTTCAATCGAGATCTACATAAATTCCAAATTAAACCCTAAAAACCCCCAGAAACACTAAAATCAAAATTGAACGAATTAGAACCTGAATCAATTACTTGCAAATTCCGATCAAGAACTTTAACGAATCGGATCTAGAACCGACAATGACGACTAGAGGCATTGAAACCCTAAAAACAAGAACAGATCTTTGATTTCCATTCAATAAAAGTAAAGGTCATAAACTAATAAGATAAAATAAAACAATTTTACAATAAAAACAAAGAGTGATTGGATTTTTTAATTGAAATCAACATACTTACACAGATAATGAAATTGTCTCTATTTTGGAGAGAGAATACTATGAACTCGGGAGAATGATTTGAGGGTTAAACGAATTTGGAAGTTAATTAGGGAGAGAATAAATCCCGTATCCCACATGCCCATAAATCTCGATTATGGAGATAATCTAGTGCAACACAAAGTAATTGAAATTGTACACCCGTTTTTATTAAATCTGGGGCGTTAAAATCTTACAATCTAATGGCTCAAAAAAATCCTCACTTTCTACCCTAAAAGCCTTTCTACCAGAACTTAATACTATATATATATATATATATATATATATATATATATATATATATATATATATATATATATATATATATATATATATATATATATATATATATATATTTGCATTTTGTTTATGATTGCCACTTGCAAGATAACATTTTCTCGCAAAACTTAAATTTTTGGGTCATGTCGAGTTTTTAGATTAATCAGCTTTTCTCAAGTCTTGGTCCTCTTGGATTTGGATTGCAAAGGTGAAAATTTGACATGTGAACGTGTAGGTACATATCTTTCCATGAAACACCCCTAATCAAACACTTTAAATTACAAGTTAGCTAACAGAGCGAACTGAATGGGAAAAGTGTAAAAATGTTCAGCCAAGCCAATGATAAAGGGATGTCTTTTTCACATTTGCAGGTTTAACATTAACAATTGAGCAAACTATGTTTTATCGTTTGCAATTGCGTTTCTTTGCGGTTTGTTAGCAAACGGTCAGATTCTTATGTTTATTTTATTTATTTATTTATTTTTGATGTCCAAGGGCATTACTCATGAGAGTTGAAACAAAGATCTCATGATAGTATCGTGAGATCCTAAGCCACTTGACTAATGTCCTGGTGGCTCTTCATGTCTATGTTTACTGAAAGTGCAAGAGCAGGAAATTCATCAGCTAAAACGAGTGACAACACAAATAGGTACATGACACTGCCAAACCATGGTAACGCTGAAATTATTCAATTTGTAACAGAAAATACCATGGTAATGTTATTATCAAAAGATTCAATACCCAAAAACAAGCTATATACATCATTCCACAACATCATCAAAAGGAATACATTGCTGCTGCTGAACCACTCCTTAAACTCATATTCGGCAGTCTCCCAAGTCTAGCTGGAGCTATACAATTTCTTGAAAGAAGCCAGCGAATATGTCATAGCATATCATACAGCGGAAAGAAAAGAGAAAATAAAAATAAAGGCACAACAAACTTGCAAGAGAAGAGATAACCACCTTAGTTATTTGCAGCAAAAGGGACAGTCGATGGAAGGGGGAGTCTTATCTATTAGAAAAACGAGAGGTAGGGGAAACATGTTATAACTTTGGTGAAATGTTGACATAATAAGTCGTAAAAGGACTTGAAATAACAAGACAGAAATTTGGATGATCATATCAAAAACAAGTTAATTTATAGCACACCAGTCTTTTGGGTTGGAAAGTAATGGATAAAGAAAGGAAAATTTAATGGTAGGTGAAACATTGTAGTACACTAGTACCTGAACAAAACTTATTGGCTTATTGCAGATGAGATTACGCAGAAAAAAAAAATGGCAAAAGGATCCACTAAAAGGTCACAAGAGATCATCAGTCGCTTATAGTCCATATAATAACAGCCACATGTTAAAAACACAGGTAAACTAAAAACTAATATCTGTAGATCATATAACACTGATATGCAAACTTATATTTCTTCTTTTCTTTCATAAATTCCTCGTCTCCTTAGAACCTTACTTCAAGTGTCTACGCCCACAGCATAAAAGCAGGTACTAGAATTGAACCATTATCAACAACTGAGAAAAATACATAAAAATGCTTCTAAAGAAGGCTTTATCTTCTCTTTATAGGCCTTCTAAAAAAAATTTTAAACAAAAACTCTTTTTAACTCTTTCTCTACTGCAGGTTGCTTGCAAAGCTCAAACCAAAATCATTCCCATCAATTACTGAGATAAAGCCTTTGATTTGAAGTGCAAAAAGGCAGACAGAACACAAGTACCTCACTAATCTGCGGGCAGAAGCAATCACAAGTACTCCCCGCAGCTATGATCCTTGAAACAGAAAAAACACAATCATATAGATGACACTTTTATCAGAACAATCAATACTTAAAAGCAAAGACGAAGACATCACAACCCGCCTACAAACTATTGTTATGCATCAAATCTCAGTTCAACATAAAGCTAGGTGCGACCGTACGAGCATGAAAGACTCGAGATAGTTCATCAATTGACAAACAAAATGACAGAAAGGAAATCCAGATTACGGCAGAATTCAAAATCAAGATTTCTGACTCATTTGATCAAATAATCAATCCTCATTCACCAATCTCCCAGGCACCTCGCCATACTTGTTATTGCCATCTTTGCTACTTATCTCTGTCATCGCTCGGCGCTGGTGAACCACACCGGAAAAATTAACAGAGAGATCAGAGTAGAGAGAGACGACCTTAGCGATATTGGTGTTGATCTCGCGAATTAGGGCAACATTCTTGCTGAGATTGTCAGGGATCTTCGATTGGTGATTCTCGTTCACCTGCTGGATCAATATGTTGTTCTGATCGAGCACGGACTGCACCTGGTTGAAGCCGTTGCTCAGCGCATTCCACACCTCCACATCGCACTCCTCCTCGACCGCCTTGTCTCCATTTCCCCCTTTCTCAGGCCGATCGTACAATCCGATCTTCCTTTCGCCGTTACTATTGAAACTTCGATGTTCCGCTAGGGTTTGTTGGTTTCGTTCGCCGGAGCTGTCGTTCTCCATGACCGTCTACAAGGCGCCTACGGTTGCGTGTACGTAGGTGAACAGCACTCCGTATCTTGTAGAAAATTGTTTGATAAGGTCACAGGGGAATCGGGGGTTTTCAGACTGTATATCCTCAGGCGAGGAAGAGAGGTGGCTACGGCGGTTGCTATGATATATATCTCTGCTTAACATGTTAAGTCGGTGATGGAAGAAGCGTCACGGACCAATCTGAAGCTTCCACATTGCGTCACCGTTGCGCTTTTCTCTTGATTTATTATTTTTCTATTCAATTAGCAATGGGGGCCTCTTATAAATATCTTAACAAACTAATAAAAAAGTAAATATCTTATCGACCTGGACAGTCGTGATCAGTGTACACGCGATTTGGCAAGGGCCTCACGGCTGCTGAAGATCATCTTGAAAATATGCATATTGGAATTGGTCATGAGATGCTCGAGGCAATCTTTTGGTTTCTAGCTAAACTCTCTTCTCTCAAATCGCTATTCCCCCTCAAATCATTACACGTTAGCACGAATTGTTCGAATACCACTAATTGACACTTCCTCCGTCATAAATAAGGTTTTAGAATTTATTTTAAAAATTAAAAAAATTAAAAATTTAACTTAAATACAGCTAATCTTGTTGAAATTTTTTTCCTCTATATTATATACTCCATCCGTTTAAAACTACATGTCTTTTTAGAATTTGTCTTAACCCTTAAAAAATTATATGATCTGACTTAAACATCCTTAATCTGGTTGGATAGCCCAATACCGCTTGGACTAGCCTATAGCACATTAGCACCCTTGAACGGGTGAATTTAGGATAGCCCGACACCACTTGGACTAGCTAGCCTAGAGCACCTTGTTGGATAGCCCAAGACCACTTGGACTAGCCTATAGCACCCTTGAACGGGTGAATTTAGGATAGCCCGATACCACTTGGACTAGCTAGCCTAGAGCACCCTTGAACGGGTGAGAACCGATACAGTTCTAGAGAAATTAATGTTTTTGGTTTCGTCACCGGTGGGTGTCGAACCGGCGACCTCGGGGTTCTTTCCCAAGGCCCAACCAGCCCGACTAGGCTCCTCATGAATCTTGTTGAGATTTTTCCTCTTCTATTATATATTTAGGTAATTATTTTTAATTAATTAGGATATTATTGGAAAAAGTGTGATAAAATATGCCAAATGACAAGTATTATTGAACAAAATAAATAAGCCAAGATGACATGTATTTATGAACGGAGGGAGTATTTACGTACTTATTTTTAAGTAATAAGAATAATATTGGAAAAAAGTTGGGTAAAATTATGTCAAATGACAAGTATTGTTGAACAAAAAATTAACCTAAAACGACATATATTTTTAAACGGAGGGAGTATTGAGTTTTCATGAATCTTCCGTGTCATATATTAGGAATCTCAAGCACAACTAGGGGTGGGCACGGTCGGTTAACCGAAACTTCGGTTAGTAAAATTCAATAACCATAATCGTATCGTTCGTTATTGGATACCGTTAATGGTTAATCGTGAAACTCGGTACAGTTTATTAATCGACTTGTTTTAATTTTTTATTATTAAATATTAGATTTTTAATACAAAGATTACCTTATTTTTCAATAAAATAAACTTAAAATTTAAATGAAATGAAATTACAAACAGCTATCCAAAATACAACCAAAATACAAAGCAATCCAACACTATGAAATATCCAAAACAATCTGCCAACTGAAGCATACAAACCACTGAAAGCATTCCAACACTATGAAAGCAAATAAGATTCCTAATTAACACAACTTGACACAATTAAAGGTTGCCATAATTGATTCTTCATTTGATATCACCCAACTTGGAGTAGGCTACCATAAATAAAATTCCAGCAATGAGCATAGAATGTTTCTTGAGGTGAGTTGATACCATAGGCTGAGCTGAGTTGATAAATCATTCTTATTTTCAGTCGTATTTGCATACACTTTTTCATCACTAATCTCCATCACAATGTTGTCTAGAAGAGGGACACTCAAGTACAATACTCCCTTCGTTTTACAATAGATGTTCTTAGACAAAATTTCACACATATTAAGGAAAATTTTTTGTTCCCAAATTACCCCTATCAAATGCTTTTCCTATTCTCTCAATTACCCATAATTGTATTGGGAGAAGTGTAGTAATTAATTAATGTGGGGGTATACTCTAGGGGTATAAATGAATAAAAATTCTATATGAACATCTATTTTGAAACAAAAAAGAAAGTCTTTAAGAACATTTATTGAGAAACGGAGGGAGTAGTATTTAGAGTGCAATGTGTAGTTGAAGGGGTTACGTTGGATTTCATTCAATCAATGGCTGAAAAATATGAAACATAATAGTAACAATAGGGGGACAATACAAGATCAATTCAAAATGGAAGCAAGCGAAATTATAAGGGAAATAAATTTAAAAAACGAGAAAAATAATAATCAGAATATGAGAAAATCTTTTATATCGCGATTGAAAATTATATCTCGCAAAACCATCATTCATTATCCACGTCTTCTTCTTCAACAACCGTCGTTCATCATTTCAAGCTACTCGAAAACCTATTTTTTCAATTGAATCAAATTGATTTGAAAAATTCAGAAGATTATGTGAAGAACTGAGATAGAGAATGTGTTATTCACACAACATTGAGAGAGAGTTTAGAGGAAAGAGTCGAGAAAGAGAGAAAGGAAGAATAGAGAATTCTGTTATTGCTCAAAGTTGTTACACTGATCGATCGTTTCTCGTTTTAACAACATTCTGTTACTCAACCTATTTACAATCTTAACCCAACTTCTGGTTTATTACAAAAACAACCCCAATCTCTTTATGAAGTACATGACAAAACTTACCCCCTTAAGAACTTTGCCCACAAAGTTCAGTTAGATGCAAATTCAGGAAATTGTTGCAAAATGTGGCCTGCAGCTTCCCAGGTAGCTTCATCAACAGAAATCTTTTTCCAATTGATTAACCATTCCGAAAAAGGTTCGCCGTTTGCTAAGTAAGATACCCGAGTATCCAAAACTGATTCAGGATCCACCTCAATTTCTCCCGTAGCAGTTGTGGCAGGTGGATCAACTGTCGACACAATCCCATTTCCCACTCTTCTTTTCAACTGGGACACATGGAACACAAGATGAATCTTGGAATGAGTTGGGAGTTCCAATTTGTAAGCCACCTTACCGACTCTACCAATCACCTTATAAGGACCATAAAGCTTGGCACTTAACTTCAAATTCTTCCTTAAAGCTACTATTGTCTTCCTATAAGGTTGCAGTTTAAGGAAAACCCAATCTCCCACATTAAACTCTCTTTCACTTCTTTTCAAATCCGCATATTGCTTGATTCATCCTTGAGCTTGAACCAAGTTGTCTTTTCACTGTTGTAAAACAGACTCACGCTCCTTCAACCATTCATCCATAAAAGTTGTACTTACCTCTCCCTTGTGAACTCCAAGCTGTGGTGGAACATAACCATAAAGAGCTTGAAAAGGAGACATACCTAAAGAAGTATGGAATGTTGTATTGAACCACCACTCAGCTAAAAATGCAACCATTTATCCCATTGTTCAGGCCTGGCTGAAGTCATACATCGAAGATAGCACTCCAGACATTGATTGACGCGCTCTGTTTGTCCATCACTCTGGGGATGGTATGACGTACTGAGATTCAGCTTAGTGCCTAGTGCTTGAAACAATTCTCTCCAAAACAGACTCAAGAAAACCTTATCTCTGTCTGAAACAATGTTGTTAGGCAAGCCATGGAGCTTATATATATTCAGCATGAATGCTTGAGCCACTAAGGAAGCAATAAAAGGATGTGCAAGAGAAATAAAATGGCTATACTTTGTTAGCCTATCAACCACGACCATAATAACAGACTTGCCACGAGATTTAGGTAGACCTTCTATGAAGTCAATGCTAATCTGTGACCAAGCTTGATATGGAATTTTGAGAGGTTGAAGTAGGCTTGGATAAGCCAAATGCTCTGTCTTGTTCCTTTGGCACACATCACATTGCCTCACCAACTCCTCTACTAACTTCTTCAAATTTGGCCAAAAGAATAACCCTTTCACCCTATTATAAGTAGCCAACATCCCTGAATGTCCTCCCAAAGGCTCCTCATGAAGAGCAATCAATATCTGCTGCTTTAACTGAACTCCATTACCAATATACAGCCTGCCTTTATACCTCAAAACACCCTGCTGCAGAGAGTAGTCTGAATTTTTACTCACAACAGCCTGCTGAATCAAATTTTGAGCATCATCATCACCTTCGTAACTACTCAAGATCTGTTGCATCCAAGTTGGCACCATTACTGACAAAGCAGCACATTCAGCTTCCTGATTCTCAAATCTCCTAGATAATGCATCAGCTACAACATTTTCTTTCCCCTTTTTATACGCAATGAAATATGATAATCCCAACAACTTCCTCACAACCTTTCTTTGCAAATGTGTAGTAATTTGCTGCTCCAACAAATACTTAAAAGCTTTATGATCAGTTCTTATTTAAAAATGAGCAGGTTCTAAGTAATGTCTCCATTTTTCCACAACCAGCAAGATGGCCAACAATTCTTTCTCATAAGTAGACAAGAGCAAATGCTGACCGTGAAGAGCTCGACTAATATAAGCTAAGGGCTGACCTTTTTGCATCAACACGACCCCAATTCGTGAATCACAAGCGTCCGTTTCCAATTCAAAAGGAGGAACATCAAAGTCTGGCAATGCAAGCACCGGAGCTGAACTGAGCTTAGACTTTAACAACTGAAAAGCCTCAACTGCTTCCTTACTTGAATGCATAAATTTGATGGAAAAACTTTAGAATAAATAAATACGTACAAGTCATCATTCATTTAACGTCAACAAGAAAAGAAGAGCCAAGCAAACCACCTTTTGTAGCTCTGTCCAGTGGTGATCCAAGTGAAGTTTGGGATTTTATAATGGAGCTGTAAAGCAAATTAAATTAGGAAGTGTCATGGCATATTGGAATCACATGGGCACAAATCCTGATTTTATAGACGAATTAAGGAATTCATTTGGTGACTTGTTTAGAACCAATAAAGCCATGCCCAATTGTCATTCTTTTTTTTTTTTTTTTCGGTGGAACCCCAAATATTTCTTCCCTTTAAGATGCTCCATTTTAATCTCCTCAGTCCCACTCTCATCAACCCTAATGGCTAAGAGACTCTTGGAATATAATAATAGAAAAAATAACATAATTCTCATATAATCATGTCCTCTTGATTTATATACATTTTTATTTATTAAATTATATATATTTATATTTATATTGTCAATCCATTATTCATTTAAATGATGTGTTAATTTTTTTTTTTTTAATTTATTAAGACTAATATTGTGAAGCTCGTACAATCTTCATAATTTAAATATTTAAACAATTATTAATAAAAAAATCCAAAATTTACAGGTAGTTTACATCTAAATAACCTTGCACAAATTTTTTATTTTGAAAATTAAGAAAATTCAAATATAACATGAAAATTTAACTATTTTTTAATTTTAAAAAGAATATATAATGACCCAAATTATTATTCATCTACATACCTCATGTGCTCATTCTTTTATACCACAATGGCTTTTTTTGGTGGCAAGTGGTAAATGTAGCATGGACATCTCATACTTTGAAAAACTCGATTTAATTGAAAATTACAAATTGCATAAAAACTCATTATACAAACATGAAGCCACTACCAAGAGCATCTAGCAATTTTTTTTTGAATCGGAACGAACGATCATGACTAGCTTCCACTTGCATAGTTGCATGTGAAATCATCAAGGTACAATTTTTTTGGTCAAATGAAATCAAGGTGCTATATTAAGGAAGTCTCAGTTCTCTACTCTGCTAGTTTAGCCTAGACCTGGGTCCGGTTCCGGGTGAACCGGCGCACCCGGAACCGGCAGGAAACCGGCGGGAACCGGCACCCGGTTCCGGAACCGCCGGGTCCGGTTGTCGAGACGGTTCCGGTTCTTCCACCCCCGGAACCGAGGAACCGACGGTTCCACCTGATGTTCGCATTTTTAGTATAGTTTTTGATAGGTTTTCTTTGTTTATTAGGTTTAGTTTTGTCTAGTTTAGGTTTAGTTTTGAGTATTTTTAGTTAGTTTTGCATAAATCTATGAAAAGAGTGGAATCTACGCTATTTTGTGTATTTTGCAGATTTTAGTGAGAAATGGATCTAAATTTGGAGCATCACAGTGAAGGACGGGAAAGTGCAAGATTTAAGAAGTCAAAACTTAAGAGTACAAGAGGAGGTGTTGAAGAAAACAAACCCCAGGCTCGTTAACGAGGCTGTGAAGGGTCGTTAACGAGGCCACGAAGAGAAAGATTTCGAGTATTATTTTTATTATTCACCGATCCTGAGCGGGAATTTATTTCCGTATCGGTTGAGTATCTTTTTAGAATCTTTATGGGTTATTAGAATATGTATTTTAGGGTTTAATATCTTTCTAGATTTTATTTCTATCTTTTAGAGATTGTTTCTATCTTTTTAGGAAAGTTTTTATCTTTTAGCCTTTTTAATTTTTTAAGATTTTCTAGTATAAATACCCTTCTATCTAGCATAGAGGGGGGAGTCGAAGTGGAGAGCTAGTTTTTGGAGAAGATTTGGAGGAAGGCCGAAGGAGAGAGAACCGGATCGGAAGTCGGTGACGACGGTTTCCGAGGTTCGTTTGTCGAGTTTGTGGTTCGGTGAATGTTTTGTTTAGTTTTCTTCTGAGTCTCTGTAAGACAATATTTTTTTTGGTAATTTAAGTTTGAGTTTTGTTTCAATTTTTGTTTTTATTGAAGTTTTTAGTTTCTTAATCATGAGTAGTGAGTAGTCTATTTTTCTAGGGTCGGGGTTAAGCCCGGCATAGTTGAGCATGTTTAATGAGTAAGATTGTGTGTTGAATGCCTTTTATCTTTATTGAGATTGTTTGTTGTGCTTAATACCGAGTCGGGAGTTGAGGTAATTTGAGTTTTAACTTGATTGAAAGAGAAAGTTAGTAACTTGAAGGTTGATATTGTTTGAAAACGGAAGTTTCAAGCTTTAGATCCAAAACAAGCAATAGAGTTAGTTAGTTTATGAAAGTAGATTAATTTACTTGTTAAGTCAATGAAAGTTGATGACTCTATCTATTTAAAGGCATGATCTTATCTTCTTACGAATTCATATGCTTGGCTATGTTGTGGTGTCCCTTATCCTAGATTTTTGTTTTAATTGAATTATTTCTGGTAAAGCTTCGTTGCTGAATACTTGCTTCGGTATCGAGTATTTATTGGAATTTAATTAGGTCGTTAGTTGATATTTTTGTGTTTGGTGGTTCGGTAACGATCCTGACAAGGTCGTTAACGAGGCATCTCGTGAGTGATTGTGTTTTATTTTATTTTATTTTTATTAGACTGATAGACAAACAACCTTGCTTCCTGTGGAACGATCCTGACTCCACTGTACTCAGCGGGGTCTTGACTTACAAATTTATTTGTTGGCCGAGAAACCCTTTCAACACCACCCCACAAAAAATAAAAAATAACCAAACCGCGGTCGCGGTTTGGGTCACCACGACAACGATTTGGTTAATGGGCCGCGACCGCGGTTTTCTTCCAGAGGTCAAAAATTATTTTTTTTAATTTTTTTTATTATTTTATGTTCCGAACCGGAACCAGAACCGGGAAGAACCGGCCTCGGAACCGCCCAGAACCAAAACCGGGCGATACCAGACCCAGGTTCGGTTCCATGGTTCCGTTCCATTTGATATTGAAGTTTCAATTTTTTTGGTAATTTAAGACAATATTTTTTGTGGTTCGGTTCCATGGTTCCGAGGAACCGGACCCAGGTCTAGTTTAGCCGTAGCCATAAGAAGAATGATGCTGGCCGACAATATCAAATGAAACGATCCCACAAAGATCTCTACGTAATTGCCCAGTCCAGGACAACTGAGATCTTCCGTTCTGCGTGGGTGGGAGCAGCTCAAACAAAGAAAAGTCTGGTCCGATCTGAATTCAGGCACGACCTATAAGATTATTTTAATCTTATTTTGTGGGGTTACATATTATATACAATTATATTAAATGGCTAAATAATAATGGGTTTAATTAAGTGATTCTATTTATGTAAAAGGATCCTTGGATTTCTTATTACTGGTATGGGCCCAATGGGTGGATACTGAATTTGACCCAATAGGCTTAATGAGACCCTTTTTGCCCAAATAAATAGAGACTAGGTTATAATCCCCAATACGCCAATTGATTCAGTTCCTTTTTTACGTAATTCTTCCCATCAGAGATAAGGCAAAACCCTAGATTGGATGAGGAAGATCACATACCTACAGTTCTCGTTCGTAGTTCCGCATAAGGTTCAATTGCCATCAGGATTGAAGGTATGTAAAATTTGGTATTTCTTAATAACCTAGTATGATCGATCTTGGCGTTTTAGGTCTAAAGGGAATTAATTTTCTAACATGGCCCGCCTGTCTGCTGCTAGGTCCGGGAATGGTGTCAGGCGAGGGCGCCGCTATGCTCTGCTGCGTCTGTAATATCCACTCTTTTTAATAAAAAGATATTACTTTAATTCTTTATTGTAATATCCTTGATTTTTTAATATTTCCCGAAATTCGTGCCGAGATTTCTTAGCTATTAAGTAATCTCAAGTAACCTCGTTTTTACTAAGATTTTTTGTATTAAAAATCTTTCAGTTGTCAAAGTTATCTATTAACTTGTTTCTTAGTCATTAAGTAATCTCGTTTCTTAATGGAATGAAGATATACTTGTAAAAGTATTGATCTTATCCGTTCTCCTAGATATGTGTGCATGCCTATCTTATCTTCTAGATATGTGTGCATGCCTATCTTATCTTCTAGATATGGCATTCCTATCTTATCTTCTAGATATGTGTGCCATGCTTATCTTTCTCCCTCAATTTTTGTGCCATATCTTCTAGATTAGCGTGCCTTGATCTTTGTCTCTTATATAAGTTGAATTGAATTTGTCTTCTTCCATCCCCTCTATATAAAGCCAAGGCGTCACTTCCATAATACTCCTCCACCTTCTTTTCTTCTTCTCCTTCTTCTTACAATTCTTCTTGCCTCATCGGCCACCTTGCTCAGCCACGAGCCACTGGTCGCCGAGCACTAGCACTATCCTCACATCGTGCAAGCCACCTCCACCCCTGTCGACGTTGTAATCTTCTTCGGAGCCTCTGTTGGATCTCTCAGAGCCATTACGATGCTCGTCTTTAATGTTGTTAGGATTGTGACATTGCCACGATGTCATAGGATCAATCCGTTCTTGAAATGAACGATCCGAACTTCCATACCATCAATCCCTTGGTTGACCTTTGAGCAAAAGAAGTGAAAGGATCACACTCGATCTTCGTCCCGTCAAGAAAGTTGAAATCTCGCTTCAGAGGCAAGTGGACGGTTCTCTCTTGCCCTTTTTATTAAACGTGAATTTATATTTTCGTTTAATATATCTCTAAATAACGGAACTTAGGTTTATTTATTTCTTAGATTTAACGATTGTTGGTTCTTTTATATATTTATTCGTACTGTTAGTACTGTTTAGGGCTGTTGATTGTGCTCTAATGTGATTGGAGATTCTCCTTTGAGATCTCTTTGTTGTGGATAATTTTAGAACAAGGATTTTGGGTTTTGACTCGCTAATCTCTTTATAAAATATGTATTATGTGTAGAAAGAAGTGACACAAATGTGTCTATTGTTCTCCTTAATACTACCCCATGTTAAATTATTATAAACAGGGATAGCGGGTTTTGACTCGTATATCATCTAATAACTTGTTAGGAGGTATACTTGGTATCGGCTCCTAACCTTTGTATTATGTTTGTTAGGAGGTATACTTGGTATCGGCTCCTATTAGGAGGTATGCTTGGTATCAACTCCTAATAACTTCTATATTATGTGTAGAAAGTAGTGACGCGCAATGTGCCTATTGTTCTCCTTAATACCTCGGGTCATGACTCTGCCTGCTCTATCGATAAGAGGGTGTTTGCACTCTAGCTAAGTGCACTATTATACGAGGTCTGAAATATTGTCCTTCGTATTTCGGCTATGTGCGAGCCAACTTAAAAATCTTTAACTAAAGTGAATAGTGTTTTGACTTATGAGAAGATAAAGTGCCCAATGCACTATAATTAAATGAACTTAGTTGTGGTCCTGATAAGAGCCTGATGTTTTTGACTCTTGTATGCGTGGTAGTATAATTACCAACAGATCTCATAAATTTTGTAGGAGCCACATAATTGGTGTCCTATCTTAATCTTGAATTATATTATTTCTTTAAACTTCTTTATGAAAACGCTAGTGGTTGGATCATTGACTGACTGTTGTTCGGATTTCGATGCCACATGTTTAGTCTTTTCATGAGAACCAAGCCCTATTCTTTCACTTGCTTAGTCTCTTGGAAGACTTATACCCTTGCTTCTTCCTGGTTTTATCCGGCTGGTATTTCTGTCTTCTATGAAAATATCAGGTTATAGGAAAAAGACTAAATAAGTTCAAGCTTGAAGATCAAGGAAGGATGGAAAGGAGGTCGAGAAAGTAAGGAAAGAAGAAAGAAAGGAATTTTTGGAAGACGTGATGTCTCCACACTGGCGTTTCCAGGATTTTGAAAATAATTCCAGAAACAACGATTCATGTTTTATGTATTCCGTTGTAAACTCTTGCAATCATGTTTATGAATATAAGACCGTTTGTGTTATCAAATTATATTGTTTAAACATGTCTTTATTCATTTCGGTCACTTAAGCCTCAACGACCTTGGAAGGGAAAGTCCGAGTCTGCCGGCGGTAACATCCCATTATAAGTCTATAAAATGGGGGTGTTACAATTATGGTATTAAAGCTAAAAGTTTCAAGTCTTCCTTAATACTTTCATCCTTCCTTAAGACTTTCATCCTTCCATATAGAATTTTGGAGATTTCTATATTGGTATTGTCCTAGAACCATTTATGGAAAGTGGTTAAGATTGAAGGTCAGACTTGTGAAAGAGATAGGAGGAAAGGGAATTAGAGACATGGAGTAATAAGTTTGTAATAACTTTTGTGAAAAAGGTCATACGATGGACATTTGGTTCCCTGGAGATGGGAATGGATTCTGAGAAGGATCCAGAGCAAGATCATGTGAAGATTCCTAAATTTGAACCAGTCTAGATCAAGTTCTCATATATTCCTATTCTCTCTTGAGAGTTTGAAGTGGGTGTACCCTCGTTGTTTCTTCCAAGTTATTGTGATGCATTGGCCTGACGCGCCCAATTCTTCATAGAGTAGTTAATCTTTGTTTCCACAGTATTCAAAGTAAAGCAAATATGCTTGAAACTTATCTCGAGTTTCTTGTCAAGTTTCAACATCTTTTGAGACTCGTTGATAGTTATTCTTTTTCATGAATAATTTTAACCGTGCTACCCATTTGTTAATCTTTGTAAACTTGTTATATTTTATTTTTGGGTTATGATCTTTTATGATCTTATTAGAATTCTATATGTCAAATTGGGTAAAGATTTATGTGAGTCAAGTTGTCATGATTTAAGGAATATTTTTGAAAGTGTATTGTGATCTTCTCTTTTGAGAAAAATCTTAGAACTTTGTAGAATTCAAGTATGAATTTTTATAAGGAAATGTTTATTTGATATAAGGGATTGCTGAATAAAGTTTCTACGTTTTTCATGGTGTTGAATAAGAGTGTATTTTGTCTTCCATCCTGATCACATAATAAGGCAAGATAACATGTCTTATTCCTATGAGAATGCATTAAAGGGTTGTGTTGGTTTTGTTTCCTCATCCTGATCACATGGTGTAATAAGATCGCATAATTCCTCGGGTTTAAGTTTGAAATCAGGAATTGTAGAAGTTACATTTCTTTTTCAAAGTTTAAATGATTTGCACAAAAGTTGTGATGGGAATTTGAAAATAACCATTTCTATTTGTATAAAGGATTTTGCTTGATTCCTAAAGAATAAAACATTTCTGGTATGATTTGGAAATCATATAAGTTTTGCAAGTATAGTTCTTTGAGATGTGAAGACGCAAGCTTTCTTTTGCGTTATAGCAATTGCTATACCTAGCTAGTATGTTGTAAAAATCCTTTGAGTTAGTATATCTTTGGTATCCTATACCATTTAAGAAGTATGGTCAAGCTTCCCAAAATAGTTCGGTTATAAGTAAAGAAATTTGGTAAGATTTGTTACAAATCTTTGATGGTCTCCGAAGAGCAAGGAGTAACTCCGTACTTATCTGAAAGTTTGGGATTGTTTTCAGTCAACGATTAGTGGAATTTTCTAAGCAGTTTACTAATAGTTCGTCTTGTTTGACATCATGACCTAAGAAAGTCATTGCCTTTTTAATGGAATTGTCCTTGGAAGTAAGTTATGAACTCCTGGAATGGAGCCCTCTCTAAGAAATGATACTCTAGTAATCCTTTCTTTGGAATGAAGGATACACTAGTATTTTTCTCCATTACTTGCTATTTGCTTTCATGTTGATCTGAAGATTTAAATCTCTTTGACATAAGATGGTCATGTGAGGATTTTAAATAGAACTCCAATAGGTCTGGAGTTTGGATATGTAAATTGTTATTGATGTTCAGTCTAAGCCTGATAAGTTGTTGGATGTAGAGAATGGACAATTGAGGATATGTTTTAATCCTAAGAGCTAGATTGCTCAACAACTCAGTACATCAAGTGACGTTTTAACCGTTCTTCAATGACAAGGACTATTATTTGTCAATGGAAATAATTATGCTGGAAATTCCCTGCATTGGAAGTCCTATTGGGCAATATGTTTGTGTAACACCCCTATTTTACAACATTGGGTATTACCGCCAGTGACCTCGGACTTTACCGTCCAAAGTCACCCAAGGCTTTTAGAATGATATAGAAAAATAATAATGCGGAAATAAACATAATTCATAAAATATAAAAGGTTCTCCCGAAGGAGACTTTGTTTGTACAAAACATCTTACATTGCTTTTCAAACATAAAGTTGTTCGGAATTGAAACGCAAAAACAACAAGTCATTTAAAACATAATAAAAATTCAGTAAAAAGGATGCAAGAGCCGGGACTCGAACCCGAGACCTCTTGCATCTCCTTCCACACGCCCACACACATAATCCGCTAGACCATTGTGACTTTCTATTCTTTTCACCCAACATTTTACTTTTATATCAACTTAGTCTTCTTCTTCCTCCCAAAATCAATCAGACGCTTGTTTGATTGACAGGACACTCAGCCATTGCATGCTCAAAGCTTCCCCTTCTTCCTTCCTCTTTGCTTACAAGACAACAACTATTGCATCATCCATCATCACCATCAAACAAACACAAAATTGCCCAATAGACATCGAGTTCATAGTAGGATTGTAACACCCCGATAATTTATAAGGAATTGAGGTGCTCCCCATGTTAACAAGAGCTCTTCCTTTTCTGAGTTCAAGTGAGGACAAAGAACTCAAAAGTTAAGTGTGCAAGGACGAGAGTAGTACCATGATGGGTGACCTCCTGGGAAGTTCTCGGGTTGGCATGGGATAGCGCTTCTAAGGTCTCGGGCCTTACAAATGGTATCAGAGCCGACTCTGGGTTACGAGTTGGCTTGGCCTAGTGTGCAGTCACTCGACTCGGAGGGCGGTCCTTGGGCCTTAACGAGGACGTCAAGTGCTTAAGTGGGGGAGATTGTAACACCCCGATAATTTATAAGGAATTGAGGTGCTCCCCATGTTAACAAGATCTCTTTTTTTTGAGTTTGAGTGAGGACAAAGAACTCAAAAGTTAAGCGTGCAAGGACGAGAGTAGTACCATGATGGGTGACCTCTTGGGAAGTTCTCGGGTTGGCATGGGATAGCGCTTCTAAGGTCTCGGGCTTTACTGTTTGAATGAATTGGCAAGATAGGTTATCGTAAGAAGGTAAGTCGGATGAATCTAATCCATAACAACTTTTAAATGTTGTTATCGTAAGAAGGTAAGTCGGATGAATCTCACGTTCTTAGTTAAGACAATATTGAGATTTCATCTAGAAAGTCGAGTAAGGATTGCGCGACATCCTTGTAAAGAGGTTATGTGTTAAGAAAGAGCCATTAGTACGGATACTTTGGTTCAAGTGTGGTGGTGAAGAAATCTCAAGTATAGTGACAAGGAAGTTTGTAGACGAACGCTTAGAAAACCGAGCAAGTTATGCGAATGTGTTTTCCTAAGTTGTCTTACCTTAGTTAAATAATGAAACATTCTTTAAGGGGGTACTTAATTGATAAATCCTTCTCTTTGAATAGAAAATAGTTTTCAATATGCATTCCAATATTCCTTTTTATACCACCCTAATCTTTCCTAGTTTCGGGGACGAACCGATTTTTAAGGGGGTAATAATGTGATATCCGCTCTTTTTAATAAAAAGATATCACTTTAATTCCTTATTGTAATATCCATGGTTTTTAATATTTCCCGAAATTCGTGCTGAGATTTCTTAGCTATTAAGTAATCTCGGGTAACCTCGTTTTTTCTAAGATTTTATGTATTAAAAATCTTTCAATTGTCAAAGTTATCTATTAAATTGTTTCTTAGTCATTATCAATGTTCTAAAAAACGCTAGGCGGACGCTGGGCAGGGAGAGACCGCCTAGCGTCTAGACGGCCTGAACGGTGGCCTAGGCGGTCTTAGACGGATGCCTAGGCAGGCTGGACGACTAAGCGGGCTAGGACCTTCCAGTGCCTAGGCGGGGCCTAGACGGGGCCTAGAAGGGATTTTTAGAACAGTGGATCTTATCCATTCTCCTAGATATGTGTGCATGCCTATCTTATCTTCTAGATATGTGTGCATTCCTATCTTATCTTCTAGATATGTGTGCCATGCTTATCTTTTTCCCTCAATTTTGTGCCATATCTTCTAGATTGGCGTGCCTTGATCTTTTTCTCTTATATAAGTTGAATTGAATTTGTCTTCTTTCATCCCCTCTATATAAAACCAAGGCGTCACTTCCATATTACTCCTCCACCTTCTTTTCTTCTTCTCCTTCTTCTTACAATTCTTCTTGCCTCGTTCGCCACCTTGCTCAGCCACAAGCCACTGGTCGCCGAGCACTAGCACTATCCTCACACCGTGCAAGCCACCTCCACCCCTATCGACGTTGTAATCTTCTTCGGAGCCTTTGTTGGATCTCTCGGAGCCATTACGATGCCCGTCTTTGATGTCGTTAGGATTGTGACATTGCCACGATGTCATAGGATCAATCCGTTCTTGAAACGAACGATCCGAACTTCCATACCATCAATCCCTTGGTTGACCTTTGAGCAAAAGAAGTGAAAGGATCACACTCGATCTTCGTCTCGTCAAGTAAGTTGAAATCTCGCTTCAGAGGCAAGTGGACGGTTCTCTCTTACCCTTTTTATTAAACGTGAATTTATATTTCGTTTAATATATCTCTAAATAACCGAACTTAGGTTTATTTATTGCTTAGATTTAAAAATTGTTGGTTATTTTATATTATTATTCGTACTGTTAGTGCTGTTTAGGGCTGTTGATTATGCTCTTATGTGATTGGAGATTCTCCTTTGAGATCTCTTTGTTGTGGATAATTTTAGAACAAGGATTTCGGGTTTTGACTCGCTAATCTCTTTATAAAATATGTATTATGTGTAGAAAGAAGTGACACAAATGTGCCTACTGTTCTCCTTAATACTACCCATGTTAAATTAATATAAACAGGGATAGCGGATTTTGACTCGTATATCTCTTTATAACTTGTTAGGAGGTATACTTGGTATCGGCTCCTAACCTTTGTATTATGTTTGTTAGGAGGTATACTTGGTATGGGCTCCTATTAGGAGGTATACTTGGTATCGGCTCCTAATAACCTCTGTATTATGTGTAGAAAGTAGTGACGCGCAATGTGCCTATTGTTGTCCTTAATACCTCGGGTCATGACTCTTCCTGCTCTATCGATAAGAGGGATGTTTGCACTCTAGCTAAGTGCACTAATATACGAGGTCTGAAATATTGTCCTTCGCATTTCGGCTATGTGCGAGCCAACTTAAAATCTTTAACTAAAGTGAATAGTTTTATGACTTATGAGAAGATAAAGCGCCCAATGCACTATAATTAAATGAACTTAGTTTTGGTCCGGATAAGAGCCGGGTGTTTTTAACTCTTGTATGCGTGGTAGTATAATTACCAACAGATCTCACAAATTTTGTAGGAGCCACATAATTGGTGTCCTATCTTAATCTTGAATTATATTATTTCTTTAAACTTCTTTTTGAAAACGCTATAGGTTAGACCATTGACCGACTGTTGTTCGGATTCCGATGCCACATGTTTAGTCTTTTCATGATAACCAAACCCTATTCTTTCACTTGCTTATTCTCTTGGAAGACTAATACCCTTGCTTCTTCCCGGTTTCGTCCGGCTGGTATTTCTGTCTTCTATGGAAATATCAGGTTATAGGAAAAAGACTAAAGATGTTCAAGCTTGAAGATCAAGGAAGGATGGAAAGGAAAGGAGGTCGAGAAAGTAAGGAAAGAAGAAAGAAAGGAATTTTTGGAAGACGTGCTGTCTCCACACAGGCGTTTACATGATTTTGAAAGTAATTCCAAAAATAACGATTCATGTTTTATGTATTCCGCTATAAACTCTTGCAATCATGTTTATGAATATTTATAGTCTATTTTATCAAATTATGTTGTTTAAACATGTCTTTTTTACGACCTTGGAAGGGAAAGTCCGAGTCTGCCGACGGTAACATCCCATTATAAGTCCGTAACGGTTGGCCATCCTGGCTATAGAAAAAAAATCATAGGTGGCCAGAAATCATTTTATTTTGTTTTATTTGTTTGTTTTTCCTAGTCAATTATATAATCTAATATAAAATTATAATAATATGAATTATTAAGTGTTGAGCATGGGTCAATTCAAACCAAAATATTAAACCGAACTGACTGAACCAAACTAAAATCGATATCGTTTTGGTTTTTGGTTTGGATTTTCCAAATTTCAATTTCGGTTCGGTTCAAATTTTCCAAAAAAGATAATGTTCTATCCATCTTAAACCAATAAAACCGAAATCAAATCGAACCAACCTAAATATGTTCAACTCAATTTTAAAAAAAAGTTTTATTTTAAATATTTTTAAAAAATTATTATTATTTTTTCAAATTTCAGTGGGGTCTACGTCCTTGGATATATCATTTCTTGTGCATGATGCTTTGTAGGTACTATGTCTAATGTTTTTCGATCTTATTTTGTGTGTGTGTGTGAAGAATGAGAAATGGTGTTTACATCAATGAAAGAACTACGAGCAAATAGTGATCAACTGATGGATCACCATGGCAAGAACTATAAGAATTCCAACCTTAACTAATGAGATCTTGCCTCGGCTCAAGCTTGTCTCCGAGTAGCATGAGTCGCCCACGATCATGGATGAAGCCTGACTTTCATTCGGAGTTCGATGCTAATAGCTAAGTACAATCACAAGGAACCTTTTCTAAAATCACATTTGCTTAGTCTATCACAAGACTAACCCGATCACTTTCTTTTCTTTGCATGGTCGGTTGTGTCAACCCTATTTATCGTGGTGGCACATCAAGAGCTGTGTTTAGAGAGTGAAGTTGAGAAGACTGTCGTGGAGGGAATTGATGTGATGTTCACACATTTATTATTTAAGACTTCCGCATGTTTTCGAATGTTTTCGCAATCTGAGAATTATGTTTGTTTCACATAATTATGTTATGTTGAATGACATTTGAATATATTATAGGGAAAATTGCATTTAACCACCCATTATTTTGAGTTATTTGCATTTAACCACCCGTTAAGTTAAATTTCACAAAAAACCACCCCTTATATACCAAATTTTACAATTGATTGTCGCGAGGTAGAAGACGATGGCCAACCGATTGTCGCGAGGTAGAAGACGATGGCCAACCGTTACGGTTGAACAAGCTTTGTTGTTACGACCGAACGCGTATATGTTTGACTTTGATTTGCTCCTCCCGTACAAAGCATTTAATCCAAATGTAAGAATGACTACATATATTACATGGCCCTGTTAGTGGAACCGCTTTAAAATTACAAGACTTGAAAAAATATGT
This sequence comes from Fallopia convolvulus, assembly GCA_964016875.1. Lineage (NCBI taxonomy): Eukaryota > Viridiplantae > Streptophyta > Magnoliopsida > Caryophyllales > Polygonaceae > Fallopia > Fallopia convolvulus. Next base: position 46,848,257 of record OZ024719.1, on the reverse strand, counting down.
GGAGTTATTGTATCTCACCTATTTTCCATTAAGAAATGGTTGACAACATCCCACCTTTGCATATGTAGACATCCCATTGAGAATCCAAGCATCCGATTTCTTAAATGATGAAAAGATCTATATTATAAACGAACCTTTGATTGCTTTTCCAAGAACAAGACATGACAAATTCTGTTAAAAAAAAAGGATCAAAGCAATCACAGGATTCAACGATATTTCTTATAGTACAAATAAACAGTGTGAGATGAAGCTATAATGTAATATTGAGCGCAAACAAGAAATACAATACAGATTCCGCTATCATAATTGGAATTCTAAAATCAAATTATCACCATTACGCATATGGCCGTTATGGCTACGTGCGCCGTAGCCGTAACGGCTATGGCACATATAGCTGTAACGACCATGTGCGCCGTAGCCGTACAACCATAGCGTACATGGCCGTAGCGACCAGGATGGGCGCCGTGTAGGCCTGCAAACCTATATGTAAACTGGGCGCCAAATAAAATCTTCGTTATCTTTGAAAGGTAGAATTTTTTGTTTTTGTCAAGTATAAAAGCCTTATTTATTTATTTTTTCTCTCTCTCTCTCCTCGAATTGGTAAATATATAGAAGATAGGAAGAATATACACGAGCGAGACTTAACAAGAGAAGTCTCACTAAAGTCACCACCATGAACAAGCTCATGGTTAAACCCCACAAAACCCCAAGAGCAAATCAAAGAAGCAACTAACGAATACAAAGGTTGACCACTCTTACCAAGATGCAACTTAGAGTGGCAACTACAAAAACACATACTCAACCTCCCAAAAAGAAAAGCCAAGGGTGAAAAGAGCCTTTTTCAACCTCCTAAAGCCTCAAGAACCCTTTCCATTTCCTCCCATTCTTCCCATTAAGGTCTATTTTGCATGCCACCCTCATTTGACATGCCTCAAGGATGCTCAAGAAGCACCTTGTTGCATTGGGGTCCACACCCTCATAGATCGCTTCATTCCTCATTCTCCATACAAAGTAGACCAAGCATGTGAAAGCTAGAAGTTGTACCTTGTAGGAGATTGCTTCCTTAGCTCGGGACTCGTGGAACCATAGTAACCAAGCCTCCATGGAGCTCATCCTCACCCCAATATTAAACCAAGTAAACACTCGATTAGCTACATCACTCGTGACGGGGCAGTTGAACCACAAATGTTCATTATCCTCCCTCGCTTGTTTGCATAGCACACAAGTATCTTCCGCCAAAATCCCCAAAGCATACATCTTTGTCCTCAATGGCATACGATCAAGCCCGGCCATACAAGTTTGGAAGCTCCATCTATTATTATAAAAGCTTCCTTTCCACAAGCCCCCCCAAGTGAATGTGGGCTTCCTCTCTCTAAGGAAGTCATAAAGGACACTTGTTGCATACTTCCCATTTGCATATAAGGAAGTCTATTTTTTCTCTCTCCACTTTTTGCTCTTTCCCCACCTTCCTCGCTCCTCCAAGTTTTCTGTCGCGCAACAGAAAAAATGGCAAAACCTCTTCTCCATCGGATCTCTCTGCCTCGTCTTCGTCATCATTCTCCTCCTCGTCCTCCCCAATTCCATCTCCTTGCTCCTTGTTGTCTGATTTCGCGAATCAATCCTCATCATCGTATCCCTGCTCGGGTCTGATTTCGTGATTTCGACCTCACTTGGTAAGAAATTAGTAGTTGAAATTACATTAATTTGAAGCTATTTGTCCTATAGAATCAAAACCCTCACTTGGAGATTCACAAATTTGACAAGATTGAACTATTTCATTGTTCTTACATCGATCGATTTGCTGTGCTATGGTGCTTTGGTTTATAGGGTTTTCTATCATGTTGATATCAATTAAGTGCGAGAATATTGCTGAGGAGGATGGGAGATCGATCTGCAAGAAGCAATTGGCAGGAAAGATAATCTTCAGTGGCATCTTTCTTATTTGAATGATATCAAAATTGCATAACAAGTCTCGGTTTTCCGTTACATAGGAACTTATTGCAGTTAGGGAGGAAATTCACTTTTTATACTACTGTACTGTCAGTTTTTCATCATTTATACTTGTTGGAGGGAGGATGACTCTCTTTTTATCAGCTGCAATGTAACTATACAACCTTGTCATACTCTTTTACCATTTTGATTCTAGAAGTATATTTCACATCCAAATAGCTAAAGATGACTTATTTTGTCAGATGAATCCGACTTACAAAATCTTCGACATGCCTTGAAGATACTATCTGAAAGTGAGAAACAAGGGCATCCAAGAATCAAACAACATGGCTCATAGTGACTTTATTGCAGCTGAACTCCATCGACTTATCCCTCTCAGATCTGTTGGAAATTCACTCAATTTCTTAAACAAAATAACAAATTATGAGAGGGAAATCATGCAAACTTTTCTTTATTTTAATAGAGGAAAAAACTCCAGTACATTCGGATTACAAAAAACTCTAATTCTACCTCCTACTTATAACAATTTCAGAATGGCATTTCTTTATGTTTAGAATCTATTTTAAACATCTACTTTTTCGCAATACGGCTAAATATTTTAAGCCATTCTACACGTCTTGTTTCTCACACATAAAAACTAATGGAATCCAGAAAATTAGCAATTTGCTAAAAATAAATTTTGATTACGAAAACAAGTTTAATAATTCACATTCACCCCCTTAAACTTGTTTCCCTTTGATGATCTTCACACCAATCTTGTCTCTTAGCTCAACGAAACTTTGTCTTCCAAGTGGCTTTGCTAATATGTCAGCTAGTTGAGTTTCTGTTTTTGTGTACTCTAGTTGAATAACACCGTTCTCAATGCACTCACGGATAAAATGAAATTTGGTGTCAATGTGTTTACTTCTTTCATGATGAACTGGATTTTTAGCTAGAGCAATTGCAGACTTATTGTCAACTTTCAGAGTTGGCTTCACCTGATTATCTCCTCTTAGATTTTCCATCAATCTTGTGAGCCAAATTGCTTGACAAGCTTCTCCTGTTGCTGCAAAATACTCAGCTTCACAAGATGAAAGTGCCACAATTCTTTGCTTCTGTGACACCCAAGTGATAGGACTCTCTCCAAGGAAAAACATGACGCCTGTAGTGCTCTTCCTGTAATCTGTATCCCCAGAAAGATCACTGTCACTGTAGCCTGTTAGATCCTCATTTCCATGGCCTTTCTTGAACACACACCCCATATCAAGTGTGCCCTTTACATACCTCAAAATCTGTTTAACAACATTCAGGTGTGCAGTAGTTGGAGCTTCCATGTATCTACTAGCAACGCCAACTGAGTAAGCAAGATCAGGTCGTGTGTTTACAAGGTACCTCAAGCTTCCAATGATGCTCCTATACATGGTAGAATCCACTGGTGGTTCTCCATCTTGCTTGCTCAGCTTACACCGTGGTTCCATTGGAAGACAACACTGATTGCAGTCTGCCATGCCCATCTTTTCAAGTATCTTTCTAGCATAACTTGACTGACACAAAGTTATGGCATGCCTATCTTGTTTCACCTCTATCCCCAAGTAATAGCTAAGGAGTCCCAAATCACTCATTTCAAATTTCTTCATCATTTCTAACTTGAATTTTTGAATGAGTTATGTTCTTGACCCTGTGAGGATGAGATCATCGACATACACCCCCACAATTGTGACATGATTTCCTGATTTCTTCATGTACACGGCATGCTCAAAAGGACATCTCTCAAAACTTAGGGACTTCATGCACTTATCCAGCTTCTCAACTTTTCTATGAAAAGCTTGTTGTGTTGGCTTTGTACTTTGATCATGAGTCTATTAATGTTGTCATAAACCTTCAACACTCCTCCTTCTATGATCACTCGGCCACCACTCTTATCAATTTGCCCAAGACTTATGATACTATTTTTCAGTTTTGGTATGTAGTATACATTAGACAAAACCAAATGCACCCCAATTTTACATTGGAATAGCAATAATCCTTGTCCATGTATCTTGATTACTAAATCATCACCAAACCTCACATTGCCATGTATTGAATGGTCAATTTATGTGAAGCAACTCATGTCACCTGTCATACTGCTTCACACCAATACTTTGCTGGCATGCCTTTGCTCTTCATTAAGCTTCTAGCCATCTCCATAACCGTCTGATTTCTCCTTTCAACCACACCATTCTGCTGAGGAAAATATGGTGTAGTTAAGTGCCTCTTTACACCTTCATCATCACAATATGTTTTAAACTCAAGAGAGGTGAATTCACCCCGTCGATTTGTTCTGAAGCACTTTACTCTTCCCGCAGCTTCATTCTCAATCAATTTTTTAAACCTTTTGAAAGCCTCGAAAGCTTCCCCTTTACTCTTCAGCAAGAATATCCACATGAAAAATGAAAAATCATCAACCAGAAGCATAAAGTAATTGTTACCTCCTGGTGTAGATGGTGAGATTGGTCCACACAAATCTCCATGGACTAGCTCAAGCTTCTCCTTTGCTCTAAAAGCTGCTTTCTGTGGAAATACATTTCTGTGTTGCTTCCCAACCATACAACCATCACAAACTTGATTTGTTTGAGTAATTACCGGCATACCTTCTACCATCTTTTGGCTTGTGAGTCTCTTTAAGGTTTGAAAATTTAGGTGCCCGTACCTGGCATGCCACAACCAAGATTTTTCTGTCATTCTTGCCATTAGACAAACCTTCTCTGCAGTATTCAACTTTTCTATGAAAAGCTTGTTGTGTTGCCTTTGTACTTTGATCATGAGTCTATTAATGTTGTCATAAACCTTCAATACTCCTCCTTCTATGATCACTCGGCCACCACTCTTATCAATTTGCCCAAGACTTATGATACTATTTTTCAGTTTTGGTATGTATTATACCTTAGACAAAACCAAATGCATCCCATTTTTACATTGGAATAGCACTAATCCTTGTCCATGTATCTTGATTACTAAATCATCACCAAACCTCACATTGCCATGTATTGAATGGTCAATTTCTGTGAAGTAACCCATGTCACCTGTCATATGGTTGCTTGCACCAGTGTCAAGGTACCAATTTGTCTCCTTCTTGGCACCTCCAATTTTAGTAGACATCTCTCCCTTGCTTTCGAAGACATGTGATTTAGTCAACTCACATGTTTCAATCAACATCAAGGTAGGTTGATCATACTCCTCTTTTTCTGTCAAATTCGCTTGCTCTTCCTTCTCCTTTGATGGACATTCAGAAGCAAAATGTCCCATCTTTCCACAGCCATAGCATTTTATCTTGGACTTATCAAATTTCCTTTTCCGTTGAGGCTCTTCTTCTTTCCTTTGAGAGCCTCCATTTCCTCTTCCTCGACCTCTGCCTCTTCCTCCTCTATTGTTGCTTTGATCTCTGGTGTATCTCTATTGGAATTTGCTGTATTCTATAGCTTTCCATTCTGCTCAAGTGAGAAGCACAGTCTCATCTCCTCTTGCTCCATGGCCTTGCAACCAATCCGCATGAGCTTCAATTATCCAATAACCTCATTTGTGATTTTTGTTTTTAGATCACTAAACTCTTCAATTGTGGATGCAATTTGTAGAAACTTTGGCGAAGTTGATCTTAGCAACTTCTTCACCACTTGTTCTTCCTCTACCTTGTTGCCTAACCCTCTTAGCTTGTTGACAACAATCTGAAGCTTACTAGAGAATTCATCAATGCTATCACCATCATTCATTTTCATGGCCTCAAATTCTCTCCACAAGGATTGTGTTCTCACCTCCTTCACCTTCTCAGCTCCAAGGTTCATGGTCATGAGCATATTCCACTTCCTTGGTTGTCTTCTTGGCACCCAATTGGAGTAGGGTATCTTCTCCTATACATTGGTAGATAGCTTCTAAGGCCATCTTGTCCCTTTTGTTGTCGACTGGATCCTCAGCCTCCACTGCGTCCCACACGCCTTGTGCCATCATGAAGACCTCCATTTTTATTGCCCATGCTGCATAATTACTTCTATTCAGCATATATTTTAACGAAAATTTCGTGTGGTGCCCTCCAATTTAAGCCATTTTCGCATGATACCCATAAAAATATTAAATTTCACGTAGTAACCATCACAATTAAATACAATTCGTTCCATACCCATTCCGTTAATTCAGCCCATTCCTTAAAATATTTGAAGAAGCATTGAATCGATGATGAAGATGAACACTGGAAACTTCTTCACTCACATCGCTCTCTCTCAATCCAAATTTGGCAAATCTTGTCTTTGTTGGAGATGCTAGATCTCTTTATGCTTCTCCATAAGAGTGAAGCATCAGAACCTGAGTTCCTCCTCTTCCTCTTTCTACACCTAGGGTTTCTACTTTGCCCCGTCGAATTTCGATTTGTAGTGGAAAAGAACAACTTGAGAGTTACTTCTCCTAATAAGAAGATGATATATAAGAATTGATCTCTAGTTTGCTATGAATTTGTAGTGGAAGAGAACAGCCTGAGAGGCTACCGATCGTGCTCTGAATTTCTCGTGGATGGAGGCCGAGGTGGCGGAATTTTAAGTAGGAATTGATATCTAGTTTGCTAATGGTTTGCCTCATTAATTGCCGATTGTTTTATTGCTTGAGAATATTTTTGCCTCATCTTTTGCTAAATTTACTGCCTCATTGTGAAAGAGATAGGGCTTGTTTAGTGGTGATCCAACTAGTGCAAATTCTATATTTCAGCTTCTCTAATATATCTATTTGATCATGTCTTCTTTCTTGATCCATCAGGAAATGGGATTTTTTTCAACCATTAATAGTAGGAAATTACTCTAACCACCTGTAAGGATCAGCGGATCACATGTTCATCTTATTTAATTGATCTCCAAATAATTTGTTGTGTTTCTTAGATTATATGATATTTTAGTGCTTCATTTGTGATTATGTTTTGGTCTTGATTATCCAATTCTCCCAAAATACCTAATAACTTGACTTTGTTTACTTTGAAATCTTGACATTTAGTATGAAAGCAAGTTCTTAAATTTTTAACTTTGAGTTGTTTGTTGAATTTGCTGTAATGATGTTAGTTATCAATGTGCTGGGTTTTCATATTCTAAGATGTATTGGTCAATTTTTGCATCTTCCTTGTTCATTCTTGGACGCATGCAATGGATCTCCTAATGGATTTGCCTTCAATCAAGGAGCTGGGCTGGTGTGATTACCTACTGACAATTATTGCATCTAGTTTTATAGCTTGCTTGATAACCATGAGATTTCAGAGGTATACTTTGTGTAAATTCCTTATGAGCTTTCTCTTCAACTGTGATATTTTCTTATTCTAATGCACTGATCCTTCCCATGATCAGCACCAGTGCACCACATTGCATTTGGATGATTCTTGTTTAGAAAAGAATCTAAAACCCATTCTTTTATCCTACATGAGTAATACCATGTGATGACACTTGATGATAATTATTTTTTGACACTTGATGACAGTTGTTTGTCATCAAGGCTCTTTTTTATGACAAACAAATCAATGTCAGCAAGATTGTTTGGTGACACTTGTTTGTCATCAAGGCCCTTTGGATGATTTGCCCTTGATGAAAAACAAATCAATTAAACCGTCATCAAGTAGCTATGACAATTGATGACAATCAAACCGTCATCAACTAGTGATGACAATTGATGACAATCGAACTGTCATCAAATTACGATGACAATTGATGACAATCGAACTGTCATCAAGTAGGGATGACATTTGTGATGATAGTTGATGACAATCAAACCGTCATAAGTAGTGATGACAGTTGATGATGGTTCGAACCGTGTCATCAAAACATTTTTATGACACTTTGAGTGGTGATACATATTTGATGACACTAGAAAAAAAAATTGTATGTGATGACACATATTTGATGAAACTAAAAAATTAAACGTGATGACACATATTTGATGACAACTTTGTTTTTTACATGTGATGATGGTTGTTTTGATATGGTTGAATGACTTTGATGATACTTTTTCTTATCAAAAGTTGTCATCAAGATATTTTGATGACACTTTTTACCTTTAATTACACTTTTTGTCATCAAAAAATTGTGATGACGGTGAAAAAAATGTGATGACAGTGATGACGGTTGTTTTTATGTGGTTGAATGTCTTTGATGATACTTTTTGTCATCAAAAAGTTGTAATCACGATATTTCATGACACTTTTTTACCTTTTATTACACTTTTTGTTATCTAAAAATTGTGATGACAGTGGAAAAAAAATTTGATGACGGTTATGAAAGTGATGATAGTGATGTTGTGATGACGATCAACGTCGGTCAACGACCGATCAACAATTGGTCAACGCCTGGTCAACGACCGAGTCAACTCAGTCAATAGGCGATCCAATTCGGTCAACGACCAAGTCAACTCGGTTTTTGTGGGGTGGGTGATGGAGTTTTTGCTATTTACCTAATTTTTGCACTTGCTTGACAAATACCTAATTTATGTAAAAAAAATATTGCTATTTACTTAATTGAGTCGAAAAATGTATTGTTTAAGATATTTAAGAAGATTGATTATAAAAATTACAAATCTTATCTACTGATTTCTATTTTACGATTCTTATTTATCACCCCGGGGCGACGACCCTTTACGTATAATCATTTCTACTTTTAAGTGAAACACTCATAAAAATAAATTTAAGTGGAGACCATATATTTAAAAAAGGTAATAATAAAATCCAATGAAAAGCACCAATTCTTCTCCCAAAAAGGACTAAGACAGGGTGACCCTTTGTCCTCATATCTTTTCATTATAGCAGTTGAGGTTCTCGCAAGACAACTTCATATGAAATGCACCAACCCAAACAGTGGAATTGGAATTCAAATTTCACGAAGTGGCACAAAAATCCCGTTTCTGGCATTTGCTAATGATATCATTATCTTTGCAAAGGCAAAAAGTCAAGCATAATATAATTGATGATTATTGCCAAATCTTTGGCCAAAATTTTAATTTCCATAAGTCTGCATTCCAAGTGACTAAAAACACTAACCACAATACATGTAATCAGGTAAACAAATACTCCAGATTACCAACACAGTCGCGTTGGAAAAGTACCTCGGATGCCCAATTATTAATGGCAGAGTTACCATAACCACGTTTAAACCGTTAACCCTCAGAACTAGATCACAACTCTGAAAATGGAAAGCTAACTCCGTTTCCCAACACCTGGACACCAAATGGTGGTGTTCACGCGTTCCCAACTGCCAAGGGATCGCGTGCTCATGATCAAAGCGGTTGCACCTCCTCAGCTGAAAGGACCTCGCACGGTCTCTAGGGGGAACACGTCAAAGAGCACAACAAAGAAGGGGAAGGGGACCTCTTCCACAAAGCACCATGTGGATGAGCGCAGGAAGCTCCTTCCTCCACTTATCATTTCAGAAGACGTGCTAAACGACAACGGTCTCGGGGAACTGTGTGACCTGATCAAGGCCCAGGGCTAGGAGAATCTTTGCAAAGAGACTGTGAGCGTAGATCCCTCACAAGTGCGTCAGTTTTACAACAACTTTACTATCACCAACGACTACACTCAGGGAACTCTCTCCCACGAAGGCGACGAGTTCATTTTCACAACGTCAACAATCCGCCTTTAACTCCGGGTCCCCGGTCAAGGGCTCAACGAGTTGCCCAGCAAGCTCTGGGGCGACTTCAATAGCGCCGAGGTGTGCAACACAATCTTTGAGGGTCAGGTTCCCTCGAAAGTGCTCTCGACACACCATCTCTCCCTGGTCTCCAAGCTCGCTCACCAATTCATAATAAATGTGGTGATCCCTCGCCAGGAGAAGCGTCTGGTCGTCAATATCCCTGATGCGATCATCCTCTACCACTTCCTCCTCCGAAAGCCCATCAACCTTCCCAGAATCATCCATAGGCACATGGAGAAGTGCATGGCTTCCAAGTCCCATTCCCTTCCCTACTCTGGGCTGATAAAGAAGCTCCTACAAAAAGAGGGTCTCTACGACGCCTCTAAGGACGAAATCGAGCTTGGAAGGAAACTGGACATTTCAGTTGTCTAGAAGATGAGGCACTCTGAGCCTGTAGAGGAAGCGGCTCAACTGGAGTCTGGTGAACAAGAGGGGAACTCTCAAGTCTTGCTTCAAATCGCCAACACCCTCGACCAGATTGCCAAGGACCAAGCCGCGTTGGCCAGAGGACAAGAAAAGCTTACACAAGTCCTTACGCGCCTCTGTGACGCCCTGTTCCCTCAAGCCCCATGATCTCTCCCTTCTTTTTCCCTCAATCCAAAAATGACCATAAATTGTACTCAAGTTCCTATGTATATATTTTCTTAAGTAATGAATTGGTCTTTATTTTGATTGCGTGTTCCCTTCTTCCTTATTATTGCTTTGCTTGTTTTCGATGATGTCAAAAGGGGGAAAGACAAAAAATGCGAGATTAGTTAAAAGTTTAAGTTATCACAGACCACGCATAAGCTAAGGGGGAACAACTGCATAAAAAGCTAAGTAAGAACTAAGTGTCTCACCAGAAGTGACTCCCTAAATCTAAGTGTTTCACTAAAAGTGACTTCCCAAAATCATACTTAGGAACTCATCAGCATACCATTCATTGAAATACTTGCATATTTTGTGATGGGTTTGTCATCATCAAAAAGGGGGAAATTGTTGGGACGTTGTTGGGACCTCTGGTTCTAAACAACGGATCAACGATGTAATTCTCTTAAGTTTTGATAATGACAAACACCATAGGGAACTAATGTGGTTTGTTCAAGTATTTCTAAGGAACACAGGTACAAATAAGAACTCCTATGAATGACCAAAAGTCACTGCATGCCACAATGCAGAGTTCCCATCAAGGGAACACTGAAGGAAAGTTCCCATGAAGTGGGAACTCCCAGAAACAATCAAGAGAACACAAGCTTACAACGATGAAGAGTTTCCATCAAGGGAACTCTGAAGAAGACAGTTCCCATGACATGGGAACTCACATGTGAGGACAACGACCGTTGAACGCAGATCGCGGGATTCTGTCTCAGACAGCCCGAAGGAACAGTAGGAGGATCAGACTGTCACGCTTCATCCAACGGTCCGATTGATCCAAGAAGTTGACCTAGTTCAAACCAAAGTCACATGTGAAGAAAGTACAACTTGGGCATCAAGCAAAGGGCATTTTGGACACAAACGAAAGATGTGACTGCCCAAGCTCACCTGGACTATAAAGCCAAATGAATAGTACTCGGATTGAGTACTTCTCCCACAACTCTCAAACACCCACATCTGAGAAAAAGAAAGAAAAGGAAGAGAAGTCCCCGCCGGCGAGTGTGTGATCTCAACGACGGTGAAGCCGAAGTTCCCAAGGACAAGGGAACTGAGAAGTCGGTGTAAGGTCTGATTTATTTGTATTTTGCTGTTGTGAGCTTAGGAACTCAGTTGAGAGGATTTTCTAGTGTTGCTAGAGTTAGGAAGAACTCGTAGGAACAGAGAAGTGTGAATCCGGCTGTGTAACTAAGCAACAAAGCAATTAATAGAAGTAAGTCATTCAAAATCCTCCAAGCGGAGGTAGAGGTTTACCCATACAACTAGTTGGTTGTAGTGGGGTTCCCCTATAAAGGAACTGCGTTCTTTACTGTCTTTATTACTTGCGATTGTTTACTTCCACTGCCTTGGGAACAACTTAATTGCCAGTTCCCAAGCTCTTTGCTAACCGTTTACGATCCAACAGAGATTAAGAGAAAAACACGTGCCTGCTCTTGACGCTTGTATTATGTGCAACTGTACGTACATATGAAGATATAGATCACCTATTTATAAGATGTCCACACACATTGGCCATAACTAAACAAATTAACCCAAAAACTGAGCAAATGTTAAGGAATTATGACACCAATAGGAAAACGCCAAAAACTATAATTATAGAAATCTACCACCAAATAGGTGGAAAAGACTTTACCGATTTGGCAGTTACATGGTGGTGTATCTGGCATCAATGAAACAAGTTGGTCTTCCAAGAGGAACCAAATGATTTTATCCCTGACCTAACACATCATATCAAACTCAATTGGAATAATGGGATCGGTCAACTAGATGGGATGAGGATGAAGAAATGGATTAGGGAACAAGCAAGGAAGAAGAAAAAGACAAACTAAGACACATAATTGGAAGAAACCATAAGATGGATATATAAAATGCAATTTTGATGGGTCCATGTTATCAATGGACTATCATCTAGAAGATGCGTTTTGCGGGATCACAATGGTAGGGTGTTAGAGATTGCTGCTCAAATTTATGCGAATGCTTCGGCTATCAAGTCCGAAGCGTTAGCATTAAGAGATGGAATAAGATTGGCAAAAAGGAGAAACTATAAATATGTGGAGTTTGAAGGTGATAACATTCAAGTCATAAAGCGGCCCAAGGACATCAGCACTGCCCCTGGGAACTTGAAATGATCTCTGCGGATATTCTGCTACTCCTCTAGGAGTTCAAAGATGTCTGAATTTCTCATGTCAACAGGGTCTACAATACCGTGTCTGATAAAATTGTCAAGCTGGAGCCCAGCTTCTTTGCTGACGCTATTAGGAATCACACATATTTTCAAATTTTCATCCATCAGGATGAGATAGGATGCCCTCCCTGAAGGGAGGTCTTCAGGGATCTTCTAATTCCTAGCTAAAAAAAATCTTATACTATTGTGGTGGAGATAGATTATTAAAAAAACTAAAATAGGAAACTCATATTAAAATTCCGGATGCTCTTAATAATAATTTAAACAGATTTTTGTAAAAGACTAGCATTAATTAAGCTAGTAATTAGAGTAGGCTATATGTTTGTAGGTCTGCAATAAAAAGGATTATAGTCTAATTTTTTTTTTAATATTATACAACCATTATTAGTGACAAGAGTCTTGATTGGCATCTTTTATGAGCTGGTAAAAAGGGTTTCTCTCCTAAGGTAGTACTCTTCCGTAGGGGTGTCAATCGGGCGGGTCGGGTTTTGGTCGGGTCAATTCGGTTTCGGGTAAGTTCGAATTCGGGTCAAATTCGGATATTTTGAAAATCGGGTCAAATTGGGTTGGATCATTTCGGGTCGGGTCACCCAATTAATCGGGCAAAGTCGGATTTCGGGTCAAATTCTGTCGGGTAATTCGGTTTTCGGTCCAACTTGATTTCAGATAAGTCCGGTTTCGAGTTTAATTAGTTTCGGATTTAGTCAGATTTCGGGTGATTCGGGTTTCTGGTTTTTCGGATTTTGGGTGAATTGGATTTCAACTTTGACCGAATTTCTGGTTAATTTGATTTCGAGTAAGTGGATTTTGATTCAGACCATATATCGAATGATGATTTTTCGTCGTTTAACTACTCTAGGGTCTAAATATTTATTGTAACATTTAAATTAAAAACATAATTATACTAAATATTCACTATCATTAATATTTTATAACATAATGAAATTTTCGGATGCTTTCGGGTCGGATAACTTCGGATTTTCGGATGGTTTCAGATTGGGTAACTTCGGATTTTCGGATGACTTCGGGTCGGGTAGCACGGATATCGGGTTGCATCAAGCTTAGTCCATTCGGTATAATCGGGTTTGGGTTAATCTCAAGTTCGGGTTTTTTCGAATTCGGGTCAAATTTATTCGGGTCAAATATATCTCGGGTATAAAATTTTTTATTTTTTTCTCGGGCCGGGTCGGGTTCGGAGTCGGACAGGTTGAGCGAGTTTCTCGGGTCGGGTCAAATTTTGACAGCCCTACTCTTCCGCCATTTATAGTCACTTCAAACTTCAATGTACAGTTTCATTATCCGTCATAATTGAAGTTATAGTGGCTACATCCTACATGTCATTATTTGTGCCTGTATACAAATGGATATCCATATACAGTAGGTTTTTTCTTAGGAAATTCCTATTGATACCCTTGATTTTTTAGTTTTTTTGAGTGGTGCCCTAAAAAAAAACTTATTCCATATAGTACCCCTAAACTCTTGCAAAAGTTCGATTAATGCCCCATACTTGTAAATTTCCGTTAGTTTTATAACTAAATTAGTATGTTATCTAATGAAAAAAAATATTTTTGTATTTAATTAAATTAAAACAAAACTTTCTTTTATTAACAATGAAAATACATTATATAAAACTATATAAATAAATTTTATATTATATATTTTTCAAGTATATATTTTTTAAATTAATATTTTATATGAATTATTTAATTGATATTAAACTAAAATTTAGTTTAATTTAATTAAATACAAAATTATATTTTTCATTAGAAAACATACTAATTTATTTATTAAACTAATGAAAATTTACAAGTAAGGACACTAGTCGGACTTTTACAAAAGTTCAAGGATAACATTCGAAATGAGTTTTTTTTTCCAGGACACCACTCGAAAAAACCAAAAACTGGAGGATACCAATCGAAATTTCCTTTTTCTTCTTTATGACGAAATGGACTATTAATTATAGGCATAGATCGATAGGACATAAGTTTTCTGAGGCGAGCGCTCGTCCTGCTATTACTTCTCGTTCTAACCACTTTTTTTTGAAACCTCTCGTTCTAACCACTTGCATTGCATCAACGTTACTATTCATCTCTCTTAATATAGAGGTGGGTTCGTTCCCGTGGCACCAGGAACCAAACCGGAAAATACCGCCGATTCTGGAATCGGAATTGAAACCGGTGGAACTAAAGGTATGCCGGTTTTGGTCCCGATTCCTCATACCTTGGTACCGGAAAACCGGCGATTCCACCGATTTCGGAACCGGAATCAAGATTGGACACATGACTATCTTACTAATTTACTTAAATCATATATTCTATAAAATCTCAAATTGTACCACCTCAACAAATTAAACCATCAAGCCTTCTAAATTCTATGCTATTTCAAACCTTGGCAATTGGCATACTTCTAAATTACAAACTATAGAAGCTCTTACTTGTTTTTTTTAATGGTGCCAATCTTTTGTTATAGAATAGCTATGGAGTTTATATATGAAAGTCTAACTAGCTCCTAAAAATTTTTCAAACCAAAATCCGCTTGATCACTAAAATAATTTTAAATTATACGACATTTCTTCACCATTTATGCCTTGTTAAAATAGCGGCAAAATTCGCTACCAACTTGAATTGCGATCCACTTTTCGAATTTCCTACTTGAAGATCGTGATGCCTGTGACGACACGTCAATATATTCTAGCTCGTGATCATTGATTCATAACATGAATCACATTAATAAGCATTAAAATTCAAATTCAAACATTGAGGACTGAAACCGTGCTCGATCGATCTAAAGATCTACAACGTGTACAACATTATCATAACTTATACTGTATATGGCGTATTATATTAGCCTGTAATGATGTTAATAAACTTGTGCAAGTTCCGAACTGAGTTTCCGTCCGGGTCGACAGCGGCTTCCTCAGCAAGCCTCTTCATCTCTTGAATCCTCAACCTAATCGAGCCCCCTTCCTCCTCCGTCAACACCCTCTCCACCGCCCTCGTCACTGCTGTCCTAGTCAGCTTCCCGCCCCCCACCTCCACGCCGATCCCCCACACGGCCACCACCAGCCGCTCGTTAAACTTCTGCTCCGCCACCGCCAACGGCCTGCATATCATCGGGACCCCCGACACCAGGCTCTCCGTGACCGAGTTCCACCCGCAATGCGTCAGCTGGGCCCCGACCGCCACGTGGGCCAGCACCGACGCCTGCGGGGCCCACGCCACCACCTTCCCCTTCCTGCTCCGCTGCGTCCGCTCCACGAACCCCTCCGGCAGGGAAGAGCGGTGCCTCTCGGGCAGGGACCAGAGGAACGGGACGCCGATGGCCTCGAGCGCCTCCGCTAGGGCCGTGAGCTCCTCGGGCGGAGGGGCGAAGGCCGTGCCGAAGCTAACGTAGAGGACGGACGCGGGCGCGGCTTTGTGGGTGTCGAGCCACGGGAGGCAGCCGTCCGGGTCGTTGGCGGAGAGGGATGTTGTTGGCGGGGAGAGTGTGAGGGAGTAGGGCCCGCAAGGGACGAAGATGTTGCCGAAGGCGGCGTTGAGAATGTCGTTGGCGGCGAGTTCGAGGGAGTGGATCGAGTTGATGGCGACAGCAACGGCGTCCGGGAGGGTGTGGGACATTGTGTGGAGCATCCGGGCGACGGGCGAGGAGGAGAGGTCGTCCACGAATACTTCCGGGGTCAAATCACCGATGGCGATTGGTGGGAACCCGGGAATGTAGCTATCTACCGTCTCGTCTTTGCATGCTTCTATGCCGCCTGTTTCGATATGATCGATCGATATATTGTCAAATTAACATTAACAATTGCCCAAAAAAAAATTAACATTAACAAGTTTTTAAATCAACGATCTCTTACTAATTATTTGACGGTTCATAATGCAATCATATTGTAGAAATTGTCAGTCAACCCATCTCTTACAATTAGTTACAGTAATAGATCGAGTTTGAGCACCCTCTTTGCCTCTTAATTTGTCGTCAATCATATTAAGGTTGCCATAAAATGCTTACCATGCTCACCCGAAAGTGATAGCAAGAAAGCGGCTTCAACGTCTAAGATATTTATTATGACTACAGCAATGCAGTTGATACTTGCTACCCTACAAATTAATAAATAAACAAAATTTTCTACCAAAAAAACAAAACAAAAATAGTACAGAATACATGACTTGCTAAAATTCTACGTAACGCTGGAAGGCTCTCTATCGTCCGTATACTTAAATTGACTTGTAATTAATGTTAGTAGTTCTTTCTACGTTTAGTTTTAATTGTAGTAGTAAATAAATACATAAATATACCTTGAGATGCGACTCTCTTCCTCAACTCGTCCGTGTACATATGGGCGGTCAAGGCGGAGGCAGCGGACGTCCACAGCGCCACCCACTTAACCGCCTTCTCCTTGGCGATCTCCTGGCAGACGGACGAGAGAAAGGCATCGGCCACCACGCAGCTGATCTTCACTCCGGTGTCCTCCTCTGCGGCCGCTATGCTCAGCTTCAAACTCTCCCCCGCCACCTCCATGAACTTCCTTATGGTATCCAGCAGGTGGATCCCCGCCGCACTCTCCCCTCCCAGTCCGTCGTCGATGCGTCGGATCCGGACACCATTGTCTTTCCCTCCATCGGACGCCGACAGGGCGACCACAGAGGCCTCGGTGGTGAAGAAGCTGATCTCAACGTCGGGGGTGGAGGCGGCAATCTTCTGGCTGAGGAGGAGGAGGGTTGCTGGGTGGGAGGAGAAGGGCAGTGGGCACACCGCAATGTGGCGGCGTGCTTGGCCGGTCGATGGGGTGCTTGATGCCGCCATGTTTTTGTGCTAGCTCTTTAATTTGTGTGTTATACTCCAAGAGTTCAATAGACGTGCTCTTTCTTTTGGTAGAAAGAGTTAAAGAGACTCTGTGAAATTAAGCAATGCACAACTCTTGTTGGTAGTGATGTTTCTTTTTATATATATTCTGCAAGAATGAAGAAAAAATCAACCCGGCCTTTAATTATGTACGTACGTATAAACTAAATGAAGTTGGATAGTAAGAGTACAACCGTCGGTCAAAAAAAATTATACTTCATTGCTTTGTTGAATGGACGGAGAAATTAGAGACCAAAAGATCTGCCTCTGACACCAGTCGGATGAGCCCGGTTTTGGACAGTGCAAATCATCTGTGACTCTGTGTCGTAAGTGTGTGCCAATATTAATCCTGTAGAATATAACTGAGGTTAATTTAGAAATTATCGGTTGATAACTTGGGTTATGGTAATGTACAATAATCCAAAAGAATGGTAGATGGGTTTGAGTTTAAATGTTTGGACCAAAGAAGAAAGTTTGAAAATGGAAAACCCATACAAGTCGGTTTGTGGAAATAAGAGGTCCACGTCCACCACCGCACACATTCTATCATGAAATCAATAAATAAAGAGAAAAAGACAGCACATGACTAATTTCAAATATCAATTTCAAAAATGTACCGTTATATTAATATTTTGTCAAAAATAACTTGTTATATAAATTGATCAAAATTACCTCTATAATAACTACCATATCAGCCTAAAATATCAACACGTTATATCAACGACAAACTCGCCTGAAATTCAACCAAAAAACAAACTTGCCGGAAACTACCGTTCTTGCGATCGTCCTCGTCAGAATTGGGCACGAGGATTTCGTGCGGAATCCTGTGCATCCATAGCGCACGAATCCTGTACGGAATTGCCGAATTGGGCTGTCCTCATTGTGCGCCAACGCTGACCACCACTGTTTGTTTTTGCCGCCGACCACCGTCGGAATTGGTTTGATATGCGCATCCATACCTTTGCTAACGCTATTAAGAACAAAACAAGGAGAAGAATAGAAGATACTTATCAATTTTTTTATGTAACAATTTACACGGTTATGTTACATTAATTTAATAAGTTTTAGTTGTTATGTTTTGTATCTTGTAGTTGTTACATTAATTTATTTTAGTGTAGTTGATATGTAGTATACTTTTGTGTAAATTAATAATTGTAAATTAATTTTATTACAATAATTTTTTTGACTTCAATTAATGTAGAATAACTCTTGTTACATAAAAGTTAGTTACATAAATTTGGTTACATTAATTTTGTTAGCTAATTTTGTTACATTAATTTATTTTAGGTTAAATATTGCTACATAAAAGTTACATTAATTTTGTTAGCTAATTTTGTTACATAAGTTAATGTAGAATAACGTGTATGTTAAAAGTTAATTTCGTTACATTAATTTTGCTAAACTAATTTTATTACATAAATTAATGTAGAATAAATTTATTTTACATAAAAATTGTTACATTAATTTTGTTCTTTAATTAATTAGTGTAACCTTATTATTACATAAATTTTTCTCTAGATCTGACCCATTGCTCGAAATTGTGGACACGTATATGGAGATCGATCAGGTTGAATACTAATTAAAGAACAAGGGTAATTCTAAGGACGGGACGACATGGAGACGACGCACCATCCAGTTGCAGAGGCTCCATTCGTGTTTACGGTTAAATGTTTTTTTACCCAATTGAAATTACTTACTATCTATCTATTAATGTAGCTAGATGGGTAATTTGGTCTTTTAAAATAAAAAGTGTAGTTTTGGAAATAAAATATAATAGGGGTATATTATTTGAATAAATAAGTGAAACTAGGACTATTTCTTCTCATAAAATAATCAGTGGAATATTTCATGAGACATTGAGACGTGGATCAGGTGAATCAAGTGTTTGAGTCATACCCAAGCCTGTCAAATCGGCATTTCCAATCTGAAATATTTTGGGCAGAATAAACACGTTTAAATGTTATATGCTATAATCAGAAAATCTTAGGTCATGTACAATGGGAGTGTTTTATTTGGAAGGTTTAAGGGTACTTAAGTATTATTATAATATTTTCTCTCTTTTTAACATCACACAAGCACTTATTTATTTTTTTCACTCCAATAGAGCAACTCTATGGGTACTTATAAGTACCCATTTATTTCTTTTTACCTTTAATTTTTCATACCAAAAGTATAAATATGTCTTTATATTATTATATATGCTATTTTAATGTAAAAAATAATTTTTTAATAACTTGAATAAATTATTATGCTCAAATAATACATAAATAAATTATATTAACTATTAGATAGTATTGAACTTATTTTTAAATATTCAACAATATTATTTCACTTAATTAGAAAAAATAAAGTATTAACAACAAAATTTAGGATTAGTTTTCTATTAGTAAAACATGATTGACCAACAATCATATTAAATTTAATAATAACTTTATTATAAAATACTAAATATCTCACATTACATTAATTAAATATAATACACTAAAATGATACACGAATGAAAAGAGTTTACTTTTATTACTAAATAAATAAAGTTATACAATAATAACATACAAATATATATTATATAATGTGTAATTAATCATATGTAGTAAATTATTCTAAATTAAATATTTTTAAAAAATAAACAAAGTGCATACAATATTGGTCTCATTGGATAGATAATATGATTTTATAAAGTTATTATATATTATAATTTTAAAAACTTAAAACAATTATGGTCAAATGTTTAATATTTAAACCCAAACATGGAAGTAAAATGCATTAGTTGAATGACATGTGGCAAAATATTAGTGGTTAAAAGTGGGTGGGAGAGTTGCTTAGAGCAAGCATAAGTGTAGATGGTGCTTAGCATTTTCCTTTTATTTTTCCCCAAAAATTACACAAGTACTCTTTAAGTACTCTTAAGCCCCTCTCATTGCACATGGCCTTAGTTAAACAATCAGTTTACATATCAGCTCGTTAGCAACAATAGAATTATGAGGACGGTAATGAATAAAAACAATGTAAATGGAGTGAAAATATTGTGATTAGATAATTCGTAATCACGAGCCTGGATAATACAACTTGTCTTCGAAAATTATAAACAAGAGCGACAAGCCGACAAATGTAACCGAAGGTGAGTGAAGTATTGTAGTCGATTGTAGAGATTCTGGAGAGCTAGTGTGTATTCCGATTGTCCTCTCTTCCTTTCTCTTCACCTATTTATAATCTCCTTCCTTCCGAAGAGACGTTACATGGCCGACTTACACATCTAGGAGATTTCGCAACCGCCTTCAATGCATTAGTCGTTATGGGCGCCTTCTTCGCACGCTGCTAATGACCGGACCATTCTTCTTGAATCGGGTTCGACCATTGTTGGCCCAAAATCACTCGGCCCAACAATAACCCACAAAACCTGCTAAAAATTCCCTCCCAATTTTTAAGGTTTTTCGAATTTATGACTCGAAAGTTTGGAGGCATCAGAGATGTCCCATCTATTTATTGCCTCCAAATCTTCCCACTCATCATACATATGTCATCATTGCCCAAGTACTCTCTCCTTCACCTTTTCTTCTTCTTTGCCTTTTCTTCTTCTCCAAGCACCCTTCCTGCTACACCTTGAGTGAAACAGAGTTCTCCTCTAGTCACTTGTCTCGTTGTTACGAACCAAATGAACCCTCAGTCCTCAAGTCTTCTCGCGTCCTTCCCCTTCTCAACACGAAATCAGCTTTTCCTCCGATTCTGCTTCATTCGCCCTATCTGTTGGTTTTCTGGCGTCTATAGTAGTATACACTGTTGGAACAAGTGGGTTGACTTATAACACCGATTGGGTCTGTTTCTATGAATACCCCTTTCAAATCAGCCACAATTCCCTTTTTCTCCTCTTGTTGTTGATTTCCTCAGAACCCTAGAAGTTCCAACTTCTCCCCTAGGCATGGAGAATTCTATTATCGGTAGATCCCTTGTATTCTGCTCACGGGATTGCTTTTGCTGCTTCCGATCTCTTTTACAATTATGGTCACTCAAAGGGAGGTTCTAGTCGCTTTAACTTGAAGGCCTTGCGAAGTAAGTATGATTTGGTGTTGGATGTATTTAAGTCGGATAGGTGTTGAGCTGATTGGTTCTTTTTTGTAATGTTGTCGTCTTTAGGATTTCATTGTGACTACCTTAAGCCTCGTTGGTGTGACACATGTAACACGTCGTTTCTAATTTTTTCTCTATGGTTATTGAAGGTCTTAACTTTTGATCATTTTGATGCGTTGTTAGAAAGTGAAGCTTTAATTTTGATGGTTCCAAACGTAAGTGAAGTGGCCAACTATGAATCAGTGTAATAGGTCGCCAACTTATGCTATGTCCATCACCTGAACCGAAGGCGAATTGAGAAGTGGCCAACATCAAACATCTGCAAAATATTCATGTCCCCGACGTAAGCTAGGTCGCCGAAGTGAGTCAGGTCGCCGACGTGAGCCAGGTTGCCAACGTAAGTCACGTCCTCGACCTGACAGGAAGGTAGACTGAAAACGGGTTAGAAGATTGCGCGAGCTATCAAATCAGTTTGGAAAGAATCTTCTGAAGATAGGAAATGATGTGGATTTTGCTTATGCCCTAAGGATTTTGTTTATTGTAATATTTATTTATTCTCACGAAGATTTGTAAGGTAATTAAAAAAGGAAGGTACATATTAATGTTATCTTCCTTAATTAAAAAAGGAAGTAATATATCTCTAAACCCTAGAGTGCTAGCCTATATAATTCTTGGTTATTAGGTTATAAGACAAGAGCTGATATTAAAAATTTAGAGGCAAAAAACCACGAAAGGTACATATTAATGTTAGCATGGTTTATGGGTATTTCCTTTTTATGTGAACAAACACACATTATTGTATTATGTCCAACAAGAAAGTTACACATTACATTTAATTTAAATTGGAGAGTTATTGAACTTTATATAAATAATTAGTCGAAAACATGTACTTATTATTAAACATTAGTTGGTTAAAAACTCAATTATATAAAGAGGATGCATCAGTTGAAACACATCAAGATATTACCATAATCATATCAACACACACCAGATTCGTGTTCATATTGACCAAAAAATGATGTCGAATAATAATTTAAGGGAATATGAACAACTACACATACAGGTTTGAACGTAAATAAAATAAATAAATGGACATTCAATTATATATTTATAATCAAATCATCAAGAAAAACAGATCAATGGTTCACGAATAAGTTTGAACATAGGTATGAACAATATAAGAATACGTTATTGAATAATAAAAACATAATGTATGATAAAGTATATTAGTCATAGTTTGAAGAATCAAATATAGTTAACCTGCATCTCTTTGCAATTTCGGTTATCATGTCCCGTGCTTTGGCCACACTTTCTGCATATCCTCTTGCCTTTTGTACCTGCCTTTTTTTGCGTCTCGATTGATGTCTCCTTACCTCCTTTAATTCGTCCACCTTTTCCACTACATTTGTTATTTACCTTACTTGGTGGTAGGACAAAGACTTCGTCAGGCATCGATATTCCCACAAATTCCTCCATTTCAGCTCTACTTGTATTTTCTCTTACTGCATCATCACCATTTCCTTCTAAAAGAGTTTTTAGCCTCTTCAATTCATTCAACATAATGTCCAACTTCATCTCGTCATTGTCTGCAAGACCAACACATGCATATATTGCTAACCAAAGCTCGCTCTTCTTTGATTCCATCCTTTCCATTTGTGCATTTTTCTTAAACACGTCACTCGATTCTGACGTGTTAAGGGTACGATTAGCACCATTCACCCATCGTGGAATAATCAATGAATGAGGAATCTTCTTACAACCAATGGACTTCAATGGTGTGAATATTTGACAACAAGTCAAGCCAATTCTATTAAACATAATGCAAGTACAACTTGTGAATCCATCACGCACCATGTATCGGACTTCAAACATATTATTGATACCCTCTCTTATAGTGTAATCAATGCATGCATCACCTATCATTTTACATAATTGTAAAAATATACGTTGAGAAGTACGATATAAGTTACTTATTCAATACCATCAGTAATTCATGTGTTTCGTCTCGCTACAAGGACCGACGTCTCGTGTTATGAAACCCGCTTCGATCTAGGGCTGAAAGTGGAGCGGAAGCAATCAAAGAACGGGGCATGCATGGGCACGTGGTTCAAGGAATGAAGGGGTACGACGCTGGAGTTCTAGCGACGTCTCGAGATGGAATTGATTCCGACGAGCGAAATCTCAGAATGATTGAAGAGCAATTGGGAAAAGGGTTCGGAAGGATTGATGTCTGAAGGCCTAAAGAAGAGAATCTCGATTCACTGAGGCAAATTCAATTTCATTCAAGAGTAAACTAAAATTAAGAATAGTCTCACATATTAATAGATCTAAAACCTAAACCTAGAAAACCTAGCGAGAATGGGCTCAAGCATGCAAGCATAACCCCTCTCGTTATTTAAATAAATAGCGGAAAAAATAATAATACCAAATATAGTAATTGTTTCACTTAAAAATTCCAACATAGGAACAAACAGAAACCCGAGAACCCGAGACCTAGAGAGAAGGCCGAAGGCCTCGAAAGTATCACCCAGGAGGGCTCGGCCCGACCTCGGGGGAGCATGGGCGCACCACCAGGCGCCAAGCCTGCGCCTGAATAGGCCGAGTCACTGGTTGGTTTCGTGGGCTAGGGGGCAGTGACCGCGGTCGCACCTAGGCCTGCCGCGGCCGCACTGACGGGAGATCCTTTGAACAAACTTGGCTCTACCACGACTCCTCCAATTGGTCCGAAAGTGTGTCTTGGACCAAAGATGTAATCAACATGGTTGAAGGTGGGTCTTGAACCGAACTCATGGATTGAATAGCTCGACTTATGATGGAAACCGTAGCCCAACCTATTGCCTTGGTGCGGGCACACATCAAGGGTCCGTTGGATCGAACTGACATAGCTTCCTCCTCCTCAACGACGGTCATAGTGGCAAACACATCATCCTCCCCTCCTTGAGTGGGAAGCGTCCCCGCTTCCTCAAAATCAAACTCTAGCTCAACAAAGGGAGATAAATTAGACACATTGACCGTTGCATGAACATTGCCATAAGAATTTGGGAGATCCAACTTGTAGGCGTTGGGACCAATGCGCTCAAGAATACGAAATGGCCCATCACCGCGATGATGGAGCTTGGTCTTCCGGGCCGCGGGAACTGTTCCTTGCGCAAACGGAGCCAAACAAGATTGCCAGGCTCAAAGATCATAGGAATGCGGCCTCGGTGCGCATTCCTGAATAGCGCGCCACTCAAGGTGCGCCTTAAACTAGCAAGGAGCTGCTGAATTTGTTTGGCTCGGTTAGCTGCATCAACATGCTCTCCTTGCTTCAATGGCTTGGGAACCAAATCCAAAGGCGCAATGGGATTGCACCCATAAACGACCTCAAATAGAGTCAAAGAATGTGCCCAATGTTTGGACCTGTTATAGCAAAACTCAAGGGTAGAAAGTAAGTCCTCCCACCGGCGTGGGTTTGACTTGAGCATCACTCGAAGGAGTGAGCCCAAGGTTCGGTTTGTGACCTCCGTTTGGCCATTAGTCTGGGGGTGATAACTAGTAGAAAACAACAATTTGGTGCCGAGTTTCTCCCAAAGTGTTCTTGGAAACCGGACTTCAAGTCAATCTTGGAAAAGATGGAAGTTCCATGGAGCTCATCCAACATGGCATCGAGTCGTGGAATAGGATGCAAGTATTTGACGGTAATCTAATTGATGGCCGGACAATCCATTCACATGCTCCAAGAGCCGTCCTTTTTGGGAAGAAGGATGACTGGCACACCACAAGGACTCATCGACTCTCTAACATAGCCTCTCTAAAGTAGCTCTTGAACCTGTTTTTAAAGTTCCCAGGTCTCATCCGGGCCGGCCTTGTAAGGAGACCTATTAGGCAATGAGGCACCGGGCACCAAATCGATTTGGTGCTCAATACCTTGTATAGGTGACAAACCAACAGGCAATTCATCAGGAAAAACATCTTTGAATTCACTAAGTAAGGAAGTTACCTCATTTGGCAATGTCGGAGTGTCAGTGCTAGAAGATGTCAAGGAAATCGACACCAAAAGAAAGCACGGGGCGCGGCCTTGCAATGACTCTATAAGGGACGACAGTCGGGCCAGCAAGAGGCGGCGCTCAACCGAGCCCTACAACGGTGGCCATGGGTCACCGGGTGGCGTGCTTGCTATTGCGTCTGTTGCGTTGGACGTGCTTTGTCTGAAGTATGGTAAGGTGTACCATTGCCTTTCTCATCAAAGAGGTTTGGTTTGGGCACACCCTTGGCTTTGTTAGCATTTTCTTAAGCCTCAATCGCTTTTTGGCGATCCCTTTGAACCTGGTCCTGCAAAATCTCACTTGGCGACATTGGTAAGAGCTTGACGTGCTTTCCGTGGTACGTAAACACATAAGTGTTCAAGTAACCATCGTGAAGGACACATCTATCAAATTGTCATGGGCGTCCCAACAATAAATGTGTGACGTCCATTGCAACTACATCACAAAGTATAGTATCCGTATAAGGACCAAGAGAAAAAGAAATCGTACATTGTTTAGTAACTTGTGTACCGGAGCTAGAACAAATCCATTGTAGACCATAAGTGGTTGGGTGCAGTGTTGTAGGTAGCCGAAGATGATCGACCACCATTTCATTAACCAAATTCGTGCAACACCCGAAATCAATGATGACACATAAGCTTGTTGATCCAACTAGAGCTCTAGTGTGAAAGAGATTTTCCCGCTGGTCATTGAGATTGTTTTCACGAAGGATTAAAGCCTTCCGTGAAACCAACCCTAACGGAGTCCCCATGTTGGTCGGCAATGAAGCATAATCTAACTCATCCGCTTGAGGAACGGAACACTGCTCCTCAAATTGGTGTCGGAGCTGAAATTCCTTCTTCATCCATGGATTCATAACCAACTAAAGCTTAAACAAACATGACCTTCTTGCGGTTGGGGCAGTCCTTTTGGTAGTGACCACGTCCACCAAAAGTGTAGCATTCCAAATCACGGGAACATTCACGGCCTTGTTGCGCTGGCTTTTGGGGAGCCGTGCGTTTCGGAGTACAAGTCGTTGACTTGCCCAAAGTAGTAGAAGAACCCTATCCTACAACACTAGATTTATCATTAACAGTAAAACTATATTGACGAGGGTTGGAAGCCACATACCTGCCCGAATAAGGTCGAGAACCATAGCTCTTATAGCACACATGTTGTTGATGGATTTTTATGGTCGTGTGCACTAATGTGTTGATATCCTTAATAGGAAGGATCTCAAGCTGATCTTTAATAGACAAATTCAGGCAACTAATAAACTTAGTACGCAAAGTGGATGGAGCAACACTAATGTTAGCTTTGAAAAACATGTCATCTAATTTCTCGAAATACACGACAGGAGACAAGGATCCTTGGCGAAAATCAGCGATGTCCAAACGAATTTGGTTATGGTAATCAGTTGGAATGTATTTTTGAGTCATAACATAGACCAACTGATCTCATGTAGTCATAGGTGTAAGACCCCGACGCAAACGGTCATCCACAAAACGTTGCCACCAAACCTGAGTTGAACTACAAAAGTGTAAGGTAACCGCTTATACATGCTCATAAGCAGGGATATTACAATAGCGCAAAGAATGCGCCTTCGCAGTGTAGCAACACTAATGTTCGCTTTGAAAAACATGTCCTCTAATTTCTCGAAATACTCGACAGGAGACAAGGATCCTTGGCGAAAACCACGGAAGTGTAGCAACACTAATGTTCGCTTTGAAAAACATGTCCTCTAATGTCTTGAAATTTTCAATAGGAGACAAGGATCCTTGGCCAAAATCAGCGATGTCCAAACGAATTTGGTTATGGTAATCAGTTGGAATGTATTTTTGAGTCATAACATAGACCAACTGGTCTCATGTAGTCATAGGTGTAAGACCCCGACGCAAACGGTCATCCACAAAACGTTGCCACCAAACCTGAGCTGAACCATGGAAGTGTAAGGCAGGCGCTTGTACATGTTCATAAGCATGGATATTACAATAGCGCAAAGAATGCGCCATCGCAGTGACCCATTCTAAAAAGGCCATAGGGTCATGATGCCCTTCAAACGGATCGATCTTGACCTTGAATTCGTGTCATTGGTACCGGGGAGTGTCCCAATCGCCATTAGCAACACGAACATCATGGCCACAATAAATGGGGGGGGACCAAGGTCGGGCAGACACCTTCTCGAAATAATGGTCTTTCCCTTGGTCATGTTGTCGGGGCGGCGCTTGGGCGCGCAACTCGGTAACATGATCATAGGCGCACCGATTTTGACGCGTTTGAGCATTACCAATATTAGGGGTGGGAGCTGGCGGAATCCAATCCGATGGGCACTCATCCAATTCAGGAGGATCACCTAACGCTGGAAAATTATAAGCATTAACCATGCCCGAATTTTCAATTTGTTCATCATCGAACTCCTTAAAGTCGACATGGATAACCGGGGTAGCATAATTGTACTCCAAGGAACCATGTCAACGATTGTGACTAGGTTCCTTCTCATAAGGCCTTTGGTTCCTAGAAATAACATTATGATCAATAAACGGTGCTGGAAAGCGTTGGTCACGCATGCCATGAAGCCGGCGTGCTCGGGCATCGTCAACAAATTGTTGGCGGGGCTGGGCACTACAAGAGGTGGTGGTGTAGTGAGCATCATATCCTTGACCATAAGAATTATGAAGAGGGGGTTGGGAAAACATACCTTGGTCTTTGACATACGTACTCCAAGACGGATCATAAGCATGGGGTTCGCTATGAAGCACCCGAGTGTCTTGACCAAGCCTAGACTCGGTGGTGAGCTCTTGTTGTGGAACCGACGGTTGGAGAAGCTCGACGGGGCCTTTGTTCTTGTGTTGAGGGTCTTGAGTATCAAGAGGGATGGGTTGAGAAACCAAAACCAGTTCCAAAGTAGTTGTCGGTGCGCCAATAGTGATGCCCGAGGCCTTGGCGCGGGCGCGCATGAAAGGCCCGAGAGGAAGTTGGTGCGGCGCCGGAAGTGTAGCCAAGACTTTTTCTTGGGGTGAACTAGCGATGGTGACGCTCGGCTGGGTTGTGGATGCCACAAGAGGTCGTTGTGATAAGGCTAACTCATGGGCATCCAACTGAGCGAGTATCTTGTCAACCACTATAGCCAAGCGGTCAATCTTTTGATCCATAGTACTAGGCTCAACCACAACAGCGGGATTGAGTGGGTTATCGCCATCATGTGCTTTAGGGGAACCTGAACCATCATGAGAAGACATGGCGAGTAACAAAGAACAAAACGAACAAAGCAAATAAACACGCAAAGTCTTAGCTCTTGATTCGAGCAATGCACTCACACAAGGTCACGGTTGGCTTTTGTGGGAGAGGCGACTTAGGCTCACGAGTAAACAATGGTGTTATTGAGACAAAGCAAACTTAAGGCAAGATATGCACCCACACAATTTAATAAGATCAGACAAGTAGTACTTAACAAGCAAGGAATTATGAAAGCACCAACAATGTCACAATCACCTAACAAAGTGTGGTTTATGGCTTACCTTTTTTTGGCTATACCACCCACAATTTTTTTTTGATCAACAAATATGGTTTTATGGCTTACCTTATTTTGGCTATGCCACCCACAATGTAAATTGTTTTCTTATATAAACTAGGACGGAAAAAATATTTTATGGCTTTTTGATGCTGAATTTTCGGCCAAAGAACTAAACAACGAGTAATTTGCAGTAATTGTAGTTCAAAGCAAGCAAACACAAGCAAGACAGCCTATCAAGTAACGAAAGTTACTAACGATGAGCAATCAATCAAGCAAAGTAATGCAATGAACAAATCACACTACAAATTTTACTCAATGGACAAGACATTTAAATATGTTTTGGCTAAAAATAAATTTTTTAGATTTTTTTGCTGATTAATGGGGCAAATTGGTGGTGGAAGTGCAAAGACCGAATCAGGAGACTTACAAGATGATGGCTCTGATGCCAGTTGATGCATTTCGTCTTGCTACAAGGATCAACGTCTCATGTTATGAATCTCGCTTCAATCTAGAGCTGAAAATGGAGCAGAAGAAATCAAAGAACGGGGCACACTTGGGCACGCGGTTTGAGGATTGAAGGGGTACGACGCTGGAGTTCTAGCAGCGTCTCGTGATGGAATCGATTCCGACGAACGGAATCTCAAAAAGATTGAAGAGCGATTAGAAAAAGGGTTCGGAAGGATTAACGTCTGAAGGACTAATGAAGAGAATCTCGATTCACTGAGGCAAATTCAATTTCATTCAAGCGTAAACTGAAATTAAGAATAGTTTGACATATTAATATATCTAAAACCTAATCCTAGAAAACCTAGCGAGAATGGGCCCAAGCATGCAAGCCCAAACCATCTTGTTATTTAAATAAATAGTGGAAATAAAAATAATACCCAATATAGTAATTGTTTCACTTAAAATCCCGACATAGGAATAAATAGAAACCCGAGAACCCGAGAACCCGAGACCTAGAGAGAAGGTCGAAGGCCTCGGAATTATCTCCTAAGAGGGCGCGTCCCGACTCCGGGGGAGCGCGAGCGCGCCACCAAGCGCCAAGCCCGCGCCTGAAAAGTCGAGATAATGGTGGGTTTATGCGGGCTAGGGGTTAATAAGCGCAGTCGCGCCTAGGCCTACCGAGGCCGCGTTGACGGAAGATCCTTTGGAAAAACTTGGCTCGACCCCCGACTCCTCCAGTTGGTCTGAAAGTGTGTCTTGGACAAAAGATGCCATCATCATGGTTGAAGGTGGGTCTTGAACCGAGCTCATGAATTGAATAGCTCGACTTATGATGGAAACCGTAGCCCGACCTATTGCCTTGGCGTAGGCACTGATTTCGCACTTTTTAGTTGATTTTTGTGGATAGTTTTCTAGATAGGATTGAGTCTTTTCTAGGTTTATTGTGTTGTCTTGAGTCATTTGTGTAGGTTTTCATATTATCTTAAGATATGGAGTCTGCATAAGTTTGTTTGATGTTTTGTAGGTATTTGGAGCGTTGAGGAGGAGATATCTCGGTCTTTCAAGCTTTCTAGGATGTGGTGTTAAAGCGGTCTTGTGGTGATGTTGATAGAAGAGTGAGAGTCGGTGCAATTGAGGATTCCAAAGGTGAAGATTTCAAAATCAAGGTGCTTTAGGAGGAGCTAAAGGAAGTCTTAGAAGGCCAAGAGCGATTAAGGAAGGGACTGTTGAAGAAGAACCAAGCTTTGGAGCAAGTTTTGAGCGAAGAAATGAAGAAACCAAGCGTCA
Organism: Fallopia convolvulus; assembly: GCA_964016875.1. Lineage (NCBI taxonomy): Eukaryota > Viridiplantae > Streptophyta > Magnoliopsida > Caryophyllales > Polygonaceae > Fallopia > Fallopia convolvulus. Next base: position 46,817,675 of record OZ024719.1, on the reverse strand, counting down.
TCCATGGTCGGAGACGACCCACACATGGTCGGTGACGACCACTTCCGTGTGTGGCGGGATTGAAACATGCGCCTTAAGTTAGGTTTAGTAAATGTTTTATTTATGGGCCTTTTTAAGATAGAATTTAGTTTCCTTATAGAGATATTTCTACCACTATATAAGGATCTCTAGGGTTTTCTTTTGTGAGGGGGACGTTTTTTGGAGGTTTTGAAGAAGACGTTATTTGTGGAGAGTGGAACAAGTTGTAAGTTGGATTTCTAGGTTACTTTTATTCCAAGCTCTTGGACAATTTTTAGAGAGACTTGGAGGTTTGCTTGAGATGTGTAAGTTTTCTTTTGAAGTCGAAGTTTGTTTGGATTTGAATTATGTCTTGTCTTTTGTCTATGATCATTGATTGTCCCATGGATCGTGAGTAGTCCACTTTTCTAGGGTTGGGGTGAAACCCGACGAGTTGTGCATGATTAAAGCATGAATCTTTGATTAAACCATCTCTTTTGAATCTCTATCCTTTATTCTCTTGTTTTCTATCAATTCCTTGATGAAAATTGAGGCATGTTCAAGTTTATGATTGAATTGAAAGATTGAATTATGAATTTGGATAATATTTGGTTGAAAACGAAAGTTGAAACCTTTAGGAAACAAGTAGGGTTACAAGTTTAGATCTTTATGAAAGTTGAGATTTTTACTTGATTATTCATGGCGAAAGTCATTCATGAGATTAATATGGGTTGATTTTGATTCATGTTTGCATGCATAGCTTGTCGTGGTGAATCCTTCGCTCTAGATCTCTTTTAATTTGATTTTTCGAAGTTTTCTTATTACCCGGATAGGTCGGTTACGACCTTCTTCTAGGTCGGGGCCGAGCTCTTTATTTGTCCAGATTTCTGTTTTGTTTGTGTTGAGTTGTTGGTCGGTTACGACCTATTTTGGGTCGGTGCCGAGCGCCTACTTGTGTGTTTTGTTTGCTTGGTTTTCTTTTGTTAGGATTAGTAGCTAGACGTAGATTCTTCTAATTCCCGTGGACGAACCTGACTTCGATATACTCAGCGGGGTCTTGATATAAATTTATTTGTTGTCAAGAAACCCTTTCAACAAGCACGCGCCAAGGGTCCGTTGGATCGAACCGACATAGCTTCCTCCTCCTCAGCGACGGTCATAGTGGAAAACACATCAGTAATATTATTCAACATAATTTTATATATCGTACTACAATTGGTCATACCTCTTTCTTCACTGATAACACAACAATAGAAACACACATCATTTATTTCTCCTTGTATTTGTATGAATACCCTCAACGTGTATACCATGGATGCATGATTCTCAATATCCAGCGATGTCTTGAGTTCATATGAACTTGTATCGGAGTCGACATCATTTATTAACTGATCATGCCTCTGTTTTTCTAATGCACTCTAAAAGTGCATCATCAATTCTACAAGACCATAAGTCTTGTTCAAATATTTTTTCAGAGAAGCTATTTTGTGACTCTGAAATGGATGTGGTTCTAATCAAACCACCAAGCACAATGTCTCTGAAGTAAGCTAGTATCCAATATGACCGAAGGTTGTACATGTCGTTAAGCCATGAATTATCACATAGGTTATGTTTGTTTGTAAAAGAATCCCCGCCTTCTTCGAATTGATCTTTAGTCAACTGATCTCCCCACACTAGATTGCCCAGATCGTTTATAAACCTTGGTTTATTCAATTTTTTCGCACCAATCTTAGTAGAGACCTGGTCCATGATATGCCACATGCACAAACGATGTCTAGTGTGATCAAATACATTTTCTACCGCAATCTTCATAGCACAATGTGTATGATTCGATATCTTCCTTCACAAACGATGGTTAGTTTTGTATGTATTATTTTCTCGAATTGTTCAAAAAACCATGTGTATGATTCGATATCTTCCTTCACTAACAAACCTCAAGCAAAAGTGATAGACCTTCTATGGTTATCCAAACCACTAAGGCTCTGTTCGGCGTAGGTTTGTGGAGGTTTTTGAAGGTTTTTACTATTGAAAACCTATCTAAATTGGTGTACGGCAAGACAAGGTTTTCTAGAAGGTTAAGGTTTTAGGAGGTTTTTGTGGAGGTTTCAAACCACTAAAAGGAAACCTTTGGATAGATAGGTTTGAGGAGGTTTGTAAAATTTAACAAACCATTTTTTTATTAATTAATAAAATTAATTCCTTTTTGGTAATTTAAAGCTAAAACCTACTCAAAAACCTTATAATGCCAAACACTCAATTAGGTTTTGGAAGGTTTCAAATAAGAAAACCTCTACCTATTATAAAACCTCTACCTACCCAAAAACCTCCTACAAAACCTCCACCTCTTCAAAAACCTTGTTTTACCGAACAGAGCCTAAATGGTGCAAATACCATGTAGTACCTACCATTATTTGAAAAAGGTTGTAGAAAACTCAGTCATCACATGGTAATAATTAAAATTTTGGAATATATGAAAAATAATGTTGGTTAATTTGAATAACACACAACAATATGTTGAAATTTTTTATTACGATGATTGAATAATAATATACTAAATATCAAACATAATATGATTTTATGTGTTCCTGTTGAAAATCAATGATGTGTAATTTAAATAACATACGACGCTATGTTGAAAAAGTTGATTACGATGATTGGATAATAATAATAATATACTAATATCAAACTAATATAAATTATATGCAATATTTTCTTTAATTCAAGACGTCTAAATAAAGAAGCCAATCGAAAATGCATAATCACTATTGAAAAACGCGCATATAGCCAAGAAATTCCGATGTGGTTAAGTTTGTGGGTGACTGCCACAACATCCCCCACAAACCTAAAATTTTCTGGCTATTTACCCATAAAATTCATGGTTGGGGCTATATTTGTGGGATTATTATCGTGAAATATACACACAGATAAGTTCGATTCTAAGTTTGTGGCCATATAGCCATGAAAATATGGGTTGCGGCTATAGTTGTGGCCATATTGACGCGAATATATTACGAAGCTAAATTCGGTTATAAATTTGTGGGAAAATTGTCGCGAAATAATCAGGCACCTAAGTTCGATTCTAAGTTTGTGGCCATATAACCATGAAAACATGGGTTGCGGCTATAGTTGTGGCCATATTGACGCGAATATATTATGAAGCTAAATTTGGTTCTACATTTGTGGGAAATTTATCGCGAAATAATCACGCATCTAAGTTCGATACTAAGTTTGTGGCCATATAGTCATGAACATATGATTTCTGGCTATAGTTTAGGCTATATTGACGCGAATGAATTACGAAGCTAAATTCGGTTCTACATTTTTGGTCAATTTGACATGAATGACCCACATAGCTATATCCAATTCTAAAGTTGTGGCCATATTGTCATGAAAACATCATTTGCGGGTATATTTATGGTCATATTGCTGCAATTCCCTTACGTAGCGAGATTTGGTACTAAGTTTGTGGCCAATATGATGCAAGTGAATAACGAGGCTAAATTCGGTTCTAGGGGCGTAGCTGTTTAACAATTATAAGAGAGGTAGACTTGCTCACCCAAGAATTAAACATTTTTAATTGTTTTTTTTCTATGAAACACACTTCTTATTAAACATCAACATCAACACATAAAATGCCATAAAAAGCAACATGTAATCTAACGTAATCAACTGAAAAAACATAGGAAAACATCTCCACTGAGTAAGTGATGAGGTATTTTCAGTGGTCGTTAATACCTATCAAAGAAACCTTAACTTTACTAACTCAGTAGAGCGGCAAGTAAGGGTCGATCCCACAAGGACTTGTGTATTTGTGTTATTTTGTATGCCAAGTAACTAAAAGGGGGGTTTATTGATTGATTTATCTAAACTACTATGCAAGAATAAAAGTAAGTATTAATGCAAATATGATTTGAATATATGAGAGACAAACGTGTTCAACTAGTTAAATCCATCATGATAATGCTTTGTCGATCATCGATTCTCTTCTCACTCGAATAATCTATTGTGGATAATGATCCTACTAAGGATTAAAACTCGAACATCAAATTTAGTTGATAGAACTACCAGTCTAACAACCCTAATTAAATAACAACCTAGAAGACCTTCTAGATCCAATTAAATAACAGCATGACGATTCAAGCTATCAATGGAAACAAACCCTTAGAGCAACCAAACATCTAAGTGACTTGTGAATTTATTCTCTTCTTCAACCAACTAGTCCAACCGGTACTAAGTTGATTAAAGTATACTCTTGATCAAATTAACTCCAACCGGTAGTTAATCAGATTCAGTTATTACTAGAAATTCAATTAGGTAGCTAATCTAATAAAACCCTAGTTCAGATTCAATTAAGCATAGGGAACAAATTCTGTTCAAGTTGGTTGAGAATCAATCATACCTCACAACTATATGCAAATCATGACTTCAATAACTAGTCAAACACAATGAATTTAGCAATGCATAATTGAAATTAAGAAAAACTTACAAAGGTTCAAAGTTTGCTCCTTGAGAGAGAAAACCCTAACCTCGAAAAGTTTGATAGAAGTTATCATAAAATAAACTAACATAAGGTTTATATATGTCTCTCAAAATAACCCTCAAGAATTATATCTTTAAGCATAAACTCGGATATAACCTAACCCAACAACCAAAATCGAAGCATTGCTCGGGTTTGTCCTAATGCGCGGCCGCGCAATCTGCCATCCAGCGCAATGTGTATTCAGTTGGAATTGCTTGGGTTGCATTGCTCGGGTTGCAACCCGCGCTTTTAGCAAACCCGCGCAATTGCCTCACGCTTTTAGCAAACCCGCGCAATTGCCTCAGTTCAGCATTCAAGTGACACTTCAGAAGCATCACAACAAAAAGAGATCGAATTCTCCTCTGGGTTGCAACCCGCGCTTTTAGCAAACCCGCGCAATTGCCTCACGCTTTTAGCAAACCCGCGCAATTGCCTCAGTTCAGCATTCAAGTGACACTTCAGAAGCATCACAACAAAAAGAGATCGAATTCTCCTCTGGCTTCTTCCAACGTTTGTTCTCCACCACAAAACAACAATTTCAATAACATTGCTAAGTGAATAATTAAACAATTTTAAAGACAACAATACATTTGATAACCAATTCAGTAGCTTTTTTAGTTGGACAAAAGAAATGATTCAACCATCAACAATTTCTAATTGTTCTCCACCGCAAAACGCCATTAAGCATCTTATCCTTTAATCCAGTTGATCGATCCATTAAAGAAGTATACCACAATGCACAAAATCGACCATTCCCTCACTATATAAACCAATATCAACCCTTAATTGAACCAACATCGATCGAATCTTTCGATATACAACAAAAATGATTAAAACCAAAACTGAATCTGCCCACACAAGTTTTTCAACGAAGGAATCTTATACCTAAACCCACAAGACAGCCTTGCACTTACAATCTAGCAAGCGGATCTTCCAACGCCAACGTCGTTCAAGGTGGCGGGTGTCGCATGAGAAAAGAGGCACCAAGCGACGACACAGAGGAGATGATGTGGGTCCTCGATGGCGAGGTCGCGCTCTTAGGTCTCCGCTGGAGTGCTTGGAAGGGATAGCAACCAGTAAAGGTGGCGGTAAACGGCGATGGTGAACGACGATGGCGAACAACAACTACCAACGGGAGAGGAAGCAGAAAGGACGACGAGAAAAGCAACGATTGTGTGAGCTCGACGGCGAGATTGGGCGAACAAAAGCGGGAAAACGGTGCTCGCGAGCACCACCAAACTTCTCTGAGGCCAGCGACGATGACTACCTTCGAACAACGGCGAGAAATCGATACGAGGAATGGGAGTTTGAATAGAGGCGATAACTGGAGGAGAGTAGTGGAAACAGAGAAGGCGGAGGAGATTAGTGAAAGGGGTGACCGAGAGAGTTGGTGAGGGACGGCGTCTCCCGAAAGAAATGTGAGGAAGGAGATACATTGGATCTTTGGGAAAGAATTAGGGATAGAAGAAGGGGAAATGGGCTTAGGCCCTTATCATATCATCCAAGCCCATTATTATATCATCCGACCCAAAAATGAGTAAAGGATTGGCCCAAAAATTTAAGACGCCGGGAATAGATCGTAATTTTTATGTGCTCAAGAATTATAAACGTTACCAAAATACGGATCTAGATATTTTAAAAGGTGGTTTTTGGCCAAAAAAATCCCTAAAAATAATAAAATAATTAATTCTTCCTCTGTTCTATTCTATTTGACGCTTTAGAAAAATTCATACATATTAAGAAATTCATTGAAAATATAAAAAGATTATTGAAAATTCAAAATTTTCTAAATATAATAAAAAATTAATTACTAACTCATCCCTAAAGTCAATAGATATATAAAAAAGTCATTTAGAGTCGTTCATTTTAATAAGAAATTGTTTTATTCCTTTATATTGATTCATTCCTATAAAAAGGTTATATTTCTTTAGATTCGTTAATTCTAATAAAAAAACGTTATATTCCTTCATAATTGTTCATTCTTATAAGAAAACGTAATACTCCTTTAAAATCGTTTATTCTTATAAGAAAATGTTATATTCTCTTATAATCGTCCATTCTTATAAGAAAACGTTATATTCCTTTAGAATCATACGTTCTTATAAGAACTCATTATATTAATTTAAAATCGTTCATTCTTATAAGAAAACGTTATATTCCTTTAGAGTCGTTAATTCTTATAAGAACTCATTATATTCCTTTAGAGTCGTTCATTCTTATAAGAAAATGAATTATTCTAAAGGAATATAATGATTTATTATAAGAATGAACGACTCTAAAGGAAGGCCATGAAATCCACTATTGTTGCTACTGTGCGGCTTGCTGTTGCTGGTTGCCTGGTGTTGCAGTTGTGCATGAGTTGTTGTAACTCGTTCTTGGTATTGTGTGTTGTTACTATGTTGTTTAGAATATTTTAGTTTTATGATTTCGTTTTAAATAAATTAAAAAAAACTTTAACACAAATTCGAAACTAAAAGAGAAAAAATTTAATTCCTTTGGTGTTTATTTAAATAAAAATCATATTTAAATGGGATCTTTTATTAACATGATGTCGTTGCCTTGTGATATGTGTGCCTAGATTAATAGGCTTGTGTTTGCGTACTTTATTGTATACGCGTCGAATCATTCGACTTTAATCTTTAGTTGATGCTCTAAATTTAAGACCATGGTCAATACCCGCTCGCTATGAGGGCGGATGGCACGTAGCTCGTTCATTCTAATAAGAAATCGTTATATTCTTTTAGAATTGTTCATTCTAGCAAAAAAATCGTTATATTCAGTTATAATCGTTCATTCTTATAAGAAATCGTTATATTCTTTTAGAATCGTTCATTCTAATAAGAAATCATTATATTCCTTTAGAGTCGTTCATTCTTATAAGAAAACGTTATATTCCTTTATATTCTTTCATTCTTATAAGAAAACGTTATATTCCTTTAGAATCGTTCATTCTAATAAGAACTCGTTATATTCCTTTAGAGTCGTTCATTCTTATAAGAACTCGTTCTATTCCTTTAGAGTCGTTCATTCTAATAAGAAATCGTTATATTCCTTTAGAGTCGTTCATTATAATAAAATAATCATTCTATTCTGTTAGAGTCGTTCCTTCTAATAAGAAATCATTACATTCTTTCAGAGTCGTTCTTTCTTATAAGAAATCGTTATATTCTTTAATAATCGTTCATTTAATAAGAAATCGTTATATTCCTTTATAGTCGTTCATTCTTATAAGAAAGTCTTATATTTATTTAGAGTCGTTCTTTCTTATAAGAAATCGCTATATTCATTTAGAGTCGTTCATTCTAATAAGAAATCGTTATATTCTTTTAGAGTCGTTCATTTTTAAAAGAAATCGTTATATTCCTTTAGAGTCGTTCATTCTTATAATAAATCGTTATATTTTTTTAGAACCAGACATCATATGTTTGATGTTGTTAAATGGTGAGTACCCCCTGACAACACCAGGGGTCCTAGGGGGCTCCGCCCCCTAGTAGGGGGTTCGAGGGGCAACGCCCCACGACGGTGGTCTCGCTGATCGGTCAGCGAGTTGGGGGTCCAGGAGGCAACGGGCCTCTGGTGGGTTTGGGGGCAGCACCCCCTAAAAAAAGGTATACAATGTTTTATTTTATTTGTGTTTAACAATTTATAAATTATTATTTCAGTTTATGAAAGCAATATGAGCCTCAGTTTATATTATTTGTATTTAAGACTTTCAATTTCACACTTTTATTTAATACCCTTTCCAGATATGAAAGTGTTTTAATTATTTAGATTATTTGTAAACATAAAAGTGTATATGGTTAAAAAAAATTTAAAAAATAATTGCTAATTTAATTAGGAGTCCCTCGGTTTATTATTGAACTATCTCTCCGGGAATTGTGAAAGACGGTCCACTAGAGATATTCTTGTTATTGCTTCGACTCTAGATAATTTGGTTTAGGAGGGGAAAAAAGAAGAAAATATTTGGTTAAAAAATTTTAGGTGGGCTAAGGAGGGATATATTTGCTTAAAATAAATTTTAGGCGGGCTAAGGAGGAAATATTTTCTTCCTTTCCAATCAAAAAGTCTCCTTGAACTCTCTAACCCTAATTTTCATATCCCTGGACAGCTGAACTCCTCCAATGCGCCTCCTCTCTCTCATCAAATCCCTTCTCACCTCGTCCCATCACCACCTCCCGTTGTCATCGTTCTCTGCCTCTCTATCTTCTCATTCTTCTGCAATCTGTCCAGATCCACCAATCCTTAATCCCAGAAAGGGGAGGTGCCTCCCCAAGGAGGGTGACCAGGGAGGGTTCCTCTTCCACCTCCGCTACACCATAGCAGCACCTCAAGCACAAAAACCGAACATAGCCTCCTTATCTCGACTATGATAGAGGAATCGGTGCACCTTCTCCAAAATTATGCTTAAAGCAACCCTTTTGGGATTTCGTGTAAAAGTCCATCATCCTCTTTTATTTATGACAGCCAGGTAAAAATAGTCTATTTTGAGTGTCTGAACTTCAAGAGTAATATTTTCTTTTATAGTTTGACGTCCTATTGTGTTTTGATGGCTTAGGCTTGTCAGAAACACAACTTGTCATCCTTCAACTGTGCATGTTCATCCTCCCCTTCGATGGTTTCCAGCTCCTCTGTATCCACCTCGTCTTCAAATTCCAGAATTTGTTGCTTTTCCCTCTTTATCTGATGCTCTATTTATTTCATTTTGATTGTGTTTGTAGTCATTTCTAATTTCTAGATATTTACTGGAAGAATGAGCACCGATTGGTCTGCACATTGACATCTGTACTGCCACCAAGAGAGATCGTTTCACGAAATCGGTGAACATTGTTCTTTTTTGTTTTCGGCTTTCGGATTTAGATGATTATTGTGGTTGAGATTGCGAATTCATTGGTTGTTTGGTTTTTGCCTATTGATGAGATAGGGTTTTGTTGACTTCAAGTTTTCTCATGCTTCGTTGAAAATTATGTCTAATCGGAGTCTGCTTTTTCGAATTTGATTATGTGGAGGCTGTTTACAACATTAATTGTTTTTTGCCTCCGTTTATCAGTGCAGACATTGATAGCTTGCATATAGGTAGTGTTTAGGATGCATGTTTACGTTTCTTTTGCGTTGTTTTTAGGTAGTTTTAGTTATTTTCTTTAGTTATTATAGTGTCTAGGAGTTTTGGGTTTTTGTACTTGTTCTATGTAGTTTTACAGGTCTTAAAGTGAACAAGTATGAAAGGAATGGAAACCGGGCAAAGAACGCTTGAATTCGAGCCATCCATTGTGTAACACTTCGTCTTTCCACAGGGCGCTTCTTAGGAGTAGACCTTACCAGATACTACTTAAGTGGGTTGACAACAACACTTTAGGATCTTGCAACGCGGGCACGTCGAGAAAACTTAATAAAACATCCAACCTTTTATTTAGTAAAACTTAGAAAACAGAATTATGCATGCATTCCCGAAAACATAAATATTCAAACCCAAAAAAAATCCTATCATTCACGAATTAACCTAGTAACAATAATAAACATCACATAACAATAAATCCAACATAACAATAAATTCAACTCCCTAATATAACAAAAGAAACCAAAGTAAACCTGACCCCACTATGACACGCGCTCTTCACCGCTCCACCATCTAGCCTCACCTCATGCACGGTTACCTGGAACTGAAAAAATATTCCACGAAGAGTCAGCTACGAACCTATCAAGTTAGAAAGAATGCAGAAATTCCAAGATGTTTGAAAAACATTTTTAAGGTCAACATCCAAGTCCACAAACACACGCATAACTCTAAAGGCCAATACCTAAACTAGTTTTGGTTAGTCACACATATCCACATACATATTCACAAACACCATTTTACAAAAATGCAATTCCTCCATCTCGCAATCCAACCTCCAAGGCGCACAAACCCCGTGCCGAGTGCAGAGGCAGGCCCTCTCACTCTACTTCACAATCTCCCTTCTAACCCCGGCTAAGCCTCCACTTGAGCACTTGCCAAAACAAATAGATAATATTTTTTCATTTTGAAGGGGCACGGTTTCCCTGTCACACAGACCGTACATAGACAAAACTTCCTCTACGCCATCTACAATGTCCGTGCCAGAAACGGTACCAACACAGATAAAACGTTCGAAAACTAATTTCCGATAAAAACTCATTTCACAATCAATTTGCACACAACAACACAAACAATTCCAAAACACTTCAAAAGATATTCGAGACTAGTTTCCAAAACCCGTCCTACAACAACGGCATAGAATCTAACAGGATAGAGAAGAACCGAGCAAGTCGAAAACGACTTACCTTGAGGGAAGAGTCTCCAACAACACGAAACTTAAGGACCCGAACGGAAATATTTTTCCCTGAACGATTAACGAGTATACTTAAATACGCACCTCCAACAATTCTAGACAAAACTATTAGTTACAATTAAAACTCGATCGATTCCAACGCTTTCACTCTGGAATACAAATTAGAAAACACTATACGAATCAATCCTACTTAACTAATTAACTCCAAATCCATAAACACCATCCACCTATTTGGAAATTTCACCGTTGAATTCTCTTTTCAAACAAAAAGAACTACAACCTAACAATACTAACTTATATTACGAACTAAACGATCACTTAAGATGCAAGTCCACCAAACGAGCCCTTAATAAGACAAAATACGAAACATCTCTCCCAACGAATTCCTTTTCAACTTCAATCTTAGATCAATCAAACTCCCACTTAAACTAAATTAACCCACTTAGCTAATATATTAATTATCCCACTTCCACTAATTAAAGTTACCTAAAACCACTTCCATTTAATAGGTAGTCTCGCACAGTCAAGTCATCACCATGCCTTACACTCACAAATCAAAAATTTATAAATATAATTGGATCGATTTTTACCCTCTCATCCAAGCATAAGTAAACAATTCTAGCCACTGAACATGTTTCTTGCCTGACCCGGCTAATAACCACGCCCCACCTCGACGAAAAGAATCCAAGAAGTAAACAGGGGAAACCCTTAACATACCGGCAGTTGTTTCAATCGGTAAATGAGGACGGCCTCAAACTTCGAAGGATCTTGTGAGTGCTCGACCAAGCGTCCTATCCGGGAAGAGGAGAAAGGCTGGAGTGCGGAATCGTCGATCACGGTGACAAGGACCCGATGTTCCGGCACCGAGAAATAGTGCAACCCATCTTCTTCGGCAGCGGGATTTCACGACGAAGAAGATTGGTGACCGCGACGCCGACGAACCCGATCAGTCAAGCGAAGAAGAAGAGAAGGAGGTGAGCAGCGGTTGATCGAAGTTAATTGGATTTATTGGAATTTGGATTGAAGTTCCAAAAAGAGATTTATACTTGGGGTTAATCTACGATAGATTTGATCTTATTAACTAACTAAGAAAATCGGATAATTAGGTGGATTCTTTTACTAAGTAAACTAACATATAAATACCTTTAGTTGGATTGATTAGGAGGAAAAAGGAATATATATATATACATTTTTATATCCATGTATACATATAAAGAGCTTACTGATAAAATCTAACGGATATAAGTAAGTACTCCTTTAGTTCGGGGCTACTTATAGGACCAGTCATAAGATTACTTGCAAGACAAGAAAGTCATTTCCCGACTTTAAAGGGGAAACGAAAACCTGATTATTACACGTTGGAGTTGCTAGTTCGACACCTCTATCTTGTAAGGGCTCGTTCGGGAGCTATAGTGATCTGATAAGGTTTAGTTTGGCATCATTGGAAAGCTAATTCAAAGATCTGCAATTCATGATCTCCGAGTCTAAATTCCAACTCGAAGGAGCGCAAAACAGCCCCTGAAGTGTCAACTGAATTTTGAACCAAGTTGCTGGCGGTGACCTCCGCCAACCCAGCGGCGCCCGTCGCCCATGACATCCGCGGAGATCTTTATTTGCCACGTGTTTTAATTTGATTGGTCCTTTTCTATCAGTATTATTCCGAGATATTATATTTTTTAGATATACTTTTGGAGACCTAGTTGGCTATATTAGGTTTTGAGAGTTGCACTTCTCATTCATCAGCTATCTATTATTTTTCTTTCAGACTTTTAGAGTTTTTCACTTTCATGGAGAACTAAGCCCTTTTGCTCAGTCCGACAATTGAAGCATCGTTTTGGTAAAAGTTGTGAGATTTCTAATTCCTTATCTATTGCTTGGATTTAATCTTCTCTCTTGCTTGAATGTTTATGATTTGTTTCAACAGTTTCTAGCCTGATCAACTAGGGTTTGTTGTTATTTAATCTATTTCTAGATCTAGAGTGTTATTGGTTGAGCATCTCTTGATTAAAGTAGCAAATGCATCGTACTAGTATTTGGTTGTGCTAGTCTTATGTAGAAGAGATTTAATTGCATTCTAGTTTAAAAGCTAGTTGTTTTATGCTAGAGTTGTATCCTGATTATATTCTTATTCTTAACGATGCTTTTGAATTGAATCTTGAAAGTTTCAGGTATAATCAATCACTTATGATTGATAGTATCTGGTTGTTCTATTAATTATTTTTTAAAAGGAATTGGAATTCCATATGCATGTTATATTGAGTGAAATCTATGACCAATTTGTCATACAAATTTGGATCTCTGGTAGTTGTTTAATTCATAAACCCCCCTTTTTGCATGCTAGATAGTTGTTTAATTCATAAACCCCCATTTACTTTAATTGACATAAAATTACATAAAAAGATAAACCAACCTCCCTGCGGATTCGACCCTTAATTCCCTAAGACTACAGTCTTTAGGTTTGTTAGGGCTCTTTTGCATAGCCGTGATTTGCACGACCATTTCACGCCTATTAGACAGCTTGTGTTTTTACTTTGGTTTTCAACAATTTTGTAGCATCAATCAATTCCAATTCATCCTTTTAAATTACTAATTAAATATGTTTGTTGACTGATTCTTGTTTGGCAAAGCCCCCCAACGAATTTGATAGGAGAAAGATGGTGTGTAAAGGAAACAGAGAATGGGCTCGCTTGACTTATGATGCAAGTAATTTCCAATATGATCTCACATTTGTATTCTCCTATTAATTAATTAATTACATTCCCTTTCTCTTTCTTGAAAGTGCTCCCTAAACTAATACAAATGCAATCACTCTCTCCCCCTCTCTGATATTAAGAGCCACTTTTAATTATTTTTTTGTGGTTATGCAGGAAAACAACTCCACCACCATTAAAGTTTTGGATTTTGGGCAAGCTTTTTCCTAGTTATGGTGTTGTTTAGAACATTTCTTCATCATCAGTTCTCATGTTTAGAACATACTTATGGTTATGAGGCTGTTTTTTGGATTGGTAGATGTTTTTTTTGTTTAGATTTTTATTGGATTGTTTTAGATAGTCAAAGCTTGTTTTGTTTGGTTTGGAAGATAGTGTAAGTTGGTTATTAGTTGTAAATTGTGATTCATATTGTATTGAAACAGTTTGTTATTATAGTGCATATACGCTTTGGAAAATGGTTTTTATTATATTATATATTTAGTATTGAAAATAAATAGGTGGATTATAATGGTTTTTAATATTCTGAATACGTAATAATATAACCACATAAATTATCAATTTGAAGCCAATTTTCATGCTAGAAGGCCATTTGATACTAAATGGCCACGACATGTGGATGATGAACACTACCGAATTTAGCCAGAAAAATACTTCGACACTACGTTTTTGGTAAAATAGACTCAAACTTAACCACGAAGCGCTTCTGGCTATACCATGTATTTAGCAGAACATGATATTCGTACACAATATTGTGGTTACATAGGCACGAATCTAAGGTTTGTGGCTAGTTTTCACGATATGCTATACCCACGTAGTTTTAACCACAAAGTTTTCGTCCTGGAAACACTGGTGGCTATCTTTGTGGTGAAGCATTTTTCCTGGCTAACTTTGTGACTTATTGCGTGCCAAATCTCCTAGATATGGACGCACTTTCCAGCAGTGAAGTAATCTCGTAGTAATTTTACAAAAAGATGTGCATACCTGTTTGTGCCATAGGCTGAGTCAAAGGACACAACTTGTCCAAATGCAGCATAGTTGCGGGCCTTGCAACGAGATATTAGGTCACTCCAAAAACATCTTTGTTAGTTGGTTGGACTCGTTCACAGTATATTCAAAATAGGATTCACTACAAATCTCCATCTTCTTTTTGAACTTATCAATTGTCATTTGTGCATCAGCTCTAGATCTATTTGCCATCAAGTCCCTTTTGTAGTTTCTAAAATCTCTTGTTGTTGTACGCAGATTGCCATAGCCAACAACAAGTTGTTTTAATAGATTGTGTGATCAATCGGTCCCAAATTCGCCTTTGCACAGCTAAGCATAAATTTCTTGTGGCCTATTTCCATTTTCCTGATACTATTGAGCAAGTTCATTGTTTTCTATCATTTCGTGATTGTGTTGTTAGAAAACAATTGTATCAACTTATCGTAATTATATTGTTAGGACACTGAGGTATCCAATGGTTTGTATGCTTATCTTTTTCATCAACAACGCAATCAAAATCGTAATTAAATTCACTGGAATCTTCTACTATATCCTTTTCAACAGGTGCATCATTTTCAGATTTTGAAATTTCCGATTCATTGTCAAACACATATTCGTCCCACTTGTTGGTTCCAACTGAAACAAAATATTACACTATCAATAAATCAAATTACATGATAATTGAATTGATATGCATAGAATGAATAATACAAATACAGTTTTAAATGGAAGAAATATAGTTGTAATATTTATTGTTGATTTTAACTCATTCAACTGTTGTAATCATATTATTCACATACTTTAATCAAATAAAGTAATTTCGTATTATTCATTACATGATAATAGCTTATTCAAGATACATCCCAAAAATTTTCAATAAAAATATTTTCAATATGTAGTTTATATTATTTAGATAGTAAATATCACTTATGCAACTCATTAACAATGATTATTCAAATAACTCTATAAGTTTTGCAACATGTTATTATACTACTTTATTTATAATATTCAGTAACATTTTACTCAAAAAATTATCCTCATATTATTCATCACATGTTCATAATTTATTTGAAATATTAACTGATATTATTCAAAAAAGCTAAAAATTTCAATAACAATAATAATTTTCAAATTTTAATTCGAAATTTTGCAATGCTTACTTGATAATTTTTCAATACAGGCAACATTTTCATGTTATTCATAAGATGATGATAACTTATTCAAATGACATATCAATATTATTCAAGATACATATAAACATTAATAAAGTATATTTTTCATTTATTCATTCACACTTATGCAACTAATGACTATTTATTATTCTTCGTATAATTGTTTAAACGTATTTTTCAACTAATGAATATTTTTAATATATGCAACATTTTCATGCTATTCATAAGAACTTATTCAAATAATATATCAATATTATTCACGAGAAGTATAAAAATTAAATTATAAAATATATTTTTCTTTTTTTTCATTCACACTTATGCAACTAATGAATATTTATTATTCAATGTATAATTATAGAGTCGTATTATTTAACTAATGATAATAAATTATTCACCATATTAAATGCTTGTTTTAATCAACTATGACAAATTCAATTCAACTTATATTTTTTAATTATAACTTTCACTATGCAATTACTAAATCAACACACAATATCATTAACAAGGAACCTAAGGCGCCATATGAGCAACATCGGATTCAATAATTTCAGATATCAAAACTACATCAATCATTTAAGAAGAAGATTCATTCACAAAACGAAATACAATAATTTTTACAATTATGATCTAACAAACAAGAACAATTAATTCAAATACTAATAGCTAAATTCTTTTCATTGCAAATTTTGATACAATAATTTGTCATGTACTTCATAAAGAGTTTGGGGTTGTTTTTGTAATAAACCAGAAATTGGGTTAAGATTGTAAATAGGCTGAGTAACAAAATGTTGTTAAAAGGAGAAACGATCGATCAGTGTAACAACTTTGAGCAATAACAGAATTCTCTATCCTTCCTTTCTCTCTTTCTCGACTCTTTCCTCTCAACTCTCTCTCAATCTTGTGTGAATAACACATTCTCTATCTCAGTTCTTCACAAATTGGTATCAGAGCATCGATCTTGTAGGCATGGCTGAAGGAACTAGAATGAAAACTCTGGAGGAAAACCAGAAAAAGGTGGATTTTCAGATCTCGAAGATGGTAGATCAACTTGTGGATACAAATCAGCGTTTGGATGCTCAGCAAGTTCGAATGGAGGAGCACAACTCAAGGATGGTGGAACAAGGTGCCAAATTAGAGAAATCGCACGCTGAATTGCTGAATGCTCAGAAATTAAACGAGATGCAGATGAAGAGTCTGTCCGATTTGATGAGCAACATGCATCGTGACATGGCTTCGCTCTTTAAAATGATGGAAGGTGCATCGTGATCGAGTAGTAGGAAGCATTTAGATCCAAGAATAGTTGTTCCTGAAGATCTTGGCATGAATTCGAGAAGTGCAGAAGAAGGTCTCCAATCGAAGGCAAACATGATCTTCACGGAAGGAATCAGATTGAGGGCATTCAAAGGGACGGTGATCGAAGTTTCCCTTTGGGATCAACATCAAGAGGTAATCAGCGATTTCCTAAACTGGAATTTCCTCTCTTCGATGGATCTAATCTTGGGAGTTGGGTTAGAAAATCTGAAAAATATTTCAAGATTTTTGGGGTGATTGATTCTGAAAAAGTGGAAATGGCTACGATTTATATGAATGGCCGGGCCGACAACTGGGCACAAGGATTGTTGGATCGTAAACCGTTAGCAAAGAGCTTGGGAACTGGCTGTTAAGCTGTTCCCAAGGCAGCGGAAGTAAAGTAAACGCAAGTATTTAAAGGCAGTAAAGAACGCAGTTCCCTTATAGAGGAACCCCACTACAACCAACTAGTTGTGTGGGTAAACCTCTACCTCAGCTTGGAGGATTTTGAATGACTTACTTATATTGATTGCTTTGTTCCTTAGTTACAACAGCCGGATTCACACTTCTCTGTTCCTACGAGTTCTTCCTAACTCTAGCAACACTAGTAAATCCTCTCAACCGAGTTCCTAAGCTCACAACAGCAAAATACAAGTAACCCAAACCTTACACCGACTTCTCAGTTCCCTTGCCCTTGGGAACTTCGGCTTCTCTGTCGTCGAGATCACACACTCACCGGCGGGGACTTCTCTTCTTTTTCTTTCTTTTCTCTGGTGTGGGTGTTTGTGAGTTCTGGGAGAAGTGCTCAATCCGAGTACTATTCATTTGGCTTTATAGACCAGGTGTGCTTGGGCAAACGCATCTTTCATTTGTCTCCAAAATGCCCTTTGCTTGATGCCCAAGTTGTACTTTCTTCACATGTGACTTTGATTTGAATTAGGTCAACTTCTTGAATCAATCGGACCGTTGGATCAAGCGTGACAGTCTGTTCTTCAGACTGTTCCTTCGGACTGTCCAGGACAGGATCCCGCGATTTGCGCTGAACGGTCTTGTCCTCACATGTGAGTTCCCATTTCATGGGAACTGTCTTCTTCAGAGTTCCCTTGATGGAAACTCTTCATCGTTGTAAGCTTGTGTTCTCTTGATCATTCCTGGGAGTTCCCATTGCATGGGAACTTTCCTCTTCAGAGTTCCCTTGATGGGAACTTCTGCATTGTGAGCTTCTGTGGCTATACCTGCGTTCCTTAGAAATACTTGAACAAACCACATTATTTCCTCATGGTGTTTGTCATTATCAAAACTCGAAGAATAGCATCGTTGATCCGTTGTTTAGAACTAGAGGTCCCAACAACGTCCCAACAATTTCCCCCTTTTTGATGATGACAAACCCATCAAAAAAATATTCAAGTATTTCAATGAATGATATGCGAATGAGTTCCTAAGAATGATTCTGGGGAGCCACTTCGATTAAAAAACACTGAGATCTTACTTAGCTTTTTATGCAATTGTTCCCCCTTAGCTTATGCATGTTCTGTGATAACTTAAACTTTTAACTCATCTGCATTTTTTGTCTTTCCCCCTTTTGACATCATCGAAAACAAGCAATGCGATTAAGAAGGAAGAAAAGGAACATACATTCAAATTAAAAGCCATTTCATTACTTGAGAAAATATGTACAAGGGGAACACAAGTACATTTTTGTGGATAAATTTGGATTAAGGGAAGAAGAGGAGAGATCATGGGCTTGGTGGGAACAGGGCATCACACATTCGACTCAAGACTTTGACGAGCTTGTCTTGGCCTTTAGCAATCTGTTCTTGGTCCCGTGCTATCTTGTCAAGAGTGTTGGCAATGCGAAGCAGCACTTGAGAGTTTCCTTCAGCACCGGACTCCAGTTGAGCCGATTCCTCCACAGGCTCAGAGTGCCACATCTTTTGGACCATTGAGATGTTCAGTTCCCTTCCAATCATAACTTCTTCTTTGGAGACGTCGTAGAGACCCTCCTTGAGTAGAAGCTTCTTGATAAGCTCGGAGTAGGGAAGGGAATGGGACTTGGACGCCATACACTTCTCCATATGCCCGAGTATGATTCTGGGAAGGTTGATGGGCTTCTTGAGGAGGAAGTGATAGAGGATGATGGCACCGGGGATGTTGAGGACCAGACGCTTCTCCTGGCGAGGGATCACCATATTTATGATGAATGATGAGCAAGCTTAGCGATCAAGGACAGATGTTGGGTCGAGGTCCCCTGTGTGGGAACTTGGCCCTCAAATATGGTGTTGTACACCTCGGCGCTGTCGAACTCTCTCCAGAGTTTGTGAGGCAAAGCATGAAATCCCTGAACCGGGACTTGAAGCTGAAGGCGGATGATGGACGTGGTGAAGATGAACTCGTCGCCTTCGTGGGAGAGAGTTCCCTGGGTGCCGTCTTTGTGGATTACAAAGTTGTTGTAGAAACGACGCACCTATGAGGGATCTACACTCACGGCTTCCTTGCACATATGCTCCAAGCCTTGGGCCTTGATCAGGTCCCACAGTTCCCACAGTTCCCCCATCCATTGTCTATGAGCATCTCTTCAGAAACTATAAGAGGGGGAAGAAGCTTGCGATTCTCATTGACAGGGAGCTTTTTCAGCGCAGGTCCCTTGCCTTTTCTTGTTGTGCTCTTTGAAGTATTCCCCCTTGAGACCTTTCTTGGTCCTTTCTGCTGAGAGGGATCAGCCGCTTCGATCATCAGCACGCGTTCCCTTGGCTGATGGGAACCCTCGGACACCACCATTTGGTGTCCAGGTGTTGGGAACCTAGCGGGCTCCTTTTCAGCTGGAGCCTCTTCTTCTTCTTCTTCTTCTTCATCTTCTTCGACCTCTTCACTGGAGGTCCCTTCTTCCTCGGAGGAGCTGGAGCTGGAGCCCTCCTCGTCATCTTCAGGATGACTTGTACTTGCCCCAGCACCAACAGGCGGTGCTGGGTCCCTTTTCTCCGTGGGCTCTTTAGGAGCCACCTTCTCTTGGGACTTGGTCCCTTGGTCAGTTGTTGCTTCAGTGGGGACCCTGTTGAGCTCTTCCTCTATAGCCTTGAGCTGGGCCTCTTCATCTAGAGTTCCCATGATGAGAGGAGGAGGGTCCTTGGTTATTTTGTCGATGACGGCGGAGATAGGGAGGTCATCGTCGTCCGAAGTGAGGACGACGACAGTTTTGGAGGGAGAGGGAGAGGGAAGTTTTGTGGTAGTTGGGGATGTTGTGGAAGAGGGGAGAGGAGAGGAGAAAGAAGTGGATATTTGTGTAGAAGGGGGAAGAGGGGTGGATACGGGAACCTGGGGAGTAGGGGTCCCCGAGGCAGATGTTTGAGGGATAGGCGGGGGTATGGATGAGGGAAGAGGGGAAGGAGTTTTGTGGGGTGGAGGTGGAGTTCCCGTTGTGGTGGGAACAAAAGAAGGTGGTGGAGGTGGAGTTCCCTTTGTTGTGTAGGAATAGAGGGAGGTGGTGGAGGAGTCTTTTGTTTTGAGGGAAGAGGTTTGGGAGGTCCCTCAATTATGGGAAGAGGGAGGAAAGAAGAGGTGAGTTGGCTCTGGGATTGGGAGGTCCCAGAGTCCGAATGGAAGACGAAGGGGGGTTTGGCAATACAGGAACTGTCCTTGGAGTAGTTCAAGTAATCGTCAATTGTGAAGAAAGATTTCTTTTTGGGCTCCGAGTATTCAGAGACCTCAGAGTGTTTGCGTTTTTTGGATTGTGAGGGATCTTTGGAGTGTTTGGATTTTTTTGAATGTTTGGATTTTGAGGGGTCTTTGGATGAATGGCGTTTTTTGGATGAATGGTGGTGTTTGGATTTTCTAGGCTTCTCGTTTATAGAGGGACGAGCATCTCCAAAACTGTCAAGAATGACAGTGCCGGAGGAGGTGTTGGTGGTTGAAGGAGGAGGAAGGGATTCAGAGGAGGTGGCGGAAGAGGAGGTCCAGGCCAAAGTTTGGTCGGCCGGAGGAGGAGGTGGTAAGAAAGGGCTTACTTGGTTGTAGAGCCCTTCGATGAGGACGTCTTTCATGACTGGATCGGATTCTTTCTCAATCTCATTTAATTGCGAGACGAAGAGGGTTCTAGGATTTGCAAGAACCCAGGCTTTAATTTGGGCGAAGGTGTGTGTGGAGGCCATTTGAGGGAATTTTGGGAAGAGAGAAGGTTTTGGAGGTTTCTTGAAAAAGAGAGTGAAAGGGATGTGGAGAAGAAGAATGACAGAGGTGGAAGATGGAATAAGATCCCAAAAATAGCAAACTAGGGTTTTAAGGAGCGAATGGGCGAAGGGTAGAAAGGGAAGTGGGAAAACCTCGATAATCGTTGCCCAATGAACGTGGGACATCGTTTCAACTTCCGTAGCACACCTCTTGACACGCATCACGATCTCTAGGGAAGCCCTTTCAAAATTTGAATACTTGGCCCTTAACGCTTTAGAGTTTCTAACACAAAATCCCGCTTCCCAAGTGACAATTCATCTTCTTAGAGGAGTCATCGTTCCCTTGTTTGTGTGTCTCAGGTCCAATGATCGTATTAAGGTTAGGGAGAGTAAAGTGGTTAGGGAAACTTCACACTCATCCTTTTGTGGGGCTAGGGAACTCAAAGGGAACCAGACAATTTACGACTCGATAAAGGAGTAAACATTTTGGCTCATGAGAAGCGTTTGTCTGGTCCCTAGCTTAGGGTAGGTTATATGATCAACCGTCATATTGGCTTGTAAGGAGGGATAAAGGGAACTCTGGTTGAGCATGTAAGGCCAAAAGAAATAGAGTTCCCTCGTACACATTTAACTTTAGACTAGTAATCATGGCAAAGTAATAGCAATAAATCCATGTTCCCTATCATGCACTCTTAGAGAAACTAGTCAGGGATTGAGGGAGAGACAAACAGGGACTTGTTTAGTTTAGAGTAATTATCCCTAGAAGCATTCGAAAACGCTGGTAGGGACCTCTGTCTAAAGCTTTGGTGAGAATGTCCGCAATTTGCTCTTCAGTTCTACAGTGTTCCATCAAGATGTTCCCACTTTCAACATTGTCACGTAGAAAGTGATGCCTTATATCTATATGCTTAGTCCTAGAATGATGCACAGGATTTTTGGAAATGTTTATGGCACTAGTATTATCACAAAGTATAGGAACTGGGCCAAAAGACATACCGTAATCCTGGAGTTGTGACTTAATCCATAGAACTTGGGAACAACAAGATGCAACAACCACATATTCTGCTTCAGCTATGGAGAGTGCCACTGAGTTTTGCTTTTTAGATCCCCATGAAACTAAGCATGATCCTAGGAACTGCGCCATTCCTGATGTGCTTTTTTCTATCAACCAAGTGCCCTGCAAAATCCGCATTTGTGTATGCAATGAGCTCAAGGGAACTGTTCCTTGGATACCAAAGGCACAAGTTATCGTTCCCTTTGAGATACCTAAAAATCCTCTTCACCTCTTTCAGGTGTGATTCCATAGGGTTAGCTTGAAAACGAGCACAAAGACATACGGAGAACATGATATTAGGTCTACTAGCTGTTAAGTAGAGAAGGGACCCAATCATACCTCGATAGTTCCTTTGGTCCACACTTATACTTGTTTCATCCGCATTGAGCCTTGAATTTGGTGAGATGGGGGTGTTGATGGGTTTGGAGTGTTCCATCCCGTACTTCACGAGCATTTCCTTGATGTATTTCTATTGATGAATCTTTGTTCCCTCCTTGGTTTGAGATATTTGAAGTCCCAAGAAGAACGTGAGTTCCCCAATGAGACTCATCTCAAACTCACTGCTCATGAGGTCCTTAAATTTCTCTACAAGAGTTTCGTTAGTTGCTCCAAAAACAATGTCATCAACATATACTTGCACAATCAAAATGTCTTTAGACTCTTTCTTTAAAAACAAAGTCTTGTCTATGGAACCTCGAAGGCATCCATGGGACAAGAGGAATTGAGCAAATCTGTCATACCAAGCTCGGGGAGCTTGTTTGAGTCCGTAGAGGGCCCTCTCCAGGAAGTAGACATGGTTGGGTAGCTTCTCATCTTCAAATCCTGGGGGTTGGGCCACATATACTTCTTCCTTGAGATGTCCGTTGAGGAAGGCTGTTTTCACATCCATTTGATAGAGCTTGAATCCCTTGTGAGCAGCATGGGGAATTAAGAGTCGGATGGCCTCGATCCTGGCGACAGGTGCGAAAGTCTCTTCGTAATCGATTCCTTCCTCTTGCCTGTAGCCTTGTGCCACCAGTCTGGCCTTGTTCCTTGCTACAGCCCCAGTATCATCGAGCTTGTTTCTAAAGACCCATCGAGTTCCTATGATGTTCTTGTTCTTGGGCCTAGGAACTAGCTTCCAAACTTTGTTGCTCTCGAATTGATGGAGCTCCTCTTGCATAGCTTGGATCCAATCTTGGTCCTTCAAGGCTTCTTTGATATTTTTGGGTTCCACCATTGAAACAAACGCGTTAAAAGCACAAAAATTATTGAGAGAGGAACGAGTTTGTACACCTTTATCATAAGGGGAGATGATGTTCTTAATGGGGTGGTCCTTCCTTTGTTGAAAGTTTCTTGTATGAGTGGGTTCCCTTGCACTTGTGTCATCTCCAGTAGAGGCTTCCTTTTCATGGGAACACTCATCTTCAGCTTCTTCATTTAGTGTTTCTTCAGAAATTCCTTGCAAGATCCCTCTTTGTTCCCCCTGAACACTTGATTCTGGCAGGGTATTGTCTTGGGGAACAAGAGAGTTGGAGGTATCTTGTAGTTCTTCTGAGGAGGGAACCTCGAGGTAGATTTGATCAGTGAGAGTTGGATCTCCGTCGTTGTTCCATGGTTGTGGAAGGTTACTTGCACTTGGATAGTCTTCATCTCTCTTCCTTGGCTCATCATCATCATCATCATCATCATCATCATCTTCCTGTCTGACTAGTTTGAACAGAGTTCCCTTCCCTTGGGTCTCAGTTCCCATGTTTACAGATTTCTCGTTGAAGACGACATGGATGCTTTCTTCTATCTTCTTGGTCCTCTTGTTATAGACCTTGTAAGCCTTGCTTTGTGATGAGTATCACAGGAAGATCCCTTCATCACTTCTAGGATCAAATTTTCCAAGGTTGTCTTTTCCATTGTTGTGGACAAAGCATGTGCATCCGAAGGTCCTTAGGTGGGAGATGTTCGGTTTTCTCCCCTTGATGAGCTCGTAGGACGTCTTCTTGATCAAAGGCCTCATCATGGCTTGGTTCAAGATGTATGTAGCTGTGTTGATGGCTTCAGCCTAGAAATACTCAGGAACTCCGCTTTCAAGCATCATGGTTCTGGCCATGTCCTCCAAGGTCCTATTCTTTCTCTCGACCACTCCATTTTGCTGAGAAGTGCGAGGGGCTGAGAAGTTGTGAGAGATCCCATGTTTGTCACAGAAGTTAAGGAACTCTGAGTTTTGAAACTCAGTTCCATGGTCAGACTTGATGGCTTTCAGCTTTAGCCCCATGCTTACTTCTGTTCTTTTGATGAAAGGCTCGAACTCTTCAAAAGCTTGTGATTTTGCCTTCAAGAAAATAACCCAGGTGAATCTAGAAAAATCATCAATTAAGACATACATGTACCTTTTCCACCATAGCTAACTGTTCGCATGGGACCACAGAGATCCATGTGAATTAGCTCTAAAGGCCTGGTTGTGCTCACCACCTTTTTGGGTTTGAATGATTTCCTAGTCTGTTTCCCTCGAACGCATGCTTCACACATTTGGATTCCTTCGAGATTGATCCGTGGAAGACCGATGACCAGATCCTGTAGATAGAGCTTCAAGATTTGATTGACACCTGCATGTCCTAGTCTTCGATGCCAGAGTTCCGTGTCATCATGGGAACTCGCAAGACACAGCTTCATTGGTGGTTCAAATATTTCTGTATCTACTACATAAACGTTGTTGTGCCTTCTTCCTCTCAGAATCACTTTGTTGGTCTTTTAGTTGATAACTAGGCATTCTTCTGAGTTGAAGGTGACAACGTTGTTCCCTTGATCACACATCTGGGCAACACTTAAGAGATTGTATCCCAGATCTTTCACCAAATTGACATTGTTGACTTTGATTGATCTATTTAGCAACACTTCTCCTTTTCCAATTACTTCTCCCTTGTTTTTATTGCCAAATGAGACGTGGCCTCCTTCGGCATGAGTGTGGAGTGAGATGAGGATATCTTTGTTTCCGGTCATATGGTTCGAGCATCCACTATCTATGAACCATGCATTGTTCCCTCTCATTGTCACCTATAAGGTAAAGTTAGTGTTTTGAGACCCAAGCAAGATGACTCTTGCCAGGTCCCTTGCAAGGGAAAATATTCTCATTTAAAACATAGTCAGCGATGTTGATATCATGAGTGATTTGAGAGTTGGAGTTCCTTTGGTGATTAGCATGATGTTTTTGTTTGTTCAGGAACTCACGGTTTCTGAGGGTTTGGGCTCTCTTCTTGGGACATGCTTCCTTGTAGTGCCCATGAGCACCACAGTTCCAACACATCTTATAGTATTCTCCCAGGTAGTATTTTGGGTGTGGTCTCTGGATTCTGTTCCTATCCATGGTTTCCTTATTGTACACCCGTGACCCGTGTCCCTTAGCAATTTGGACATAAAGTCTATGTCCAGTGTTCCCAGTGTAATAATCTTTCTCACCACCTTTCCCACTCTCTAGGACCCTGATTTTCTCCTCGAGATGAGCATTTTTCTGTTTCTCACATTGGAGTTCTAAGGCCCTACACTCATGGATTTCATGTTCACTCAGGGGTGACTTCCCGTTCTTTGGGCTCTCAGTTTTGTATCATATGCCGTTTTTGGCTGGGACAAACTTGATTTGGGAACTAGAGGCTTCAAGATGTTCGGGAGTCTTACTCAGGTTTTGTAAGAGAGTGTTCTCATCTTTCTCTAGAGTTTTGATTTCATTTTCTAGATCTACGATGTGGGACACATGGGACTTGAGTTTTTCGAGAAGGGATATGCAGTTGGGACAGGGTTCAAGACCAACTAATTGAGCATTTATGTGTTCCTGTTTTTCCAACTTGTTTTGCAGTTTTATATTATCTTTGACAAGACTTGAGAGAATTTTCAACAACTCAGGTTTTTCATAGTTATTCAAAGAAGCAAGAACAGTTTCAGTGGTTACCTCACTGGGTTGTTCCCCAGTGGTTTCTCCTATGGCCATTCCGCACATGTATGGGAGTGCCCATGACTCGGGATCTTCGTCCTCATCATCGCTCCAAGTGGCGATGTAGGCCTTTTTCCCTTGCTTCCGGTCGTCCGTTCCTTGTGGGCATTCCTTAGCGAAGTGTCCTTTCTTGTTGCACTTGTAACATGTGACATCCGAGAGGTCCTTCTCTGCGGGTTTTCTTTGGGAACTCTGTCCTTTTCCCCAGTTCCCACTGTTCCTTTTGAGCTTCCCTTTGTAGAAGTTCCGAAGAGCCTTTGTTACGAGAACTAGCTCCTCATCCTCTTCTTCTTCGGAGTCTTCGTGTTGTTCTTGAGTTGATTTGAGCATTTTCTCAATTTTGAGTGCGATCCCTCAATGTGCTCGAGTCTGTTCCTTATCATTGATCTTTCTCTTCTCGTGTCCCACTAGCTTTCCAAACACTTGATGGAGCATGAGAGTTCTATTTTCCGGATTCTCCTTGAACATTGTTCTCTCGTTTGCCCATTCTCCAGTCAATCCGTTGAAGAGCTATTGGACCTTCATCTTATGGGTGATTTCTTCTTTGGTGATCCCCAAGCCTTCCATTTTGGTGCAAAGTCCTTCAAATCGGGACTGATAGCTATCGACAGACTCTCCCATCTCCATTTCGAAGTTGTAGAACTCCCTTTTTGCATTCATCTGAAGATCTTCTCGGAGATCTGAGTTCCCAACGTGCATTTGTTGGATGGCCTCCCACATTTCCTTAGTTGTGTCAAGATTTGCTACCCTGTCACAGTCTTGCACGCACATGGACCTCTTAAGGTACTGTTTGGCCTTGTAGTTGGCCTCCATGCACTTGTATTCGTTGGGTCCCCACTTTGAGAGGTCGTTGGCTATAGCTGGATCAATTTCGAAGTTCCCTCTCTCGATAACACACCAGGCTTGATAGTCCTGGCCACGCATCTAATCCTTCATGTCGCGTTGCCAGCTTTCGAATCTTCCTGTAATAAGCCTCGGCGGCTTACTAGTGTTGTTCTCTACCTGAGTAAGTTCCTGAGCCATTTAATACCTGCGATGCTAACACAAATCTAGAGCAAACCTGCTCTGATACCAATTGTTGGATCGTAAACCATTAGCAAAGAGCTTGGGAACTGGCTGTTAAGTTGTTCCCAAGGCAGCAGAAGTAAAGTAAACGCAAGTATTTAAAGGCAGTAAAGAACGCAGTTCCCTTATAGAGGAACCCCACTACAACCAACTAGTTGTGTGGGTAAACCTATACCTCTGCTTGGAGGATTTTGAATGACTTACTTATATTGATTGCTTTGTTCCTTAGTTACAACAGCCGGATTAACACTTCTCTGTTCCTACGAGTTCTTCCTAACTCTAGCAACACTAGTAAATCCTCTCAACTGAGTTCCTAAGCTCACAACAGCAAAATACAAGTAACCCAAACCTTACACCGACTTCTCAGTTCCCTTGCCCTTGGGAACTTCAGCTTCTCCGTCGTCGAGATCACACACTCGCCGGCGGGGACTTCTCTTCTTTTTCTTTCTTTTCTCTGGTGTGGGTGTTTGTGAGTTCTGGGAGAAGTGCTCAATCCGAGTACTATTCATTTGGCTTTATAGACCAGGTGTGCTTGGGCAAACGCATCTTTCATTTGTCTCCAAAATGCCCTTTGCTTGATGCCCAAGTTGTACTTTCTTCACATGTGACTTTGATTTGAATTAGGTCAACTTCTTGAATCAATCGGACCGTTGGATCAAGCGTGACAGTCTGTTCTTCAGACTGTTCCTTCGGACTGTCTAGGACAGGATCACGCGATTTGCGTTGAACGGTCTTTTCCTCACATGTGAGTTCCCATTTCATGGGAACTGTCTTCTTCAGAGTTCCCTTGATGGAAACTCTTCATCGTTGTAAGCTTGTGTTCTCTTGATCATTCCTGGGAGTTCCCATTGCATGGGAACTTTCCTCTTCAGAGTTCCCTTGATGGGAACTTCTGCATTGTGAGCTTCTGTGGCTATACCTGCGTTCCTTAGAAATACTTGAACAAACCACATTAGTTCCTCATGGTGTTTGTCATTATCAAAACTCGAAGAATAGCATCGTTGATCCGTTGTTTAGAACCGAAGGTCCCAACAACGTCCCAACAAGGATACTTGATACAAAACCAGTCTGTTAACTGGAAAGATTTCAGTGAAGCCGTCTGTGTACGATTTGGCGAGCGACAGGGGGTTGAAGTGGTCGAGGAGTTCAACAAATTGTCCTAGGTTGACAATGTGGAGCAATACACTGAGAAATTCGAAGAATTAAGGGCTAGCATGCTTGCTTTCAATCCAAGTCTATCAGAACCTTATTTTACATAAGTGGTTTGAAGGATGAGATCAGAAATTTGGTCAAGTTGAACAGGCCAAATTCATTAGTTGATGCATATGAACAAGCCAGATTGCATTTTGGGGTGGTACAAGCCATACTCAAATTAAGTAGGTCTTCTTCCTGGAGGTCGAATCCATCCAATTCCCAATCCACTCTTGTCAATGCTATAAGCCAAATAATTCCTACCTCAAACCTTCTTACAAAGCCAATCCCAATCCAGCAAATACCCAATCTCAAACCAACCTATTCCAACAAAAATTTTCTACTCCAAATAACTCGACCAATCCGGTTACTAATGAGAATAAAAGAACCCCTGGATTGTGCTACAAATGTGGGGATAAGTACTTCTTGGGGCATAAATGTAGGGTGCAAACACTGCATAGCTTGTTGTCAACAGAAACTGAGGATGTACAGTTTGTTGAATCTGGTGAGATGTGTACTGAGGTGGAAAATGAGGTTGAAGGAAGTTTTGATGATGAGAATGAGATCTATGTTCATTCTTTAACAGGAACCACTCCTCTGAATACCATCAAGATCCAAGGAATGGTCAAGAATAAACTGATTGTGATTCTGGTCGACAGTGGAAGTACACACAGTTTCTTAGATCCGAGAATTGCTCAGGATGCCAAATTTGTATTACAAGAGGCTAGTGTAAGGGATTTGAGTGTAAGATGTTCAGCTATCAAGAGTGTAAGGGATTTGAGTGGAAGATGCAAGGGTATTCTTTCAATTTTGATATAGGAATCTTGAAGTTAGGGGGTGTGATTTAATATTAGGAGTTGATTGGTTGAGGGAATATAGCCCATTATCTTTTGATTTTAAAGAGCTGAAGTTGTCTTTTGTGAGGGGTGGGCAGAGCATTGAGTTAAGTGGATTCACAAAACATGCTACAGTCAAAATGATCACTAGTAGCAGATTGCAGAAAATGATTAAGAAGGGAGTACCTTTGTGTATTACTCAGATTGCTCATTGTTGCTCAATGGAGGACAAAGGTGAGATTGTGCCACCATAAATTCAACAGTTGTTAGAAGAGTTTGTTGAAGTTTTCAGAGAGCATGTTGGTTTACTGATACGCTCTAGTTTAGTATAGGTTAACTCTTGTATTTTTAGGTATGATTTGAGTGTGTTTAGGTTAGTTTTGAGCATAATTGTAATATGATGACCGAAGACACGATTTGAAGAATTGCAAGAGTTATGAAGACAAGTGTTGATTTGGAGTTGTTTTGATGCCATTTTCTTGTGACGCATCGTTTGGGCGCTACGGTGATCGGATGAAGCTGAAAATGGTATCATTGGAAAGCTAACTCGAAGAACTATAATTCGTGTTTTTACGTCGAGTTCAAATTCCAACTCTAAGTGGGTCAAAACCACCTCCAAAGTTGACACCAGAATATTGTTAGAGGACCCGCGCTCGCGGCTATGGACCGCGCTCGCGGTTGGACGAGGATCTGCGGACGCTGAAGCTTACTAGAACCACGCTCGCGGGTCAGAACCGCGCTCGCGGGTGGCTGTTTTCCAGAGCCGACTTTCTGTTTTATTCTATCTTTTATCTGTTTTTATATCTTTTAGGTTTCGGTTGTTATTTCTACTATTTAAGCCTAGTTTCGTAGCAGACTTTGAATCACACATTTTCTTAGCATATTTTACTTTCTAGGTTTTATTTCAGTGTTATTATGGAGAACTAATTTCCCTTGGAGTTTGTTTGATCAAGAAAGCCTTTTTATGTAATTTGTGAGATTCTGGTAACTTTTCTATCCCTTGGTTAATATCAAAAATCTTGTGCTAAATTTATGATTATCAATTGATTTCCCTTGGTGCGCAACTTGTTGAATTTGATTGATATTCTACTGTTTGGATTAGTTTGATTGTTGTATGTGCAATCTTATATATCCTTGAAACAACTCTTTTCTAGGATCGTGGACTAGAATTGAGATAGATTGTTTGATTATTATTTTATGCATGAGACTCGTAGCTTGATTGCATGATTTAATAGCCTTCTATCCTTAATACTTTGCATGATTTGAATTAAGTGTTCTTGTTCATATCATACTTTCGCTTGGACCGTGGACAAGCGGAAATCTTTTATAAGGATTGGAATTAACCTGGGAATTAATAGAAAAGTGGATGAATTGATGATCGAATGATTAAAAAGGTGGAATTGATTGAATGAACTCTGTTTTTCCTTAATTGATTTGATACTTAAATTTGCTTGTTTGCTTAAACTCCCAAAACCTCTGTTTTCTTCCTTGTTGATTACTCAGAATAACGATTCTCTTGGGTACGATCCCTTACTTGCATGCTATACTTGGTTTGTAGTTTAGGGTAATTTATTTTTGATCTTGGCAACAACGACTTTAGCCGAGTCATTTACCTCCCAAAAGAGGCCATGAGCATTACATTCATCTTAAACCAGAAACCAAACCAATATGTTCTAAACCTTACAAATACCCTTACTTCCAGAAGAATGATATTGAGAGACAAGTCACTGATATGCTGAAAAATTCCACTATTCGACCTAGTCACAACCCATTTGCTTCACCTACCCTCTTGGTTAAGAAGAAAGATGGTACTTGGCGTTTTTGCATTGATTATAGGCAACTAAATGACTGCACCATCAAGGATAAATTTCCTATTCCTCACATTGAGGAGCTGTTGGATGAGTTGTATGGAGCTACTATTTCCTCAAAGCTTGATTTGAGGTCAGGTTATCACCAGGTGCGTATGGCAGAGGAGGATATTCATAAAACTGCATTCCGGACTCACCATGGGCACTTCGAGTTTACTGTTATGCCCTTTGGATTAACAAATGCACCAACAACTTTTCAGGCAATGATGAATGAGGTGTTTGGGCCATGTTTGAGGAAATTTGTGCTAGTCTTCTTTGATGATATTCTTGTTTATGGTAAGAATATGTAGCTTCATTTGTCACATTTGAGGCTGGTTCTAGAGTTGCTTAAAAGGCATACTTTGTTTGCTAAAAAATCCAAATGTTCCTTTGCTCAACCTCAAGTGGAGTATCTTGGTCATATTATATCGGGACAAGGAGTGTCAACTGATCAGGGAAAATTTCATGCTATGTTGTCTTAGCCTCAGCCTAAAAATGTTAAAGAATTGAGATCATTTTTAGGTCTCACAGGGTATTATAGGAGGTTCATCAGGAATTATGGAGTCATAAGCAGGCCATTAACTGAGTTATTGAGGAATTTAAAGAATCAACTTTGCGATTTTGCTTCAAACTTCTTGCAATTTCCATCTAGATTCCAAAATATATAGCAAATACGCTGATAAGATAGAATTAAACCTCAATGCGTGCATGCACCAATATAAAAAGCTTGTCTTGTCAACCGCAGCCTAGTCACATGAATGTTGTACCATCAAGAAACCACTTTCTAATTTCGGTTTTTCTTATAAATAAGGGTAAATTTCATAAAACCACCCGTAAAATTCGAAATTGTGTTAAACCATCCGTAAAATTAAACTGTTAGCCTATTACCACCCTCCATCTCAATCCATTAAACTTCCGTTAAAAATCAGAGAAATTTAAAAAAAAATCTATTTACATATTTCCAATTCAATATAGATAGAACCCAAATCAATCAGCCAATTCCAACCCCAAATCCCCCATTCATCTACCATACATACCCTCCATTCTTCTACAATACATACTCCAAATCCCCTACAACTTCAAATGCCCACTATAGGCGTTGTTGTCGACTTGTCCCAGAATGGTCTACCAGGGCTCGTTTTGCAGCGATTGGGGAGAGAGATTAAGTAAACACAATCAACGGAGTCCGACGCTGGAGGCATATGTAAGCTAGGACATGTTGTCGATGAAGTTGCCAACAAAGCGGCGAGGGGTATAAGGGTGAAGGTTTGCTCAAGGGAGCCATTGGTGGAGTGACACAATAGCGAGGGAAAGGGCCTTGTCCAGGATGCACTCGGTGTCTCGGAGAGGATACAGGCATCGGGGCGCTCATAGAGGTCGGAACTCGGAAGAGCGGGATTGAACTTCGATGTCGCGTCTGCCATTGGAGAGAGCTCGGAAGGAGCCCAGTCGCCCAGATCTACTTGGTTTTTTAGGTTTTTATTTTTTATTTATTTATTTGGGGGGTTAGAGGTTAAATTAAAAGTGTGTAGATAAATTCATTAAAAAAAGAAAACATGTAGATAAGGTGATTTATGTATGTTCGTTGGAATTTAACGGAAGTTTAACAAATTGGAATTGAGGGGTGGTTATACGTTAATAGATTAATTTTAACGGTGGTTTAACGCAATTTTGAATTTTACGGGTGGTTTTGTGCATAGACTACTATTTTAAGGGTGGTTTTGTGAAATTTACCCTATAAATAATGTAATGTGAAGTGACCCTAAATCCCTAATAGCTAATGGTCACAAAAAGTTGTCAAAATCACATAAACCCAAAAGAATCTTTTTTTTTGTCATTAGCTTTGAGTAATTTATTGTACTCCCCGCTAAAACACACACTAAATTCTCCAAATTCACCATTTTCAAGAAAATCGAGATTTTATTGGAGATGCTCTTAGAGAGATTGAGAGATCGGCGTGAGATGAAAATGAAGAAGGATGTAGTATAAATATAAGAGAATTAAATTTTTGGTTATTTTTTAAATACTAGCCGTAGAGGGCCAAACCAAGCCCGTTAACCGGCTGAATTGGCGGTTAACTGCCAATTTGGTCACAACGGTTAGTTTCCAAAAATTAATTAAAAGGCCAATTGACCGAAAACCACCCTTATAATAAGGCATATTGTCAATAACCACCCATTAAAATAAAAATTATCAAAAACCACCCTTATATACATGTCCGTTACAAATTAACCACCCATTACCCTTTTTCCGTCAACTTCAACGTTTATGCACGTGGCGCTGATTTTTGTTATTAGTTTTTTAATTACTTATTTACTGAACAATAAACACATAATTAATAAATCAATAGAACGATTAAAAAATCAAATAGGTCATTGAAAAAAGCCCATCAGATATCGACGCTTCGCCTCCTTCATATGAACATAATTAATTCTTCCTCCGACGCATCTCTATCTTCTTCCTCAGTACAATTTCAAAATCAGGATTAGAGAAATTTGATTGGTTATCTTTCCATCTTTGGTTCCCTATTTTCTCCCCTTCTACATCTACTTCAATCCTTTTTTAGGTTTTTCGACTTTCACTTCCTCCCTTCGAATGGTTTCAGAGGCCTAGCGGCTACACTAAGGGCATCAATTTTGGAGATTAGCAACTAAGATCTGTCCAATGTTGGAGATTGTCGTAAGAAAATCATAATTCTTTTTCACTAAATTCCATCACAAACCCTTGCAATCATTTAACCAAAATTGATATTTCATTCAACAAACACTCCAAACAGCCTTCCTTCAACCAAAATTGATCTTTCTTTGCTTCTTTCATCTGAAGATTTCGCTCCTATTGAAGAACCCTAGACCCGCTCTCTCAATCACGTACTGAAAAACCCTAAATTAGAAATTGAGAAGATAATCAATTTTTTAAACCATAATTTCGAAATTGAAGGAGGAATAAGATGAGGATGCGTAGGAGGAAGAAGATAAGAATCCTGATGGACTTTAATGGCGATATGAAGGAGGTGAAGAGCTGTCTTCAATGGCGTCTCTTTCTCGATTCTGTTTACAGAAGACAAAGGAGAAATTGAAAGGGGAGGAAGAAATAAATTATGCAAAAAAGATATCTGATGTGTTTCTGTTTTAATTTTTTAGTTGATTTATTGAATTTGTTATTAAAAAATAAATTATGCAAAAAATTTATAACGAAAATCAATATCACGTGAGGAATCGTCTAAGTTGACGGAAAAATAAGGTCGGGTGATTGATATGTAACGGAAAGGTAGATAAGGGTGGTTTAGAGTAATTTTCATTTTAATGGGTGGTTATTAACAATATATTCTATTATAAGGGTGGTTTTCAGTCAATTGACCTAATTAAAAATATGGCCAAACTGCCAGTTTGGCAAATCGATAGTTTGAACCTTCCTAAACCGCCAATTTAATAGTTTGGGGTTTGGGCAAACCTAAATCTTATTAGACCCAAACCACCCGTTTAAGTTCCAGTTCAATTTAAATTCTTGTTTTGACTGGATCGGTTTGTCGATTCAAACCTAAACCGGCACATGCAACTTGTTAAACATGATCGAGACGTTTAGGTATAGGGCCCGCTAGATTTTGTGCAGGGCCCAACTAACTTGAATTTTTATATTATTTGGTAAGGTCATATAAATATCACTTGTACAATTTGCCACTTGTACAATTTTTATATTATTTGTTAAGCCGACTCGGCTTCTCTATTCGGTGATTGTTGTTTTGTGTTTTGTGTTTTTTTGTTGTCTTTTTTTGTCGGTTTTTTCGACTATTGAGCTTAGTCTCGGTCTCTCGATTTAGCAGGCCTGTATGATCTCTTGAATTCTTACCTTATCAAAAAAATATCAATTTTGAGTTGATTACGAGTTTAGGTTAATTGGATTATGCGTTGAGTTGGTTCACGTCAAGTAATTGTGTGTGTTCAAATTAGCTATCGGGTCAATATTGTAATTTTTTACTAGTAATAAAAATTGTTAAATAATTCAATAATTATGTGAAAATAAATATAATCTTTAGAAAAACTATAAATTTTGAGTATGATTCATATTTTATATTAACTTATAAATTTACGAACTAAAATCTTTAGAATTGGATTATAATTCATTTTCAGTACCT
Organism: Fallopia convolvulus; assembly: GCA_964016875.1. Classification (NCBI taxonomy): domain Eukaryota; kingdom Viridiplantae; phylum Streptophyta; class Magnoliopsida; order Caryophyllales; family Polygonaceae; genus Fallopia; species Fallopia convolvulus. The sequence goes on along the minus strand of OZ024719.1, from coordinate 46,782,451 downwards.
AAAGATGTTTACCGTAATCATATCTTAATCATTGGATTACAAATTATAATATATTAACTCTCTCCACACTCTTTCTCTCCACCAGTCTCCACACTCCTCCCTTGTTGCACTTCTTCTGCTGTACGAAAGTGGGTTTCCTTAAATGGAAAATGGACAATTCTTCTTAGGTTTTCTTCCTTCTTCTCCTAGCTTGCACCTCTTCTTCTTTCTTCCCCATACATAATCGACCCTTCAAAATCACCAGATCTGCACTCCCAAGGTGAGCAAGCAATACCTTCAAAACTCACCGGATCTCCACTCCCAAGGTAAGCCGCCGCACCCCCCCGCTTCACATCCTTGTTTTTATTTTTGTGATTAAATGTGCTTTTTGAATTGGCTGAATTGCTGAAAGATAGCCGATTGTCACTCCAATAATCTGGGGGAATTTTGGAAATTTTACCTTTTTTTTTCAAAATACAAGTCTGGTAGTATTATTATTAGTATAAATAAAACATTTTTTTGGTAAACGAGTATAAACAAAACATGGATTTGCTTGTACGAGGTTTTTTCCAATTATTGTATTATTTATAAGTTTTTGTTAAAATTTTTAAAGTTAGTACTCATATTCAAAAACTTGAATGTCATCAATAATATTGCACAACTTGTATTGGTGTAATTAACATAATAATTGTATGAGATAATTTGCTAAACTTAGGTCTGTTATCAAATTTGATGGAATCATTAATTTGATAGAAAATATGAACAAAATTTCGAAAGTTTTTATATTTACACCAAATAACCAAACAAAAAGTTCTAATTTTGATTACAGATTTTTTAAAAGAAATATAATTCTTTCAATTCTATATAATATACTTTATAATTCTTTCAATGCTATACATTGCTATATATACAGATAGATTGAAATGGTTCCTATGTGGAAGATGATGGTGGTTGCTTCCCTTCAAGTGGGGTTGCAATTTGGGCGGGCTCTACGGGAGGCATTCGCTACGCCATATGGGCTACAGCTCGGACTCCATTTAGGGAATACCCTATTGCTCTAGATCAGCACTCCTGTCTCGTTGGTGGTAGTTCCAGTGATCATGCGCTATTGTAGCAAGTGGCTAGCTCCTACCTGGCTGGGGAAGCACAAGCCGCTCATCATAGTGGGCTCAGTACTGTAGTGCACCGGGTTGATCCTTCTAGGATATGCCGCTGATTTCTCCCAATTTTATGTCAACGAGCAGTCACTGCACCTACACGAATCATTTCAGACGTTGAGATACTGTTTCATTGGCGGCGGATGGCTCTTGGACATGTCCAAGTGCATAATTGAGGTAAATGGTTTGTTCCTAGTACTTTGAATTTACAATATACTGTTTTTATTATATTTAGATAAGAGCTATTACAATCAAATATTGAAGAAAAATCAAATTGATTGGCAAAAGTTTTCTCATCTGTTTATTCACATATAACATGTACATAGATATTGTACATAACTACTTGGCCTTTAAGTGATATTCGATCTACTCCATCTAGGATTGCTCAACGGGTCGGGTTGCCCGCAACCTGCACTAACCCGACCTGCAGATAACGTGTTGGGGGTGCAAGTTTTTTTTTAATTTTTGGGTTGCGGGTCGGGTTGCGGGTCGACCCATAAGACATGCAACTTTTAAAAAAAAATTATATTATATTGTTTCATTAGTAATATAAAAAAATTTAAAAAGTTGGACACATTACTTCCTAATATTAAAATACACACAATATATCTAATCTAGGTAAATATCTTAATATTCTCTAATAACTATTCATATATAGTTGGACACATTTCTTACCTACATAAAAATGTAAAATAAAATAAATTTAAAGATAGAAAAATAAGAGGGTGTTGGATAGTAAACGAGTGATACAATTAAATTGGGCTTTGATTGAGTTTTTTTTGGGCATTTTTATCTTCATTTATTTCGACGATGTTGATGTTATTTCTTCATTTATTTGGCCATTTACTGAAATTTTGAAAAAATGAGGCATTAGCAATTTTTTGGAGTATTATAAACAGTGCCACTACTTCGGTTGAAAACAAATTGCACAAAATATATTATACATACATGAAGCAACAAACAAGAGCCTCCGACATCTTTTGTGTGGACTGGAACGGTAGAACATGAATGCGAAATCATCATGGTGTTATATTAAGGAAGCTTCAAATTCTAGCCATTATATATCTCTTTTGAATTGGTCGATGAAAAAAGAAGCTATGGTCATTATAAGAAAGATGCAGCTAGTAACATCAAATGAAATACGTCATCAAAAGATCATATATATTGGTAAAATACATTTCGCTAAAAGCTTTTATAAACATGCTTCATTCAGTCAAAAATTGAATAGAAACTACAAATCATTGATATCCTCCTTTAAAACAGAGCACTGCCACTAGTTCAGTTGCCCTTGTCGACATTGTCTCCTCGTCGAGCCCATTTCGTTGCCACCACGTCACCAATGTAACTTGTGTCAAGATCTATGAAGAAGACGAGCCGATCGATCTTCATAGTTTTAGGTGTGGATCCCAGGAAGTACCTTTTATATGTTCTTGTACCAATCCGCACCATATCCCAACACCTTCTTGAGTGTAGTAAAGAATGTAAAGCTCACTAAAGAAGACAGTGACTGAATCCTGCAATACAATATAAAGAAAAACAATTAAATGTAAAGAGAAAAAATTTAAGGAAAAACATTACTAATTAATCATAGTTTTTATCCTATGTTACCTTAAAACGTGGAATGGGGAACGCAAAACACGAAATAGCAATTCTAAAATTTATAAGAGATAAACGAAACACCGAGGAAATGACAACTTACAAATATATTATTTTAAAGATCTAGATGAAAATATCATTAATATCACCTAAACTAACAAATAATAATCCAAAAAAACAAGATAAATGAACTTAAAGTTTGAAACAACATTACATAGGTTCAAAAGTGAAAACATCATCATCAAGTCCAAAGCAGTAACATCATCAAGCTCAAAACACGATGGATAATTAGCTCACTTTATGGAGAGTAAACTCCAGAGGTTTTATGTCTTTGGCACTAGATTCTATCTGTATTTAGCTCACTTTATCTCTATCAAGGTAGTATAAGTAGTAAGTTGGCCATAATTTTGTTTGTTAACAGACAATAGCAAGTGATGAGATACCGACTGTCTCATTCTACAATACTTTAAGGGAATCCTTAAAGAAACCACTCTTGCACCTCTACGTGGTATCATTCTTAATATCTCTACGTTTATTTCTCTCACAAGTGTTTGGGAGTGGCTGGGTGGGTGGAGATATATATGGAGGGGATTCTCACAATTATTCTCCTGAGTACCTTGAGGGCCTACAGGAGGCAGCCATGGGGCTGACGATTAATGTTGCATTCGCTGGAGTAGTGTCTTTCACCTTCAAGCCACTCACAAAGGTTGGGGGAAACCAGAAGATTCAGGTAATTTCTAGTCTAGTTCTTGTCAGCGCCTTAGGTTCGACGAGTTGGTTAAGACATGAATACTAGCAAGCAAGGCCAGCTCGCATTTGAGCGCCCATCCATCAAAAGGGGTTAGAATTATCACGTTGGTTGTTTTTGGTGTTATGGGCACCATGCAGGCTGCTATTGCGTCTCATTCCTTCGTGGCTGATCAAGGCGTATGCTTCAAATGAGGCGACAAACCCCCTTTAGTGTATTAATATTACATTTATTGTGTAATTCACTTTTGAATAAATATTTAATTAACTTTAATCACATTTTGATGTTGCATGTAAAGTGAGAGCTACTTCGACCACAACATTGAATGTGCTTTTTGAATGTGCTTTTTGAATTGGCTGAATTGCTGAAAGATAGCCGATTGTCACTCCAATTTTCAGGGAATTTTGGAAATTTTACCGTTTTTTTCAAAATACAAGTCTGGTAGTATTATTATTAGTATAAATAAAACATTTTTTTGGTAAACGAGTATAAACAAAACATGGATTTGCTTGTACGAGGTTTTTTCCAATTATTGTACTATTTATAAGTTTTTGTTAAAATTTTTAAAGTTAGTACTCATATTCAAAAACTTGAATGTCATCAATAATATTGCACAACTGGTATTGGTGTAATTAACATAATAATTGTATGAGATAATTTGCTAAACTTAGGTCTGCTATCAAATTTGATGGAATCATTAATTTGATAGGAAATATGAACAAAATTTCGAAAGATTTTATATTTACACCAAATAACCAAACAAAAAGTTCTAATTTTGATTACAGATTTTTTATAAGAAATATAATTCTTTCAATTCTATATAATATACTTTATAATTCTTTCAATGCTATACATTGCTATATATACAGATAGATTGAAATGGTTCCTATGTGGAAGATGATGGTGGTTGCTTCCCTTCAAGTGGGGTTGCAATTTGGGTGGGCTCTACGGGAGGCATTCGCTACGCCATATGGGCTACATTTCGGACTCCATTTAGGGGATACCCTATTGCTCTAGATCAGCACTCCTGTCTCGTTGGTGGTAGTTCCAGTGATCATGCGCTATTGTAGCAAGTGGCTAGCTCCTACCTGGCTGGGGAAGCACAAGCCGCTCATCATAGTGGGCTCAGTACTGTAGTGCACCGGGTTGATCTTTCTAGGATATGCCGATGATTTCTCCCAATTTTATGTCAACGAGCGGTCACTGCACCTACACGAATCATTTCAGACGTTGAGATATTGTTTCATTGGCGGCGGATGGCTCTTGGACATGTCCAAGTGCATAATTGAGGTAAATGGTTTGTTCCTAGTACTTTGAATTTACAATATATTGTTTTTATTAAAGTTAGATAAGAGCTATTACAATCATATATTGAAGAAAAATCAAATTGATTGGCAAAAGTTTTCTCATCTGTTTATTCACATATAACATGTACATAGATATTGTACATAACTACTTGGCCTTTAAGTGATATTCAATCTACTCCATCTAGGATTGCTCAACGGGTCGGGTTGCCCGCAACCTGCACTAACCCGACCCGCATATAACGTGTTGGGGGTGCAAGTTTTTTTATTTTATTTTTGGGTTGCGGGTCGGGTTGCTGGTCGACCCATAAGACATGCAACTTTTAAAAAAAATTATATTATATTGTTTCATTAGTAATATAAAAAAATTTAAAAATTTGGACACATTACTTCCAAATATTAAAATACACACAATATATCTAATCTAGGTAAATATCTTAATATTTACCTAGATTAGATATAAGTTTTTGTTAAGTTTAGGTAAATATCTTAATATTATATTCTTTTTTTTTATTATTGTACTATTTATAAGTTTTTGTTAAAATTTTTAAAGTTAGTACTCATATTCAAAAACTTGAATGTCATCAATAATATTGCACAACTTGTATTGGTGTAATTAACATAATAATTGTATGAGATAATTTGCTAAACTTAGGTCTGCTATCAAATTTGATGGAATCATTAATTAGATAGGAAATATGAACAAAATTTCGAAAGATTTTATATTTACACCAAATAACCAAACAAAAAGTTCTAATTTTGATTACAGATTTTTTATAAGAAATATAATTCTTTCAATTCTATATAATATACTTTATAATTCTTTCAATGCTATACATTGCTATATATACAGATAGATTGAAATGGTTCCTATGTGGAAGATGATGGTGGTTGCTTCCCTTCAAGTGGGGTTGCAATTTGGGTGGGCTCTACGGGAGGCATTCGCTACGCCATATGGGCTACAGCTCGGACTCCATTTAGGGGATACCCTATTGCTCTAGATCAGCACTCCTGTCTCGTTGGTGGTAGTTCCAGTGATCATGCGCTATTGTAGCAAGTGGCTAGCTCCTACCTGGCTGGGGAAGCACAAGCCGCTCATCATAGTGGGCTCAGTACTGTAGTGCACCGGGTTGATCCTTCTAGGATATGCCGCTGATTTCTCCCAATTTTATGTCAACGAGCGGTCACTGCACCTACACGAATCATTTCAGACGTTGAGATATTGTTTCATTGGCGGCGGATGGCTCTTGGACATGTCCAAGTGCATAATTGAGGTAAATGGTTTGTTCCTAGTACTTTGAATTTACAATATATTGTTTTTATTAAAGTTAGATAAGAGCTATTACAATCATATATTGAAGAAAAATCAAATTGATTGGCAAAAGTTTTCTCATCTGTTTATTCACATATAACATGTACATAGATATTGTACATAACTACTTGGCCTTTAATTGATATTCAATCTACTCCATCTAGGATTGCTCAACGGGTCGGGTTGCCCGCAACCTGCACTAACCCGACCCCCATATAACGTGTTGGGGGTGCAAGTTTTTTTTATTATTTTTGGGTTGCGGGTCGGGTTGCTGGTCGACCCATAAGACATGCAACTTTTAAAAAAAATTATATTATATTGTTTCATTAGTAATATAAAAAAATTTAAAAATTTGGACACATTACTTCCTAATATTAAAATACACACAATATATCTAATCTAGGTAAATATCTTAATATTTACCTAGATTAGATATAAGATTTTGTTAAGTTTAGGTAAATATCTTAATATTATATTCTTTTTTTTTATTATTGTACTATTTATAAGTTTTTGTTAAAATTTTTAAAGTTAGTACTCATATTCAAAAACTTGAATGTCATCAATAATATTGCACAACTTGTATTGGTGTAATTAACATAATAATTGTATGAGATAATTTGCTAAACTTAGGTCTGCTATCAAATTTGATGGAATCATTAATTTGATAGGAAATATGAACAAAATTTCGAAAGATTTTATATGTACACCAAATAACCAAACAAAAAGTTCTAATTTTGATTACAGATTTTTTATAAGAAATATAATTCTTTCAATTCTATATAATATACTTTATAATTCTTTCAATGCTATACATTGCTATATATACAGATAGATTGAAATGGTTCCTATGTGGAAGATGATGGTGGTTGCTTCCCTTCAAGTGGGGTTGCAATTTGGGTGGGCTCTACGGGAGGCATTCGCTACGCCATATGGGCTACAGCTCGGACTCCATTTAGGGGATACCCTATTGCTCTAGATCAGCACTCCTGTCTCGTTGGTGGTAGTTCCAGTGATCATGCGCTATTGTAGCAAGTGGCTAGCTCCTACCTGGCTGGGGAAGCACAAGCCGCTCATCATAGTGGGCTCAGTACTGTAGTGCACCGGGTTGATCCTTCTAGGATATGCCGCTGATTTCTCCCAATTTTATGTCAACGAGCGGTCACTGCACCTACACGAATCATTTCAGACGTTGAGATATTGTTTCATTGGCGGCGGATGGCTCTTGGACATGTCCAAGTGCATAATTGAGGTAAATGGTTTGTTCCTAGTACTTTGAATTTACAATATATTGTTTTTATTAAAGTTAGATAAGAGCTATTACAATCATATATTGAAGAAAAATCAAATTGATTGGCAAAAGTTTTCTCATCTGTTTATTCACATATAACATGTACATAGATATTGTACATAACTACTTGGCCTTTAAGTGATATTCAATCTACTCCATCTAGGATTGCTCAACGGGTCGGGTTGCCCGCAACCTGCACTAACCCGACCCGCATATAACGTGTTAGGGGTGCAAGTTTTTTTTTTATTTTTGGGTTGCGGGTCGGGTTGCTGGTCGACCCATAAGACATGCAACTTTTTTAAAAAATTATATTATATTGTTTCATTAGTAATATAAAAAAATTTAAAAATTTGGACACATTACTTCCTAATATTAAAATACACACAATATATCTAATCTAGGTAAATATCTTAATATTCTCTAATAACTATACATATATAATTGGACACATTTCTTACCTACATAAAAATGTAAAATAAAATAAATTTAAAGATAGAAAAATAAGAGGGTGTTGGATAGTAAACGAGTGATACAATTAAATTGGGCTTTGATTAAGTTTTTTTTTGGTCATTTTTATCTTCATTTATTTCGACGATGTTGATGTTATTTCTTCATTTATTTGGCCATTTTCTGAAATTTTGAAAAAAATGAGGCATTAGCAATTTTTTGGAGTATTATAAACAGTGCCACTACTCCAGTTGAAAACAAATTGCACAAAATATATTATACATACATGAAGCAACAAACAAGAGCCTCCGACATCTTTTGTGTGGACTGGAACTGTAGAACATGAATGCGAAATCATCATGGTGTTATATTAAGGAAGCTTCAAATTCTAGCCATTATATATCTCTTTTGAATTGGTCGATGAAAAAAGAAGCTATGGTCATTATAAGAAAGATGCAGCTAGTAACATCAAATGAAATACGTCATCAAAAGATCATATATATTGGTAAAATACATTTCGCTAAAAGCTTTTATAAACATGCTTCATTCAGTCAAAAATTGAATAGAAACTACAAATCATTGATATCCTCCTTTAAAATAGAGCACTGCCACTAGTTCAGTTTCCCTTGTCGACGTTGTCTCCTCGTCGAGCCCATTTCGTTGCCACCACGTCACCAATGTAACTTGTGTCAAGATCTATGAAGAAGACGAGCCGATTGATCTTCATAGTTTTAGGTGTGGATCCCAGGAAGTACCTTGTATATGTTCTTGTACCAATCCGCACCATATCCCAACACCTTCTCGAGTGTAGTAAAGAATGTAAAGCTCACTAAAGAAGACAGTGACTGAATCCTTCAATACAATATAAAGAAAAACAATTAAATATAAAGAGAAAAAATATAAGGAAAAATATTATTAATTAATCGTAGTTTTTATCCTATGTTACCTTAAAACGTGGAATGGGGAACGCAAAACACGAATAACAATTCTAAAATTTATAAGAGATAAACGAAACACCGAGGAAATGACAATTTACAAATATATTATTTTAAAGATCTAGATGAAAATATCATTAATATCACCTAAACTAACAAATAATAATCCAAAAAAACAAGATAAATGAACTTAAAGTTTGAAACAACATTACATAGGTTCAAAAGTGAAAACATCATCATCTAGTCCAAAGCAGTAACATCATCAAGCTCAAAACACGATGGATAATTAGCTCACTTTATGGAGAGTAAACTCCAGAGGTTTTATGTCTTTGGCACTAGATTCTATTTGTATTTAGCTCACTTTATCTCTATCAAGGTAGTATAAGTAGTAAGTTGGCCATAATTTTGTTTGTTAACAGACAATAGCAAGTGATGAGATACCGACTGTCTCATTCTACAATACTTTAAGGGAATCCTTAAAGAAACCACTCTTGCACCTCTACGTGGTATCATTCTTAATATCTCTACGTTTATTTCTCTCACAAGTGTTTGGGAGTGGCTGGGTGGTTGGAGATATATATGGAGGGGATTCTCACAATTATTCTCCAGAGTACCTTGAGGGCCTACGGGAGGCAGCCATGGGGCTGACGATTAATGCTGCATTCGTTGGAGTAGTGTCTTTCACCTTCAAGCCACTCACAAAGGTTGGGGGAAACCAGAAGATTTGGGTAATTTCTAGTCTAGTTCTTGTCAACGCCTTAGGTTCGACGAGTTGGTTAAGACATGAATACAAGCAAGCAAGGCCAGCTCGCATTTGAGCGCCCATCCATCAAAAGGGGTTAGAATTATCACGTTGGTTGTTTTTGGTGTTATGGGCGCCATGCAGGCTGCTATTGCGTCTCATTCCTTCGTGGCTGATCAAGGCGTATGCTTCAAATGAGGCGACAAACCCCCTTTAGTATATTAATATTACATTTATTGTGTAATTCACTTTCGAATAAATATTTAATTAACTTTAATCACATTTTGATGTTGCATGTAAAGTGAGAGCTACTTCCACCACAAAATTGAATTTCTCAAATGCAGTAGCGAAACTATCGGGCCTAACGATAGTGGCAGCGTTGAGGTTAGGATTCAAAATGTTCTTAGTGGGAACCTGATGTTCGCATTTCTAGTATAGTTTTTAGTAGGTTTTCTTTGTTTATTAGGTTTAGTTTGGTTAAGTTTAGGTTTAGTTTTGAGTGTTTTAGATAGTTTTGCATATTTCTATGAAAAGAGTGGAAGCTACGCTATTTTGTGTTTTTTGTAGGTTTTAGCAAGGAAAAGTGCTATATGGAGCTGAATTTGGAGCGTTGCAGTGAAAGACAGAGGAATACAAGATTGAAGAAGTCAGAGTTCGAGATTTACGAGAGGAAGTGTGGAAGAAAACCAAGCCCAGGCTCGTCAACAAGGCTGTGAGGGCTCGTTAACGAGGCCACGTGAGAGAAGATTCGAAGGTTGACTTTATGACTCACCGATCTTGAGCGGGAATTTATTTCCGTGTCGGTTGAGTACCTTTTTAGAATCTTTTAGGGTTATTAGAATATGTATTTTAGGTCTTATTATCTTCTTAGATTTTGTTTCTATCTTTTAGAGTTTTATTTCTATCTCTTAAGGAAAGTTTATATCTTTTTGCATTTTTAGTTTTTAGCTTTTTAGTATAAATACCCTTCTATCTAGCATAGAGAGAGGGGAGTCGAATTAGAGAGTCGAATTAGAGAGAGAAGAAGAAGAGGAAGAACCGAGGAGGCGAGTCGATCGAAGTCGAGTTCGAAGGTCGGTGGACGAAAGTTACCGAGTTCGTTGATCGAGGTTTTGGTTAGGTGTTTTGTTCTTTTTCGGTTTTCTTCTTAACTTCTATAAGACAGATTTTTCTATTTAATTTAGTAGTGATTGGTTTTCAATGTTTTCTTATATTGAGTTTATTTGTTTAGTAATTAGATTTGTGAGTAGTCTTCTTTTCTAGGATCGGGGTTAAGCCCGACATAGTTGAGCATGTTTGATAAGTAAGATTGTGTGTTGAATGCCTTTTATCTTTTATTGAGATTGTTTGTTGAGCTTATACCAGAACGAAAGTTGAGTTAATTGAGTTTTTAACTTGATTGAAAGAGAAAGTTAGTAACTTGAAGGTTGATATTGTTTGAATACGAAAGTTTCAAGGTTTAGATCCAAAACAAGCAATTAAGTGAATTAGGATGCGAAAGTTGGTTAATTTACTTGATAGTAAATGAAAGTTGATGACTCTATCTGTTTAAAGGCATGATCTCATCTTCTTACGAGTTTATATGCTTGGCTATGTTGTGGTGTCCCTAGTCCTATATCTTTGTTTTATCTGAATTATTTTAAGTGAATTTTTGTTGCTGAGTTACTTGCCTCGGTACCGAATTTATTTAGGTCGTTATTTGAGTATTTTTGTTTACGGTGGCTCGTTAACGACCTTGACGACGTCATTAACGAGGCTGCTTGTGAGTGTTTTTGTTTGTTTCTGTTTTCTTTTTTAGATTGATAAACGAACAACCTTGCTTCTTGTGGAACGATCCTGACTTCGCTGTACTCAGCGGGGTTTTGACTTCGTTGGACTCCGGGAAAACCGAGCCATGGCCACGACAGAAGAGATGGCTCAATAGTTGGAAATCCTCCGGACTCAGATGGAGGCACTTAAAGTCGAGAAGGACGGCGCAGACGCCGAAGCTGAGCGTCAAAGAGCTGACAAGGCTCATTTATAAGAAGAGCTTGATGCCTATCTGAGGAATGCCAAACAATACATGCATTCGGAACTGAGGGTGCCAGAATCTCCTATTGTGCTTCCGGAGATAGAGAAACCTTTTGAGATCAAATCTCAATTTATATCCTTAATAAAACGGGCTCAGTTTGAAGGGAAACCAACTGAGTGCCCTATGGAGCATATTAGAAACTTTCTTGATTTATGTGACACCATAGCTGCTGAAGGTTTCTCACTAGAATATGTTCTGTTAAAAGCTTTTAGATGGTCTCTTACTGTAAAGGCCCTGAGCTGGTTGGAGAGCCTGCCCTCTAAGTCTATCAGGAATTGGAAAACTTTGTACGATCAATTTCTTACAAAGTTCTTCCCTCCTGCTAAAACTACGGAGTTAAGGAAACGAATCACCTCCTATCACCAGCTGCCTAATGAAACATTCGTTGAAACTTGGGAAAGATTTAAGGAGATGCTAAGGAAATGCCCCACTCATGGGCAACCTTTATATGTTTTACAAGAGATCCTTTTCCAGGGCATTAATGCAGAGACCAAGAACCGCATCAAAACGCATACTGCGTGCGGTTTTATAGAGATGGAACCTACTGTAGCGTGGGAATTGCTGGATAAGCTGGCTAATTACGATGCTATGTATGGAACCCAGCAAGCTCCACAAACTCAAAAACGTCTCTACATACCTAACCGAGAAGAAGTTGACCCAGATTTTAAAAATCAATTCTTACAAGACGAGGTCAACCGTCTGAAGAAACAAGTAAGTTTTCTGAAATCCTCTCAAACATTTCAAGAATGTGGTTCTTCTGCACATAGTACTTCTGCTTGCACTAACATCGAGCAGGTTAGATCCGCTGAGACAATAGCTGAGATGAATTATATGAGAGGACCATACAGGAACCAGCCTAGTTATCATGACAGGTCGAACAACTATCAATCATGGGGCAATCAAAATACAAGTCAAAACTATGCAGTGCCTCCACCAAATAGACGACCTGCACCATATCGACCTCCAGGCCATCAGGAGACGCCATCATGGGTTCAGGGATTACAGGAAAGCATTAACGGAGTGAACAACAAGGTTGATGAAGTTCAAGCCAAACTAAACCGACAAGATAAAAGATGGGGAGAGTTCGATATTTGGAAAAGGAGTGTTGATTCACAACTAGGGGACCTAGCTGCACGGATTCCAAGATCACAAGGGCAACTCCCGTGCCGCCCCGAGGAGAACCCTAGAGGCCAAATAGCAGCGGTACACCTCAGAAGCGAGAAGACATTACCGGAGAGAGTTCAAGCTGAAGACAAGGAGGAACAAGACGTCACAAAACGGCTCGTTAACGAGCCAGCGAGGGCAAATAACGAGCCCACAAACAAGGATGACGAAGCTCCGAGGATTCCTGACGATCCTACCCCAGGTAAGTTATCTAAACCGAGCCTTCCCCTCAACCCCAGGGTAGTTAACGACCCCACCAGGGTCGGTAACGACCCACCGAGGACTATAAACGACCCTAATGTCGACCCGGTACTCTCACCTCTCGAGCCTAACTTGGTTCCGAGAATGGTGAAATCTCTTCCATTTCCAACTAAGAAATCTATGGACTCTACTGAGAGTAAGTTCAAGCGTTTCGTTAAGATTCTTCAGGGCATTAATATTTCCATCCCATTCGTTGAGGCCCTAAGCGAAAGGCCGTCTTACACAAAGTTTTTGAAAGATATTCTTAGCAGGAAAAGATACATTACAGAGCTACAAGATGAAGTCAGATCAATAGCTCTACCGGAAAAGCTAGGAGACCCAGAAAGATTTGCAATAACAATCGACATAGGCAACCATAAGTTCAAGGCTTTATGTGATCTGGGTGCCAGTGCTAGTTTAGTTCCTCTCTCAATCTGGTCTAAAGCTAATATGGGACCACTAGAGCCGTTAGACATGAATTTGTACATGGCAAATGGGTCATGTTTCAAGGCCACTGGAGTGGTGGACGACTATCCTATTCAAGTCGGGAAATTCTTTATACCGAATGATTTTATCGTCCTCGATATGCCTGAAGACCCTCATGTCCCCATAATTCTCGGTCGACCATTCTTAGCCACAGCAGGTGCAAGAGTTGATGTACGGAAAGGACTCTTCACCTTTGATAGCGGAGAGGAACGGGTAGAATTCAACTTGGATCAAAAAGCCAACGACCCAGTTGGAGTCACACAAATCGAGTTGACTCAACCAGAACTCGACACAACCGTCACTACTGAGTCTCATTGGCTTATCACTGAGTTCCATGTGCAAGAGTACAACCAAAGTAAGCACTCTAATTATGAATCGGCTAAAGAGGAGCATAATTGTTCCTTATCTTTTGTTCCTACACCACGCCCTATTATATGCACTATAGAAGAGTCCAAACCACCTTGGTTTTCGGATTTTACTAACCATCATGTAGGAATACCGGGCATACTGATAGAAGAAAAGGGTCCCAATTTAGCAACTCAAGCACATCAAAACTGCAAAGCTAAACATGGGGTACCTCAAGACCCCAACATGGCTACACAAGAGCCACCGTGATCCAAAAAGTTCGTCGGGCTAACGACGTTAAAAATAGCGCTTACGGGAGGCAACCCGCTTTTAGAATAGATTTAGTTTCTCTTTTTCCTTTTCTTTTTAGATTATTTTTCTTAGCTTTCTTTTGTTTTCCTTTAAAATTTTAGTTAGGCTAGAAATTAGAAAAATTTTGAGCTAACAAGATTTCAGGAGAAGGGATCGAAAATCACTCCAAGAGTCTACGGAAGCTCGTTAACGACCCACCCAGGGTCGTTAACGACCCGGTGCGACGACCCGACTCGTCAAAAACGGGCAGGTAAGTTTTTTTAACCTAATCTATCTTTTACTACCCTAGCCGCCACCCTCTACCCCTTCCTATCCCTTCCCTCTCCTATAAAAACCCTTTTACCCCTTCCAAAAATCTACCATCACACTCTCCCAATTCCAAACTTCTCAAAAACCCAACCAAAGAGCTCGAAATCCCCCTCCCACCGTTCGGAATCTCGCACCAACCACCACCGAGCAACCGTCGTTACCGAGGGCCGGAAACCCTACCCTCCACCGACGAGGATCCAAGCTTCGATAACCCTCACCGAGCTCGTCACCCACCCAATCTCCGATCCCTTGTTCTTCAAATTTTTGGTTTTCTGGTATGATTTCTAAACCCTAACTCGAAATTGCATGATTTATGGTTTTTAGGGTAGAAATTTCATGTCTAGAATTGAGTTCATATAGAGGATCGATGTTCATGATTGGATTTTGCCCTTGAAAGTTTGATTTTGCTTCATAATTCTAGATCTAGAGAAGGATATTCATGTTAGATGTTCCATTACGATTGATTGTGAAAAAGCATGAATTTTTCTTGTTCTAGTCTTAAGTTTTAGACTTTGCATGTCAAAATTTCGGGTAAAACTTAGCATGACCCGGGATGGGTAATCGAGCAAGTATGGGGTGCTTATATCCGATCGTGGGATTTGTGGAGAAATATAGAAGATTGCATGCTTGATTTATGCTTTAATTTTAAGGTAGATTGAACTCGGAAATTCAGCGATTTGGGTGTCGGCAGCTCGTTAACGACCCACTCAGGTTAGTTAACGACCCTGCAATGCTTCAAAAATCCATACCAGTCCAGAATCGTAAACGACCCAATTGGGTAGTTAACAAATAATTCCGAAGCTATTTCAAGACCAAGTATGGGGTCTCTTGCCTACCTATTTTGAGTGGATCTTATCTTGGAAAATTCTTGATTATTTTGTAGGATCTCATGGCAAGTTCAAGAAGACCCTATACTCGAGCTCAGAAGAAGAAGAGGAACCAGAGGTCACCATCTCCTCCTCGCATGGACAACGTGATTTTAGGTACTCAAGGCCAAGTGCATCGATACCGTACCATATTAGAGAAGGACCACTACACCCGTTGGTTCTCAAAGTCCAGCGCCGTAAACCAAGGGATCTACACAGACGTCAAAGAGGCTTTTGTTATTCTTGGCGCTGCTCATCTCCTTAAGCAGCAGAATTTACCACACTATCCAGCTCTCACATCCGATTTTTTGGCCACCTTAGAGACTAGCTTCTCATCGAAGACTTCGGCGGGATGAATCCGGTTTCGGCTCGGCAATGTGAGCCATGAGTTCACCATGGCAGAGTTCAACGCAATTTTAGAGCTCCCAAACTCGTCTAGAGATTACAGTTTGAAAGACTACAGAGTGACTCGCACTTGGAGCTACATCACCGGAGAGGTCCAATCCACCACAATGACATTATCCGGGGCAACCATCATTAACCCCATCTTCAGGATTATTCTCCGAGTCCTAGCCGCTAAGTTTTGGCCAAAGAAAGAGTTGAACAGGTCAACGAGGACGGAAGTTGCTTGTCTCCGCACATCCTTTTCGAGCAACCGGGCCCTTTGAATTTGGGGTACGAGTGGCTCTACTATATCGAGAAATCAACCAAGTCCAAGGAGGTTTGGTGTGGCAATTTGGTTAGCCTCTTGGCTAAAAGCCTTGGAGTAGATCTTACTCGTTACACACCGGCTCACGCCCATCTCCTCAACAAGAACTATTGGTATAGCTCCGGTGTCTTCATTCAAGCCGAGGGAGGATTCAAGGTGAAAGTACAAGATCGCATCGTTACACCGACCCTCGACAAGTTTGAGATTCTCTACGTACCAAATTGGTACGAGGCGTGGACGGGACATGCTTACCCATTGGAACCCAAGCCGAAGGATGAGCTATCACTTCGGCCATGTGAGACAAGATTTGAGCGAGAGGATGAAGCAATGGATGAAGATGAAGATGAGGAGGCCGAGGTAGTTGGCGACGACACGGAAGAAGCCGGCACCGAGGGTGGGACTGAGGAGCTTAACTTTGAGGATGACAACATCGACACGGAAGTATTGGGCAACAACGTCGTCGTTGACGAGCCCACCAGGCTCGTTAACGATCATTTCCAGCCCCCTTCCTACACTGTTAATGAGGCACCCAGCTTCGTTAACGAGGTGCCGAGAGCTTCTGTCGACCCACCACCTGCCCCTGTCGACCCTCATTCCTATGGACTCATGCCTTACAACCCAGTGATGTATCAAGATCATTTCCAGCCTCACTACCCACCACCTCCTCAGCCCGAGTACACAGGATCGAGTATGCCACCACCATGGGCCGAGGATCTTTCTGCACGGATGCAGCAACTTCACCTCCAGCAATATCATATTCATAGGAGGATGGATAGATGGGAATCCGTCTATTCTACTCGCATGTCGATGGAGGATGAGAGGCATCGTCAAAGAGAGGCGGATGACGCTGAGCGTTGGAGGACGATGTACGACTTCATGGGGAACTTTGAGCACTACTTTCCTCCACCAACCCGTTGATTCAGCCTGAAGACGCAGTTTTTCCTTGTTTCCCACTTTTAAAACTTAGTAAGTTTTTATGTTTTTCTTTTTCTTATTTTTATCTTTATTTGTTTTCTTTTCTATCTCTTTTCCTTCTTCTTATTTTTCTTAAAGTGGGGACACTGTAATTTTAAGTATGGGGTGGGAGAAAATAGAGAACTTGTTGTCTTATGTGTCTAGGTGTTTTTAGTAGTTTTTATTCTGAAAAGCAAAAAAAATAAAAAAAATTTGAAAAATTTGAAAAATCTAAAAAAAAAAGAGTTTTAGAATTGATAGATATCCCTTTTTTAGGTTCTATGATAGTAGTCGCTAACTTAATCATATAATTCCTTGCAAGCATGTCTTTAGTAGTATAGCCAGACTCTTAACTTGAAATTATTTGTTTTAGAAGAAGATAGCATTTGATGAAATTGAGCACGTATACTTTATAGCATAAGTGATGCAATCCAACAAATTACCCTGTGAGCTTATTAGCCTTGATTTTCTTGTATGATTTACTCTTTATATGCATATTATCTCTTGGAATTGTGATGGTTATCTATTTCTTGAGACCCGTATGAGATTTTAGTTCATTATTTGTGAAAATCATATGATGGAGAACTTATTTTTTATAAGCCCTATTATTCCCTATCCACCTTTACATGATCCTTCTTTTGATAGCCAATTCTAGCCTGAAGCCTTTATTTATAGCTCCACAAAATTATTCCCTAGCCGAGATAAGCTTGACCCTATCCGGGAATTAGGACTTAGATTGGAGAGCTATGTTTTGTTGAGTGTTAAAAAAAGAGGAGTTTCTTATAATTTTTGCTTCGATTGAAGGATATTTGGGAAGGGTAGATTGGAAGTCTCTTGTTTTTACTTGTAATAAGAAAGATCTCTTGATAAGCAAAAGATGCACAAAATAAAGTATTTGATGGAGATGAGAAAGAAAGGAAAGAATGTACACGGAAGCTCGTTAACGACCCTGAAGTGGGTTCGTTTAACGAGGCAGCGAAAAAAAAAGAGAAAGAAAAGAAAAAATAATAAGGAAGTAAAGAGTTGAAGTGCATTTGTATTTATAGATAATATCAGAGATTCTTTTATCTCTTATGAGACTTTCTAGGATGATAATGGATGAGTGAGAATAAGTGCATAATAAGAGTGAGTTTGGTATGTTGTTTTATGAGAGTTTTGGTGAGATGTGAATTTTTAGGAGTCTTTGATTCCCGGATATTATTAGCACCACATGACCAAAATATTTCCACACCTATTTGTTATTACCAAGCCCCATTACAACCCGGCCGAATGGAATCTTCTATGAAGTTTTTCATTGAGCCTAAGTTCTCTTGATGGTTTTTGCTTATTTTGACAAATCTTGGGTGGAGAGTATTGGTGATATAAGTTCCGATTTCTATGAGTTTTTGTATATAAGATGAGTTGAGAGATTGAATTTATAAGCCTAAACACTTGAGAGTTGAGTGAAACACAATATCCCTTGTAAGGTTGGATTGTATTGTCCTATGTCTATTTAAGTGCATATATGTGTGAGGACATATTGTCTTTTGATTTATTTTTCTCATGTGTAGATGTTGCTTTTTAGATGATGGCTATGTCTTGATGAGCATGATTGTTTTGGTTTTGGTAAATGTATGTTGATTGCTTGAGGACAAGCAAGTTTAAGTATGGGGTATTTTGATGTTCGCATTTCTAGTATAGTTTTTAGTAGGTTTTCTTTGTTTATTAGGTTTAGTTTTGTTAAGTTTAGGTTTAGTTTTGAGTGTTTTTAGATAGTTTTGCATATTTCTATGAAAAGAGTGGAAGCTACGCTATTTTGTGTATTTTGTAGGTTTTAGCAAGGAAAAGTGCTATATGGAGTTGAATTTGGAGCGTTGCAGTGAAAGAAAGAGGAATACAAGATTGAAGAAGTCAGAGTTCAACATTTACGAGAGGAAGTGTGGAAGAAAACCAAGCCCAGGCTCGTTAACGAGGCTGTGAGGGCTCGTTAACGAGGCCACGTGAGAGAAGATTCGAAGGTTGACTTTATGACTCACCGATCCTGAGCGGGAATTTATTTCCGTGTCGGTTGAGTATCTTTTTAGAATCTTTTAGGGTTATTAGAATATGTATTTTAGGTCTTATTATCTTCTTAGATTTTGTTTCTATCTTTTAGAGTTTTATTTCTATCTTTTAAGGAAAGTTTATATCTTTTTGCCTTTTTAGTTTTTAGCTTTTTAATATAAATACCCTTCTATCTAGCATAGAGAGGGGGAGTCGAATTAGAGAGTCGAATTAGAGAGAGAAGAAGAAGATGAAGAACCGAGGAGGCGAGTCGATCGAAGTCGAGTTCGAAGGTCGGTGGACGAAAGTTACCGAGTTCGTTGATCGAGGTTTTGGTTCGGTGTTTTGTTCTTTTTCGGTTTTCTTCTTAACTTCTGTAAGACAGATTTTTCTATTTAATTTAGTAGTGATTGGTTTTCAATATTTTCTTATATTGAGTTTATTTGTTTAGTAATTATGATTTGTGAGTAGTCTTCTTTTCTAGGATCGGGGTTAAGCCCGACATAGTTGAGCATGTTTGATAAGTAAGATTGTGTGTTGAATGCCTTTTATCTTTTATTGAGATTGTTTGTTGAGCTTATACCGGAACGAAAGTTGAGGTAATTTGAGTTTTTAACTTGATTGAAAGAGAAAGTTAGTAACTTGAAGTTGATATTGTTTGAATACGAAAGTTTCAAGCCTTTAGATCCAAAACAACCAATTAAGTGAATTAGGATGCGAAAGTTGGTTAATTTACTTGATAGTCAACGAAAGTTGATGACTCTATCTGTTTAAAGGCATGATCTTATCTTCTTATGAGTTTATATGCTTGGCTATGTTGTGGTGTCCCTAGCCCTAGATCTTTGTTTTATCTGAATTATTTTAAGTGAATTTTCGTTGCTGAGTTACTTGCCTCGGTACCGAATTTATTTAGGTCGTTATTTGAGTATTTTTGTTTATGGTGGTTCGTTAACGACCATGACGACGTCGTTAACGAGGCTGCTTGTGAGTGTTTTTGTTTGTTTCTGTTTGCTTTTTTAGATTGATAAATGAACAACCTTGCTTCCTGTGGAACGATCCTGACTTCGCTGTACTCAGCGGGGTTTTGACTATAAATTTATTTGTTGTCAATTAAAACCCTCTCAACAGAACCGCTTCATATGCTTTAAGTGGGTTTATTGCTTTCACTCGTCTTGTTGACAATTTCAGACATATGTAAGGTGTATTTAGATGGGCTGAAGACTTGGTGGCCTTGTAGATAACTATCTGAAATGACAATTTGGATTGTTGTTTGTTTCAAATGGTTCCACCAAATACCTAGAGGTTGTTTGAGAGGCAACCTTGGGGTAGATGATTGATGTCAGAGTCGCCGGAGTGCACTCTCAAGGGTTAGAATAAAACGAAAGACTTGTAAAATTTGTAAAATGGAATATATAAACTTTTTTTTTTCTATATATATGTTTACTATTATTTGGTCAAATTATTGTATAGATGAATATGGTTTCTATGTGGAATATGATACTTGTGGCATCTATTCAATTAAGTATAAATTTTGATGGTCTCTAAAAACATCACTAATGATGCCATATTCGATGCAACTCTCATTTATTATAGGAGGAGATATTGTACTTGTGTAGATCAACACATTTGTTTGGTGAATATTTTTCCACATGCTATGAACTTTGTAGCCAATGGACTGCTACTACTAGTTTGGTAAATATAAACCATTCATCATGGTGAGGTTAGTGGTGCATTGCATCGTTTTGTTGCTTATGGCATACATAGTAAATATTTCACAATTCTATCGTGGTTAGACACATGTATCTATTCATTCTCTTAATACAATGCGATATTGATTCATTGGTGATGGCTGAATTTTAGACTTATCCAAGAACATGGTTGAATTAACACTGGGATTTGTAGTAATTTTATGTATTATTTTGTTAAATTGAAATTAATTTATATATATAGGACACATTTATACAAATATGTGCATGATTAAAATTTGCCATGAGTTGGTTTACATTTTTCGGTGCACTTAGGAATGTGTTAGGGTCTGATGCAAGTTGGTACAATAAGTTGTATATGCTATTTCTTGGTGCCCACACTCAGTATTGCGGTCACGTATGCGCAAACTTGAAAGCATGTTGTATCGTTAACGTGATATTAGTTTTCTTATAGTTAATGATTGTGTTCTGCAAAGTCACACAACCCATTGTATCTAACATGTATGTTAAATATTAGATAGATTGTATTATATATTGCTTAAAATTGAAATAAATTTAATTCAAAATAAGTTGTTCACGTATGCGTTGAGAATCAACATTGAATATGGAAGTTCTTACAATAGAGAACATAGGAATTATAATAGGTCATTTGTGTTTCTTGTTTTTAATGTGTTGATGTTTCAAGTATTAAATCTAGGAAATTTATGTCAAAAGTGCATTTATATCAAATCATATATATATAGGGGGAGGTTTCGGTAGAAAGGTATTTGTGGTAGAAAGTGAGGGTGAATGTGACGCGTTGGATTAACACTAATTAACGGTGAGATTTGATTATCCATTATAGTTATTATAGGGTGAATATCAGTACAAAATATAACTTCCCCTACTAATCAGCCCACGTTCATATATTTTTCCATAAATGAATTTAAAATTTATTAAATTAGGAATGAATCTATATCCAGTTGCAATCAAATCGAAATCAAAACAGATTTCACGTTCAAATATTATTCTCTAAAAAATAGCCCATGTCTCATAAATATAGTCAGAAATTAATTTTAAATTTATTAAAAAGGAAGGAATCAATATCCAAATCAAAAATCACGCTAAAAACAAATCAGAAATTAGTTTTAATATTCTCTTTCTTATTTCTTTAATTATTTATCAGTGACATAATTTAAATATTGATTCTCTCCCCTATTTTTTAAAATTAATAAATGTTAACATACTTTTTTGGTCTCTATTTTCGTTGTTTTTCTTGCTAAATGAATATCAACATGACAAATAATGAATATACATTCTCGCAGTGTGCCAAGTGAATACCAATACGATAAACAATGAATATGTACTTGTATTACGATGAATATGAATAAAATGAGTAAGTGTACACTTTTTATATTTTTATAAATGAATTTATGTATTAAAATGAAAATGAATACATCCATTTTTTTGAATGAATACATACTAAAATGAAGACGAATATTACCATTCAACTACATGAATATTATCATTTTGTCACCACCCAATTACATAACAGAGCAAGCGAAACTCATGGACCCCATTAGTTCCTAATGACGGGACGAGGAGACCACTACGAATATCACCACTAATTACATGAATAGCACCATCTAGTCTTCATCTCTCGATCTTCATCTTCTAATTTTCATCTTCTAGATCTTCATTCTCCGAATCTTTATACTGCACTTATTCCCATAGAAAGCTGTGAATATCATAAAATCAACTATTGAATATCAACACTATAAATGTTGAATATGGAAATAGAATATCACCACAAATAATAAATATTATTATATGAAGATGTGAATATCATATAATCACCTATTGAATATCGACATATTGTACCACTACGAATATTTGTTCAACGAATATTAATTCATAACATTTTTATGTGAATATCAAAACATTACTCGGTGAATATCAATGCCTTTTAACATTGAATATCATCAAATAAATAAAAATCACAAAACGATATCATAAACAACTATACATATCGAAATCCCAATGAATATCTTCAATTACAGATCGAAATCACATACTTCATAAAAATTACAAAACAATCATAACAAGATAAGCACTCGATCCATTAATGAGAAACGATTTTCATAAACAACTATAAACTTAAATACCTAAATCAAACCCTAACGAATATCAACTTTGACTAAAACGAATATCAATGTTGCAACTAATGAATATCAAACATTCGTATTAGATAATATTATCAATAAATATCATCCGTGCATAGAAAGTAAAGTCAAAAACCAAAAACTACGTACTAGCCGATAGAACAATTTTAATGAATATGAACACAAATGGTATATAACAGAACCCCATGAAAAGTTGAAAACAAATAATATATCACATACTAACTATAAGAGAAGCAAATAATTGGAACAGAGAAATGCCAAAATAATACCTAATATCTCTATGAAGAAGTCGACCCATCAATTTCTAAAATCTTCCTTTCTAGAAAACCCATTTGGTTCACCTTTTTTCTACTTTTCTCCTCTTCTTTAAACCTCCTTTTACACGACCCATGGAAGAATCAAATCAAACCCACCACTAACAAAGAGAAATAAGAAATTAGTAGAACAATGAAAAATTAGTTGAAATCAATCCCCCAAATCACATACGATATATAATATATTCAATACAATAAATACAAATTAAACCATAACTATAAATAAAAAACGATCGACAACAACCCTTTGTCAATAAAGAAGAAAAATTACATACAAAGCGACTAATTTCTTCAATGGAGAGACCAAATAATCAACTCACCTAGTTAGATCTCTGAAATCACCGAAGATGGTTTCTCAAAAAGAGAATACAGAAAATCGAGAGTGATTTTAGTTTACAATAGATAATCACAAGATATTGTTTTTGGAAGGAGATCTGTTTTAAAAGGCAAAAATTAAATTGTGAAAATCTTTATGGAAAGAAATAAAACTACCATTAAAAATCCCATTTTTTCCGCTTACGTGATATTATCTTGTAAGATGCACCTATCCTACAATTGTGCACCCATTTTTAACAAATCTGGAGCGTTATAAATTAATTATTCGATGGTTTAAAATCACACTCACTTTTCACCATAAGAAGGTTTCTACCCGATCCTAATACTATATATATATATATATATATATATATATATATATATATATATAGGCTATGTATTTGTTGAATTTTAATAAGAGTGAAAACAAGAAGATTCAAAGATCGAGTGAAAAAAATAAGTGTATCCAATTAAGTAAATATAAGAGTGTTTCCTTTTCTAAAATCGAGCTATCCTCCATATATCCTCTTCACTTTCTATCATACATATGTGTTATATATATTAACCCTAGGCCTTAATATGTTGTTAACATTTAGTAGATGAAGAGGAGGTACTAGTATGCTTCCTCACTCCTTTAAAGGATTTTTTAAGGAAGTCCTTCCTCACCCTCTACTACATATTCTTTAAAAATTTCCATGGATTGGTTTCCATTCAAAGCACTTCGCAACAACTTGGTAGAGAAGGGATGATATCATGCTCGGGAGAAAAAGAAGGCTCAGGAGAGGCTCAAAATAGACTTGGTGTGTGGCGGACGGAGGTGGTGTGTCCGCAGCAAGGGCGGCTCAACTGCCACCCCCAAATTGGTTCGTGTCCAATGGAGGTAGTGTGATGCCGGCGTAATGAAGTCGAGGGAGAGCGGGACGATGTTGACAGAGGAATGTAGGAAGGAGGGGGGAGAGGGACGGTGGGTGAGCCAGATTTGGGATCTACGATTGTGTGTGAGAATATTGCAACCGGTGGGCTGAGTCGGATTTGATTTGGGATCTACATATATTTCTTCTTTTTTATAGCAATGATGATACATATTTCACTTTTCAGTAACGCAATAATTTTTTCTTGGGCTGGTGTACTATTTTCATAATAGCATGCGGTGTGCCCTACCGATGCATTTTTTAAAAAAAGGAAATCAATTTTTTTTACTGTTGAATGTAGCAGTAGCTGTTACCGCTACCGCTATCTTCAACGGTAAAAAAACACCTAAGAGTTTCGGCATTTCGAAAACACCTAAGAGTTTCAAAAACATGTTTCGGAGTATCTTAGAGTTTTACCGCAATCATAATCGTGGACACGTGGATGAGCCATCCACCGCCGATGATACAGAATTGTATGGTCTTGAAAGATCCATGTTGAAACAACCACAACAGCTGATGTGGACGCCATTGTCCAAATTCCATGGCGTAGCAAAGAAGCCCCACCCCTTGAAATGCAGAAATGATCCCACCAAAATTAACAGCTTATACATGCAAAACCTTATAGTGCCTAACACCCGATTGAAATAGGTCACTAAGAGCAAAACAAAAATACCCGAGATGGGTGTGGTCGCGAGTTTTCCATCGACAACATTCTAGCGGCACTTTCGGAGGCTATTGCGACACCCTTTGAGTAGAAATGTAGACTCGAAGTAAAAATATGAAATGTAACTCTTTGAGTTAGCTTTCTAATGACATCAAAATGAGCTCCAAATATGCACTTCAAGTCTAGTATTGTCCTGAATCTTCTTTATAACTCTTGATTTCTTCCATTAAGCTCTAAAATTCGACTTTCATAACATACTAATGATAACATCCTAAAATACTCATAAATAATGCAAAAAAAGTCCTAGTTACATTGTACAAACTACATTGTATCACAAGGTCACTTGATCGGTGTCATTCTCCCCACTTGGCATCGAATCATCCTTGATTTAATGTTGTGTGTATCTAAAAGGGGGAATAATTAATTAAAAGTGTCAACTCACAAAAAGGGTGTACTATTACTAGTTCTAAGCATGGTGTTGAAGCAACTTGTAGTGAGGAGTGTCATGCGGCGATGACATGCAAAGACTCCTCAATTACAGTGTCCAACGACTCCATTTGGGCCAAGTCTATGTCGTGGTATGATGAAGGCAATTGAGTAGGAAGATCAAGGTGGACTTCATCTAAGATAATTGGTTCACCACATTTATTGGGATCAACCTCCTCTTTAAGAAGCTCCTCAACATCCATATTTGTATTGGTTGTCTCTTCTTTTGGCACTTCAGCACATAACTTTTTTTAACCCTTCTAAGAAAAAGAATCTTCATTAAAAAAGGACTCATAAATTCAATTAGGGCAAACATTATCAAGGTGTCCTCTTTCCTGAAATAAGAAGCAATGGAGATCTCGTACTCGTATCGAAGGTTGTTAGATAAGAACTCTATTTCGCTCATTCTCACTAGGAACAAAGTGTCTCCTCATGAGAAACTTCAGTTGTGGCAAAGTTTCTATTAGTCGGAAGCCAAAAGCACAAGAGATCACAAGTAGTACAAAACTCAAGATGTAGCAAGCCTTTGCAAAAAGTTTCTACGTTGTTCCCAACAAATAAACAAAAATTTTATTTGGTAAGATGGGGCTGAAAAATTGAGGAAAATTTGTCACTAAGGTTTTCGTATGCAATCCCTAAAACTAGGAATTTGGTCGCGGGTGCATTAGTTGAAAAATTGCACTAGGTTGCGTTTTTAGGTCTTTTGGGGTCAGTCAAACATTTTCTGATTTTGTTGGATTTATATGTAGGAACTCATATCAATGTTCTAAAAAACGCTAGGTAGGCTCTGGGCGGAGAAGGACTGCCTAGCGCCTAGACGGCCTGAATAGTTGCCTAGACGGTTGTCTAGGCGGTCTGGACGGCTAGACGGGCTAGGACCTTCCAGCGCCTAGGCGGGGCCTAGAAGGGATTTTTAGAACAGTGAATCATACAATGGCTCTGCAATATATATTACGTAACTTAATTCGGGAAAATAGGCAGAAACAATTCGAATTTCTTGGTTGTTCGTGTTTGATTTTTTTAGAGTTACGGTATATTTTTATTGTGTTTGAGAATGCAAGTAGTTGCTGGAAAATTGAAAAAAACAACAACTTGAAAATAAAGAAAAGAACCTTCTTAGAACTTTTTTCTTTGATACCAATTGATATGTGACTCAAAGTGCTCAAGTCTCGTTAAATTGTTGGTCGGGATCTTCCACAGGTCTCTTCGGGGTTTTCTTCTATTTCAACCAATGAAAGTGAACTTTATATGCACAAAATCACTCTTATCTTTTCGACTCTTGAATGAATTAAGATGGAGAATTCAATCAGGAGAACACTCGAATTGGAATCATTCAATTTGGACTTAAATTGCAAAATTTATGATTGGAATTTTCAACTAAAACACTAGAATGCTTTTGGATAAGAATCATATAAAAAACTTAGCCAAATTGCTTATACCTTCAAATTTGTTTTTTTTATTGAAATATGAATAAAAGTGCAAATAAATAAACTAGAATAAAACTTGCGATACAAGCAAGAAGGCACTCGAACTAAGCATAGGAATAGAGTCGACTTTTTGCTTGTTTTCTAATAATCTATCTAAGGCATAAATTAATAATAATCTAGTTAGTTTTCCTATAAGCCTAATAAAGATAATTTTAAAGCCCATAAGATTACTAACTTACAATAAAGTCCTAATATAATAAATAAAGATAGATTAATAAACTAAAGTCTAATGAAGGAAAGTCAAGCATTCTCGAGGGGTCTTGCACAATTCTCAGTAAAATGCATTTTGACCATCTTCTTCTTAACTTTTTGATTTGACATTAACTATGAAGTTGTAGATCTTTGAATTATATTTCCATCAAATTTATAATGACCTTGAGATCAATTCTTGGCCTGATATATGGCCTTCTTACTAAACATTGTTCAAAATTTGGCGGGGTGTTAAAATTGAAAACTTCTTCTAACTTGATCCATTTCTTTGGTAGCCTAGGTCTTCCTTGGTAGTATTCAAAAAATAATGTGAGACTCCTGAAGACCTACTTGAACTTAAATTCTGGTGACCTTGGAAAGATCTTGATCTAGGCCTTCGAATCACCTATAAAGCCTTCTTGACTGACAAGGTCACTTGATTGGTATCACCCCCCACTTGGTCTCGAATCATCATGGATTCAATGTCGTGGGTAGCTACAAAGGGGGAATCATCAAATAAAAGTGTTGACTCACAAAAAGGATGAACTATGGCCAGTTCTGAGCATGGCGTTGGAGCAATTTGTAGTAAGGAGTGTGATGTGGAGAAGACATGCATAGGCTCCTCATTTAGAGCATCCAACGACTCCATTTGGATCAAGTCTATGGTAGGCATGATGAAGACAAATGAGTAGGATGATCAAGGTGCACTTCATCTGACATAATTGGTTCACCACACCAATGGGGTCATTCTCCTCTTTAATAATCTCTCTAGCATCCATCTTTGTATTTGTTTATCTCTTCTTTGGGCACTTCAGCGAAGAACTCCTCTTCTTGACCCTTTTGAGACAAAGACTCCTCATTCAAAGAAAAGGACTCATACTTTTGATTAGGGCCAACATTATCAAAGTGTCATCTTTCTTGACATAAGAAGCAATGGAGATCTCATGGTCGTATGAAAGGTTGTCGGATATGAACTCTCTTTCGCTCGTTCTGACATGGAAAAAAGTGTCTCCTCATGAGAAACTTCAATTGTACATGGTAAATTTTATACCGGTCGGAAGCAAAGTATCACCTCTCATAAATCGTGTCAATCACCATGATTTAGCATACCTCATGGGGTGTCTTGTTACCAATTTATGTTGAGAATCCTTATGGTGTTAATAATAATGAAGCACACAATCAATATTTACTCCCACTCCAAGTAATCATCTGGTCCATGTTCACTAGAAAAAGGCTCAATCTTTAGAAGTATTTGTATCCTTGGAGCTAGTGAAACATGATCATAAGTATCTCCCCAATCAAAATTGTCAAAAATACATCTTAATCCTGAAACACAAGCAAACTTCAAAAGCACAAGAGATTACAAGTAGTACAAAAACTCAAGATGCATCAAGCCTTTGCAACAAGTTTTCTATGTAATTCTGAGCAAATAAACATGACTTTGAAATGGTAAGATGGGGCTGAATTTTTTTTTTTTAAAATGTCATTAAGGTTTTCGTATGCAATATCTAAAACTAGGATTTTGGTCGCGGGTGCATGGGATGAAAAATCGCACAAGGCTGCATTTATCATTACTAGGTGGGTACCCATGCGAAGCATGGGTTGAAATTCGAGGGATGCTTCGCATGTATGAAATTATTCTTTACTATATTTGGGCCAACAGGATCAAGCCCGATTCATTTTGCCAAACATACATTTTTTACTTTTCCTTTTGACAAATTTTCTGGACAAATGTTGAGAACATATCTATAAGAGGTTTTATGCACTCAAACATGGGTTTAATTGTAAAACATTTTAGGTTGTCCCATTTTAATCTCGATAGATATGTTAGACTAAGATGCCATATGACTATTGCTCTACACTAAATGTTGATTCTGAAAAGGTATAATTATCTCATAAAATATTGTAAGAAACATTCAATACAGAGTTTCTAAATAATCCAAATGACATGACTTGTTATACTGGTAGTAGTTCAATGTTCATGTTACAACTCAAAAAAAATATGATTAGCTACACCAAAAAAACAAGCCTATGCTGCAGCAACAATCTCTACGGTCGTGGCTAGGGGAACATTATCATTAGCTGCTTTTGTGGGAGGTAAGAGTATCAAGTGGGAAGGCGTTTTGTGCTTCAGTTTAAACAGTATCTACCTCATACGAGTAAAGTAAGTTGGCTTCCCGGGTTTTGGTCCTTGAACCACGGTGATTGAAGGATTCTTGTTTTTGTCTTTCTTTCCTTCTTTTCCAGTGTGGGAACTTCATTTGGAATCAGCTATGAGATTGCCTTGTATTAATTCTGATCAGCTTTCTTTTGGAACTTCCATGATTCTCAAGGAAAAGCTAAAGCGGAGAGAAAAATAAGCAATGGAGTTATTGCACATAGTGAGACTGTAAAATAAACTT
Source organism: Fallopia convolvulus (assembly GCA_964016875.1). Classification (NCBI taxonomy): domain Eukaryota; kingdom Viridiplantae; phylum Streptophyta; class Magnoliopsida; order Caryophyllales; family Polygonaceae; genus Fallopia; species Fallopia convolvulus. The sequence goes on along the minus strand of OZ024719.1, from coordinate 46,752,829 downwards.
ACAGGGTGTAATGCCCTTTAAGGGCATCTTCATCAATGAATTGTGAGTATGATAAGGTAGTATCATGCGTCTATATGAAGGCCTAGTCTAAGATATTGAGCACAACAATCTGTTGATTTCAGACCATTAAACAAATTTAAAGTTTAAACCTATAGTCAATCAAAATCTTTTAGTGTTGGAAGCAGATAATGGATGAAGCTGAAAAGCACATCTTACGAGACAGATAATTGTGAACAAATTAAGCTAACATAGGAACGGCTTGGTAGTCAATTTCACTTCCAGAATATCCTATGATTCCTTTTTTTTTTTTTTATTAGGGACAATGACAAAGCCTAGCAAATAGAAAACACAGGGTTTCCATTTAAGACCCATTCCTAATTCTATGAAACTTTGGAGTCGAAATCATCATTAGGTCTTTCGAATTATATAATAAAGCCCCACTTGTTATAAGAGTAATGATGAAATCGTGGACAAAGAGAAGTTACAACTTAAAATATACAGTAACATTAAACTAATGACCAAGTAATCTAAATAAACATGCATGTACAGCATACCACCAAAGCAAGAGAAATAGAGAAACACTGAAATCGGTAAATCAAAGTCCAAGTGTATTCAAAGGGCAATGGTGGGTCCAAAAAACAATAAAACCATAAGTACATGTATGATGACATGCTCAAAGCTAACAAAAAAAATCACATGAATCACTGAGAAAGTATCCCCAAGGGAAAGCATTTAGAAAAGAGCAACAATACACAATAGTCGGGTGGTCATTGTCCTCTACCTCGCGATAATCGCTCTAAAATTTATTTTTTTACAAATATGGCTTGTAATGTATCCATTAATTGAAATAACTTAGCCTGAAAAAATACCCGATGGAAAAAAGTACGCGCTTGACACGCGCCTGGTTCATCTCCATTCTCATAGTTGAAACCCTTGTGTCGTTTGCTCTACGTCCACATATGCACCACCTACCGCCGTCTTCATCTCCAAATCTCCACCCATGGGAAAGTAGAAAAAACACTCCCGATGCCCAATTAAAGCAAATAATAAGTTGTTTCCCAAATCCCTATCCCAATTCATTCTGGTTATGTAACCCAGGGGGATTAATCGGCACTTTTTCTTCCAATTCATCTTCTATCATTCCTGATGGCGTCGGGAGGCAACGTGAATTCATTGTTAAGTTAATCGAATCGCAATTACTCCAATCAATTCAATCCCAATGTGAAACGGGTGGGTGTAAGTCCTTCTGGCGCTTGGTCCATGACGGAGGCGGTGGCAACACCTTGGTTGTTGAGGCTGTGCTGTATGGGGGTTTGAATCCCGTCTTTACTGCTAGTTCGGCGTGTTTATTATGGCCCCCGTCTCGATCCATTGGTTCTGGCAAGTGCTCCCTAAGCGCTGAAGTGAAAGCCTTTAAATATCACTGTATCTTTGCTTCTAAATTCATGTCCCGTCCCTGTATCATCGCTCCATCCCATCTCTCTGCTTTCTACCTTTGCTGTTCTGTTCTCGTCCTCGCGCTCATTCCCATGGTTGAGCACTCAAACATCCAAAACCATCCCAAAGATCGCACCACGTTTGATGATGTGGTGAACCAAAGCATCAACAACGCTAACCCTATGGGCGGCTCTATGCCTACACCCAACGAAAATCAAACTACCAATCACAACCAACTAGCCAACCGGATGTCGAATCTGAAAATCGACCCGGAACTGCTCCGTTCTAATCTAAAGAAAGCTAAAGAGAATACCATCAAAACGATGGAATCATCCCTTCTCGGATTCCTGCTTGGGGAGCCGATGGAATTTACAAAAATGCGCGAGAAAATGCGCAATAGATGGCGTGGGATGATCGGCCCAGACTTCGCGATCTACAACAAGCAACATTTCTGGTTTGAAATCCGCTTCAAAAACCCCAAAGATCGTAAGAAGGTGTGGGATGCTAGGCCCTACCACAACGTCGGGCAGTTGCTTGTGCTTAAGGAATGGAGGCCGGAATTCAATCCAGAGACGGAGTCCAAAAACCGTGTTGACTTGTGGTTCCGCATACCAAAGCTATGCCCGCTCTACTTCACCAAAGAAGCACTCCCACTCATTCTCCAAGCTAATGGTCTCAGAGAGCTAATCCGGATTGTACCTACACACAACCGCATTTGTGCTAATGTTGACATTCATGACATCAATCTGGAGACCATAGTCGCCCCCGATGAGAAGGGTGATCTGAGCTTAGCATCTGGTTTGAAAACAACCAAAAGGGATGCGGTTATTGTGGTGCTAGGGACCATTTGTGGAACCAGTGCAGCATTAAGAAGGCATCCTCTAAAAGTATTAAGACTGCGGATAAGCTGAACAACAATTTCTGGATGCCTCATCCTCCAACAGTGGAAGAAGTGGCCACTGACGGCGTGGAGAACGCCACTGGTGGATCAGCCAAACCACAACCAAATCAATTTAATGTTTCAGCACAGCTGCTTGTGGATGAAAAGAAGGATTCCACCCCTGTCCAGCCAAGCATTGGGACCATTCCTGGTGGCGTTGCTATTGCCAAACCCGCTGATGATGTCGCCTTGGAGAAGGCGGAAAAAAAAATTGAACATGAGGGGGATAATTTCTCCAATGGAGAATTTGTTGATGCTCAAGAAAATCCCCTATTTGGAACTAAGGACGGCCTTGATGAGTTCAATTCGGCTGACTCCAATAATTCAGCCAAATTGTCCTGCTCGGTTAAGCAGCACAACGTCAGCGCCAACAAGTTTGTGGAAGAGATGGAAACTTCTGAGAAAAGCCGGAAAAGACGCACATTGGCCATGGATGACTCGGCTATATCCGCCTTCAAAGGGCTCAAAAAACGGACATTATGATCGATCAACAAGCACAAATCCAATGCCTCAGGGAGAGGCGAAAAGGTATGTTAGTCAACCAAGATACAGTAGGGATAAAAACCCCAGGAAATAAACTGAGCACCAAACTTTTGTTGTGTACCAAAAAACTCAGCCTTGCCTTGTTTTTCTTGTCCCGGTTAGGTCGTAAGTCGACTGCCGTGTTTTGTTTGTTGTACCAGGCTTGTGTTGGTTTTCCTTTCGGGTTTTTTCTGTTGCGTCTGTGTGTTGCAGTGGAGAGCTGCGTGTTTCGTTGTGTCGCTGAGAATAATATTTTGGTACTACCTATTTTGTTTTACTGGTGTGTGCGTGCTATTGTTTGGGTCTATCGTTTGCGTTTGTCTTTCGTTCCTTGTTGTGAGTTGTGTGAAGTTGTTATTTATCCGATTAACAAAGACATAAAACCGACTATTGTATTATGGGAGAATTGCTCAAAGGCAACAAACTCCAAAGTGCCCAAAAGCCATTACGTTACCAAATACTACGTACGTGTGAACATAAAACACACAATACATACCATGCACAAATATCAAATAGCGTTTGGAACTTATACTTATGCTATTCCGGGTGGGAACCCAACAAATCTCATTCAGAACGGAGACAAAATTTATTTAAGGTATACCGACAACAAGATAAATGATAAGGAAAAAATTCACATTGAAGGCATTTCTATTAAGCCTAAAGATGGTGTAACCCATGGAATGCTATGTACGAAAAACCAAGGTGAAATTAGTATAGTGGATTATCTTAACCAAAACCACGATAAAATCAACAGGAAACTCCAGGAGTTCATCAAAGGTAAAAACTCCACCAACGACTTTAATGGCATTATCAGAGCTTTTAATATCTTTGACAAAGCTCCAACTCTAAACAAAGATGTTGTATATACACTGAGGAAAAGCGCTTGGAAGCACCAATTCCCCCCAATGTCCAAAAGCCACAAAATAGAAGGTTATGTATGAAGATCAGTATGTGGAACTGTAGGAGCATGAAGCGCAAGTCCCTCTGGACCGAGGTTTGCACTTTATGTCGCCTTGAAAATATCCAACTCATATCGCTAGTCAAAACGAAAACCCAAACCCCTCCGGAATGCAAATCCTGGCAAAAGGCGGGTTTTGACTCTATTGAATTCATTCCGGCGAACGGACTCGCTGGTGGGATCTGTGTCCTATGGAAGGGAAATCAACTCTCGAATGAACGGATCCAAACTGTTCATAAGGACGATCGGTTTATTAGTTTCCATTATACTAACCTGGAAACTAATAATGAAATGATTCTCATCTTTGCTTATGCGCCGCCAAGGGCACAAGATAAGGATTTGTTTTGGACGAAGCTTAGTATTTTCGTACAAAACTGTAACTATCCTTGTATTATTATGGGCAACCTTAATGAAATTCAACACCCAAATGAAAAACAAGGAGGATCAACTCCAGGCCATTCCAGGTTTGAACGACTCATAAAATTCAAAAACGACTGTGACGTTTGCGATATTCCAACGCTAGGAAACAAATTCACTTGGAGACGATCCAGACATCTCGAGGATACTACGTTTGAGAAGCTAGACCGCACCCTAGTCAGCAGCCAAATTATTCAATGGTACCCGTCCATAGCGACGAAAAACCATGCTTTTTCAACCTTTGATCACTGCCCTATTTCGTGTGATCTCCCAACAGGAGTTCCATTCAAAGCACAACCCTTTAGATTTGAAATGATGTGGACGTCTAGAAAAGATTTCCAAAACGTCATTAAACAAGCCTGGCGTTTCAACGCTAGCGGATCACATATGTTTAACCTCACAAAAAAAACACAACTCCTTAAAACAAAAGCAAAAGCGTGGAATAAACACACGTTTGGTAACATATTCCAACAAATTAGAAAGACATCATAGAAAATAAAAACACGCAGTTAGTCCAAAAGCAGGAAAGACTTGCCAAGAAGCGGGTGTGCCTCATCAATTTCCACAACTCATATTGGAAGCAAAGGGCCAAAAACACCCACATAAAACTGAATGACAGAAACACAAAATATTTCCATCGGATTGCAAGTGGTAGAAGAAATAGAACCAATATCAAGGAAATACGTACAGCTGAAGGAACGCAAATCACTGGACTTGAAAACATCAAAACAGAAATAAAAAGGGACTTCCAATCCCGATTCCGGGTGCAGGAAATAAACCGCAGGAAACTCCAAATTATGATGCAACCCATTCAAAAAGAAGTCACCGAAGTAGACAACATAGAAATCACAAAACCAGTAACAAATACCGAAATAAAGAACGCTCTATTTGACATCGGGGACGATAAATCCCCGGGCCCGGATGGAATGCTGGCAAGTTTCTATCAAAAATATTGGCACATTGTTGGCCCGGATGTGATTAAAGCAGTTAAAAGTTTCTTCCATACTGGGAAAATTTTGAAACAACTTAACCATACATTTATAACTCTGCTACCTAAATGTGAAAATCTCAGCTCAACCAACCACTACAGGCCAATTAGCCTATGCAATACCGTCTACAAAATAATCTCAAAAATCCTAACAAACCGTCTGAAAAGAGTGATTAATAAACTAATCCACCCGATGCAAGGGGCGTTTGTTCAGAACAGAAGTATCCACGATAATACACTCATTGCTCATGAGATCTTCCACTCATTCCGAAATAAACGTGGGAAGGAGGGGTGGATCGCAGTCAAACTAGATATGGAAAAAGCCTATGACCGGATCAGCTGGGAATTCCTAGCCGTAACTCTACAGACTTTCGGATTCAATGACAAATTTGTGGGTTGGATCCGGGAGTGTGTTGAAACGGTCTCCTTTTCGGTTCTTGTCAATAACGGACCAACTGAACAATTCTACCCTCAACAAGGTATTAGGCAGGGGGATCCCCTATCACCTTATTTATTCATTCTCGCCGCTGAAGTCTTGGCGAGACAACTACACCTTTGGAGCGTTGATCCTAAAAGCGGCATCGGGATCCAAATCTCGAGGAATGGAACAAAAATCCCGTTTCTGGCATTTGCTGACGATATCATTATTTTTGCCAAAGCGAACGGCCAAGCGTGCAAAAATATTAAGGAAACTATTGATGACTACTGTCAGATCTCCGGCCAGAAAGTCAATTTTCATAAATCCGCATTCCAAGTGTCCAAGAACACCAATAACAACACTAAGGAGCAGATAAAGCAAATATTACAAATAACAAATACAGTTGCACTCGACAAATATTTGGGATGCCCAATAATTAATGGGAAAGTAACCCAAAACACATTTAGACCTCTAGTAATGCGAACTAAAGCCCAACTATCAAAATGGAAAGCTAACACCCTATCCCAAGAAGGGCGGAAAACACTAATTAAAGCAAACCTCTCAGCACAACCAAACTATATCATGCAGTCGTTCTTACTACCGCAATCAACATTAAAAGAACTCGACCAAATAAATAAAAACTTCTTTTGGAACAAGGAAAATAATTATAAACCACTCATAAGCTGGAACTCCATATGTCGCCCGCCAGCCCATGGGGGGTTGGGAATAGCTAAAGCGGCCGAAATGAATCAAGCACTTCAAATGAAGCTATTATGGAAAATCCTAGCGGAACCGAACAACACCTGGGTCAAAATAGTGATGGAAAAATATCTCAAAACAGATAGTATCCTCAATTACAAGAAAAAACAGAACACCTCTTGGCAATGGGCAAAACTTGTCAGCCTAAGAGACCTGTTCATTAAAGGACTAATCTGGCAAGTGGGTGACGGAAAAACCGTTCGATTCTAGAAAGATAATTGGACCAGCAATGGCCCAATTATCCCAAAACCCGAAGCGGAAGGCCTCATAAATTGGGAGGATCATGTAGTGGCCTACCTCCGAGAGGATAACTCTTGGAATTTGGAGAAACTAAATGAGGTTGTTTCAAATGATGACCTTGAGCGAATCTCCAAAATTATCATTCCTATTAATAAATTACCGGATAGGTTGTACTGGCAACCAAGCAAAAATGATTGGTACTCCACCCACTCCACTATGCAATGGATCCACCAATCGAAAGGTGAACCCAAAATTGACTTAGAATGGATTAATCGACTAAAAATCCTGCCGAAAATGAAAAATTTCATCTGGAAAGTTGCTCGTAACGGACTACCAACTAAAACTAGGCTTACAACGAACCATATCCCGGTTACTCAAGGTTGTGTAGCGTGTTCCTGCACGGTTGAGGACATAAACCCCTTATTATTGTTATGCCCCTTTACTAAGGCAACTATTAATTCAATTGATCCCAAACTTCGGGGGTTTATTGACCAAATTTCACCGAATGGGAAAAAACCGCACGAAATCCTGGAGGAAATAAGGAAAATACCGACAAAAGAGGAATTTGAACTCCTCACCAACATTTGGTGGTGCATTTGGTTTTCGAGAAATAAAAGAGTTTTTGATAACCACGCTAGACCAAACCTGACCAATGCAGACAACATCACTGAATTCATCCAAAACCAAATTAAAGATTGGAAACTTGCTGAAGCCGCCACCTCCCCCGATCGCCATAAATGTTGTGCTCCGGGCAGGATGTGTAGAAAGCGAACGAAATGGGAAAAACCTAAAAGTGATTTTATCAAACTAAATTTTGATGGTGCAGTTAGTGCTGAAGGCGTGGCGTCATTCGGATTCATCCTTAGGGACTCGGGTGGCTCCCCCATTTGTTTCGACGGAGGACTGATTGGTCGACAGTCCGTGTTGATATCCGAGACCATCGCCTTGCGCCAGGGACTTCTTGAGGCCACCAGACGTGGCATTCCCCGGATCCAAATTGAAGGCGACAATTTGCAGCTGGTCAATGCCGTGCTCGGTGACTGGCGCTGCCCTTGGGATATCGAGTTGTTGCGTGCGGATATCCACTGTTTGCTGGCTCGCTTTCAGGATTGGAGTATCTCTCACATTGGTCGGGAGTGCAATGTTGTTGCGGACTTCATAGCAGGATCGTTCAAACGTGTCTCCTCCATCCCACTTGCAGTCGATTCGGGCCTCCACACCCTCTTCCGTCATGATGCTCTAGGGCGACCACTTGTCTGTTAGTGGTCACCCTAATTTCTTTCCTTATCAAAAAAAAAAAAAACTCACAAATTAAATATAATAAAAACCTAAACCCTAAATTCTAAATCTCAATATATGATGTCAATTTGAACGAAATAAAACGAAATAATAAATGTTCAAGATTGTTTTTCATGTTTTTCTAGTCCAAGACCGATCAAATGTTGGTATTTTTTATTCATAGTTTAAATTTGAGAATAGATGTTTGGAGGATGAAGAGAGAAATATGGAAAATGGGAAAAAGATTGATGATGGCAAGGGTGTAGTTTTTGGTTAATTTTTACTTATATGTAATATGGTGTAGGGTGGGTATTAGGGGTGTTCAACGGGTCAGGCCGCAGGTCGAATTTTTTTATTTTGCGGGTCGCGCGTCGGGTCGGGTCAAACCCGTGCGGGTCGCGGGTCGCGGGGCGACCCGCAATATTTTTAAAAACATATTTTTTATAATTTTATCAATGTATAAACTTTATTTATAAAATATCGATGGATTTACGGGTCGACACGTGAACCCGATGAGTTTTTTAAAAAAAATACATGTTTTTATGTTAAAAATTAATTTTTTTAGTTTAAAAATTAATTTTTTTAGGTAAAAAAAGTAGTTTTGACCCGATTGACTTAGTCAAACGGGTCAAGCGGGTCGACCCGCGACCCGTAGATCGGGTCGCGAGTCAAAGGTAAAAAAAATTGCGGGTCGACCTGACCCGACCCATGAACACCCCTAGTGGGTATTGGGTAGAGTGGGTGCTAATTAGGGTAAGATTTATCTTTTAACCAAATTCTTTCTATATTTTCCTAACTAACTACTCACTAATATTATAAAGTCACTTACTAAAATTATTTATAAATTCACTTAATATTTTCTAACCAACTACTCACTAAAATTTTTTTAAAAATTTATTAATCTGCTTTAATCCATTTATTTAAAGAATGTATTATGTAATATTTTTTTCCTTGCGCAAATTATAAAATCAATATCTTAAATTATCATTATTCTATAGTATCTACCGATAATGCTTCAATTTTAATTTACGTAATAAGTATAAATATTGTATTTGATTTTAACATGATAAATAATTTCCACACCATTCATGATATTGTGTATTACAGTAGTTGGGTTTTACATTTTTTAATTAAAATTGCTCAAGTTTTCATAGATTTTTTTCGTTAGTAGATAAAAAATTTATGCTTTCGCATAAAATTGGTAAGAATTATGTCATAATTATACTCATAATTATTAGGCTGAATTAGAGAAAACTACCCCTTATCTTACCTACTTTGCAAAAAATCACCCCTTATTTTGATTTTTATGGAAAACCACCCCTAATTTATACTCCGTTTGTATTTAACCACCCCAAGTGACTTTCCATCCATAAGCTTGTAAAATTACGGTCAAAAGACCAAATTGCCCCTAATCTTGTCTTTAACCTCATTTCAAATCAATTGATCGAGCGATATAGCGCCTTCGATAGTTTGATCTCTTCACCACCGCCGCCATACTCTCCCTCACCTTCCCCTCCACTCCGCCGCCGCCGCGCACAACACCAGCGTTCGGAGTCTGGAACACCGTCGAAAGCCTTGTCATCGTGAAATCCTCGTCCTCCTCCTCCACCGTCCACCGCCTCCCACCGATCTTTACCTTCCTCCTGCTCTTCCTCTTCTTTTTAGGTTTAATTGTGGGGCCCTCGCGGGATCGTGTGGAGGTGCTGATAGCTTGCATATAGGTGTAGTTTAGATGCATGTTTTATATTGGTTTTGCATAAATTTTACTTAGTTTTAGTTAGTTTTAGGTTAGTTTCTAAGATCTAGTGTTTTCGGGCAATTGAGCTTGTTTTGTTCGGTTTTGCAGATCTTTAGGTAAACAAGCATGGAACGGAAGAAGTTTAGTGGACTATAGTGGAGGATCAAGATGAATCTTAGAGTGATATAAGTGAAGATTATAATATACAAGGTCCAAGAGCTTGTGTGAAAAGAACACATAAATTCGGGCTATGTATTGGAGACTTGTTTTAACACCTCTATATTGCAACACTTGGTTTGGGAGCTATAGTGGTCGAATGAAGCTGAATTTGGTATCACTAGAAAGCTAATTCAAAGAGCTATAGTTCATGTTTTTACTCCGAGTCCAAATTCCAACTCTAAGTAGGTCAAAACAGCCTCTGAAGTGTCGCTTGAATGCTGAACCGAGGTTAAAAGCGCGGGTTGCCAATTGCTCGGCCGCGCAATTAAGGTGCAACCCGAGCAATTCCAACTGAATGCACATTACTCTGGATGGCATATTGCGCGGCCGCGCTTTTGGACAAACCGAGCAATCTGGGAGTTTCACGCGGACGACATTGGGCCGAAGTTTTGGGCTTCGATCTTTGGTTTTTGGGCTTATATCTTCCGAGTGTACTCTTTAAAGATAGATTGTTGAGGGTTATTTTAGAGGAAATATATATACCTTATGTTAGTTTATTTTCTCATAACTTTTGATCAACTTTTGGAGGCTAGGGTTTTTCTCTCTTGAGGCAGACTTTGAAACCTTTGTAAGTTTTTGTTAATTTTAATTATGCATTGCTAAATCTATTGTATTTGACTAGTTATTGAAATCATAGATTGCATAATATTGTGAGGTTTGATTGATTCTCAATAACTTGAATAGGTTTTATTCTCTATTCTTAATTGAATCAGAATTATTCTAGGGTTTTGTTAGATTGGCTACCTAATAGAATTTCTAGGTTAATTTACATCTAATCTGATCAAGTCCCGTTCGGGATTGATTAGATAAAGTAGAAACTATAATTGTTTAGACTCGTTCGGGATATTCAGTTGCACAGGGAATAAACTACAAATAACTTGATTAGCTGTTTGCGTTGAGTATTTGTTTCTATCGATACTTTGAAATTAAAGTTGTCGTTTAATTGAATCTAGACGTTGTTCTAGGTTGTTAGATGATTAGGGTTGTTCAGACTGATAGCTCTTTCAACTAAATATAAAGTTTTGAATAATAATCCACGGTAGATTAATCCACGGTAGATTATGAAAGAGAATTAAGAATCAAAAGAATCAATGATTAATAAGTATATCTATGATGGATTTAACTAGTTGAACATATTTCTCTCATATTGTCATAAACAATATTTGCATTCATACTTAGATTTATTTTACATATTAGATTTGTTAGTTACTCAATCATCCACAAAAATCCCCCTTTTTAGTTACTTGGCATACAAGTAATAGCAAAAATGCAAGAGTTTCTATGGGATCGAGCCTTACATGCCGCTCTACTGAGTTGGTAAAGATAAGGTTTCTTTGATAGGTATTAACGACCACTGAAAATACCTCATCAAATTTGGCGCCGTTGTCGGGGACTCGTCGCTATTTGTGTTTTTACTTTTGTGCTATTCTTGGTGTTGTTAACCTATCTTACAGTTCATAACACCCGTGCTACTAATCTATGGCTTTGTTCCATTGTAGACAACTGCAAGATGAACACTTCCATGACTATTTTTCAAGATTTCAAGACCATGTGTTTGAACTTGGTGCTTGGGGATTACAATATAGTGATAGAGAGGTAAACATGGGAGTTATCCATGGTATGAATCTTGAGACAAGAGGATTGGCTGACTACATGAGCAATGGGAAGTTTTTATTAATGGGACCTGATGAATGCTGGGATTTCTTCTGTTTCATGAGCCATCAAAGCTTTCTGGTTGAGTCATCTTCCCAACCACCCCAGCCGGTTGATACGTCTCTTGAGGATACAATCAGGGATTTCTCCATAAGGGCGGATGCTATAATCATGGAGCACTGTGAGTTATGTTCTTCAAGTTTTCATTCCACAATCACATGTCCTATTGAGTTGTGGGAAAGGAGTGGTGGAATCACATTGGAGTCAATCGATCATGAGTCAGACACTCAGATTCAAGTTGAGGAGCAATCTACTACACTTGATGTGAGTTATGAAGATGAATTTGATGCCCAACATGAATTCACACCTATAAGGCAAGTTGAGCAGATCATCACAGAGCCAAGGGAAGTCTGTGCAGGCATAGAGATTCTTACAGAGCCTAGGGAGCCTGAGTCATCTTTACCCATGTGGAGTAAATTGTTACAGGGTTTTGTGGTTTTGGAAGAAGATTACTTTGTCGACCATGATGATTTCTTTGCTGATGAAGTAGACAACCATGAGGGAGAAAAACAACATGATACATCTGTTAAGGCTCCCACTGTCATGGTGTGCCCTATGTTAGGCCTTGACATCCCATGCTTCAGTTTCCCCACCTTCTTACATCCAGAGCTTATGGAGTTCCAAGATGAGAAGCCAAGTCTACAACACAAGGTGGACAATAAGAAATACATGGAGTTCATCTTTGAAGAAAGTGGTTGTGATTGCAAGTACTTCAACCCATATTGTAAGTATTTTCTTCAGCCACCACTTGTGCTGGACTTATTTGAGCAAATGCCATTTCATGCCAACTGGGCACACATGTTTGATAAGTTAAAATGATCTTTGAAAGTTATATTATGCCTCTTTAATTTGTTATGGTGTTACTTATGTTTTTCTGAGATGTGTGCACAGGGCTTTGACAAGTTATTAAGGGCATTGACAATGTCTAATCTTGTCAAATCATGCTCAGGGTCATGCTAATGACATTAAGAAAGCGCTTCTTAGGAGGCAACCCAATGTTTAGAGTAGATTTCTTTTTCGGTTTAATCTTTTTCTTTTTAGGTAGTTTTGTTTGTGTGTTAGATATCACATGTCTGAAGATTGATAACCTGAAGAACCACCACCGTCGGATTACCCGCCGCGTTACCCGAATTACTAGAGTTTTGTGAGTATTTCTTTTTCTCTTTAGTTTTTACTATACTTTGGGGACAAAGTATGTTTTAAGCATGGGGGAAGGGAATTACTTGTGCATTGCATGTAGTTGCATTAGATTAGGTCATGTTTAAAATTTTTGCATGCATGGATTAAAATCCTGAAAATGAAAAAACAAATTAGAAAAAATACAAAAATATTGCATTTTAGGTTCTTATTTCCACATTGTTTGATTCCTCTTATGTTTCAAAGTTAAGTATAAGTCCTAATCCATGATTTGCATGATATGCTGAAGTTTATATGATATGAGCATGATCATTGATTGATTACTTTGACTATAGGATGGAGCATGTATTTAGCTTGAGTTTTAGATTCATTCTGAAGTTCTAGACACAATTTGCCTTGTGAGATTTTTTGGCCTTTCATGATTATTTGTTTTCTATATTCTTGAGTGTATCACCATGATTATCTAGCTCTAGAACTTGCGTTATGACCCTTTGTCAAGACTGCTTATATGATTGAATGCATGACATTAAAATGATTGAGGCAATGCTTCTTTATAGCCTATTATTTCCCTTCCTACCTTACAAGATCCATGTTCTTGACACCCCATTTCTTTTGAGCTTGAAGCCTATTTTTGTTAGCTCCACAAAATTTTCCTAACCTAATAAGCTTGACCTATAATGCGGGATTTAGGACTTTAGGTTGGTTTTTGTTTTGTGTGAGTTATGTACAAGTGTGGGGGAGGTGGAAAAGAGGGAAAACAACTCTTGGTTGCAAAGTGAAAAAAATGAAGATGAAAAGTTTGTTGCAAAGAAAAGAAAAAATTTGAGCTTAATTGTTAGTAATCTTCATGAGTGAAAGAAAAGAGTTGAAGAAGAGGCAAAGAAAGAAAGAAAGAAAAAGTGTAGAAAGAAACAAAGTGTGTGAAAGTGTGTATGGAGTTGAGAAAGAAAAGTTTGGAGAAGTAAGAAAGTGTTGACTTCCGGTTTAGGACTAGTTCTTTATCCCGGATTTAGCACCACAAGCCAAATATGATTCCTTCAAAATTTCTCTTTACCTTGGCTCCATTACAACCTTTAAAAAGACCTCATGATTTTTGTTATGTGTTTGATCCCCAGCGGTGGAGATTTAGAACGTTGATGCAAGCATATGGTAGTCTAGTTTTCATGGTTGATTTTGAGTGAAACACATACCCTTAAACACTTGAGAGTTTGAGTGCAAACACATTTACCTGGGAGTTTCACGCAGACGACATTGGGCCGAAGTTTTGGGCTTCGATCTTTGGTTTTTGGGCTTATATCTTCCGTGTGTACTCTTTAAAGATAGATTGTTGAGGGTTATTTTAGAGGACATATATATACCTTATGTTAGTTTATTTTCTCATAACTTTTGATCAACTTTTGGAGGCTAGGGTTTTTCTCTCTTGAGGCGGACTTTGAAAACCTTGTAAGTTTTTGTTAATTTTAATTATGCATTGCTAAACCTTGTAAGTTTTTGTTAGATTGGCCACCTAATAGAATTTCTAGGTTAATTTACAACTAATCTGATCAAGTCCCGTTCGGGATTGATTAGATAAAGTAGCAACTATAATTTTTCAGACTTGTTCGGGATATTCAGTTGTAGAGGGAATAAACCACAAAGAACTTGATTAGCTATTTGCATTGAGTATTTGTTTCTATCGATACTTTGAACTTAAAGTTCTCGTTTAATTGAATCTAGACGTTGTTCTAGGTTGTTAGATGATTAGGGTTGTTCAGGCTGTTAGCTCTTTCAACTAAATATAAAGTTTTGGATAATAATCCACGGTAGATTATTCAAGAGAATTGAGAATCAAGAGAATCAATGATCAATAAGTATATCTATGATGGATTTAACTAGTTGAACATATTTCTCTCATATTGTCATAAACCATATTTGCATTCATACTTAGATTTATTTTACATATTAGATTTGTTAGTTACTCAATCATCCACAAAAATCCCCCTTTTTAGTTACTTGGCATACAAGTAATAGCAAAAATGCAAGAGTTTCTGTGGGATCGAGCCTTACATGCCGCTCTACTGAGTTGGTAATGATAAGGTTTCTTTGATAGGTATTAACGACCACTGAAAATACCTCATCAGGTGCATGCGGCCGGGGCGGGCTGAATTCAGTTGAAGAATAGGTGGAGAAGCTTCGAGGAGTTGGAATTGGAGACGAGCGCCTCGGTTTCCGCTCCAATTTCCTCTTCTTCGTCGTCTTTGAAGAGTCCGCTTTCGGTTGAGGAAATGCTAAATCAGACTCCGTACAATTTTATTCTCCTTCTGATCCTGCTCTAGCGGTTTGCCTTCGTCGGAGGAAGAGGCAGAGACGTGACGTCTGCTTTTTCATCGTCGTCAGAGGCGGTGAAATTGTAGATTCAAGAGACCAAATAGCTATATCGCTCAATTCATCCAAAATTAAACCCTTAATTTAACGAGCTTATGGATGAAGGCAAAGTCTCGCTCTCCCACAATCTCTCTAGTACGGCAAGGAAAGGATGAATTCGCATCTCGCTCAATTGATTTGTTATGAGGTTAAAGACAAGGGTATCATTTAACCTAGGGGCTATTTGGTCTTTTGATCGTAATTTAACGAGCTTATGGATGAAAAATCACTTTTGGTGGTTAAATGCAAACGTAGTATAAATTAAAGGTGGTTTTCCGTAAAAATCGAAATAAGGGGTGGTTTTTTGCAAAACAGGTAAAATAAGGGGTGGTTTTCTGTATTTCAGCCTAATTATTAACAAAAAAAATTAGTTTTAGAATTAAAATGGAAAAAATAGATATGTTTTTTGGTAGAAAAAGTTATTAGTAGCTATCATTATTATATAAGAGAAAAATAGTGTATTTTGATTTGTTAATACGAAGTATAATTACTAAAGAATTTAAAAGAAAATTATATTAAGAAACTTTTTAAAAAATTCTAGTGATTAATTCATAGTTAGTTAGGAAAATATATTGTTGATATAATTAAATGATTGAGTTTAAGGACTACAAATCTTAATTATTAATTTCCATTTTAAGAATCTTATTTATCACCCTCGGGGCAATGAATAGCAAAACCCATTTGTAAATGGTCTCCTTAAATTAATATTTTATTATAAAAGAGTAAAGATGTCAGTGAGACCCGGTCCGCTCCAGCTCGATACATTACCGGTTCGGGCCCGGTTCTATTTCTCCAGCCTGGCCCCGGTCCATGACTAGCCATAAGTGAGTATGACCCTATTTGGATTTGAGTTTTTTTATAACTAAGACAAAATTCTTCAACATTACAGTCTGTCTAGCCCAATCAAACATTTCTCTTCGATCATTCCACAAGGTATTGTAGTGAAAAACAATAGAAAAATCTATTCTGACGACCTATAATTTCAAAATATATAAACAAAATATTATAAATTAAACTTCTCCCACTATCCTATTTTCATATACTATAATTTCAAATACTACATTCATGATTTTAATCTAACACATAATTAAATTATATGAAACATGTTAGGATTACAATGTATTCGAATAACTTCCAATCTAACTATATATTTTCGCTATGCTCAAATATATCATTTCAACATATAAGTATAACTTAATTTACAAATTGGATATTATTTAAACAAATTATGAAAAATGCTTCTTCAGCCTAATTTGACATATCGGATTCACTTCTATAGTCTTTTCCTACTAGGCTACTACCTCTTTCTCTTCCTCCTCGTCGATATAACTATCGCTGATGAGATCTCATCCTCGAGATAATAATCGCTTGACGTCGTCTCTTGCTCTTCGGACGATATTTTGTGTGCGTTGATTGTAATGGCGAAAATTGGACGAAATAGGATTGTCAATACATGTAGGTATTTATAGGAAAAACTTTGATTTTGGGGACACCACGAGTTCAAGATTTGCGTCAACAGTACCACAAATCCTGAAGTTGCGTGTCCAACCGCTCGATTTTTCGAAATGTGTCTAGCTTTGGCAGCGCATCCTTTTTATGCGGCATAATGGCCGCAAATCCTAGTTGCTCGCGCAGCCTCGTTGCACGATGACTACATCCCGTTTTTCCCGAAATTCCATTTTACCCCTACGCGAAGGCTGAATTCGAGCAAATAATGCGCGAACATGTGTGTGCCATTACACCATTTTTCTTTTGCGCAAATTAGCAGATGACAATTAAATTAGCAGTTAGCAGTAGTGCCATTAAATGTAACACTCAGTGCAATTAACATTTTTATATGAGAGATAAAGGAGACATCCAACATGATCGTCGTTTTAATTCAGTATTACTATGATGGAAAAACCCCATCGCATGTTCTCTGTGCAAATATTCAGTCATTATGCAGTATTTACGCTTCCAACTAAATTAGCTTGTATAAAACAGGCAAGGCACGAACTAAATACTGCTATAACATTGCGTCTTAACAAAAAATGGTACATATCATCACATAATGACTATTTTTCAAGATATAAAGACAGGAGAATGATGCCAACAAAACATTTCAATATAAACTAATCTTATTTCAATTAACGGGGAAAGGCGGGAAAAGAACCTTCCCAAAACACAGGAGCTTGTCTACAAATGGCTTGCCAAAACAAGATTTTGAAAAAAAAAAAAAAACTCTTCATCAGTAAACACTAGAAAGGGCAAATATGAAGGTTTCCATGACAAAGAACAAAAGTAATTCCAGGTGAAGAGATATCTGCATCATTCACTCCCTCCAGTTGTGATATAAAGTTTTACACTTAATGGAGTCCATATAAATTAGTCTATTTAATATGGATATATGGACTCCCCCAGTCTGTTAAAAGATTAGGGGCTATCTAAATAGTCAGTTAGCCTACAACCTTTTTTACAGCAACAACAAAAAGTACATTTCAAATCCTCCTGGATAAAGGTTTTTTTACCTCATAGTTCTGATTCACATAATAGTCTCACTTACTCAGAATCACTCCCAGAATCAAGAAAACTGAACTCTCTTGGTCCTTCAAGTTTAATGAGGATCATCCCTTGATTCTCCTCCTTCCACTGAATGCCTTCATTCTTCAGAAGGCTGGTTACCTGCAAAGATACCAAGTTTTGATCAAGCTCTAGTGCAAGTGGAAAGGAGTAATAAAACGCATAACTTTTAGAGGATGATATGCAGACGAAAACAAGACAACTTTGTTGTTGTTGACTGATGTAAGTTATGGTCAAGGGACAATTTCCATGAACTCAAATTACATTGCCCGCAAGCTCCTTAACACCCTTTACCAAATGTATAGAATCTCAGTCCTCTGCTTTAATTTATAATACCTGTTCTTAAAAGGGTTTAGTTTTTACTTTTAGATGTACGAGTGAGATAATAACTTCAGTGGGAGGTCAAAGATCATACCGATTGCTTCAGCTTTGACTTCCCGAGACCATGTGAACCACAGCCTGTGATAATCCTGAGAAATTGAACAGCTAAAACCGAGCAATCATTTAGAACAGTGACAAAATGCCAATATATATATACATATAAAGGCAAAGACACCAAAAAGATGATGATGCTTACATGAAACAAATGTTCCAAACAAAAGGTGAAGCTTCACCAATCTCATTGCAGGTTTAACATGTTGACCATGCAAATCAATCGTTAAAACATTTCCTATGTCCTTATTTCTGAAAGATCAGATAGAAAAATCAATAACATGACAAAACTTCGATGGACTAGGCTCTCTTTATTTTATAGCCGGAAAAACCAACCTGGCTTTAAAAATCTCCATGCTTGCCCTTTCATCTGCCTCTTGTGCCAATTTACCATACTGCTTGGCCTACCCAAAAGGAGCCAAGAGACATTTATTCACAACGAGTGTCTGGACATAAAAGAAGATGCAAGAGGTGCAAACCTTATCAGAGAGCTGAACAGCATGTTCCTTGGATCCATTTGAATACGCCACTGCAGCCTGTAGATGGTTTTCATACAAATCAGGTGTCAGAAATAAATGAGAGCTAAGTGTTCTAGCTCACACTATTTAGAAATTTACTTCCGATTCAGTTTTCACATTAGTTCCATTCCCCATGTCAATATTGTGGAAATAGAAAGAGTGAGAAACACAGATCCACATAGGTACCCACCTTCTCGTAATTTGCTTTCATTGTATTCCAGCGGTTTGCTGCTATTCCTCTAAATTCTTGGTAATCATCTCCTTTAGCTGCATTAATTTAGAAATGAATCAAATAAAACTTTAATCAAAGATAAGAGAGTTGCAAAAAGCATATTAAATTAAATTACACTTTAACCTCAAGAATCATCCCAGATTTTGTTAGTAAAAGGAACAAGAAGAAAAATACATATAAATACAAATTTAATTACAGAGAATAATAGCCTAGGAAATCTATACCAAATGTATTCTGCTTTGGTAAGGAAGTCCCAGGTGGACAAAGGTCACGACGCTTTTGTGCAAATGACTCCATTTTCTTCACAACGTTTCTCCAATTCATAGTGTCTGGTTCATGAACAGAAGGACGCCTAGGAATGCTAAACAAAGATTCTAGTACCTCATGGGGTAGTTCAAATTTGTTGCTTCTCCTATCACTGTAAGATTGTGCTCTGGAAGAATTAGAACCAACAAGTGCCTCTGAATAAGTCCTGAAATGAAGACAGCAATTCACACATTTATATTACGCTTAGAAGTAAACACGTGTTTTCTGGTTTGATACACCTCGACAAGAAAGAACACACAACAGGAGAAAAAAAAATATATATATATACAATACAAGGAAGAAAAATCAGGTCTTCAAAAAATATTTTCAAGTTTTAATACGTGACAGCTACATTAAGATGAGGATCAAATATGTACATAAGTACACAACTTTTCTTCAATATTCTTAACAAGTTTTCAACTAAATACGAGTTACTGAATTTCAAAAATAAGAAAGAAGCAAAGTCCTTGAGGTTGCAACATGTACTTTATGCCCAGTTGAATATCTTTCAGAAAAATGATGCTTGCAGTTATATTCTAGCCTATCATATTTAACTTTTTATAGGTCAGGAGACTCAGGAATCATAACAGAGATGAAAGTAAACTGCATGTCTCCTGTGAAAAGAAAGGTGGTTTTGTATGATTGTATCCGACTTTATCAGATGAATGGATACATACTTGCCATTATTTAAAAAGTGACCCCTTTAATAAGGGAGCAAAAAACCTTATAGAACACAAACCTGTCTCCATAATACACTGGCCATCCATTATCTTCAGATGAATGGGATGTTGAATCAGATCTATCAGTCAGCTGCCAGAAATTGCTCTGACATCCAAAAGGCAAGAATCAAATAAAAAAAATACACTCATTGATATTGTATTGCAGAACATTTTCAAAAAAACACAGAGTGATTATAAAATAACAATTGCATTAGAAAAAAGTAATGGTATAATTGGTTCAAGAGAGCATGAAAGTTTTACTGTAAAACTGTCAGTATTCCATTAAACATATATATGAAAACTTGAAGCAAAGATTGATATGGCCAATGGAACCAAAAATAGAACAGACCAGGCAGTGTTCCATTTTCATTCATTGGGACAGGATTCTATGGTGGCACCCTTAAACCCCATAATTCTATCCTCATTACAAGAATTTACACTTACATCGGAGCTGAAATCAGAGTATTTTGAATCTTCTCCACTACTTCCGCTATGAGTAGAATATCTATCACTTCCTGATGGCTCAAAGGAGGATCCAGATAAATCAAGCAATATTTCCAAGGCCTAGAAGAACAAAATATGTCATTCAATAGATACAGATTAAAAAAAATCAGTATTATACAAAGAGAGGGTCTCCAAACAGCACCTAGTCATACCAACTTATCTGATATCAACAACAAACACAGATGAGGTATCTGAATATGGTGAATAAGCCAAGGACCAACCAAAAACTTGTTTAAATTTGTAATATCTTAAGCAGAAAAGAGAGGTCCAAAGAGAAGATCCTTAGACTCCTAACCTGTCTACTCATCACAGGAAATAACATCCCAGTAAGCATACTATTGCTTTTATCGTTGCTACAAATTACAATAGATAAATAACTCATAAATTATAAAATCAAATCAAATATACAAGATTCAGAAGAAAATTCTGTAATTGCAGTAGCAATTTACTAGCTTACTAATAGTAAATTGGGTAGGATAAACAGTTTAGGCTTTTAAAAAATAACAAGGGGAAAGTAATTGATTAAATGTGTATTGAAGGGCAAGCTACTACGAGCTTTTCAAACAAAATAAAAGGAAAATATGCAATGTACAATGGATAATCTATTAAAAATCACACTGAAGGAAGATAGAAGACACTACAAAAAATCCTGCAATTTTTTCAACTTCAAGGAATGAGCCAAATTTGACAGAACTGCAGCTTTCATTAGAGAGCTGAAACTAAGCACATAAACAGTTCCACAAGTTTTTAGTACAACCACCAACTCAAAAATGCTCACTTCAAAATTTCAACTACGGAACAATTAAAAAAGGAGAAGCTATGTTGTCATGAAGCACTTCTCCAACACTTGGCTCTAAACTTTTCAATCTCTTATTGCAATCTCATAAGCACCATTATCAGGTCAAACAAGCATTTAGTATGAACCCATCGCAAAAACTAGCCAGTGAATACATTTAAGTTTCTTGATGAAAATAAGAACGAGCTCGAATGAGCACTATAGATGCAGTACCTTTTCCACATCATATCTGCACTGGCCTGCAAATAATATCCACACAGAACTTTTAGCAAATAGCAAGTTACACAACTTAAGCAGTCTTAATCATTCACATATATTTACCTAATACATCTTTAACAACTGCCATACTGAGCTCACACTCATCTCCAAGCATTGAACATAAAAACTGCTCCATCTCTTCTACGTTAACCTTCCCACTACTTGATCTTCTCGGATTCTTCAATTCGTTCCTCGATGTAGCAGGTACATAATCCTTCCCCAAGACAGTTGAAACTGTTCCTGTAGCTGCAATAACCTTTTTCCCCTTATTCCCCCTAAAACCCCTACAGTTCACCCCTTTGTCTCCACAATTGAATTCATTAAACCCCTCAGATGAACTCAAACAAGACCCTGACAAGCGACTTGAACTACAACTCTCCGTCTGATCCTCGAACTTGGCAGATAAACCACTTAAAATTTCGGCAGCTTTGTCGGCATCTCCTCCTGCCTGCTCGTAGACAGCCTTAGCTTCTTCAACGGAAGCCAAAGAGAACGCTTCCACTAAACCGTGGATTATCCTTTGCTCATCGCCTTCGGAGCTACCATTGACTGCTCCAATATCGTGAGCAGGTTTAGAAGGACCTGCTCTCTTCTTCTTCCTCTTGGAATGCTTCATGTCCAGCACCCGATCAACCCTTGAGGGTTTTGCAAATTAAACACACCAGATTATTCGATCGAGAGAGAAGCAACAAATCAGGGTTTGCTGAAAACTAGCAGAAAATAACCGACAAATCCAAAGGCAGCAAGCGGTTGAATTCGAATGCCAACTTTGACTTTTAGGATTCAAGTTACGCAGAAAGCCCCAAATGCTCGGAATAGGAAAGGGCAGGATTGATCTAAGAAAAAAATTAGGGTTTGATGAGGGAATACACAACGTACAGAAGTTGCAAATCGGAACAAGGAGGATGATAAAAACCTATTTGGAAGATTGAAATCGAGGGGTTTGGGGGAAGTTGGAGAAGATTGGACAATTGTTGAGAATGGTTGATTGTGGCGGTCAGAGTAGATTTCCATTATTTATTCTGAAAAGCATAACGTAAACTGTGATGAACAAAGTTGCCACGCTTTATATTTTTTTAGGCGGATCATGAAAACTAGAACGGGTCGGATCAAATTGTTATTTTTAAAGTTATAAACTGAATTGTACAATTTACACAACGAGGATTTGCTATTTGCCAAGAGAAAGAAATTGTTTGCCAAAAGAAAGAAATAGTCAATAATATAGTAAAAAACAGTTTGTATTTTTGCCTTGATGATCTAATGAACCTGTTTTAATTGGGATTTAGACTTGAAAATAAAACTATTTTGAAAAGGAATTCTTCATACATATTAGCTTTATTGAGAACTTTATATAATGAAAAGTGGTATTTAAAAAAAGGGTAAGAGATGCCCTAGGGTAAAAGATAATATAAGAAGCTGAATCGTTCAACCCATAATCGACAGCCGATTTGCATGTCGAATTCATGGAAGAAACTTTTTTCCCCGGATCAGAATTAGGTACGGGTCACGTCTTTTTGTTGTGTTATCAAGAATGGTTTCGGAACAGTTTTTCCTTTAAATTTTAACTTTACTGCGACGATCAATCCCTTGTATAAATAACTGGAAACTGACAACAACTCAAAATGGATATCACAAGCAACCCATGTTTTCCAGATGAGCCTATTTTCTTCTTGAAAATCAGCCACAAGAAAACAGGACACATGGTAGACAGAAAAGGGCTAATCAGCCTCAAGTGGAATATTTCAAAAGCATCTCACATGTACATATTTCAAAAGCATTTCATTGTGTAAACAGATCAATTTCAACAAGTGGTTAGATCATGAGCCTTCCTACATCCTTATTCAGAAACCTAAAGCTGAAAAATGCAGGCAGGTGTGGAATTGCCATCATGGGTTTCTTTCTACTTGTTCTATAGGCTCGTCGTACACCACTGAATTCAGTATTGACTTCTGTTTTCCATTACACAAGCAATTGTTAATCTGAATCAGTGGTTTACTAGAATTATTTTGCAGATTCTGTGGAGACTCCAGCACTGGTAAAGGAAGTTCTAGTTTGGTAGATGTGAGATAGTTGTGAAACTGATCATGTCCTGATGGTTTTCTAAGGGCAAACTCCTCCCTTTCTGCTTTGTTTCCCATATACTGTGACTTCCTTCTTTGCACCTCCTCTTTGACCCTCTGCAAATCAAACAACAACATAACACACACAAACCCAAATGCTTGACCATCATAAAGTAGAAATCACTACTTGTGTAAATGGCAAAAAATTGACGTGGTAAACAATACAAGTCATCCATTAAAATAACTATGTTTGACAAGACTAACAGTTAACCAACGAATAGTAGATAAAGACTGGTAAAATTCATTATCAATGGATTGTTAAAAAAGACAGAAAAAAGGTGACATGGTAATTTATAATATTTTAACAACTCATCAAAAAAATTTAAGACAAGGGGTTATTTAATTTTCTTATAATTAACCCAAAAACGAATGCCTAGTTTGGCATATTCATGCTCCTCAAGTATCTACATTGTTAACTATGACACATTCTAAGCCTCATAAACCTACTACTCAACTGCATCATTATACAGCTGATAAGCATAATCAGGTCAAGAAAAAAACCTGAATCTTTATACAACTGAGAAAAGTATTTAGGCTAAAGGAACTAATGCTCTCACTGATAATCAATTGCATGCTTATCCAGTACATGCATCTCCCTGATTTAGATCAAACATAAAGGGCGAAGAGAGACCTGAAAATTTGTCAATTTGTGGAAAGTACACGAATGACAACAAATGTGTATTTTCAGATGTTTGTATCAGCAATGTCATACTCAAGAGAATACGATACTGAGTATCATTAAAAGTTAACATGGTAATTCTTAGTATCATCTGACATGTCACACTCAAGTGAATAGGTGATTGAGTATCATTCACAGTTGGAACCTATTTATGCAGCTACTACAGTAATTCGTACTACCAGTTTCGTAATTATCAACACTGCGATTCTATTTCAGTGTTGTTCACCTCCACCTTGAATTTCTACAAGCTAATGTGCCACTCTCAAAAAACTCACACCTATACAATTCTATTACTACTTGTTGCCCTTTTCCTAACCTTTCAACCTATTAAAACAGAACAACTTTCAATAGCCAAAACATAAGCAAAGTAACCACACAAGCATAAGTTACATAATCAACGCCCCCCAAATCCAAACTAAAAACACCAATTCTTGGGTAATCCATAGCTTTCAAGTTGTATATCATAATGATTTTAGACAATTGTGTTACATGACTTGCATTAATCATACACTTATCCGTAATTAGGTACTTTAGATCAACACACCCCAATCACAGAAAAAACACTACCTAGCGTAATTGTGCCTTAACCTCAAATTTCATAGATTTTTCTTGCACATCACCAAGTGCAAGTGAAGCTATCTACTCACAGCTTCAAAGTTTATTTCCAGATTCAATCAACTAAGGCATCAAACTGCAGAAGTCATAGAAAGATTTCAGCAAGAGGGAAAACCTGCAACAAGCTCGAGTCCAGCTTCGGTAGCCCAATCTGGCCAACGGTAAGTGACCCAAAGAAGTTCCCCAGCAAGGCAGCATCAGTCACCTCCAATCCCTGTGCAAGCCCAGCCACCAACCCAGCCAAGAAACTATCTCCGGCTCCTGTGGGGTCCACCTGCACCGCCCTGAACGGCGTGATCTCCACCTCCACATCCTTCCAATACATGTTACATCCGTTCTCGCCGCGCGTAACCACCACGCAGCACCACTCCCTCACCTCATCGAGATCAATATACGCGGCTTCCTCCGCTGACGCCTTCAGAACCCTAATTCTCGGCAGCAGATGGTAGAATCCGCTGTCCTTTACCCTAATTAGCCTCACGGATCCGTCAATTTCATCGAATTCTCTGATCAAACCCTGGACATCGACGAAAACGGAGTCGCAAATTTCCACCAATTTCTCCAGAGTCTCTGGTGAAATCTCGCCGCCGATTCCCACGGCTAATCCAAAATCGAACCTACCCGATCCGGGGAGATCATCGGGGCAGATCGGGTCGCATGCATGGATCCGATTGAGGATTCGATCGGAGTGGTCGGTGGAGGAAGGGTTGGAGGAGAAGTGAGCGTGGAAGAGGGTGGTTTTGGAGGAAGGGGAAGGGATGATCGGAGGGGAGGAGGAAGAAGAAGGAGGAGAGTACTTGAAATCGGCGCCGACCTTAGAGATATAGAGGGAGTCGAGAGAAAGGCCGGAGAGGACGAGGGAGATGAAGGAGGCAGCGCCGCCGAGGGACTCCGCGACTACGACGCCGTCTCGGAGGAGGACGTCGTGGCAACAGTTTCCCACCACCAGGCCCCGCCGGGTGAGCACCATGTTAGTGTCGTTTTTGTTGCTTCTTCCTCCTCCTATTTTCAGGGCGAGGGCAAATTTACGATTGTGGATAGTGACATGCGGTTGTGCAGTTTTGGATGCTTTACAGATGTATAATCATGGCAGCAGAGAGAGAGAGGGTGGGGAAGATGACGACGGAAGAAAGATGACGCGGAGGTCCGAGTCTGAGGGGTGGCAGAGGTGAGGAGATGTGGCGGGGAACGGAGGATTTGCAGTTTTGGTTTGGAGTTATTTTTTTTTTGGCCCGAATCTGCAAGCACGCGTACTTGAGTTGTAAGTTTTAAGGCCAAATGGTGTCCAATCTAGTATATATATAAAAACAATAAGGTTTGGAGTCATCATATTGTGTCACATCAGCTTTATTCATATGTCGTTTTTAAAATACGTCACATCGGATTTTGCCACATGTCGTCTTTTCTTTAAGCCATGTCATGTAATTTTTGACACGTCATATGTCACATCGTATTATTTTCACTCCGTCACTTACATGTCATATTTAACTATAATGATAAAAAATGTTTTCCTTATAAAAAATATTTTATATAAATAAATAATTATAGGCCTATATATTTTGATAAATTTGTGCTTTTTTTAATCAAAATATTTCCTTATGAGAAGTTTGGTCAAAATACTTTACTTTTATTGCAACTCACAATTTGAAAATTTGTCATAACAATTTATGAGCATTATATATATTATTTTCGTTATTTGAAAATTTATCATAACATTTTATGGCATTCTATATATTATTCTCATTATTTAAACTTAATAATCTAAATTTAATTTGTTTTATTTGATTTTAAAAAATATAATTTCTATACATATTACGATCAACAAATTACTTACATTAAATTTTATATTATATTTTTTTATTAAATTTTTTTTATAATATATTTAAAAAATATCGAGTCATAGTCGTGCATGGCACGACGGGGAAAACTAGTAACACAAACTTTCATTAAGTTGCTCTTAATAACACGAACTTTGAAAAAAAAATCACCAATTTTCTGTGTGGTGGTGTTTAATAGCACTGTTTTATTTTTAAATGGTATATCTCCAAAATAAGAAAATGACATGTCACATATATGCTTAGTTGGCAAATTTAATTAATGACATGTCACATATATGCTTAGTTGGTAAATTTAATTAATGACTAGATAATAAATTAAGAAAAAAATGGTATTTTAGATAAAAACCCTAACTTTACCCATTCACTAGGATAAAGTTAGGGTTTTTATCTAAACTAGAGTTTTAATCTCGTCCTTTGGTCGGGACTAGTTTGTATTCTACGTTTATATAATTTAAATATTTATTTTTTTGAAAATCAAAATATGTGATCGAACATACTAAATCGGAGTCAATTGCATTACATTATGAAATATCTAATTTAGTTTCTTTCATATAAGTATTTACATATTATATTTCAATATTGGTGGAAATTAATACAAAAATGGCTCTGGATTTATATGACCAAAATGAATAACTTTACTAAATTTTTTATTTAATTTTAATTAATTAAATTTAGGATTAATATTAAATTGTCAAAATATAATTATTGGTAACAAATTCTTATAATTGCTTGATCTTTTATTTTCAATTAATACGGGTATTTATGTTGTCAAAAAAAATATTTTATTAATATAATTTTATAAATTAATGGGACATTTATGGAGACAAGAGGAAGAACTTTATATGTTGTTAAGATTACTATTTTTTTTCTTAATTTATTATCTAGTCATTAATTAAATTTCTCAACTAAGCATATATTTGGCATGTCATTAATTAAATATGCCAACTAAGTATATATGTGACATGTCATTTTCTTATTTTTGAGATATACCATTTAAAATAAAACGGTGCTATTAAGAGCAACGGAATGCAAGTTTGTGTTATTGGGCACCATTTGCCATTTGGCCTAAGTTTAATCACATTTTTCATCTCAAAAAAAGTTTCATCACATTTGCAAAATAAATAATTATTTCACCAAAAATATAAATAATTTTGAAGTTGTGAGTAGATAGCTAAGTATCTTCTAAAATTACAAATAGGCTAAAAATCGCCAAAGTTTACTCTCTTCGTTTTTTAAAAGATTTTTAGCCTTTTTTTAATCAATTTTTTAACATATGTCCTTTGAGTATAGGTTAAACTCTTAAGAATGACAATTTTTTAGTATAAGCTAATACTTATTTTGAATTAGTTAATTTTTTAAAAAAGGTTTATTAATTTTCTTATAGGATTTTAGTTTCCTTCATTAGTATGCTTAACCTAGGTGAGAAAAACCGTTTTCTTATTTCATAAAACATGTCTTTTTAATATTTTTTCACTTCTTTTAAATTTGTCCTCACTTTATAGGTGTTTT
The DNA here is from genome assembly GCA_964016875.1 of Fallopia convolvulus. Lineage (NCBI taxonomy): Eukaryota > Viridiplantae > Streptophyta > Magnoliopsida > Caryophyllales > Polygonaceae > Fallopia > Fallopia convolvulus. The sequence continues at coordinate 46,724,577 of OZ024719.1, read as the reverse complement.
TTTTTGTCATAAGGGAGAGCTAGTGCTTTGTTTTATTCATATAAGTAGAATAGGATTACATAGATAAAACACCTAAATCACAATCACATATCCTCTTAAGTTCATTAGGAGGATCACTAAAAATAACTAAGTTTCCCATCATGTTCCTACTTTCTTGTGCTAACCAGTCTGCAGCTCTATTACTCTCTCTTGAGATCACCTTAATATCCACTTCCCAACCCGAACTTGTCTTTAATTGACGACATTGGGCCACCACAGCATACGCATCATTAGCCGGGTTGTTCATGTTGAGAATATGATGAGCCATCTGCACAATCAGTTTCCACTTGCAATTTGCTGATTTTGAGTTCCCTTGCAATGGAGAGTCCCTGGACGATCCCCAACAATTTCGTCTTGTATGCTGAGCTTCTTGTCGCAGACACCAGGAATGATTTGATGCATTGCCCAACATGATTACGCAGTAACCCTCCAGCTCTAATCACATTTTCGCCAATTCTATAGGACCCATCAGCTTATACCACCCAATAGGCGGCCGTGACCACTGTAACCTTCTTCTAGTCCCAGCCGAATCGATGTTCAGTCCCTGGATCACAGCAACATGTCTAGATGTCTTGAATTCAGCCGCACGCATCTGAATAAAATCAATTTTCGCCTCAGGAATTTTGCTAGCATCACCACACAAGTGGCGAACATGGAGACCCCTGTTTCAGATTCCAAGCCAGCCATCCTTGAAGATCCGCAGTAAAGAAATTGGGCGACACATTTGTTTTCGCCAATTGCATCCACACCTGTCTAGCAACTTCACAATCTCTAACAATATGCAAGGCTGTTTCAGCAATAGCCCCACAAGTTGTTGGGACGTTGTTGGGACCTCTGGTTCCAAACAACGGATCAACGATGTCATTCTCCGAGTTTTGATAATGACAAACACCATAGGGAACTAATGTGGTTTGTTCAAGTATTTCTAAGGAACACAGGTACAACCAAGAACTCCAATGAATGACCAAAAGCCACAGAAGTCAACAATGCAGAGTTTCCATCAAGGGAACTCTGAAGAGGAAAGTTCCCATGAAGTGGGAACTCCCAGGAATGATCAAGAGAACACAAGCTTACAACGATAAAGAGTTTCCATAAAGGGAACTCTGAACAAGACAGTTCCCATGACATGGGAACTCACATGTGAGGACAACGACCGTTCAGCGCAGATCGCAGGATTCTGTCTCGGACATCCCGAAGGAACAGTCTGAGGATCAAACTGTGACGCTTCATCCAACGGTCCGATTGATCCAAGAAGTTGACCTAGTTCAAACCAAAGTCACATGTGAAGAAAGTACAACTTGGGCATCAAGCAAAGGGCATTTTAGACACAAACGAAAGATGCGACTGCCCAAGCTCACCTAGACTATAAAGCCAAATGAATAGTACTCGGATTGAGTACTTCTCCCAGAACTCACAAACACCCACACCTGAGAAAAGAAAGAAAAGGAAGAGAAGTCCCTGCCGGCAAGTGTGTGATCTCGACGACGGTGAAACCGAAGTTCCCAAGGACAAGGGAACTGAGAAGTCGGTGTAAGGTTTGAGTTATTTGTATTTTGCTGTTGTGAGCGTAGGAACTCAGTTGAGAGGATTTACTAGTGTTGCTAGAGTTAGGAAGAACTCGTAGGAACAGAGAAGTGTGAATCCGGCTATTGTAACTAAGGAACAAAGCAATCAATATAAATAAGTCATTCAAAATCCTCCAAGCGGAGGTAGAGGTTTACCCATACAACTAGTTGGTTGTAGTGGGGTTCCTCTATAAAGGAACTGTGTTTTTACTGTTTTTCATACTTGCGAACTGTTTACTTTCGCTGCCTTGGGAACAACTTAATTGCCAGTTCCCAAGCTCTTTGCTAACAGTTTACGATCCAACAATTGGTATCAGAGCTTGTGCTCTAGATTTGTGTTAGCATCGCAGGTATCAAATGGCTTAGGAACTTACTCAGGTGGGGAACAACACCAGTAAGCCGCCAAGGCTTATTACGGGAAGATTTGAAAGCTGGCAACGCGACATGAAGGATTGGATGCGTGGCCAAGACTACCAAGCCTGGTGTGTTATCGAGAGAGGCAACTTCGAAATCGATCCAGCTATAGTCAACGACCTCTCAAAGTGGGGACCCAACGAATACAAGTGTATGGAGGCAAACTACAAAGCCAAACAGTACTTGAAGAGGTCCATGTGCGTACAAGACTGTGACAGGGTAGCAAATCTTGACACAGCTAAGGAAATGTGGGAAGTCATCCAACAAATGCACGTTGGGAACTCAGATTTCCGAGAAGATCTTCAGATGAATGCAAAAAGGGAGTTCTACAACTTCTAAATGGAGATGGGAGAGTCTGTCGATAGCTACCAGTCCCGATTTGAAGGACTTTGCACCAAAATGGAAGGCTTGGGGATCACCAAAGAAGAAATCACACATAAGATGAAGGTCCAACAGCTCTTCAACGGATTGACTGGAGAATGGACAAACGAGAGAACAATGTTCAAGGAAAATCCGGAAAATAGAACACTCATGCTCCATCAAGTGTTTGGAAAGCTAGTGGGACACGAGAAGAGAAAGATCGATGATAAGGAACAGACTCGAGCTCATCGAGGGATCGCACTCAAGATCGAGAAGATGCTCAAATCAACCCAAGAACAACACGAAGACTCCGAAGAAGAAGAGGATGAGGAGCTAGTTCTCGTAACAAAGGCTCTTCGAAACTTCTACAAAGGGAAGCTCCAAAGAAACAGTGGGAACTGGGGAAAAGGACAGAGTTCCCAAAGAAAACCCGCAGAGAAGGACCTCTTCGATGTCACATGCTACAAGTGCAACAAGAAAGGACACTTTGCTAAGGAATGCCCACAGGGAACTGATGGCCGGAAGCAAGGAAAAAAGGCCTACATCGCTACCTGGAGCGATGATGAAGACGAAGATCCCGAGTCATGGGCACTCCCAGACATGTGTGGCATGGCCATAGGGGAAACCACTGGGGAACAACCTAGTGAGGTAACCACTGAAACTGTTCTTGCTTCTCTAAATAACTATGAAAAACCTGAGCTGTTGAAAATCCTTTCAAGTCTTGTCAAAGACAACATAAAACTGCAAAACAAGTTGGAAAAACAAGAACACATAAATGCTCAATTAGTTGGTCTTGAACCCTGTCCCAACTGCATATCCCTTCTCGAAAAACTCAAGTCCCATGTGTCTCACATCGTAGATCTAGAAAATGAAATCAAAACTCTAGAGAAAGATGAGAACACCCTCTTGCAAAACCTGAGTAAGACTCCAGAACATCTTGAAGCCTCTAGTTCCCAAATTAAGTTTGTCCCAGCCAAACACGGCATAGGATACAAAGGTGAGTGCTCAAAGAATGGAAAGTCACCCTTGAGTGAACATGAAATCCATGAGTGTAGGGCCTTAGAACTTCAATGTGAGAAACAGAAAAATGCTCATCTTGAGGAGAAAATCAAGGTCCTAGAAAGTGGGAACGGTGGCGAGAGAGATTATTACACTGGGAACACTGGACATAGACTTTTATGTCCAAATTGCTAAGGGAAACGGGTCACGGGTGTACAATAAGGAAACCATGGATAGGAATAGAATCCAGAGACCACACCCAAAATACTACCTGGGCGAATACTATAAGACGTGTTGGAACTGTGGTGCTCATGGGCACTACAAGGAAGCATGTCCCAAAAAGAGAGCCCAAACCCTTAGAAACCGTGAGTTCCTAAACAAACAAAAACATCATGCTAATCACCAAAGGAACTCCAACTCTCAAAATTCTCAAGACATCAACATTGCTGACTATATCTTGAATGATAATGTTTTCCCTTGCAAGGGACCTGGCAAGAGTCATCTTGCCTGGGTCTCAAAACACTAACTTTTCCTTGTAGGTGGCAGTGAGAGGGAACAATGCATGGTTCATAGATAGTGGATGTTCGAACCATATGACCGGAAACAAGGATACCCTCATCTCACTCCACACTCAAGCCGAAGGAGGCCATGTCTCATTTGGCAATAAAAACAAGGGAGAAGTAATTGGAAAGGGAGAAGTGTTGCTAAATAGATTAATCAAAATCAGCAATGTCAACCTGGTGAAAGATACGGGTTACAACCTGTTAAGTGTTGCCCAGATATGTGATCAAGGGAACAACGTTGTCACCTTCGACTCAGACGAATGCCTAGTCATCAACAAAAGGACAAACAAAGTGATTTTGAGAGGAAGAAGGCACAACAACATTTATGTAGTAGATACGAAATTTGAACCACCAATGAAGTTGTGTCTTGCAAGTTCCCAAGATGACACGGAACTCTGGCATAGAAGACTGGGACATGCATGTGTAAATCAAATTCTGAAGCTTTATCTGCAGGATCTGGTCATTGGTCTTCCACGAATCAATCTCGAAGGAGTCAAAATGTGTGAAGTATGTGTTCGAGGGAAACAGACCAGGAACTCCTTCAAACCCAAAAAGGTTGTAAGCACAACCAGGCCTTTAGAGCTAATTCACATGGATCTCTGTGGTCCCATGAGAACGGCCAGCTACGGTGGAAAAAGGTACATGTATGTTTTAATTGATGATTTTTCAAGATTCACCTGGGTTACTTTCTTGAAGGCAAAATCACAAGCATTTGAAGAGTTCGAGTCCTTCATCAAAAGAACAGAAGTAAGCTTGGGGCTAAAGCTGAAAGCAATCAGATCTGATCATGGAACTGAGTTTCAAAACTCAGAGTTCCTCAACTTTTGTGACAAACATGGGATCTCTCACAACTTTTCGGCCCCTCGCACTCCTCAGCAAAACGGAGTGGTCGAGAGAAAGAATAGGACCTTGGAGGATATGGCCAGAACCATGATGATTGAAAGCGGAGTCCCTGAGTATTTCTAGGCTGAAGCCATCTCTACAGCTACATACATCTTGAACCGAGCCATGACAAGGCCTTTGATCAAGAAGACATCCTACGAGCTCATCAAGGGGAGAAAACCAAACATCTCCCATCTAAGGACCTACGGATGCACATGCTTTGTCCATAACAATGGCAAAGACAATCTTGGAAAATTCGATCCCAGAAGCGACGAAGGGATCTTCCTGGGATACTCATCTCAAAGCAAAGCTTACAGGGTTTTCAACAAAAGGACCAAGAAGATAGAAGAAAGCATCCATGTCGTCTTCAACGAGAAATCCGTAAAGATGGGAACAAAGACCCAAGGGAAGGGAACTCTGTTCAAACTGGTCAGACAAGAAGACGATGATGATGATGATGATGATGAGCCAAGGAAGAGGGATGAAGACTATCCAAGTGCAAGCAACATCCCACAACCAGGGAACAACGACGAAGATCCAACTCTCACTAATCAAATCTCCCTCGAAGTTCCCTCCTCAGAAGAATTACAAGACACCTCCAACTCTCTTGTTCCCCAAGACAATACCCTGCCAGAATCAAGTGTTCAGTGGGAACAAAGAGAGAACTTGCCAGGAATATCTGAAGAAATACTAAATGAAGAAGCTGAAGATGAGTGTTCCCATGACAAAGAAGCCTCCACTGAAGATGACACAAGTGCAAGGGAACCCACTCATACAAGAAACTTTCAACAAAGGAAGGACCACCCCATTGAGAACATCATCTCTCCTTATGATAAAGGTGTACAAACTCGTTCTCTCTCAATAATTTTTGTGCTTTTAACGCGTTTGTTTCAATGGTGGAACCCAAAAATATCAAAGAAGCTTTGAAGGACCCAGATTGGATCCAAGCCATGCAAGAGGAGCTCCACCACTTCGAGAGGAACAAAGTTTGGAAGCTAGTTCCTAGGCCCAAGAACAAGAGCATCATAGGAACTCGATGGGTCTTCAGGAACAAGCTCGATGATATTGGGGTTGTAGCAAGAAACAAGGCTAGGCTAGTGGCACAAGGCTACAAGCAAGAGGAAGGAATCGACTACGATGAGACCTTCGCATCGGTTGCCAGGATCGAGGCCATCAGACTTCTAATTGCCTATGCTGCTCACAAGGGATTCAAGCTTTATCAAATGGATGTGAAAACAACCTTCCTCAATTGACATCTCAAGGAAGAAGTATATGTGGCCCAACCCCCAGGATTCGAAGATGAGAAGCTACCCAACCATGTCTACTTCCTGGAGAGGGCACTCTACGGACTCAAACAAGCTCCCCGAGCTTGGTATGACAGGTTTGCTCAATTCCTCTTGTCCCATGGATACCTTCGAGGTTCTATAGACAAGACTTTGTTTTTAAAGAAAGAGTCTAAAGACATTTTGATTGTGCAAGTATATGTTGATGACATTGTTTTTGGAGCAACTAACGAAACTCTTGTAGAGAACTTTAAGGACCTCATGAGCAGTGAGTTTGAGATGAGTCTCATTGGGGAACTCGCGTTCTTCCTGGGACTTCAAATATCCCAAACCAAGGAGGGAACAAAGATTCATCAATAGAAATACATCAAGGAAATGCTCGTAAAGTATGGGATGGAACACTCCAAGCCCATCGACACCCCCATCTCACCAAATTCAAGGCTCAATGCGGATGAAACAGGTATTAGTGTGGACCAACGGAACTATCGAGGTATGATTGGGTCCCTTCTCTACTTAACAGCTAGTAGACCTGATATCATGTTCTCCGTATGTCTTTGTGCTCGTTTTCAAGCTAACCCTATGGAATCACACCTGAAAGAGATGAAGAGAATTTTCAGGTATCTCAAAGGGAACGATAACTTGTGCCTCTGGTATCCAAGGAACAGTTCACTTGAGCTCATTGCATACACATATGCGGACTTTGCAGGGCACCTGGTTGATAGAAAGAGCACATCTGGAATGGCCCAGTTCGTAGGGTCATGCTTAGTTTCATGGGGATCTAAAAAGCAAAACTCTGTGGCACTCTCCACAGCTGAAGCAGAATATGTGGCTGCCGCATCGTGTTGTTCCCAAGTTCTATGGCTTAAGTCACAACTCCAGGATTACGGTATGTCTTTTGGCCTAGTTTCCATCCTTTGTGATAATACTAGTGCCATAAACATTTCCAAAAATCTTGTGCATCATTCTAGAACTAAGCACATAGATATAAGGCATCACTTTCTACGTGACAATGTTGAAAGTGGGAACATCTCGATGGAACACTGTAGACAGACGTCCCTACCAGCGTTTTCGAATGCTTCTAGGGATGATAACTCTAAACTAAACAAGTCCCTGTTTTCCTTTCTCTCAATGCCTGACTAGTTTATCTAAGATTGCATGATAGGGAACTAGGATTTATTGCTTTCACTATGCCATGATTACTAGTCTAAAGATAAATATATACAAAGGAACTTTATTTCTTTTGGCCCAAAATGATCAACCAGAGTTCCCTTTATCCCTCTTTACAAGCCACCATGACGGTTGATCATATAACCTACCCTAAGCTAGGGACCAGACAAACGCTTCTCATGAGCCACAATATTTCCTTTATCGAGTCGAAAATTGTTTGGTTCCCTTTGAGTTCTCTAAGCCCCACAAAAGGATGAGTGTGAAGTTCCCTTAACCACTTCACTCTCCCTGACCTTGATAAGATCATGGGAACTGATACATACTAGCAAGGGGACGCTGACTCATCTACAAAGATGAACCGTCACTTGGGAAGCGGACTTTTGTGTCAGAGGCTCTGAAGTGTTAAGGGCCAAGTATTCAAATTTTGAAAAGGACTTCCCAAGAGATCGTGACGCGTGTCCAGAGGCGTGCTATGGAAGTTGAAACGATGCCCCACATTCATTGGGCAACGGTTATCGAGGTTTTCCACTTCCCTTTCTACCCTTCGCCTCTTCTCTCCTTAAAACCCTCATTTGCCATTTTTGGGATCTTATTCCATCTTCCATCTCTGCCATTCTTCTTCTCCACATCCCTTTCAATCTCTTTTTAAGAAACCTCCAAAATTCTACAAAAATGGCCCCTCAACACACCTTCGCCCAGATTAAAGAGTGGGTGCATGCCAACCCTCGAATCCTCTTCATCTCTCAATTGAAAGAGATTGAGAAAGAGCAAGACCCAATTATGAAGGATGTTCTTATCCAAGGGCTCTACAACCAAGTAAGCCCCTTCTTGCCACCTCCTCCTCCGGCCGACGACACTATGGCCTGGACTTCCTCCGCTACTTCCTCTGAATCCCTTCCTCCTCCGTCAACCACCAACACCTCCTCCGGAATTGTCATCGTTGACAGTTTCGGAGATGCTCGTCCCTCAATCAATGAGAAACCCCGTAAATCCAAACACCGCCATTCATCCAAACGACGCCACTCCTCCAAAGACCCCTCAAAACCCAAAAAATCCAAACATTCCAACGATCCCTCCAAATCCAAAAAACGCAAACATGCCGAGGTCTCCGAATTCTCGGAGCCCAGGAAAAAGCCCCACTTCAAATTTGAGGAATACTTGAACTGCTCCAAGAAGAGTTCCTGTATGACCAAACCTCCTTACGCTTTCCCCTCCGACGATGGGACCTCCCAATCCCAAAGTCTACTCCCTTCTTCTTCCTCTCTCCCTCTTCCCATAACTGAGGGACCTCCCAAACCTCCTCCCACAAAACAACCCACTCCTCCACCACCTCCTTCTGCTCCCACCCCAAAGGGAACTCCACCTTCTTCACTTCCTTCCGTTCCCACAACAACGGGAATTCCAACTCCACCTCCACATCACCAAACTCCTTCTCCTCCTTCCTCACCAAAACACACATCCATCTCTCCCATTCCTACCTCGGGGATCTCTACTCCCCAGGTTACCAAACCCATTCCTCCTCCTCCTTCTACCCAACTCTCTACTCCCATTTTTTCTTCTCTTCCTTCTTCCACCACATCCCCCACCACCACAAAACTCCCCTCTCTCTCACCATCCAAAAGTGTCGTCGCCCTTACCTCGGACGACGATGATCTCCCTCTATCCGTGGTCATCGGAAAAATGACCAAGGACCCTCCTCCTATTATCATGGGCACTGTAAAGGAGGAGGCCCAGCTCAAGGTAATAGAAGAAGAGCTCAACAAGGACCCCTCTGAACACACAACTGACCAAGGGACCAAGTCCCCAGAGAAGGTGGCTCCTGAAGAGCCCACGGAGACAAGGGACCCCGCACCAGCTGGTGGTGCTGAGGTAACAACAAGTCATCCCGAAGATGACGCGGAGGGCTCAAGCTCGAGCTCCTCCGAGGAAGAAGGGATCTCCCATGATGAGGTCGAAGAAGAAGAAGAGGCTCCAGCTGCTAAGGAGCGAGCACGGATCCCAACACCTGGACACCAAATGGTGGTGTCCATGAGTTCCCAACAGCCAAGGGACCGCGTGCTCATGATTGAAGCGGCTGCATCCCCTCAGCAGAAAGGACCTCGTACGGTCTCTAGGGGGAACACGTCCAAGAGCACTACAAAGAAGGGGAAGGGGACTTCTTCAACAAAGCACCCTGTGGATGAACGCAGGAAGCTCCTTCCTCCACTTATCGTTTCCGAAGACGTGCTCAACGACAATGGCCTAGGGGAACTATGGGACCTGATCAAGGCCCAGGGCTGGGAGAATCTCTACAAAGAAACCGTGAGTGTAGATCCCTCACAAGTGCGTCAATTTTACAACAACTTCACCATCTCAAATGACTGCACTCAGGGAACTCTCTCACACGAAGGCGACGAGTTCATATTTACTACTTCAACAATTCGCCTTCAGCTCCAGGTCCTAGTTCAGGGACTTAACGAGTTGCCCAACAAGCTCTAGGGCGACTTTAATAGTGCCGAGGTGTGCAACACCATCTTTGAGGGTCGAGTTCCCTCTAAAGTGCTCTCGACGCACCATCTGTCCCTGGTCACCAAGCTCGCTCAGCAATACATCATCAATGTGGTGATCCCTCGCCAGGAGAAGCGTTTGGTCGTCAATATCCCTGATGCCATTATCCTCTATCACTTCCTCCTCAAAAAGCCCATCAACCTTCCCCGTATCATCCTTGGGCACATGGAGAAGTGCATGGCTTCCAAGTCCCATTCCCTTCCCTACTCTGGGCTGATAAAGAAGCTCCTACAAAAAGAGGGTCTCTACGACGCCTCTAAGGACGAAATAGAGCTTGGAAGGGAACTGGAAATTTTAGTTGTCTAGAAGATGAGGCACTCTGAGCCTGTAGAGGAAGCGGCTCAACTGGAGTCTGGTGAACAAGAGGGGAACTCTCAAGTGTTGCTCCGTATCGCCAACACCCTCGACCAGATTGCCAGAGACCAAGCAGCGTTGGCCAGAGGACAAGAAAAGCTTACACCAGTCCTGACGCGCCTCTGTGATGCACTGTTCCCTCAAGCCCCATGATCTCTCCCTTCTTTTTCCCTTAATCCAAAAATGACCACAAAAATTGTACTTGAGTTCCCATTGTAAATATTTTCTTAAGTAATGCATTGGTCCTTAATTTGATTGCATGTTCCCTTCTTCCCTATTATTGCTTTGCTTGTTTTCGATGATGTCAAAAGGGGGAGAGACAAAAAATGCGAGATGAGTTAAAAGTTTAAGTTATCACAGAACACGCATAAGCTAAGGGGGAACAATTGCATAAAAAGCTAAGTAAGAACTAAGTGTCTCACCAGAAGTGGTTCCCTAAATCTAATTGTTTCACTAAAAGTGATTTCCCAAAATTTGACTTAGGAACTCATCAGCATATCATTCATTGAAATACTTGCATATTTTGTGATGGGTTTGTCATCATCAAAAAGGGGGAAATTGTTGGGACGTTGTTGGGACCTCTGGTTCCAAACAACGGATCAACGATGTCATTATCCGAGTTTTGATAATGACAAACACCATAGGGAACTAAGGTGGTTTGTTCAAGTATTTCTAAGGAACACAGGTACATCCAATAACTCCAATGGATGACCAAAAGCCACAGAAGTCAACAATGCAGAGTTTCCATCAAGGGAACTCTGAAGAGGAAAGTTCCCATGAAGTGGGAACTCCCAGAAATGATCAAGAGAACACAAGCTCACAACGATGAAGAGTTTCCATCAAGGGAACTCTGAACAAGACAGTTCCCATGACATGGGAACTCACATGTGAGGACAACGACCGTTCAGCGCAGATCGCGGGATTCTGTCTCGGACAGCCCGAAGGAACAATCTGAGGATCAGACTGTCACGCTTCATCCAACGGTCCGATTGATCCAAGAAGTTGACCTAGTTCAAACCAAAGTCACTTGTGAAGAAAGTACAACTTGGGCATCAAGCAAAGGGCATTTTAGACACAAACGAAAGATGCAACTGTCGAAGCTCACCTGGACTTTAAAGCCAAATGAATACTACTCGGATTGAGTACTTCTCCCAGAACTCACAAACACCCACACATGAGAAAAGAAAGAAAAGGAAGAGAAGTCCTCGCCGGCGAATGTGTGATCTCGACGACGGTGAAGCCGAAGTTCCCAAGGACAAGGGAACTGAGAAGTCGGTGTAAGGTTTGAGTTATTTGTATTTTGCTGTTGTGAGCGTAGGAACTCAGTTGAGAGGATTTACTAGTGTTGCTAGAGTTAGGAAGAACTCGTAGGAACAGAGAAGTGTGAATCCGGCTGTTGTAACTAAGGAACAAAGCAATCAATATAAATAAGTCATTCAAAATCCTCCAACCGGAGGTAGAGGTTTACCCATACAACTAGTTGGTTGTAGTGGGGTTCCTCTATAAAGGAACTGTGTTTTTACTGTTTTTCATACTTGCGAACTGTTTACTTCCGCTGCCTTGGGAACAACTTAATTGCCAGTTCCCAAGCTCTTTGCTAACGGTTTACGATCCAACACAAGTGCTACAAGAGGGATTACTTGTAAGCCTTCTTCGAACTCTCTGGGAATTTGACAAACTACAGTCATGGGCAAGCATCCAGATAAACATCTTAACCCTTTCCGGCGCTTCAATTTTCCAAATCTTTTTCCAGGTTGCAACATTATTCAACCCTGAGCTTTGCCGCAGAAGAGTAATAGCGGAACCAACAGAAAATTCCCCATGTCTTGTTCCCTTCCAATAAAAATTATCACTAACCTCCTCTTCGACCAACTGTATTTCATCAATCTTGTTAAGAGCTTGCTTCGGCAATAGCGTTACAAATTCATCCCATTTCCAGCCTCCATCCTACCAATATTCAACGACAGTTCTTCCTAAATCTTCTTCCTGAATGGCCGCAGTAGCCATATCTTCAAGGGGAATATCAGTAGCCCAAAGATGAGACCAGAAAAGTGTATTTCGTCCATATCCTACCGCCGTACGCAATCCTTGGCCAAGCAGCCCTTTGGCTTTAACCACTCCCTTCCAAAGATTAGAAGCACCCGGTTGATTAGCAAACATGTCTTGATCACATCGATCGTGGCAATATTTCCCTCGAACGACCCTTGACCATAGGATTCGGGTGCCTTAAGCATACGCCAACCCATTTTGTTAGGTCTTGTCATTTTATAGGAGTAATAATTACTTTTAACAATTTTCTAGGAGATGGTTAAGAATACACATTTTTCTAAATGTAGGGGCAATTTAGATAAAAATACATTTTTTAATACTTGTGCATTGAGTTAAAAAGACATTTTTGAAGAAATGGAGGAAGTATATAACTATAGACTAGTTATACTCGTCGTGCCATGCACAACAACGACTCAGATTAGGTATGAGCATATTTTTTTTAATATAATGATACATAAAAGATTAAAAATTTATACTCACATAAGATAATTTTTTATTTTTAGAATCAAATAAAATTTGAATTTTTAAAATTTTTATAAATAAATAGATAGAAAATTTATTTAAAAAAGATAAAGTAATGTAAATAAAATTTGACATTTTAAAAATAAAGTTGGCCCAAAGTCATTACGGTAGCTCAAAAAGATACAACTTTAATATATAGTTATAAACATATTTTTTAACCAAAATTTACTTTGTAAAAAATATTTTACATCATAAATGAATGAAAAGATATAGATAATATAATTATTATCATCTTGTAATTTTTTTATCATAATTTTATTTAAGAAAACTTTTATAGAAATAGATATATAGATAAAGATAATGTAATTTATTTTTTAAAATAAATTTTGAATTCTTAAATTTCGTATGAATAATATATAGAAAATAAATTTAATTAAAAAAGATATAGTAATATAAATAAAATTTGACTTTTTAAAACATAAAGTAGGGTCAAATTCAATATGGTGGTTAAGAAGATACGGAGTACTAACTTTAGTGTATAGTTATAGATCCGATAATTAATTGTAGTATATATTGTTCAAGAATATGTTAAAAAGATATTGTCTTACATAAGAAGATTTTTAAAAAATCTAATTATATAAAAAAAATAATTTTTTAATATAAGGCGGGCCCAAAAGCAAAATAATAGATAATAAAAATTTAATAAGAAAAAGTGAAATAATATTTACATGTATCTAAAATAATATTGAAAATATTGAAAAATCTTATCATAAACATTCTCTAAGATAGTTGATCAAAAGATAAATATTAGGAAAAAATAAAAATACAAAAAAAAATAGATAATCAGTTAGACAAGTTGAAATAATATAAATATAAATTAATTTTTTTAAATATGATATGGGGCCAGAATCAATGTGGTGGCTCGAAAACGGTCGGCTTTTTATAATATATCAATTGATTCAATTTTCAAAAATAAATCACTTAAGAGTTGGGGACGGTTGGAGCTCTTTTTTATTTGAAGATAAATTTTTCTAGAACAGAATAAGATCATGTTTGGCAATATTCAGTATCCACGGTAGGAAACAGAGTCTAATGCATCAGCTTGGTCCTAGTGCTAATTTGTTGAAATTGGAAACCGACTTGTAGTCTGAGATGGCCTTGTGCATAAATGCAAAGTGTTGGGACGGTGTTGAGAACTTATGTTCCACAATATCGAAACAACGAAATATTCTCCAATTTTGATAATGACAAAGACCATATGAGAACTAACATTTTATGATCAAGTATTTCAAGGGAACTCCAGATTGAACAAGACATTCCTTAAAGGAACTCCAGAGGATATAAGCAGATAACGATCCTTGAATAAAAGAAAGTAGTTCCTATCAAAGGAACACAGAAGAGAGAGATTCCCATTACATGGGAACTCACATGTGAAGACAAACAGTGCAGCGCAAATCGCGGGATTTTTTTCAGACATAGCAGAGGCACAGTATGCGGTACAAACTGAGTCGAATGATCCAACGGTCCGATTAACCTCCAAAGTTGACCAATTTCAAATGAAATCGCATGTGAAGAAAGGACATCCTTGGCTAGCAAGACAAGGGAATTTTAGACATCGATTGTAAATGAAGAATTCAGCCCAAGCCTAAAGAGTATATAAGCCAATGAATAGTGCACTGAAAATGTACTTCTCCTAAAACTTACAAAAGCATCAAGCGAAACCAAGAAAGAAGAATAGAGCAATCAAGAGAAGTCCTTGGCAACGAGGGCCCGATCTCGGTGACAAGGTTCCCAGGATCAAGAGAATTGTGATATTCAAGTCCAGGTATAAGGTTCGGTTTATTTGTCTTTAGTTAAGTTGTTTGCTTGGTAACCAAGTTGAGAAGACTCGTTAGTATTGCTAGAGTTTGGTAACTGCTAGGAACAGAGAGGTGTGTGTCTTGCCTTTTTGTAACTAAGGAACAATTAATAAAGCAAGTAGATCATTCAAAATCCTCCAAGCGAAGGTAGAAATATATCCATACAACTAGTTGGTTGTAGTGGGGTTCCTTTATAAAGGAACTATGCTCTTATTTGTTTTGTTACTTGCGTTTGTACTACTTTTGCTGCTGCCTTGAGAATAGTCCAAAGTTTGTTCCCAACCTCTTTATTAACACATCACGATCCAACAAAAAGAGATTCTTTGACTTAAGAAGTCTCATGTACAATGGCTTAAAGAAGAGGATCAAAACACTAAATTTTTTTGTATATCCACAATTATTAGAAGATGTAGGCTCCGTTTGGCACTAGCTTTTTATAAGCTGAATTCCGCTCGATGGAGCTTAATTTCTCAAAAACCTACACCCTTATGGGTAGGAGGGTGTAGAAAATGAGAGCTTTTCATCTAGAAAAAACTCCATGATAGCCGAACGCACAAGTAATAGAGGAGAGATGCTACTTGATGAGGACAATAATTGGATAATGGATATGGCTCTTGAACGTCTCGTTGTGGGCTTCTTTTGAAACCTTTATTCACCGTCGGCTTCTGATTCTATATGTTCCAACTTACCTAGTGTTGGTTTTCCTAGGCATGTCGTCATTCCATGAGCAAGTTAAGGATGGGATGTTTTCACCTCTTATAGAGAAGATTATTATAAAACTCCAAAGCTGGAAAAGTCGTTCTTTTAAGTATGGTGGGACGAGTAACTCTTGCAAAGACAGTTATCTAGAATCCAACTTACCTACTGTTGGTTTTCCTAGGCATGTCGTCATTCCATGAGCAAGTTAAGGATGGGATGTTTTCACCTCTTCTAGAGAAGATTACTATAGAACTCCAAAGCTGGCAAAGTCGTTCTTTTAAGTATGGTGGGACGAGTAACTCTCGCAAAGACGGTTATCTCTTCTATTCCAATTTGCACTATGGCGATTGTGATTCTTCCTAAGAGTGTCTCTGCCAAAATTGATTAGCTAATGCATGCTTTTATTTGGAGTAAGGCAAAAAGTAGGAGACAAATTCATCTAGTGAGATAGGATGAGATTTGCAAGCTTAAGAGTAGTGGAGGGCTTGGATTTCGAACAATGAAAGAGTTGAACTTGGCACTAAAACAAATAAGCATTGGCTGGACGTTGCCAAAGCAAAATATGTCCTTTAGTCACTTTGTGAGAGAGCAAACCCCTCTTATATTTGGAGGAGTCTCAAAATTGGCACTAGTAAGGTGATTGTACCAAGCTCTCGTTGGTATGTTCAAGATGGATGGTCAACTAGGTTTTGGGTTGATCATTAGCATGGTGAGAAAGTTTTGTCAGAGAAGGCGACTATGCAGCATTCAGGGGCCATTTCTGACATGGTGGTGCTTGATATCTAAGTTGTTGGCTTGGGTTGGAAGTAGGATATGCCTCATTCGTTGCTTCCTAACACTACTCGAATGTTCTTAATTGGATGGGGTCGACTTGTGGTAATTATACAATCGTTTTGCCTACAAAATGATCTGCAAAGATAGAGTTGGTAATTGTGTGGATTGCGTTATTTATAATTCAATTTGGAGACTTGGTGCGTTGGAGAGGGTGCGTAATTTTATTTGGATGTCCTCAAAGGTGCTATCCTTACTAATCAAGCGGGTTAGGCATTACTTCTCCACAAATGTCCTTTGCTCGAGATGTTCTATCGAGGAGTCGTTGATTGACCTTTTGTGTGATTGTAATATTACAAATGTTTTTGGGAGAATCTTCACCCTCCTTTTTCCAAAGAAGTCTTCTTTGAGTCTGATTTTACCTTTTGGATTCAAAGTAATATTTATTGATGTAGTATTGATGACATAGTGGCTATGTAGGCTAGTATTTTTGCTATATCTTTGTGGTGGAAGTGGCGTAATGCTTTTGTTTTAGAATGAAGACTTTTGAAGACGATTGTGTTGAGTTTGTTCAAAGATAGTTGGCGAAGTACACATCACGGGATGAGATGAGCATGGATAACAGTACAACTCGAGAGGAGGTTAAGAGATATATTGTATGGGAGAGGCCATGGGAGATGTGGTTGAAGTTGAATATTAAGAGCAACCCCAAGAGCTTCCCTATATGTATTGGTATTTGTGTTTTTAGAGAATATTAGACTTTTTTTAGTCCAACAAATTCTCTATCTCATTCTTCAAAATGGGGGTGGAGGAGAGAAAATGAAATGCTTTCCCTAAATTTAGGAAATTCTCCAAATACATTTGGGTAATGAATTAAATATGGGTATTATACACGTAAGCATGTAATTGGCCATATAAATTTTTTTAGTAGTTTAAAAAATATTATATATATAAATAAACAATAAATGCTAGGTTCTTCAAAATAAGAAAACTGTTGGAGTTGACATTTGGTTCCCCATTTTGAAGAAAATTTTAGAGAAACCGTTGGGCATGCTCTAATGAGTCAGTTAGAGATGAAGGGCTACTGGAGTCATTCGATATAGTGATGGGCATTAGCAGTTGGGTTTCATCCATATAACTAATGGGAGTTGCACGATTACTATGGATTTGTTGTGGGCAGTCCTACATGGACTTCATGCACGAGTTATTGGAGTGTGTGCTTGGAAGTTGATTCACAGTTGGTGGTTTAGTTTCTAAGTAGATATATAGATCAATATCATTCCCTTTCTAGCCTGGTCATGCATTGCAAAGGCTTTCTTAAAAGAAATTAGGTAGTCTAGTTCCGACATATTAATTGAAAGGCTGATGGAGTTGGTGATTTCTTAGCTTCTTTTTGTTTTTCCGTTGACATATGTTTTCATGTATTGAGTCATATATGTTTTTATGTATTGCTTTAGTGTTGTTTCTTTGTTGTCAAAGATGTTAAGAGACTACGCTATCCCCATTTAATCTCTACTTAGCCAATTTTTCTCTTGTCAATAAAAAACATTCCTAGAGGGAGTGGAGAATGTAGCATCTCCTTACAAAAAACCAAAAACAATAGTTGCAATTTTATGCTTGCGCTTAATGTACTTAAAAAAGCTGAATTTTCATTACATGTTGCAGTTTTTAAATAGTGAGTACAAGTGTAATCTAACATATTAATATATCGGGCTTTAAAACACTGAAATCAAATGTCGAGTGAATACATGCGCAAAACCATATGTTTTCAACACTATTGTAGATGATGATGGAGGCGCCATTGGCTTCAATGCAAGGAGGCACCGTTCGCTTCAATATAGAAGGTTTTATATGTATTTTATGATGCCAATCTTTTGATATTTAACTTCGTATATATGCTATCATAATAATGCCTAGATAATTCAAACATTGCTACCAGGCTAGTTTTGACAATCTGAAATGTGAAAAATTAAAGGGTATCCCAAGTTAGATCGTGTGATGTGGATATTGACACTCAGAAGCAGGCAGAACAATATATACGAGCTTGAGCACTAGTGACATTGCAATCAAAGTATCAATTTTGATCAAAAGAAAGAATTGAGTATTAGATAGTACACAGGAAACAAAGTTGTTACTTCTCAGGTCAAGTATTTATGAAGTACGTTGTCAGTTGAATATGATTGTCAGTAGTGTACAATCAACTGTCCAGTAAATTGGAGCGTCTAAAACAGTTGCATATAGTTTGTGGGACACTTACCTAGCGGATTCCACCCATGAAAGTCCTTGGATCAGGACAGTTGCCACTGAACTGAGCTTGTGAGAAGTCAAATCCAGGGTTCTGCATAAGAGTTGTGTGCATTGTCAGCGGATTGTTCTCAGATTTCACATGAGATTACTAATAACCACCACTTATAGGCTACTATACAGTACTCATGATAGTACCAGATGCTCATGCTTTCCACAACCGCAAGCAGCATGAAGATTGGGCTGATATATAGATCATATAGAATGCCCAATAGAGATAATATGCATGTATCAAATATGACAAGATGAAACTAATGTGCACTCAACAGCTACATCTCGCTAATGATAGATAAATCCTTTTATAGATACAATTGGACCCCACAATGGACAGAAACCACAACCACCACTAGAAAGAAACAATTCAAACAATTTTCTTTCAATGGTTTGTAAGGGAGGGGTGAATAGGAGAGTATCAAGAATCTACATTAACTTGCATTCATACTTTCTTTCTTTATTCCAGATGGAGGATTTTCATTCCTAGGTCATGAGAAATGCATTTTTTTTGGAGAGTGGTAAACTTGATTGAAGAAGAGGAGAGATTACACAAAATCTTAGCAGAGAACTACAGAAAAAGAAAAATACACAAGATGCTAAACACCACCAATTATCCTGCAAGGTTCCTACTAAGACAAATCGCAAGCACATAATGTTCTATAGGAGCTTATCATGCACCAAAAGGTCCAAAACGTTGGGTCACACTTTTTTGCATCATCATGGTTCTCATCAGATAGCCACTTAGCAAAGAAGAGTGAGGGGTTGCGTATATATCTACCCTGAAAGTCTCCAACCCAAACAGAGAACAGAACAAACACCACAACACAAAGACAACAGAACACAAGCAAGATCACAACCTGAGATGCCTCCTCATAGCCTCGCCTCTTCTTCCTGTAATCTTCAACTTTATTGTAAGTCTAAGCTTACATTCATCCATAATGTTCTTAGCACATAAAGCAATATCAGGATTAGCATTTTCGAATATCACTTCATTCCTCATCCACCAAGTGAAGTATATAATACCCAGACAAGCTAACAGCCTAGCTTGAAAAATGTTGTTTTTCCTCCTATAACAACTAAGAAACCAATCCAACCATTCACTAATAGTTGAGAATCTTATAGAAACCCCCATCCAGTTCCAATTTCTCAGCCACATCTATCACAAATCGGCCACTGAACCAAAGGTGTCTCTTATCCTCAATATCAGTACCACAGAGAACACAACATTTTTCAAGGCCGTGAGATTCGTTGGGTAAGAACAATATTGACTATATTTCACTGCTGAAACACCAAGACCTAATCAAAACTTCATATTAGTCCTGATTATGATAACAAGGCATACAGTTTTCTGTGCATTAATTCTCAAAGTTTACAAGAAAGTTCATAGATGACATTTAAACCAGTGTTAGCATCAATGATATGAACTTGCACTTGATTTGATCAGCAGAACTAGTATAACCCAACACATTCAAAACACAGGTTGATGATAAATTGTAGAAGAAAAGATATAAGATCATAGTAGTGACCTCTTCCTGAAACCTCTGAAGCATCAGGCGCTTTTGCTCAAGATCAGCAGAATAAGGATCCAGCTGACCCTGACCTACAATCGGAGATGCCCACGCCTGACCTTTATCCCTCTTTTGCAGAGTTATGTGCATTACATCATCCTCTGCCAAACATATATTTTAAACTCAGCACATTACATTATCGATATTACTGAACCATTCTGAAAAAATGACTTCTCAAGCTGCTAAATTTATGAAAACGAGACTCAGCCAGTGCAAATTACAAGCTGTCTATAATGTAAGACTTCATGGATAATTTACAGAATCAGCTTCACTTTCTCTAAATAAACTGTTAATTTTATAGCATCTCTAGAAACTCAAACTGAAGCAAACATTAAAATCAATATGCAACTGATAAGTAAATATAAAAAATACACGACAGGAAGCTACCTAGGGTCCAAAAAGATGAATCGGTTTTCACAGGATGTAGGAGCTCATGCTGAAAATGAACAATCAAATAGTGAATAGCCCAACCAAGGATTTAGGACGAATTAATTCATCATAAGTTCAAATGAATTTCCAAAAAACTGACATTTAGATACGGAGGATTGCCTTTGATCCCAACTTCGACATGCTTGGACTGAATTTTGCAGTGGAATTGCTTTTTGGGTACATTAGGAGGTAGATTGATGTATAGATTCACCTCTTCCAGCGTTTGATCCCATTCGAACACCTTTTGACCTAATGGAATCGCGAATTTTCTCAAAAATCACACATCAATTCAATCCCGCGAGGACAAACAAAACTAAAAGGGAAAGAGCTGGAAAGAAGGATCATACCGTTATGGAGGAAGCTGTGGCGTTTAGCAGGATCCAATTTCTCGGCCATTTTTCTAGGGTTCTTCGGGGCTGAGTTTTGCAATAAGAGGAATCGGAATCGGAATTCAGAAGTAAACTAGTAGTATTTGTTTTGTTCACGAAGGCCGAAGACGATCTTTTCCGGAAGATTCTAACGCTTCGTGGAAAACATTTTCTCGCTTTCAAGTTTCAGCCAACGTTAACAAAGGGCTTGTTTGTTTCTACAGAAAATAGGTATAAGAATGTGTCAAACCTATCTACTAGGGATGGGAATAAGTAATTTCCATACTACTAAATTACACTTGAGTTCATATCTAACTTGAATTCATGCCCAACTTAAATTTAGGGTATGAATGATACCTATTCCAACTCCATTTCCGATTTCAACCCGATTCCCGTCATAGAAACAAACGGGTCCTAAACACTGATCGTTAAAAAAAAGGAACGTTCACTTTGCCGAGGAATTGTTTTTTTTTTTTTTGATACGAAAGGAATTAGGGGGAAGTCATCTTCAAGATGTCTTCCGCTCTAGTGCATCCTGACGGATGAGATCGTTGAGCTCTGAATTCTCTTTGAGGGAGACGTCACCTTGTCAAAATGCTGATTTTGCCAGATAATCCGCCACTCTCGGTTGATCTCCCTGAACACATGTGAAATGCTCCACTCTTTGATCTGAAAAAGATGGACGCGGATATCTGAGATCAAAATCTCAACCTCCCACGGGTAGATGCCTTTGCCACTAATAGCGTTCATCAGGCACAGATTGTCGTCTTCGATCTCAAGCGACCTACAACCTCTTCTTATGGCTTCCTGGATGCCATATCTGAGGGCCAAAGCTTCGGATACAATGACCGAGTTTGAACCAATAGTGCCACAACTGTGATGTATGACCTCAACTTTAAGGTTCTTGAGAATGTATCAGAAGGTGGAATGTCCTTGATTGTTTTTCGCTCCATCAAAGCTTAATCTGATCCAGTTTTCTTTGGGATTTTTTCCAACTTATGTCTTTGTTTTTCCGTCTGGGCTTTCTCCGCTCATTGTAAGCACATTTTTTGTCACTCGTGAAGATATCTGAATTCGTTCGTCCGGAATTGCTTATTTAACCCACGATCTATCAATTTAGCCACGGTGGAATTATTTTAAGTAGAGTTTGAAAATCTTAACTATTAAGTAATGAATAAAGGTTTCATATTTGTTTCTTTCCTACCAAATCTTTTTCTTTTTATATGTTTTAAAAAATTTATTATAATCACAAACGACGGTTTTCATAGAGTTTTTTAGAGAGAAGGTACTTTCTCTCTAAAAACTCTTAACATACAAGATCAAGAAATGAGAAAAGAGGCTCAAGAACTCTATAGAAATCCTCTTCTCCTTTTCCAAATTACATAGGTTGTGGAAGCCTCAATTTGGTTTTGAGTCCTCTATCTTCATCGGTTAAGAAAATCGAAGATGGTCTTTGCCTCTGAGAAAGCAACTGCCCTTCCGGATGAGAAAATCACCGCCCCACGGCTGAGAAAGCCTTCGCCCCTCCGTTGCGAAAGCCGAAATTTTATGAGCTTTTAATTTCAATATATAAAACTTGTTGTTCATGTCATTATACATGTCTTTTCATAGCTCTAAGTCTTGTTTTTGTAAAAACTTGTTTGTCCTCGAATCTCTATTCTTCGAAAATCGGATTGATCTAGTTTTTAATAAACCTAAATTGCAAGTTGGTAGACTTTGTTGCTTAATTTACTTATGGAATTCCTACTGAGACCTGGTGTTGAAATTTTGATATTTCCGTCATAAATTTCGAGGTCTGGTGTTGTAATTCTCGTGAGAAATCTTGTGATTTTTCTTTAAGTTAAGAATATTGAGTTTTTATGACAGATCTTTGCCAGAACTAGGTCTTTCCGCCTCGATTTCGATTGTATCGGCTTGGGTCCCTGTGTTTGTCGGCCGACGGAATGACGTGGTTGCATTCTTCAGTCCAGCGTTCTCCCTCTCTTTTTCCTCTGCCTATGTATAGTGTTTTGATCTTTGTATAGTGTTTTGATCGAGAAAACACTATACAAAAGATACATGAGATGAATTATCTACCTGGCTTGGTTTTATTCACAAGTTCTTCTTTTGTGTTTTTTGCTCAGACTTTGTGGGCCTTCTTTTGTGGTCTTTCTCCTTTTGTGGACTTTGGCCTTGCACCTTTTTTTGTGTTTGGGCTTGGGCTCCTCTTAGCCTTTTAGTCCTTTGGTTTGTTGTTTTTTGGTGGTTGTGTTGACATGCTAAATGTAATATTCAGAAATATTTTGATATTTTGATCCTATTTCTATTTTCCTTGAATTTCATGTTGGAATTACATAACTTTGAAGTAATCTCGAATAATTAATAATTTTAAATTTTTAATTGAAATTAATTATATTTTAAAAAGTTTTTAACTAAAAATTAATTAATAATTATTTTAGGCTAAAATTTGTAGTAAAGGAGATTTGATAGTGAAAAATAAAATTTTGAAAAATGTTTGTCGACTTTTACAAGATTGTCGACTTCATTTGTAATAAGTATGTGTGTTTAAACAACTCCTTGCTCATTAAGGAATTCAAGATTAAAAAAAATATAGAGGTTTCGAGAGTGAGAGAGAAAGAAAAGAAGAATTTGGTTTGGCTATTTTGATCTCATTTTTGTAGAAAATTTTCTGTATCGGGTGTTAGTCTCGAAGTACAAGCGTGGTTTGGTAATTTTTAATTAGTTAATGGTTTTGTGGATTTTATTGATTTTTCCAGATCTAGATCTACGGTTGCTTTTGATTTAAAAATCAATCGATTTGTAGTTCTCAAAAAGATGTTTTCGATATTGGATTTATAATCGGAGTAATTTTAGGGTTTTGTTTTTGTAATGATTTTTGGAGATCTTCGATCAAGTTTTACAAAGAGGTTTGAACTAGAAAAATGTTCTTTTATATATATATATAGCATATTCTTGTCAAGTTTTAAAGGATTTGGATTTATACAAAAGAAGTTATAAGACATGTTGGCTTTTCGTTGTTTTTAGGGTTAGAGTTTGTAAGAGTTAAAAGGCTGTTTTTATTCATTGGGTTATACATATATATAGGAGCATGGGCCTTAGGAAGTGAACAGAGACGATGGGAAGAGACAAGCTATCTATCTTAGACAGGGTTCCTCATTGCGGGATAGTTAGTTGTTTCTTGGCTTTGGGATTTCGTCTTCGAGGTAAGTCACCTAGACTTACTTAGTTAGAAATTTTGATGTGTGTTGGATGTGCAGATATGATGTGTAGAGCTTTATTTTGGGATTCGTCCTCGTATCTTATTATACGACTATGTGTGACTAAAGTGATAGCTTAAATATATATTAGTAGATGATTAATATTTCGTATTTTTTTCGATTTATGAAACTTTTTTGGCATCTACCGGTACAACGATGTCTATGGGATGATCGGGAAGGAGAGAGACATCCCTGGCTTAGTTGTATGATAAGGAGAGCCCCTTCAAAATTATAATAAATGTTTTCGCAAGTGCTCTAGTAGAGGCTTGACCGGGGTAAGAAGGTGAATTGTTCTGGTGCTGGGTGGTTCGGAGTAACGGTGGAGGCCGCAGACCACTACACCCCGTTCCGGCAAGAGAATGTCCCGATTGCTATTTAAATTGATATGATCGATAAGAATTTTCGGCTGAAACAATGCCCCGATTACTATGTAAATTGATATCGGTAGATATGAATTATTGTGAATCGTGGTTGATTTGACATTGAAGTGAAAAGTTAAATTATGTGCTATTATTAATATGCATCATATGACTTTAAGTATTATTATATGCGTTTTATGATTATAAGTATGCGCTTGTCTGCTGTTGTGAATATACTTTATGTGAACTATTACATTACTATTCTTACTATGTAATTTAATAAATTGATTTTTCTGTTGCATAATGTGTTTACCATTTGGTGCATGTTATAATTGCTAGCTAACCCTTCGGGGACTTGTTTTTTTAGTTTAAGGTAAGCACAAGAATTCCATGATAGAACCTCGGCAAAATAATGGTACGAGTCGTTGAAGGCCGTGTCATTAGGATTGGGTTCAGTTGGGTAAAATGATGATTACTTATTTTGTACAATGCTTGTTTTTGTTAAGGAAAGGATATTATGATATCAATAAAGTGCTCACAAGTGGTGGTGTAGCTTATATCGATTGGGGAATTCATGCATGTTTTCCATACGCTGGTTTATAAATATAGGTTGGATGTTTTCTTTGTATTTTCTCGTCGTGCCCGAGTTGAAAGATCCGAGTGAACTCGTTGTCAAGTTAGCTCAGGTGGACCCATGTGTGGTCTACTACCGAGTAGTGCCCCAATGTAAAACCGGGGTGTTAAACTAACCTCCAGTTTGTCGTATGTACCTCACCGGGTTTGGGAACTGAGTTTGGTCTCAGATTTCTAGGCATGGTCGTGGTGCTTTAGCAGCTTTTGATAATTCTTCATTTAGTTGGAGACTCGTCAGCGGTCATTTTTGCATCCCTCTCGTCAAGGGTTGACCTCCAGTCCTACGATGCTTTGACTTCCTACGCATTTCTCTCCTGCTATCATTCTTGTTTCGTTTCCTTTCTTCGGTTGTTGTATCTTACCTTAATTGTGGTTTCTTGTTTTCGTTTCTTGCTTGCCGAGTTCTTGGCTGCTATCTCTTGATAGTCTCTCGGATTACCAGGTTTGTGTGGTACCCCGAATCTTTACCTACTCAAAAAAAAGAATTTATTATTTTTATGAGAGAGTTTACTAATCTATCTATAACGTTTTTAACACAACTCCACTGTATCAAGATCGGCAACCTATATAGGGTGTACAAGCTAAACCAGTTATACCAGCCGAATACACTCAGTTGTTACAATCGTCAAACCAATTGTGTCATTAGGATTGGGTTCAGTTGGGTAAAATGATGATTACTTATTTTGTACAATGTTTGTTTTTGTTAAGGAAAGGATATTATGATATCAATAAAGTGCTCACAAGTGGTGGTGTAGCTTATATTGATTGGGGAATTCATGCATGTTTTCCATGCATTGGTTTATAAATATAGGTTGGATGTTTTCTTTGTATTTTCTCGTCGTGTCCGAGTTGAAAGATCCGAGTGAACTCGTTGTCAGGTTAGCTCAGGTGGACCCATGTTTGGTCTACTACCGAGTAGTGTCCCAATGTAAAACCGGGGTGTTACAAATTGGTATCAGAGCGAGGTTGACAACAAGGGCACATGGAGCTGACCAACAAGTATACTCGAGGTCCAACTTAAAATAAAAACTGGCCAGTGATTTTAAAGGTTTCTAATGGGTAGTCATATTGCATCTACGTGGTTAAGTTGCTAACTTTAGTTAAAAGTAGATTCTAATTGTAAGAGTTTCGTTTGGAGATAGCTGTACAGACTAGAGTTAAAGTAGACAAAGATGTTAAAAGAGGAATCATGGTCAAGACCATGGTAGGAGTCAAGTTGAGGTTAAAAAAGGGACTCATGTTGTTGGATAACCATAGAACATTCCTTTCTAGAAGAGTAATATGTTGGTGGTATGTTTTCTCGTGAATAATTGGTATTGGTCTGATAGGTGATCAAGTAGATGAACCTCGTGTAAGAGGGTAAAAGAGTGGTTAACAAAGGAGGGGTAAGGTAATTCTAGAGCGAATTCTGCTTAAGCATTTAAGATTCAAGACAAAAGGTGGTCGTATTTGAGTTAAGAATGATGATTGAAGATGAATGATATTTGACTTGAGAAAACATGAGCATTGTTTTAGGAAATGAACTGAGAATGCAGAGTAGAGAACAGGAAGAGAAGTAGTTAAACTTCTTTGGAATTGATTATAGGAAGATTATGAGATAAGATTAGGTCAAAGGCTTAATAAGACTGAGCTATGCAATGATTGCATACATGGACAACATGATTGAGATAATGTGAGTGTCAAATTTGATGTCATATGCTACAAAGTCGTTTAAGGAAAGGTAGGAGAAAGGACTCAATATGTCTAGTATATGGAGTATTGAGACAACAACGATTGTTTGCAAAGTGATCCAAGAAGTATTTTAGGTAATCAGAAGTTAGATTGTTAACATGAGTTGTGTGTATCAATGTAAAGTGTAATGGTTAGTTGAGAAAAGTCCTTCATAAGTCATGAAGTGCAGGCGATTCCCAGATAGCTAAGTCAAGTGAACATTGGAGTATATCTTCATGAAGAAAGTTGCGGAGTAAGGACATATCGTTGGTATTGATTCAGTGATCTCAACGAGGAGTTGAGAAGGCCACTTGGGAGACTAAGATGAGACTAAGATAAAGTTATCCAAATTTGTAGCCGATTTTAGTTAAGACCTTAAAGAGTAGAAGTTAGAAGTGTGTGAGAACCTTATGGTTGGTAACTAATTGTATGGTTTGTTTGACTTGACTTTGTGTGCTTGACTTGTTTGATAGGTTCTTTTAGTGTACTAATGGTATAAATTACATGATGTTTGACTTAGTTGGTTACTGCATGTGGAGTACTAAGGGCATGATTGACGTGTTGTTGGGCTCGTGTGAAAGATTTTAAGTAGTGGTATGAGTTTGTTTTTCGTATATATATGGAAGTTTCGGGACAAAACTTTCTTTTAGGGGAGTGGAATGTAATATTCAGAAATATTATGATATTTTGATCCTATTTTTATTTTCCTTGAATTTCGTGCTGGGATTACATAACTTTGAAGTAATCTCGGATAAATAATAATTTTTTATTTTTCATTTTTAATTGAAATTAGTTATATTTTAAAAAAAAATTGAACTAAAATTTATTAATAATTATTTTATGGTAAAATTGGGTGAAATATGAAAGTTTGGAAAATGTTTGCCGACTTTTACAAGATTGCCGACTTCATTTATAATAAATATGTGGGTTTGAACAACTCCTTGCTCATTAAGGAATTCAAGATAAAAAAAATACAGAGGTTTCGAGAGTGAGAGAATAAGAAAAGAAGAATTTGGTTTGTATGTTTTGATCTCGTTTTTTAACAAATCTTTTCTATCGAGTTTTAATCTCGAAGTACAAGCATGGTTTGGTAATTTTTAATTAGTTAATGGTTTATTTTGATTTCATTTATTTTTCTAGATCTTGATCTACAATTTCTTTTGATTCAGAAATCAATCGATTTATAGTTCTCAAAAGGTGTTTTTGATATTAGATTTATATTCGGTACAAAGATTTCAGAATAATTTTAGGGTTTTGTTTTGTAATGATTTTTGGAGATCTTCGATCAAGTTTTACAAAGAATTTTGAACTAGAAAAATGTTCTTTTATATATATATAGTATATTCTTGTCAAGTTTTAAAGGATTTGGATTTATACAAAAGAAGTTATAAGACATGCTGGCTTTTCGTTGTTTTTAGGGTTAGAGTTTGTAAGATTTAAAAGGCTATTTTTATTCATTGGGTTATGCATACATATAGGAGCACGAGTCTTAGGAAGTGAACAGAGACGACGGGAAGAGACAGGCTATCTATCTTAGACAGAGTTCCGCATTACATGATAGTTAGTTGTTTCTTGGCTTAGAGATCTTCGATCAAGTTTCACAAAGAGGTTTGAACTAAAGTCATTATGCTGAGATAAAAAATATACAAATCATGTATAACATACAAGTAAGGGGTCGAACCCAAAGGAATCAGGGTTTCTGAACAATCAACAGATTACAAAAGGAAGGGTTTTTGGGATTTAAGAAAACAAACAGAATTAGGTATCAAGTCAATAAAAGGAAAGCAGAGTTCATTCAATCAATTCCACCTTTTTAATCATTCGATCATTGATTCATCCACTTTTCTATAATTCCTAGGTTAATTTTAATCCTTATAAAATATTTTCGCTTGTCCGCAGTCCAAACGAAATTATGATATGAACAAGGACGCTTAATTCAAATCATGCAAAGTATTAAGGATAAAAGAAAATCAATTCATGAAATCAAACAACGAGTCTCATGCATAAAATAACCATCAAATACTCTTTATCAATTCCAGTCCACGATCTTGGGAAAGAGTTGTTTCAAGGATAAATAAGATTGCACAGACAACAATCAAACCTAATCCAAACAGTAGATCTAAGTCAATCAAACAAGTTGATCAAGCTCATAAAATTAAACACAGATCATGGAATTAAAACAAGAGTTTTGATATTAACCAAAGGAATAGAAAAGTTACCAAAATCTTACGAATTCAATAAAAGGCTTCCTTGATCAAACAAACTCCAAGGAAGATTAGCTCTCCATAATAGCAGAAGTAAAAACTAGGTTAAAAGTAAAGTAGTCTCTCTAAAAGTATCTCCTCTCAAACTGAATACGAAAACTAGGCTTAAATACTAGAAACAATATTCGAAATTACCTAAAGATATAATAAAACATAAGATAAAATAAATAAAAGTCGGCGCGTGGAAAAGGCCACCCGCGAGCGCGTGTCGTCACCTGCGGCCG
The DNA here is from genome assembly GCA_964016875.1 of Fallopia convolvulus. Classification (NCBI taxonomy): domain Eukaryota; kingdom Viridiplantae; phylum Streptophyta; class Magnoliopsida; order Caryophyllales; family Polygonaceae; genus Fallopia; species Fallopia convolvulus. The sequence goes on along the minus strand of OZ024719.1, from coordinate 46,695,454 downwards.
CGGGTCTTCCTCGACTCAGCTCCTCGCGGATTCAGATCCACCGCGGTCTCGGATCTTAACCTGCGGGCGCGGTTCTTGCGAGCTCTCGCCGCTCTCGGAATCTCGATCTCCCGCGGTCTCGGCTCCATACCCGAGGGCGCAGGTCTTCTTCGTCGTAAGATCTTCAACTTTGTATTCCTTAGCAACCGTTGTAAAGCGGGTCTTCAGCTCGAACTCGGATCTCTGTCCTCAAATTCTTCATTCTGTAGGCTTTACTGATATTACAAATAAACACCCTAATCTAGACTAAAACACTTAAAAATCCTAAGAAAAATACATAATTACGCTGTACAAAATCCAACGTATCAAATTCCCCCATACTTAGATCTTGCTCGTCCTCGGGTAAGCTCCAACAAATTCTAACAATCAAAACAATAAAGATCCACAATAAGTAATAAGGGAATATGAAAAATAAAAACTCTCAACTCACAACCCGAACCCATGTAGAGAAAATAATGAGCAAAGACATGAAAGCTCAAACACACACCTCACCATAATACAAATAATATCAACGCTCAAGCTCTAAAAATTATAGAGCAACCTAGGATCTACCTGACATCTAAAATGTAATCCCCAAGCCCCAAAGTAGAATGAAATCCTAAACACTCTAATTTTACCACTTAATTCTACTTAGGCGCCCTTTCGGGTTTTCACCTAATCACTCATTTCATTTTTCTTTAGGTGTGCTCACATATACTCACCTCTCTCATAAACCTCTTTTACCCCAGCCTAATGCTGGTCCGGGTTACCTACTTATTACCTTAGCCGCCCTTTCGGGTTTTCAACTCATCCCATGATTTTATATGCCTTTTTTCTATTTTTATGGCTTTTCTTTAATTTTTAATAATTTTTTCTTTTATTTCAAAAAATTTCTCTATACAAAACATGGAACAAAAATCCCATAAAATAACAAAAAGTAAACTGAAATGCAACTATCTATGATAAGCGTAGCGAGTACTTCGTCCCCCATACTTAAATCCTTCATTGTCCTCAATGAAGTAAAGAAAAAAGAATTAAGCATAGAAGAGGAAAATCAGAAGACTCACATACGAAAGAAAATATGGAAAAACTCTTCAAAGGCATGGATGGCAGCTTGGAAATTTTCAGACGGTTCGGCGTCAGGAAAAACCGCGGGCACAATGGCCAGGCCGCGGGCGCGGGTGCTCTGATCGCGAAAAAAATTGGTTGATTCTGGGCATATAATGCATACACGGTTTGAAGCGACAACAAAAAACACGATCAATAACAGAGAACACGAACTCACGAACGAACTTTGAATCTCGCCTTAAGAATAAATGTAGTACGAGCCTTGAAGACGAAAATTCCCCCATACTTGAGGATAAACATGAGCGGACAGATTTCTACGAAAAGGATGGAGATATAAGAAGATGGAAAAGATAGAAGGATGGAAAATAGAAGGTAGAATCTCGGGGATTTCACCCGAAAACCTTTTATTTCGGGGGTTTCACCTGAAAACCTTATATAGATATTTTATTGTTTTTTTCGAAAAGAAAAAACTTAATTCTGTCAGGGACAAACCCGTGAGCACGGGTCCTAGACCGCGGTCGCGGGTCCAGCCGTGGCCTCGGTCCCAGCCTCGCCTTGCACTTTCTTCGAGATGGAAAATTGTACCTGCAAGTTAGCCCGACAAAACCAAAACGAAACTAAAACTAAAACTAACTGAAAAGAAAAGAAAAACTTACCTCGGGTTGCCTCCCGAGTAGCGCCTTTGTTTAACGTCGTTGGCCCGACGTCATTTTATAGCTCAAAACGGGTCCTCATCTAACTGCAACAGGACCTTTTTGCCCTCATGTGCCATGGATAATAAACCCTTGACAACATCAATCACAACGCTCGCCGTCTTCATGAGCGGACGACCCAACAGTAAAACCAGGTCATATCTCCCTTTACCTATCTCGAGGACATAAAAGTCTGTTGGAAAAATTAAATCGCCTACCTGCACTAAAACATCTTCCACAAATCCTTTCGGACGCACATTAGAGTGATCAGCCAATTCAATAGTAATATTTGAATCCTATAATGGCCCTAGACCTAATCTCTCATATATGCTCAGTGGCATGACATTTATAGATGCTCCTAAGTCAAGCATAGAATGCTCAACTTTTGTCTCACCAATGGTTACGGGAACAGTAAACCTCCCGTGATCTCCATATTTCTTAGGCAATTGCCTTTAAAGCATGGAAGATACATTTTCTACTTTCTCAACAAGATTGATTTTCTTAACCTTCCCCTTCTCTTGTTGTTTCCTCTTAATAGTACATAATTCTTCAAGAAATTTAGCAAACCGAGGAATACTCTGAACATGTTTAAGTAAAGGAACATTTACCTCACATTTTGAGAAGGTTTTGAAAATTTCTTTGTCGTTGGCTGGCCTCCTAGTATCTTTTGAGTGCCTCGGGAAATGGTGGAACCGTGGAACGGGCTTTTGTGAATCCATGGGAGGAAACGAAGGCCGAATGTAATTGTCAGATTCTGTCGGAGAAGGGACCCGCAACCGCGGGAGGGGACCCGCGGGCGCGACTTCACCGCGGGCGCGTTTTTGGTACGCGGTCGCGGGTTCAGGCTGACGCTCAACTTCAAGCTCGTTTTCTGTACCACGATCGGGGCTGTCCTCTTGCGGGCGGGGTTGGTTTCCGCTGGCTGGGACATCAATATTCAGTTCCTTCCCGCTTCTTAATGTGATGGCACTCACATTCTCTCTCGGGTTAATAGTCTGAGATGGAAGTTTCCCCGAGTCTCTGGCTTCTAAGCGACCAAGAATTGTTGCAATCTGACTTAATTGATTTTCAAGGTTTTTCACTGCAGCCTTGGTCTCTTGATTCTCCTTAATGAGTTGATTGATAATAGCAAGATTTTCAGGAGGAACTTGGGGCCTTGGAACATAATTAGGCCTGAGAACATAGTTGGGCTGCCCTCCTTGTTGTGGAGGAGGTTGTTGATTCCATCTAAAGTTAGGATGGTTTGCCCACCCCGGATTGTATGTATTCGAATACGGGTCATTCCGAGGCCTTGATTGATCACAATTCCCAATAGCATTGACATCAACTGCTGGCTCTTGCATAATAGGGCATGCATTAGTAGAATGGCTAGTTTCACCACAGATTCCACAAGCCCTTGAACTTGAAGCTCCATTACCCACCAAAAGTTGCTTCATCATAGCCTTTAACTCCCTTAATTCAGCATTCAGGGAGTCATTCACAGAGTTAACAAACCTACTGTTGGACCTCCTTCTCTGATTTCTAGCATGTTCAACTAAAATCTCCAACTTTTCAAACGCTTGCCTTGTAGTGAAATTTTCATAAGAACCTCCAAAGGACGCATTCATCATGCGTTTATCAACATCACAGAGCCCTTCGATAATATAGCAAATCAGATCTTTATCAGAGTCGCTATGATAGGGACAGCTGACTATGAGCCTCTTGTAACGCTCATATGATTCATACAGATTCTCATCATCAACCTGCTCTAGACTGCTCAGTTGCTTCTTGATTGATGTTTGTTTGGAAGCAGGGAAATATTTTTCCAGAAAAGCACCCTTCATTTGAGCCCAAGTAGTAATTGTCTCAGGTGCTAAATACAGAAGCCACTCCTTAGCCGCGTCAGCTAAAGAAAATTGGAAAGCTCTCAACATCAGCTGATCTTCAGTCACATCTGTTGGCTTCATTCCCAAACAGACATAATGGAACTCTGTAAGGTGTTTATTCGGATCCTCCCCACTCAATCCATGGAACTTGGGCAAATAATGGAGAAGACCAGACTTTAACTTAAACTTCACTCCTTCCCCTAGTGCGGGAAATTGAAGACCAAGCTGTTGTTGATGTAGATTAGGCACAGTCAGTTGCCTAATAGTACGATCTGCATTTGTTACAAAACTGTTCTTCAACCTCTGAATCAGATGAGGAAGAAGAAGAAGATGTTACTGGATCAAACTGAGTGCCTAACACTTGAGCTAGAACTTGACGTCTTAACTCTCTTAGAGTCCTGTTAATCTCTGGATCAAATGGAACAACATGAGAATTATCAGTAGAACGGGTAAGAACCATAAGATAGGTTCTTACCAGATTCAGGATTTTCGAACGAACTAAACCGCGAGCGTGGGTTTGTCTGCGGGCGCGGGCTTCGAGCCGCGAGCGCGGGTCGTCAGAAACGCCGATTTATCAGAAAAGTAAAACCGATTCCCTGGCAACGATGCCAAAATTTGACTCGACTAAAGTCATTGTGCCGAGATCAAAAATAAATTACCCTAAATTACAAACCAAGTATAACATGCAAGTAAGAGGTCGAACCCAAGGAAATCAGGGTTTTAGAACAATCAACAAATAACAAAAGGAAGGGTTTTTGGGATTTAAGCAAACAAACAGAATTAGGTATCAAGTCAATAAAAGGAAAGCAGAGTTCATTCAACCAATTCCACCTTTTTAATCATTCAATCATTGATTCATCCACTTTTCTATAATTCCTAGGTTAATTCCAATCCTTATAAAACATTTCCGCTTGTCCACGGTCCAAGCGAAATTATGATATGAACAAGGACGCTTAATTCAAATCATGCGAAATATTAAGGATAAAAGAAAATCAATTCATGCAATCAAACAACGAGTCTCATGCGTAAAATAACCATCAAATACTCTTTCTCAATTCCAATCCACGGTCCTGGAAAAGAGTTATTTCAAGTATAAATAAGATTGCACAGACAACAATCAAACCTAATCCAAACAGTAGATCTAAGTCAATCAAACAAGTTGATCAGGCTCATAAAATTAAACATAGATCATGGATTTAAAACACGAGTTTTGATATTAAACAAAGGAATAGAAAAGTTACCAGAATCTCACGAATTCAATAAAAGGCTTACTTGATCAAACAAACTCCAAGGAAGATTAGTTCTCCGTAATAGCAGAAATAAGAACTAGGTTAAAAGTTAAGTAGTCTCTCTAAAAGTATCTTCTCTCAAACTGAATACGAAACTAGGCTTCAATACTAGAAACAATATCCGAAATAACCTAAAGATATAATAAAACATAAGATAAAATAAATAAAAGTCGGCGCACGGAAACGTCCACCCGCGCGCGCCTGTCGTCACCCGCGGCCGCGAGTCTTCCTCGACTCAGCTCTTCGCGGATTTAGATCCACCGCGGTCTCGGGTCATAACCCGCGGGCACGAGTCCTGCGAGCTCTCGGAATCTTGATCTCCCGCGGTCTCGGCTCCATACCCGAGGGCGCGGGTCTTCTTTGTCGTAAGATCTTCAGTTTGTATTCCTTAGCAAACGCTGTAAAGCGGGTCTGCAGCTCGAACTCGGATCTCTGTCTTCAAAGTCTTCATTCTGTAGGATTTAATGATATTACAAATAAACACCCTAATCTAGCCTAAAACACTCAGAAATCCTAATAAACATTACATAATTACGTTGTATAGAATCCAGCGTATCAATCGGGAAGGAGGGAGACATCCCTGGCTTAGTTGTATGACAAGGAGAACCCCTTCAAAATTATAATAAATGTTTTGGCAAGTGCTCTAGTAGAGGCTTGACCGACGGTAAGAAGGTGAATTGTTCTGGTGTTGGGTGGTTCTGAGTAACGGTGGAGGTCGCCGACCACTACACCCCGTTTTGGCTGGAGAATGCCCATTGCTATTTAAATTGATATGATCGATAAGAACTGTGTTTGGTATCAGATTGCTAGGCATGGTCGTGGTGCTTTAGCAGCTTTTGATATCTCGTCATTTAGTTGGAGACTCGTCAACGGTCATTTGTGCATCCCTCTCGTCAAGGGTTGACCTCCAGTCCTACGACGCTTTGACTTCCTACGCATTTCTCTCCTGCTATCATTCTTGTTTCGTTTCCTTTCTTCGGTTGTTGTATCTTACCTTAATTGTGGTTGCTTGTTTTCGTTTCTTGCTTGTCGAGTTCTTGGCTGCTATCTCTTGATAGCCTCTCGGGCTACCAGGTTTGTCTGGTACCCCGAATCTTTACCTGCTCAAAAAAAAAGAATTTATTATTTTTATGAGAGAGTTTACTAATCTATCTATAACGTTTTTAACACAACTCCACCGTATCAATATCGGCAACCTATGTAGGATGTACAAGCTAAACCAGTTATACCAGCCGAATACACTCAGCTGTTACAATCGTCAAACCAGTTGTAACGACTGCGGGGGCCAGACAACCTCCTCTTTTAGTGTATGTTTGGATGGTGAGATTTGATAGAAATTTTAGGGAGGGAAATTATAGGAATAATTTTTCTATTGTTTGGTTGCTGATGTTCGCATTTTTAGTATAGTTTATGATAGGTTTTCTTTGCTTATTAGGTTTAGTTTTGTTTAGTTTAGGTTTAGTTTTGAGTATTTTTAGATAGTTTTGCATATTTCTGTGAAAAGAGTGGAATCTATGCTATTTTGTGAATTTTGCAGGTTTTAGCTAGGAAAGGAGCTAAATGGAGTTGAATTTGGAGCATTACAGCGAAAGACGGAGGAGTGCAAGATTGAAGAAGTCGAAGCTCGAGAGTACAAGAGGAAGTATGGAAGAAAACAAAGCCCAGGCTCGTTAACGAGGCTGTGAGGGCTCGTTAACGAGGCCACGAAAAAGAAGATATGGAGTATTATTTTATAATTCACCGATCTTGAGCGGGAATTTATTTCCGTATCGGTTGAGTATCTTTTTGGAATCTTTTGGGGTTGTTAGAATATGTATTTTAGGTCTTAATATCTTTTTAGATTTTATTTCTATCTTTTAGGGATTGTTTCTATCTTTTTAGGAAAGTTTTTATCTTTTAGCCTTTTTAGTTTTTAGCTTCTTAGTATAAATACCCTTCTATCTAGCATAGAATGGAGGATTAATTTGGAGGAGATTTTTGAAGGACCAAAAGAGAGAGAGAAGTCGGATCGGAAGAGGACCGCCGAGGCTCGGTAGACGACAGTCGCCGGGTGGTCGTTGGTCGTGATTGTGGTTCGGTATTTTTATGTTTTTCGGTTTCTTCTGAATCTCTGTAAGACGATATATTTCTCTGATTAATTCAAGTTTGAGTTTTGTTTCAATGTTTCTTTTTATTGAAGTTTTTAGTTTCTTAGTTATGATTAGTGAGTAGTTTCTTTTTCTAGGATCGGGGTTAAGCCCGACATAGTTGAGCATGTTTGATGAGTAAGATTGAGTTGTGAATGCCTTTTATCTTTGATTGAGAATTGTTTGTTGTGCTTAATACCGAGACGAATGTGGAGGTAATTTGAGTTTTTAACTGAGTTGAAAGAGGAAGTTACTAACTTGAAGGTTGATATTGTTTGAAAATGAAAGTTTCAAGCTTTAGATCTAAAACAAGCAATTAAGTGAATTAGGATGCGGAAGTAGATTAATTTACTTGCTAAGTCAACGAAAATTGATGACTCTATCTATTTAAAGGCATGATCTTTTCTTCTTACAAATTCTTATGCTTGGCTATGTTGTGGTGTCCCTTGTCCTAGATTTTTGTTTTATTTGAATTATTTCTGGTGAATCTTCGTTGCTGAGTACTTGCCTCGGTACCGAATTTTAATTAGAATTTATTAGGTCGTCAGTTTTAGTATTTTGTGTTCGGTGGTTCGTTAACGAGGCTGCTCGTGAGTGTTTTATTTGTTTTTGTTTGATTTTTGTTAGATTGATAGACAAACAACCTTGCTTCCTGTGGAACGATCCTGACTCTGCTATACTCAGCGGGGTCTTGACTTACAAATTTATTTGTTGGCCGAGAAACCCTATCAACAAATTGGCGCCGTTGTTGGGGAATCAACGAGTTGTTAGTTTATCTTCGGGATCGGGAATAGCCCGACCCCGTTTTTGTTTTTAATTTTTGTTTTCTTTGTTTGTTTTCTCAGTGTATGCCGGTAGGACAAAGAAGGCTTCAGTTTGATAACACAGGTTATTACTCAGAACCAGAACGTTCCTTGCACCGTCGACTCCGAGAAAACCGAGCCATGGCCACAGCAGAAGAGATGGCTCGAGAGCTAGAGATCCTCCGGACCCAGATGGAGGCACTGAAAGCCGAGAAGGACGGCGCAGACGCAGAAGCTGAGCGTCAACGAGCTGACAAGGCTCGACTACAAGAAGAGCTAGAAGCCTATCCAAGGAATGCCAAGCAATACATGCATTCGGAACTGAGGGTGCCAGAATCTCCTATTGTGCTTCCAGCGATAGAGAAACTTTTTGAGATCAAGTCTCAATTTATATCCTTAATCAAACGGGCTCAGTTTGAAGGGAAACCTGCTGAGTGCTCTATGGAGCATATTAGAAATTTTCTTGATTTATGTGACACCATAGCTGCTGAAGGTGTCTCGTTAGAATATGTTCTATTAAAAGCTTTTAGATGGTCTCTTACTGGAAAGGCCCTGAACTGGTTAGAGAGCCTACCTTCTAAGTCTATCAGGACTTGGAAAGCCTTGTATGATCAATTTCTTACAAGTTTTTCCCTCCTGCCAAGACAACGGAGTTGAGGAAACGCATCACCTCTTATCACCAGTTGCCTAATGAAACATTTGTTGAAACATGGGAAAGATTCAAAGAGATGCTTAGACAGTGCCCTACTCATGGGCAACCTTTATATGTTTTGCAAGAAATCTTTTTGCAGGGTATCAACGCAGAGACCAAGAACCGCATCAACACGCATACTGCGTGCGGTTTTATAGAGATGAACCCGACAGAGGCGTGGGAACTGTTGGACAAGCTGGCGAATTAGGATGCTATGTACGGAACCCAGCAGGCTCCACAAACTCAAAAACGTCTCTATGTACCCAACCGAGATGAAGTTGACCCCGATGTTAAAAATCAATTCTTACAAGATGAGGTCAACCGTCTGAGGAAACAGGTAAGTTTTCTGAAATCCTCTCAATCATGTCAAGAATGTGGTTCTTCTGCACATAGTACTTCTGCTTGCACTAACATTGAGCAGGTTGGAACCGCTGAGACAATAGCTAATATAAATTACATGAGAGGACCCTACAGGAACCAACCTAATTATAATGACAGGTCGAACAACTATGAACCATGGGGCAATCAGAATACAAGTGAAAATTACGCAGGGCCCCCACCAGATAGATGACCTGCACCATATCGACCTCCAGGCCATCAGGAGACGCCATCATGGGTTCAGGAGATAAAAGAGAGCATCAACGGAGTGAACAACAAGGTTGATGACGTTCAAGCCAAGCTGAACCGACAAGATAAAAGATGGGGAGAGTTCGATATATGGAAGAGGAGCGTTGATTCCCAACTAGGGGACCTAGCTGCACGGATTCCAAGACCACAAGGGCAACTCCCGGGCCGCCCCGAGGAGAACCCTAGAGGCCAAATAGCAGCGGTACACCTCAAAAGTGGGAAGACACTACCGGAGAGAATTCAAGCTGAAGAGAAGGAGGAACAGGACCTCGCCAACCATCTCGTTAACGAGCCAGCGAGAGCACATACCGAGCCAACAAACCAGAATGACGAGGCTCTGAGGGTCCCTAACGACCTCACCCCAGGTAAGTCTACTAATCCCAGCCTCCCTCTCAATCCCAGGGTAGTTAACGACCCCACTAGGGTCGGTAACGACCCGCCGAGGACAACAATCGACCCCAGAGTCGACCCGGTACTCTCACCTCTCGAGCCTAACTTGGTTCCGAGAATGGTGAAATCTCTTCCATTTCCTACTAAGAAATCTATGGACTCTACTGAGAGTAAGTTCAAGCGTTTCGTTAAGATTCTTCAGGGCATTAATATTTCCATCCCATTCGCTGAGGCCCTAAGCGAAATGTCGGCTTACACAAAATTTTTGAAAGATATTCTTAGCAGGAAAAGGTCCATTACAGAGCTGCAGGATGAAGTCAGGTCGATAGCTCTACCAGAAAAGCTGGGAGATCCCGGGAGTTTTGCAATCACAATCGGCATAGGCAACCACAAGTTCAAAGCTTTATGCGATCTTGGTGCCAGTGCTAGTCTTGTTCCGCTCTCAATCTGGTCTAAAGCCAATATGGGACCACTAGAGCCAGTAGACATGAATCTGTACATGGCAGATGGGTCAAGTGTCAAAACCACAGGAGTGGTGGACGATTACCCAATTCAAGTCGGGAAATTCTTTATACCGAATGATTTTATCGTCCTTGATATGCCTGAAGACCCTCATGTCCCCATAATTCTCGGGCGACCATTCTTAGCCACAGCAGGAGCAAGAGTTGATGTGCGGAAGGGACTCCTCACTTTTGATATAGGAGAAGAACGGGTGGAATTCAACTTGGATCAAAAAGCCAACAACCCAATTGGAGTGGCACAAATAGAGTTGACTCAACCCAAACTCAACACAATAGTCCCTACCGAGCCACATCTGTCGATCACTGAGTCCCACGTGCATGAGTTCAACCAAGGCCCTACTACAGAGGTTACAAAAAAGTCCAAACCACCTTGGCTTTCGGACTACACCAACAATCCAGGGATATCGAGCTTGATGATAGAAGAAAAAGGTCCTAATTTAGCAATTCAAGCACACAGAGGCAGTAAGGCTACAAGCAGGGTACCTCAAGACCCCAACATGGCCATACATGAACCACCATGAGACTAGCAAGGGAGCTCGTCGGGCTAACGACGTTAAACATAGCGCTTACGGGAGGCAACCCGCTTTTTAGAATAGGTTTATTTTATTTTATTTTATTTTATCTTCTTTTCTTTTTCTTTTTAGATTATTTCTGAGCTTTCTTTTATTTTTCTTTTTAGTTTTAGTTAGGATAGAAATTAGAATTTTGAGCTAACAAGATTTCAGGAGAAAGGGATCGAAAAAATCACTCAAGAAGGCCACGACGGCTCGTTAACGACCCACCCAGGATCGTTAACGACCCGGTTCGGAAGACCCGACTCGTCACAATACGGGGCAGGTAAATATTCTAACCTAATCTATCTATTTTTTACCCTAGCCTCCGCCCCCTTCTACCCTCATCCCTCCTATATAAACCCTTCTACCCCCCTTCCAAAATTCTACCACAATCCTCTCAAAAGTCACTCCCTCTCAAACCCAAAACACTCTCAATCCCTCTGCCTTCTCTCCCACCGAGTCAGAATCCCTCACGCTACCGATTACCGAGAGGCCATAGTTACCGGAGCTCGGAAACCGTTCACCGACGAGGCCAAGCTCGTTAACCACCCCGATTCCGACCCTTGTTCTTCAATTCCTCGATTCTCCGGTATGATTTCGAAACCCTTGCTTGAAATTGCATGATTGACTATCTATAGGGTCGAAATTTCATATCTTGGAATCGTGTTCTTAAGAAGGTTGATGAGCATGCTTGATTTTGTTCCTAAAAATTCTTGATTGTGCTTAGTTGTTCATGTTTTAGGAAATATTATTCATGTTAGATTAGCTATTGCAATCCTTTAGTTAGGAAAGCATGAATTTATCTTGTTCTAGATCTAAAAGTTCAATCTTTGCATGTCAAAATTCCGGGTAATTTTTAGCATGTTCGGGATGGGTAATTGAGTAAGTATGGGGTGCTTATACCCGATGAGGGATATGTGGAAAATAATAGAAGATTGCATGCTTGATTTGTGCTGAATTTAAGGTAGATTAAATTTCGGAAAGTTCTGGTTTTTGCTCTCGGCAGGTCGTTAACGACCCACCCAGGCTCGTTAACGACCCTGCATTTCTTCATCGATCGATCCGAGCCCAAAATCGTGAACAACCCAATTGGGTAGTTTACGAATAATTCCGAGGTTAATTTTGAGACCAAGTATGGGGTCTCGTACCTATCTATTTTTGAGTGGATCTTATCTTGGAAAATTCTCGATTATTTTGTAGGATCCATGGCTAGTTCAAGCAGACCCGCTACCCGAGCCCAGAAGAACAGGAGGAACCATAGGTCTCCAACTCCACCTCGAGTGGATGATGTGATTTTGAGCAATCAAAGCCAAGTACGGTGCTACCGAGATTTTCTGGAGAAGGACCATTACACCCGATGGTTCTTGAAGTCTAGCGCTGTCTCCACGGGCATCTACACGGATGTCAAGGACGCTTTCATCATCCTTGGGGCCGCCCACCTGTTGAAGCAAGAGAGCTTGCCACACTATCCGGCCCTCACATCCGAGTTCTTGGCCACTTTGGAGACCAACTTCTCGTCGAAGATCTCGGCGGGACGAATTCAGTTCCAGCTCGGTAACGAGGACCGAGACTTCACCATAGCGGAGTTCAATGCAATCTTGGAGCTCCCAAACCCGTCAAGAGATTATAGCTTGAAGGACTACCGAGTGACCCGCACTTGGAGCTACATCACCGGGGAGGTTCAATCCTCTACCGCGACGCTATCCGGGGCAAACATAGTCAACCCCATCTTCCGGATTATTTTGAGAGTCCTCGCCGCAACATTTTGGCCGAAGAAAGAGTTGAACCGGCCTATAAGGACGGAGGTTGCTTGCTTCCGCACCATCCTCTTTGAGGAGCCCGGCCCCTTGAATTTGGGGTACGAATGGCTCTACTATATCAACAAATCCACCAAGTCCAAGGTGGTGTGGTGTGGCAATTTGGTTAGCCTCTTGGCTAAGAATCTCGGAGTAGATCTCACCCGCTACACACCGGCTCACGCCCAACTCCTCAACAAAAATTATTGGTATAGTTCCGGGATTTTCGTGCAAGCAGAGGGAGGCTACAAGGTGAAGGTTCAAGATCGACTAGTCATACCTTCCCTCGACATGTACGAGCTACTCTATGTACCAAATTGGTACGAGGTGTGGACGGGACATCCCTACCCATTGGAGCCAAAACCGGAGGACGAGCTCTCGCTTAGGCCATGTGAAACCCGGTTTGAGCTGGACGACGTGGATGAATATGAAGAAGAAGATGAACAAGAGGACACCGAGGTAGTAGGCAACGACACCGAAGAAGACGACACCGAGGGTGGCACTGAGGAGCTCAATTTTGAAGAAGAAGACATCGACACGGAGGTGTTAGGAGGCAACATCTTCGTTGACGAGCCCACCAGGGTCGTTAACGACCACTTCCAGCCCCCTCCCAACCCTGTTAACGAGGCACCCAACTTCGTTAATGAGGTGCTGAGAGCTCCTATCGACCCACCACCAGCTCCTATCGACCCTCATACTTATGGCCTCATGCCTTACAACCCAGTGATGTATCAAGACCATTTCCAGCCTCACTACCCACCACCTCCTCAGCCCGAGTACGCAGGATCGAGTATACCACCACCATGGGCCGAGGATCTTTTTGCACGGATGCAACAGCTTCACCTCCAGACGGATGACATTCATAGGAGGATGGATAGATGTGAAACCGTCTATTCCGCTCGCATGTCGATGGAGGATGGGAGGCAGCGCCAGAGAGAGGTGGAGGATGCTGAGCGTTGGAGGACGATGTACGACTTCATGGGGAACTTTGAGCACTATTTTCCTCCACAGAACCGTTGATTCAGCTCGAGATGAAGTTTCTTTTCCTTGTTTCCACTTTTGTAAGTTTTTATGTCTTTCTTTTTTTTTCTTTTTAATTTTTTGTTTTTGTTTGTTTCCTTTTCTATTTCTTTTCCCTCTTCTTCTTATTTTCCTTACAGTGGGGACACTGTAATTTTAAGTATGGGGTGGGGAGAAAGTAGAAAAATTATGTCCTAGGTGTTTATGTGTTCTATGTGGTTTTTATTTCTTTAAAACCGAAAAATCGAAAAATTGAAAAAAATTGAAAAAATGAAAAATCCAAAAAGAGTTTTAGAATTGATAGATATCCCTTCTTAAGTTCTATGATAGCAATCACTAGCTTAATCATATAATTCCTTGCAAGCATGTCTTTAAAAGTATAGCCGGATTCTCAACTTGAAATTATGATGAAATTGAGCACATATACTTTATAGCATAGATGATGCAATCCAACAAAAAATTTACCTTGTGAGTATTTTTGGCCTTATAGGGAGAACATCATAAATCCCTCTTCTTTTCTTGTGTGATTTACTCTCTTTATGTATATTATCTCTTGGAATTGTGATGGTTATCTATTTCTTGAGACCCTTATAAGATTTTTAGTTCATTACTTGTGAAGATCATATGATGGAGAACTTATTTTTATAAGCCCTATTATTCCCTATCTACCTTTACATTATTCCTTCTTTTGATAACCAATTCTAGCCTGAAACCTTTTGTTTTTAGCTCCACAAAAATTATTCCCTAGCCGAGATAAGCTTGACCCTATCCGGGAATTAGGACTTAGATTGGAGTGGTAAGTTTTGTGTTTTGTTAAAAAGAGAAGAGTTTTATATTTGCTTAAATTGAAGGGTATTTGGGAAGGGTAGATTGGAAGTCTCTTGTTATTACATGTAAAAAAGGTCTCTTGATAAAAAATGCACATAATAAAGTTTTTGATGGATGTAGAAAAAAGGAAGAGGAATGTATACGGTGGATCGTTAACGACCCTGATGTGGGATCGTTAACGAGGCGACGACGAAAGAAAAAGAAGTAAAAAAAAGGAGAAGAAAGAAGGAAAAAATAATAAAAGGGAAGTAAAGAGTAAGTGCATTTGTGTTTAAAGATAATATCAGAGATTCTTTTATTTTTGTTATGAGACTTTCTAGGATGATAAAGGGTGAGTGAAAATGAGTGTGCATAAAGAAGAGAGAGTTTGGTATGTTCTTTTATGAAAGTTTTGGTGAGATGTGAGTTTTTAGGAGTCTTTGATTCCCGGATATTGTTAGCACCACATAGCCAAAATATTTTTCACGCCTTATTGTTATTACCAAGCCCCATTACAACCCGGCCGAATGGAAGCTTCTATGAAGTTTTTCATTGAGCCCCCTAAGTTCTCTTGATGATTCTTTGCTTGTTTTGACAAATCTTGGGTGGAGAGTATTGGTGATATAAGTTCCAATTTCTATGAGTTTTTGTATATAAGATGAGTTGAGAGATTGAATTTATAAGCCTAAACACTTGAGAGTTGAGTGAAACACATTATATCCCTTGAGAGGTTGGATTGTATTATTTTATGTCTATTTAAGTGCATATATGTGTGAGGATGTTAATAGTCTTTTGCTATAATTTTCTTATGTGTAGATGTTGCTTTTTAGAAGATGGCTACGTCTTGATGAGCATGATTTGTTTTGGTTTTGGCTAGTGTCTTGTTTATTGCTTGAGGACAAGCAAGTCTAAGTATGGGGTATTTTGATGTTCGCATTTTTAGTATAGTTTTTGATAGGTTTTCTTTGCTTATTAGGTTTAGTTTTGTTTAGTTTAGGTTTAGTTTTGAGTATTTTTAGATAGTTTTGCATATTTCTGTGAAAAGAGTGGAATCTACGCTATTTTGTGAATTTTGCAGGTTTTAGCTAGGAGCTAAATGGAGTTGAATTTGGAGCATTACAGCGAAAGACGGAGGAGTGCAAGATTGAAGAAGTCGAAGCTCGAGAGTACAAGAGGAAGTATGGAAGAAAACAAAGCCCAGGCTCGTTAACGAGGTTGTGAGGGCTCGTTAACGAGGCCACGAAAAAGAAGATATGGAGTATTATTTTATAATTCACCGATCCTGAGCGGGAATTTATTTCCGTATCGGTTGAGTATCTTTTTGGAATCTTTTGGGGTTGTTAGAATATGTATTTTATGTCTTAATATCTTTTTAGATTTTATTTCTATCTTTTAGGGATTTTTTCTATCTTTTTAGGAAAGTTTTTATCTTTTAGCCTTTTTAGTTTTTAGCTTCTTAGTATAAATACCCTTCTATCTAGCATAGAAAGGAGGATTAATTTGGAGGAGATTTTTGAAGGACCGAAAGAGAGAGAGAAGTCGGATCGGAAGAGGACCGCCGAGGCTCGGTAGACGACAATCGCCGGGTGGTCGTTGGTCGTGATTCTGGTTCGGTATTTTTATGTTTTTCGGTTTCTTCTGAATCTCTGTAAGACGATATATTTTTCTTATTAATTTAATTTGAGTTTTGTTTCAATGTTTCTTTTTATTGAAGTTTTTAGTTTCTTAGTTATGATTAGTGAGTAGTTTCTTTTTCTAGGATCAGGGTTAAGCCCGACATAGTTGAGCATGTTTGATGAGTAAGATTGAGTTGTGAATGCCTTTTATCTTTGATTGAGAATTGTTTGTTGTGCTTAATACCGAGACGAAAGTGGAGGTAATTTGAGTTTTTAACTGAGTTGAAAGAGGAAGTTACTAACTTGAAGGTTGATATTGTTTGAAAACGAAAGTTTCAAGCTTTAGATCTAAAACAAGCAATTAAGTGAATTAGGATGCGAAAGTAGATTAATTTACTTGCTAAGTCAACGAAAGTTGATGACTCTATCTATTTAAAGGCATGATCTTTTCTTCTTACGAATTCTTATGCTTGGCTATGTTGTGGTGTCCCTTGTCCTAGATTTTTTGTTTTATTTGAATTATTTCTGGTGAATCTTCGTTGCTGAGTACTTGCCTCGGTACCGAATTTTAATTAGAATTTAGTTAGGTCGTCAGTTTTAGTATTTTGTGTTCCGTGGTTCGTTAACGACCTTGACAACGTCGTTAACGAGGCTGCTCATGAGTGTTTTATTTGTTTTTGTTTGATTTTTGTTAGATTGATAGACAAACAACCTTGCTTCCTGTGGAACGATCCTGACTCTGCTATACTCAGCGGGGTCTTGACTTACAAATTTATTTGTTGGCCGAGAAACCCTATCAACAGTTGCCAATTCTGACTTGATATCACTCCTCACGATATTTCCCTATGTTTTACTATTAGAATACACCTAAAACACAAACAAGTAACTAATGTGTAAATATTGATGTTTCAAGTATTACCTTTCATTTTTTTGTGTTTAGTGTTTTACAAGTGAAATTTTATGCAAATATATCATCCCCATTATGGAAATTGTTGAATTCACTTCCACTTGGAAAAAACTATACTTTGGTGGGTGCACCCTGAGCGGGAAGAAAACTACATGTGAGCTATAACTCAACTTACATAGCTTTGTAAAATTGCGCAGATGACGCCTACTTGTATGGTGACAGATCAAGAAAAGGCTTTGATGAATCCATTCGATGCTTTGTTTTCAAGTTCAAAACACCTCCTTTGTAGGATCCATATTTTAAAGAACGTTGAAGGAAGAGCAAAGTGCATCACCAAGAATATTGCGATTGCTACATACTTCATATGCGATTACGAAGCATTGTTTAAGATAGCCATTGAGGTGCAATACAATAGAGAATTGGCTAGAATTGAGGCAAAGTGGGGCTCTAGGAAAACTCGTTCCGGGTGTAAGAATCGAGTGGCTTGAACCGTATAAGACAAGAATTGTGACTAGATATAATTTTGGCATTTCAGTATAACACGACAAATAGGTATGTACATTTTCAAATATATTTTATGCACTATGTGATTGGATACTACATGATCATGTCTCGTTTACATATATTTTGACTTGTTGAACACTTTGGTCTCTTTAACGCAGTTTCGTTCACTATCCGACTGATAGCATGCGTCAAAAGCTAAGATTGGTTTGATTCTTCTTTTGCACCCCGCAAGACTTGGTTTATACTTCCAAATATGGATATGTTGGTTGCTACGATATTCAATTGTGCCTTTGTTGTTGTGGGGCGCCTGAACCAAGCCGAACTTCCTTTATTTTTCCCCACCAATTGGAATAAGATCACGGAAAATAGGATGACCTTCGTTTTCTTCGAGATTGTTTGTGCACATTTTGAGTCGATAGGTTATTGAAATTCCTTTAAGCATTTTGATTTTCTTAAATTTCACGGAATAGATAATCTATTAATCTATATGTATATGTATATGAAATGTAGGTGTATTTTTTGAGGATTTCTCATTGCCAATCACGGAATAGATAATCTATTAATCTATATGTATATGTATATGAAATGTAGGTGTATTTTTTTGAGGATTTCTCATTGCCACCTTTAGTTTTATTATGGAAATATCATTGTGACAACGAGGCACTTGATACTTACCATTATTTTCGCAAAACAACTCGATACTTACAAATATGATGTCGATGATCACCCCGTACAATAATTATCGCTGCAATCTCCGAGTACCATGATGTAAACATTCTCCAATTGTTTTAATATATTGAAATGTCGTGTACTTTATAGGAGGGAAGTATATGACTATGGACAATTGTTTCTTTTATGTATTTTTAACTTTTACATAATTATTTTGTTTTGGATCTCAAAATATACAAGCTTGTTATGCTTTTATAGATTCTGTTGACATTAGTCTTAATGATTGGAGGATCACTGGTCGTAACGGTTAGAGAGACATTGGCCATAATGACTAGTGTCACTCTAGTCACTGATTAAATGATGAAATAATCACATGCTATGATTTCTAAAAGCCTAAAATTTTTAAAAAAACACATTTTTTTAAAAGACTAAACATTTTAAAAAAACACATGATATAAACTTCGTCTCGTCCAACGGACGGGTTAGCACTCTAGTTTAATTATTAAATTTATCCACACATATACTATAAATAATAAACTATGTCACGAATAAGGTTCAGGGTGGTTGATTGCTCTAAAGTTTTGAGTATTTCCTTTTGGATTGTGTCAAAAATTATATATTTGAGTAGTTTTATATCATCAGTATAAAATTCGGACCTTAAACTAAAACTCTATAAGACAATTAATCTCAAGACGAAAAAATAAGACAATTAATCATGCCATTTTTTTTTTATCCAAGTCACCAAATATTGATCTTGAGTTTAACGCAAAATGAAACTACGAGGAAGCTACGCATCAGTCTTTTTCCTCAGGTAAAGAGAACAAAAACAATGACACTCAACTGAAAATACAACGAACACGCAAGATATGTGTGCACTTGTTTTTGCATGTTTATCTGCAATTAATCCGCTTCATGCCGACTGTGACATCACCTCTCTTCATAAACAAGGACTAAAACTCGTCGTTTTGCACCTCTAATGCCAAATCCGCATTGTTTTCATTGTCACAAGAAGTGGGTAGAAGAGAAAAAGATATCGAACTAGGCTCCAAACGTGGCCTTCGTGCATCATCAAGTAGCTATGAAACAACGCTCACCCATTCATGAATTTGTCCCTTAACGAGTTCGATCATCACGCCAACAATTTTTTTCTTGAAGTGCGTGAAACCCAATCAGTTTATCAGAAGCTATTTATAATTTCAGCCGAAGTGTCAAAGTGAAAGTGAAAGGAAGATTCAAATCGGATGTTTCGATTCACAAAAAGCTGTTACATTAAGTGCCAAATGGAAAATGGAAACAATGGCAGGGAAAATTCTAGGAAGTTACATTTTCAGTGTCTTTATTCTTCTTAAGAATACAAGAGTTACACACACAAATGCAACAGAATCTGATCAAAGAGTTAGATTTTCTTGAGGCTAGCTAAGTAGAAGATTTGTTCTTGAGAACTTTTAGTCCTTCCAAAGGGTCTTAGTTTTACCTCTCTATGGATTCGAACGTCGTTATCGAACCGTGGACGTTAGAAGATGGCTTACTAGATGGGTCAAACAAAGTGAAGCCGAGCCATTTTGGGACTGCGAATAACAGTTCAACTTTGTGTTTGAGGAAGGAATCGAATCCGGATCTTCTGTCAAGTATCAAGATTTCGTCTTTAAGGAGGTTCCTCTTGAACATTCAAGAGGTTGTTTTTGGAACCAAGCTTTGCATTCTCTTCCCCGCCGTTGTTCTTGCAATCCTTGCAAAGCAATTTCACTTTGGACAAGTAAGTTTCGCTCTCTAGCTCCTTTCTTAATATGAAGACGATTGTAATTTTTTTGTTTGTTTTTGAATAACTTATTATTCCGAAATGATTTTTGTTCATTTTGATCCTTGGACAGTCCTGGATTTTCGCTTTGAGCCTACTAGGACTCGCGCCACTAGCTGAAAGAGTCAGCTTCCTGACTGAGTAATACACATTCTTTAACACATGGACTTGTAATGCATAACATTCTAACTCTATTAACATTTTGCTGTTTCTGTTTCGTCTGTTGTAAACTCAAAGGCAAATCGCATGCTACACGGGTCCAACAGGTAGGAGTTGTCATATTGCTCTAGCATTTGCTTACATCTCTTATGCATTAACTTATATTTTGCTCATTGACATTAGTATATTCTGATTTTTTATTATTTTTTTGGCAGTTGGAGGGCTTCTAAATGCAACATGTGGGAATGTAACTGAGCTAATCATAGCAATACTAGCTCTGTACAAAGGCAAAATTGGAGTATTAAAGTACTCTCTTCTTGGTTCCATATTTTCAAACCTCCTACTTGTTCTAGGATCTTCTCTAGTATGCGGAGGATTGGCCAATCTTACCAAAGAACAAACATTCGACAGGGTACGAATAACATACATTATATATATTCAAAATAGACCAAATTTGTTGGGTTTTTCATGAACTAAAATTGTTATTATTTTTTCCACATCAGAATCAGGGTAATGTGAGTATCCTGCTCCTACTATTAGGAGTCCTTTGCCATGTCTTTCCATTTCTGTTTCAACATGCCATTAAGCAAGAAACCTTCACGGCGGCATCTACACTTCTTCTGTCAAGAGTAAATAGCATCACCATGCTCATAGCTTATGCTGCATACATCTTCTTTCAGCTGAAATCCACCCCAAAATCCTTTGTAGGAGGAGAGGTAAAATTAGGAGGATAGAGCACTTTACACTGATGTAATTGGGATATGAAATATCTAAGTTGTTTGTGTGGAAAACGTTATAGGAGGTTGAATCCGAGAACGAGGAAGAAACTGCATCTATAGGCTTTTGGAGTGCAATAACTTGGCTAGTGTCCATGACTCTGGCCATTGCTTTGTTATCTGAATATGTTGTTGGTACAATTGAGGTATGTTAAGTTGTGCTTTATCAGAATTGGCCCATTTTATTTTACTAAGAATTTTTTTTTACAGGCTGCTTCAAATTCATGGGGAGTATCAATTGGATTTCTGAGTGTAATTCTTCTACCGATTGTTGGAAATGCAGCTGAACATGCTGCTGCACTCATTTTTGCTTTCAGAAACAAGTTGGTAAGATTTTCTTACCTGAATAGATGAATTTCTCTCTCTGTCAGTTTTATTTTTTCTAATACTTACAACTTTGAGCTGACTTTTAACATTCTGGATGCTCAAACAGGATATCTGTCTGGGTGTTGCTTTAGGATCTGCAACCCAAATCTCAATGTTTGTGGTAAATATTAATTACAACACCAATTCCTAAAAGACCACTCAAGAAATTTAAACACTGAATCTTGACATGATTTTGTCTTACTACAGATCCCTTTATGTGTCATTGTTGCATGGATTATGGGTATAGAGATGGATCTTGGCCTCGGCGTTCTTGAAACTGGCTCCCTTGCTCTCTCAGTTGCAATAGTAGCCTTTGCATTGCAGGTCAGTTTAAAAAAACACTAAACTGAAACAAAATAAAATGGTTGTAACATTTCTTGATGCTACTTGCTGCTTTTGTTACAGGATGGAACTTCACATTACCTGAAGGGAATTGTTCTTGTGATCAGCTACATTGCCATCTCGGCATGTTTTTTCATTGACAGATCTCTTGAGAGTACGCATTAGGCCTTTTCTTCACTCAATATGCAAATATTTGTTTTCCAGAGTTTTACTAACAATAATTAAATTTCTTTTTCCTGGAAACTTTGGTGCTAACAGAAACAAATGAAGGAGGACCATGACTTGGTTAAATTGCTTCGAATGAATAAGATGGAGAAAAAGTGTTATGCAAATATGTTAAACTGAGACATGGGGAGAAGCTGAAGATTGAGTTTTTTTTTTGATAGCTTATCTAAGAGGACGTAATTTTAAGTGCAATCAATGTGCATAACTACTGCCTGTTTTAGTAAAAGTTTTATCCTGGTTTATACAGGCTTATTCAAATCATATGAATTACTTACAAAGTAATTCACTCGCTGTATCAGAAACCAGAGATCTATATACAGGCTTAGTCAAATACATTTTAAGAAAAAAAAAATCTTAAAGACTTTGACTGAAAAATTCACTCTTTTTCCTAAATCCTTTTTTGTGCTGAACAAGAAGCTAGATTATAAAGACATACTCCCTCAGATCCAAAACAGATGTGCAGCTCTAATTAATTAATATTTCTTGGTTAGATGACATATAATGTGTTATACAAATGTATGATTGAGATTTGGGTTGCTTGGAAGCAACATAAAGCGAGCAAAGTGCACGTTCATGCACGTCTTCAGGAAGTCTACAATCATAGAATAAATAGGCAATCAACTGCTGCTGGTTGACTTTGAGTTGGCAACCACGTGAAACCTTAGGGATACAACAAAGTAGATAAAAAATTTGCAACTTTCTTCAGCTTATAAGGATTAATTATGAAGCTTACCAATTTCTATGTCAGATGGATAATAATGCAGGGAAAGTACTTAAGACTGACCATTCTAATCAAAGCTCTAGTTTGACTAAACTTTACTCATATTCACCATAAATCTAGCTATTCAATGAACCAAAATATTGGATTACCGAATAAGGGCTCAATCTCTTTAATTTTTCTGATAGTAAAGATTGCATATATATATATAGGTTTTGGTTTAAGTGAGACTCACTCTTGTGGTAAGATCTTGGGCTTAAAATGAGGACTAATTTCAACCATTAGATTTACATCATCACTATATATTGGATGGTCAAGATTTTTTTATTTTAAATTTTTTTATTTTTTTTTATTTTTTATATTTTTTTCGGAATTTTTTTCGTATTTTTTATATTATATTCTTTGTTAAAAAAAGCTTTAAAAATATTAAATATGACAGTTCAATTTTTATATACTACGAGTTCATTTTTATACATTAGAAGTTCAATTTTTTTATGTTAGGAGTTCAATTTTCAATATTGTATGAGTTCAATTTTTATATTCTACGAGTTCATTTTTTATCTATGATAAGTTCAATTTGTATGTATTTTGAGTTCATTTTTAAAATAATTCGATTTTCGCAAAAATAAAAAAACAGCAAAATAAAAAAATTAAAAAATTAAAAAAATAAAAAATTTAAAAAAAATTAAAAATTGAAAAAAAGCTTTAAAAACGTTAAATATGATGGTTCAATTTTTATATACTACGAGTTCATTTTTATACACTAGAAGTTCAATTTTTTATGTTAGGAGTTCAACTTTCAATATTGTATGAGTTCAATTTTAATATTCTACGAGTTCATTTTTAATCTATGATAAGTTCAATTTTTTTGTGCTTTGAGTTCATTTTTAAAATAATTCGATTTTCGCAAAACTAAAAAAATAGCATAAAAAATAAAAAAATAAAAAAATAAAAAATTGAAAAAAGCTTTAAAAATGTTAAATAGGAAAGTTCAATTTTTATATACTACGAGTTCATTTTTATACACTAGAAGTTCATTTTTTTTATATTAGGAGTTCAATATTCAATATTGTATGAGTTCAATTTTTATATTCTACGAGTTCATTTTTTATCTATGATAAGTTCAATTTTTATGTGTTTTAATTTCATTTTTAAAATAATTCGATTTTCACAAAATAAAAAAAATAACAAAAAAAATTAAAAAATTAAAAAATTAAAAAATTAAAAAATTAAAAAATTAAAAAATTAAAAAATTAAAAAATTAAAAAATTAAAAAATTAAAAAATTAAAAAATTAAAAAATTAAAAAATTAAAAAATTAAAAAATTAAAAAATTAAAAAATTAAAAAATTAAAAAATTAAAAAATTAAAAAATTAAAAAATTAAAAAATTAAAAAATTAAAAAATTAAAAAATTAAAAATTTAAAAATTTAAAAAATTAAAAAATTAAAAAATTAAAAAATTAAAAAATTAAAAAATTAAAAAATTAAAAAATTAAAAAATTAAAAAATTAAAAAATTAAAAAATTAAAAAATTTAAAAATTAAAAAATTAAAAAATTAAAAAATTAAAAAATTAAAAAATTAAAAAATTAAAAAATTAAAAAATTAAAAAATTAAAAAATTAAAAAATTAAAAAATTAAAAAATTAAAAAATTAAAAAATTAAAAAATTAAAAAATTAAAAAATTAAAAAATTAAAAAATTAAAAAATTAAAAAATTAAAAAATTAAAAAATGAAAAAATGAAAAAATGAAAAAATGAAAAAATGAAAAAAAATGAAAAAATGAAAAAATAAAAATAAAAATATAAAAAAAAATTGAAAAATAAAAAAATTGAAAAAATCGTGACCATTGAATACATAATAGAGGGGTAAATCTAATGGTTGAGATTGGTCCTCATTTTAAGTAATGTGTCTTACCACAAGGGTGGCCCTCACCGGAACCATGCCCTATATATATATATCCCACTCTTGTGGTGAGACCTTGGGCTTAAAGTGAGGAATAATCTCAACCATTAGATTTACATCATCACTATATATTTGATGGTCAAGATTTTTTTATTTTTTTTATTTTTTTAATTTTTAATTTTTTAATTTTTTAATTTTTTAATTTTTTAATTTTTTAATTTTTTAATTTTTTAATTTTTTAATTTTTTAATTTTTTAATTTTTTAATTTTTTAATTTTTTAATTTTTTAATTTTTTAATTTTTTAATTTTTTAATTTTTTAATTTTTTAATTTTTTAATTTTTTAATTTTTTAATTTTTTAATTTTTTAATTTTTTAATTTTTTAATTTTCTAATTCTTTTTTTAATTTTTTTTTAATTTTTTTTTATTTTTTTTTAATTTTTTTAATTTTTTTAATTTTTTTAATTTTTTTTAATTTTTTTTAATTTTTTTTAATTTTTTTTAATTTTTTTTAATTTTTTTTAATTTTTTTTAATTTTTTTTAATTTTTTTTATTTTTTTTCAGAAATTTTTCGTATTTTTTATATTATATTCTTTGTTAAAAAAAGCTTTAAAAATATTAAATATGACAGTTCAATTTTTATATGCTACGAGTTCATTTTTATACACTAGAAGTTCAATTTTTTTTATGTTAGGAGTTCAATTTTCAATATTGTATGAGTTCAATTTTTATATTCTACGAGTTCATTTTTTATCTATATTAAGTTCAATTTTTATGTGTTTTGAGTCCATTTTTAAAATAATTCGATTTTCGCAAAACTAAAAAAATAGCAAAATAAAAAATTAAAAAAATGAAAAATTTAAAAAAAATGAAAAATGAAATTTTTTAGAAAAAGCTTTGAAAACGTTAAATATGACGGTTCAATTTTTATATACTACGAGTTCATATTTATACACTAGAAGTTCAATTTTTTATGTTAGGAGTTCAATTTTAATATTCTACGAGTTCATTTTTAATCTTTGATAAGTTCAATTTTTATGTGCTTTGAGTTCATTTTTAAAATAATTTGATTTTCGCAAAACTAAAAAAATAGCATAAAAAATAAAAAAAAATTAAAAAATATAAAAATAAAAAAAATAAAAAATGAATTTTTTTTGAAAAAAGCTTTAAAAATGTTAAATAGGAAAGTTCAATTTTTATATACTACGAGTTCATATTTATACACTAGAAGTTCAATTTTTTTATATTAGGAGTTCAATATTCAATATTGTATGAGTTCAATTTTTATATTCTAAGAGTTCATTTTTTTTTATCAATGATAAGTTCAATTTTTATGTGTTTTAAGTTCATTTTTAAAATAATTCGATTTTCGCAAAATTAAAAAAACCCAAAGTCAACCCCCGACCCAATAACGTGGCCCAAAAGTCCAGCCCAACACGCTATTACGGAACAAGCGCTGCTCCTAGACGAGCGCTGCTCCCAAACGAGCGCTCGTTTAGGTTTTAATGAGCAACGAAGCGCTCAGATTTCCAACGCCGCAACCAGCACATCATCGTCTTCCTTCCGCCCCATCCATTCCGATCTCTCTCTCTCCCCCGATCTAACCCAGATCTCCTACACCTCTTCCCTAATTCGGCCTCTAAATGGATGATTTGGACCCGCCATATCCGATCTTGACAATATTGCCGGCGAACCTAGCGGAGATTCCGACCACGAACCAGGCGGGGACATCGGCGTCGAACCAGAATGAGATTCAGGCGGAGATATCGGCGGTGAACCAGGCCGAGATTCAAGCGGAGATTCAGGTCAGGACCCAGGTTGGGCTTGGGCGGCGTGGATGGCGGGATAGAAGGGTCGGTGGCACCTCCAGCAGCACGATCGAAGGGGCTTTGGCTGATGTGGGCCAAAATCCGGCAAGGAGTCCGATCCGCACGAGATCGAGGTTCGAGGTGGTACGTATTTAATTTTAAATATTATTTAAATTATTTTATTATTGAATTTTAATCATTATTTAAATTAAATTAAATCATATTAGATCATATTTAATATTATTAAATATCAATAGTCGCATTATATCATTAAATCATTTTAGTTGTTATTTGAATAATGATTGCGTATTGTATAGAATATCGAATTATTATTTAATTCTGCTCGTTATAATAGTCACATATTGATTATCTATGATTTGAATATTTAGGATTATAGCATTTGAAATTTTATTTAATTAGTTGCAAAAGATCATCGTATTTAAATTATTATTTGTTCAATGATTAAATTTATTTATTTTTGATAGAACAATGATTAATTTTAAATATTTTTGATTAGAATTGTTTACATATAGACATTCGAATATTTAGGTCTTTACAATTTAATACTTTTAAAATATATTCGAAATGGAAATCTGAATATCAATTGTAATTTAAATTGAATATTATGAAATCAAATTTGAATTGAATTTGGACAAGTAAGAAAACCCGAATACAAACTAATATATACAGAATTGAAGAAATACAATAGAAAAGTTAGACTCAAAAGAAAAGGAAAAAGAATTGAATATTCTAAAAAATTCGAATTCAATTTTTGACAAGTGTAAGAACAAGATTTCAAACTAGAAAATGAAAATGAAAATGACATTGAACCCACATATGAAATTCAAATAACATAATTTGACAAACGCTAGTTTATTTAAGGAGTTGCACACGAGCCTCAGTACTATTTTGAGGAGGAGGAAGAAGAGGAAGAAGCAGCCTTCAGCAGCAGCGGTTGCACATGCTATACTAGCATCAACTCGGGCGTTAGATGTGCGTCAGCCGGATACTGAGTTGACTGATGGGATGGAGCGAGATATTGACCCATCCACCACGATACATGTTGAGTTTGGTGATGAGGTTGATGAGGATGGCGAGGATCCGATTGACGAGGGGCGAGGTGACGAGGTTGACACGCATTTTGTTGATATTGGACCTGAGGCTCCCATGTGTACAGTAGAGGATCTATATGTGGACGATCCTCCTATACCCCCGACTTCTAGTCCGCCCTTCCCATCGCCGACTGAGGGTATCACTGCAGCACAGGCCCATGATTCCGCTCCCCCTCCAGTTTCGGCCCAGGATTCTGCTCCCCCTCTAGTCCACCCTTCCCATCGCCGACTGCGGGGTCGTCGATGTGCGAGGGGCAGTGGGCGCATGCGTTGATGTGCGAGGGACAGTGGGAACATGCGTCGATGTGTGAGGGGTAGTGGACACAGGTGTGAATTTTTTACGGTTCATGGAACCCTTCGGCCTTCCACGTCTTCGAGGTGGCGGAGCGGTTTGGGGCGCTCTCTCGTTGTCTTTGTCCGCCCGTCGTTGTTGCTCCTTGTCATACTCCACCATCCTATGCTCAAGCAGGGTCTTATCGCTCTTGTTCGAGTACTTGGTCGATTCAGCTGGCCTCAATTGCCTCGGTGCGTGTGGCGGCTCAATCAAATTAGACTCTTCAGGTGTCTTTGTGTCAACAAACAACTCTATGAGTTGGTCTCGTTGATCTCTCGGCATGTCACCACTCCTTTTTTTTGCCACCATTTGGTTCCATCTGATGTCTTG
Organism: Fallopia convolvulus; assembly: GCA_964016875.1. Taxonomy (NCBI): domain Eukaryota; kingdom Viridiplantae; phylum Streptophyta; class Magnoliopsida; order Caryophyllales; family Polygonaceae; genus Fallopia; species Fallopia convolvulus. The sequence goes on along the minus strand of OZ024719.1, from coordinate 46,667,617 downwards.
AATACATAATGGTACACATTCATCTTGAAGCAGATTGTGATCTTCAAATCCTTCCCAAACAACCGTTCGCCAGAACTTATGTATCTCGCTAGGCAAGATCGGCCTTTTGGAGATTATAGCCTCACCAATTCTATGCGGACACGGAAGACCTTCAAAAATATGAAAACAAAAAACAACATGACATGACAGGCCTAGCAGAAACATTATGATATAATATGTATAGTGAATTCGGATAGAAAAATTACCTTGGCAGTCTCTCCAAAAATAATCAACACATTCCTCATCAAGGTCGCCCCTTGCCATAGCCTTGACCAATTCATATAACATATCTAACAACTTGTTTAGGCATTGTAGTGACACTTTGTGAAATAGGGGCTCAAACAACTCTCTAATTTCATTGGACAAGCCACAATGCATGGTGGTTGGAATACTTATGCGCGACCTCTCAATATTTGCCCTCAAAATCTCAATCTGACATGTCAGTTGGTGGTGGATCCTAAGTATCACCGTGTTGAAGCCTCCTCGAATGGATGCCAAAATATTCTTCAATACACTGTGCATACCCTCAACCCTGAAACAAGCATATGAATTAAAAATATGAATTAAAAGATGATGAATAAATAGTTGGATAATATGAATTTACCTATTTGTGGTTCTTGTTTGGAAGTGATGAGTATCGGTCCAAGCACGTACTATATTCCTCTTGTGTGGAGTAAGCCATACCTTTTCAAGGTATTTAATGAGAGTTGGCCGCCAATTTACCTTCAACGCTTGGAGTCTCTTTTCAAACATTTCTTCCGTGGTGGACGAAAACATTATTTTTTCCTACAACATTCCAAAAATATCTACTTACATTAAAATATAATATTGACATTTAATAATACCAATATGTAAACTATCAACTTAATATCAATTTTTTTTAATAAGCACAATACAATAATTTCATTATTTTTCGATTAAAATTACTTTATCTATTTATATTCAATAATAATAAAGTTATCATTAGTCAAAATTCTACTTAAATATAACAATAACTACAATTAAGTTCAAGATAACTATGTAATGTGCTACATAAAAGTGTAATACAACATACCTCGTCCACTTCGGTACTTGAATCAGATTCGTATTCTTTGTCTTCTCCTTTCGACGACGTTGAAGACACCCACTCTTCAGACGATGACATTTTGTAATGATTTTAGATGGATAGAGAATGAGAGAGAAATTTTAGAGATGTGTATATATAGGCAAAAATTGAGCCGTTTAAAAAATAGTCGTTGCACTAACGACTCTTTTTTTAAAAAAAAATAGCCGTTGCACTGGCACTTCAACAGAAAGAGCGCTCGTCCTGAACGAGCGCTCTGCCTGTTGAAGCGCTTCAACAGGAAGAGTGCTCGTTCAGGACGAGCGCTCTTCCTTCTGAAGTGATGTGCGCTTACTAATAATCCCGTGTGTATATTTCATCAGCCTATATATATATATGCCTTCTGAATGAGATTCATACTCATTTATATCACTCGGATACCACTTTGGGACCATAAAAATAGTGCAACAAATTAAGCCAGCTTGAATTGTGAATTGATTAGAATAACGTACACACACTGAACTTCCTTCTACCTAAAAGTTAGTAGTATGACTTCTCTCGCCCATGACTTTTCTTGAAAATTCTTTAAAAATATTGTTGGATCGATACGCATTAGTAAGAGCTTGGGAACTAGCGGTTAAGCTGTTCCTAAGACAACGAAAGTATAATAACAAGCAAATAAATAGAATGCAATTGACACAATTCCTTTATAGAGGAACCCCACGACAACCAACTAGTTGTGTAGGTAAACCTCTACCTTCGCTTGGAGGATTTTGAACAATCTTCTTATCTTATTGATTGTTCCCTAGTTACACAGGCAAGACTTACACTTCTCTGTTCCCAGCAGTTCTACCTAACTCTAGCAACACTAGTAATCGGCCTTGTTCCTAAGCGAACATCTCAACTAAGCATAAGACAAATCGAACCTTACACCTTCAGCTCAATGTCGTAGTTTCCTATCTCCAGGGAACTTGGATTCGCCGTCGTCGAGATCGCACACTCGCCGTTGGGGACTTCTCTTCTCTTGTCTTTCTTTCTTTGTGAGTGAATGTGAATTCTGGGAGAAGTGCTTAATCCAAGCACTATTCATTTGGCTTTATACTCATCCTTGGTTGGGCTGCAATCTTGACTTTCATTGTCTCCAAAATGCCCTTTGTCTTGCACGCCAAGTCTTTATCTTACACATGTGACTTGATTTGAATTGAGTCAACTTTGAGAATCAATCGGGCCGTCGGATCACTTGGTTCAGTCTGTTCCTCAGACTGAGCGCTTGTTTTGTCTTGAGACAGGATCCCGTGAATCGCGCTGAGTGGTCTTTGTTTGCACATGTGAGTTCCCATATGATGGGAACTGTTTTCTCCAGAGTTCCTTTGGTAGGAACTTGCCGTCATTTCATCATGTGTTCCTTTAGCGTTCTTGGAGATTCTTCATTAGACCTGGTACCTGGTGTTCCTTTGAAATACTCGAATGTAATACGTTAGTTCCCATATGACGTTTGTCATTATTAAAGTTGGAGACTTATATCGTTGTTCCGATGTTTGGAACCAGAGTTCCCAACATCGCCCCAACAATTTCCCCCTTTTTGATGATGACAAACCCATCACAAAAAAATGACCAAGTATTTCAATGTGTGAAAGCATGACATGCAAAAGAGTTCCTATGTGAGATCTTAGAGAGCCACTTCTATCAAATAGTAAGTTCGTTCTTAGCTTTTTATGCGTTAGTTCCCCCTTGGCAAAAGCATATCCTGAGATTACTCATAACATGACTCATCGCACACATTTTGTCCTTCCCCCTTTTGGCATCATCGAAAATAGAAAAACATAAGTAAGGAAGAGGGGAACACGAAATCATACTAAAGGCCATTATATTACTTAAGCAATTAATGTACAAGAGGAACTCATTAAATATTATGGAAGCAATGAAGGTTAAGGATAGAAAAGGGGAAGATCATGGGGCCCGGGGAACAGAATTATCACGTAGCTGGGTCATGACGGACAGGATATAATAAAGAGTTCCCGTCATGTTCTCTAGAGTGGCTGTGATGTGCATTAGCACTTGCGTGTTCCCAACACTTGAGTTGTCACCAGAGGGAAGAGTCCCCTGATCCTCGGATTGTTCTGAGTGGTGCATCTTTTGGACTACAGAGAGGTCCAGTTCCCTTCTGATGGTCACTTCTTCCTGGGAAGCATCGTAGAGGCCTTCTTTGAGCATCAACTTCTTGATCAGACCAACATAAGGCATGGAGTGGGAGGTCAAGGCCATACACTTCTCCATGTGCCCAAAGATGATGCATGGAAGGTTGATGGGCATCTTATGGAGGAAGGGGTAAAGCAGAATGGCGTCTTGGATATTTAGTTGATGACGCTTCCCCTGCCGTGGGATCACAACCGTTATGATGAACTAGTGAGCCAGTTTGCCGATGAGGGAGAGGTTGTGAGTGGGAGTGCCAGTCTTGGGAACATGGCCTTCATAGATGCCATTGAAGATGTCATCTTTGCCGAAATTGCCCCAGGTTTTTATAGGTACAACAGTCAGACCCTTTACAGGAATGTTGAGCTGGCGGCGAATCGAGGAGGCGGTGAAGATATAGTCATTGCCCTGGAGGGAAAGTCATGAATGACGAAGTTGTTGTAGAAGAGGCGCACCTGGGCAAGGTCGACGTGTTACAACGGCATCGTACACCTGTTCCTACTCTTGGGCCTTGATGAGGTCCCAGAGTTCCTCAAGGCCTTGCTCTTGGAGATGTTCTTCAGTGAGTATGAGATGAGCGATGAGCTTTCGGTCCTCTGTGATGGAAACTTTCTTTGGGGCTGTTCCATTCCCTTTCTTCTTTTTGTTCCCCCTGGAGGCAACAACCTTTCATTTCTGTTGGGGGAGACAGCCGATTTGAGCAAGAGGAGAGGGTCCCTTTCTTCGGGAACACCCTCCAACACCACCATTTGGCGTCCTTGTTCGTTTTCAGCGAGGGCTTGAGCATGATCCTTTTCAAGGCCCTCTTGGTCAAGAACCTCGGTGGGAGCTCAATCTTCCGAGTTCCCGTCGTCATCGGAGGACAGACCCATGTCCTCGTCCTCATCTTCAACCTGAGGACCTTGACTTGTCCCAGCACCAACAACTGGTGCTGGATTCCCTTTTTCTTGGGCCATGTCATCCTCTGTATGAGTGGCGTCTTCAAGGGAGCCGACTTCAGTAGGCCTTGTCTCCGGCCTCGAGATCTCCGCATGGAGCTCGACCTCGAGAGCGTCAAGGCAAGCGTTCTCCTTCGCGGTTCCCATGACGATGAGAGTTGTTTGGCTGGGCTTTTTGCGAACGATGACAACAATTGGTAGTTCATCGTCGTTCGAGTCAATGTTGACAGTTTTCTTGGCCGGGGAGGGAGAGGAGGATATTCGAGTGGTGGAAGGAGGGGGAGACTTTTAATGAGAGGGAGAGGGGGATTTGGCAATAGGAGAGGTAGGGGGTGTGGGAACTTTGGGTTGTGGAGAGGATGGAGGTGAATTGGGAGTTCCCTCAACAATGGGAAGGGAAGAGGAAGTGGGGATGGAATCTTTGGGACTGGATTTCCCAGAGATGGGTTTTAGGTGAGAGATAGGTGGTGGTGGGAGGTTTTGGGATTGAGAGTTCCCAGAATCAGCGGGAGGTGGAAGAGAGGAGGGTTGTGTAGGGGGTGGTGGAGGTGGAGGTGTGGCGAATGAGTCGGGACTAGAGAGATTGAGAACCTCGTCCAGGTTGAAGATAGACTTCTTCTTCTTTTTCTTGGTGGGATCGGAAGAAGAAGATGAATGTTTGTCTTTGCGCTTTTTAGGGTTTTCGGATTTTGGAGGTTCTGGGCCGAAACTGTCAACGATGACAGTCCCAGAGGAGGAGACAGAGAGAGGTTGAGGAGGAGGAAGGGGAGGAAGAGACTGAGATGAGGTGGTGGAGGGAGGAAACACTAGGGTTTGCGCCGCCGGAAGGGAAAGGCTGGGTCCTAGGATCTCAAACTCGAGAAGCGAGGACCCAGTTCTTTCGCTGTGGAGGTAAGGACGAACATACTCATGGAGGCCTTGGTAGAGTTTTTGTTGAATTTTTGGGTTGGGTTCATTATCGGCTTGCCGAAGCACGTAGGCGAAGAGGGATTTGGGACTATTGTTAATCCATTCTCGAATGTGGTGATCTGGGTGAACTGGGGCGATGGTAAGGATATGGAGAAGGGAAGATTTTGGAGGTTTGCTAGAATGGGAAAGGAGGGGAATTTCAGAGAGAAAGAGTTGCAAAGAACAAAGGTTGAAGAAGGTCCCAAAAATGGCAAAGAAGGGTTTTTATGTGAGACGATGAGAGGGGTAGAAATGGAATGGAAAAAGTCCTCGATAACCGTTGGCCAATAGATTCGGAGAGTCGTTCTAACTTCCTTAGCGCGCTTATGACACGCGTCGCTTTCTGCAAGGGTAGTCACTTCGAGAGTTTCAAATGCTTGGCCCATAACGCTCCGAATTCTGACACACTTTCCCGTTTTCCAAGTGACGTTTCATCTTTCCAAAAATACCAGTGTTCCGTTGCTCGTGATTGTTTTGCACACCAGTTCCCATGATCTTTTAAAAGGTCAAGTTGAGTGGAGTGGACAGGGGAACTCACACTCAAGTTCTTTTGTGAGGCTAGGGAACTCAAAGGGGAACCACACAATTACAACTCGATAAGGGGACGAAAAGTTGGGCTCATGAGAAGCGTTTGTCTGGTTCTCGGCTAAGGGTTGGTTTATGATCAACCGTCATAGCGACTTATATTGAGGTTTAAAGGGAACTCTGGTTGATCATTTTGGGCCGAAAGAAGTAAAGTTCCAAATTGTACATTAAATGCTCTAGACTAGTAGTATGGCAAAATTAAAGCGATTGTTCCTAGTGTTCCCTATCATGAAATTCAATATGAACTAGCAATGCATTGAGGGAATAACAAACAAGGACTTGTTCAGTTTAGACTTATCATCCCTAGAAGCATCCGGAGATGCTGGTAGGGACGTCTGTCTAAAGCTTTAGTGAGAATGTCGCAATTTGCTCTTTAGTTCTACAGTGTTCCATAGAGATGTTCCCATGTTCCACATTATCACGTAGGAAATGATGCCTAATGTCTATATGCTTAGTACGAGAATGATGCACAAGATTTTTAGATATGTTAATGGCACTTGTATTATCACATCTTATAGGAACTAGGCCAAAAGTCATACCGTAATCCTGAAGTTGGTATTTAAGCCATAGAATCTGGGAACAGCATGAGGCGGCAACCACGTATTCTGCTTCTACTGTGGAGAGTGCCACTGTGGAGAGTGCCAGAAGTGCTCTTTCGATCAACCAAGTGCCCAACGAAATCTGCATCTGAGTATGCAACTAGCTCAAGGGAACTGTTCCTTGGATACCAAAGGCACAAGTTGTCGTTCCATTTGAGGTACTTGGAAATTCTCTTCACCTCTTTCAGGTGTGATTCCTTAGGGTTAGCCTGAAAGCGTGCACATAGGCACACTGAAAACATGATGTTGGGTCTACTAGCTGTTAAGTAGAGAAGAGACCCAATCATACCTCGAAAGTTTCTTTCATCCACACGTATACCAGTCTCATCTATGTTGAGCCTTGAGTTTGGTGAAATGGGGGTGTCGATGGGCCTGGAGTGTTCCATCCCATACTTCACTAGCATTTCTCTGATGTACTTTTGTTGATGGATCCTTGTTCCCTCCTTGGTTTGAGATATTTGAAGTCCCAAAAAGAATGTGGGTTCCCCTATGAGACTCATCTCGAATTCGCTACTCATCAAGTTCTTAAATTTTCAACAAGAAGTTCATTAGTAGCACCAAATATGATGTCATCAACATATACTTGAACAATTAACATGTCTTTTGATTCTTTCTTAATAAAGAGGGTTTTGTCTATGGAACCTCGAAGGTATCCATTTGATAAGAGAAATTGCGCAAACTTGTCGTACCATGCCCTGGGAGCTTGCTTGAGGCCATATATGGCCCTCTCCAAGAAGTTTACATGATCCAAGAAGTGCTCATCTTCAAAACCAGGTGGTTGAGCCACATAGACTTCTTCCTTGAGGTGCCCATTTAGGAACGCTGTCTTGACGTCCATTTGATACAGCTTGAAGCCTTTGTGGGCAACATAGGCTATGAGGAGTCGAATTGCTTCAATTCTTGCAACTGGTGCGAAGGTCACATCGTAGTCGATTCCCTCTTCTTGCCTATACCCTTGGGCAACCAAACGGGCCTTGTTCCTAGCCACCGCTCCAGTGTCATCAAGCTTGTTTCTGAAGACCCATCGAGTTCCTATGATGTTCTTGTTCTTGGGCCTAGGAACTAGTTTCCACTCCTTGTTCCTCTCGAATTAATGAAGTTCCTCTTGCATGGCTTGAATCCAGTCTGGATCCTTTAGAGCTTCTTTGATACTCTCGGGTTTCACCAGTGAGACAAAAGCGTTGAAGGCACATAAGTTGTTGAGAGATGAACGAGTCTGTACGCCTTTGTCATAGGGAGTGATGATGTTGTCGATGGGGTGATCCCGCTTTTGCCTCACTGTTACCTTGCATCCTCTTCATCTCCAACTTGTGTTTCCTCTTCTTCATGGGAATAGTTGTTCTCAACTTCTTCACTAAGTGTTTTTTCAGGATTCTCCTCAATGTTCCCTAGTTGTTTGACTCGGCTAAAGTCGTTGTTGCCAAGATCAAAAATAAATGACCCTAAACTACAAACCAAGTATAGCATGCAAGTAAGGGATCATACCCAAGAGAATCGTTATTCTAAACAATCAGCAAGGAAGAAAACATGGGTTTTGGGAATTTAAGCAAATAAGCAAATTTAAGTATCAAATCAATTAAAGAAAAGTAGAGTTCATTCAATCAATTCCACCTTTTTAATCATTCGATCATCAATTCATCCACTTTTCTATTAATTTCCAGGTTAATTCCAATCCTTATAAAAGATTTCCGCTTGTCCACAGTCCAAGCGAAATTATGATATGAACAAGAACGCTTAATTCAAATCATGCAAAGTATTAAGGATAGAAAGATATCAAATCATGCAATCAATCTACAAGTCTCAAGCATAAAATAACAATCAAACACTCTTTCTCAATTCTAGTCCACGATCCTAGAAAAGAGATGTTTCAAGGATAAATAAGATTGCATAGACAACAATCAAACCTAATCCAAACATTAGATCTAAGTCAATCAAATAAATTGATCAGGCTCATAAAATCAAACATGGATCATATAAATAAAAACAAGAGTTTTAATATTAACCAAGGGATAGAAAAGATACCAGAATCTCACGAATTACATAAAAAAGCTTCTTTGATCAAACAAACTCCAAGGGAAATTAGTTCTCCATAATAAAACTGAAATAAAACCTAAAAAGTAAAAGTATGCTAGATAATGCGTGATCACAAAGTCTGCTACGAAACTAGGCTTAAATAGTAGAAAAACAATCGATACCTAAAGATATAAAAATAGATAAAAGATAAAATAAAACGCTGAAACACCACGACCCGCGAGCACGGGCTACAGCCGCAAGCGCGGCTCATCTCTTCACTCCTTGGCCGTGGAAACTCACCCAACCGCGACCGCGGTTCTGACCCGCGGGCGCGGGTCATGCGATAGCATTTTGGTGTCAATTTCGGAGGTGGTTTTAATCCACTTAGAGTTGGAATTTGAACTCTCCATACAAACATGAATTGTAGCTCTTCGAGTTAGCTTTCCAATGATATCAAATTCAGCTTCATCCGATCACAGTAGCTCCCGAACGACGCGTCACAAGAAAATGGCGTCAAAACAACTCCAAATTAACACTTGTCTTCAAAACTCTTGCAATTCTTTAAATCGTGTCTTCGGTCTTCATATTACAATTATGCTCAAAACTAACCTAAAAACACTCAAATTATACCTAAAATACAAGAGTTAACCTATACTAAATAGAGCATATCATTGTTCCCCCTGAACACTAGACTCTGGTATGGTTTCATTTAGGGGAACAAGAGAGTTGGATACGTCTTGAGGCTCTTCAGTTGAGGAAGGAACCTCGAAGGAGTCTTGATCAGTGAAATTTTGATCTCCTTCGTTGTTCCTTGGTTGTGTGGAGTTGTTCCCACTTGGATAGTCTTCATCTTGCTTTCTCGGCTCGTCATCGTCGTCTTCCTCTTCTTGTCTTACCAGTTTGAACAGAGTTCCCTTTCCTTGGGACTATGTTCCCATTTTTACAGATTGTTCGTCGTTGACGTGAATGCTTTCCTCTATCTTCTTGGTTCTCTTGTTATATACCATGTACGTCTTGCTTTGGGAGGAATACCCTAGGAAGATCCCTTCGTCACTCCTTGGATCGAACTTCCCACGGTTGTCTTTGCCATTGTTATGGACAAAGCACTTGCATCCAAAGGTCCTAAGGTGAGAGATGTTAGGTTTTCTTCCTTTGATCAACTCATATGATGTCGTCTTGATCATGGGCCGAATCATAGCTCAATTTAGAATGTATGTAGCTGTGGATATTGCCTCGGTCCAGAACCTATTGGGAACTCCACTCTCGAGCATCATGGTTCGAGCCATGTCTTCCAGAGTTCTGTTTTTCCTTTCCACCACGCCATTTTGCTGAGGAGTGCGAGGGGCCGAGAATTTGTGTGATACACCGTTGTTGTCACAGTACCTTAGGAACTCTGAGTTTTTAAACTCAGTTCCATGATTAGATCTGAGAGACTTGAGCTTTAATCCCATTCTGACTTCCATCCTCTTGATTAGAGTCTCAAACTCATTGAATGTATCTGATTTTGATCTCAAGAAAATAACCCATGTAAATCTTGAAAAATCATCAATTAAAACATACATGTACCTTTTTCCACCATAGCTAGCAGTTTCCATGGGACCACAGAGATCCATGTGGATTAGCTCCAAGAGCCTTATTGTGCTTACCACCTTCTTTGGTTTAAAAGAGCTCCTAGTTTGCTTGCCATGAACACAAGCATCACACATATTGGATCCCTCAATGTTGATTCCTGGGAGGCCAATGAACAGGTTCTACAGGTAGAGATTCAGGATTTGATTGATACCTGCGTGGCCTAGCCTTTTGTGCCAAAGATCCGAATGATGGGAGCTTGCAAGGCACAACTTCCTCGGTGGTTCGAACTCCGTGTCTACTACATAGACATTGTTAGACCTCCTTCTTCTTAGAATGATTTTGTTGGTCTTCTTGTTGATGACCAAACATTCTTCCGAGTCGAAGGTGACAACTTTGTTCCCTTGATCACATATCTGAGATACACTCAAGAGATTGTATCTAAGATCCTTCATCAGGTTGACATTGCTAATCTTGATTGACTTGTTGAGTAGTACTTCCCCTGTTCCTATGATTTCTCCTTTATTCTTGTTGCCAAAGGACACATGACCTCCTTCGGCTTTTATGTGGAGTGAGGTGAGATTGTCTTTGTTCCCAGTCATATGATTTGAACATCCACTATCAATGACCCATGTGCTGTTCCCCCTCATTGCCACCTACAAGGAGAGTTAGTTTTTGATGACCCAGGCAAGATGACTCTTGCCTGGTTCCTTACAAGGAAAGACAGTTTCAAATAAGACATAATCTGCAATATTAATGTCACGAAAGTTCCTAAAGTCATAGTGTGACACCCTTACACCCTATGACGTATACATTGTAATAACTTATCTCGTATATAAAAAAGATAATTCGCATAACTATCCACATAAGCATAAAGCCGAATTAACAACCATAAAAGGTTGCACACACATACGGTTCTATGTCGTTACTTCTCATACTAAAATATCTGTCACTCTAACTTATATTACAGCTCATATGTCTAAGATGCAAAATGAGGAGGAGAAGGTTGCATTGAGCTTCAGCCGACCGACCTGTATGAATGTGACCCCTAAAAGAGACACACGCTAGTAAGTTCTAGCTGAGCCTGAAAAATTGCTTTGCGATTTGCGTGAGTCGCATACTCAGTGAATATAAACCATCATCAACTATTTCACACAGAGTCAAACATTTAGTCCATGTACATATACATACATATTATATATATCATATATGAATTTACTATGCAAATGCAAATGCTGATGTATCCGATTCATTATTCTGTGAACTGTTCAAGCCTGAATATGCCCCGGGTTTACTATATATGGACTCTTATGGTCCCTTTAACAAAGAAATCCGAAGATCTCCTGAATATTGACTCGTAGGTCCTGTATGATCCGTAGATCCTATATGACCCGTAGGTCGTTTTAACAAAGAAATCATAAGATTTCCTAAATTACAGTTCAGGGCAAGACAGTCACATGTCCTTTTAATCTCATTGCAATATGCTATGCAGTCAAGTGCATCATGTAACCATATATCATATGCCATCTGTTAACATACTTTCTATGCAAACAACTCTGGAAATTTCAGAGCTATTACATATATCCATATAACTCATATAGTACACATATCCATATAGCACATATATCATATATATCCATATAGCACATAAGGTTGAATCTCCGGTCTATATTCACCTATATCTAGACCTGTACATGGGCGGGTTCGGGCCGGGCCTAAAAAAAAAATTTGTCCACATCAACGGGCCGGGCCAAGCCCGGCCCGGTAATTCGGGCCGATTTTTTTGTCCAAGCTCGCCCACCTACACGGTTCGGGCCGTCCACGGGCCCGCCCGGCCCGCATAATAAATTTTATTTATAATATATTAATATTATTATAAATTATAAATGATATTAATTTTATTATAAAATATAAATTATATATAAATTAATGATATAATATATTAATAAATTATATAAATTAATGATATAATATATTAATAAATTATATATAAAAATAATATAATATATACGGGTCGGGCCGACGGGCTTTTTTCGTTGTCCAAGCCCGGTCCCATATTTTACGGGTCGGGCCGGGCCGGGCCTTTCGGGCTAATTCCTATGTCCAAGCCCGTGTTTCTAGCGGGCCGGGCGGGCCGGCCCGGACTTGTACAGGTCTACCTATATCCATATAGCACATATATTCATATTCACATATAGCACATATGGTTTATTCTCCGGTATATACTCACCTGTTTAGGAAGAATACTATATCTCTTCCTTTTCTCTTTGACCACGATCTATGACTCGTGCTCCTATATATAACCCAATGCAAAAACACCCTATTTACTCTTACAAACTTTAACCCTAAATGCAATGAAATGCCAGAATGCATTACAACTTCTTGTGCATAATTTCAAATCCTTTAAAACTTGACAACAATAAACTATATATATAGAAGAACATTTTTCTAGTTCAAACCTTTCTATAAAACTTGATCAAGGGTCTCCAAAAATCATTACAAAGAGAAACCCTAAAATCACTCTGAAATCTTTTACCGAATATAAATCCGATATCGAATACACCCTCTGAAAACTATAGATCAACTGATTTTCAAATCAGAAGCAACTGTAGATCTAGATCTGGAAAAATTAATAAAATCCAGATAAACCATTAACTAATTAAAAACTTACCAAATTACGTTTGTACTTCAAGATTAAAACCCAATAGAAGAAATCTTATACCGGATCCAGTAAAAACAACCAAAAACATCAAACGTTTTCTCTTAGCAAGTCTCGAACTCTCCTCTCTCTAATTCTTTCTTTTTTTTTTCTTTTTATGTTCCTTAACAAAGAACATCAACATATATATTGATCGTGAGTCGGCAAAATTTTTATAAAACCACACTATTCATCCTCAAATCTCCTTTACTACAAACTTTACCCTGAAATAATTAATAATTAACTTTTTCTTAAAAACTTTTTAAAATATAATAAACTTAATTAGAAAATAAATATCACTTTTAAAAACTCACTATATATCATGCCAATATGCTATGCATATACTATTAATATGTTGTGAATGCAAAATGACGCATGCACTTTGGTCGGGGATGTTACACATAGGCAAAGTTCCTATGTTGGTTCCCATGAGTGGGGCCTCTAGCAGGTTTGTTGGTCTTTTGGTTTTGCCTGTTCTAATAGTCGTGATTTCTCTGAGTTTGAGCTTTTGCTTTGGAACAACTTTCCTTGTAGTGCCCATGAGCACCATAATTCCAGCATGTCTTGTAGTATTCTCCTAGGTAGTACTTAGGATGGGGTCTTTGATCATGTTCCTATCCATGGTTTCCTTATTGTAGACCTTTGACTCGTTTCCTTGGCTATTTGGACATAGAGTTTGTGCCCAGTGTTCTCAGTGTAATAGTCCCTCTCTCCATTTACCCCACATTCCAGGACACATATCTTTTCTTCTAGATGGGCATTCTTTTGTTTTTCACATTGGAGTTCTAGGGCTCTACACTCATTTACCTCCTGCTCAATTAGAGTAGACTTCCCATTCTTTGGGCACTCAGTCTTATACTCAATCCCATGTTTGACTAGGACAAACTTTGTTTGGGAATTCGAGGCTTCGGGATTTTCATTTCCCTTGCTCAACTTTTGTAGGAACTCATTCTTATCACTCTCTATGGTCTTAATTTCATCCTCAAGGGCTACTATATGAACAAGAACAGACTAAAGCTTATCAATCAGTTTCACACAATTAGAACAAGATTCAAGACCAACTAACTCGGCGTTTGCGTGTTCCGATTTATCTAGCTTCTTTTGCAATTTTATGTTATCCTTAACAAGACTAGAAAGCAGTTTCAATAACTCAGGTTTTTCATAGTTAGCTAAGGAAGCAAGAATGGATTCAGTGGTTACCTCACTGGGTTGTTCCCCAGTGGTTTCTCCTATAGCCATTGCATACATGTCTAGGTGTGCCCAAAATTTGGGATCTTCGTCCTCATCATCGCTCCAGGTGGCGATGTAGGCATTCTTCCCTTGCCTTCGGTCGTCAGTTCCCTGTGGGCATTCTTTTGCGAAGTGCCCTTTCTTGTAGCATTTGTAGCATGTGACGTTCGAGAGGTTCTTCTCAACTGGCTTTCTTTGGGAACTTTGACCCTTTTGTGAGTTCCCATATCCCTTTTTGAACTTTCCCTTGTTGTAGAAGGACCGAAGGGCCTTTGTGACGAGGACAAGTTCCTCGTCTTCTTCTTCCTTGGAATCTTCATGTTGTTCTTGAACCGACTTGAGCATCTTTTCCAGTTTTAGGGAAATTTCCTTGTGTGCCCTCTCTTGCTCCTTAATCGTCTTGTTTCCTTTTCTCATGTCCTACCAGCTTTCCAAATACTTGGTGAAGCATGAGGGTCCTATTTTTAGGATTCTCTTTGAACATGGTCCTTTCATTCGCCCATTCACCGGTAAGGCCATTAAAGAGTTGTTGAACCTTCATCTTGTCAGATATTTCTTCCTTTGTGATCCCAAGCCCCGCGAGCTTCGTACATAGGCCTGCGAAGCGTGATTGGTAGCTATTGACTGACTCTCCCACCTCCATTTGGAAGTTGTAGAACTCCCTTCTGGTGTTCATTTGGAGGTCTTCTCTGAGGTCAGGGTTCCCAATGTGCATTTGCTGGATGGCTTCCCACATCTCTTTCGCTGTCTCGATATTTGCCACTCTGTCACAATCATGCACTGACATGGCATTTTTGAGATATTGTTTTGCCTTGAAGTTTGCCTCCATGCACTTCCATTCATTTGGTCCCCATTTGGTGAAGTCGTTGCGAATGGTTGGGTTTACCTCGAAGTTCCCTACTTCGATCACACACCACGCTTGAAAGTCGTGGCTTCTCATCCAATCCTTCATGTTGCGTTGCCAGTTCTCGAACCTTCCGGTGATAAGCCTTGGAGGCTTGTTGTTCCCATGTCCAACCCGAGTAAGTTCTTCAGACATAATGTAACCTGCGATACTAACACAGAAAATCTAGAGCGTTTTTGCTCTGATACCAATTGTTGGATCGATATGCGTTAGTAAGAGCTTGGGAACTAGCGGTTAGGCTGTTCCCAAGGCAACGGAAGTATAATAACAAGCAAGTAAACAGAATGCAATTGACACAGTTCCTTTATAGAGGAACCCCACAACAACCAACTAGTTGTGTGAGTAAACCTCTACCTCCGCTTGGAAGATTTTGAACGATCTTCTTATCTTATTGATTGTTCCCTAGTTACACAGGCAAGACTTACACTTCTCTGTTCCTAGCATTTCTATCTAACTCTAGCAACACTAGTAATCGGCCTTGTTCCTAAGCGAACATCTCAACTAGTAATCGGCCTTGTTCCAAAGCGAACACCTCAACTAAGCATAAGACAAATCGAACCTTACACCTTCAGCTCGATGTCGCAGTTCCCTATCTCCAGGGAACTTGGATTCGCCGTCGTCGAGATCGTACACTCGCCACCGGGAACTTCTCTTCTCTTGTCTTTCTTTCTTTGTGAGTGAATGTGAATTCTGGGAGAAGTGCTTAATCCAAGCACTATTCATTTGGCTTTATACTCATCCTTGCTTGGGCTGCAATCCTGACTTTCATTGTCTCCAAAATGCCCTTTGTCTTGCACGCCAAGTCTTTATCTTACACATGTGACTTGATTTGAATTGAGTCAACTTTGAGAATCAATCGGGCCGTCGGATCACTTGGTTCAGTCTGTTCCTCAGACTGAGCGCTTATTTTGTCTTGAGATAGGATCTCGTGAATCGCGCTGAGTGCTCTTTGTTTGCACATGTGAGTTCGCATATGATGGGAACTGTTTTCTCCAAAGTTCCTTTGGTAGGAACTTGCCGTCATTTCATCTTGTGTTCCTTTAGTGTTCTTGGAGATTCTTCATTAGACCTGGTACATGGTGTTCCTTTGAAATACTCGAATGTAATACGTTAGTTCTCATATGGCGTTTGTCATTATCAAAACTGGAGACTTATATCGTTGTTCCGATGTTTGGAACCAAAGTGCCCAACACCGTCCCAACAAATATCATATCATATTAATTAATTACCCTTTACCCTAGTTCCTGTTAGCTTATACAGGCTTATTCAAATACAGTTAAAAAAAACTCTTTTTCCTAAATCCTTTTTTGTGGTAAACAAGAAGCTAGATTATAAAGACATATAATAGAAGAAAAGCCCAATTTCCAAAGACACTGATCAACATGTGGCCTGTAACATCACACAATATTTCATGGTTAGATGACATATAATGTGTTATACACTTATACAAATGTATGATTGACATTTGGGTTGCTTGGTAGCAACATAAAGCAAGCAAAGTGCACGCACATGCACGTCTTCAGGAAGTCTACAATCATAGAATAGCCAATCAGCTGCTACTGGTTGACTTTGAGTTGGCAGGCACATAAGCTAGTTTAATTTAAGCCACAGATTATGCATCAACGTGAATTGAAAAATGAGAAAGTTCAGTTACCACGTGAAACCTTAGGGATACAACAATTTCTAGGTCAGATGGATGGGTGAAGTGTGTTTCGGATTAAAAATAATGCATGGAAAGTACTTACGTGTCTCCAAAAATAATACATATATAAGTAACGTGCCTTTTGTAGCCAGAGCAACCCCATGAAATCCCAACCAAAAAATTGCAGTCTCTGAAACCAGAAAATACCAAAATCCTATCCTCAGCCTATTCCCATAAGTCTCCAAAAATGGTAGTTGATGGTGATTCCGTTTTGCAAAATCACAAACAACAAGTGGCAGCAATATTTGGAGTGACAGGATTAGTAGGAAGAGAGCTAACCAAGAAGCTGATTTCCAATCCCATATGGAAAGTCTACGGAATAGCGCGAAAGCCAGCAAGATCCCCATTAATCCCAACCGAAAACTACCATTTCATCTCATGCGATCTTCTTAACCCAATAGAAATCCAAAACAAGCTATCCTCTTTATCAGATGTCACTCACGTGTTTTGGGTCACGTGGTCGCCGGAGTTTCCCATTGACAGCCCCGAATGCTACGAGCAAAACAAGGCCATGCTCTCCAACGTCGTGGATGTCGTCCTTGTGGGTTCTGGAGGCCGCCTCAAGCACGTCTCGATCCAGACTGGAGCCAAGCACTATGTGTCGCTCAAAGACGTTGGTTCGGTGAAGGAGGTGGTCTACTACAATGAAGAGTGTCCAAGAGTGGGGTCCTATAACTTTTACTATGGTTTGGAAGATGTGTTGAAGGACAAATTGGGCAAGGAAAAAGTGGCCTGGTCAGTTCATCGACCGAGCTTGATCACGGGCATCTCCGATAGGACATGGTAATTTAAATTTCTTCCAACATCGTCACTCGACTCTTATCAATTACTCACTTGTATAAAAACTATACACAAAAGAATTTGTTGGAAGGCTCAACAAGTTAGAATATCTTTCAAATAATAAGCGTGCATTCGCCTAAATAAGATATGTAACACTTTTCCTTATATGCTCCCTCGGTTCACATAAACTTGTCGTTTTAGAGTTTGTCTCAAAAATTAAAAAATTAATTAAATTTGACTAAAATATTCTCAATCTTTTGTTAAGATCTTTCACCTTATATTGTAATTTTTGTAAATATTTTAAATTAGTATGGACATTATTAGAAAAATGGGATAAAATATCTCAAATGACAGATTTTGTTGAACAAGAAAATCAAGCTAGAAGGACAAGTTTTTATGAACGGAGTGAGTATTGTTTTGAGAGTGTCGTCTCTCTTTCTTTCGACAAGAAAAAAAAGAAAAAAAAAACTTTCCACATTTAACTAAACAAGGGATTAATAATGGTACCAGGTACAATTTTATGGGGACGCTAGGAGTGTACGGAAGCATATGCAAGCACCTAAACCTTCCCTTTGTGTTCGGGGGCACGCGCACGTGCTGGGAGGAGAAGTATCTGGACATATCTGATGCACGCTTGGTGGCGGAGCAACACATCTGGGCATCCACAAGCGAACACGTGGCGTCCTCCGGGGAAGGGCAAGCATTCAACGCCATCGACGGCGGAGGTGACTACACGTGGAAGCAACTGTGGCCCGCGATCGGGAGGAAGTTCGGGATAGCGATGGAGAAGGGGGAGGAGATGTTGGAGGAAGAGTACTCATACTCGAAGGCGATGGAGGATAAGGGAGATATTTGGAGGGAGATTGCGAAGAAGAATGAGCTGATGTGTACGGACGTTGAGAGGCTGGCCAATTTTGGGTTCTTGGATGCGTTGTTTAGGTGCCCTGCCAAAATGTTGTGTTCTAGGGAGAAGGTTGATAGGCTTGGGTTTACGTGTAGGTTTGAGGCTATGGAATCGGTTTTGTATTGGATTGGTGCCATGAGAGATGAGAAGCTCATTCCTTGAGAGGTAGGAAAAAATATAAATTCAAGCTAGAATGCGCAACAAGAAATAAACCACTCAACATTATGACTATTGCATACTGTCATATGGGGTGGGTTTAAAATTTCCTTTTTTTCCTGCTTTTGGCTCGCCTAGTTCGATTGGCCGGTGTCGCTTCATGTCCGAATCACGTATTTTGTGCTCCTATTTTGGAAGACACATTCCCAATATCAATCTCCTCATACATGTCGCCAGAGGGAGATTCGATCTTAAATCTTTTGAACAACAATTAAGGAGCACTTTACTACTAGATTGAATCTTTGTTGGTTTAAAAATTTCCTTTGTTTTAGTGATATGAAATATTAAAAAAAATGTTTGAAAAGTTGGTTCTTTAATTGTGGTTGTATCTCAAAGTTGTTTGTATGTTTAGATTTTAACCTTTGACACACCATTTTAGGTCAGCTCCATGTCATTTTTTTTTTCTTATTTGATGGTAAAATATATTGATGAAGGAGAAAAGAGAGACGTTGATACTCTTATACTCCGTGGAAGCCAAAATCATACACGGAAGGGTACATGGCATTATAGGTGTTGCCACATTTTTTCATCTAAAAGTGATGGGTCCCACAAAAGTTGGATTTTATAATTTTATCCCTTTCTTCTTCCTAAATTTTCTTTTTTTAATTAAAGAGTTGAATCTAATAGTGGTGACAACCCGCACCTCCACTCTCCCCCTCCACTCGCTGATGCCTCACTTGTTGCCCTGGTCCATCGTCCTTCCTCACCTTTCCTTCATCATCGTCTTCCTCTGAATCTTGTGCCACTAATGTGACCTAGTCTAGGCTAAGACCTAAACTCGGGGTGGCCCAGTCCATGGCGCCCTCCTTGGTCAATAGATAGTTTTATTTATGATATTATATAGGTTATTTCTATTTCCGTCATTTATAATTCAGTCTTTACTATTTTGGGCATGTATTATCTTATGCTTAAGAGATCGGCTCATTAAGCTAGAAAAAGGCACATTAGGCAATTACGGTTTTGCTTGCATCTTTCCTTTATTTGTATTTGCTATTATTCGGTTTGTGGGCCTTTGGAGGTGGGCCTTGATTGCATGCTTGGTCCAATCCGACCCCCTCTTTATAACCTAGGGTTTCGAGCTTCCCTACTCTATATAAGGGTCGACACTCGAGACTCCTTTCAATTCCCGTCAAGGTTAATAACCAAATTAAAGTGAGTCGTGACACCTTCATCGCCTTGGCCACAACTTCTATCTTATTTAGCTATTATTAGTAAGTTCTTTCTATGTTGGACCTTTCTAATATTGCTTAGCTTAATTTAGTATGTTAGTTTTGGGATTTTATGGAGAGTTGGGCCTAGTATGCTTGCTAGTCTTAGCCGCCACCCTTGTGTTGTTTTTATCCTAGTTTGGATGCCTCCTATATAACAGGATTTCATCCTCCTATACTACGTTACGCATAATTTTATTCGAGACTTTAGTAGAAGCATTGCTTCTTTACCCTCGTGTTGTGCGTCGAACTTTCACCGATCTCTCTTCCTCTCGATCGAGCCTCCTTTGGCTAGATCTGATCTTATCTCTTACTCTCCTCTCAATTTCGTCTAAAGAACTTCAAGTTCACAGAAATTGCTTCCGCATCGCATCTGGAGATGTATTGCACAGTCAAAGACGAAGATCCTACGCGGATTCTGATCGTTTTGGAGACGGGTTCGCATCAATTGGCATTAGAGCCTCGAGATTGCATATGTCTCACAAGCACCCTTCTACTCTTTGTGCACGAATTTTTTCCCTACCATCCTTGTTGTTTTTGTGTGCCCTAGTACTATCGATCCATCATCACGCCATCTAGGTCACCCAAGTTGCTATTTTTGTTCTGAAAAATTGATTAAAAAACAACCACCCAAACTTTACTCGATATTACACTTGTTTGGTGATTGATTGCATCTTGCTTGAGTTTTTGCATGCTAAAATTCAATTTCTTGCTCATTATTGTTGAACCAAAATAGTGTTCATTCGAGTTCCCATTACTTGATTGTTCTTGCACATGTGTTCTAGGATTTTGGAAAGAGGATACAATTCATTTCCTATTTGGTTGATAAAACTCTTGAAATAGAGGATAAAATCCATATTAGAGATCGACCGAATATTGCCCTATTTATGCGTTTCGCCTCGCTACAAGGACCGACGTCTTGTATTCTGAATCCCGTCATGATCTCGAATGAACGATGGAGTGGAAACAACAGAGAAATAACACGTATGGGCGCGCAAATCAAGGACAAGCGTACGTCGTTAGGGTTCTAACGACGTCTCGAGGTGGAATTGATTCCGACAAGCGAAACCTCAGAATGATTGTAGGGCGATTGGAAGAAGGATAGAAGGGGTTTGACGCCTGATGCATGGGGAAGAGAAACTCGATTCAACCAAGGCAAATTCAATTCAATTCAAGTGTAAACTGAAAACATGAGAGTTCGACAATTTTAATAGAAAGTAGATCTAAACCTAGAAACCCTAGGGAGAATGGGCCCAAGCATGCAAGCCCAACCCATTTCGCTAATTAAAGTAAATAGTGGAAATATAAATAATACCAATTTAAGTAATCGTTCTATTAAAATCCCGACATAATTATAAAGATAGAAACCCGAAGACCCGAGGCCTCGGAAGGACTCGCGATAGACTCGGACATATCCGAATCACCGCCAGTCGGGGCGCGGCTTGGCCCGGGAGAGCGCGGGCGCGCTCTCGGGGTCTAGACCGCGCCCAAAGGGGTCGGCAATCTGCGGCCGGGGCGCAGGCACGCCCGGCCAGAGCGCGGTCGCACTCTCGGTCTGTTGCCCGCGCTCCGAGAAGGCCGTTTTTTGCGGCATCGGCGCGGCCTCCAGCGGCCAGAGCGCGGGGGAGATCGGCGCGGTCTTGATCGCGCCGTCGGAGATTCCCTCGGTATGGCTTGGCTTAACTCCCGACTCCTCCGATTGGCCCGAAAATGCGTCTTGAACCAAAGATGTCATCAATATCATCGAAGGCAGGTCTTGAACCGAACTCGCGGATTGATTAGCTCTCCTTATGATAGAAGCCGTAGCCCGACCTATGGCCTTGGCGCGGGCTCACATCAAGGGTCCGTTTGATCGAACCGACATGGCCTCCTCTTCCTCAACGGCGGTCATAGTGGCAAACGCATCATCCTCCCCTCCTTTAGTGGGAAGCGTCCCCGCTTCCTCAAAATCAAAATCCGGCTCAACAAAGGGAGAAAGATCTGACACGTTGACCGTGGCATGTACATTGCCATATGAATCCAGAAGGTCCAACCTGTAAGCGTTGGGACCAATTCGCTCAAGAATACGAAATGGCCCATCACCACGTTGATGGAGCTTAGTCTTCCGGGCTTCCGGGAACCGTTCCTTGCGCAAATGGAGCCACACAAGATCGCCAGGCTAAAAAATCATAGACACACTGCCCCGGTTGTGTTGCGCTGAGTACTGAATAGCGCGCCGCTCAAGGTGCGCCTTGGTCCTAGCGTGGAGTTGCTGAATTTGATTAGCTCGGTTTGCTGCATCAACATGTTCTCCTTGCTTCAACGGCTTGGGGACCAAATCCAAAGGCGTAATGGGATTGCGCCCATAAACGACCTCAAACGGAGTCAACGAATGCGCCGAATGTTTGGACCTGTTATAGAAAAACTCAAGGGTAGAAAGTAAGTCCTCCCACCGGTGTGGGTTTGATTTGAGCATCACTCGTAAGAGTGAGCCCAAGGTACGGTTGGTGACCTCCGTTTGGCCATCCGTTTGGGGGTGATAACTAGTAGAAAACAATAATTTGGTGCCGAGTTTCCCCCAATGTGTTCTCCAAAAATGGCCCACAAACTTGGTGTCCCGATCACTAATAATAGTTCTTGGCACACCATGGTATTTTACCACATTGTCAAAGAACAAAGAAGCCACTTCCGTAGCGTTATTCGTACTCTTACAAGCGATAAAATGAGCCATCTTAGAGAATCGACACACAACAACAAAAATGGAATCTTTGCCTCGCTTTGACATAGGCAAGCCCGTAATGAAGTCCATCGAAATGTCCTCCCACGGAATGTTAGGCACATGCAAAGGCGAGTAAAGTCCATAAGGTAAAGTAGTTGACTTGGCCTTTCGGCATGGAACACAACTCCTACAGAATTTGGTGACATTAGAGACCAAGTTAGGCCAAACGAAATCTTCACGCAAAGCTGCAACAGTTTTGTTCACCCTGAAATGGCCCCGTCCATCATGAGCCTCTTTAATTAAAAGGTGTCTTATAGACGAGGCTGGAATACACAGTTTCCCAGCCTTGTATAAGTAACCGTCATCTAAAAAATAAGTCCCACTCACGATGAACCGAGCACTTCTCAAAGATTGGTTCAAAGAAAGGATTCGAAGCATAAAGCTCCTTAATCAAAGAGAAGCCAAGTAAACGAGTTTGCAATTGAGTAAGAAGCACATACCTGCGAGAAAGGGCGTCGGCGACCACATTCTCTTTTCCCTTCTTGTGTTGGACGACATACGGAAATGTCTCCAAGAATTATACCCATCGAGCATGTCTTCTATTCCAATGTGCTTGGCTCTTGAGGTAAGAAAGCGCCGCATGGTCACTATGGATCAGAAATTCCCGCGGCCACAAGTAATGCTTCCAAGTTTGGAGCACTCGGATTAAGGCATATAGCTCCTTGTCGTAAGTTGGATAATTGAGTTGTGCCCCGGTGAGATTTTCGCTAAAATAAGTGATTGGCTTCTTCTCTTGGTGGAGGACGCCTCCAATGCCAGTGTTAGAAGCATCACACTCCACCTAAAAAGGCCTATAAAAAACTGGCAATTGTAGCAAGGGAGGATGGCTCAAGGCATCCTTCAAATCTTGGAACACCATCTCGTGGTGTTGTTTCCATTCTATAACGGTGCCCTTTTTAGTCAAGGCATGTAGGGGCGCCGCTATAGAAGAGAAATTGCACACAAACCGGCAATAAAATCCGGCCATGCCCAAGAAAGAGCGAACCATGGTAGCGGTGGTAGGCGTAGGCCACTCCGTGATGGCCTTAATTTTAGCATCATCCACCTGTAAACCACGAGAAGACACCACAAAGCCAAGAAAAATAGTGGATGGGCTACAAAAAGTACACTTGGACAAATTGGCAAAAAGTGTCTCTCGGCGCAAGCGCGCCAGAACGAGCCTCAAGTGGTCCACGTGGTCAGTCAAAGACTTAGAATAGATTAAAATATCATCAAAATAGACCACGAGGAACTTACCAATAAAATCACGGAGGACGTGATTCATCAATCGCATGAATGTGCTCGGCGCATTGGTGAGGCCAAAGGGCATCACTAACCACTCGTAAAGACCAAATTTGGTCTTGAAAGCGGTTTTCCACTCATCTCCTTCTTTCATCCGGATTGGATGATAGTCGAACTTCAAGTCAATCT
Organism: Fallopia convolvulus; assembly: GCA_964016875.1. NCBI lineage: Eukaryota > Viridiplantae > Streptophyta > Magnoliopsida > Caryophyllales > Polygonaceae > Fallopia > Fallopia convolvulus. The sequence continues at coordinate 46,643,881 of OZ024719.1, read as the reverse complement.
TAGAGAAGATGGAGGCGCCATGGAGCTCATCCAACATGTCATCGAGTCGAGGAATCGGATGCCGGTATTTGAAGGTCATCTGATTGATAGCTCGACAATCCATGCACATGCGCCAAGAGCCGTCCTTTTTAGGAACAAGGATGACTGGCACACCACAAGGACTCATCGACTCTCTAACATAGCCTCTCTCAAGTAGCTCCTGAACCTATTTTTGAAGTTCCCGGGTCTCATCCGGGCCAGCCTTGTAAGGAGCTCTATTAGGCAACGAAGCGTCGGGCACCAAATCGATTTGGTGCTCAATACCTCGTATAGGTGGCAAACCAGCAGGCAACTCGTTAGGAAAAACATCTTTGAATTCACTAAGTAAGGAAGTTACCTCATCTGGCAATGCCGGGGTGTCGGTGCTAGAAGATGTCAAGGACATCGGCACCAGAAGAAAGCACGGGGCGCGACCTTGCAACGACGCGGTGATGGACGATGGCCGGGCCAACAGGAGGTGGCGCTCGACCGAGCCTTGTAGGGGCGTCCCAGGCGTTTCCGGTTGGCGAGCCCGCTGTTGTGGCTGCTGTGGCGGCGCCTTGTTCGAACCAGACGGATGTGTACCATTGCCTTGCTCATCAAAGAGGTTTGGTTTGGGTACACTCTTGGCTTTGCTAGCTTTTTGCTCCGCCTCAATCGCTTTTTGGCGATCCCGTTGAACCTGATCCTGCAAAATCTCACTCAGCGACATAGGTAAGAGCTTGACGCGCTTCCCGTGGTACGTAAACACATATGTGTTCAAGTAACCATCGTGAAGGACACGTCTATCGAATTGTCATGGGCTTCCCAACAATAAATGTGTGACGTCCATTGCAACTACATCACAAAGAATAGTATCTGTATAAGGACCAATAGCAAAGGAAATGGTACTTTGTTTAGTAACTTGCGTACCAGAGCTAGACGAAAGCCATTGAAGACCATAAGTAGCCGGGTGTGGAGTGGTAGGCAGCCCAAGATGTTCGACCACCTTTTCATTAACCAAGTTAGTGCAGCACCCGGAATCAATGATGACACTTAAGCTCGCTGAACCAACCAGAGCTCGAGTGTGAAAAAGATTTTCCCGCTGGTCATTGAGATTGTTTTCACGAAGGATCAAAGCCTTTCGAGAAACCAACCCCAACGGAGTCCCCATATTAGCCGGCGATGGAGCACAATCCAATTCCTCGGCTCGAGGAACCGAATACTCCTCCTCCAATGGTGCCGGTGTTGAAATCCCCTCTTCGTCATCCATGGACTCGTAACCAGCTAAAGCTTGGACAAACATCACCTTCTTGCGGTTGGGGCAGTCTTTTTGGTAGTGACCGCGACCACAGCAAGTGTAGCATTCCAAATCATGGGCTCTCTCATGGCCTGGTTGTGCCGGCTTTTGGGTAGCCGTGCGTGACGGTGTAGGAGCCGTGGTTTTGCCCAAAGAAGTAGAAGAACCCTGTCCTACACCAGCAGTAGATTTTTTATTAGTATTAAAACCGTATGGATGAGGGTTAGAAGAAACATACCTGCCCGACGATGTGTGGGAACCATAACTCTTATTGCGTACATGCTGTTGATGAATTTTCATGGTCGTTTGCACTAGTGTGTTGATATCCTTAATAGGAAGGATCTCAAGCTGATCTTTAATAGGCAAATTCAGACCACTAATAAATTTAGTACGCAATGTGGATGGAGTAACACTAATATTCGCCTTGAAAAACATGTCCTCTAATTTTTCGAAATACTCAATATGGGACAAAGATCCTTGGTAAAATTCAGCGATTTCCAAGCGCATTTGATTACGGTAATCAGTTGGAATGTATTTTTGAGTCATAACATAGACCAACTGATCCCATGTAGTTACTGCGGTAAGAACCCGACGCAAATGATCATCCACAAAGCGTTGCCACCAAACCCGGGATGAACCATGGAAATGTAAGGTAGCCGCTTGTACATGCTCATAAGCGGGAATATTACAATAGCGCAAAGTATGCGCCGTCACAGTAACCCATTCTAGAAAGACCGCAGGGTCATGATGCCCTTCAAACGGTTCAATCTTGACCTTGACTTCGTGTCGTTGGTACCGAGGAGCGTCCCGATCGCCATTAGCAACACGAACGTCATGGCCACGATCAACAGGGGACCTAGGCCGGGCCGGCACCTGCCCGTAATAATGGTCTTTCCCTTGATGATGTTGCCGGAGTGGGGCTTGGGGGCGCCACTCGGTAACATGATCATAGGCGCGCCGGTTTCGACGCGTTTGGGCATTACCATAATTAGGGGTGGGGGCTGGCGGAATCCAATCCGATGGGCGCTCATTCAATTCAGGAGGATCGCCCAACACTGAAAAATTATGAGGGTTAACAATGCCCGAATCTTCAATTTGTTCATCATCGAACTCCTTGAAGTCGTCATGGATAACCGGTGTAGCAAAATTGTACTCCAAGGAACCTTGTCGACGATTGTGACTCGGTTCCCTCTCATTGCAAAAGTATTATGGTTCAATGCCGGTGCCGGAAAGCGTTGGTCACGCATTCCATAAAGCCGGCTGCTCTAGCGTCGTCCAAAAATTGTGGGCGATTTGGAGCACCAAACGAGGTGGTAGCATAGTAGCCGTCATCCTCGGGACCATAAGAATAAAAAATAGGTGGTTGAGAATACATACCTTGGTCTTCGGCGTAGGCACTCGAAGACGGAGCATTAGCAATCGGATCGCTATGCAAAACGTGAGCTACCTGACCTTGCCTTGATTCGGGTACGACCTCCACCGGTGGCGGATTTGGCTCAACGGGGCCCTTGTCCTTGCGGCGGGGGTCCTGTGTCGCAAGCGGTGCAGGGTGAGTATGCGCGACCAGAACCACCGATGTTGTCGGCTCGCCAATTGTGATCCCGGTGGCCTTGGCGCGGGCACGCATCAACGGCCCGGGAGGGAGTTGTTGTGGCGCCGGGGGGCTAGCCAAGACAGGATCTTGCGGTGGACCTGACGTATGGACGCCCGGTTGCGGCATTGTAGCTAATGTTGGTTGCGAAGTAAGGGCGGACAGCTGGGCGGCAAATTCAGTTTTCAAATCGGCCATTTGTTGCTTTAAAAGAGCAATTTCTTGCTCCATAGTTATGGCCTCAATCAAGGCACTCGGATTGAGTGTAGGATCGTCCTCTTTATTGTGCAAAGCACCTGAATCAGAAGGAGAAGACATGGTGAGTAACAAAGAACAAAACGAGCAATAGCAAGCAAACACACAAAGTCTTAGCTCTTAATCCGAGCAGTGCACTCATACAAGGTCACGGATGGCTCTTTGTGCGAGAGGCGGCTTAGGCTCACGAGTAAAACAATGGTGCTATTGAACAAAGCAAAGTAAAGCAAGATATACACCCACACAATGTAGTAATATCAAACAAGTAGTACTAATCAAACAAGTGATGAAGCAAGCACTAACAATTGTTGAAATCACTAACAATCTGTGGTTATGGCTTACCTTACATTGGCTTTTGCACCCACAATTTTCTCCTCTTTTGTTTTTTTTGAACAAATGTGGTTAATGGCTTACCTTATTTTGGCTATGCCACCACAACTGAATTTTTTTTTTTGAATAAGGAGGGCCGAAAATTCTTTTTTTTTTTGTATTTTTATGTTGAATTTTGGTACCCTCAAACAAACAACGATAGATATGTAGTGAGAATTATAGTTCAATGCAATCAAAACAAGCAAGATAGCCTATCAAGTAATTGACAATTACTAACGATGGGCAATCAATCAAGCAATAGCAACGCAATGAACAAATCACACCACTATTAAACCCTAAGGGACAAGAACAATTAATTAGGGTTTGGCTTAAATTTTTTTTTTATTATTTTTTGATGATTTAATGGCGGAAATATGGTGGTGAAAGTGCAAAGATCGAATCAGGAGACTTACAAGACGATGGCTCTGATGCCAATTGATGCGTTTCGCCTCGCTACAAGGACCGACGTCTCGTATTCTGAATCCCGTCACGATCTCAAATGAACGATGAAGCGGAAACAATAGAGAAATAACACACAGGGGCGCGCAAATCGAGGACAGGCGTACGTCGTTAGGGTTATAACGGTGTCTCGAAGTGGAATTGATTCCGACAAGCGAAACGTCAAAATGATTGTAGGGCGATTGGAAGAAGGATAGAAGGGGTTTGACGCCTGATGCCTGGGGATGAGAAGCTCGATTCAACCAAGGCAAATTCAATTCAATTCAAGCGTAAATCGAAAACATGAGAGTCTGACAATTTTAATATAAAAGTAGATCTAAACCTAGAAACACTAGGGAGAATGGGCCCAGGCATGCAAGCCCAACCCGTCTCGCTAATTAAAGTAAATAGCGGAAATATAAATAATACCAATTTAAGTAATCGTTCTATTAAAATCCCGACATAATTATAAAGATAGAAACCCGAAGACCCGAGGCCTCGGAAGGACTCGCGATGGACTCAGACATATCCAAATCACCGCCAGTCGGGGCGCGGCTTGGCCCGGGAGAGCGCGGGCGCGCTCTCGGGGTCTAGACCACGCCCAAAGGGGTCGGCAATCTACGGCCGGGGCGTGGGCACGCCCGGCCAGAGCGCGGTCGCGAGAAGGCCGTTTTCTGCGGCATCGGCGTGTTGCCAACGCTCCGAGAAGGCCGTTTTCTGCGGCATCGGCACGGCCTCCAGCGGCCAGAGCGCGGGGGCGCTCGGCGCGGTCTTGATCGTGCCGTCGGAGATTCCCTCGATATGGCTTGGCTTGACTCCCGACTCCTCCGATTGGCCCAAAAATGCGTCTTGAACCAAAGATGTTATCAATATCATCGAAGGCGGGTCTTGAACCGAACTCGCGGATTGATTGGCTCTCCTTATGACAGAAGCCGTAGCCCGACCTATGGCCTTGGCGCGGGCTCGCGTCAACGGTCCGTTTGATCGAACCGACATGGCCTCCTCTTCCTCAGCGGCGGTCATAGTGGCAAACGCATAACCTATCTTGTTAGTTTTTCGAGACTACGCGCCAGTCCATGCGTCGAATCGAGACCCCGCACATGCCAGGACTCGGATCCTAGCACAGTCCCGCTGCTGCAGCAATGCGCGAAAGATCTGCAGTCCTTGCGCCAAATACAAAAGGAATAATAGATAGTTTATTGAACAAGTACTGAGTATTAACAAGTACTGAGTATTGAACAAATTAATATCTCATCTTTCACTAGACACTGATCAGTATTGAACATACATGGAAAACAAATACAAAAGGAATAATAGATAGTTTATTAGTTATTGAAATATATTTATTTTTAACTAAAATTTATTAGATATATAATTCTCTTTTTAAAAACATACAATATATATTAAAAATATTATCGGTTAACCGACCGTGAAAATATTAATAACCGTATCCGAACCGTTGAATCGTTAAAAGTATTGGTTTGTTAACCATAACCGATAAAAAAAAGTTTTTGTTCGGTTAACGATAAAAAGTGGTCGATTTTTCGGTTCGGTTTTTCGGTTATGTTTTTTTTCCCAGCCCTACCTAAAACCCTAGAAGATCAAGGGATTCTATCATAATTTGGTTGAGTCAATCTTGGGTACAAAATCTTTTTGTTATTTTATTTTAATTTATTTCCATTTTGTAAGAGATCGTGTGTTTATTTTATTCTAGGTTAGTTCTTTATTTCTAATTTTGTAAGAGATCTTATTATATAAAACCGGGCCCAAGGTTCGAAGTTGACATGATCCCGATTGGATCTCACCATATCGACTCCAACAAAATCGGGCTTGTTATTGTGGCGAAAATCCAAATCTCCGACGTCACTCCTACGAGAAGGATTGGAATCCACCTCCCTGGCGCCCGCAGCCATTCGCCAGGACTTCCGTAGTCCGCGTTCGAGTGTGCAACGAGGACACCCGCGCCAAACGGCCTGCTTCGGCGCACCTAATGCCAAGACCGAAATCCTCGGTTGAGTTTGTCGAAATCGAGAATCCAGCATCCCCAAGATGCGTGGATTGCCGAGTTGGAGAGACAAGTTGCCGAGCTCTTGGCTTGCGCCACAACGACGCCTATGATGACGCTTAAGCTCATCTCGACACCATAGTCGCCACCAACGCTCGTGACGAACGAGAGCAACATCCTTTGCGAGGCACTCACACCCGCAGACCTGAGCCATGTACTTGAGGCCGAGGTTGTTTCCTTGCCCGACACCTTGGTTATCGCTATCACCCAACACAAAGCCTTGGTTCTGACGCTAATGTCGAAGCCGATCTCAACACTAATGCTTTCCAAGACCAATACCCATATCGTGATCAACGAATGAGTCAGACTTTATTTTGGATGCCATCTTCTTCCCTTGTCCACACCACGTCGAAGCGAGGAGATTTCGAAGCCAAGTGGGGGAGAATGATGCGACCCGACACCGACTCAAACTTGAACCCGGGGCAACCCAGGCCATGGTGCCCTCCTTGGTCCGTATATAGTTTTATTTATGATATTATATATGATATTTCTATTTCCATCATTTATAATTCCGTCTATACTGTTTTGGGCATGTGTTCTCTTATGCTTAAAAAACCGGCCCATTAAGCTAGAATAAGGCCCATTAGGCCATTAGGGTTTAGCTTGAATCTTTCCTTTATTATGATTTGCTATTATTTAGTTTATGGGCTTTTAGATGTGGGCCTTGATTGCATGCTTGGCCCAATCCGATCAATCCCCTCTTTGAAACTTAGGGTTTCGAGCTTTCCTCCTCTATATAAGGGGGCACTTGAGACTCCTTTTAATTCACATCAAGATTAATAGCCAAATTAAAGTTAGAGTCGAGATAATCTTCCTTGTTTAGCCCGACATCACTCTCTCCTTCGACCCCCTCTCCCTCTAGTCGGTCTTCCCTTGGCCGGACACTTCTTATCTCTTGCCTCGCCCCACCCTCGTTAGCATGAGCATTAGAGGCCAGCGAGACCATCGCGTTGGTCTCGTATTTATTCTAGCCCATTGGAGAAGATCTAGGCATTTTGATCCTAGATCGACAACTAGCGACCCGAACCCGAGTAAGTTCGCATCAGCCGTCGACCACCAATCTAGGAAAACTTAGATTTGGAAAAACAAATGACCAAAAAGCAATCAAATCATGGGACAAACATGAATTTCACTCATCTACATTATTCATCAAACACTTTTGAGATTCAGCGCAAACAAGTATGGATTTCATAGAAGAAATGGGAATTCTAATTTGCAATATCAGATCAATTATAAACTATGCTAAAACAAGAGATAAATAATCAAATATCACATGAATAGGAAGTGGTAATAAAAGTAGAAACACGCAATTTGGGGTTACCATTATTAAAATAAGACAATAAATCAAAGTTTGATTCGATTATTAAATCAAAAATTAATAGCATGGCCATTTCCAACAAGCCAACGAATACCTTTCGAAAAAAGTTGACAAATATTAAGTAGATAGCCAAATTGCAAAAAAAAAAAAAATAGACATTTTTTTTTATCATGAAGCAAAGCTTCAGAGCCAAGATATTTATATGTTATAATCCAAACCCATAAATTAGAGGATTGGGTTTAAAGTTCACAAAGTAATTTCATTTGAAGGGTTGTATTAGGATTTTGAGCCGCACGAAGGCCAAAGCCACCTTTCATCTTTAGAGGTGCAAACTTTTATACTACTAAATAAAGGGTGAAATTTTGGTGTATATTTATTCCAAAAGAAATTGTGATTTATACCAAATACCTTTAGGCAAAAGAAAACTTTACGTAAGATAATTCACCTAACAAAGAAGAACAGAGTTAATTTTAAAACTAATAATAACATTGTTTATAAACATATTATTCTGAACCCAGATTTCAAAATAGGAAAACTTAAAATCTTCTACCACAAGTTGGCCATTATAGTTTATACTTTAAAAAAAATATTCACCTTACCGAACTGAAAACAACCCTACCAACTAGACCTGTCAAATGTCAAATGTGTCGGGCAGGTCGGGTTTGGGTTTATGTCAATTGGGTTCGGGTCAAAATGGGTCTTAGGTCATCGGGTTGTTAAATTTACAGGTTTAATCGGGTTGGGTCGTTACGGGTTTTGTACGAGTTCGGGTTGATCCAACAGGTCATAATCGTCAATTTTGTTAACCTTTATTTTATGTTTCTTAAAATAAATAAAATTATATTATATTAAAGTAATATTTAATAGTAATAAAATAATAATTTCATTAATTTTAATAATAAAATATTTATTTTTAATATAAATATTACTTTACCGAGATGGAAGGGTAAACCCAAAGGGTTGGTGAACGAACCCATTTTTTTTCCAGTCAACTAGGTTTGGATTGCTCTTGACCCATTGATTTTTAGGTCGGGTTTCAACCCTAAAATTTTTGAATCGGATTATATTTAACAAGTCTATTGCCAACCTATTAGTCTAAGCCATACCTTTTAAAATATGAAAAGTGTTGGTGTCGGATCGTTAGTACTTAAACAAGTCGGAGACTCCTGTGAAGTCGTCGACATTGAGTTATAAAGCAGCGAAATAAAATTAACAGGAAAGATGTTACCAAACAGTAAATGATAAGCGATGTATAGTGAAAACTCCTTGTAAACCAACTAGTTTACTTAGAGAAAAACCACTCCCTTCCAAACTTCTCACTTGGTCGGATTCAAGATTCCTTAGACTCGCTCTATTGATTTCTTGAGTGTTACAAAGCTCTCCCGTATACAAGAATGAATCCCACACCCTTGAACCACGCTCTACATTTGCACTCACACTCTCAATCTCACGCTATGCCTAAGAATACTCGACACACCAATTGAACGAGTCTCACACACAATTTCACTCTTTCTTTTTCACAAGAATTACAAATTACGCTCAAGTCCTTGCTTTCTATCCTAAACACTGAGGTATTTAAGCTAGGACAAGAGAGATGTCATGGGTATCAAATCCCATTCGATTAGGGAACTGACACACACTCAATCTTTACATATCTTTCCTAATATAACATGCATGCACACAAAATATTCTTTGGAAGATCAAATCGTTCTTCTTCTGATTTTAGCACTCTTTTGTGATGATCTTCTCATAAAATAAACGCTCCAGTTGTCTTCAAATAACCGCAAACAATACGTGCGTTCCTTCCTTAAATAGTTATCTCGCCAGTTGTTCATGTCAGTGACTTTGTCTAGTCGCCGACTCGACTTGCAACTTCGAAGTCACTGACTTTCTGGAATCATCAAAACTCTAAATCTTTTAACAGTTGGGAAAAATCCAGTCCGGATCGGATTTTCGGACTTGATTGGGAATAAGACCCGACAGAGGTGTATCTGATCCGGTCCTCGTTCCACAAAAAATTAAAATTCGGTTCCCAGTTCGGTCCGAACCGACTTTTTTTTATTAGTGGTAAAAAAAATCTTTTGTATAAAAATATGATTATATTATAAAATTTATGCCAAGAATATAAATTTAGTTTATATGATATAATATATATTTTCTATACAAAATAATGTTTTTTATAAATATATAAATAAAATTTGTATTTAAATTATATTTTATTGATAAAAGAATAGTCTGGTCGAAAACCAATCCAAACCCGAACTAGGACCGAAACTGGACCGGGCCGAAAATATCCGGTCTGATCCTCGCTCCAGTTTTTTTGGAGAAATTCGGTCCCGATCCTGATACCCACCCCGAAAACCATAAACCTTGTGGTTTTTTATAAGGAAAGAAATTAGGGTGACCACTAACAAGCCAGTGATCGCCCTAGAGCATCCAGACGGATGAGGGTGAGAAACCCTGGGTCAAATGCGAGCGGGATGGAAGAGACGCGTCAGAAGGATCCCGCGATGAAGTCCACCACAAAATTTCAATCCCGACCAGCATGAGAGATACTCCAATCCTGAAACCCGGCCAACAGGGATGTCCGAACGCAGAAGCCCAATTTCCCACGGGCAACGCCAGTCGCCAATTACGGCCTTGACCAGCTGTAAATTATCGCCTTCGATTTGGATCTGGGGAATGCCATGTCGGATGGCCTCGAGAAGTCCCTGGCACAAGGCGATGGTCTCGGATGTCAAAACGGACTGCCGACCTATCAGTCCTCCGTCGAAGAAAATAGGGCGACTCGCGGAGTCCCTATTCGAACAAAGTCATGCCATCTGCATTAACTGCACCATCAAAATTCAATTTTATAAAGTCATTTTTGGATTTTACCCATTAGTTGGGTCTCTGGGCTCCATTAGCCTTTGCATAGTGAGTACGGGGGCTAGGGGGAGCGAGATCATTGGCTAGTTTCCACTCTTTAATCTGGTTTCGGGTAAATTCGTTGATGTTGTTGGCATTGTTCAAGTTTGTTTCATTGGTGCCATCGAACACACGCTTATTTATGGAGTACCAAAGGCTCCACCATGTGATCGTGAGGACATCCATTTCCTCTTTTGAGGCCCGGGACCTAATTTCCTCTAATACCTGGTGCGGGTTTTAATCATTGGGGGCAATTTGGTTGGTGATCCGCCATAGTTTAGGGCTAATAGCGTTAAGAGTTTCCCTTGTGAGAGGGCATGAAAGTAGAATGTGATTAGTGTCTTCAACCTGACTTTGACAAGCAGTGCAACCCTGTGGTACCGGTATGTGGTTGGCGGCCAGTCGTGCCTTGGTTGGTACGCCGTTGCGGGCCACCTTCCATAGAAAGTTTTTCATTTTGGGCGATATGTTGAGTTTGTTAATCCATTCCAGATTGATTTTGGGTTCTCCTTTGGATTGGTGGATCCATTGTATTGTTGAGTGGGTAGAGTACCAGCGATTTTTGCTAGGTTGCCAGTACAACCTGTTCGGGATTTTGTTAATAGGGTTGATTATTTCAGATATTTTGCTTAGGTCTTCATCCTTGACAACGTCTTCCAGTTTCTCTATGTTCCAGGATTTGTCTTCGCGTAGGTAGTTTTCTATAGGTTCATTCCAAGTGATGATGGTTTCAACTTCAGTCTTTGGTTGAAGAGGACCGTTTCCGGTCTAGTTGTCTTTCCAGATGCGGATTGTTTTTCCATCTCTAACTTTCTAGATGAGCCCCTTAATGAACAGGTCTCTAAGGCTTAAGAGTATGGACCATTGCCAGGAAGTATTGTGTTTTTTCTTATAGTTCAAGATGTTTTCCGTTTTGAGGTATTTTCTGAAACTATTTTAACCCACAACTTATGAGGTTCCATAAGAATTTTCCATAGCAGTTTCATTTGGAGTGTTTTGTTCATTTCTTTCGCTTTAGTGATTCCCACCCCGCCTTGGGCGGGGGCGGCAAATGGAGTTCCAGCTTATAAGTGGTTTATAGTTGTTTTCTTTGTTCCAGAAAAAATTCTTGTTGATTTGGTCAAGTTATTTCACCGTTGCCTGGGGTAACATGAATGATTGCAGGAGATAATTTGGTTGTGTGGAGAGGTTGGCTTTAATTAGCAATTTTTGGCCTTCTTGTGAAAGGGCGTTTTGCTTTCGATTTTGATAGTTGTGATTTGTTACGCATAGTGAGGGGTTTGATGGTGTTTTGTGTAACTCCCCCGTTGATGATTGGACATCCAAGGTATTTGTCTAGTGTTGTTGTATTTGCTATTTGGAGGATTTGTTTTATTTGTTCTTTGGTATTGTTGCTTGTGTTTTTGGTTACTTGGAATGCAGATTTGTGGAAATTGACTTTCTGGCCAGAGATCTATCAATAGTCATCAATGATGTCTTTGATTTTCTTGCATGCTTGGCCATTGGCTTTGGCAAAAATGATGATGTCAACTGCGAAAGCCAGGAATGGGATTTTTGTACCGTTTCTCGAGATTTGGATTCGGATTCCATTTTTTTAGTTGATGCTCTCGTGGTGAAGTTGTCTAGCCAGAATTTCAGTTGTGAGAATGAATAAATACGGAGAAAGGGGGTCCCCCTGTCTAAGTCCCCGTTAGGGGTAGAATTGTTATGTTGGTCCATTATTGACCAAGACAGAGAATGAGATTGTTTCCACACATTCGCGAATCCAACAAATGAATTTCTCGTGGAAGCCGAATTTGTGTAGGATTGTGGTTAGGATCTCCCAGTTTATACGATCATAGGCTTTTCCATGTCGAGTTTGACAGCGATCCATCCCCCGCGGCCACGTTTATTATGGAAGGAGTGGAAAATTTCATGATCTATAAGAGTGTTATCTTGGATACTTTGATTTTGGATAAAAGCCCCTTGCATTGGGTGAACTAATTTGTTTAATACGTTTTTAGGCGGTTTGTAATAATTTTTTATATTACTTTGTATATTGTATTGCACAAGCAGATCGGCCTATAGTGGTTGATGGAATTGGGGTTTTCCCATTTGGTTAGCAGGGTGATGAATGTGAGGTTTACTTGTTTTAATATTTTACTCGAGTGAAAGAAGCTCTTCATAGCTTTGGTGACACCCGGTCCAATGATCTGCCAGTATTTTTTTAAAGAAGCATGTCGGCATGCCATCCGAGCCATGGGATTTGTCATCCCCAATGTCGAACAATGCCTTCTTAATTTCCGAGTTCGTTACTGGTTTAGTGAGTTCGACGTTGTCTGCTTCAGTAACTTCCATGTGGATTGTTTGTTTCATGAATTGCAGTTTCTTACAGTTTATTTCCAAAGCTCTAAACCGGTTTTCAAAGTCTCTTTGAATTTTTGTTCTTATGTTTTCTACCCCAGTGACTTGTGTACCTCCGCAATGCGGATCTCTTTGATGTTGGTTCTGTTTCTTCTGCCGGTGGCAATTCGGTGGAAGTATTTGGAATTTTTGTCGTTGAGTTTAATATGGTGGTTTTTTGCTCTTTGTTTCCAGTAGGAGCAATGGAAGTTCAAGAGGCAGGTACGCTTCCTCAACAATCGTTCTTGTTTTTGGATGAATTGCAGGTTTGCATTTTTGATTATTTCCTTTTGGATTTCGATGACCTTCTCGTCCAAATTTTTGATTTGTTCAAAGATATTTCAAATGTTTGTTTATTCCATGATTTTGTTTAGCTTTTTAGGAGTTGGGTCTTTTTGGTGAGATTGTACATGTGCGAACACCAGCGTTGAACCACCAAGCATGTTTGATGACGTTTTGGAAGTCCTTTCTAGTAGTCCACATCATTTCAAATTTGAATGGTTGCGCTTTGAAAGGGGTCCCTGTAGGGAGATCACACGAAATAGGGCAGTGGTCAGAGGATGCGTAAGCATGGTTTTTCGTGGCAAGGGATGGGTACCATTGGATGATTTGATTGTTGACGAGCGTTCGATCCAGTTTTTCGAAAGTACTGTTGTCAAAGTTTTTGGATTTTATCCATGTAAATTTATTTCCAATTGTGGGGATGTCGCACTCGTTTTTAAACTTGACGAGTCGTTCAAACCGGGAAGGGGCCGGATTTGCCCCTCCCTATTTCTCGTCTGGTGTAGGATTTCATTAAGGTCTCCCATGAGAAGACACGGTAGGGTACATTGTTGAATGAATTCTTTCAAATTTTTCCAAAATGTGTCTTTTTCTTATGCTTTTGGCGACGCATATGCTATGATTAGAATCATATGTTAGTTTCGAGATTTACATAGTAGAAAGCAATAAAGCGATTGTCTTTATGGATGGTTTTAATAGTTTCGTTTGTGAGTATTGAGCCCTTCCAAAGGACGCGGATAGCGCCCTAGAAACCGGTGGTCGGGACAAATTCAAACGAATTGAATCCCGCTTTTTGGCAACATTTGTCGTCAAGCTGCGTTTGGATTTTTGTTTCAACGAGTGCAATTAGGTTGATATGTTCCAGGCGGCAAAACGCATTGACCTCTGTCCAGTTTAATTTGCGTTTGATGCCCCGGCAATTCCATGTAAAAATCTTCATAAAAAACGGGATTTGGTGTGGCTTTTGGTCGTGGGTAGCGGGGTATTCCACCAACGTTTTTGTAATTTCTTATCGTTCGACTTCATCGGTAGGTTTTGGGTGTAGTTATTTTTGGTGTATCTCTTTATATGTTTTGTGGTATTTTCTATCCTTTTTATGTTTTTGTTTGCCGAATCCTGGGACAAGAATGCAACCTGGATTATATTTGGTAATTTTGTTTGTTCGGGTTTGTATGGGGTTAGTTTCCCATTATCATTTGGCATGGTTTTTATATTAGTAGTTTTGGGTTTATGAGGTAGCCTCCTGTTGAGGTTCATCAACCTTTTGTTTAATTTGGTATTTAATTTCCCTTGTGTGCGCGTTTGCATTGACTTACCCAAATTGATGGGTAGAGCCATAGCAACAACATTCAAGAGGTAAAGTCGGTTGATTCCCAAAGCGAGGGCAGCGAGCCAACACCTCGTTAGGAGTTCCGTTGGTTGGTTCATTGTCTTAGTGTTAGAGTACAGAAGTCGGGGCGGTCAAAACCGGGGTTCCGGACCGCAAAACCGGAAGAAGACGAGTAAAGAGAAGCTAACACATAAGTGAAAACGAGTCCCAAATTTTTATTCTCAACAACAAAACAATAGTCGCAGCCTACCGCCACGACACCAACTGGCTTTAGGAGCCTAACAGTAAAAGGAAACATAAAACAAAACACAGTCACAACAGGGTGACAACAAACTAACAACGGAAAAGGAAAATGAGAGTTGAGTTTTCTAGTACAAGGGGTAGTTGTCGCATGGCATTGGAGTTTTTGTTTCTCCATGAAGTGGTTCGAGTGCTGAGCCGGCCGAACTCGGGTTAAGGCCGATGCAAGTACTGGGTTTTCACATCATAAATTTCTTTTCTTTCTTGGCCCTTTGGGGGTGGAAATTGTCGTTTCATCAATCGGCTCGGTGCGTCTCTTCCGGCATAATTCCGATGTCTCCATATCATCATTAGCTTTGTTCATGTTGGCTGAATTGTTGTTGAATGATGCCATCGCTTTGGGCGAGTTTTTCGACCCCATCGAGTTAAAATCGTCAGAACCGTCTTTGGTTCCCAAGTTGTGTATATCATCAGCATCCACAAACTGTTCACTAGAGAAGTTATCATCCTTTTGTTCAGCAGGTTCAGCCGGTTGGTCAGCGGGCTGGCCAGTCAGAGCCACAACTGGTTTCTTTGGGTCGGTTTTCTGCCCGGGGCAATCATTTGCGTCTTTTCCGTGTGCAACTACAATGTTCATTGTGGTTGTGGGGTTGACATTGGCAGCTGAAGGGTGTTCCTTGGCCTTAGTATCTTTGGGTTTACCTCCCAAAGCCTCACCTAGGGAGCCAGCCCTGTCGGGCCGCTTCAAACCAGAGGGGGATATTTAATTCTCTGATGCAGCTTTTTTGATTTCACATTGGTTGAAGAGGTGATCCCGGGCTCCACAAAAACCGCATCCACGTTGGTTATTTTATAAACCAGATTGGGATCTCACGGAGGTCGCCGTTTTCGTCGGGTCCGATGATGCACTCAAGATTCATGTCATTTATCTCGACGTTGGCACACACCCGATGATTGGTTGTTTCAAGTTTGATCAATGGGCCAAAGCCATGGGCTTCAAGGATATGAGGAAGAGCTTCCCATGTCATGTAGAGTGGGGATAATTTGGGTAGTCAGAACCAGAGGTCCGCATGGGTTTTGGCTGCTTTAGCCGGATTGAATCTGGGATGCCACTGCTTAAGCACCAGGAGTTGCCCATCGATGTGATACAGTCTGGCTTCCCAGATCCTTTTTCAATCCTTCGGGGTTTTGAACCGAATCTCAAAACCAGTAGTTTTGTCGGTTGTGGATTTCGAAGTCATCCTCAAGGAGGTTCCTCCATCTGATGCGCATTTTGGCGAGCATTTTAGTAAATTCCATGGGTGGAGCAAGAATGAAGCCAAACAATGAGGCCTCCATGGCTTTGACTGTTGCTTCCTTAGCCTTGTTTAGGTTGGCTCGGAGGACAGTGGGGTCAATTTTGAGTTTGGCAAGTTTTTGTTCCAGTGAGTTGTGGTTGCTGGTTTGGGTCTCATTTGGGTTATTTTCGATATTGGTTTTCTGAAGAGGGTTGGCAAGAGAGCTTAATGTATCCTCTAGATAGGTGTGTTGGAGTTTTGGGTTGGATTGTTCCTCATTTTGGGCAGCCATGGGATAGAGGAGAAAGATAGGAGAAAAGAGGTAGTGAAGAGCAGAAGATAGCAGGGCAAGGGGCGAGTGATGTGAAGGCAGTTGGGGTGGGATGTCTTTAAGTAGTGATTGGTAACTGGGATTGAGGTGCTTGGGGAAGGAAGGCGCAGTAACGCCGCCGGCCACAGGGAAACGAACCGACGCGCACGGTCGCCTCCCCAAAGTTGTGAGCCCGAGACAGCTAAGCCGCCACCCATCGAAAAGCACGCCAGATTTAATTTTGGCACCCACGCGTGCCTCGAAACTTTGTATTCTGGATTGAATGCTTCATCTTTAATAGGTGGCAAGCCAAGGAATTTCTTTTTTTCCTCGATTGCAACTTCTTTTTAGAGCCACCATAGCCATTTGCATGTTCTGCATATGATTGCATTTGATTTTTATCCAACATCGATGGATTTGCTGAGATTTTTCTCCAATTTTTTGATTTGGATCCTGCATATGTACGAGATCTTGTGCATTTTGTGAGATTAGGGATTGGGTGGTGGATCTTGGGGCGGTTTCATTGGGACGGCGGGTCGGAAGTCGAAAGGGTTTCAACAAGGAGGAGGGCGAATATTAGGACGCGTGCTGCGCGTTGAATTTGGGCATTTTCCTCTGCCACGTAAACGACGCCGTATTAGCTCCGGCTCCACAGCATCACCAAACTGTCAACGCGATCCATTATTCCATTCCCTTCTAGAAGCCGACTCAGAGGCCTGCTTACTTTCCCTGCCAAAAAGAAAATCCCCAAATCAGACAAAAACATTACCCCCTTCAATCTCTCTCCTCCCTCTTTGACCAATCGCCGTAGCTATGGACACAATCCGGCGCCTGGTGGGATCGTCGCCGAACCCCGAGGAATACGCGGGCATCGAGTTCTGGAATCGGCCAGAGCGCACTGGTTGGCTCCGCAAACAGGGCGAGTACACCTCCTACTGGCGCCGGCGGTGGTTCGTGCTCAAGCAAGGGAGGCTCTTCTGGTTCCTCAACTCCGACGTCTCTCGCTTCTCCGTGCCGCGTGGCGTTATCCCTGTGGACACCTGCATCACCGTCAAGGGCGCCGAGGACGATATTAACCAGCCAAACGCCTTCCAGCTCTCCTTCAGCCGGCAGGCCTCTCCGATGTACTTAATCGCCGATTCCGAGAAGGAGAAGGAGGAGTGGGTTAATTCTATTGGTCGATCCATCGTTCAGCACTCCCGCTCTGTCACCGATTCCGAGATCGTCGATTATGATAGCAGGCGGGGATAATTTGGCAAGTGAATTTGTTTAATTCGCCTCTCTCCATGTCTGTTTGAATGTATAGTTCAATACTGGAGGTCGGATGCTTTGCTTGTAATGTGAAGATCGAATAAAGACGATCAGAATTCTATGTTTTGTAGTATGTGCTGTGGTTTTGTTCGATTGCATATCGGGAATTAAGTTTCGATTGTTTGTGTCATTTCCCCCTTTGCTCTCTCTCCCACCTTCTATGGTGGACCTTACCATTTGATCTTTATGTAATTGGCGGTTGATCTGGTTCCGTGGTATTGATATTAGAGGACATACCACTCAAATTTTCTTGGATGTTTGTATTCCCAAGCTGAAATTAGGTCCATGTGGAAGGCTGATAAAGTGATGCTGCACTAATAATTCTCAAGGTTAGTGGTGTTATCAAGCAACATAATTATCAATTAGGGTTTTGCTGTTCTTACCTGTAGATTTTCATAGTTTTATTCATTCTTTTTATAAGTATCTAATCCAAATCAAGCAAGCCATTAGTAGTATTCGGCCATAAAGGCTAAACCTGTACTAGAATTTCGATGAAAATTTGAGACTGATATCTCATCTTATTACAGCAGCATTTTCATTAGAAGAACAGCAAATAATAATTGACTTTGAAGGCAAAAAGGCTTGTTGTAACAGAAAGACAGTGGTAAATGATGCACACTTTGAGAAAGGTTCCAATTTCACTATATAATACACTCGATCTTCTTCATGAGCCATGTGAGCATACTCATGATGGAAAGGCATCCAAAATATATGCCTTCAGTGCGGGTGAAAGGACCCAAAAGACTTTTCGAGAATTTGGAGCTGCACATACTTCTTGATCAAAGGATAAGCTTCACGTCACATTTATATGACTTGATACAGTCATACAACGGTAGTTCAGCTCAACTAACTGTAAATTCGAACAGGAAAAAAATGAAAATGGAATTAAGGGGGAGCCATTACATTGATTGATTGGAGTTCACTAACAACCTGTTCAGAATAATGGCAAAACACAATGTCAACCAACTGCAAGTTACAATCATATGAGTTTACCCTGAGCAACATTTGCTTCAACTAACATGTCAGATACTAAAAATGCAGAAGTATGCCCAACCAAGAAAACAACAGTCAAATATCAAAACGACCCATTGCTCGATTAAGATACCTACAAATTCTCATGTCTTCCAATCTTTTGGCTTATCTCCGTGATCTATAATGGTCATCACCCTCATCTCGGTCTCGATTGCGCATCGAAGAAGAATCCCTAGCATGGGAAGATCTCTTCTCCCAATTTCTATCCCTCTCTGTCTCATCTCGGTTCTCCCTTGGATGATAATCATCAGTATCATGACGCCTGGATCTCTTCTCTCCCCTCTTTTCATAATCCTCACCACCATGTGATTCCCGCAAACCCCTTGAAGAACTTTTATCAACACCTCGTGTATCCCTGTCCTCTTTGTTAGCTGCTTTTTCCTTCACTTCTAATTGCCTACTTCTGTCTCTTCCATCTCTATCCTTAGACCCAATTTCACTGTGCTTATTAAATCTCTCATCTTCTCTTCTCCTTGATCTTCCTGCATCAATCTCATCAGCTTTATGCTTTGCTGGAGCACCACGGCCTGATGAAGTGTCTGTTGATCTCTTTCCAGGTTTACCAACGCCTTCAAACTTATCAGGCCCCATTCTTGATCGTCTATCCTCCTCTTGTCCCCAGCCAGTATTTGCAGCTCTCTACATTCACACAGCATTAGGGTTATGACAGAACTATGTAATTTATAGAAATTTGAATACATTACTTGAAAGATTGAAAATCTTACTTGTTCGTCATGGGAAAATCTGCATCCAGCTCCACGGGTACATTCGCCTCTCTGGAAAGCACGACAAACACCCCTTTCCTCCCTCTTTTGCCTCTCTTCCTCCTCATCTTCTTCTTCTTTCTTCTTGTATTTAGTTACATGGTCCACTCTTATGGTTCGGCCCAGAATCTGAGCACCATTTAGATTATCCACGGCAAGATTTGTACTCCTTTGATCCTCATAAGCAATGAATGCAAAACCTTTTGATTTGCCAGACGCCTTGTCTCTGACAAGATTAACATCAACTAACTCTCCGTATCTAGCATCACAAGTTCAGCAAGAAAATCAATCAGATATCGTATTTTACTTTCTAAGAACAATATGAGTAGGCAATTTTGCTAAGCATAATAAACATGTATAATCTTCCAAACACAAATGCAGCTGCAAATTCACCATATAATTGAAGTAACCAGATAATAGAGTTCTATAAACAAAAAATTGCTGCAACCAGATACTAGAGTTCTATATACACAAAAAAGAATATAAAATATAAGTAGAGAGAGAGAGACTCACTGAGCGAAGATGGCGAGAAGATCGCCTTCAGTAAGATCGTACGGTATACCGCCGACGAAGACATAGGCGGAGTCCTTGTACTTGGCGTGCCAAGAGGCATCCTCAGAGATGCCCAAATCAGCTTCTCTCGAGTTCAATTTCTGAATTCCCTTCACCAACGTCAATGGATTCATCGTTAGATTTTAACCCCTTTTCGCTACCGACAACCAATCGACGCCCTCCAAAAACCCTTGCTAAAACCTGAATCACCGGTTAGATCCTACAAACTACTTCCTTGGTTTCCCCTTCAATTCAACAAAATTCGTATGCGTCCGTTGATTATTAGAGACAGAGGCAGGTGGTCGGAGGAGAAAGAGAAATCCCAATGGCGGAAGAAGAGAACTGAGAAGGGTTTTGCGGTCTGGCAGAGGCCAGAGGGTATGAAAGGAAATTGAGTCTGAGAAAGCGCTCGGTCCGGTCTGTTTTGAACAAAATTTATTTATTTTTACTCAAAAATGTTTTTTATGTTATGAAAAGATTTATGAAAGCAAGATCACTTTAACTTTTGGGAAAACACTTAAACAAATTTTATGAGGACTTTTAGATCATTAGAAGAGAGGAAGGGAGAGTAAGAACTTTAGAGAGTGTATTTCTTACTCTACTTTGGTGCAAGTTTTACAATGGAGGATGGTCATATTTATACGCCAAAGGTGGGGTTAAACTTAGGTGAATCTCCATGATTTATGCATGGAAATAAGGAGGTGAAGAAGGTGAATAATTCATCTTGTACAAGTTACCTCCAATCATACACTATACAATATTACATGTTAAATCATCTATGTATACAAGCAATAGGTGAAAAACTAAGGGTAACTTGTAGCATTGCATGTGTATACATGTATTCATAACACTCCCCCTTGAATATTCACCTTCTTTGATGTTGTGGGATATGCGTAGACGTTGCCTCATTAAAAACCTTGTCAGGAAAAACCCAGTGGCATAAAAACCTGAACGAAGAAAAAAAGAGTGCAACCATTGATCCCATTTGTACGCCTTGATGCTGCCTCATTAAAAACCTTGTCAAGCAAAACCCAGTGGGATAAAAACTTGATCGAAGGGAAAAAGAGTGCAGCGCGTATGATACTCCCCCTGACTTCAACATATGTCTCGAAGTCTGCACATTCCAATTCTGGATACCAGTTCTCCAAATTTCTTGGGGATTAAAGACTTTGTGAACAAGTCAGCCAAGTTGTCATTTGACCGAATTTGTTGGATGTCCACTTCACCAGCTTCTTCCAATTCACGAGTGGAGAAGAATTTTGGAGATATGTGCTTTGTGCGGTCTCCTTTGATGTAGCCCTTCTTCATTTGAGCAACGCATGCTGAGTTGTCCTCATATAATATTGTTGGATCATCGGTGATTGGCTTCATTCCACTTTCTTTCTGGATGAATTGAATCATTGCTCGAAGGGACACGCATTCTCTTCCTGCCTCATATAAAGCAATTAATTCTGCTTGGTTTGATGATGTGGCAGTCACAGTCTGCTTTGTTGATCTCCAAGAGATGGCAGTGCCTCCATATGTGAATACATAGCCATTTTGCGATTTGGCTTTGTGTGGGTCAGACAAGTACCCTGCATCTGCATATCCAGTTAAGGTCGCATCCCTTTGATTACGATAATACAACCCAAGATCATGTGTTCCTCGGAGATAGCGGAATATATGTTTGATCCCGTTCCAATGTCTCCTTGTGGGTGCATTGCTATACCTGGACAACAAATTTACTGCAAAAGCAATATCTGGCCTCGTATTGTTAGTTAAGTACATTAAAGCACCAATTGCACTTAAATATGGTACCTCAGGACCAAGAACCTCTTCGTCCTCTTCTCGGGGACGAAATTGATCCTTTTCTACATTGAGGGATCGAACTTCCATTGGAGAGCTCAAAGGGTGTGCTTTGTCCATGTAAAATCTTTTAAGAACTTTCTCAGTGTAATTAGACTGATGGATAAAGATTCCATCCCTTAAGTGCTCAATTTGTAAGCCAAGACAAAGCTTCGTTTGTCCGAGATCTTTCATCTCGAATTCTTTCATCAAATATTTCGCAGTATCTTGAAGCTCATTTGGAGTTCCGACGATGTTTAAATCGTCAACATAAACTGCGATAATAGCGAATCCCTTTTCGGATCGCTTGATGAAAACACATGGACAAACGGTGTCGTTCTTGTATCCCTCTTTCATGAGGTATTCACTGAGGCGATTGTACCACATTCGTCCAGATTATTTTAGCCCATACAATGACCTCCTCAATTTTATGGAAAACATTTCTCGAGGTCCACAATTATTGGCCTCAGGCAGCTTGAGTCCTTCGGGGACTCTCATGTAGATGTCTGTATCAAGTGATCCATATAAATATGCGGTCACGACATCCATGAGGCGCATTTGTAACCTTTCAAAGACAGTCATGCCAATTAGGAATCTCAATGTAGTTGCATCAACTACCGGAGAGTATGTTTCTTCATAATCAATTCCATGGATCTAAGAAAAACCTTGTGCTACAAGCCTTGCTTTATACCTTACAGTTTCGTTTTTCTCATTTCTTTTACGTATAAAGACCCATTTATAGCTGACTGGTTTCACACCATTTGGTGTATGAACTACTGGTCCAAAGACCTCTCGCTTTTCAAGCGATTTTAGTTCTGCCTGAATAGCCTCTTTCCATTTTGGCCAATCATTTCTTCGTCGACATTCATCGACCGATTTTGGCTCAAAATCATCATCTTCAATTACAATATTACTAGCCACTGAGTAGGCAAATACATCATCGACAATTACATCTTTTCGATTCCATTGCGTGCCTGTTGACACATAGTTTATGGAAATCTCAAAGTTGTCGATATCATTATTCTTGTCTAGAATATCATCCTCTGTTGAGGTATTCTCATTTTCAATATCTTTGCCTTTACCATCATTCTCATGATCCATTGTGGCTTCTCCTGCTATACCCTTTTGGCTTCTTGCCTTTCTCGGTTTCAAATCTTTTGAGCCTAATGGTCTACCACGCTTTCGGCGTGTTGTAGACTCGCTTGCGATGGATGCATCTGGCAATCCATTGGGTATTTCAATTCTTGCTGGAGCATTTGCTGCAGGTATATGTGATTTAGTTACCTTCTGTGTATCAGTAAATGCATCTGGTAACTGATTTGCTACATTTTGCAAATGAATGATCCGTTGTACTTCTTGTTCACACATTTTTGTTCTTGGATCAAGATGGGATAATGCAGTTGCATTCCATGTGATTTCTTTCACATGTGGGTCCCCATTTTTCTTTTCTCCCCCTAAGGCTGGGAATGTATTTTCATCAAAATGGCAATCAGCAAATCTAGCTGTAAATAAATCACCAGTTGTTGGTTCAAGATATTTGATTATCGAGGGAGACTCAAAACCAACATAAATTCCCAATCTCCTTTGGGGTCCCATCTTTGTGCGCTGAGGTGGAGCAATAGGGACATAAACCGCACATCCAAATATTTTTAGATGTGAAATATTTGGCTCCTTACCGGACACAAGTTGCATAGGGGAATGTTCATGGTTTGCACTTGGCCTTAATCGAATTAAGGTTGTTGCATGTAATATTGCATGTCCCCATGCCGATGGTGGTAATTTTGATTTCATCAATAATGGTTTGGCAATTAATTGCAATCGCTTTATCAATGATTCAGCAAGACCATTTTGTGTGTGAACATGAGCCACTGGATGCTCTATATCAAGCCCAATTGACATACAATAGTCATTGAATGTTTGAGATGTAAATTCTCCTGCATTATCGAGCCGGATTTTCTTTATTGTATAATCCGGAAATTGGGCCCTCAATCGGATTATTTGGGCAAGGAGTTTAGCAAATGCAACATTTCTTGTTGATAGTAGGCTTACATGTGACCAACGTGTAAATGCATCAATTAGCACCATAAAGTATCGGAATGGTCCACATGGTGGAGCAATTGGCCCACATATATCTCCTTGGATTCTTTCTAAGAATGCAGGATTTTCACTTGCAATCTTGTTTTTAGAAGGCCTGATAATTAACTTTCCAAGTGAGCAAGCAATGCAATTAAAATCATTGGACGGAAGAACCTTAATGTTCTTTAATGTATGTCCAAGTGAGCTCTTTATGATTTTGTGCATCATTACTGCCCCTGGATGACCCAATCGATCATGCCATAATGTGAATGTAGTTTGGTCATATGACCTTTTGTTAAACATTGCATTGACCTCAAATGGATAAATGTATGTATGATATAATCCGGAGGTTTGCGTTGGCATCCTTTCGAGAATCTGTTTATGGCCAGATTCATGTTTTATGATGCACAAGTATTCTTTCCCATTTTCATTCATGGTTTCCATATGAAACCCATTTAGACGCACATCTTTAAAGCTTAGCAAATTTCTTCGAGATTTACTCGAATATAGTGCGTCATTTATTACTAGCTTTGTTCCCTTTAGGAGTAGAATGACAGCTCTTCCAGAGCCTTCGATGAGTTTTGACACATCGGATATTGTAGTGACATTGCCTTCAAAGGCTCTGAATTGAGTAAAGTGTTCTTTACTCCTCAAGATGGTGTGTGTTGTCGCACTGTCCAAAAGACATTGCTCCTTCCCATCGGGTTTCACTTTAGGTAAGTCCATGTTTTCTATCAATATAAAGAAAAAGGAGAATTAAGGCATTAATAAAAGCTTCATATATTATACAAGGATAAACATATTATACAAGTTCTATTATACAAAGTCCTACGAGAGAGAAGTTAAAACATGAGATATAAAAAATACATTGCAAATATTATACAATAACATGGGAGATAGTAGAGATATTTAGGGGCTTGTGCTTTTCATTTAAGCCCCTAAGGCATAGCCATCATCATTCTCAAAGTTGAGGAAGTCATTGACATCCAGACTAGTCACAGGTGACCTATCCACATCTTTGTTATCGATGTAGTTGGTCTCGGTAGCCTTTTCTTTATTCTTTTCAGCTTGGTACAGCTTCACTAGGTGTGGAGCTGTGCGGCATACCTTTGACCAGTGACCAGTCACGCCACATCTGTAGCATGCTGATTTGGATTTCTGGGAGGATCCTGATGGACCCGTCTGGACCTGTTGCTTCACACCCCCTTTGTAGCCTTGGTTCTCACGGTGATTATCGTGGCTTTTGTTGTAGACTCGGCCACGTCCATGGCCACCACGACCACCACCACTCCCATAGTTACCACGACCTCGTCCACGCCCATTGTTACGGCGTGATTGCTGCCCACGTTCATTGTCGTTCCTATCATGGAACGCTTTGTTCATAGCATTTGCTTCTGAGGCAGCTGTTGAGCCAGTAGGCCTTAGGTTGTGGTTTTTCATTAGGAGCTCATTATTCTTTTCAGCAACCAACAATACTTTCAACAAGTCAGAATATCTTTTGAAATTTCTTAATCTATATTGTTGTTGCAATAATATGTTTGAAGCATGCATAGTGGAGAAAGTTTTCTCCAACATCTCTTCCTGAGTGATCATTTTACCACATAGTCTCAATTGAGAAGTGATCCTGTGGATAGCACTGTTGTACTCAGTGATGGACTTAAAGTCCTGGAACCTTATAGTGTTCCACTCATGTGTTACTTGTGGGAGCAAAACTTCATTTTGATGAGCATAGCGCTCATTCAGGCTCTCCCACAATTCTATAGGATCCTCCACGAATAAGTACTCAGTTTTGAGACTCTCATGAATGTGGTGGCGGAGGAACACAATGGCTTTCGCCTTTTCCTGTGGGGTGGCATTATTGTTTGCCACAATTGTTTCCTCAAGGCCATTTGCCTTGAGGTGAGCCATGGCATCTACCCTCCATTCGAGGTATTTCTGGCCCGATAGGTCAAGGATGTCAAACTCCCTCTTAGCGATGTTTGCCATTAGTTGCTACATATAAAGATATGCAAATTAAAGGTTAACATAATCAATAATATAATGCATGAGTCGTGTCTAAGACGATTGAAGGACATGTCATATCAAATAATAAATATATGCATGTAGATGATATATTCGGAATGCATAAAGAAAGATTGCGTGAGTCAGAGAAGTAATCAATATAGATATAGGCATAGACAATAACGTAAGACAAAAGTAAGAGATCATATGAAATGAAAGAAAATTATATAGCGGGAATTTTAAAGTTTTAAAGTCCTTAGAGTTCGAGGTCCTTTAAGTCCAAAGTCCGAGGTTCTTTAAGTCCAAAGTCTGAGGTCCTTTAAGTCCAAAGTCCAAAGTCCTTAAAGTCCGATTCCCTTCATCCCCCTTTTCACTTTTTCACTTCCGACCTTATCTCCTTCCTCCACTTCCATATTCGACCACCTTTACCAAATTTTTTTCGACATTCTCCATGGCCGACGACGAGATTATGCGTCGTCTTAGGGCCGGTAATAGGAGATTTATTATTGAGCTTTTCGTTTGTCTTATTCTTATTGTGATTACCAACATTATGCTCTTAATCATTTTGGTTAAAACCTACTTCCAATCCAAGTGGTGAAGTTGAAGATTTTCGAAGGAGAAATCGGTTTAAACTTCAAAAGAGGTAAGCAAATCTAATGTTTTGTTTGTATCTTGTACATATCCAAAAGCATGATTTATTTTTTTGGTAAGAACTCGTTTTAAATCTAGAAAGAAAAACGAGTTTCTGATGTAGAAGATCCCAAATCGGGCAACTACAGAGCATACTCCTCAAAACGGTTTTAAGAAATAAACTTCTTGGTTGATTAAGATTAAGAAGAGATAGAGTTTGTACCTTGGTGATTAGAGAAGCTCAATTGGTAATTAGAGACTCGTGCTGATAACGTGTTATGAAAAGATTTATGAAAGCAAGATCACTTTAACTTTTGGGAAAACACTTTAGAGAGTGTATTTCTTACTCTACTTTGGTGCAAGTTTTACAATGGAGGATGGTCATATTTATAGGCCAAAGGTGGGGTTAAACTTAGGTGAATCTCCATGATTTATGCATGGAAATAAGGAGGTGAAGAAGGTGAATAATTCACCTTGTACAAGTTACCTCCAATCATACACTATACAATATTACATGTTAAATCATCTATGTATACAAGCAATAGGTGAAAAACTAAGGGTAACTTGTAGCATTGCATGTGTATACATGTATTCATAACATTTTATATATTTTTGGATAAAATGGATTTTCTAGAGAAGTTTAATTTATTTTTATTTTTTTATTAGGAAAGAATTAGGAGACTACTCATTAGGGCGGACGTCCTAGAACATCCTGACGGATGAGAAAAAGTTATGGGTGATTCGGAATGACGTCAACAGGTAAGTTGTGGCCCTGCTTAGCAATTTTATCGGCCACAGAATTACAAGCCCTGTTGACGTTAGAAATCTAGACTTCCTGGAACTCCTGAAGGAGCAACAAGATGTCCGCATAAATCATTTGAATCTCCCAAGGGTAACTTCGGATTCCTTGGGTAGCTTTGATGACTTGAATATTATCCCCTTCAAATTCCACATATTTATACTTCTTTTGTCTCGCCAATCTAATTCCATCTCTTAATGCCAACGCTTCCACCTTGATGGCAGATGTCCTATCGTACACCTTTGCTATTATTTCAATTACCTTTCCCATGTGGTAACGTAAAACGCATCCTCTAGATGATTGTCCATTTGATAATCTAGAGCCATCCAAATTACATTTAATATATCCTACATGTGGTTTCTTCCATCTAAGCGTTTTGGTTTGTCTTCTCCTAGTGCATGACTTGTTTTCTTTTTCTTTTTCTTCATCCTCATTCCATTTAGATGATCGATCCCATTGTTCCATTTGATTTTTTAATGTGCCGAGTTAAATCGGGGATGAAATCATTAGACTTTTCTTGAAAAACCAATTTATTTCGTTGATGCCAAATACACCACCATGTAACTGCTAATGCAGTAAAATCTTTTTCACCTATTTGATGATACAGTTCCGTAATAATAGCTTTAGGTGTTTTCTTGTTTGTGTATAATTCCTTAGAACTTGTTCAACGTTCGAGTTAATTTGTTTGGTTATGGCTAATAGTATGTGGATATCTTATAAATAAATGTTGAAAGTCTTCATATGTACAGTTGCACATAATACATCCTCCAGGTGTTGGTACATGTCTTTCTCCTAATCGCTCTTTGGTCGGTAGCCCATTAGCACTCACTTTCCACAAGAAGTTTTTCACTTTTGGTAGTGTATTCAGTTTCCATACCCAATTTATAGTACTTGGGTTTTGGAGATGCACTTTCGTTATCAATTCTATTGCTAACGAGGTTGAGAACCATCCGTTCTTACTGGGAGCCCAGTACAGTCTATCGTGGATGTTAATATCTAGAATGGTGATTGACCCGATCGTATCAACCAAATTAGGGGGAATAATTTTCATCAGTTCTTGTATATTCCATTTCCTATCATTTGTGATGAAGTTTGAAACTTTAACAATTTCCTGCGGATTTATTGGGTGTAAAGCATATTCTACTAATCGGTGCTGCATAATCCAGTTGTCTTCCCAAAAGTTGATTGTTTCACCATTGCCAACTTGCCAAATTAATCCTTTTTGAAACTCCTTTTTCAAGTTGATTAGTTTTTTTCATTTCCATGAGGTGTTTGACTTTAGTTTGTATGAGAAAAAATTCTCATTTCGGAGGTACTTTTCTCTTACAATACGTGGCCATATATTATTTGGTTCAGCTCAAATTTTCCATAAGAGTTTCATTTGTAGTGCCTTTTTCATGTGTTCTGTTTTCCTGATTTCGGGTCCACCGTGTAATTTTGGTTTACAGATCTTGTCCCATGGAATTAACGGTTTATAGTTGTGATCTTTATTCCAAATGAAGATTCTATTAATTCTATCCATTTCATCTTGTATCTTTCTTGGAAACATAAAGCTTTGCATAACTTAGTTAGGTTTAGTTGCTAAATTTGCTCGAATCAATGTTGCTCTTCCTTCTTGCGATAAGTTTTTTGCTTTCCATTAGTAAGTTGTTGTTGTGTTTCCCCAACTGTTTTCATAAATGCGTCCTTTTTTACTTTCCCACAAATGATCGAACACCATAAATATTTTTAAAGGTTAGTCATGGACGCAATTCCTAGTGCTTGTTGTATTTGTTGTTTTTGTTGGTTGTTTATGTTTTTTGATCCTTTTTTCACAGCTCAATAGATAATTTGATAAGCCAATGATTTTTTTCCGTGTTTCAGAATACGGTTAACCAACATGTTAACTAATCGATTACGATAAATTGGATCGGATTTTGCAGTTTTTTCTTCTGTAGATACTTGAAATGCCGATTTGTGGTAGTTCATTTTTGTCCAGAAATATTGCAATATTCCTCAATGATTCTCTTAACTTTAGTGCATGATCCTTGAGTTACTTTTGCAAAGATGATGATATCATCAGAGAAAGTAAGAAACGGGATTCTTGTTCCTCCTCTGGCAATGGGGAAACCAATGGATTTGTGATCACTATTGCAAGATTTTTGGAGTTGTCTAGCCATGATATCTGTGCCTATAACAAATAGGAATGGAGAAAGTGGATCACCTTGTCGGAGTCCTCTTTCCGGAAAAAAGGTTCAGTAGGTTCGTCGTTAACCAAGACCGAGAATGATATCGTGCACACACACTCACGAATCCAGTCTATGAATCTGTTACTAAATCCGAATTTTCCTAAAGTTGCAAAAAGGAATTTCCAATCAATTTGACCGTAGGCCTTTTCCATATCTAGTTTAATTGCCACCCATCCATCCTTTGCTTTGCTTAGTCGAAAGGAATGGAAGATCTCATGCGCTATGAGTACATTATCTTGGATAGCTCGACCACTTACAAATGCACCTTGAAGTGGATGTATAATCTTGCTTATTATCTTCTTTAAGCGATAAGATGATATTTTTGATATAATTTTATATATTGTAGAACATAAACTAATTGATCTATAATGGTTGGTGGAGGTTGGTTGTTCGATTTTAGGGATAAGTGATAGAAAAGGTATGATTAATTTGTTTCAATATTTTTCCGGATAGAAAAAAACTTTTAATTGCTTTAATTACAAATGGTCCTACAATATCCCAATATTTTTTTATAAAATTTTGCTTGCATTCCGTTCGGGCCCAGTGATTTATCTGAAGCCATTTGCATTAAAGCTGATTTAAACTCTTCATTGGTTACCTCACTTGTCAGAAGTGCATTATCCTCTTCAGTTACTTCATTTGTTATTAGATTTAAGTACTCCTCCAGGTATGTGTGGTCAATAATCTATTTTGTGTATCGTAGCTTAAAATCGTTTCTAATTTCATTTCTAATGTTCTCCATTCCTGTGATTTGAGTTCCGTTATTCGTTTGTATTTCTCTAATATTTTTCCTATTTCTGTTCCACGTGCAATCTTGTGGAAGTATCATGTGTTTGCATTTGATAGTTTTATATGTTTAGTTTTTGCCCTTTTCTTCCAATACGTTTTATGGAAGTTCAAGATACATTCTTTTTGTTTAACTAATCACAGTTGTTTTTGTATTGCACTTGTTTGTGGAGATATGAGGATTTGTTTTTCTAGTTCGACAAGTTTATTTTTGATTTTTTTTAGTCGTTCGAAGTTGTTTCCAAAGCTTTATTTATTCCATTCTTTAGCATTCTTTTTTAGCTGTTGTGTCTTTTTTACAAGTTTAAACATATTGGATCCCGGATGATCTACCCGACAAGCTTGTCTGACTACATTTCTAAAGTCCTTTCGCTGCATCCATATTTTTTCCATCTTAAAAGGGAGTGCCTTTGATATTTCCTCATTTGTTAAATCAATTGAGATTTTACAATGGTCAGACGTTGTAAACACATGGTTTTTTGTTTGGATATTTGGGTACCATTGGATAATTTGGTTGCTAACCAGAGCTCTATCTAGTTTCTCATAGGTGGTGTCAATCTCAGTTTTGTTCTTTCGCCATGTGAACATATTTCATGCCATGGGATTGTCCCTTAATTGACAAGTATTCTTGAAGTTAATCAGTCGATCAAATCTATTTCGGTCCGGGTATACTCCACCTCGTTTTTCAGTTGGGTCTTGTATTTCATTCAGATCGCCAATAACAATCACCAGCATGCTAATATTAAGAATAACATTAGTAAAGGTTGACCAGAATTCTTCTTTGAGACTTGCATTAGGAGGTGCATTAACGAAGCAAATAGCCATGGTAAAATTTGTCGTTAAATTAGTATATTTAATAATGATGTATCGTTGTTCGTGTTTTAGAACTAAGATTTCTTCATTTACTAATTGATGTTCTTTCCAAAGGATTCCAATTCCCCCTGCCCGCCCTTCAACTGGTGACCAAACTATGTTATCAAATCCCGATCTCCGCCACACCTGGTCACTCGGAATCTTATCAGTTTTTGTCTCGACAATCGCCATAATTGGTATTCGTTCAATTTTACAAAACGAGTCCACTTCTGGCCAAAAAGATTTCCTACCCATACCCCTACTATTCCAAAGTCCTATTTTCATGCAAACTTGAGAAATTTATGTGGTCCGATCTTAGTTTCATATTGATGCTTCCATAGTTGTATGCTTTCTGTGTATTAGTGCATGGCCTTAACACCATATGCCATTCCTTCCCATTCCACTCATTCTTAATTAACTTGACAAAGTTACAATATAGAAAGTCCCTATCTTTTATTTGTTTCATGACTTTACTCTCCTTATTAATTTCTATATTTTTATAATGGCTAAGAGAGATGCAACATATTAAATACACACCTCTCTATACATAAGAGACACTTTAACTGCGAATTGTGTAAATTTGTAATAAAATATCCTAAAGATTATATAAGCATTTTAATATTAAGTTCAAGTACTTTAATTTTTTTTAATTTTTTTAATAATTATATTCATTAATTAAGCTAATAATTTATAATTTTAAGTTTTATTAACTGAGTCCGTCACGAGCCGTAACGGAATATCAAGTTGTGTCACGACTGTGACTCTAGGCATCACAACTCATGGCTAGCTCTTGACAAGTGTTGTGATCGTGATAGGGACTAAGTCCGCTGGTTTAAACCGGTTTAATCGTGATTGAATTGGATTGTATCGATGGATCCAACTGGATTAAAGTAGGAATTAACTTAAAATTGGTTGGAAGCGGTTGTGAACTGGCGGTTAAACGACAAGAATTTTTAAAAAATTATAGCAGTTAGATTTTCTTAAGAAAATCTACAAAAATAGACTATATACATATGTGTGCTCTATTCAATGTGCAAACCCTACACCTAGAAACTGTAAGAACAATAGAACAATTCCCAAATATGTGCTCTATTCCTACATGTTGGAGGTTAATTATTTACTCTTTTTAATAGTTCCTTTGAAAAAGTGCAATTGTAGGTGTACGAGTAAAGGATCTAACTATATGGGTAGACCTGGGTTCCAGTTCCGAAACCGGTGGGAAACCGGTCGAAAGCGAAACCGGTCGGAACCAGAACCAGAACCACGATTCCGGTTTCCAGTAAGGTTCCGGTTCCTCCACCGCCGATTTCGAACCGGGTGGAACCGCCGGTTCTACCCATAAAAAAATAAAAATAACCTAACGATGGCCGCAGTTTGGCTATCCACGACCGCGACCCTGCGGTTAGGCTATTTTGAGAATTTTGTAAGAAAATTAAAATTTAATATAATTTTTTATTATTATTACCGGTTTCGGATTCGAAACTGGAACCGGCAGGAATCGAAACCGGAGAACCGGCCCAAGGCCGGTTCCGGTTCCACACCCCGGAGGAACCGGAACTAGACCCAATTCTATATTTTGGTGTGGAGTTTGGCCGCTTCATGAAGTATTGGGACAACTTCAGATACGCTCAAGAATGGATAAGGACTCAAGGTCCTAAATGGAGTCATGTTAGACTATAGAATTGTAAAGTAACTTATGTGTGTGTTATCATGCATCCAAAGTGGTTGATTGGTTCAATCCTTAGGATACCATGATTCCGGGGTGTTTGAAATGTGTAATTACACTAAGACATAAATTCAATTGTTTAGATATTTGTGTTTATGCATGAGTTTGGGATCAAGGCTTAGGATTACACTAAAATGAGGGAGGAATGTTGGTGATTTTAGTGTCATTAAGTGAATGTTCCCTAGAGTAGGTGTTGGATCGATGTGCGTTAGTAAGAGCTGGGGAACTGGCGGTAAGGTTGTTCCCAAGGCAGCGGAAGTAAAGTAAAAGCAAGTAAAGCAGAATGTAAACGACACAGTTCCTTTATAGAGGAACCCCACAACATCCAACTTGTTGTGTGGGTAAACCTCTACCTCCGCTTGGAGGATTTTGAACGGTCGACTTATTTTATTGATTGTTCCCTAGTTACATAAATAAGACTTACACTTCTCTGTTCCTAGCACTTCTGACGAACACTAGTAACACTAGTAAGCCTTCTCGACCTTGTTCCTAAGCGAACCAACTCAACTAAACATAATTCAGATTGAACCTTACACCTTGAGCTCAATATCGTAGTTCCCTAACTCTTGGGAACTTGGATTCATCGTCGCCAAGATCAAACACTCGCCGCCGGGGACTTCTCTTCTCTTGTTTCTCTTTCTTTCTTTGTAAGTGAATGTGAGTTCTGGGAGAAGTACTTAGCATGTTTGGAATCAGAGGTCCCATTTGGCATTCCCTTGAAATACTTGAATGTAACACGTTAGTTCCCATTTGGCGTTTATCATTATCAAAAATGGAGACAAGTATCGTTGTTCAGATGTTTGGAATCAGAGGTCTCAATACCGTCCCAACAATTTCCCCCTTTTTGATGATGACAAACCCATCACAAAATAGACAACCATTTCAATGTGTGAAAAAGCATGACATGCATCTGAGTTCCTAAGTGTGATCCAGAGAGCCACTTTTATGAAACATTAAGTTCTTACTTAGCATTTTATGCGTTAGTTCCCCCTTAGCTTAAGCATATTCTGTGATGACTCCTAACACGACTCATCTCACATATTTTTTCCTTCCCCCTTTTGGCATCATCGGAAGATAGAAAGCATAATAAGAAGGAAAAGAACACGCAGTCATACTAAAGGTCATTCATATTAATTAAGCAGATGATGTACAATAGGAACTCATCACATTTATAGATAAAATATGGCTAAAGAAAAGAAAGAGAAAGATCGTGGGGCCTTGGGGAGCATATGATCATGCAACTGGGTCATGACAGACAAAATGTTCTGAAGAGTTCCCGCTATGTTCTCGTGAGTTGATGCGATGTGCATCAACACTTGAGTGTTCCCTACACTTGGGTCGTCACCAGAGGGAAGGGTCCCTTGATCCTTGGATTGTTCTGAGTGACGCATCTTCTGGACCACAGAAAGGTCCAGTTCCCATCCAATGGTCACTTCTTCCTTGGTAGCATCATAAAGGCCTTCCTTGACCACGAGCTTCTTGACCAGGCCAGCGTATGGCAGGGAGTGGGAGGTGGAGGCCATGCCCTTTTCCATGTTCCCAAACATGATTTAGGGGAGGTTGATGGGCATTTTATGGAGGAAGTGGTAGAGAAGAATAGCATCTTGAATGTTGAGGTGGTGACGCTTCTCCTGCCGAGGGATCACAACCGTTATGATGAACTGGTGAGCTAGTTTGCAAATGAGGGAGAGGTTGTGAGTGGGGGTTCCGGTCTCTGGAACACGGCCTTCATAGATGTCATTAAAGATCACATCTTTGTCGAATTTTCCCCAGTTCTTGATAGGAACAACATCCAGTCCCTTGACAGGGACGTTAAGCTGATTGAGGAGGCGATGAAGACGTAATCGTCGCCTTGGAGGGAGAGAGTTCCCTTGGTGGCCTCGTTATGAATGACGAAGTTGCTATAGAAGAGGCGCACCTGGGCAGGGTCGATGGTCTCAGCAGCGTCGCACACTTGTTCCCATTCCTGGGCCTTGATGAGGTCCCGGAGTTCCCCAAGCCCTTGTTCCTAAAGGTTGTGACTTGGTGAGGATGAGGGGGGAATGAGCTTGCGATCTTCGGTGATGGGAACTTTCTTCGGAGCGGTTCCCTTCCCCTTCTTGTGCCTCTCCCCCTTGGAGGTAGCATTTGAGAGAACACTTGAGCAGGAGGGGAGCCTCCTTTTCCATGGGAGCACCGCCCGACACCACCAGTTGGCGTCCTTGTTCATCTTCGGCCAGGGCCTGGGCATGTTCCTTTTCCAGCCCTTCAGTGTCTAGAACCTCAGTGGTGGCATCACCATCCGAGTTCCCTTCTTCGTCTGAGGACAGACCGAGATCCTTATTGTCATCTTCATCATCATCAGGACAACCTTTGCTTGTGCCTGCCTGATCAGCTTGAGCTGGGGTCCCTTTTTCTTGGGCCTCGTCCCTTGGGAGCTCGGAGGGGGGTTGGTTGATGAAGTCTGCCAGCTCGGCCTGTAGGGCATCTAGGCGAGCATTTTCCTCGGCTGTGCCCATGATGATGGGAGCCGGCATCTTTTCCTTTTTGTGGATGACTGCGGCGATGGGCAATGAATCATTGTCCGAGTCCAGGTCAACCGGTTGCTTGGCCGGAGAGGGAGAAGAGGAGAGTTCTGTGATGGAGTGAGGATGCGATTTTTGATGTGAGGGATAGGGGGATTGGGATTTCGGGGAGGTGGGAGGTGTGGGAATTTTAGGGTTTGGAGAAGACGGAGGTGGGTCGATATGATTGGAGGTCTCGTCGACGGTGGGGAGAGGGGAGGTAGAGTTGATGGGATCTTTGGGACTGGAGTTCCCAGAGATGGGATTAGGATTGGAAGAAGGAGGATCCTGGGATTGGGTGCTCCTAGAGTCAGAAGGAGGAGGAAGAGAGGAGGTTTGCGTGGGGTGGGTGGGGTGGTGATGGTACTTTGAAGGAGGAAGGGCGAGAGAGATTGAGAACCTCATGCATGTTGATGAGGGATTTCTTCTTCTTCGTCTTGGGAAGATCGTAAGAAGAGGAGGATTGTTTGTCTTTGCATTTTTTGATTTGTTTTTGGATTTGGGGGGTTCGGGACCGAAACTATCAAGAGTGACAGTCCTAGTCAAAAAAGAGATTGGTTGAGAAGAGATGGTGAGATGAGTGCGAGGTGGTTGGGAAGAGGAAGAAGGAGGAGGAATTTGAGATGTGGTGGTAGAAGGAAGCGCTAGGGTTTGTGCTGCCGGAAGGGAGGGAGCCGACCCTAGTATCTCGTACTCAAGAGACGAGACACCAGTTCGTTCTTGATGGACGTAAGGGATAACATAATCATGGAGGGCTTTGTAGAGGATTTGACGAAGATCAGGATCCTTTTCATTACCCGCTTCTCTAAGCATGGTGATGAAAAGGGTTTTAGAGCTTGTCTCGATCCATTCACAAATACGGTGGTCTGAATGGACAGGTGCAAGGTGAGAGGATTTTTGGAGGTTTGCTTGATTTGTGAAGGAAGGAGGTTGCAGAGGAAAGAAGTTGCAGAGTGAGAGGGTTGAAGAAGGTCCCAAAAATGGCAAAAAGGGTTTATAAGAGGAACGAGAGGAGGGGTAGAAAGGGAAAGATGATTTTTCTCGATAACCAGCAACCAATAAACTCGGAGAGCCGTTTCAACATCCTTGGCACGCTTGTGACACGCGTCGTGAAACCCATGGGAAGTCACATTGAGCGTTTCAAATACTTGGCCTACGACGCTTCGAAATCTGATGCAATTTCCCTTTTCCCGAGTGACGTTCCAACTTCCCGAAAGTACCAGTGTTCCTTTACTCGTGATCATTTTGCAAGTCAGTTCCCATGATCTTTGAAAGGTCAAGTTTGAGTGGAGTGGACAGGGGAACTCTCACTCAAATTCTTTTGTGAAGCTAGGGAACTCAAAAGGGAACCAGACAATTACAACTCGATAAGGGGATGAAATGTTGGGTTCATGAGAAGCGTTTGTCTGGTTCTCGGCTAAGGGTTGGTTTTATGATCAACCGTCATGGTGGCTTGTAAAGAGGGTTAGGGGAACTCTGGTTGATCATTTTGGGCTAAAAGAAATAAAGTTCCAACTTGTACATCAAAAGCTCTAGGCTAGTAATATGGAAAAATGAAAGCGATTATTCCTAGTTTTCCCTATCATGCATTTCACGATAAACTAGCCAAGCATTGAGGAAATAACAAACAAGGACTTGTTTAGTTTAGAGTTATCATCCCTAGAAGTATCCGGAGATGCTGGTATGGACGTCTGTCTAAAGCTTTAGTGAGAATGTCCGCAATTTTCTCTTCAGTTCTATAGTGTTCCATAGAGATGTTCCCATGTTCCACATTATCATGTCAGAAATGATGCCTAAAGTCTATATACTTAGTATGAGAATGATGCACAAGACTTTTAGATATGTTAATGGCACTTGTATTATCACACCTTATGGGAACTAGGCCAAAAGACATACTATAATCCTGAAGTTGGTACTTAAGCCATAGAACCTGGGAACAGCATGAGGCGGCAGCCACCTATTCCGCTTCTGTTGTGGAGAGTTTTAGGCCTAAATATTCATTGACCCATTTGGTAGACCGAGCCCGCAAGCACACAGAGAAGTCACCAACCGGTATGACTACAAAAGGATCTAGAAGTAAGGAGAAGGCATCAGTCACTCGATTGAAGAAAGAAAGCTTTCATCACGAAGCGGAGAAGCGTGTTCGGAACGCCTTGGCTGGAGCGCTTCGCGTCTCCGATTTATGCAGAAAGTGGGAGGTAGTTACAAGATATGTCCTAGATATCCGGAGATCGTGGCATGTGGGAAATAACCGTAGGAACGAGGGAGTACATACGTAGAATTATACATTTTGTAAGAGAGACGATTGTAATCAGAGAGGGAATTAATCAAAAGAGAGGATTTTGGCCCTAGGCATCCCAAAAATTCGAGCTTTCTCGTAATCATTGTTTTCCTTTGAATTCGATCGTGCCCCGATTAAGGACAAGGATTTGTTGATCACGTTTTGTCCAAAACAATTTGGCGCCCACCGTGGGTCCCTACGATCGAAAAAGATTCGGTTCTTTGCGTTGAAAGGAGTTCAGGAAGATCGCCATGAGCAATCCTAATGAAGGTAGCCAAGAGCTAAACACCGGGGATGATGGAGGCGCACGCCAGGAAACTTCGGCAACCCTTCGCCTCGAACTGTCCGAGTTCGCTCAAAGGCTCCAAGCTCTGGAGAAAGAATTGACTGATCAGTGTGCTTGTAACGAGAAATACAAGGCTAGCATCGAGCAATTAACCGCCGATAACGACGGTTTACGCTCCCAACTCCGATCCGTGTCCTTTGTCGGCCCGCGTGAACGGGTAACGGATCGAACTTGAAACAGTGGGGGTGAAGGTTCCTCTGGGAACCACACCAGCCGTCGCGAGGGAAATCCTGGTCTAGAGTTCATTACCCCACCAGCAACGATTCTCGGGGTATCGTCATTTACCCCCGCTCAGGGTAACCCTACTAGCGAAGGAGCAAGGGCACCCATACGCCTGTGGTCGGCGCGAGAGGTTATCCCCCGATGCTTGGAGGATGAAGTCATGGACGATGATGAGGATTGGGACCGTCACCGTCCCCGAGACCTCCAGAATATCGTCGGGAACCAATTCAGGATGTTCACCGAGCAGTTGGCGAAGATACCTGGGGTTCCGCGACCCAGAGAGAAGGAAGCGGTTGACGGTTATGATGAGTCACCTTTCGCCCCTCAAATCGCCCAAGTTGAGATACCAAAGAAGTTCTCGGTACCCAATATGACCCCATACGACGGCACGGGGGATCCTGATGAACACGTGGCCATATTCAAGCAAAAAATGATGACCATTGCGGTACCGTACCATTCTCACGAAGCGCTGATGTGTAAGGGATTCGGATCTGCTCTTGCGGGACCGGCCTTGAAATGGTTCATTAACCTCCCGAGGGGAAGCATCCGTTCCTTTGCTGAATTGATGGACTCGTTCAGAGTACAATTTGCTAGTAGTCGGAGATTCGAGAAGCAGTCCAACGACCTGTATCTGGTTATCCAAAAGTCGGAAGAGTCCACCCGAGAATACCTAGACAGGTTTAACCGAGAGAAGATCTCCATCCCACATTGGATGTGCGACGACGATGGAAGCCTTCCGTCAAGGGGTAAATTAAGACGGGGATCTCTACAAAGAACTCACTAGGCATCCATGCCACAGCTTCGAGAACGTGAAAACCAAAGCCCACGCTCAAATCAAGCTCGAGGAAGATTTGAAGATGAGGAAGCCCACAAGTGTTTGGGAGAGAGTGGACAAGAAAGCAGCACCAGATCACCGCCGGGAACGCCGTGATCAACCGTATCGGCGCCCTCACCCTGACACGGTGAAGGTGAACGTCACCGAAACCAAACCGGCCAAACCATTACCGCCGAAGTATGATGAGTTCAACCTGGGAATATCCCTCGATGACCTCGTAAAGAACATAGCTCAAATAATACGAGGCCTTAGGTGGCCGAAGAGAAATGAAAAGCCCTATCCAAACAAGGATATGAGCAGGTGGTGTGACTTCCATGACGATTACGGTCACGTGACCAAAGAATGCGTATCCTTGAGAAGAGAGATTGCCTACCTTGTATCTCGAGGAAGGATTACAGAAGTCGCGTCGAATGCGCAAGTCCCTCCGGATGTCGCGGAGGCCTCGTGTTAGGCCCAAAAATCCATCCGCCTATCTGGCAAGTCGAGCCCATGAATGCACGAAGAAATCATTGACCGAGCTAAGCGAGAAGAGATCTTGGAATAGGGAATCTCCAGCCATTCGATGGAAGGAAGAAAGCATATGTCACAAAACGGAAATGATCGCCCAGAAGACGCGGGAGAGAGCGCTCTAAGCCTCCGATACATGCGGAAGTGGGAAGTTAGTTATGAGTCGTGTCCTCAAGATCCGAAGATCGCGATACTAGGGAAATAACCGTTGCAATGTAAACATATATACCAGAATTACTTATTTTTGTAGGGTTAAGCTAACATCGGAGAAAATACATACGAGATAACCAATTTCTTGAGGAGATCATTTCTCTTTGTTCTTGTGAATCTCCAGCTCACTCTAGTTAGATAACCTCTTTTGATTTCGATCGTGCCCCAATCTAGGGCAAAGGTTTGTCAATCAAATTTTTGTCCAAAACACCTCGCGCGCATGAGGGCCAGCGTTGCCAATACCCGCTAAAATCGTGAACGTGATCACCGGAGGGCCAACTGTGTGTGGCCTTACATATTCAGTAGCCAAGAGGAACGCATGTGAAAGCATTCTTCACCGCCTAACGCAAGAGAAGAATGACGTCATCAACCTCGCGATTGATGTCTCTTTATTTGTTGGTGTTTTCATATGTGATTTCCTTTGTAAATATGTTTCTTTTTCCCCTTTTCTTGCGTGTTTTGTTCCTTTTTAGCTTAGTTCCCGTATTTCTATGAGATTCGGAGACTATGCGCGTTTTATGTGTTTTGTAGGTAATTTGGGAGGAAAGAGAGGAGCAAGCCATG
This sequence comes from Fallopia convolvulus, assembly GCA_964016875.1. Lineage (NCBI taxonomy): Eukaryota > Viridiplantae > Streptophyta > Magnoliopsida > Caryophyllales > Polygonaceae > Fallopia > Fallopia convolvulus. Next base: position 46,603,731 of record OZ024719.1, on the reverse strand, counting down.
AAGAAGAACAAGAGGAAAGCCAACAAGAAGAAGGTGGAACGAGGTTCGGACCGAGTTGCAACCACGCCGGGCCCGACTTGGAATTTTCAACCTCGGACCGACTTACACAGTAAGTCGGGCCCGAGGTCCTCCGTGTCGGTCCGAGTCGGTCACTGGACTACTTGGGCTCCAAGGCACGAAATTGTGGACTTCCACTTTTGCCCCTCATCTAATCTATAAAAGGCCCTCTTGTCTTCTAAATTGGGGGGGGGGGGTCTCTCACACACAAGGAAGAGGTTCCCACACTTGGCAAGGAACCAACCCTCAAGAGGATACTTGGAGAGCAAGGAGAAAGGAGAGGAGAAGGAGAAGAGAGAGAGAATCGACCAAGGGAGAGAAAGATTGATAGTTTTGGTTGATAGATTATCTTTTCTTTGTTTTGATCTTGTGGATTTGGAAACCCTTGATTGGAATTTGTGGATTGCTTTTGATTTGAATGAAACTTTGCTTTGTTTTGAGATTGATGATGTTGATTGCTTTCCCTTTTGATTTGTTTGCTTTCTTTGTTTGCCATATGGAGTAGATATCCTTGATCTTGGGTTATGGGGGAAAACCCTAGCTAGGTTTTGGCTAGAAACCCCAATTCCATAGCCTTGAGTGTTTGATCTAAGGAACCCACTCTACATAGAGCTACAATTCCTTGCTTAAGTAAGGAATCAAGGCTTTTGATTGGCAAAGTAGCGAAAGTGAACATGTGTCAATCTCAAGACCTTGCTTCGAAGGGGATTTCCCCAAGGATCGATGTGTAGAAGTGGTTGGAACGAGGGCGAAAGCACTCGATCCTAGTCCGATCATCACTTATTGCTTGAATTGGGGTGGAAAAGCCTTAATCTACTAGAGAAGGAACCCAAAAGCCCAAGATCTACTTTCCATCTTTGAGTTCGGCAAACCCAGATACCTCGGGCCCGACTTACCCTGTGTCGGTCCTGACTTCCTCTTGTCGCCAACATCGGGCCCGACGTGACCTCAGTGTCGGTCCCGACTGTTCTCTTTGTTTTCCTTTGTTTTAAACTCTCCTTTCTAGCTTTCTAGTGTCTAGGCACATCAATCGAGTAGATTTCCCGAGTGTTCGACACCCACCACATGCTACAACGGGGTCGGGTTATAAATTGTATCTCTAGACCCTCGCATTTGTGAGCGATCAAAAGATTGGCGCCGTTGCCGGGGAAGTCTAAGTGCATTGAGTGCCAATTTGGTGAGTTTCTTGTGTTTTGGTAGTGATTTGGGTGAGGGAATAGCCCAAACCCTTTGTTTGTTTTTGATTTGTTTTGGTTTGTGTCTTTGTTTCGTAGGTGTATGCTAGCTCGTTCCTCCCGAGGAACACTTGAGCTTGAGTTTGTGAGTGATCCGGAAAGTATTCTCAAAGAAGCCCGAAGAAGGAAAAGGATGGCGAATCAAGCTCTCCATGTTGATGAGGAGTTGGCTCAACTTAGGGCCGAAATGGCTAGATTGCAACTTGAGAAGGACAATCAAGAGGCGGTGGCAAGAAGAGAACGGGAGCAACGGATGAGAGCCGAGGCTCAACTCAACGCTCTACCCCGGAATGCACGCCAATACATGCATCCGGAGTTGAGGGTACCCAAGCCGGCTATTGTGCTTCCCGAGTTTGCCAAGAATTTTGAGATCAAGACGCAATTCATCTCCCTCATCAAGCGTGATCAATTCGAGGTCCGTCCACATGAGTGTCCCATAGAGCACATCAAACGCTTTGTGGACATGTGTGAGACGATCTCTACCAACGAGGAGACATTGGAGTATGTGCTTCTAAAGGCGTTCAAGTGGTCACTTAGGGGCAAGGCCACACATTGGCTCGAGAGCCAAGCCCCTAGGTCAATCACAACTTGGAAGACACTCTATGATGCTTTCTTGATGAAGTTCTTCCCGCCCTCAAAGACAACCGAGCTAAGAAGGAAGATTGCAAGTTTTCAACAAGGTCCGAATGAGCCTCTCTTCGAAGCATGGGACCGTTTCAAGGAGATGTTGCGCCAATGTCTTACTCATGGCCAACAACCATATGTGCTTCAAGACATCTTTTTCCAAGGCATCAATCCGACAACGAAGGACAAGCTCAATCTCCACACCGATTGTGGGTTCATAGACTTGACACCGGATCAAGCTTGGGAGCTACTTGACAAGCTATCCGATTATGAGGCCATGTATGGGGTGAGTCAAGCTAGCTAAGAGGTGAAAGTTCAAGGTGAAGGTGCAAGGAAGTTATATGATCCAAGGGGAGAAGACATTGACAAGGATGTGAAGCTCCAATTCCTTGAAGGTGAAGTGAGCAAGCTTAAGAGGCAAGTCCACTACTACAAGCAAAATGCTAAAGCTTGTGAGGAGTGTGGATCCTTTGCACATGCTACACAAGTTTGTCCGAATGAGAGCCAAGTGCGCTTGGCCGAGCGAATTGAGGAGGCAAACTATGTTCGAGGAAATTTCGGTGGAAGAGGCAACTTCAACAATGGTGGTAATGGCCGGTGGAACAACGGTCAAGCTCAAGGCTACAACAACAACTTCAACCAAAACGAGCCAAGGACGCCACCACCACCGTATAGACCACCGGGATTCAATGAGCTACAATCATTTGCTCAAGAGATGAGATATGGGTTCAAGGAGATGAGGACCCAATTCAATGAGTTTGGTGCATGGAGGAGGCAAGTCGACAATCAATTTGCCCAAATTGCAACTCAAGCCCCGAGAGAGAATGGGAGACTTCCGGGCCGACCCGAGGAGAACCCCCGAGATCAAAACAATCAAAATGAAGTCCGGGCAATTGGATTGAGAAGTGGCCGAAACCTACCCAAGCCACACATGCCTAAGAAGAATGAAGAGAGTCGGACCAACTTACCCAGCAAGTCGGGTCCGACGTTCCCCGAAGTTGACCCAACAAGAAGATCTATCCCTTTACCCCGGACCGAGGTTGAGAGTAACTCGGGCCCGACGTACCCAGACCTCGATCCGACTCCTCTGCCTCGGACCGAGATTCACAACATCGGGCCCGACATGGTGCCCAAGTCGGTCCAACCAGGAAATGTTGCAAGTGAAGTAGGGAAGTCCAAAGAGGTTGATCCAAGCAAGATTCAAGGTGCAACAATTCTTCCATATCCCTCAAAGAAGCCGAAAGATGTTGTTGAGAACAAGTTCAAGAGGTTTCTCAAACTCTTGCAAGGTTTGAATATCTCTATCCCGTTCACCGATGCATTGAGCGAGATGCCATCCTATGCCAAGTTTTTAAAGGAGATTTTGAGCAAGAAGAGGTCCATAGTTGAAATTCAAGATGAGGTCAAGACCTTGGAGTTACCGCAAAAGCTAGGAGATTCCGGTCGCTTTGCTATCACCATTGGTGTGGGGTCTCAAAACTTCCAAGCCTTATGTGACCTTGGGGCAAGTGTTTCGGTGATGCCCACTAGCATTTGAAGAAGGGCAAATTTAGGTGAATTGGAGCCGGCCGATATGTCCCTAACTATGGCCGACGGTTCCATCATCAAGGCTAAGGGAATATTGGATGACGTGCCGGTGCGAGTTGGAAAGTACTTTGTCCCCGATGATTTCGTGATCTTGGACATGCACGAGGACCCTTGGTCCCAATAATCTTAGGAAGACCATTCTTAGCTACGGCAGGGGCAAGGTTTGATGTCAAAAACGGCAAAGTTTCCTTTGAGATTGGTGAAGAAAAGGTCGATTTTCACTTCAACAAGGCTTTGAATGAGCCGGACGCCTTGGCTATCCTCAAACTTGAAGAGAGTGCCAAGAGAAAAAGTGAAGAAGTGGAAGTTGCTAGAGAGGTCATTGTGTTGAGAAGTGATGAAGTGTTCAATAAACAAATACAAGCAAGGGAGTTGTTGGAGCAAGTTGAGGAACAAGATGAGTCAAGGATCAATGCTAGCCCAAGGAGAAATGAAGAGTATCCTTACTTATATCCTTTTGATGTTGGTGATGACCACAATTCTTCCCAAACTTTTGATTCCTACATTTGTTTAAGTGATTTGAAAGATGACTTAGGAGACTCCTACATTTGCCTTAGTGACTTGAAAGATGAATTGGTAGAATCTCCTAGGAATTCTTTGGATAACTTTGGTGTAGGAAAAGTGGAACATGATGGAGCAAGTAAGGAGGAGAAATCTCATCCGTTGGAGGAGTATGATGAGAGAGGCCCGAGATCGGAAAGCAATGCCGATATAGACCATCGTTGGTGGTTTTATGGGTATGAAGGCAATGGGAATGGGCATAACAATGGCGAGCAATTCACCGTGTTTCACCCTCCATGAGGTTGAGGTCAGGAAGTCAAGCTAGTGACTCTAAACGAGCGCTTCTCGAGAGGCAACCCGAGCTAGTAGTTTTCTTTTCGTAATTTTAGTTTGATTTTTCTTAGTTTAGCCTAGCTTTTCTCTAACCAATCTCTATCTAGTGTTTTGTGGATTTTTGGTGTTGTGTATTCTTCAAGGTTGTGTAGGATTTGAGGTGTGAAAAAAAATAGAAATATGGGGAAAGAAGTTGCAAGAGGATGGAGTAAAATTGGTGACCCGAATACTCCCACATCGAGCCCAGGTAAGTCGGGCCCGACACAGGGACGTCGGTCCACAACGTTGGTCCGACCCGATTTGACTAGGTGGAATGAGGTTCGGACCGAGTTGCAACCACGCCGGGCCCGACTTGGAATTTTCAACCTCGGACCAACTTTCACAGTAAGTCGGGCCCGAGGTCCTCCGTGTCGGTCCGAGTCGGTCACTGGACTACTTGGGCTCCAAGGCACGAAATTGTGGACTTCCACTTTTGCCCCTCATCTAATCTATAAAAGGCCCTCTTGTCTTCCAAATTGGGGGGGTTCTCTCACACACAAGGAAGAGGTTCCCACACTTGGAAAGGAACCAACCCTCAAGAGGATACTTGGAGAGCAAGGAGAAAGGAGAGGAGAAGGAGAAGAGAGAGAGAATCGGCCAAGGGAGAGGAAGATTGATAGGTTTGGTTGATAGATTAGCTTTGCTTTGTTTTGATCTTGTGGATTTGGAAACCCTTGATTGGAATTTGTGGATTGCTTTTGATTTGAATGAAACTTTGCTTTGTTTTGATATTGATGATGTTGATTGCTTTCCCTTTTGATTTGTTTGCTTTCTTTGTTTGCCATATGGAGTAGATCTCCTAGATCTTGGGTTATGGGGGGAAACCCTAGCTAGGTTTGGGCTAGAACCCCAATTCCATAGCCTTGAGTGTTTGATCTAAGGAACCCACTCTACATAGAGCTACAATTCCTTGCGAAAGTAAGGAATCAAGGCTTTTGATTGGCAAAGTAGCGAAAGTGAACATGTGTCAATCTCAAGACCTTGCTTCGAAGGGGATTTCCCCAAGGATCGATGTGTAGAAGTGGTTGGAACGAGGGCGAAAGCACTCGATCCTAGTCCGATCATCACTTTTTGCTTGAATTGGGGTGGAAAAGCCTTAATCTACTAGAGAAGGAACCCAAAAGTCCAAGATCTACTTTCCATCCTTGAGTTCGGCAAACCCAGATACCTCGAGCCCGACTTACCCTGTGTCGGTCCCGGCTTCCTCTTGTCGCCAACATCGGGCCCGACGTGACCTCAGTGTTGGTCCCGACTGTTCACTTTGTTTTCCTTTGTTTTAAGCTCTCCTTTCTAGCTTTCTAGTGTCTAGGCACATCAATCGAGTAGACTTCCCGAGTGTTCGACACCCACCACGTGCTACAACGGGGTCGAGTTATAAATTGTATCTCTAGACCCTCGCATTTGTGAGCGATCAGCGATACACTTTGACGAGGATGACGTTAATGGTCTTGACAGATCCCACCATGATGGCCTCGTGATTTCTCTGTCAATCGGAAACGTCTTGATGGAGCGAGTCCTCATCGATACCAGGAGCTCAACTAATCTCATGACGCTGGAGGCCTTGAGAGGAATGGGTTTGAGCGAGAAGGACGTGGAAAAGAACCCCACAACACTCGTAGGCTTCAGCGGAGAAGTGAAGCACACCGTAGGAGACATCATCCTTCCCACGTACGCAAAGGGCGTAAATATCCAGGTTAGGTATTCTGTTATGGATTGCCCTTCGTGTTATAATGTGATAATGGGAAGGCCATGGCTTCATGACATGAGAGCCGTCCCATCCACTTACCACCAAACGGTGAAGTTCCCAACACCATGGGGAGTTCAAGAGATCCGGGTTGATCAAAGAACGTCCCGAGAGTGTTGCAAGTCGGTGCTGAAACCAGCCGCCAGTCAAAAATCCACCTAGCAATTAAAGGAGGCCACTAACTCTACCTCTCTAAAAGAAAAGAAAGATGAATAGGTAGAGGAAGTGGTCCTAGACCAGCCTGACCTCAATCGGTCCGTGAAGATTGGAAAGGATTTGGAGCCGTCTATGAAAAATGAGCTAGTAGACTTCCTTAGTAAAAATGCAGAATGTTTTGCTTGGTCCCGTGAGGATATGGAGGGGATCGATCCAGATATCATCACACACAAACTGAATGTGGACCCCAATCACTCACCAGTAAAGCAGAAAAGGATGAAGTTCGCCGCCGAGAGAAATAAAATAGTGGATGAAGAAGTGAGAAAGTTGATGGAAACAGGAAAGATCAAAGAAGTCAAGTATCCTGAATGGTTGGCAAACGTAGTCGTCGTTCCCAAGAAGAACAGAAAGTGGAGGATGTGCGTAGATTTCACGGATTTGAACAAGGCTTGTCCCAAGGATTCGTTTCCGTTACTGCACATAGACGCCCTGGTAGACGCCACTGCGGGCCATGAATAGTTGACTTTCATGGACTCCTTCAGTGGTTACAACCAGATCAGGATGGAAGAAAGCGATCAGGAGAAGACATCCTTCATCACCAATAAGGGAACATACTGCTATAAGGTGATGCCCTTTGGGTTAGGGAATGTTGGGGCCACATATCAAAGGCTAGTGAATAAAATGTTCCAAGACCAAATCGGAGAAACTATGGAGGTGTACATAGATGACATGCTCGTCAAATCAAAGAAAGTTGTAGACCACAAAAGTCACCTAGAGAAAGCATTTGAAATCCTGAAGCAATTTAACATGAAGCTGAACCCACAGAAGTGTACGTTCGGTGTGAAGTCGGGAAAATTCCTAGGGTATCTAGTCACCCAGAGAGGGATAGAAGCCAACCCCGAGTAGCTTGGAGCCATAACGACGCTGAAATCCCCCAGGTGTGTGAAAGACATTCGAAAGCTCACTGGGCAGATTGCTGCTTTGAACAAGTTCATATCTAAGTCAGCAGACCGATGTCGTCTCTTTTACGAAGTGCTTAGAAAGAACAAATGTTTCCAATGGACCCCCAGGCATGAGGAGGCTTTCCAAGAACTAAAGAAATACTTCTCCAATCCTTTGATTTTGGCCAAACCCGAAGCAGGAGAAGCCTACCCTTATACCTAGCCGTCACCAAACAAGCCATCAAAGGGGTGTTGGTCCAAGAACAAGACGGGCAGCAGCAACCCGTGTACTACGTTAGTAGGACCCTCCTATCAGCCGAGACCTGATACTCTTCCTTGGAAAAGTTGGTCCTTGCCCTAGTCAAGTGCTCCAACAAGCTTTGCTCGTACTTTGATGCACACCCGATAGTGGTAAGAACCACGCACCCCTTGAAGACGGTGATGCATAAGCCAGAATTCACATGAAGAATGGCTAAGTGGGCGATTCACTTGAGTGGGTTCGACATTAAGTACGAGCCTAGAACTGCATTGAAATCTCAGGCGCTAGCTGATTTTGTGGTTGATTTTAGCCCTATGACAGAAGAAGGGTCCGATCCAGCAGAGCTCATGACGCTAGAAGCTAAGTCTCCAGTCAAATGGACGCTTCACACGGATGGCGCTTCTAACGGTGGGGGAACGGGGATAGGAGTAGTCCTAAAATCAACACTGGGGGATAGGGTGGCACAATATGCAAGATGTACATTCGAAGCCACGAACAAGGAAGTTGAGTATGAAGCTCTGATCTTCGGTCTGATCCTTGCCAAAGACCTGGGCATACAACAGATAGAAGTCAATTGCGACTCGTTGTTGATAGTCAACCAAGTTCTGGGGTTGTATGAAGTAAGGGATAAGAGGATGGCAACTTATCTGGATGTAGTCAAAAATCTGATTCCTCGTTTCGAGAAGGTTTCCTTCGCGCAGATTCCAAGAGAGCAGAATGCTCAAGCAGATTCTCTTGCCCGCTTAGCGTCAGCTATTGATCCTGACGAGTATCATGTAATCCCGATGGTTCACATCATGGTCCCCGCCATTAGAAGAACTCACACCAGCGATAGCAAGAAGTCTGATAGAATGTCCGATGACGTCGGCCTTCTTGGAGCTACCCCCACAACGTCTTCATGAGTAGTGACGACGTTGACGCTAGAAGTTATCGGAACAATCCCGATCCAGACTTGTCCATGAGTAGATCAAACTGCGAGAGAACTCCCTTTGATCCTTCAAAGGCCAACGAATCACCTTGGACTCAGCCGTACTCGGATTGGCTAACCAAGGGAAAGCTTCCGGAATATAAAGTTGAAGCCAAGTTGCTAAAGATGAAGGCCACCAAGTTCACAGTAGAAGGCGGGAAACTGTTCCACAAATCGGCGGCGGGAATGTTACGACGCTGCCTATCCAAAGAGGGTGTCCAGAGACTTCTTGAAGAACTTCATGAGGGAGATTGTGGGAACCATACCGGAGGAAGAAGTGTATCCAACAAATCCCTTCGACAGGGGTGGTTTTGGCCTACTATGAGGAAAGACGTTGCAGACTTCTGCCGTAAGTGCGATGCCTGCGAAAGACATGCGCCAACCACTCACCAACCTCCTGAGCCACTCTACCCCACACTTACACCATGGCCCTTTATGCGCTGGGGGATTGACATAGTCGGGAAGTTACCCCCTTCATCCGGACAGAGAGTATTCTTCCTCGCTATGACCGATTACTTCTCTAAGTTACCCCCTTCATCCAAACAGGTGATCTCTTTCATTATTCGAAATGTTCTCTGTCGTTTCGGGGTACCCGTGGAGATTGTATGCGATAATGGGTCCAAATTCATAAGCCAGAGAACCAGAGACTTCTGCAGTCACTGGAAAATCAGCCTGGTCACATCAACTCCGCGCTATCCCCAATCAAATGGGCAGGCCGAGGCCAGCAACAAAGTGATCATAAATAATCTGAAGAAAAGGCTTGCGAAAGCTAAAGGGAACTGGGTTGATGAGCTCCCATACGTCCTTTGGGCCGATCGAACGACGCTGAAGGTAGCGACCGGTCAGTCTCCTTTGTCGTTAACACACGGATGTGAAACGGTCATTCCCGCAGAAATTCTCATCCCAACCGCTCGTACCAGCTTTTTGACCGAAGAGCGTAATCATCTGGAGTTGTCGGCTGATTTGGATACTTCTGGCGAGCTCCGTGACCAAGCCCGGTTACGCTTGGCAAGGCGACAACAACAAGTCACCCAAAGCTGCAACCAGAATGTCAAAATCCGGACTTTCCGGGTCGGTGACTGGGTACTACGACGAGTCTTCCAAAATACCCATGAAACCAAGTCGGGGAAGCTAGCCCCGACCTGGGAGGGACCCTACAAGATAACGGGGGTCGTTGGACAAGGTGCCTACCAGCTGGAATCCAAAGACGGAGAAGCCATCCCAAGAAGCTGGAACGCAATACATTTGAAGAAGTATCACTTCTGAGGGAAAACTCCTTTCATCGGAGCGCAAACTTCCCTGGAACCCTCAACAGAAGGTTTCCAATGCCAGATACTCAAGACACTAGAGGTCACACATCCACAATTATTATCTAGCTTTGCTTTAAGTTCATCTTTCTCATAGCATGTTTGTGATGAGTTTGTTTGTGTGAAGACTCTTTGTTGTGTGACTCCTATCCTATAGTTTTTCGTTGAATGACTGACGTTTTTGCATCACCGCTTAAACATATTTATTTCCTCTTCGCATAAGTAGAACTAAAAAATCAGAAGCATACTTTATTTATCGACATGTAGAATGCATTATACAATCAATCACAAGTTCAAACAACTGAGGTAACCAATCCTAGACTAAAGACGTCTCTAATCGACCGAACTTCCTGAGCGCAAGTCCCAACGCGATACCCGTTACCCGCCTGGAAACTTTTTCGGTAAACGCAGCTGCCACCCATGACCAGAGACTTCTGCAGGAGTCCTCGTCTTAAAGCCTTCTATCCGAAGCACCCATGCGTCCTGAGAAATCCTGCACACAAAGGAAGGACAATACCAAACGAAAATACGCAAGAAAGAAAATACGCATGCATCAAAACTATCTACTTCCTCTTCCTCATGTCCATATAATGGACAAATATTGTTCACGGCCTCTACACGACCCATATACATCACCAGTAGTCTGTTCAAGCAAAAACAAACAAAAACCATCACATAAATCTTTTACAAGGGCTAACGGCCCTAATCTTCATCATTGATAGAAGTGTCCCATGGTTGCTCTGTTGCGTCCGTCCAAAGCCCATCGCCTTGCTCCGGTGTCGCGCCCATTCCCGGATCACGGTCACCGCCCTCTTCTTCCGCAACAAGAGATGCAAAAAGTTCGTCACCCGGAGCCAACTGGTCTGGAGGGTAGCAATCATGGAAGGACGCGACATCCGCATCTAGATCCCAGTCTGAGTGCTGGCCAAATGCAAATTGTTTGATTGTCTCCACCCTAGACATCATCGAATAGTAGGCTTCGATTTCACCAGCTTCCTTGAGAATTCTCCTGTTCTCGGCCTCGAGCTCAGCGATCTTGGACCAATCTGAAGCAGCATGGGAAGTTTGACGTCTAACCGTCTCAGCAAGTTTCGCAAGCTTACTTGCGTCCATCTTCTAACGCTCAACCACAAGATTCGTTTCCCTCTCCAAAGCAGCCTTTTCGGCATCCCACTTAGCCTGATGTTCTCGAAAAACATGCTCTTCCTTGTCAACAGCGTCCGCAACCTAGAGGACGCTTTGTAAGGCCTACACACCAAGGCAGGATATCGTCCGCCATATATAAAAAAAAAGAGAAAGAAGACGGTGGGAGGAAGTGTACCTTCCAAACCGACAGGCCGACGTCTCTAACTAGAGCAGAACTGGGAATATCCAAGCGAGGTTTCTTTGACCCGTGGGCACCCCGGAGCTTTTGCCACAGATCTGAGCGACCTTTCTCATCCAAGTCGATGACTTCAGTAGCACCAGGCGAGGGCCTCTTGGTAGGGGTCACTTTCACCGCAGCCTCCATCTTCACCTTTGGGTCTAGGGGGGTCTCTTGTCACTTGATCGAAGCTTACGTTGAATCAGGGCGACAACAGAGAAACTCCACCCCAGGGAAGACGAAGCTTCTAGGAGTGCAAATGTTAAAACCCATAAAGGACAAATTGGTACAAAATGCAAAATCAAAGAAAAGAAACACATACCGGTAGGGTTCTTGACAGAGTTTGTGGCCACCTCAACGAGCTTTCCAGGTGCAGAGCACCATCCTCAATCGTCTTCTCAGAATTCCCCGATCCTGCGTCGTCTTCGTCGTCCTCTAGATCCCCTGTAATTGTCGTCGTCTTATTGTTGGATTCGCCTTCAAGCGCCTATTCCGCAGACCTCTGGTATGTCCTCTTTGCTTCAGGAAGAGAGAAGAGTTTCCTGCATGCTTCCGACTCCAGAACATGGGTCTCCAAACTAGGCGGAACTACATGAGAAACCCTCGAAATCAGAAATTCAAGGATAAATAGCGAAGTAACAACGGGGAGAGGTGCGGAAATTAGGGTTAAGAACACTTACTTTTGGTGGTCCAAGAGTCAAAGAACGCAGCTTGATACATCTCCCCTAGAGTAGATTTCTCCACGAAAAAGAAGCGCAAGGCCCAGTCCTTGTCGTTGACCTTTGATTTCGGGATCAATGGGCTCTTGGCGTCCCTCGCATGGAGAGTTAAGCGTCCAACCCTAAGAGGACAGACCTGGTACGCACATAGCAAATCTTGCATTGTGAAGTCGATTTTCTCACCTAGTTAGATTTCACTTATCTGATACAAGATCTTCCACACCGATGGCATTAGCTGCGCCGGGGAGGCTCTTAGAGTCATCAGGAAGTTCAAAATCAAAGGGGAGAAAGGGAAAAGGGCTCCCAGAGTGAAGGGATACTCCAGAAAGCAGACCCAACCTCCCTTGACCCAGTCTACGGCCTCGCATGTAGGGGTGTAGAAGTTGGTGCCAGACGGAAAGCCATGGTTTCAGATTATCGCCTCTACCTCATCGGAAGAGAGAGAGCAAGGGAGACAGTCATGGGGCTCGAGAACATGGGAAGACTCAAAACCCATATCCTTAGCATCAGCGTTGGCCATGGAGAATGAGCAACAGAAGAAAAGAGCAAGAACTGGAAGGAGGAGCAAGAAGACGATGAGACACGAAAGTAGGAAGGGAATAGCGCGTATCTCTGAAGAGGTCTGGGGTTGAACATTTAAAGCCTGAGTGATATGACTCTTCAAGTTCTCGAAGATGATCGAACGGACGGGTACTAGCCACGTGTCACACGCTGCCTAAAAGCTCATGCGGCAAATCCGATCCAAATCCGGCCTAAAAGATTTGGATCAGGATTTGGGGGTATTGTTAGGCCCAAATATTCATCGGCCCATTTGGTAGACCGAGCCCGCAAGCACACAGAGAAGTCACCATCCGGTATGACTAGGAAAGGATCCAAAAGTAAAGAGAAGGCATCAGTCACTCGATTGAAGAAAGAAAGCTTCTGTCACGAAGCGGAGAAGCGTGTTCGGAAGGCCTTGGTTGGAGCGCTTCGCGTCTCCGATCTATGCGGGAAGTGGGAGGTAGTTACAAGATATGTCCTAGAAATTTGGAGATCGTGGCATGTGGGAAATAACCGTTGGAACGAGGGAGTACATAGGTAGAATTATAAACTTTGTAAGAGAGACGATTGTAATTAGAGAGGGAATTAATCAAAAGAGAGGATTTTGGCCCTCGACATCCCAAAAATTCGAGCTTTCTCGTAATCATTGTTTTCCTTTAAATTCGAACGTGCCCCGATTAAGGACAAGGATTTGTTGATCAAGTTTTTGTCCAAAAAAGAGAGTGCCACTAAGTTTTGCTTCTTTGATCCCCATGAGACTAGGCATGATCCTAGGAACTGTTTCATTCTAGAGGTGCTCTTTCGATCCAACAAGTGCCCAGCGAAGTCTGCATCTGAGTACGCAACGAGCTCAAGGGAACTGTTCCTTGGATACGAAAGGCACAAGTTGTCGTTCCTTTTGAGGTACCTAAAAATTCTCTTCACCTCTTTCAGGTATAATTCCTTAGGGTTAGCCTGAAAGCGCACACATAGGCACACTAAAAACATGATGTCGGGTCTACTAGCGATTAAATAGAGAAGAGACCCAATCATACCACGAAAGTTCCTTTGATCCACACTTATACTTGTTTCATCTGCGTTGAGCCTTGAGTTTGGTGAGATGGGAGTGTCGATGGACCTAGAGTGTTCAATCCCATACTTCACAAGCATCTCTCTAATGTATTTCTGTTGATGGATCCTTGTTCCCTCCTTGGTTTGAGATATTTGAAGTCCCAGGAAGAACATGAGTTCCCCTATGAGACTCATCTCGAACTCGCTACTCATTAGATTCTTAAACTTTTCAACAAGAAGCTCATTAGTAGCACCAAACACAATGTCATCAACATATACTTGGATATTAGAATATATTTTGATTCTTTCTTAATAAAAAGGGTTTTGTCTATGGAACCACGAAGGTATTCATGAGACAAAAGAAATTGAGCAAACCTGTCGTACCATGCCTTGGGAGCTTGTTTGAGACCATACAGGGCCCTCTCCAAGAAGTAAACATGGTCTGGAAAGTGTTCATCTTCAAAACCAGGTGGTTGTGCCACATAGACTTCTTCCTTGAGGTGTCCATTCAGAAACGCTATCTTGACGTCCATCTGATACAACTTGAATCCTTTGTGGGCGGCATAGGCTATGAGGAGTCGAATAGCTTCAATCCTTGCAATGGGCGGAAAGGTCTCGACACAGTCAATTCCCTCTTCTTGCCTATACCCTTCTGCAACCAGACGGGCCTTGTTCCTTGCCACTGCCCCAGTGTCGTGAAGCTTGTTTCTGAAGACTTATTGAGTTCTTATGATGTTCTTGTTCTTGGGCCTAGGAACCAGTTTCCACACTTTGTTTCTCTCAAATTGGTGGATTTCCTCTTGCATGGCTTGAATCTAGTCTGGGTCTTTTAGAGCTTCTTTGAAGCTCTTGGGTTCCACCGGTGAGACAAAGGCGTTGAAGGCACAAAAGTTGTTGAGAGACAAACGAGTCTGTACGCCTTTGTCATAGGGAGTGATGATGTTGTCAATGGGATGGTCTCTCTTTTGGTGATAGTTCCTTGTACGGATGTGTGAGACATCGATATGTTCTCTTGTGTCTTCTTCATCTGCAACTTGGGTTTCCTCTTCTTCATGGGAACAATTGTTCTCAACTTCTTCACTAAGTGTTTCATCAGGATCGTCTGCATTGTTCCCTCGTTGTTCCCCTGTACACTAGACTCTGGTATGGTTTCATCTTGAGGAACTAGAGAGTTGGATGCATCTTGAGGTTCTTCTGTTGTAGAGGGAACCTCAAAGGAGTCTTGATCAGTGAGATGTTGACCTCCTTCGTTGTCGCCTGGTGGTGGAACATTGTTCCCACTCGGATAGTCTTCATCTTGCTTTCTTGGCTCATCGTCGTCGTCATCCTCTTCTTGCCTGACAAGTCTAAACAGAGTTCCCTTTCCTTGGGATTCTGTTCCCATCTTTACAGATTGTTCGTTGAAGACAACGTGAATGCTTTCCTCGATCTTCTTGGTTCTTTTGTTATATACTCTATATGCCTTGCTTTGTAACGAGTAGCCTAGGAAGATCCCTTTGTCGCTCCTTGGATCGAACTTCCCAAGGTTGTCTTTGCCATTGTTGTGAATGAAGCATTTGTAGCCAAAGGTCCTGAGATAAGAGATGTTGGGCTTTCTTCCCTTGATCAACTCATATGATGTCTTTTTGATCATGAGACGGATCATAGCTTGATTTAGAATGTATGTAGCTATAGAGATTACCTTATCCCAAAAACTTTCGGGAACTCCACTCTCAAACATCATTGTGCGAGCCATGTCTTCCAGGGTTTTGTTCTTTCTTTCCACAACTCCATTTTGTTGAGGAGTGCGTGGGGCTGAGAAGTTGTGGGATACACCATTGTTGTCACAGAACTTTAGGAACTCTGAGTTCTTGAACTCAGTTCCATGATCAGATCTTAGAGACTTGAGCTTTAATCCCATGCTAACTTACATTCTCTTGATAAAGGGCTCAAACTCCTTGAATGCATCTGATTTGGATCTCAAGAAAATAACCCATGTAAATCTTGAAAAATCATCAATTAACACATACATGTACCTTTTTCCACCGTAGCTGGCCATTTCCATGGGACCACAGAGATCCATGTGAATTAGTTCCAAGGGCCTTGTTGTGCTCACCACCTTCTTTGGCTTAAAGGAACTCCTGGTTTGCTTGCCACGAATACATGCTTCACACATCTTAGCTCCCTCAATATTGATTCGTGGAAGACCAGTGACTAGGTCTTGTAAGTATAGCTTCAAGATTTGATTTATCCTTGTGTGACCTAGCCTTTTGTGCCAGAGTTCTGTTTCATCATGAGAGCTTGCGAAGCACAACTTCCTTGGTGGTTCAAATTTTGTGTCCACCACATAGACATTGTTGGACCTTCTTCCTCGTAGAATGATTTTGTTGGTTTTCTTGTTGATGACCAAACATTCTTCTGAGTCGAAGGTGACAACGTTGTTCCCTTGATCACATATTTGAGATACACTCAAGAGATTGTACCCTAGATCCTTTACCAAATTGACATTGTTGATCTTGATTCCCCTATTCCTATGATTTCTTCTTTATTTTTGTTGCCAAAGGACACATGACCACCTTCGACTTTTATGTGGAGTGAGGTGAGATTGTCTTTGTTCCCAGTCATATGATTTGAACAACCACTATCAATGACCCATGTGCTATTCACCCCTCACTTCCACCTAAAAGGAGAGTTAGTTTTTGGTGATCCAGGTAAGATGGGAAAGACAGTTTCAAACATGACATAATCTGCAATACTGATATCACGAGAGTTCCTAGAGTCATAGGCAAAGTTCCTATGTTGGTTCCCACGAGTGGGACCTTTAGCAGGTTTGTTGGCCTTTTGGTTTTGCATGTTCCAATAGTGGTGATTCTTCTGAGCTTGAGCTTTCCTTTTGCGATAGCTTTCCTTGTAGTGCCCATGAGCACCATAATTCCAGCAGGTTTTGTAGTATTCTCCCAGGTAGTACTTAGGGTGAGGTCTTTGTATCCTATTCTTATCCATGGTTTCTTTATTGTAGACCCTTGACCCGTTTCCTTTGGCGATTTGGACATAGAGTTTATGCCCAGTGTTCCCAGTGTAGTACTCCCTCTCTCCACTTACCCCACTTTCCAGGACACGTATCTTTTCTTCTAGATGAGCATTCTTTTGTTTTTCACATTGGAGCTCTAGGGCCCTACACTCATTCATCTCTTGTTCATTTAAAGGAGACTTCCCATTCTTTGGGCACTCAGACTTATACCCAATCCCATGTTTGGATGGGACGAATTTTGTTTGGGAACTTGAGGCTTCAAAATTCTCACTTACCTTGCTCAGCTTTTGTAGGAACTCATTTTTATCACTCTCTAGGGTCTTAATCTCATCCTCAAGGGCTACTATGTGGGACAGGTAAGACTGAAGCTTATCAATCAGTTTCACACAATTGGAACAGGATTCAAGACCAACCAACTCATCATTTGTGTGTTCCGATTCGTCTAGAGAGTAACTTCAATAACTCAGGTTTTTCATAGCTAGATAAGGACTCCAGAATAGTTTCAGTGGTTACCTCACTGGGTTATTCCCCAGTGGTCTCTCCTAAGGCCATCGCACACATGTCTGGGTGTGCCCATGATTCGGGATCTTCATCTTCGTCATCGCTCCAGGTGGCGATGTAGGCCTTCTTTCCTTGTTTCCGGTCGTTAGTTCCCTGAGGGCAGTCTTTTGCGAAGTGCCCTTTCTTGTAGCATTTGTAGCAGGTGACGTCCGAGAGGTCCTTCTCTGCTGGCTTTCTCTGGGAACTCTGACCTTTTTGTGAGTTCCCATATCCCTTCTTGAACTTTCCTTTGTTGTAGAATGATCGAAGGGCCTTTGTGACAAGGACGAGTTCCTCATCTTCTTCTTCCTCAGAATCTTCGTGTTGCTCTTGAACAGATTTGAGCATCTTTTCCAATTTTAGGGCAATTCCCTTGTGTGCCCTTTCTTGCTCTTTATCGTCTTGTTTTCTTTTCTCATGTCCCACCATCTTTCCAACGACTTGGTGAAGCGTGAGATTCCTATTTTCAGGGTTTTCTTTGAACATGGTTCTTTCATTGGGCCATTCACCAGTTAGGCCGTTGAAGAGCTGCTAGACTTTCATCTTGTCGGTTATGTCTGCTTTTGTTATCCCAAGTCCAGTGAGTTGATACACATGCCTTCGAAGCGAGACTGGTAGCTATGGACTGATTCTCCCACCTCCATTCGAAAGTTGAAGAACTCCCTTCTAGCGTTCATCTGGAGGTCCTCTATGAGATCAGAGTTCCCAATGTGCATCTGCAGGATGGCTTCCCCCCATCTCTTTTTCCATTTCCAAATTTGCCACCCTGCCACAATCTTGTACTGACATGGCATTCTTGAGATATTGTTTGGCCTTGATGTTTGCTTCCATGCACTTCCATTCGTTTGGTCCCCATTTGGTGAAGTCATTTCGAATGGTTGGGTCTACCTCGAAGTTCCCTACTTCGATGACGCACCAAGCTTGAAAGTCGTGGTTGCGCATCCAATCCTTCATGTTGCGTTGCTAGGTTTCGAACCTTCCCGTGATAAGCCTTGGAGGCTTGTTGTTCCCATGTCCAACTTGAGTGAGTTCCTCAGAGATTCTGTAACCTGCGATACTAACATAGAAAATCTAGAGCGAACCTGCTCTGATACCAATTGTTGGATCGATGTGCGTTAGTAAGAGATTGGGAACTAGCGGTTAGGCTGTTCCTAAGGCAACGGAAGTAAAGTAAAAGAAAGTAAAGCAGAATGTAAACGACACTATTTCCTTATAGAGGAACCCCACAACAACCAACTAGTTGTGAGGGTAAACCTCTACCTCCTCTTGGAGGATTTTGAACGATCGATTTATTTTATTGATTGTTCCCTAGTTACATAGGTAAGACTTACACTTCTCTCCTCCTAGCAGTTCTGCCTAACTCTAGTAACACTAAAGCCTTCTCGACCTTGTTCCTAAGCGAACCAACTCAACTAAACATAAGTTAGATCGAACCTTACACCTTGAGCTCAATGTCGCAGTTCCCTAACTCATGGGAACTTGGATTCGCTGTCGCCAAGATCAAACACTCACCGTCGGGGACTTCTCTTCTCTTGTTTCTCTTTCTTTCTTTGTAAGTGAATGTGAGTTCTGGGAGAAGTACTTATTTCAAGTACTGTTCATTTGACTTTATACTCATTCTTACTTGGGCTGCAATCTAGACTTTCATGTTGTCCAAAATGCCCTTTGTCTTGCACGTCAAGTCTTTATCCTTCACATGTGACTTGATTTGAATTGAGTCAACTTTGAGAATCAATCGGGTCGTTGGATCACTCGCTTCATTTCAAGACAGGATCTCGCGATTTGTGCTGAACGGTCTTGTTTGCACAAGTGAGTTCCCATGCAATGGGAACTATTCTCTCTAGAGTTCCTTTGGTAGGAACTTGCTATCATATATTTATGTGTTCCTTTAGCGTTCTTGGAGATTCTTTGTTAGACCTGATGTTCCCTTGAAATACTTGAATGTAACACGTTAGTTCCCATATGGCGTTTGTCATTATCAAAATTGGATACAAGTAGCGTTGTTCGGATGTTTGGAACCAGAGTTCCCAACACCATCCCAACAGTAGGGAACAGTGCCTTTTAGTGCGATCGGGGTTCATATGACGCTATTGGATCTCACTTAGCTATATCACAAGTTTGGGGGTGTGGAGTACACACTTGTGTAAGTATATTTGAGGTCTAAAGGGATATACAAAGGTTAAGTTACGATGTTCCTTAAGGAACAATGGAAACTACAACTGTGATGTAGGGAACAACAATTTAATTAGCGGAATGACTATTTTCACCATGTGTTAATTGGACGATAACCACCTTGATAATTGATGTTTAACCACCTTGTAACTTCCTTATT
The DNA here is from genome assembly GCA_964016875.1 of Fallopia convolvulus. Classification (NCBI taxonomy): domain Eukaryota; kingdom Viridiplantae; phylum Streptophyta; class Magnoliopsida; order Caryophyllales; family Polygonaceae; genus Fallopia; species Fallopia convolvulus. Next base: position 46,584,427 of record OZ024719.1, on the reverse strand, counting down.
ATGACTGGTTCGTAGTTAAACATGTGTCTCTTTAATGAGAGACGTTGATGACAGAGGGAAATGTTGGTAACCGCCATGTAACAGCTTATAACTGTCATATAACTTCTGTAAACGGTCTGAGATCCGTCCCTACGATTTCCCACGACCTATTTGAAGGACAAAGAGGTTGAGGTTGGTCAAAAAGATATCACTTAAGATCTAACCAAAATCGAAGTCATACTCCATTTACACTTTTTCTATAGTTTAGTTCTTCCAATAAGCTTTGGAGAGAACTATAAGATTTGTCTTATCTCATTTCAAAATTTGTGGATTCCCTAAGGCTTGTAAGGGGAGAAATTTTGATTTTGAAAAGTGTTCTCACGATTCAAATCTATCCGAGTACATGTATCATTGATTGTTCCATTGATATATCATTAATTGTTTCCTTAATATACTGCAAGCAAGACTCAAAGACTACACAAGGATCTACGCTAGTTGTTCCCATCGAGACACATAGTTCTTACATCCCCTTAAAATCAACATTTTCCTATTTAGAATCCAACCAGATATGCTAGGAATCCTATTTTACTTAATCCAACACCCCTCCTAATGACACTAGTTATTATCCCTTGATTTTACTTAATCCAACACCCCTTCTAACGACACTCGTTTTACTACTATAATCGTTCTACCTGAGCGCCCCTCTATTATAATACGGAGCATAAAGTAGGAAGACATGCCGCTTTATTTCCTTATAGCAGATAAAATTGTTCATTGTTTTCTTTTCACGATCCTCACGCATAAGGGAAGCATGACATCCCCAAAAAAATACAGTGAAGGCATATTTTCGAATATAATAGACGATGTATATGTATGAATACGGTGTGTATATCCCGCTTAAGACTACAACCAAATTACATCCCTGTAAATGATCAACTACAGAAACCACATTCAACCTTTGAGAGCAATGGCTCAAGCAATGTCCAAATCGGTGTAACAAATTAATCCTTTTCCACAAAGGCGGATTCAGCAAGATCAATGGCTCGAGCAAGGGCTGCGGCTTTGTTCTCGCACTCCTGCTGCTCGTCAGCAGGGACGCTATCTGCCACAATGCCCGCCCCGGCTTGAATGTGGGCTGTCCACTCCCGCCTGTTGCTTGTTTTCTTGTGCGAGAACATGGTGTCGTATCGTAGGTTGCTTGGGAACACCATTGTCCTCAATGCCAGGGCAATGTCCAAATCTCCCTTGAACGAGATCGCCCCGAACCCCCCGCTGTAGGGCCCGCGCCTGTTCACTTCAAACTTGTCGATCAGCTCCATTGCCTTCACCTATGTGTATGTACATACATATCAGGACCTCTTATAGTTCATTCAGGAGGTAAAGATTACTCTACTGGTGGATTTGGATAAATCACCAACGACCTTATAGCTTTTTGGTTAAATTAATTAGCTACACTCTCTCCATTTCAATTCATAATCTTTTTATTATTAATAATTAAGTTTTTCAAGGGTTCACTTCCTCTAGAGTTTTATCTGACCCATAAAAACCATAATGATAACAAAATTGAGAGTGGACCAATATTGCTCTCTACCCTCCATGAATCAGAAAAAGCCTATGGGACTACAAAGTGATATTAAACATTTCTATCCATCAGGATAAACAGAAAACAGAACCATGGGAAAATCAAGATTAAGAAGACAAGTACTTAATGATTATTATAGTGGGAAAAAAAAAAGATCAAGACATCTAAAAAGAGAGTACGAAAATATGAACCTTTGGTGCTCCGCTGACAGTTCCAACAGGCAATGCAGCGCGCAGAGCATCCCAGGCAGTTAGATGATCGAGCAACTCACCCGTTACCTACAAAACGAATAAACCATTCCACTTATGTTTCACCAAAATGCATCCTTCTTTATGCACTGGATAAGACCCATAAGTAATTGGTTAAAAGGAAAGATGACATTTTCAAATGTTTTGAGCATACAGAATTATCATTGTTGTTTATATCCACTTCAAATGATAAAAACAAACCATTCCAAACAATGCCTGCAAAAGAGTGACACGTACAGTGGAGCTTATGTGCATTACATGTGAGTAGCGCTCAATGTTCATTAGTTTTTCAACCTTGACAGACCCCGGTTTTGAGACCTGATATGAAAAGTTTGACATTATTGATAAACTGAATTGTAAGTTTGTAGCAACAAGAGAGGAAATTAGATTGAAAGTTGTAAAATTGCATACTTAAAAGTGGTAAAGTAGATATAGTAATTGAATCCAATAGAGGATTTGAAGCAAACCTTTCCCACATCATTCCTCCCCAAGTCAACAAGCATAATATGTTCTGCTTGTTGCTTCTTATCACTTAACAACTCTTCTTCCAACATAAGATCTTCTTCTACGGTGCGTCCTCTTCGGACTGTTCCAGCCAAAGGGCGGTTAGTGACTTTCCCCTGTATTAATTTCCATCACATATATCCAAGTTGGTAATTATATGTCACAATACCCGGTATTTGCTTCACTAGTTTTCGATTACAAATAATAAAAACAGAAAGTTTCCGTTAAATAGTTACCTTCTTTACACGCGTCAGGATTTCAGGACTCGACCCAACCAGAATGCATCCTCTAGCCTGAGAGCATGAACATAAGCCGACAAGCGATTCTAAGAAGGGAAAAAAACTAAAAGGCTTTCTAAATGTATTAAATTAGTATAAATACCTGCAAATAAGTCATGTAAGGGCTAGGATTAACAATTCTCAGAGCTCGGTATACTTCAAATGGGTCTGCGAATGTTCGCCGTTCAAAGCGTTGACTCAAGACAATTTGAAATATGTTACCAGCCAGGATATGCTCTTTTGCTTGTAAAACTGTATCCTCATATTCTTCACGGGACATATTTGAAGTACTCTCCAAAGATGGACCAAAATGGCTTGTTTTGAGTTTGACGGAGCCAATGCCAAGTCTTGGCCTAAAACACCAAGAGGAAAAATGAGATCCCAAAACTAATAACTGTAAAGGGAATGAAGAATAGATAATGTGGAACAAGAAGTGAATATTCAAACAACTATGTATACTCACGTGTCTATATTTTGAACTTTAGACACATAACTCTCCAACCGTTTCATCCCATCCTTGTATGCCTCCTCAACTGATGAAAATTGGTCTACTTGCACCCAATGAATTGCTAACAGTTTCTGCGGCACAAAATCTAACGTTAACGAAAACTAACAACTGAACAAACTATGCGATAAACGACAACATGGTGAACTTCAGATTCAAAAGAAAGGGATTCTCCTACACACCAATAGTATTTCTCCTATTTTAAAAACAACTATGTGCATATAAAGACCAATATTTACGTTGGACAGAAGGTTAACACTATAGCTAGTTAGCTTATCAAAGAATTGAAGTATGAATATTAGCTGACACCACACAAAAAAAATAACACAATTTGAGTAATATAAAAAACCTTTCACTGATTCTACCAAAAAAAAAAAAACCTTTCACTGAATTGGCAATAGTGATTGACTACATGTACAAAAGAATACCTTCTCCACATGATCAAAGATAATGATATCATCATATAAACCTAGATGGAGGTCCGGAAGGTTCCTGTCGTCCACAGGAGCATTCGAGAAAGGAAGCTTTCTCTTCTCCACGTAACGAACCATATCATAAGAGAAATAGCCAACCCATCCACCTGATCAGATCACCATTACACAAGATTATTCAAACATGCAACATGGAAGTTGGCAGCCTCACATTTACCCTAAGCCCAAATTGGAAGTCTAACAAGTCACACAAGTAACATCTACACAAGCCTTATTCAGCTTACAAAGAACAAAACGATCATATCCCCAATAACTCAAATCAAAGCTAAAAAGGACCTCAATTTCTAATCCAATTTTCAATTAATTTATTTACATGTAAATTCACTATGCATGAATGTTCAAGTCACACCGTCAATTTCAAATCACTAACAAAAAACAAATACAGTAAAACTTAGCATTATACAGTAATTTTTTTCCAAATGAAGTAGCTAAATTATTCACCACAGAAGGCGTCTGGCAACTCATCAATCCTTTGGGGCTTCCATTTTTCCATGATCTGTCTGGGAACCGCCATCGGATCATCCACAATTTCCACCGTCCGTTTTCCCTGACGGTGGTCCATGAACGTTACTTCGTTCTCCTTCGCCACAATCTCCATCGCCGGATGCGCTCCAACGGCGCTGTACCTTCCCTGATCGGACATTGAGGAATTCGGATTTCAATTTGAGTTAGTCCCAAAGAAGAAGAAAGAACTTAGGGTTGGGGGGATTTTGGCGGTAAAATTACCATGGTGGATCCGCTGAACCCTGGCTCGACAGACTCGAATAGGAAGCTCGGAGCGTCCCTGTCGTCTTCCTTGACCAGGCAGCGGTAGGCGAGGACGGGATTGAGATGATCGGAGAAAATGCATCGGAACAGAGGAATCAAGTTCCCGTTTTTCGCTGATTCGAAAAACTCCGCCTCTTGATCGGCTGCACAGAAACCGACGCGTATAAATTGAACGCAAATTGAAAAGATGAATCAACAGAAATGTCAGAGAGAGTACCTAGGGAGGGGGAGGAGAGAGCAGAGCACTTGAGGGAGGGGAGAGCAGGGGAAACGGAGTTGGGAGGAGAGAGAAAGAGAGGGGTGGTGGTTAGAGAGGTGGAGGAGAGAGATCGGCGGTGGTGATGGTGGCGGTGCGGGGAGGAAGGGAGAGGGAAACGGTGGGGAGTGATAAGGCGGCGAGGGGTGAAGGCTAGTGACAGAGTTGCTGCCATGGTTGGAGCTTCGATTTCAGAGGGGGAAGGAATTCAGTTGAGGTTGGCAGGGGAAGAAGAAAGAGAGTGTGAGAGAGAGGAGTATTTTTATAGTGAGAGCGGGAGTTGGAGAGACTCTCAGAGAAAATTGATGGCTGAAACTCCTCGCTGCTGCCACGTGTCAGCCGGTTATTTTCCAAGGGGAAATAGGAAATAAATCATTTTTTTCCTTTTTTTTGGTGAAGAGAAATCATTTTTTTCTTGTTGAGTTAGAAACATATTATGGAAAAAAAAAACATAAAAAATTGATAGTGCAATTTTATGGTCAAAAAAAGATAAATTGCTATTTTATAACCCGACCATTTGGTATTTATAAAAATTTCGGAAATATTTGATGTATTTTTTAAAGAGGAGATATTAATGTATTTTAAATGAGGTATGATAGGTAATTGGATATTTTTTTTGTCAGATGTAAAACTGATCACATTATAGTTTTAAAATTGGCCTAATTTATTTTCTTCTCTTTGGAGATATAATTAGATGGAAAAAACTTTAACATATTAACTTGTTGATGTCTATATTAATTAAGTATTATTTTGTTGATTGGATCTCACATTCATCTTCAACTCACTTTCTAATGACCATTATGCGGAGTTTAGATACTTAGAAAAGTATATTATCTATGGTAAGTATATCATAATAGTCGCAAGCCAAATAGATTCCAAAAATATGTCCGCTTTTATTAAGCTCGTGAAAAAATACGTTATTTTACACTAGAACCCATTTTAAATACTTTAATATCTAGAGAGCTTTTTAAAATACTAAATTGTTTCGAGGGGTAATTAAGAATACTAATTTAATATTTTTGTCCGTAATTTTTTTACGAAATTATTTTTCATATCTTAATACAATGTAATGTTATATTTATAAAAAAAAAATTGATTTAGATGTTCAACACAATCAAATTACTGCTATTGCAATTTGTGTTCTTTTTTCCTTTCTGCATGTAGATTTGCTTTTTGTAATAATTTTTCTGATTTAAATTTTTTATTTCAAAGTTATAACATAACATGCCAAAGCTTTTTATTCCTTTTTTGAATCTCAAAATGAAATGAATTTTTTCTCAATTGAAGAAAAGTTTTCAAAAAAAGCAAAAATGGCAGATTCATTTCATGGTCTGCATACAGTATACCAGAACACGAATCTGTTCTATGGTCAGAAATATCAAGAAAGCATAATCTGAATTTAGTCAATTGTGCAGGAAAAAAAAAACTAAATTAAGTGCGGTTGATATTTGTAAGTATTTAGTAATCAAGTATTAAGTAAGATATCAAAATCAATATGGAATCTTTTTAAAATTTTAAAATTTTAAAATACTTACATTTTCTCTATTTTTCTACATTTTAAAAGACACATAAAAGTAATTTTTTTATCCAAAATAACTTTCTACACACAAGTCAAACAAAGTAGAACTACTGCTCATTTTGTTTTAAAGGTTTACATACTACTCACTCAATAGTAAATTCACAAAAATTGAATGCAAAACAAAAACCCATACCAAGGTAATTATTTTCAACAAAATAATATAAATCAACTCTTACATTAGATTAATATGTACGTAGTAGTTATTAGAAATTTTAAATGACAACCATAAATTATAATCCTTAACTATAGATCGGCTTATTTGAAAATTTTGATCGCCAATGCAACCATATATTTGGATTGATATTTTATGTATAATAAGTTAGAATCAAGATGCAATTAATTTGGCTTTAAATACTCATAATTAGTTCATCACTTATCACCGGAAGTTAGTTCCCTTTCCTTCAAAAACTAGAAGTTTCCAACCAATTTTCCGTTGTTAAAAGAAAATGAAAATGGAGTTCACGTACATGGTTGATTTGTACTCTGTATTGTTTTAATTTATTCATCTGCATATATTAATCTCTGCAAAATAAAAATAAAAAATCAATGTACCTAATATTATACTATTAACTGTACTCCCTTGCTCAACAAATGATATTCAGCTACTAACAACTATACTCCAAGCAATTAATATTGTCACATATTGGTCATTTTAATAGAGAGTTAGATTGACTGTCATTTAATTTTATTACGAGGCCTACTAATTGTCAAATTTATTAAACATTATATTTATTTGGTGATGAATAATATTCTAATAAATTTAATATAGTATTAAGATCTACTAGTACTAGTGTTTATAGTTATACACACTGATCGAATTGAAGCCGTTAGATTAAAATAAAATTAAGGGCTAAGATCATTAAATGGCAAGTTTAGCATGGAATTGCAAAACATCGAATTAATACTCCTAGACATGGGTTCCGGTTGCACGGAACCGGCGAACCGTTGGTTCCGGAATCGGTGGGAAACTGGCCAGAACCGGGAACCGGAACCATACGGATTTGGTTCCAGTTCCTCCACCCCTAGAATCGGAGAACCGGGTGGAACCGTCGGTTCCGGAATTGTCGGCTCCACCAATAAAAAAAGATAGCGTAACCGCGGCCACAGAATGAAAACGGTGGTCGCGGCCCATTGGACCGCGACCGCAGTTTTCTTTTAGAGGTAAAAAATGAGTTTTTTTTATTTTTTTTTAATATTTCCGGTTCCGGAACAGGGAGGCACCGGCCTCAGAACCGACGAACCGTCCCAAGGCCAGTTTCGGTTTCGAATTTTATTGTTCCGAGGAACCGGACCCATGTCTAACTACTCCCAGCGTGATTATAGGTAAGGGTGAGATTTTATTTTGATTTTCTTTTTTTAAAAAAAACCGCATAACTCGCTCCCTCCTGTTGGTAGGGTTTCCCGACAACAAATAAATTTGTAGTCAAGACACTGTTGTGTATAGGGAGGTCAGGATCGTCCATGGAAAGCAAGTTATGTTTGATTACTATTCTAGAAAGCGGAAAAAAGGGATTTAAAACAAAGAAGAGAAGAATCAACAAAACAACGGTTCAGACACGTCGGTACCGACCTTGTTAGGCTCAGTATCGATGCTGAATTTTGACTAACACAAAACAAACAACGCAAGTCAAACACAGGCTCAATACCGATCTAGAAATCTCTGTACTGATGCAAATAGAGATCGAAACGAAGTGTATCGAATGGGAAAAACGATCTAGGACAAGGGTTTACCATGACATAATCATGCAATTAGGATAGTGTGAAGGATAAATATCATGCCTTGAAGATAAAGCTATCAACTTTCATTAATTTAAGCAAGCAAATCAATTGACTTTCATGAATTAATTCACTTTCTACTTTTTTTTAGATCCAAAGTTCGTAACTTTCGTTAACAAACAATATCAACTTTCAAGGTTAAAACTTTATCTTTCAATCAAGCAATAAACTCGAATTACTCCAACTTTCGTTAAAGCATAAGCACAAAACAAGTGGATAAAAGGTAAAAGGCATTCAAGCATTCATCACATATTCAATCATGCAAAATCATGTCGGGTTTTCAACCTCGATCCTAGAAAATAGAACTACTCTCTCATGATCGAAAAGAAACAAATAATAAAATTAAAAGAGAACATCATATGAAACAAAACAAAAGCTTACTTGAAATTAAAACTCGAGACTTTGTCTTTTGAATACAAACTTCTTCCCCAAGTAATCTTTAAAAGCAAACTAGAAACTAAAAGAAGAGAAAAGTCGTGTCTTTCAATCTCACGCGTCTCTCTCTCTCTCTCTCTCTCTCTCTCTCTCTCTCTCTCTCTCTCTCTTTCTCTCTCTCTCTCTCTCTCTCTCCAACTGAACGCCCCCTTAAACTAGGTTAAAACAAGGGTATTTATACTAGAAAAGCTATCTATAAAGTTTCCATAAAGATAGAACTTCCTAAACTAAAAAGATTACGGAATAAAAATATAAACATCCCGCAGTCGGCGCATCTACCGAGCCTCAGAACCTCGGTATCGACCCCTACAGGGTCGGTAGACTCGTTGCTGAATCTTCTTGCTCTTGCCTTGCTACAGACCTCGGTATCGAACCCACAGTGTCTGTATCGAGCATGTTTTCCTTGATTATTTTGTACTTTTTCACAGCTTCTTTTGGATTTGTCGGGATCTTAAAGTATCTTCTTTCTTTTCTTGACTTGTCCATGCTCCACTACCATCCTCTAGATCTCAAATTCTTCGGAACGCTCCTATTTTGCTTCGAAAACCTACGAAAAAACGAAAACGAAGTAGCTTCCATACTTTTCACAAAATATGCAAACTTATCCAAAAACATACGAAATAAACACTAAAACTCAAGTACTCAACTAAACTTAAGTTAAACAACTAAGAAAAATACTTAAAAACTATACTAACAACATGAACATCAAAATACCCCATACTTATGCTTGTTTGTCCTAAAGCAATCACTAGACATAGACCAAAATTAACCAAATAACATATTTATCAAATAATAGCCTTTATCTAAAAAGCAACTTCAAAATATAGTGAAAATAGCGAATGACTCTTAACGTCATAACACATATATATATGCAACCAATATACACAAGCATTAACAATCCAACCTCACCAAGGATAATGTGTTTCACTCGACTCTCTTGTGTTTGGGTTTATAAATTCATCTCTCAACTCAATCTAATATGCAAAAACTCATAGAAATTGGAACTTATATCACCAAACTCTCCACCAAAGATTTGTCAAAACAAGTAAAAATCATCAAGAGAACTTAGGCTCAATGAAAAACTTCATAGAAGTTTCCATTCGGCTGGGTTGTAATGGGGCTCGGAAATATGTTAGTCATGTGGTGCTAATAATATCCGGGAATCAAAGACTCCTAAAAACTCACATAAATCCAAAACTCTCAACAAAACATACCAAACTCCTCATTTTTTTCTTCTTGCACACTCTCCTTCACTCACCCATTTAAATCCTAGAAAGTCTCATATACATAATATAAAGAAACTCTTGGCATTGAACTTCAACAGATTTGCACATCTTTTTCCTTTCTTATTCCTTACTCTTCTTTTTTTTCTGCATTTTTCTTCACTTCTTTTTTTGAGATAGCCTCGATACCGACCCCTGCAGGGTCGGTATCGAGCCTGATTTGGCTTTCTTCCTCTTCTTTCTTGTGCAATTTTTACCGAGAGATCTTTTACAAATTTAAAACAAGAGACTTCCAATATACCCCAACCAAACCCTTTATTTTGGATCCAACATACATCATGTACTCAACCCAACGAGTCCTCTCTAACTAAGTCATAATCCCCGGATAGGGTCAAGCTTATATCGGCTAGGGAATAATTTTGTTGAGCTACAATTAAACGGCTTTAAGGCTCAATTTGGTTTCAAAAACAAGGATAATGTAAGGGTGGATAAGGATTTAATAGGGCTTATGAAAAATAAGTTCTCTATCATATGACTTCACAAGTAATGAACTAAAAATCTTATAAAGGTCTTGAGAAATAGATATCCATCACAATTCCAAGAGATAATATACATATAGAGAGTAAATCACACAAGAAAAATCAAGGCTAAAAATAAAGCTCACATGGTCATTTTTGTTGGATTGCAACTACTCATGCTAAAAGTCATATACACTCAGTTTCATCATATGCTATTTCACTATAAAAACAATTTTATCAAGAGATTCAGGCTATACTATCCAAAATATGTTAAAAGAAATTACATGGTCATGCAAAGTAAAAGCAATCAAAGAACCATAAGATCAAGGGTACTCATCAATTCTTAAAAATCTTTTTTTAATTTTTTAATTTTTCAATTTTCTTGGGATTTTTTTTATAAAAAGGAAAGCAACTAAAGCAACGACTATCAAAGCAAAAGAATTCAAAAACACACAAAGACACACAAGCTTTCTTTTCCCTTCTTACCCCATACTTAAACATTACAGTGTCCTCACTGTAAAAACAAAGTAAAGCATAAGAAAAGATAGGGAAAAGAAAATAAACTCACAAAGTGGTTGTCGAAGCATAGGAAGCATCTTTGAAAAAGAGATCATCGACGGGTTTTTGGTGGATAATGGACTTCCAACGCTCATCATCCTGTTGTCGGTGTTGCTCTCCTTCCCAATAGCGGGATTCGACTACCTTGTGGCGTTCATCCTCAACTACCACTCGAGCCTCATACGCCTCTTGGAATTGGTTCATCTGATTGTTGAGTTCACATTGATTCATGCACAGATGCTCCATTCGGGAGTCCAAGTCATGTGCCCACTGTGGTGGAGGATTAGAATTAGAGGCATAGTTGTTGAAATTGTACTGATGCTGCTGGAAGCGAGGGTCATAAGGCACAATGCCGAACTCAGTTGGCAGAGTAGGACTCGGAGCAGGCGCATTGTCGAAGTGGAAAGGCTCGGTACCGACCCCAGGAGCTTTGGTACCGACGTCCTCAGCTCGGGTTGGGGCATCTTCTTCCATTGCCACCTCTTCTCGCTCATACCGGGACTCGGATATCCTCAATGAAGGCTCTTCTTGGGGCTTCGTGGCCAGTGGGAACGATGTAGAGGTCCATGCTTCGTACCAATTAGGCAAGTACAAAAGCTCCAACTTGTCCCGAGTAACAAGCACTTCCCAATCTTGAATCATGGTGGTGACTCCGTCTCGCCATCTCTGAAAGATCCCCGCAGGTATCCAGTAGTTCGTGTTCAACTTTTACGGACGGAGTGAACTGTAGCGCGTAAGATCGATCTCGAGACCCAAGGCTAAGAGGCTCACCAACCCTTCACAATAAACTCCTTGCAATGTGGCTCCGTTTTGCTCCACATACTTCACCCATTCATACCCCATATTCATTGGAGCGGGGTCTTCAAAGAAAATTGTACGGAGACATCCAACCTCCGTCCTTATCGGCCTAGAGAGCTCCTTTTTGGGCCAAATTGTTGAGCCCAAAATCCTGAGGATGATACAAAAGATGGGGTTGATGATGTGTGCCCCCAGGAGTGCAGGAGTGTTGGGACTGATTTCCCCTGAGTATGTAACCCCCAGTTTTTGCAACCTTGAAGTGTTCTGGGGCGGTGTACTCACGGGAAGGGTTGGGAAAGTGGAGTAGTTTGTTGAACTCCTCCATGGTGAACTCATCATCTTCATTCCCGAGCTTGAACCTGATCTTCCCCGGAGATGTTTTGTTGTTGAAGCTAGTAGGGAGGGTGGCAATGAACTCTAAAGTAAGAGCCAAGTAATGAGGAACATCCTCCCATTTGAGGAGGTGAGGCACGCCAAGGATGGAAAAAGCATGCTTGAGATCTTCATAAATCCCCAATTGTCTCCCATCGGTCATAGAAAACCACCGAGTGAGATGAGGTTTTTCGATGACATAGTTGAAAATTGATCATTGTCTATCGGTCATCAATATAACATCATCCATAAGTGGTGGAGATGGAGATCTGTTGGCTCTCTTCTTGTTTCCTGCCCTTGAGTTAGGAACTTGCCATTAGAATTACCTGAAAAATCACAAGCAATTAAGGCAAAATCTACTCATGCAAATAATACACCAAAGAAACCCCATACTTGCATTGAAAAACATGCTCAAATGTGCACATTCTCTATTCTGGTGGACCTCAGTACCGAGCCTACAGGGTCGGTACCGGGGTCTTTGGACTTGACTTTGTTTGGTGAGTGACAGGGTCGGTACCGACCTTCGCAGCGTCGGTACCGAGCCTATTTCCAGAAGTTTGCACCTAATAGTCGAGTCTCAAAGGCTCGATATCGAACAATATGTCACATACACAAGCCATATCAAGCATGATTCAAAAGCAATACCACATAGTCAAGTACGTACAACCCCATACTTAATCAAAGCCCTCTATAATCATGCCAAAATTGCCAAAAATCATGGCGTCAATCATACAAATCAATAACAAGTAACTTCATGCTATTATAATTGAAAGGAGTTACAATCCAAGCATGAGGAAACGAATTTAATCAAGATCAAGCACCAATATTAAAGCAAGAAGGCACGAAATTGAGAACTAAACCAGAATTTTGGACTAGATCTAGGCATGAAAACCACCAAAAATTACCATAAATCCTCGAGAATTTCAAGTAAAGAGTAGGGTTTGAGAAATCATACCGTAGATTTGAAGATATAGAACCGAAAATTCAAAGGGACGGAGAGTAACAAGGTTTAGGGCTCAGTAACGAACAAATTTTGGGTTTTTTCTTCGGTATTGAAGGCGGTGCTGAAAGTGATGTACGTGTGGATCGAGCGATGGATTGTGTGGATTGATTTTGAGGGGCGAGTGGTGTATGAATTGTGTGAGAGTGTTTTTGGTATGCTTTTAGAGGTGGCGAGGGGAAAGAAAGCAAGGAAAAGTTTAGGTTTAAAAGGGCATTTACTTGCCGCTTCATGTACTGAATTTCGCAGGGTCGGTACGGAGCCCACAAGATCGGTACCGAGCTTGTCTTGGGTCTTTTCCAGATTTGTGATCGTTCCGACTTCTGTAATACTTTAGCCAAAATATTCTATTCCGCAAACTTCTACTCTACTAAAAAAACTCAAAAGAAAGATAACAAAAGAGAACTATAAAGGGAACTAAACCGAGGTGCCTCATGTAAGCGCTATTTTTCAACGTCGTTAGCCCGACGACTTACCTTGGCTAGTCTCAAGGTGGTTCCCTTTCGGCTCTATCGGGGTCATGGAAGACCCCATACTTAGCCGAAAAGACATTGTGGTTCCTTTTTACTAAATTTGGTCCTTCATCCTCCAACAATATGTTCAGTATTCCTACACAAGGGTTAGTAAAGTCCGAAAACCAAGGACGTCGCGACGCATCTATAGTATGAATAGTCGGACATGATGTAGGAATATGATACAAGGAAGGATTATGACTCAAAATGTTGAAATTGGAGTTAGAATACTCATTTGTTCTTCATCGAGAGGCTCATTACAAGGTAGCCAAGGTTGTTATCGATATGTCTGGAGCAAGGCACCCCTCGGTTCTGTGCTAGAATGTACCTCCCTTGTCGTATTGTTGTATGAAGGGCTCGGTACCGACCCATGGTGGGTTAGTAGGCATCTTGATACTATTGTTGTCGATTTTGTTTCTTGGGAAGTGATCTTCCGGCTCAGCATTGCCAGGTTTTGGCTGGACCGTCTCGATCTCTGCAGAAACGGCTGTTTCATTGACACATGGATTGAGACTAAACTCAACCCTTTCCTCCCCTATGTCAAAGGTGAGGAGTCCCTTCCAAACATTGACTCGTGCACCTGTTGTGGCAAGGAATGGTCTGCCTAGAATGATCGGTACCACGGGGTCTTCAGGCATGTCAAGAATAATAAAGTCGTTTGGTACGAAGAATTTGCCCACTTGAATGGGGACATCATTGACGACCCTTATAGCTTTTACACAAGACTCGTTTGCCATGTACAACCTCATAAGGAAGTCGGAATCATGTATTCAATATTACACGAGCAAATCCATGATTAGTTGTACACGAAATAATAATAGTGTGTACATGATATAAATTATTTATATAGGCAGAATACATATATAGACACCTGTACTTGCGTCAATTAGTCATTTAGACACCACACTTTTGAGTTTGTTATATTAAACACTTGAATTTAGCTATTTGTGTTCTATTAAGCACCTAAATGTTGATGTGATACAATACGTATATTTCACGCTCTATTGTGCGAGTGAAGAGAACATATAGTATTTTTATTTTTTTTTCATTTTCCTCTTTCTTTTTTCTTTTTTTCTTTTTTTCTTTTTTTCTTTTTCTCTTCTTTCTTCCTATGCAGATCTACGAAACTATTCAGCTCCTCCCTTCACCTCAACAAACCCTAGCAGTCACTTAGATCTGAAATTTGCGTCAATTAGTCCGCCTCCCTTATTCACCCTTGATCTTCTTTGTTCGGATCTATTGTTTTCGCCCTTTCTTTACGTCCCAACCTCTTTTCATCGAACAATGGACACTAACCAGGTACGGGGGAGGGGGTTCAGATTCGCCTTGATGGTCGAAGTTCACATCGAAGGGGCTCGAATTATGACCTCAAACCGTCGAGAAAGATGTCTTAGGCGCTTTCGAAACCCTAATTTCAAAATTGATCTCCTCCTCCAACTTGCGATCTCAAGCTAAAGAGATTCATCAAATCCCTTCCTTACTCAGCAGTACCTCATTTCCCCGTCTTTACCCTAAATGCTCATCCCTTGGCCATTGATTTGCTGCAAAAGATGCTCTTGTTTGACTCAACAAAGAGGATTAGTGTTTCTGAGGCACTTCAGCATTTCATTTATTAAATACCGATAGATAGAAATTATAGAAAGGAGAGGAGGAGGAGAAATGATTTAGGGCCCGTTTGGTATCCATATCAAAGATATCAAATATCAGATATCGATATCGGTATCGGATATGGGTATGGTATTTGATATCTATATTGTTGTTTGGTATGGTTTTGATATCAGTCATATCTTATATCTAGCGTTTGGTATATATAGCTTGGATATGAGATAAGTATATTAAAATAATATTAGTTTTAAATCTTAAGGTTATCATTTTAATTACACCTAGAAATTAATTGCAATGGCAAAATTAATAAATAATTAAACATATTTTTAATCAAGGGGCAAATTATAAGATTGAAGCCTCCATTAATGGCCAGATAGTGGAGGCAAAGTCGCCGACCATTAGATCTGGGTGTTCAGAAATCAGGGCGACGCGAGATCTAGGCGAGGTGGCGGCAAACTCGCCGGAAATTAGATGGCGACTAGATCTGGGCGAGGCTAGATCTGGTAGAGGTGGCGATGATGCAATCATGCAAAGTCGTCGACGAGCTTCAAGCGTGATGTCGCTTTGAGGTGTGAATTGGGGACTGTCGGTCGGGGTCGGAGCCAAGCACCATTCAAAGCAGACAAGTTCAGTCGAGAGAGAAGGACAATCGAAGAACCCAAGTGTGAAAGAAAAAAAAGAGGCGGAAAAGAAATGGGTGATACCGCTCGTTTTTTGGTATATCAGAGGGGATTGAAATAGAGGGTTTTGGTATATCAAGATATCAGTGATATCCATATACTCCTCATATACTCCTCTACCAAACATGGAATATGGGCTCATACCCATATCTCATATCTAACGATCAATACTAAACGGGCCCTTAAAGTTTTAAACATTAGATGCTCATATTTATTAAATGTTCTTGAGACAATTCGAAACCAGAGGAGAGGAGGAGTTTAATGATTTAAACATATTCCTTTTTCTTTTATAAAATTTTTAACTGATGTGGCGCCTTTCATTTATTAAAGGCCAATGTGGCATCCTTGTATACCCTCACGTGAAAATTGTATTTAACAAATCAGCGCACGTGTATGACGCACGAAGGATCCTTCGTGATCAGGTGTCCAATAGAACAAAAAAAGGTTAAATTCAAGTTTTCAATACAACAAAACCAAAGGTGAGGTATCTAAGTGACTTTTTTGCACAAGTACAAGTGTCTGTATATGTATTTTGCATATTTATATGCATTGGATGAAACATGTTGTTTTGTATATGAGACACAATAATTCAATTACTTATTGATGTTATACATGATTTGAAGTCGTTTTTTACATGATATTAAGAGCTTATGTTTAGTATATTTTTATATGTTATATATTAAACTATTATTTTACATGTTATTTAATAAAGTTTTAATACTTTACAATTTATCATATATATTATAGGTGATACAGAACACTCTACTAAGAAAAGGAGGATTAATAATGAAACAGAGAACGATGAAAACATACCTCTATCAGTTAAGTGGCATCCCCCATGAAGAGAGAGAAGGGTGCGGTCCAATGCCGCTCTAGGGCCCAATTCTACCTCGATCCCTTGGAATTGGAGGGGGTGGTTTTATGATCGGAAATCTTGAATGCTAGATTGATTGCTGAGTGGAAAGGTTTTGTTGTAGGAAGTAAAAAAGGTGGAAAGAAGCCGGCCTAGACGGCGAGACTTGATTATGAGATGATTCATCATAGATCTGCTCCCAAAATGATACTTGAGGTTGTGAAGAGGATAACTGTAGAGCAAAGAGATGTTGTTCGTAAGATTGGTTTTGGCAATATAAAGGATCTGACATTTATTAAAGTTCCCAAGTATAATGATTTTATTAATATTATGTATGTGATTGGATGAATTGGTTGTTGTCGTTATTGTTAATGCATTCATATGTCTTAGATAAATTTCATTGAATTTAAGTAGTTTTAACCCCTAGATAATTTGTAATATTGATATGTTTATTTTTCAAGTTCTTATGTTTGTGGCTTGTTCAGAATGATGATGCTAAGAGGGGGCAAATCACTATGGTTGATGGGAGCAAACTGGATGTAACTGAGAAAGACGTCGAAATTTGTCTTGGTCTTCCACGGGGTGGAAAGGAAATTGTTAAAAAGCCAACTAATGAAAACAAGGAACTTGTTGCAGAGTGGATGAGACATGCATGATTGGAGAGTCGTCTTCATTAAGCACGACCTTTCAAAGTGTTCAGTTTTATGTTTCCAGAAGAAACAGAAGATGGAGATGAAGATCATATTGAAGACAATGGTCGAGCGATATCGGTACATGCACTAGTTCTTTAGGGATTTTTACATTCTCGTATGCTCATGCATAATCAGGCATCATCAATGTGGTTCCGTAAATCAGAACCAGATTTTACCTCTCGACGTCGTCAATGATTTGGGATCGTACAACTGGTGCGATTTTATTTTGTCTTGTCTAAATGAGGCTAAAGGGAGGTGGGATAAAAACCCAAAATGAGACTTCATTGGTCCTTCTTCTTTTATTAATGTTATTGTTAAGTCAAAATAAGATTTTATGTGTTATTTTCGTAGTATAATTGTATGGTGCCTTTTGTAAATTTTTGTATGTTGTATTATGCAGATTCACTACTTGTTTAGAGTCGTAAATTACCGGAAAAGGGATGTTGAGCCAAGGTCCATTCCTGCATTCATTGGTTGGACTGACAATATTGTTCAATAGAGAGAATTGCTTGAGATGAAGCGCGGTGGGTTTGGTACTACTTTGGTTAAACAACAACAAACCATATCAAAAGGAGTAAATCAAGATGAAATGCCAACTAATGTCGTAAATAGGGTAAGTGATGACCCTAAGTTGATACAATGCCAATTGTCGAATGCTCAACAATCCGAGGTACACTCTGTTGTCTATATTTATTTGATTGATTATGAATACAACCAAGATTAAGAATACGAAGATTAAGGAATATGCATATGCATGATATTTCCGGTATATAATTCTTAAGTTGACTGGTTTGTTATATGTTGTTATTATAGGATTTTAACAAGTCGTCGGGTCAAGATCTAAAGGATTTGATGCAAATCATTATTCGAATAGCTGAGAAGACAAAGAATATTCCGGTTGAAAGCAATGTTGTTTATGTAACACTAGCAGAGTCTGTCAGGTCTATATTAGGTGCAAGGGCATGTGTAATGCCCCAATTTGATGCTCCTACATAGTTTGAGAAGGCTTTTGCAAACAACACTCAAGACCAAGTTTGAAGTGATGCTGAATTGGTGAAGTGATAGATGATTTTGAGAATGCAATGAGAAAAAGAGATGACTTAGTTGATGAAGAATTTTTGAACCCATTTGCTATTATAATGGATGGAATTTCACCTCCAAATACTGGAATTTAGGTAACCGAGAATCAAAATATCGTATGTGATATGGCTAAAATTCAGGTAACAGTTCATGCTTTTCTAACTAGTTTATTGTACCATTAAACTAGTGATATGTTCAATAGTTATTTGTATGTTGTTGTATAATGTCTCCAAGATTTTTGATGAACATGTTATAACTATGGGTTTGTAAACTTTAGATTATTAGGCAAAGCAATGTCAATGGCATTGGCATTCAACAAGATTACACTGAGACTGAACAAGAGATACATTATACCTTATGAAAGCATTGTATATACAATATTAAGTAAAACCATATACATGATAAAACGAGTTACATACAAAATCATTAGTTACAATGGATATTTATTAAATGATGAGCAAGTAGTTTATCGTTAATGCATATGACCAATGTACATGATTTATTAAGATTATTTACACAGTTTAATTAATGTCGAATACATAGTATATGATCATGTATATTTATGTTAACAAGGTATTGTGTTCAAACGTGGAGATGATGCTTTTCAGACTCCAACCCATGACATAACATCAATGGAAAAGAGGGTTTCAAAACTATCAAATTTAGGAAAAAGCCCTTAGTTGATTGTATAGTAGATCCATGTGCAATGCATAGTGTAGAACAACTTAATATACTTGGTTACATTGACACAAAGGCTGAAGATAAGTAAGATTTAACATCCTTATAATAATATTACATTTTCTTAGTGAGAGTTTTATGCCCATAAATTCTACTTGGTGTTGGAAACATCAAGAATAAGAGGGATTAAATTCTTAATGTTTGAGACCCTTTAAAGCCGAGTGAAACAAGGACTTAAAGTCTCATTGTATGTTTGTGATCCGGCCGCTAGAGTGGTCGTGAGATCCTTGAGGGCGGACTTTGGCATGATTTCCTTGCCGCCTTCCATAGAGTGTGGCATGAAGGGCTTTGTGAGAGAGGTTTAGAGAGACCGAGGGGAGGCAACACGTTGTGGGGCAATAACCGGTCACTCACAAAGGACCACTTGGTGGGTAAGGGAGAGGAGAGAGAGAGAGAGAGAGAGAGAGAGAGAGAGAGAGAGAGAGAGAGAGAGAGAGAGAGAGACGACAATGTGGTGATGTCATCGACACAAGAGGTGGGAACGGGTAGGACTAGGTCAAACTCATGATACCATGTAAGAATATGGTAAAGTTCCCTTAGGATTCTCCTTTTCCTTCTCATTATATTGATTTAAACAATTAAAATGTTACTTGAGTTACAAGTTAGGGTAAAAGATATAATATACTAATAAAACCAAATGACATAATATCTTTTTGACAGATTATCTGTAATGACAAAACTAAATATGTCGAGTTAATCAATTAGAAGAAAAAAACATTGTCGAAACACTAATACATAATGCACTTGTTTTCCAAAAAGAATATAGAGGTGTACTAACTTAAAATGGCTAACACCTAGGCTTCGTTCAGTATTTTTAGATAGAGACAGAGCTGAATGAGTAACTGGAGTTGAATTTATCAAAAAAACATGTTAGCTGAATGTTCAATATGAGGGATTAAATTGCAAAATGGATATGGTAAAATTACAAAAAAGAATATTTTAAAATTTTTAAAGCTTTTTCCTTTTAATTAATTCAGTTTTTTCTAACATATGTCCTTAAGCATTCTTGTTTTAGAAACTAAAACTCTTTTAGGAAATAAATGAACCCTATTAAAAAAAAGCTAAATTATCATATATAATAAAAACTAACAAAATCGTAATTAATTTTATAATATAAACATAATAAATGTAGAAAATAAAAACAAACTCACCAACTTCTTCTTTATGATACCATTTTAATATAATAATAATAAATATAAAAGATATATTTAAAAACAAATCTACCATGTATATGTCTTTCTTGCTCCTTCTTGCACTTCATTGTACCATTGCTGCTCCATTCTTACTCTGTATCAATTTTTCACAAATCAAACTCTAAGCTTTCAATTCTAACAAAGCAAATTCGAATTTGTTTCCGAACATGTTCTTCTCCATGAGCCAAATCTAAACCCCACCCCAAATCTCAAAGACGATAGTGATGGGAGATTGGTGAGATGGACCTACAATTTTAGCGGGCGTCAGGGCGTGCTTCATAGATAACGGTGGCTTCGATGGAGGTCGAGGTTGATATTGGTGAAGAAGGTCAGGCTGGTGAGGAAGATGGGTGAGAGAATATGGGATTGGAAGAAAGCGGTAAAAATGGGACAAAATAAAAATTTCAACTCTTCTAGCTTCAAGAAGTTGGGGCTGGAGATTGTTTTTTTTTTTAATGAAAGGGTGATTCATTCATTGAATAAGAAAAGATTACAAAATCTTAGACAGAGCTAGGTAATTACAAATCAGCTATTCCAAGCCTCACAAAGACTCTTCTTGTTTCTCTATTACTTTTTCTTGTCCTAGCCAACAAACAATTTCTAATGAGGTTAATACTCATTCTAGCACATTCCTCTGGGGAGGGTTCTTCTCCTTGGAATATCTTCTTGTTCCTTGCAGTCCAGATGTGATACATGGTTGTCCCATGGCAAGAGTTCCATATGTTGAACATCAAGGATTTTTTTCCTCCCAAACTGACTTGTGCTACTCAACCAATCCTCAATGCTCTCTGCCCTTCTTCCTATTCTTGGCCAACTGAGCACTTTCTTAAGAACTTCATTAGAAAACTCACATGCAAACCACAAGTGTTCCCATGATTCTGTGCAATTGTTGTTACAAAGAACACATTTGTCTTCTTGCACCAGACCCATTGATCTTAGTTTGTCCTTAGTCTTCACCCCTTTGTTGATGATTATCCAAGAAACAAAGGCAACTCTAGGTGTATTTAGGTGGCCCCACACCCATTCATACCACTGGACTTTGTGTCCCTGATTTCTAAAGTTGTCATAGACTCCTTTGACATCCATTTTACCATTCCTGGTCAAAAAGACAATAGGATTTGCATTGCCATTCAGAGAGTTGACTATGTCATCTCTTATCTTGAGCACATTCCTCCAAATGGCACTGGTTGTTCCCTTACATTCTATGCTCCAAGCCTGTTGTCCTCTTAGCAGCACTGTGTTGACCCATTGGTTCCATAATGAGTCAGAATTATGGAGAACTTCATAAAGCAGTTCAGCAAAACTTGCCTTGTTCCAGGAAATCACTTCTTTTAGGCCTAGACCACCTTCCTATTTTGGCCTACAAACAAACTTCAAAGCTATTGGCGCCTTGTGCCCTTCACTACCTCCAGACCACAAGAAGTTCCTAAGCAAGCCAATGATCTCCTTGATGACTTTTTTAGGTAACAAGAAGATTTTATACCAATAGTGCAGCACTCCATAAAGCACAAATCTTACTATTTCTAATCTGCCAGCATAAGATAGGCTCCTTGCTACCCAAGCGTTGACTTTGCTTGTGATCTTCCTCACCAAAGGTCCATAGTCAAGACTAGTAGCTCTAGAACTGCACAGAGGCACACCTAGGTAAGTGACTGGTAGTTCTCCATGCTCCATATCTACCACATCTGCAAGTCTGCAGTCTCTAGTGTTCTAGTCTACCCCAACACAAAAAATCTTGGATTTGCCTTTGTTGATGTTTAGTCTTGACATTGCACAAAATTTATCAAGCACAAGTTTAACAACCTTGAGAGAGTCAACATTTCCATGAGAGAATATGAACAAGTCATCTGCAAAGCACAAGTTGGTGACTCCAGGCCTTGCACAGTTAGGATGGAACTTGAAGCTTCGGGTTTTGCTCATTCGCTTGAGTGCCCTATTGAGGTACTCCATGATCATCACAAAAAGATAGGGTGAAAGTGGGTCACCTTGTCGTAACCCCCTCTCCCCTTTGAAATATCCAACCAATTCTCCTCCTAAGTTCACTAAGAAGTAGCAGTTTGTAGTGCATTCTTTGATCCAATTAATCATTGTGGGATGAAATCCCAAGCCATCCAGTAGCTGGAATAAGAACTACCAATCAACCATGTCGTAGGCTTTCTTCAAGTCAATCTTCAAGGCACATCCCAGGCTTATGTGCTTCCTTGAGTATCCTTTCACAATCTCTTGACAAACCGCTATGTTATGCTTAATGTTTCTACCCTTAAGAAATGCTCCTTGGCTTCTGTCAATCAGTTTAAGGACCAGTTGCAGCCGCATCACTATCATCTTGGAGATCACCTTATTGATGACAGAACAACAAGAAATGGGTCTAAACCCGTGGATTGTAGAAGTGTTATCTGTCTTGGGCACTAAAGCAATGACAGTGTTTCCGACTTCCTTAAGGAGCCTCCCATTCCTGAAGAAATCAAGCACTGCTTCTGAGAAATCAAGCACTGCTACTACACTGGTCCTGAAACTTGACCAGTGTAGCTTTGCTTGTTGTTGCAAAGTAGCTCTCCTGCTCCTCAGAGCGCCTTGAAGTTCCTCTAAAGTCTCCTTCTCTAGTTTTAGTAGTCTCTTCTCAAGTGGCTTAGAAAGGAGCTCATTCTGCACCAACTGAAGTTTTCCATCCACTAGGGCTGGAGATTGTTTGTTTGGGTGGAAATCCATCTCCTTCCAGCTATATTGATCTCCTCCAGCTACCAACCAAGCTTGCCAGCCGAACGTACCACCACGGCTTGTAAAAACACGTTACACTCCAACAAGCTTTAACAAGTGCATACCCAACGAAGCCCTAATCAATTAATAGCGAGAGAGATTAACCATGCATGTCCTTCTACGTGAAATAACTTCTTACATCAGCCAATATATAAAGTTGGTGACATGGCCGCGATTCAAGGAGGTGCAACTGTAAGTTGAATAGCTGCACATGGCCTCAAATCTTAAAGGGCCCAAGTTTGGTTATAATGGGCCAATAATAGATCAAATCTGATTTTTATCTCAATAACAATAAATTCATCCATTCCCACATCCACCCACCCCCGAAGTAGTAGTAGTATACGCCATACTTCATACTAACTATTAACATTTACTTTTGTTTCAAGTAGCCCCACCTACCTTCTAGGCTTTCAATGCTATTATTGGTTGTACTAGTTACTTGAAAATTTTAGTGCTATTTGGTTTTAGGCTGTCGATGCTATTATTGGAGGGATACCCTTTTTATTGTTAATTTGTATTATGACAAAATTTTATTGTACTTATATAATGAATTTAAATGTTTACTTAGTCCTAGTCTATCAATTTACAAACTTTAATACTAAAATTTAAAATTACTTTTTTTTTTTTTGTAAAAAACTAAGATTTCAACTTCGAGGTGAATGCTTAATTTGTGAGTCAACAATACAAACTTGGAGATCATGGGCATGTCGTTTAGATATGTCCAATGAGTTAAACAGGCATTTTTTCCAAATTGAAATTCCATCCTAATGGCCCAATCTGTTAGTTTCCGCTCGGCCCAATGCTTTTTCATAGAGTCCATTTACTCGATTGAAAGTCTCTCTTTCAATTAATTGAGTGAAATATTATTTTGAAGACTTTAAATCCGTTGCAAACAAAAGTTTGAAAACACAATGTTCACAAGAACCCCTTTTTTGATATGAAGTTTTGAGCTATCAGACAATGGACACATGATAATGCAATAATAGCGAGTGGGGTGCATGGAGGGGAACAAAAACGACGTCGTACGTACTGGAGGACAATCGATGAGAACGACACCTTGCATACTTGGCGACTTGCATTGCTCAATTGGATTAATTGCTGTATATAACGGACATCTAGATATTTTTCATGCCCTCTTTGCCCCGTACAAATTTCTCACAAAACATCCTTGACCTTTCCTTTTTGATCCACGTTCTACCCTCGTAATTCCATTTTTTTTGGTCGAAATTTCTAATAAGCACCTTCCAATTATCACAAAACATCCATAACCTATCCTTTTTGATCCACGGTCTACCCTCATAATTCCTAATAAACACCTTCCAATTATCCTGTATATATATGTATTACTCTATTAGTCCAGCGGGTTCCATCCTAAAACCAATTTGGAAATAAGAGGTGTAATTCGCTGATGTGGGATGGATATTCTAACACCTCGCAAGTGCAACTGTGAGAATTGGCCTAGCTCACACTTGGACAACACAACGGGGCGGGCCCAAGATCAAGAGAGGCTGTTAGATAGATGGCTTTGATAACATATTGGCCTAGTGGAGTTCCATCCTAAAATCAATTGACAATGAAAAGAGTAATCTGCTGAGTTCTATACTATTCCAATTAAATCCCAACATTTAGATGTGGGATGGACATTCTAAACATTCTACATCACACGCTTTACAATGATCGAAGACACATTCAAACAAAATCTAGTTACATAGGGCATGCCCTCGTCCAACATAATTATAATATAAATCGTTTTTCGATTATAACCTAACCCGCGTTGACGATGCAGATCGATAAATACACGCATATATACGTACATATGCATCGGACCACTTTTTACGTGTAAAACAAACCGAGCTGGTAGCACAGTATCGGCCAACGGCATGTGCACCCGGTGCTTTAGCACAGGGCCTCTCCATGAGACTAGGGCCTCCACTTTTATTTGTTTTTATTTACACTAATCACCCTAAATCCATTAATTTCACTAAATCACCCTTAATTTTAATGTATAACAAGTCAAATAATAATACATACAAAGTATTTAACAAAAAGTCATCTAAGTTATTAAATAGACAATTTAGATTGGCTTTAGAGCTTCTAAATTAATATAATATACATTTTTGTTCATGGATGACTATGGAATAATCATTAAATCTTGTTGATTTTTATAAATATAACAAGTTATACCTAGCGAGTGGTTGTATATAGATACATTAAGTTAAGAGGTATACGGAAAAAACTCATATATTTTAGCTCGTATTTTTATGACTATACAATATATGCTATATTAAATATATTATGTTGTACGTGAATGTCCATTCAAATTAATTTAATATAATAGTTTTCGGATAAAAAAAATAGACCATACATTTCCAAAAAAGTATGTATATTATCGAAGTATTATAGATTTAGTACAGGGCCTCCAAAATTATTATAGATTTAATATTTTTATGACTATACAATATATGTGCTATATTAATTATATTATGTTGTACGTGAATGTCTATTCAAATTAATTTAATATAATAGTTTTCAGATAAAAAAAATAGACCATACATTTTCAAAAAATTATATATATATTATCGAAGTATTATAGATTTAGTCCTGGGCCTCCAAAATTATTGGACGGCCTCAAATAGCAATGTAGGATAATGTATATATTTCACAGTTATAGTACAAATCATTTCTCACTAAAAAACTCAAGATTATCCCTATCATGCATGTATGTGTTTCCATTCACAGACGTACGTATCATGCTGCGCGCCAACCTCGTCAAGGGTAAGTTGGTAATTTTACAATGCGATCGAGCATCTAATGCGTGTTTCTTCCCCCATGCATGTGGGGTATACGTGGGATAATATATAGAGCGACAGAGATAGATGGGTAGGGTGAATTGGCTAATTAAGATGGTTTGGAGTTGGAGGAGACGGCCGGAGACGAAGATGAGGAGATAAGATCAATTGGCGTGGCATAAGCGTCCATATTTGCTTTGTCTTGTAATCATGTGAATGATACATGCAATTGTAATTCCTTACTTACGTCCAACAACTACACGTCGGTACGAGTTTGCGCTATACTACGTACATACATTAGCTAGATATCGACTATATATATATATATATGGACATCGATCACTATATATAATTGAACCGAAACGGAATGTGTGTATTGAGCACCTAGGATTTTGTAATGAATTTGTATGAACATCATCATACTTTGTGAACGAATAGTAGACAAAACTGATCAAGGACTGATGGAACAGAGGTTTTGGGATTGTTGTAAAAGGTTTTTCTCCAATTTCATTCATGAGAGAATACATGATATTTATAGTCATGTGTGTGAGTGCTCCTAGGGACAGTTGTCCTTTACACAGAAGAGTCTAGAATATGTAACGGTGCATTGTGTTTGTCTCATGTGCTATTATCCCCCCTCGATCCTAACGGGTGGAGACTGAGTTGGGATCGAATTGTAAGGAACCGAGCTGTAGATAACGGTTTGGTCATGGCATCAGCAATTTGATCTTTGGAGGACACAAAAGCAACTCGGAGGGACCGGTTTTTCACCCGCTCACGGACAAAGTGGAAATCAAGGCTGAGATGTTTGATCTTATGGTGCAAAACAGGGTTGACAGCCAAATATGTAGCACCAATGTTGTCACACCACAAGGTTGGGCATTGAGGAAGACGAATCCGCAATTCAGCGAGTAGGGATTGGAGCCACAACGTCTCACAAGTGGCAAGGGCGATAGCACGGTACTCGGCCTCGGTGGATGAACGCGCCACAGTGGGTTGCTTCTTGGAAATCCAGGAAATAAGGTTGGACCCATGAAATATGCAGTATGCGCTAGTGGAGTGCCGATCAGCAGGGTCTCTGGCCCAATCAGCGTCCGAGTAGGCGGAAAGAGAGGAGCTTGGAGTGGAGGAGATCTTGAATTGGAGATCAGCTGTTGCATTTAAGTAGCGTAGAATTCGTTTGACGCCTTGCCAATGCTTGTCATCAGGAGCATGCATCACTTGGCAAACGCGATTCACGGCGAAAGATATATCCGGCCTTGTGAATGCAAGATATTGGAGCCCGCCGACGATGCTGCGATACAGGATCGGATCAGAGAAGGGGGGAGTTGGTGTCGTTGAAGAGACAAAATCAGTTGCCATTGGTGTGGTTACAGATTTGGATTGACTCATATTTGCGCGCTGGACTAAATCTCGGATATATTTGGTTTGGCTCAAAAAGAAGCCATCTTTTGTGCGTTGAACTTCTATACCCAAAAAGAAGTTAAGTGGGCCTAAATCTTTGACTGGAAAATGATGGGATAAGGAAGACACAAATTTGTTAGACAACAAATCAGTAGAGGAGAGAAAAAGAAGATCGTCCACATAAACGAGGATGTAGACAACACAGCTGCCTTGGTGATAAATGAACAAAGATGAATCAGCCTCGGATGGAATAAAACCCATGGAATTAAGGACATCACTCAACCGAGCAAACCACGCTCGCGGAGCTTGTTTCAAGCCATAAAGAGAGCGATGCAATTTACAAATATGGGTGGGAAAGGAGGGATGAATAAAACCTGGAGGTTGGGATATGAAGACGTCTTCATCCAAGGTCCCATGGAGAAACGCGTTTTGTATATCGAGTTGTCTCACCGACCACTTTCGCATAGCCGCATGGGAAAGAAGGAGACGGATGGTGCAGGGTTTGGCAACCGGACTAAAGGTCTCATCATAGTCTAGACCATGAACTTGATTGAATCCCTTTGCAACCAAGCGAGCTTTCCGATGTTCAATGGTGCCGTCGGCATAGCGTTTTGTTTTGAAGACCCATTTGACCCCTAAAACATAGGTGGAGGAGGAATTGGGAACAAGTGTCCAGGTTTTGGTGGATAAGAGGGCTTGAAATTCGGTTGTCATGGCCGCCCTCCATTCGGGATATTTATTTGCTTCAGTGAAACAGGTGGGCTCATCCGGGATGACAACCGAGGAAGAACACTCAGGGTCATGGGGCCATGGCACGGTGCCATCGGTCCGTATAAGGGGGCGGTGAATTTTGTTGCGTGATCGTGTTTGCATAGGGTGAGAAGTAGTGGGCTGAGGTAGTAAATTATGAATGGTGTTGTTAGTGGGCTGAGTTGTAGTGGGCTGATGTGTAGAAATGGATGGAGGCCCAATAGGTGTGGAGGAAAGAGGGGAAGAAGGTGAATGGGCTGATGGAGAAGTAGATTGGGCGATTGGAGTGTCATTGGTTGTTTGGAGATTTGACACAGGAGTGGCAGATGAGGTGGGGCCATAAAGTGTCGGCCCATGTGGCGTGGGAAGAAAGGCCAGCAAAGCAGGTAAAAGAGCCGTATTTGGCGAGTACGTGGGTGAGGAATTTGCACGGGTTTGGAAGGGAAAATCAGTTTCATGAAATATTACATCCCGGGAAATATAGGTGCGATGCTCATGCCAATCATGGCATAGGTAACCTCGATGATTAGAGGCGTACCCAAGGAAGATTATGGGGGTAGAACGGAAGGAACGTTTGTGACGATTCTATGGACGGAGGTTGGGAAAACAAAGGCACCCAAAGACCCGGAAAAAGGTGTAGTCGGGAGGTGTTTTGAAAAGAGTTTCGAAGGGGCTCTTGTTTTGAAGAATGGGAGTGGGGAGGCGATTGATGATGTAAGTGGCGGTATCAAAAGCATAATCCCAATAGGCTAGAGGTAAGTGAGCATGTTTGAGAAGCGTGAGACCCATGTCGACAATGCGACGATGACGTGTCTCTATACTCCCGTTTTGTTGATGGGAATGGGGGCACGTGATTCGATGGTTGATGCCCAAGGATTGAAAATGGGTTTTGAGGGGTTTAAATTTGGTACCACCATCATATCCGTTTGAATGTGGGTGATTTTAGAGGAGAAAAAATTAGTGATGAAGGTAATAAAGGTAGAAACTATTTTGGAAATGAGTGATTTTGAGGAGAGAGGAAATAACCATACAAATTTAGAGAAATCATCCATAATAGAGAGATAATAAAGATTTCCTTTCATTGAAACATGATGGGTTGGGCCCCAAATGTCCATAAACAAAAGATCAAGGGGTTTTTCAGATTGACTAGAACTAGGGTAATGAGGGAGGGCATGGGCTTTAGCTCATGAACAAGATTGACATTCAGATGGGCCATATGGGCCAATTTTAGGGAAATGGCTAAAGGTCTGAAACACAAAAGATGCAACCCTAGATGAGGGATGCCCAAGTCGTGAGTGCCAGAGTGAGTTCACGGAGACAGAGGTGAGATGGGCCTGTGGAGAGGACGGCGGCGGCGCTACGGTGGTGGCGGAGAACTCGTACAAATCGGATTTAACAGGACCTTGAAGAAGCACCGCCTTGGTCTGAGAGTCCTTGAAAAGAAAAAATTGGAATGAAATTCAAAAAATACGAGATTATTTCAACAGAATTGATTTACTGCTAACAAATTTTTAGTGAGATGAGGAGTATGAAGAAGTTGGGAAAGTTTAAAGATACGCTGATTGGCGAAGATAGAAGTTGATCCATGACTGATGATCGGCACTTGGGAGCCATTACCAAGCGAGACGGAGTCGGTGCCGTCGTAGTTGTAAGCGTCCAGCCGGAGGTTTGAGATATCAGGGGTGAAATGGTGTGAGGCTGTTGTATCAGGAAACCAGAACTGAGGAGCATTGACGTGTGTGGAGTTGGCTTGAACAGAGCGTGGTGGTGGGGCCTGGTACGATTGATCAACCAGCACTCTAACGCCGTATGATTGGGCTATAAACACACTTGACAGGTGGGACGGTGGTCCGGGGCGCCAGTGAAGAGGTTGTTGGTGGTGGTGGTGCGACCTCGTGAGTCACCACGCCCTCGCCCACGATTGTTTCCTCGACCGCGGTTGTTGTTGTCGCGTCCTCTGTAGCCGGCAGAGTAGTTGGCTTTTGGGTTTTTGGCAGCAGAGGTGTGGTTGAGTGAGATTTGAGAGTTGAGAGAGGTGTTTTGATGAGAGAGACGAGACTCATGGACTAAGAGATGAGAAAGGACTTGGTTGGGATTGGGTAAGATGTTTTGGGTGGACAAGGATGTGACGACAGACTCATACTCAGCAGGGAGCCCCGCAAGCAAGTAGGTGATGAACTCGGTGTTCGAGATCTGATGTCCAGCAGCAGCGAGCATGGAGGAGAGGGTTTTGGCCCGATTGTAGAAGTCGGTGATGGATTCTGACCCCTTTTTGAGAGACGCCAGTTGCAAGCGATTATGAACCACTTGGGCGCTGGAAAGGGCTGAGAAAAGGTAATGAAGGGAAGACCAAATTTGTGAGGCTGGTGTGCAGTCAAGGACTTGGGCTAAAACACCTTCGGTAAGAGAAGAGGTGAGGATGGCCATTACAAGGTTGTTCTTGGCTTGCCATGTTGGAAAATCTGGGTTGGGTTTTCCATCTGTTAAGTTTATGGGTGGGGGAGAGCTAGAACCATCAACAAAGGGGTAGAGATTATGGGCTTTTAGATAGGGTGAGACTTGAGCTTTCCATAAAGGAAATATGAATATGCTCACCGTACATGGCGATCTCATGTATTTATAATGGAAGAAAGGGAGAGAGATGGTCAAAAATCATATCTCTAGGGCCGGCCAACATGTCTTGTCACCCATCAAGCGATATATTGCTCCCTAATCCACGTGGAAATTCTATCTTTCGACTAATATAGATTCTCCGATTATAATGATAAGAAAAGCAATAATTCAGTAAGAAAAATAAATAAGGTAGTTGAAAAAAATAATTATAGAAAATACTTTTTAATTATTTACACGCTCACAAATGCCCCACTTGAATGTTAGTAATTGTGTTCGATTGTGTCGCAACTAAGACTCAAATATTCTAGGACCTATTCGAAGTGACCATGTGGATTAGTCGTCGGGTCCTCTATTCGTATATTCGTACATACATTAGCGATGATCATGAATCCATGCATCCCCTTAAGCATAGCTTTGTTGTCGGTCAAGATATACTTATGGAACAAGCAAAACAAAGAGGAGAGAGAATGGAATTTTTGAAAAAAGGTTCCCGACCATGATTATTTTAGAAAAAACAAAAAAAAAACAAAAAATAACTTGTTCCATTAGCCATTCTTAGACCGGTAATTATGCGAGGGCCTTCATAAAAGTGCTCTTTGTCGTTGATCTGCGATCACGACTATAGGGTTGCAATCGCGACGATAGGACCATGATCGCGGCGATAATCCGCGGTCGTGGTTCTTTCTATGACAAGAACTTCTTTAAACGAGTGACATTCCAAGTCTGATGGACGACTTTTCCGTCAAGACTCTTCAACAAGTAGGCTTCTTGACCGTACGATGCAGTCGATCACTTGATACGGTCCCTCCCAATTCAGGTTGAGCTTGACATCTATGGGGTCGTGTGCGCTTCCCATGGCCCGTCTCAGAACAAAAATTTATCTTGTTTCGATTTCCCACTCGTTCAATCAAGCTTGATGGCACTTAGCTTGTCACTCCGCCTTGTGGGGCCACGCGATAGGTCAGCAAAGCGTGAGCGAGCGCGGAGAAGAAACCATCTCACTCTTTTAGAGAAGGAATCCCTAATACTAAATAAGCAGCCAAATGCTTTATGAATGTAAATATTTTGCATTTATAATTTTTACCCACAAATTTTCTATGTCAGATAAAATCTTCGATAGGAGTTTCATATGTAAGGCAACATTATTATTTTTAGCAGAACGCAAACCCACACTCCATTTCCGGAGAACAAATCTTATCTCGAGTAATAAGAGGATGATGATCTGGTGAATATTTATTCCAAAAAAAATTATTTATTAACCTTATCAATTTCATCATAAATACCTTTTAGGAGAAGAAAACTTTGCATCAAATAGCTAACCTGACCCATTAGATTAGACCGAGTCAAAACATTCCTTCCCGTTTGAGAAATAGATTTGACTTTCCATTGAGAAAGATGTTGTTTTAATTTTGAGACTGAAACATAAAACATAGACTTTTGTACCATGCCTTTCAAAATCGGAATTTCCAAATATTTTTCCATAGATGTAGTAATTTGAATATTAAACATACTAGCAAGAGACATAGCACGCAGATGGACGCAATATATTTCAAGAAGTCTGAAACGAGCTTTTATTATAATTTATCGAACTTTTTACTAAACCACCTTATATTTTTTAACTATTTTTTATAAGTTAGTAATTGAAAGAAAATAATATTAATTTAAACAGCATTTCAGTCCAATTAGGATAAAATATCATTGAAAGATACCTTAAGATGGTTGAATTTGGGTGTTTATATTATAAAAGATGTTTTTGATGGTGCGCAAAGTGGACGGAGTATGAACGGTGGGACCAGAGTACGAGAAATGGCGAGATCCGGCGGGGTTCCCGAGGCTAAACTCGAGGGCCTTCGCCATACCCATCCAAAAAAGGCAAAATCCTTGCTCGAGCAAGGCCCCAAAACCACATTCACGAGGTCCAGACCTCATTTAAACTCGCTAAATACGACAGTTTAACGAACTCTCCCCAAAGAATAATGAGACCCAAACCTCGTTGTGCAAAAGCTGATATCCCCGCCCCATATAACCACTCAACGTCCACCATATTCTCGGCCAATAACCAACTTCCTCACTCTCGACCAATCGGAGGGCTTGACCTCGGGTATCCCACATCGAGCAAACGGCAAAACCTTGTTCCTCAAACCTCTATAAATACAAGAGAACCTCGAAGGTAGAAATGGGTCGAAAAACATCTTGAACTCAAGAACTATCTTGTTTGTTCAAGATCAACGTGTTGAATCATCGCGAAAGACCGCGCTACAGTCTTTTCCTTCCAGTCATCCTTGTTCCAATTCCTGAGCGCATCTCGGGACGGCCCGGGGTAGTGGAACTTCGCGGTAGGAGGACCGGTGGCGGAAAGAGCCCGCCCCTCAAAGTTGGGGCTTGGGACGATCTCCCTCCTCGAGAAACTACGTTGGTCGTCTCCCTTGTGTTCTTCCTTTTTTTTTCTTGCGGGGCGATGCCTCCGCTTCCTTCCGCTTGGACCCGTCCCCGTCGCCGGATCCTCAGGAAGTTTGGGAGGACACTCTGGTAGCGTCTCCTTTGGGTGGCCCCCCTCAATAATTTTTACCCCTGCGACCTTCGCAAGGGTCGGCGCCTTCGACGTCAGGGCCGACGTCTTTGTCGTCGGTGCCTTCGGGGCCCAAGAGCTCTGCGTGGTAGGGCCCGCGACTTTCTTCCCATGTGCCCTTGAGGCCAGGGCATCCAAAAGATTCACTGAAAAAAGCGAGTTAGTAAAAGAGAAAGGGCAGGGTCGCGAAAAATCAAAATCTAAGAATGTGTGGTCCGAGCGAGGCTCGTGATCATCGCAAACAATCAAAACCTAGAATGTGTGGTGCGATCGAGGCTCGTGATCATCGCAAACAATCAAAGTCTAAGATTGTGTGGTCTGAGCGAGGCTCGTGATCATCGCAAACAATCAATGTCTAAGAATGCGTGGTCCGAGCGAGGCTCGTGATCATCACAAACAATCAAAGTCTAAGAATGTGTGGTCCGAGTGAGGCTCGTGATCATCACAAACAATCAATGTCTAAGAATGTGTGGTCCGAGCGGGGCTCGTGATCATCGCAATCAATCAAAACCTAGAATACGTGGTCCGAGCGAGGCTCGTGATCCTCGCAAACAATCAAAACCTATAATCCGTTGTCCGAGCGAGGCTCGTGATGCTCGCAAACAATCAAAACCTAGAATACGTGATTCGAGTGAGGTTCGTGATCATCACAAGCAAACTATCTAAAGTACATAACCTGAGCGGGGTTACGGGGGTACCAAGTCTAAACAGCAAAACAAAAACAATGCAAAGAACGAGAAAGCGTAGAGAGATAGGTACCCTCTACGCACTCACGGTTCGGGAAGGTGAGACTCAGCCCTGCCCGCTCGAGCCGGTCCTGCGCCAAGTATTCCCAGTATGGCGCCTACCGCGGCTTTGCAAACCGGGCCTTGATCTCGGCAACATCTAATGACCCCTTAGGCCGATAGAAATTGTCTGGTGCCGAGGGGAAGTTGAGGTACCTCCCAGAGCGATCCTGAACCACTTGTCCTTCCACTGGTCGACGTTCCACGGGGTGGTGGTGATCTAGAGTCCGGGCAGGCTTAGGTTGACAAGACATGATTTCTGCTCTCGTCTCGCCATAAACAAGCTCGTCATAACGTCCATGTCATGCCCCTCCCCGAGCTCGTGGATTCGGATGGTGTATGCTCACAGGAGCCTCCATGCGTTGGGAAATAGTTGCGCGGGGCAGACATTCATTAACCACAAAAAGTCGACTATGTGCCGAGCGAGCGGCAGTTGGAAGCCGGCCTGGAGGTTGTGCAGATGAACAACCACGCGTTGTTCATACAGGGCCAAGGAGCAGACCTCCCCCTCGGGGAGCGCCAGCTCACCCCCCCCCCCCCCCCGGGCCAAGGAAAATCCTTCGCGATCTTTTCAAGGGCCTCCCGCTTGAGAACTGTAGGGGCCCCCTCGAGCAGAAAGATCTCGACCGCGGGGTTTGGGGTCATCGGTATCCGCTCCTCAAGGATGGGAGGGATGCATGACACATAATCGATAATATACTCCGCAAAGAAGCTCGGTTGGTCGTTGGAGTCAGACGACCGCACATCAGAACCGACAAGTTCTTCGTCAGAGATCGAAGATGAGGTCATCTCAACCCCGAAAGACGTATGTAATCGGGGAAAGAGCGAGGTAGCAAAAGTGTCGGAGGCACTAGGTAAGGGGTCGCTGAACACAATCGAAGCGGGCCTCGGGTTCTGGGAGTCGCTGGTTTCAACGGTCCCTACGGTCTCAGACGATTCTTCGTAAAACTTCTCCCGAAGCTTGAATGTGAGGCCTGGTGGAGGGCTCGGAGAGGCTCCCCTAGGCATGAAAAGCGAGGTCCAGGTCACGAAAGGCAAACACTTGGAAATGGAGAAGTTTTGAGACGTCGAATAAACAAAAAAAAAAGAGAAAGGAGAAGCGAGGTAATAACGTAGGGGGTGCGGGGCCCTAGGGCTACTCTGAGAAATGGGACGACCTAGGAAGAATGTGAAGCGCCAAAAATAGAAGGGCAGAGTGGAAGACAGTGGTTGGGAGATCAAATGTCCCATCGCCCAAACGGCGAGACGTTTCGTTTCCCAAGAAGAGTTCGAAATTCGAAAGAAGAGCGACGATGAACTCAACCATCGGCTGACGCACCGAAGGGCTCGAGAACATCGCCAGACTACCAGCGCCAGCCCCACTCCCACCATTTCGCCACCGTGACACCGGCGCAAAACACCGGGAGTCTACCGCCTCCGCCTAGGGCACGAAACGAAAGAAGAAAGAACGCACCAAAAACACATGCAAAGGGAGGATCGACTACTTACTTGTCGGAAATCGGTGTGGAGAAGACGGTTGCGAGCCTTGAAACTGGTGGAAATGCTTCGCCTTCTTTATGTACCTAATTGGTACGAATGGCTATATTATGTGGAGAAGTCAACCAAGTCAAAGGAAGTATGGTGCGGGAATCTGGTTAGTCTCCTAGCGACCAATCTTGGAGTCGATCTCACCCGCTACACACCGGCCCACGCTCAGTTGCTCAACAGGAACTACTGGTTTAGTTCTGGTATCCTTACACAGGTTCGGGATGGGTACAATACAAAAGTTCAAGGCCGAAATGTTACGCCCACCCTATCTAAAATGGAGCTTCTTTATGTACCAAACTGGTACGAGGCATGGACGGGGCATGCATTCTTATTAGAGCCCAAACCGCAAGATGAGCTGTCACTGAGGCCGTGTGAATCACGATTTGAGAGAGAGGGAGATGAGATGGACGAAGATGATGAAGATGAGACTGAAGAGGCAGCTATAGAGGGAGGCACAAAGGAGCTCGACATCGAGGAGGATGACCTCGATACAGAAGTTTTTGGGCACCAATGTCTTCGTTAACGAGCCCACCCGGGTCATTAACAACCACTTCGAGGCTTCTACCGATGCTCCTACAGAGGCTCACAACGTTGGTAACGACCTGCCGAGAGCACCTACCGACCCCCCGCAGCCACCTATCGACCCTCATTCTTATGGTTTCATGCCATACAACCCGGTGCTTTACCAAGATCACTTCCAGCCTCACAATCACTATCAACCACCTCCTCAGCCCGAGTACACTGGATCATGTATCCCGCCACCATGGGCTGAAGATCTTTCAGCTCAGACGCAACAACTTAACCTTCAGCAGACACATATTCATCGGAGGATGGATAGATGGGAGAGTGTCTATTCTGCTCGCATGGCATTTGAGGATACGAGGCATCAGCAGAGAGAGGCGGATGATGCAGAGCATTGGAGGACGATGTATGACTTCATGGGGAACTTCGAGCATTATTTTCCATCACCTAACCACTGATTCAGTCTGAAGAGTTTTCTTGTTTTCTTCTTCATGACTTTGTAAGTTTTTGTTTTCTCTTTTCTTGTTTTCTTTTGTTTTTCTTTTCTATTTCTTTTCTTCTTCTTATTTTTCTTACAGTGGGGACACTGTAATTTTAAGTATGGGAAGGGTAGAAAACTTGGTTCTTGTGTTTTGTTTTTTTATGTGTTTTATGTGTTTTGAGTAGTTCTTTGTTCCATGAAAATCGAAAAAAATTGAAAAAATTTGAAAATTTCCAAAAAAAAAAGAGTTTTAGAATTGATAGATATCCCTTTCTTATGGTTCTATGATAGTAGTTGCTAGCATGATCATATAATTCCTTGCAAGCATGTCTTTGATAGTATAGTCGGATTCATGTTCTGAAGTTGTTTTTAGGAAGGAATAACATTTGATGAAATTGAGCATGTATACTTTTTAGCATAAGTAATGCAATCCAACACAAAAATTGCTACCTTGTGAGTTATTTTTGGCCTTATAGGGAGAACATAAAAAATCCCTCTTCTTTTCTTGTGTGATTTACTCTCCTTATGCATATTATCTCTTGTCATTGATATGGTTATCTATTTCTTGAGACCTATATGCGATATTAGTTCATTACATGTGAAATCAGATGATAGAGAACTTATTTTTCAATAAGCCCTATTAATCCTTATCCACCCTACATTATCCTTCTTTTGAAGCCAATTTGAGCCTTTAAAGCTTGTTATTTTTAGCTCCACAAAATTATTCCCTACCTGATGAAAGCTTGACCCTATTCGGGGATTAGGACTTAGTGTTGGTTATTGTGATGGTTTTGTTGAGTGATTTGTACTGGTTCAAGTGTGGGGTAATATTGGGTTGGGTAAAGTAAAAGATCTTGCAGTTTGTCATGTAAAAGGAGTTTGGTTCCCTGAATGCACTTACAAGAGAAGTAAAGGGGAAAGACAAAAGAAAACAATTGCAGTCGTTACCGAACCCAGAAGGGTCGGTACCGATCCCCCTCGGAAAGGAAAAAAAGAAAGATCATGAAAAATCCGGAAGAAAAAGAGCTGAATAGTAAAAATGTGCAAGAGCCAAATTTTCCTTATTATTTTGAGCAAGATTAGTTGGGATATTAATGGGTTAATAGTGAATAAGAGTGTGCATAAAGAGAGAGAGAGAGAGAGAGAGAGAGAGAGAGAGAGAGAGAGTTTGCTATGTTATTATGAGAGTTTTTGATGTTATGTGTGAGTTCTTAGGAGTCTTTGATTCCCGGATATTATTAGCACCACATAGACAAATATTTTCCACGCCTTATTGTCTTTACCAAGCCCCATTACAACCCGGCCGAATGGAAGCTTCTATGAAGTTTTTCATTGAGCCTAAGTTATCTTGATGATTTTTATATGTTTTGACATCTCGGGTGGAGAGTTTGGTCATATAAGTAATAATGACTATTTTGATTTTTGTATATTGGATTGAGTTGAGAGTCGTCATTCTAATCCTAAACACTTGAGAGTTGAGTGAAACACATTACCCTTGTGAGGTTGGATTTTTAGTTGCTTTTGCTTAAGGTTTCTCATATATGTGTGATGACGTTAGATTCACTTGTCTATCTATTTCTACTTGTGTTATGATGTTGCTTTTTGATGAGGGCAATGACTTGATATATGTGTTGATGGTTTTGGTTGATGTCTAGTTGATTTCTTGAGGACAAGCAAGTCTAAGTATGGGGTATTTTCATGTCCGCCTTTTTAGTCATGTTTTTAGGGTGTGTTTTTAGTGTGTTTTAGTCTTTTTCTTTAGTTTTGTATTTTGCTTTGAGTCGTTTGTGTAGTTTTTCCTATTTCCTTAAGATATGGAGTCTACATAAGCTTTGGTGGTGTTTTGTATGTTTTTAGAAGCTATTTGGAGCACTTTTGAGGAAAAGAGCAAAACCAAAGAGAAGCACTTAAGGAAAAGCTCAAGGAATGAAGTCCATAAAGTCATTGAAGATCAAGTTTGAGCTTGGAAAGAGATAGAGAAATTCGTTACGAGAACATAGGAAAACGAATCGAGTCAAACGGAGTTGTAACGAATCTTCTACGCAAGTTTTACTCAAGGCTGTTCGAAGTGCTGAACAGGGTCGTTAACGACCCTGACAGGGTCATTAGCGAGGCACATAAGGTCGTTAGCGAGGTCCCGAGACGCAGCGGAGACTGAGTCGGTGTTTAATTAAAAGCTTCTATCTTGTTTCCTTTTATGTTATTAGATAGATAGAAGGGATATATCTTATTAGAAGATTTATTTCCTTAGAGATAGATTTAAGATAGAATAGTTTCTCTATAAATACACTTGTCCTCTTTTTAGTTTTCTTATCAATCATTCAACTTAGAGGAGGAGGAGGAGGAGAGACGGTTGAGAGGAGGCGAGAGAAGGAGAGGAGTTTTGTGGAGAAGAACTATCGTTTGGATTCAAAGTTGTAAGCTTTCTTTATTAATTCAATAGTTTTGCCTTTAATTATGCTTTGTGAGTAGTCTCTCTCTCTAAGGTTGGGGTTGAACCCAACAATGGTTGTGCATGCTTGTTTATGATCATGTCTTGATTTTTTTTATTGCATGAATCTATTCTCTTGCTCTTAATCCTTGAAACGAAAGTTGATAGGAATTTCTCATTCATAGTTGAAGCGAAAGCGGAAACCTTGAATCAGAATAGTCAAATTAGGGTTTTGAAGCGAAAGCAGATCTATCCTAGTTGAAGTAGAAGAGGTTAGATAGTAAGTTTATTGATTTAGCGAAAGTTAGTTGATTTACTTGCTTTAGTTAACGAAAGTTGATACCTTTATGTGATAAAAGCATGATCTTTATGTTTCATAAGCGTTTGGTGTGCATAATTGTTGTTGTGGTGACACCTTTACCTTAGAATCTCTCTCTTTCTTGTTAAAACCCCTTGCTTTGTTTGATTACTTGCGTAATAAGTTACAAAACTTGATGTTGACTTTCTCCCTGCGGACGAACCTGACTCTGCTATACTCAGTGGGGTCTTGATATAAATTTATTTGTTGTCAAGAAACCCTCTCAACAGTTGCCCACAAACCTCTAGGCTCGCTAAAAGATCATTGGGGGCAATCCCCTAAACCTACTAACCTCGCTGCCCATAGCCGTGAAAACTCGCCAAGAGAGCTCGTCAAAACTAAGACTTCGTATCCCGGGTACGGAAGACCGAACATCGCGCATATATGACCTGCGGTCCTCTGGCCGAGACCCCCAGACCATGGGGTTGTGATGGTGCGCAAAGTAGCGGAGTATGAACGGTGGTACCAAAGTACGAGAAATGGCGGGATCCGGCGGGGTTCCCGAGGCTAAACTCGAGGGCATTCGCCATACCCATCCAAAAAGGCAAAATCCTTGCCCGGGCGAGGCCCCAAAACCACGATCACGAGGTCCAGACCTCGTTGAAACTCGCTAAATAAGACAGTTTAACGAACTCTCTCCAAAGAATAACGAGACTCAAACCTCGTTGTGTAAAAGCTGACATCCCCGCTCCATTTAACCACTCAGCGGCCACCATATTCTCGACCAATAACCAACTGCCTCACTCTCGACAAATCGGAGGGCTTGATCTCGGGTATCCCACATCAAGCAAACGACAAAACCTTGTTCCTCAAACCTCTATAAATAGAGGAGAACCTCGAAGGTAGCAAGGGGTCGAAAAACATCTTGAACTCAAGAACTATCTTGTCTTTTGAAGATCGACGTGTTGAATCATCATGAAAGACCGCGCTATAGTCAAGTGAAGGTTCATAAAAAGACTTCAAGTCGCCCAAAGAGTCCTCATCTCAAATCAAAGACCTCGCTACACCACTTCGCATACCACAATCCCCACAAGCAATCAAGTGTCCAACCTCGCCAAAATACATCACGCCTAGGCTTGCAACGGGAGCAGGGCTCGTCAATAGTCTGTAAGTGATAGAATCTCGCAGTAGGTAGGAGGTCTCGAACTTTGTTAGATAGAGACCTCGAATCCTCTAAAAAGAGGTCTAGGGCATAATCCCGGTATTTGTAACCTCGCTCGAAAAGATATAAATAAAAGCAAGTCTTTGCCTCGTCGAATAAAAACAATCTCATTCTTTTCTTTTTAGCGCTGGTTTATTTCGGACTTCATCAGTTTTTACTTAATAAAATTTTAAAAAATCATTAAAATGTGATTCTTAACAAATTAAATCTAAATTTTTTCACATATAATCTTTGGACATACTCGGTAGTCGGTATGATATAAAAACCGAAAGAAATTATTAATCTTTTACTTCAGTGAATCAGTGGTAAGAGTACGGACGATGCCAGGCTGGCACCAAACCATGATGCATGAGCTGGCGTTCATTAGTTTTGAGTTGACCAAGCATTTCAGGAAATGGCAGCTGCACTTCACCATTGGGGGAGTGTGTGTCCCTTCTCCTCCCGCTTGTTTGATGGCTCTTCTTTCCCTACAATTTGAAGATCCAAGCAACCTATTAGATATCACTCCTTCAATCTAATATGTTCACTTTTTTCTGTCATCTCAAATATTTTTATAACTTTTTTTATTTTTTTATTTTTCTTACAATATTACTCTCATTCAAAATCATCCTTATCTATAATAGTCTACATCAATATTTTTTAGTCTTTTTTTTTCCATCTTTACCCATCAACATTATAATCCTTCTCCTTTTTCTATTGGTTATTTTTTCTTCTCTCTTTTTTTTTCTTAATTTGTGTGAATGTTGTCTTTTTGAACAAACAAAAAGGGACAGAAATGATATGGAGGGAGTAGGATTTTTCCAAGAACAACTTTTCAATTTTTAGTAGTGTTTGTATTTATCAGAGACACTACACCCAAGCAATGTTGGCCTAAAGAATACAATTACCTAAGTTACTCCACATGGGGTGGCCTAGTGATAAGAAGTATTTGGGGATGTTGGAAGGTTCCAAGTTCGATCATTGCCTTCGCCCTTTTACTTAGGTGAAAAACCAATTAAGTCTCACCATTCCTCTTGCCATTGGATCGAGTTGGTCAACGCAAGCTGGTTTACCTGGTTTGTGGTCCTTGTCGGCTAGACCACGCGCCCGAAATTTGCTACTAAGGTGGATTCGTCGTTGTGAAAAAAATAAACAAGTACCCAAGTTATTTTTCTTCATCAAATATACTTTATATTCACTATGGTCTATGGACCGGTGC
Source organism: Fallopia convolvulus (assembly GCA_964016875.1). NCBI lineage: Eukaryota > Viridiplantae > Streptophyta > Magnoliopsida > Caryophyllales > Polygonaceae > Fallopia > Fallopia convolvulus. Next base: position 46,542,858 of record OZ024719.1, on the reverse strand, counting down.
TACGTGAACTTATGCAATTTCACCCGTTGAAAAATCTGAATGTGACATAAAAAATGACCTTATATCCAAGGACAGACCGCCCGCTTTAAAAAAAATAAAAAAGGATAAATTTAATAATAAGAAAATAAAAATAAGGTGAATTTAGTTAAATTAAGGTAATTTAGCTCACCCAAAAAAATTAATGACAATTAATCCACCCTAATATTAAATCATATGTCCATCCCTACTTACATTATCAATGAATTTAAGGAAAAAATAAAATATACGTGCGAATATAATGTGGAAGGAATGAAGGATGAATATAGAAGATAACCTTATCCTTACTTTCGAGAATCAACTTTGCAAGAAGCCTAGAACTCATTATCGTATCGTAGAAGATGGCCCAAAAAAATAATTTTGGAACCATCTCTATCCCTAATCCTACCGTTAAAAAGATTTGGAAGATAGATCACGGCCGTTAATCAAATCCCCTAAATCACAAGAGATTGTATAATATGCCACTTTCTTTGTCACCCCATGCCATATCAACATTACCATGCGCAAGTTGGGGACATCGATCGCCTCCCTCCTTCTCCACCGTCGCTTCCATAGCAACAAGCCCTCAAGATATTATTAGTTTATATTAGTAAGCCTAAACGGTGTATTAAAATATGTTTACACAAACTGACGAAAGAATTAATATTTAATATTATCATTTTAACATGTACTTGAAATGGACGATCCTCTTAATAGGAACGTAATTATTATAGACTAGTTTTATCCGTCGTACCATATACAACTACGATTCGATTTTTTTATAGACATCATAAATAAGATATCAAAAAATAAATAAAAATATATTATAAACTTTAATATAAGTAATTTATTACTCGTAGAATGTATATAATTTTTAATCAAATATTATATTCTTTATATTTTATTACTTTTCATGTACGTAAATTTAGTGTTTATCAAATATTTTAATATATCTATTACATACATTATTATATATTTTTAGTAATTTTAAAAATTAAAAATATTTATCATTAAATTTTTTTAAAAAGAAAATCACTATATATCTATAAATAAATTCATCAAAAGATATATGCTAAAAAAATATATTTATTTTAAGGTATTTTAATATATTTTATCTTTAATTTTAAATACTTGTATAAGGAAGCTTTCAAAGAATATTATTATACAAAATAGATATTTTTTTGATATTAGAGATAAATTTAAATAGTTAAAAAGATTTTAATAAAAATAAGTTATAATATTAGAAATAAAAATTAATTTTTTAAATATGAGGTGGGGCAAGAATCGTTCTGGTGGCTCGAAAAGGTACATCTTTAATATATAGTTATAGATATTACCTATTTTTATTATTTTTAAACATTATAAGTATTTATAATTAATTTTTTTATTACAAAGGAAAAAATAAATCTATAAATAAATTCGTGAAAACTGAAAAGACATCATGCTAAAAGATAAAAGATATTTATACTTATTTAAATAATATTTTAAATTTATCATATTTAATTTTAAATATTTGTATAAGGAAGTTTTCAAAAGATTTTATTATACTAAATGGATATTTGTTTGATGTTAAAGATAGATTTAAATAATTAAAGAAGAATTTAATAGGAAAAAGTAAAAATTTTAAGAATAAAAATTAATTTTGAAAATATGAGGTGCGACCAGAATCGTTCTAGTGGCTTGAAAAGGTATAGCTTTAATATATAGTTGTAGATTTGAGACTATTCAGCAAAAATATAAAGAGAATGGATTTTAAATATAACAGTTGAAGTCCCCTGATATTCACGGGATAATTTAAAATACTAAATATATTTATATAATATCATAATAAATTACGCAATAGATAAATTATTTTTTTTAGATTGTACTCCATATTTTAATTGAATATATTTTTAAATATTTTTTCATTATTTGTGGAGATCTTGTCCAAATTTAGATTCAAATTATTAAAATATTGATTTTACTTTTTATTGAATATTTTTATTGAATATTTTCTTTTTTTAGACATTAATATGTATAAAATACTTGGTTTATTTTATAAAGATAATAATAATTAGGATAGGTTATCTATAAAGCATAATATAATTTATTAAACTACTTTTTATGTTAATTCATTAAAATTATATATTAGGGTTCTTATCTTTTACTTTATAATAATAAGAATGTTTGTAAATATGAAAAATGCAATATAAAGATTAGTATAGAAAAGAACCTTGTCCTTGATTTAAGATATAAAACTAGTATGTATTCTTGTACCTTGTACGGGTTTTTTAAAATAAAATGTTATTAAATATATTTATTATCCGAGAAAAATTACCATGTAAATTCTTAAATATAAATTTTTGTTATTATTATCTGTGTAAAAAGATAAGGCAATTATCATATAACTAATCAAGATCTTTTCATATAAGGTAACAAATGATTGGATTATAATAATAACCAAATTGGCAAGGAGATTGCCAGTAATATACAAGTACAAAGATAATTATTTAATTAAGATATCTTAGTTAAAAACGATTCTATCTAATAATAAAATAAATATTATAGAATTTGTATAATAGTATAAAAAAATATCCTAATGATCTTCCTATCTATCCTATCCAAAAATAAAAGATTGTTTAATAATGGGATTTTCTATCTTATATTCTAAAAACATGAATAAGAATATTATATACCCAAAAATAAAAGATTATTTTTTTAAAAAAAGGTGGTGTGCTCCAATCTAAAAGTGATATATGTTGTTTAGTAATTTTTTAAACCTCTGCTTTAGGTTATAGTTATGATATAGAGAAAATTATCTATGTATTTTTTTGAATTTTATCAATTTAAATTATAATTCGAATTTTTTTTGACATTTACATATAATCTTAGTCAACAACATAAAATTATATCTTGTTCTCAAAATAAAAATATATCAACATAACAAAATTTATTATTTAAAATCATATCATTATATAGATATAAATTTTATACTTAAAGCTCAAGTCTTGTTAAAAGATAAAAAAAATATATTAAAACCCTAAATCTTGTTAAGAGATAAAAATATTAAATTAATATGGAAAATATCATCTTATATGAATTTATGTATATAAAAATTATATGAATATGTTATCTATTGTAGTAAACTAATACATAATCCATAGATAGAAAATTATATGCATAAAAATTTATATAAACATGTTATCTATTTGTATATATAGTAAGAATACTATAAGTTGTTACAAAATTTATTAAATATAATTTCACATTAATTTATTCAAAAATACCACGTGGCACAAATTTTACAAGAGACTTGGTTTCTACTTTATAATGTACTAGTTGATGTACCCGTGCCATGCACGAAATTTTTAATAGTTGTTTGATATACTTATTGTAAATAAGTATTTATTTTAAGTGAAAATTAATAATTATTTTTAAATAAATAAAATACAACTTAATGTTAATAACTTTATATAATTTAACCTCCAAATACTAAATAGAATAACCAATAAGAGAATATGTTCGAAATAACTATAAGACTAAAATAAGAAAATATGTTCGAAATAATGTTTAAGAAAGAAAATTCATATTGTAATATTGCAATGATTTGCATTGGATCTGCGAACAACTTAATTTTCCTCTTCTTGCTTCAAAGTTTTTTGGAACTGAAAGTGAAAAGTTGATCTTCTATAAATTTGTCTCTATTATCATCATATGGGATGAGCTTTCATAGAGGAATTAGAAGTATCACGTGGTCTAGTAAAATTTAAGGGATAGGAAGGTGGGATACAATATTGAGACAGAAGATTTGCACCGGAGATACCTACGCTTTTATATTGGCAGTCGTTATTAGATGTCTACATTGCGTGCGTGATGTTGGAGGAGTCGTAGTTGATTCTAATGCCTTGGGTTTGTTACTCTGCTCAATTCTCCTTCTCTTAATTTATCTTTTTTTTTTTAGTTCGTCTTTTGAATAATATTTATTCTATTTGTTCTTCTTGTATTCGTAAGACAAACAATGGTCTTACTCATTTTCTATTCCATTGGGATTTTGGGGGAAGCTTATGAAAAGATTTTTGCAAGTGATTTTCGACAAGTTTTTATTTTAAAAGTGGAACTAGATTTGATCTAATTATAATTTCTTGTTTTGCCTTTGAAGAAGAAAATAAAAAGTCTAACTATAATTTAGAAATATATAGCTGATAATTTGCAGATGTAAATAAACAAAATTGATTGAAACGACAATAATTTTAAGAGAAGATTATGTGAGAACCATTTTTCTAGAGAGAATTTAAAACATGTCACATTCGTTGGATCTCGAAGAAATACACAACCAAAATTAAAATTTCATTAAAATGAAAAATTTGAAAAAATTCAACACCACCGAAATTTATTTAAAAAAGTGCAAATAATTAAGCGATTGCGTTATATTACAACTAACGATACATAATTTTGTTACTGAATGTGCATAATTTTATTGCTGACTATGCATAGCGTTTTCAACTAAATGTAACACTCCGTCTTCCGACGAAGCGCTACTGGGGAATAGACCTTACAAGGTACTATTAATTAGGTTGACAACTACACTGTAGGACCTTACAACGCGGGCACAATGAAAAAACATAATAAAACATCCAACCTTTATTTAATAAAACTTAGAAAATGTAATCATGCATGAATCCCCAAAAATCATAAACATTCAAATACGTCACAATGCCTACTGAAACTGATCTATCCGAACAAAATACTAATAACCGAAATATAGTACTAACTCCGTCTAACAAATATTACAATCAACATCCTAACTAATATAAATAAACTAGTATAACCAATCCCACTATGACACGCACTCTTTACCGCTCCGGCCCGCCATTTGGCCTCGGTTCCTGCACGGCTCCCTGTTTCATACCTGGAACTGACCCCGAAGGGTCAGCGTCTAATCTACCAAGCTAGAAAGAATACGAAAATTGCAGAACGCATTTAAAAACATTCCTAAAGTCAGCATACAAATCCACAACCGCAACCATAACTCTAAAGGCCAATACCTAAATTAGTTATATCAGTCACACAATTCCATATACGCATTTACAATCACTAATCCATAGCAATGCAATTCCTCCTTTTCCACAATCCGACTTCCAAGGCGCTCATCACCGCGCCGAGTGCAGAGGCAGGCCCTCTCACTCCACTTCACAATCTCCCTTCTAACCCCTAGCTAAGCCTCTACTGGAGCACTTGCCAAAAACACACAGATAATAATTTTCGTTTTGAAGGGGCACGATTTTCCCAGTCACACGGGTCAACGTAGCCAACACTTCCTCAACACCAGCTACGATGGGCCGTGTCGGAAACGGTACCAACACAGAGAAAACGTTCCAAAATATTTTTCCGATAAAACACATTCAAAACCATTTATGCACACAACAACTCAAGGAGTTCTAAACAATTTAAAAGGAATTCGGGACTAGTTCCCAAAACCCGTTTTACAATATCGATACGCAATCTAACAAGGGAGAGAAGAACCGAGCAAGTCGAAAAACGACTTACCTCAAATGAAGGATCCTCAAAGAAGACGGAACTACGATCTCAATTGGAAACGGCTCCCTGAAGAATTATAAAGGAAAAGATTAATTTAAATAAGAGCCGAACCAAACTAACCCAAAGAAAAAAACCACTTCCAATTTCCTTAAACACCCGACTTCTATTTAAAGGATGTCCCATTAGTAGATATTAGAAAACCCTAATCATTTAATAATACTATCCTACAATTTATCAACCTAAGCCCAACAACCCAATTCCCTTCTCCCCATCCTAATAAAATAGCTCAACCCACCATTAAAAAAAAAACCAACCCAACATTGGGCCAAACCACACCCGAATTCCCAGCCCATTTCTCCAATCCCCCAATTGATTAGTTGACCAAGCCAATGCTTTGACCAAACCTTGCGGCCCCCACTCCCTCTTTCTTCAACCTCTTCTTCTTCGCCAAAAGAAGGCCGAACTCTGGTTCGGGTTCGTCCCCTCCTTCACTCTCCTCTGCGACACCGACCACCACCCAGCGACAGTGACGGAGAACGGAGTCGAGTAGCCTTCGCCACCCCCGTTCGCTTAATCCGCTTGACTGAGCTTTTCCTCGACGTCCGGCCGCACCGAAAGAAGGCAGCAACGAACTCCTCTGCCTCCCCTGTTCGCGGCCGCTGATCAGTTCCGTCGGCAACCATCATTGCTCCTCCCTCTCGTCCCTAGTTCCGGCCAAGGCGTACTCCGACCCACCCAACCTAGTTCCCGACCCGAAATCAACAAGAAAAACAGAGGAATGAATGGCTTTAAGGAGTTCAAGCTTATCGAAAAATCTGGATCGATCTTGCCCCGAAAGCGCGAGATCGTCGTCGATCACGCCGATTGAAGACGACTGGATTGCTCTTGCCCAATTGCTTGACCGGAATAACGAGTAGAAGAGGAATTGGTTTGACGGTAAGCACCAAAACGATGAACGTAAAGAGCGAGAACTCGACTCGTCTTGGAGTGATATCCGAAGGAATGAAAATTCAGAGCGGATCTCGTTTTTAATATCGTTAGTTACGGGAATTGGATTATGGAAGATAGAAGGATATGGATAAAAGATATAGGATTTGTTAATTTGATAAGATAAATACCAATTAAGATTGGATTTGGCTTTTGATTTACTTAATTAGATAAAATTTAATTGTACCCCAATCAAAGCTATCAAATTGGATCGTGGATCGGGAGAGTTTATTTTGGGCCTCGGCCCAAATCATAGGAGTAGAAGGAAAGTAATATATAAATATATAATTGGGTAGATAATCGGTTACGGATTACTAATTAGTTTATTTTACGATTTTACTTGCGGATCGAGAAACTCAAATGCTTGTAAGCGAAGGAACTCGTTTCTGACTTACGAGGCCTAAAATGAATACGGATATTACACTAATTGTGCATGATTTCTTAGAAGAGTGTGTATGATCTATTTTAGACGAGTGTGCATAATTGTATAATTGATTGTGCATAATATTTGTTATTGCGTGTGCATGATTATATAAGTGAAAGTGTATAAATTTGTGTACACTTAGTTATACATGTCATGCACACTTAGTTACAAGATTATACACACTTAATTTTAAAGTCATGCACACTCGACTAAAACAGAGTATGCCTACGTAGTTAAAAAACCATGCATACTCAATTATAAAACCATACACAATTAGTTACAAGATTATGCATAGTCAATTATAAGATTCAGAACCATCAGTTATAAGTGTATGCACAGTTGGTTATATGATAATGCACAATCGCTTAATAATTGACCTATTTTTCTTGAAATGAGATTCGGTCGTGTTGAACTTTTCCGTGTTTTTTTTATTTTTATTGAAGTTTTAATATGAACTCTTGATTTCTTCATGATCCAATGACCATGGTACATTCTTACTTCTCTCTCGAAACATCGTTCTCGCATGAGCCTCACCCTAATTTTACTAAAATTCAAGAAGATAATCTAATCAGAAAAAATATAATTGCATAATTGGATATCCATAATTTTGGTTTAAAATTTTAGGCATTTGGTTTGTAATTTTTAGGTTTGGAAAGTTTATGTTAGTTTAATATTTATGGCAATTTAACACTTTTTACTTGGTTTATCTCTTAACAATATATGTTAGTTTGGCATTTGAAAAGTGTATGTTTGTTGTGACACAAAAATTTATCTATGGTTATACCTTATTTGAAGTATTTTCAATATATATTAAAATAATAATTATTTAATTTATTTTGTTTATCTCTTTAATGTTCTATACTATATATTAATATCATCCAAAATAATACTATGTAATATATGAGTTGAGATCATATGAGAATATATCTTATGATGTAAAACATGGACAAATGTGGGGTGTTAGATATGGAAGATTAATGGTGTAGATGAGGAACACTCCCTTAAAGAGTTTTTTAATCAGAGGGGTAATTTCATTATTTGCTCTAAAAAATAGAATTTCTCCTTCCTTCTTCTAATGTATTTTTCTCCATTTTTTTCAATTTCATTCTCTTCTTTATCCTCCTCAATTCGTATGTTTTAATTGAATTTAGTGGTCTTTTTTTACCTCATTTGTATAATTTTCCTCATGGATCATGCTATTTTTTTATTTATTTTCTTAGGGTTTAAATGTCCAAATTAAGAATTTTTTGAATCGGGGGTTTTTAATTTAGGACCCTTTGATATGAGACTTATTTTAACTTAAATTGTCTGAATTAGACAATCTCATTGTGTTATTTCATTGAATATCTTGTGGATTCTAATGATTTCGTTTGTTATTTTACCACTGCTAGAATCCAAATTGATATTTTGATTTAGTTCATTTCATATGATTCATCACTTGTATTTCCATGAACAACAAATTAAACTACGACCTTAATTTTCTCTTGGGGCTTTGTTACATGTATTTCCATGAACTACAAATCAAATTACGACCTTAATTTTCTCTTGGGGCTTTGTTACTTTGAATTGTATGAATTTGATAATGTTTTTGTGATTTTATATATGATTTGAAGCTTTAATATTTTGTGATATGATTGATACAAGAAAGCAAAACATTCTTATTCTTAATTATTTTAGATCTTTTTGGTTGCATTTTAGGAGGTGTACACCAAATGTTTGATAAATTGCTAGTTTCAATAAAAACTATTAAGGCTCGTTTGGTATCGATATCTTTAGGATATCCGATATCTGTATCGGTATCGATATCGTTATAAGATATGGGTATGAGATTTGATATCTATATCTTTGTTTGGTATGGATTTGATATTAGTTATATCTTATACCTATTGTTTGGTAAGACATAGATATCAAATCTTAAATTATATATAATAATTATTTTACAAAGGTTTTAAGAGTAATAATTATAGTTATCAATTAAATACAATAATTATTACTCCATCTCTTTTGCAATCGTTAATTAACCCAAGATAAAGAAATTTTTAAAAAAATTCGTTAATGGTAGAAATCGTGAGCAACATATCTCCATTTTAAAGTTTTAAACTACTTTATCTAGCAATTTGGACACACAAGAGAGAAATCAAGAGTGGAGCAAGAGATCTAGAACAAGAATGCCAGATCTGGGCGATAGGGGTGGATCTGGAGCAGCAACTTGAGGCGTGAAATTGGATCTGGAGTAGTAGCTTTCAGCAGCCAGAGGTTGGAGGAGGAGAACAGAAGAGTCGTGAAAGTTGAGGCGTGAAAGTTCGAACGCTTGGATATGGGTGATAGTGATACCCACCTGTTTTTAAGTATATCAGATTCAATTGAACATGAGAATTTGAATATCAGGGATATGGACGGATATCGATATACTCTCAACCAAACGTAAGATATGACCCGATACCCATATATGATATCAGTATATCAATACCAAACGGGCCCTTAAAGAATTAGCATTCTAATAAGGGACCTCTCACATTTGTAAAATTACGGAGATTGGATTTGTCTATTTAGATATTAAAGGGGTTAGTGAACAAAATGATCGATATAAACATTGTTTTGTGTGATGTTTGTGTAAAATCACTTTCAAAGCTCACTAACTCAAAAGGAAGATCAATTTGTTTGTTATATATGATGTAGGCTCGAATCCCACATAGGCTAGAAGAGCAATATCATATTTTTCTCCTTTTGTATTTATCTCTATGATAATACCACTCGAGAAATCAAATAATGGTTATGCTATAAGATAAGAACCATAAGAAGAATAATTATAAACCTAAGCTTACAAAATACAAAGCAAAAGAACAATTGTCATGAATCAAAAGACGTAAAATTAAACAAAATAACTATTATGAATTAAAAAACAAGAACTATAAGAACTGTCATGAACAAAACCTTCTAAAACATGAACTGAAATAACAATTGCCATGAACCAAAAGACAAGAAACCAAATAACAACTAGTATAAACCAAAAGACATGAACCATAAGATGAACTTTGATGAATCAAGGTTGCATAAACGTTAACCAAAAGAACAGTTTTTATAAAGAAAAAGGCATAACCATATCAAGAATTAGCCTTTGTGAGATTTGAACTAGACCTGTACATGGGCAGGTTTGGGCCGGGCTCGGGCCGGGCCAAAAAAATTTTTTTGTCCACATCAACGGCCCGGCCCGGTAATTCGGGCCGATTTTTTTGTCCAAGCCCGCCCACCTACACGGGCCGGGCCGTCCACGGGCCCGCCCGACCCACATAATAAATTTTATTTATAATATATTAATATTATTATAAATTATAAATGATATTAATTTTATTATTAAATATAAATTATATATAAATTAATGATATAATATATTAATAAATTATATATAAAAATAATATAATATATATGGGTCGGGCCGGGCCGACGGGCTTTTTTCGTTGTCCAAGCCCGGTCCTATATTTTACGGGCCGGGCCGGGCCGGGCCTTTCGGGCTAATTCCTAAGTCCAAGCCCGTGTTTTTAGCAGGCCGGGCGGGCCGGCCCGGACTTATACAGGTCTAATTTGAACTTACATCCATGCACACATGTACACTGCTCTAACATTTGAGCTAATATGTTGGCAAATAAGTTTTCAAATCAATAACTAACATACGCATTGTTGACTAAGCAGTAAAGCAATAGGTAGCAAATTCAAGTTCAAATACTTAGCAAGTCAAATTAGGTATCTCAATCAACATATTATTAACTTCAAGAGCACATTTACTGTCCACGCCTTCATATCTCTAGAAATACTCTATACAAAGTCATTCTTTTCCCATTGGTTGCATTATATCTTCCAATAAGAACAAGAGGCAATTCCCATGTATATACAACTTCAACCAACAATGCTCACTACAATGACATTAAATAAATTTAATGTGGGACTATAATAATGATAAAATATGCATCACCATCCACGAATCTAAAGCAACCATAAGCACACGACCTATGTAAAGTAACAAAAAGGCACAATCAACATGCTTCATAATAATTCTCTTATCATAAGACAATGTCAGATATTAGATTTTACGTATTACTCCATTGAAAAAGAAATCACACAACTTGTAAAGCTAGCATACTTTTTAGGCATTTTGAAACATTTCAGATTAGCAACCATTAAGCCATATTTTAAACTTGTACAATGCACTTCCCACATCGGAAACACGTAGAAAATGAAATAAACACTAGCATATAATTAATTCTACCTAGAATTATAAACAACATTTCAACTTACATTTGAACCATGCTACAAGTATATATGAACTAAATCTCATAAACTTATTAACCTATTCATCACAATTTTGTAACTCTAGAAAGTTAAGAGTTAATTTAACAAAATGCATAGTCATAATCAGGTATGAACCGATATATTCATCAAACTTTTGCAACCCGAAAAAGCTCAATTGAAGCATTTTCCACTCAAATGTGCAATTCGACAACAACCAAGCTCAAATAATGAGCCCCAATTCACAAATTTGAGCCATGGATTTTCCAACCCTAAAAATCAATCAAATCGAAAATTAAATCACAACAATAAGGACATCTATATTCAAATTCAATCGTAAACACTGATCAAAGCTTAATTAAACACTTCAAATACTCAAAATTAAACCCTAGAACCCTAGAAAATTAAATCTAACTCTATAAAATCCTAGAAGTTTATACATATCATTTTATTGTTTGCTCTCCAAGTATTCTATGAAGCGAAATTAATGATTTGAGTGTTCTAGAGGTCGAATTTGTAGTTTGAGAGACGACGTTTGTAGGTTTTTGAGAGAGAAAGAGAGGAAGAGGAGCGAGTTGCGTCTAAATAACAAGAGCGCCTTGGAGATTGCATGAGTTTGGGCCTTTGGGGATAGATTTTATTTGAAAGGGTAATTTCGTCATTTGAATTGAAATTTTAGCTTAATTACTCGTGTTGCCATTAAAAATGAACCACTTATTTTTTCCTATTTTTCATCAAACCAATTTTGTTTAATCTCCATTGTCCACTCCTTGGATCTTACAACCCTCATATGCTCACATTTTTACACTATAAGAAAATAATGCACTCTGATCGCTTGCATTTAGGTATAGTTTAGATGCATGTTTATGTTTGTTTTGCATAGGTTTTAGCTTGGTTTTGAGGGTTTTGTGTTTTTGGGTAGTTGCGCTTATTTTGCTCGGTTCTGCAGGTTATTAGGTGATGGAGCAAGATAGGACGTGATCTGAGCCGACTATGGTGGTGCATTAGAGGATCAAGATCATGCTTAGAGTGGTTCAATTGAAGATTGGAAGAGCTAAGGCCCAAGAGGTTGCGGAAAAAGAACGCTTAAATCCGGGTCATGGATTAGAGCTGTTGTTTCGACACCTCTATCTTGCAATGCTTGGTTTGGGAGCTGTAGTGGTATGATGGAGCTGGATTTGTTATCATTGGAAAGCTAATTCAAAGAGCTATTCATGTTTTTACTTCGAGTCCAAATTCCAACTCGAGGGGGGGGGGGGGTCAAAACAACCTCTAAAGTATCACTTGAATGCTGAACCGAGGGTATGACGTTGGCATAACATAAAGGCGCGTGACCGCGCTAGTCTGGAGGGAGCCCGCACACCATGTTTTCACGCGGATCAGTTGGGCTGATTGAATGGGCTTCGACATGGGCTTTTATGATATATTTTTTGACGTGTTAGATGTAATTAAGGATATCTTGGTTTTTGGATGTCTTAAGGGTATTGAAATCTTGTCTTTGACTTTCTATGAGAACTTTTGGATTTACAACTTGGAGGCTAGGGTTTCTAGAGATCGAGAGTTTTCTCAAGAAGCAACTTTTGAACCAATTTGTTAGCTTTATTTAATTTAATGATGAGTTGCTAAATTCCATTGTATTTGGCTAGTTAATTGAAGTCATGCTTTGCATGAGTTATGAGGTTTGATTGATTCTCAACAAACTTGAGTAGTTTTATTCCCTATGCTTAATTAAATCAAAGTTATTCTAAGAGTTTTGTTAGATTAGCTACCTAATAAGATTTCTAGATAAATTTACAACTAATCTGATTGATTCCCGGTCGGGATTCGTTAGATAAAGTAGAATCTGTAGTTTTTTAGACCCGATTGGGCTATTCAATTATTGAAGGGAATAAATTCACAAGTCACCTAGATGTTTGGTTTCTCTAAGCGCTTGTTTCTATTAATAATTGAATCTTTATGTTGTTGTCTAATTGAATCTAGGAGGTCTTCGTGGTTGTTAGATGATTAGGGTTGTTAGACTGGTAGTTCTATCAACTAAACCTGAAGTTTGGATCAAAATCCACAATAGATTATTCAACTGAATTGAGAATCAATGATCAAACAAAGCAGTGTCATGATGGATTAAACTAGTTAAACACGCTTTCCTCATACTTGTTTAACATAATCATATTTGCATTCATATTTGCTTTTACTTTGCATAATAGGGTAGAATAATCATTCAAAAAACCCCACATCTTGGTTACTTGGCACGTAAGTAATAACATTATTACATGAGTCTGCATGATCGACCCTTACTTACCGCTCTACCGAATTTGGTAAAGTTAAAGATTTCTTTGATAGGTAAAACGTTTGAAAAATACCTCATCACACTTGAGTGTGACTCTATGCAATACTATTTTTTCAAATATTTGTATCTATTGTGGTGTTTTCTAATTTTAAATAAAATATTGAATAAAAAGTGATATTACTCTTAAACTTTATACTGTGAGAAAGAAAATCATATTTTTGACCTTTTTTTGGTCAAATCATATTTTTGAGTTTTGGGAAGAAACAAGTTTTCAAGTTTTTTTTAATCGCTTGTAAAAATGTTGTTAGGAAATTCAACCCTATAATAGGGGAGGTCTCACACAAACTCACAAGAGAAAAATTGAAACAAATAAGAATAAAGAAACACAAGAGATTTGTTGACCCAATTCGTTAGAATTACTAACGTTTGGGAGCACTACAATGGTATAGACTTTCATTAGAATTGAGGATCGAACAAGATTACAAGGACTTGATATTCCTAATCTACAATGATCAACCCAAATCATAATCTCTCAATCTCACTCTAAATTCTCTCCCATACTTTTTCTTAATATCATAGCACAATACACACAATTACAATAATCAATAATGAGTTTAAATAAAGAACAAATGCCTTAAAGATAAAAAAACAAGACCTTCAAGGATAGAAATCTCAATCTTCTAGATGTATTTCTTTGTTAAATTTCAAAATCTTTTCCTTTCTTGGCACACAAGCAACTCGACTTCTTGCGGACACGCCCGATTGAGCGGGTTGGTTCTGGAAAAGCGTGGCTGCATTGATTCCCGATTGCTCTCAGTTGACAAAGCGCGGGTTCGTTCGATTAGAATGCGATCGTCTTCTCCTGCTCTAAGCCCGCGACCACGGTTCCGTCTGCCGTTTTCTTCTTCTTTCCTTCCCCTGCAAATATTATTTACAGCCACAATTTATAATTATTAGATTTTTTTTTAGCCTAATTGGGGATTAGGCGAATGGAGAATGAAGGGCGAGAGAATACGACAGGCGGAACTGCAGTCGCGGGCTGTTCAGATCTTGTAGTAGGAATAAGCTCAATACGGCGTCGTAACAAATGAATGACCATCCCGTCCGTGTTCAGATCTTTCATTTTTTTTTCATTTGTCAATTTTTTTTTGATAAACTTCATTTGTCAATTTTAATCAAACACGGTGACTCAAAGGCGGAAGGAGATTTCATCAAAAAAAAAGGCGGAAGGAGATAAAAAAAAAAAAAGTAAAGAAAAGCGGAACGGAAGACACTCGTGCTCTGAATTATAAAAAGCCACCAGTCCCCTTTCTCTCTCTCTCTCTTCTCAGAGAGTGTATGTGACTACGTGCACATCTAATCTTTCTGCCTCGCACCATAGAAAAATAATCTTCCTATTATCAATATCTCGTCGAAACGAAGGCTGAAATATATAAAACTCCACAATTGTAGTTTTTGCAGTCGGAATTCTAATTTTCCAGCACATCGGCAGCATGGAAGTAAGTCTCCGGCCATAGCTAAAATTTATAGTCTAGTTAAAAAAGCTTTCTTATTTTTGGATCTCGTTGTTTTATTTGTTTATTTTCGGTTGAAAAAGATTTGGTTATTTTAGACAGAATTGATTATTGTGCGGGTATTGGAAGTCGGGACTCGATCCGAAAATTTTGGTAATGACTGATGATTGTTTTAGGCCTTTCTGTTAGATCTAACTAGTCCTGTATTGGTTCTGGTTCATTTCTCCTTCCTTGCATTTTGCCTGAAAATGGAGTAAATTCAGTTGGCAATATTGCATCCTTGGCGCTCTGAATTTGGTTGTCAATTTGTTTCACGTGTTGACCATTTCAGTCCTTTAAATTCTGGCCTAAAAAATGAATTTATTTATTTATTTTATTTTTTTAAATTTCCAGGTTTTGTGATTGTTTGAAGAGCGAGAAAAGGAAGGACAGTGGAAAATTTCGCCATTCGAATCGATTTTCGTTACGCCTTTCTGGTAATCCGACGCCTTCAGTTTCGATATTTGCAAGTAGCTCGAATCTTTGCGTCTATATCGCGAGATTTGTATACAGGAGAGGAATACATTAGCAAAAGCATGGCGATGACTCCTCTGAAATGGACGCAACCACCGATGCCACATTCTTCGTCGTGTCCGCAAACCCTAGCCTCAGCGCTGGCCTCGCCGGCGACCTCGAAGAAACGGACCGGAAACAACGTCGCCGTCTGCCGTGTGGCAAACCGCCTCGATCGCTCCTTGCTCTTCGGCTCCGCCTCGTCGAAGCTTTCCAGAACGCGCTCTTGCGAGCTCCCAAAGCTCATCTCTCATACCGCCCTCAAAGCCTCTAGCGCCGGCTTGGACGCCTTCTCCAACGACGAATTCTCCAAGAAAATCGAGGAATTGGCCAAGAGATTTCAGATCTCCGACGATTTGACGGATTCTCAGACGGAGAGTCCGGATGGGAATGAAATTCGAAGGACAAATTCAAACATGAGCTCATCGTCTTCGAATTTCGAATCTGTTGAACCTCAGTGGCTGGAAATACACCCCGAACCACCGGATTGGCGTTTGGTGAGAGACGAGATCGTGATGCAGCATAAGGTGAATAGCGTCGATCTCCCGCTATCGCTTCGAATGATAAAGAGAAAGAAACAAAGCCAATCTCCAGTAGGCTTTTGCGAAACCGCATATTGTTCAGTGAAGAAGGCTTTCGCATCTATGGTATTCATCATCCGGGAACTCCACAGCTACACCCTCCAGATGAGAGAGCTTCTCTACTTCGAGGATTTGCAGGGGGTTCTCTTAAGAGTTCAGCAGGAGATCCATGCCTCTTTCGTTTGGCTCTTCCAACAGGTTTTCTCCCACACTCCCACTTTCATGGTTTATGTCATGATCCTCCTTGCCAATTTCACCGTCCACTCAATGGCCAGCAACGTCGGCATTGCCACCACGCTGGAATCCTTTTCCACCACCGCCACAACTGAGATTTTCTCATCGCTCGAATCCCCCGAGAATTCGAACCAGAAA
The DNA here is from genome assembly GCA_964016875.1 of Fallopia convolvulus. Classification (NCBI taxonomy): domain Eukaryota; kingdom Viridiplantae; phylum Streptophyta; class Magnoliopsida; order Caryophyllales; family Polygonaceae; genus Fallopia; species Fallopia convolvulus. Next base: position 46,526,325 of record OZ024719.1, on the reverse strand, counting down.
TTCGATTCCTCCGCACTGAAAACATTCTCTGTTTCTAGTCCCGGAAGTAGCAGGACAACGTCAATCGGCGGGAATCACGGCGGCGGAGGGAAGGCGAGGCCGGCGGCAAGTGGAACCGACGGAGATGGATCGGTGGAAAAAACCGGCGGCCTAGACCACAAAATCGTTCCCGACGGAGCTGCAAATCAGGTGTCACCGCTCACCGCCAGAGAGGATGAATCGGTTTTGCAGGAGCGAGCAGAGGAGCTGAAACTGTGGAAATCCGTTGCAGACGAGGCTTCTAGAATGCAATCGGAAGCTAGAGGTGAATTTCTTGATTTCGAGACTGTGCAGAGGTTCATATCGCCGGTGAAGGTGGAGCTGGAATCCGACGAGGATTATCCGGAGTTCTTCAGGACGGAGCTTGATTACAGTGTGGGTCTAGCCTTGGAACCCAATAACTCCCTCCTATTGGCCAATTTTGCACAATTCCTCTACTTGGTTGCTCATGATTATGACAGGTAAAAGATGAGTTTCTTTCATAACTTTGAATCTTGATTTGATTAACTGAATTTATGATTATGTGGTGTTGCAAGCTTCCCTAGTTCCCTTCTTTGGCAGAAAGTAGCAATTTTATCTTTCTTTGAACTTTCTTTTATCTATGTTCTTTGTTCTTATCCTTTGTTTTACGAGCCATTTGAACTTTCTGTACGTAGTTGAGTGATAAGATTCCTTATTTGCTGAGATTGATTGGTTGAATTTTTGGCCTCAGAGCTGAGGATTACTTCAAGAAAGCAACTAAGATTGAGCCAAAGGATGCAGAGGCGCTCTTTAAATATGCTAACTTCCTGTGGCTTGCAAAGAAGGACTTGTGGGCAGCAGAAGAGACTTACTTGGAAGCCATATCTGCTGAGCCCTGGAACACTTACTACGCAGCCAACTACGCGCATTTCCTATGGAACACTGGCGGTGAAGACACGTGTTTCCCTCTCGACACCATTGAGGGGTGAAGGTGTTTGTGAAGCACGAACAAACACATTCACACACAAGATTTTTTTTTTTATAAAAAAAACACAAAATAATCCTTAAAGAAAACAAATGGAAAAGATAAAAAGAATAAGACGGAGTCACCAAGTATACTAGATAGTAGGAGTAATTAATCTAGCAGTATAGAGAGACTGAAGCAAGGGCACAAATTGTAGAAGGGGAAAATGTGAGCACTAAAATGCAAAGATGATGGTTTATGGGGCCTTTTGTTGTGCTCTTTGGTTCAGTTCTTTCTTTTGGTATGACTACGGGGGCATTGTTGATAGTGGGATCCGAGTGAGAATGCTGCTGGGATTTTGCACATTTTGTGGTGGATATGAGAATGCGATATGGGATGGGAATTGGGGATATTTTTTATGTGGCTTGTGATCGCTAGCAGTCAACTTGGATTTATCTGCTTATCAAAATATCTACAAGGGACCGATACTAATTAATCACTTTGATGACATGGACTTTTAGAGGAGCTTGTAATTATGTTTTCCTCTCTCTTTTTCTTGTTCAATTCTGAATGATCAATGATGTATTACCATTGCAAATGCTTATTATAATGCAATTGTTGATATGAAAATCGAAATCCATGTTAAGGACTTGTGCTAAGTTTTTACTTTTTAGTATATGCTTCTTATATCCACATTCTCTGGACTTTTATAATTTAACATTTCTTTGTACAGACTACTGAGTGATATGGAGTTTTGAGTTTTTTTTCCCCTTCTTCTAGAAAGTTGTAGGCTTGTGGCACGGTGGCGGGATCCTCTACTACCAATCCTGCTACAAATCCTACTACACAAATTAAACAATGCCATGTGTCCCTCTATTTTTTATTTTTAAAATTTAATTAAATTATGGAAAAAAAATAGATAATGAAATTATCATATTTCTCGCTCTTTTTTCTCTTTTTTCCAAATTCAGATGTCTCCTTTCTCTTTAAGCACCAACAGGCGCGACCGCCAGAGTCACCTTCGGCGGCCTCCCTCACCCTCTCTTCACGCCGCTCCCTGCCGCAACAATCGCCGCCTCCGTTTTATCCATCTTCGGTAGCCGTCCTCGCGGCCTACCGGAAGACGGAGACTTCATCTTCGGCCCCGAGAGGGGAGCGAACGGGTCACGTGGCTTGGGCAGGCACCCTCGGGGCCTCGGCGCCGACGCGGAGGATTCGGACTCCTGGCCTTCCTCTTCAATTTCCATTCAAAATCTGTTACAGCTTTTGACTGGGTAGAGATTGCAGCATGTTTGATTGAATTGATAATTTAATTATCTATTTTTTTATTTTCATAATTTGATTGGGTAGAGTTTTTGACCGAGCGCTTGGAAAAAAAGAGAAAGAAGACGAGAAATACGATAATTTAATTATCCACAATATATTTTCTTTGATTTCCATAATTTAATTGAATTGTAAAAATGGTAAATAGAGAGACAAGTGGCCTTGTTTGATTGGTGTAGCAGGATTTGTAGCATATTTAATAGTAGAGGATCCAGACTTGGTAGCACGACTGCACGATTTTTACTTTTAATTTTAGTAAAAAGGAAAATGACACGGAATTAGATATTTTCTTCCCTTAGATATTAATTTGTTGTATACGGACTTAGCTCTAGTGCATCCAAATATTGTTTGAAAAAATAGTACTCCCTCCGTTTTACAATAGTTGTTCATATAGACTATTTTTCTTGTTTCATGATAATTGTTCATATAAAAAATTTTTTCACTTATATTCCTAATAATTACACCACATTAACTATATACATTTTTTCCAAAGCAATTTTTAGGAGTATAAAGTACCTTTTAATAGGAGTAATTTTGGGAGAAATTTTTTTTTTTAATATATGTGCAAATTTGTCTAAAAACATTAATTTTGAAACATAGGAAGTATTGTAACTTTTGGAAGGTCATTTGATACCAATATGAGCCTACTTTGTTACGGTGGGCAATTTTATATATTTTCAAACAAGAGAAAAAATGATGGATAACGCGGATTCTATTTTTGAGGTGCTGGGCTGTTTGTAAGTCACAATTATACAAGTAGGAAAAATACGTTTGTTCGTCTCAGCCAAAAGGGATAACTTCGGTTTGTTTGCAGCATCATGATTTGGTAAAGGCTCTTGTGAGATGATGTTGTTGCGCAACTGCGCAAGGTGCCGAAGATGTCATTATCAATACCCATTAGGAACTGATGAAGGCGTTCTTCCCGTTCTTTATTCGGCAGAGAAGCAATTTGACATGTGTAGCCTTGACATGTAAAATTTATGGGTGGAACATATGTGAGAAGTTCATCCCAAATTTGTTTGATTTTGCCATAATAAGCCGCCACTGTTTACTTAATAATTTAAATTTTTTTTTGTTTGAATCATATGTGTGTGATATCCTTTATGTGTACATAAAAAATTTATGCGTATGTGTGCTCAATGAAAGAAAGAGTCTAAAAGTCAAGATATGGACTTGATATAAGAAATTTTTTGTCTTTCAGGAAATTGGAGATCGAGTATTCCATGAAAGATGTGTCATAAAGATTTTCAAGAGATATATGTTATAAAGAAATTTCAGAAGATATATGTATACATGATTTTCATGGATGATCATAAGAAATTTTATTAGGACCTAATAATGGTATGACGAAGCATAAAAAACCTATTACATACTATTATATGCTATTAGTTTTTATTGAAATAATAAAAATGATAAACTTATAATGTTATAAAAAATAAAGTATTTATACAAGAAACACCAAATTTTTTTCTAAAAATATTAGAAATATTTAGAAAATATCTTCAAAAAATTATAATAATGACAAATGAAAGAAAACAAACAAAAAATCAATTTTTGAATCAATGTCCTTAGAGAATATGATTAGAGTTTTTTAAATAAAGACTCTTAATCTATGTTCCGATGACCTAAGTAAAAAACTAAATAACGTACTCCTCTGGAGAATGGAAGAAGCACTCTTCTTACTTCGCATCACTTTTGAACATTGATGCCTCAGCCTCTCATAGCAGGAGCTTTTTGTAGTTGTCTCATGTCAGTTTTTTGTACTTGTATATTCTCCCCCATCAATATAAGGTAATCCTTAAAAAAAAAACTAAATAAAAATAACATGGACAATCACACTAGTTTTGCGGGTATTAGAACCGAATGAGTATAGGTGATCGAGTTAATACGTAATTTAAGGCAAACTTAATTTAAGGAAAAAATAGTAATGACAAAATGTAACGTTCGGAATAAAGCACCGCCCCTAAATAATTGCTAGCGTATTTATACATAAATCCCCGTTAAATTTTCCTATCGTACGTATTAGCACTATTGTCTTTTAACTTTTCAATTATCTCATATTGAACCAATACTCAGTTGGTCTAGTGGTAAAGTGGTGCTAGACTCCTTAAGTGTTGTGCAGGAGGTTCGAAGTTCGAATCTCACTGGCAGCATGTATGGGAAAAATTGATATTGGGAGGGTCTCCCCCAAAATGGGGCCACGAAGTACCCGGTCCGGATGTAGAGCGGTGTCCGACCGATCGAACCGGGCGAGCCAAAAGGCAAAACCAAAAAAAAAAAAAAAATTATCTCATATTGAAGTTGAGAAGTTATACCCCAATTTAATTCTACTTTATTAGAGGTTTGACTGTATCAACGGCTACAATTATTTAATTGCTTACCAGAACCCTAATCATAATTAATCTAGTTTTTTTCTACAACCCTAAAACTAAAACTGATAGAGTAGCATTATATAAATCCAAAATCCCACTCATAAATCACGCATACTAAAACACCATTTTTGCTAGTTTTGGAGAAAGATTGAAACTCGCTAGCTTGGTTTCTTCTCCTGCCCTAGGCATCAATGGACATGGAAGGATTAGGCATGAATTTACCAAACAACCCTTTTTCACTTACTACAATTCCACCATTTTCAGCCATACAAAGATTCTTGTCTAATGATCAAACCCAAAGCACTGAGGATAGCAAGAAAATGGCATTAGGGCCGCTTGGTGAGAATTCATCATCTTGTGGTGGTGGTGGTGATGAAAATAGAGCTCCCTCTTCTTGGTTTCTTCCTTGTTTGCAAGATTATGTTGATGGTTTAAATCTTCATATGAACCAAGAGAGAGTGAGTGGCAGTATGGCACTGCCAACAATAATGCCAATAATAATGGCCCCATAGTGCAATTTGGTGATGGAACGAGCTTGGTTGAGAATGGCTTGAAGAATGGAAGAAGTAAATTTTCGGCATGTTTGGTTAAGAGGAAATGGAAAGAAGAAGAAGACAGGTGATCCTTATACATAAGATTTGATATTTGTGTTCTTCTTTTTCTCTCGTTCTAATTGTACTTTACAATGCTTCCTCTAATCACAATTACAGGTTTTAGGGTTTGAATTTTGATAATTTTTTAGGGAATTAAATAAGGGTGAATTGTGAAAATTACTCCCTTTATTTAGTTCTACTTGTCTTTCTAACCTCAAAATTTTATTTCTGAAGGATGGTTAGTGATTAATTAGTGATTACATTTAAAATTTTTTGGATTTTTAATTGTATCTTTTCTATTTTTAATGAATTTTTTAAAGATAAGTGAAAAAATGTAAAATAATAACTAGCTAGAACTAAACCTATCGAAATTTGCTTTTATTGATTCGAACTTTCTATTCATTTCATCGGTTATCAATTAGAAAAATTTAATATTTTAAATTTAAATAAAATACTTTTCAGCTAAAACGATGGTTACTTTGATCGGAGGGAATATAATTTATTATGAATTTCTAGCATATGCAATTATGTGTACATTCTTAGCACAATTAGGGTTTTTGTGTGGCATTGGCCGAATTTCCAGATTTATATTAGTTGCAAATTTGTATACAAAATTACTAAAGTTGTCACTTTCATTAATTGTACAAAGATATTGTTATGCACTGTCAACTCGTTTAATCTTTTTTTAACCAAAAAAAAACTTTTTAATCTTTTGATTACCTTCTCTTGTGTTATTTTTTGTTTTATTGTTTTTCAATTTGGTTATAATCAATCAGGTTATTGTTGAAGTTGGTGAAGCAGTATGGAGCGAAGAAATGGGTATGCATAGCTCAAAAGTTGAATGACAGGAATCCAAAACAGTGCAGAGAACGATGGAAAAATCATCTCCGCCCTGATATCAAGGTTATATAATTACCCTTTGCAATATATACATTAATTGAAAGATTTTTTTTTTAATATATACATTAATTGAATAACTTTCTTTCTAACCAATCTATCGATACTAACTACATATTCGTACCCGAGTACGTAGCATCTTTATCTAGCTAGGAACTAACCGTTTGACAAGACTCTAACAATGTTGTCATATGTGATTTCAATGTCTTCAGAAGGATTCATGGAGTGAAGAAGAAGAAAAGATTCTCATAGAAGAGCATAAGAAGTTTGGCAATCGGTGGTCTGAGATTGCAAAACTAATCCCAGGGAGAACAGAAAACACGGTGAAGAACCATTGGAACGCGGCCAAGAGGCGAAAGTACTTGGACAAGAATAATAACAAGGAGGAGGAGTTACAAGTGAAGTGCCCCATAAAGGCAGCTTCTTTCTTACAAGACTACATCAAGAGTAACCATTGCAACATTATTCCAAATAAGCCTGTTCTGGGCAACGAATTTGAGATGAACTCGTCATCATCGACATTGATGGATGAAGAAGTCGTCTTCATGCTAACCCACCACCTTCAACAACCTCCACCTCCATTACAAAACCTAGGGTTTATGGCCAAACTACCTGAGGAGCAGAGTATTGATCTCCACAACTTCTCTTTGTCGTCGAGGGTTTTGCCTAATCTTGAGTATGGAAGAGATTGCTATTTCGAAGACAATCATTTGGGGAGTACAATGGAGATGGATTTGATGTATGATCTTGATCTTCTTTACTTTTTCGGAAATACCCTTACTCGGATTGCTCCGAGTAAGGGTGCGCGCGTTCATCCCGATCTATTCCCCAGATCATGCTCTTGTGGGATACACTAGGTGGTTATTATGCATTGATCTTAACTTTCATTGGGCATCCTAGGCTAACAAGAATTAATAATCAACTTAATTAATCAATTATGTTCAGTTTTTGGTATTTCTTTTGTCAATGATTTTATCCAAGATACATATATATTCATCTAAATTCAAGTAATTTTTGATCTATTAGTCATTTTTATGTCTGGAGGATTATTAATTTATTATTGTTATTATACTTTTTCTTAGTTTGAGAAATGTTTGATCTAAATAGTTATAAGCTTACAACATTAATCTAAATTAGATCAGACAGGACATCAAAAATATACAGAGTCAGAAGATCCACAGAGCTTAATTAAATTAAAATTGGTCAATACAACGAATACTTCCTTGATTTAAATATCTTGCTTGAATCAACTTATCATCTGGACAAGTATACAAAATAACCGCATCCAATTTATCCATATTAAAAATATCTAGCTTCTCTTCGGTGTCTGGTCGTGAGAGCTAGGGTAGTCCTGCTGGTATGTGCGAGTTTCTCAGTTTTTGTGTGTGTATGTGTTTGATCGATTACTAAGCTATGGGAAGTGATCACAGAGGGAGCGGTGTGATCTTTCATCTTACGGAAAGTGAATTTTAGGAAATCGAAGGATGTGTTTGAAAGGAAGAAGAGGGGCAAGCGAGAGTTTCTAGGATGCTAGTGGGCATTCTACTCACTAACCGACCTTCATTTCGTATGTCGTAAAGATGACTATGAAAGGTGTCTGGCGACTATGTAACGGGTTTGTTTTCAAAGAACTTTGAAGTACCTGTTTTATTTCAATTTGCCGATCCAAGTGATAATGAGAGAGTTGTTGCGGGAGGACCATGGACTTTTGATAGAGCATTACTTGCACTTAATGAACCAGGGGTTGAACAACCGTCGAGATTTATGATGGATAAGGTGTTGGGACGGTGTTGGGAACTCTGGTTCCAAACATCGGAACAATGATGTTAATCTCCAGTTTTGATAATGACAAACGCCATATGGGAACTAACGTGCTACATTCAAGTAATTCAAAGGAACACCAGATCTAATGAAGAATCTCCAAGAATGCCATAGGAACACATGAATAAATGACGAAGAGTTCCTTTCAAAGGAACTCTGGAGAAGACAGTTCCCATCACATGAACTCACATGTGCAAACAAAGACCACTCAACGCGATTCACGAGATTCTATCTCAAGACAAAACAAGCGCTCAGTCTGAGGAACAAACTGAAGCAAGAGATCCAACGACCCGATTGATTCTCAAAGTTGACTCAATTCAAATCAAGTCACATGTGTAAGATAAAGACTTGGCGTGTAAGAAAAAGGGTATTTTGGACACAACGAAAGTCAGGATTGCAACTCAAGCAAGGACAAGTATAAAGCTAAATGAATAGTGCTAGGATTAAGTACTTCTTTCAGAATTCACATTCACTCACAAAGAAAGAAAGACCAGAGAAGAGAAGTCCCTGGCGGCGAGTGTGCGTTCTCAACGACGGAGAATCTGAGTTCCCAGGAGATAGGGAACTGCGACATTGAGCTCAAAGTGTAAGGTTTATTTTGTCTTATGCTTAGTTGAGGTGTTCGCTTTGGAACAAGGCCGATTACTACTGTTGCTAGAGTTAGATAGAACTGCTAGAAACAGAGAAGTGTAAGTCTGCCTGTGTAACTAGGGAACAATCAATAAGATAAGAAGATCATTCAAAATCCTCTAAGAGGAGGTAGAGATTTACCCACACAGCTAAGTGGTTGTTGTGGGGTTCCTCTATAAAGGAATTGTGTCAATTGCATTCTATTTACTTGCTTGTTTTTATACTTCCACTGCCTTGGGAACAACCTAACCGCCAGTTTTCAAGCTCTTACTAACACGTATCGATCCAAAAATTGGTATCAGAGCAGGAACACTCTAGATTTTCTGTGTTAGTATCGCAGGTTACAAGATGGCTGAAGAACTCACTCAAGTTGGACATGGGAACAACAAGACTCCAAGGCTCAACGGAATGTTTGATAACTGGCAATATAACATGAAAGACTAATGCGAAGCCACGACTTTCAGGCCCGGTGTGTGATCGAAGTAGGGAACTTTGAAGTAGACCCAACCATTCGCAACGACTTCACCAAATGGGGACCAAATGAATGGAAGTGCATGGAGACAAACTTCAAGGCAAAACAATATCTCAAAAATGCCATGTCAATGCAAAACTATGACAGAGTGGCAAATATCAAGACAACTAAGGAGATGTGGGAAGCCATCCAGCAAATGCACATTGTGAACTCTGACCTCAGAGAAGACCTCCAGATGAAGGTGAGAAGGGAGTTCTACAACTTCCAAATGGAGGTAGGAGAGTCAGTCAACAGCTACCAATCACGCTTCGAAGGCCTATGTACCAAGCTCGCAGGGCTTGGGATCACTAAGGAAGAAATATCTGACAAGATGAAGGTTCGATAGCTCTTCAATGGCCTCACCGGTGAATGGGCGAATGAAAGGACCATGTTCAAAGAGAATCCTGAAAATAGGATCCTCATGCTTCACCAAGTCTTTGGAAAGCTGGTGGGACATGAAAGAAGAAAACAAGATGATAAGGAGCAAGAAAGGGCACACAAGGAAATTGGCCTAAAATTGGAAAAGATGCTCAAGTCGGTTCAAGAACAACATGGAGATTCTGAGAAAGAAGAAGATGAGGAACTTGTCCTCGTCACGAAGGCCCTACGATCCTTATACAACAAGGGAAAGTTCAAAAAGGGATACGGGAACTCTTAGAAGGGTCAAAGTTCCCAAAGAAAGCCAGTTGAGAAGGACCTCTCGGACGTCACATGCTATAAGTGCTACAAGAAAGGGCACTTCGCAAAAGAGTGCCCACAGGGAACTGATGACCGAAGGCAAGGGAAGAAGGCTTACATCGCCATCTGGAACGATGATGAGGACGAAGATCCCGAATCTTGGACACACCCAAACATGTGTGCAATGGCTATAGGATAAACCAGTGGGGAACAACTCAGTGAGGTAACCACTGAATCCATTCTTGCTTCCTTAGCTAACTATGAAAAACCTGAGTTGTTAAAACTACTTTCTAGTCTTGTTAAGGATAACATAAAATTGTAAAAAAGGCTAGATGAATCGGAACACACAAATCCTGATTGGTCTTGAGTCCTATTCCAATTGTGTGAAATAGATTGATAAGCTTCAGTCTTACCTTTCCCACATAGTAGCCCTTGAAGATGAGCTTAAAACCATAGAAAGTGACAAAAATGATGTCTTGCAAAAGCTGAGCAAGGGAAGTGAGAGTCCTAAAGCCTCTAGTTCCCAAACAAAATTTGTCCCAGCCAAACATGGGATTGGGTACAAGTCTGAGTGCCCAAAGAATGGGAAGTCTCCTTTAAGTGAGCAGGAGATAAATGAGTGTAGAGCCCTAGAACTCCAAATTGAAAAACAAAAGAATGCCCATCTAGCATAAAAGATCCGTGTCTTGGAAAGTGGGGTAAATGGAGAGAGGGACTACTATATTGGGAACACTGGGCATAAACTCTATGTCCAAATAGCCAAGGGAAATAGGTCTAGGGTCTACAATAAGGAAACCATGGATAGGAACAGGATACAAAGACCCCATCCTAAGTACTACCTAGGAGAATACTACAAGACATGCTGCACTTGTGGTGATCATGGGCACTACAAGGAAAGCTGTCCCAAAGCGAAAGCTCAAACTCAGAGAAATCACGACTATTGGAACAGGCAAAACCAAAAGACCAACAAACCTGCTAGAGGTCCCACTCATGGGAACCAACTTAGGAACTTTGCCTATGACTCTAGGAACTCTCGTGATATCAATATTGCAGATTATGTCTTATTTGAAACTGTCTTTCCTTTTAAGGGACTAGGCAAGAGTCATCTTGCCTAGGTCATAAAAAACTAACTCTCCTTGTAGGTGGCAGTGAGGGGGAACAACACATGGGTCATTGATAGTGGTTGTTCAAATCATATGACTGGGAACAAAGGCAATCTCACCTCACTCCACACAAAAGACGAAGGGGGTCATGTGTCCTTTGGCAACAAGAATAAAGGAGAAATCATAGGAACATGGGAAGTACTACTCAACAAGTCAATCAAGATTAGCAATGTCAATTTAGTGAAGGATCTAGGATACAATCTCCCGAGTGTATCTCAGATTTGTGATCAAGGGAACAACGTTGTCACCTTTGACTCGGAAGAATGCTTGGTCATGAATAAGAAAACCAACAAAATCATTCTAAGAGGAAGGAGGTCCAACAATGTCTATGTGGTAGACACGGAGTTTGAACCACCAAGGAAGTTGTGCCTCGCAAGCTCCCATGATGATATGGAACTCTGGCACAAAAGGCTGGGCCACACAGGCATCAATCAATTTCTGAAGCTCTACTTACAGGACCTGGCCATTGGCCTCCCACGGATCAACATTGAGGGAGCCAAAATGTGTGATGCATGTGTTCGTGGCAAGCAAACAAGGAACTCCTTCAAACCAAAGAAAGTGGTGAGTACAACAAGGCCATTGGAGCTAATCCACATGGATCTCTGTGGTCCCATGGAAACCACTAGCTACAGTGGAAAAATGTACATGTATGTTTTAATTGATGATTTTTCAAGAATTACATGGGTTATTTTCTTGAGATCAAAATCAGATACATTAAAGAGTTTGAGACTCTAATCAAGAGGATGGAGGTCAGCATGGGACTAAAGCTCAAGGCCCTCAGATCTGATCATGGAAATGAGTTTAAAAACTCAGAGTTCCTAAGGTACTGTGACAACAACGGTGTCTCCCACAACTTCTTGGCCTCTCGTACTCCTCAGCAAAATGGCGTGGTGGAAAGGAAAAACAGAACTCTAGAAGACATGACTCGGACCATGATGCTTGAGAATGGAGTTCCCGAAAGCTTCTGGGCCGAAGCAATCTCCACGGCTACGTACATACTAAACCGAGCCGTGATTCGTCCCATGATCAAGAAGACATCATATGAGTTGATCAAGAGAAGAAAGCCCAACATCTCTCATCTCAGGACCTTTGGGTGCAAATGCTTCGTCCACAACAATGGCAAAGACAATCTTGGGAAGTTTGACCCAAGGAGTGATGAAGGGATCTTCCTAGGTATTCCCCCCAAAGCAAGCGTACAGAGTCTATAAGAAGAGAACCAAGAAGATAGAGGAAAGCATTCACGTCATCTTCGACGAACAATCTGTAAAGATGGGAACAAATTCCCAAGGAATGGGAACTCTATTCAAACTGGTCAAATAAGAAGAGGAAGACGACGATGACGAACCGAGAAAGCAAGATGAGGACTATCCAAATGGGAACAACGTCCACCAACCAGGGAACAATGAAGGAGGCCAAAATTCCATGGATCAAGACTCCTTCGAGGTTCCTTCCTCAACAGAGGAGCCTCAAGATGCATCCAACTCTCTTGTTGCCCAAAATGAAACCATACCAGAGTCTAGCGTTTAGGGGGAACAACGAGAGAACATTGAGGAGAATCCTGAAGAGACACTCAGTGAAGAAGTTGAGAACAACTGTTCCCATGAAGAAGAGGAAACCCAAGTTGCAAATGAAGAAGAGACAAGGGAACAGATTGACTTCTCACACATTCGAACAACGAACTGCCACCAAAAGAGGGATCATCCCATTGACAGCATCATCACTCCTTATGACAAAGGCGTACATACTCACTCATCTCTCAACAACTTCTGTGCCTTTAATGCCTTTGTCTCACTAGTGGAACCCAAGAGCATCAAGGAAGTTCTAAAGGACCCAGACTGGATTCAAGCCATGCAAGAGGAACTCCACTAATTCGAGAGGAACAAGGTGTGGAAACTGGTTCCTAGGCCCAAGAACAAAAACATCATAGGAATTAACTCGAAGGGTCTTCAGAAACAAGCTTGACGACACTGGGGTTGTGGCTAGGAACAAGGCCCGTCTGGTTGCTCAAGGCTACATGCAAGAGGAGGGAATTGACTACGATGAGACCTTTGCACCAGTTGCACGAATTAAAGCAATTCCTCTCCTCATAGCCTATGCAGCCCAAAAAGGCTTCAAGTTGTATCAAATGGACGTCAAGGCAGCGTTCCTAAATGGGCACCTCAAAGAAAAAGTATATGTGGCACAACCACTTGGTTTTGAAGATGAGCACTTCCCACATCATGTATACTTCTTAGAGACGGCCCTATATGGCCTCAAGCAAGCTCCCAGGGCATGGTACGACAGGTTTGCCCAATTTCTCTTGTCCAATGGATACCTTCGTGGTTCCATAGACAAAACCCTCTTTATTAAGAAATAAATAAAAGAGATTTTTAATTGTTCAAATATATGTTGATGACATTGTATTTGGTGCTACTAATGAACTTCTTGTTGAAAAGTTTAAGAATTTGATGAGTAGCGAATTCGAGATGAGTCTCATAGGGGAACTCACGTTCTTCTTGGGACTTCAAATATCTCCAATCAAGGAGGGAACAAGGATCCATCAACAGAAGTACATTAGACAGATGCTAGTAAAATATGGGATGGAGTACTCCAACCCTATCGACACTCCCATCTCACAAAACTCAAGGCTCAATGCAGATGAGACAGGTATAAGTGTGGATCAAAGGAACTTTCGAGGTATGATTGAGTCTCGATCTCCTCTACTTAACTGCTAGTAGACTCGACAACATGTTTTCAATGTGCCTATGTGCGCGCTTTCAGGTTAACCCTAAGGAATCACACATGAAAGAGGTGAACAAAATTTTCAGGTACCTCAAAGGGAACGACAACCTGTGCCTTTGGTATCCAAGGAACAGTTCCCTTGAGCTCGTTGCATACTCAGATGCAGATTTCGCTGGGCACTTGGTTGATCGAAAGAGCACTTTTGGAATAGCCCAGTTCCTAGGATCGTGTCTAGTCTCATGGGGATCAAAGAAGCAAAACTCAATGGCACTCTCCACAGCAGAAGCGGAGTATGTGGCTGTCGCCTCATGTTGTTCCCAGGTTCTATGGCTTAAGTACCAACTTTAGGATTACGGTATGTCCTTTGGCCCAGTTCCCATAAAGTGTGATAATACAAGTGCCATTAACATATCCAAAAATCCCGTGCATCATTCTCGTACCAAGCATATAGACATTATGCATCATTTCCTACGTGATAATGTGGAACATAGGAACATCTCTATGGAACACTGTGGAACTGAAGAGCAAATTGCGGACATTCTCACTAAAGCTTTAGACAGACGTCCCTACTAGCGTCTCCGGATACTTCTAGGGATGATAATTTTAAACTGAAGAAGTCCTTGTTTGTTATTCCCTCAATGCTTGGCTAGATTATATTGAATTGCATGATAGGGAACACTAGGAACAATCGCTTTCATTTTGCCATATTACTAGTCTAGAGTCTTTATTGTACTATTTGGAACTTTACTTCTTTTGGCCCAAAAATGATCAACCAGAGTTCCCTTTAACCCTCATTACAAGCCACCATGACGGTTGATCATAAAACCAACCCTTAGCCAAGAACCAGACAAACGCTTCTCATGAGCCCAACTTTTTGTCCCTTTATCGAGTTGTAATTGTCTGGTTCCCTTTGAGTTCCCTAGCCTCACAAAACAACTTGAGTGTGAGTTCCCTTGTCCACTCCACTCAACTTGACCTTTTAAAAGATTATAGGAACTGGTGTGCAAAAAGATCACGAGCAACGAAACACTAGTACTTCTGGAAAGCTAAAACGTCACTTGGGAAACGAGAAATTGTGTCAGAATTCGGAGCATTATGGGCCATGTTTTTGAAACGGTTGAAGTGACTTCCCATGGGGAAAGTGACACGTGTCACGAGCGTGCTAAAGAAGGTGAAACGACTCTCCGACTCTATTGGATGCCAGTTATCGAGAAAAGTTGTCTTTACCTTTCTACCCCTCTCCTTCTCTCACATATAAACCCCTCGATTGCCATTTTTGGGACCTTCCTCAACCTTCTCACTCTGCAACTCCTTTTCTCTACAACTTCTTTCCTCCCCAAAACAAGCAAAGCTCCAAAATCCTCACCCATGGCACTTGTCTATCCAGACCACCGTATCCGTGAATGGATCGAAACCAGTTCTAAAACCCCCTTCATTACAATGCTTCGAGAAGCGGATAATGAAAAGGATCCGGCTACCCCTCTCCTTCTCTCACATATAAACCCCTCAATTGCCATTTTTGGGACCTTCATCAACCTTCTCACTCTGCAACTCCTTTCCTCTGCAACTTCTTTCCTCCCCAAAACAAGAAAAGCTCCAAACTCCTCACCCATGGCACCTGTCCATCCAGACCATCGTATCCGTGAATAGATCGAAACCAGTCCTAAAACCCTCTTCATTACAATGCTTCGAGAAGAGGATAATGAAAAGGATCCGGCTCTTTGCCAAACCTTCTACAAAGCTCTCCATGAGTACGTTCTTCCTTATGTCCATCCGGAACGCATTGGTGTCTCGTCTCTTGAGTACGAGATACTAGGGCCGGCTCCATCTCTTTCGGCAGTGCAAACCCTAGCGTTGCCTTCCACCACCACATCTTCTCAATCTCTTCCTCCACCTCCTCCTCCTCAACCTATGTCCATCTCTTCCTCTGGAACTGTCATTTATGACAGTTTTGATTCTGAACCTCCTCCACCCAAATCCACAAAATCCAAATCCCCAAAATCTAAAAAACGCAAGGACAAACATTCCTCCTCTTCTTCCGACCTTCCAAAAACGAAGAAGAAGAAATATCTTCTCACATCGACGAGGTTCTCAATCTCTCTCGTCCCACTTCTTTCGCCATCCCTCCTCCTCCACTACCTCCCCCACAAATATGTTGATGGTGGTTTTCTATTACTTCTTAGGGCTTTTTAAAATTGATCATAACACACACAAGTGCGGCTCCTTAAGGAATCTCGCCTCTTTTATCTAACAAGGATAATTCGATGCTCTCTCGCCCATTCTCAAGAGTAGAGGTATATCTTGTCGTATTCTCAATGCATCTAAAAAAATCCTTGGGTCCCAGTGGTATGCCAACGTTGTTCTTTCAACAACATTGGCATATATTAGGCCTGAAGTGGTTGCTTTTGTTCTTAATATCTTTGTTGATCACCTTTTTCCTGAGCGAATTAGGCCTTGTTTCACTTGTGGGTAGAAAGAGTTTTTTGGGTGAAAATTGATTTTTAGTGTTTTGAAAAACGTAAAAAGTAGAGAGAGAGAGAGAGAGAGAGAGAGAGAGTTGCACGGATCACAAGAGTATTAAAAGTAGTTTTTGGATAGAAAAGGCTTTTGTGGTAAAAGTGAAACAAGGCCTTAATCATACTTTTATCTATGTAATTCCAAAAGTGACGGACCCTCACCGTATGAAAGATCTTCAACCTATTAGTTTGTGCAATGTGTTATATAAGATTATTTCCAAAGTAATCACTAACAGGTTTATGTAAGTGTTGCATAAGGTGGTTTCAGGTTCTTAAAGTGCGTTTGTTCCAAGAAGAGTGATTATAGATAATGTCATGTCTACTTTTAAGTTGTTCCATTATATGAAGAATAAGAAAACCGAGAAGAAAGGTTACTTTGCTTTGAAACTAGATATGGCCAAAGCATATGATAGAGTGGAATGTGATTTTTTAGAGCATAGTATGCACATGCTATGGTTTAATGAGATGTGGATTGGTTTGATCGTGAGGTGTGTGTATAGTGTCACCTGCTCAATGCTGATGGCGGGATTTCCTTCATAGGGATTTACACCGACCCTGGGATTGCGTCAAGGAGATCCTCTATCTCCATATTTTTTCTTGCTTATGGCGGAAGGCTTCTCGGTCCTAATTAGGCATAGTGAATGATGCGGCCTCGTTTTGAAGGTGCTATGGATCTTTTCATGGTAAGAGTATTAGGTCTCGAAAATGGCAATGGAAGACTTGAATGGACTTGATTCAATGTTGGATTGATCAAGTAAGAAGAACGAGCTCGAGACAATTTGAGAACAAAGCTTTGATCGTAATTAAATGGGTGACGGCGCAAGCACTAGGTTAAAGTTTAGGAGAAATCCCTCAACTAACAAATTAACTCAACTGTGCATGAGCAACAATGAAAAACATAGCACCTTATATAGGTTCGGCAACACGAAACCCTAATAAAGCTAGCGCGCGCCTAGGGCTTGCATGCAAGCAAGGCCCATCGGCGCAAGGCCCAAGAAGGACCTTCTCAAAACATAAAACCATAAATAGAAGTGTCTAACAATAGAAAACATGCTAAAAAAGGCATAAAAGTGATATGTCGTTGTCCATCGACACGTGAGTGTCATGACATGGCCATCACCGGACACGGCGAGGACAAGGCACACTGTCGCGTGCGTTGGCGCGGTGTTGGCACGCGGTGCTGGCTGAGGCTGGAGAGAACCTCATGTTGTGACGCTGGTGGGTGACGCAGGTCCGTGGTCTAGTGCGAGGGACGGGTCCGAGGTGGGTGGCAACAAGGACTCGTCTCGATATGCTCCGATGCTAAGGACGCATATGGTGGTGTGCGACGGCGCGAAGAAGGGTGCGCCATGGCCCGCGGAAATGCAAGACACCAAGGACTACTTTGCGGTCTCGATGGCACGGGCACGGGCGACGGTTCCGTCCGAGCGCATGGTGAAGGCGTCGTCCTCTTGGATAGCATTGATGTTCGCATTTCTAGTGTAGTTTTTAGTAGGTTTTCTTTGCTTAATAGGTTTAGTTTTGTTAAGTTTAGGTTTAGTTTTAAGTATTTTTAGATAGTTTTGCATATTTCTATGAAAAGAGTGGAAGCTACGCTATTTTGTGTATTTTGTAGGTTTTAGCAAGGAAAAGAGCTATATGGAGCTGAATTTGGAGCATTACAGTGAAAGACGGAGGAATACAAGATTGAAGAAGTCAGAGCTCAAGATTACGAGAGGAAGTGTGGAAGAAAACAAAGCCCAGGCTCGTTAACGAGCCCTCACAACCTCGTTAACGAGCCTGGACTTTTGTTTTCTTCCACACTTCCTCTCGTGATCTTGAGCTTTGACTTCTTCAATCTTGTACTCCTCCGTCTTTCGCTGTAATGCTCCAAATTCAGGTCCATATAGCTCTTTTCCTTGCTAAAACCTACAAAATACACAAAATAGCGTAGCTTCCACTCTTTTCATAGAAATATGCAAAACTTCCTAATAACACTCAAAACTAATCCTAAACTTAACAAAACTAAACCTAATAAGCAAAGAAAACCTACTAAAAACTATACTAAAAATGCGAACATCAAAATACCCCATACTTAGACTTGCTTGTCCTCAATCAATAAACAAAACACTAACCAAAACCAAAACAAATCATGCTCAACAAGACATATCCATCTTCTAAAAAGCAACATCTACACATGAGAAAAAATATAGCAAAAGACTATTAACATCCTCACACATATATGCACTTAAATAGACATAAGATACTACAATCCAACCTTACAAGGATATTGTGTTTCACTCAACTCTCAAGTGTTTAGGCTTATAAATTCAATCTCTCAACTCATCTTATATACAAAAACTCATAGAAATTGGAACTTATATCACCAATACTCTCCACCCAAGATTTGTCAAAACAAGCAAAGAATCATCAAGAGAACTTAGGGGGCTCAATGAAAAACTTCATAGAAGCATGGAAATATTTTGGTCATGTGGTGCTAATAATATCCGGGAATCAAAGACTCCTAAAAACTCACACATATTAAAAACTCTCATAAAAGATTATACCAAACTCACTCTCTCATTATGCACAATTATTTTCACTCACCCTTTATCATCCTAGAAAGTCTCATAACAAATCAAAAGAATCTCTGATATTATCTATTAGACTCAAATGCACTTCAACTCTTCACCTCTTTTTATCATTCTCCTTCTCTTTCTTCTTTCTTTTTTTTTACCTCGTTGCCTTGTTAACGAGCCCACATCAGGGTCGTTAACGAGCTCCCGTATACAATCTTTCTCCTCTTTTCACTTCCTTCAAAAACTTTATTATGTGCATTTTTTGTATCAAGAGACCTTTCTTATTACATGTAATAACAAGAGACTTCCAATCTACCCTTCCCAAATACCCTTCAATTTAAAGCAAAATAAAAGCAACTCCTCTCTTTTTAACACATCACAAAACTTACCTCTCCAATCTAAGTCCTAATTCCCGGATAGGGTCAAGCTTATCTCGGCTAGGGAATACTTTTTGTGGAGCTAAAAATAAAAGGTTTCAAGCTAGATTTGGTTATAAAAAAGAAGGAATAATGTAACGGTAGATAGGGAATAATAAGGCTTATGAAAATAAGTTCTCCATCATATGATCTTCACAAGTAATGAACTAAAAATCTTATAAGGATCTCAAGAAATAGATAATCATCACAATTCCAAGAGATAATATGCATAAAGAGAGTAAATCACACAAGAAAAGAAGAGGGATTTATAAATGTTCTCCCTTTAAGGCCAAAAATACTCACAAGGTAAATTTTGTTGGATTGCATCATCTATGCTATAAAGTATATATGCTCAATTTCATCAAATGCTATCTTCTTCTAAAACCAATAATTTCAAGTTGAGAATCCGGCTATACTTTTAAAGACATGCTTGCAAGGAATTATATGATTAAGTTCGCGATTGCTATCATAGAATTTAAGAAGGGATATCTATCAATTCTAAAACTCTTTTTTAGATTTTTCGAATTTTTTTCGATTTGTTTTTCAAATTTTCAATTTTTTTCGACATAAAGTAATATAAAACACATAAACACCAACACATAAACACCTAGTACATAAGTTTTCTACTTTCTCCCACCCCATACTTAAAATTACAGTGTCCCCACTGTAAGAAAAATAAGAAGAAGGAAAAGAAGTAGAAAAGAAAACAACAAAAGATAAAAAAGAAAAAAGAAAGACATAAAAACTTACAAAGTTGTAAAAGTGGAAACAAGGAAAAACTTCTTCTTCAGGCTGAATCAACGGTTCGGTGGAGGAAAGTAGTGCTCAAAGTTCCCCATGAAGTCGTACATCGTCCTCCAACGCTCAGCATCCTCCGCCTCTCTCTGACGCTGCCTCTGATCCTTCATCGACATGCGAGCTGAATAGACAGTTTCCCATCTATCCATCCTCCTATGAATGTGATCCTGCTGGAGGTAAAGCTGCTGCATCCGTGCAGAAAGATCCTCGACCCATGGTGGTGGTATACTCGGGCTGAGGAGGTGGTGGGTAGTGAGGCTGGAAGTGGTCTTTATACATCACCGGGTTGTAAGGCATGAGTCCATAAGCATGAGGGTCGACAGGAGCTGGTGGTGGGTCGACAGGAGCTCTCGGCACCTCGTTAACGAAGCTTGGTGCCTCGTTAACAGTGTTGGGATGGGGCTGGAAGTGGTCGTTAACGAGCCTGGTGGGCTCGTCAACGAAGATGTTGTCTCCTAAGACCTCCGTGTCGATGTCTTCTTCCTCGAAATTGAGCTCCTCAGTGCCGCCCTCGGTGTCGACTTCTTCAGTGTCGTTGCCTACTACCTCGGTGTCCTCTTCTGCATCTTCATCTTCATCTTCATCCATGGCTTCTCGCTCAAACCGGGATTCACATGGCCTAAGCGAAAGCTCGTCTTCTGGTTTAGGCTCCAATGGGTAGGCGTGTCCCGTCCACGCCTCGTACCAATTCGGTACGTAGAGAAGCTCGAACTTGTCGAGGGTGGGTATAACGATACGATCTTGAACCTTCACTTTGAATCCTCCCTCGGCTTGAATGAAGACACCGGAGCTATACCAATAATTTTTGTTGAGGAGTTGGGCGTGAGCCGGTGTGTAGCGAGTGAGATCGACTCCAAGATTCTTAGCCAATAGGCTAACCAAATTGCCACACCAAACCTCCTTGGACTTGGTTGATTTTCCGATGTATCAAAGCCATTCGTACCCCAAATTCAAGGGGCCGGGCTCCTCAAAAAGGATGGTGCGGAAGCAAGCAACCTCCGTCCTTGTAGGCCGGTTCAACTCTCTCTTCGGCCAAAACGTCGCGGCGAGGACTCTGAGAATAATCCTGAAGATGGGGTTGATGATGGTTGCCCCGGATAGTGCCGCGGTGGAGGATTGAACCTCCCCAGTGATGTAGCTCCAAGTGCGGGTCACTCGGTAGTCCTTCAAGCTATAGTCTCTAGACGGGTTTGTGAGCTCTATGATTGCGTTGAACTCCGCCATTGTAAAGTCACGGTCCTCGTTATCGAGCCGAAACCGAATCCGTCCCACCGAGGTCTTCGACGAGAAGTTGGTCTCCAAGGTGGCCAAGAACTCGGATGTGAGGGCCGGACAATGTGGCAAGCTCTCTTGCTTCAAAAGATGGGCGGCCCCAAGGATGATGAAAGCGTCCTTGACATCCGTGTAGATCCCCGTGTTGACAACGCTGGACTTTGAGAACCATCGGGTGTAGTGGTCCTTCTCCAGAAAATCTCGGTAACGCCGTACTTGGCATTGAGTGCTCAAAATCACATCATCCACTCGAGGTGGAGATGGGGACCTATGGTCCTCCTTTTCTTCTGAGCTCGGGTAGCGGGTCTGCTTGAACTTGCCATGGATCCTACAAAATAATCAAGACTTTTCCAAGATAAGATCCACTCAAAAATAGATAGGTAAGAGACCCCATACTTGGTCTCGAATTAACCTCGGAATTATTCGTTAACTACCCAATTGGGTCGTTTACGATTCTGGGCTCGGATTGATCGATGAAGCATTGCAGGGTCATTAACGAGCCTGGGTGGGTCGTTAACGAGCCGCCGAGAACAAAAACCAGAATTTCCGAATTTAATCTACCTTAAATTACAACATAAATCAAGCATGCAATCTTCTATATTTTTCCATCGATCCCTCCAACGGGTATAAGCACCCCATACTTGCTCGATTACCCATTCCGAACATGCTAAAATTATCCAAAATTTTGACATGCAAAGTTCGAACTTAAGATTTAGAACAAGAAAAATTCATGCTTTCCTAACTAAAGTGTTGCAATAGATAATCTAACATGAATAATTCTTCCTAACACATGAACAACTAAGCACAATCAAGAATTTTTATGAACAAAAACCAAGCATGCAAATCGACCTTTCTACGAGCACGATTCAAGACATGAAATTTCGACCCTAAAGATAATCAATCATGCAATTTCGAGCAAGGGTTTAGAAATCATACCGGAGAATCGAGAAATTGAAGAACAAGGGTCGAATCGGGGTGGTTAACGAGCTTGAGTCTCATCGGTGATCGGTTTCCGGGCTCCGGTAACGATGGCCTCTTGGTGGTCGGTGGAGTGGGGGATTCCGAACCGGTGGGAGAGAAGGGAGAAGGATTTAGAGCTTTTTGGTTTTGGGGAAGTATGAATTTGAGAGGGTTGTGGTAGATTTGTGGAAGGGGGTAAAAGGGGTTTATATAGGAGGGGAAGGGGTAGGTAGAGGCGGCGGCTAGGGTAAAAGAAAGGATAGATTAGGTTAAGATTCTTACCTGCCCCGTTTCATGACGAGTCGGGTCTTCGAACCGGGTCGTTAACGACCCTAGGTGGGTCGTTAACGAGCTGTCGTAGCCTCTTGGAGTGATTTTTCGATCCTTTTCTCCTGAAATTTTATTAGCTCAAAAATTCTAATTTCTATCCTAAGTAAAACTAAAAACAAAAACAAAAGAAAGTTAAGAAATAATCTAAAAAGAAAAAGAAAATAAAAGAAAAGCTAAACCTATTCTAAGAGCGGGTTGCCTCCCGGAAGCGCTATTTTTAACGTCGTTAGCCCGACGAGCTCCCTTGCTAGTCTGATGATGTGAGAGCCATGGTGACTCTTATCTCTTTGTCCGGGTTTAGCTAATTTCTATCCTAACTAAAACTAAAAACAAAAACACGAGGGCAGGTCTTAACCTGTAAAATGCTTCAAGACATTCTGGAGACAGCTCAAACACTACATCTTTCATTAGTAGGTTAGTCAAAGGTTTAGCTATCTTAGAAAAATCCTGAATATGTTCGTTTGTAAGAGCCAGCATGCCCTAAAAAACTCCTAATGTCTCTTACAGAAGAAGGAGGAGGTAGTTTTTCAATAAGCTCAATTTTTTCTCTATCTACTTCTATCCCTCTTTTAGAGACAAGGTGTCATAGTACTATCCCTTCTTGAACCATGAAATGACACTTTTCCCAGTTTAGCACAAGATTGGTTTCTTCACATCTTTTAAGCACTCGTGCAAGGTTAGCAAGACAAGAATATAATGAAGAACCATAAACAGAAAAGTCATCCATGAAAACCTCTACAATATCCTCTATCATATCCGGAAAAATGGCCATCATACATCTATGAAAGGTAGCAGGGGCATTGCAAAGCCCAAATGACATTCTCTTAAAAGCAAAGGTTCCATAGGGACATGTAAAGGTTGTTTTCTCCTGATCATCAGGGTGAATAGGAATCTGCCAAAAACCGCTATATCCATCTAAATAACAGAAATAATCATGCTGGGCTAAGCGTTCTAACACCTGATCTATGAAAGGAAGCGGAAAATGATCTTTTCTAGTAGCACTATTAAGCTTCCTATAATCGATGCACATTCTCCAACTAGTGGTGGTTCTAGTCGGAATAAGCTCTCCCTTTTCATTTTCTATCACAGTCATCCCCCCTTTTTTTGGGACTACATGGACCAGACTCACCCATTGGCTGCGCGAAATAGGAAATATGATCCCAGCATCAAGTAATTTAATAATTTCCTTTTTAACTACATCCTTCATATTAGGATTTAATCTACGTTTATGCTCTATGGTGGGTTTATGATTGTCCTCCATGTAAATCCTATGCATGCAAAGAGAAGGGGATATGCCAGTTATATCATCTAGGGAGTAGCCTATGGCTTTTCTATGCATCTTAAGCACATTAAGGAGTTTTCCTACTTCCTCATCTTTTAATTCAGCATTAATGATGACATGTAAGGTGGAATTAGGACCGAGGAATTCGTACCTGAGGGAATCTGGCAGAGGTTTAAGTGTTGGGGATGGTTCAGTAGGGATTAGAATTGTCTCTTCTGGTTCGGTCTTCAACACTTCCTCAAAGCATTCAAAGACTGAAATTTCGCTATCTTCGGCTAGGGTCGTTAACGAACCTAGAGTGGTCGTTAACGAGCCTGCATCTTCTGCCAGGAGAATCGGTAACGATGCTGGATGACTCGTTACTGAAACTGTAGTGGTTATTTTTCCCATCTTTGCCCTGAAATTTCATCACTTAATGCTGATCTTCCTATAGGGTCTCCACATTCAATGCTCTCTTTGTGAGTGTAGAGCATCTTGACTTCGGCTTTTTCGGACTCCTTGTTGGATTGTTTGAATCGGAATTCCGTCACCTCGTCTCCAATTTCAAAAGTTAGGAGTTCTCTCCTAACATCGATTATGGCTCTTGCTGTGGCAAGGAATGGTCTTCCCAAAATAATAGGCACCACCGGATCTTCAGGCATTGTCATAACGATGAAGTCGTTAGGAACAAAGAAATTGCCTACTTGAACTGGGAAATCTTCTATCAGCCTTGTTGGTTTGATGCAAGATCCGTCTGCCATATAAAGCCGCATGTTGATGGGCTCTAGCGGTCCCATATTGGCTTTAGACCAAATTGAGAGCGGAACGAGACTAGCACTGGCACCTAGATCGCATAAAGCTTTGAACTTGTGGTTGCCTATGCCGATCGTTATTGCAAACCTTCCTGGATCTCCTAGATTTTCTGGTAGAGCTATCGATCTGACTTCATCCTACAGCTTTGTAATGGATCTTTTCCTGCTAAGAATATCTTTCAAAAATTTTGTGTAGTCGACATTTCGCTTAGGGACACAGCGAATGGGATGGAAATATTAATGCCCTGAAGAATCTTCACGAAATGCTTGAACTTACTCTCAGTAGAGTCCATAGATTTCTTAGTTGGAAATGGAAGAGATTTCACCATTCTCGGAACTAAGTTAGGCTCGAGAGGTGAGAGTACCGGGTCGACACTAGGGTCGATTGATGTCCTCGGCAAGTCGTTACCGACCCTGGTGGGGTCGTTAACTACCCTGGGATTGAGAGGGAGGCTCGGTTTGGAGGACTTACCTGTGGTAGGGTCGTTAGGAACCCTCGAAGCCTCGTCATCCTGGTTTGAAGGCTCGGTATGTGCTCTCTCTGGCTCGTTAACGAGCCGGTTAGCAAGGTCTTTTTCCTCCTTCTCTTCATCTTGAACTCTCTCCGGTAATGTCGTCCCACATCTGAGGTGCACTGCTGCTATTTGGCCTCTAGGGTTCTCCTCGGGGCGGCCCGGGAGTTGCCCTTGTGGTCTTGGAATCCGTGCAGCTAAGTCCCCTAGTTGGGAATCAACACTCCTCTTCCAAACTTCGAACTCTCCCCATCTTTTATCTTGTCGGTTCAGTTTAGCTTGAACGTCATCAAATTTGTTGTTCACTCCGTTGATGCTCTCCTTTATTTCCTGAATCCATGATGGCGTCTCCTAATGGCCTGGAAGTCGATATGGTGGAGGTCGTCTATCTGGTGGGGGCCTTGCATAGTTTTGACTTGTATTTTGATTGCCCCATGATTGATAGTTGTTCGACCTGTCATGGTAATTAGGCTGGTTCCTGTATGGTCCTCTCATATAATTCATCTCAGCTATTGTCTCAGCGGCTCTAACTTGCTCAATGTTAGTGCAAGCAGAAGTACTATGTGCAGAAGAACCACATTCTTGACATGATTGAGAGGATTTCAGAAAACTTACCTGTTTCCTCAGACGGTTGACCTCATCTTGTAAGAATTGATTTTTAACATCTGGGTCAACTTCATCTCGGTTGGGTATGTAGAGACGTTTTTGAGTTTGTGGAGTCTGCTGGGTTCCGTACATAATATCGTAATTAGCCAGCTTATCCAATAGCTCCCACGCATCTGTCGGGTTCATCTCTATAAAACCGCACGCAGTATGCGTGTTGATGCGGTTCTTGGTCTCTGCGTTGATACCCTGGAAAAAGATTTCTTGCAAAACATATAAAGGTTGCCCATGAGTAGGGCACTGTCTGAGCATCTCCTTGAATCTTTCCCATGTTTCAACGAATGTTTCATTAGGCAACTGGTGATAGGAGGTGATGTGTTTCCTCAACTCCATCGTCTTAGCAGGAGGGAAGAACTTTGTAAGAAATTGATCATACAAAGCTTTCCAAGTCCTGATAGACTTAGAAGGTAGTCTCTCCAACCAGTTCAGGGCCTTTCTAGTAAGAGACCATCTAAAAGCTTTTAACAGAACATATTCTAGTGAGACACCTTCAGCAACTATGGTGTCACATAAATCAAGAAAGTTTCTAATATGCTCCATAGGGCACTCAGCAGGTTTCCGTTCAAACTGAGCCCGTTTGATTAAGGATATAAATTGAGATTTGATCTCAAAAGGTTTCTCTATCGCTGGAAGCACAATAGGAGATTCTGGCACCCTCAGTTCCGGATGCATGTATTGTTTGGCATTCCTTGGATAGGCATCAAGCTCTTCTTATAAACGAGCCTTGTCAGCTCGTTGACGCTCAACTTCGGCGTCTACGCCGTCCTTCTCGGCTTTAAGTGCCTCCATCTGAGTCTGGAGGATCTCCAACTCTCGAGCCATCTCTTCTGCTATGGCCATGGCTCGGTTTTCTCGGAGTCGGCGGTGCAGGGAACGTTCGGGTTCTGAGTAATAACCAGTGTTATCAAACTGAAGCCTTCGACGTCCTACCGGCATACAGTTTGATAAACTGTATGCCGGTAGGACGACGAAGACCGGACTCACCCACCAGGGTTGGTAACGATCCGCCGAGGATAATAAACGACCCCAGTGTCGACCCGGTACTCTCACCTCTCGAGCCTAACTTGGTTTCGAGAATGGTTAAATCTCTTCCATTTCCAACTAAGAAATCTATGTACTCTACTGAGAGTAAGTTCAAGCGTTTCGTAAAAATTCTTCAGGGCATTAATATTTCCATCCCATTCGCTGAGGCCCTAAGCGAAATGCCGGCTTACACAAAGTTTTTGAAAGATATTCTTAGCAGGAAAAGATCCATTACAGAGCTACAAGATGAAGTCAGATCGATAGCTCTACCGGAAAAGCTAGGAGATCCAAGAAGATTTGCAATAACGATCGGCATAGGCAACCACAAGTTCAAGGCTTTATGCGATCTAGGTGCCAGTGCTAGTCTCGTTCCTCTCTCAATCTGGTCTAAAGCCAATATGGGACCACTAGAGCCGGTAGACATGAATCTGTACATGGCAGATGGGTCATGTGTTAAGGCCACAAGAGTGGTGGACGACTATCCTATTCAAGTCGGGAAATTCTTTATACCGAACGATTTTATCGTCCTTGATATGCCTGAAGACCCGCATGTCCCCATAATTCTCGGTCGACCATTTTTGTCCACAGCAGGAGCAAGAGTTGATGTGCGGAAAGGACTCCTCACTTTTGATATCGGAGAAGAACGAGTGGAATTCAACTTGGATCAAAAAGCCAACGACCCAGTTGGAGTCGCACAAATCGAGTTGACTCAACCAGAACTCGACACAACCGTCTCTACCGAGTCTCATTGGCCAATCACCGAGTCCCACGTGCAAGAGTACAACCAAAGCCCTAATATATGCACTACAGAAAAGTCCAAACCACCTTGGTTTTTGGGACTTCACTGACCATCATGTAGGAATATTGGGTGTACTGATAGAAGAAAAGGGTCCAAATTTAGCAACTCAAGCACACAAAGGCTGCAAGGCTAAGTATGGGGTACCTCAAGACCCCAACATGGCTACACATGAACCACCGTGAGCAAGAGAAGCTCGTCGGGCTAACGACGTTAAAAATAGCGCTTACGGGAGGCAACCCGCTTTTAGAATAGATTTAGTTTTTTTTTTCTTTTTAGATTATTTTCTAGCTTTCTTTTTGTTTTATTTTTAGGTTTTAGTTAGGATAGAAATTAGAATTTTTGAGCTAACAAGATTTCAGAAGAAGGGATCGAAAAAATCACTCCAAGAGGCTACGGCAGCTCGTTAACGACCCACCCAGGGTCGTTAACGACCCGGTTCGACGACACGACTCGTCAAAAACGGGGCAGGTAAGTTTTTTTAACCTAATCTATCTTATTACTACCCTAGCCGCCACCCTCTACCTACCCCTACCCCTTCCCTCTCCTATAAAAACCCTTTTACCCCTTCCACAAATCTACCACCACACTCTCCCAAATTCCATACTTCTCAAAACCCAACCAACGAGCTCGTAATCCCTCCCCCACCGTTCGGAATCCTTCGCTCCACCGACCACCGAGAGGCCGTTGTTACCGAAGCCCGGAAACCCGATTTTCTCACCGACGAGATCCGAGCTCGTTAACCACCTGATTCCGACCTCTTGTTCTTCAATTTCTCGATTCTCCGGTATGATTTCTAAACCCTAACTCGAAATTACATGATTCATGGTTTTTAGGGTGGAATTCATGTCTTGGATCTTGTTCTTAGAGTAGTCGATTTGCATGCTTGGTTTTCCCTCATAAAAATTCTTGATTGTGCTTATTTGTTCTTGTTTTAGGAAGGATTATTCATGTTAGATTATCTATTGCAACACTCTAGTTAGAAAAGCATGAATTTTTCTTGTTCTAGTCTCAAGTTTCAAACTTTGCATGTCAAAATTTTGGGTAACTTTAGCATGTTCGGGATGGGTAATCGAGTAAGTATGGGGTGCTTATATCCTATCGTGGGAGTGGTGGAGAAATATAGAAGATTGCATGCTTGATTTATGCTATAACTTAAAGTGGATTAAATTCGGAAATCCTAATTTTTGGTCTCGGCGGCTCGTTAAAGACCCACCCAGGCTCGTTAACGACCCTGCAAAACTTCAAAGATGAATATCGAGTCCAGAATCGTAAACGACCCAATTGGGTAGTTAACGAATAATTCCGAAGTTAATTCAAGACCAAGTATGGGGTCTCTTACCTATCTATTTTTGAGTGGATCTTATCTTGGAAAAGTCTTGATTATTTTGTAGGATCCCATGGAAAGTTCAAGCAGACCCGCTACCCGAGCTCAAAAGAAGAGGAGAAACCATAAGTCCCCATCTCCACCTCGTGTGGATGACGTGATTTTGAGCACTCAGGGCCAAGTACGGCGTTACCGTGATTTTCTGGAGAAGGACTACTAATCCCGATGGTTCTCAAATCCAAGTGCTGTCAACACGGGGATCTACACGGACGTCAAGGAGGCCTTTGTTATCCTTGGTGTCGCTCATCTTCTGAAGCAGGAGAATCTACCACACTATCCGGCCCTCACATCCGAGTTTTTGACCACCTTGGAGACCAACTTCTCGTCGAAAACCTCGGCGGGACGAATCCGGTTTCGGCTCGGTAATGTGAGTCGTGAGTTCACAATGGCGGAATTCAACGTAATCTTAGAGCTCCCAAACCCGTCTAGAGACTACAGCTTGAAGGACTACAGAGTGACTCGCACTTGGAGCTACATCACAGGGGAGGTTCAATCCTCCACCGCGGCATTATCCGGGGCAAACATCATCAACCCCATTTTCAGGATTATTCGTAGAGTCCTAGCCGCGACGTTTTGGCTGAAGAGAGAGTTGAACCGGCCTACAAGGACGGAAGTTGCTTGTTTCCGCACCATCCTTTTTGAGGAACCCGGCCCCTTAAATTTGGGGTACGAGTGGCTTTACTACATCGGGAAATCAACCAAGTCCAAGGAGGTTTGGTGTGGCAACTTGGTTAGCCTCTTGGCTAAAAATCTTGGAGTCGATCTCACCCGCTACACACCGGCTCACGCCCAACTCCTCAACAAGAATTATTGGTATAGCTCCGGTGTCTTCATTCAAGCCGAGGGAGGTTTCAAGGTGAAAGTTCAATATCGCATCGTTACACCGACCCTCGACAAGTTTGAGCTTCTCTATGTACCGAATTGGTACGAGGCGTGGACGGGACATGCTTACCCATTGGAACCTAAGCCGGAAGATGAGCTTTCGCTTAGGCCATGTGAATCCCGGTTTGAGCGAGAAGCCATGGATGAAGATGAAGATGAAGATGAAGAAGAGGATACCGAGGTAGTAGGCAACGATACTAAAGAGGCCGACACCGAGGGCGGAACTGAGGAGCTAAATTTCGAGGAAGAAGACATCGACACGGAAGTCTTGGGGAGCAACATCTTCGTTGACGAGCCCACCAGGCTCGTTAACGACCATTTCCAGCCCCCTCCCAACACTGTTAACGAGGCACCCAGCTTCGTTAACGAGGTGCTGAGAGCTCCTGTCGACCCACCACCAGCTCCTGTCGACCCTCATTCCTATGGACTCTTGCCTTACAACCCGGTGATGTATCAAGATCATTTCCAGCCTCACTACCCACCACCTCCTCAGCCCGAGTACACAGGATCGAGTATACCACCACCATGGGCCGAGGATCTTTTTGCACGGATGCAACAGCTTCACCTCTAGCAGGATCACATTCATAGGAGGATGGATAGATGGGAATCTGTCTATTCTGCTCGCATGTCAATGGTGGATCAGAGGCATCATTAGAGAGAGGCGGATGACGCTGAGTGTTGGAGGACGATGTACGACTTCATGGGGAACTTTGAGCACTACTTTCCTCCACCAAACCGATGATTCAGCCCGAAGATGAAGTTTTTCCTTGTTTCCCACTTTTGAAACTTTGTAAGTTTTTATGTCTTTATTTTTCTTTTTAATCTTTTGTTGTTTTCTTTTCTATTTCTTTTCCTTCTTCTTATTTTTCTTATAGTGGGGACACTGTAATTTTAAGTATGGGGTGGGAGAAAATAGAATACTTGTGTCCTAGGTGTTTATGTGTTTTATGTAGTCGTTATTTCTTTATGTTGCAAATTGAAAAAAAAATCGAAAACAAATCGAAAAAAATTCGAAAAATCTAAAAAAGAGTTTTAGAATTGATAGATATCCCTTTCTTAAGTTCTATGATAGCAGTCGCTAACTTAATCATATAATTCCTTGCAAGCATGTCTTTAAAAGTATAGCCGGATTCTCAACTTGAAATTATTTGTTTTAGAAAAAGATAGCATTTGATGAAATTGAGCACATATACTTTATAGCACAGATGATGCAATCCAACAAAATCTACCTTTTGAGTTATTTTTGGCCTTATAGGGAGAACATTTATAAATCCCTCTTCTTTTCTTGTGTGATTTACTCTATATATGCATATTATCTCTTGGAATTGTGATGGTTATGTATTTCTTGAGACCCGTATGAGATTGTTAGTTCATTACTTGTGAAAATTATATGATGGAGAACTTATTTTTATAAGCCCTATTATTCCCTATCCACCTTTACATGATCCTTCTTTTGATAACCAATTATAGCGTGAAGCCTTTTATTTTTAGCTCCACAAAAGTATACCCTAGCCGAGATAAGCTTGACCCTATCCGGGAATTAGGACTTAGATTGGAGAGGTAAGTTTTGTTGGGTGTTAAAAAGAGAGAAGTTTCTTATATTTTGCTTCAATTGAAGGATATTTGGGAAGGGTAGATTGGAAGTCTCTTGTTTTTACATGTAATAAGAAAGATCTCTTGATAAGCAAAAGATGCACAAAATAAAGTATTTGATGGAGGTGAGAAAGAAA
Source organism: Fallopia convolvulus (assembly GCA_964016875.1). Taxonomy (NCBI): domain Eukaryota; kingdom Viridiplantae; phylum Streptophyta; class Magnoliopsida; order Caryophyllales; family Polygonaceae; genus Fallopia; species Fallopia convolvulus. Next base: position 46,494,736 of record OZ024719.1, on the reverse strand, counting down.
ATAAACAATGTATACGGGAGCTCGTTAACGACCCTGAAGTGGGTTCGTTAACGAGGCAGCGAGGCGGTATATATATAAGAAAACAAAAGAAGAAAAAAAAAGAAAGAAGAAGAAGAAGAAGAATGATAATAAAAGGAAGTGAAGAGTTGAAGTGCATTTGTCTTTATAGATAATATCAGAGATTCTTTTATTTGTTATGAGACTTTCTAGGATGATGAAGGATGAGTGAGAATAAGTGCATAAAGAATAGTGAGTTTGGTATATGTTTTATGAGAGTTTTTGATATGTGAGTTTTTAGGAGTCTTTGATTCCCGGATATCATTAGCACCACATGACCAAAAATATTTCCACACCCTATTGTTTTTACCAAGCCCCATTACAACCCGGCCGAATGGAAGCTTCTATGAAGTTTTTCATTGAGCCTAAGTTCTCTTGATGATTTTTGCTTTTTTTGACAAATCTTGGGTGGAGAGTATTGGTGATATAAGTTCCAATTTCTATGAGTTTTTGTATATAAGAGGGGTTGAGAGATTGAATTTATAAGCCTAAACACTTGAGAGTTGAGAGAAACACAATATCCCGTGTAAGGTTGGATTGTATTATCTTATGTCTATTTAAGTACATATATGTGTGAGGACGTTAATGGTCTTTTGCTATATTTTTCTCATGTGTAGATGTTGCTTTTTAGAATATGGCTATGTCTTGATGAGTATGTTTGTTTTGGTTTTGGTTGGTGTTTGTTGATTGCTTGAGGACAAGCAAGTTTAAGTATGGGGTATTTTGATGTTCGCATTTCTAGTATAGTTTTTAGTAGGTTTTCTTTGCTTAATAGGTTTAGTTTTGTTAAGTTTAGGTTTAGTTTTAAGTGTTTTAGATAGTTTTGCATATTTCTATGAAAAGAGTGGAAGCTACGCTATTTTGTGTATTTTGTAGGTTTTAGCAAGGAAAAGAGATTTATGGAGCTGAATTTGGAGCATTACAGTGAAAGACGGAGGAATACAAGATTGAAGAAGTCTGAGGTCAAGATTACGAGAGGAAGTGTGGAAGAAAACAAAGCCCAGGCTCGTTAACGAGGCAACGAAGGAGAAGATTTGAAGGATGATTTTTATAATTCACCGATCCTGAGCGGGAATTTATTTCCGTGTCGGTTGAGTATCTTTTTAGAATATTTTAGGGTTATTAGAATATGTATTTTAGGTCTTATTATCTGCTTAGATTTTGTTTTTATCTTTTAGATTTTTATTTCTATCTTTTTAAGAAAGTTTATATCTTTTAGCCTTTTTAGTTTTTAGCTTTTTAGTATAAATAGCCTTCTATCTAGCATAGAAAAAGGGGGGGGGGATTTTTCGAGGAGGAGAATTTTGGAGAAGAGCCGAGAGAGAGAAAGACGGATCGGAGTTGTGATCGAAAGGGGCTCGGTAGACGAAAGTTATCGGGATCGTTAGTCGTGATTTTGATTCGGTATTTCGGTGTTTTCGGTTTCTTCTGAATCTCTGTAAGACGATATTTCTTATTGATTTGAGTATTGTTTTGTTTTCAATGTTTTCTCCCATTAAAGTTATTAGTTTCTTATTCATGATTAGTGAGTAGTTTTCTTTTCTAGGATCGGGGTTAAGCCCAACATAGTTGAGCATGTTTGATGAGTAAGATTGTGTGTTGAATGCCTTTTATCTTTTATTGAGATTGTTTGTTGTGCTTATACCGAAACGAAAGTTGAGGTAATTTGAGTTTTTAACTTGATTGAAAGAGAAAGTTAGTAACTTGAAGGTTGATATTGTTTGAATACGAAAGTTTCAGGCTTTAGATCCAAAACAAGTAATTAATTGAATTAGGATACGAAAGTTGGTTAATTTACTTGATAGTCAACGAAAGTTGATGACTCTATCTGTTTAAAGGCATGATCTTATCTTCTTACGAATTTATATGCTTGGCTATGTTGTGTTGTCCCTAGTCCTAGATCTTTGTTTTATTTGAATTATTTCTAGTGAGTTTTCATTGCTGAGTTACTTGCCTCGGTACCGAATTTAATTAGGTCGTTATTTGAGTATTTTTGTGTTCGGTGGTTCGTTAACGACCCTGACAACGTCGTTAACGAGGCTACTTGTGAGTGTTTTTATTTGTTTTTGTTTGCTTTTTAGTAGATTGATAAACGAACAACCTTGCTTCCTATGAAACGATCTTGACTTTGCCTATACTCAGCGGGGTCTTGATTATAAATTTATTTGTTGTCAAGAAACCCTCTCAAAACATTGTTGTAGTATAAACAGGGTCCTTTCCAATAACAGGGTCGCATCATCCTCCCCCACTTGGTTGGGAAACGTCCCCGTTTCCTCATAAGTAGGCTCAATATAAGGGGAGAGATCGGCAACGTTAACCGTGTAGTGTACGGAGTACTTGCCTGGGTGGTTGATGTGGTACGCGTTGTCCCCGATGCGTTCCAAAACTTGGAAAGGACCGTCGCCACGCCGATGAAGCTTTGTTTTGCGGGCGTCCAAAAAAGGGTCCTGTCAGAGGTGCAACCAGACTAGATCGCCAGGCTTGAAGATCATGCGGCAGCGGCCTTTGTTGTGTTACGCCTCGTACTAGCTCGCTCTACGCTCCAACTGGATCCGAGTGCGCTCATGCAAGCGGTGAATGGCGTCGGCGCAGTTGGCCGCGTCGAGGTGTTCACCGGTCTTCAAAGGGCGTGGCACCAAGTCCCTGAGCGAGTGAGGGTTGATCCCGTAGACCACTTCAAAGGGGGTATTTTTTCTTTCCGAGTGCTAGGACCTATTATAAGAAAACTGAACAAAAGTTAGTAAGTCCTCCCACCAGCGTGGGTTATTTTTGAGCACCGTCCGATGAAGGGTGCCCAACGTCCGATTGGTCACCCTGATTTGACCTTCGGTTTGTGGATGATAAGCAGTTGAAAATAGTAATTGTGTACCTAGCTTTCCCCAAAGCGTTCTCCAAAAGTGACTACAGAACTTGGTGTCCCTATTGCTAACGTTAGTTCGTAAGTTTCCTGAAATCCTCTCAATCTTGTCAAGAATGTGGTTCTTCTGCCCATAGTACGTCTGCTTGCACTAACATAGAGCAGGTGAGAGCCGCTGAGACATATGCTGAAGTGAACTATATGAGAGGCCCATACAGAAACCAACCTGGAAATTTTGACAAGTCAACCAATTATCTAATGTGGGGCAACCAAAACTCGAATCCTAACTATGAAGCACCCCCACCGGATAGAAGACCTGTACCATATCGACCTCCAGGCTACCAAGAGCCACCATCATGGGTGTTAGGGTTACATGAAGGCATTAGCGGAATCCAAGCCAACCTGAACAATCAAAACAAAAGATGGGGAGAGTTCGATGTATGGAAGAAGAATGTCGACTCCCAACTAGGGAACCTTGCTGCACATATTCCAAGGTCACAAGGGCAACTTCCGAGCCCTCCCGAAGAGAACCCTAGAGGGCAAATAGTAGCGGTACACCTTAGGAGCGGAAAGACATTACCAGAGCGTGTCCAAGCAAAGGAGAAGGACCCTATGACTGAAGAGGACGCCACGGTTCAGCTCTAGAACTTGCGTTAATACTCTATTTTGAGGCTGCTTTATATGATTGAATGCATGACATTAAAATGATTGAGGCAATGTTTCTCATAAGCCTATTATTTCCTTTACTACCCTACAAGATCCATGTTTTTGACACCCCTTTCTTTTGAGCTTGAAGCCTATTTTTATTATCTCCACAAAATGATCCATAGCCGAATAAGCTTGACCCATACTCTGGTATTTAGGAATTTAGGTTTTGGTTGTATTGTGTGAGTTGTATATAAGTATGGGGGAGTTGGATGAAAAGGTGGAAAAAGAGGAAATAAAACTCTTGGGTTCAAAAGTGAAAAAAAAATGAAGATGAAAAATATGTGTAAAAGAAAAAAATGAGCTTAAATGTTAGTAGTCTTCATTAGTAGAAAAGAAAGAGTTGAAAAGAGGCAAAAGAAAGAAAAAAAAAGAAGCAAAGTGTTTGAATGTAAATGTAATGAAGTTGGTAGAAAGGAAGTTGGGAGAATTAAAGAGAGAAAGTGTTAAGTTTGGGTTTAGGATTAGTCTTTAGCCCGGATTTAGCACCACAAGCCAAATATTATCCCTTCCAAATTTCTCTTTACCTTGGCCCCATTACAAGCCTTAAAAAGACCTCATGATTTTTGTTATGTATTTGATCCCCAACGGTGGAGATTTAGAACTCTGATGCAAGCATATGGTAGTCTAGTTTTCATGGTTGATTTTGAGTGAAACACATACTTTTATACACTTGAGAGTTGAGTGCAAACACAATTTCCTTGGTGAGGTCTACAATGGATGAATGGTCTTTACTTGTTGCTTACCATAATGCATACTGAGAAGTCTTGGTTGGGTTTTTAATTACATGTGAAATGTTTGTTTGATTTGAAATGGATGTAAGATTGCATTTCTATGGTGTAATTGGATTTATGTCTTGCTTGAGGACAAGCAAGGGTTAAGCATGGGGGAATTTGATAGCTTGCATATAGGAGTAGTTTAAATGCATGTTTTATATATGTTTTAGTTAGGTTTAGGTTAGTTTTTATGTAGTTTTTAGATGTTTGTGTTGTCGGGTATTATGCGCTGGTTTGCTCGGTTTTACAGGTTTTAGGTTCAGGAGCAACAGCGGGGCGAGTATAGATGGACCATGGCGGTGGTGTACGAGTCAAACAAGCTAAGGAATGCTATGATGTGCTAGGAGCATGAATGAAGAAGAGCCAAGACAAGAAAGAATCGAGACAAAGACAAGCCAAAAGCTCGGCTTGGTGCCCGAGCAATGTGCCCGAGCAATTTCAACTGGCGAGTGATTGCGCGGGGAGGACATTGCGCGGCCGCGCAATTCCAGGCCGATGCCGCGCAATCTGAAGCTTCACACGGACGAATGATTTGGGCCGAGATTGGTTTTGGGCTTTTGGATGTTGGTTTTTGGGCTTGTGTTATCCTAGTATTATGGTTTATTATATCTTATGAGGGTTGTTTTTAGTAGACATATAAATACTTTATGTTAGTTTTATTTTCATAACTTTTTATCACACTTTTGGAGGCTAGGGTTTTCTCTCAAGGAAGACTTTGAAACCTTTGTAAGTTTGATTTTAATTTCAATTATGCATTGCTAATTTCCCTTGTGTTTGACTAATTATTGAAGTCATGATTTGTGTATAGTTGTGAGATTTAATTGATTCTCAACAAACTTGAGTAGAAATTATTCCCTGTGCTTAATTGAATCTAAACTAGGGTTTTGTTAGATTGATCACCTAATTGAATTTCTAGTTAAAACTGAATCTGATTAATTACCGGTTGGAGTTAATCTGATCAAGAGTAGACTTTAGCTAATTTAGTAACGGTTGGACAAATTGGTTAAAGTAGGAAATAAATTACAAGTCACTTAGATGTCTGGTTGCTCTAGGTGCTTGTTTCTATTGATAACTTGAATCGTCATGTTGTTATTCAATTGAATCTAGAAGGTCTTCTAGGTTATTAGATAATTAGGGTTGTTAGACTGGTAGTTCTATCAACTAAATATGAAGTTTGGGTTTTAGTCCTTAGTAGGATCATTATCCACAATAGATTATTCAAGTGAGAAGAGAATCAAGAGAATCGATGATCAACAAAGCAATATCATGATGGATCTAATTAGTTGAACACGCTTTTATCATATTTGTTAAACTCAATCATATTAGCATTCATAGCTAGTTTTCAATTTGCATAGTAGTTTAGACTTTCAATCAATAAACCCCCCATATTAGTACTTGGCACTTAAGCAATAACACATTTACACGAGTCTCTGTGGGATCGACCCTTACTTGCTGCTCTACTGAGTTGGTTAAGTTAGGTTTCTTTGATAGGTATAACGACCACCGAAAATACCTCATCAATCCTCCTCCAATTGCCGAAGTGGACAAGAATTTCTAACAATTCGCTACCAAACCCCCTTGGTCCAGTCCCAATCTCTACATGCAAAGCTATAATGAAGATCTCGATAGCGCAAGGGCAACAATTGCCCCAACGACCTCGGTATCAGAATCTTTTCCGATCAATCAAGGTGAGTATTCTAACCATGAACTCACTAATACAGGTTATAATTCTCTTCCATATTTTATTCCTACACCATACCCCCACTATTGGTGCTATAGAGGAGTCCAAGCCTCCGTGGTTTTCGGATTTCACTAACCCTTGTGTAGGAATACCGGGTATCCTATTAGAGGATAGAGGACCAAATTTATTGACAAGAACTGATAATGTTTACAGAACTAAGTATGGGGTCCCTCAAAACCCCAACTTAGCTAAAAGAGAACCACCTTGATCAGCCAAGGTAAGTACGTCGTGCTGTTCATATGTTAAAAATAGCGCTTACGGGAGGCAACCCGCTTTTAGTATAGTTTAGTTTTCTTTCTTCTTTTTTCTAGTATTTTTTTTTTTGAGTTTTTGTGGTAGTTTTTAGAGTAGCAAGATAGAATATTTTTTTAGCTAACAAGATGCAGGAGTTGGGCTCGTAAATCACTCCAAAAAAGGGCTACGGAGGCTCGTTAACGACTCAACCCAGGGTCATTAACGACCCATTTTGGAAACCCGAATTGGTAAAACGGACAGGTAAGAAATTCTACCCTAATTTATCTTCTACCTTTACCAATTGTGCCGCCCTTTTCATCCTTCCCCTACCTCTAGCCCTCTCCTATAAAAACCCATCCAAACCTCTCAAAAATCCCACTCTTAAATCCTCAATCCAAAAGCCTAAACATTCAAAAATCCTACCGATATTTCTCACCACCAATCGGAAATCTCACCACCACTGAACTTCGGAGGCCCACCCTAGTTAACGAGTTCGCCGCCCTTGATTTGCTTACCGACGAGATTCGAGCTCTTAAACCACCCAAATTTTCGATCTTTATTCTTCATCTCTCGATCTAACGGCATGATTTCTAAACCCTAACTCTCTATTTGCATGATTCATGGTTTATAAGGTCGAAATTTCACATCTTGTTCATATAGAGGATCGAATGGCATGTTCCTTGTTGCTCAATGATTTTATTGCTTGATAAGTTAGTGGTTGATCTTGATTTCTATGGTATGTTCCTGCTTGATTCTCCATTGAAATTTGATTAAGAAAAGCATGAACTACCTTGATTTGGAATTGTTTGATCTCCACCATGAGTTTCTTGAGCAATTATAACATGTTTGGGATGGGTAATTGAGCAAGTATGGGGTGCATATACCCGATTGTGTGTCTTATGTAGGATTATGAGTGATGCATGCTTAACTCATGGCTTAATTTTGGGTATTTTACACTCGAAACCTGAAACTGGTTCTGGTATAGGCTCGTTAACGACCCGCCCAGGTTCGTTAACGACCCTGCGTATTATCAAGCCCAAAACCAGTTCAGATCCGTTATCGACCAAATTGGGTCGTTAACGATGCATTCCGAGAACCACTCGAGACCATGTATGGGATCTCTTGTCTATTGATTGGTGTGGATCTTATCTTGGAAAAGTCGTATTTTTGTAGGTCCAAATGGCAAGTTCCAACTGAGCCGCAACCCGAGCCCAAAAGAAGAAGAGGACTCAACGGTCTCCATCTCCACCCCGCATGGACAAGGTGATCTTGCGGACTCAAGGGCAAGCGGACTGCTACAACGCCATTCTAGACAAGGACCACTACACTAGGTGGTTATCGAGGACTAGTGCTAAATCGATGAGGCTATATGATGATGTCAAGGAGTCTTTCTCTATTCTCGGCGTGCCTCACTTGTTGAAGAAGGAGAATGTACCACACTTCCCGGATCTCACATCCGAGTTCCTAGCCACTCTTGAGACAAGATTCCCGACGAAGACTTCAGAAGGACGAATCAGATTTAGGCTCGGTAATGTGAACCATGAGTTTACTTTGGAGGAGTTCAACACTATTCATGAGCTCCCAAATCCTTCTCGAGATTACATCCTTAAGGACTACAAGGTGACAAGGACTTGGAGCTATATCACCGGGGAAGTAGAGCCCTCCGCCGCAGCATGATCCAGGGGGCATCATCAACCCCATTTTTCGGATCATCCTTCGAGTCCTAGATGCTACATTCTGGCCAAAGAGAGAGTTGAACAGGACGACAAGGACAGAAGTTGCATGTCTTCATACCATCCTATTTGAGGAGCCCGCCCCATTGAACTTGCGGTATGAATGGCTATACTATGTTGAGAAGTCGATCAAGCAAAGGAAGTATGGTGCGGGAATTTGGTCAGTCTCTTGGCGACCAATATGGGAGTTGATCTCTTGCTCTACACATCGGCCCACACTCAATTGCTCAACAGGAACTATTGGTTTAGTTTCGGTATTTTTACTCAGGTTCCGGGCGGGTAAACTACAAAAGTTCAAGGTCGAGATGTTGAACCCATCCGAGATAAGTTGGAGCTCCTTTACGTACCGAATTGGTACGAGGCATGGACGGGGCATGCATTCCCATTAGAGCCCAATCCGCAAGATGAGCTAACGCTCCGGCCATGTGAGACACGGTTTGCAAAAGAGGGAGAAGAGATGGAAGAAGATGATGAAGATAGTGAAGAAGCTACCGAGGGAGGTACAGAGGAGCTCGACATTGAGGAAGAAGGCCTCGATCCTGAAATTCTTGGCAACAATGTCTTCGTTAACGAGCCCGTCAGGGTCGTTAACGACCACTTCGAGGCTTCTACCGATGCTCCTACCGAGGCTCATAGAGTCGGTAACGACCCCCCACAACAACCTATCGACCCGAAGTCATACGGTCTCATGCCTTACAATCCGGTACTTTTTCAAGACCATTTCCAGCCTCACTACCAACCACCTCCTCAGCCCGAGTACACTAGATCGAGTATACCGCCTCCATGGGCCGAAGATCTATCTGCTCAGATGCAGCAACTTAACATGTTGTAGACGCATATTCATCAAAGGATGGATAGATAGGAGAGCGTGTATTCTGCTCGCATGACATTCGAGGATGCGAGGCATCAGCAGAGAGAGGCGGATGATGCAGAGCGTTGGAGGACGATGTATGACTTCATGGGGAACTTCGAGCACTATTTGCCACCACCTGGGCGCTGATTCAGTTTGAAGACTTGTTTTGTTTTTTGCTTTAAGATCTTGTAAGTTTTTTTATTTTATTTCCTTTTCCTTTTCTTTTCTATTTTTTTCTTCTACTTATTTTTATTACAGGGGGAATACTGTAATTTTAAGTATGGGGTGGGAAAGGGTAGAAAAAGTTAGTGTCTTGTGTTTTTTGTGTCTTTTATGCTTTAAGTAGTTCTTTTGTTTCCTAAAATTAAAAAAAATCATAAAAATTGAAAAAAGAAAAATTTGAAAAAAAAGGAGTTTTAGAATTGATAGATGCCCTTTTACTTATGGTTCTATGATAGTAGTTACTAGCATGATCATATAAATCCTTGCAAGCATGTCTTTGAGAGTATAGCCTGATTCTTGTTCTGAAGTTGTTTTTATAGAGGAATAAGCATTTGATGAAATTGAGCATGTATACTTTTTAGCATAAGTGGTGCAATCCAACAAAAGTTTCTACCTTGTGAGTTATTTTTGGCCTTATAGGGAGAACATCAAAAATCCCTCTTCTTTTTCTTGTGTGATTTACTCTCTTTATGCATATTATCTCTTGGAATTGTGATGGTTATCTATTTCTTGAAACCTATATAAGATTTATAGCTCATTACTTGTGAAGATCATATGATAGAGAACTTTTTCATAAGTGTTGATAGGGTTTCTCGGCCAACAAATAAATTTGTAAGTCAAGACCCCGCTGAGTACAGTGGAGTCAGGATCGTTCCACAGGAAGCAAGGTTGTTTGTCTATCAATCTAACAAAAATCAAACAAAATCAAACAAAACACTCACGAGATGCCTCGTTAACGATGTTGTCAGGATCGTTACCGAGCCACCGAACACAAAAATATTAACTAACGACCTAATTAAATTCTAATTAAAATTCGGTACCGATGCAAGTACTCAGCAACAAAGATTCACCAGAAATAATTCAAATAAAGCAAAAATCTAGGACAAGGGACACCACAACATAGCTAAGCATAAAAATTCGTAAGAAGATAAGATCATGCCTTTAAACAGATAGAGTTATCAACTTTCGTTGACTTAATAAGTAAATTGATCTACTTTCGCATCCTAATTCACTCAATTGCTTGTTTTGGATCTAAAGCTTGAAACTTTCGTTTTCAAACAATATCAACCTTCAAGTTACTAACTTTCTCTTTCAATCAAGTTAAAAACCTAAATTACCTCAACTTTCGTTTTGGTATTAAGCACAACAAACAATCTCATTAAAAGATAAAAGGCATTCAACACTCAATCTTACTTATCAAACATGCTCAACTATGCCGGGCTTAACCCCGACCCTAGAAAAATAAACTACTCACTAATCATAACTAAGAAACGACAAACTTCAATAAAAAGAAACATTGAAACAAAAATCAAGCTCAAATTAATAAGAAAAATATATTGTCTTACAGAGATTCAGAAGAAACCAGAAAAACACCGAACCACAATCACGACCAACGAACACCCGACAACCGTCGTCTACCGAGCTTCGTGATCCTCTTCCGATTTGATCTCTCTCTCCTTCGGCCTCCTCAAATCTCCTCTAAAATAAGCTCTCTAAAAACTTCTCTAAAATCAAGCCCCCCTTTCTATGCTAGATAGAAGGGTATTTATACTAAAAAGATAAAAACTAAAAAGGCTAAAAGATATAAACTTTCCTAAAAAGATAGAAACAATCTCTAAAAGATAGAAATAAAATCTAAAAAGATATTAAACCCTAAAATACATATTCTAACAACCCGAAAAGATTCGAAAAAGATACTCAACCGATACGGAAATAAATTCCCGCTCAGGATCGGTGAATAATAAAAATAATACTCGAAATCTTTCTTTTCGTGGCCTCGTTAACGTCCCCTCACAACCTCGTTAACGAGCCTGGGCTTTGTTTTCTTCAACACTTCCTCTTATACTCTCGAGCTTCAACTTCTTCAATCTTGCACTCTTCCGTCCTTCGCTATGATGCTCCAATATTAACTCCATTCAGCTCCTTTCCTCGCTAAAACCTGCAAAATTCACAAAATAGCGTAGATTCCACTCTTTTCACAGAATTATGCAAAACTATCTAAAAATACTCAAAACTAAACCTAAACTAAACAAAACTAAACCTAATAAGAAAAGAAAACTTATCAAAAACTATACTAAAAATGCGAACATCAATAAGCCCTATTAATCTCTATCCACCCTTACACTATCCCTCCTTTTGAAGCCAATTTGAGCCTGAGGCCTCTATTTTTAGCTCCACAGAAATTTTTCCTAGCCGAGATAAGCTTGACCCTATCCAGGGATTAGGACTTAGATTGGAGAAGTTTGTTTTGTTGAGTGTAAAAAAAGAGTGAAATGTTATGTTTGGTTCGAAATCAAGGGTTTCAGGGAAGGGTAGATTGGAAGTCTCTTGTTTTATTTTGTAAGAAGAAAGATCTCTTGGTAACAAAAGATGCACATTAAAAAAAGTTATTTGGAAAAAGAAATAAAGAGAAAGTATACACGATGAAGCTTGTTAACGACCTAGTTGGCTCGTTAATGAGGTTGCGCAAGTAAAAAAATAAAAGAAAGTTGAAAGGAGAAGAATTGGAAGTAATATAAGAAGGAGGAAAAAGGAAGTAAGATGTGCATTTGTGTTTAATAGGTAGGCCAGAGATACTTTTGAGTATGTTTTATGAGACTTTCTAGGATATAATGGGTGAGTGAAGAGGAAGTGCATATTGATGAATGAGTTTGGTATATGTTTTATGAGAGTTTTGGTAAGATATGTGAGTTTTTAGGAGTCTTTGATTCCCGGATATTATTAGCACCACATGACCAAATTATTTCCATGCGTTATTGTCTTTACCAAGCCCCATTACAACCCGACCGAATGGAAGCTTCTATAAAGTTTTTCATTGAGCCTAAGTTCTCTTGATGATTTTTGCTTGTTTTGACAAATCTTAGGTGGAGAGTTTGGTGATATAAGTTCCAATTTCTATGAGTTTTTGTATATAAGATGAGTTGAGAGATTGAATTTATAAGCCTAAACACTTGAGAGTTGAGTGAAACACATATCCCTGGTGAGGTTGGATTGTATTTACTTATGTCTATTTAGTGCTTATATATGTGTGATGACGTTAATAGTCATTTGCTATTTTCTGCTATGTGTTGAATTTGCTTTTTAGATGATGGCTATTAGCTTGATGAGTATGATTGTTTGGTTTTGATTATTGTTTTGTGATTGCTTGAGGACAATCAAGTTTAAGTATGGGGTATTTTGATATTCATGTTTTGGTATAGTTTTTAGTGTGTTTTTTAGTTTGTTAGGATTAGTTTTAGTAGTTTTAGGGTTAGTTTTGTGTGTTTTTGGATGGTTTTGCATATTTTGTGAAAAGTATGGAAGCTACTCCGTTTTGTGTCTTTTTGTAGGTTTTAGCAAGGAAACAGTGCTTTTTGGAGCTAAATTGGAGTACTATGGTGAAGGACGGAAGAGTATAGAGATGAGAAGTTGAAGTTCAAGTTTTTAAGAGTCGAAGAGTTAAAGAAGACCAAATCCAGGCTCGTTAACGAGGCTGTAAAGGGTCGTTAACGAGGCTTACAGATAGAATTTTTCGAGGGATCTTAGTGATGTCTACCGACCTTGTGCGGAAATTTATCTTGATAATTCCGTGTCGGTAGGGTTTTTAATGAGTCTTAGGGTTATTATATTTTATATTTTATGTCTTGTTATATTTCTAGGTTATCTTTCTATCTTTTTAGAGTTAGTTTCTATCTTTTAGGAAAGTTTTTATCTTCTAGCCTTTTTTATTAGATAGGTTTATTAGTATAAATACACTTCTTTCTATCCTGGAAGGGGGTAGCGAGTTGGAATTCAACTTTAGGAGAGCCGAATAGGAGAAGTCGAGTGGAGGATTATTGAGTCGAGGTGGAACGAGAGCGAAGCCAGGGTCGTTAATCGTGTTTTGTATTCGGTATTCTTGTTGTTTTCGGTTTCTTCTGAAGTCTGTAAGACGATAATTTTCTTATTAATTTGAAGTAGTTTTGTTTTCAATGTTTTCTTCTATTGAAGTTATTTGCTTTATAGATATGAGTAGTGAGTAGTTTTTTTTATTCTAGGGTCGGGGTTGAAACCCGACATAGTTATGCATGTTTGATGAGTAAGTTGAAGTGTTGAATGCCTTTTTATCTATTTTAGATTGCTTGTTGTGTTTATGCCTAGATTAGAATCAAGGTAATTTGAGTTCTTAATTTGATCGAGAGAGAAAGTTATTGACTTGAAGGTTGATATTGTTCGAACACGAAAGTTTCGAGCTTTGGATCCAAAACAAGTGATTGAGTGAATTAGTTTATGAGAATAGATTGATTTACTTGCTAAATTGCGAAAGTTGATTAATTTATCTATTTAAAGGCATGATATTTATCTTCTTACGAGTTTATATGCATAGCTATGTTGCGGTAACCCTTGTCCTAGACTTTTATTCTTATTTGAGTTTTCTATCGTTATATTCGCTATTAAGTATTTGCCTCGGTACTGAACCTGTGTTTTAGGTCGTTAGTAGTGTTATCTAGGTTCGTTAACGACCCTGACAAAGTCGTTAACGAGATTGGTCGTGGGTGTTTTGTGTTGATTTTGCTTAGTTTTTATTTTTAGTAGTTGATAAACAAACAACAGTGCTTCCCGTGGAACGATCCTGACTCCCCTATACTCAGCGGGGTCTTGACTTATAAATTTATTTGTTGTCTAGAGAAAAGACCCGTCAACAAATTGGTGTCGTTGCCAGGGAAGCAACGAGTTTGTTTGTCTATCTGTGGGTCTGGGAATAGCCCGACCCGTTTTTGTTTTTAATTTTGTTTTCTTTGTCCTTTTTCTCAGTGTATGGCAGTTGGACGTCGAAGGCTGGAATTTGACAACGTCGGTTATTATTCAGAACCTGAACGTTCTCTGCACCGTAGACACCGAGAGAACCGAGCTATGGCTACACCCGAGGAAGTAAGATGTGCATTTGTTTAATAGATAAGCCAGAGATTATTTTGAGTGTTGTTATGAGACTTTCTAGGATATATTGGGTGAGTAAAGAAGAAGTGCATATTGTTGTGAGTTTGGTATTTATTTTATGAGTGTTTTGGTAAGATATGTGAGTTTTTAGGAGTCTTTGATTCCTAGATATTATTAGCACCACATAGCCAAAATATTTTCCACGCTTAATTGTCTTTACCAAGCCCCATTACAACCCGGCCGAATGAAAGCTTCTATGAAATTTTTCATTGAGCCCCCTAAGTTCTCTTGATGATTTTTTTTGCTTGTTTTGACAAATCTTAGGTGGAGAGTTTGGTGATATAAGTTCCAATTTCTATGAGTTTTTGTATATAAGATGAGTCGAGAGATGAATTTATAAGCCCAAACACTTGAGAGATGAGTGAAACACATATATCCCTGGTGAGGTTGGATTGTATTTGCTTATGTCTATTTGGTGCATATATGTGTGATGACGTTACTAGTCATTTGCTATTTTCTGCTATGTGTTGAAGTTGCTTTTTAGATGATGGCTATTAGCTTGATGAGTATGATTGTTTGGTTTTGATATTTATTTAGTGATTGCTTGAGGACAAGCAAGTTTACGTATGGGGTATTTTGATATTCATGTTTTTGGTACAGTTTTTAGTGTGTTTTCTTAGTTTGTTAGGATTAGTTTTAGTAGTTTTAGGGTTAGTTTTGTGTGTTTTTGGATGATTTTGCATATTTTGTGAAAAGTATGGAAGCTACTCCGTTTTGTGTCTTTTTGTAGGTTTTAGCAAGGAAACATTGCTTTTTGGAGCTGAATTGGAGTACTATGGTGACAGATGGAAGAGTATAAAGATGAGAAGTTGAAGTCCAAGCTTTTAAGAGTTGAAGAGTTGAAGAAGACCAAATCCAGGCTCGTTAACGAGGTTGTAAAGGGTCGTTTACAAGGCTTAGAGATAGAATTTTTCGAGAGATCTTTGTGATGTCTACCGACCCTGTGCAGAAATTTATCCTGATAATTCCGTGTCGGTAGGGTTTTTAATGAGTCTTAGGGTTATTATATTTTATATTTTATGTCTTGTTATCTTTCTATCTTCTTAGAGTTAGTTTCTATCTTTTATGAAAGTTTTTATCTTCTAGTCTTTTTATTAGATAGCTTTATTAGTATAAATACCCTTCTTTGTAGCCTGGAAGGAGTAGTAGCAAGTTGGACTTCAGTTTTAGGAGCGCCGAACAGGAGAAGTCGAGTGGAGGATTACGAGTCGAGGTGGAACGAGAGCGAAGCCAGGGTCGTTAATCGTGTCTTGTATTCGGTATTCTTGTTGTTTTCGGTTTCTTCTGAAGTCTGTAAGAAGATAATTTTCTTATTAATTTGAAGTAGTTTGTTTTGTTTTCAATGTTTTCTCTTATTGAAGTTATTTGCTTTATAGTTATGAGTAGTGAGTAGTTTTCTATTCTAGGGTCGGGGTTGAAACCCGGCATAGTTATGCATGTTTGATGAGTAGGTTGAAGTGTTGAATGCCTTTTATCTATTTTAGATTGCTTGTTGTGTTTATACCTAGATGAGAATCGAGGTAATTTGAGTTCTTAACTTGATTGAGAGAGAAATTTATTGACTTGAAGGTTGATATTGTTCGAATACGAAAGTTTCGAGCTTTGGATCCAAAACAAGTGATTGAGTGAATTAGTTTATGAGAATAGGTGGATTTGCCTGCTAATCAGCGAAAGTTGATGAATTTATCTATTTAAAGGTATGATCTTTATCTTCTTACGAGTTTATATGCATGACTATGTTGTGCTAACCCTTGTCCTAGATTTTTATTTTTATTTTGAATTTTCTATCATTATATTCGCTATCGAGTATTTGCCTCGGTACCGAGTTTGTGTCTTAGGTCGTTAGTAGTGTTATCCAGGTTTGTTAACGACCCTGACAAAATCGTTAACGAGGTTGGTCGTGGGTGTTTTGTGTTGATTTTGCTTAGTTTTTATTTTTTGTAGTTGATAAACAAACAACAGTGCTTCCCGTGGTACGATCCTGACTCCCCTATACTCAGCGGGGTCTTGACTTATAAATTTACATGTTGTCTAGAGAAAAGACCCGTCAATAAAAGATTATTTAAATATTATATTGGTTTTAAAAACCTTGGAATATTGTGGATATTACATTCTAGTTCTCCTTTTGCCTTTTGTTAATGGTAGTGTTTTCCTCAACCAATTTCCCACAATACTCACATCAAAAAAAACACCTATTATCTTCCACCTCTTCTCCCTCCCCCCTCCAATGAATCACTTGGTGCAATCATCATCAAGAGAACCACAAAATCAAGAATCATAAAAGCGGGAAAGAATCACAAAAGAATGAGAAGCATAAAAATTTAATGAAGAAAAGCCTAATTTGGAGAGAAATCCAGTCCAATACTTAACGAAGAAGAACCCGAGCAATCCTCACAATCCCCTTCTTAATTTCCAACTTTATTCAAGCAAAGAAATTTCTGATTACATAGAGTAAGGGGCGGTTTTACCTGATGTTATGTGACATCGAATATCCCTGGTCTTCTTAGGAAAAAGATCGTGGCAAGTACTTCTTGTCGGCAGCAGGGGCTTTGAATAGAAGAAGAAGAAGATGGAGCAGGGGTTTTGAATAGAATAAGAAGAAGTTGGAGATGAGTTGCCGATGATGAAGAAGATGGACGACGAGCTTTCTACAAACAAGGGTTTGGGGCGAGTTTCGGAAATATTTGGGAAATGAGATTAAGAGGAAGCGGGGGAATATTTGGGAAGGGCGGGCCAAGGATGGCTTAATTAACTTTTTTTTAAATAAAATATATAAAGTTGCTTGATTTGTCTATTTTATCCACAACATTAGAAATTTATCCCACCATTATCCGCTAAAAGTCTATCCATTACATAAAACCACTACATTTGCTCCACCGCTGCAAAAAACCGCTTCATTAGATCAAATCGCTACAAGTGAACCGCTTCATTATCTCATTAATTTAGTATTGGGGATTGAACTCATACCAACAGGAGGAAGAAATGAACTTGAGACCACAACATGATAGGGAAAATCAAATTCATAACCACGAGATCATGAAATGTCATGCTTACAAGCTAAGCCGATCGACTATTGCCTTACCAATTGAAGACAATTGCTTATGGTAATTGAAATAAATATGTGACATGAACTATAATATCACCGAGTTAGTTATATTTGACCTTTATAATTGAAATCATGCGTTTTCGTAACTGCAACCTTGAAATATTAATTGTTTGGATCTGTAAGCATTTATTTATAAATTACTAACAATAAATAACCATTAATTGGCAATATTAAAGTCGACTTATTATCTTAGCAAAATTGTATTGCTTCATAAGAGGCGCATGACTGTTGTGAAGAGAGTGGTGGAATCAATAATAATGTGGAAGGGGGAATCAAACTCAAAACAATGATGGAAGAGGGGTGGGGATTAAACTAACTAGAAATCGAAGAGCAAGTTTGTGCTAGCTATGAATTAGCGAGAACAAGAAATTTCTCTCACAATCAGAGTTAACTTTCATTCAAACTGGTTTACAAACTTTTACACAAAACCTGAGAAAGTTGACTTGAGTTAGTTACTCACTAACTAAAGTAAAGCAATAAAATATCTTATCCAACTGAATATTAAACCGGATAAAGTGGACAACTAGTTACAAAACTTTTCATGACTCAATATACCCTGCTCAAGGTAAAACTTATACAAGTCCCAACTTGATCATCAAAAAGTCATGTTGTGTTTCAGCTAAAGCTTTAGTCGTAGCATTAACAAGTTGCATTCCGGTTGGTTTGAAAGTTGTAGAAAACCATCTTGCATCTCTTCTCTAGTGTAATGGCTATCTATTTGTAAATGTTTAATTAGTTCTTTCATGAAAACATGGGTTTGTAGCTATATGTTGTGCAACCTTATTATCATAGAAGAGAGACAATGGGAGACACACCTTCTCCTTAGATCTAGTAAAATATAACAAGTTCAGACCAGTTAAATTGTTGCCATACTCTTGTATTCAACCTCTCCAAAAGACCTTGCCATTGTCTTTTGCTTCTTGGTTTTCGAAGAAATGGGAGATGTCCTAAGAAATACACAAAATCTAGTTAGAGACCTTCTTGTGTCATGACAAGAACCCTAGTCTGAAATTTGAAAATCAAATAACTTTGAAGTTGTGCTCCACTGGATAATACAACCCCTTGTCAAGAGTCCCTTTGAGTTAATTTAGGAGATCTAAGTCAGTTTGAAAATGAGGTTCTCTTGTTTATGACACAAACTGGGATAAGTATTGTACTATGTAAGAGATATCTTGTCTAATCAGTACGTGCCAAATATAGCAATCTTCCCACTAGCCTGCGATATTGTTCTAGTTTATCTAGCAATTTTCCCTTTATAGTTGAAAGTTTCAGACCTTGTATCATAAGACACGCAACTTCTTTAGCATCATTCAAGTGTGCATTTGTCAAGCTATCTAAGATGTACTTCATCTGGCTTATAGAGGTTCCTGATTTAGTTCTTAAAATCTCAACACCTAGAAAGTATTTGGCGGCCCTTGGGTCTTTGATGGTGAACTTATTATGTAGCTCCCTTTTTTACTAAATTACATTCTTCTTCATCATTTCATATTAGTAGAATGTCATCTACAAAAACTAGGAGTGCAGTGAATGACTTCTCTTATGATTTCACAAAGAGTGAGTAGTTATTGGTAGATTGAACATATCCTAGACTTGTCAAGAAAGTGATGAGCTCATGATTCCAATGCCTTGATGCATATCTGAGTCCATATAAGGACCTTTTTAGTTTGCATACTTGTTGAATTGAAGTGGTTGCATACCCGTCTGATGGTTGCATGTCAATATGTACTTGCAAAGATCCATGGAGGAAAGCAATGTTGATGACAAGTTGACATAAAGGCCACCCATTACTAGAAGCCAAAGAAATAAAAATTATTAATTAATGTTGGAAGCTTAGTCAATAGGCTAAAAGTATGCTTGTAGTCCTTACCAAACTTCTAATTAAACCCTTTCAACACTAGGTGTTCCTTATACCTATCAATTATGCTATCTGCCTTCACTTTGATTTTGTAAACCCATTTAGACCCTATTGCTTTGTGCCCAATTAATAAATGAGTCATCTTCCATGTACCATTCTATTCTAGAGTCCTCAATTCCTTCTTCATGGCTTCTTCCCATAAAGGGTGCCTTTTAGCTTAAGTGTAGATGCTTGGTTCATGAAAAGATTGTATTTGTGACATAATGTTGTATATTGTAGACCTTAAACTCTGTGAATCTGAGCTACTAAAAAAGTGACCACATAATCTTTTTCCACTATGGCATTTTTTCACTTGAGTTGATCTTCTCAATTCCTATGTAGCTGGAAGGATTAGTGGTTGATCGATGATGCTAACAAACTCTCTAGGTTATACAATCAAGGTTGAATAAGTACTCTTTTCCTCTTCACGAATGTTCAAAATCCTATTTGGAATAATAGTACTATTTTATTGGGTTGAAACTGTCTGTTTCCATTGTGTCCTTGAAGGAAAACTGTCCTTTATATAATTCAACATCCCTACTATAAAGGACTTCTTTATTTATCAAATCAAATAACTTGTATCCCTTTTATTGAGCAGGATAACCTAGCAACACACACCATGCCCCCTTTAAGAGCTTTTGCATAACATAAGCATCCTATGATTTTTAGGCGATCATAGGATGGTTCTTAATGGAAAAGCATTTCAAATTGCGTCTTCTAGTTAGTAGTCACCGATGGCATCCTATTAATACATTAGGTAGCTATCAAAATGCAGTCCTCTAAAATTCCTCGGGTTAGTTAGCATGCAACCTAAGAACTGTATTTGTTTCTATTAGGTGTCTATGCTTTCTTTCCACAACTCCATTCTATTGTAGAAATAAGGCACAATTTTCTGATTTAAAATTCCTTGTTTTGACAAATTGTTGACACTTAACATACACTTATTTTGTACCATTATCAGACCTAATGTTCTTTGGGATTACACCAAATTGGTTTTTCACTATAAACACAAAGTTTCTGACTATATCTACAACTTGTGTTTTGTCATGACCCCACATCATATTTGAAAAATAATTTTTATTCCTCTTATTTAAACCTTTTACTATTAAATTCTTTTTTATTTATTTAAATCTATCTTTAATATCAAATAAATATCTATTTAGTGTAACAATATCTTTTGAAAACTTCCTCATACAAATTTTTAAAATATCTTAAAATAAGTATAAATATCTTTTATCTTTTTGCAAGATATCTTCTGACGGATTTATTTATAGAATATTGATTTCATTTTATAATTAAAAAAATATTTATAATGTTGAAAAATAATAAAAAATATATAACATTGAAATATTTGATAATCTTCAAATTTACGTAAATGAAAGGTAACAAAAAATATGAATAATATAATATTTAATCTTATATAATATTTAATTTATCTAGACACAAAATGAGTTTGATCCCACCTTAAATTAAATTAATATATTTTAACTACTTTCTATTATAAATTATTTTTATCTTTCATATTTTACTATATATAATTTATTAATTTAATTATAAATTTTTTAAATATTATCTTTTCCATATTGTTAGGATATAAATATTTTTTATTTATATTTTATCTTTTTTTCTAATTAAATATCTATGAAATATCATCAAGGAAAATAAGAAATATACATTATTTTATCTTAATAATCTATCTTTATTCTCAACATTAAATTTAATAATTTATATTTGATTTGCTTTATTTGAATCCGAATAAAATTAGAAAAATTTACAATTACAAGTAATAAATTACTTACATTAAAATTTATATTATATTTTTATTTATTAATGTCCTATTTATAATGTCTATATTAATATCCTATTTATAATGGTAATACAAATTTTATTTTTTTGAAAAAAATAACCTATTCATACCAAATTATATTTACATTGTAAATAAAAAATAATCTATTCATGCTTGGCAAGGCATGAAGAATATTATGTGCACATGAGGATATAAAAGTTGGTCCAGTGCAGCATATTTTGGATCTACGTGTATTGCAGAAATCGATTACAGGCTGGATAAAAATCAATGTTGATGCTTCGGTGAAGGGATGAGCCTGTGGAATCGGAATTATCGGACGATCAAACAACGACTCGGTGATTTTTGTTGTGCTCGAAAGATTCAAGATGGCTCTACAGTAGCAGTGGCAAAGGTTGAAGCAGCAAAACAGGGCTTAAGTGTTGGTCTTTCTATGGGCCTTCATCGAGTGATGGTGGAGTCGGATTGTCTTATAAATTGATTTGAAAAGCGAAAGTAGATTCCATCCCTTTAAATGCTTTTGTGGATGTTCTTGTTCTTGCTTTAGAAATGGCTGCTCAATTTGAGTTATGTGACTGGGGTTATTGTAGGAGAGACGCAAATAAAGTGGCTAATTGGCTCAGTTGGTGGATGCCTTTGTCGCCTTTCTTTATTTCTGCAAATTTTCATTTCCCACTTGAGTTTTACATTGCACTTGACAATGACTCTCTTTTAAGTTAATTCAAGTTCGTTTCATAAAAAAAAACACGAGATCGCCCAATTTTTTATGTCTGATAAAAATCATTGAAGATGAAAATTTCGTCATTGAGATATTAAGATATTAAATATTTCTTTTTTTTGTTTTATCACTTTTTAAATACTCCTTTGAATCAAAATATAGGACATCTAAAAAAATACTAAGTCACTGCAATTACTCTTAAACTTTCATTAATTTTTCAAAAAGTTAATATATGTCAATAAAATTTAGATCAGCATAAGTGAATTTAAAATAACTCAAAGTATAAACTATCAAATTTCACCCGTACATAGCCCAACTCAAAAATTACCAAAACGTTTTGGTTCAATTTAAAAGTTTATTTGAAGCTGGTAATTAAAGGTAGAAAAATTTCTTAACAACTTGAGTAATTCACATTTTTTTACCCTTAATAATTACAAGCAATTAATGTGATCGACTTTATATTTCAACGAATTAAATGAACAATTTCAAAAATAAAATATATATTTTGTAGAACCCACTAATATTTGTACACGCCATAAATCTGACTTATTCACGCCGTTTTATCATAGCATTTGCTTATTTATACAAGTCTCTATTGAGCTCTCTCTTCAGTTCTCTCCAAAAACTCATTATTTCTTCAACCATCAGCCATGGAAGGAGGAGGAGAAGAAACCCATCTCTATGGCTTTGGCTCCTCCTATGGCTACCCAAAATTACCATCTTACCCCTCTCCCATTTTAAGGCCACCCTTATCCGCCATAGACAAGTTCCTCCTAAGCCAAACTGATCTCTCATCACCTCCATCCATACAATTGCCTCATCAAACCCTTGAAGATCAGAACAAGGAGATGGATCAGTTCTCACCATTTTCGGGTTCGATTTCGAGCCATGCAAGTGGGTCCCACTCCCACCAGGGTTCCTCTTCTCCGACTTCTTCATGGCTCCTCCCTGTGTTGCAAGATCAGCCGAATTGCAACTACTTCAACTTTGACGATCAATTCCATCAAGGGGGTATGTTTGAAGGCGGATTCATCGATTTCGATCAACATTCCAACCACCAACAGATCATGAGGAGTGTTGTTGGCCTTGATATGTCGAGCGCCAAGCGAGGAAAAGGCCCTTCTGCCTTCCTCATTAAAGGGCAATGGACTGAAGAAGAAGACAGGTTTTTTATTTTTTAAAAAAAATAACATTTTATTTTTTTATTTAAATTTTTTTATGTTCTGTCTTTTTTTTCGGTGGATTATTTTTATGGTTACCTTAGTTGTTTGATTAGTTTGATTAGTTGTGTTATTACATTTCCCAAGAAATTCAACATATAGATTTCTGAAATTTCTGACTAAAGTTGCCTTTTTTGGATCAACAAATTTAGTGCACTGATTGAACTGGTGGATGAACTTGGGTTTCGGAAATGGGCTCAGATAGCTGAAAAGTTGATCGGAAGGACTGGAAAACAATGTCGTGAACGCTGGCAAAATCATCTTCGCCCTGATATTAAGGTATATATATTTATATATATTCCATATATGCCCTTGGATATGTTAACCTAATTTGTTGTGACCTTGAATCGATCGATCATAAGTAATTTAATTGGGTGAGTGATGCATGTCAAGTTGAAATTGGGGTGTGAGTACATCTTGCTCGTCACTTACTGACGATATGATTTATATGATTATCTAAGACGACTTGGAACTTTTATTCCATGGATCTTACTTTTCTTGTCCCTTAAATTTTGCCTTTTGTGGATCGAAATATTTAAGAGAAGGGTGCAGAAAAAACTCAAGGATTCAGTTTGCTGTCGGTTTAGCCTTTCACATTTTGTCTCATTGCATCACTCTTGTTAGGCTATGCATTCAATTTCATGTGAATTGTCATCTTTTCCCCCTGAAAATTCGCTAGAGTGGATTGATGGCTACAGATCGAATCCAATTTCACTCTTCTTTCAAACACTTTCCCACTAAATCAACTCAATTTAAGGTTATCACCAATGATTGATATCGCCTAACAA
This sequence comes from Fallopia convolvulus, assembly GCA_964016875.1. Lineage (NCBI taxonomy): Eukaryota > Viridiplantae > Streptophyta > Magnoliopsida > Caryophyllales > Polygonaceae > Fallopia > Fallopia convolvulus. The sequence goes on along the minus strand of OZ024719.1, from coordinate 46,471,072 downwards.
ACTATATATATAAATCTAAAAATTTCCTTATTGACGCGACAATTCATCATTATCGACTTTCTTACATGACGAAAATCATCCTTTGTTATAATTATAAGACCCAAAAACATACGTTGTTCTTGAGTTTCTTAATTTCCATGGATTTGAACAGAAGGATTCGTGGACCGAAGATGAAGAGAGGATATTGGTCTGGGCTCATCAACTTTTTGGGAACAAGTGGGCAGAGATCGCGAAGAAAATCCCTGGAAGAACCGAGAACTCAATCAAGAACCATTGGAATGCAACAAAGAGGAGGCAAAATTCCAAAAGAAAGAGCAAGAATATAGAAGGAAAAAGTGGCAAGCAAAAGAGTTGTGTGTTGCAAGAATACATCAAGAGAGTATGCCAAAATGCCTACCCTATGGAAGATCTCTCTGATACCGATGGTTCGTCTCCATTGCTTGATGATAGTTGCGATGAAGAGATCCTCTTCATGCAAAACTTCTTCAAGGATTTCAACACCAACCCTATCGCCCCTCAAGTTGTGATGTATGATGCTCAAGTCAGCTTGTCCCCGGGTAAGCCTGATAACTTTCAGTTGACTCAAGAAACCGAAAAAGGAGGTTTAAGTTCGTGCTATGAGACTTCAATTGATCTCAATACTGAAGAAGTTATGGAAGTTGATTCGAGTGCTAATTCTAGAGTGTCGAGTGGACCACTCTCTTCAGACCTCTATATCTCTCAATTGCTTGAAGGGGTGGGTTACAACTTTGGTTCAAGTTCATCTTTGTTCTCGATTAATGATGAGTACAACTACTCCTATGATGAAATCAACAAGGATGATGATATGGAGATAGAGAAGCACACAATTTATCAAAAGAGCAAGGATATGGACTTGATGGAGATGGTGTATGCCGCTACTCTTCATTCGTCGTGTGGTGAGGCGAGCCCCAACAAGCAATTTGGTTTTCCATTGTGGGGGTGAATCTAAAAAAGCTTGTGTGATGATCCAGCTTGTTGTTTGTTTAATTTATGTACTTGTGTTTTTTTTAATTAGTACTCTCTCTATTTTAATTAATCCTTGTTTCAATTTGAAATTTTAGTGTAATCTTTTGTTGATGGTTGAAATTTTAATGTAATCTTTTGTTGTAACTTACTTGGTTGTTGAATTAAAATGTCAAACTGGATCTTCCTTGGTCTTCATGTTTGTTGGTTCGGTTGAGGGGCAATGTGGGGCCATAAGACTAGTGTTGAAAGTTTTACCTTGGAAATTGAAGATGAAGATGGTAAGTTGATAGAAGTTGAAAATGTATGGAAGGTGTGAAATTTCATGTGTTCTGGTATTTCTTTAATAGAATTTTGCACCAGATGGAGCAGAAATAATGGGATGTACTCTTCCTTATTATTGCTCAATTTTGAACATTTATTACATATTGTTATTCATTTAATATATATTTACATATAAAATTAAACGTATTTTTAATCACGATGGTTCAACGTCACCAACAGTTGACTATCACGTCTCCATTTTAAATTTGGTTTACAATTTTACCCTTTTGCATATTCTGGCCAACATGAGGGACTTTGATATCAATAAACCGAGGGTCGTATGTGTATTGAGTCTAGCATATAGTACTGATGAGATTTCAACCCAAAACCGACAATGAGTGAAGTAACTCATCAGATAATTTGGGAAACTCTCAACAAACTTCAACAAGTTTGTTCCGATCAACTTGTGATTATCCTATTAGATATCAATTCGATCAACAAACCCATCCATCTATATATATATATATATATATATATATAGGATAGTATATCTGTTGGTTAATCCATGAGCTAAAAAGAATTGTAACTAAGCTCTCTAACTGATTCAAAAGGCTATATACAAGGGGCAAGAATAAAATTGTACAAAGACTTAGATAAATCAGTCTAAATTCCAAATATAGTTTATTTTCAGTGCAAAACAAATCCCAAGTAGCAAAAGTTTGAAGCACACATCTACTTAAACAAGAAAAAGTTGTGAAATAACAATGAAATTAGGGTTCTTTAGATCGCGATCATGGTGGCGAAGGAGGCAGCTTGGGCGATCAGGGAGGAAGGCATTGCTCAGATGTCTAGTTCGTTGTCTGAAATGTAACTGTGTAAGTGAGGGTGAGAGTAGAGAGTGAGGGGTTTTTTAATTGTTTTTAGGAATTCTTCTATACGTATAATATCAGGGGTATTATAGGAAATTTAATAATGGTGACGAATTGTTTTGGTGACATATTTCAATCCGCTTTTTTATGTCTAGGAAAGCAACTAACTTGCTTTCTATGAAAAGTCTTCTTCTATTGTTCAGTGCATGCATTCACAATTTCCATGCAGCACAGACCCGACCCGAGTACCCGACCTTCCCAACCTAAGCCCGAAACTATATCGCCAATTCGCCATCATTCAAAAGTTGCCCTTAATCGACCTAACTCAACTTATTCATTAAAAAAAAACAAGATATGCCCACTAATCCTTCATCTTCCCCGTTTGTACCGTTACTAACTTACTATATTTAATTATAACCATTCTTTGGTCGAAAAATATGCTTAAATCACAATCTCTTTCATATTTAATCATAACCGTTACTAACTTACTATATTTAATCATAACCTCTTTAATATTTCCTTTTAAACTTCAATGAATATGATAAATTTTTATTAATCGACTTACCTTATAAAATAATTAACATATTAACTCAATATAATAAATGGTAATTACTTTCTAAAACAAGAATTGAAGTTTATGTTTTCAGAAAAATAATTTGAAATAAGTAATAGCTCAATATTATGGGCCATGATCCCGTGCTAAAGACGCGTAGTGTTTGTTTGGCTTATTGCTAAAATCTCATGATTTATAAAATTTCACAAAGTACCATTTAATATATATGTTTGGTTCGGGAAAAAAAACCAACCAAAAATTGTAGGAAGTGGAATTCCTATGATTTTTAATTCTTTCAAAATGGGGCAATTACAATTACCATGTAAGCAAGTTTTACTTCCACTCTTTTTTCTTTTAAATTTAATTAATTTTAAAATCTCTATTTTACCCATAAATCAACCAATTATCAAGGCTATAGTAGTAACTTCATGTGAATTCTCATGAATTTACAAACCCAACCAAACAAAATGTAGAAATTTAATTTATATAAATGTTAACTAAACATTTTCATACGACACAAAATCTATTTGGTTCGGAAAAAAACTGTATGAACATCTTCATTTATGCACATAACTAAAGCTTTAAAACAAAACTAATAAATAAAAGTTTTAAATTCACGCACATTGGATTTTATATAATGCATTTGAGATAGATTTAGTCTCTATATCAATATTGGCGCATTCTATCTAAATTCAGTTATTATTGTCACATAGTTGAATTTCACTACAAGATCTGTAGATTTAGTGACCATAATTTTGCGTCCATAGCATATGGTCGCCAATAGGCGACCATATGGTCGCCACTAGTCGCTAATGTGGATGTCGAAATCAGAGAAAAAAAATAACGACCATATGGTCGCTAATGATGCGACCATGTGGTCTCTGGATCAACTTGGTCGCAATAAATAGCGCGGGTAAATTTCCCACTTCATTTCGCGTCCATATGGATGCGAAATATAGCGATAGAGTAGACGCTGGAAAGGCGGCGACCATATGGACGCTATATTTAGCGTCCATATGGTCGCTGATGCGGACAAAATGTTTCGGCGGGCAACATCAATTTTGGCGGGTGGAATCCCTCCAAAACTGCGACCACATGATCGTTAAAAAAAGTATGTGGTAAAATCCGCGCCAATTCAGCATATATACCGCAATGTGTAAAACCCTCATTCTCATTCTGCCACCTTCATACGACCTCATACATATATATCTCTTTCAAAAAAATCAGAGAAAAAAGAAACAATCATTCACAAAACAAAGTTGGTCCGGACCAAATTACGTCAATTTTTTCGACAATTTCATCAAAGGTATGTAATTAAAACTTATTCGTCATATTTAATTCGTCCATGCTATCAGTTTGTACACAAATATTGTTGTGTGTAAAAAGTATTCGTTCATCTAATTAGAAGAGATTTTGTTAAGTAATTGTTAAATTCATATAGCATAGCAATCAGTTGTAGAAAGTTTTAGTGCACATAGGCTATATATAGCGACCAACTGGACGCTATTCAGCGACTAAATGGACGCAAATTAGCGTCCAAGTGGTCGCAAAGAGTTTATAGCGTCCAGTTGGTCGCTAATTTGCGTCCATATGGTCGCCATATCCAGGATTATACACTGCAAAAGTCAATTAATTATAGTCTTATATTGAATTGCAGGAAGAAAAAAATACGTGAATGGATGTATGTGCGTCATATGGATGGGTTTTTGCACAACGAGTTTTTGGCTGGCGTTCAGCAATTTATTGACTTCTGCAAAGCTATGCCGACATATGACCCATCCGAATTGAGGTGTCCGTGTCGGAGGTGCAAGAATAGGAAAGTGATTCCTGTAGATGATGAGCATTATCACATTGTTAAGGATGGGTTGGTTCCGAATTATTACCATTGGGTTTCGCACGGAGAGACTGATGAAATGTTCGCTGCCTTGTTGGCAGAGTCTAGACAGTATGAAGGCTGTAGCAGTACTGATCCAACACAACCAGTATCTGGGAGGAATGATAATCGAATGGAGCAGATGGTGTATGATGGCTTTAATGCCCAAAGTCAGTACACTACTGATGATCCTGTGCAGAATGAGGGTATAAGGCATGAGCAGGGGGATCAATATTATCATGAAGCACCCAATCCCGATGCACAGCGTATGTACGACATGTTGTCCGCTGCAAATATGTCGTTGTGGCCTGGATATGATATGACCCAGTTGGAGGCGGGGACTGAGCTACTTAGCATAAAGTCAAAGCTAAGGATGACGGAGCGCGGATACGACATGATCTCGAATTTATGCGGTCGCGTTTCACACCCGGAGACCACATTACCAGCCACGTTTTACGAAACGAAAAAACTGGCCGAGGGTCTCGGGCTTCCGTACGAGGCCATTGATTGTTGCCCAGACTCTTGCATGATATATTGGGGTGCAGATGCAGAATACGCGGCCTACAAGATCTGTGAGTATCGTAGATGGAGGCAAGGCAAGTCAAAGATCATTCCCTATTCTCGTATGTTTTACTTGCCAATAACTCCACGGTTGCAAAGGTTGTACGCATCGGTGGTGACTGCCGACCACATGAGATGGCATGCAGAGCATGCACAAGATGGGGTGATGAGACATCCATCCGATGCAGAGGCATGGAGGCACTTCAATGCTGCGTGGCCAGATTTTGCAGCAGAAACGCGAAATGTTAGACTAGGCTTGTGCACAGATGGTTTCAATCCGTTCGGTGCGTCAGGGCGTCAATACTCATGTTGTCTTGTGATTCTGACACCCTATAACCTTCCGCCATCGATGTGTATGCGAGAAGAGGTTATGTTTTTGACGGTTATTGTTCCCGGACCGAAGAGTCCGAAGCAATAGTTGGATGTGTATTTGCAGCCGTTGATAGCCGAGTTGAAGAATTTATGGCTTAATGGGGCGTGCACATATGATGCATGGAGGAAGCAAAACTTTGTCTTGCGTGCAGCTGTAATATGGACTATCAGCGACTTCCCAGCATATTCGATGTTGTCAGGTATGTTGTTCTAGACTCAACTATGTCAAGTATATTATATATATTCATGCATATATCATGAAGCTAGCAGTTAAATTTAATGTGTTGTACCAAATATATGTTTGTGTAGGCTGGAGTACTTTTGGGAAATACGCGTTTCCATATTACATGGAAGACATTGATGCATTTTATCTAACCCATGGACACAAAATATGCTGGTTCGATTGTCATAGGAGGTTTACAGAACATGATCATCGCTTCCGAAACAATAAGAACGATTTCAAGAAGGGTAGAAGGGAACGTCGTGCTCCCCCTGTAATCCGTGACGCATACGAGATACTAGACCAGATCAAAAATATGGGTTTGATGAAGATAATTGAAGTGGGAGCCGAACAGCATAATAAGACGGTCAGTAGAGGTTCGGGTTGGAAGAAGAAAAGCATTTTTTGGGACCTACCTTATTGGCCTAGTCTGCTGGTAAGACATAATTTAGATGTCATGCACATTGAAAAGAATTTCTTTGATAATGTTTTCTTCACCATTCTTGATGTTCCCGGGAAGTCGAAAGACAAATGGTCGGCTAGAAAGGACCTAAAGAAATTGTGCAAGCGTCCGGAGTTGGAACCTGACGAGGAGGACAATAGGTACCCAAAGGCATGCTATGCACTAGATCGTAATGAAAAACAAGTGCTTCTTGAGTGGTTGAGATCCGTAAAATTTCTAGATGGATACGTGTCCAACTTGAGTCGCTGCATTGACTTGCACAAGCTTAGAGTCTTTGGGATGAAGAGTCATGATTGTCATGTGTTCATGCAACGGTTGATGCCTATTGCTTTTCGAGCATTTCTTAATGACAAAGTCTGGGAGCCTATTGCTCAGCTAAGTGCATTCTTCAGGGACCTGACGTGTTATGAGCTTAAGCCGGAAGTGGTTATGCAGTTGTACAAGGAAATACCAATTATTTTGTGCAAGTTGGAGCGAATTTTTCCCCCAGCGTTATTTGATTCGATGGAGCACTTGCCTATTCATTTTCCACGGGAAGCTTCACTTTGTGGCCCTGTCAATTATAGATGGATGTATCCAGAAGAAAGGTATGTACCATTATAATTTTTGATAAGTTGTAGCTAGTTAATTTGGTTTTAGAGTCTTCAATATCATATATATATATATATATTGTAGGTTCTTAAAAAGGCTGAAGGGCACAGTTGGCAATAAAGCTAAGGTTGAGGGCTCAATTTGTAGTACCTATCTCGTGCAGGAAACATCCACCTTTTGCTCGTATTATTTTAACTCGCATGTCGCGAGTAATCAGATGGATGTCTCCAACAACGTTAGGTGCACACTTCCAGTTGGGGTTGATCCGGGCGATTTGTCTATTCTTACAACAACTGGGCGAACGTTGGGGAGATCCAGTGGTCGTGTGCTCACAGATGAGGAATTCCATGTGATCCAAACGTACATACTGATGAACTGCGTCGAAGTGGAGCCCTATATCGAGTAACCAAAGTCGAAGAGCAAAAGATCTTGGAAAGACAAACTTGGAAAGACACTTTCGCCTATGTGGTCGTGTTTCTCTTTCTGTTGATATGACAAACTTCGTGCGCCCGTCAAATCCAAGAATAACCGGAGCCGAAGAGCAAAAGATCTTGGAAAGACACTTTCGCCTATGGTTCTACTCCCATGTAAGGATTTTGTACTATTGTTTTCAGTTTAATTAATTCGAATTAATTAATTGTGCAAAAGTGGTATTTGAGTCCTCGCTCGACGTACATGTAGGCCGACAGTCCGGCAATTACACATCCTAACATTGCAACATTAGCTCGTGGACCCTCCAAAAAAGTGAAGACATATGCTGGTTATGTGGTCAACGGTTATCGATTCCACATGAAGGCACACGCATCAACTAGTGCTACTGACAGTAGTGGAGTTTGTGTTCTTGGACAAAGTTTCGGCACTGACGAGGAGGACTTCTATGGTGTGCTAGAGGAAATAATTGAGTTGAATTACATATCTCCTACAGTGAAGCGCCCTATTGTCTTCAATTGTTCGTGGTTTGACACTCGAAGTCATGGAGGAACACGCATTCACCCTCAACTAAAGCTTGTGGATGTTCATAGACATAAAATGTTGAGAACAAAAGACCGTTACATCTTAGCCCATCAAGCGACTCAAGTTTATTTCCTAGATTACCCCAAGATGAGGCGTGCAGATGCTGAATGGATAGCGGTTTGTAAAGTGAAGTCACGTGTGTGGCCCGATGAAGGTACATGTGTAGACCCTAACGAGAGTGGTTCACGGGGGGTTGATGTTGAAGAGGCATTTCAACATGATCTTTCCCTTCCACGAATTATCGACGACACACATGATATTGATCCACTTGGTCCGCTAAATGACCCAAATGGAGAGGATCATGTCGTTGAGGATCAAGAAGATACGTCTACTGAAACATCTGAGGGTGAGTTTGAGAGTGAGACGGATACAGATGAGGAAGACATGTAGTTAGAATATTACTATTGTATTGTCATTCACTTAATTTTCTGATAACACTATTGTATTGCCATTCACTTTTCTAATAACACTATTGTATGCCATTCACTTTTTTGAACACTATTGTATTGCCATTCACTTTTCTGATTACACTATTGTATTGCCATTCACTTTTCTGATTACACTATTGTATTGCCATTCACTTTTCTGATAACACTATTGTATTGCCATGCATTCACTTTTCTGATAACACTATTGTATTGCCATTCACTTTTCTGATAACATTATTGTATTCATCTTTTCCAACCATAAAAGGAGATCTCCATCTCCAATTCCAACATAGCTTCCCAGTTGAACTCTCTCTTCACCTCAAATTCTAACATCAAATCCATCTGAAAAACTTCCATCCTCAAATGGCTCAAAGGAGAGCTTGTACCAAACGAACAACCGCCTTAGCTCCCGAAGTCATAAATTTCTCCATTGTGCGTGTGAGTGGGGATAGGGAGACAAGAACAGAATGGAGCACCACACCAAGAGAGGAATTAAGACTAGTCATAGCTGATTGGACACGCTCTCCCGGGGGAGCACCTCCAAGATTTAGCCCTTTTTTCTTGAACGGCGACGACATCACTGCTCGCATTGCGGCTAGGGAAACAGATGTGCAGCTTCGCGTGCTGGAAGGTGCTGAGATCCGGGCAGTTCATATTCCACGTACAACATGAGAGTCCATTAATTATAGTTGTTTGTAACTTGGTTTCACTTAAAGCTTGTGTTGTTGAGGAACACGCATTCACCCTTAACTAAAGCTTGTGTTGTTTGATTTAGTTGTTTGTCAGTTCGTTTAATCTTCGTTATGAAGTTATGAAGTTAGTTTCGTTAGAATTTATGAAGTTGTTTGTAACTTGGTTTCGTTATGAATTAATGAAGTTGTTTTCTGAGAACTGGGTTTAGTCTTCGATTTACTGATACGGATTATAGTTGTTGTCCCATTTGAGCCCTCGAACCAATTACTTTGTCCACTATAGCAATTTCAGCGACCATATGGTCGCCATATGCTTAATTTGGCGACCATATGGTCGCCACCCTTTTAACAGTGGCGACCACATGGTCGCCACCTCTCAAATCTCAATGACCATATGGTCGATGACTTTGAAATAGGAGCTCGAAATTGGAATTCTTAGCTCGTAATTTGATTTTATTTCAATTGTAGCGACCATTTTAGGCGCCATTCCGAAATATTTGGGGGAAATCCGAAATTTCGGCTCAGGTACGAAATAATTGGGGTTGCGACCACATGGTCGCGAATAAGCGTTTGCGACCATGTGGTCGCCATTTAGGGGGCATGGCCCACTTTGCTATTTAATTAAATATAGCGACCATATGTGACTCGGCTAAAATCGTTGCCAAGATCAAAGATAAATAACCCTAAACTACTAACTAGTATAGTAAGTAAGCAAGGGGTCGAACCCAAGAGAATCGGAATTCTGATCAATCAGTAAAAGCAAAGACAGGGTTTTTGGAAGTTCAGGCAAATAAACAAGCAAGCAAATATTATAAGGGATTTAATCAATTGGAAGAAAACAGAGTTCATTCAATCAATTCCACCTTTTTAATCATTCGATCATTGATTCATCCACTTTTCTATTAATTCCCTAGTTAATTCCAATCCTTATAAAAGATATCCGCTTGTCTACGGTCCAAGCGAAAGAATGATATGAACAAAAACGCTTAATTCAAATCATGCAAAGTATTAAGGATAGAAGGATATTAAATCATGCAATCAAGCTACGAGTCTCATGCATAAAATAACAATCAAACACTCTTTCTCAATTCTAGTCCACGGTCCTAGAAAAGAGTTGTTTCAAGGATAAATAAGATTGCACAGACAACAATCAAACTAATCCAAACAATAGAATATCAATCAAATTCAACAAGTTGTGCACCAAGAGAAATCAATTCATAATCATAAATTAAGCACAATAGTTTTGATATTAACCAAGGGATAAAAAAGTTACCAGAATCTCACGAAATACATAAAAAGGCTTCCTTGATTAAACAAACTCCAAAGGGAAATTAGTTCTTCATAATACTGAAAGTATGCTAGAAATTGTCTCTAAATTGTGTTGTAACCCTAAAGTGAAACTCGAAACAAACCTTAAATAGTAGAAAATAAGTCCGAAAATATAAAAATATAAAAATACAAAAGATAAAATAATGACGAAACGAAGGCGGCGCTGAAACCCTCGATCCGCGAGCGCGGATCTTCTCTCTTGCCTCGGCCGCGGAACCCCAACGATCCGCGAGCGCGGAAATAATCCGCGGTCGCGGATCCAGCCTTCCTCGCCCTCGGATGGTTTTGCTTCTACCTCGGCACCGCGGGCTCGGATCTGATCCGAGGGCGCGGATCTTGACTCCTTGAACTTCAACTTCGAATTTAAGATTTCTGTCTTCCAAATCTTCAACTGTAGGCTTCTGCTGATATTACAGATAATCACCTAATCTAGCCTAAAACACTCAGAAAATCCTAATAAAAATACAGAATTACGTTGTACTAAAACCAGCGTATCAATATGGTCGCTAAAACACTCAGAAAATCCTTTTTCCGGGTATTTTTTCCGCTCTCGGTTTATTTAGTATGTCCGTTATTCGATTTTAGAATGAATTTGTAGTTTAGGATTGACATTGGATAATGTTTAATGAATTTGGAAAAAAAATTGATTGAATTTGGATGGAAATTGAATGAATTAGGATAGAAATTGAATGAATTAGGATGGAAATTGAATGAATTTGTAGTTTAGGATTGAAATTGAATGAAATTGAGTGAATTTTGGTTGAATTTGTATGGAAATTGAATGAATTTGGATAGAATTTGAATGTTGTTTGGGTTGTTGTTGATTTGATTGGACTTAAATGTTGTTGTTGTGGTTGTGGTTGTGGTTGTGGTTGTGGTTGTTCTTGTGGTTGTTGTTGTGGTGGTTGTTGTTGTTGTTGTGGTTGTTGTTGTGGTAGTTGTTGTTGTGGTTGTTTTAGCGACCACGTTTGGCGACTATATTGTGGTCGCTAAATCGATTTAGTGACCAACTTGGTCGCCAAATATGGTCGCTAAATCTCCAGAATCTTGTAGTGTTTTAATTTTGTTGGGTCTATTGAGCATACCCCCTTTCCCTTTAGTAGGGGTACCCCAATTTTGACCCCGAATTCCGTTGTAGCGGAATCTCACTGGGTTAATGTTGACTTATGCAACAGCAAAACCCCCTAGATTCCGTTGTGGCAGAATTATGCACATTCTGCATGCACTTGTAACACCCCATGTTTGATATCTTTTATAAAGGATAAAGTGTTACACATGTCAACAAGAACACTTCTTTTTTCATGATTTGAGTGAGGACAAAGAACTCTGAAGTTATGCACACAAGGGCAAAATCACTATCGAGAGGGGTGACTTCTTGTGAAGTCTTTGTATTTGCATGGGTAGGTGCTTTTAAGGCCTTGGGCCTTACAAAATTCACCAAAACAAATTATTCAAACAAAACACGTATAACCCGAGTGTCATTTTTTCCAAAAAAAGGCTAATCTGGAGCGTTGAATATTTTCTAATGGTTTGGATACATTGTCACTTCCCTTGTAAGCGATCATTCGCATGTGATTTAATTCCCAAAATTATTATCGTTGAAAACTTTACTATATTTTCAAATAAGGAGTATTTTGTTTTAAAATATTAATTATTATATTTATTTTCTATGAAAGTGTCAACTCATGCTAAATATACGAAAGCTTCTAATGAAATGGGCATCAGATGTTTAATGCACATTTAGGCAATGTTTCATGCACATCGAAATTTTGGCGAGATATAATATAGTGTGCGATACCGAAAGTGAGATGAGCTTTTTGGAGTGTTTTAACAAAGCCGGCAGCTGCAGGCATGGGTCTTCGAATCCATGAGAATAGAATGAAGAAGATCTTCATGGAAAGAGGTTTCTCCATCGGCTAGTTCTTTGTCTTCATTAGTGAGTATCTCAAAGGATTCAACAAGATGGATAGGGATCCAAATGCCAAGAGTCACCCTTACTAACTCAATGTCTATGTTTTCATATTTACAAAGGTGGAGAAGCTAGAATGGGTGCTACAAAATGGTTTGTGGCTAGTAGGAATAGTGAAGCTAGCCGTTAGCATTGAAAAGATGGAACGAAAGGGGTAAAATTTGACCAATCCTGTTTCAAATCAACCCAGTTCTTCGTGATCTTACCGTAACTTGATCTTGGATGAGGAGTTTTTCGAGAGGATAGGCAGCACAATTAGCAAGACTGTGTTCATGGACAAAGTGATAGAGAACGAGGAGAGGCTTTCTTTTGCAAGATTGCTAGTGGAAATTTATGCTAAGGTTCCCCTCAAGAAATTGATTTTCTTTAATGGGGAAGAATGAGATAAAATTATACAAAATCTCGAGTACGATTGGATCCCTCCAAAATGTGATGAGTGTAAGGTGTTTGGGAATGTCCAAGGAGAATGCAACATAGTTCTTAATCATGTTGGGAAAAGAAGAGTTAAGTTGAGATTTTCTCCAAATAAAGTTTGGATTAAGAAGCCTAATTACCTTAATGATATGAACAAAGCAAGCAAAAAGAGCTAGTAATTCTAGAGGAAAATAGAAAAAGCAACAATCTATTCATAGAGAAATTAGATTAGAGAGCTCCTTAAATTGACAATGGAAACAATGGAAATATTGAAGACAATGGAATTAACAATATTCTTGCAAGCATCAACTATGTTCAATAGAAGGCTAAAGGATGTTAGTGGGTCGAAGTGGACAAGGCAACAAGTGTTAGGAAATGATATGCCAAGAATATTATGAGCAAGGACAAGGGGATAGTATTTGAGAGATCTAAATTCAGTGCTTTACAAGTTCATGTGGAAGCCAGGTTGAGCCATGGTGATGGGTGGACAACGACTCAATCCTCCCTAATGATTTAACTCACCATAGCTAGTTGGAACATCAGAGGACTCAATGAACCCCCTAGATACGATTTTGTGAATAATTTTGCTATATTACAAGGGGTCGAATTGATTGCAACCTTGGAAAGTAGAGTTAGAAGGAATAAAGTGGAGTAAATTTCGAAGCTTCTTTTGAAAGGATGGAGAGATCAACTAGTTTCGTAGGTTCCAATGGGAGGATTCGGTTATTCTGGAACCCTAAAGTAATATTGAAAGTTGATTTCACTCTAGAGACAGACCAAATAATCCATTATGCTTTGACTTCATCTATTGTGCAAAAGACTTTCCTAGCTTCATTAATTTATATGCCTCAAACCATGCTTTTAAGAGAGAACTATTATGTGGCAGATGTTTGATCAAATTGCTCAAGTATGCAGTCAAGGTAAGCTTCCATGGTTTGTTCTAGGGAACTTCAATAATATTGTTAGATATGCTTGGGAGAAATTTCTAGAGAATGGGCTGAATAGTTTCAACAACAAAGACTTTAACAATTGCCTAGACAAAGTGGGTCTGATGGATTTTAACTAAACTGGAGCTAGGTTCACCTGGTAATAAACACAAATATGGAACCAAAGTTATGTGCAAACTAGACAGAGTAATATTAAATCATAATTCAATGAATGAGATCCCTTCTCACTCAGTGAAATTTGGTCTACCAAAGTGCTGAAATCACTGTTTTGGGCAGGATAATCACACCAACGCGTTACCTGCTAAGATGCGGGAATCCTAACCAAAGAGAGTTCATAGCACGTTACAAGCTACAAGTAAGTTGTAAAGTAAAATAAAAGACAAGAGAGTAAGGGCAAAGAAATAGTAGGATTTGTATTATGATTGAGATTGTGAATGAATCTACTGTTGACACAAATGAATGCTTGAACGAAATAGAATGACTAGACAGAAACGAATCGAGCTCTAGCAAGTGATTTCGAATATGAGTGTCGATATCTGGTGTAATTGTTCCTCCCCCTATCTTTGCCTCGTCCTTATTTATAGCTTCCTCCCCCATTCTGACCGTTGGATGAAAGGTCTGGCATATCCCGAATATTTTTCTCATATCGTTAATGAGGTGGCCGTTGAGTTTGACGATCATGGAGTCCGAGATTTCCGCCTTCCCTTAATTGTTTCTTCGATTCCTTCTGATAACAAGCAACCCGGGCTGTCCTTTCTTGGGCTTACCTTATCCTCTTAGGATGGATTTTGGAGAGGCCCGACAATACCCCCTCAAAAAACCCGGGAAAATTCCCTCCAAATTTTTTTAGGGTTTTTGGATCTAGCGCTTTGGAAGTTGTAATGCAGAAGACATGTCCCATCGTGCCCTATTTATAGCAGTTATGATGGCATCCAGAGACTTCAATTACGCTTCTCGGTGTCCAGGTACGTCTTCCTTTTCTCCGTTTCTTCATCTTCATCTTCTCTTCTTCCCTCAGCCATGGCGACTTCCAATTCTTCCCCTGTTTCTCGCTTCCTTGATCCACCCTTACCCCCTTCTCTGACTTCGTCAAAAATTCTCACCCCATTCCATCGGAGAAGTAGCACTTCGGAGGATCCTCATACCCTTGCTTTCTCCGTAGGGTTTCCCTCGTCCGTAGAAATTTTCCTTCTCCCTTCTAGAATTTGGGCTGATATATATGATGATGACTGGGTTTGCTTGTATGAGTACCCCTCTCACGGCCTCCCTTTCAAAGTTGCCGACTTTTTCTATAACTATCGCCTTTCCAAAGGTGGCCCTGGCTGTTTGACCTTAAAAACCTTTCAAGACAAGTTTGACTTGATCTTTTACATTTCAAAATCTGATCGGGGCTGGGCTGAAAAATTTTTCTTCATAAAGTTATCTTCTTTGGGAATTGACACGACTTTCTTGAAAGCTCGATGGCGCTCAACAGGTAGTGTTTCTCATTACCACTTCTATTTTGTTCAATCGCTTCTAATCGTCGATTGTTTCTATCTTTCATGCAGAAAATTTGGCCTCTCCTCAACCTCGCAAAGTGTCGGCCCAACTTGTCTCTCATATTGAAGCTATTTCGTTGGAGAAAAGGTATTATCCTAAACTGGTGAAGCGTGCTTTGTGGACTCGGAGGACATTGAGATGTCGAGTATGTTATATCCCTCCTTTACTCCTTATGTTATCATCTTTACTTCTTGTGACTTCTTTATCTGCATGCTACCAGGTTCTAGGACCACTCGCTCTACCACTGCGCTTACCACCACGGAACGAGTAGAAGCTCGAAAGAAGAGAAAAGCTAAATTGGCAGTTCGAACCTGTCTGTCTTCCAAAGACGATGATGTCGCTAGACATGGGGGCAGAAAAGTGTTTGAGCTCCTTAGCACATCTCCATGTGGACTGCTCTCGAGGCGAGGAAATCCGGTCTTCACTTCCGAAATTGTTTGGCAAAAGCCTTGCGGCTCAATTGCAGGTTTGTTTTTCTAACTTGTTGTCGCTTTGTAACTCACCTCTTTCCTTATATTATGTTATGCTTTTTGTCCAGGGTTTGCAACTTTTGCTTTCTTCTTTTGAGGCCTTTAAGGATTTGCCGAATGAACTGGCTCAGAGCAAAATCAGCCTCCAACTCGAAAAAGACAGAAGTACCATACTAGGGCATGAGAAGACTGCTCTAGAAAAGAAAATACGAGAGTTGTCGGACGATCTCGAAAAGGCGTCAAAAGAGTCTAGAGAATGGAAGGAGAAGTTTGTGGTCTCCTCAACTAAGGAAACTGCTCTTGCCAAGGAGATCGAGGACACCGCGGATTATTGGTCGTGCAAAGCTCGGGTGGAGATGATGGAAGAATTCGCAGCTGGGAAGCATACCTCTTGGGATGCAGTAAAGGAAAGAGAGCTGTTCGAGAGCTTGTTTTCTGATGAAGTGATCACAACCAAGAAGTCTTCGATTGTTGACGACATTGCTTTTGTTGCCAAAGAAGTAACCCAAGTGGAGATGGAGAACCAGAAGTCTGCCGAAGGAGTTTCTAAAGAATTATTTTCTCTTGTTTCTTTCACTCTCTAAACGCTTCTCTACCCCCAATGTGTTGGGGTTTAAACACTTTATTTTGTATGGCCGCTTGTTTTAGGGCCTTAGTGTGGACAACTTTTAACCCCTGCTGGTTTTTTTAGGGGTTATATTATGTTTTGTGAATGTTGCCTTAGTATTTGTATGGTTTTGGATCTTGTTTTTTTTCTTTTTTGCAGGTGATACAGGTTTGCTACTGCGGAATGAAGATCGACGCGTTGCGAGAAGATTATTTGTAGTTTTATATATAGATTCTTGTTGTAATAACGCTTTTGTGTAAGATACTGAAAGAGAGAGACTGATATATTTAATAGAATGTAAACACTTGTGTTTTATAAAATTGTGAATTGAGTTACAAGCATTTTGTGAAACTCTTCTTGTTCTAGAGTTTGTGTTACGCGTTCTCATCTCTTGCATCTCTTGACTAGTCATTGTGTGCACAACATTGCCTGATCGTAAAGCGAGGGCCTATGTTTTGGCATGTAACGTCACAAGGCGTCCCTTGTTAGTTTTTACAGGACTGTTGTTGTTTCATGTGTGTAAAAAGATGTAATAATATAATGTGAAAAGAATGAAGTAAGTGATTTATACCTTATTGCGACTTGCATGTTCTAAAAGTGATACAACTTCAAATTCATCGCGTTCCAGCTTCTGGGGACCGTCTTCCCATCATGTGATATCAACTCATAGGCTCCTTGTCCTATGATCTTCGTGATCTGATAAGGTCCTTCCCAATTGGCACCTAACTTGCCAGCATTCAATTCTTGCGTGTTTTGAAAGACTTTTCTCAATACCCAATCTCCTACTTAGAACGCCTTTGCATTAACACGTTTGTTGTAACTCCGAGCTACACTCTATCTATATGCCGCCATACGAACTGATGCTTCATCTCGTAACTCGTCAACCGTGTCTAGATGATGTAACAAGTTAGGTGGATTTGACTCCTCGGTAGTAAGTCCATATCGAATTGTGGGAAAATTTACTTCTACAGGTAACACGACCTCGCATCTATAGATAAGGAGAAAGGCGTATGGCATGTGGCAGTCTTGGGAGTTGTTCGATCTGACCATAGAATAAGGGGTAACTCATCTGCCCATCTTCCCTTAGCCTCCTTGAGTCGTTTCTTCAAGTTGTTGATGATTACTTTGTTGCTTGCTTCCGCCTGACCATTGGTTTGAGGATAACGTGGTGTTGACATCACCAACTGAATGTTGTATTGCTGGCAAAATGATCTCGTTTTGTCACTGATGAATTGAGATCCATTGTCGTCGCACACGATGGTGGATGTTATTCCAAATCAACTCAGGATATTTCTCTTTATGAAAGAGACAACCTAGGTATCTTTGACTTCTTTGAAGGCTTCGGCTTCAATCCATTTAGAGAAGTAGTCGGTCATTGCTAAGATGTAGACGCGTTGTCCTGAAGCTGGAGGGAGCTTTCCGACGATATCCATCCCCCATTTCATGAATGGCCAAGGGGAAGTTATGGGATGTAACAACTCCGAGGGTTGATGTCGTATAGGTCCATGACGCTGGCATGCGTCACACTTGCGGGCAAACTCCATTGCGTCTTTGTTCATGGTGGGCTAATAATAGCTCATCCTGCTCGCCTTCCTTGCCAAGTTGCGACCCCCTGCGTGATTTCCGCATTCTCCATCATATATGTCTTGTAGTACCTTCTGTACCTCTTCCTCCTTTACGCATTGGGCGTATATTCCTGATGACATCCACTTGAACAGAATGTTATTCTTAATGACGAAAGTGGATGCTTTTCCCATAAGTCGTCGGGCTTCTTCTTTGTCATGCGGAAGGACTCCATCTCGTAACCTTCTTAAGTAAGGAGTTACCCACGAAGCATCTTCATCAGGATCTCTAATCTCGAACATATCTGCTTCTTTGATTATGGATGGTGCATCGAGGTACACAAAAGGTATCTTGTCGTACTCTCTTGGGTCGATTGCGGATCCGAGGTTGGCTAAGGCGTCTGCTTGCGTGTTAGCATCCCGAGGAACTTGCTTTATCTCAAAGTGCTTGAAGTGTCTAATGATTTCTTGGACTTTTTCTAAGTATGCCTTCATCTTTGAATCCCTGGCAACATATGAGTTCGTAACTTGATTCACAATAAGTAACGAATCACAAATTACCTCAATTTCTTGCACGTTCAAGTCTTTAGCAATGAGTAATCCTGCTATAAGTGCCTCATATTCTGCTTCGTCGTTGGTGGCTTTGAACGTACATCGAACAGCCTGGGCTATCCTATCCCCCAGTGGTGACTTCAGGACTACCCCCAGTCCTACGCCTATTTGATTTGATGCTCCATCGGTATGCATTAACCATTTGCCGCTACCTGTTACATGTAATACGTCTTGATCCTCTTGTTCCAAAGTGGTAGGAGTGAAGTCGACCACAAAATCCGCCAAGGCTTGAGATTTCATTGATGTTCGTGGCTCATAAGTGATGTGGTAACCATTAAGGTGGATCAGCCATCTTGTTAACCGACCTGACAATTCTGGTACTCTTCATTGGATAGTTAGTCCTCACGATGATAGAATGACTTTCAAAATAAGGACATAATATTATTGAAGCCATTACCAAAGATAATACAAGTTTCTCCACGGGTGAATACATGGTTTCCGCATCAAGCAAGGTTTTACTTACGTAGTAAATGGGCAATTGGTCTCCATTCTCCTCTCTGATCAAGACGGCACTTACAACTACTTCGGTTAAAGCCAAGTATACATACAGCTTCTTGTCTGGCTTAGGTTTGGAAAGCACCTGCGGGTTAGATAAATAATTTTTTAATTCTTTGAAAGCTTCTTCATGTGCTTCTGTCCACTCGAACGACTTGTTCTTCTTTAGGATATCATAGAACAACTTGTTCCTGTCCGAGGATCGAGATATGAATTGGTTCAATGCTGCTACTCGCCCTGTCAACTTCTAGACGTCTTTGATGCATTTCGGTGATTGTAACTCCATTAT
Organism: Fallopia convolvulus; assembly: GCA_964016875.1. Lineage (NCBI taxonomy): Eukaryota > Viridiplantae > Streptophyta > Magnoliopsida > Caryophyllales > Polygonaceae > Fallopia > Fallopia convolvulus. Next base: position 46,451,955 of record OZ024719.1, on the reverse strand, counting down.
TGCCTTGATATGGTCTGGACTCGCCTCGATTCCTCTTTGCGTTACTATGTATCCGAGGAACTTCCCTGATGTAACTCTGAAAGAGCATTTGGTCGGATTCAGTTTCATTTTGTAGCTTCATAGGATCTGGAATGCGTCCCTCAAGTGGGCAATGTGGTCCTCGACTTGACAAGCATGTCGTCAATATAGACCTCCATCGTATCCCCCAGTTTTTCTTGAAACATCTTATTAACCAATCTCTGGTAAGTAGCACCTGCGTTCTTTAACCCGAAAGGCATAACTTTGTAACATTAAGTTCCTTGATTGGTTACGAATGCAGTTTTTTCTTGATCGTCGGGATGCATCATTATCTGCTGGTATCTACTAAACGCATCCATGAAAGTTAAAAGCTCGTGCCCAGCCATTGGATCCACCATTGGATCGATATGAGGCAAGGGGAATGAATCTTTAGGGCATGCTTTATTTAAATCGGTAAAGTCCACGCAAACGCGCCACTTTCCGTTTTTCTTATTTACAACAACCACGTTTACAAGCCAATCAGGATACTTTACCTCTCTAATTTTTCCAGACTCAAGCAAAGATTTCACCTCGTCGTTGATTACCTAATTTCGTTCAGGTGCGAATTTACGCCTTTTCTGCTTTACTGGTGCCATCTTCTTATTGACGTTGAGGGCATGTGTGATAACATCAGGATCGATGCCCACTATATCCTCGTTCGACCATGCAAAGCAATCACTGTAGGACCGTAGGAACTCCACCAATTGTTCAAGTAAAGTTGGCTCCAATTCTGCTCCTATTTTAATTTTTCTTGATGGATCAAGTGGATCAAGAGCGACCTCTTGGAGTTCGGGCGTTTCTGGCTTTACGTAGTAAGTGGTTGTTCTACAGTCCTTTAATTGCTAATGTGACGACTTCTTCCCCGCTTCGAGTTGTAGGTTCTTCGAAGTCGTTGCGCTCATTGTCACGGAGTAGCATTCTCGTGCTAATTTTTGTCCCCCCTTGATTTCTTGAACTCCCCCATGGCGTCGAGAACTTCACACATTGATGCTAAGTGGAGGGGATTGCCCTCATCCGGTGGATCCATGGCCTGCCCAAAATGACATTAAAAGGCGACGGGCAATCAAGTACTTGAAATTTTACCTGGTAGTTTATTCCTCATGCGACGGTCGGTAGTTTATTCCTCATGCCACTGAAACCTACTAAAGTCGTAGATTTTTTGACAATGTCATCCATCCCAAGACCTAAGTTGTACAAGGCATCCAACATGAGCAAGTTAGTGGAACTTCCGTTATCAATTAATATTCTTTTAACAAGGAAGTTGGCTATTGTTAAAGAAATTATTAGACGGTCATGGTGAACTTCCTCTTCTTTGACATCATCGAAGGTAATTGGCATCACATCGTGTCCTGTTCGCGGAGGAGCTCTAGGACACTCTCTCCTAGTATCCCTTGCGATTCTTTTTGCTGCGGAGTACGTTATACCACAAATTTATGATCCCCCGGTGATGACGTTGATCACTCCAATATGCTTCGGAGGTGGAGGAGGACTAGCTTTCCCTTTGTTGCGCTCTAACTGATCCTTTGCTTTTTCTGATATCAAATCTGTAAGGTACGCCCTGCGTAATAGTTCGCTTACTTCCTTTAGTAACGCGATACATTCATCCGTTCGGTGACCATGATCAAAGTGGAAATCACACCATCTGGACTTGTCTTTTTGATGCGAGGGTACATTACTCTTTCGGGGCCATTTAACAGTATCCATCCCCCATGCTGTTGAGAGTCCGCACTACCTCACCATAGAGAAATGTAACAGAATCGAATTATCGAAAAGTTTCAAGGAGAATATCTACTTGCCTTAAAATTCTTTCGTAAGTATACGAAACTCGAAAATTTAGAACGACTTAGTGAAGTTCGTATGCTTCGACCTAGTCATTCTAAAAGATAACAAACGGATTTATATTAAAATCCTTATTATATTTCTCAAACCATCCTTTTTTTATTTTCCTCTTTTAAGAGAAAGGATGTTATTCTACATTATTTAATTTAATAATTTAGGTAGGAAAACAAATAATAATACTCTTTTATTATTATTTTCGAAATGATATTTTCTGTTTAAAAATTCTATACACTTAAAAATATTTACTATAATGAAACATGCAAGGATGTATGTAATCAAATGAAAAAATCCTTTTAAAATAAACACATGCAAAGTTTATTTAAGTGGACTAAAAGTATTGTCTTCATGAAATCCACTATTTCTAAGATCATTTATATATAATCCAAAAATTATATTAGAGGATAACTTTGACATGCAAAACTGTTTTAAAACCATTACAAATCCTTTTTACAACCACATGAATTTTTACTTAAATAAATATTATTCTCATGATCAATATTATTTCTAGATGTCACAAATAATTTATTATAAAATTATAGTAAGGTCTAAAATGACATGTATGTATAAATTATTTCATAAACCTTGTAAAAACCACATCCAACAATTTATTTAAATTTTTTAAGTAGATATGACCTTTAAAAGTCTACTTTTAATTAGAAGGGTCACATATAAATTATTTAAATTTTATATTAAATCTAAGTTGACATGCAAGATATTTTCTTTCTTAAAAACTTTATTCTATTTAAATCTCGAGCCATTTCTTTTATAATAAAAGAAAAGATGCTTAAGTTTATATTATTCTTAAAGTTAGAATATCCATTCTTAAAAATCACTTTTACAACTCTTAAGATTTATTAAAATTCATTTTTTACCCTTAGATCTTATGCATGCATGTTGTTTTCCATTAAAATTATATACAAGACTATAATTTGTATAAATCTGATATTTTTTTCCTTCTAAAAAGACGAATAATAATGTCTCAAATATTATTTCCACATCATTATATCAACAAGGGGAAAATAAATAAAGAAAAAAGAAAAAATTCCTCACCCTTATATTTTGTTACAGGAATACAAAACCAGGGAGAATCTGGACATGAATGAGGATGGGGGTCGGAAGCAGGCGGCTCCGACGGTGACTCCGTCAGGTGTGCGAGGCCGGCGAGGGGTTGCGCAACCTAGTGGTGGTGGTTGGAGTGGCCGGCGGTGATCGGTGGTGCCCAAAACACCCAAAAACAATTAAAACAAAAAAATCAGCAAGTGTGTCTTAGGGGAAAAGATAGAGAAAAAGTGGTCTTTGGGTGCTTTGAGTGTCCTTGTGTGTCAAGGAAGCATCCCTTAAATAGGCAAGGGGTTTGGTGGAAGAATCAAGCTCATCATGAGCTAGATATTCCATATGAAGGGGATTGGGGAGGGGAAATCATAAAATCAATGGGTGTTTTATGCCCCATTCGGTTTTATAAGGATAAAAACTCCCCATCATTACACCCCATTCGGTTTTATAAGGATAAAAAATGGTGTTTTTGAAAATGCCACTGGAAAGGAAGGGTTTAAATATAAATGGGTGTTTTATAATATTAGAAAAGTTAATTAGCACAATTGGTAAGGAGTGAGTTGAGGAGTAAGAGGTCATGGGTTTAATTCCCACACCTCACCCTTGTCTCTTTTTTATTTCTCCGCTTTTAATTGCTTTTTGGGATTGCTAGTCAGGCCATGGCTAAGGTCCGATTCTTCTTTTTAAGGAAGAAATAGTGAAGTGCTTGAAAAAAGAATTTTCGTTAGGTTACAAATTTATTAATTCTGCCTTTAATAAATTTACTAACTCGAATAATTATTTTAACACCATTTTATCGGCTTTTTATTTTAAGGATGGGATTTGAGTGAAAAAGAAATATTATGAATAATTTTATTTAATAGAATAATTAAATATTAAGAGAAATAAAATTTATTCATTTAACGGAATTAGCGCCTATTACATGACTATAGACCCATATCGTGTTGCTTAGTGTTAAACAAAGTAATTTCCAAGCTATTATAGAAGAGGTTGGAAATGGTGCTTCCAAGTTTGGTGGACAAGAGCCAATGAGCTTTCATGAAAGGTAGAAACATAAAGCATAATGTAGCAGTGTGCCAAGTTGTAAAGAGCTATGCAAGTAAGTACATAAGTCCTAGATGTGCAATGATGATTGACTTAAAGAAGGCTTATGATATTATAGAGTGGATCTTTTTATTCCAAGTTCTATCAAGGCTAGGATTCCATCGTACTATCATAAACTAGATCGAAGAATGTAAACAAATAATCACTTTTGAGTGAGTATAGGAGGAGAACTTCATGGATACTCCAAGGCATGGCGTGGCTTGAGGCAAGAGGATCCATCTCACCCTATTTATTTGTCTTGTTCATGGAGTGTTTGGGCAGAGACCTATGGAAGAAAAGAAAGGAAAGGGAATTAAAATTCCATCTAAACAGTAGAGCTTGAGTTGAGTACAGGTTCTAGTCAATAGGGTCCGGTTACGGCAGATTATCATGCGGGTTTGGGTCAACTTAGTGGGTCAAGATTACAAACTTTTCACAACACGTTATCAACACGAATCTCTAATTGAGCTTTGTTAATCTTCAAGGTATAAAGTCTATCTCTTGTTGTTTTCAATTATGCAAGAGGTTTTTTCTAGAATTATTTTGATGAGTATGCTTTGTATTTGCCTAATTTGGGATCTTCTACATTATTTTTCGTCCTATTTTTTGAAAACATTTATTAAAAATATATAAGCACGTTTTTAGGTTAATACAAGACAAACAAAACATTAAATTTGCTTACATCTTTTGGTTGTAGTGTGGTATGAAAATAGTAATTTTGTCTTGTAAATCACTATTATGCAAAAGTCCAAACCAATTGATTAAGCAACTTGACCAAGACATCCTAGCATGCAATTGATTAAGCAAAGATCAAAGATCATTCATCCATTCTAGACCTCACCAAGGTAATGTGTTCTCTCTCTCTCTCTCTCTCTCTCTCTCTCTCTCTCTCTCTCTCTCTCTCTCTCACACACACACACACACACACACAAGTGTTTAAGGGTAAGTGTTTCACTAAAATCAGCAATGAAAAGCTAGACAACATAGGCTTGCATCAGCGTCCAAATTCTCTACCGCTATGGACCAAACACACAACAAAAAACATGAGGACTTTTCAAGGGTTGTAATGGGACCAAGGTAGAGAGAAATTGGAGGGATCCATTTTGGTCATGTGGTGCTAAATCTGAGAAATAGAACTAACTAAACCCAAAACCAACACTTCACTATTATAATTTCCAACTTTTCTACCAACTCCGAACAAACTTTCAAGCTCTTTTATTTCTTTCTTTCACACTATCTTTCGTTTGCCTCTTTTTTTCAACTCACTACAACAATTATGAAGACTTATTCTTTGAAGCATAATTTTTCACAACACACTTTTCATCTTCATTTTTTTACTTACACTCTTGAACTTTTCTTTCCATCTACCACTTCAATGCATTTTCCCCCATACTTATTCAACACTCACACAAATAAAACCATCTAAAGTCCTAGATTTCGGATGGGTCAAGCTTATATAGGCTAGGAATTATTTTGTGGAGCTATCAAAAATAGGCTTAAGGCTCAAAAAGATGGGGTGTCAAAAACATGGATCTTGTCAAGGTAGATAAGGAACATATAGGCTAATAAAGAAACATGCCTTAGTCATTTTAACGTCATGCATTATAGTTAAGTAAAACAATCTTGAAAAAGAGACATAACGCAAGTTCTAGAGCTAGCAATTCAAAGTGATGCACTCAAGATATAGAAAACAACTAATTAATAAAAGGCCAAATCAATCACACAAGGCAATTGTGTCTAGAACTTAAAAATAAACCTAAAAATCATACTTATATGCATGCTCAATCTTATAATCAAAGTATATTATCAAAGATCGTGCTCATTTCATATAAACTTGAACACTTCAAGCAAGTTGCTAGGCTCCCATTCAACTTTGTGTAATTAGTTAGTAGAAAAGAAAATATAATCTTTAAATGCAATTTATTTATTTTTCATTTTGGATTTTACTCAATGCAAAGTAATAAAATAAACATGTTTATCTAATACAACTACATGAATGCAAAAGCAAGTAATCCCCTTCCCCCATGCTTAAAACTTACATTGTCCCCAATGTAAAGTAAAAGCCACCTACTGATCCAGGTAATCTGTTGGCGGTGGTGGATATGGTGCAAATCTTGGATACTCGGGGTACGCATGCCACATGCTCTAAAAGAACTGTGTTTACTGCTATCGATATCGGTGCATCCTCTCCATAGAAGTGACTGAAGCAGTCTGCTGAGTAACCATCTCGTCATGTCGAACAGAAAGACTCCTCATCTCCGCCAACACCTTATCTTTCTAACTCATATCAACACTCCAGCTAGACATACAGGGGCCCACCCTTCCCTCTATACCCGCGCTGTCCACCACCGCCAAAGCAGCCCCAACCTTTCCCCAAGGTATTGCTTAGGGTGGTATGTTGTTTGCCCTAGGGTTCCGAGTTGGGAAGGGCCTAAGTCTATGTCATGTACGCGTCCCTTCCTGGCAACGGGGTGGCTTTAGACTTGCCTTTTGACAGAACAATGACCTCTTTCTCTGTCTTCAGCCTAGAGCTCTGATTCACCGTGTCTTCGACATAGACTTGGGTGGTGACCCTAGCGTAGAGTTTGACATACTTTCTCGGGGATTTCAGGAATATAAAGTTTTTAAAGATCCCGGGGTAGAGGTTCCTGATCAAAGTGTCGCATGTCGACGCCTCATCAACATGCGAGATCTCCGCCACCTCGGTAGTGAACCTTGTGAAGAAAGCGTCAAGCGATTCATCGTCATTCTATTCAACTCCACACATATTTTTCTTGCACTTTCTCGAACCACTAAAGTGGGTGACAAAGGCCCGAGTTAGCTAAGTGAATGACGAGATGGTCTCGGGGCGGAAGCTGGTAAACTAAGTCATGGAGGCCTTTCCGAGGGTGGTAGGGAAGACACGGAAAAAGATCGCGTCATTATAGGAGTTAACATTGATCTAGACCGTGAAGTGCTTGACATGTTCATCGGGGTCCGTGCACCCGTCATAGAACCCCATATAAGGTCTATGAAAATCTTTGGGCATCGGCTCACCTTGGAATTCGTCATTGAATGAGGAGAAACCGCCTCCCTCGGCGTGGTGTCGAGGCTTACCTTCCGATCTAGTCATACCAGACCTCCCCGACTGTTGCGAGCCCGAATGTGAGATTTGCATAGGATCTCGTGAGTACCCCCTCATACAGGAACCATTGCTCGAATCGGCTTGTTGCTCGGCTTTGGATGCTTCGAGGAAGTGTTCAGGTTCATATCTCGGAACATACGCGGGAACGTACTCTTTGTGCGTGTAATACTCGGGTTAAATCTATGTATTTGAGACTGAGAATTAGGATTCCTTGACTTGCAAGTAACCTCGGGAATAGAAATAGATATTAAGTATTAATTATTTTCTTTTAGTAAAGTCTATTTCGGCTCACTAATTTTAATCCTCCTACTAAGTAATTTTATGCGAATCTATACATATCCTAACTAAGTATATTTTACTATTATAAAACTAACTAATTAGGCTTATGCTACTTAAACCCTAAAACCTTCAATTTGTCCCCTCACTGCGTTTTTTCTCCAAGTTATCAAACATCGCAGACTTCTTTTGCCTTCGTCTTCTTCGGCGAGTCTTCATCAATTCGCCGCACCGTTCGAAACCCCGCCTCGCCTTCGTTGACTTTTGCCACCTATAACCCTCTTCCTTCGCCTTCGTTTTCTTTTCCTCTCTTCCCTGCTGAGCATCTCTGTTGATGCATGGTTCACCTCACCTTCTTGTGCGGCCGTGTCGACGTCAAGCCTTGCTAGTTGGGCCATCGGGGTTCTTTTCGTGTAGTTGTCTCTCTGGTTTTTCCTCAGCCTTGATCATCGGGTCGTCAAAGGATGCTATGGCCCAGGAGACCGGGTGCCGACACTGCTGGACGGTTCCCATGACGATCACCATTCCCATCGCTCCTCGTTGAGTTTCGGTTTCGCAAATCTTAATCTTGTCCTACGTTTTCTAGTAAGCATTGGTAAACCTTAGGGTAGTTGAGTCAAGATGTAACGTCGAACTGGAGTGCACAAATGCAGTCAAGACTGATGGGGGCATAGGTCGTGGCTCCTCGGTTCGCCAAGACCGATCTGTTGTTGGGCTTAGATGTCATCTAGGTATAGGTTGAATAGTTAGCATGAGAGGTTTAAATCTAGTGGAGGTATAATTACCGTGATTTGTTTCCCCACTGCACAAGTGGGTTTGGGTTTTAATTTGGCCTTATTTTATTCGTACAAGTTACATATTTAATTTGAAAGTGGTGATGTCAATTACAATTGTTTTTATAGTTAAGTATATAGTTGATCAAGCTTTGCTATCTAAGTTAAGGGTTTAGTTGGCTTTTAGCTGGAGTACCTTATTTGACTAGATGTTTAAATAAGTTGAGTTATATTCGTTTTTTTTAGTGTGTTGAGTAATGGGAACGTGTTTAAATTAGTGGGTTACTTACCGTCAATCTGAGGGTGTCGGGTTCGGCTTTTAACATTTCGGGTGTTTAATTTGGACTCTTAGTTTCCTCGTTAGCCAGAAACTCTTCACGTGAGGTAAGTCGTTTTCGACTTGCTCGGTTCTTCTATATCTTGTTAGATCGTATACCGTTATTGTAGGACGGGTTTTGGGAACTAGTCTCGAGCACCTTTTTTAAATTGCTTTGAACTTATTGTTGTGTTGTGTCTGTAGAATGGTTTTGAACACATTTTATCGGAAAGAGATTTTTGAAACGTTTTCTCTGTGTTGGTAGCATTTCCGGCACAGCCCCATCGTAGCTGGTAGAGAGGAAGAGTTGTCTATGTATTGTCCGTATGACAGGGAAACTGTGCCCCTTCAAAACGAAAAATATTATCTATGTGTTTTGGAAAGTGCTCCAGTGGAGGCTTAGCCGGGGTTAGAAGGGAGATTGTGAAGTAGAGTGAGAGGGCATTCCTCTGCACTCGACGCGGGGTTGAGCATCTTGGAGGTTGGAATGTGAGATGGAGGAATTGCATTGTTGTAAGATTGTGTTTGTGAATGTGTATGTGGCTATGTGTGACTAACCAAAACTAATTTAGGTATTGGCCTTTAGAGTTATGAGTGCGGTTGTGGACTTGGATGCTGACCTTAGAAATAATATTCAAAACTTCTTACAATTTCTGTATTCTTTCTAACTTGATAGATTAGTAGTTGACCCTTCGGGGAATATTTTTTAGTTCCAAGTATGAACCAAGGAACCGTGCAGGAACCAAGGCTAGATGGCGGGGCGGAGTGGTGAAGAGTGTGTGTCATAGTGGGGTCTGGTTTACTTTAGTTTATTTATGACATTTTAGGATGTTGGTTTTATTATTATATTGGAGTTAGTATTATGTCATGTCTTTTGTTATTCCTCGAGTAATTTATTGTTAGTAGTGCTTTGTTGAATTTGGATATTTATGTTCTGGGAATACATGCATAACTGTGTTTACTCATTTTTATTAAATAAGAAGGTTGGATGTTTTATTAAGTTTTCTCGTCGTGCCCGCGTTGCAAGATCCTAAAGTGTTGTTGTCAACCCACTTAAGTAGTACCTATTAAGGTCTACTTCTAATTAGCGCCCTGTCGAAAGATGGGATGTTACAGTGCGGTTGCCTATATGCCAGATAGGGGTTTGGTTGTGGCGGAGCATTCTACGCTCCTTGTTGTGCGTATCCCGAGAAGGAATACGGATGTTGCGGTAGGCGCACCTTGTTGTGTGTACCCCGTGAAGAGATATGGATGTTGTGGTGTGTTGTATGTCCATCCCAGGGGTACGCCTTATGGCCTACTTGGTTGGGCGCGTCATTGACCCAATCTGGGGCATTCTCCGTAGGCATGTTGTGGGGTTGGAGTGTGGGAAAAAGTTATTGGGGTAAGCCATTTGAGATTCAGAATGAAGGTGACCCTGTTTGTCGAATGCTTGATTAGGATGAAGCGGTTTCCACAAACGGCGCCAGTTTTGAAACCCATATAACCAAGCTCTAGGATTGAGACTCGTGATTATTTAAATGGGAAAACAAGCCTTCTCTTTTATTATGACGCGCCAAAATGATCAGAATTTATGTTGCTTACAATTTTTTATTATCTGCGCCCTCTTTTAGCACAGATTGTACTTTTGGTGATTGAGGTCTTTTTATCAACCTTGTCTTGACTATAGCACAGTCTCTTTGAATGTTTCAATGCGTCGATCTTTTTTAACAAGATAAGTCTTGATCTAGAGACGTTTTTCGACCATTGCGACTTTCGCCTTCTCCCCCATTTATAGACGTTTGAGGAGAGTAATTTCTATATGTTTCCGATGTGGGATGAGCGATTTGTCCCTATTTCATTGGTTGAAAAGGGGACAACATTTGATTGGTCTAGGAGGATGTCGTGATACTTATGAATCTTCAGATGTGGGATGTATTGTCGCGTTGATCAGCTTTCTTTCCCCTTTGGCTCCTTATTCATCATAAAGAGCACATTATTGCTTTTCGGCCCTTCTTTGGTGTGAGAGCATTGTTCGGCCTTACGACCCTTCTCACTTCTTGTTATTCTCCATTTCATTAGAATGTGCGCGATGTTTGGTCTTATGACCCTTCTCACTCACGATTACTCCTAGTTGTTCCTCTCTTTCTAAGTAGGGTGTGTGCAATGTTTGGTCTTACGACCCTTCTCACTCCTTACTATTACTCCTAGAGGCTCTTCTCTCTATCAGTAGAATGTCTAGGTGCGAGTTTTTGAGGGGTGCGGGAAACTCCCCGGGATCCACCTTCGAGGCCATTAACCTTGTGGGGCCCGTTCGAGCATTTGATGTCATTGTCTTCGAGTTGGGATCAGCTACTTTGTCTGTTTGCGCATGGTTAAATCTGTGCACCATCAAAATGGACTCGACACTAACCACAAAAATGAATCTGGCTATACCATGCATGTATTTAGTCATAATATAGTTCCATACCCAATCTTCTAGTTATCTAGACAGTAGACACAACTCAAGACTTTTATAGCTACGTTCGGAGCCGAAAATTAGTCGCGAGCGTTTTAACGATGACAGCATATTCGTGGGTTATGTTCTGGCGAAATAGACCGCTAACCCAATTTCGAGGCTATTGTTGCAGCGCTTCGGGTAGTTGCGTTCCTGGCTATAGACACTTTTTCCAACAGTGCTTGTGGCACGGTAGCACCCGTACTATTGAAATGTTTCATCAGTATAGATGTTCTCGTTCGTTCCCCCTTTTCCAATGGCATTATAATTCCTATTCTTATCCCTTCATTCTTTCTTTCAGTCTATCTACATTCAAGGAAATTCATACGCTCCATGGACGAAGCAAAAAGTGGAGTCTTGACTTCCCCAACTTTTTTTCCAAATCCTTCCACTCCATTGTACTATTCCTACTCCCCATTGGCACCCATTCTCCAACTCATGTGTTGTGAATTTTAAGTTCCCATCTTCATTGGAACCTTTCTTAGTCGTTATCTTCTGTGATGTGAACCCCGTTGGAGGATTCACGAGCGGATCTTTGTTTGGACTCGTATTGGGTCTTCTCACGATCAAATCGGATAGATTTGAGGCCAAGGCCTAGACTTTGAGATTGAGAGATGAAGTGAAAGGATTGAGAAGGCGGCCTAGTTTGATGTAGGCTGGGAGAATATGGGGTCGGGAAAAGAATATTGGTTTATGACGCCTAAAAGATAAAGTGCGGGATCAGTCCGGCAGCAATTCGTTATCATAAATCAAGCGTGAGAAACAAATGAGGCGCGTGCCTCTTAAATAGAGGTGAAGCCATGCAGACCCTAGCAAAACCCTAGGGAGGCGTGGAGGCAACTAGGGTGGCGCAAGCATGCGGCCCAACATTGGCCCAAGCCCAAAAATACTCTGTAATAATAGAAATGACATAAATAGTAAGGTCGGAATGGAAATGATACTAAAAATGGCAATAAAGATAGATGGTCACGGTGGCCATGTCGCGAGTGTCGCGACAAAGCTGTGACAAGGCGTCGACACGCCAGCGCAAGGCGTGTCGCGACACACTAGGTGTGGCACGACATGGCTGAGGCACGCGGCACAGCCAAGGCTGTCGCGACACGCTAGGTGTGGAACGACGGGCCATGGTGTGCGATGCACGCAAACCTCAAGTCGCGATGCTGGGTTGGCCCGGTGCGGACATGGGGGTCGGTACAGAGGTGTAGGGCTCAGTACCGAGCCTGACTAGCACGGTACCGGCCAAAGGTGGCTAGGTACCGGACGCGAGGTCCTCGACACCGTGGTGCGAAGCGTCGGCGCTGGCTCCGATGACGATGAGGCACTTGAAGAGGGGCGCGTCGTGGCTTGCATAATCTCGCGCGATGAGGGACGTCGTGGCTCAAGCTGTGGCACATGTCTGGGCTTGAGTAATGGGTCTGTCGGAGCGTACAGACAAATCATCCTCTTCTTTTCTTGCCGTCAATGAGGGGGTCACATCACCCTCCCCCCTTGGGTGGGAAACGTCCCCGTTTCCTCATCATGATACTCGGGATCCACGTAAGGAGAGAGATCCGAGACATTAAAGGAAGCGTGCACGTTGTATTTACCTGGGAGGTTGAGGATGTAGGAGTTGTTGTTGATGCGTCGAAACCCTTGAAGGGTCCATCTCCCCTAGGGTGCAGCTTCGTCTTCCGAGATTGTGGAAAGTGATCCTTGCTCAAGTGAAACCACACCAAATCTCCGGGCTCAAAGATCAATGTGCGTCGCCCCTTGTTGTGTTGAGCGGCGTATTGATCCGAGCGCTTCAGCAATTGTGCCTTGGTGCGCTCGCATAGGCGGCAGACATGGTCGGCGCAGTTGGCCGCATCGACGTGCTCATCGAGATTGTATGGCAGCAGCACTAAATCCATAGGCGTGCATGGGTTACGCCTATAGACCACCTCAAAAGGCGTCATCTTCATCGTAGAGTGAAAGGACCTTGTATAAGCAAACTCAACATGGAAAAGTAAGTCCTCCCACCAATGGGTTTGCCTTGAGCATCGTCCGTAGAAGAGTGCCTAAGTTCCGATTGGTCACATCGGTCTGACCATCGGTCTAGGGGTGATAAACAGTTGAAAACAAGAGTCGTGTTCCTAACTTCTCCCAAAGCGTTCTCCAGAAATGGCTACAGAATTTGGTATCCCTATCACTAACAATAGTTTTAGGAATACCATGGAGCTTTACGACATGTTCGAAAAATAAATTCGCGATTTCCACCGCGTCATTAGTTCCCTTACATGCTATAAAGTGGGCCATCTTGGAGAACCAGTCCATGACTACAAAAATGGAATATTTTCCACGCCTGGACGTTGGAAAGCTCGTGATAAAATCCATGGAAAGATCTTCCCACTGGGCGTCCGGAATCGGTAGAGGCGTGTAATGTCCATGCGATTGAGACCGAGAGTTGGCAGTATGACATGACACACAACCCTGACAATACTTGTTTACATCTCGTGCCATGTGTGGCTAGAAGAAATGCTCACGGAGTGCTGCCAATGTTTTGGCTATGCCAAAGTGCCCTCGGCCGTCATGGATAATATTATCTATGCCAAAGTGCCCTCGGCCGTCATGGATCCTTGACGAACGTCTTGGATCAAAATCCGGACTTTCTCCTTGTAGTCGGGTGGTATGAATTTCCACTTCATTATGAAGACAAGTTGGTGCCACTCGGTAATGCGACTTTACCCTTTCGGGCCCGATCCTTTTCGAATCGGTTCCACCACATACGAGCGGCCCCCTTGAAATGAAGGGTCACCACCTCGACTTTCTCGTGCTCCTCGTAATGGCATTGCTTGAGAACGTGTTCGGTACCCTGCAACCAAGAAATAAATTCATTAGGATTATAATTACCGAAAAAATCCTCAAATTTTACCTTCACATCTCGGCGTGATACATGCGCGAGACGTTCGTTTTCGGCGTACCGATTGGCACGCGGAGGAGGTGTGCGATGGCGTCGGTTGCGTCGGTCAGCGCCGCGGCCTGGACCGTTACCATCGTCGATGGGCTTGTCGTCTCCATCGCACCGAGGGCGCCGCCTGTCCTCTCAGTTTTGATCATGGCCGCGTCGATCCTCATTGCGTCGAGGCCGTTCGCGGTTGTCACGGCGTTCAAGCCGATCATACTCCGCACAGTTCTCGGGCAACTTGGTTCTCGGAATCCAATCCCGAACCCGATTTATCCATTCCTCCGAATCATGGACCGGAGGGTGGTCAAATTCTTCCTCGGAATCTTCCTCGTACTCCGTCATAGAGTCCTCGGATTCCGAACATGGAGTTGTTGGGCTTTGATGACCCCGATAGTCGTCGACATCAAAGTCATCACGTCCCTTGTTTTTCTTTTTCTTAGGCATCGGGGTGACCGCCTTTTTCTTTTTCTTGGCCTGTTGACGTCGCCACTCCTCGGAGTCATACTCCTCATCGGAATGAAAGTCATGAACCTCCTATAAATCTTGGCCTTGACTAGTCGGCCGACTCTCCTTCATGGACTCCAACCTCTGGATCCCATGTTGGCTAGACGGCTCAACCATCGGGCCCTTGGCCTTCTCATGTGCCATAGCCCTTGGAACCGAGACGTCGTGTGGCGTTACGCTGGGATTCAGGGGCTGCGTTTGGATCATCACGGTTGGTGGCGCTTGTTGGTCCATGAAGCGCAAAAGGATGCGCTCCATGTTGGCGAATCGAGCCTCTAACGCCGCTAGGCTTATGGCAGGCACAATATCGAGCGTTGGAAGCACGATACCGAGCGCTGGTGGCACGTTAACGAGGGTGGATGGCATGGTACCGACCACTTGTTGCAACGTGCCTGGCGTTACGAGGATTACCAGTTATAGCGTCGGTAATTGTGGTTAGTTGTTGTGTTGTTGTTGGTTGGAATGCTCGTCTCCTTCCATGCTTTCGTCACCTATCTCGACCGTAGACATGAACAAGTCAAAATTTCAAAGAAACAACAAACAAAAAAAGCTTAGAGACGTTGTAAGGCTCACCACCCAAGTACCCTTAATTGCACGAAAGAAGGGGCTTATAAAGGGAGGGGAGCTTAAGGTCTCGACTTACACAAGCAACACAACAAGCAAGAGTACAAGCTAGCAAGCAAACACAATAAGCAAGAAGGAAAGAGAGAGAGAGAGGTGTCGGCTAGGGCTAAGCCTTGGCACGCAAGAGAGAAGGGAAAGAATATTGAGGGATTTCGGCCTAAGAGGGAAGGCGAGATTGTGTTGTAACAAAATAAGAAACAAACAAGATATGCAATCAAGGAAGATATGCAAATCACTTAAACAAGATAGGCAAAGATATGCAAGATTGGAGAGAGAAGATAGCCGAAATATTTTATGGGATACTTGCCTTATTTTGGCTTGTGTATCCCACAATATCTTTTGAATATCTTTTTTTTTAATAAACATGGAAAGATTTTACCTTATTTTGGCTTTTATCTTCCAAAATTTGTTTCCTTTTTTTATATTTTTTCGGCAACTAACAAGATCTTGGGGATTTTATCCTCCAAGATTCTTGCTCTCAATAACCAAAACGAGATAAGGCCAAATCGAACCAAATCTCGAACAAACACCAAGAGATGCACGACACACACAACTCTAACGATCCAAACAAGCAAGAATGATGCAAGCAAGACTCGAAAACTCAAGCAATTTGAACCGAAAAACAAGTGCAAGTCGTAGGGACAAGGTTAAAAAAATTGTGATTTTTGAAACAAAAACAATGGATCTAGATGAACGATGGTAGAGATGGCGGAAGCTAATGAATTGATGGTAAAAAGAAAAAAAAATCGTGCAAAAATGAGTAAAAGGGTGAGAAATACTTACGCAATCCTTCGGCTCTGATGCCAGTTGATGTGAATCTCGTTGGAGGATTCACGAGCAGATCTTTGCTTGGACTCGTATTGGGTCTTCTCACAATCAAATTGGATAGATTTGAGGCCGAAGCCTAGACTTTGAGATTGAGAGATGAAGTGAAAGGATTGAGAAGGGGGCCTAGTTTGACGTAGGCCAGGAGGGATAAGAATATTGGTTTGTGATGCCTAAAAGATAAGGTGCGGGATCATTCCGGCAGCAATTCGTTATCATAAATCAAGCATGAGAAACAAAGGAGGGGGTGTGCCTCTTAAATAGAGGTGAAGGCACGCAAACCCTAGCAAAACCCTAGGGAGGCGTGGAGGCAACTAGGGTGGCGCAAGCATGCAACCCAACGTTGGTCCAAGCCCAAAAATACTCTATAATAATAGAAATGACATAAATAGTAAGGTTCGGAATGGAAATGATATTAAAAATGGCAATAAAGATAGATGGTCACGGTGGCCATGTCGCGAGTGTCGCGACAAGGCTGTGACAAGGCGTCGGCGCGCCAGCGCAAGGTGTGTCGCGACACACTAGGTGTGGCACGACACGGCCAAGGCACGCGGCACAGCCAAGGCTGTCGCGACACGCTAGGTGTGGAACGACGGGCCATGGTGTGCGATGCACGCAAACCTCATGTCGCGACGCTGGGTTGGCCCGGTGCGGACATGGGGGTCGGTACAGAGGTGTAGGGCTCGGTATCGAGCCTGACTGGCACGGTACCGGCCAAAGGTGGCTCGGTACCAAACGCAAGGTCCTCGGCACCGTGGTGCTAGGCGTCGGCGCTGGCTCCGATGACGGTGAGGCACTTGAAGAGGGGCGCGCCGATGGATGTGCCATGTCTTGCGTAATCTCGCGCGACGAAGGACGCCATGGCTCGAGCTATGGCACGTGTCTGGGCTCAAGTAATGGGTCTGTCGGAGCGTACGGACAAATCATGCTCTTCTTGGCTTGTCGTCAATGAGGAGGTCACATCATTTTGCATCTTGATGATACTCCTTTTAGCAATCATTCAATTCTCATAGTTCTCTCCTAATTCAAGATAATCCATTACAGATAATGAGCCAACCCCAAGATCCATTGCTATAATTTTCAGAAATTTCTCAACATCATGTTCGACCAACGCATGTGGTCCCTTTTTTATATGTTAGGCCCGGTCCTTTTTTTTTTTAATACGTTAATTATCAGGGTCGGGCCGAGCTGGGCCGGGCTCGACCGGGCCAGGATATAATTCCCCAACTCAGGCCAGGCCCATAGCCCAAGCGGGTTTGGCCCACATTTGTGGGCTGGGCCGGGCCGGCCCGCACTAATGGCCATCTCTAGGGCCATCTAAGCCCATGATTTTTCCAAGATAGGGAAATCCTTCGACGTCCAAATCCATGGAATCATCCCCTACCCTTTTCACTTCCTTCTTTGATCTTCGGCTCACATTGAGTCTTCTGGCTGAGGGATTTCCTGGCAAGTCAGACCCCGCTGGCCGCAGAACAGAGGCACTCGTGCGATAAAGTTTCAGAGGCAAATTGGGCAAGTCATTTGTAAACTAGAAAAGATGGTTTTTGTTTGTTATTTATTTATTTAAAGGCGAGGCATTACAAATTACAAGTTTATAACATGGGAAGGAGATTTGAATCTGAATTTCATTACTTACTAACCTAATAAGATTTACAAACGGCAAGTAAATATTAGAATTTAAGATGAACTTGTAACTCTTTAGAAAGTGGAACCGGTAAAAACAGAAGAGTTATGAAGATTATATAGTTAAGGACATGCATTACACAAGCTGTTAGGTTCCAAGCCCACTTGTTTTTCAGAGAGCACTATATACTGGAAAGATGGCATGATGTCAAGTATCCACCAAATTCAGATCAAAATAATATTTACCAAAACCCTTTTTTTTTCCAAACAAAACCAGTACATTGAAACAAGCAATGGAGAACTTTTATCAACCAAAAATGCTGAATTCCACAAATACAGGTAGAAAGCCACATTAAAAAAAAGTGACTTGTGGAAAGTTTTCTTTAAGGCCCTCTATCAATTAACACAGATGACCAGCACTTGAAGCATTCAATCCACATTTGGATTGTTTTGTATTTCAAGGAGTGCAAGGTTAGACAAACATACTCGAGCAAACTGCCATTTCCCATCCACATTAGCATTCCACATACTGCTAGGTTGCTGCTTGGAATCAGGACATCTTGGCCCTTGCAAACAATACTCCAGCAAATAGACCTGAATTCACATATAGCCATTCAAGTAATGCATTTACAACAGCAGGTGAATAAAACAGTTGTTTGAGTGATTTTCCATACCAAATAGTATGCTGACAGAGTTTGTTAGACTAAGTGGAACGCTGAATATGAGTATGCCAGCTATGGATATTGGTATTTTGTTCAAAGAACCTACAAGGCTGTCAAAAAAAAAAAAAAAACTCTTCAGAGCAGAGTATTCAAGTACTATCCACCATACTGGATTAAGGAATCACAAATTTACAATATAAAATGAAAAGCTAGACATAATTGCAATGTTATTCTGGATCAAGATGGAGTTACCTGTACGTAGTAGGGCTTGTTTGGTTTAAAAACCACATAGATGTGAAGCTGATGGCAAGTCCCAACAAACCACTGAATGTTGCAACAACCCAGAACATTGGCAGCAAAATGACATCTCTGCATATTCAGAAAAACGTAAAAGAGGATTCACGTCAATTTTCTCCAACGTGGAAAAATCAGTTCAAATCGAAAGGAAATGAGTAGAAGAAGAATATCTATTTACGTGTTCTTTATATAGTCCCATTCACCAAATATTAGAATCAACACCAGAGCAAATGGTAATGATAAAGCATTGTTCAGCAACACCATTGATACTTCATTAAGAGATCCAGACTTGGTGGATTGTTTTGCTTTGTCCATGACCCTTCTCAGTGTCAGCTGCATGTGAAAAATCCACATTTACAATGATTCAAAAACTTTAAGAAGCAAAAATGAAACTTAGTTGAAGTTAAAGTGCATAGCATGTCCCAAGCATACCGAATAGCTTGCTGTCAGAATGCAATTGAGGACTTGCCAGGTATAACCTGTGGAATCGAAGGTGATGTCTGTGATACCACTGCTTACAGCAGATATTATCTGTCATGAATATAATGTTACAGTCTATCAGAAACATAAAGATTGCTAACAAGTAAAAAAACACAGCAAAATTGCACTAAGAAGGTCATAATAGTAATACTTGAGAAGTTTAGACATTGTCCCCAATCAAAACTTTGTACACAAAATATCTCATTAGCAATTTAGCATGTTTGGAAACAAAAGTAGTTCATGTGTGCCCACTTCCATCAATATTCTTTCAGAAATATTACAGGACAATACAATGGGCATTTAACCATCCAAGAAATGCCACAACTTCTGTCCAAAACAATGAGCAGCTAAAAGTGAAAGGGTCTAGGCGTCTAGTTTTATCTACTCCCGTTAAAATTCTTGAAGTAAATAAGAGAGCATTTAGTACCATCAAAAACATGGCAGTCCAAACTTTCTGATTCTGGTGTTTCTTGAAGATGTACAATTCTCCAATTGCTGTCAAAATATTTGTCATGTTCTTCAGAATCGTCACCATTGCAATATTGATATACTTCAAGCTGAAAAGATATTACCATCCAGGCCATGATTAAAGATTGCAAAGCATCTAAGTTCAAAATGCTCATGAATTTAAGATCATGTGCAAACAATTATCTTCACTTCTCTTTTGATCAATCATTTCCTCAATATACTCGTAATCTTTTAACTGATTCCATCTTGTCAAGATTTCTGACGCATATAAGGTGTATTTAGTTTTAGACTGCAAATGCAAAAATCATTGGTACTGCAAACCTACCTATACATTCCAGACACAAGCATACCAACAAAGATCAAATTAACAGGAATCCATATCTTGATGAGCTTCCAGTTCAGTTTTTCCACCGAAATAGCTCTAAACAGACCCAAAAGAATAACAATCACAGTGCTGATGAGGTTCTGCAATGAGCCAAAGAAAGAGGATTGAGAACTACGTTCATAGATGCTACCAGATTATTTAAGCAAAGGCAAATACAACAAAAGAAATGAAATAAACCTGATAAAACATCAAAGAGATTCCAGCATTAAAGTTGTAGGTTGATAGAACCACTTTGTTAAGCAGTATCATGCTACAAGACGAAAGACAATAAGCAATCCCAGACACTAGAGGAGCACTATTCTTTTCTCCTCTATGATCCAGCTTTTCATCCACATGAATAAGATCAGAGCTGTTGTAGGCCACTTCAGTCGATGGAAAAAGACTACACAAAAGCATCCACATGATTTTATCAAAACCACTTCCGTGCAATTTATGCTTGCAACACAACCAAAAATTATTAGGCCGGAGTTAATATATTAGGTGAAGTTATATAGTGCTCAAACATACATAGAGCACATCCAACGCCGAAAAAAAAAAGAGAGAACATGCAACTAGTCAAACAGCATGGAAAAAACATTAAAGCATGGAAAATAATATTTAATTAATTACATCAACACTAGACCTACTAATACCTGTATACTGAAAATAATATTTACTTAATTACATCAAACAGCATGGAAAAAACATTAAGGCAAGTCCTCTCTTTCAGAGTTTTTTTTCCTAGTTGACTAGTCTGATTAATACAATAATGCAACTAGTCCAGAATGGAGAAAAGTAGAAACAGGCAATCTTATAATGGGAAAAAAAAACATTTTTTGAAAGGAGTATTGACACCAAAAATTTGGCATGAAAACTAGTGTAACCTGTCATTTGATGATTTCCTCCTACTTGATACAATAACATCACCAAGTGACCTGTTCCCCTGACGGAGTCCTTGAAAAACATTGAACACAGCAGCCGGCCACCAATTTAGCAAAACTTTCCCGTTTGAATAGCTTATTGCTGATCCGCAATTATCATAGCTGTTGGCTATTTCTATTTTGGAATCTGTTTCCATAGGATTAATCTGAAAATGAATGCACCCATTAGAACAACAAAGATAATAGAAAGAAACCACCTCTCACATCAACAGAGAAGCTAATTTCATGGCAGACAAAAAGCCAAGCTTGCCCATTTCTACCCTTCAACTGTGATGGACAACCACCCAGAGCTTATTTGCTCTCATCCATAAGGATGCTATTCGTATTGGGTGAATAACCCTTTACCAAATCCCTACCTGATCAAAAAAAAAAAAAAAAAAAAAAAAAAACAGAAAAAAAAAATGAAAAGATATAAGAGGCCTTTGACCAATGAAAAGATATAAGATACCCATCTAGTTGTCCAACATGAGTACATGCTACTCTAATAAACATGTTATGTTGTTATACTTCCACTCTGTCTCTTCTTTTAATGTGTATTTCCAATCATTCCAACTAACAATAAGCATGACCCATTTATGAAATTTAACTACTTGATGTCTTATCTAATCCCTGTCCAAGGCCAGCTAATGTCAAATTAATAGCAGATGATATCAATCATTCTAATTTTCAAGGAAATTTAAACTTTGCTTTTTGAAATCATCAGACGCTGAATTAAATTGGCAAGAGATAGGTTAGAAATATTCAACCAAAAATTCCTATTCAACAACAGCCGTGTGGAAGCTCACCTTTTATACACAAGATGATCAGTACCCAGGAAATAAGCAACAAGAGCACCTTTGGAGGAGAATCGCGACTATAAGCTGATGAAACAAGATGAGGAAAATAAAAGCATTAAACAGAGTCCAATTGCGAAACCATAAAGAGTTAAGCATAGGAAATTACCAGTGATAGGTGGGACTTTGCAATGATGGCAAACAAAGAAAGGGACCAGAGAAAACATGCAGGAGATGGGAGGATTCCATGGAAGGAATATAGCGTCAGCATGATTTTCCGTACCGACTTTTTGCAGAGCACGCAAAGGGAATGTGGACAGGAAGGTGAATACGCGGACACGCACACAAGCAGCCCCTCTCACTCGATTATCATTAAGAAAAATAATAACAATTCTCAATTTTTCAATTTGGGGGAAAAAATCTTTCTAATAACCCTAGATCAGAAGCGCAGTGGTAGAAAGAGGGGGAGAAAAAGGAAGCAAGATTGCAGGAGACGTTAAAATTCTCGCTGATTCCCAGGCTCTCTCTCTCCTCGAAAGTCAAAATTCTCGCTGATTTCATTGTGGATCGCTTCGAATGCGAGAGACGGCATAGAGAAAGTTCCGGTGGAAATTGGGAATAAACAATTCAGATTCTGTGAGCCTGAGTTGGAGGAACAGAGAGGAGGGGGGAAGAAGGCGGTAGCCCTAAGCAAAGGTTTCGATTTCAAGAGAGGGGGTGGACTCTGCGAAGTGGAAATCGGTCGCCATGTTCGCGCCCAAGAAAATGAATGGGCGGGACCCACCTATATGCCAGCTGTAGGGTTGAGTATTTACAGCTGTCATAAACTATACCCGACCCGATCCAGGATATGGATGGGCCAAAGATTTAGGCCCAGCAATCGGCCCATATATCGTCCTCCGTTTGAAATTTATTCATTTTATTTTTTTGTACTATATCATAGCATTTGTTTTTATTAGATAAGGATTAGGAGATGTAATCATCCTTAAAAAATCTAGATAAAGAGGGCATCAATAATGACTTGCAAACTCTCTAATTAGGTGGGGTAGTAAGTGAATCTAACCCTAATTCTAGCACAAAGTTTTTTGAATGCATCATGATAACTCTATTGTAAATGATCTTGTTGTGCATGACCTTGATGTTGAAAATGATAATAATGTTATGATTGATATGCATGGTGCTCCTTAACATGACTTGTCTAACTATCAATTTATTTGAGAAAGGGAGCTAAGAATTAGGATACCAATTACTCTAGATTCATTGCTAATATTGTTGAGTTTGCATTAGTTGTTGTTGATGTTGTTGTTTATTTTAAACCTAAAACTTATGAACAAGCCATAAACTGTAAGCATGTTGATGATTCGTTTAAAGCTATGAATGAAGAAATTCAGAGTATGCATGTTAATAATACCTGGACCCTTGCACCTAAGCCTGTTAATGCTAAACTGGTAGACTGTAAGTGGATTTATAAAGTCAAAGAAGGGGCTTCTGACTAGGATCCCCCTATGTTTAAAGCTAGATTGGTTTCTAAGGGGTTTGCACAAAGAGAAGGAGTTGACTATAATGACATTTTTGCACTTGTGGTCAAGTAAAACAAACATGAGATTATTGCTTGTTATGGCCACTGTTTACGATTAGGATATTGAGCATATGGATGTTAAAACTGTCTTTCTTCATGGTGACTTGAAAGAAACTATATATATGATACAACCTAAGGGTTTTTATGGATAAGAGTAAACCCAATTACATATGCATGCTTGCTTAAAAAGTCTATATATGTTTTAAAAGGTTGTGGAACTTGAAGTTCAATTCTTGCAAGCTTTCCATGAACTTCATAAGAAGTAAATGCGATACTTGTTTTTATTTTAAGCATGTCAAGTCTAAGAATCCTTTATATATGTTGCTTTATGTGGATGATATTTTTGTTGATCAATATTTCTTTAGTTGATATGCTTGGTGTTAAGCATGATTTGAGTAAGCACTTTGATACGAAGGATTTAGTTCTTGCTCAAAGAATTCTAGGGGTCAAAATAATAACAAATAGGGCTTAGAAGGTTATGAAATTCTCAAATCGATTATTTGTATAAAGTGCTTGACACGTTCTCTATGATTGATGTTAAGCCTATTTCTATACCCTTAGGAGGGCATTTAGAACTTTCTAAGAAAGATCACCCTACTTCTTCTGATGACATCAAGAAAATGGAAAATGTGTCTTATGATGTGGTTGTAAGTTATGTGATGTATTCTATGTTATGCACTAAACATGGCCTTGCTTTTGTTAATAGTGTCTTGAGCCGATTTTATGTCTAATCCTAGTGAGAAACACTAGTCTGCTATGAAATATTGTTTGAAGTATATTACATGTACCAAAAATTTGGGTCTTGTCTATTTTGAGCATAAGCCTATGACTAAGTTAGAGGGCTTTGTTGATTCTGACTTTACTAGTAACAAAGATAACAAGAAGTCTACTACCTCTTATTTCTTTACTTGGGCTGGTAATTGCATTTCATGAAAATCACAACAACAATCAATTGTAGCTCTGTCTTCAACAAAAATTGAATACATAGTAGTAGTGGAGGCCTCAAAAGGGGCTTCGTATCTTAAAGGAATATTGAAGGAGATCACTAGGAAAGGCTACATTCCCACGATCTCTACAGACAGTCAGAGTGCACTTTAATTGTGCAAAGATCTTATTTATCATGAAAGGGTCAAACACATAGATGTGAGGTTCCATTTATTAGAGATGAGATTGAGAAGTAACTAATAAATATTGAGAAGATAGCTAGAGATATTAAACCCATAGACTTTGGAACTAAAATTATGCCCTTTAACAAGTTTGAGTTTTCTAGGACAACACTCCACATCAAGGATATAAGCTGAGATGTGGAGCTAGATCAATGATGACGGGGCTATTCGGTTGACAAATGTGTAAAGTGTTGAGCCATAGTTTATTTCCATATGTGGATTAAGAGGGCATTTGTTGTAATCTAATCCTCATATTTATGTATGTTCATGTATAAGTTCAAGTATTTAAGCTTGGTAGAGTATTATAAGCCAGGAATTGGGTCTAGTTGCATTTATTGGTTCAAGTTAAGCCATAAATCGGCTTGTGGCCTTCTTAGGTCAAACCCGGTTGGAGGTAGCTAGCTCGGGTTCACTTGTGTTTGTTAAGAATCAAGATGAATGTGATCTTGGCCTAGTTGCTTGTCTTTTCCCATTATCTTGATGCAGCCTAATTTGAAGACGTTGATGAGTTTAATTAAAACGCTGCCTTTGAAGCTTCTCCGCGTGACCTAGCTTTAAATAGCCTGGTTATTCTTGAGAAGCTCACTTCTTCAATGGAGCAAACCCTAGCTCACTAGAGAAAGAGTGAGAGAAAAGAGAAAGAAAGAGAGAAAGAGGGAAGAAGGAGAAGATCTCGCAGCAACGCTCATCGTTGGTGGTTCCTTGATGGCTAGAAGAGAAGATCTAGCTACGCAACTGTGAAAGGGGTTGAAAACCTTTCATTCTCAATCATATCCCTAGCTTTGCTTTCACTCAATTGTAAAAGGGGGTTGGAAACCTTTCATTCTCAAATCTCAATCCCTAGCTTTGCTTTTACTCAACTATGAAAGGGGGTTGAGAACCTTTCATTCTCAATCCCTAACTTTGCTTTTACTCTATGTTCTCCGATCTTCTTCTTCCTTGGCGTTTATGGTTGTTTGCTTTGTCGCTTGATGCATGTCTTGTACTTGAACAACTATGACTTCAATAGTAGTGCATACTTTGGGTCGGATCTGCCCTGTTGAGATCCCTGATGTAGAGTTATTTGAACTCAAACCGGGTTACCAATTTCTTGTGTTCTTTACTGTTTTTCGTTTAAGTTCGTTCGTTTTGTTTGAGTTGTGCGAAAGGATCGATCAAATATGTTGTTCTTTGATAGATTAGGTCATTCTTGAATAACAACCTAGGGGTGCTCACGGGTCCGGGTCGGCCCCGACCCGACCCGACCCGACCCGCCATTATTGGGTCGGCCTGTGGGTCACGGTTTGGAAAAATTCGAGTCGCGGGTCGGGTCGGGCCAAACCCGACGGGTTGCGGGTCGACCCGCAGACCCACGCCCTTTTTTTAAAAAATAAAACATACATATATTAAAAAAAATTCAATGTGAAATACTGAAGTCTGAAAACTTGAAAAGTGAAAATTGGGCCTCCTATTTGCCCAGATCCGCCTCACGCCTCCCTATCCAAAAACCCTAGGGCGAATCCACGCTCGCCCAGATCTCCGATGTTGAAGCCTCTCGTTTCAGACTCCGCCTCATGCCTCTCGTTCCAGATCTCCGCCAGACCGCCGTTGAAGCTCGACTCGCACAGTCGAGAGTCGCCAGCTCGTTGCTGAAGCCCGACTCTAACAGTCGTAGTGTCGCACACTCGCACACAACACAGCGTTGACACGCCGTTGTCCTTGCCGATGTAAGACACTTTAAGAGATTGTTGATTAATTGTTGTGATTTCTCTTGGTTTACCTTATTTCCCGTTATGGATTGTGGATATGTCATGATAACAATGAGTTTGTACTTTGTAGCTTCTTTAAGTATGTAAATATTAAATAGGCACCCCATTAATTCATTATTGCTTTTGGCTTACCGTGTTTGCTCCAGATTAGTTTTATTTATTTGTGATGGGCAAAAAAACGCAAGTTAATGAAATACCCGCGGGTTGCGGGTCATTCCTAAAAAATTTGTGGGTCAACAGGTCGACCCGTGAGCACCCCTATCACAACCAATGCTCTTGTTCAATACTCATGGCTTGATTTGGATTGAAATAATCAACAAGGTGTTTCCTCATGAACAAGCCTCAACATAACAATACTCCTCTCGGTTTCATCTTGCCACCAACACAAGCGCATGAATGAAAATGTGTTGAAAAAATACAATGCATATTATATACTCCCTCAGTCCTTTTTTGTTTGTCCACTAATCTTTATCGGGTGTCCCGAGATGATATTTGTCGTACTTTCCCTTCTTTCCTTCTAGGCCATCTCCCATAGTAGGCCAAATTTGACAATTTGGCCTACCATGTGCACCCCCATAGGCTAAATACACAAACCCCCATACAAAAATATGGCCTTTGTGTTTTGAAGGCCAAATTTGGCCTTAGATTTCCTAGGGTAAAATATAGGCCCCATTTATTTATTTTATTGTTTTATCTTGATTTTAAGTAGTGAGAATTAATTAATATGTTATATAAATGTATTATTCATAATATTTTTTAATATAAAAATTATATTATTGTAATAGTCTCGTTGTGACGTTCCATTTGAGCCTAATATTTAATATGTAAATAAATGTGTGTTTTATTTTGTACTTAAATAAACTAATTTATTAATAGTCTCATTAAAAACCATACTTTATAATAAATTCCAAGTTGGGAAAAAAGAGTATTACAAAATGAAATGCAAGAATATAAACAACAACATAAGATAAATCCAAATTTAACATAAGCATAAACTAATATTCCAAAAGATTAGCATCATTTTCCTCCTATTTCCATTATTCACAATTATTATATATAATAACATTGTTTTTGAAATATAGTTGTTATTCACAATTACTATAATAATATCTTTTTGAAATAAAATATAATAATAATTATTCAAACTAGTCGTTATTTTAGACTATCTTATAACTACAATTTTCTTACTATATTACCCTTACCCAATATCATTTTTATTTACTTGATCCAACTTTTTCATCTCTTTTTTCTCTTTTCACCTTCTTAAATTTATTAAAGTACAAAACTACCCTTATTCAATATCATTTTTTATCCATATTATTCAACTTTCTTATCTATAACTATATATATTAAAGCTATATCTTTTCGAGCCACCAGAACGATTCTGGTCCCACCTTATATTTACAAAATTAATTTTTATTCCTAATATTTTAACTTTTTTCTATTAAATTTTTCTTTAACTATTTAACCTATCTTTAACATCAAACAAATATCTATTTAGTATAACAATATCTTTTGAAAACTTCCTTATACAAATATTTAAAATTAAAGATAATAACTAAATAAGTATAAATATCTTTTATCTTTTAGCATGATGACTTTTCACGAATTTATTTATAGATATACATTTTCTTTTGTAATAAAAAATTAATGATAAATACTTATAATGTTTAAAAATAACAAAAATAGTTAATATATATAACTATATATTAAAGATGTACCTTTTCGAGCCACAAGAACGGTTGTAGCCCTACCTCATAATTAAAAAATTAATTTTTATTTCTAATATTATAACTTCTTTCTATTAAAATCTTTTTAACTATTTAAATTTATCTCTAATATCAAACACATATCTATTTAATATAATAATATTCTTTGAAAGCTTCCCTATACAAGTATTTAAAAATTAAAGATAAAATATTTAAAATACCTTAAAATAAATATAAATATTTTAGCATATATCTTTTGAGGAATTTATTTATAGATATATAGTGATTTTCTTTTATAAATAAATTAATGATAAATATTTATAATTTTTAAAATTACTTAAAATAGATAATAAAGTATTTAATAGATATGTTGAAATATTTGATAAACACTAAATTTACGTACATGAAAAGTAATAAAATATGAAGAATATAATATTTGATTAAAAAATTATATACATTCTACGAGCAATAAATTACTTATATTAAAGTTTATATTATATTTTTATTTATATATTAATATCCTATTTATAATGTCTATAAAATATCGAATCGTATTCGTACATGGTACAACGGATAAAACTAGTTACCAATATTACTTTATACTTTTTCTTAATAAACGTAAAATTTGTCCTTGTGGACAAACAAAAGGGACGGATGAAGTAATATATAAATACCTTTATATTTATAATGTAAAAATGAGATGTAACTACATATATATATAGCTTAACAAAACGTATGAATCCAAATATTCTTCAACGGTACCAACCAAGAAGACAAGCTGAACCAAAATCCAACCACTCATGTAGCTAATTCCTTGACTCGGCACATATTACTAATCAATATTTTTTTTTTGGTAGAATATTACTAATCAATATTAAATTACGATAAAAACCAACTCCGCCAACGTAGAAGAAAAATGACATCAATATGAACCAATACAGCACCAACAGCGCGCAAAGCACAATGTGTATAGAAGACATGTAGTATAGACAGTATAACCATGTCTATTCACCAAATCCACAAGAAATTGCAGTTGAACTCTTTTCATGTTCAAATGATCCTTAATTCAGCTTTCAAGCGGAGGCAGCAGCGTCGTTGACCGGGTCACGGCCACCACCACCAATTAGCACTCTCGGTTCCAGCATCACACGAAGCCCGTTCTTCATAAACAGAGTTAAGGACATTTTCTGCTCCACCCGGTGACCGGAGACCGGAATTAGCCGGTAACGCAGGAGCACAGCGGACGCCACCGACTTCATCTGCAAGTAAGCCAAGTCCTTCCCCAAACAAGTCCTGGGCCCCGCATTGAAGGCCACGAACTTGTAACCTTCTTTGGGCGGTTCGAACCGGTAACCGCTACCTGAACCGGGTCCGGATCGGACCAGCCACCTGTCCGGGTTGAACTCCAGGCAGTCGTCCCCCCATATGGACTTCATCCTCCCCATGGAGTAGATGGAGTAGGTGACCGTGGAGCCGGCCGGGACCGGAGTTCCGTCCGGCAGCACGTCGTCGGAGACCACGTATTTGAAGTCCTCCGGCACCGATGGGTAGAGTCGAAGCGTCTCCGCAAGGGCAGCCTTTAGGTAGACTAGTTTGTCTGCTTCGTCGAACACCAGAGGGTCCTCCAACCAACGGCTTGGATCTTCTCCTCGTGTCTCTCTTAGAACGGTCATGATCTCGTTGATGATCTTGGCTTCTACCTACAAGATCGATGTTACATACTATAAAATATTACAAAAAATAACGTTAAATAGAATAAGATATGAAAGAAATAGAAAATAGATCCAAGTATTACCAATCCAAAGTTAAGAAAAAAGAAAGAAATATATTAACACATAGCCCTTTCTATTCAAGAGTCAATCGAGGTCGTTTAGAGCATGACCGTAGGTTGCCTAACAATATACGGAAACAACAAAAAAAAAATTATTTCATATTATACTAAAAACGGTAACGACAAACTGTTCATCAAATCGAAATAATATAAAAAGTTGAAATTAACGCTAATCACTGGCACCTATTATAATATCAGATATCTTAATTTATCGGAAAAGTGTGGCAAATAATTTAAATTAACAAATAATTTAAATTAATTAGTGAACTTTTGGAAGTCATTATGCACAACACAACACTTTGAGGCACATCATTTATATACAAATATTATAGACTAATAAATTATTTCATTTTTGGATCAGATTTAAAAAATTATAGCACACAATTAATTAGATATACTGATATACACATGCATGTACGTAGCATAGAAATTACTAGTATTAATACATATTGTTTCAAAATGTTGGCTCACCTTTGGGTGGTTGATAACGAGCCAGAAGAACCAGCTAAGAGCAACAGACGAGGTATCACGTCCAGCAAGAACAAAGTTAAGCGCGATACGCTTCAGGACGTGGCTAGGAAAAGTGTTACCGCTGACGTCACGCTTACTCATGAATCGGGAGAGGAGGTCGTCGGAGGGATTCTCCTTGCGGGCGTCGAGGGCTTCGGTCATGTAGCGCTCCACGATCTCGAGGCTAGTCATGAGCCTCTTCTCGGTCCCGAGGTTGAAGAGCTTCTTGATCCGCCATAGGAAGCCCGGGTAGAGTAGCCTCTGGAGGGTGGCTTCTGTGGCCGAGTCGAACGCCACCGCGAACGGGTTCTCCGGGAGACCCACCGACAGGGTTTCTGGGTCCTTACCGAATGTCAGCCCGCATATGTTGTCGAACGTCAACCTTCCATAGAGATTAATGATTTCTTAATAATTACATGTATAACCTTCCATATGTTAATACATAGTACGTACTATACTAGGCGCGTGCTACATACTACGTAGCTTTCATATATGATTTTTTGGTTGAACATAAGTTTCATATATATATTGTTCACACGCATAAACACCAAGTACCAACCATATGCTATATGTAACGTACCTAGTCCCTAGCTACTAACGTACTACTACTATATATGTGTTTGATGAAGGAATTAATTCATTCATTAACTAACCTCAACAAAAGATCCTGCAAATCAACGGCCGCCCTCTCATCCGCAGCCTTCTCAAGAATCCTCCAAAGCCGGTTCTTGATGGTCCTATTCACCCACCGAGCCATGGCTTGGCGGAGAGTCCTCGTCGTAAACTCCAAAGCAGCCGTCTTCCTCTGCATAAGCCAAGTCTCCCCATCACTATTGAATATCCCCTGGCCCAACAAATCATGGAAGGCGCCCTGCCACGTGGGGCCCTTGGGGTAGTTGTCGAACCGGGTCCTGAGCACGTGCTCTATGTTCTTGGGGTGGCACGTGACCGTGTAGAACCCCTGCTTATAGGCCAAGAAGGGCAGGGCGATTGTGGTCGTTTGGTAGGTGGCCGCCCCGCCCGTTTCCCTTATGTTTTGGGCGATCCAGTCGTGCATCCGCCCGCGGTTCACGAAGAGGTACGGGAGGCTTCCGACGAGCGGTAAGATAGGCGGGCCCGTTCTCAGGCGGCGGCAGAGGATGCTGAACCACAAGAGGTAGGCCGCTGTCGACCCCACTATGAAAGCCAAGACAACTATTTCCATTGTTGTTGAGTTTTGAGGACAATGAGAGGAGAGGTTCTAGATAGTTAGTGGCCGGATGTGGAAATTGGTCCTGACAAAAGAGACAAAGGGAAGATGCTTATAAATAGAAAGGGAAGGGGAATCAAGTTTAGGCAGAAGTGGTTTGGAAAAGTTTGGAGGTGAATATTATTTTGGTGAATAAGAATGGAAAGTCTTATGTGCTTGAAATTGTATTTAAAATTTGCACAAGAAAGTCATCGAGCTATTGATGTGATTGGTTTTTTGGTCGAAGCTATTGATGTGATTTCAGCTAATCACTGTATGTACGTGGCATAACTCGATCGTGAGATATAGTCTGGCCATCCATAATTCGTTAGATATATACATTTACAAAGATGTATGATGTTTAATTTTGACTTGGAATATATCGACCGTATCCGCAAACTTAATATGCTAGTTGTCCAAATATTCATATACCTGTAAAGGAGAGACGGAATAGTGTAATGTTATATCGTGAAAAGGTGGGTACTTTATCAACTAAATTGACAAGTGTATGTAACATGTTTTTATTACTTATATTGCCTTTCGAAAAACTTTTAGCATTAGAACTACGGTTATTCAAAAGAGAGCTATAAGGATTTTCACCAAAAATCTTACACAATTCTATATGATCGACAATAATTGCTAACAAACAAGAGAATTGGTTAAGAAACAAGATATTTGTGCTAAATCTCTCATAGAGGCTTAAAAATATATCTACAAGTTGTTATTGAGAACTAACATAAGCAGTGGTTAAGAAGCCTTCATTTATCTTCTCTCTAATATAATGGTAATCAATATGTAGATGCTTAGTTCGCTTATGGAATACCGGGTTGGTAGCTATGGGTTGTTATCACACCAGAGAGTAATAGGAAGACTTTGTAAATCATTAAGCCATGAAGCATACCAATTCACTACTAGATGTGGACATACTCCAATATTCAGATTCCGTTGAAGACTTTGAAATAGTCTTTTTCTTCTTTGTCCTCCATGAATAAGATATTTGTCAAGATGAACACAATGCCCAGTAAGGGATTTAGCTAAGAAGGTATAATTGGCCCAATCTGCATCACAATGGCTAGTTAAGATAAAACTACAATATGCTGGATAGAATAAACTCCAATTGAGTGTGCCTCTAAGATATCTAAAAACATGTATAACAGCATGCATATGTGGTTCTCTTGGACAATGCAAGAACTGACTTAAATATTATATAGAGTTAGATAAGTCATGTTTGAAAAGATTAAGATGTAGTAACTTTCCAATCGGCCTCCTATAAGGCTTAAGATTCTGCAGAATTTCTTCATAATCTATAGATGGTTTAGGGTTTAGGGTTTAGGGTCCATGGGGTAATGGAAACATAACTATCTTACATTCTTCCATTTTCAAATTCTTAAGTATATCAATGATATACTTTCTTTGATTGAGAGTTGTACCTCTAGCTATATGATCTTGCAACTTCCAATCCAAGGAAAAATTTGATTTCTCCTCAATCTTTAATAGTGAAAGTTCTGTGCAACTCTTTCTTTGTCATGTTGATTGTAGCAATAACGAACCCAATCAAATGAAGATCATCAAAATATACTAGCGCAAAAATAATCAAATAGACATATGTTTTTTTAAAAAAAAAAGGAATAATCATGTGTAGATTTGTTAACGTTGTAGCCTAGTTTGAATAAGAATTTTGTATGTTCCACATTCCATTGTCTACTTGCTTTTCCATGTTACAATATCGCTCTAGGGCTTTCAGGGCTCTCCTTGCGATTGCGTTTTTCACAATTTCGAGGGCGTCCTAACCTCTCTCCGACGACTGGTCGTGAGAGCTAGAGTGGTCCTGCCGATCCGTGCGGGGTTCACCGTAAACATGTGTGTGCTGATTTGGTTACTGAGTTCGAGAAAGTAATGGCAGAGGAAGGTGTGCGTGATATACATCTGACTGAAACAAAATCGCAGGAGATCGAGATTAATGCACGATCGGAGTCAGAAGGGCATGAACGTGATAAGAGAACGTTGTTGGGGACTCTTCTCACGAATAGACCCTCCTATGCCCTAAAGACGACGATGCGAGAAGTGTGGAGGCTAAGCAATGGTTTTGTGTTCGAGAACTACGCAACAATCTATTGATCGAACCTCTTTCTGGATTAGGGTTTATGATTTACCACTTGAAGCTATGAATGTGGAAACAGCGAAGGCAGTTGGAGGTATCTTTGGTGGGGTGGAGGAAATAGATGATCCAGACATGTTGAGTTGTGCAAAGTTTTTACGCTTAAGAGTGTCAGTTGATCTTACAAAGGCTCTAAGGAGGGGAGTTATGCTAAAGATTGGTGGGAAAAGAATGTGGCTAGAAATAAAGTACGAAAGACTGCCAAACTTTTGCTATGCGTGTGGATTGCTAGGGCACGTCGAGATGGATTGTAATGATAATGAAGCTCGGGAATTATAAGGGGAATACGGGGATTGGCTTCGTGCTTCATCGTTAAAATCATTGCATGCTAGGGAGATGGCTGAAAGGGAGGAGAGGGCTGTTTTAAAGGGGAAAAAGAATAAACAAGGGGTAGGTGAAGGGGGGCAGTGGAGAGAGAAAGGCTAGGAAGTCATTATAAGAGCTGCTGGATTGTGAAGATGACAAATGTGGAAACAGCAGTGGTTGAAATGGGTGTTGGCTCTCTTACTCTAATGGAAGAAGGGAGGAATAAGGAGAAAACTGGTGGAGAGAAGCAACAGGAAAATCAAAAGGGGAAAGAGGGGAGTGCAAAGGTGGATAAAGAGCATGCAGAAAAGGAAAAAACCGAGGATCTAGTTAATGACGCTGAAGGGAAGATGGGAAAAGAGAATGAATAATTAAATGATAAGGGTTTTGTTAGTGAGGAAAAAGACGAGGGAGGGAAAGAGGTACAACAAAAGAGAGGGGGTGGGTCGTGGAAAAGGAGGGCAAGAAAGGAGGGAGTAGATGGCAGTTTCCATGCAGACATGGGAGTGAAGAGAAAAGATATGGGCAGTCCCATGCAAATTGATGAGATTGAACAAGCACAAAAAAAGATTGTTTTATCGGCGGGGGAGACGGGAGGTTTCCCTTGCCGGGAGTTATGAGTTGCTTAAGCTACAATTACCGGGGATTGGGGACGGCCCGGGCAATTGCGAGACTCACTAGTTTAGTGAGAAGGGAGACCCCGAGGATTGTTTTTCTTATGGAAACTAAATGTGACCATAGGAAAATGGAGGAGGTGCGCATGAAACTAGATTTTGAGGGATGCTTTATTGTTGATTGTTATGGAAAATCTGGTGGGTTGTGTTTGATGTGGGAAAAAGAGATGGAGGTTACTATAAGATCGTATACTAGACATCATATTGATGCTAGTATAGTTCAAAAAGATGAGGGGAAGACCTGGAAATTTACGGGGTTGTATAGGTGGTCGAATCGAGAAGAAAAGCACCATTGTTGGTCTTTGTTCAAAAGACTGAGAGAAGAGATTCATGAGGCATGGCTTTTTGTAGGGGAATTTAATCAGATTTTAAGAAGAGAGGAAAAAGAGGGCGGAAATGAACCGGATTGGAATGGAATTATGGAGTTTAGCAATGCTATTGATGAGTGCGGATTGGCTGAAATTCTGTTTTCGGGTCCTAGGTTCACTTGGGACAATGGAAGAGTCGGGGAAGAGTTCATTCAGGAGAGATTAGATAGAGGGTTGGCGAATGAAGCCTAGTTTGAATTGTTCCCAAATAGGCGGGTTTGTCACTTGGAGAGATTTGGATATGATCATTTGCCAATTGTGGTAAAGTTTTTTCGATGTGGTGATAGTGAGGATGAAAAGATTCGGGGCCCTAGAGCTTTTAGATTTGAAGCTATGTGGGTCAAGAATGAGGGGTGTGAAATGGTGATTGGAAATTGTTGGAAGAATCCAAGCTCGGGAAATCAAATTGATGGGGTAATGGGAAAACTTAATAGATGTGCGGAAGAGTTGAAAGCGTGGAATAAGGAAGAGTTTGGCAACATTTGTTTCTAGTTGATAGGAGTTAGAGATGAATTAAGGCGGTTGAATA
Organism: Fallopia convolvulus; assembly: GCA_964016875.1. Taxonomy (NCBI): domain Eukaryota; kingdom Viridiplantae; phylum Streptophyta; class Magnoliopsida; order Caryophyllales; family Polygonaceae; genus Fallopia; species Fallopia convolvulus. The sequence continues at coordinate 46,416,668 of OZ024719.1, read as the reverse complement.
AAATGGGGATGAGAGGGGAATGGGTTTATAGGAGGAGGGAGTTGGAGAGAAAGGAACGAGAACTAATGGATAAAGAGGAGACATTATGGTATCAAAGGGCGAAAGCAAATGAGTTGAGATGTGGTGACTATAACTCAGCCTTTTTTCATAGAAAGGCAAATGGCCGACGGAAAAGAAACAAAATTCAGCGTCTTGTTGATGAGGATAGGATGGAATGGCGGAGTCATTTTAATAAGACAAAGGTGGTGGTTGATTATTTTCTCGAGCTCTTTAAAACTAATCATAACACACACACACACACACACCTTTACGGCTCCTCAAGGAATCTCGCCTTTAATATCGGAGGAGGATAACTTGATGCTCTTGCGCCCATTCTCAAGAGAAGTGGTACGCTTTGCTTTATTCTCAATGCATCCTACTAAATCCTCGGGTCTTGATGGTATGTCAGCTTTGTTTTTTCAACAACATTGGTATATTGTCGGCCCTAAAATAGTAGGTTTTGTTATTAATATTCTTGAGGGTTCCTCTTTGCCAGATATACTTAATCATACTTTTATCTCACTCATTCCAAAAGTTTTTGACCCTTTTTGTATGAAGGATTTGCGACCAATTAGCTTATGTAATGTTCTTTATAAGATCATTTCAAAAGTGTTGCCAAACAGGTTAAAGCAGGTTCTTCATAAAGTGATTTCTCCTTCTCAAAGTGCTTTTGTTTCGGGAAGATTAATTACAAACAACGTTCTTTCAGCTTTTGAGATCTTCCATTATATGAAGAATAAGAGAACGGGAAGGAAATGGTATATGGCTCTTAAATTAGATATGGCCAAGGCTTACGATCGGGTTGAATGGGATTATTTGGAGAGTTGTATGCGTCGCTTCAGGTTTGATGATAGATGGACACAACTGATAATTAAGTGTGTGTCGTCAATGAGCTTTTCGGTTTTGATGGATGGTATTCCTTCACAAAACTTTATTCCGACTCGGGGCCTTCGGCAAGGAGATCCGTTGTCACGATATCTTTTTTTGCTAGTAGCGGAGGGATATTCGGCTCTTATTAGGCATAATGAAGATCAAGGGAAGTTGAGTGGTGTTCGTATTGCTAGAACGGCCCCGATGGTTTCTCATTTGTTTTTTGCTGATGATAGTGTTCCGTTTGCCTAAGCGACTTGTCAACAGGCTAATGAAGTGGTTAATATCCTCCGGAATTACGGAGCAGCGTCGGGTCAACAAGTTAACTTTAGGAAATCAGAATTATTGTTTAGTAAAAATGTTGAGGCTACTCAACGGGAAGTTCTGCAGGAATTGTTGGGGATTCAAGATGTTGAGAAACACGATAGATATCTTGGACTTTCGACGATGGTTGGGAGATAAAAAAAGATTATCTTTTCTCAAGTTAAGGAAAGAGTGTGGAAGAAGTTAAAGGGGTGGAAAGCTGGCACTCTTTCAAGAGCAGGAAAAGAATTTTTTATCAAGGCAGTGATTCAAGCTATTTCGATGTACATAATGTCATGTTTTCAATTGCCTAAAAGTCTATATGAGGAGATCGAGCAACTTATGTGCAAATTTCTATGGGGAGGATCAGATGGTGATGTCAAGGTTCATTAGATGAATTGGAATCGTCTCTGCAGGCCAAAGAGTAGTGGTGGTATTGGTTTCCGAAATTTGGAAAGCTTTAACTTGGCTTTGCTTGCAAGACAAGGTTGGAGGTTTCTACAAGATCCGACGACACTTGTGGCTAGACTTTTTAAAACTAGATATTTTCCACACTCTAGTTTTCTTGAGGCCTTGATGTTAGTGTTTTTAGTATAGTTTTAGATGTTTTTCTTAGGTTGTTTAGTTTAGTTTTAGTGTTAGTTTTATGTGTTTTTGGATAAGTTTGCATATTTTGTGAAAAGTATGGAAGCTACTCCGTTTCGTGTCTTTTTGTAAGTTTTTGAAGCGGAAAGGAGCATTTTGAGAGGAGCTGAAGTCAAAGGGTGGATGGCGAAGTGCATAGAGGGAAGAAAAGAAGGATTATGTCTTAAAGATCCCGTTGAAGTCCAAGTGAAGCCATGAAAACTATACAAAAACCCAACAGAGAGCTCGTTACCGACCTGTGAGGGTCGGTACCGAGCTGAGCAACAGATTTTTATTGGGGGAATTCAGCAAGAGTCTACCAACCCTGTGCAGGTCGTTACCGAGGTGACCAGTGTCGGTAGGCGGCGCCGACTTTGAGAAAATTTGTCTTTTATCTTGTAATCTTCTTAGTTAGGAAAGTTTTTATCTTCTAGGATCTTTGTTAGATAGTTTCTTTTAGTATAAATACCCTTGTTCTAGCCTAGTTTTAGGAGTTCACGAGTTTTAGGAGAAGAGCAAGTCCGATCGATCGATCGATCGAGAGAGAGAGAGAGAGAGAGAGAGAGAGAGAGAGAGAGTGATCGAGTCCTTTGTTTTGTTGCATTGTTTCTTGAACGTGAACGTGGTTTTGATTGTAAGACAAGATTTTTATATTTTCAAGTAAGTTTTAAATCATTGTTCTCTTTCAATATAGTTGTTTGTTTTGTTTTAATCATGAGTGAGTAGTTTACTTTTCTAGGATCGGGGTTGAAACCCGACATAGTTATGCATGATTGAATGAATGTGTTGATGTTTTGAATGCCTTTTATCCCTTTATCTATTTATTTGTGCTTATACTTAGACGAGAGTCGAAGTAATTTGAGTTTATCGCTTGATCGAAATAGAAAGTTGTACACTTGAATGTTGATATTGTTCGATAACAAAAGTTTCGAGCTTTGGATTCAAACTAAGTAGAAAAGTGAATTGATTTATGAAAATTGATTGATTTGCTTGAGGTCAACGAAAGTTGATAGATTTATCTTAAAGGCATGATAATTATCCTTCACAATAGTTCGTATGCATGATTATGTCGTGGTAGCCCTTGTCCTAGTTGTTTTAATCATTTTAATTTTCTTCGTTTTTACCTTCGTACAAACTCGTTACCGAGGTACACATGTCGATACCGAGCCTGCAGTTGGTTTGTCTTGTTTGCGTGATCTTAGTTGAAACCCAACATCGTTACCGACCCTAACAAGGTCGGTACCGAGGGCTGTCGTAGAATTGTTTTGTTTTGTTTTATTGTTTTCGTAGTTCGGTAATCAGACAACCTTGCTTCCCGTGGACGATCCTGACCTCCTTATACTCAGCGGGGTCTTGACTATAAATTTTATTTATTGTTAAGTAAAACCCTTTCAACAAATTGGCGTCGTTGTCGTAGAAGCAACAATGTTTGTTTGTTTACCTGTGGGTCTGAGAATAGCCCGACCCCGTTTTTGTTTTTAATTTTGTTTTCTTTTGTCTATTTTCTCAGCTTATGCCAGCAGGACGTCGAAGGCTCGAGTTTGATAACACTGGTTATTATTCTAAACCTGAACGCACCCTTCACCGTAGAAGAAGAGAAAACCAAGCCATGGCGATGACTCCTGAAAAGATGGCTCAACAGATGACTGAGCTCTAGAGGCAGCTCGAAGCCACAAGGATTGAGAAGACCGCTCTACTGGAAAGACTCAATGCCTATCCGAGGAATGTCAAATAGTATATGCATCCAGAACTAAGGGTGCCAGAGTCTGCAATCGTGCTTTCGGAGATAGAGAAAACTTTTGAGATTAAGTCTAAATTTATATCCTTAATCAAATGGGCTCAGTTTGAAGGGAAACCTACTGAGTGCCCTATGGAACATATTAAAATTTTTCTTGATTTATGTGACACTATTGTTGTTGAAGGTGTCTCACTAGAATATGTTCTATTAAAAGCTTTCAGGTGGTCTCTTACAGGAAAGGTCCTGAGCTGGTTGGAGAGCTTACCTCCTAAGTCCATCAGGAGTTGGAAGGCTTTGAATGATCAATTTTTAACAAAGTTTTTCCCTCCTGCCAAGACAACGGAGTTGAGAAAACGCATCACCACCGTACCTATCACCATCTGCCTAACGAGACCTTTGTGGAGATGTGAGAGAGATTTAAGGAGATGCTCAGACAGTGCCCCACTCATGGGCAACCACCATATGTGCTCCAAGAAATCTTCTTCCAAGGGATTAATGCTGAAACAAAGAACCGCATCAACATGCACACTGCCTGCGGTTTTATTGAGATGGATCCCACCGTTGCATGGGAGTTGCTGGACAAACTGACCAATTACGATGCTATGATGGAGCCCAACAACCACCTCAGCCACAAAAGCGTCTCTACATGCCTAATAAAGACGAAGTTGATCCGGATGTCAAAAATCAATTTCTACAGGATGAGATCAACCGTTGGAAGAAACAGGTTAGAGCCGCTGAGACATATGCTGAGATGAAGTACATGAGAGGACAATACAGGAATCCGCCTAGTAATTTTGACATGCCAAATAATTATTCGTCCTGGGGAAATCAAAATCCTAATCAGAATTATATAGCTCTCACTCCGGATAGACGACCCGCACCATATCGACCTCCAGGCTATCAAGAGCCACCATCTTGGGCACAAGGACTTTATGAAGGGGTTAATGGAGTAAGGAATGAAATCAATGGAGTCCAAGCCAACCTTAATAATCAGATGAAAAGATGGGGAGAGTTCGATATATGGAAGAAGAGTGTTGACTCACAACTAGGGAACCTAGCTGCACAGATTCTGAGGCCGTAAGGGCAACTCCCGGGCCGCCCCGACGAGAACCCTAGAGGACAGATAGCGGATGTACACCTCAAAAGTGGAAAGACGCTGCCAGATCGTGCCAAAGCCAAGGAAAACGACCCCGGTGCTGAAGAAGATGCCTCGGCCCAAGTCGACAACGTGTCGAAGAGGGTCATTACTGAGCATGAACGACTCGGTATCGATGCTCCCAAGCTCGTCACCGACCCCAAATCAGATAAGTTTTCTACACCAAGCCACTCCCTTAGTCCCAGGCTCGATACCGACCCCATCAGGGTCGGTACCGAGCCTTCTACGACATCGATTGACCCTATTATCGACCTGGTAGCACCACCTCTCAAGCCCGCTTTGGCTACGAGATTGGTGAAATCTCTCCCCTTTCCTACTAAGAAGTCTAAGGACTCAACAAAAGACAAGTTTAAGTGTTTCTTTAAGATTCTCCAGGGCTTAAATATTTCTATACCATTCGTTGAGGCCCTAAGCGAAATGCCGGCTTACACAAATTTTTTGAAGGACATTCTTAGCAGGAAAAGGTCAATAACAGAGCTGACAAATGAGGTCCAATCCATTACCCTTCCGGAAAAGCTAGGTGACCTAGGGAGATTTGCTATCACTATTGGCATAGGCACCCACAAATTCCAAGCTCTATGTGATCTGGGTGTCAGTGCAAGTCTCCTACCATTGTCGATTTGGTCAAAAGCCAACATGGGACCATTGGAGCCAATCAACATGCGACTTTACATGGCATATGGCTCATGCATCAGGCCAACATGAGTTGTGGACAACTTTTCGGTTCAAGTGGGCAAATTCTTTGTTCTCAATGATTTCATAGTCATGGAGATGCCCGAAGATCCGGTGGTGCCTATCATCTTAGGGAGACCATTCCTCGCCACAACCGGTGCCATAATTGACGTTAGGAGGGGACTCCTAACTTTCGAAATTGGGAATGAGGTGGTGGAATTTCGGTTCAACCCTATAATGAAGGAGATAGATAGAGCCGAAGTTAAGATGCTCTACACCCACAACGAATTCATCGAATGTGAGGACCCTGTTGGAAGATTGTTGGCAAGTGATACATTCTCAGGTCAAAGATGGGCCGAGATAGTTCTTGTAGTCTCGGTACCGAGCCCATCTACCTCGGTACCAAGTCTCCTGGTAGACAAAGACAACTCGGTACCGACCCCTTCTACATCGGTACCGAGCCTTCCCGAGGATGAAGAAATCTCGACATTTGAATACCTTGAAGAAGTCTTGGAGACGAAGCCCGAAGAGCCTATTCTCATTCCAGCTGAGCCTTCTCCAACGCTCAAGCCCCTTCCAAACTCTCTTAGGTATGAATTTCTTGGTCCTAATTCTACTTTTCCTGTCATCATAAATGCTAAATTAAAATATGAGGAAGTAGAGAAGCTTCTTTCTGTTCTTAGGACACATAGAAAAGCTATAGGCTACTCCCGAGATGATATAACTGGCATATCCCCCTCACTTTGCATGCATAGGACATACATGAAGGATAATCATAAACCCACCATAGAGCATCAACGTAGATTAAACCCTAATATGAAAGAGGTGGTTAAAAAGAAAAACATTAAACTACTTGATGATGGGATCATATTTCCTATATCGAACAACCAATGGGTGAGTCCGGTCCATGTAGTCCCTAAAAAAGAGGGAATGACCGTTATTGAAAATGAAAAGGGACAGCTAATCCCACTAGAACTACGACTAGTTGGAGGATGTGCATAGATTATAGGAAGCTCAATAGTGCTACTAGAAAAGATCATTTTCCGCTTCCTTTTATTGATCAAGTGTTAGAACGCTTAGCCCATCATGATTATTTTTGTTATTTAGATGTCTATAGCGGATTTTGGCAGATTCCCATTCATCTTGATGATTAGGAAAAGACTACCTTTACATGTCCCTATGGGACTTTTGCATACAAGAGAATGCCATTTGGGCTTTGTAATGCCCCTGCTACCTTCCAAAGGTGTATGATGGACATTTTTTCTGACATGATAGAGGACATTGTAGAGGTCTTTATGGATGATTTTTCTTTGTATGGTTCTTCATTTGATACTTGTCTTGCTAACCTTGCATGTGTACTTAAAAGATGTGAAGAAACCAATCTTGTGCTTAATTGGGAAAAATGTCATTTCATGGTACAAGAGGGAATTGTATTAGGACACCTCATCTCAAAAAGAGGGACAGAAGTAGACAAAGCAAAAATTGAGCTTATTGAAAAACTACCTCCTCCCTCTTCTGTTAAAGACGTTAGGAGTTTTCTAGGGCATGCTGGCTTTTACAGACGCTTCATCAAAGACTTTTCTAAGATAGCTAAGCCACTTACTAACCTACTAATGAAAGATGTAGTGTTTGAGTTGTCTCCAAATTGCCTTGAAGCATTTTACAGGTTAAGAGAAACCCTTGTTTCCGTTCCTATTATGCAGTCCTCAGATTGGACCTTGCCCTTTGAGATTATGTGTGACGCCAGTGATTATGTTTTTGGCGCGGTTTTAGGACAACGGAAGGACAAAAAGCTCCACACCATTACCATGCGAGTAAGACGCTTGATGAGGCGCAGAGGTAGTATACTAATACGGAGAAGGAATTCCTCGTTGTAGTATTTGCTTTCAAAAAATTCCGTTCCTATCTTGTTGGTTCAAAAGTGATAGTTTATACTGACCATGAGGCTGTTAGATATCTAATGGCCAAAAAGGATTCCAAGCCTAGGCTACTCCGTTGGATGCTCTTATTACAGGAATTTGATCATGAGATTAGAGACAAAAAGGGAGCAGAAAACTTGGTGGCGGATCACTTATCCAGGTTGCCAGTTGCACACATCACCGAATCCAACAACGAAGTGCCAATTAACGACTCCAAACCGGACGAAAACCTCATGCTGAATGAGGTTGGAAACGGCGAAACCCTCGTTACCGACCCTGAAGGGGTCGGTACCGAGCCATCACCGAGGCTGGAGGGCTTCGATCACATCGGCACTAAATCAGGGCGCATCGACACCATAATCGGGAAGCTCGATACCGAGCCACAAGAGGTCGTTACCAACGGGAATATAGAAGCAGCAAGGTCGACACCGACCCAATCAGATTCGGTAACGACCCAGTCAGGTACGTTTTCTCCACCTGAACTCATTTCTTTCAATTCAAATCCTTCTTCATCTCTTGCTTCTACTTCTTTTCAATCAATTAATGCTATTAGAGGGTCATAAGCCCCTTGGTTTGCGGATTTTGCTAACTACATTGTAGGAGGCCTAATTCCCGAGGGACTAACCCCAAAAAAGAAAAAGAAGTTTCTCCATGATGTCAAACAGTACTATTGGGATGACCCTTACTTGTTCAAGCAAGGAAGTGATCACCTCTTTAGGCGCTGTATTCTAGAAGAGGAGATAGAGAGTGTGATCCGTCAATGTCATACGCTTCCTACTGGTGGCCACGCAAAAGGATTCAATACCACGACGAAGATTCTTCAAAGTGGTCTCTATTGGCCAACCATTTTCAGGGACGTACGGGACTATGTGACAGCATGTGATGAATGCCAACGCTCTGGCAACATCACTTGGAGACATGAGAACCCGCTGACAGGAATACTAGAGGTCAAATTATTCGACGTATGGGCATAGACTTCACGGGACCTTTCCCTTCATCGAGCCCCTAAAAGTATATCTTGGTTGCGGTCGATTATGTCTCTAAGTGGGTGGAGGCTGTTGCTACAAGGACGAATGATGCGAAAACCATGGCTAAATTTATTAAGACTAACATTTTTCCCAGGTTTGGCATACCAAGGGTACTCATTAGTGATGGTGGATCTCATTTCATAGAGCGGAGTTTTGAAGCACTTTTGGCCAAGTATGGGGTATCACATCGGGTGGTAACACCATATCATCCCGAAACTAGTGGCCAAATAGAAGTTTCAAACAGGCAAATCAAGAGCATATTGGAAAAGACGGTTTCCCGCTCAAGGATATCTAAACTGGATGACGCTCTATGGGCTTATAGGACGGCGTACAAGACGCCCCTACACACCACTCCTTACAATTAGGTGTATGGCAAGGCATGCCATTTGGCGGTCGAGATGGAGCACAAGGCATTATGGGCTCTCAAAGAGCTCAATATGAACCTCGACGCAGCAGGAGCAAAAAGATTAATGGATTTGCAAGCACTAGAGGATTTGAGGCTAAAGGCATATGAGAACGTCGAGATCTATAAGGAGCGTACCAAATGGTGGCATGATCAGAAATTGGTTCCCAAAACTTATGAAGTTGGTGACAAGGTACTCTTCAACTCTAGACTCCGTTTATTTCCGGTAAAGTTAAGGACAAGATGGAGTGGGCCATTTGTGGTTCACCACATCTATCCTCACAGAGCAGTAGAGTTGGTCGATAACAATGGTGCCATCTTTAAAGTCAACGGCCACCGATTGAAGAAGTTCTATGAGCAACCCGACCCGGAAGAAGAGATTAGAATCACTTTGGCTTTCACAGCGTCAGATTAGCCAGGTAAGTTCGTCGGGCTAACGACTTTAAAAATAGCGCTTACGGGAGGCAACCCGATTTTAGTTTTAGTTTTAGTTTAGTTTTCTTTTCTTTTTATAGTTCTTTTTCTTAGATTTCTTTTGAGTTTTTAGTAGTGTAGAAGTTTACGGGATAGGATATTTTTGAGCTAACACGTCACAGAAGTCGGGCTCGAAAAGGTGCTAGAAATTGAGTCGCCTAGGCTCGGTACCGAGCTGAGAGGATCAGTATTGACCTGAGACGAAACCAAGATTCAGCAACGCGCGGGCATGTAAGTTTTCTAAGCCTAAATCTATCTTCTACCTCGCCTCACCCTTCACGCCGCCTCTTGCCCTTCTTTAAAAACACTCTCAAAGCCTCCAAATCCACATCAAATCTCTACCAAAATCTCAAAAATTCAATTAATCCCCACTTGGATTCTCTCAACGCTGTCAAACTGCACCCACGTCCCCAATCCTGCGCAACCCATTCGATAACGAAGCAACACACTTCGTGTGTTCGTTACCGGAGCTTCAAGTCCTCATTACCCTTGTGATTTTAATTTTCGTTCTTCCATTCTACTAATCTACGGTATGATTTCTAAACCCTAACTCTTTTCTTGAAAATTCATGGTAAATTAGGATAGTTTTCATATCTAGATCTTGTGTGAAAATCGGATTGCATGTCTATGTACATTGCCATCATTCTTTCTGTTCTATGATTGGTGATTAATCTTGATCGATTTTCGGTTCTTCTTGCTTGGTTTGCACTGAATTTTGATAATAGAACAACATGAAGTAACTTGTTCTTGAATTGCATGATTTTTCACCATGAGTATTAGGCAATTGTTGGCATGATTAGATAGAGTTTTGAGCAAGTATGGGGTTGCATGTTCTTGATTGTGTGTTTTTGTGTGGAATCGTGCTTGAAATTGAGCTAAATTATCGAAAGAATTGGGATTTGGCATTCGGAATCCCTCGCATAATGTACAGGTCGGTAACGACCTGAGAGTTTCCAGAACCTGTGCTAAACCCAAAGACCTTGTTACCGACCCAATTGGGTCGGTACCAAGGTAAGTCGAGCCATTTCCGAATGCAAGTATGTGGGTTTTATTTTGTTGGTTTGAGTGGATCTTATCTTGGATTTTTATGGTGTTTTCAGGTACCAAATTAATGGCAAGCACAAGCCGATCCAACTCCAGGGCAAGAAAGAAAAGGAGGACTCAAAGATCTCCATCTCCTCCAAGAATGGACGTGGTCATTTTGCCTACTCGGGACCAACTGGCGGTCTTTGATTCCTTCCTTCAAAAGAACCACTTCACTAGGTGGTTCTCAAGGTCAAGTGCCAAGGCCAATGGCATTTACGAGGATGTCAATCACACCTTTTCCATTCTCGATGTGCCGCATCTACTGAAGAAGGAGGAAACCCCGCACTACCCGACCCTCACCGCCGAGTTTATTGCCACCCTCCAAATAAGTTTCAAGTCCAAGACGTCGGTAGGCAAGATAAGGTTCCGACAGGGCAATGCCGATCATGAGTTCACCATGGCCGAGTTCAACCGCCTCCTCGATCTCCCCAACCATTCTCGGGATTACAAGGCTCTCGACGATTTCAAGGTCACCGACACTTGGAGCTACATTTTCGGGGAGATCAATCCTTCCGCACCGGCACTTCCAGGGGCGCGCATCATCAACCCCATCTTCAAGATCATTCTCCAAGTTTTGGGCGCCACCTTTTGGCCCAAAAAGGAGCTTTCATAGCCAACGAGGACGGAGGTTAGATGCCTCTGAACTATTCTTTTCGAGGACCCCGCCCCAATGAATTTGGGGTACGAATGGCTGAAATATGTAGAGAGGTACGGGGCCTCTTCGAAAGAAGTCTGGTGTGGGAACTTGGTGAGTCTTTTGGCGGAGGAGCTCGGTGTCGACCTCACGCGTTACACCCCACAGCTTCCCCAAAAGTTGGATACAAAGTATTGGTGTTCTTCTGGCATTTTTCAAAGGGTCCATGGTGGAGTCGCCACCAAGGTGCTTGGACAAGATGTGATGATTATGAGGGATAAGCTGGAGTTGCTCTATGTGCGGAATGGTACGAAGCATGGACGTCTCATTCGTTCCCCTTGGATAAGAAGCCTCATGATGAACCAACATTGAGGGACTGTGTGACGAGATATGATAGAGAAGGAGCTGCCATGGACGAAGATGAGGCAGCCGCTACGGAGGAGCTCGATATCGAGCAAGATGAGGTCGGTGATCGCTCGGTTGTGCGAGGGTCTAGAGATACAATTTATAACCCGACCCCGTTGTAGCACGTGGTGGGTGTCGAACGCTCGGGAAATCTACTCGATTGAGGTGCCTAGACACTAGAAAGCTGGAAAGGAGAACTTAAAACAAAGGAAAACAAAGAGAACAGTCGGGACCGACACAAGTGTCACGTCGGGCCCGATGTTGGCGACAAGAGGGAAGTCAGGACCGACGAAGAGCAAGTCGGGCCCGAGGTGGCTGGGTTTGTCAAACTCAAAGATTGAAAGTAGATCTTGGGCTTTTGGGTTCCTTCTCTAGTAGATTAAGGCTTTTCCACCCCAATTCAAGCAATAAGTGATGATCGGAATAGGATCGAGTGCTTTCGCCCTCGTTCCAACCACTTCTACACATCGATCCTTGGGGAAATCCCCTTCGAAGCAAGGTCTTGAGATGGACAAATGTTCACTTTCGCTACTTTGCCAATCACAAGCCTTGATTCCTTACTTTCGTAAGGAATTATAGCTCTATGTAGAGTGGGTTCCTAGATCAAGCACTCAAGGCTTATGGAATTGGGGTTTCTAGCCCAACCTAGCTAGAGTTTTCCCCCATAACCCAAGATCAAGGAGATCTACTCCATATGGCAAACAAAGAAAGCAAACAAATCAAAAAGCAAAGCAATCAACATCATCAATCTCAAACCAAAGCCAAGTTTCATTCACAAATCAAAAGCAATCCACAAACTCCAATCAAAGGTTTCCAAATCAACAAAATCAAAACAAGGCAAAGCTAATCTATCAACCAAACCTATCAAATCTCCCTCTCCTTGGCCGATTCTCTCTCTTCTCCTTCTCCTCTCCTTCCTCCTTGCTCTCCAAGTATCCTCTTGAGAGTTTTTGAGGGTTGGTTCCTTGCTAAGTGTGGGAGCCTCCTTAAATTAGAAGATAAGAGAGCCTTTATAGATGAGGGGAAAAAGTGGTAGTTTACAATTTCGTGCCTTGGAGCCCAAGCAGTCAGTGACCGACTCGGACCGACACGGAGCAACCTCGGGCCCGACTTACTGTGCAAGTCGGTCCGAGGTCGAAAACTCATCTTCGGGCCCGGCGTTGGTTGCAAGTCGATCCGGACCTCGTTCCACCTTCTTCTTGTTGGCTTCTCTTGTTCTTCTTCATGGCTTGCTCCTCTCTTTCCCTCTTAAGCTCGGGCCTTGCTCCATGTTCCGATTCTCCTTCAAAACGACCCTTGATCCATGCCAAAACACCTACAAAACACATAAAACGCGCATAGTCTCTGAATCTCATAGAAATACGGGAACTAAGCTAAAAAGGAACAAAACACACAAGAAAAGGGGAAAAAGAAACATATTTACAAAGGAAATCATATATAAAAACACCACCAAATAAAGAGACATCAAAATACCCCATACTTAAACTTGCTTGTCCTCAAGCAATAACAATGTAAGCAAGACCGAAACATAATCTTCAAGTAAAGCCTCGTATGAAAACACATTTAAGCACAAGTGATTGATATTCAAGCAAGATTACATCATCGCACATGATTAAGTGTTCCAAGGAATAGAGTCAATGCAACTAAGCCTCACTTTTGGGATATGTGAATGTGTATCACTCATCATGTGTATGGGTATAGCAATGAACACTCAAGCTCAAAAATCATGCAAGTAAGGACTTTACTATTGAAGCTAATATCACCAATTCCTCCACCTAGAGATGCCTAATACAAAGTACACAAAGAATTCGAACTTGGCTCAATGGAGGTCCTCAAAGAGGTTCCATTCGGCCGGGTTGTAATGGGGCTTTTTGTATTTTTCAAGGTGGGAATTATTTGGTCTTGTGGTGCTTACAATGGGGATTGAACAGCCTAAACTCTCACCAACTTCACCAAAATTCCACAATCAATTTCACACTCATCCAAAAGACTTAACATTTTTCCTTTCAACCCAAAATTTCACTTAACATTCCAATTCATCTTTGCTCTTAGGCTTTTTGTTGGATTTTCCACACTTTCTACACTGGACCGACTTTCTTATGACATCGGGCCCGATGTGGTGTGTAACTCGGTCGGACCCTTTTTCTTCACTTAAGCTCTTTACCTTCATTCCACTTTCCATTTCCAACATTTTCTTTCTTTCTTTCTTTCTTTGTTTTCATTTTCTTTTTGCACAACAAAGATGCACCACCCACATGATTCATAACACCATTCTTTGCCCTTAAACACAAGAGAATCTCAACTCTTCAAATACAATCCAAACCTCTCTTCTAAAGTCCAATCCCATAAGGGTCAAGGCATATAAGGCTAGGAATAATATTTTTGAGGAGTTTCAAACAAAGGCTAAGGCTAAAACGGGGCTACAAACAAAGGATTCACTTCATGGTAGGATATGGAACATTTCTGTGACTAAAAGAATAAAGTTCAAAATCAATGTGACAATGCTAGGACAAATCTCATGACGGTCTTGGAAAATAGATAAACACCGCAATAGCAAGTTTTACTAAGCATGCATGAGCTAATCACACAAGAAACATGAGGGATATGCAAATATGAACAAGCATCCCTAAAATGGCCAAAAATCAATCTCACAAGGGTCACTCATACTTAGTTGCATAAGAACTCATCCTAGAACTCACATGTTCAATAAAACAAGCAAGATATCATGATCACATCAAAAGCAACATCTTTTTAGAGGCTAAACCATCCAAAAATATGCAAAGGAATTTACATGCTCACATCATCATTAGCTTTCATTTGGCAATCTAAGATGGGAATTTCTAGTCCAAAACACAAAATCTTTTTGTTGTTTTCAACACATTTTTTCAAATTTTTATGGATTTTTGCAAAAATTTCTCTAAAACCAAAAACAAAGACTCATCCATTCAAAACCAAATCAATCATCCATGTCGTTCATCAAACCACAAACCATGAAACAAACATCCCAAACACAAACTAGAAACCGAAAACCAAATATCCTCAAAATAACAAACACACACAAGCAAATGAAATCATGAGCACACTTACCCCCCACCCCATACTTAAAATTTTGATGTCCCCATCAAACAAGGAAACCAAAACTTAAAAGCAAGAGAGAAAAGTACGAAGAGCTCACAATTTATTTATTCTTCAATGGCATGTCTAGAATCACTCGAAGGGGTTGTCACGTCTACGTCCTCTTTGGAGTCTCGCTTGCCGCTCCCTCTCGTACACTTGATCTTGGTAGAAGTCTTGTGGTGGTGGTTGGAGTTGAGGATCCGGGCGCGTCCATTGGTCCTCACGGGAAGGGAAGTTCCCGCTCATCCATGTGTTGAAGCTATCTTGGACCCGCCACCTTTGGTCTTCCACCTCTCTAAGCTCCTCCACCTCTCGCCTAGTGTAGCCGAGGGCTCGGTTCATCTCTTCTTGGCTAGCTTGGAAAGCACTTTGTTGTTGAAGCAATTGTTGTTGTTGTTGGTACATGTATTGTTGTTGAAGATTCACTTGATGGACCTCTTGAAGAACATTCTCTTGTTGAAGTTGAAGATAAGCTATTTGGTTGGCCAAGAAGGACATGTCCACCGTTTGTTGTCGCTCGGGAAACACCATTCCCGGACCATACCATTGGGCGTAGCCTTCATAACCGCCACCTTGAGCTTGTTCTCGCCTTGCACCACTCCCCTCTCCATGCTCATAGTGGCTCGGGACCTCATCACCATAGAAGGAACCGGACCGACTTTGAGGGAAGTCGGGCCCGACGCCATGTGTACCTCGGTCCGCCAGTGTTGGAGCTTGGTGCGTGGCTCGGAGGTTGGCCATCAAGCCTTGGAAGCGCTCATCTTCTTCATTTTGCTCTTGATCGACGTCCATGTCTTCCCCACGAGGTGCAAACACAAAGTTATCTTGGTCGAAATCCGGTGAAGATGGAGGGGAGGTAAACCGAATGTGTTGAGGTTGTTGTCGCCGCCCCTCTATTGCACCTTCGGGGTCACCAAATGAGTGTGGCTTGCCGTCCCACACTTGGTACCAATTGTGATACCGAGAAAGATCATAGAGGTTATGCATCAACCGGATCGACACACCATCATAGTTCGAGTGAGGGGCCAAAGAAATCATGTAAAGCTTCTCCTTGATGATGTTGGCCTTCTTGAAATACTTCATGTTCATATACTCAACACCATTTGGAGCCGGAGAATACTTGTTAAGGTCGACTCCTAGACACACGGCTAGCCTTGCTATCATCCCGCCGAAGTAGATCCAAGAGGAGCTTTGGAAGTCTCGCACCATCTTGACCCACTCCCATACAAGGTTCATGGGCTTCTCGGTGTGGAAGAGCATCTCATGTAGCAACATAATCTCTTCCTTCATCGGCTTGCTCAACTCATGACGAGCATAGATTGCACATCCCAAAACTCGCACCATGACCCGAAAGAGAGGGCTAGCAATCTCGGTTGTGGTGGCGCCCTTTCTCATCTCGCTCTTCCCGGCCATATGCCGCCATACTTGGTTCACCTTCTCGTTGTCGACGCCGGTCTCTTCTCTTGGACATGGAAACCCGAAGTAGGTAGCCAAGTCCCTAAGAGAGAGATTGTGGTCCTCATTGCCCAATTGGAAAGTGATCGCCCCTTCCTCATCCTCCACATTATCATAAGTGCATTCAAAAGTGCCCATGAATTCCGAGGTGAGGGCGGGATAGTGGGTGTTGTCCCACCTTAGCATCCCATTGAGACCGATGTGGGAGTAGCACCTTGGAAGAGCTTGATCCATGTCCATCTTCCTCACGGTTTCCCAATCAAGCTCCCTTGTGTGATGCTCAAGCGCCATATACCTTGCATAACTCTCAACTTGCTCATCATCCTCCAAGTAAACATCATCCAACTTTGGCTCTTTTCTTGACTTCTTGGACTTCTTCTTCGGCCTTTCCGCATGAGATGATGAAGCTCTAGTCTCCATGGTACCTACACACATCCAACCAAACAAAAGGGTCCAAGATAAACTCCATACAACTCAACAAAAGCACTCTTCAACACACAACAACACATCAACACAAAGGAACCCCATACTTAGTCTATAAACACACATGCATCACAATCCAACATGAATCATCATGGATATCTTCTAACAATGTCTAAGCAAATGATCATACTACATCATGATTAAGCTATAGCCAACAATGAAACACATGAATCCACATGATATCACAAGAAGAGAGCAAAAGCAACATGGATCGACTTCCAACCTATGTCGGGCCCGACACATCCTCAACCTCGGTCCGACTTGATGGACCGACTTCCACAACTCGGGCCCGACTTACCTGGGCACGTCGATCTCGACCTAGTTCATGCTTCGACTCTAACCTCAAATCAACCCAAATCACTCTATCATGCACTTAAATTTCAAATTCAACCATCAAACATCCCTAATCGAAGTTCTAAATGGATCCAAGCATGCATAAACAACTTTGAAGCTCAATTTCACAAATCATGCAAATCCACCATTGATGCTCAAGCTCAAACTCTCAATCAAACATGACATTACTCAACCTATGCAATAAAATCACAAAATCTCCAAGGAAATAGGTAGAGATCGAATAACACATACCGGATTTGAAGAGTATTAGACTTTTAAACAAACAAACAACTTAGAACTCAAACTTTCTCAACCTAGATCGAGATGGGGGATGAAGAACGAGATTGAACTCGAAATTTCTCTTTGGAATCGGGTTAGGGAGGCCTTTTCGTGATTGGATCGAGATGAAGAAGGGGAGGATGGGTGGATCGAGTATGGTGAGAGGGGGCCGATTTTGAGAGTGTGAGGGAGATGGGTTGTATTTTGGGAATGGTGGTTAATATGAAGATGGTAGGTAGGTGGGGGATGGTATTTAATGGGGGAAAGGGACAAATTAGGTCAAGGGCAAAATTGGCATTCTACCTAGTCAAATCGGGTCGGACCGACGTTGTGGACCGACGTCCCTGTGTCGGGCCCGACTTACCTAGGCTCGATGTGGGAGTATTCGGGTCACCAATTTTACTCCATCCTCTTGCAACTTCTTTCTCCATATTTCCATTTATATATTTTTCTCACCTCAAATCCTACACAACCTTGAAGAATACACAACACCAAAAATCCACAAAACACTAGATAGAGATTGGTTAGAGAAAAGCTAGGCTAAACTAAGAAAAATCAAACTAAAATTACGAAAAGAAAGCTACTAGCTCGGGTTGCCTCCTGAGAAGCGCTCGTTTAGAGTCACTAGCTTGACTTCCTAACCTCAATCTCATGGCGGGTGAAACACGGTGAATTGCTCGCCATTGATGTGCCCATTCCCATTGCCCTCATACCCATAAAACCACCAACGATGGTCTATATAGGCATGGCTCTCCGATCTCGGGCCTCTCTCATCATACTCCTCCAACGAATGAGATTTCTCCTCCTTACTTGCTCCATCATGTTCCTCTTTTCCTACACCAAAGTTATCCAAAGAATTCCTAGGAGATTCTACCAATTCATCTTTCAAGTCACTAAGGCATATGTAGGAGTCTCCTAAGTCATCTTTCAAATCACTTAAACAAATGTAGGAATCAAAAGTTTGGAAAGAATTGTGGTCATCACCAACATCAAAAGGATATAAGTAAGGATACTCTTCATTTTTCCTTGGGCTAGCATTGATCCTTGACTCATCTTGTTCCTCAACTTGCTCCAACAACTCCTTTGCTTGTATTTGTTTATTGAACCCTTCATCACTTCTCAACACAATGACCTCTCTAGCAACTTCCACTTCTTCTCCTTTTCTCTTGGCACTCTCTTCAAGTTTGAGGATAACCAAGGCGTCCGGCTCATTCAAAGCCTTGTTGAAGTGAAAATCGACCTTTTCTTCACCAATCTCAAAGGAAACTTTGCCGTTTTTGACATCAAACCTTGCCCCCGCCGTAGCTAAGAATGGTTTTCCTAAGATTATTGGGACCAAGGGGTCCTCGTGCATGTCCAAGATCACGGAATCATCGGGGACAAAGTACTTTCCAACTCGCACCGGCACGTCATCCAATATTCCCTTAGCCTTGACGATGGAACCGTCGGCCATAGTTAGGGACATATCGGCCGGCTCCATTTCACCTAAATTTTCCCTTCTCCAAATACTAGCGGGCATCACCGAAACACTTGCCCCAAGGTCACATAAGGCTTGAAAGTTTTGAGACCCCACACCAATAGTGATAGCAAAAGCGACCGGGATCTCCTAGCTTTTGCGGTAACTCCAAGGTCTTGACCTCATCTTGCATTTCTACTATCGACCTCTTCTTGCTCAAAATCTCCTTTAAAAACTTGGCATAGGATGGCATCTCGCTCAATGCATCGGTGAACGGGATAGAGATGTTCAAACCTTGCAAGAGTTTGAGGAACCTCTTGTTGTTCTCAACAACATCTTTCGGCCTCTTTGAGGGATATGGAAGAGTTGTTGCACCTTGAATCTTGCTTGGATCAACCTCCTTGGACTTCCCCACTTCACTTGCAACATTTCCTGGTTGGACCGACTTAGGCACCACGTCGGGCCCGATGTCGTGTATCACGGTCCTGGGGTAGAGCTGAGGCAGAGTAGTCGGATCGACATTTGGGTACGTCGGGCCCGACTTACACTCAACCTCGGTCCGTGGCAGAGGAGTCGATCTTCCTGCTGGATCGACTTCAGGGAACGTCGGACCCGACTTGCTGGGTAAGTCGGTCCGGCTCTCTTCGTTCATCTTAGGCATGTGTGGCTCGGGTAGGTTTCGGCCACTTCTCAATCCAACTGCCCGGACTTCATATTGATTGTTTTGAGCTCGGGGGTTCTCCTCGGGTCGGCCCGGAAGTCTCCCATTCTCTCTCGGGGCTTGAGTTGCAATTTGGGCAAATTGATTGTCGACTTGCCTCCTCCATGCACCAAACTCATTGAATTGGGTCCTCATCTCCTTGAACCCATCCCTCATCTCTTGAGCAAATGATTGTAGCTCATTGAATCCCGGTGGCCTATATGGTGGTGGTTGCGGCGCCCTTGGCTCGTTTTGGTTGAAGTTGGTGTTGTAGCCTTGAGCTTGACCGTTGTTCCACCGGCCATTACAACCATTGTTGAAGTTGCCTCTTCCACCGAAATTTCCTCGAACATAGTTTGCCTCCTCCATTTGCTCGGCCAAGCACACTTGGCTCGCATTCGGACAAACTTGTGTAGCATGTGCAAAGGATCCACACTCCTCACAAGCTCTAGCATTTTGCTTGTAGTAGTGGACTTGCCTCTTAAGCTTGCTCACTTCACCTTCAAGGAATTGGAGCTTCACATCCTTGTCAATGTCTTCTCCCTTTGGATCATATAACTTCCTTGCACCTTCACCTTGAACTTTCACCTCTTTGCTAGCTTGACTCACCCCATACATGGCCTCATAATCGGATAGCTTGTCAAGTAGCTCCCAAGCTTGATCCGGTGTCAAGTCTATGAACCCACAATCGGTGTGGAGATTGAGCTTGTCCTTAGTTGCCGGATTGATGCCTTGGAAAAAGATGTCTTGGAGCACATATGGTTGTTGGCCATGGGTAGGACATTGGCGCAACATCTCCTTGAAACGGTCCCATGCTTCGAAGAGAGGATCATTTGGACCTTGTTGAAAGCTTGCAATTTTCCTTCTTAGCTCGGTTGTCTTTGAGGGCGGGAAGAACTTCATCAAGAAAGCATCATAGAGTGCCTTACAAGTTGTGATTGACCTAGGGGCTTGGCTCTCGAGCCAATCTGTGGCCTTGCCCCCAAGTGACCACTTGAACGCCTTTAGAAGCACATACTCCAACGTCTCCTCGTCGGTAGAGATCGTCTCACACATGTCCACAAAGCGTTTAACGTGCTCTATGGGACACTCATGTGGACGGCCCTCGAATTGATCACGCTTGATGAGGGAAATGAATTGCGTCTTGATCTCAAAATTCTTGGCAACCTCAGGAAGAAAAATAGCCGGTTCGGGCACCCTCAACTCCAGATGCATGTATTGGCGTGCATTTCGGGGTAAAGCGTTGAGTTGAGCCTCGTCCCTCATCCGTTGCTCCCGTTCTCTTCTTGCCACTGCCTCTTGATTGTCCTTCTCAAGTTGCAGTCTAGCCATTTCGGCCCTAAGTCGAGCCAACTCCTCATCACCATGGAGAGCTTGATCCTCCATCCTTTTCCTTCTTCGGGCTTCTTTGAGAATACTTTCCGGATCACTCACAAACTCAAGCTCAAGTGTTCCTCGGGAGGAACGAGCTAGCATACACCTACGAAACAAAGACACAAACCAAAACAAATCAAAAACAAACAAAGGGTTTGGGCTATTCCCTCACCCAAATCACTACCAAAACACAAGAAACTCACCAAATTGGCACTCAATGCACTTAGAATTCCCCGGCAACGGCGCCAATCTTTTGATCGCTCGTGTGTGCGAGGGTCTAGAGATACAATTTATAACCCGACCCCGTTGTAGCACGTGGTGGGTGTCGAACGCTCGGGAAATCTACTCGATTGAGGTGCCTAGACACTAGAAAGCTGGAAAGGAGAACTTACAACAAAGGAAAACAAAGAGAACAGTCGGGACCGACACAAGTGTCACGTCGGGCCTGATGTTGGCGACAAGAGGGAAGTCGGGACCGACGAAGAGCAAGTCGGGCCCGAGGTGGCTGGGTTTGTCAAACTCAAAGATTGAAAGTAGATCTTGGGCTTTTGGGTTCCTTCTCTAGTAGATTAAGGCTTTTCCACCCCAATTCAAGCAATAAGTGATGATCGGAATAGGATCGAGTGCTTTCGCCCTCGTTCCAACCACTTCTACACATCGATCCTTGGGGAAATCCCCTTCGAAGCAAGGTCTTGAGATGGACAAATGTTCACTTTCGCTACTTTGCCAATCACAAGCCTTGATTCCTTACTTTCGTAAGGAATTATAGCTCTATGTAGAGTGGGTTCCTAGATCAAGCACTCAAGGCTTATGGAATTGGGATTTCTAGCCCAACCTAGCTAGAGTTTTCCCCCATAACCCAAGATCAAGGAGATCTACTCCATATGGCAAACAAAGAAAGCAAACAAATCAAAAAGCAAAGCAATCAACATCATCAATCTCAAACCAAAGCCAAGTTTCATTCACAAATCAAAAGCAATCCACAAACTCCAATCAAAGGTTTCCAAATCAACAAAATCAAAACAAGGCAAAGCTAATCTATCAACCAAACCTATCAAATCTCCCTCTCCTTGGCCGATTCTCTCTCTTCTCCTTCTCCTCTCCTTCCTCCTTGCTCTCCAAGTATCCTCTTGAGAGTTTTTGAGGGTTGGTTCCTTGCTAAGTGTGGGAGCCTCCTTAAATTAGAAGATAAGAGAGCCTTTATAGATGAGGGGCAAAAGTGGTAGTTTACAATTTCGTGCCTTGGAGCCCAAGCAGTCAGTGACCGACTCGGACCGACACGGAGCAACCTCGGGCCCGACTTACTGTGCAAGTCGGTCCGAGGTCGAAAACTCATCTTCGGGCCCGGTGTTGGTTGCAAGTCGATCCGGACCTCGTTCCACCTTCTTCTTGTTGGCTTCTCTTGTTCTTCTTCATGGCTTGCTCCTCTCTTTCCCTCTTAAGCTCGGGCCTTGCTCCATGTTCCGATTCTCCTTCAAAACGACCCTTGATCCATGCCAAAACACCTACAAAACACATAAAACGTGCATAGTCTCTGAATCTCATAGAAATACGGGAACTAAGCTAAAAAGGAACAAAACACACAAGAAAAGGGGAAAAAGAAACATATTTACAAAGGAAATCATGTATAAAAACACCACCAAATAAAGAGATATCAGTCGGTACCGAGGTACTTGACGAGCACATCGACCTCGGTACTGAGCAACCTGGGCTCGATATTGAGTATTTCGAGGTCAATATCGAGGCATTCAACTTCGGTAATGAGCCTGCTCCCTAGCCTACTGAGCCACAATCGTATGGCATGGTGCCTTACAACCCAGTTATCTATCAAGACCACTTCCATCCACATGGTCACTACCAACCGCCGCCCCAGCCCAGCTACAGTTCAAGCGTTCCTCCTCCCTGGCTGAAGATTTGTCATTCCAGATGCAGCAGTTGAACCTGCAACAGACATGGCTCACTCAGCGGATGGATCGTTGGGAGGGTGTGTATTCTGCCCGCATGGCTCTTGAGGATGCAAGGCAGCAACAAGCTGACGCTCGCTAGAGGACGATGGAGCAGCATGTGACGGTTGATGAGGAGCGCTTGAGGATGATGTACGAGTTTATGGGCAACTTTCAAGGATGTTTTCTTCTACTTAATTGGCTATCTTATGAGTTTCTTTCTTTTCCCTATTCTGTTCTTTTGATTTGTTTTATTACAGTGGTGACACTGTAATTTTAAGTATGGGGTAGGGAGGGAAAAGAAAACTTTTTTGTTTGTTTTGTTTTTAAGTTTTTTGTCAAAGTTTGTTTTAGTTGTCTTTGTTTTGAAAAAAAAAATCAAAAATGAAAAAAAATTGAAAAATTTGAAAAATTCAAAAAAAAAAAAGATTTTTAGAACAGATGAATACCATATCTTTTGGTTCTATGATAGCTAATTGCTTGCATTACCATGTAATTTCCTTTCAGCATGTTTTTGATGGTATAGCCTCAGTCTTATGATGAAATAATTGTTTTTTTTTATAGAGAAATAGCATTTGATGAAATTGAGCATGTATAACTGTTAGCATGAGTAGTTGCAATCCAACAAAATTTGACCTTGTGAGTTCTTATTTTTAAGCCTTAATTTTTCTTGTGTGATTTACTCTCTTTATGCATATTATCTCTTGGAATTGTGGTGGTTATCTACTTCTCAAGACCTGTATAAGATTTTTGGTTCATTACTTCTGAAAGTCAGATGATGAAGAACTTATTTTTCATGAGCCCTATTAATCCCTATCCACCCTTACATGATCCTTGTTTTTTACAGCCAATTTAAGCTTTAGGATTTTTATTTGTTGCTCCACAAAATTATCCTCTAGCCGAGATAAGCTTGACCCTATCCGGGGATTAGGACTTAGTTGGAGAGGAGTTGTTTTTGTAGAGTGTGAAAAGTTATGTATTGGTTCAAAATTAGGGTTTTGGTGGGGTAGATTGGAAGTCTCTTGTTTTTTATGTAAGAAGATCTCTTGGTTAAAAAAATATGCACAAGAGGAAGAAAAGGAATAATGGATCGATACCAGCCTATGTGGGCTCGCTATCGATGGTTTAAGAAGAGAAAAAACGATCCGACCATCAAGTGGTGAGTCATATCCAAGGTTTGAGCATCCATATCCAACATCACCTTCCATACATCCACGCCCATAGTGAAGAGTTTTTCGAGGCATCTGGGCGATCTCTTTCCATCATCATCTTCTTCAACGATCTGGCCATCAAGTGGTATCAGAGCCACACGAAGGTATTGTCATATAATCCTTGTTCCGACCTTGAATTTCCACTTGTTGCAAGCTCTCTTGGTCGAATTTCCCTTTGTGGTTGTGAGAGTTGTTGTGTGTTATTTGTTGTCTCATGTTGTGTGGGTGTTGTTGTCTATTGTGTGTGGTTGTTCTTGGTCGAACTTGATGAGCAGCCATGGCTGAATTCTGCTCGAAAAACGCCCATGGATAAAAACACCAAAGGTTCTCTTAATTTTGGTAGTTGAAGGGTTGTTTCTCTATCTTGTTAAATGCCTTCAATTAGTAGTTGATTTGAATGAGTCTTGGCTGAATTGTGTGAGCTGAAAACATGGCTTTGGAGTGTCTAAACCAGCCCTAGATCGTTTCCCTCATTTCATTACATGCTTGTTGAATGGTTCGGTGCTAGGATACGGGAACGACACCAAGATGGAACATATTGTGTTGTTGTTTAAGTGTCTTTCAAATCTTTTGCTAAAATCAGAAAAACCTTACCGGCGGCGTAAAGCTAATAAGGGGCCAGGCACAGAAAAAAGATTAAGACTAGAAAAACCTTGCCCGGCGGCGTAAAGCTAATAATCGGGCACGGAAAATTTCTATACTTGATGCTTCTTGTTCTTGGTGGTTTAGTAGCTTCCTAGCATTGTTCTCTTAGGCAAGTGTGTGGTGAATCTCTTCTTTTGTTTGTCCTTGGTTGTCCCTTGCATAATTGCAACTTGTCGGATTTTCATCTCGGGCAAGTCTTGGTGGTTATTTCAAGTGCACTCTATACCTTGATTTTTTCCATGGTTGTAAGATGACAAGTGTAGGCGACGAAAAGGACAAGCAACAGGTTGAAGAGACGACCGCTAGCTCGGTGGCAGCCATGTTGCACTCCATGCAGCCATGTTGCACTCCATTCAACAATCTTTGGAAGCTATGGAGACTCGATTTGCTGATTTGGAGAGTCAAGTACAAGGCCGAGATGATAGAGCACGGGTGCCTCAAACGGGAGCTCCACCAAGTGTCTTACAAAGTGCTAATCAGGTGGAGTTGTTGCACGAAGAGGCCTCGACATCTTACTTGCCAAATACGAAGGCTCTAGCGTCACTCGGAGTGAGTACTTCCATGGGAGCCATTCCTCCTTATGTTCCTCCCACGAGCTTCCACAATCATCACTTTGTGGCCAATTCCGGGGTAAGACCTTCTTTCGCTACATTTCCGAATAATATTCCTATTGGTTTTACTAACGTTTCAGGTTATGGAGCTCCAAACTATCAAGAAGCCAACCCTACAACGGCCACCCATTTCACTCCACCAGCCGTGCACCTTCCAAGGCACGGCCAACCTCCACGAGGACCGACCTATGGAGCCGCCGAGCAGCCTTGGCAAGGCGCGTCGGTGCATCACGAGGAGCGGCCTCGGGATCCCCATCACGGCATAAAGCTGAACGTGCCAACTTTTGCGGGGACATCCGACGCTGATGCATGCCTTGATTGGCTTGCCAAGGTGGAATCCATCTTTGATTTCTATGGATACGATGATGCTCGGCGAGTGGCCATGGCGGCCATACACTTCACCGACATTGCTTATCAATGGTGGCTCGAGGACAGGGCCTTGAGGAGAACACGTCGGATGCCTCAAATCAACACTTGGCAAGATCTAAGAGAGGCTTTAGAGGAGCGGTTCGTGCCTCAAGACTATACGGAGCGAATCCATGCAAAGTTGGAACAAGTGCGCCAAAGAAACCGGTCTCCTGACGAGTTCTACAACGAGCTACGTATGCTTATTTTTCGTTCCGGCATGCAATTTATTGACATGTATGTGATTTCTAAATTTGTCAATGGGTTAAATTTGGAACTAAAAAATGTTGTGAGTATGCAGCAGTTTAGTAGGGGTACCGATGTTGAGCAAGTGCTTCATTACACCAACCACATTTACAAGCACCTTGCTCAATGGCGATCAAGTTCTACCACTTCTCGGGCGTGGCAACCTTCCTCCACGGCTCCTAGGATGCCACCGAATTAGTTCAAGAAGCCGGAAATTAGGAAGGATGTGATTCCTCAACCAAGGAAAGATTTCCCTACACGTCCTCGGCAATAAGGAGGAGAAGGGCTAGCGATGTGAAGTGCTTCAAGTGCCTTGGCCATGGGCACTATGCTCGGAATTGTCCCAATGAACGGAAGGTTCTCCTTAACGCCCAAAGGGAGTACGAGTACGAGGATAAAGGGGTTGTGGAAGAGGAGAGCCCCGAGGTTGAGGAAGACGAGCTCCACGTCATCGCCGAGGATGGAGAGTTCTTCGTGGTCCAACGAACGCTCTTCATGACGGAGAACACCAGTCAACAATGTGTTATCTTTCACACTCGATGCAAAATCATGGATAAGGTATGTAGTGTGATTATTGATAGCGGATCTTGTTGTAATATTATTAGTCAAGAGGTAGTGGATCGTTTTTCTTTGCAAACTACTTGCCATCCTTTACCTTATCCCTTGTGTTGGTTGAATTCTAACGCCCTGATCCAAGTCAAGAAGAGGGCTCGTATTTGTTTTTCTATAGGGCCATACAAGGAAGAGGTGGAGTGTGATGTGGTTCCGATGACCACTTGTCATCTCCTTTTGGGTCGTCCTTGGCAATTTGACAAGGGGGGCATTCATGATGGCGTATCCAACGAGTATCACTTTCAAATGGAGGGAAAGAAGGTGACGTTGCACCCCATGACTCCCCATGAAATCATGTTGGATCACGCAGCGAAGAAAAAAAGGAAGAAGCATGCGCTTCGAGAGGGAAATAAGGACAAGAAGCTAGCTCTAGGCGGCCCTTCTACGCCCTTGCTTTTGGCCAAACCGAAGGAGATACTTCATACATTCAAGGGAAGTGGCGTTTGTCTTTTGCTTGTTTTTCTAGAGTCTTATTTATCCTCCCAAGAATTAGTTGATCTTCATCCTCCCATTTCTAATATTTTGTAGGACTTTGAGGAGCTTTTCCAAGAAGAGGTGCCAACGGGACTCCCACTGCTAAGGGGAATAGAGCATCAAATCGATTTTGTTCCTGGTGCCACTCTACCAAACCGTCCAGCCTATCGAGCCAATCCGGAGGAAACTAAGGAGCTTCAACGGCAAGTACAAGAGCTCCTAGATAAGGGATATGTGCATGAGAGCCTCAGCTTGTGTGCCGTTCCCGTCATTCTTGTGCCTAAGAAGGACGGAACATGGAGGATGTGCATTGATTGTCGGGCGAGCAACAACATTACCATCAAGTATCGCCATCCGATTCCGAGGCTTGAGGACATGCTTGACGAGCTTCATGGGGCGAGTCTCTTCTCCAAAATTGATCTTAAGAGCGGATACCACCAAATAAGGATGAAGGAGGGTTTTCTTTTTAAGGGAACTCGCTTGTGTGTGCCTAGTGGTTTGGTTAGGCGTTTGCTTGTCCAAGAGGCCGATGGTGGCGACCTCATGGGACGCTTTGGTGTTATGAAAATTTGCATATGCTTAGGGAGAATTTTTATTGGCCTCACATGCTTAGGTCGGTAGAGAAATTTTGTGCTTCATGTGTTATATGTTTACGTGCAAAATCTAAGGTGCATCCTCACGGTTTGTATACCCTTTACCTATTCCTTGTGCACCATAGGAGGGTATTTCTATGGATTTTGTTTTGTGGTTGCCTAGGACAAAAAGGGCTAGGGACTCCATTTTTGTGGTGGTTGATCAATTTTCTAAGATGGTACATTTTGTTGCTTGCCACAAAATCGACGATGCTACTAATGTTGCTACTTTGTTCTTCGATAATATTGTTCGGTTGCATGGAGTCCCTAAGACCATTGTTTCTGACCGTGATGTAAAATTCTTGAGTTTCTTTTGGAAGACGCTTTGGTCCAAGCTAGGAACTAAGCTCTTATTTTCTACTACTTGCCACCAGCAAACAGATGAGCAAACCGAGGTCGTTAATCGTACCCTTGGTGGTTTGTTGCGTTCTATTTTGAAAACTAACTTGCGCAGGTGGGAAAAGTGTCTTCCTTTCATTGAGTTTGCTTATAATAGGTCCGTTCATTCCGCTACAATGAAGACGCCTTTTGAGGTGGTGTATGGGAACTCTCGTGCCTCTCAAAAACGTTTTAGGAAGAATCATTGAAGAAGACCAAGGATGTCTTAGAAGGAGCTTTGGGGCAAGTTTCGAGCAAAGAAATGAAGAGATCAAGGGCAGGCCATGGTCGGTGACGACCCACTCTGGGTCGGTGCCGAGCGCCTCCGTTCCTTGCGGAAATAAACTTGCGCCTTAAGTTAGGTTTTAGTAAGTGTTTTATTAATGGGTCTTTTTAAGATAAGATTTAGTTTCCTTATGAGAACATCCCTACCACTATATAAGGGTTTTCTAGGTTGTTTTTCAAAGAGAGACATTTTTAAGAGGCACGAGAAGAGACTGAACGAGTTCGCAAGTTGGTTTTTGACTGGCTGAAAGTCGTTGATGCCAAATCAAAAATAAATCTCTAGTTACTCAACTAGTATAGCTGGTAAGTCGGGGTCGAACCCAAGAGACACTTGTATCCTAAGTTTTATTATTATCAACTCAAAGAAGTAACAAAGGGGGATTTTGGAATTGTAAACTAAAACTAGGAAAAATTAAGCAAAGCAAGAAAATAAAACAAATCAAAGGTTGGATTTTTTTTATCAAATTAAGGAAAAGCAATCCTATTCAAGCATCCACTTTATTCATCAAGTTATTGATCATTGATTCAAACAAGTTATTTCCTTTGGTTATTCCTATCATGATCATATATAATAAACAAGCCAATGGGTCATGTAAATACTTAATATCAAAACAAAAATGAAACGATAATGAATAATAATAATGATATGCAGGATACATGCAAATTGAGTTCCAACGAGTCAAACAATAATCATGCAATCAAATCTCTTTCTCAATGGTTTTAGTCCAACGAGTCCTAAAACATTGAGTTGATACAAAGATTATGTTTTACTACGAGAAAACCTAGATCTAAATAGAGAGTATGAATTCCAACAGGGTGATCAATCAAGTAGAAATCAATACAATCAATATTAATTAAGCACAAGAGAATTGAAATAACATGTAGAAATAAACCTGAATTGTAGAATCTCACAATAAACTTGAATCTGAAAGCTTCAACTTGAATAGAATCAAAGGAGTTTAGTTCTCCATAGGGAGACTACAAACTAGAATAATAGAAATTAGGTCTAAGAGAATACAAACAAAGACTGAAAAGTAAACCTAAAATAGTCTCGAACAAGTCGGAATTAAAAAGATATTAAATATAAAACATAAAATAATAAACTAAGCGGATAAATCCGATCGCGCATCAAATCCAGCTAGGCCGCGATCGCCATCAACCAGGGCCGTGATCGCTGCCTTTCTTCACACCGCGATCCCAATGGAGACCTCAAACCGCGATCGCCACCTAACCTCGCCGCGATCGCGGCCTTCCTTGTCATCGCGGTCCTCCTCGGCGACTCCGTCTTCTTCGACGACGTCCACCGCGATCGCCCCTTTGTGTGGAAGCGATCGCGATCTTCAAAATCTTCAAAATCTTCAAAATCTTCAAAATCTTCGTCACTCTGAACTCTCGACCTTCAAACCTGTTCTTCAATAATGCTCCTAATAGGCCTAAAAATACTATAGAAATATGTACTAAAAAGTCCTAGTTATGCTGTACAAAACACATCATATCAAAATCCCCCATACTTAGACCTTGCTCGTCCTAGAGTAAGCTCAAAACAAAATCAAGCATGACAAATTAACAAAGGTCTACACACAACAATGGGAGAAAATGATCTAAAACTAAAAAACACTCAAAATAAGCTCACAGCCCGAACCCAAATAAAGAATGAAAGTGCATACAATAAAATCCTAGCACAATCTATCACTCATAACAATAATACATCAAAGATCAAAGTAAAAACCCATAACAATGAACCCCAAGCCCCAACAGAAGTAAGCACTCTTCTTTCTTTTTTTTCACTCATTCTGCTTAGGCGCCCTTTCGGGTTTTCACCTAACCGCTCATTTCATTTTTCTATAGATGTGCTCACCAACTCACTTTCACTCTTTTTAGTCTCTTATTACCCCAGCCTAATGTCGGTCCGGGCCCCTGCAATTTTGCTTGAGCCGCCCTTTCGGGTTTTCAGCTTAGCACATGATTTAATGTTTTTTTCTCTTTCTTTTGTTTTTTTTTTGTTTTTATATATTTGAATCAGAAATGCAGAAACTGAAATGCAACTGTTCTTCAATAATGCTCCTAATAGGCCTAAAGATACTATAGAAATATGTACTAAAAAGTCCTAGTTATGATGTACAAAACACAGCATATCAAATTCCCTCACACTTAGACCTTGCTTCTCCTCCAGTAAGCTCAAAACAAAATCAAGCATGACAAATTAACAAAGGTATACAGACAGCAATGGGACAAAATGATCTAAAACTAAAAAACACTCAAAATAAGCTCACAACCCGAACCCAAATAAAATAATGAAAGTGCATACAATGAAATCCTAGCACAATCTACCACTCATAGCAATAATACATCAAAGATCAAAGTAAAAACCCATAACAATGAACCCCAAGCCCCAGCAGAAGTGTTCCTAAGCACTCTTTTTTCTTTTTTTTCACTCATTTTGCTTAGGCACCCTTTCGGGTTTTCACCTAACTGCTCATTTCATTTTTCTATAGATGTGCTCACCAATTCACTTTCACTCTTTTTAGCCTCTTATTACCCCAGCCTAATGCCGGTCCGGGCCCCTGCAACTTTGCCTCAGCCGCCCTTTCGGGTTTTCAGCTCAGCACATGATTTAATTTTTTTTTTCTCTTTCTTTTTTTTTTGTTTTTATATATATGAATCTGAAATGCAGAAACTAAAATGCAATTGTTCTTCAATAATGCTCCTAATAGGCCTAAAAATACTATAGAAATATGTACTAAAAAGTCCTAGTTATGATGTACAAAACACAGCATATCAAATTCCCCCATACTTAGACCTTGCTCATCCTCGAGTAAGCTCAAAACAAAATCAAGAATGACAAATTAACAAAGGTCTACAGACAGCAATGGGAGAAAATGATCTAAAACTAAAAAACACTCAAAATAAGCTCACAACCCGAACCCAAATAAAAGAATGAAAGTGCATACAATGAATTCCTAGCACAATCTATCACTCATAACAATAATACATCAAAGATGAAAGTAAAAACCCATAACAATGAACCCCAAGCCCCAACAGAAGTGTTCCTAAGCACTCTTCTTTCTTTTTTTTTCACTCATTCTGCTTAGGCGCCCTTTCGGATTTTCACCTAACCGCTCATTTCATTTATCTATAGATGTGCTCACCAACTCACTTTCACTCTTTTTAGCCTCTTATTACCCCAGCCTAATGCCGGTCCGGGCCCCTGCAATTTTGCCTGAGCCGCCCTTTCGGGTTTTCAGCTCAATACATGATTTAATGTTTTTTTCTCTTTCTTTTGTTTTTTATATATATGAATCTGAAATGCAGAAACTGAAATGCAACTGTTCTTCAATAATGCTCCTAATAGGCCTAAAAATACTATAGAAATATGTACTAAAAAGTCCTAGTTATGATGTACAAAACACAGCATATCAAATTCCCCCATACTTAGACCTTGCTCGTCCTCGAGTAAGCTCAAAACAAAATCAAGCATGACAAATTAACAAAGGTCTACAAACTGCAATGGGAGAAAATGATCTAAAACTAAAAAACACTCAAAATAAGCTCACAACCCGACCCAAATAAAAGAATGAAATTGCATACAATGAAATCCTAGCACAATCTATCACTCATAACAATAATACATCAAAGATCAAAGTAAAAACCCATAACAATGAACCCCAAGCCCCAACAGAAGTAAGCACTCTTCTTTCTTTTTTTCCACTCATTCTGCTTAGGCGCCCTTTCGGGTTTTCACCTAACCGCTCATTTCATTTATCTATAGATGTGCTCACCAATTCACTTTCACTCTTTTTAGCCTCTTATTACCCCAGCCTGATGTCGGTCCAGGCCCCTGCAATTTTGCTTGAGCCGCCCTTTCGGGTTTTCAGCTCAGCACATGATTTAATGTTTTTTTCTCTTTATTTTGTTTTTTGTTATGTTTTTATATATATGAATCTGAAATGCAGAAACTGAAATGCAACTGTACATATATACAACAGTGAGTACTCCATCCCCCATACTTAAACCTTTCATTGCCCTCACTGAAATAAAGACAAATCAGATAAAAATAAAGGAAGAGAAAACAAAAGACTCGCTCTAGTGAACCTGGTGGATGATACTGTGACCAATCAGGAAAGCCTGGCCACATGTGACTGAAAAACTCATGGTTCTGCCCCTGCACCTGCTGTATAGACTGAACGGTGGATGCTAGAGCACTCTGTTGAGCTGCCAACTCTCTCTACTGTGCGACAATATCTCTTTGGGTGGCAACTATCTCATTCTAGGACATAGTAAGTCGTCCCATCTCCTAGAACATCCGGTTCTGCCAATCTAAATCAGACTGTACACCCCCATACGCTCTACCTGCAGCAACATCCCATGTAGAGGTGTCTCCTTATCCTCCATAACCACCTCTGTAAGTAGCAGCTCCACCATCACCGTAACAGCATATCTTCCTGTCGCCCAACTCGATGTACCAGCAGGTGTTGTACGAGAACTAGCACCCCATCCAGCTGACGACGTACCAATATCACCAGAAGTACCAACACCACCTCCAGGTACAAAACCAGCACCACCAACTCCATGATCAAGACCACCATCACTAAAATCCCCTCCACCATCTCCATCATCACCCTCATCACCATCATCACCATCATCAGCACCCTGATCCTCCATCTCTACATCAGGGGCAGGCATCTCTTGTTGAGCTCTGCCCCCACCAACAAAATCAGACTGAATGTATAGATAAGCTAAGCTAGGGCCAGTGGGCATGTGTCTTGGAAGACGAAGATAATCATCAGTTGAAGAACCCAAGGTCCAGATATAACCATGCTCTACTGATCTCTTCAAACAATGCGCCCTTTGAGCTGGTTCTCATTAAACGTATACTCAGCACTGTAAGGTAGTCCCAGCACCTCATCATTCACAAAAACTCTGGCAATCAGAGTAATCATCCCACCTATAGCAATCTTGCTTGTATCCTTCTTTAGGATCTTCTTAATGCTCCCTAGAAACAACTCAACCCAATCAGGAATTGTATCCTTCATAGGCATCAAACACCAGATCATGCTCATGTCAAATCGGGGTGCCTTGTTAACCTCCCCTTGCCCCAGAAAAGACAGAGACAACACCTTATGACACTATCTAATGCAGGGATGAGTAATGCAGTAGTTATACTCCCCCTTCTTAGGCAAAAAACCAAAACCTGTAATCGCCTCCCAAAAATCATTAAAGCCTGACTCTCTATTAACTGCCTCCCAATTCTTAGTAGGAACACCAGTAATCCCAAAAACTCCTTTCATACCATCTCTGTCTATATAATATGGCTCATCTAAAATATGAAACTTTTGCAAGCCATTATCATCCTGAAATGTAGACAGAAACTCCAACACAATATCCCTATATGTAGGGGCATTCAGATCAGTAAAACCCCCTAATCCACCCTCCATCATCTCAGAGTACTGTCATACATGCCTAGTGTCCTAAGCATCTCAACATCAAATAACTTTGTACTAGTAAATTTCCTTTTAGCCAAAGAATCCCATTTTTTCTTCTATGCAGCAGTTAATTTCTTAACAGGATACGCCATTTATAAAGCAACAAATCAGCTCAACAATAGAGGCGAAGAAGCAACTTATAGAAACCGAATTTCGTGCACACTGTTGAAGGGCCGCGATCGCCGAAAACAAGGGCGACGATCGCCTTTCTGGACAAGGCCGCGATCGCGGTTGCTACAAGCAGCGATCGCGGATCTGGGATTCGACGACTCTTTTGGCAGCGATTGACTGCGACGCCGCGGTTCTCTTCAACTCCGAGCCGCGGTCACTCCTCGAGGTCGTCTTCAACAACCCAACAATGGACCAAGAGGGATGGATGTGGTGGATTTGAAAGGTGTGGGTTGAAAATTTTTGGGATTTTTTAGATTTCATTTTGGGGGAAAAGTAGAGGGGTAGAAGAGATTTTATGAACGGATTTGGATTTAGGATAAGGTGAGGTTTGTAGATCCGGGCTTTGTAAGAGGTTTGGAAGAAATTTTTTTGTGGAGGTTAATGGAGCTTTGAAGTAGGCTTCAATGGAGGTTTTTGATGGAGGAAGAAGAAGAAGTGAAGAAGAAGATAGAAGAAAATAGAAGATGGAGCGTGGAGGAGTGGGGCCGGCGGTGGGAGTGGCCCCACTGCATCGGGTTATATATATATATTTTTTAATATCTCTGAGGGCCGTGATCGCGGCTAAGGGGGGCCGCGATCGCGGCCTACGCAATGTACTGTCAAATTCTTTTCGAAAAATGCCCCGCGATCGCCCTTTTTAAGGGGCGGTCGCGGTTTGTCCTCAGTGATGTTCTTTCGAACCTAGTACCTGTGTGTTAGCCTCAAGAGATTGAAAAGAAAAACTAAACAAAAACAAAAACAGAAAAAGAACAAGAAAAACTTACATCGGGTTGCCTCCCGAGCAGCGCCTTTGTTTAATGTCGTTGGCTCGACATTAATGCCCTTTTTAATTAGCAATTGGGGTTGGATCATCAAGACCCACCTCTTCAAGCACTTCCTGGCTGACTCCCTCATGGTATTTCTTCAATCTCTGACCATTAACATTGAACACCTTTTGAGAGTCCCCATCCAATAATTGCACAGCCCCATGTGGAAAGACTTGAGTAATTGTATACGGTCCAACCCATCTAGAACGGAGTTTTCCTAGGAAGAGTGTGAGACGAGACTGAAAGAGGAGGACCTTATCTCCAACTTTGAATTCATTCCTTAGGATGTTCTTATCATGCCATGCTTTTGTTTTGTTCTTGTAATTCACAACATTATCATAAGCATCCAATCTCAACTCTTCCAATTCTTGAAGTTGTAATTTTCTGAACTCTCCATTCTCTTTGATGTTGAAATTGCACTTTTGGACTGCTCAATAAGCTTTATGCTCAAGCTCACCTGGCAAGTGACAGCCTTTCCCATAAACCAATCTGAAGGGAGACATCCCGATGGGTGTCTTATAAGCAGTACGGTAGGCCCACAAAGCATCATTGAGTCTCAAACTCCAATCTTTCCTATTGGGTGCCACCGTCTTCTCCAAAATTGATTTTATCTCCCGGTTTGACACTTCATCTTGTCCATTGGTCTAGGGGTGATAGGTTGTAGAGATCTTTTGAGTGACATGGTACTTCTTCAATAAAGCACTAACAGTCTTGTTGCAAAAATGAGTACCCCTGTCACTTATTAGAGCTTTTGGAATCCCAAATCTGGAAAAAATATTGTCCTTAAGGAAACTTGCAACCTCTTTTGAATCATAAGTTCTGGTGGCCTTTGCTTCCACCCACTTGGAAACATAGTCCACCGCAAGTAAAATATACAGATTCCCATAAGAAGAGGGGAAGGGTCCCATGAAATCAATGCCCCAAACATCAAAAATTTCACAGAATATCATACGAGATTGAGGCATCTTATGTCTCTTAGAAATATTACCCACCCTCTGACAATGATCACACGATTTACAAAAAGCATATGCATCCCTAAAAATATGAGGCCAATAAAAACCAGCTTCTAAAACTTTCCTAGCAGTTTTATTAGTCCCAAAATGACCCCCACATGCATAGGAATGACAAAAAGATAGGATTGATTGTACCTCAGAATCCGGGACACACCGTCGGATTACGTGATCTGTGCAGTGCTTCCATAAATAAGGATCATCCCAAACATAGAATCGGGATTCATGACGCACCTTGTCCTTTTGAGCCTTGGTAAAATTAGGAGGAAACTCTCCTGAGACGAGGTAGTTGACTAGATTTGCATATCATGGCCTGAACGAGTGGATCCCTAGAGCAAATTCCTCGAATCGCGGCTCGTCTTCGCCGTCGTCGCATGGGTTGCGATCGTCGTTGCTATTGGCCGCGATCGAGGTTGACTCAGTCGCGACCGCCTCTTGTTCTGGCGGCGATTGCGGTTCGGTACCAGTATCGACTCCGAAAAGCATGTCATAAGGGAATCGTCCTTGAATTTGTTCTTGACTTTCTGACTTGTCTTCCACATGTACAAGCCGGCTCAAATGGTCAGCTACAAGATTTTCAGCTCCTTTTTTGTCTCTTATTTCAATGTCAAACTCACTTAGCAAGAGGATCCATCTTATCAATCTTGGCTTGGCCTCTTTTTTCATCATCAAATAACGAAGTGCCGCATGGTCTGAATAAACTATCACTTTTGTACCCAGCAAATACTGTTTGAACTTCTCCA
The DNA here is from genome assembly GCA_964016875.1 of Fallopia convolvulus. Taxonomy (NCBI): domain Eukaryota; kingdom Viridiplantae; phylum Streptophyta; class Magnoliopsida; order Caryophyllales; family Polygonaceae; genus Fallopia; species Fallopia convolvulus. The sequence continues at coordinate 46,380,465 of OZ024719.1, read as the reverse complement.
AAGCAAACACTATAGCAAGCATTTCCTTCTCAGTGGTGGAGTAGTTCCTTTGGGCATCGTTCAAAGTCATGGAAGCATAATGGATGACATGAGATGCTCTAGCTTCCTTTTGACCCAAAACAGCCCGAACAGCGTAGTCACTTGCATCACACATGATCTCAAAAGGTTGAGACCAATCCAGGGCTTGAATGATTTGGGCACTTGTAAGGCGAATTTTCAGCTCATCAAACGCCTTTTTGCATGCCTCATTGAACTCATAAGGCACATCCTTCTTCAACAAATCACACAATGGGGATGAGATCTTGGAAAAGTCTTTCATAAACCTCCGACAGAACCCTGCATAGCCTAGAAAAGAACGCACTTCACGCACATTAATAGGATAAGGCAAAGACTGAATGATATCAATCTTTGCCTTATCGACCTCAATACCCCTAGATGACACTATATGCCCTAAAACAATGCCTTGCTCAACCATAAAGTGACACTTCTCAGAGTTTAGAACCAAATTGGTTTCTACACATCTTTGAAGGACTAAGGAGAGATGGTTTAAGCAGGCATCAAAGTCGTCTCCATGTACTATAAAGTCATCCATAAAAACCTCTATAAAATTTTCAATATACTCAGAAAAGATGCTTACAATACACCGTTGGAACGTATCGGGTGCGTTACACAATCCGAATGACATTCTGCGGTATGCAAAAGTGCCAAACGGACATGTAAAAAGCAATAATAGGAACGACCGACAAGTCGCTCAAGCATTTGATCAATGAATGGCAAGGGAAAGTGATCTTTTTTGGTTACCGTGTTCAGCTTACGGTAATCAATACAAACTCTCCAACCTGTCTGGACTCGTGTGGGGACTAATTCCCCATGCACATTCTCTACAACTGTAATGCCTCCCTTTTTGGGCACAACTTGGGTCGGGCTAACCCACTGACTATCAGAGATGGGGTCGATCATACCTGCATGTAGAAGCTTCAATACCTCCTTTTTGACTACCTCCATCATAGGTGGGTTGAGCCGTCTTTGTGGCTGTCTAGATGGCTTGGCACCATCTTCTAGGAGGATCCTATGCATACATGTAGAAGGACTACTCCCTTTAATGTCAACAATGGTCCAACCTAGTGTTGTCTTGTGCTGTTTCAATACCTGCACCAATTTTTCTTCTTGCTCCTTGGAAAGTTTGTTAGAAATAATGACAGGCAAAGTGTCACCATCTCCAAGGAAGGCATATTTTAAATGCTCAGGGAGCTGATTAAGCTCAACTTCGGGTGCATGTACTACAAAAGGAAGCGATTTCTCGCTAGGGAGAGTTAGTGGTATGGGCCCAATGGCCAAAGCATCAACAGAAGATTCACATCAAGCACTTAAATCGGCAAGGATTTCATGATATCTATCAGGCAAATTATAATCCATGCATGAAGTTTCGAAGTCGTTCTCTAAAACAGATTGTAATTCATCACCATAAGTATTATCAAAGACATATTGCACAATGGGATCATTACATCAATAGAACTTAGAGAATGGTCATCCTGGGGGTATTTTATAGCATTATCCATACTATATTCAAAATTTTCCCCATCAAATTCCATAGTTAGGACACCTTTACACATATCAATTTTTGTTCTAGTAGTTTTCATGAAAGGACGTCCTAACAAAATGGGTACATCATGCACATCACGATCCATATCAAGCAAATAGAAATCAGCAGGGAATATCAGATTATCAACCATGACAAGGACATCTTCAACAACCCCTTTCGGGTAGATTGTGGACCTTTCAGCTAATTGAACAATAACACCAATTTTATGCAAAGGTCCTAAGCCTAGTGAAGTGTAAACAGAATAAGGCATAACATTAATAAAAGCACCTAAATCAAGCATGACTTTATCTATTTTAGTGTCTCCTATTATGCAAGGAATGCTGAACATGCCTGGATCACTGCACTTCTTAGGCATTCACCTTTGAAATACACCTGAAACATGTTCACTAACCTTAACTTTTTGTTTCCCTTTTAATTTTTGGTTCCTCTTAATAGTGCACAAATCTTTTAGAAATTTAGCAAATCTAGGAATGCTTTTAATCAGATTGAGCAAAGGGATATTTACCTCACACTTGGAAAACGTCTCAAAGATCTCCTTGTCGTTTTCTGGCTTCCTTGTGTCTTTCAGTGCTTCAAGAAAGGGGGGAGGTGGCTTCTGGGAAACCATAGAAGGGAAATCCGGGAGAACATATTGATCGCTGGAATCTGGAGCCTGGCCGCGATCGCCATCAGAAAGCCGCGATCGCGGTTCTTCAATTTTTCGGGAATCACCGCCACCGCGATCGCTGCCCGGAGTGGGCGCGATTGCGTCTTCAATTTTCTCAAATCCCGAGGCCTCAATTAAGGGGCCACAATCGCCTATGGTGGGGGGTCGCGATCGCGGTCTCTTCAGCCGCGGTCGCCCCTAGTAGTGGCGACGATCGCGGTTCCTCCGATATCTCGTCAATTTTCGGTAATTCTTTTCCACTTCGTAATGTGATCGCACTCACATTCTCCCTAGGATTGATGGGCTGTGCTGGCAATTTTTCAGAATCTCTGACCTCCAATTTGCTTACTGCAGTAGCCAGTTGACTGGTCTACTGTAATAGCTAGCCTTGCAATCAATTCCTCATCATTGGATGAGTTATTTTGGCTCTGAACTGGAGGTCTAGGAACATAGGGTTGCCTGGGTTGCTGATTTCCTCCTTGTTGATGATTATATTGAGGTTGATTCTGATGCTCATATCTCAGATTTGGATGATGTGCCCAGCCTGGATTGTATTTATTAGAATAGGGATCAAAACGAGGTCTAGGAGGTCCATAGCCTCCTACAGCATTAACCTCAGCCTGAGGTTCTTGGAGTTGTGGGCAGGCATCAGTAGGGTGAAGTGTATCATCACAGATTTCACATGCCTTCACTTGTTGAGGGGTTCCTTGGATCATGAACCTCTTCATCATATCCTTCAACTCTGCCATCTCAGATCTTATAATAGAAGAGGAGTCCATAGCATTGACTCCTTTAGTGCCAGTTCTTTTGTTGAATTGCCTTGAGTTCTCAGATAGCTCAAAAAAGAGCTCAAGGGCATCTGCTGGTGTCTTGTTCACCAAGCTTCCAACACAAGCTGCATTCACCATTCTACGCCCTTCGTCCAGTAATCCACCAAAGAAATACAGTACCAGGTCTTGATCAGAATACCCATGATACGGACAACTATCACACAGTCTCTTGAATCGCTCATGATTATCATACAGACTCTCTCCATCCTGTTGCTCAATATTGCTCAAGCTCTTCTTTAGACTGTTCTGTTTGGTGGCAGGAAAGTATTTCTCCAAGAATGCTTCTTTCATCTTAGTCTAGGTATCTATGGAGCCTGGAGAAAGATAGTAGAGTCACTCATTGGCTGAATCCTTCAGAGAGAAAGGAAACGCCCTCAGCTTGATCTGGTCCTCAGTTACATCAGCAGGCTTCATACATGAGTAGACTTGATCGAATTCAGCAAGATGCTTGTTTGGATCTTCTCCACCATGCCTATGGAATTGGGGTAAAAGATGGATCAACCCTGATTTCAATTCAAACTTGACACCTTCATTCAGCGCAGGGAACTGAACAGCCAAGGGTTGTTGTTGAAAGTTTAGAGCAATTAGCTGCTTCAAAGTCCGATCTCCCATTGTCTCAGTTTCAGCAGAATTCAAGTTGAAAGGTAATTCACGGAGTAGTTCCCGAGCTTCACGTCTCAACCTGGAAAGGGTCCTTTCAATCTCTGAATCAAAAGGCAAAATAGAAGAATCAGTAGCACGGGTGTGGACCATAAACTAGGGTCCACACTAGAGTTGGTAACAATAAAAACTTAGAATTAAACAAAAGTGTCCCCGGCAACGGCGCCAAAAATTTGAATGGCTAAAAGTCGTTGATGCCAAATCAAAAATAAATCCCTAGTTACTCAACTAGTATAGCTGGTAACTCGGGGTCGAACCAAAGAGACACTTGTATCCTAAGTTTTATTATTATCAACTCAAAGAAGTAACAAAGGGGGATTCTGGAATTGTAAACTAAAACTAGGAAAAATTAAGCAAAGCAAGGAAATAAAACAAATCAAAGGTTGGATTTTCTTTTTCATCAAATAAAGGAAAAGCAATCCTATTCAAGCATCCACTTTATTCATCAAGTTATTGATCATTGATTCAAACAAGTTATTTCCTTTGGTTATTCATATCGTGATCATATATAATAAACAAGCCAACGGGTCATGTAAATACTTAATATCAAAACAAACATGAAACGATCATGAATAATAATGATACTAGCAGTAAGAGCAAGGATATGCACGATACATGCAAATTGAGTTCCAACGAGTCAAACAATAAGCATGCAATCAAATTTCTTTCTCAATGTTTTTAGTCCAACGAGTCCTAAAACATTGAGTTGCTACAAAGATTAGGTTTTACTACGAGAAAAACTAGATCTAGCAATAGAGAGTATGAATTCTAACAGGGTGATCAATCAAGTAGAAATCAATACAATCAATATTAATTAAGCACAAGAGAATTGAAATAACATGTAGAAATAAACCTGAATTGTAGAATCTCACAATAAACTTGAATCTGAAAGCTTCAACTTGAATAGAATCAAAGGAGTTTAGTTCTCCATAGGAAGACTACAAACTAGAATAATAAAAATTAGGTCTAAGAGAGTACAAACAAAGGATGAAAAGTAAACCTGAAATAGTCTCGAACAAGTCGGAATTAAAAAGATATTAAATATAAAATATAAAATAATAAATTAAGCGGATAAATCCAATCGCGCGTCAGGTCCAGCTAGGCCGCGATCGCCATCAACCAGGGTCGCGATCACTGCCTTTCTTCACACCGCGATCCCAATGGTGACCTCAAACCACGATCGCCACCAAAACTCGCCGCGATCGCGGCCTTCCTTATCATCGCGGTCCTCCTCGGCGACGTCCACCGCGATCTCCCCTTTGTGTGGCAGCGATCGCGGCCTTCAGCAATTTCGAAATCTTCAAAATCTTCATAACTCTGAACTCTCGGCCTTCAAGTCTGCTCTTCAATAATGCTCCTAATAGGCCTAAAAATACTATAGAAATATGTACTAAAAAGTCCTAGTTATGTTGTACAAAACACAACATATCAGTTTTCTAGGGTTAACTCTATTCCAAGCTCTTGGACAATTTTAAGAGAGCTTTGGAAGTTTGTCTTGAGATTCGTAAGTTGTTAATTCAATTGAAGTTTGTTTTGTTTTGATTCATGTCTTCTCTTTTATCTTTGATTGTTAATTGCATAATGAATCGTGAGTAGTCTGCTTTTCTAGGGTTAGGGTGAAACCCGACAAGTTGTGCATGGTTAAAGCATGAATCTTTGATTTAAAACTACTCTTTTAATCTCTATCCTTATCCCTATTGTTTGTGCTTGATTCCTTGAATGAAAGTTAAAGGGATGTTTATCTTCATGATTGAATTGAAAGATTAAATTGTGAATTTGAATAATATTTTGGTTGAAGCGAAAGTTAAGACCTTTAGATAACAAGTAGGGTTACAAGTTTATATCTTTACGAAAGTTGAGATATTTTGCTTGTTTGTTCATGGTGAAAGTCATTCATGAGATTATTTTTGGTCGATCTTTGATTCGTGTTTACATGCATAGCTTGTTTGTGGTGGATCCTTTGATCTAGATTTCTTTTACATTGATTTTTCGAAGTTTTATCGCTACCCGAATAGGTCGTCGCCGATCACCCTTGAGGTCGGTACCGAGCTCCCATATTTTCCAGTTTTCTCTCTGCGTCGTTGTCCAGGTTTAGGTCGTTACCGACCCAATCGCGGTCGGTGCCAAGCACTTGCTACGTGTGCTTTGTTTTGTTTTGTTTTACTTTTGTTAGGATTAATAGCTAGACTTAGATACTTCTAATTCCCGTGGACGAACCTGACCTCCCTGTACTCAGCGGGGTCTTGATTATAAATTTATTTGTTGTTAAGAAACCCTATCAACAGATTCTGTTGAAGTCCAAGTGAAGCCATGAAAACTTTACAAAAACCCAAAACAGAGATCTCGTTACCGACCTGTGAGGGTCGGTACAGAGCTAAGCAATAGAGTTTTATTGGGGGAATTCAGCAAGAGTCTACCGACCATGTGCAGGTTGTTACCGAGGTGACCAGTGTCGGTAGGCGGCGCCGACTTTGAGAAAATTTGTCTTTTATCTTGTAATCTTTTTAGTTAGGAAAGTTTTTATCTCCTATGATCTTTGTTAGATAGTTTCTTTTAGTATAAATACCCTTGTTCTAGCCTAGTTTTAGGAGTTCACGAGTTTTAGGAGAAGAGCAAGTCCGATGGAGAGAGAGAGAGTGATCGAGTCCTTTGTTTTGTTGCATTGTTTCTTGAACGTGAATGTGGTTTTGATTGTAAGACAAGATTTTTATATTTTCAAGTAAGTTTTAATTCAATGTTCTCTTTCAATATAGTCGTTTGTTTTGTTTTAATCATGAGTGAGTAGTTTACTTTTCTAGGATCGGGGTTGAAACCCGACATAGTTATGCATGATTGAATGAATGTGTTGATGTTTTGAATGCCTTTTATCCCTTTATCTACTTATTTGTGCTTATACTTAGACGAGAGTCAAAATAATTTGAGTTTATCACTTGATCGAAAGAGAAAGTTGTAAACTTGAATGTTGATATTGTTCGATAAAGTTTCGAGCTTTGGATTCAAACTAAGTAGAAAAGTGAATTGATTTATGAAAATTGATTGATTTGCTTGATTAGGTCAATGAAAGTTGATAGATTTATCTTAAAGGCGTGATAATTATCCTTCACAATAGTTCGTATGCATGATTATGTCGTCGTAGCCCTTGTCCTAGTTGTTTTTATCATTTGAACTTTCTTCGTTTTTAGCTTCGTACAGACTTGTTACCGAGGTACACAGGTTGATACCGAGCCTGCAGTTGGTTTGTCTTGTTTGCGCGATCTTAGTTGAAACCCAGCATCGTTACCGACCTTGACAAGGTCGGTACCAAGGGCTGTTGTTGCCTTGTTTCGCTTTGTTTTATTGTTTTTGTAGTTCGGTAATCAAACAACCTTGTTTCCCGTGATGATCCTAACCTCCCTATACTCAGCGGGGTCTTGACTACAAATTTTTATTTGTTGTTAAGTAAAACCCTTTCAACAGGCCTCTTTGGGTTATAATCCAAGTTACTTTTGAAGAAGTATTTTCAAGGCTAGAGAGGTGATTGAGGCTGGTTCCTATTGGAAAGTTGGTAATGGGGCAAATATTAGGATTTGGTATGATCGCTGGATTCCTCGTCCATTCTTATTCCGTCCTATATCATCGCTTGTTCAGAATCACGAGGATACACGTGTGATAGATCTTATTAATTAGACGGTTGGTTGTTGGATAGAAGATGTTGTTAGGAATTTGCTGTCGTTGGATGCTGATTTGAGTATGAGTATTCATCTTGTTGATGTTGGGGCTTGCGACACGCTGATTTGGCACTACACAAATGATGATATGTTTTTTTGTTAAATCAGCATATCATGTGTGGGAGAGCATGAAACGGTTAAAACAAAGTGCAGGGGAACAAGCTGATGCTACTCAAGTTAATCAAATTTGGAAGCGTTTGTGGAATTTGAAAGTAGGGCCAAAGGTTCAATCTTTTTTGTGGCAGGCTGGTATGAATGTTCTTCCTTGCAAGGATAACCTGTTTTATAGACATATTGTTGGTGATTCTTGCTATGATATATGTGGCCAACGTGAAACGGTTATGCACGCCCTGTTTGGTTGTATTTTGCTAACTGATGTTTGGGAAAGAATTCCGATGATGGCTGAATTGGGTGAGTCTGCAAATTCGTTCCTAGACTAGGCAGATTTAGTCCTTTTCCAGGCTTCGGATTGGCTATGTGAATGGGCGTACTTATGCTGGGGGTGTGGAGGGCTAGAAATAAATGCATTTTTTAGCATAGAAGTTCAATTGCAAAGGATCTGTTTGAGGAATGCATGGCTCTTAAGGAAGAATTCTCTACTGCACAGGACTTGTTTGCTGGAGATAAAAGGCCGAATTTACATGTCCAGAAAGTGTGGAAAAAACCTGAGGAGGGATGGATTAAAATAAATGTGGATGCTAGTGTGAATGGGCGTGATTGTGGTATTGGAATTATCGGTAGAAGCTGAGATGGCTCTGTGGTTTTTGCTGGTGCAAAGAAAATTCAGGAAGGGACGTGTGTTGGTGTTGCGGAGGCAGAGGCAGCTCGCTGGGGTATTCAAGCTGATGTACTACTGGGTTTAGAGAGGGTGGTAATGGAATCAGACAGCAGTAGAGTAGTCTCGGTGGCAAAGGGTGAACGGTTGCCTAATACAGTGATGGGCGATGTTATGGTGTTGGCACTTGCTGAAGGTGCTCATCTCTTATTCTTTGAATGGAGGCAGTGTAATAGGGCTGCAAATAAAGTTGCAGATTGGTTGAGCAAATGGAAGCCCTCTTGTTCTTTCTTTGTTCATGATTATGTGTCATTTCCTTTAGATTTATGTGATGTTTTGGACAATGACTTAGTTTTGAGTTAATGAAGTTTGGTTTCTACAAAAAAAAAAGTTTAAGACCATATAATAATCTTTTGACTTTACAAACCTGACCTTTTTCAAGGTTTGAATACCCTAGTGGTGGAACCATATAAACATCTTCATCTAAAAATTCATGAAGGAATGCATTGTTGATATCCAATTGGTTGATCGACCAATGCTTTGTTGTGACATCTACAATTAGAGATCTCAATGTAGTGAATTTGGCAACTAGCAAAAATATGGATATATAATCCTTGCCTTCTATTAGTGTGTATCCCTTTGCAACTAAACTGAGTGTGTATCTTTCCACCATCCCATTTGGCTTGGATTTAATCATCTTGAAAACCCATTTCGCAACCACAATTTTCTTATTTAAGTGAAGAACAATCAATTCCCACGTATAATTAGCCTCTAAAGCAGCCATTTTACTTTAATTGCCTTAACCTACTACATATCAGATTTAGCATGTACATAGTTGGATGCTTCTTTGATGCAAGAACATTAAACAATGCAGCTACATAATCAGGTGAGTAATCTGACAACTCTAACTTTTTTGAGGCCAAAAAAGAGTGTGAACCTATTAGCAAAAGGTCAAATGACCAAACTGTATTCACATTGTAGCACAACCATTCGGGTCATCCAAGATCAATGATGATGCACAAGATCAAAAAGAACTCACTCGGACACATATTGAAGAACAATAAGATTCTTTCATCCAATGATTTTAATTGCATTGGTTTCTCACTTGGAAAGTGAATTATCAAGCCTTCTAAAAAAAAGATCGCAAGTGGGACTCTTGCATTCTTAGAAAGGATCCAAGGAGATATATGTGGGCCAATTACTCCATCATTTGGACCATGGGGATGCGATTCGCCAAGCTAGGGCAAACATTTCAATACTTTATGGTGCTAATTGATGCATATACATATTAGTTACATGTAAGTATGTTGTCAACTAAAAATGTTTCATTTGCTAAACTCATTGCCCAAATATTATGATTGAGAGCCCAATTTTCGGATTATGCAACAAAGAAAATCCGGCTTGATATGTAGGAGAATTTACATCTTAAACTTTCAATGACTATTATATGTCAATTGGGCTTGATATAGATAAACAATCATTGTTAAGTGTAAAGTGGGGCCCACAATCAACGTGGTGGCTCGAAAAGGTTTAGGTTTAATATATAGTTATGGATAGATAGATTATCGATTTGGGAATAACTTTTTTGTACAATTATTTGTTAATATTTTTAAATTCAAATTACGTAGCTATTTGAAATTATTATTTTAATATATAGGGAAGATGTGGCACAACGTGGTAATAAAAATTGCTACCACTTTAGTTACGAGTAACTAGTCTTAGTTCCTATTCCCTGCACGGGTGATGTCCATGTTTTTAGCATAGTTTTAGTATGTTTTTCTAGGTATTTTAGTCTAGTTTAGTTGTGTTTTTGTGAGTGTTTTGTGTTTTTCTAGTATAGTTTACATATTTAATGAAAAGTATGGAAACTACGCTATTTGTGTGTTTTTATGTAAGTTTTGAGGCGGATTTGGATGCATTCAAAAGACATTAGAAGAGAGGATCAAGCTAAGGAAGAAAGTTATGGAAGAAACCCCCGCAAAATCCAAAGGAAAAAGGAAGAAACATGAGAAATCAAGTCAAGACCAACCTCGATATCGACCCTCTTGGGGTCAATATCGATGCGTTCAGCCCAGCCGCCCAAGTTAGAGGCCCATTAATTGCTTTTATTCCACAATCTTTTATCTTTAGTAGGTTTTGTTTTTGTGAAAACTTTTTTAAGAGGGATATTCTAGTATAAATACCCTTGTTTAGACACAGTATCTCTCTCCCACGTTAGTTTGGAATTAAGGACGCCTCCTAGGGTTTGTTTAGACGTTCTTTTGGTTTTTTTGAAGACAAAGGTTGCTTGGGGAGCAAGCAAGAAGATTGTGGGAGATATTCTTGTGTTCTAGGTATGTTCTAAGACAAGTTTGAAGTTTTAATTCAAGCAAGCCTTTAGTTTTAATTCAATTATGTTCTCTTTCAATATCTTTGCTTGTTTTTCTCCAATCATGAGTGAGTAGTCTCCTTTTCTAGGGTTGGGGTTAGAAACCCAACATGATTGTGCATGAATGATGTGATGAATGAATTGAATGCCTTTTATCGATTCTTCTACTTGTTTGTGCAAAAGCTTTTACGAAAGTTGAAGTATTTCTTGTTCTTAACTTGATTGAAAGAGAAAGTTGTGAATTTGAATACGAGATAAAGTTTGAGATGAAAGTTGAGAACTTTAGATCAAAGCAAGTAGATTAAGTGAATTGATTTGTGAAAATTGATTGATTTGCTTGATTAATTCAACGAAAATTGATAGCTTTATGTTAAAGGCATGATATTTATGATTTATGTTATTTAAAATTGCATGATTGTGTTGTGGTGAACCCCTATCCTAGAATTTTTTCCTTATTTGAGTTAAGTTTTCAAACCTAGGTACCTCGATATCGACCTGCAATTTTCCCCTTTCTTCTTGTAGTTTACTTAGTTTTTCTACTGCATTCATACCTTGGTAACGACCCTGACAAGTTCGATATCGACCCCTTCCAGTGCATTTATTTAGTTGTTTTGCTTAGTTCTTTGCTTTGTTTTGCTTTCTCTTTTGCTTTTTAGTTTACTAATCAAACATAACCTTACTTCCCGTGGACGATCCTGACCTCCCTATACATAGCGGGGTCTTGACTACAAATTTATTTGCGGGAAACCCTTTCAACAAATTGGCATAGTTGTCGGGGAAGCAACAATGTTGTGTTTGATTACTTTTTGGGTTTGGGAATAGCCCATCCCTGTGTTTATTTCTGATTTGTTTTCTTTTGTTTGTCTTTTTAGGTTTTATACAATGGCTACTCCTGAGGATATTGCTCAACAGATGGCTGCTCTCCGCAGACAGATGGAGGCATTGCAAGCCGAGAAAGATCAAGAATGGGAGTAACGTATTCAATTACAGGAGCAGTTGAATGTTATCCCTAGGAATGCCAAGCAATATATGCACCCGGAACTGAGGGTGCCAGAATCAGCAATAGTGCTTCCTGAGATAGAAAGGGCATTTGAAATTAAATCTCAGTTTATATCCTTAATTAAGAGGGCTCAGTTTGAGGGAAAACCAACCGAGTGCCCTATGGAGCATATTCGTAATTTTGTTGATTTATGTGACACCATTGCTGCTGATGGTGTTTCTCTTGAATATGTCCAACTAAAAGCATTTAAATGGTCTCTTACAGGTAAGGCCCTGAGCTGGCTAGAAAGCTTACCTCCTAGATCGATAAGGACGTGGAGAACCTTGTATGACTTATTCATGATTAAGTTCTTCCCTCCTCCCAAGACTACAGAGTTAAGGAAACGAATCACTTCTTACCACCAGCTGCCTAACGAGACATTTGTGGAGACATGGAAGCGATTCGAGGAGATGTTGAGGCAATGCCCCACCCATGGACAACTGCAATACGTTCTGCAAGAGATAGTCTTTCAGGGTATACGTTCTGCAAGACTTCTGCCTGCACTAACATTGAGCAGGTTAGAGCTGCTAAGACATATGCTGAAATGAATTATATGGGAGGGCAATACAGATACCCACCCAATAATTATGATAGGCCAAACAATTATCCCAACTGGGGAGGTTACAATCAAAGTCAAAACCAAGCACCTCCACCACAAGAAAGAAAGGCTCCTCCTTACAGACCACCAGGATATCAAGAGACACCTTCATTGTTACAAGGGCTACAAGAGGGCATTAATGGAGTCCAAAATAAAGTTAATGACGTTCAAAACGAGATCAGTGGAGTCCCTTCTGACCTAAAAGGTGTACAGGCACAGTTGGGAGAGATTGAGACTTGGAGAAAGAATGTAAACTCCCAATTAGGTAACCTGGCTGCACAAATTCCAAGACCTCAAGGGCAACTCCCGGGCTGCCCCCAAGAGAACCCTAGAGGACAAATTACAACAATACACCTTCGGAGCGGAAAGCGGTTGCCAAATCGTGCTAGGGCCAAGGAAAAAGAGCACGGCGATGAAGATGATACCCCGGTCAAGGTCGATACCGACCCCAACAAGGTCGGTACCAGGGCTCAACAGGTCAATACCGACCCCAATCCAGGTAAGTCTTCACCTCTAGACCACTCTATTAGTTGTAGGCTCGATACCGACCCTTCTGAAGCACCTCTCGAGCCTGTTTTGGTTCTGAGACCGCTGAAAACTCTTCCTTTCCCAATTAAGAAGTCTAATGATGTCACAGAAGGAAAGTTTAGACGGTTTGTTAAAATTCTTCAAGGGTTAAATATTTCAATTCCTTTTACTGAAGCCCTTAATGAAATGCTTGCCTACACTAAATTTTTAAAAGAGATTTTAAGCAGGAAGCAATCTATATCAGAGCTGACGAATGAGGTCTGATCCTTGGTGTTTCCTGAAAAGCTAGGTGACCTAGGTAAGTTCTCTATCACAATAGGGATTGGAGCTTACAAGTTTAAAGCTTTATGTGATTTAGGTGCCAGTGCCAGTCTCCTACCACTCTCTATTTGGTCCAAAGCCAATATGGGACTGTTGGAACCTGTTAATATGAATCTCTACATGGCAAATGGATCATGCGTCAAGGCCACTAGAGTCGTAGAGGATGTCCTTATACAAGTAGGCAAATTCATTGTTCCTAATGACTTCATAGTGATAGAGATACCAGAAGACCCTGTGGTGCCAATCATTCTTGGAAGGCCATTCCTAGCCACCGCAGGGGCAAGAGGTGATGTTATAAAGGGACTCCTCACATTTGACATTGGAGAAGAGAAGGTCAAGTTTCGCTTCAATACTACCGCGAATGAGGTCGCTAAAAGCATTAACGAGGAGCCTACTGAACCACCATGGGTCGGTACCGACCCTTCTCTAAGTACAGAAACAAGACAGTTCAAGGAGGTCACACCCACTAAGAAGCATACCGACCCCCCATGGTGGGTCGGTACCGACCTTTGTCTGAAGGATCACAATGTTGGGGACAAAATCCAGCCCGTTATCGAAGCTCCAACACCCCTTATCCGATCGATCCTGGTGAGTCTTTTTACTTTAATCCAATTAATTCCGGTCATGATCCTTTCTTATATCCTTGTTCTATATCCCATCCTACTATTCATATTGTGAAAGACTCAAAACCCCCTTGGTTTTCGGATTTTTCTAACCCTTATGTAGGACTTCCACCCTTATCGATGATAGAGGACCACATCTCTTGGAGAGAAACTTTGATGCTTTTTCGACTAAGTATGGGGTTTCTCAAGATCCTTACAAAGCCAGAGAGAAGCCACCTTATAGACGAGGTAAGTTCGTCGGGCTAACGACGATAAAATAGCACTTACAGGAGGCAACCTGCTTTTAGTTTTTGCTTTTTTTTGCTTTCTTAGATCTTTTTGCTAGTTTTCTTTTGATTTGTTTTTAGGACTAGATAATAGATTTTCAGAATAGAATTGTTTTGCTAAGTGATGCAGGCGAGATTGGCAAAAATTAAAGCGGCTCAGTGGCTCGTTAACGACCCCCTGGACAGTCATTTTCAACATACTAGCGAGGGGTACGGGGCCGGTTATCGAGTCCACCACCCGAGTGAGGACACCTCTAGCTCCAACACTGCTCCACCACCTTGGGTTGATGATCTTGTGCGCCGCATGGAGTTGCTTCAGACTGGCCAACTTAGGCTATATGACCATCAGCACCAGTTTCAGGAGTATTATACTCAACAGAGGAGGATTGATGAGCGGTGTTGGCAAGGAAATGAAGATCGTTGGGCAGAGACTGGAAAGCGTTGGACAGAGACCCGTGAGTTCATGACTGAGATGGAGAGGCACTTTCCTCCTCCATCACCACCGGATTATCAGTGATTTACCTCTCTTTCAAGTGTTCAAGGATGTCTTCAAAGCTGCTTCAAAATTGATCTTGTGAGTTCGTTTTCTTTTCTCTACTTCTTTATTTTTACCTTTCTTTGTTATAACAGTGGGGACACTGTTAGGTTCAAGTATGGGGTAGGGAGGGAAAAGAAAACTCTTGTGTTTGTGTGTTTTGTCTTGCTTTGATGTTTAAGTTGTTTAGTTGCTTTCTTTGCTTTCTTTAAAAGAAAAAATGAAAAAAAATTGAAAATTTTGAAAAAAGCACAAAAAAAAATGATTTTCAGGATTGATAAGTACCCTCGTCTTATGGTTCTAGGATGGTAATTGCTTGCATAATAATGTAAATCCATTTAGCATGTCTTTGATGGTTTAGCCCGAGTCTACCATAAAATTATTTTTGTGTGAATTTTTATCTTGTGATGAAACTGAGCATGTATAACTTTTAGCATGAGTTTAATTGCAGTCCAACAAAATGATCTACCTTGTGAGATATCTTTGGCCTTATAGAGAGAACATCAAAAATCTCTCTTCTCTTTTGTGTGTGATTTACTCTCTTATGTGCATATAATCTCTTAAAATTGTGATGGTTATCTATTTCTTGAAGCCTCTATAAGATTTTAGCTCATTACTTGTGAAATCATATGATAGAGAGCTTATTTTTTTTATGAGCCTTGTTAATCCTTATCCACCCTTACATTATCCCTCTTTTTGAAGCCAATTTCTTTGTGCCTTAAAGCCTATTTTTTGTAAAGCTCCACAAAATTATTTTCCTAGCCGATATAAGCTTGACCCTATCTGGGGATTAGGACTTAGTTGGTTGGATTTGTTTTGTAAGTTATAGTGTTAGTTCAATTAAAAGGGATGGGATGCGTAGAATGGAAGTCTCATTGTTTAAAGCAAAGTGTAAAAAAAAAGAATTCTTGGTTTAAAGAAAGGAATGCACAAATAAGTAAGGAAAAAAATGAAATTGCAGCCTCATTACCGACCCCATTGGAGTCGGTATTGACCCCCTCCTTCGAAAAAAATCCGAAAATTCAGAAAAAGGGAGGAGAAGAAAAGTGAAAAAGTGCAAGCAAAGAAAAGAAAAGGCCAAGGATTCTTTTTTATGTGTATATGAGACTTTCTAGAATGAATTTGGGTTGATGAAAGTGAGTTGAGCTTTAATGATCAAGAGAGTTTGGTAAGATGTTCTTAAAAAAAAGTTTGGTGAGTTATGTTGAGAGTTTAGGAGTCTATATTATCGGATTTTTAGCACCAGAAACCAAAATATTTCCACTCCCTATTACTATTACCAAGCCCCATTACAACCCGGCCGAATGGAAGCTTCTATGAAGTTTTCCATTGAGCCTAAGTTTTCTTGATGATTTTACTTGTTTTGACAAGCTTTGGTAGAGAGATTGGTGATATAAGTTACAAATTCTATGAGTTTTTGCATGTTTGATTGAGTTGAGAGTTGTACTTATAAGCCTAAACACATGAGAGTTAAGTGAAACACGTATCCCTTGTGAGGTTGGATTGTAATTGCTTGTGTTCATTAGTTGCTCATATATGTGTGACGACGTTAAAATCACTTGTCTAAACTTCACTTGTGATGAAGTTGCTTTTAGATAAGGGCTATAACTTGATAGATGTGTTGATGGTTTTGGTCTATGTGTGGTGATTGCTTGAGAACAAGCAAGCTTAAGTA
The DNA here is from genome assembly GCA_964016875.1 of Fallopia convolvulus. Classification (NCBI taxonomy): domain Eukaryota; kingdom Viridiplantae; phylum Streptophyta; class Magnoliopsida; order Caryophyllales; family Polygonaceae; genus Fallopia; species Fallopia convolvulus. Next base: position 46,364,291 of record OZ024719.1, on the reverse strand, counting down.
TGGGGTATTTTGATGTCCTTGTTTTTAGCATAGTTTTAGTATGTTTTTATAGGTATTTTAGTCTAGTTTAGTTGTGTTTCCGTGAGTGTTTTGTGTCTTTCTAGTATAGCTTACACATTTTATGAAAAGTATGGAAACTACACTATCTTTGTGTTTTTATGTAGGTTTTGAGGCAGATTTGGATGCATTCAAAGGACATTAGAAGAGAGGATCAAGCTAGGAAGAAGGAAGGAAGAAAGTTATGGAAGAAACCCCCGCAAAATCCAAAGGAAAAAGGAAGAAACATGAGAAATCAAGTCAAGACCAACCTCGATATCGACCCTCTTGGGGTCAATATCGATGCGTTCAGCCCAGCCGCCCAAGTTAAAGGCCCATTAATTGCTTTTATTCCACAACCTTTTATCTTTAGTAGGTTTTGTTTTTATGGAAACTTTTTTAAGAGGGATATTCTAGTATAAATACCCTTGTTTAGACACAATATCTCTCTCCCACGTTAGTTTGGAGTTAAGGACGCCTCCTAGGGTTTGTTTAGACGTTCTTTTGGTTTTTTGAAGACAAAGGTTGCTTGGGGGCACAAGCAAGATTGTGGGAGATTTTCTTGTATTCTAGGTATGCTCTAAGACAAGTTTGAAGTTTTAATTCAAGTAAGCCTTTAATTTTAATTCAATTATGTTCTCTTTCAATCTCTTTGCTTGTTTTTCTCCAATCATGAGTGAGTAGTCTCCTTTTTTAAGGTTGGGGTTAGAAACCCAACATGATTGTGCATGAATGATGATGTGATGAATGAATTGAATACCTTTTATATATTCTTCTACTTGTTTGTGCAAAAGCTCTTATGAAAGTTGAAGTATTTCATGTTCTTAACTTGATTGAAAGAGAAAGTTGTGAATTTGAACACGAGATAAAGTTTGAGACGAAAGTTGAGAACTTTAGATCAAAGCAAGTAGATTAAGTGAATTGATTTGTGAAAATTGATTGATTTGCTTGATTAATACAACGAAAGTTGATAACTTTATGTTAAAGGCATGATATTTATGATTTATGTTATTTAAAATTGCATGATTGTGTTGTGGTGAACCCCTATCCTAGAGTTTTTCCCTTATTTGAGTTAAGTCTTAAAACCCAGGTACCTCGATATCGACCCTGCTCAGGTCAATATCGACCTGCAATTTTCCCCTTTCTTCTTGTTGTTTACTTAGTTTTTCTACTGCATTCCTACCTCGGTAACGACCCTGACAAGGTCGATATCGACCCCTTCCAGTGTATTTATTTAGGTTTTTGCTTAGTTCTTTGCTTTGTTTTGCTTTTTAGTTTAGTAATCAAACATAACCTTGCTTCCCGTGGACGATCCTGACCTCCCTTAACACAGCGGGGTCTTGACTACAAATTTATTTGTTGTCGGGAAATTGTTGGGACGTTGTTGCGACCTCTGGTTCTAAACAACGGATCAACGATGTAATTCTCTTAAGTTTTGATAATGACAAACACCATAGGGAACTAATGTGGTTTGTTCAAGTCTTTCTAAGGAACACGGGTACAGCCAAGAACTCCTATGAATGACCAAAAGCCACTGCAGGCCACAATGCAGAGTTTCCATCAAGGGAACTCTAAAGAGGAAAGTTCCCATGAAGTGGGAACTCACAGAAATGATCAAGAGAACACAAGCTTACAACGATGAAGAGTTTCCATCAAGGGAACTCTGAAGAAGACAGTTCCCATGACATGGGAACTCACATGTGAGGACAACGACCGTTCAGTGCAGATCGCGGGATTCTGTCTCAGACAGCCCGAAGGAACAGTCTGAGGATCAGACTGTCACACTTCATCCAACAGTCCGATTGATCCAAGAAGTTGACCTAGTTCAAATCAAAGTCACATGTGAACAAAAGTACAACTTGGGCATCAAGCAAAAGGCATTTTGGACACAAACGAAGATGCGACTGCCCAAGCTCACCTGGACTATAAAGCCAAATGAATAGTACTCGGATTGAGTACTTCTCCCAGAACACTCAAACACCCACATCTGAGAAAAAGAAAGAAAAGGAAGAGAAGTCCCCGCCGGCGAGTGTGTGATCTCAACGACGGTGAAGCCGAAGTTCCCAAGGACAAGGGAACTGAGAAGTCGGTGTAAGGTCTGACTTATTTGTATTTTGCTGTTGTGAGCTTAGGAACTCAGTTGAGAGGATTTGCTAGTGTTGCTAGAGTTAGGAAGAACTCGTAGGAACAGAGAAGTGTGAATCCGGCTGTGTAACTAAGGAACAAAGCAATTAATATAAGTAAGTCATTCAAAATCCTCCAAGCGGAGGTAGAGGTTTACCCATACAACTAGTTGGTTGTAGTGAGGTTCCTCTATAAAGGAACTGCGTTCTTTACTGTCTTTATTACTTGCGATTGTTTACTTCCGCTGCCTTGGGAACAACTTAATTGCCAGTTCCCAAGCTCTTTGCTAACCGTTTACGATCCAACAATTGGTATCAAAGCTTGCGCTCTAGATTTGTGTTAGCATCGCAGGTATCAAATGGCTCAAGAACTTACTCAAGTGGGGAACAACACTAGTAAGCCACCAAGGCTTATTACAGGAAGATTTGAAAGCTGGCAATGCGACATGAAGGATTGGATGCGTGGCCAAGACTACCAAGCCTGGTGTGTTAACGAGAGAGGAAACTTCGAAATCGATCCAACTATAGTCAACGACCTCTCAAAGTGGCGACCCAACGAATACAAGTGTATGGAGGAAAACTACAAAGCCAAACAATACTTGAAGAGGTCCATGTGCGTACAAGACTGTGACAGGGTAGCAAACCTTGACACAGCCAAGGAAATGTGGGAAGCCATCCAACAAATGCACGTTGGGAACTCAGATCTCCGAGAAGATCTTCAAATGAATGCAAAAAGGGAGTTCTACAACTTCCAAATGGAGATGGGAGAGTCTGTCTATAGCTACCAGTCCCGATTTGAAGGACTTTGCACCAAAATGGAAGGCTTAAGGATCACCAAAGAAGAAATCACCCATAAGATGAAGGTCCAACAGCTCTTCAACGGATTGACTGGAGAATGGGCAAACTAGAGAACAATGTTCAAGGAAAATCCGGAAAATAGAACACTCATGCTCCATCAAGTGTTTGGAAAGCTAGTAGGACACGAGAAGAGAAAGATCAATGATAAGGAACAGACTCGAGCTCATCGAGGGATCGCACTCAAGATCGAGAAGATGCTCAATCAACCCAAGAACAACACGAAGACTCCGAAGAAGAAGAGGATGAGGAGCTAGTTCTCGTAACAAAGGCTCTTCGAAACTTCTACAAAGGGAAGTCTCAAAGGAACAATGGGAACTGGGGAAAAGGGCAGAGTTCCCAAAGAAAACCCGCGGAGAAGGACCTCTCCGATGTCACATGCTACAAGTGCAACAAGAAAGGACACTTCGCTAAGGAATGCCCACAGGGAACTGACGGCCGGAAGCAAGGGAAGAAGGCTTACATCGCCACCTGGAGCGATGATGAAGACGAAGATCCCGAGTCATGGGCACTCCCAGACATGTGTGGCATGGCCATAGGAGAAACCACTCGGGAACAACCCAGTGAGGTAACCACTGAAACTGTTCTTGATTCTTTAAATAACTATGAAAAACCTGAGCTATTGAAAATCCTTTCAAGTCTTTTCAAAGATAACATAAAACTGCAAAACAAGTTGGAAAAACAGGAACACATAAATGCTCAATTAGTTGGTCTTGAACCTTGTCCCAACTGCATATCCCTTCTTGAAAAACTCAAGTCTCATGTGTCTCACATCGTAGATCTAGAAAATGAAATCAAAACTCTAGAGAAAGATGGAAACAGCCTCTTGCAAAACCTGAGTAAGACTCCTGACCATCTTGAAGCCTCGAGTTCCCAAATTAAGTTTGTCCCAGCCAAACACGGCATAGGATACAAAGGTGAATGATCAAAGAATGGAAAGTCACCCCTGAGTGAACATGAAATCCATGAGTGTAGGGCCTTAGAACTTCAATGTGAGAAATAGAAAAATGCTCATCTTGAAGAAAAAAATCAGGGTCCTAGAAAGTGGGAACGGTGGTGAGAGAGATTATTACACTGGGAACATTGGACATAGACTTTATGTCCAAATTGCTAAGGGAAACAGGTCACGGGTGTACAACAAGGAAACCATGGATAGGAATAGAATCCAGAGACCACACCCAAAGTACTACCTGGGAGAATACTACAAGACGTGCTGGAACTGTGGTGCTCATGGGCACTACAAGGAAGCATGTCCCAAGAAGAAAGCCCAAACCCTTAGAAACCGTGAGTTCCTAAACAAACAAAAACATCATGCCAATCATCAAAGGAACTCCAAATCTCATGATATCAACATCGCTGACTACGTTTTAAATGAGAATATTTTCCCTTGCAAGGGACCGGGCAAGAGTCATCTTGCCTGGGTCTCAAAACACTAACTTTACCTTGTAGGTGGCAGTGAGAGGGAACAATGCATGGTTCATAGACAGTGGATGCTCGAACCATATGACCGGAAACAAGGATATCCTCATCTCACTCCACACTCATGCCGAAGGAGGCCATGTCTCATTTGGCAATAAAAACAAGGGGGAAGTAATTGGAAAGGGAGAAGTATTGCTAAATAGATCAATCAAAATCAGCAATGTCAACTTGGTGAAAGATCTGGGATACAATCTCTTAAGTGTTGCCCAGATATGTGATCAAGGGAACAACGTTGTCACCTTCGACTCAGACGAATGCCTAGTCATCAACAAAAAGACCAACAAAGTGATTCTGAGAGGAAGAAGGCACAACAACGTTTATGTAGTAGATACAGAATTTGAACCACCAATGAAGTTGTGTCTTGCGAGTTCCCAAGATGACACGGAACTCTGGCATAGACGACTGGGACATGCAGGTGTAAATCAAATCTTGAAGCTTTATCTACAGGATCTGGTCATTGGTCTTCCACAGATCAATCTCGAAGGAGTCAAAATGTGTGAAGCATGTGTTCGAGGAAAACAGACCAGGAACTCCTTCAAACCCAAAAAGGTGGTGAGCACAACCAAGCCTTTAGAGCTAATTCACATGGATCTCTGTGGTCCCATGAGAACGGTTAGCTACGGTGGAAAAAGGTACATGTATGTTTTAATCGATGATTTTTCAAGATTCACCTGGGTTATTTTCTTGAAGGCAAAATCACAAGCATTTGAAGAATTCGAACCCTTCATCAAAAGAACAAAAGTAAGCTTGGGACTCAAACTGAAAGCAATCAGATCTGATCACGGAACTGAGTTTCAAAACTCAGAGTTCCTACACTTCTGCGAGAAAAATGGGATCTCTCACAATTTCTCAGCTCCTCGCACCCTTCAGCAAAATGGAGTGGTCGAGAGAAAGAACAGAACCCTGGAGGACATGGCCAGAACCATGATGATTGAAAGTGGAGTTCCTGAGTACTTCTGGACTGAAGCCATTTCCACAGCTACGTACATCTTAAACCGAGCCATGACAAGGCCCCTGATCAACAAAACGTCCTATGAGCTCATCAAAGGGAGAAAACCAAACATCTCATACTTGAGAACATTTGGTTGCAAGCAACATCCCACAACCTTGGCAAATTCGACCCCAGAAGCGATGAAGGGATCTTCCGGGGATACTCAGCACAAAGCAAGGCTTACAGGGTCTATAATAAGAGGACCAAGAAGATAGAAGAAAGCATCCATGTCGTCTTCAACGAGAAATCCGTAAAGATGGGAACAGAGACCCAAGGGAAGGGAACTCTGTTCAAGCTGGTAAGACAAGAATACGATGATGATGATGATGATGATGATGATGAGCGAAGGAAGAGGGATGAAGACTATCCAAGTGCAAGCAACATCCCACAACCAGGGAACACCGATGGAGATACAACCCTCACTGATCAAATTTCCCTCGAAGCTCCCTCCTCAGATGAATTACAAGACACATCCAACTCTCTTGTTCCCCAAGACAATACCCTGCCAGAATCAAGTATTCAGGGGGAACAAAGAGAGAACTTGCCAGAAATCTCTGAAGAAACCTCAAACGAAGAAGCTGAAGATGAGTGTTCCCATGACAAAGAAACAGCTACTGAAGATGACGCACATGCAAGGGAACCCGCTCATACAAGAAACTTTCAACAAAGGAAGGACCACCCCATTGAGAACATCATCTCTCCTTATGATAAAGGTGTACAAACTCGTTCCTCTCTCAATAATTTTTGTGCATTTAACGCGTTTGTTTCAATGGTGGAACCCAAAAATATCAAAGAAGCTTTGAAGGACCCAGATTGGATTCAAGCTATGCAAGAGGAACTCCACCAATTCGAGAGGAACAAAGTTTGGAAGCTAGTTCCTAGGCCCAAGAACAAGAACATCATAGGAACTCGATGGGTCTTTAGGAACAAGCTCGATGATACTGGGGTTGTAGCAAGGAACAAGGCTAGGCTAGTGGCACAAGGCTACATGCAAGAGGAAGGAATCGACTACGATGAGACCTTCGCACCGGTTGCTAGGATCGAGGCCATCAGACTCTTAATTGCCTATGCTGCTCACAAGGGATTCAAGCTTTATCAAATGGATGTGAAAACAGCCTTCCTCAATGGACATCTTCAGGAAGAAGTGTATGTGGCCCAACCTCCAGGATTCGAAGACGAAAAGCTACCCAACCATGTCTACTTCCTGGAGAGGGCCCTCTACGGACTCAAACAAGCTCCCCGAGCTTGGTATGACAGGTTTGCTCAATTCCTCTTGTCCCATGGATACCTTCGCGGTTCCATAGAGAAGACTTTGTTTTTAAAGAAAGAGTCTAAAGACATTTTGATTGTGCAAGTATATGTTGATGACATTGTGTTTGGAGCAACTAACGAAACTCTTGTAGAGAAATTTAAGGACCTCATGAGCAGTGAGTTTGAGATGAGTCTCATTGGGGAACTCACGTTCTTCCTGGGACTTCAAATATCCCAAACCAAGGAGGGAACAAAGATTCATCAACAGAAATACATCAAGGAAATGCTCGTGAAGTATGGGATGGAACACTCCAAGCCCATTGACACTCCCATCTCACCAAATTCAAGGCTCAATGCGGATGAAACAGGTATTAGTGTGGACCAACGGAACTATCGAGGTATGATCGGGTCCCTTCTCTACTTAACAGCTAGTAGACCTGATATCATGTTCTCCGTATGTCTTTGTGCTCGTTTTCAAGCTAACCCTATGGAATCACACCTGAAAGAGGTGAAGAGAATTTTCAAGTATCTCAAAGGGAACAATAACTTATGCCTCTGGTATCCAAGGAACAGTTCCCTTGAGCTCATTGCATACACAGATGCGGACTTTGCAGGGCACCTGGTTGATAGAAAGAGCACATCTGGAATGGCCCAGTTCCTAGGGTCATGCTTAGTCTTATGGGGATCTAAAAAGCAAAACTCAGTGGCGCTCTCCACAGCTGAAGCAGAATATGTGGTTGCCGCATCTTGTTGTTCTCAAGTTCTATGGCTTAAGTCACAACTCCAGGATTACGGTATGTCTTTTGGCCCAGTTCCCATACTTTGTGATAACACTAGTGCCATAAACATTTCCAAAAATCATGTGCATCATTCTAGAACTAAGCATATAGATATAAGGCATCACTTTCTACGTGACAATGTTGAAAGTGGGAACATCTCGATGGAACACTGTAGAACTGAAAAGCAAATTGCGGACATTCTCATCAAAGCTTTAGACAGACGTCCCTACCAGCGTTTTCGAATGCTTCTAGGGATGATAACTCTAAACTAAACAAGTCCTTGTTTGTTTCTCCCTCAATGCCTGACTAGTTTATACAAGATTGCATGATAGGGAACTCGGACTTATTGCTTTCACTATGCCATGATTACTAGTCTAAAGATAAATGTGTACAATGGAACTCTATTTCTTTTGACCCAAAATGATCAACCAGAGTTCCCTTTATCCCTCCTTACAAGCAACTATGACGGTTGATCATATAACCTACCCCAAGTTAGGGACCAGACAAACGCTTCTCATGAGCCTAAATATTTCATTTATCGAGTCGCAAATTGTCTGGTTCCCCTTTGAGTTCCCTAGCCCCACAAAAGGATGAGTGTGAAGTTCCCTTAACCACTTCACTCTCCCTGACCTTGATATGATCATGGGAATTGATACAAACTAGCAAGGGAACGCTGACTCATCTACGAAGACGAACCGCCACTTGGGAAACGGACTTTTGTGTCAGAGGCTCAGAAGCATTAGAGGCCAAGTATTCAAATTTTGAAAAGGACTTCCCGAGAAATCGTGACGCGTGTCCAGAAGCGTGCTATGGAAGTTGAAATAATGCCCCACGTTCATTGGGCGACGGTTATCGAGGTTTTTCACTTCCCTTTCTACCCTTCGCCCCTTCTCTCCTTAAAACCCTCATTTGCCATTTTTGGGATCTTATTCCATCTTCCATCTCTTCCATTCTTCTTTTCCACATCCCTTTCACTCCCTTTTTCAAGAAACCTCCAAAACCTTCAAAAATCTTACAAAAATGGCTCCTCAACACACTTTTGCTCAGATCAAAGTGTGGGTACATGCCAATCCTCGCATCCTTTTCATCTCTCAATTAAAAGAGATTGAGCAAGAACAAGATCCAACCATGAAGGATGTTCTTATCCAAGGGCTCTACAACCAAGTAAGCCCTTTCTTGCCCCCTCCTCCTCCTCCGGCCGATGAAACTGTCGCCTGGACCTCTTCCTCTTCCGAATCCCTTCCTCCTCCTTCAACCACCAACACCTCCTCCGGAGTTGTCATCGTTGACAATTTCGGAGACGCTCGCCCTTCCATCAATGAAAAACCCCGAAAATCCAAACACCGCCATTCATCCAAACAACGCCACTCCTCAAAAGACCTCTCATCCTCAAAGTCTACTCCCCTCTTCCTCCTCCCTCCCTCCTCTTCTAACCGAGGGACCTACCAAACCTCCTCCCACAAAACAGCAGACACCACCTCCTTCAGTTCCCACCTTAAAGGGAACTCCACCCTCTTCACTTCCTTCCGTTCCCATAACTACGGGAACTCCAACTCCACCTCCACCTCACAAAACTCCTTCTCCTCCTCACCACAACACATCTCTACCTCTCCCATTTCTACTTCGGGGATCTCTACTCCCCAAGTCACCACAACCATTCCTCCCCCTTCTACACAACTCTCCACTCCTCTTCCTTCCTCTTCTCTTCCCTCTTCCACCACATCCCCCACCACCACCAAACTCCCCTCTCCCTCACCATCCAAAAGTACCGTCGCTCTCACCTCAGACGACGACGATCTCCCTCTCTCCGTGGTCATAGGCAAAATGACCAAGGACCCTCCTCCTATCATAATGGGAACGTGGAGGAGGAGGCCCAGCTCAAGGAAATCGAAGTAGAGCTCAACCGGGACCCCTCTGAGCACACAGTCTCCCAAGGGACAAAGTCCCCAGAGAAGGTGGCTCCTGAAGAGCCCACGGAGAGACGGGACCCCGCACCAGCTGGTGGTGCTGGGGCAACAACAAGTCATCCTGAAGATGACGCGGAGGGCTCAAGCTCGAGCTCCTCTGAGGAAGAAGGGACCTCCCAAGATGAGGTCGAAGAAGAAGAAGAAGCTTCAGCTGCTAAGGAGCAAGCACGGATCCCCACACCTGGACACCAAATGGTGGTGTCCACGAGTTCCCAACCGCCAAGGGACCGCGTGCTCATGATCGAAGCGGCTGGACCTCCTCAGCTGAAAGGACCTCGAACGGTCTCTAGGGGGAACATGTCAAGGAGCACCACAAAGAAGGGAAAGGGGACCTCTTCTACAAAGCATCCAGTGGATGAACGCCGAAAGCTCCTCCCTCCACTCATCATTAGTGAGGACGTGTTAGTTGACAACGGCTTAGGGAAACTGTGGGACCTGATCAAGGCCCAGGGCTGGGAGAATCTGTGCAAAGACACTGTGAGCGTTGATCCCTCGCAAGTGCGTCAATTCTACAATAACTTCACTATCACCAACGACTGCACTCAGGGAACTCTCTCCCATGAAGGCGACGAGTTTATTTTCACAACGTCGACAATCCGCCTTCAGCTCCAGGTCCCAGGTCAAGGGCTCAATGAGTTGCCCAACAAGCTCTGGGGGGACTTCAATAGCGCTGAAGTGTACAACACCATCTTTGAGGGTCGGGTTCCCTCCAAAGTTCCCTCGACGCACCATCTCTCCCTGGTCGCCAAGCTTGCTCACCAATTCATCATCAATGTGGTGATCCTTTGCCAGGAGAAGCGTCTGGTCGTCAACATCCTTGATGCCATCATCCTCTATCACTTTCTCCTCAAGAAGCCCATCAATCTTCCCAGAATCATCCTTGGGCACATGGAGAAGTGCATGGCTTCCAAGTCCCATTCCCTTCCCTAATCTAGGCTAATAAAGAAGCTCCTACAAAAAGAGGGTCTCTACGACGCCTCTAAGGACGAAATCGAGCTTGGAAGGGAACTGGACATTTCAGTTGTCCAGAAGATGAGGCACTCTGAGCCTGTAGAGGAAGCGGCTCAACTGGAGTCTGGTGAACAAGAGGGGAACTCTCAAGTGTTGCTCCGTATTGCCAACACCCTCGACCAGATTTCCAAGGACCAATCAGCGTTGGCCAGAGGACAAGAAAAGCTTACACAAGTCCTTACGCGCCTCTGTGACGCCCTGTTCCCTCAAGCCCCATGATCTCTCCCTTCTTTTTCCCTTAATCCAAAAATGACCACAAATTGTACTTGAGTTCCCATTGTACATATTTTCTTAAGTAATGAATTGGTCTTTATTTTGATTGTGTGTTCCCTTCTTCCCTATTATTGCTTTGCTTGTTTTCGATGATGTCAAAAGGGGGAAAGACAAAAAAATGCGAGATGAGTTAAAAGTTTAAGTTATCACAGACCACGCATAAGCTAAGGGGGAACAAGTGCATAAAAAGCTTAGTAAGAACTAAATGTCTCACCAGAAGTGGTTCCCTAAATCTAATTGTTTCACTAAAAGTGACTTCCCAAAATCATACTTAGGAACTCATCAGCATATCATTCATTGAAATACTTGCATATTTTGTGATGGGTTTGGCATCATCAAAAAGGGGGAAATTGTTGGGACGTTGTTGGGACCTCTAGTTCTAAACAACGGATCAACGATGTAATTCTCTTAAGTTTTGATAATGACAAACACCATAGGGAACTAATGTGGTTTGTTCAAGTATTTCTAAGGAACACAAGTACAACCAAGAACTCCTATGAATGACCAAAAGCCACTGCAGGCCACAATGCAGAGTTTCCATCAAGGGAACTCTAAAGAGGAAAGTTCCCATGAAGTGGGAACTCACAAAAATGATCAAGAGAACACAAGCTTACAACGATGAAGAGTTTCCATCAAGGGAACTCTGAAGAAGACAGTTCCCATGACATGGGAACTCACATGTGAGGACAACGACCGTTCAGCGCAGATCGCGGGATTCTGTCTCAGACAGCCCGAAGGAACAGTTTGAGGATCAGACTATCACGCTTCATCCAACGGCCCGATTGATCCAAGAAGTTGACCTAGTTCAAACCAAAGTCACATGTGAAGAAAGTACAACTTGGGCATCAAGCAAAGGGCATTTTGGACACAAACGAAAGATGCGACTTTCCAAGCTCACCTGGACTATAAAGCCAAATGAATAGTACTCGGATTGAGTACTTCTACCAGAACTCTCAAACACCCACATTTGAGAAAAAGAAAGAAAAGGAAGAGAAGTCCCCGCCGACGAGTGTGTGATCTCAACGACGGTGAAGCCGAAGTTCCCAAGGACAAGGGAACTGAGAAGTCGGTGTAAGGTCTGACTTATTTGTATTTTGCTGTTGTGAGCTTAGGAACTCAGTTGAGAGGATTTGCTAGTGTTGCTAGAGTTAGGAAGAACTCGTAGGAACAGAGAAGTGTGAATCCGGCTGTGTAACTAAGGAACAAAGCAATTAATATAAGTAAGTCATTCAAAATCCTCCAAGCGGAGGTAGAGGTTTACCCATACAACTAGTTGGTTGTAGTGGGGTTCCTCTATAAAGGAACTGCGTTCTTTACTGTCTTTATTACTTGCGATTGTTTACTTCCGCTGCCTTGGGAACAGCTTAATTGCCAGTTCCCAAGCTCTTTGCTAACCGTTTACGATCCAACAGAAACCCTTTCAACAACGAGTTTTACAATAATAATGATTTTTGTAAAAACGATATGTATCTTATTTAAGAAAACTATCTTATCAAAAAATAAAACTAATATATTAAAATTAATATGAATAATCCAATTAAAAATAATCAAATCAATTTTTAAACAATCAAATTAATTTTAAAAAATGGGCGATATAATTCAACGTGGAGCTGTTTTAAATATTATTTTATGGGCTAAGATTTGGAAAGTCCCTGCACAGCAGAGAGCTCGCCATTTTATCTATCTTGTTGGACACACTGCTGTTATGTGTATTGAGTTACGATAGAAACGACATCTTGCTGATTCAGCCAACTATCCGAGATGTGGTTCTCTAGGATCTCCTTTGCATATGCTCAGAGATTTCCTTGCAATTGGTCAGGTTTGGCTTGCACTTACTGGAAAATCTATGCCATACAACCATTCTTTCTTTGCTGAACGAGATATTCGAGCTTGGATTCTTACTAATATTCAGAAATTGGACATTGGAGTACGACTTTCGTATTCATGATATGGCTCACTTGGAAGATCCGTAATGTGCTCGTTTTTGATATAGTTGATGGTGTTACAAGGCTTAGCTCAAGAGTAGGTGTTGTGGTTGAGGCCTATGAAAGTACTAAAACCACTTCAGCCTGTGTTCAGCTGAACATTGTTCCTGCTGCTTCCCCTACAAAACTAGTTTAAGCCTCAATCAGGCTGGGTGGCGCTCAACACGGATGGCATCTCCAAAGGCAATTCTGGAACAGTGGGTGGTGGGGTGTCTTTAGAGACCATAATGGAAGTTTTCTACAAGCCTTTTCATTCAAACTAGGGGTTGGTGATGCCCTTCAAGAATCGCAAATCGAGTTGTGAATGCCTTAGCTAATTACTCTTTAAGTATATTTGTGCCTTTAGTTGAATTCTTTTATGAACACGATTATATTGCCAATTTTTTGGCTTTGGAGGTCGTGAAAACGGCAGCCAGAACAACCGCAGGAGTATAACTCTGTTTTCTGATAATAAAAAATATTATTTTAACCTCAGTTTTAGTATATATAGTAATATATATATATATATAGTAATAGTAATGATGATTAGTAATAGATAGATAGATAGATCCATCTATAGATAAATAGATGTAACAGTTTTTCTATCCTATGCCCTTAGGGCATAGGTTAAGTATACTAATTTGGGGAACTAAAACTTTAATAGGAAACTAATAAACCCTATTGAAAAAATTATTAAATCTAAGTAAATACAAATTTTAAAATAAATTATTTTTTTAGTCTCTTAATCTATACTCTTAGGGCATAAGTTAGGATAATCGTAGAACAAGGAACTTGTTTTAGGACGAGAGTCGATAAAAATGCTTTTCGGCCCAATATAATAAAATCCTATCAATGATATGCTCAGCCCAAAGATATAGCCCATCATTGAATAAACCCACAATATCGAACCACGATATATCTAGCTTTATTTGGATCTAATTGCTAATTCGACTTGCTGCTCCTGCTTCGAACCCTAACTCCTCTCTCGCCTTGTCCGAAGAAGAAAGCATAATCAATGGCGTCCTCGTCCGAGAAGACAGTTTTGCAGTTCAGTACCCCGGGGACGGCGGTGCCTTCGGCGAAAGTTCAGCCGCTCGTCATATTCAACATCTGCGATTGCTACGTTCGCAGACCGGCCGAGGCCGAGAGAGTTATCGGTACTCTCCTCGGTTCCGTTCTATCGGACGGAACGGTCGAAGTTCGCAACTCTTACGCCGTGCCCCACAACGAGTCGTCCGAACAGGTTATTCGCGTTTTCAACTTTTTTTATCATATCTCGAAGGATATCGTATATTAAAGAAGTTAAGTTTAAATCTCTTTAGATCTCAATGAGATCAAACTGATTTTATGTTGCAATATTCTATCGATGTGCGATGAACGATTCATTGAATTGTCTGTGCTAAAGTTGCAGACTTTTTCCGTGGTTAAACTTCTTGCAGCAGAAGTTCCCAATTCTAGATGGTTATTCGGTTTGTATGTAAAAGTGATAAAAATTTAGCCTTTTCTTCTTTGAGGGGGAGTTAATCCTTAAAATTTGAGTTACTTTTGTTGTTAAATGTTGCAAAATTCCGTGTTTTTCTCTAAGGAAGTCACGGAGCTATCTTAGTTGGTTCTGATCGATGACATTTAGTCATGATTTATTTCTATTGTGTTTTCGGATGATAGTATTCCAGAGGTTTGGTACAGCTTTACTTTCTGATGGAAATTGGCGTCTCAATTCCACTGTAGTAACATGGTTTTATACTTGTTGATTTCAGGTTGCATTGGATATTGAATACCACCACAATATGTTAATCTCCCACCAGAAAGTGAATCCTAAGGAGGTCATAGTTGGATGGTGAGGTCACAACCCTCGTTCTGATTGCTTCTGGTTTTCTTTGCAATTTTTAATAAATTATTGTTTGGATTCAGATTATTAGACTTCGGCTGTGTGCTGATTGATTTTGGGCATCTTATGTATGTAGGTATTCAACTGGCTTTGGTGTTTCAGGAGGATCTGCGTTAATCCATGACTTCTTCTCCAGAGAAGTGCAAAGCCCTGTTCAAACCCCTGTTCATTTGACAGTTGATACCACATTCAAAAATGGGGAATCTGCTATTAAGGCATTTATTTCTGTTAGCTTGTCACTTGGAGAAACACCGCTTGCAGCTCATTTTCACGAAATCCCTGTGAATATCCAGATGGCTGATGCTGAACGAGTTGGATGTATGAATTATGATATTTTGTTGTATTCTTGTCAGCTGATGAATAAGTTTCCCATTATTTACGCTGTCTTCTTGCTGAACACAATTATGTTTTGGCTGACATATCCTTTGCTTTGTAGATGAGCTGTTGAAGTCAACAATGGCAGACAAGATTCCTGGCGATGTAGAAGGGATGGAAGCTTCAATGGAGCGATTGTTGGCCCTTATTGATGACGCTTATAAATATGTTGATGATGTTGTGGTAAGTGGCTCTATTTGAAAAATGTACATCCAGCATATCTCTAGCAAATATGCTTATTCATGTCTTCATATTCTCCTTCACAGGAAAACCGCTTAGCTCCAGATAACAACGTTGGTAGATTCATAGCTGATGCTGTCTCATCACTGCCGAAAATGTCACCTGCTGCTTTTGATAAACTTGTGAACGATAGCCTACAGGTAAGATTCCTTAAACTTGACCATCCTAGTTGGCTGATTTCTCACATTCTCTTACCTTTTAATATGAACCATAAAAATGCAACTGTTAAGTGTTAACAATGCAAGTAGTTAAAGGAAAGTACTATATATATAAGTAGATTTCACTTCAAATATTGTTCTAAAAACTCGTCTTTGATTATGTAGGACCAACTTCTGATGGTGTATCTGTCTAGCATCACAAGGACACAACTTAGCCTTGCAGAGAAGTTGAACACAGCAGCTCAGATCCTGTAAACCAAATCAATAGTTGCTTGAGTGAGTGTTTACTTGGAAGAAGAAGACCGCATCTGACTAGAGATTGTTTTTGTATTGGCACAAATTAATGTTGGTGACGTTGGATTTAGTGCAATTTTGTTCATTGTGTTTGCGGATGATTGTTTTACATAAATTCACTGTTAAGTTCGTTTATAAATTTCTCTCTCAATACAGCAAGAACGCCATTCTTTTCTCTACTCGCAAAGCTTCGACATCCAATAACTTGAATCCGAACGTCATAGCTCTATTTATGTCCACGGTAGCTTTTTACAAGAGAGCTTCCTACTTTAGATAATTCATTGCCTCGATAACCAAACAATTATCCGTAATTACAATGCCTCAACAAACCAACAATTATCCATTTTGGTTCCACAACTCAAAGCTCGACAAGTATAGTCCCAAAAAACCCCGAACCTCTTCCCCATCATCCCCTTCAAAGTTCTTATTTGCACTTACAAACCAATTACGGTCAGTCAGTCGGTCACCGTCCACTACCACAGCCAAATCAACTACATGCACCACATCCAAATTAACAAACGTTGTATATTGAAGAATGTACGCTTAATATTTTTGAGTTGACGAGTTGAGGAATGGGAGCTCTTTATTTCAAAATTCTATTTAAGATTTCTGAATTGGCTTGTAGACCAGCAAGGAGTGTGACGATAGGTACTTGAGAATATAAACCCTCCTAAACTAATAATAACCGTTTTAAATATGTTAATAAGAAAAGTGTTAGGCAACGCCTAAATTATTGGGCATATGAATTTTTCTTTGATAAATTATGGCTGAGCTCCCTCTGTATTCTGTAATGAATGTCCGGCTTTGCAACTCTGGTCACCGCTATACTCATAATAGCAGTTGAGCTCCCTCTGTATTCTTCTAACGTTGAGTTATGGTAATTTCTAATCATGATCACAGCACAATTGCACAAACCTATCAGATCAAAATAAAATGAGATTGCACCACATCACCAGTCTCTGCTTTGGGCCATGCTATGAAGAAAATTTAAGTACAGTGAGTACCAAGATACTAGTCATCTCATCTAGCACCATTCCAATGATGATTTTTGGAACTAGCTATCTATGGGGAATGCATATTCAGAGAACAGGCTTGTGGAGGCAAACTATGTGCTGAATTGTAAGTTTTTCAGACATCACAAGACATCTCATCTCACCACTTAAGTGATTATGCCTCAGAAGGGGTCTGAGCTCAGAAACCATTAGATGAGCTAAAACCAAATGACTAATTTGCATCCCAAACCAGAATCTGGAACTCAGAAGGTCAGATTTTTATATACTATTGCAGATCAATAATCATTCAATTTTCACCTAGAGGCAGCAAACTTCCATTGAAGAACTGAAATCTTGAAATAGCTAAAGTGCTAAAGCAATACTTGTGAATCTATGTGAGAACTTTTATAAAGATAACAAAAGTATGCAACTTTCATTCACAAGCATGTGGCAACATTCAAAAAGATGCCGCTGCGTTGCACCTAGGAGAAAAATGTCTGCAAAATCTAGGTGGAGATAGAATAACAGCTGCTAATAAAAGTAGTCATCTTTGTATGCTGGGCATACAGATTAAGCAACCAGAAATTCAATTGTTTGTTAGGCATTGATTTGTGCAACCTAAGATTGGAATTTCAATTATGTTAGGTTTCAACAAGACCTTCTATATAAAGTTCACTTCGCCCTCAGAGCTTCATCAATTGCCCCCCACCTCAACTAAGAGGTTAAATTTTACTACTAAATCAGATCACATTAAATTTTACTACTAAATCAAATCACATAAATTTTTACTAAATCAGATCAAACAGAAACCCAACATCCTTCATAGGCATATTCTTTACCACATTTAGCAATTAAGCCCACACAACATTTCAAACTGCAAACAAACTTCCATAAATTTGATTCCAAGATTATCTGCATACTAAGCATCAACTGAGTCCCCAACCTCATGTAGCAATGGGAATGCAAACAAACCAACAAAGCCAATACAATTTCTGTTGCAAACCATTACTCATAATAAATCCACACAGTTAGATAGATCAACCCATAGCCACTCAGAATCACAAACCTTGAACTATATACACATACATATGATGATGCGTTAAGAGAGGTTGCATTATAAACGTCAATTTATTCCAAAGCATACCTTCAAATTTGACAACATCTCAGAAAGGGCAAAAAAAACCCTAGAAAATACCCCGATTTCAGCCTTTGTTTCAGTACTTGCCACGATAATCACTGAAATTATCCCTCACAGCAGCACCACCGCCATTAACAGATTCTTCAGCTCTCTCCCCTCTCTTATCCTCCTCATACCTTCCTCTTTCATCCAGAGAAAGCCCTCCCATGGAGCCAGTGACGGTTCCCACGCCGCCACCTCCAGGCCTCTGTTCATACGACGATTCCACCGGAGCAGAGGGTCCACTCGGCACGCCGTAGCCGGAGAACGGCCGGTGCGGTTGCGGAGGCGGCGGACGCGAGTAGTACCCCGGGTAGTAGCTGGGATAGGCGTCAGAGTAGGAGGCGTAACCGTACGGCGAGGGAGGTGCGGGCGATGGAGGAGGAGGAGGGGCGGAGTACGACGGCGGCGGGTAATCCCTGTAGTCGCGCTGCGGCGGCGGCGGCGGAGGTGCGGAGGAGTAATAATATCCGCTCTGAGGAGGAAAGCTGAAATCTTGATATCCAGGCGGCGGGTGAGACGGCTGAGAAGGCGGTGGAGGAGGAGGGGTTTCCCGGACTCCGATCTTGATCCGAACCTTCCCCTGGGGGCGGCCGGAGGGGCGGAGGAGATCGAGCGAGTGGATGCGGTCGGAATCGGGCGAGTCGGCAAGAAGATCGGTGAGTCGGACTCGGGCGGTTCCGACAAGAGGCTTTGGGGTATCGGAGGGCTTGGAGTGGAAGATCTCGAGGGTGAGGAGTTGGGAGGAATCGAAGGAGGAGATCGGGAGAGAGAAGGTCTCGTTCCAGACGGGTTTGGTGGAGCCGGATGTGTCGGGCTTGGTGGAGATCCGGCGGTCGGGGTCAACCCAGAAGGTGGCGTAAGGGTGGAGATCGCCGTTTCGCCAGTTGACGTTCTTGAGGTGCTTGGCGGAGACGACGGTGAGCTCGAGTTCCATCGGGTTTGGAGTCGGAGCTCCGGGGACAGCCATTCGGGTTTCCGTGTTGAGAAGCGAATCGAAGAGAGAGGGGAACAAAGGTTTCTTTTTCCGTCTTTGTTGAGTTTTGAGATTGGGCTTTGAGGTTCGGGATTGTATTTGGGCTATATGGACTTTTCTGGGGGCTAGTGAGGATAATCATCATTTTTTTTCAAAGGAAAGAATTAGGAGATCTTTTTTTACGGAGGACGACTTATTAGAGTATTTTCATGGATGAGAACCTACAATATTGAATGACTCAATATATACTTAATAGGGATAACGTGATTTAACTTAGCAATTTTATCATCTACATTATAAGATATCCGAAACCAACATTTCACATGAAACAATCGACAATTTCGAACACTTGAAGTGAAACCAAGATATCCGAAACCAACATTTCAAATTCCCAAGGGTATTGACCAATAATACCCTTGATTGTGTTAATGATTATAAGGTTGTCACTCTCGATCTCCATTTCTCGTAATCCCAACTGTCGTGCTTTCCAGCTCGGAGCGCAGGTGCCTCTATTTGTAAAACCGAATTGTGCCCATATGTCTTAGCTCCGATGCTAATCATTTGCGCACTTTGGTTTCGAATCACAAATCTGGTTGTTGCCGATTCCGTCGTAAAATTTGAGGCATCAAGATTCAACATAAAGGATTCTTGTGTTGGTTTCTACCACTTCTTTTGTCTAGCACTTCTTCGAACTTTAGGTCATGCATGACGAATCTCATCTTCCTCATCCTCATTCCATCGTTTGGCTTTTCCCCATACATCCAAGTGATGTTTGATGTACTGTTCTAGGTTTGAGATGTAGTCATTCGGGATTTGTTGAATGATGTCCATATTTTGAGCATAGTTTTAGTGTGTTTTTCTAGGTCTTTTAGTTTAGTTTAGTCGTGTTTTTGTGAGTGTTTTGTGTCTTTCTAGTTTAGTTTTCATATTTTGCGAAAAGTATGAAAACTACGCTATTTGTGTGTTTATGTGTAGGTTTTGAGGCGGATTTCGATGCATTCGAAGAACATTAGAAGAGAGGGTCAAGCTAGGAAGAAGGTAGGAAGAAAACTATGGAAGAAACCCCCACAAAATCAAAAGGAAGAAGGAAGAAATATGAGAAATCAAGTCAAGACCAACCTCGATATCGACCCACTCAGCCCAGCTGCCCAAGTTAAAGGCCCATTAATTGCTTTTATTCCACAATCTTTTATCTTTAGTAGGTTTTATTTTTATGGAAACTTTTTAAGAGGGATATTCTAGTATAAATACCCTTGTTTAGACTCAATCTCTTTGTCTCCCACATTAGTATTGAAAGGGACGCCTCCTAGGGTTTTTACATGTTATTTTGGCTTTTTGGAAGACAAGTGTTGCTTTGACCACAAGCAAGAAGATTGTGGGAGATTTTCTTGTGTTCTAGGTGTGTAATAAGACAAGTTTGAAGTTTTAATTCAAGTAAGCCTTTAGTTTTAATTCAACTATGCTCTCTTTCAATTGTTTTGCTTGTTTTTATCCAATCATGAGTGAGTAGTCTTCTTTTCTAGGGTTGGGGTTAGAAACACAACATGATTGTACATGAATGATGATGTGATGAATGAATTGATTGCCTTTTATCTATTTTCTACTTGTTTGTGCAAAAGCTTTTACGAAAGTTGAAGTATTTCATGTTCTTAACTTGATTGAAAGAGAAAGTTGTGAATTTGAATACGAGATAAAGTTTGAGATGAAAGTTGAGAACTTCAGAAGTGAATTGATTTGTGAAAATTGATTGATTAATTCAACGAAAGTTGATAACATTAAGTTAAAGGCATGATATTTGATTTATGTTATTTGAAATTGCACGATTGTGTTGTGGTGAACCCCTATCCTAGAGTTTTTTCCCTTATTTGAATTAAGTTTTCAAACCTAGGTACCTCGATATCGACCCTGCGCAGGTCGATACCGACCTGCAATTTTCCCCTTTCTTCTTGCTATTTACTTAATTTTTCTGCTTCATTCATACCTCGATAACGACCCTTACAAGGTTGATATTGACCCCTTCTAGTGTATTTGTTTAGTTGTTTTGCTTAGTTCTTTGCTTTATTTTGCCTTCTCTTTTGCTTTCTAGATTAGTAATCAAACACAACCTTGCTTCCCGTGGATGATCCTGACCTCCCTATAAACAGCGGGGTCTTGACTACAAATTTATTTGTTGTCGGGAAACCCCCTCAACAAATTGGCGTCGTTGCCGGGGAAGCAACAATGCTGTTTTTTATTACTTTTTGGGTTTGGGAATAGCCCGACCTTGTGTTTATTTCTGATTTGTTTTCTTTTGTTTGTCTTTTTAGGTTTTATACAATGGCTACTCCTGAGGATATTACCCAACAGATGGTTGATCTACGCAGACAGATGGAGGCGTTGCAAGCCGAGAAAGATCAAGAACGTGAGCAACATATTCTATTACCGGAGCAGTTGAATGCTATCCCTAGGAATGCCAAGCAATACATGCACCCGGGACTAAGGGTGCCAGAATTAGCAATAGTGCTTCCTGATATAGAAAGGGCATTTGAAATTAAATCTCAGTTTATATCCTTAATTAAGAGGGCTCAGTTTGAGGGAAAACCAACTGAGTGCCCTATGGATCATATTCGTAATTTTGTTGATTTATGTGACATCATTGCTGCTGATGGTGTTTCTCTTGAATATGTCCAAATAAAAGCGTTTAAATGGTCTCTTGCAGGTAAATCCCTGAGCTGGCTAGAAAGCTTACCTCCTAGATCAATAAGGACGTGGAGAACCTTGCATGACTTATTCATGACTAAGTTCTTCCCTCCCGCCAAGACTACGGAGTTAAGGAAGCATATTACTTCTTATCACCAACTACCTAACGAGACATTTGTGGAGACATAAGAGCAATTCAAGGAGATGCTAAGGCAATTCCCCACCCATGGACAACCGCAATACGTTTTGCAAGAGATATTCTTTCAAGGTATAAAAGCTGAGACGAAAAACCGTCTTAACTTGCATACTGTTTGCGGTTTTATAGAGATGGAGCCTGACACTACATGGGAATTGTTGGATAAATTGACCAATTATGATGCAATGTATGGGACCCAGCAGCCGCCCCAGCCTTAAAAACGGCTCTATGTTCCCAACAAAGACGAAGTTGATCCCAATGTTAAACATCAATTCTTACAGGATGAGATCAACCGTCTAAAGAAACTGGTAAGTTTCTGAAAACCTCTCAACCTTGTCAAGAATGTGGCTCTCAAGCCCATAGTACTTCTGCCTGCACTAACATTGAGCATGTAAGAGCCTCTGAGACATATGTTGAAATGAATTATATGAGAGGGCAATACAGAAACCCGCCTAACCATTATGATAGGCCAAACAATTATCCAGCTGGGGAGGTTACAATCAAAGTCAAAATCAAGCACCTCCACCACAAGAAAGGAATGCCCCTCCTTATAGACCACCAGGATATCAAGAGCCACCTTCATGGGTACAAGGTCTACAAGAGGGCATCCATAGCAAGATTGATGAGGTCCACAATAAATTCAATGACGTCCATAGCAAGATTGATGAAGTCCACAATAAATTCAATGATGTCCATAGCAAGATTGATGAAGTCCAAACCAACCTTAGCAATAGGTTGAATGGAGTACAAGAACAATTGGGAGAGCTAGAAACATGGAAGAAGAGCGTCAACTCCCAACTTGGCAACCTTGCTGCACAAATTCCAAGACCTCAAGGGCAATTACTAGGCCGTCCCGAAGAGAACCAGAGAGGCCAAAATGCAGCCATCCACCCCCGAAGCGAAAAGACACTACCAGACCGTGCTGAGGCCAAGGAGAAAGAGCCCGGTAACGAGGACGACGACCATAATAGGGTTGATACCGAGCCCCAACAGGTCGATACCGACCCCAACTCAGGTAAAGCTTCACCTCCAGACCACTCTCTTAGTCCTAGGCTCGATACCGACCCCACAAGGGTCGATATCGACCCTTCTGAAGCACTTCTCGAGCCTGTTTTGGTTTGAAGACCGGTGAAGACTCTTCCCTTTCCTTCTAAGAAATCTAAGGATTCAACAGAAGGGACGCTTAGGCGTTTTGTTAAATTCCTTCAAGACTTAAATATTTTCATCCTATTCATTGAGGCCCTAAGCGAAATGCCATCTTACCCAAAATTCTTGAAAGATATTCTTAGCAGGAAGAGGTCTATGTCCGAACTAACTGACGTGGTTCGATCTTTGGAGCTTTCGGAAAAATTAGGTGACCAAGGTAAGTTAGCTATTACTATTGGTATTGGGGCTTACCGGTTTAAAGCTTTATGTGACTTAGGAGTCAGTGCAAGTTTACTTCCATTATCAATCTGGTCCAAAGCCAACATGGGACCATTGAAACTTGTCAATATGAAGTTGTACATGGTAGATGAATCCCGTGTCAAGCCTACGGGAGTTGTGGATGATTTTCCAGTTCAGGTGGGCAAATTCTTTGTCCCAAATGATTTCATTGTCATGGAGATGCCCGAGGACCCGGTGGTGCCTATCATTCTAAGGAGACCCTTCCTGGCCACAGTTGGAGCCATCATTGATGTTAGGCGGGGCCGCCTAACTTTTGAGATTGGAGATGAGATGGTGGAATTCCGATTTAAGCTCAACATGAAAGAGATCTATGATGCCGAGGTCAAAATGCTTTACACCCGCACTGACTTCATTGAATGTGGAGACCCAATCGAGAGGTTGTTGGCTTATGATGCATTCTCCGACAGAAGGTGGGCGAAGATTGATCCTGCAGCGTTGATACCGACCCTAGAAGGGTCGTTACCGAAGCTTCTGGCGGGAAAAGATGAACAAATAAATTCTGCAACATCGATATCGGGCACTTCTACCTCGGTACTGAGGCTACTGGTTGGCAAAATCAAGTCGATATCGACCCCTTGTGGGTCGATACTGACCCCTGGGATAGGAGATGAAGAGCTCGTGGCGATTGATTACCTTGAGGAAGTTCTAAAGACAGATCACGAAGAACCAATTCTCATCTCGGCTGAGCCTACTCCAATGTTCAAGCCCCTCCTAGACTCCCTCAGGTATGAATTTCTCGGTCCTTTCTACCTTCCCTGTCATTATCAATGCCAGATTAAAAGATGAGGAGGTAGATAAGCTAATTTTTGTTCTTAGGACCCATAAAAAAGCCAGTGGCTATTCTTTGGAAGGCATAACTGGCATATCCCCTTCATTATGCATGCATAAGATCTACATGGAGGATAATCACAAGCCCACAATAGATCATCAACGTAGATTAAATCCTAACATGAAAGATGTGGTGAAAAAGGAAATCTTAAAACTACTTGATGCCGAGATAAGTTTTCCTATATCGGACAACCAATGGGTGAGTCCGGTCCATGTAGTCCCTAATTAGGGGGGATGATTGTTATAGAGAATGAAAAAGGTGAATTAATTTCTACTAGGACCACAACTAGTTGGAGAATGTTCATTGATTATAGGAAGCTAAATAGTGCTACAAGAAAATATCATTTTCCGCTTCCTTTCATTGATCAAGTTTTAGAACGCTTAGCCCAATATGATTACTTTTGTTACTTAGATGGCTATAGCAGTTTCTGGCAGATTTCCATTCATCCTGATGATCAGGAGAAAACAACTTTTACTTGTCCGTATGGGACCTTTGCATATAGAAGAATGCCATTTGGGCTTTGCAGTGCCCTTGTAACTTTTCAAAGATGCATGATGGCTATCTTCTCTAACATGATAGAGGACATAGTAGAAGTTTTTATCGATGATTTCTCTATTTATGGTATTCATTTGATATTTGTCTTGCTAATCTTACTCGTGTGCTTAAAAGATGCGAAGAAACCAACCTTGTTCTAAATTGGGAAAAATGCCATTTTATGGTCCAATAGGGGATAGTGCTAGGACACCTCGTCTCTAAAAGAGGGATTGAAGTAGACAAAGCCAAAATTGAGCTTATTGAAAAATTACCTTCTCCCTCTTTTGTAAAAGACATTAGGAGTTTCTTAGGACATGCTGACTTCTATAGACGTTTTATTCAAGCTTTTTCTAAGATAGCTAAACCTTTGACTAACCTACTAATGAAAGATGTAGTGTTTGAGATGTCTACAGAATGTCTTGAGGCTTTTTACAGGTTGAGAGAAGCACTTGTCTCTGCTCCTATCATACAATCCTCGGATTAGACACTGCCATTCGAAATCATGTGCGATGCCAACGATTATGCAGTCAGTGCAATACTAGGTCAGCGGAAGGATAAAACACTCCGTGCCATTTATTATGCAAGTAAGACGCTTGATGAGGCGCAAAGTAAGTATACCACGATGGAGAAGGAATTCCTCGTCGTGGTATTGCATTTGAAAAATTCCGCTCTTATTTGGTTGGTTCTAAAGTGATTGTTTACATTGATCATGAAGTTGTAAGATATTTAATGCTAAGAAGGATTCCAAACCTAGGCTACTTCGTTGGATACTCTTGTTGCAGGAATTTGATCATGAAATCCGGGACAAGAAAGGAGCAAAAAACTTGGTGGCGGATCACCTATCTAGGTTGCCAGTTGAACACATCACGGATTCCAAAAACACTGTACCAATCGACGACTCCAGACCGAACGAGCACCTCATGCTGAACGAGGTCAAAATTTGCCAAAGGCTCGTTACCGACCCTACAAGGGTCGGTATCGATCCTTCATCAAAGAAGCTGGAGAATGCTGAGCACATCGGTACCAAGGCAGGACAACTCAATACCGAGGTAGGACAGCTCGATACCGAGCTCAGTGAGGTCGTTACCAAGGATATTAATGGAGCCAAAGGGTCGATATCGTCCTTTGTAGGGTCGGTAACGACCCCCAGGTACGTTTTCTAACCTTATTTCCAATTCAGATCCTTCCTCATCTTTTCCTTCTACTTCTCTTCATTCAATTCATGCTATAAGAGGGTAAAAAACCCCTTGGTTTGCGGATTTTTCTAACTACCTTGTAGGAGGCGTAATTCCTGAAGGCCTGACCCCACAAAAGAAGAAGAAGTTTTTACATGATGTCAAACAGTACTATTGGGATGATCCTTATTTGTTTAAACAAGGAAGTGACCACCTCTTTAAGCGCTATATTCCAGAAGAAGAGATAGAGAGCGTAATCCGTCAATGTCACACTCTCCCAACCGGTGGCCATGCTAAAGGTTTCAAAACCACGACGAAGATTCTTCAAAGTGGTCTCTATTGGCCAACCATTTTTAGGGATGTACATGATTATGTGACTTCATGTGATGAATGCCAACGCTTTGGAAACATTACTTGGAGGCATGAGAACCCGCTAACAAGGATCCTAAAGGTCGAGCTTTTCGACGTTTGGGGCATAGACTTTATGGACCCTTCCCTTCATCGGGCCCCTATAAGTATATCGTTGTCGTGGTTGATTATGTCTCCAAGTGGGTGGAAGTCGTCGCTACAAGAACCAATGACGCCAAAATTGTGGCCAAATTTATTAAGACTAACATTTTTCCCAAGTTTGGAGTACCACACATTCTCATTAGTGATGGTGGTTCACACTTCATAGAGAGAAGTTTTGAAGCTCTCTTGGCTAAGTATGGGGTATCACACCGGGTGGCAACACCATACCATCCCCAAACTAGTGGCCAAGTGGAAGTTTCAAACCGACAAATCAAGACAATTCTAGAGAAGACGGTCTCCCTCTCAAGGAAAGATTGGTCATCCAAGCTTGATGACGCTTTGTGGGCTTATAGAACGGAATGCAAAACACCCATGCACACCACTCCATACAACCTAGTTTATGGCAAGGCATGCGATTTGCTAGTCGAGTTGGAGCATAAGGCTTTATGGGCTCTCAAGGAGCTTAATATGAATCTCGACAAGCCCGGTGCGAATGATTCATGGACTTGCAAGAGCTAGAGGAGTTGAGGCTACGAGCATACGGGAAGGGAAAAAGTGGGTATATACTAACCCTTGCAAGAAATCCAGATTTGAACCAGATCCACATCAGGTAAGTGCTTATTATTTTAATTTCCTTATTATTCTTTTTTTCTACATACCCCACCAAACCCTACCTCCTTCCTTCCACACCAATCCCGATTCTTCCTTCCTCACGATTCCACCAGCGATCCATCCCTTACACCTCTCGCACCACCTTTCCGCCGCCGCTTCACCATCGCCGACTTTCACCTCCGCCACCGCCCCGATTTGCTAAACTGTGCGCCGCCTGTGCACGAGTGTCCCACGCAGCAGGAATTCCAACCCCACCCCGGTCCCACGCAATCGACCCCTCGCGTTCGTTATCAAACCAAAATCCTTCGTTACTGATCCACACTTCTTTTAATTCACCTTCTAATTTCGGATCTAAGAATCGAAATGGCTAGCTCAACCCGCTCCAACAAGAAGTCAAGCAAGAGGCCAAGGAAGTCTAGCCCTTCTCCAGATTTTGTGCTCGAGCTCCATAGTGATTGGGAGGAGCACACCTTCAATGAGTTAATGGCTAAACCTCACAAGACAAGGTGGTTTTCTAGTTCTCATGCCCGGACACTTGGCATTTACGAGGACATAAAGGATGCCTTTCTTCATATTGGTGCCTTTCATCTCTTAACCGCCAATGAGCCCCATTACCCGGCCCTTACATCCGAGTTCATCACCACTCAACAACTCTCACCCAGCCATCCCGAAAGGCTTGGAGGAGTTAAATTCTGACTTGCCAATCAACCTTACTCCCTCAAGCATTCTGACATCAATTGCTTACTTCGATTTCCCAATTCGGAACATGGGTATAAGGCCCCGAATGACTTCAAGGTTAAGGATACATGGAGGTATATGATGGGTAAGAACTTTCCGGGTGGTGCGGTTCCTCCTAAGGAGATTATCAATCCTATTTTCCGTGTCATCTTGCGGATTTTAGCAAGTATCATTTGGGCGAAGGCGGAACTGACTCGACCAACAAAAAAAGAGATAGCATACCATGAATTTGGGTCCTGAGTGGCACAAGCATGTGCTCTCCGTCCGGGCAAGGTCGGAGGAAATCTATGTCGGTGGCAATGTCACTCGGCTAGCTATGAGGTGTGAGGTCGATCTTTCCAAATACAAGGAGGGACAGCCCCCACAGTTTCTTGATTCCTCTTATTTGACTTCTTCGGGTATTCTTAAGACCATTGATGGCGTGCTTACAACGTCGGTGGAAGATCAACATGTCGTGGTAACCCCGGCCAAGCTTGAACTCTTGTACGTTCCAAATTGGTACTCGGCTTGGACTTCTCGACCATATCCCTTTTCTCCGGGCCCCGAGGCTGAGTTATCATTGAGGACAAAAGTTTCCCGCTTTGAACGAGATGAGGAGATGCATGATGCTGAGGTCGATATCGACCCTCAGAGGGTCGGTACTGGAGGCGCTGCACATATGGGTGGACATTTTCCCGGACCATCACAGTTTGATCTCACTCTCTACCACCCCGTTATCGACCCTTACAAGGTCGATAACGACCCCAAGGACAGTCATTTTTAGCATACTAGCGAGGGGTAAGGGGCCGGTTACCGAGTCCACCACCCGAGTGAGGACAACTCTAGCTTGAACACTGCTCCACCACCATGGGTTGATGATCTTGTTCGCCACATGGAGTTGCTTCAGACGGGCCAACTTAGGCTATATGATCATCAACATCAATTCCAAGAGTATTATACTCAGCAGAGGAGGATTGATGAGCGGCGTTGGCAAGGAAATGAGGGTCGTTGGGCAGAGACTAATAAGCATTGGACAGAGACCTGTGTGCTCATGACTAAGATGGAGAGGCACTTCCCTCCTCCATCACCACCGGATTATCAGTGATATTTCTCTCTTTCAAGTGTTCCAAGGATGTCTTCAAAACCGCTTCAAAATCGATCTTGTGAGTTCATTTTATTTTCCATACTTCTTTATTTTTATCTTGCTTTATTATAACAATGGGGACACTATTAGGTTCAAGTATGGGGTAAGGAGGGAATATAAAACTCTTTGTGTGTTTGCATGTGTTTGTGTGTTTTGCCTTGCTTTAATATCTAAGTTGGTTTTAGTTGCTTTGTTTTCCTTAAAAGAAAAATGATTTTTTTTTTGAAAAATACAAAAAGATTTTCAGGATTGTTAAG
This sequence comes from Fallopia convolvulus, assembly GCA_964016875.1. NCBI lineage: Eukaryota > Viridiplantae > Streptophyta > Magnoliopsida > Caryophyllales > Polygonaceae > Fallopia > Fallopia convolvulus. The sequence goes on along the minus strand of OZ024719.1, from coordinate 46,335,363 downwards.
TACCCTTGTCCTATGGTTCTAGGATGGTAATTTCTTGCATTATCATGTAAATCCATTTAGCATGTCTTTAATGGTTTAGCCCGAGTCTATCATGAGATTGTTTTTCTATGAATTTTTAGCTTGCGATGAAATTGAACATGTATAACTTCTAGCATGAGTTAATTGCAATCCAACAAAATGATCTACCTTGTGAGTTGATTTTGGCCTTATAGGGAGAACATCAAGAATCCCTCTTCTTTTTTTTTGTGTGATGTACTCTCTTATGTGCATATTATCTCTTGAAATTGTGATGATTATCTATTTCTTGAAGCCTCTATAAGATTTTAGTTCATGACTTGTGAAATCGTATGATGGAGAGCTTTTTTTTATGAGCCCTATTAATCCTTATCCACCCCTGCATTATCCCTCTTTTTGAAGCCGATTTCTTTGTGCCTTAAAGCCTATTTTTGTAAGCTCCACAAAAATATTTTCCTAGCCGATATAAGCTTGACCCTATTCGGGGATTAGGACTTAGTTGGTTGGATTTGTTTTGTGAGTTTGAGTGTTGGTTCAATAAAGAAGGGATGGGATGGGTAGAATGGAAGTCTCATTGTTCAAAGCAAAGTTGTAAAAAGAGAATTGTTGGTTTAATGAAAGGAATGCACAAGTAAGAAAGAAAAGAATGAAACTACAACCTCGTTATGTTGAAAATTCAGAAAATTTCGAAAAAATATATCAGAAATTCATTGAAAATTCATAAAAAGAAAAGGAGGAGATGGAAAGAAGTGAATAAGTGCAAGCAAAGAAAATGAAAAAGCCAAGGATTCTTTTGTATGTGTATATGAGACTTTCTAGGGTGCATTTGAGTTATTGAAAGTGAGTTGAGCTTTAATATTCAAGTGAGTTTGGTAAGCTGTTCTTGAAAAAAATTGGGTGAGTTGTGTTGAGAGTTTAGGAGTCCATATTCCCGGATTTTTAGCACCACAAACAAAAATATTTCCACTCCCTATTGTTATTACCAAGCCCCATTACAACCCGGCCGAATGGAAGCTTCTATGAAGTTTTCCATTGAGCCTAAGTTCTCTTGATGATTTTACATGTTTTGACAATCTTTGGTAGAGAGATTGGTGATATAAGTTACAATTTCTATGAGTTATTGCATGTTTGATTGAGTTGAGAGTTGTACTTATAAGTCTAAACACATGAGAGTTGAGTGAAACACATATCCCTTGTGAGGTTGGATTGAGATTGCTTGTGTTCATTAGTTGCTCATATATATGTGATGACGTTAAAGTCACTTGTCTAAATTTCACTTGTGCTGAAGTTACTTTTCGATAAGGGCTATTTCTTGATAGATGTGTTGATGGTTTTGATCTATGTTATGATGCCTCCCTTGTAGGTCGAGTGCGTCGTGGCCTGCGGAGAGGCGCGCCACAATCGATTGTGTCGCGGCCTGGATTGCTCGAGTCCTGGCACGCGTGATGGGGCCATCCGAGCGAAGTGTGAAGGCGTCAGCCTCCTAGCTAGCATCCATGGCGGGGGTCGCATCACCCTCCCCCACTTGGTTGGGAAACGTCCCCGTTTCCTCATAAGCGGGCTCAACATAGGGGGAAAGTTCAGCGACATTAAAAGTAGAATGCACTGAATACTTTCCTGGGAGGTCGATTTTGTAGGCGTTATCCCCGATTCGCTCCATGATTTTGAAAGGGCCGTCTCCTCGTTGGTGAAGCTTTGTCTTCCTAGAGTTCGGAAAACGGTCCTTGCGAAGATGCAGCCAAACAAGATCTCCGGGGTTGAAAACCATGCGTTTCCGACCCTTGTTATGCTGCACCTCGTACTGTGTTGCCCGACGCTCCAATTGAGTCCGTGTCAACTCGTGCAGCTTGCGGATGGCATCGGCGCGGTTGGACACGTCGATGTGCTATCCGTCCTTCAAGGGGCGAGGGAAAAGATCCATGGGAGAGTGGGGGTTGAGGCCGTAGACTATCTTGAACGGTGTCATCTTGGTAGCCGATTGTTTGGACCTGTTGTAAGCAAACTCAACAAAAGAAATTAGATCCTCCCACCGACGTGGGTTATGCTTGAGCACCGTCCGAAGAAGGGTGCCCAGGGTCCGATTGGTCACCTCAGTTTGACCATCGGTTTGGGGGTGATAAGAGGTTGAAAACAACAATTGTGTACCTAGCTTTCCCCAAAGAGTTCTCCAAAAATGGCTACAAAATTTTGTGTCTCGATCACTAACAATAGTGCGAGGCACGCCATGTAACTTCACGACATGCTCAAAAAACAAGTTTGCGATTTCGGTCGCATTGTTGTTTCCTTTGCATGGCACGAAGTGAGCCATTTTGGAGAAACAGTCAACAATTACGAAGATCGAATCTTTTCCGCGCCTTGTCATTGGAAGGACCGCGATAAAATCCATGGAGAGATCTTACCACGGGGTATCCGGAATGGGCAAGGGCGTGTAGAGGCCATGAGGTTGAAACCTCGATTTAGCAGTTTGGCACGGCACACAACCCCGGCAATACCTGAGGACATCGGAAGCCATGTGTGGCCAAAAGAAATGCTCACGAAGTGCTTCTAGGATTTTGGCTATGCCAAAGTGGCCTCGGACATCATGAGCTTCTTTGAGCAATAGATGCCTTACAGACGAGGCCGGAATGCAAAGCTTCCCGGCTCGGTATAGGTACCCATTGTCCAAAAAATAGGTCTCATGGATTCGACTTTGCTCGAGGTTCTCCATGATTGGTTTAAAATATGGATCATGCAAGTATAACTCCTTAATCAAGGAGAACCCGAGCAAATTGGCTTGTAATTGAGTCAAGAGAACATACCCGCGTGACAGTGCATCTGCCACTATATTTTCCTTTCCTTTCTTGTGGGCGATGATGTATGGAAAAGTTTCCATAAACTCCACCCATCGAGCATGGTGCCTTTTTAGAGTCGTTTGACTTCGAAGATATGCTAAGGCCTCGTGGTCCGCGTGAATCACGAACTCACTAGGCCACAAATAATGCTGCCATGTCTTAAGAACCCGAATCAGGGCGTACAACTCCTTGTCATATGTCGGGTAATTTAGAGTTGCCCCCATAAGTTTCTCACTAAAGTATGCAATGGGGCGTCTCTCTTGGAAGAGTACTCCGCCTATGCCATTGTCAGAGGCGTCGCACTCGACCTCAAAGCGCTTAGTAAAGTCTGGCAATTGCAAGACCGGAGCGCTACACAAAGCTGATTTTAAGGCCTGATAGGCGGCCTCATGGTGCGGCATCCACTTGATTGTGGTTGCCTTCTTGGTGAGGTTGTGGAGTGGCCCGACGATGGAACTGAAGTCCTTGACGAAACGCCGATAAAACCCTGCGAGCCCTAAGAAGGAGCGAACCGTCGTCGGGGTCGTAGGGGTGGACCACTCACGGATGGCGCGGATCTTGTCGTCATCCACTTTTAGTCCATCCTTGGACACGACGAACCCAATAAAATTCGTCGTGTCCGTGCAAAACGAACACTTCTCCAAGTTTACAAACAATGAATGTTCGCGAAGGCATTCTAACACCAACCTAAGGTGCCTCGCGAGAGAGTCCAAGTCTCTAGAAAAAACCAAAATGTCGTCAAAATACACAACGACAAATCGTCCTAAAAATTTTCGAAACACAAAATTCATTAACCGCATAAAAGTACTAGGGGAGTTTGTCAAGCCAAAAGGCATGACAAGCCATTCGTACAAACCATGCTTGGTTTTAAATGCGGTCTTCCGCTCGTCGCCTTCATGCATCCGGATTTGGTGGTATCCGCTCCGGAGATCTATCTTGGAGAACAAGGTGGTGCCGTGGAGCTCATCTAGCATGTCATCGAGCCTCGGAATCGGATGCATGTACTTCACCGTAATTTGATTAATGGCACGGCAGTCGACGCACATACGCCACAAACCATCCTTCTTTGGCACAAGGATCACCGACACAGCGCAAGGACTCAAGGACTCTCGGACAAATCCCTTGTCCAAAAGCTCTTGAACTTGGCGTTGTAGCTCCTCGGTTTCCTTAGGCGAAGTCCTATAGGCTGCTCGAATGGGAAGGGATACGCCTGGCATTAGATCGATCTTGTGCTCGATCCCTCGGATTGGCGGCAAGCCCTTCGGTAGCTCATCCGGCATAATGTCTTCGAACTCCTTCAAAATAGACACAATCCAAGAAGGAAGTGAAGAATCCACAGATTTAGTAATAGAAAGTAGGGGAAAAAGAATGAAACAAGAACGACCCCCCTGGATAGATTTCTCGATGTCCCGACGCCTGGCTAAGAGAAGGCGATCCTGGCATGTGCCTAGCAAAGGCGGCTCGGCATCGGTGCTCGAACGATCAGATTTTGGGGCAAATTTTGGATATGTTGTAGCCCCTGGATTTTGTGGAAGAATGCCCCTGGAAACGCCGTGAAATTCGTCCCGTAGCTCCTGGAATCCCAGTTTCCGTGCAGCGACGGCGTGCTGCGCGACACTAGGAGGCTCACCCGGCGGTCCCTTGCTCAAATTAGTTTCTCCTGGGCGTTTTTTCTTCAAATCTAGTGGAAATTCAATTTGAAGTGGTTTGACACCAAAAACGCCCATGGAATCACCAAAAAACTGCTGAAGGCCTTGTTTGTTGAAATCAGCGGCGTTCGGTGCGTTGCCGAGTCCTCTCAATGCAAACTGTCGACTCGGTTCAGGTTTGTGTCGGCGTTTTCCATCTTTATCACCCTAATTACTGTTTTGAGGAGTGTGGGAACCAGAAACACCCTTAGAATCTGCAGTCTTCGCCTCGGACGCCGTTGGCGTCGTGTTCGGCGCGCCGGTGCCGTTGTCGCTAGCTTTTTGACTTTGCCTCTCGGCTTCATCCTGTAAAACTTCACTAGGCGACATAGGTAAGAGGGTCATGCGCTTACCGTGGTAATTAAACATGTAAGTGTTCAAATACCCGTCGTGAAGCATGCGACGATCGTATTGCCATGGGCGCCCCAACAAGAGGAGTGTGGCATCCATTGGCGTTACGTCACAAAGGATAGAACCTGAGTATTGACCAATTGAAAAGTTGAAGATTACCTGTTTTTCGACCCAATCTCCTCCATCGTTGGATATCCATTGAAGCTTGAAGGGTTGTGGATGTGGTGTGGTCGGCAATTTGAAGTGATCAACAACTTTTTTTGAGAGAAAATTTGCGCAGCTTCCGGAATCGATTATGACGCTTAAAGACACATTGTTGACCAAGCATCGTGTGTGGAAAAGTTGCTCTCATTGATCTGTTTTTGGCGCTTCACGCATGCTTAAAGCGCGCCTCGTCACCAATTGAAGTTTGGACATGCCGAGAGCTTCCGATGGGTCACACTCCAACTCGGCGTCCTCGATTAGTTGAAAAACCGGATTGACTAGAGTTAGAAACATACCTCGAATTGGACCAACCCGACTTGGTTCGCATTTCTTGCTTATGGATTTGCATTGCGGTGTGAACCAAGTTGTTGATGTCCTTAATTGGTAGAATCTCCAATCGATATTGAATTGATTGTCGCAAGCCCGAGATGAATCTCGTCTTCATCACCGAGGGCGACACACTCATACCCGCCTTGAAGAACATGTCTTCAAGCTTGGCGAAATATTCCTCCGGCGTCATCGACCCTTGCTTGATGCACATGATCTCGATGTGCATCTTGTCCTTGTAATCTGCCGAAATATACCTCTTCTTCAAGATGTAGACGAGTTGATGCCACTCGCGGATTAAGGGTTTGCCTTGTCGAATCCATTCGGACTCGAATCGGTTCCACCAAGTCCTAGCGGCACCAGTGAAGTGAAGCATCACAACTTCTACTTTCTCGTCGTCCTCATAACCTAAATGTCGGAGCGTGTGCTCCGTTCCCTACAACCACTCGATAAAGGCATCAGGATCATAAGAACCGGAAAAAGGTTCAAATTTTACCTTCACATCGCGTCGGTTGTGGCGTTGATCTCGAGCATCTCGGTGATCTCGATTGCGTTGAGGGCTAGGGCACCGAGGCAAGCGAGCGCATCTGTCACGATAGTGCCGAGGCGGGCCTCGGTGTGGATCATCATCACCATCATTCGGATCATCTCCATCATCGGACCTCCGAGGACGCCGAGCGTCGCGGTCCCTGTCGCGTCTTCCCTTCGCGTCGTTCTTGGCAAGGCGCGTGATGTCCGCCTTTTTAGTCATGTTTTTAGGGTGTGTTTTTGTGTCTTTTGAGTCTTTTTCTTTAGTTTTGTATTTTGTTTTGAGTCGTTTGTGTAGGTTTTCGTATTTTCTTGAGATATCGAGTCTACATAAGCTTTGGTGGTGTTTTGTAGGTTTTTGGAAGCTTTTTGGAGCATATTTTGAAGAAAGGAGTAAAGACGGTGAAGATAGCATTCAAGAATGAAGAGAAGATGAAGATTAAGCGCTCAAGTAAAGTTATTGAAGATCAAGTTTGAGCTTGGAAAGAGATAGAGAAATTCGTTACAAGAACATAGGAAAAAGAATCGAGTCAAACGGAGTTGTAACGAATCTTCTACGCAAGTTTTACTCAAGGGTCGTTAACGACCCTGTCAAGGTCGTTAACGAGGCAGCGAGAGCAGCAGAGATCCGAGTCGGTGCTATTTATGGGCTTCTATCTTGTTTCCTTTTTTATGTTATTAGATAGATAGAAGGGGTATATCCTATTAGAAGATATTATTTCCTTATAGTTAGATTTAAGATAGATTTATTTCCTTATAGATAGATTTAAGATAGAATAGTTTCTCTATAAATACTCTTGTCTAACCTTTGTTATTCGACACACAATCAATTGCCTTGGAGGGCAAGTAAGAGGAGGAGGAGGAGAGAAGAGAGAGGGGCGAGAGAACGAGTAGAGAAGATAGCTTGGAGAACAAGTTTTGTTTTGAATTCAAGTTGTAAGCTTTCTTTTTAATTTAATTTAGATGTTTTCAATTATTATGAATTGTGAGTAGTCTCTCTCTCTAAGGTTAGGGTTGAACCCAACAATGGTTGTGCATGCTTGTTTGTGATCATGATTTGATTGTTTTTATTGTATGAATCTATTCTCTTGTTCTTAATCCTTGAAATAAAAGTTGATAGGAATTTCTCATTCATTGTTGAAGCGAAGGCGAAACCTTGAATCAGAATAGTCAATTTAGGGTTTTAAAGCGAAAGCAGATCTATCCTAGTTGAAGTAGAAGAGATTAGATAGTAAGTTTATTGATTTAGCGAAAGTTGATTGATTTACTTGCTTAAAGTTAACGAAAGTTAGCGCCTTTATGTGATAAAAGCATGATCTTTATGTTTCATAGCATTAGCATTGCATGATTATTGTTGTGGTGATACCTTTACCTTAGAATCTCTCTCTTACTTGATAAAAACCCTAGATTTGTTGATTGCTTGCGTGAGAAGTAATAGAACTTAGCACTGACTTTCTCCCTGCGGACGAACCTGACTCCCCTGTACTCAGCGGGGTCTTGATATAAATTTATTTGTTGTCAAGAAACCCTATCAACAAATTGGCGCCGTTGCCGGGGAGATTTCAATAGTGCCAAGTTTTGTTCTTTTTACGTTTTTTTGGGACTTCGCCGAGTCGGTAACGACCCCCAAGGGTCGGTACCGACCCTGCTGGGCAACCCAATTTCTATGTTTTTTTGTTTAGTTTCTAGGCCATTGTCGAGTCGTTACCGACCCTACCCAGGCTCGGCAACGACCCTATCGACAGGTAGTTGTTTCTTTCTTTTTAGTTTCGGTTTTACGGGATCACTCTAGGCTCATTAACGACCCTCTGGGTCTCGTTACTGACCCTGTCCGAGACCCCGTTTTTGCTTTTGATTTCGTTTTTTGTTTTTGTTTTTGCTTACAGTGTATGCCAGCTGAAGTTCGTCAAGAAAACAAAGCCATGGCTAAACATGAAGAACTAGCTAAGCAGATTGTTGAACTCTGTTTAGAGATAGAGGAGATCCAGAGAGAAAGGGAAACCATAGCTGCTGAGGCATATGAAGAGGATAATTACATGTGGGGCCCATATAGGAACCAAGGTGATACTTTTTATGCATGGAGGAGTTACAATCAGCCCACCTGGGGTAATTATGCATATGACCAATGGAGCCAACCTCCTCAACAAGAACAAAGGGTTCCTCCTTACCAACCTCCGGACTATCAGGAGACGCCATCATGGGTTCAAGAAATAAAGGAAAGCATTAACGGAGTGAACAACAAAGTTGATGAAGTTCAAGCCAAACTGAACCGACAAGATAAAAGATGGGTAGAGTTCGATATTTGGAAGATGAGTGTTGATTCCCAACTAGGGGACCTAGCTGCACGGATTCCAAGACCACAACGGCAACTCCCGGGCCGCCCCGAGGAGAACCCTAGAGGCCAAATAGCAGCGGTACACCTCAGAAGTGGGAAGACATTGCCGGAGAGAGTTCAAGTTGAAGACAAGGAGGAACAAGACGTCACAAACCAGCTCGTTAACGAGCCAGCGAGAGCACATACCGAGCCTACAAACAAGGATGACGAGGCTCCGAGGATTCCTGACGATCCTACCCCAGGTAAGTTCTCTAAACCGAACCTTCCTCTCAACCCCAGGGTCGGTAACGACCCGCCGAGGACACCAAACGACCCCAGTGTCGACCCGGTACTCTCACCTCTCGAGCCCAACTTGGTTCCGAGAATGATGAAATCTCTTCCATTTCCAACTAAGAAATCTATGGACTCTACTGAGAGTAGGTTCAAGCGTTTCGTGAAGATTCTTCAGGGCATTAATATTTCCATCCCATTCGCTGACGCCCTAAGCGAAATGCCGGCTTACATAAAATTTTTGAAGGATATTCTTAGCAGGAAAAGGTCCATTACAGAGCTGCAGGATGAAGTCAGATCAATAGCTCTACCAGAAAAGCTTGGAGACCCAGGGAGATTTGCCATCACGATTGGCATAGGCGACCACAAATTTAAAGCTTTATGTGATTTGGGAGCCAGTGCTAGTTTGCTTCCTCTTTCCATCTGGTTAAAAGCTAACATGGGACCACTAGACCCTGTCAAGATGAAACTCTACATGGCGGATGGATCTTATGTAAAAGCAACCGGAGTCGTTGACGATGTTCCTGTCCGAGTTGGAAAATTCTTTGTTCCAAATGACTTCATTGTGCTAGATATGCCTGAAGACCCTGCAGTGCCAATCATTCTAGGCAGACCATTTTTAGCCATCGCAGGGGCGCGAGTAGATGTTAGAAAGGGACTTCTCACATTTGATATTGGAGAGGAGAAGGTCGAATTTCACTTCAATTCACCCATAAGCGAAGTGGTTAGTTGTAGTACTGAGGAGTCTACCGACCCACCATGGCTCGGTAACGACCCCTCTCTGAGTACAGAAACGAGCAACTTCAATAGAGACACATCTACCGAGGAGACTACCGACCCTCCATGGGTCGATATCGACCCTTATTTGAAGGAAAACGAGGTAGGAGGTGGATCCAGGCACGAGAGCGAGCCATTTCTAGATCCAGCAAGGTCGTTAACGATCCACACCACCTCGGTAACGAGCCCTTATCTGCTCAATCAAGGTAAGTCTTCTTATTCTGAGTTGATTGATTCTGGTCATGATCCTTTCTCCTATCCTTGTTCTACATTATATCCTACTGTTAGTTCTGTGAAGGAGTCAAAACCTCCTTGGTTTTCGGATTTTACTAACCCTGTTGTAGGATTACCAAGTATTCTTGTGGATGATAGAGGGCCAAATATCTTGGAGAATGTTGTTTCGGCTAAGTATGGGGTCCCTCTTGATCCCAACATATTTGGATGGAAACCGCCTTGATCTGCCAAGGTAAGTTCGTCGGGCTAACGACGTTAAAAGTAGCGCTTACGGGAGGCAACCCGCTTTTAAGTTTTTGTTTTTATTTTCCTTTCTTAGATCTTTTTGCTAGCTTTCTTTTGACTTGTTTTTAGGTTAGATTAGTGTAGTAGGATAGAAGTTTTTCTAATGTGACTCAGGTACAAAAAGAAGAAGTGCTACAATCAAAGACAATCGGTGTACAAGCACACAAGCTCGGTAACGACCCCCACAGGGTCGATAGCGACCTCCTCTACCAAACCGAATGAAATTCCCGCAATGCCCCTCAAGTGATCAATGGTTTCAAGTAGCTTCAGTTTTATTTTGTGAGTTCCCTTTTCCTTATTCTCTTTATTTTTATGATTTTAAACAGTGAGGACACTGTTTGGTTTAAGTATGGGGTATGGGAAAAGGAAACTCAATTTTGTGTCAGTTTTTTGTTTTTAGGATTGATGATATTCCACTTAGATGTCCTATGATATGCTTTAACTTGCTTGATCATATAATTCCATAGCATGTTTGGATAGCTTTGCCTGAATCATGTTGAAAATTGTTTTTATGTGGATATTTAGCATGTAATGAAATTGAGCACATAGGATCTTAGGTAGAAGTGACTTAAATCCAACAAAAAAAAAATTGCTACCTTGTGAGTATTTTTGGCCTTATAGGGAGAACATCAAGAATCCCTCTTCTTTTCTTGTGTGATTTACTCTCCTTATGCATATTATCTCTTGTCATTGCATGGTTATCTATTACTTTAGACCTATATGAGATATTAGTTCATTGCATGTGAAGATCATATGATGGAGAACTTATTTTTATAAGCCTTATTAATCCTTATCCACCCTTATCATTATCCTCTTTTTGAAGCCAAGTTGAGCCTTAAAGCCTTTTATTTTTAGCTCCACAAAATAATTCCCTAGCCGATATAAGCTTGACCCTATCCGGGGATTAGGACTTAGTGTTGGTTATGATGATGGTTTTGTTGAGTGAGATGTTTTGGTTCAAGTGTGGGGTAATTTGGGTTGGGTAAAGTGATAGTATCTTGCAGTTTGTTATGTAAAAGAAATTTGGTTCCCTGAATGCACTTACAAAAGAAATGAAGTGGAAAGTAAAGGGGAAAGCAAAAGAAAAAAATAATTCAGATTCGTTACCGACCCTAAAAGGGTTCGGTACCGAGCCCCCGCGGAAAGAAAAAAAAAGAAAAGAAAAGAAAGGACATGAGAAATCCAAAGTGAAGAGTTGAAAAGTGAAAATGTGCATGAGCCAAATTTCCTAAGTGTTTGTAAGCAAGATTTGTTGAGATAAAAGGGGTTAATGAGAGAAGTGTGCATAAAGAAAAGTGAGTTTAGTATAATCTTTTATGAGAGTTTTTGGAGATGTGAGTTTTTTAGGAGTCTTTGATTCCCGGATATTATTAGCACCACATAGCCAAAATATTTTCCACGCCTTATTGTCTTTACCAAGCCCCATTACAACCCGGCCGAATGGAAGCTTCTATGAAGTTTTTCATTGAGACTAAGTTCTCTTGATGATTTTTATATGTTTTGACATCTCGGGTGGAGAGTTTGGTGATATAAGTAACAATGGCTATGTTGATATTTGCATATTGGATTGAGTTGAGAGTTGTTATTCAAAGCCTAAACACTTGAGAGTTGAGAGAAACACATCATCCCTTGTGAGGTTGGATTTGTAGTTGCTTTTGCTTGAGGTTGCTTATATATGTGTAATGACATTAGATTCACTTGTCTATCTATTTCTACTTGTGCTTAGATGTTTTTTTTTTATGAAGGCATTGACTTGATATATGTGTTGATGGTTTTGGTTGATGTCTTGTTGATTGCTTGAGGACAAGCAAGTCTAAGTATGGGGTATTTTGATGTCCGCCTTTTTAGTCATGTTTTTAGGGTGTGTTTTTGTGTCTTTTGAGTCTTTTTCTTTAGTTTTGTGTTTTGTTTTGAGTCGTTTGTGTAGGTTTTCGTATTTTCTTGAGATATCGAGTCTACATAAGCTTTGGTGGTGTTTTGTAGGTTTTTGGAAGCTTTTTGGAGCATATTTTGAAGAAAGGAGTAAAGACGGTGAAGATAGCATTCAAGAATGAAGAGAAGATGAAGATTAAGCGCTCAAGTAAAGTTATTGAAGATCAAGTTTGAGCTTGGAAAGAGATAGAGAAATTCGTTACAAGAACATAGGAAAAAGAATCGAGTCAAACGGAGTTGTAACGAATCTTCTACGCAAGTTTTACTCAAGGGTCGTTAACGACCCTGTCAAGGTCGTTAACGAGGCAGCGAGAGCAGCAGAGATCCGAGTCGGTGCTATTTATGGGCTTCTATCTTGTTTCCTTTTTTATGTTATTAGATAGATAGAAGGGGTATATCTTATTAGAAGATATTATTTCCTTATAGTTAGATTTAAGATAGATTTATTTCCTTATAGATAGATTTAAGATAGAATAGTTTCTCTATAAATACTCTTGTCTACCCTTTGTTATTCGACACACAATCAATTGCCTTGGAGGGCAAGTAAGAGGAGGAGGAGGAGAGAAGAGAGAGGGGCGAGAGGACGAGTAGAGAAGATAGCTTGGAGAACAAGTTTTGTTTTGAATTCAAGTTGTAAGCTTTCTTTTTAATTTAATTTAGATGTTTTCAATTATTATGAATTGTGAGTAGTCTCTCTCTCTAAGGTTGGGGTTGAACCCAACAATGGTTGTGCATGCTTGTTTGTGATCATGATTTGATTGTTTTTATTGTATGAATCTATTCTCTTGTTCTTAATCCTTGAAATGAAAGTTGATAGGAATTTCTCATTCATTGTTGAAGCGAAGGCGAAACCTTGAATCAGAATAGTCAATTTAGGGTTTTAAAGCGAAAGCAGATCTATCCTAGTTGAAGTAGAAGAGATTAGATAGTAAGTTTATTGATTTAGCGAAAGTTGATTGATTTACTTGCTTAAAGTTAACGAAAGTTAGCGTCTTTATGTGATAAAAGCATGATCTTTATGTTTCATAGCATTAGCATTGCATGATTATTGTTGTGGTGATACCTTTACCTTAGAATCTCTCTCTTACTTGATAAAAACCCTAGATTTGTTGATTGCTTGCGTGAGAAGTAATAGAACTTAGCACTGACTTTCTCCCTGCGGACGAACCTGACTCCCCTGTACTCAGCGGGGTCTTGATATAAATTTATTTGTTGTCAAGAAACCCTATCAACAGCGCGGTGGTGGGATCCAATCCGAAGGCCGGCTGTCTAGTTCTTCCGGATCCTGCACATTTTGATGCTCAAAAGACGATTCATTAGAGTAGTCAGAAAACGCTTCATAATCATTCTCAAAATCCGAGAACGGACTCCGAGCACTTTGATGCCCGAGGTCGTCCTCAACTCTGTATGCGTCGGCATCATAATACTTGGCCCCGTGCTTCCGCTTTGGGGTTTCGTAAACATATGTCGGCGTCTTTTTCTGTTTGTGCATTTTCTTAGGATCCCCACTCGTGTGTTGGCGTCAATACTCCTCGAAGTTGTACTCCTCATCGGAATATACGTTGTACACTTGTGTGTCCCGGTAATCTCGCGCCATTTGATAGCGATCTGCGGTCCGGGGACCCCCATCGTGCCTATCATTTTGGCGGCTTTCTTTGATTGACTCCATGCGATGCATGGTGCCAAATTGTGAGGATGGCTGAGCATGCTTCTTCCCCTTGGCGTTGGCACGAGCGACATCATCCGCTGACACGCTCGGGTTGGCGTGGATCTCCGAAGTGAGAGCGTGTGCTCCCGACACCGTGTGCTTTGATTGTGCTTGGCTCTCGGCTAAGAGCCTCTCGAGGTCTTGTATGCGCGCCAATGCCTCCGGTGGAAAATTCTGGCCTTGATTTGGCAACTGAGGGTTATTGTTGTTGTTATTGTTGCCACCTTCTCCCGAGTCCGATATTGTACCTATTGTCACACCAGTCATCGCAGCAGTAAGAAGTTCACAAGCAAAAAGCACGAGTTACGGTTTGCTTAAGTCAAGCCGACCCTTGAGTTCAAACCACGCGAACAAGGATTGGCTAGGCTAAGCTCACTCGTTCTCGATCTATCAATAAGGCTACGAAAACAACGAAGTCACAAGGCAAGACACAATAAGGCAAGTCAAAACCGAAAACCACAAGCAATGGATATGCGATTAATGGTTGCCAAATTTTCGAACCACAAATTGGATTGATCTTGCCTTATTTTGGCTTGTAATCGTCCAAGACAAACAATTTTTTTTTGATTTGATCGACTACCTTACCTTATTTTGGCTATGATAGTCGAACACAATTTTTTTTATGCAATACGACTCTAGGATTTCTCCTCTAGAGTAAACAAGGAACAAGTAATTCACCACAAGCAACACGCAAGAGCAAGATAGAAATCGGCAAAACAAAACCTAATGTGCATGCAACTAGCAAGACAATGAGTAATTTTCACCAAAATCAATAGATCTTACGAGTTAGGGCACAATTGAATTTTTTTTTAACAATATACGAAAGCAAGAAAAAATTTTGGGACCCTAGATGGCGGTTATATGAAGTGGGGGATGAATTCAAGGGTTAGATGTGGCGGAAAGCGTGTGAGAGTGAACGAAAAGGGTTGAACGAGACTTACTCAAACCTTGGCTCTGATGCCAGTTGATGCGTCCCTCGTATGGGATGCCACATATCGGCGTGATGTTTGAGTAGTAGGTCTCGAAGAGTGCAGCGGAAGGCTTGATTAGATTCGAACTTGGCACGAACAATTGCAAAAAAATGAGGAAATCAGAAGCTTTGATGATAATCAATGGGGCGGCGCAATGGCACTAGGATAAAATAAGGAGAAAACCCTCAACTTTATTCAACCCTAAGTGTGCGCTGAGTAAAACAACCATAATACCTCCCCTTATATAGAGGCGGCATGAGAAATAAGCAAAGAAACCCTAATAGGGGCGGCACGCCTAGGGTGGATGCGCAGAACCAAGCCCAGCGGCGCAAGCCCATAATCCTTCGGCGCAAGGCCCATAAATCACTTACTAAAAACATAAAACCACTAATAGTAATTTTCGGAATTGGAAACAATGCAAAAAATACTATAAAAGTGATAGGTCGTTCATGACCGTGCTCGGAGTGTCGCGACAAGGTCTGGCACGGCACGGCGAGGTCTTGACACGGCGCTGGCGAGGTCATGGCGCGGCCCGTGGTGCTGGCGCGGACGCTGGAGAGGGCGCTGGCGCGAGGGTCGCGAGAACCTCAAGATGCAATCCATGGCACGGTGCGAGGCTCGGATCCGATGGTGGCAAGGGGTTGGAGGTTGTCACTGTCGGTCCTTGTTGAGGTTCCTCGACGCCGAGGAAGCACAAGGCAGTGTGCGTCGGCACGGTGAGGGGCGCGTCGTGGCCAGCGGAGAGGCGCTCCACAATCGATTGTGTCGCAGCCTAGATTGCTCGAATCATGGCACGCGTGATGGGGCCATCCGAGCGAAGTGTGAAGGCGTCGTCCTCCTGGCTAGCATCCATGGCGGGGTCGCATCATGTTAGGTGATTGCTTGAGGACAAGCAAGATTAAGTATCGGGTATTTCGATCCATATTTTAGCATAGTTTTAGTGTGTTTTTCTAGGTCTTTTAGTTTAGTTTAGTCGTGTTTTTGTGATTGTTTTGTTTCTTTCTAGTTTAGTTTGCATATTTTGTGAAAAGTATGGAAACTACGCAATGTTATCAAAATCCCGATCCGATTCTACGATTCTAGCGATCCTACGATCCATAACAAGTGAAACGATCCACGATCCCAAGTAGGATCTTATTGGAGTAGGATCTTAAATGATTTAGAATATAATCTCGATCCGATCCCAATTTTACATACGATTTTAACTATCTTATAAACGATTCTGACGATCCCACAAACGATTCTAACGATCCTATAAAATGACAATTTTAACTAGATATTATTAATAATTTTACGGTTAATGTATCATTTCCATTAAAACAGTTGATTAGTCCATCCTATACCATTTTTACTAATCAAATTAATAATGTTTATTATCTTCTTACATCTTATATAACAAAATATACAATCTATTTGGTTATTCCTACATACTTTTAGTTATAATGTAGGATCTTACGATTCAGCGATCCGATCCTACGACCCGATCCAAAAAGACCCTCAACGATCCAACCTAGAATCTCGATTCTGATAACCTTGAAACTACGCAATTTGTGTGTTTTTGTGTAGGTTTTGAGGCAGATTTGGATGCATTCAAAGGACATTAGAAGAAAGGATCAAGCTAGGAAGAAGGAAGGAAGAAAACTATGGAAGAAACCCCCACAAATCCAAAGGAAGAAGGAAGAAATATGAGAAATCAAGTTAACACCAACCTCGATATCGACTCACTCATCCCAGCCGCCCAAGTTAAAGGCCCATTAATTACTTTTATTCCACAATTTTTTTATCTTTAGTAGGTTTTGTTTTTATGGAAACTTTTTAAGAGGAATATTCTAGTATAAATACCCTTATTTAGACTCAATCTCTTTGTCTCCCACATTAGTATTGAAAGGGACGCCTGCTAGGGTTTTTTACACATTATTTTGGCTTTTTGGAAGACAAGTTTTGCTTGGAGCACAAGAAAGAAGATTGTGGGAGATTTTCTTGTGTTCTAGGTGTGTAATAAGACAAGTTTGAAGTTTTAATTCAAGTAAGCCTTTAGTTTTAATTCAATTATGCTCTCTTTCAATTGTTTTGCTTGTTTTTCTCCAATCATGAGTGAGTAGTCTTCTTTTCTAGGGTTGGGGTTAGAAACACAACATGATTGTACATGAATGATGATGTGATGAATGAATTGATTGCCTTTTATCTATTTTCTACTTGTTTGTGCAAGAGCTTCTACGAAAGTTGAAGTATTTCATGTTCTTAACTTGATTGAAAGAGAAAGTTGTGAATTTGAATACGAGATAAAGTTTGAGATGAAAGTTGAGAACTTTAGATCAAAGCAAGTAGATTAAGTGAATTGATTTATGAAAATTGATTGATTTGCTTGATTAATTCAACGAAAGGTGATAACTTTATGTTAAAGGCATGATATTTATGATTTATGTTATTTGAAATTGCATGATTATGTTGTGGTGAACCCCTATCCTAGAGTTTTTCCCTTATTTGAGTTAAGTTTTCAAACCAGGTACCTCGATATCGATCCTGCCCAAGTCGATACCGACCTGCAATTTTCCCCTTTCTTCTTGCTGTTTACTTAGTTTTTCTGCTGCATTCATACCTCGATAACGACCCTGACAAGGTCGATATCGACCCCATCCAGTGCATTTATTTAGTTGTTTTGCTTGGTTCTTTGCTTTGTTTTACCTTCTCTTTTGCTTTCTAGCTTAGTAATCAAACATAACCTTGCTTCACGTGGATGATCCTGACCTCCCTATACACAACGGGGTCTTGAATACAAATTTATTTGTTGTCGGGAAACCCTCTCCATATTAAAATACTAATTTGTTTCTCTAATGTCAGATGCTTCACCAAATTACTACAAGTTCTGTGAATTCCCAACTGCCAAGATGTAAACTTAAACCCTGTCATGATTAATGTTAGAATCTTCGATCATGCTTTTAATTACGAAAACATACCATTAGACATCGTGATTGAGAGGATGAGGATGATGAGATCCGATCCAATAATCACAAGACACCAAGCTATGGAAATCACCTTCTCTCTCTTAGCCTCTTAACCTTAATATTTTCGTGAGTTATGAAAAACGTGATGACCTAATGATGAATCTCGGGTCACTTAAATAGGCAGAGAGAGGGGGGCAAAATCCTCTAAAGATATACTTCAACCTATCATCAAAGTTGCTCAATAATAAATATATCTTTACTTTTATAGAAAATTATATCTTCTATTTTCATCCTTATCTTATCAAATCAACATGTTCCATAAATAAACCTAATGTGATATGGACCACATAATGGAATCTTATTAATATCTTACACAAGAATTTTTTTTACTTTATTGATTATAAACGATGGCATTTTGTTCCTGGTATCACAATTCTTCAAAATGGTTTCTGTTTTGTTATTAATATTAATTATTCCATTGTATGTGTACATTCCACAAATAGGTGACTTGAGTCTTCATATGTGCAATGACACATAAAACATCCAGGGGGTGTTTGTACTCTTCCCTCCCGTAGTCTTGCCTTAGTGGGCAACCCGTTATTAGCCATTTTTCGTAGAAAGTTCTTTACTTTTGGGTATGTATCCAATTTCCATATCCAATTGTTTGGGCTTGGATTTTGGTTATTTGTGCTAGTTATTAACTCAATGGATGAGGTTGTTTAGAATCGTCCATTCTTGCCAGGTGCCCAATATTAGGGGTGTCCATAAAAAATCTATACTGAAGAACCGAACCGAAAAACCGATTATTTTTAGGTTAACCAAACTGACTTTTTTTGAAATTTTGGTTTGATTAACCGAAGCGAAAATAATTTTGGTTTATCGGTTCGGTTTCAATTCACGACTTTACATATAACGGTTAACTGAAAAACCGAAAATATAATAATATTTTATTAAAATATTAGTTATATTTGATTTATTTAGTGGTTACACTCTATGATTTTCAAAGCGTTAATCTAGTTTGAGTCTTTCTATCTTCAATTTTAACAATTTACAAACTCTTTTTCCACTTCTCATTGATATAAGAGTTGCTTATTAAATTTGATGAGATAAAAATTAATACACACAATATTTGATTCCATATAATATAGTATATACTCTCGATATTTGTTTATAACAACCAAAAAAATATGATGTAAGTACATATTTAAAATAAAAGCCTTGCTTGATCACTTTTTTTATTCAAATTTTATTATTTTAGTCTTAATTTTTTAAGGTAAAATTACATAAACGGTATCGGTTAACCAATAAAACCAAACCGAAAAATTGGTTAACCGAACGATGGTTAATCGGGATTCACGGTTCGGTTTTGGTTCATGATTTTAACTAACTGAAATCATGGTTAACCGAACTTCGGTTAACCGAGAACCGAGTTTGGAAACCCCTACCCAATATAACCGAACTCGAATAAAGTTTTCTATAATTGGAACTGAAAGTATTTTATCTACTATTTATGTTGGTAGTATACATCGTAGCTTATCTTGCCTCCATTCATTTTCGGGTGTTACGAATTCTTTCACAACCATTGTATCATCTATGGGACTGGGATCAATTGCATACTCTTCTAATGTCTCTTGAAATAGCCACTTATCTTTCTAAAATTTTATCGTTTGGCCTTCTCCTACCGTCCATATTATCCCCTCTTTGAATTATACTCTAAGGTTCATTAATTTTGAACATTGCCATGATGTATTTGTCTGTTTTTTGTATACGAATAAATTTGCAATTTTCATATATTTTTCATCCACCAGTTTAATTCATATATTATCTGGTTCTACGAGTATTTTCCATAAAAATTTCATCTGTAATGCTTTATTCATATGCTTAGTCTTCCTTATTCCTAGTCCCCCATATGTTTTTGGCTTACAAATTTTATTCCATCTGATAAGAGATTTGTAGTTCGGGTCCTTGTTCCATAGGAATCCTCTTAATCTAATCTAATTCGTTATGTATGTTTGTGGGTAACACGAAAGTTTGCATTAGGAAGTTTGGTTTGGTTGCAAGGATTGATCGAATAAGAATCGTGCATCCTTCTTGTGATTGTGCATTTGATTTCCACTTAGTTAGTTGTGTTCTAGCTTTTCCAACTGTTTCATTGAATGTTTCTTTATTTTACTTGTCCACTAATGATTGGACAACAATGATATTTTTCTAAATTTGTCATTGTTATAATGTTGAGTATTTGCTGAATTATATATCTATGTTGGTTATCTGCCAGTTTTGAAGTTTGAAATTGTAATATCCGTAGTTTTTATGGATATTTTGGGAAATTTTCCTGGCATCTTTCTAAGACCGGTTTGATCGATCTCGTTACTAATACGAGCTGATTATTGGAAATTGTTCCTAGAAATTCAAGGTGACAGAATAAAATCATTGGAATTGATTTTATTAACCTATATAATTTTTAGGATCACTTCCATGAAAGAAGTACTTTGATCAGGTGAGATCCGCTTAATTAATTATGTACCCTCTAAGGTTATACTCTAAAACGAAAGCTCTAAAATTAAAAGTAGCAAAATAAAATCATTCGAGTTGATTTTATTAGTCTACATAATTTTTTGGACCGTTTCTATAAAAGGAGTATTTTAATCCGGGGTATATAATTTTACCGCCCGAACATATCCAAACGGGATATACTCGTATCATTTTAAGTGAAAGCCTATCTATTTATATTCTTACAAGTTAAGTATTATACTTGGAACTTGTTCCCAAGTTGAACTTGTTGACCAAGTTCATTTCAATTTGGAGCCTACGTAGAATTTGCCTATATATACCTCCTCCGTTCCAAGTCGAAAGAGAACATGCATAAAAGACAAAATAGGCCCTCCTCATTTCATTTCTTTCATCTTCTTTGTACACTTCTTCTCTGCCTCGTCTCGTTCGTAATCAACCATCACCGCCAACTCCATCAACCACCACCTTCACTCGCCATCCACCTCGTTTGGCTAGCCACCTGCCTCGACGATCGCCCTGCTTAACCACCGAGCCGCTTGTCGGTCTGCTTAACCGCACCACCTCGTTCAAACTCATCGATCGCAACGGTAATATCGTTTCGGAGTCTCCGTTGAGCCTTTCGGAATCATTACGCTGCCCATCGTTGACGCCATTAGGATCGTGACGTTGTCACGATGCCATAGGATTAATCCGTTCTTGAAACTGACGTCTCAAAGTTTCATAACATCAACGTTTGGTATCGAACTTTCGACCATTTTATACATTCCGTTGGTCCATATTAAATTCCGAGAATTTAGCACCACGTACGTATGATATAAATGAACATTTTTCATTTATAAGAAAGTACCAAAAACATGACATTATGTTGTCAAAATCTTAGCCTAAGTAACAACGTTATAAAGTTTATATATATAGCTAACTAACTAACTATATATTTATATATATATATATATATGAAAATAAGTCGTTATCTTGTACGAAGACATTAAAAGTTGAATAAACATTTAAAGGAGTTTATTCGAAAAATGTCTTTTTGAATGTTTTTATATTTACTCTTACCAAGAAAGCTATAAGGATTCGGCTTTCATTCCTTGATCGGACTTAAGCTCGTTTTCAAGGCAAGTGGGTGGTTCACCCTTTTCCGAACTCGATATCTTTAAACTCTGTTTTAGATATTATTTTAAATCATGTTCAGTATGAACTTTGGAATAATCGATAATCAGGAACCTGTGTTCCGTTATCATCTCTATGTTGGGAATACTTGGTTGCTAAATAAATGAATTAGGTTTATTTACTGCTTAGATTTAACGAATGTTCGTTATTTCATATTATATGTATTGTTAGTACGGTTTAGGGCCGTTGATCGTGCTCTTATGCGATTGGAGATTCTTATTTGAAATCTCTTTGATTGGATAGGTTTAGAACTAGGGATCTCGGGGATATGTCCTGAGAGTCTCTCTATAACAACGTGATGGAGAGGTATACTTTGGTATATACGTTCGACATTGGAGATGACCTACTTTCTCAACCAAGCGTGAGAAAGTGAAGCACTTGTGAGTGCTTTGGATTTGATCCCTTGTTCTTGTCGGTATAAGTCTCACTAGTTGAGCATCGACATTTAAAAATCTATAACTGTAATGCAAATTTTTATGAATAATAAAAGACTAGTGCCTCGGGCATAGTAATGATAATATGCAGGGTGGTAAAGTACAACTTGGAAACGCCACTCTGACTCCTCGCTATGAAAGTCCCATTTTCCACTCTGGAGATGCACAACACGTGTGCTATGAGTGTGGTTATGGATCTGATTAGTTGATGGATGCATTTTTTTAAAACAAATGTGTGTTATTACTATTCCCAACAAATATCCAAACTCATAATCGCTCTTAGGAACTACTTTTGGTGGTTTCCTAATTTTCAGGCCATTAATAAGTTTACCATATATTCGAAATCTTGTCGACCTATTCTTTATAATCCTTTTGACTATTATGTCTTTACCCATTTGAGTTCGGGTTATAGTATTAATACGTCTTGACCTTATCTTTGTGAACCAAAAGACATTCTGCTATTTGCTTAGTCTCTTGGAAGACTAATACCCTTTCTTCTTCCTGGTATTGTCTGGCTAGTATTTCTCGCTTCTATGGAAATATTAGGTTTTAGGAAGATGAAGAAGTTCAAGTTTGGACACCATGTAAGGTTAGAAAGGGATCGAAGGAGGTTGGGAAAGGAAGGAAAGAAGAAAGAAAGCTTTCGAAGACGTGCTGTCTCCACACAGGCATTTCCAGGATTATGAAAGTAATTCGAGAAACAATGATTGTTGTTTATGTATTCCTCTGTAAACTCTTGTAACCATGAATATGAATATAAGACAATCTGTTTTATCAGATTATGTTGTTTAAACATGTCTTTATTCATTTCGGTCACTTAAGCCTCAACGGCCTTGGACGGAAAGTCTAAGTCCGCCGGCGGTGACACTCCATTATAAGTTTGTAAAATGGGGGTGTTACAATTATATGGTATCAGATCAAGAGTTTTCTGGAATTTATTTTCCTTTGAAAGAATTTGGTAATGGAACTCCATAAACGAAATATTTGTTTTCAAACCTTCTCGTAATAGAACTCGAGAAGTGTTTGTAAATGAATTTTCGCTAGATAAATTTTCATTTGCATACAGATTTGCAATTAATGAATTTTTTCTTCTTTCATCAGGAAAATGTGTCCCAACTAGATTGAATATCTTAGTTTGAATCTTTTTAAGGGGGTATTATAAACTTCTTTGTTTCGTTTGCAGCTTTTGTTCGTACTTTCTTTTCTTGTAACCTTTGTTCTCCCTAGTTTCGGGGACGAAACTATTTTTAAGGGGTACTAATGTAATAGTCATAGTTTTTATGAATATTTTGGGAAATTTTTCGGGCATCTTTCTACGACCTGTTCGATCGATCTCGTTACTATTACGAGCAGATTAATTGAAATTGTTCCTAGAAAATTCAAGGCGACAGAATAAAATCATTGGAACTGATTTTATTAAACTATATAATTTTTAGGATCACTTACATGAAAGAAGTACTTTGATCGGGTGAGATCCGCTTAATTAAGTATGTACCCGCTAAGGTTATACCCTAAAACGGAAGCCTTAAAATTAAAAGTAGCAAAATAAAATCATTCGAGTTGATTTTATTAGTCTACATAATTTTTTGGACCGTTTCTATAAAAGAATTATTTTAATCCATGGTATATAATTTTACCGCCCGAACATATCCAAACCGAATATACTCGTATCGTTTTAAGTGAAAGCCGATCCGTTTGTATTCTTACAAGTTAAGTATTATACTTGGAACTTGTTGCCAATTTGAACTTGTTGACCAAGTTCATTTCAACTTGGAGCCTACGTAGAACTTGTATATATATACCTCCTCCGTTCCAAGTTGAAAGAGAACATGCATAAAAGATAAAATAGGCCCTCCTCATTTCATTTCTTTCATCTTCTTCGTACACTTCTCCTCTGCCTCGTCTCGTTCGTGATCAACCATCACCGCCAGCTCCATCAACTACCACCTTCACTCGCCGGCCACCTCGTTTGGCTAGCCACCTGCCTCGTCGATCACACTACTTAACCATCGAGTCGCTCGTCGGTCTGCTTAACCGCACCACCTCGTTAAAACCCATCGATTGACACCGTAATATCGTTTCGGAGTCTCCGTTGAGCCTCTCGAAATCGTTACGCTGCCCGTCGTTGACGCCATTAGGATCGTGACGTTGTCACGATGCCATAGGATCAATCCGTTCTTGAAACCGACGTCTCGAAGTTTCATAACGTCAACATTTGGTATCGAACTTTCAACCCTTTTATACGTTCCGTTGGTCTATATTAAATTCTGAGAATTTAGCACCACGTACGTATGATATAAATGAACACTTTTCATGTATAAGAAAGTACCAAAAACAAGACATTATGTTGTCAAAATCTTATCCTAAGTAACGACGTTATAAAGGTTATATATAACTAACTAACTATATATATACATATAAGAAAATAAGTCGTTATCTTGTCTGAAGACATTAAAAGTTGAATATACATTTAAAGGAGTTTATTCGGAAAATGTCTTTCTGAATGTTTATATATTTATTCTTACCAGGAAAGCTATAAGGATTCAGCTTTCATTCGTTGATCGGACTTAAGCTTGATTTCAAGGCAAGTGGGTGGTTCACCCTTTTCCGAACTCGATATCTTTAAACTCTGCTTTAGATATCATTTTAAATCATGTTCAGTATGAACTTTGGAATAATTGATAATTAGGAACCTATGTTCCGTTATCATCTCTTTGTTGGGAATACTTGGTTGCTAAATAAATGAATTAGGTTTATTTACTAATTAGATTTAACGACTGTTCATTATTTCATATTATACGTACTGTTAGTACTATTTAGGGTCGTTGATCCTGCTCTTATGTGATTGGAGATTCTTGTTTGAGATCTCTTTGTTTGGATAGGTTTAGAACTAGGATCTCGGGGATATGCCTTGAGAGTCTCTCTATAACAACGTGTTGGAGAGGTATACTTTGGTATATACGTCCGACACTGGTCATGACCTACTTTCCAACCAAGCGTGAGAAAGTGAAGCACCTGTGAGTGCTTGGGATTTGATCCCTTGTTCTTGTCGAGATAAGTCTCACTATTTGAGCGTCGACATTTAAAAATCTATAACTGTAATGCAAAGTTTTATGACTAATAAAAGACTACTGCCTCGGGCATAGTAATGATAATATGTAGGGTGATAAAGTACAACTTGGAAACGCCACTCTGGCTCCTCGCTTTCAAAGTCCCATTTTCCACTCTGGAGATGCACAACACGTACGTATGCTATGAGGGTGGTTATGGATCTGATTAGTTGATGGATGCATTTTTTTAAAACAAATGTGTTTTAATAATATTCCCAACAAATATCCAAACTCATAATCATTCTTAGGAACTACTTTTGGTGGTTTTCTAATTTTCAAGCCATTAATTGGTTTACCACATATTCAGAATCGTGTCGACATGTTCTTTATAATCCTTTGGACTATTATGCCTTTACCCATTTGAGTTCAGGTTATGGTATTAATACGTCTTGGCCTTATCTTTGTGAACCAAAACACATTCTCATATTTGCTTAGTCTCTTGGAAGACTAATACCCTTGCTTCTTCCCGGTTTCGTCCGGCTGATATTTCTCGTTTCTATGGGAATATCAGGTTTTAGGGAGAAGTTTGAAGAAGTTCAAGTTTGGACACCATGGAAGGCTAGAAAGGGATCGAAGGAGGTTGGGAAAGGAAGGAAAGAAGAAAGAAAGCTTTGGAAGACGTGCTGTCTCCACACAAGCGTTTCCAGGATTATGAAAGTAATTCCAGAAACAACGATTCCTGTTTATGTATTCCTCTGTAACTCTTGTAACCATGGATATGAATATAAGATAACCTGTTTTACCAAATTATGTTGTTTAAACATGTCTTTATTCATTTCGGTCACTTAAGCCTCAACGGCCTTGGATGGAAAGTCTAAGTCCGCCGGCGGTAACACTCCATTATAAGTTTGTAAAATGGGGGTGTTATAGAAATGTTGACTTATGGTAGCCAAGCATCGAGGGAATAACAAACAATGACTTGTTTAGTTTAGAGTTATCATCCCTAGAAGCATCCTAATATACTGGTAGGGACGTTTGTCTAAAGCTTTAGTGAGAATGTTCGTTATTTGCTCTTCAGTACAATGTGCCATAGATATGTTCCCATGCTCGACATTTTCACGTAGAAAATGATGTCGAATATCAATACGCTTAGTTCGTGAATGATGCACATGATTTTTATAAAGTGTTTATTGCACTAGTGCTATCACACGTTATAGGAACTGGCCCGAAGAACATACCACAGTCTTGAAGTTGGTACTTGAGCCATAGTATTTTGGAACAACATGAGGCGGCAACCACATATTCTGCTTCAGTTGTGGAGATTGCCACAAAGTTTTACTTCTTTGGTCCCCTTGAGACAAGACATGACCCTAGGAATTGAGCCATTCTAGAAGTGCTCTTTCTATCAACCAAGTGCCCATCAAAATCTGCATCTGAGTATGCGACAAGCTCAAGGGAACTGCTCCTTGGATACCAAAGGCACAAGTTATCATTTCCCTTAAGGTACCTAAAAATCCTCTTCACCTCTTTCAGGTGTGATTCCTTGGAGTTAGCTTGAAAAAACGCGCACATAGGCACACATAAAATATGATATCAATCCTACTAGCTATTAAGTAGAGAAGGGAACCAATCATACCTCGATAGTTCCTTTGGTCCACACTAATGTCGGTTTCCTTTGTGTTTAGCCTTGAGTTGGGTGATATGGGAGTGTTAATGGGCTTTGAATTCTCCATCTCATACTTCACAAGCATTTCCCTTATGTAATTTTGTTGATGAATCTTTGTTCCCTCCTTGGCTTGGGAGATTTGGAGTCCTAAGAAGAACGTCAATTCCCCTATGAGACTCATCTCAAATTCGTTACTCATAAGGTTCTTAAACTTTTCAACAAGAGAAACATTAGTAGAACCAAATACTATATCATCAACATAAACTTGGACAATTAAGATGTCTTTTGATTCTTTCATAAGAAAAGTGTCTTGTCTACGAAACCACGAGTTTGCACACCCTTTTCATATGGAGTGATGATTTTGTCAATGGGATGATCCTTCTTTTGATGGTAGTTTCTAGTTGGAATGGTGGTGATATCAAGTTGTTCTTTTGAATCTTCTTTTTCTTGATCTTGATGCTCCACCTCACGAGAAGAGTTGTTTCCCACTTCTTCACTAAGGATTTCTTCATTGTTCCCTCATTGTCCCACCTGAACACTAGACTCTGGTATGATTTCTTCTTGGAGAACAAGAGTGTTGGATTGGGAAGTCTCTTGAGGTTTTTCTGTGGTTGAAGGAACTTCTATTGATTCATGATCAGTTTGATGTTGGTTCCCTTCGTTTTTTTTTTCTAGATGTAGGGAATTGTTTCCACCAAGATAGTCCTCATCTCGCTTCTTTGGCTCATCGTTTCATCATCTTCCTCTTATCTCACCAGTTTGAACAAAGTTCCCTTTGCTTTGGACTCAGTTCCTATGCTTACAAATTGCTCATTGAAGACCATGTGAATGCTTTCCTCGACCTTCTTGGTTATTTTGTTGTAAACTCGATAAGCCTTGCTTTGTGAGTAGTATCCTAGGAAGATTCCTTCATCGCTCCTTGGATCAATCTTCTGAAGGTTGTCTTTGTCGTTGTTGTGAATGAAGAATTTGCAACCAAAGGTTCTAAGATGGGAAATGTTGGGCTTTCTTCCCTGATCAACTCGTATGAGGTCTTCTTGATCATGGACCTGATCATAGCTCGATTGAGGATATATGTTGTTGTGGAAATAGTTTCGGCCCAAAAACTTTCAAGAATTCCACTTTCGAGCATCATGGTTCGAGCCATGCCTTCAAGGGTCTTGTTCTTCATTTCAACAATGCCATTTTGTTGATGTGTGCAAGGAGTTGAGAGGTTATGGGGGACTCCATGATTTTCAAAGAACTTGAGGAACTCTGATTTCTTGAACTTAGTTCCATGGTATGATCTTATGGCCTTAAGCTTCAATCCCATGCTTACTTCCATTCTTTTGATGAATGGCTCAAACTTCTTAAATGCATCTGATTTGGATCTCAAGAAAATAACCCATGTAAATCTTGAAAAATCATCAATTAACACATACATGTACCTTTTACCACCGTGGATGTCCATTTGCATGAGACCACAGAGATACATGTGAATTAGTTCCAAGGGCCTTATTGTGCTCACAACCTTCTATGGCTTGAAAAACTTCGAGTTTGTTTCCCACGGATGCATGCTTCACATAGCTTGGCTCCTTCAATGTTGATTCTGGGAAGTCCAATGACCAAGTCTTGTAGGTACAACTTAAGAATTTGATTTATGCCTGCATGTCCTAGCCTTTTGTGCCAGAGTTTCGTGTCATCATGGAAACTTGCAAGGCACAATTTTCTTGGTGGTTCAAAGTCTGTATCTACCACATATACATTGTTGGACCTCTTCTCTCTGAGAATGATTTCGTTTGTGTTCTTGTTAATGACCAGACACTCCTTTGAGTCAAAGGTGACCACGTTGTTCCCTTGGTCACATATATGGGGCACGCTTAGAAGGTTGTATCTCAGATCCTTTACTAGATTGACGTTGCTTATCTTGATGGACTTGTTCAGCAGAACTTCTCATGTTCCTTTGCAGGGGCGGATCCAAGATTATTCGGAGGGGGGGGACTTTAACCACGAATTATCTACATATATGATCACTATTGTTAAGACTTTAAACTATCAACAATAACAAAATCACCAAATTATCAAAATTTCAATATTAACATAAATAATATCAAATTTCTATCACACTACCAAATTTCTTATCAAATTTCCCGTAAATTAACAAATTATAACTTGCAAATTTACATATTCACACAAATTGTCACTAATTGAGAGAAATTTAGATTAGGGACCAAGCTGATTAATTTAAAGTTTCTTATTGAACCTATCAAATCAATCAACTCCTATTAAATTTCTTATAATTTTTTCACAAATTATTTGAATTAAAACTTGCAAATTAAAAATTCACACAAACCACTAAATTGGAGAAAATTCAGATTAAATTTGAGTAAGTTTTGAGAGAAAATCTAAATTGGGTAAGTTTTGAGATAATATTTAAATTTTGAGGTTAAAATCAAGTTTTTTAATAGAAATCAGCATAGAGTTCATAAGTGTGAAGTGTGGGCCTGACGCCCTAGCCCATTCAACCCATTGCTTCCTCCTTAAGAAAAAAAATAAACCTACATGTAAAT
This sequence comes from Fallopia convolvulus, assembly GCA_964016875.1. Lineage (NCBI taxonomy): Eukaryota > Viridiplantae > Streptophyta > Magnoliopsida > Caryophyllales > Polygonaceae > Fallopia > Fallopia convolvulus. The sequence goes on along the minus strand of OZ024719.1, from coordinate 46,306,579 downwards.
AAAGGTTTTCTTCTTCGTCATTCAAATTCTTCTGGAGACTACCATTCAACCTCCATGGAAACATGCTAGCAATCAAATCCGATTCTTCCTCCTTAGTTCCTCCAGTCCTCATTGCTACCACTCTGGGCAGCCTATGGGGGCGAAATTCCAAAAAAAATTATTCATGACCTTTCTATGTAAAATTCGTCACTTCCCGGACTGATGTGGGGTGGTTGCTCCCTCCTGCCCCCCAAATCCGCCCTTGTTTGTATGATTTCCCCTTTATTCTTGTTGCCAAAGGACACATGACCTCTTTCGGCTTGTTTGTGGAGTGAGGTGAAGTTGTCTCTGTTCCCAGTCATATGGTTGGAACGACCACTACCTATGACCCATGTGATGATCCCCCTCACTACCACATACAAAGATAATTAGTTTTTGGTGACCCAGGCAAGATGACTCTTGTCCGGTTCCTTATAGGGAAATATAGTTTCAAAAAGAACATATTTAACAATGTTAATGTCACGAGAGTTCCTAGAATGATGAGTAAATTTCCTAGGATGGTTCCTAAGAATGGGACCTCTAGAATGTTGCTTGACATTATGGTTTTGCCTGTTCTAACCTTTGTGACTCTTTTGAGCTTGAGCTTTCCTCTTAGGACAACTTTCCTTGTAGTTCCCATGAGCACCACAATTCCAACAAGTTTTGTAGTAGTCCTACATGTAGTGTTTGGGATGGGGTCTTTGTATTCTATTCCTATCCATGGTTTCCTTGTTGTAAACCCTAGACCCATTTCCCTTGGCGATTTGAACATAGAGTTTGTGCCCAGTGTTCCCAGTGTAGTAATCCCTTTTTTCAGCTCACCCACTTTCCAAGACACGAATTTTCTCTTAAAGATGGCTATTCTTTTGTTTCTCACACTGAAGTTATAAGTCCCTACACTCATTTATATCCTTTTTAGTTAGAGAAGACTTCCCATTTCTTGGGCACTCTGGCTTATATCCAATCTCGTATTTTACAGGGACGAATTTGGTTTGAGAACTAGAGGCTTCAAGACTCAGTTTGTTTTCACTCAGCTTTTGTAGGAACTCATTCTTTTGACTTTCTAGAGTGGTTATCTCTTCCTTAATACCACGATTGCCAACTAGAGAAGACTGAAGCTCATCAACAAGTTTCACACAATCGGAACATGTTTCAAGACCAACAAGCTCAACATTCATGTCTTCCGATTCATCTAGTTTCTTTTGCAATTTAAAGTTATCTTTGACAAGACTAGATAATAGCTTTAAGAGCTCAGGTTTTTCATAATTGGACAAGGAATGATGGTTTCAGTAGTTACCTCATTGGGTTGTTCCCTAGTGGTTTCTCCTATAGCCATTGCACACATATCTAGGGATGCCTAAGATTCAGGATCATCGTCTTCATTATCGCTCCAAGTTGCGATGTAAGCCTTCTTCCCATGTCTCTTGTCGTTAGTTCCCTGGGGATAGTTTTGGTGAAGTGCCCCTTTTTGTAACACTTGTAACAGGTAACATCAGCGAGATCTTTCTCAAGGGGCTTGATTTGAGAACTTTGATTCTTTTGTGTGTTCCCATAGCCTTTCTTGAATTTTCCCTTTTTGTAGAAAGAGCGGAGTGCCTTGGTGACGAGAACGAGTTCCTTATCTTCGTCTTCCTTCGGCTCATCGTATTGTTCTTGCACCGACTTCATCATCTTTTCCAATTTTAGTGCAATTCCTTTGTTTGTCTTTTCTTGCTCCTTGTCATCTTGTTTACTCTTCTCATGACCTAAGAGTTTTCCAAACACTTGGTGAAGCATGAGATTTCTATTTTCTAGGTTCTCTTTGAACATTGTCCTCTTGTTTGCCCATTCTCTGGTTAGGCCATTGAAGAGTTATTGAACCTTCATTTTGTCAGTGATTTCATGCTTGGTGATTCCAAGTCCAACAAGTTTGGTGCATAGGACCTCGAAGCGGGAATGATAGCTATCAACGGATTCACCCATCTTCATGTGAAAGTTGAAGAATTCCATTCGAGCATTCATTTGATGGTCTTCTCTAAGTTCAAAACAATCGACATGCATTTGTTAAATGGCTTCCCAGATTTCCTTGGCAGTATCCAGGTTTGCCACCCTGTCACTGTCTTGTTCCGACATAGCATTGTTGAGATACATTTTGTCCTTATAGTTTGCCTCCATACACTTCCATTCATTTTGTCCCCATTTTGAGAAGTCATTGCGAATTGTTGGGTCGACTTCGAAGTTCCCAACTTCGATAACGCACTGAACTTGGAAATCATGACTCCACATCCAATCTTTCATCTTGACCTGCCAGTTTTCGAACCTTCCAGCCTTAAGTCTTGGAGGCTTGTTGTTCCCATGTTCGACTTGAATGAGTTCTTGAGACATCTTGTAAACCTGCGATACTAACACAGAAATCTAGAGCAAGCCTGCTCTAATATCAATTGTTGGATCGTAGTGCGTTAGTTAGAGCTTAGGAACATGCGTTAGGCTGTTCCCAAGGCAGCGGAGGTAAAACAATCGCAAGTAATAAAAACAGTAAAGAGCACAACTCCTTTATAGAGGAACCCCACAACAACCAACTAGTTGTGTGTGTAAACCTCTACCCCTCTGCTTGGAGGATTTTGAACGATCTACTTATTTTACTGATTCTTCCTTAGTTACAAAAGACAAGACTTACACTTCTCTGTTTCTAGTACTCACCAAACTCTAGTAATACTAGTAAGTCTTCTCAACCTAGTTCATAAGCTAACAACTCAACTAAAGTCAAATGAATCGAACCTTACACATTGACTTCACTATCACAATTCCCTTGTTCCTAGGAACTTTGGATTCACCGTTGTCGAGACCGAACACTCGTCGCCGAGGATTTCTCTTGAATGCTTTAAACTTATTTCCTGTTTATTTGCTTGAGGCTTTGAGAGTTCTTGGAGAGGTACATATTCCATGCACTATTCATTAGCTTACATAATCGTTTGGTTCTGGGTTGAATTATTCATTTTCATTGTTGTCCAAAATGCCCTTGTCTTGCAAGCCAAGTATGTGCTTTCTTCACATGTGACTTCATTTGAAATGGGTCAACTTCAAATGTCAATCGGACCGTTGGATGATTTGGTTCAGTCTGTTCCTCAGACTGTGCGTCTGCTTTTTTTCTAAGACAGAATCCCGCGATATGCGTTGAACGATCTGTCACATGTAAGTTCCCGTTTGTTGGAAACTGCTCTCTCATGAGTTCCTTTGATTGGAACTCGCTTTCTTTCATTCAAGCTTCATTCTGCGCTCTTGAGTTCCTTTTAGGAGAGTCTTGTTTAACCTAAAGTTCCCTTGAAATACTTGAGCATAAAACGTTAGTTACCTTATTGTGTTTGTCATTATCAAAACTAGAGACAATGTCGTTGTTCCAATGTGGTGGAACGTGTCAAGTGAGTACCCCAACACCTCTCTTCCACTTTCAATATTTTGTCATGATATTAGATTTTGATTCTGATTGTCTTGCTTCCACTCGCCGAAATTGATATTTCTTCATCATCATCATCATCATTGACCTAGTGAAGCTCCGCTACAGCGGAATCTGGGGAGTTAAGATGGGGGTACCCCTGCCCAAGGGAAGGGGGTACGCCCGAATAGACCCAAGAAAAACTGAAATTCAGTTATGTGACAATAATAACTGAATTTAGTTAGAATGCACCAAAATTGATATAGGGACTAAATCCATCTTAAAGGCACTGTATAAAAGCCAATGAGCATGAGGATGCGCCCCATGAAATTGATATTTCTTCATGTTCCATTAATCTTTTCGATCACTTTGATAATTATTTTGAGACTCTTCTTTCAATTTTTTTGATTGAATTGCAAATGATAATGATTGAAACCCTAATTGTCCTCGCTCAAATGATGATTTTGTTCGTGAAGATGGTTCGACTTCCTTGGATCAAAATGATGTCCTTTTCTTGCATAACAATGACCATCTCAATTACTCTCTTGCTACTCAACTCCTCTATGATTCCAAAATGTAATCATTTGAAAAGGTTTGTTGAAGTATCACTAATGGCAAAAAATTAGTTTGGTTTTGTTGATGTTCGTGCCAACATCTGATCATGTGATAATCATTGTTGAGCAAACTGATCTTGTAACAATATAAGAGGTCACGTTCTCTTTTGTAATACTCATTGAAACAGATTTAATGAATAATTGAGAGTATGTTGATTTTTTTAGTTGCACTTTTCTTCAAGATTCAATATCTTCCCATGATATCATTTTTTATTGTGTTTTTCTTGCTTCGACTCATCAAAAATGATCCTTTCTGCATTTTCTATTCATTTTTTCAACCATTAACAATCAGGGACGGAACCAGGATTAAATATCTGGGTAGGCTGAATTTATCTTACGGAGTATATAATAAAACAACGCCGGTAAGCGGGAAAGAATGTAGGATTGAAGCTTTAGACACCTATTCAGTTCTTTGATAGCTTTTCAACTAAAATTTGTACAAATTAATAAAATGATAACAATGTTATTAACAATTCTTCCGACTCTCTTCTTTCAGCTTTTCGATGAAATGACAAATGTTGATGATCAAAATTCTAACCGCTTGATGTTGAGAGGGTGATTTAACAACAAATAAATTTGTAGTCAAGACCCCGCTGAGTATAGGGAGGTCAGGATCGTTCCACAGGAAGCAAGGTTGTTTGTCTATCGACTACTAAAAATAAAACAAAAGCAAACAAAAACACACAGAAGCAGCCTCGTTAACGAAGTTGTCAGCCTCGTTAACGACCTACTGCAAATAAAAAGACCAAAACTACGACCTAGACAAGTTCGGTACCGAGTCAACAAACTCAGCAACGAATATAATTATGAGAGAATTCAAATAAAAATAAAGATCTAGGACAAGGGTTACCACAACATAGTCATGCACACAAGCTCGTAAGAAGATAGAATATCATGCCTTTAAATGGATAGATGCATCAACTTTCATTGACTCAGCAAGTAAATTAATCTACTTTCATAAACTAACTCACTCAATTGCTTGCTTTGGATCTAAAGCTTGAAACTTTCGTATTCAAACAATATCAACCTTCAAGTTTATAACTTTCTCTTTCAATCAAGTCAAAAACCTAAATTACCTCAACTTTCATCTTGGTATAAGCACAACAAACAATCTCAATAATGGATAAAAGGCATTCAACACATAATCTCACTCACCAATCATGCATAACTATGCCGACCCTAGATAAAAGGACTACTCACTAATCATAAATATGAAACAAATAACTTCAATCAAAGAAATCATTGAAAACAAAACACTACTCAAATTAATAAATAATATCGTCTTACAGAGATTCAAAAGAAACCGAAAAAACCTGAAACACCGAATCAAAATCCCGACTAACGACCCCGGTAACTCTCGTCCACCGAGCTCTTCGATCACAACTTCCGACTTGTCTCTCTCTTCTCTCGGTTCTTCCTTTTCTCTCCTCTATCTACTACCATCCAATCCCCCTCTTTTCTATGCTAGAATATAAGGGTATTTATACTAAAAAGACTAGAAACTAAAAAAGGCTAAAAGATATAAACTTTCCTAAAAAGATAGAATCTATTCTAAAAGATAGAAATAAAATCTAGAAAGAGAACAAGACCTAAAATACATAATATAATAACCCTAAAATCATAAGAAGATACTCTACCGACACGGAAATAAATTCCCGCACAGGATCGGTGAGTCACAAAGTCAACCTCTCGATTATTCTATCTCGTGGCCTCGTTAACGAACCCTTCAGGGTCGTTAACGAGCCTGGGTTTGGCTTTCTTCAACACTTCTCTTCCAAAAACTCGAACTTCAGCTTCTTCACCTTGTATTCTCCGTCCTTTACCATAGCTCTTCAATTCCAGCTTCAAACAACACCTTTTCCTTACTAAAACCTACAAAAAGACACAAAACGGAGTAGCTTCCATACTTTTCACAAAATATGTAAAACTATCCAAAAACACACAAAACTAACTCTAAACTTATCAAAACTAATCCTAATAACCTAAGAAAACCTATCAAAAACTATACTAAAAACACGAACATCACTTGAATGGTGATTTTGTTCGTGGAGATGGCTCAAGTTCTTTGGATCCAAATAACGTCATTTCTTACATCTTATTTTGATTTTCCTTGGATCTTTTGGGCAATGATAATACTTGGTTATTTTTCATACACACTCTGAATTTTATATTAAGGTAAGAATGTGGATATCACACTTTGTTAAATTCCGTTTGACACATATTTAACATTAGGGTGAAGTTGTTGATATTTCTTACACATTTAAGATCATCAAAACATCGAGAAAATGGTGTCTTTGTCCGTTTTCTTTCTTCACCGTCTGTTTTAATAAATGGAGTACATGTTTGCTCGACGGAAAAATTATTGCCACGAAAACAGGGGAACTGAAAGAAATGGAAGGCAAGTACTATCCGAAACTGGAGGATCCAAGCCGGCCACCGTCCAAAAAAAACATTTCTAAAAATGAAATACTCGTTTGACCAAATCTGCAATAAAGAAAACATGGGGATGACGATGAGTGGTTGGTTGGTTGCCAATTTTTCTGGAACGTCAACGGCCAAAACTCACTGATCATCCTCCACAATTCCTTGCCATTCACCTCTTCGACCTGAGACTATTGAAAAGCAACACCATCTAAGAAATTCTACTTTGATTCGAATTGCAAAAAAGTTGAGTTGTTTATTTTTTTCTTGTTGATGGGCTGATTGCCCATTACCTGTTTGAATAAAGTCGTCAGTGAGCTTGACGTTTTGTTTTGTTGGTGGCCTTGAAAGAACCAGGCAAATCTCAAAAAAGGGCTGCTTTGTTATCTTTTGTTTGGTTCATCTTGCCCGGAAAAGCACAGGCTATTCTTCTTCGTATTACAAGGATGTCTATTGATACCAATGATATTAAGATCCTTATACATTCAAGCCTTCAAATTGTGATCAAGTCTTGTTGGCAATGTTTGAAGGATCATCCTATCATCTCTATCCTTTTGTTAGTCCTCCTTTCCTTCTATATATTCATGCCTTCATTGTTTAATCTCTTGTTTTACGCCTCCCCGCTAGTAATCTGCACGGCTATTCTTCTTCAAGGAAGATTCCAATTTATGCACCAAAACATTAGAACAAATACATCTGATGATGAGAAGGATAAGGCAACAATGGAGACCCAAGTAGTCTCTACCCGAGAATCTGCTTCCCAAAACAGAAAACTCCGTCCAACAATCCAAGCTGCCATGAGCCGAAGAACGTTCAAGAAGCGAACAAGTGAGGAATTAGGAACGATTCTCATGGCAGATTTGAAGGTTGATTTCGTCATAAGGAGTTTCTCTGATGAAATGCCCTTGAAACTGAGAGAGGAAAAGGCATCTTATGGCTCAGATGATTCAGTCAACTCTTCACCTCATTACAAAAAGAAGGTAGAAGCTGAAAAACTCTCTGATGCTGTCAAGATTGATTCAGAAACTCAAAGGGATGATAAAATCGAATCCGAATTGACACATGAAAAGGAAAAGAATAAGCCTGCTGTGGAGTGCAAGGAGGAGGATCAGAAGAACCACATGGAGTCGGGTTCTTCTGACGTAGAATGGAACAAAAGGCTTGAGAATTTGATAGCAAAAAGAAGGGCACGGAAGATGTTCAATATGCTGCCTCAGAAAAATCCTATCAACTCAGTAGCCAATGATTTTCAAGGCCATGGTGTCACTCCCATAAAGACTGAAAGAAATAACAATGACACGGAGGGCGGTGGTCAAACAGGATCCGCGCCTTCAGTTTTGTTACCCACAAACCCGTTTGATCTTCCATATGACCCATCAGAAGAAAAGCCAGTTCTCACTGGAGATGGGTTTGAGGATGAAATTTTGATTACTCAACCAAAGGATATGCATTATTGTAGGCATGAAAGTTTTACCTATGGGCCTTCTTTCTTCACTCAGCACTTTGAAGACCCTCGTGAAAAGTCGGATTATTCGCTTTTTACCAACCGGCCAGTTGCATCACCAATTATTGATCCAGGACTCCCCAGATATAAAAGGCAATCCGGTACATTGAATTCGCAATTTTGCAGCCTTACTTTGTCTTACTGTGTTTAATCTGTATACACTAATTGTTCAAGCTGTGTTTTTGTAATATGACAGATGCAGGAGTTTATAAAGAGCATGCATCTGAACAATCATCCCAAGAAACTGAAAATTTAAGCCAAATCAATGGAGAAAAAATGCATCATGAAGGTAAACCCTTTCTGTGGTAAAACTGTTTCAAACCATATCATCAAGTAATGTACTAGGTTGCTCGTCTCATTCATCAGCTAACATAGTTCTAATCTGATTCTTGCAGTACAACTCAAAAATACGCAAAACAATCGCCATGAAGGAGCTAATATTTCAGCTCAAAATCTACCTGCGTCACGTGAAGATAGCATAATATTGGAATCAAGAGATTCTACAAAGGAACAAGAAGAGAGACAAAACACTACTTTAGCTATGGAATCAAATGTGAGTGCTGGAGATGAAACTGAAATCAGCCCGGATTTGATTGAAGATGATAAAGATGAGACAAGCACCTCATCATCATTGGAAGCAAATGCTGATATTGCTAGTGTCTCTGCTGATGTTGCTGTTGCAGTAAAAAATGAAGCCTTTAGAAACTCTGTGAAAAAAGTCCTAGCTGTGATTCAAAAGAATAGGGCCATTCCACCTACATATCCGCATTCTAGAAGAGATTCCTTTGATGATTCTACCCCGCGTTATGATCATCCTACTAAGATGGAGGAGCGTACATTTTATACAAGGCCAACTCATCATCTGTCTTATTCAATCGCTTCTGACATGCAAGTAGAGGTGTCTGATGGACCAAATTCTCCAACTGATGTGGAATCTTTGGTCTTTGCTCGGGATGGGGATGACAGTGATGAGGATTCACAAGGGACCACAAGTGAAACAAGATCAGAACAAGCCGAGCATAGTGAACAAAACATGAACAATAATTCCCATGATACTGATATTGAATCGTCTAATCCAGAGGTAAGTCAAAATTGATATTAATATATTTTAAATTCTCTATATTGTGTTAACATTCCTAATAATTTATATAACTAAGCACTTGAAAGTCATTAGTAACGACTTCCAGTCTACCACCAAAAGTACATCTTATCATTCACATGTTCGTGATATGGAGCAGGAGCGGATGGTAAAAGTATCTAATATGCTGAATGTTGGTGATCATGAACATGAAGAATGTGTCACTCAAGACATAAACTTGGGCTCAATTCAAGAGTCGTGATGATTCCATTGCTTCTCCCTCAAAAAGATTACAAGGCAATATTTCGCCAATGGTAGGCTCTGCCTCAACAAGCACTGAGCAAAATATAGACAGCTACATCAGCTCACCATCATCAAATGATGTCTCAAATCAAGACCCACGTCATCAGAATTGGCAAGCTTCAGATTCCGTAAGCATTCAGGATTCCCCAAACCCAGTTTCACAATCTACAGGCGATAACCAAGGTTCTCCGCCAGCTGGATCAAGCTCGTCCCCCAAATCCGTGTTACCAGAGACCATTCCAGTGCATGAATTTTCATCAAGCTGGGAATGTAGTAGCTCTTTAAGTGATGCCCCACAAGACAATAATCAAACGGAAACACCAAATGAGGACTCGGGACCCGGCGCAAAGACGCCCGTTCCCTTAGATGAGATGGCGCTTAGAAGCGCTGGCTCTACGCAATCTCACATCCAACCATTAGAAGCGGTTCCATTGCACGATCTTCCCTTGGTAGAAGATCAAGTTTGTATGGTGAGTTGTTAAATTGTGTTTTTTCATTGAATTCATCCACAAAATTGAGGTTTTAGTTCTTCAATTTCTTGTTCTTGCTAAAACAAATGAAGAATAATAATAATTGCTCATCTTTTTGCATATGCATTTGCACTTGTTGTCCATCAGTTCTTTGCTTTAAACTCTTTTGGATTAATTAATCATGCACCATATATTTTATCTTTGTTGCATTTTGTACATTTGTGCTAATTGACACATTTAATGGGATAATAGGAGGCATCGACTTCTTTGGAGAAGGATTTGGATGAAGAAAAGTCACACGCTCAAGAAGAGAACAAATGATGTTGCTGTGGAACCAACCATATCTGTAGAGGGTCAATTCAAGATCAGACAACATTATGAAACGGAAACCAAGTAAAACAAACCAAAGGAGGATCAAGCACTTGTTGTTCATGACTAAATTCACACGTACAAATTAAATGTTAACATATGCGATCGAGGCTTCATGGTGTATACGTAGCATATATATACTATATAAGAAGCTACTTAAGAAAGTGCATTTTGAAAGTGAAAGATTGCAAGGTTAGAATGATGTTATAAATTAAATGTTTGTTGCTGTAGGAGATTTGATTTTCTTGTACCAGTATTTTTGTTTTGTAAACCCTAGAGATATATCATTCCGAGTTTCCCACGCTATGTGGTTTAAGTTGTATACTTTTAGCTTTTATTTTTTTTGGATGCAATTTTAGCGCGCTTCTATTATATTTTTGATTATCAAAATTCATACAATTAATATTATACAGTCTTCTTTTAAGGGCCCGTTTAGATTACACCTTATAATACAAAATGCAATAATGTGAGAATATATGCCAACAATCGACTTCGATAGGACTATATGAGAGTTGTACGTAATTTAAGACAAATATAGAAGATTAAGTCTTCTGAACTTCAACTAAATAACCTAGAACATAACTTTAATATCTTGCATTTATTTATTTCCCGAATTGATGTCTTCTGATTTATTTTTCATATATGATACACGAAAGATTAAAATAAATTGGAAAAATGTATCATTTTTAGTAGTGAAAAACGAAATAAGACTCAAATTAATTTGAAAGAAAAAAAAGTCAGAAACTGAGTCAAGTAGAATCTTGATGGTTAACAAAATCCACACAAAATGAGGATAAAAGCTCCTACACCATAACCAACAAGGAGAAATAGGTGAAAGCCCTTTGATATATAGGACTTAAAAAGGTATAGCCAAATCCATCCAGCTGATTCATCTAAAACAGAAGAAACATGGCAGGCGGGATGATGGCACACGAAGACGGGAGAAAAGCTAGGGATTTCCCGGCCAAACTCACCTTCCAAGTCTTCATATGTTGCATCATCGCTGCATTCGGCGGCCTCATGTTCGGCTACGACATCGGCATCTCCGGTACCTATAAATATATTTATACACATACACCGTACCGTAGTAATTTTCATTAATTGTAATTTACTGATTTGGAAATTAATTAATACAGGGGGTGTGACGTCGATGGATGATTTCCTGAAGAAATTCTTCCCGACGGTGTACGTGAAAAAGCACCTGGCCAAGGAGAACAACTATTGCAAGTACGACAACCAGTTCCTGCAGCTCTTCACCTCGTCGCTCTACCTGGCTGCCATCGTCTGCTGCTACGTGGCGTCGCTCGTGTGCAAGTCGTGCGGGCGCAAGTGCACCATGATGTGCGCCTCCCTCTTCTTCATTGCAGGCGCCGCCCTCAGCACCTTCGCCCACAACATCATCATGCTCATCTTCGGCAGGGTTCTCCTTGGCGCCGGCGTCGGCTTTGGCAACCAGGTAGATTCATTCATATATCTATCTGTCAACGTACCATTTGATTAATTAACTAACTAGGAATGGCACCGGTAAGTTGTAACCTCATAATACGTACATTAATTGTGTTATTGTCCTATTTCTTTGCTTTGGTAGTTATATTAATTCAATCACGCTTTCTCAAAAATGGTTCCCCTATTGGCATAAATATCAAAACTAATTCCTAAATTTAGGGTTTAGGGGGGTTGCTCTAAGTGTTTAATTTCATATATAAATAGAGAAGATTATATATACTTGTATTAGAATGTAAATGGGACGAAAACTACTCACTCCTAATCCACATTTTACGGCTTCATTTGTTTCTAAATATTTTAAGACGTTATCCGCTACTATAAATTAAAAGACTCAAAATTGTTATGCAAATGAACACCAAAGATATATAATTAACTTATTAACAATTAATCACGTCCAAAATTACAGGCAGTGCCACTATTCATATCAGAGATCGCGCCTCCGAAATTCAGAGGAGGACTCAACGTCATGTTCCAGCTCCTCATCACGGTGGGGATCCTAGTGGCCAACATCGTCAACTACTACACCTCCCGCATCCCCATCCACGGCTGGCGCTACTCCCTCGGCGGGGCGGCCGTCCCGGCCGTCGCCCTCCTCCTCGGCTCCTTCGTCATCTCCGAGACCCCGACGAGCCTGGTGGAGCGGGGCCACGTGGAGGAGGGCCTGCAGAGCCTGAAGCGCGTGAGGGGCACGTCCGACGTCGAGATGGAGTTCGCCCTCATCGTGGAGGCCGTCGACGCCTCCAAGAAGGTGAAGCACCCCTTCAGGAACCTCATGAAGAGGTCCAGCAGGCCCCAGCTGGTGTGCGGGACCATCATCCAGGTCTTCCAGCAGTTCACGGGGATTAATGTTATCATGTTCTACGCGCCCGTGCTGTTCCAGACCATGGGGATGGGTGGCAGCGACTCGCTGTTTCAGTCCGTCGCCACCAGCGCCTGTAATTGCCTGGCCACGCTCGTTGCGGTGGTGCTCGTGGACTTCGCTGGGAGGAGGTTCTTGCTTATGGAGGCCGCTATTCAAATGATCGCGGCTCAGGTACTCTTATAATTTTTGAAACTTGGTTGTTTACTATATATATTAATTGTGAGAAATTAATTAGAAGTAACGTTTTAACATCTACTAACATAACGACCACATTACGTGACCATATATAATTAAGTGTCCTAGTGTCACAAGGCCTATGATAAAAGTGATTTTAATAATTATCTGAAATTTCTAAGAATTATCATGCACTAAGCAACTCCTTAATTTTAAGAAACAGTTTTCTTCCAATTTTGCATTTGAGGAATGTACTTTTTTCAAATGTTTGCATTTGTGGATAACTGATTGCATATGCTATATATATAACAAATGGTCGCAGACATACATCGGAGTACAGTTCTTGAGGTACCTTCACGTGACCGGGAGCATGCCGGGGAGCGAGGCGAAACCGGTAATGTGGGCGATCATAGTGTTCGTGGTTGGGTTCGCGTGGTCGTGGGGCCCACTAGGGTGGCTCATCCCGAGCGAGATCTACCCCATCGAGACTCGCCCTGCAGGTTTCTTCTTCGCCGTCAGCACCAACATGATCTGCACCTTCATAATCGCGCAGGCGTTCTTGACCACGCTCTGCCACCTCCGCTGGGGAATGTTCTTCTTCTTCAGTGCGTGGATCCTCGCCATGGGCTTGTTCGCGTGGCTCTTCCTCCCGGAGACCAAAGGTGTCGCCATTGATGAGATGGTCGACCGCAGGTGGAAGAGGCATTGGTATTGGAAGAGGTATTTTGACGAGGAGGAGGACGAAGAGGTGGTTAAGGTTGAGTTTGAGCCGGTGAAGAAAGTGGTGACCGTTGAGAAGAAGGTTGAGGAGACATTGGTTGAAGAGAAGGGGGAGATCGAGAAGGTTGATTGATTAAGAATTGGTTTCAGTGTTAAGTAGGGCTATTTAATTATAGTTTGTTATGTGAGGAGACATTTATGAATTTTTAGAAGTGAGATTTGTGATGTTGATCGAGTACATTGAGAATCAATTTTAATAACGCAACTCAATTGTGATTATCAATTTGAGAGATCCCTGTTACCTAGCTTGTGACCGGTTCAAAAGAGTGGACCAACTAGTTTACATATAAGAAAGTGTAAATGTGATCAAGATCAAGTAATCAAGATCACCAAACACACAATAGAACAATAAAATCACCATAACAGAGGAGAAACTCTCTTATTTCACTCACAAATCTGTGTTACAACCAAATACAAGCTCCTATTTATAGGACGGTCTATTTATTAGAAGCGAGCTCAACAAATAAACTGGAAATATTAACCAACTAGTATATCCCATAGTCCCATCGAGTTGGATTGGCGGAAAATTACCCTAAATCCTACATTTTTATCCATTTTATCACTTTTTAACACTATTTTAACAATTTTCCCCCACTTTCTCTCTTCAAACTCTGGAAACTATTTTTCTTAATTTTTAGGCACAAAGAAATGGAAAGATCATTTAGAGACAGAGAGTATATTTCATAGAAAGAAACAAGGGTCAACAATAAAGTCAATTCTTGTATTGCAGTTTGTACAGTACTCCAAAAGGCAGTTTATCAAACATAATTGCATTTGATAAAAACAACCAAAAAAAGAAGTAAAAGAATTTAAACATCATCCCGAAATTTACTTGGAAGCTGTTAACACTTGGGAAAATCGCTTGGAGGAGGAAGTAGAGACTCATCGGGCCCTTCTCCATTTTCTACCAAAAACGCCATTTTTAATCCCCATGACGTGTGCACCTCCAAATGGCAATGCATAAACCATACCCCTAAACATTTAAAACAAATTAAAATCGGTTAGCAACTTTGATTGAATAACAAAACCAATCCCAAAACTACATTAAGCATCTTCGGTGGTTGGGCCCAACTCGAGTTTGAGCTCGGCCCAGTCGAAGATCACATTTTAAATAAACACGAGTTACCTGGATTATCTGCTCGGAATCGGATAGCAACCCACCCGCCGGAAGGAACCCCAATGGTGTTCCTCTCTACCGGATCCACCAGATTAAACTTCTTTCGATCTTTCTTCGCGTTGTAATTCCCGATTCCTCGCCCAACTACGAAGAAATTGAATCCGTGGAGATGGATCGGGTGGTTCTCCGGCGATACCATCCCGGTATCCTGTAAAACCAGCTGAACCGTCGCCTTGTACGGCAGTTTGTACACCTTTGTCGCCTTCATCGTCCTCAGATTCGCCGGCTGCCGTTTTCCAGTGAAATTGTACCGGATTCGCGGTCTCCGTGGGAAATCCTCGGTGAAGACGCCGGGGATTCCGAAATAGTGCGCCTGGAGGAGAGCGATCTTCGGCATCACGAAGGTCACATTGTTGAAATCGGCGACGATGCGGCTCTGTCTGATGCATCCGGGGCACGGATTGACCCCTAAGCTGACGGTGAAGAGCAGATCGTGATCGACGGTCGCCGGAACCCTAGCCGGATACAGATCGGAGTTGAGACTCCGGAGCGAATCGGTGAAGTTATTAGCGATCCACGTGGCGTTGCGCGGCGGAGGCGCGGTTAATATGGCCTTCAGTGGGGGTTTGCCGGCGGCGGAGGAGTAGCGGACGAAGGCGGTGGCGGTGAAGTTGTCGACGGCGATGGGGGCGTCCATGAAGGGGGAAACGGTGACGAGATACTTCCCGGCGGGGCGGTTGGCGGTGAGGATAGCATTGGTGGTTTGGCCTGGGGCGATGACGAGGGTGTCGGTGTGGAAGGGCTTGACGTAGGCGGCGTCGACCTCCACGACGGCGAGGTGGTGGTCGGCGACTCTGAAGAAGAGCTCTTCGTTGAGTGCGGCGTTGATGATTCGGAGCATGTATCGTTTCCCGGCCTCCACTGCTAGATTCAATCCTCCTGCCCACCAAGTGTTTGACCAAATGCGCATGATAAGAAACCCCAAATTCTAGTTATATTCAGTCAAATTGATACTATTAGAATTGTGTTGTTACTTTTAGTAAGGCAGTTCCGAGTTGGTCCAGGATGACCATTGATGGTGTGAGCATCAGATACATTTGGAGCCATTCCAGATTTCATAGCTTCACCGATCACAGCCTCGACGTCCGACTTCCACCACTCCCCTACAATTCAATTTTCCAAATCGCTGAATTGTTCAATTCGGTTGTGGAGTGTGGACGATACGAAAATGGTCAAAATCTTACCTAAGACGATGATCTCCTCTTTGTAGAGTTTCGGAAAAGGGTAAGGGACTCCGGGCTTGGGCAAGATGACAATGGCGCCATGAACGGTAGCTCTAAGCCAGAGGATGTGAGCATGCCACCACAGAGTTCCTCTCTGTGCAGTGAGTGTGAAATTGTACATGTAACTTTGCTTGGGCTGAATAGGGCACTGTGTTATGTATGCAGGCCCATCAGCCCAGCCCGTTCGGAGTTGTCTGATCCCATGCCTAGTCCATATTATAAAACAAGTTTAGCTAGTGATAATTGATTGAAAAGACATATTGTAATAATTTCAGTGATTAGGGAGAGAGGCAGACCAGTGGATGGTGAGGTTGTAATGAACGTGGTTGACGACCTTAACAAGCACCGTGTCGTCCTCCCTGGCAACGATGGTGGGACCAGGGTACTTGCCATTGACTGTTACGATGGGTTTGGTTGAACAAAGCCTTGTGGTGTTCGTCATCACCACCTAAAAGTAAATACAAATTCAACCATCTCTAATGTATCCAATTGTTCTATGTTAAACAAGAGCTAGGGATTAAATTGAAGGCCGGACCGGTACAAAAGATTTTAACTATGAAAATGTAAGACAGCATTTCATATATACATCAAATATATCGTGATCTTTTGTCTCGATCACTCTTTTTTTTTGTTGAATATACTTTTGTATCGAGTACATAACACAATAAAAGGCTGTGTGCTTACATTAAACTTGTAATGACGAATCCGAGACTCAACAGATGTAGTAGAGAAGAGGAGGAGGCAAGCCACCATGATCACCGCCAAGGCTGTAAACTTTGCAAGCCTCGCCATCTATTAAGCTTCCGGGGTAGAGAATGTATGCGAGGAGGAAGCCAAGTATTTGTGTGATGAAGGAGGTATAGCCAGGCAAAATGCCATGTCTTATAAAGGATTTCCATCTATGTCATTCTTAACGACTTAATGGTTAGGTATATCTTGAAAAGATTGGTTGCTGGCCAATCGAGACAAATATATATATGATTGGATTTCATTTTATAATAAATACACTGTTTCTATGGCTACGTTAACTTACGTACTTCGCTACATTTGAACAACGCAATTGGTAATAGCATATTTACAAATTTTAAGTATCTTCTCCATTTTAGATGTGGGATTGGTATATATATTCCAACATAAATTCAAATCAGTTTGA
Source organism: Fallopia convolvulus (assembly GCA_964016875.1). NCBI lineage: Eukaryota > Viridiplantae > Streptophyta > Magnoliopsida > Caryophyllales > Polygonaceae > Fallopia > Fallopia convolvulus. The sequence goes on along the minus strand of OZ024719.1, from coordinate 46,289,515 downwards.
GATTTAAAGCTTTTAGATTGACTAGGTTTGATTTAGGTTAAAAAGTCATTAAAAAAACGTACTTTCATTTTTTTTGGTCGAATAAAAAAATTTGCATTCGTAGGTGAACGTATAATAGATACAGAATACATATATTCATGCTAAGTAACTTCGTCTACGTAAGCTCAGAATTTGGAAAATGTGTGTTCGGTTAGTGATAAGCCGTACTATAACTATATATGAATAAATACAATTAAGTTTAACACATAGTATATATAATGGTAAGTGTGTGCTAATTCGCATTAGTTGAGAGACGTTTTATCAGTAACGACAACTGTTAAGTTACGTTGGCTAATTGCGTTGATAGCGAGGGGGCTTCTAGATAATTTTCTAACGAACGGAAGTGTGTGCCTCACTACTTAATTATACTCTGTTGGTGTACAAAGTCTCGCCTTTAATTCATATCAATTACACCAATTAAGAATTTAGCCTCTTCCGCTCCTCTTTCGTCTCCTAGACCTAGAAAACCTGCAAAACAATGGACAAAGGGGGCGGGGACCCCTTAATCCACCTCCGAAGCCTAAGTCAGAAAGCAATTGTCGTTTGAGCGTCGAGGTACAACAAGAGAGCGATGAAACCCTAAACAGTCGAGCTAAGCAAATATTAGCCTGTCTAGGATTTCTGAATATGCTATGCACATGTATGTCTCTCCCTACATGCGACATGTATTTATAATGGAAGAGAGATTCAGGGGGGGCGAAAATTATATCATTAGGGCCGAAAATATTATCCTCTTGGGCTGGCCAACTGCCTTAAAGCCCAAGTAAGGAATATTCCACCCTATCTCCAATTTAATTCTATCATTTAATAAAAGATAGAATCTTCCATTAAGTTGCATAACCGCCATATAATTTTATATAGAAAATAACTACGTAATAATTTAATAAATACCTTTTTAATAATCAAAATAGCTACGATAATTATGTTTATTTTACCCGATCACATATTTCTTCCTTTATACATTGCTCTATTTGTACGTAGGAGGATTTGATAAAATATGACTTCAGCTTGACAAGTGACACCTAGCACTACTAGTATGTGAATTTCCAAGTACGTAGATATGAAAGTACATCTAAATTGACCGAATATATATATAGCCCCCTGAACTTATAACTTTTGTTCACTCAGACCCTCCAACTAAAAAATTTATTTTTTAACCCTCTAACTTTACACTTTTGTTCCATTAAGTCCCTCTTTGCTGACTTGGCATGTCGCGTACTCCTCACTCTCTCTTGGGGCAAGTAGAATAATTGAAATTGTTAAAAATTGCATGAGTTGGATTTTTCTGAAAAAAAATTAAATAAATAAATTTTAATTAAAATAGTAAATAAATCTTCTTCTTCCCCATTCTCGCTTATCTCCCCCAGTGCATATGTCCAGATCCGAACAAAAGAGAAGATCGAGGTGCAGCCGCATGCCACGACTTGCTCGGGCAGGATGGCGAAGGTTCCGCTCCAGGGATTGGCTAAAAAGGTGGCGCTCCAGCGATCCAAATGAGACCTTGAGTTCCGTCCTTGAGGCCTTTAATGGTGAAAATCAATTCGGGGCGAGTTAAGACGGGAATTTAAGGGCTTTTGATAGATTTGGTGCTAAACAATTCAAATCTAGTTTCAATTTGAGAATTAGATTAAGGAATTGAGAGAGGGAGAACAAATTCAATTTAACCCCAATTTATATTTTAGGGTTTTCTTTTATCTTCCGTTCATAATTAAGGGTGGTATGAAGGGGATGTGAGTGGAGCAAAGGTGGAGCGCGGATCTGGATTTGAGTCCATGTGCCAACATTGAAGAATCCGAGATCGTCGTTCCGTCCTTCTCCGATTTTGGTTCCTTCAATATAAAAAGATAAGAAGAAGATATGTTGGAACTTGGAAGTGAAGAAATGGCTTTTTTTTTTGGAGAGTTACTTCAAAATTTTAGTGTTCTGGGCGAGAGAGAGGAGGCGGGGTAAGATATGCAGGTGAAGAATTTCTTTGACGAGGGCAGGGAGATATGCTGGTGAAGATATGCCGCTGTTCTTTGATGAGGCAAGAAAAGATTTTGCTTTTTTTTTTCTATTTTGGTACGATGAGGCTAAGAGAAGATTTTGCCTTTTTTTTCTATTTTGGTATATTATTACGTGGCACTTATGAGTCATAAAACACGAGTTTATGTGGCATCCAGTCATCGAGCGTGTATATCACGTTAAGAAAAAAGGGTTTAATGGAACAAAAATGTATAGTTAGGGGGTTAAAAAATAAATTTTTTAGTTGAGGGGTCTGAGCGAACAAAAGTTGTAAGTTCAGGGGTCTATGTATGTATTCGGCCCATCTAAATTCATAACCAAGTATATCTCGAAACTGTTCAAGTCTAAATTAAAATAGATCTTAAGTCATTTTGATACTTTAAAATTTAATCAAGGGAAATTCCTTTTGGTACCCTTAAGGTTTTGACTTTTCCTTTTAGTGCCCAAAAAAATTTCTTATTCTTTTTGGTACCCTCCTAATTTTATAACTTTCCTTTCCGTACCCTAAACCCACCTAAATCTCAATCTCCATCCATAAATTATATTTTCCGTTAAAAATATTAAAAACAAAAGAAATGAGATGGTGCCCCCGCTTCTTCTTCCATCCTCCAAATTGACAGTTTTAGATCTACAAATTTACTTCACAAATTTACTTCGGCGAAGATGAAGAAGGCCAACGATAGTGGCAGGGACAACCGAGGCCGTCGGTCGCTGACGACCTCGAGACTTGACATCGCCGGTGAGGGAGGAGGAAGAGCAGTGGGGGACGAGGCTGCGGCGGCGGATGACTGGCGATTCGAGATCTCAGAGAAATCGATGTTGTCTCCATGAAGATCCGACTCCTCGACGACATGTATATTGGCAAGACCAACTTCTTGATATGTATCTGAATCCCTAATCCCTAATCCAGATCTTTCTTCTTCCATTTCATCAATTGAATTAAGATATTACATGGTGATTTTGCTTTAATTTTTACATATTTGTACTATTTCCCCACTGATTTATAACAATGTGCAGGGATTGTTGATTTGCATCCAAATTTAATCCTTTCCTATTGATATACTATGAGACTTTTCATTTTGATACAAATTATTTTGTTTGATTCTCATGTGCAGTTCAACAGTTGTTAATTTCCATAATGATTTGGTGGCTACGTGCAAACATTCAGTAGCAATTTTGTTCATATTTATCCTCACAATTAGGATTTTGTAAGCGTGAAAATGTTTTGGTGGGTAGGACGAAAGTGGACAGCAGTGGAGAGGAAGACTTTAGAAAGGACGACGGTGGCCGGCGACGGTGAAGACAGTGGTCGACAATGAGGGGTGATGAGGGGTTAATTATGAATTTGGTCATCATCATTCAGTTTTCTGAGCGAGGGGCCAAAAGAGGGGTAAAGAACATCGGTTTTCTTTTATATTTTAACGGAAAATATGATTTATGGATGGAGAATGAGATTTGGGTGGGTTTAGGTTAAGGAAAGGAAAGTTATAAAATTAGGAGGGTACTAAAAGAAATAAGAAATTTTTTTGGGCATCAAAACGAAAAGTCAAAATCTCGATGGTACCAAAAGGAATTTTCCTTTAATCAACTACTTTTGATACAATTAGCTGACATCATATATTCGCCCCTTTAACATTTTTTTTGTTGGCTACTGATTTGCCAGAGTTTCGTCTTGGCTACGTCCAGTGCGACTCGAGCTACGCCCCAGACACTAACGGGTTAGTCTTTTAAAGGAAAATTTTCACATCCATTGGAGCTGAACTAAAGCCATATATGCTTAACACCTGAAGATGAGAACTGTAACCTTGTGAATGTGGAGCAGACCACTTACCACATGAGCCAATTAACTCCCTTATTTAAATGAAAAGACACGATTAATTCTAGTTGCAAATAAAAAGTTATAATTAGCCTTCAAGTATCTAGTCAAGTGAAGTCTTTATGGTAGTATCATAAGATTACTGGTTCGACTCCCACAGGTAATACTCTTGACAAATAAAATATAATTAATTGTACATACATTCAATTTATATTACATGCTCTTTGATACTTCAAAATTAATTTATATGCTTCAGCTGAACGGACTGAGTTACGTAATCCATATGATGATGAATACGTACACAAAACCAGCTAACTTGTAAAAACATATCTCTACGGATAGGATACTGATTAATTAATCTATTTATCTATATATTAAAGAAGAAGCCTTTTGGCCACATATCAATCTAATATTCAATTCGCTTATGTGTCATTTTTTGGTATTTTTGAATTATTATTTTATCAATAATTTGGGCTCATTGTATTTAAATTAATTAGTTCTTAGAATTATTGAAATAACAAATACTTAAACTTCCTAATATCTAGGCATTTCAAATTTTAAAATTTAAAATATTATTTAAATTAGGTAAATTTGAAAAATAGTTTATTTATGTAATATATTTTAAACAAAATCCGTGTGTGGCACGGGAATTCAACTAGTTTATTACTATTTTCAGGTGTGGTGTAATCTTTAGAATTAAGCCTAAGCTAAGTCATAGCAGTACAAAAATGGGGTAGGTCCAACACATTCCCTAACTGTGTAGAAAAAGGAACAAGTTGGATTACAACGGAACCCCATCTAACATCAAACCAACCAAATAATGCAACATAGTTAGTGAACAAACTCATACTTTGATGGTAATGTTAAATTTAGTTATTTATTGATGGAATATGGTAATGTTAAATTCGGTGTTAATCAATCTCGTCCATGGATATGTACGTATCACCACAATAGGTTTTTTAATTTACATTATTCAAACTTTTCAAGTGAAAAGGTTGTTTTACATTACGTATTGATTTTCAGTTTTTAATTGTTAATAAAATCGATACTTGTAAGTAAAGATTTATAGTCAAGACTATCAGTTACTAAAAATATGCACCAGGCACGAAATAAGGGGTGGACTAAAATATGCTACAACACAATCACGAAAATAAATAAATTAGGATAGCAGAGTATTGGGCCTAATTTTATTCCTTCATGTATCCCAGCCCAAAATTCAAAAAGAGATTCTTAATATTTTGCCAAAGGAGTTAGAAAAAGGATTCACAAAGAAGTTGAGACTCCAAGTTTTGTATACTTGTTGATGAAGCACTAGATGAGGGTAAAAAGGAGCAAATACCTATCATCTTAAGATTTGTTGATTCTCAAAGGTTTATTCATGAACGGTTCTTTCATGTTGTAAATGTCAGTGATACTTGTGCAGCAACAATGAAGAGTAAGATTGAGAAAGTTTTCACTGAAAACAATCTTCTAGTTGAAAATTTGACTGGCCATGGATATGATGGTGCTAGCAACATGCGTGGTCAATGGAATGGACTTCAACCATTACTTTTGCAAGAATGCCCATATGCATATTATGTACATTGTTTTGCTCATCGTCTACAACTAGCTTTAAATACAATAGCTACAAATGTGGATGTTGTCTACTTGTTTTTTGAGATGCTGACTAGTATCATTAATGTTGTCGACTCATCTACTAATCGTGTTTCTGAGTTAAAATGCATCCAAGAAGTTGAAGTTATGGAACAAATTGTTGCTGGGGAACTGCATGCAAGGGAGCTAATCAGACATGTAATCTACAACGAGCGGGAGCTACTCGGTGGAGCTCAAGGTACTATTCTATCAAGAACTTGATAAAATTAATCCACAAATGGCGTGGCCCTACCACCTCCCTCCAACAATCCCACACCAACTCCCTCCAAAAACTCAAACCCAACGGCTACTCTTCAAACCAAGATCAAGCCAAACCCAAGCACGACTTTGCCGGGCGCGCCGATACCAAGCAAACCGGTGTGGCGCGCCAAAGCCAAGCCCGATCATTTCCCACCACAACAAAAGCCAAGCGCGCCCGTGCCAAAAGCCAAGCGCACCCCAAGGTCGCCTTGCACCGCTACAAAAACCAAACCCCCTCGTGCCAACTCCTTGCCATGGTCATGTGGGGACGAGTGCTTCAGCACCTAAGTCGTATGCATCGGTGCTCCGTTCTCAAGGCGCGCAGAGGCACCACCCGGGTCTCCAAGAACCCAGATCAAACAACCAAGCCAATTTCCAAAAGCGGCCCTTTATGAACGTCGGTCTAGGCGCCAAACTCACCTATACACCTCCATCATCAAACCGGTTGGCCATCAAATGCTCCGAGGCCGTACCGAAGCATGAAGTGTGGGGTTGGGCCCTTCTAGGCCAATATGTTGGAAGGCATCCGGGCCATTTTCTTCTACATGAAATGATCAAATCATGGAGAGTCCGAGCAAAATACCGAGAGGAAGAGGTTTGGTTCATCTTCAACTTTGCATCCGAGGAAGACATGGACAAAGTGCTTCAAGGCGGTCCATATTTCATCTATGGTAAGCCTCTACTCCTTAAGCACATTCCCGATAAATTTTGTTTTAACCAAAAAGATGTGGCAGCCACACCTCTATGGGTTAGGATTTATGGACTCCCCAAAGATTTTTGGACCTCTCTTATCCTAGGAAGAGTTGCATCCTATGTTGGCAAGCCCCTTTATTTGGATCCGGTGACTAGTGAAAGGAAGAGGGGTTCTTATGCCCGTGTCCTAGTAGAGATTAATTTATCCAAAACCGTCACAAGAGAACTAGGCCTTGATTTTGATGGAGTATCCCTAGAATGCCAATTCTTGATAGAAAATGAGCCGATTTTTTGCCATGGATGTTGCACTTTCGGCCATGATGATGATGGATGCACTTTCAAGGAGAAAAAGGAGTTCGTAGGAGCAAAAGCTAGGGGAACCTCAAAAACACCTATGAGGGATGATTCGGGGAAAGGAGAACCTAGCAAAGAGGTCGAAGCCCAAAGTGAGGATGTAAGTGTGGAAAGAATGAAACCACCCTCTTGCCCCAGTGAGACCACCCCCACACCGCCAAAACCGAGCCACAAAAACACCCCCCAACCAACCAAAAGCCAAGTGGAATCCCTTGAGAGTGAGCCTTCTTTAGAAGCTTGTGATGAGACCCATAATGAGAGCGCTCTTGATGCGCTAGGGAGTTTGAGCAAAGAAGTGATGGCACAAGCATCACCGAGCCTTTGTCCGAAGATTTGGAGGCAACTTCGAGTGAAGAAAGTGAAGAAGAGGCCTCGGTTCAAGGTAACCAAGATGATGACGTCGAATCCTCCTCCAAGATGGAACCTCGAAACAAGCAAATCTTTAAGGTCAACATGTCGCATGGCCTTCCTCTACACTCGCCAAGGCGAGGAATCACGTTGCTTGGTCTCAAAGATCACACCAAGAGACCACCTCAAGGGCGCGTCACCCGAAGATCCACGAGAGCCGCCAAGGCACCTACTTAGGCCGCATAGCTTTGTCTAAGTCCATGTTATTTTTTGTTAGTTTGTCGATTTTTGCTTGTGCTAGACTTTGATTGTTAGCTTGTCATGTGTTTGTATGATGTTTTCGTTTTGACTACTCGGGGCATAGGATGGGAGGCCTACGCGCTTACTCATGTATGCCCCGTTTAGGACTCATCCACTTGTACTAGTCCTACGGGGCTCATATTTTCACACTTCTATCTGAATTAACCTTACAGTAAAAAAAAGAACTTGATAAAATTGTTTAATGCAACTAGGTCTGTTTTGGAAAACATGATTGTCAATGGTCTTACCAGAAAAATACGTAGGCAAGCGTTGGGATCTTTTAGAGCTATAAGATCATTTGATTTTGTGTTTTGTTTGTTGTTGATGGAGAAAATTATGAGAATTACAAATGCTCTTTGTAAGTCACTGCAAGAACAATCTCAAGAAATCATAAATGCCATGAATCTCGTTTCAAGCACGAAAGGCCATCTTCAAAAGTTAAGATCATTTGAGTTTGCATTTTGTTTTATGTCATTTTGTGCCTCACATGCCAATGTTGCTCCAGATTTTAATGCTCCTTATTTGAAAGGTACGGGAATACGTGGTCGTCCTTCCCAACAAGAGGATTGTGTTACTGTTGAGAAATATTACAAATTTCAAGTATTTAATGCAGTGATTGATTTTCAGATGATGGAACTGGATACTAGATTTAATGAGAAAACAAGGGAGCTTTTGGTTCTTAATTCTTCATTGGATCCTCGGTTTGATTTCCAATCATTTGACATTGATAACATTTGTAGTTTGGCTGAGAAATATTATTCTCAAGATGTGCCAGATTTGGATGATTTGAGAACTGAATTGAGGCATTTTGAGTACCAATTCTCTGAACTTGAGGGATTTCATAATGTCTCCACCATTTCAGAGTTGGGACAGAAATTTTTTAGAACAAGAACTCCATCTGAGTTGATTGAAATACTCATTCAGTTAGTGATGACTCTTCCGGTTTCTACATCTACAACGGAGAGGGCTTTTTCAGCAATGAAGATTATTAAGAACCGACTTCGAACTAAGATGAGTGATGATTTTCTTTTTGATAAGACAATGTATATGGAGAAATACATTGTGGATTCTATTGATTCAGATTGGGTTATTGATGAGCTTTATGCTTTAAGTAAAAGAAGGGTACAATATAAGTAGTTTAATTTTTGTGCTTTTGTATTTAGGCATATAAGCTAGTTTTTTGGGTGGATGGATAATATTTTCTTATGATTTTTTTGCATGAATAATAATATTTTGGATGTATATTTATGTCATTAGGTGATGTATCTCAATAAGGTAGCTCTTGTCAAAAAAAAATTTCGGAATCTTTGTTCTTTGTTCAACCCACCCTAAAATGTATATCTTGTTCCGTTCCTAGCGTGTAACAACAATCTATTACATTTTATTTTTCTTATATTGATGAAACCAAAAATAAACCAACGCTAAAAGACAAGAACGAGATTGCTTTTATTCGACGAGGCAAATACTTGATTTTATTTATATCTTTCGAACGAGGTTACAAATAGCGAGATTATGCCCTAGATCTCCTTTTAGAGGATTCGAGGTCTCTGTCTAACAAGGTTCGAGGCCTCCTAGATGCTACGAGATTCTACCACTAACAGACTATTGACGAGCTCTGCTCCTGTTTCAAACCTAGGCCCGATATCCTTTCGCGAGGTTGAATACTTGGTTGTTCACGCTGGGATTGTGGTATGCGAAGTGATGTAGCGAGATCTCTGATTGAGACGAGGTCTCTTTGGGAAACTTGAAGTTTTTTTGTGGACCTTCACTTGGCAGTACTGTGGTCTTTTACGATGATTCAACACGTCGATCTTCAACAAACAAGATAGTTCTTGAGTTCAAGATGTTTTTCGACCTCTTCCTACCTTCGAGGTTCTCCTCTATTTATAAAGGATTGGGGAACATGGTTTTTTCCGTTTGCTCGATGTGGGACGCTCGAGGTCAAGCCTTCTGATTGGTTGAGAGTGAGGCAGTCGGTCATTGGTTGAGAATATGGTGGTTGTTGAGTGGTTAAATGGGGTGGGGATGTCAGCTTTTGCGGAACGAGGTTTGGACCTCATTATTCATTGGGGGGAGTTTGCTTTACCGCCCCCATTTAGTGAGTTCAACGAGGTATGGACCTTATGATTGTGGTTTTGAATCTCTGCTTGGGCATGGATTGCCTTTTTTGGATGGGTATGGCAAAGGCCCTCGAGTTTATGCCTCGGGATCCCCCCGGATCCCGCTATTTCTCGTAATCTGGTCCCACCATTCATACTACGCTATTTTGCGCAACGTCATATATATGAAGCAAAAGTAATACAAATATTATAAATTAGATAAATAAAAATATTCTAAGATAAATAAGGTTTTTTTTTTGAAAATCTAAGAATTAGGAGGTCCTACTTACGTGGGACGATCTAGAGCATTCTTATGGATGACAATATGAAGTTCTCAATGACTTTGCAAATGTTCATTAGGGATAACGTGGCCCAACTTAGCAATTTTATCAGTCACAGTATTACACCCTAATCACATGAAACGGTCGGAAATTTCAAACTCATGGAGCGAAACCAAGATATCTGAAACCAACATCTTAATTTCCCAAGGGCAATGACCAATACCCTTTGATTAATTTATGACTATGAGGTTTTCACCCTTGATCTATATATTTTTCGTAGTCCTAACTATAGTGCTTTCTGATAATCTCTCAAAGTGTAAACGTCTTTATTTGTAAAACCGAAAAATACTCATATCTCTTTGCTCCCATACTAATTACTTGTGCATTTTTTGTCCCTAATAATAAAGTCGGTTGTAGCCGAGTTTGTTGTAAATTTTGAACCATCAAAGTTCAATTTGTAGAAATCTTGTGTTGGTTTTCGCCACCTCTTTTGTTTAGCATTACAGTTGCGAACCTTAGGTCGTGCATGATGAAACTCATCTTCCTCATCTTCATTCCATCGTTTGGATTTCTCCCATGAAACCAGTTGGTGTTTGATGTACTATTCCAGGTCTAACGTATAGTCATTCGGGGTATGTTGAAATACTAATTTGTTTCGCTGATGCTAAATGCTCCACCAAGTTACTGCAAGTTTTGTGAACTCTCGATTATCAAGATTGTTTTCAATTCATTTAATATAACAGATGGCTTTTTTTTCTTGGTATCGTAATTTTTCAGTGTCTTTGCTTTCTATTTAGTAAGTTGTGTCCTAGCTGATACGGATCGTCGGACTAGGAGCGGTGCAAGGTAGACCGTGGGCGTGTTTCTTGCACCTAGAGGGAAGATTGGTAGCGCCATGGCTAAATCTTTATGGACGATTTGAAGATGGGATGAGAGTGATATGAATGTAGACATGCGATAGAAGGGATATGGATGCACTTGCTTGGATATAACACAACTCACAAGTAGAAACTAAGAAACAATCTCAAAGATGTAACTCACTTTGGGATTGGATGTTGAAAAGGGATTCGATGTGTCTCAAGAATCTGATTTGGAACACAACTAAGATGTGTTATTGAAGTTTAAACATGGCATTACAAAACATACGACAACAAAGACACTTGGTTTGATTTTGACGTGCTAAAACAAGGAGAACACAACTCCCTTTTAAAGAGAAAACTCGGCCAATATGGCCAACTTGAAGACCCTTCAAGTCCTTATTAAAATATGACTTAGAATGCCAAACATACTAGGAAGAATCGGCATATAAGACATGTCATAAAGTCTAGGCTAGATAAGGACCGACGTAGGTGCTCGGCCTGGCGTTGGTGCGCTCGGTAGCCACCAACAAGCACAGTAGGCCACCATCATGCTTGCCCAACGCCCCTTGGGTCATGAGTCCATCTTTGAGCTCCTCTTTTTAGGCTTGGGCATATTCCTTAGTGATCTAACACAAAAGAGGTGGAGTGTCCGCCGCTTCCTTGGCCGCAATGGTGGCATCAATGCCTTCAAAGGGTGACCGTCACTCATCTCTTTTTGAAGCATTTTGAGCGGAACTTCTAATTCCATCTAGTTCCATGGGGCCCACCTAGTCTCCACCCAAAATATGGCTTGGGGAAAATTGTGAAGATTCCGTGGTAGCCTCGTCTAGAGTTGAGGCGTGGGCGCGCCCCTCGGCGGCGGTGTCGGCAGCTTGCTCTCTTGTTGCCTCAAGAAGGTTTATGTCTTGGCCTTGATGTGGTATTTTCACATCATCCCCCTGGAAAGGCTTTGTCCAAGAACCTTGATCATGCAACTCATCATCATCGTTAAGGAAAAAGGGAGAAAGATCGGCAATGTTAAATACCTCGTGCACATCGTAGCTTGGTGGAAACTCGACCCGATAAGCATTGTCATTAATTCTCTCCAACACCGCAAATGGTCCATCACCTCGAGGCTTCAACTTAAAATTCTGAAGGAGTGGAAAACGCTCCTTCCTCAATTGCACCGAAACGAGGTCATCTGGCTCAAAAATGACTTCCTTATGCCACTTGTTAGCTTGGCTCACATATTGCATGGTCCACCTCTCTAATTGCAGCCGTGTATCTTCATGGAGTTGCTTGATACTATAAGCATGATCAAGCCCTTCACGGATTTATCGGTCCTTGGTGGCATACGACATGAGGTTAAGTGGTGTAATGGGATTGCACCCATAAACCACCTCAAAAAGGAATCTTTTTGGTGGCCAAATGCACCGAACGGTTGTAGGCAAACTCAATGAATGGAAGACACTCGTCTTCCCACCCGTGCAAGTTAGTGGACAAAAGAGAATGCAAAAGAGAACCAAGAGTTTGATTCACAACCTCGGTCAAATTGCCATGGTCGGCCAAGAAGGAGGTGGCACACCGACATAGGCACCACATCACACTCCACAACATTGGCATAAGGACCTACGACCAAAGAAATCTAGGCCCTCTCCTTCACTTTGATAGTAGACTTAGAGTTCAACCAACATAATGGATAAGGCATATGATGAGGTGTAGTATGAATTTAGAAACGAGTGACTACCTCCTCATTAATAATGTTGCAACATGAACCACCATCAATAATCATGCTACATACCTTATCTTGGATCTTGCAACAAGTATGGAAGATAACCTCTCATTGGTTAGGTGTGGTAGTGCTCTCGGTTTTATAAAGAGTTCATTGAACCACAAAGCACTCACCTTCCTCCGCCGTGAAATAGAGCTTGTCCTCATCTTGCTCCTCAAGAACTTCCTCTTCTTGCTCGGCCGACTCCTCAAACTCATAGTCTCCATGAAGATTAAGGAGAACCTTGCGGTTGTTGGGGCAATCACAAGCATAATGGCCACGCCTAAGGCACTTGAAGCACTTGAAGTCGCTAGCGCGGGCCTCGCCTCCTTGCTTGGACCTCGGTGGAGCATCTCTTATGGGTGAAGAGTGGGATTCTCACACCTAAATTCTGGTTTTCTTGGCTGGGTTGGAGTGGCATTTGATGGTGTGCTTTGCCAGAACTTCGAGCTTGTGTTGAATGGGTGCCTTTGAGGCAAATTCTTGTAGACATGGTTGGCATAGTGCAACACATCTCCTATTTCCATGTTCCTAGGAAAATGTTACATACTCACAAAAGATTTTAGCTTGGAATTAAGCCCATTAATGAATTTGAAGATAACATACCTGTCGGGGAACCAAAATCCAAAGCAAAGGATAAGAGTGCATAGCTCATTGGCTGAAAGTTGTCCTGCCAAATCAAAATATAAATCCCTAATTACACAACTAGTATAGATGGTAAGTCGGGGTCGTACCCAAGAGACACTTGCAACTCCAAGTAGTATTACAATCAACTCATATAGTAACAAGAGGAGGGATTTGTGATTTGTAAACTAAAACTAGGGGATTCAAAGCAAAGCAAAGCAAGCAAACAAAGAAAAGATTTAGTTTTTATCAGATTAGGAAAGCAATCATATTCAAGCATCTACTTTCATCATCAAGTTATTGATAATTGATTTAAACAAGTTATTCCCTTTGGTTATTCCTATCATGATCAGATATAGAACATGGCAACGAGACATGCAAACTTAATATCCAAAAAACACATGAAACGATCATGAATCACAAGGACATTAGCAATCAGAATAAGGATAAACATACATGCAATTAAATTCCAAGGAGTCAAACAATCAACATGCATTCAAATCTCTTTCTGAACTGTTTTAGTCCAACGAGTCCTAAACCAATTGAGTTGCTACAAAGATTAGGTTTTACTATGAGAAAACCTAGATCTAGCAATAGAGAGTATTAATTCCAACTAGTTGGCCGGACAAACATAAATCAACACAATCAATATTAATTATGCCCAAGAGAATTGAAACAACTTGTAAGGAATAAACTCGAAGAAGAATCTCACAATAAACTTGAGTCCGATAGCTTCAACTTGAATAGAACCAAAGGATCGAGTTTAGTTCTCCATAGGGAGAATACAAACCAAACAAAGTAAAATAATGGAAAATTAGGTCTCAGAGAGATCCCAAACAAAGTCTGGCAACTAGGTTTAAGTAGCCAACTAAAAACACGAAAGGAAAGATATAATAACAAGGCAATAAAGATAGGCGGAAGATCTCGTGTGTGTCAATTCAACAAGGCCGCGATCGCCATCATGGTTGGCCGCGATCGTGGTTGTCTTCAAACCGCGCCCTTCTTCGGCAATGTGAACTGCGATCGCTGCCAGTGTATACCGTGATCGCGACCTTCAGCGAAACCTCTAACTTGTCGAAAATAACAAGTCCGAGTCTTTGGTCATCAATTCTAATCTTCAATAATGTTCCAAAAAGACCTAAAACTCTATACAAAGATGTACTAAAAAGTCTTAGTTATGTTGTATAAAACACATATCAAATTCCCCCATATTTAGACCTTGCTCATCCTCGAGTAAGCTCAAAATAAAATCAAACAAGACAATGCAACAAATGTCTACAGATAGTACTAGAAAGATGATCTAAAACTTAAAAGCACTCAAAATAAGCTCACAACCCGAACCCAAGTAAAAGAATGAAAGTGTATACAATGAAGTCCTAGCACAATATATCACTCAAAACAGTCAGCATATATCAAAACAAAGATAAAAACCCATAAACAATGATCTCCAAGCCCCAACAGAATGTTCCTAGGCACTCATATTTTTTTTCACTCATTCTGCTTAGGCACCCTTCCGGGCTTTCACCTAACCGCTCATTTCATTTCTCTATAGATGTGCTCACCACTCACTTTCACTCTTTCTAGCCTCTTATTACCCCATCCTAATGGTGGTCCGGGCCCTTGATTTTTGCCTGAGCCTCCCTTTCGGGTTTTCAACTCAACACAAGATTTAATGCAATTTTTTTCTTTTTTTCTTTTTTTATAGAAACTGAAGTACTAAATCCAAAATACGACAATACATATAATACACACAAAAAGTACTCCCTCCCCCATACTTAGACCTTTCATTGCCCTCAATGAAATAAAAGACAAATCAGATAAAGTAAAGGAAGGGAACAAAAGACTCACTATGGTGGGTCTTGTGGGTGATACTGTGACCAATCAAGAAAGCCTGGCCAAAAGTGACTGAGAAACTCATGATGCTGGCCTTGAATGTGCTATATAGACTGAACAGAGGATGCGCTCTGTTGGGCCACTAACTCTCTTTGTTGCTCCACAATGTCTCTCCTATCTCATTCTGGGACATAGTGAGCCGTCCCATCTCCCAAAACATCATGTTTTGCCAATCAAGATCAGAATGCACACTCCCTGAACCACCACCCAAAGCAGAATCTCAAGCAGAGGTGTCTCCATAACCTCCATAACCACCTCTATATGTAGCAGAGCCACCATCACCATAACCAGTATAACCACCAGTCGCCCAACTCGAAGTACCAGTAGGTACTCCACTAGAACTAGCACCTCATCCACCAGTCGAGGTACCCACACACCTCCAGGTACAAAACCAACACCACCAACATCAGGATCCTGCATCTCAACATCTGTTGCAGGATCCTCATGCTCTACAAAAGCACCTCCATGAATATTAGAAGCTATATATAAGTGCCTAGCAAAAGGACCTATAAGCATATGCCTAGGCAGGCATAAATAATCCTCAATAGGATAACCCAACATCTAAAACCAACCCTGCTCTGCAGACCCATATAAGCAATGAGCCTTCTTAAGCTGTCTCTCATTAAAAACAAAACAATCCCCAATCGGTCTACCAAATTCCCTCTCATCTATAAGAAACACCCTAGCAATTAGAGTGATCATGCCACCTACTACTATCTTCCCCGACTCCTTCTTCCTGATCCTCTTAATACTCCTTATAAACAACTCAACCCAATCAGGAATTGCCCCCAGCATAGGAATGAGTCACCAGATAATGCTCATAACACACCTAGAGGCCTTGTTAACCTCCCCTTGGCCAAGGAAAGTCATGCTCAACACTTTATGCAACAGCCGAATGCAAGGGTGAGTAAACAAGTAATTGTACTCCCCCTTCTTGGGAAAAAACCCACTCCTTGTAATAGCCTCCCAAAAGTCAAAGAAGTTCCCATCCTTACCAACGTCCTCCCAATTATTAGAAGGGGGCGTAGAAACACCTAAAGTGCCAGCTAAACCTATCCTGTCTATATGATATTGCTTATCAAAAAGACCGAATTTGAAAACCTCACCATCCTCAACAAATGTAGACAAGAACTCATACACTATGTTCTGATAAGTAGGTGCATTCAGCTCAATAAAGCCCCCTAGACCTTCCTCAACAAGGAATCTCAGTGTACAAACATACATCCCTAAAGTTCTCAACATCTCCAACATCAAAGAATTTTGTAGCAACTAATTTCCTATTCTCCAAACGATCCCAAATTTTCTTTTCTTGAGCAATCAATTTCTTAACATGATATCTTATTCTTAATGCAACAAATCAACACAACCACAAAGAGGCGGAAAGATCGACTTACAGCAAGCAAAAACGGAGAATCTGTCGAACGGTCGCGATTGTTGTTCTGGGTTGCGGTCGCGATCATTTTTTTTCAAGGCCGCGCTCGCGGTTCGTTTGGATCGTCGATCCTCCAACAACGATGAACTTCTGGTGTCGCATCTCCCTTCATCACCAAGTCGCGGTCGTCGAGTCGACTCTTCTTTAATAATCCGAGGAGAAAATAGGAGGTATGGAGGTGGTGTGTTTGAGGAAAGAAAATTTTAAGGTTTTTTTAGTTTTGATTTTGTGGGAGAAATAGAGGGGTAAAGGTGTTTTTGTGAATGGATATGTGTTTAGGAGAGGATGTAGATTAGAGATCCGAATTTTATAGAGGCTTTGGACAAGATTTGTGTGGAGGTTTAATGGAGCTTGAAGAGAGGGTTTCAATGGAGGTTGTACTCCCCGGCAACGACGCTAAAATTTGACTGGTGTTGAAAGGGTTTCTCGGCCAACAAATAAATTTGTAAGTCAAGACCCCGCTGAGTACAGTGGAGTCAGGATCGTTCCACAGGAAGCAAGGTTGTTTGCCTATCAATCTAATAAAAATCAAATAAAATCAAACACAATCACTCACGAGATGCCTCGTTAACGACCTTGTCAGGATCGTTACCGAACCACCGAACACAAAAATACTAACTAATGACCTAATTAAATTCCAATTAATATTCGATACCGAGGCAAGTACTCAGCAACGAAGATTTACCAGAAATAATTCAATTAAAACAAAAATCTAGGATAAGGGATACCACAACATAGCCAAGCATAAGAATTCGTAAGAAGATAAGATCATGCCTTCAAATAGATAGAGTCATCAACTTTCATTGACTTAACAAGTAAATTAATCTACTTTCATAAACTAACTCACTCAATTGCTTGTTTTGGATCTAAAGCTTGAAACTTTCGTTTTCAAACAATATCAACCTTCAAGTTACTAACTTTCTCTTTCAATCAAGTTAAAACTCAAATTACCTCAACTCCCGTTTCGGTATTAAGCACAACAAACAATCTAAATAAAGATAAAAGGCATTCAACACACAATCTTACTCATCAAACATGCTCAACTATGCCGGGCTTAACCCCGACCCTAGAAAAATAGACTACTCACTACTCATGATTAAGAAACTAAAATCTTCAATAAAAACAAACATTGAAACAAAACTCAAACTTAAATTACCAACAAAAATATCGTCTTACAGAGATTCAGAAGAAAACTAAACAAAACATTCACCGAACCACAAACTTGATCAACGAACCTCGGAAACCGTCGTCACCGAACCTCGTCACCGACTTCCGATCCGGTTCTCTCTCTTTCGGCCTTCCTCCAAATCTTCTCCAAAAACTAGCTCTAAAATTCGACTCCCCCTTTCTATGCTAGATAGAAGGGTATTTATACTAGAAAATCAAAAAAAACTAAAAAGGCTAAAAGATAAAAACTTTCCTAAAAAGATAGAAACAATCTCTAAAAGATAGAAATAAAATCTAGAAAGATATTAAACCCTAAAATACATATTCTAATAACCCATAAAGATTCTAAAAAGATACTCAACCGATACGGAAATAAATTCCCGCTCAGGATCGGTAAATAATAAAATAATACTCGAAATCTTTCTCTTCGTGGCCTTGTTAACGACCCTTCACAGCCTCGTTAACGAGCCTGGCTTTGTTTTCTTCAACACCTCCTCTTGTACTCTTAAGCTTTGACTTCTTAAATCTTGCACTTTCCCATCCTTCACTGTGATGCTCCAAATTTAGCTCCATTTAGCTCCTTTTCTCGCTAAAATCTGCAAAATATACAAAATAGCGTAGATTCCACTCTTTTCGTAGATTTATGCAAAACTAACTCAAAATACTCAAAACTAAACCTAAACTAGACAAAACTAAACCTAATAAGCAAAGAAAACCTATCAAAAACTATACTAAAAATGCGAACATCAACTGGCTGAAAGTCGTCGTGCCAAATCAAAACATAAATCTCTAATTACACAACTAGTATAGATCGTAAGTCGGGGTCGTATCCAAGAGACACTTGTAACTCCAAGTAGTATTATTATCAACTCAAATAGTAACAAGAGGGGGATTTGTGATTTGTAAACTAAAACTAGAGAATTCAAAGCAATGCAAAGCAAGCAAACAAAGCAATGATTGAGTTTTTATCAGATTATAAAAGCAATCCTATTCAAGCATCCACTTTCATCATCAAGTTATTGATCATTAATCCAAACAAGTTATTCCCTTTGGTTATTCCTTTCCTGATCTGATATAGAACATGGCAACGAGACATGCAAACTTAATATCCAAATAGCACATGAAACGGTCATATATAACAAGGACATTAAGAAAAAGGATAAACATGATACATGCAATTGAATTCCAAGGAGTCGAACAATCAACATGCATTCAAATCTCTTTCTCAACTATTTTAGTCCAACAAGTCCTAGACCAATTGAGTTGCTACAAAGATTAGGTTTTACTACGAGAAAACCTAGATCTAGCAATAGAGAGTATAAATTCCAACTAGTTGCCCAGACAAGCAGAAATCAACACAATCAACATTAATTATGCCCAAGAGAATTGATATAACTTGTAAGGAATAAACTTGAAGAAGAATCTCACAATAAACTTAAGTCCGAAAGCTTAAACTTGAATAGAATCAAAGGAGTTTAGTTCTCCATAGGGAGAATACAAACCAAAGTAGAATAAAGGAAAATTAGGTTTTTTAGAGATCCCAAACAAAGTCTGGCAACTAGGTTTGAGTAGCCAACTAAAAAAACAAAAGGAAAGATATAATAAAAAAGGCAATAAAGATAGGCGGAAGATCTCACGCGTGTCAATTCAACAGGGTCGTGATCGCCATCATGGTGGGCCGCGATCGTGGCTGCCTTCAAACCGCACCCTTCTTCGGCAATGTGAACCGCGATCGCTTCCAGTGCATACCGCGATCGCAACCTTTAGAGAAATCTCAAACTTCTCAAAAACAGTAACGTCGAGTCTTTGGTCTTTAATCCTAATCTTCAATAATGTTCCTAAAAGACCTAAAAATCTATACAAAGATGTACTAAAAAGTCCTAGTTATTTTGTATAAAACAAAACATATCAATTATGGTAGTACTCGTCTTGAGTACGACTTCCTTGGCGGAGCTGCTCCAACTTGTCATGGGTCCTCTCGGCATAGTCGGTCGGGACAAAGTGCTCCTGAAGGGCGCGACTAAGCTCTTGCCAAGTTTGGACTGGTGTATGGTCGTCTCGCCTCCTAGACGCCTTGAATTGTAGCCACCAATGGTAAACAAATTCGGTGAAGTAGACAGTGGCAACCACAATTCTCCTTTAATCATCATAGCCATAGTAATCGAAGACGATTTCGGTCTTGGCTATCCAATTAAGGCAAGCATCGGCGCTGGTGGTCCCGGAGAAGGGTTGGATTTGGAGCTTGATGCCATGGTGGTGCTCCCTCCCTTGTGGGTGCTCATCATGGACAGTAGGCTGAGGTGGCCATAGGGCGGGTTGCAAGGGCACACCTTGTGCCGACATCATGGCGCCACAGCCGGTCATGCGCCATGGCATCAAATGGCCCATGCCCGAGGGGGTCAGCGATTGAATGGGAGTGTACGTAGCCATAAGGATGTATGCCATAGCGTTTTTTGCATGCATTGTTAGTAGATCTATGCAAAGGAATATTATTAGGGTAAGTAGAAAATGGAGGGACATAGTCTTGCCTTACCTCGGTGGATGACACATAAGGAGCAGTGAAGTTTGGCTCCAAGAAGGATCCTGGGGACACTTGTGGCACGTAGGAGGTGGAGCCTTCTTCCAAATGTATGACGTGGTTTGTGGCATGGAGGGGCTCGAGGTGTGTGCTCTCAAAGACCAAAGGAGTGTCACGGTTGACACTGGGAGCAATGTAACGACTTACTTGGACAAGTTCGTCAAACCTCAACAACCGTCCCTCTATGGCATCAAATTGGGTGCAAAAAGATTGGAGAATTTCTTGCACCGATTGGATCATGGCTTCCACGGAGGTTGTCTTTTCACATGGGTCCTCGTCTTTGATTGTGTTTGACATCTTGCACACACTTCACCAATAAGATTAAATCCGAAAAACAAGGGTACTTCGAACCATGCTATACCAAACTCAACCTAGAAATGAATGTTGCTCAAATTGCAAGGACAAGGGTTCGGGTTTAGTAAAGGCAAAGTATGGTTCAACAAACAAGGCACATTAGCACAACTTCACAAGCAAGCAAGTTTGTTTGAACTACTCGAATTACGAAGCTACTAGGTACCAAAATTTCCAAACAAACTTATTCATGCCTAGCTCGGATTCTCTTTCTTACGAGATCCGATTTTTTTATGTGCGACCTCTCTTTCACTTTCGTCGGGTTTGAGTTTTTCTAAGTCACGTTTCTTTTTCCTTTGCGAGTCCAAAATTTTCTTTTAGGCACTTTATTGATCTTATAAAGTTATAACAAGAACAACTTAATGATTCACACAAGCAAACAACACGAGTTTCCTAATCCGGTTTTGGTACTTTTTTTGTATCCTAACCCGAATAGACAACCGATATTGCAAGCTATATTTTTCATGCAAGTGCAGCTAAGGTTCAGTTTGTATCAAAATGGTCGAAGGGAATGGAGGCAAAGGGTTGTAATTTTCAGCCAAAAAAAGTCAAGTAAAGGCAATGAATGAAGGGTCACTTCATTAAATTTTTTGGAGACCCTTGCATTCCAAACACTAGTTCATTCAAGGACAATGATAATGGCCCCTTTCTTCAACCTTTGGACGACCACACTCCAATTTTACAGCCCTCAAATGACATCAATGGTGGAAAAGAGAAAACAAGGGCAGTAAGAACAACATCACACTCAAACAAATGAAACAAGCATGGATTGAGCAAGATGTGTTATTGAAGTTTAAACATGGCATTTGAAAACATAAGACAACAAAGACACTTGGTTTGATTTTGACGTGCTAAAACAAGGAGAATACAACTCCCTTTTAAAGGGAAAACTCGGTCAACATGGGCAACTTGAAGACCCTTCAAGTCCTTATTAAAATCTTATTTAGAAGCCCAAACATACTTGAAAAAAATCGGCATTTAAGACATGTCATAAAGTCTAGAGTTGAGGCGTTGGCTTACTCGGTAGCCACCAACAAGCACATTAGGCCACCATCATGCTTGCCCGACGCTCATTGGGTCATGAGGCCAACTTTGAACTCCTCTTGTAGGGCACAAGCTCATGCCTTAGTGATCCGACCCAAAAGAGGTGGAGTGACCGGTGCTTGTTTGGCAACGGCGGTGGGATCGGTGTCTTCAAAGGGTGATCGATGCTCATCTCTTTTTGAAGCATTTTAAGCGGCACTTTTGAGGCCATATTATTCCATGGGGTCCACCAAGTCTCCACCCAAAATATGGCTCGGGAAAAGTGTGAATATTCGGTGGTGGCCTCGTCTAGAGTTGAAGTGTGGGCACGCCCCTCAGCGGCGGTGTCGGCGTTTTGCTCTTTAATTGCCTTGGGAAGGTTTGTGTCTTGGTCTTGATGTGGCATGGTCACATCACTAGCTTTACCAACTGTTTCCTTGCTTACCGGTCCACTAATGATCGGGCAAGCAAGGTACTTTTCTAAATTTGTCATTGTTGTAATGCTAAGTGTTTCTTGTATTCTTTGTCTTTGTTGGTTTATCTACTTGTTTTGATGTTTGGAATCCTGACTTATGGTAGTTAACTTTTTGTCTTGGGATGGCGCAATAATCATCAATTATCTTTTTTTTCAACGTGCATATTTCTTGGTTTGATTTGGTAAATATCAAAATATCATCAGCAAAATCTAGGAATGACACTTTCATGCCAGAAAGAGCAAGCGCAAATCCCACTGAATTTTTAACGGTATCACTTGTTGAAGTTTTCTTGCTAGGATTTTTGTACCTAGTATGAATATGAAGGGTGATAATGGATCTCCTTGACGGAGTCCTCATTCAAGCTCGAATGGGTCTATGGGTCCATTATTTACCAAGATAGAAAGGGATACAATTTTGACACATTCCTTTATCCAACCTATAAATTGTTGTCCAAAACCAACCATTTCCATTAGTGCAAATAGAAAATCCCAATCAAGTTGGTCGTATGCCTTTTCCATGTCTAATTTTATTACAACCCAACTTTTCCTTTCTTCCCTCTAAACGAGTGAAAGATTTTATGTGTTATGAGCACATTATCTTATATAGCTCAATCGGCTACAAAGGCCCTTTCTAACAAGTGAATGAGCTTGCTCGTTATCTTCTTAAGCCTTTCTATAATGATCTTTGCGATGTGTTTGTAGATCAGTGAATATAAACTTATCGGCCAGTAATGGTTTGTTGAGCTTGCGTTATCTTTCTTTGGTAATAGTGTAATGAAAGAATGATTGATTTGTCTCAACATTTTTCCCAAATAGAAATTTTTTAACAGCTTTAGTGACTATTGGGCCTACAATGTCCCAATGTCTTTTTAACAGCTTTTGTAATAGTGCATTCTGATCTCCTCATTCGTTACCGGCTTTGTTAGTACATCGTTGTCTTCCTCCATAACTTCCTCGTTGATCATGTGTAGATATTTGTGGAGAAGTTGTTGCTTAATTTTTTTGTCACCTTTTGAAATCATTCTTTATTTCTTCTCATATGTTTTCTTCTCCTAGGATTTGTGTGCCTTCACTTGTTCTAATTTCCTTAATGATCTTTTAGTTTCTTCTTCCATTTTCTATTCGACACTGATATAAATGCGAGCTTTGCCCCCGAAGATACTCTGGTGTGATCCATTGGATTGAAATTTGAATCAACTTCAAAAAATCATGGGATAAGATGGATTGCTAGTGGAAAGAAAGAGCAAAGAATTTGACTCGTTCTCAGAGTCACTAGATCTACTTCTAGGGAGGCTAGGGCTCGAATAAGATGCGTAGAACCTATCTCAATCTTTGATGCTCACCCCACGTGATGCGTCAACTGGACAACTCTCGTCTGATATGCGAGAACGAAACTCGGGGCACAAAAGGCACGATCATCTAGAAAATAAGAAAAATATCAAAAAGAAGAAAATGTATCCTACATTATCTCATGGGTACAATTAATGATGGCCCAGTCTTTGATCGTGCTCATGATAGTCAACAAGTCATGTTTACCGATGCAGGTTGGGCATCTGACCCCGGGTGATTGCAAGTTACAACATGGTTTTGTCATATTTTATGGTGGTAATTTAGTAAATTGGTCATCTCGCAAGCAAAAGGTAGTTGCTTGTTCTTGCACTGAGACAAAATATAAGGTCGTTGCTTTTGCGTCTGCTGAATTAGTTTGGATACATGAATTAAAGGAGATGGATGTAGTCCCTATATCTATTTTGGTGCATTCTAACTAAATTCAGTTATTATTGTCACATAGTTGAATTTCAGTTTTTCTTGAGTCTATCGGGTGTATCCCCTTTTCCTTGGGTAGGGGTACCCCTATCTTAACCCCCCAGCTTCTGTTGTAGCAGAGCCTCACTAGGTCGATGATGATGATGATGAATTATTAAAGGAGATGTATGCGACCTTATCTAAGCCGCCTATTTTTTTGTGTGATATTTTGAGAGCCACTTTTCTCACTAGTAATCCTAAACTCCATCAGTTGTCCAAGAATATTAAAATTGATTATCATTTTTCTAGAGAGCAAGTCAAGACGGGTAACCTTGTAGTATGTCATGTTTGTTCATTGGACCAAATAGCTGACATTTTCACTAAGGTTGTCGGATGTGGTCATTTTTTTAATCTTTGTGGCATAAGCTCCTTGTCTGATCTTGTCTTTGAGCTTAAAGGAGGTGTTAAGATATAATTTTGGAAAATTCTTTTTTGATGCCCTTTAGTTTTTGGCTTTTTCTTTTGGTGTCCAAAAAAAATCTTATTCATGTTAGTACTTTTCAATTCCGTTAAAAATTTAAAAAAAACCACCTAGTTTTATCTTTTTTACATGTCATTTAGCTCTCTCGACATTAGCCTTTTGATATTGTAAGTTGAAAGTTTGAATGTGATCTCAACTTTGTTTCATGCTTTTGTATTATACTATGTTTAAACAAATAAAGGTCTATATGTTTGGTTGATTTTATATATATTAATTCTTATTTAAATTCTAATTATTGAAGGATAATATTAATTATATTGATATTATAAAGGTCTCAAGGTAAGAAAATTTCCGAGAATTGTTCATCAAATGTGGTTTGTTGTTGTCCTGGCGAATTGTTGAATTCAATGTGCAGTTTGATCAAAGTAGGAAAAAAAAGTTTGATGCCTTGCCATGCTCGCCCTTATCAGTGCATTGCTTTTGCTTATTGTAATCTTTACTTTTCTTGTATGAACCATTAAAACCCCTTTGCTTGAGATGTGATAAAAGTTGAAAGTGATTTTTTTAACCTTACGATATGCTTATAGAAATTGTGTCCAATGTTGGTGCAACCAAAAAGGTGATGTAACTTGTGAGATTTGTCATCAGGTTTGTCTTGCTCATTTTATATGCTTCTCCAAACCTAATGTTTTATTTACTAGAGGAAGATTGAAGTGACATATGCAAGGTTTACTTATTAACTTTCTCCTATATATGTTTATCGAAAACTAATAGTGGTGAAGAGTTGATGAGCTTTGTAATGAGTAATGACTATAGTTCTAGCTTGTGGGGGTCTTTTAGAAGGAATTTAACTTAAAAAGTGAGCTACATTACATATCATCTATATTGTTGTCACTTTCCAAATTTACATTTGTAAAAAGACTGCAAACATGTGATGTGGTATGGAAAATAATTAATTCCTAGTGTATGATCTTCTTAACCAGCCTTGCCATCTGGCTAGCATTTCGAATTTTGTTTACGTTTTGAACTTGCATTCAGGCTTAATTATTTCTCTTCAATTCTTTCTTTCAATTTTTTTGCAGGTTAGGGAACCACTTCCTCTGATTGTACATCACCTCCCTATAGATGTGACTTTCGCATTTTTTAAAGAACATTGTGGTAAGTGCCAATTGTTATGTTAAAATATTCTTTGTTGTTACGACTTGTTATGCTGTTCGACCTGCTTGGTTGAGGAGTTGTTTTTTGTTTGCAGCAAGAGAAGCAAAAGGCAATGATTAACGAGTTGGTGCCAAAGTTGCAGATGTTTGCTCGGACAAGTGCATCAACAAGAGAAGCAAAACGCCTTATTTTAGATTGTTGGCATGAGTTGATGGTTTGATTGCTAGCTAGCATGTGGATGAACTTGTTTTATATTTAGGTGTAGTCCTTATGGGTGAATTTTGGCTTTAGATCATGTAAGTTTGAAAAGTCACTTCAATTTTGTACATTTTATGTACATTTAAAAATGGTTATTATTACTACTCCCTCCGTCCCCAAGAGATTGTCTTGTATTCCTTTTCGGGTGTCCCGAAAAATTTGTCCACCTTTTCAACTTTCCTTTTATATCAATTTGTTCTTACAATATTACTCTTATTCTATCTCATCTTTTATCCTCATTATCTAACAAAAAAATCTACCCCTTTAAACACTCGTCTTTTCCTTTATTTTTCTCTTTCTTCTTACTTTACCCATCACAATCACACTCTCTCTCCTCTCCTTATTGGCTACTTTTTCCTATCTATCAATTTCTTAATAAATGTGAAAGGACAATCTCTTGGGGACGGAGGGAGTATAAATTTTTCTCAAAGGTAATTATTATTGTGTATTTAATATTGCAATTAAATAGGTGGATTATAATGATTTTTATTTTTCTGAATATGTAATAATATAACCACAAATCTACTATATATAAAAGCAATAAGGTTTGGAGTCACCACATTGTGCCATGTTAGCTTTTTCCACATGTCGCTTCCAAGAATACACCACATCGAATTTTGCCACATGTCGTCTTTTCCTTAAGCCAAGTCATGTAATTTTTGACACGTCATATGCCACATCGTATTATTTCCACCCCGTCACTTACATTTCATATTTAACTATAATGATAAAAATGCTTTCCTTATAAAAAAATATTTTATATAAATAGATAATTATAGGCCTATATATTTTGATAAATCTATTTTTTTTAATCAAAATATTTTCTTACGAGAAGTTTGGTCAAAATACTTTACTTTTATTGCAACTCACAAATTGAAAATTTAGCATAACATTTTATGAGCATTGTATATATTATTCTCATTATTTGAAAATTTAGCATAACATTTTATGAGCATTGCATATATTATTCTCATTATTTAAACTTAATAATCTAAATTTAATTTGTTTTATTTGATTTTAAAAAACAAAATAAGTTTTATACATATTACGATCAACAAATTACTTACATTAAATTTAATATTATATTTTTATTTATTAATATCTTTTTTATAGTATATCTAAAAAATATCGAGTCATAGTCGTGCATGGCACCACGGGACAACTAGTTTTGACACTAAATGTTTTCGAGGTTAATTTTCATGCTAAAGGGCCACAACTTTGGACATTAAATATATTCTACCAATTCGTAGCCAAATTATATGCTGGAGGGCACAACTTTATCCACTAAACGTATTCGAGACAAACTTTGATACTAAATGGCCACGACATGTAGATGATGAACAACATTTATATCTCCCGAATTTAGCCAGAATAATACTTCGACGCTAACTTTTTAGTAAAATAGACTCAAACTTAGCTATGAAGTGACTCTGGCTATACCATGTATTTAGCATAACGTGATTTTCGTACCCAATCGTGTGGTTACATACGCATGACACAAACGATTGTGGCTAGTTTTCCAGCTATGATTTAGCCACGAGCGTTTTAACCACAAACTTTTTGTCTTGGGAAATTGGGAGGCTATCTTTGTGGCGAACCCTTTTTCCTAGCTAACTTTGTGGCTTATCGCGTGCCAACGGTCCTGGCTATAGACGCGTTTTCCAACAGTGGTATACATGTAAAAACATGAGTCGGGACGTGATTTTTATGCAATACTATTAATCTAATGTCCCTCTCTAGTCTCTAGTATGGAAATGTAAAAAAAATAAGATAAAAGATAAAACTATGTGTTTTTTTTTAATTTTTAATGAAATTGAGAACAAAAGTGGATGGGAAATAGGTTTTGGGACACTTTAAGTTACAAGAAAATACATGTACAAAGTAGAGAGATACTAAAAAAAAGAATAGATTTTTTTGGACAATAAAATAGAAAGGCAAAAAACTAAAAGGCGACAAAAAGAATTTCCCCAAATTTTAGTAAATAAATCATTTTTACCAAAATTACTATCTTGTGTAAATGGAAGCAATATCTTGTTAACTTTTTGTATTTTATTATTTCCTTATCTAGATACTAATATCTTTTAAATACTCGATCTCTAAATATTACTCTCCGGTTCAAAAATACTCGTTTTATCCTGATATTTTTGTTCAACAATACTTGTCATATGATATATTTTACCATATTTTTTCTGATATTATCCTTATTATGAAAAAGAATTACATAAATATATAATAGAATAGGATATATCTTCACAAAATTATGGATATTTAACTCAAATCATATAGATTCTTAATTTTTGAGATAAATTTGAAAACAATATATATTTTGAATAGAGAGAGTAATTTTATCATCTCTTTTGGAAACTCTATTTAAAAGAATTGTTCATAATAAAAAAGATTATTATATTTTCCTTCAATATTCTAAGTCTGCACAACTTGGAAGACTATTCTTACACAACCCCCATATAACATAGGCCTAATGTTAAAAAAAAAACCACCCGTAAAATAAGGCATATTAACGAAAACCACCCATTATAATAGAAATTACAGAAAACCACCCATATAACGACTTCCGTTAGCAAAGAACCACCTGACCTTAACTTTCGTCTAAAAATCTGTTAGTGTGAGTTCACCCGCCCGATTACGAGTTTTATTTAATTAAAAAAGGTAAAAGAAAAGGGTAAAATCAAAATCCTCAATCAAATTTCATTCTCGACCTATCTTGTTGTCGTCACTGCCCATCCCTACTCGATATTTCATTAGATCCGCATTGTTATCCAAACTGTCCCAAATCAAAACCACCGCATCCTAGATCTACAAAACAACTGTCCATTTCCTACCTTCGTTCAATGGGTCGTCTTCCTATTACCACTCTAGCACATGTCGACCTACAACCACCGTCCAAGCCCGCCACCACGCCTCATTTTTCTCTTCCTAGATCCACCACTACTTGCTCCACTCTATCATCATCCCAACCCCACCCTAACTCTAGTTTATTGTTTCTATCTTTCTCCTTCATGCTTATTCTCATTGACTCCCTCTTCTACTCACAATAATCGTTGCACCGGCGAACTCCATCCAGCTGGTACATTGGGATTGGCTCCACCATGACTTATTGTAGCCGCTAGTGTTGAGAGCTCTTTGGTGTTTTGGGGTTGTTGGAGTTATTCAGTGGAACACTTGTAGGGCTAGGTTGGGAGAGAGGGGAACTCATGGACGACTCATCTCTAAGGAACTAACCCCCAAATTTTGGAATTTGATTTTTTTCCCTCTTTCTTAATTATATCAACTAATTACATTTTTTGTTTTATTATAGCCTCCATTATATTACAATATAGTAAAACTTGATGGGTAAAGGGGTAATTCACTAATTTTGGCGGATATTAAACGGAAAGATGGGACTATAGGAGTGGGTGGTTCTTTGCAAACAGAAGTTGTTACATGGGTGGTTCTCGATAATTTCAACTATAACGGGTGGTTTTATACAATATGTCCTATTTTACGGGTGATTTTCGGTCCTGGGTAAGCATAAATTATATGGCATGGGCCAAAACCATTATGTGTTGAGATTTGGCCCATTCACCTTTGTAACCTCCATAATACATCCATGCTTCTACCCTTATCATAAAGAATTCTTGCCTCCCATTTTAGATTATGATACTGTCGCATTTAAACAATGAAAAATCATTTTGTTTCACATTGTGAAATGCCAAAATTGGTCATAGACGATCACCTGTTTGTAACTCACTCATCCCACTCCACTGCCTTGTAATTGAGTCATCAGTTAATAAGCAATTTAAACGAAAGTGAGAAATCATAATTTAGGATATTTCCCACCAATTATTTGAGATCTGTATTTGTAGTTCAAAATATGTAATGAAACCAGTGGTTTTTTTCACAATGAATCTTGTCTGTGAGTGGTAGGCATATTCGGAATCTCAAAAACAAAAATGGGTTAAATTGGAGAAGGAGAAGGGACGGCGGAGAAGGAACGACAAGTCATCTTTCGATTGGGTTTAGGGACTCTCGTCCTCACTTTCATCAACCGCTTCCTCCTTTATTTTTCATATTAAAAAATACATTTCAATAAAAATGAAAAAAGAAAATATCAAATCAATAAAATCTGCGGCTTCCACTTGCCATGTCTATGGCAGATATGAGATGAGTCTACCCGCAGACACATTCAGCTGAATCCCGTGCGCTTCTCCTCTCCATCCCTCTCCTCCGATTCTTCTCTTTCTTTCTCTCTCCTACGTACGATCGTCCATTTTCGCTATTTCTTTCCCCATCGCTCTCCGTTTTGTAAATATCTCCAATCTCTTTCACTTTTTTTGTTTGTTTGTTTGCATTTTCCTTTTTCTTCAAAAAGTTCGCGAAAACTAAACCAGCATCGACTACTGGTTCATCCTCCCCTTCTCCGCCTGCTGCTAGATTCGGAGCTCAAATTAACAAAAAGTAACTTCTTTCCGCATATTCCTAAACAATTGTTTATTTGTTTTCCTAATTCGTATTCAATTCCATTAAACTACTCTTTTGCACTTTTTTTTAATCCCATTCTTGTTATGATGTGAACTTTTCGTTTGGGATTGAGATAATTCCTGACCCATGTAGTTAATTCTGTACAATTTGGTGGTAATGACTGGTGTACTGTGTACAATTTAGTGAATCCGGATATGATCTAAGACTATGTGATGTCTGTTGTTTTCCTAATCATACTGAAAAGAATGTCAGGTCAATGTCTCTGATATATTCTGCTTTTGTTCCCAGCTTGATCACTCATGGCGCCAGATAATACTAACCTTTCTAAGGTTCCGCCTGTTGCACATCCACTTGCTAAAGAAGAGGGAGAAATTGCATCCAACATTAGCTACCATGCTCAATTCAACCCTCATTTCTCCCCTTTGAAGTTCGAGCCAGAGCAAGCTTTCTATGCCACTGCAGAGAGTGTTCGTGATCGTCTCATTCATGTAAGATTTCATATCATCAATCTTGTTGCAACCAATAACAGTAATCTCTGATTTAAATTGTTGGTGTTTTTTCTTAGCTTTTCCTGGTTCTCTCTCAGTCAAAAATTTAATATCTAATATGAATGGGAGATGGGTATACTAATATGAATGGGTTCTGATACATATGGCTATATGAGAATTAAGGTGCTAAGTACTTGTTTTTCCTAGATGTAAATATCTTTGTAAAATAAAGGAGTTTAAAAATATGTCATAACTAGAATAGTAAAAATACAATATAAGAGTGCTGGATTACTGTTCACATTTTCACTGATTCACAACTTATGCAGCAATGGAATGAGACATACCTTCATTTCCATAAGGTTAACCCGAAGCAAACATACTACTTGTCCATGGAGTACCTTCAAGGACGAGCCTTGACCAATGCTATAGGAAACTTGAACATTGACAAGGCATATGCTTCTGCACTTAACAAATTTGGCCACCAACTTGAAGAAGTCACTGAGCAGGTACTGATTATGATTACATCTTCCGCTAGTCATACTACATTTCAAATTGTATCATGTTTTATATATTTTCATATGATCCTTGCACTGTGAAGTGTGAACTCCAAACATGTCTAAGTTTCTAAACAGGTATTATTATTTCTGCCCTCATATCTGACATACTGCAGTCAATATTTACTGTGTTATTATGGATGCACTATTCTCTCAGGAAAAAGATGCTGCACTAGGAAATGGGGGCCTTGGAAGGCTTGCTTCATGTTTCCTGGATTCCATGGCCACTTTGAACTTGCCTGCATGGGGCTATGGTTTGAGATATAGATATGGACTTTTCAAGCAGAAGATTGGCAAGGATGGCCAAGAAGAAATTGCTGAAGATTGGCTTGATGTCTGAAATTTAAACATATATTTTTTTTTGTTAGTCATTTATTATCTCATGCTAAAACATGTCTGCTTGATATTCTCCAGAAATTCAGTCCTTGGGAGGTTGTCAGGCATGATGTTGTATTCCCGGTTCAATTCTTTGGTCATGTTCAGGTTAATCCTGATGGATCGTAAGTTTCCTATAGATAATCACAATCTGTGATGAGATCAAGATCCCATTGATCATCTAGGATTGTAATCCAACTTGTAATTGTGTTTCAGACGACAATGGGTTGGTGGAGAGATCATACAAGCTCTAGCATATGATGTCCCAATTCCAGGATATAAAACCAAGAACACAAACAGCCTTCGCCTTTGGGAGGCAAAAGCTTGTGCTGCAGACTTTAACTTATTTCAGTTTAATGATGGACATCACGTATCTGCTGCTGAATTACATAACAAAGCTCAACAGGTAATGCACTTGGACACGTGACGTAAATTTATTTTATGCTTTGTATTCCACCCATTTAAAAGTTTTCAGCAATTAAAATTGCACATAAATTTTGTCTGTTCTGATTTTGCAGATTTGTGATGTTCTTTATCCTGGAGATGCTACAGAAGACGGAAAACTTTTACGCCTGAAGCAGCAATTTTTCCTTTGTAGTGCTTCACTTCAGGTTGTCTATTGTTTTGGGTTCTACTTCGTTTGATTCTCAAATGTTTTCTTTTGTCATACTTGATGTTACTATTGAATTACAGGATATCATTGCCAGATTTAAGGAAAGGAGAGACAGTAAGAGCCCAGTAAAGTGGTCTGAATTCCCCACCAAAGTTGCAGTGCAGCTTAATGATACTCATCCCACTCTAGCCATTCCTGAGCTGATGAGATTGCTACTGGATGAAGAAAAGCTTGGATGGGATGAGGCTTGGGAAGTGACTTCAAAGTAGCTCATCATTCATCAATTTGTTTTTTTCACTTGCTAAACTCCATTCCATAATTACATTTTACATAGCATGTATTCAAATTGATTTGAACAGGACAGTTGCTTATACCAACCACACAGTCCTTCCAGAGGCACTAGAGAAATGGTCCCAGCCTGTGATGTGGAAGCTTCTTCCTCGTCATATGGAAATTATTGAGGAAATTGACAAACGAGTGGGTTTCTAATTAACTAAATGGGTTTTTCTGTAAGCATTATATCAGTTTCACTCCATTGAGTAAAACCTGTGTATCTTTTTTGCAGTTTGTTGCTATGGTACAAACCAAAAAACCTGAGCTTGAGAGTAAAATTCAAAGTATGCGTGTATTGGACAGCAATCCCACCAAGCCTGTGGTGAGGATGGCCAACATGTGTGTTGTTTCTGCACATACGGTAAGGAGTTTTTTTTTTTTTTTTTTTGTGTGTGTGTGTGTAAGATCTCCTTAAAGCATTATATGTTCATCAAGCATTTACTTTTTTGTATGTCCATCTTGTGAAGGTGAATGGCGTTGCACAACTTCACAGTGACATTTTGAAGGCAGAGTTATTTGCAGATTATGTGTCTATATGGCCAACCAAGTTCCAGAACAAAACCAATGGCATTACTCCCCGAAGATGGCTCAAATTTTGCAATCCAGAACTTAGCAATATAATCACAAAATGGCTGAAAACTGATGAATGGGTTTCAAATCTTGATCTTCTCACTAACCTGCGAAAAGTATGTCATGATAAACTATTAGTTATTATATGATACAAACTATATGTTTTGCTTGGGGCACATCCTCATGCTCATTGGCTTTTATACACTGCCTTTGAGATGGATTTAGTCCCTATATCAATTTTGGTGCATTCTAACTAAATTCAACTATTATTGTCACATAGCTGAATTTGAGTTTTCCTTGGGTCTATCGGATACCCCCTTTCCCTTGAGCAGGGGTACCCCTATCTTGACCCCCCAGATTCCGCTGTAGCGGATCCCCAATGGGTCAATGATGATGATGAAACTATATGTTTTGCAGTAGAAAACTAATCTGTTGCTGGTAATATGCTTTGTCAAATCTAGTTGGCTGATAATGAGGAATTGCAAACTGAATGGGCGTCCGCCAAGATGGCAAGCAAGAAGCGTTTGGCACAATATATACTGAAAGTGACAGGTGTCACCATTGACCCAAACAGCCTCTTTGACATTCAGATCAAGCGTATTCATGAATATAAAAGGCAACTCTTGAACATTTTGGGTGCAATCTATAGGTACAAGAAGTTGAAGGTATGAGAGCTTGCAGTCACTTGGTTATTTATTTTTCTAGCTCTGTGAAATGTGCCTTGATTACCATCCTCCTGTACACGTAGATTGTGGAGTTGCCGTGTGATTTTTTTTTTTTTTATCATTGATAGGAGATGAAACCTGATGAACGGAGCAAAACAACACCAAGGACTATAATGATTGGTGGAAAAGCATTTGCTACCTATACTAATGCTAAAAGAATTGTCAAGCTAGTGAATGATGTTGGTGCTGTAGTCAACAATGACCCCGATGTTAACAAGTATTTGAAGGTAAATAAGCTAACTCAGAATCCTATGTTCTGTATTGCAGTGAGAACTGACAAAGAGGAACCCATCAAATTATAGTCTCCATCCTCGGATTGTCTAAAACATGTTTAGCATTAGTAGCAAGGCCTTAGAACTAGTTGAACCTAATAAGATTTCTCTATTCACATTCCCCTTTTCTCAAAATATACATTGACACATTAAAGTGACCATGAAACCATCAGGAAGTCTGAATTTTTTTAATCTGACTTGCATGGATATTTCCTATTAGACTTCGCATCCTATGGCTATGAATAATGCTATGTGCCAAATTTGAATATTGGAAAACCCTAAAAGAACCATTATTTGTGTCCACTGATGTGCATGCCAAATGTGCAGGTTGTTTTCGTTCCAAACTACAATGTGTCAGTCGCAGAGTTGCTGATTCCAGGGAGTGAGCTGTCTCAACACATTAGCACAGCTGGCATGGAGGCAAGTGGGACCAGCAACATGAAATTCTCTCTCAATGGCTGCCTTATAATTGGAACATTGGATGGGGCTAATGTCGAGATCAGGGAGGAAATTGGACAAGAAAACTTCTTCCTTTTTGGTGCTGAAGCAGATGAAGTCCCCAAACTCCGCCGGGAGCGAGAGGCTGGAAAGGTACTCAGTTCATTCATTTTAAACTGGACTCACAATGTCAACATATTTTAATATTTAAATTTTGATGAGTGCAGTTCAAGCCTGATCCTCGCTTTGAGGAGGCTAAGCAGTTCATAAGATCTGGAGTGTTTGGAAGCTATGACTACAACCCTTTACTCGATTCTCTTGAAGGAGATTCGGGTTTTGGTCGTGGTGATTACTTCCTTGTTGGTTATGACTTCCCGAGCTACATGGATGCTCAGGCCAAGGTTGATGAGGCATACAAGTAAGACAAAATGACTCGGTTTTCTCAATTGTAAACAGAATTTGAAATGACTCAGTTTTCTAATGCCAATGTCCTTTGTACAGGGATAGGAAGAGATGGCTAAAGATGTCGATAATGAGCACAGCTGGGAGTGGAAAGTTCAGCAGTGACCGAACAATTGCGCAATATGCCAAGGAGATCTGGAACATTGAGAAATGCCCAGTTCCATGATTTGTTTGGCATTAAAGATTCAGAACAGGCTGTGAGGAAATTATCTCCTGTGCTTAGCTTATAAAGATAAGGAGGTGGGAAGAATGCAATATGGTAGTGTTTCATTATGCTTTGGAATAAAAAGGCAATTGATCTGAGGACGTTGCTGGGTTGTGCTGTCGCTGCTGCACGGGGTGTTTGCTTCTTATTCTATGCATTTTGCTTTTGAAATAAACTATTGTTTTTGCTTCTTGTAATTCTGTTAAAACTGTTTTGGTTTGGATTGAAACTCTCTTCTGGTAGTCAATCTGAACCCGATGTTGTAGTTGCTCCCCATTCGTAATTCCATTTAGGATATGTGAATGAAAGGTGTCAAGTAGGTTGTGTTGTGTTTATATAGATAGCCTTAAGCAAATTGACAGGAGTTTTTGTTTCTTGGTCTACTTTTTTTTTTCTTTGATAAGGAAAGGAAGATTCATCTAGGAGTCGATTCATCTAGGAGTCGATCGCCCTTGAGGTCTAGTCGGATGAGATCCTCAAGATCATGTTTTGCAGCTAATTTTGGATTGTTGGAAGGGTTGTCCATTTTTTCCATGAAGTCTGCCACCTTGCTAACTTTCCTGAACACATGGCTAGAATTGAATGTCGGACATAGTCATCTCAATTTTCCACGAGCAGCACCAAACATCATTAATGGCGTTAATAAACCTCGAGTTGTCGCCTTCAATTTCTATTCTTGAGAGGCCCATCCGAAGTGCTTTATTGACTCCGTAGCTCAAGGCTAGTGTTTCAGTCATAATCACCAACTGGCGAGTGGCATCCACAGTCTTCGTTGGTCCATCTGATGACTTTACCTTCTGAGTCCTTAATTATGAAGCCAAAAGCAGAGCGGTCATTTGAATTTTTGATCCATCGAAGTTAAGTTTCAACAAATTCCTTTTTGTGGTTGAATGTGTTTTGGTTGATTTTGTTTTGGTTAGTACTCTTGTATGTAAGAGTGGGTCATCCACCTCCTCTTTTTGTGCCTCATTTCCAATAGCATTGTTGTTTCCCGGTCTACATTTCCAGAGAAATAAAAAAATCCAGTTTAGAGTCATTTTGTTGCCTATATAACAAGGTGCACTTTGTTCTGAGTTCTGACCCCCCAAAAAAGGGTGCAATTTTCAACTACACCAATAATAGTATAATACTTCGTTAGGACTGAAAGTAATGGATTGTAAAAAGGGCGGGGATAAAAAAAAATAGTTCCCATAAACCATTTTGTGTGATTGTGTGCGTGCTTGCGTTATTCTATTATACAGTGTCATTTAATTACTGTATTATACTATTATTTATCGCTTAATTATTATTTTAGGGGTCATAAACCGAAAAGGAAAATAATTAATCAGGTGCGCCCATTCCCACCCCCACAAAACCCTGGAGTCTCATCCACTGCGCTTGCTCAACTGAGCTCAATACGCACAAACACAGAATTCTCAGCCATTTCCGCATCTCTCTTTCCCTCATCAGAAACCAGTCGCTAATCGGAGATCCGAATAGATCGAAATGTCAAATCGAGTCTGCAATTTCTCGGATCTGGTCCAGCGTGTCACGGCTAACTGCTTACTCCATCCCCTGGGCAGCAACCGCTTCGACCGCGACCAGGTCTTGTCCCCAGATCGCCCCGGCGGAAGCGAGGACGATCTAGAGGAGGAGGGGGAGGAGGAAGAAGTGATTCAATCGGAGTACGAATCCGGAGAAGCAGAAGAAGAGATCGGAGGGGGAGAGGTAGACAACAAGAGGAGAGAAGGCTTGGAGGAACATAATAAATGTAAAATCAGGTGGAAGGAGGAGAAGGAGAGGGAAATGGAGGCGGCGGTGGCGCTGATGGGGCAGGTTTTCGAGGCGGCCTCGGCGATGAAGAGAGCGTATGTGGATTTGCAGGAGGCGCATTGCCCGTGGGATCCGGCGAAGATGAGGACGGCGGATGAGGCCGTGGTTGCGGAGCTCAGGCGGATTGGGCTCCTCAGGGAGAGGTTCAAGAGGGGATTCGGCGGCGGCGCCGGAACTAGGGGGAGAGCAGGGCTTGGCGGGGCGGCGGAGATGAGGGAGGCGGTGGCGCCGTATGAGGCGGCGGTGGACGAGCTGAAGAGGGAGGTCAAGGCTAAAGAGATGGAGATTGAGAGCCTTAGAGAGCGTCTCAAGAGTGTCGCCGTCGCCGGTGCCGGCTCCGGTGGTAGGAAAGGAAGGTTTCATTCAAAGAGGAAAGTCAGCTGCAGTCAAAGCCAAGGTAAACAAACTCTAATCATTCTCTAATTACAACTTTTTTCCCCTTACTTTTCTCTTTTTTTCGCTTTTACGGGTCCATTCCAAAAGTATTATTGCCTAATGCCTACTCTTTTTTTGTTTTTTTTTAATCAAGTACTCTCTTTTTTTTGTGTCGTTTTTTGAGAGAATTGACCAAAAAAAGAGAGAAATGATGGAAAAGTGTAACTTGAAAAGAAAGGTAATCTCACTGTCGGTTCCTAATTTTGTTCCTTGTAATTTTGTACAGGTTCGGAGCCTTCGCATTTTGATCCTATAATGATACTTTAATAAAACTTGGAAATTATATATAAGTTGCATACAAGAAACACCAAATTAAAACCAATAATATACCTTCTACCACAAAAATCAAATGAACAAAATACCTTTCATTAAGAAAAAAAAAAAAAGTCAATATGATACTCCGCATCTGTTAAGAACTTTTTCATTCCGTTTCTGTGTCAAGGGTATTTTAGTCTTTTAACCGTCTCACCTTGCGTGCAGTGCCGTTGTCGCCGTCGCCGGACCTTTTCGAAGCGACGATGAGTCTGGTGAGGGAAACCTCCAAGTCCTTCGCCGGAGTCCTCCACTCGCTGATGCGCTCCGCCCACTGGGACATCTCTGCCGCCGTCCGCTCCATCGAGTCTGCCACCGCCTCCGGAACCCTATCTCCGACGGCTTCCTCCGCCTCATCCTCCCCCACCGGGCCCCACCACGCCAGGTACGCGCTCGAATCGTACGTCACCAGAAAACTCTTCCAGGGATTCGACCACGAGACCTTCTACATGGACGGAACCCTACTCTCTCTCCTCAACCCCGACCACTTCCGGCGCGATTGCTTCTCCAAGTACCGGGACATGAAGTCCATGGACCCCACCGAGCTCCTCGGCGTCACGCCCACCTGTCACTTCGGCGTCTTCTGCGCCAAGAAGTTCCTCTCCATCATGCATCCCAAGATGGAAGAGTCGCTCTTCGGGGACCTCGACCACCGCCGCCGCGTCTCCGCCGGCGACCACCCTCGGACGGCGTTCTACGCCGAGTTCCTTGCCGTTGCCAAGGCGGTTTGGCTGCTCCATTTGCTCGCGTTCTCGCTCGACCCGGCGCCGAGCCATTTCGAAGCCACTCGGGGAGCCGAGTTCCACCCGGTTTACATGGAGAGTGTCATCAAGTTTCCGTCCGGGAAGGTGCCGCCGGGTCAGGTTGTCGGGCTACCGGTTAGTCCCGGGTTTAAGCTCGGGTCCGGTTCGGTTATCAAGGCCAGGGTTTACCTTGTCAATCGGAGCTGAGTTTCTGAATCCGGTTTTCTTTTATTGCGGATTTTCTGTTTCACGTGTGAACCGGTGCTGAGTTAGCGGGTCGCTTTTTAATTTGTTTTTACTTCTCTATTTTCTTGTTGCATTTCGTTATCCTCGTGCCTTTGTAATGTTAATAGAGTTAGTCTTTTTTTTTCGGAAAGAGTGGTAGAACCGCAAAGTATTATTAAGGACTAATTAGGAATAATATGAGGAATAGCCAAACCAAACCTCCAACATCATCAATAGTAGAGGAGTGGCTCTACCTTCTCTATAGAGTTTGGGTACTTTGAAATTTTGTCGAGAAGGCCATTTGAATCTGGCCGAGAAGGCTGTCGGACCCATGCCCAGAACGCCGCCAGTTCTAGGTCGAGAAGGCCGCAAAATTGTCCCAAGACTGAGGAAGCCTGTGTCCTCTTTGTGATGATTGTTGGAGTCCTGTACAAATTTGACCCAATGGTTTTCGGTGTGAAGGAGAATGCCTCTGCTTATTGCTTTCTTCAAATGACAATTGTTTTTGATCTAGAAAGTTTTCGATTATTGATTAGCTTTCTCAGATTATCATATCTTTTTGAAGATTGTAGACTAAGACCTAGATGGATTCTTACTACTTTCTTTTCCTAGACTCAAGTTAATGTTTTAAAATCTTTTGTGCAATCTCTGTCTTGTTATTGATTCACTCTTTTTGGTTTTGCCTCTGTCGGGACCATCGAATTTCTTGTCCCACTTCGCTGACCGGTTTTCTTTTTGGCGAGTTTGCATGACCTACTTCCGTCACGGTCTTTGAGTGTAAGCTTTGAATCGGCGTTTGTCCTCGTTTTGAATGTAGTTTGTGACTGTGGCCCTTCGCCCAGATCGTCGGTGTTCCCACTAACTGGCTCATCAACTTTGTTCGATTTGATCTCCGTCGACATGAACGGTCGGCCTGCAAGCAGACACTCAGGAAGAAATAAAAAAGAAGAAGAAAAAGAATTTGGTGTGCAGGTGACGTGTAGACTTCTATTAGGTTATTTATGTGTGTGGTTGTTTGTTCTCTTACGTGGTTTTTCTCTGGTTTCATGGCCTGTTGGTATGCTGGGCTTTTGGCCCACCTTTGTTGGTTTTGATATGTAGGTTTGTGCAAGCTAAGCCTAAACTCTCAAGTTTGGCACGTGTACTCCGTCGTATGTGGAGTATTTTATGGGGTTTGTTTTGTCAACCCTTTTGAGCTGGGCCGTGGTGGTGTGGAGTTTCATCCCGACATCGCCTGATTGTGTTCAGTTTCACTTTCATCGGTTTGTCCGATCATCGGGTTCTCGGTCTCTCGATTGTTCCAAGTAGTTTGGTCAATCGAATTCTTTCTTACTCAAAAAAAAAAATCAATCAGTAGAGGCAAAACTGAGTCAGAGGGCTCAAATAAAACATGTAAGCCTAGAGGAAAAGAAAAAACCCAAAGAAGCGAGACCATCGGAACCTGATTAGCCTCACGGTAAATGTGTCGGAATTGGATAATCCAGCCCCTACTAATAAAGCCTTGACATTGGGATATCAGGCTAGACCGCAGATGAGCTCTATTGAGCGGTCTTTGTAAGAGTGGAATGACGAGTTGAGAGTCCGCTTCCACCAAAACTCAAATGATCCGTAGAGAATAATTGGTATCCTTACGTTGAGCCTTAGAGAATTGGTTTCTCACATGATTCATCTATTCCAATTGAGAAAAAGACATAACTAGTCTAATTTCAATGTTTTATTCCACAAATATATCCTTAGGTCTTAATTTTTCCAATAGTAACCTCTTGTAAATAATAAGACTAATGTACCCCTATTTTTAATTTTGTTACATAAATTTTATGTAATGATTTTTTGTTACATAAATTTTATGTAATGAGTTTTTGTTACATAAATTTTGTTACACAAATTTTATGTAAGGTATTTTTGTTACATAAATTTTGTTACACAAATTTTATGTAATGTGTTTTTGTTACATAAATTTTATAAAAAAAATTTTATGTAAGGTGTTTTTGTTACATAAGTTTTGTAACAAAATTTTTATGTAAGGTGTTTTTATTACATAAATTTTGTTACACAAATTTTATGTAAGGTATTTTTATTACATAAATTTTGTTACACAAATTTGATGTAAGGTATTTTTGTTACATAAATAATGTTACACAATTTTTATATAAGTTGTTTTTGTTACACAAATTTTAGTAAGCTAATTTAGTATACTATGGAAACAAATTTAAATTTTATTACATTAATTTTGTTACATAAATTCGTGTACATTAACGTTCTAAACTTTTGTGTTTATGGTGGTTATTGTTTTGTTATATAAATTGTTAGGCTTTTATTACATAAAATTTATTAGTATAATATTATTACATTAAATTTTATGTAAGGTGTTTTTGTTAAATAAACTTGTTTAAAGCAACAATCCCTACATAATTGAAACCTTAATTTAAAGTAATTTTATGTCACCAATAACAACATTTATCTACATTTATTGTAAACTATTAGAAACCCTAATTTGCACTCAATTGACAATAATAACTTTTTCTTAGTAACTCATAAAGCATCCCACTACCAATATACAAATTACCAATCGATTAGAGAAGTCGGTGGAAATCAACTAAGTGATTATTTTCAATTAGAGATTTGAGGACTAAGAGAATTCCTATGATACTGCTCTCAATTAGAGATCAAATTAAATACAAAGCACTGTAAACATAAATTGAAAGAATTAGTGTAAACATGAATTGGATTTGGATATACTAATTATTGTAACCCAGTCGATCGACATTGTAAATCAATTTGCTATACTATTCATATCATACAATTGCGACTTGCGAGTGCGCTATGGATCGCCGGACAATTGCGAGGGTGTGGTGGATTGTGGGATCACAGCCTCCTCGTTGGTGGCAGACACACGATATCAGGTGGCGGTAGGGGTGCGTTGGGACTTAGGAGGATGTACTGGTGGTCCCCGATATTTGCAATATTGGCTCGAATTCGTAAGGATGAATTTGCTATCAGTAGGGATGGATATGACGCTGATTAATTTTGCCGATAATACGTATCATGTCTATCGTTTTAATTTTTAAGCAGACTTTTATCTATATTTTTTTATCTATTAGGTTAAGGGTATTTTAGTATTTAAAACTACAAAGGTATATTTTTGGAAAACAATTAGTAAGGGAGTATACTGTTGGAATGAATAAGTGAAAGTGGGTTTTTTTTGGGAATTTTCTCATTCCAATTTAAAAAATAGTTTAGAAAATAATTTGAACATTTTCCTACTTTAGTAGTAGTTTGAACATTGAACATCTTCCAACTATCGTTTTTTAGCATATGTCGGACGTATACTAAAAGACCATAAATGAATTATTCAATTTTTCTAACCTATGTCAACCTTAAAATGTTACTAACTTGTTAAATTTTGTTATCTAAGAATTTTTTTTAAAAAAACTTAGGTCTATTAGTTCTTTCTTAGGGCTTTTGTTTCTTATACTAAGTATTCTTACTTTATGCTCATAGGTTAGAAAAAACGTAAATTATTTAGACTTGAAATTAGATTCAACAAGTTTTGATTCTTCTTACTTATGTACACTTCAGCACAAGCAAATAATGAAAAACCATTGGAAATACAACAATAGCAAAAACTTACAGAAATTAAGTTGCACCGTTGTCGATTTCACCGCACGACCACTTGGTCGGTGTAACACCCCGTCGTTACATCGGGGCGCTACTCAACAATAGACTACACATGGGTCCACACAAGCTAAGAGCAAATGTCACGGTACCGTATATTTGGAATGATATATTTCAAATTTTAGCATTTGCTCATGCTAAAGGACAAAAATACCTTATATGCTATATTCCCCCCTCCCCACCATACCCCATAATTGTATAAGGTATATATTAAAATATACATAAAATGGCTTTAATTTGAATCTATGATGGCTATAATTTGAATTATATGCAACGGCTAGTTTCCAATGGTAATATTTTTCGGGTTTTTCATAACGGCTATTTCAACCCTCTATATAAGGTGGCCACCATCACCATTTTCATCACACCATATTCTTCAAACCCTCTAATATTTTCTTTGTGAAAATCCCACCGTGAATAATTCTCATATCTCATCATCATCTTTGTCTTCATCAAATCAAATCGATCAGTATTAATATCAGGTCATGGTTTCCTTTGATCAAGAGCAAAATTTATTGATTTGTAGTTACGCGAATAATAATAAACTCTTAGCGGAGTTGGATGGCAACGAGGACATCGACGAGGCTGAATCGAGTCGGAGAGGAGCAGAACCTGGGCATATAACCTATTTCTATGATCGAGAGCAAGCTGCTTATAAACTCTATATAAATTTCTTTGTCGAGGTTCAAGTGTATCCTGAGCACAAATTTCGTAGAAGGTTTCGAATGAGCAGAAATTTGTTCATCCGAATTGCAGATGTTGTCAAAGATCGCGACAATTTCTTTATGCAACAACGCGACGGTAAAGGTAAGCTTGGATTAGGCACATTTCACAAATTAATTGTTGCTTTTGGAATGCTTTGCATATGGTGTACCATCTGATTCTCTTGATGAATAAATAAAAATTGGCGAGTCTACTACAATTTGATGTTTGAAAAGATTTTGTCGATCAGTTATAGAGGTCTTCGAAGACCGGTATTTGAGAACACGCAGAAGGATGTTGCAAGACTTTTGTATACTGGTGAAGAATGCGGGTTCCCAAGAATGTTAGGGATCCTTGATTGCATGCATTGGTGTTGGAAAAATTGTCCAACATCCTAGGAAGGCATGTATGCAGGGCGTAGCAGATCACCATCCATTATCCTCGAGGTAGTAGCCAATTATGATCTTTGGATTTGGCATGCACATTTTGGTTTACCGGGCTCCAACAATGACATCAATGTGCTTGAGGCATCTCACCTATTTGCAAATCTTGCAGAAGGTAAATTTTCTCCTTCTAACTACAAAATTCTAGGTTAAGAGTATGACACTGGTTATTATTTGGCCGATGGCATATATCCTAAATGGTCTACATTAGTACAAACTATTCATAATCCTCAAGGTCCGAAAAAAGTATTGTTTGCTCAAAAACAAGAGTCATGCCGAAAGGATGTTGAGTGAGCATTTGGAGTGCTTCAAGCACGTTGGGCGATTGTGAAGGGGCATGCACACTTTTGGGATAAACGTGTTTTACATGATATAATAACTACATGCATAATATTGCATAACATGATAATCGAGAATGAACGTGATCTATCCGCTCTGATAAGAGATTTCAACCCTGCCCCTACATTGTCTGTTGATTTGGTAACTAATGAATCTACAAGGTTCCAGGACTTCCTTGCTTGGCATAGGAAAATTAAAGACAAATCAACTCATATTGCACTCCGGAATGCATTAATTGAGCATATTTGGAACCAACATGGTATACATGGGTGAAAGATGCTTAATTTTTTTTTATTTATCTATTGAAGTTGTGCTTATTTCTTCGGGGTATTGGTTTAATGCTCCCCCCCCCCCCAAATTGTATTTGTCTATTCAAGATGTGCTTATTTATTCGAGGTATTGGTTTTATGCCCCTCCCCCCCCCCCCCCAATTTTATTTGTCTATTCAAGTTGTGCTTATTTCTTCAAGGTATTGGTTTATGTCCCCCTGGATTGTATTTTGTTTTGAAGAAAATAATGCATGTTTATTTCCTATAGTTTTGCTCGTACACAGTTATTTTATTTCATTCCCCATGAAGATATCATCTCATACATGAACCGTTAGATTCAAGATTGCAATCCAATCTCTTCAAAGTCGATTTTTCAAATCTTACCTACTACATAGGCAAATTTCCTGGTGCACTTCGACAAGTGGAGCATCTAAATCCAAGTGGGGCTTCAGAGAAAGATATTGCAAGTATTTGTTATTTTTTTCTAGTTAATAAATGTATGTTATTTAATATAATAGTTATTTTTAAACAATTATTCTTTGTTAAAATTTGTAGCATACTTTAGCAAAACAACATCTACATGATGGATGATCCTAAATTCATACAAAAGAAACTTCAATTTGATCATGTGTGGCCTATACTTAAAGAATGTGAAAAGTGGACTGATAATGGTAAAAGTTCAACTAATCCACAATAAAGAAACATTTCAAGGTAAAGGTATGAATCTGACTGTC
The DNA here is from genome assembly GCA_964016875.1 of Fallopia convolvulus. Taxonomy (NCBI): domain Eukaryota; kingdom Viridiplantae; phylum Streptophyta; class Magnoliopsida; order Caryophyllales; family Polygonaceae; genus Fallopia; species Fallopia convolvulus. Next base: position 46,244,689 of record OZ024719.1, on the reverse strand, counting down.
ACACTTCTAAATCATCAAGGAGTGTACCATTTGTTGTAGATTTGAATGCAGATGAAGATGAACAAGAGCTATATAATGAGTAGCTTTGTCAAGCCCGTCGTCCTATTGGTATAAAGAAAGCAAAGTTGAAAAGAAATGAGGAAAATGGGAAGACCAAGCTTGTTAAACAAATCAAAGATTCAAATCAAGAACTAATGGAGATGTTTGAAAAAAGTATGTTAAAGGAAACGCGTTTGCTGCCAAGCACGATGAATATAAATCTAGAAAGTTATCTATGCAATGTGAACACGAGGAGAACAAAATCATACTTACTAGCATGGATTCAATTAGAGATCCAAAAGGGTGTGAGTATTTAAGAATAAAAAAAGCTGAAATAATGGAGAGAAGAGTTCGTCACTCCCAAGAACAACAACAATTTCACCAGCACCATGTGGCTTTGGTAATTTTAGTAACATAAACCAATTTCAAGGTGGTACACATGAAACTTTTAACTCTAGTAACTTTGCTAGTCCATATTATGGAGCAATAAGTGATCACTATAGAGGAACAGATGGATATGGTGGGTTCCCACATTATGGAGCAAGTGGTGGATCTAGTTCAAGTGGTGTGCAAGGAGAATCACAACAATTCAGTGATAAAAATGGAGCCGAAACACCCAGTGGATATGGTTGGATGGAAGATCATAGGAGAAATGATAATAATTTGCCAGAATACTAAAATGTCGGAATTGTTAGTTTATTTATATTTTTGTATCGTTTTGTTATTTTATTTTGCATAAGTGTGAGTGGTACTTTTTCCGAGCTCGGATTTGATATCCGAGAAGGTTTTGAAGAGGCCATTGTCATATCTTAAAATGTATAATATATGTTTGTTCATGCAACCTTAATTAATGCTTATGTATTAAATTAAAAATTTAATCCGATTATTTTCAATATTAGGCTCAAATTAACAAGCTTATTATGATTTTTATAATAATGGTATAATTTTTATCATTACGAAAATTTATTAACATCAAATTAAAGGATAATTTGAAATTGGAACTAAAATTAAAAAGGGGTATAATATAAATACCAAATTTATTAGTTGTTTTTAAAAGGGCATGAATGGAATTATGAAAAAAGGAAGAGATATAGCATTCACAATTCATACGGCATATTTGCCTTACTATTGTAGACAATTGCTAAAAAAAATTTGGAAACTTGTATTTTACCTTATGGTGGGAGGAAGAGATACTGTATATTTAGAGTTTTGGGGAGATATATGGTACTGTGGCTGGCAAATGGTCTAACCTGAGAACAAGTTCACCCAAATCTTGCAACTCGGGCACGACGAGAAAACATAAATAAAGAATCCAACATTCCAACTTATATTTATAAAAACGAAAGTGTCATAAAAGATACATGAATCTCAAAACGTACTTAAAATAAATTCACATTCTCAACTAACCATTCCCACAACAAGACTTAAACCAACTACAAAACATTATGAGATTATCTAGTATAAGTAATCCAGAGAACCCAACCCAAACACTGAACCTAATGATGCGCAAATGTCAATGATCCGCTCCACTAGGCTTGGCAATTTCACCCGCACCCGATGGATACCCGATATAATCGACCTGTAAAACTGAATAAAAAGTCAATTAAAATAGCCTCACCCGACCAGACCCAACCCGACCACTTGACCCGATCACCCGGTTTATGATAATATATATTAATTATTTTATTATTTTTAACCCTAATATATAAAATAAATTACTCTAAATCCCTAATCTCTTCCCGTTCCATTCGACCGCCTCTACTCCTCAATCCTTAGTGACTCACGACTCACGAGTCCTCACCCTCTAGTCACCACTACTCACCATTCTAAATTCCAGCTGATTTTGTAATTCATCCCTCCCAATCTCCATTCTCCCAATTTGGCGAAGGAGGCAACGTTAACCTCTAGGGGCTACGGAAAGGGAGAGTGGAAGACCCTGTAGAGGAGAGCTTCCGGGTGGAGGCTCTGCACAACGCCAGCAAGAAGGAGCCTTGGAGACGGCTGCTAGGCCACCGCCATTGAAGCGAGGAGAGGAAGACTTAAAGACAGAGGCGACCTTCGAGGAGACGGGCTGCGAGGTTTGTGAAAGTTTACTGCCCTAACTTCTTGGTGAGATTATTGTGTGATTCTCACGCCAAAGCTATGGAAGAACATGAAACTTAATAAACCTAGACAAAGCTTGACTAGTTGAAAAAAATTGAGTAGTTGAAAAAGCTCGTTCTATATTTCAATTTGTTTATATTTTGATTTATTTTGTCTTTTTTGAGTCCCTCGAGAATTCCATTTTACCAACACTTCTTCGGTTCTCTTAACTTATAGTTTTGGGTCATGGGTGAGTAGCTTAGATTCTGGATGAACTAGTTTCTGTACGAGGGTAGGTCAACATTATTTTTTTAACCATTGCTTAATTTGTTCATCAAATTTTGAATGTTGCAATCCAATCCGTGTAGACGTTGAGAATTTCACCAATCAACTCTGTGCAATTTTATTTTTACCTTTTTTGACATGCTCACTCTAATAATTTGATTGTGTAATTGTTGAACATTTTTGCTAGTTGATTGAATGTAATAGATGAATATATAATTTGAGAGTTTGTCAAGCCAAGCTAAGTGGAGATTGGAGAAAGCTCCCAAAGAGTAAAGTAGTAGATGATATCAAAGATATATTGCTACTTAAGCAGCCTTGAATATTCTATGTTTCAAATAAGTATCAGATTTACACAAGGCTTCTTAGAGAGGGGTATATTGGGTCAGAATTGCTCCATAAAGACCCCCTTGTTGTAATCAAGGAAATTTGTGGAGAGCTTATGCAAAAAGGGCTTCATGAATATAATTACATGAGGTGTATGGTGAATTTAGAGAAAGAGAAAAATAAGGAGTTGGTTATTCAAAGGAAGGAGAAATATAGGGATAGAAATTTGGAAATAATTAAAGAGGATGATCAAGTTGGTCAAATTGGCGGGTTGTTTGATCCAGATAAAGAAAAAGATTTTATAAAGTTCTTTTTAAGGATAAATTGATCCGACGAAGGGATTTGAATGTTTAGACCATATTTTTAATGGCATTGATGTGTTTGGCTTTTGGCTATGTAATGTACTCAATATAACATATCAAATTAAGAACTTATGCTCAATTTATAATTATAATTTGAAAATTCCAACAGCTTTTAAAACACCCGAAAAAATACTAACCCGACTCGAAAATTGACGGGTTTCTGGTGGAATACGTAGGGTGAAAATACCAAGTCGGTGGGCGGTTTTTACCCTTTGGGTCGGGTGGGTGAAGTGCTCCACCCGCACCCAACCCGACCCATTGCCATGCCTACGCTCCACCATCTTCTCGAGGCTCCAACACGGGTTCTTGGCTCCTACCTAAAATTGAAAAATAAGTCCCTAAGGGATCAACTACTATCCTAATTCAAGCTAGAAATCACACAGACTAGTAAGACGTTAGTTTAATTGAGCCGATTAAAAGTTACCGATTTGAATGCAACATTTTGTCACTAATATAAGATAAGTGTGTTAGGCACATTACTTAACTTACTAGGACGGTCGGTACCACATGGAAAATCGTTCTCGCTCTTGGCTATGTTCAAACGTCGAAGGATTTTCTAAACTTTGTGTGTTTAATAATAGCTCACAACAACTCCTCATAATTCCTCGATAGGAACCACTTACAATGTTTTCCTAATTTATAAATATGCATGTCACATATTTTCTTCTCTTTCAATGGAAATGATGACTATTGGATCATCACTTAGTTTTTATTCAAAATATGATGTCAGTATGTTCATTCACTACCATCTAAATCAATTCTTTTGTCCCTACTTTCTTAGTCTTTAGTTAGACTAATCCGACCACCTTATTCAATTGCATTGTCAACTATTGTGCTGTCATGGGATCAAGCGCATAAATATTGCAAGTTGGTGATTGAAGCATGAAGACGAAACCATCCTTTTGTAGTAGATTAAATCAAGCTACTTAATATATTTTTGGTCTAACTTGAGTAGTAACTCAATCTATCAATAGTCAAATAGTGAAGTTAATCTTTTACTCACTTTTGGTTGTCTTACCAGGGACTATTCCTAAACATGTTTTTGTATAAACTTCTGAATGACTTTGTATCATAACCTATTACTCTCCGTTCATTGTAAAATATTTATGTTGTTTGAATGCACTTTCGAAAGGTTGAGTAATCCCGGATTAGGCAAATCCGAGGTTATTGGTGGTAATACCTCTTGAGAATTAGGGGTGTTACAACAATGCTCAATGTTAATTTTACAAGTACACAACACTCCATGTGACGCCTGTTGAAATCTGAAATAAACGAGCGTTAATATCGAGATTTATTTTATTTTAAATAGGCAAACAGAGGTTTCATTCTTTCTTTGTTCAGCGCGCTAAGCAACATATGTCTCAAAAATGTATTACAATCGGGTTATTCGCGCCTTCTTTCAAACTATGCGCATTGATTACACTCTCACTAGGATTTGTCTCTCTTTTGGACTCGAGGTCTTTTTATTAACCTCGCTTCAAAAGTAGCTGATGTGACCCCGAGCATGACGACTAGTCGGGAGGAGGATTCTATGTCTGTGCGCTCCGACGGACCCATCACACGAGCCAGGACCCGTGCCATCACTCGTGCCATGACTTCCATCGTCGCACGCACGCTCGCTAGCCACGACACATCCATCTCTAAGACAACCTTCACATGTCGTCTAGTCTCCATCGGCACCAAGCATTCACTCGACGTCGAGGACCTCGCCTCGGACACCTTAGACCATGTTGTCCACGCCATTGCCATGTCCGTGTTGTGCCACCCTGGTGCCGACACATGAAGTTTGCATGCGCCAAGGCTGTGCCGCGCCGCGGCACACCATGCGTGCGCCCGCTGGCGCGCTGACTCCCTTGTCCCGCTGCGCCAGCCCATGTCACACCTTGTCGCGACACTCGCGACTAGGCCACCGTGACCATAATCATTTTATTGCTTTATTTAGTATCTTTCCTTTCTATAAACCTTCTAAGTGAGGATTGCTTGTTTTAGAATGATAGTTTTGGGCTTGGGCTGACGTTGGGCCGCTTGCATGCGTTTTCCTAGTCTCCCACGCCTCTCTAGGGTTTTGTCGGCGCCTCCTTTATATAAAGGAGTCTCACCTCTCTAGTTTGGTAACCCACACTCTCATTGTTAGGCGTCATCTTGCCAAACACTCTCTTCCTATCTCGAGTTCTCCCTTGGATTCAAGTTTCATCTCTATACTTTACAATCTCCCTCTTAATTCTAGGCTCAACGCCTCAATCTATTGGTTACTTGTTTGTGAGACACAATACGAGTTCAAGACAAAGATCCTACGGTGAATCCGGAAACTGGTTCACATCAATAGCACAATCTTTTTGGATGTTAACACGTCAAATCTTCATTAACAAGAAAGTCTTAAGCTAGAGATGTTTTTCGACCGCGTCAACCTTCGTTGTCTTTATTTATTTATAGGCAATTGGGAGGGGTGGTTATGGTGTTTCTCTGATATGGGACGAGCGAGGTGTATTTATCTGAATTGTTAAGAGATAGGTGGATCCCAATTGGTGCAAAAAGAGGGTAAGCCATGATTGGTTGAGGATGCGGTTTCAGCACTCCTGAACTTTCCAATGTGGGACGGATCTTTGTACTTGTTTGTCTCTTTTGACGTGAACGTGTGGTTTCAACTAACACTCAAGTCATATTGGATTGGAATGAGCGTGTTGTTTAGACTACTTTCTTTCTTTTGATTTTATCCTATATTCTTCATTTTGCCTTATACTTTTATGGCAACACGTGCTTTAGATGCCCTCGAAAGCCTTCTATATATGGAACACATGGAGTGCTGATGTCATCTCTCCCTAGCAGAGGTCATTAGTTTTGTCCGTTTGTGCACAATTTTATTTCTGCACCATCGCAACCCCATGACTTCTTGTCCTCGCTTGCGGGACCTCAAGGCAAAAAGTGTGAGATACCCTTTGTCTCCAAAAAATGCGACTTCTTTTCCTTGGGGTACGACGTCTTCTCATACCATATGATTTTTTCGATGAAACAGAATCTTGATGAGCCCCCTTTGGGTTTGGGCCTTCGGATTGAGTGGTAAATTGTGATGGGTCAAAACGACACTGGGCTTAAGTAGTAGTCGGAAGGCCGGGCCATCCTTTCGACTTTAAAAAGCTTCAAGCGTTGCTTTTTCCTCTTCACTCTTCATACAAAAAATAATCTTACATAATTTATATGAAAATGTATTTATATTTTTCTTACATAATTTATACGAAAAAACTAGTACTAGTCTTAGTTCCCGTACCCTGCACGGGATTTTATAAAATTATTTTATTATTTATTTGTATTTGTTAAGTTTTGATTAACAAATAAAAATAGTACTAGTCTTATTATTTATTTGTATCCTGGCCCCCCAGATTCTGCTGAAGCGGAGTACACTGAGTCATTGTTGTTGTTGTTGTTGTTGTTGTTGTTAAGTTTTGATTAAATTGATATTAGTAAGGATATTTAAAAAAAATTATACATGTCTTACGCAAAAAAAACTATCAATTTAAGAAACTTGTAAAATTACTATATCATTTAATTATATTTGTTAAATTTTTTAATTCATATTGATAATGATATTTCAAAAAAAATCCATACGTATATTATAAACGAAAACATTATCATTTCTAAAAATAATTATTTAAAAATTGACATATGCAAAAGTATTTTTTCTACAATTTGTATGATAGCATAAAAAAAATATCCTAATGAACTTTTCCTATTTATTATATCCAAAAATAAAAGATTGTTTAATAATAAGATTTTCTATCCTATATTATAGAAATATGGATAAGAATTTATCATATTGAAAAATAAAAAATTAGTTTTTAAAAAAGGGGTGGTGGTGTGGTCCAATCTAAAAATAACATGTGTCATTTAATAATTTTTTTAACCTCCACTTTAGGTTATAGTTATGACGATATGATATGATATATTTTTATCTTACTAATGTAGCAAGTAAATTTATTTTTCTAATTTAGTATATAGTTTCGTTAAAATTTCTCGTTATGTATAATATGAAGTATTTCGAATTATATATAATCTTTACCCTTTATAGTAGAGATCTTAAACTCATTAGTGCTTTATAATGTATCCTAAAATTGTGCAGGCCCAAGTTCATTCAACTGAATTTTTTTTTGACTAGCGCGGGCCAATAGCAAGCCTGTCTTGTTTTTTCTATTTTTTTGTCCAGCGGGGCCCAAGTTCATTCAACTGTTTTTTTTTTTTTTTTTTTTTAGGAAAGTTCATTTCATCTGATAAACAACCCTAGGAAGGAACGAGAGAATCAAGAAGTGCTCAAAAGAGAGAATCAAGAAGGAACGACGGACTCGGGAGAAAGAACCCTTCACCGCCGGCATATCTTCTCTGCCTCGACAAAGTGCCTCCAAAATTGATCGGTTTGAACTTGTCCTTCTCAATTTTGTTTCTAATGCCTTATGTCAACTGTGGTTCTTATTTCTCAATTGAGAAAGATCCAAATATTCATTGTTTTTGTGCCGATGGCGCCCGGCTGAGAACTTCCGGCCGCCAGTGAGGGCGGCCGCCCCCACCTGCCTGCGCCACTGGTCTCAAGGGAAGTGCTGATTTTAAAGCTAAACTAGTGAACACTGAATAGCATTTAGATGAGGCTGCTGATGTGTTTTAGTTGTGGTATGAGTGCTAAAATTGATTGATGCGAATGCACAAACATTTCAGGTCTTCCCGATTTTGTCTTTTTTTTTTGCTGGAAGATAAATAAATTGGGATGAATGTTTGTTCATTAGCTAACGATTGAGTGATTGACTCATTATGGCATGATGTGTAAATTTTTCTACTTGAACTTTTCGCTGTTAGCAGTCTCTCTGTATGGAACTAACACTGTCATACTGGCATGTAGGGAAATTATTTCAATGTGCATTGTGACCTGAAGCAAATCCAGGATGGGGTTTGATAATGAATGTATCATCAATATACAGTCTCTCAAGGGAGAGTACTTCTGTCCAGTTTGTAGGCTGCTTGTATACCCCAATGAGGCTCTACAGTCACAGTGTAGCCACCTTTATTGCAAACCTTGCTTGACATACATAGTGAGAACTACACAGGCATGCCCCTATGATGGCTATCTGGTTACAGAAGCAGATTCCAAGGTCTTCTTCTTTATGTTAAAGCCCTGTTGGGTTTGTCATGTGTATATGTTTTACTTTTAATTTCATATTTAATCTGCTGCTGTTGTGATATTGTTCGTAATGCCTCATTTGCAGCCCCTTCTTGAATCAAATAAAGCGTTGGCGGAAACAATAGGGAAAATCTCTGTTAACTGTCTGTTTCATAGAAGTGGTTGCACATGGCAAGGAAATTTAGCGGACTGCACATCACATTGTGCGGGGTGTCCGTTTGGTGATTCTTCGGTCATGTGCAATAGATGTGGGGTCCAAATAGTGCACCGCCAAGTAGAAGAGCACGCACAAAACTGCCCTGTAAGCTTTTTTATTTTTATTTTAATGTTTGGTATCATCCTTATGTATTCTATAAATGATATGTTCTTTGCCTTCCATTTGATTGGGTGCTTCTTTTTACTTTTATATTTTACTTCAAATCAGGGAGTGCAGGCACAAGCACCACAACCTGACAATGGCCAGGTCATTTCTGGTACAACATCAAATGCTCCTTCAAATCAGAATCAGACAGTTGTTCCTGCTGGTACACCTGCTTCTCAAGCCCAGTTAGCATCAGTAGCATCCGCTGCTGTGCAAAAATCAGCTCAGCAAGTCAATCCAGCCACTCAGCCCCAAGCTGCTCAGGCTGCTATGCCAAATACAGAACAATGGTATCAGCAACAACATCAATATCAGCAGTATTATCAACAGTACCCTGGCTATGATCCTTATCAGCAGCAACAGCAACAGTACCAACAATACTATCCTTATCAGCAACAAGCTGCTCAGCAGTTTCAGCAGCCAGCGCAAATGTATTCTTCACAAGTGCCAGGTCAGCAGCAGGCCCCACCTTCTCACACCCCTCAGCAACTACCTCACGCTCCACCTACTGCTCAGCCTCAGTCACATCCCCCCCAAGCTACTCCCAACATTCAACAACAGATTCAACCTGCTGGACAACCACAAAATTTGCTGAACCAAGTAGCTTATAATGTGCCACAGTCTCAGCCTCAGCCTCAGGCATATTCTCAGGTTCAACCCTATGCCCATCCTCAGACTGTACCTCAACAAGGCACGCAAATGCCACCATATCACCAAACCCGCCCTCAGATGCAGCCTCCTCCTCTTCATCCTCAAGTGCAGACCCAACCTTATCCCCAGCCACAAGCCCAACAGTACACACATCCACAAACCCATCTGCCAGCTCAGACACAAACCCATCCACATCCCAACAGCCATACTATGGGTCTCCCACCTCCACATCCCACCCAGCCCATGAATCATGCTGGACCTCCTCAAGCTCACAACGCACCAACCCATTCTGTAACTGGCTATCAGTCATATCAACAAGCACAAGCACTTCAACAGACTCAGGCAGGAGCTCCTCACTCTTTGCATTTGAATGGCTTACATCAGCAGCCACCGAATCCTAGCCAATTTCAGGGACAATTTTCTCAGCAACCTGCTCAAGTGCGTCCTTCTCACATCCCTGCTATGATGCCCAATCAACAACCTACCAAGGTGCCGCCTCAAGGTCAAAATACAGGTGTTTCTGTTGCTCAAGCACCTATTTATCCTCATTCCAAGCATCCAAGCTACCCAGTTCAGCATCACTCAGGCATGCAACCTGTTCAACATGTATCTGCACAGCCTCAAGGATTCCCAGGACACAGTCCCTATGTGCAGCAGCATCCAGCTATGCAAGCTCCAGTGCGAGCACAGGCCCCGGGTCAAGCTTATCAGCAGAATAGTATTCATGCACCACCAATTCAACCGAATGCTAGGCCAATGATGTCTCATGGTGGAGGACAACAGCCTTACTCACAAGGACTTACAAATGCAGCCCATTTGCTGCCAACCCAGCCTAGCACAAACCAGTCATCCGTAAATCAGAGTTATCCATCACTACCTGTTCACGGGCAAGAGTTGTCAAAACCTTCTGCTGTGGCTATGCCTGGTGCTCAGAACATGGAAAAAGTAAAGAAGGAACAGAATAATGTTGAACTTGGTTCTGAGAATACTGCTCGCTTGGGAACTTCTGAATTATCAAACACAGAAATTCTTGAGCCAAAACCATTAGTTGGCTCAGATGGAAAACCTCATGCTTTTGAAAATGGTACTCCACAGAAAGGAAGCATGGACAATGCCTCAGAGTTGCCTTCTGCTAGCAAGTCTGCTGATGTTGGCAGCGAGGATGTTAAAGAAAATGAGCAGCGATCTGATAAGGGTTTCAGTAATAGTGTTCTTCCTGCAGTTTCTTCAGTGCCCATTGCTAAACAAATTCCTGGTTCTCACTCTGTCCAATCTTCTGATCTTGGAAGGAACCAACCTCAGTTTTTAGGACAACCTCCAGGCCATTTGAGGTCTCAAGTGCCCGGCAAAATGCACCCTTCTCAATCCATATATTCGGACAATCCATCGGGAGTGTTGTTTGGTTCGAGCTCAGTAGCTCCTTATGTAAGTGGGTCTGGCAGTTTGGGACCCCAGGGCCATATTAATCAGGGTAAGTTTCCTGGTGGGCGTCCTTTTGTATCACCTCCTCCACCTGGCACACTTGGTGGGATAAATGGAGGAGCTCATCCCGATTTCCTTGAAGGCAGTCTCCGTAAACCGCATCCTCCTAATTCTATGGAGGGTCCAGGAGGATTCTCTGATGGAAGACACCCGGAGTTACGTCCTCACGGGTCCATGGAACAAAGACCATTTGGGCAGACTCCAACCTTACACAGATTGCAGGATGAGAGGATGAATTTGCTGCCGGAGGAGCAGTTGAAACCCTTCCCAGCAGCTCATAATCTTGGCCGCACTGATTTTGAAGGAGATCTGCAAAAATTTCCCCGCCCATCTCATTTGGATGGTGGACCTCGCCCTCGCTTTCCTCCTTCTGGACCACACGATCAAGGTCCACAGATGTTTGGTATTGACATAATTTGAGGCCCTTTCGAGAAATAATCTCTTGCATTTGTTGAAGATTTTCCTCCTTTCCATTCTTTTAATTCATTGCATTCAAATGTAGGTGATAGATTCAAGCCTGCTGGATTTCATGATGTCAGTTTACGGAGACCTGGATATCCTGATTTTCCAAGACCTGGTCCTGGATTTGACCATCATGGAAGTCCTGGTAGAGACTTTAGGGCTAATGAGCCTCATTCATATCTACCTGGCAAATCATTTCAGGAAAGTAGGTTTCCAGGACTATCAGGTCACTTACAGAGAGGTGAATTTGACGCTCCTATAAACATGCATGGGAGTGATCATATGATTACTGGTCCCCGCAAACATTCAAGGCCTGGAGATCCAATGGGTCAAGATATGCTGCCTATGCATTCAAGGAGAGGTGATTTTGGCCCTCACAATGTACATTCTAGAGAGGCCACTGGACCTGGTGCCTTCCGAGGTCATCTGGAGATGGGAGAGCCACCTTTTCCTGGGAGCTACATGCCACCTCGTCCATTTGCTGAACCATTTGGGAGGGAGATGTCTGGTTATCCACATCACGGTGAGCCAGGATTCAGGGGCCGATATGCACATGATGATGGATTTTATCGAGTAAGTGTGATACAATTTTTTTTTAACAAAAATCATTCTCATGTCGCGTGCTGCTAATTCCTGTCATCTTTGAGTCGAGTTTACTCCTGGTTGCTATGTCTGCTTATCTAGAATTTCAAATTAGCTAGTTATCACAAAGTTTATGTAATGACATGTACATGTTATTGCTGATGTCTTGTTCACTTTTGGTTTTGGACAATATCAGGGTGAGATGGAGCCGTTCGATAACCCAAGAAAGAGGAGGCATGGGAGTATAATGTGTCGAATTTGTAATGTTGACTGTGAGACTGTAGAAGGTTTGGACTTGCATTCTCAAACAAGGGAGCACCAGAAAAAGTCTATGGATATGGTTATAAGCATCAAGCAGCAGCACTCAAAGAAGCAAAAGTAAGTTTTATTCATTTTTCATTTTCTTATTCTGTATGATGCAGGTATCCAAATTACTTTATTCTATCAATTTTCTTTCTGTGTGAGAGTTTTACCCAAATTGGTATTTATATAAATTATATTTAAAGTAGCCATACCTTTATTCTTGTTAACTTAATTGACAAGTATTTCATTTTGGTATTCTAGAGTAGTAACAATCTTATTACTTCATGGTCTAGGGTGTCTAATCATCGGTCTATGCACGAGGAGGGACGGAAAAATAGAACTGCCAGTTTTGAGGGTCAAAGCAAGAAGCATTAATACAAAGTGGAGGCATCGGCTAATGTTTCTCTGTAGCTGAAGGATGAAAACTCTTCGGTATTTTGCATTAGTGATGTAGGTTATCTAGTCTTGCACAACTCCTTGTCTTGCTGGTTGGTTTATGCCAGTTTTGTTAGTTATCTCTACAGCCTCTAGTCAGTATGGGTTATCTCCCCAAACTTCTGTGTCGTCTTTAGTGAAGTTGTGTTGTTTTTCTGACTTTCTGTTTTCTAAGCTTGATGGGAATGCTATGCGTGATCATCTCGTAATTTGAAGTAGCAAGTCTATCATACCCTGTAGATTTCATTTTAGGCCTTTTGATCATTGGTCTGTGGCAATATTGCTAGCTGCTATGATACTTCCCACCTATTGTGCTTTCTTACTTGGATATTTGTGATAAGTTGTTCTTGTATGTTGCCTGTCTATTAATTTTGTGTTGGGTTGTTTGCTCCACTTTGTTGGAATGTTAATGGACTGTAGAATTTCCTTATTAACTCTCATTCTAAATAATCAATTCCCAGTTCATGTACTTCATATTGGGGCTAGAATTTAGATGGTCATTATTAAGGTGCATGTTATCTAAACCTTCATAATCTTCACATACATTCCTTAAATTAATTATTGTACCCCTGTCCAGACCATTTCTGAAAAATATTGGCCAACTAGAACGCTTGAACATGTTTAGGCTGATGGATCTGGAACTCTAGAGAGTCTTGGACAAAAAGATATTCATGTTGCTCAATTACTTGAGAGTCAAGATGAATGAGAATAGCTTGCAGCATACATTTATGTAATTGCAGGAAGGAGGAAGTGATGTGAGTGATGAGCATGGTATATACATAATCTTGAGATTAAACTGGAGTTGTTAAATTGCTCCTCTTGGAGAAAGTGTTGCTAGCATAGTTTAGATATGTCTTATTATGATGTGAATTCCTGCTTCTGGTGCTAACAAGGAATATACACATCTTGACATTGATTTCTGTCTTTGGTGCTAATGTAGTCAAGATATTTATCTTGATGTGATTTTCTGTTTTTTGGCGCTAACATAGTAGACACTGGGTGATGTGCTATATACAAAAGATCGTCGGTTGGATTGTCTAGGTACATTGATCGATAAATATAACTGTAAAGGTTTCTAGTTATTGAGTGATAGATGAAATCTAGTCTCTCAAACAGTGATTATTAAGGAAATTAGTTTTGCCGACAAATAAGGCAAACTCTTGTAAAATTTATTTCATAGTAAAAGAATATCTTATGACTAATACGTTGTCTTAGTGAGCCCGTACTGTATAAACCAATGTATGTGCAAATGCCTTTGGACCAACAACTTAAGACTAGGAGTATGTGACTAATAAAATGTTACACTTTCTCCTTTAGGTTCTTGTTCTGACCTTTGGACCAACAACCTAAGACTAGGAGTCTGTGACTAATAAAATATTACACTTTCTCCTTTAGGTTCTCGTTCTGACCTTTGGACCAACAACCTAAGACTAGGAGTCTGTGACTAATAAAATGTTACAGGCTTTTTATTAGGAATAAAGCTTCATTGGTACATAGACTTTGTCAACTTAATGACATGGCCTTGTCTTTTCCGATTATTTGATAACTTGTCGAGTTGGCATAGTTTAGCTTTACAAAAATATCCCATAGCCTTTGCTTATGTAATATATGAAGGATGGAAGTTTTAAGTGATATATGAAGGACCTCATCTCGTTAAACATTTTGTTTAGAGTTTAGACAGTTTATGGGCAAGTCTGCTGACATAATTTGATGCTAGATGATTAACATTCATCTTGTTTTTCCATTATAGAGCCTTGTCGAATAGGAGTTTGCCAGATCAATGATTTTCTTTGATGAGCGACAGGGTAGTTTGTACTGACTGTTATGTGTTTCCTCCTTTACTCGAGCTTTGATTTTATCAAGTTTTTTCTGACTGTTATGTATATTTGCTTTGGTTCGGTGTTCCTTTTTTTCCTTTCCAAAATTTTTGGCCACCATCCAAGTTAATTTTTTGTTATCTGCTTGTTTTTTCCCTCCCAACGTTAGATCTTTTGGGATTCAACCTCACTTTTCGCGAAGCATGGAACCATAGAGGCTGAAATCAGACAGGTTTTCTTGTGGTCGTCTTTATAACGGCGGTAAGGTTGTGCTTTGAACATTTTATGTCCAAAATCTATGTTGATCTAATATGATGAATTAGTAATTAATAAACAGTTGCTGTGTTTGGAAATTGCTATATTTTTTGGTTGGTGTAAGTTGGGAGAAATTTGGCATAGAGGCAGATCCACCTGTACCTTGTAAATCTAAATTGTGGTGAGCTCTTGACATTAGGGAACTATTTCATAGGGCTCTTGGTTAAGTGCTTCTAGAGATGGCTTTTAATGAGGGATAATGGGGATATATAGTAGATTTTGGTTTGGAAGTCCTGATTAACTTATATTTTTCTTTCACCTCTTGAATGCGTTTTATAAATCTTGAAATTGACTAAAAACAGAAATTCTTGAATGCATTCTGAAGTATCTCTATATTGACATTCTTTAGCTTCCACCTTACCCATAAACTGCTTGTGGAAATCTTTGCATTTGTAAATTGTCCTCAATAGTCTGATTTATATAATTTGCCATGAGTTGTCGGGTTTGTGCTTTAAGGAAATCAGGGTGGATTTATACTTCCGATGTATACGAATATGTTTTGTTCCATTGAGGGGATACACAGTGGCTTTTTTTTATCAGAGGGGATACACAGTAGCTGGCCTTAGTAAAAGTTAACTACTATATTGTTTTCATATTAATCAATCCTTTCTTTATTAAACTGTTCCTTGAACAAGTGTGAAAATGCACATTACTTGAAACTAAGATATAGGAAATATGTGTAACTGAACTATTACAGCATTGCACATAGACTCTTGCTGAGAGAGGTGCCTTTAGGAAGAACACTATGGAGTATAAATTAAACTTCCATATTTGATCTAACAAGTATGAGCTTCCTTGCAATTTATATAGGAAAAAATCCTAGGAATTAGTCACCTAGAATTAAAAGCTGCAGATCTTTTAGGGTTCAGTTCCTACAATCTGTGGTTTCTTTGTTTATTAATTCTTTCGGTTTGTGCTCAGACTGCGGTCATAGTATTATGTAATTGGTACACCAGGAAGGCATGTTTCATCTCGGTGTACTGTTTTGTTTTGTTTTGTTTTGAAAGTGTGTTAGTGAATGGTAGCCATTTTAATTAGTGTGAATTGGCCAAAACTAATAGTTAATTATACTATTCTAATTAACATCTTATTTTGAACTTTAACAAATTAAATCTTAAAGGAGTGACACCTATTCATACAAATATTGGGCTATGAGAACAATATTATTTCTTAATATTTTGGGTTTTAACTTTCAAGGGATAGGTGTTTTAGAGTTTGCCAATCTATCCTTTTAATTATCTGCAGTTTTTATATACTGCCTAAGTTTTGCTAGTACGCATGAAATAATGTCTGGGTTGAGGCTGTAATTATATTCATAAAAGTCAGTAAATTACGACAGGTAATGAGATTACTCTGAATAATGTACTACAATTATTGCTCTCCAGCAATTTCTTCTAGTATGCTCATGTTGGTACATCTTAAATTTAAGCTTTAGGGCCTGCAATTGCTGAATATGGGAGATTATTAATTCAGATATTTATAGTATGTTAGAATTGGATCAATGTAAAACTAAAAAAAAAATTGTAGCAAGAACAATAAATATGAACCCTGTCCCATGGAACTTAAAATTTAATATTTCAATAATAGTTTAATTTTCTAGCTCTAATCCGTGTTCCTACTAGAGTATGTTTCATTACCTTGATGAAACAGTCCATGACAATTTTTTAAATTTGGAGTTGCAACTTATAAGTGGGAATCTAATCATCTGACAAAATCATTGCGAGTGTTGATTGTGTTTGTGGGTGTAGAACACAGATTGCAGCAGAATTTGAACTGCCTCTTGCTATCATCTCCTGTAATCTTCTTTTTTTACCTTCTTTCCATAGGGTAATGTCGAAGCTCATAGGTTTTGAACATTTTTTTTTGTCTTTTCTAAAGAACAAAGGGTTCTTTATGGTCTTGAAATATATAATGTATGTTGTATTCGAGTTTGATGTATATTTGCAATGTGGCTCAACTGTATTGATAGTTCTCATTTTATGCGCACTTCAGTGGTTTGAAATTCAATCATTTTGAACGACTTTTACACAACTAGATGGTATACACGGACAAAGATTAAATTCTATATATTTTATATTTGAAATTTAATAAAACAATAAAACAACTCATAAGCTTGAAATATTTACCTCATAAAATAAATTAATAAATAAAATGATCAATCACTAAATAGGATATGTAACTAATGATCCACGTAGAAATGAAAAATATCAATGTAAACTTGTGTATAACCAATCATAACTATAACCTAAAGCGGAGGTTAAAAAAATTATTAAATGATACATGTCACTTTTAGATTGGACCACACATCACTTTTTCTTTTAAATAATCTTTTATTTTTAGATATGATATATTTTTATCTATGTTTTTAGAATATAAGATAGAAAATTTCATTATTAAATAATCTTTTATTTTTGAATATGATAGATAGGAAAATCATTAGGATATTTTTTTTATGATATCATACAAATTCTAGAATGTTTATTTTATTTTTAGATAGAATCAAAACAAAAATTTATATTTAAGCATTTACATGATTATTTTTCTCGGATAATAAATATATTTGAAAATATTTTATTATTAATATTTAAGAAAAACGTGTACAAGGTACGGAAATACATACTAGTTAACCACTAAATCAATATTATAAAAAGAATGTAACTATATTACTATTATCCTTTACTAATTTATGCTTTAATTTTAGGGATAATTTCCTCTATATTTTGGTAGAATTTAGACATAATGTTCTTAATTACCAACTCACTTATTGTGTCAAACTATATTATTATACTTTTTTGGAATAGAGAACGTAATATTTGGAAAAGAAATTATAATGTCACTCTCTCTTAGGCCATCTCCAACATTTTCTCTATAATATTCTCCAAAATGAAGAGCTAAAAGACATATTCTTCAAATAGAATTTACTTTAACTCCAACAGTTTCTTCATTTTAGAGAATCTTACATTTATTAGTTTTATTTATATATAATTTTTTGTATAAAATTTCTTATGGCTAATCACAAGTTTCCATGTATACACTTTTAATTAATGCATTCTCCAAATAAATTTGGAGAATTCTCTAAACATTATAGAGAATTAGATAGGGAAGTTGTTGGGGCAAAAAAATGGGTAAATTCTCCAAATGCACAATTTTCAACAATTTAGAGAAACTGTTGAGATGGCCTTAAATGTGCACTATTATCATATTTGTAATGCTACCAATCATCAAGATGAGACGCAAGCATTTGTCTAGGGATTCGTGTTCAAATCCCCCTGACGACGTGTATGGAAAGACTGAATTGGGAGGGTCGTCCCCATTAAAGGTCTATGCAGTATCCGGTCTGGACGTAGAGCGGCTTTGGCTGATTGAACCGGACGAGAGATTAAAAATAACATAGTTGTATTGTAAGATCATGTTCAATGGTGAAATTCAATTGAGTTTCTTAACTATTACAAAAAAAAAGAAAAGAAATGTAAGTAAAATGTGCGTGGTTCAATAAAGAGAGTTTCTTTCGTAAGATATTCTCTCACAATATAGTGCATTAAGGCTTGAAAAAAATTTGACAATTTTTTTTATGTATTCTATGACATTTTTTCTCTCTTAAGTTGTGATACTTTAAGTATCATAGATTGTTGGGACGTTGTTGGGACCTCTGGTTCTAAACAACGGATTAACGATGTCATTCTCCGTGTTTTGATAATGACAAACACCATAAGGAACTAATGTGGTTTGTTCAAGTATTTCTAAGGAACGCATGTACATCCAAGAACTCCCATGAATGACCAAAAGCCACAGAAGCTCACAATACAGAGTTTTCACCAAGGGAACTCTGAAGAGGAAAGTTCCCATGCAGTGGGAACTCCTAGGAATGATCAAGAGAACACAAGCTTACAATGATGAAGAGTCTCCATCAAGGGAACTCTGAACAAGACAGTTCCCATGACATGGGAACTCACATGTGAGGACAACGACCGTTCAGCGCAGATCGCGGGATTCTGTCTTGGACAACCCGAAGGAACAGTCTGAGGATCAGACTGTCACGCTTGATCCAATGGTCCGATTGATTCAAGAAGTTGACCTAGTTCAAACCAAAGTCACATGTGAAGAAAGTACAACTTGAACATCAAGCAAAGGGCATTTTGGACACAGTTGAAAGATGCGACTGCCCAAGCTCACCTGGACTATAAAGCCAAATCAATAGTACTCGGATTGAGTACTTCTCCCAGAACTTACAAACACCCACATCAGAGAAAAGAAAGAAAAAGAAGAGAAGTCCCCGCCGGCGAGTGTGTGATCTCGACGGCGGTGAAGCCGAAGTTCCCAGGGGCAAGGGAACTGAGAAGTCGGTGTAAGGTTTGAGTTATTTGTATTTTGCTGTTGTGAGCTTAGGAACTCAGTTGAGAGGATTTACTAGTGTTGCTAGAGTTAGGAAGAACTCGTAGGAACAGAGAAGTGTGAATCCGACTGTTGTAACTAAGGAACAAAGCAATCAATATAAGTAAGTCATTCAAAATCCTCCAAGCGGAGGTAGAGGTTTACCCATACAACTAGTTGGTTGTAGTGGAGTTCCTCTATAAGGGAACTGCGTTCTTTACTGCTTTTAGTACTTGCGCTTAATATACTTCCGCTGCCTTGGGAACAGCTTAACAACCAGTTCCCAAGCTCTTTGCTAACGGTTTTACGATCCAACATAGATGTAGATGCTCTAATGCTATTGTTTTTTCCCAATTGAATCACTATTCAAATGGCTTGATAAATGGGAATTGCTAGAAATGATAATTTTCTTCAAGATACTCGAACACATCCAATAAATTTTTTTTGCACCTCAATTTCGTTGATAAATAAATTGATCTGAAAAACAAAAAACACAATTTCACTAGTTATTTTAAACCATCAAACATGGGTTTGTTTATATGACCATTTTAACTAGTTGAAAAAAAGAAGAAATAACTTTGAAGATTCATAACCAGATGAATCTTAGGAACAAAATGCAGTTGAGTCACTCGCTCACTGATCACTCAACATGGAAACAAGAAGAGAACCAAGAAATCGAGAGAAAACACTCTCAATTGATTATGATAAGAGTTATAGAAAACATACTAGATACAAAGTATTTAACGAGAAGTTTGTTATCAAGCTACAACTGTCTACAACTAACTTCTAAGCTAAGCTGAATTAAAAAGATCACGTGCTCCGTTTGCCACGTGGACAACATCATACTTCTTCATTCTCATATCCCCCCCTCAAGCTGGACGCATGGATGACACAAGTTCAGGCTTGCTGGAAAGAAAATGATGTTGGTGTTCTCCCAAAGCCTTAGTAAACAGGTCTGGAAGTTGAAGTGATGATTTGATATGAACTATTGCCAATAATCCTTCTTGAACCATATCTCGAACAAAATGGCAATCGATTCAAAGGTGTTTCGTCCTCTCATGAAAAATTGGATTAGCAGCTAGATGTTGTGATGCTTTGTTATCACAATAGAGAGGAATATGTAAGGGAACATCCACACACAAATCAGTAAGAAGATCCTGCAACCAGACAATCTCACTAGCTGTATGTGACATAGCTCGATATTCACTCTCTACAGATGACTTAGAAACTATCTTTTGTTACTTAGTTTTCCAGGAGACTAAAGAATCTCTAACAAAAACACAGTACCCAGTTAAAGATCGACAAGTATAAGCACAAGAGCCCCAATCTGCATGTGTAAGCTGTCATCTTCAATTCAGTATTGGCTGGATAAATCAAGGAAAAATCAATAGTCCCTTTCAAATACCTCAACAAATACATAGCAGCATTCATGTGTGGTTCACGAGGGCGTGACAAGAACTGACTAAGTTGTTGAACTGCATATGCAATATCTGGTCTACTCAGAGTCAAGTACAAAAGTCGACCAACCAGTCTTCTATATGTCTTAGCAGACTCTATCTCTTTACCTTCATCTGGATTCAGTTTTAAACCTCTTTGCATTGGAAAATATGTAGGCTTACACTCCATCATACCAGTATCAGACAAAATGTCTAACACATACTTTCTCTGATTTAAAAGCAAACCATCAAAATTTCTAGAAATTTCCATCCCCAAGAAAAATCTAGCTAATCCCAGGTCCTTAATAGTAAAGGCCTCATCAAGAGCTTTCTTTACTATAGTGATTTCAGCAGAATCATCACCTGTAAGTAGCATATCATCAACATAAACTAGTGCCACAGTCATCAAAGAACCCTTCTTCTTAATGAATAAAGAATAATCCTGGCGAGATTGAACAAAACCCAACTTCAAAAGTAACTCGGTGAGCTCAATATTCCATTGTCTACTAGCTTGTTTTAAACCATAAAGTGATCTCTTTAAATGACAGACCTGTCCAGGAAGAGCCTTAAAATATCCCTCAGGTGGTGTCATGTAGACTTCTTCATCCAGAAACCCATGCAAAAAAGCATTATTAATATCAAGCTGATGAAGCAACCAATTCTTGGATGAAGCAAGTGCCAGAATAACTCTCATAGTTGTGAACTTAGCAACATGTGAGAATGTGTGCTTATAATCTTTGTCTTTCACTTGATTATACCCCTTAGCAACCAATCTTGCTTTTAACCTTTCAACTGATCCATCTTGTCTCAGCTTGACTTTATAGACCCACTTTGAGCCTATAGCTTTCTTTCCGTGTGGAAGAGAAACTAGATCCCAGGTATGATTCCTTTCCAAAGCTTCAATCTCCTTATCCATAGCCTCAACCCAATCTGGATTATGCTTTGCCTGACCATAATGAGATGGCTCAAATACTGTCAAGGCATTACATAAAGACTGAACATACTCATGAGACAAATGTGCTAAATTCTCCATCTTCAGCACATGAAAAATTTGAGATATGCTTTCTGTAGCATCTCTAGATGCCATAGTTGGACAAATGAAGTCATGAAATTTAGTTGGTCGTTTAATCACCCTTGAAGGCCTAGAGATTGGAATTGGTGTCTCAATTACACTAACATGATCTCGTGCAACATCACCAATATCCTCCACAATCTATTCAGAACCAGAAACAGCTTCATAAGATCCAGTAGCAACCGGCTCAAGAATAACAGTATCCCGAGCCAAATTCTGTATGGAAGATTGCCTAGGATCAGAATTAGAAGGAATAAACTCATCATCTCCTCCTAGACTGAACAAAGGTAAGACTGGTGTATTATCAGAACTCTGAAGCATGGATTGTTGTTTAAAAGGAAATACCTTTTCCTTGAAAACCACATGCCTACTGATAAAAAATTTCTTGTATTTTAAGTCATAAACCTTATAGGCCTTTTGACTTGATGGATATCCAAGAAACACACATTCTCGAGCTGTTTCTTGAAACATGTCTTTTTGTGTCTTTGGTACCCAAGCAAACAATAAGCAACCAACAGTCCGTAACCCTTCTATATCAGATTTCTTATCATGTAAAACTTCAAAAGGAATCTTCCCTTTAAGAACTGAGGAAGGCAATTTATTAATGATGTGGGTTGCAGTTAACACACACTCACCCCAGAAATAAGCTGGTAACCCAGCTTGTATTTTTAGAGCCCTTGCAATCTCCACAAGGTGCCTATGTTTCCTTTCTACTT
Source organism: Fallopia convolvulus (assembly GCA_964016875.1). NCBI lineage: Eukaryota > Viridiplantae > Streptophyta > Magnoliopsida > Caryophyllales > Polygonaceae > Fallopia > Fallopia convolvulus. Next base: position 46,222,433 of record OZ024719.1, on the reverse strand, counting down.
GTGCATTCTGTTCAGGAACATAAGGAGTTGATTTTTGATGAATAATACCTTTTCTTAGCAATGATTCCTGCAATCTCTGCTGAATAAACAATGTCCCATTATTTGTCCTCAGTATCTTAACAGAACACCCAGATTGATTCTCCACATAAGCAAAGACACCAGCTAGCACCCCATAAACCTGATCCTTACTCCTAATTAGATGTGTCCAAGTACATCTACTATGGTCATCTAAAATGGTAACAAAATTGATAGGGAATTATCTCCTCGATTGCTCGATGATGACAATTCGGTCTTGTTTTGGCCCGATCTTGACAAGTAATTCTCTTTCCAACCAGATTTGCCTTCAAAGTTAATAACTTGATGAACAAGAAACTCGAAATATGAATGAGAATGAACCTGATTCAAAGAGTTAAGATAATCAAAAGGATAGTTCAATAGAATTGGCTCCAACGCTAAATTCAATTGACAAACTAGTTGATCTTTAACAATCAAACTAGAACTAACAAGTTGATCAAATTAACAATCCAAATCTGAATTGAAAGAAAAAAATTAGTGATGATGTCGTAGAGATTGAATGCTTGAAAAATAGTTGTTTTAATGGCCCATAAACTAGATAAACCAAGGGGTTCATCTAATTCAAGCTGATTTTTGTTGAATGACAACTGCAAGGTATTTAAAGGAATTACAAATGAACTCCTTGGAGAGCAAGGCAAAATCCCAGCCGATCCTAGAGGGTATTTTTGGGCTTTTGCTTGCTTCCCAAGATAACATAAAATAATTGAAAAGCATCTATCTAGATTCCCTTATCATAAATAAATCAAATTATAATTATCTGACTTATTTAGATAAGAAAATTAAAAAGCTAATCCTAAAACTCAAAAAGATATAAATAATAATAAAACAATATATATTTCAGCCCTAACAAACTCATATGGCCGAAATTTATGAATAGATAGAATTAAAACTAAAGATAAGATTCCCGTGAGACTTGAACAACTCCAGTAAATCACAATTTTCGCCTCTTTTTCTTTTGGATTCTGCATTTGACGTAGACTACAGAGTTGTAGATCTTTTATTTACCTATCCAACGTAATTTGAGCAGACTTGAGATCAATTTTCTAGCCCAAGTTATGACCATTTTACTGAGCATTGTTTTTAATTTGACGGGCTTCTTAACTTTCCGAACTTTTATAACTTCATCCTCTTCCTTGGAGGCCTTGGACGCCATGGATGGATATTTTTAAGAGATAATATCAGATCCATGAACACCTTCCTAAACTTAAATGATTGGAACCTTAGCAACGGTCTTGGTGTTTGACCTCCATTCGTCTTCAACGAATCATTCGCTTGGATCCTCCCTTGATTTGTATCAAAAATATCTAGCACCACAAACAGTTTTGTAGGGTCCCCACAAGTCAACATGAACCAACTCAAAAAGTTTTGAAGCAAGAGAATCACTTCTTTCAAAAGGTAACTTGTGATGTTTGGAAAGTACACATACATCACAATCCAAAGTACTCAAATCATGAGTCTTACAAGCAACTAATTGTTTCAACTTTGACATAGAAGCATGTCCTAGTCTAGAATGTAGCAACATAAGCTCATCTAGTTTATTACACGCCTTATGAGGCCTTTTATTCTCATCTTCAACCACAACTTGTATCCTGACCTTGACATCTTCAATAGGCAGCCTGTACAAATCTCCACACCTCTCTGTTGTTCCCAGAACTTGCTTACTGATAAGGTCCTGAATCACACAAGCCTTTTTATGAAAACACACACCAATTATCTCAATATCTAACAGCTTTGGCACAGACAATAAATGATGTGTAAAGTCTGGAACATTAAGCACATCCATCAATAGCAAACCTTTTGTTAACAACACTTTTCCTAAGTGTGTAACAAGCTTAGTTGTGTCATCAGGCAACCCTATCACAACATGTTTACTCCACTCATGTAGTTTAGAAAACATATTACAATCATAAGTAATGTGATTAGTTGCCCCTGAATCAATTATTCATGATTGATTAACTTTGCACATAGAAACTGAATTCAATAAATGCAAGTTACCTACAAAGTTGACCGAACCATGCTGCTCATCTGAATACATGATTTGCTTGCCTTTCATCATCTTACAAACCTCTTGGAAGATAGCATTAACTAGATGATGAGGTATTTTCAGTGGTCGTTATACCTATCAAAGAATCCTAACTTAACCAACTCAGTAGAGCGGTAAGAAAGGGTCGATCCCACAGAGACTCGTGTAAATGTATTATTACTTAAGTGCCAAGTAACTAATATGGGGGTTTTTTGGAATTATTAATCTAACTAATATGCAAGAATAAAACTAACTATGAATGCAAAAGTTGATTGTAAATATATATGAAAAAAATATGTTCAACTAGTTAAATCCATCATAGATATGCTTATTGATCATTGATTCTTTTGATTCTCAATTCCCTTGAATAATCTATTGTGGATTATACTCCTACTAAGGATTATGACCCAAACTTCATAAATAGTTGAAAGAACTAACAATCTAAACTACCCTAATCATTTAACAACCTAAAACAACGTCTAGATTCAATTAAACGACAGCTTTACGAATCAAGTTATCAATAGAAACAAACACTTAGAGCAAACAGACATCTAAGTTATTTGTGGATTTATTCCCTTCTACAACTGAATAGCCCGAACGGGTCTAAACAATTATAGATGCTACTTTATCTAATCAATCCCGAACGGGACTTGATCAGATTAGTTGTAAATTAACCTAGAAATTCTATTAGGTGATCAATCTAACAAAACCCTAGAATAATTCTGATTCAATTAAGCATAGGGAATAAAACCTATTCAAGTTGATGAGAATCAATCAAACCTCACAATATTATGCAATCTATGATTTCAATAACTAGTCAAACACAAAGGAATTAGCAATGCATAATTAAATTAAAATCAAACTTACAAGAGGTTCAAAGATTGCTCCTTTGAGAAAACTCTCTCCAAAGAAACCCTAGCCTCCAAAAGTATGATAAAAGTCCTCTAAAAATAAACTAACATAAAATATTTATATGTCTCTAAAAATACCCTCATAAGATATATTAAACACAATACTCGGAAATCATAAGCCCATAAACCAACATATCAAAGCCCAAAACCAAGACTCGGCCCAAACATGCGTCCGCTGAAAACTCCAGATTGCGCGGCATCGGCATGCATTGCGCGGCCGCGCAATATCCACCCCGCGCAATTGTCACTCAGTCGAGATTGCTCGGGCAGATTGCGCGGGTTGGACCCGAGCAATTGCTTGTCTTCTTGGCTCGATCTTCCTTGCCTTGGCTCTTCATCCTAGTGCCTCCTTGCTTCCTTAGCCTCGTCCATCTTGTCCATCACCACCATGTTCCATCTGCACTCGCCCCGCTGTTGCTCCTGAACCTAAAAACCTGTAAAACCGAGCAAACCAGCGCATAATACCCGACAACACAAAAACCTAAAAACTACCCAAAAACTAACCAAAACCTAACCAAAACCTATATAAAATATGCATCTAAACTACTCCTATATGCGAGCTATCACCAGCACATTGGAAACCTGAACTGAATCATCCTGATCAAGTGGCGTATCCTGCTGATTTCTGGCCTGTACATTTGCTGTAATTTTGCCACTTCTGTTGCTAGAGCTTCCTAAACCTCCAGAACTTGACCCTAACTCGACGCCCTTTCCTTTTGGCCATTTGTACCACTCAGGATACCCTACTATCTTAAAGCAATTCTGCTTAATATGACCTTTTCATTACAATGAATACAAATTCTCTCTTCTTTCTTGTATTCTTTCTTACCTCCACCATACTGTTTTCCAGTTTTCCCAACTGCCATAATCTCATGAGTCGATCCTCCAGAAATTGCATTTCCTGTAATCTCCTTGTGTTTCTCCACACTAGACACCATGTGATAAGCTCTACCAGCTGATGGTAAAGAATGTTGATACAAAATATATGTTCTAATCTGCTCATAAGTATCAGTTAACCCCATCAGAAATTGCATCAGTTTTGCCTTCTCATCCCTTTCAACTATTTTATTGAACACTTGACAAGTGCACCTTCTACAGCTACAAGTAGGTAAGCCTTCTATGACTTGCAGTTCATCCCAGATTCGTTTCATCTTGTTGTAATACACAACAACACTCAAATTTTCTTATTTCATGTTACAAATTTCCCTTTGTAACTAATACACCAAAGGAGTGCTTGATTCAGCATATCTTTCAAGCAAATTATCCCAAAGTTCTTTCGCGGGCTAGCATATGTAAAATTCACATATATCTCTTTGGACATGGAATTAATCAACCAACATCGAATCATGAAATCACATCTGATCTACCACAACATAGTAATGCATATAAACTTGTAAGAAGATAAAGATCATGCCTTTAAATAGATAAATTCATCAACTTTCATTTACTAGTAAGTTAATCTACTCTCATAAATTAATTCACTCAATCACTTGTTTTGGATCTAAAGCTTGAAACTTTCGTATTCAAACAATATCAACCTTCAAGTTTCTAACTTTCTCTCTCGATCAAGTTAAGACTCAAATTACCTTGACTTTCATCTAGGTATAAACACAACAAGCAATCTCAAAAATAGATAGAAGGCATTCAACACATCATCTTACTCATCAAATCATGCATAACTATGCCGCGTTTCAACCCCGACCCTAGATAAGAAAACTACTCACTACTCATAATTATGAAATAAACAACTTCTATAAAAGAGAACATTGAAAACAAAACAACTACTTCGAATTAATAAGAAAATATCGTCTTACATAATTCAAAAGAAACCGAAAAAACATAAAACCGAATCGAAACTCATGATTAACGACCTCGGCTAACTCTCGTTCCACCGTGGCTCGATCTCTTTCTCCGATTCTTCTCTCTCTCTCTCTCTCGGCTCTTCCAAACTCATCTCCTACTTCTTCTCTACTTGCCACCACTTCTCTAGGCTATAAAGAAGAGTATTTATACTAATAAAGCTATTTAAATAAATAAGGATATAAGATAAAAACTTTCCTAAAATATAGAAACTTACTCTTAAAAAGATAGAAATAAAAACCTAGAAGGATAACAAGACTTAAAATAAAATATAATAACCCTAAAACTCATTAAAAACACTCTACCGACACGGAATAAATTCCCGCACAGGATCGGTAGGTCATCACTAAGATTTCTCGAAAAAGCCTATCGCTAAGCCTCGTTAACGAGCCTGGATTTTGACTACTTCATCAGTTCAACTCTAAAAGCTTAGACTTCGACTTCTTCATCTCGTATTCTTCCGTCCTTCACCATAGCATTCCAAATTCAGCTCCAAAAAGCACCGTTTCCTTGCTAAAACCTACAAAAAGACACAAAACGGAGTAGCTTCCATACTTTTCACAAAATATGCAAAACCATCCAAAAAGACACAAAACTAACCCTAAACTTATCAAAACTAGTCCTAACAAACTAAGAAAACATACTAAAAAGTATAACAAAGACACGAACATCAAAATACCCCATACTTAGACTTGCTTGTCCTCAAGCAATCACTAAACAATAATCAAAACCAAACAACAATACTTATCAAACTATAGCCATCATCTAAAAAGCAACATCAAAACATATAGAAGAAAATAGCAAATGACTATTAATGTCATCACACATATATACACCAAACAAACATAAGCAAATACAATCCAACCTCACAAAGGATATATGTGCTTCACTCAACTCTCAAGTGTTTGGGCTTAGAATAATCAACTCTCAACTCATCTTATATACAAAAACTCATAGAAATTGGAACTTATATCACCAAACTCTCCACCTAAGATTTGTCAAAACAAGCAAAAATCATCAAGAGAACTTAGGGGGCTCAATGAAAAACTTCATAGAAGCTTCCATTCGGCCGGGTTGTAATGGGGCTTGGTAATAACAATAAAGCGTGGAAATATTTTGGTCATGTGGTGCTAATAATATCCGGGAATCAAAGACTCCTAAAAACTCACACATCCAAAAACTCTCAAAAGATACCAAACTCTCTCTTCATTATGCACACTCTTCACTCACCCAATATATCCTAGAAAGTCTCATAAAAACAACTCAAAAGAATCTCTGGTTTATCTACTAAACACACATGCACTTCTAACTTCTTTCTACTTCATATTTTCTCCCCCCCTTTTTTTTCGCTGCCTCGTTAACGAGCCAACATGATCGTTACCGAGCTTCATCGTGTACTCTTCCTCTTTCTTTCTTTCAACAAACGATCTTATTTCGTGCATCCTTTGTACCAAGAGATCTTTCTTTTATAAATAATTTAAGAGACTTCCAATCTACCCTTCCCAACAATCCTTAAATTCAAACCAAATCATAACATCTCACTCTCCTTTTTTTTTACACTGAACAAAACAAACCTTTCCAAACTAAGTCCTAATCCCCGGATAGGGTCAAGCTTATCTCGGCTAGGGAACAATTTTTGTGGAGCTAAAAATAAAAGGCTTCAGGCTCAAATTGGTTGTCAAAAAGAAGGAACATGGAAGGGTGGATAGGGATTAATAGGGCTTATAAAAATAAGTTCTCTGTCATCTTATTTTCACAAGTAATGAACTATAAATCTTATATAGGTCTCAAGAAATAGATAACCATCACAATTCCAAGAGACAATATGCATGTAGACACTGTTCTAAAAATCCCTTCTAGGCCCCGTCTAGGCCCCGCCTAGGAGCTTGAAGGTCCTAGCCCGCCTAGCCATCCAAACAGTCTAGGCACCCGTCTAGGACCATCTAAGCCACAGTTCAGGCCGTCTAGGCGCTAGACGGTCCTTCTTCGCCCAGCATCCGCCTAGCGTTTTTTAGAATATTGCATATAGAGAGTAAATCACACAAAAAGGAAGAGGGATTCTTTATGTTCTCTCTATAAGGCCAAAAATAACTCACAAGGCAAATTTTGTTGGATTGCATCACTTATGCTAAAAAGTATACATGCTCAATTTCATCAAATGCTATTCCTTCCTAAAAACAACTTCAAATTAAGAATTTGGCTATATTTCAAAGACATGCTTGCAAGGAATTATATGATCATAGTTAGCAACTACTATCATAGAACATAAGAAAGGGGATATCTATCAATTCTAAAAAAAAATTATTTATTTTCAAATTTTCATGGAACAAAGAACTACTCAAAACACATAAAACACATAAGGCAAAACACAAGACAACAAATTTTCTACTTTCTCCCACCCCATACTTAAAATTACAGTGTCCCCACTGTAAGAAAAATAAGAAGAAGGAAAGAAATAGAAAAGAAAACAAAAGAAAACAAGAAAATAGAAAACAAAAAAACTTACAAAGTCATGAAGTAGAAAACAAGAAAGACTTCTTCAAGCTGAATCAACGGTTCGGTGGAGGAAAGTAATGCTCGAAGTTTCCCATGAAGTCATACATCGTCCTCCAGCGCTCTGCATCTTCCGCCTCTCTCTGCCGATGCCTCGTATCCTCAAATGTCATGCAAGCAGAATAGACACTCTCCCATCTATCCATCCTCCTATGAATATGGTTCTGCTGAAGGTGAAGCTGTTGCATCTGAGCAGAAAGATTTTCAGCCCATGGAGGCGGGATACTTGATCCAGTGTACTCGGGCTGAGGAGGTGGTTGATAGTGATTGTGAGGCTGGAAATGGTCTTGGTAAAGCACCGGATTGTATTGCATGAGATCATAAGAGTGAGGGTAAATAGGAGGCTGGAAGGGGTCGGTAGATGCTCTTTGCGGGTCGTTACCGAAGCTGTGGGCATCGGTAAGAGCATCGTTAGAGGCCTCGAAGTGGTCGTTAACGACCCTGACTAGCTCTTTTACGAAGATATTTTCGCCCAGAATTTCTGTATCGAGGTCTTCATCCTCGAGGTTGAGCTCCTCTGTGCCTCCCTCAATAGCTGCCTCTTCAATCTCATCTTCAACTTCATTCATCGCTTCTCCTTCTCGCTCAAATCTTGTTTCACACGGCCTAAGTGATAGCTCATCCTCTGGCTTGGGCTCTAACGGGAATGCATGCCCCGTCCATGCCTCGTACCAATTCTGTACGTAAAGGAGCTCCAATTTGTCCCGGGTGACTACAACATCTCGGCCTTGAACTTTAGTAATATAGCCATCCCTAACTTGAGTGAAAATACCGGAGCTAAACCAATAGTTCCGGTTGAGCAATTGGGCGTGATAGGGCGTGTAACGAGTGAGATCGACTCCAAGATTGGTCGCCAAGAGACTAACCAGATTCCCGCACCATACTTCCTTTGACTTGGTTGACTTCTCCACATAATAAAGCCATTCGTACCCAAGTTCAATGGGGCGGGCTCCTCAAAAAGAATAGTGCGGAGGCAAGCAAATTCTGTCCTTGTCGGCCTGTTCAACTCTCTTTTTGGCCAGAATGTAGCGGCTAGGACTCGGAGGATGATCCTGAATATGGGGTTGATGATGCTTACCCCGGATAATGCTGCAGCAGAGGGCTCTACCTCCCCGGTGATGTAGCTCGAAGTCCTTGTCACCTTATAATCTTTGAGACTGTAATCTCGAGATGGATTTGGGAGCTCCAGAATAGCATTGAACTCCGCCAAAGTATACTCTCGGTTCACATTGCCGAGCCTAAATCGAATGCGTCCCGCCGAAGTCTTCGTCGGGAAGCTTGTCTCAAGAGTGGCTAGGAACTCGGATGTGAGAGCCGGAAAGTGTGGTAAATTCTCCTTCTTCAGCAAGTGAGGCGCACCGACAATAGCAAAGGCCTCCTTAACATCCTCATAGATCCTCATGGATTTAGCACTAGACCTCGAGAACCACCTAGTGTTGTGGTCCTTGTCTAGGATGGCGTTGTATCGATCCGCTTGCCCTTGCGTGCGCAGGATCACGTTATCCATGCGAGGTGGAGATGGGGACCTCTGATTCCTCTTCTTCTTTTAGGCTCGGGTAGCGGCTCGGCTTGAACTTGCCATGTGGTCCTACAAAAAATTACGACTTTTCCAAGATAAGATCCACTAAAGTAGATTAACAAGAGACCCCATACTTGGTCTCGAAATAGCCCTTGGGATTCGTCGTTAACTACCCAATTGGGTCGTTAACGGGTCTAGACTGGTTTTTTCAACCTTGAAGATACGCAAGGTCGTTAAAGAGCCTGGGTGGGTCGTTAACGACCTGTCGAGAACCAGTTCGCAGAATCTGAGTGTAATTAACTCTAAAATATAAGCCATGAATTAAGCATGCATCCTCCATAATCCTACACTAGACACACAATCGGGTATACGCACCCCATACTTACTCAATTACCCATCCCGAACATGCTAGAATTGCCCAAAATTAACATGGTGAAGATCGAACTCAATATCTAGAACAAGAAAATTCATGCTTTTCCAATTAATATTGCAACGGGGAACTTGGCATGAATAACCTTCCTAAATCGAGAACCACTACCGATGTTCGAGACAAAATTCATGGGCAAGAATAAAACACGCAATTCAACCACCTCTATAAACGCAATCTAGATATGAAATTCTTGACCGTAAAAGCCATGAATCATGCACTACAGAGTTAGGGTTTAGAAATCATACCGGAAGATTAAGAAATTGAAGAGCAAAAGATCGAAGGTTGGGTGGTTAACGAGCCCGGATCTCGCCGGTAATGAAAACAGGGCCTGCGGGCTTCGGTAATGGGGTGTTTTCCGAAGTTCGGTGGAGTTGTGAATTCCGATCGGTGGTGAAGGGTTTTTGGTAGGATTTTTAGGGTTTGAGCTTTTGGATTTGAGGAATTGAGAGTAGAATTTTGGGAGGTTTAGAAGGGTTATATAGGAGAGGGTAGAGATAAGAGGAGGGGTAGGTAAGAGGCGGCAAGGGTGGGTAGAAGATAGAAGATAGATTAGGGTAAAAAAAATAACTTACTTGCCCGTTTTCCGAGTCGGATCGCCAAACCGGGTCGTTAACGACCCACCCAAAGTCGTTAACGAGCCACCGTACCCTCTTTGAATTGTTTACGAGCCCATCTCCTGCATCTTGTTAGCTAAAAGGAAACTATCCTATTTTCTATCCTAAAAACTACTAAAAATCAAAAGAAAGCTAGGAAAAAGATCTAAAAAGAAGGGAAAAAAAATCTAGTCTATACTAAAAGCGAGTTGCCTCCCGTAAGCGCTATTTTTAGCGTCGTTAGCCCGACGTACTTACCTTGGTTCAAGGTGGCTTTTTTGCGGCTATGCTGGGGTCTTGAGGTACCCCGTGCTTAGCTTTGTAGGCATTATTCGCTTGAGTCACTAAACTTGGTCATTTGTCTTCTATCAGTATGCCCGGTATTCCTACATACGAGTTAGTGAAATCCGAAAACCAAGGTGGTCTGGACTCCTCTTGATTATACCCTTGCATGTGGGACTCGGTAATGGACTCATGAGGTTCGACAGGGTCTTGCGTGAGATTCTCGTCCACTTTTGTAGTTGAAGGGGCACAGTAGGAACAACTATGTCGAGTTCTGGCTGAGTCAACTCGATTTGTGCAACTGTAGTTGGATCATTAGCGTCTTGGTCAAGGTTGAATTCCACGCGCTCCTCTCCAATATCAAAAGTGAGGAGTCCTTTCCGCACATCGAACCGAGCACCTGCTGTAGCTAAGAATGGTCTGCCGAGAATAATAGGGACGTGAGGGTCTTCAGGCATATCGAGGACGATGAAATCATTCGGTATAAAGAATTTCCCGACTTGAATAGGATAGTCGTCCACGACTCCTGTGGCTTTGACGCATGATCCGTCTTCCATGTAGAGGTTCATATCTACAGGCTATAGTGGTCCCATGTTGGCTTTTGACCAGATTGAGAGAGGAAGTAAACTAGAACTGGCTCCTAGATCACATAAAGCTTTGAATTTGTGGTCGCCTATGCCAATTGTTATGGCAAATCTTCCTAGATCTCCTAACTTTTCCGGTAGAGCAATAGACCGGACTTCATCCTGCAACTCTGTGATGGATCTTTTCCTGCTAAGAATATCTTTCAAAAATTTCGTGTAAGCCGACATTTCGCTTAGGGCTTCAGCGAATGGGATGGAAATATTAATGCCCTCAAGAATCTTTACGAAACGCTTAAACTTACTCTCAGTAGAGTCCATAGATTTCTCAGTGGGAAATGGAAGAGATTTCACCATTCTCGAAACCAAGTTAGGCTCGAGAGGTGAAGTTACCGGGTCGACACTAGGGTCGTTAGGTATTCAGAAAACTTACCTGCTTCTTCAGGCGGTTGACCTCGTCTTGTAGAAATTGATTTTTAACGTCTGGGTAAACTTCTTCTCGGTTAGGCACGTAGAGACGCTTCTGGGGATGGGGAGTTTGTTGGGTTCCATACATGGCATCATAATTGGACAGCTTATCCAGCAATTCCCATGCAGCCGTAGGGTCCATCTCTATAAAACCGCACGTTGTATGCGTGTTGATGCGGTTCTTGGTCTCGGCGTTGATACCCTGGAAAAAGATTTCTTGAAGAACATATAAAGGTTGCCCATGAGTGGGGCACTGTCTAAGCATTTCTTTAAATCTTTCCCATGTTTCAACAAAAGTCTCATTAGGCAGTTGGTGATAAGAGGTGATGCGCTTCCTCAGCTCCGTTGTCTTGGCAGGAGGGAAGAATTTTGTAAGAAATTGATCATACAAGTTCTTCCAAGTCCTAATAGACTTAGGAGGTAAGCTCTCCAACTAGCTCAGGGCCTTTCCAGCAAGAGACCACCTGAAAGCTTTTAACAGAACATATTCAAGTGATACACTTTCACCAGCTATGGTGTCACATAAGTCAAGAAAATTTCTAATATGTTCCATAGGGCACTCAGTAGGTTTCCCTTCAAACTGAGCCCGCTTAATCAAGGATATAAATTGAGACTTAATCTCAAATGGTTTCTCTATCTCCGGAAGCATAATTGGGGATTATGGCACCCTCAGTTCCGAATGCATGTATTGTTTGGCATTCCTCGGATAGGCATTCAGCTCTTCCTGTAGACGAGCATTGTTAACTCGTTGACACTCAGCCTCGACAACAGCGTCTTCTTTCTCGGTTTTCAACGCCTCCATCTGGTTTTGGAGGATTTTCAACTGACGAGCCATCTCTTCAGGTGTGTCCATGGCTCGGTTCTCTCGGCGTCTACGGTGTAGGGAACGTTCAGGTTCTGAATAATAACTAGCGTTGTCAAATTCAAGCCTTCGACGTCCTACCGGCATACGCTGAGAAAACAGACAAAGAAAACAGAAATTAAAAACAAAAACTGGGTCGGGCTATTCCCAGACCCACAGATAAACAAACAAACTCGTTGCTTCCCCGACAACGACGCCAATTTGTTGACGAGCCTTTACTTTGGACAACAAATAAATTTATAAGTCAAGACCCCGCTGAGTATAGGGGAGTCAGGATCGTTCCACGAGAAGCACGGTTTGTTTATCTATCGACTACTAATAATGAAAATCAAACAAAAACAAGCAAAATACTCATGGCCAGCATCGTTAACGACTTTGTCAGGGTCGTTAACGAACCTGTATACTACTAACGACCTAAAAATAACTTCGGTACCGAAGCTACGAACTCAGTAACGAATATGGTCTAGGAGAATTCAAATAAAAACAAAGATCTAGGACAAGGGTCACCACAACATAGTCATGCATATAAACTTGTAAGAAGATAAAGATCATGGCTTTAAATAGATAAGTTCATCAACTTTCATTTACTAGTAAGTAAGTTAATCTACTCTCATAAATTAATTCACTCAATCACTTCTTTGGATCTAAAGCTTGAAACTTTCGTATTCAAACAATATCAACCTTCAAGTTCCTAACTTTCTCTCTCGGTCAAGTTAAGACTCAAATTACCTTGACTTTCATCTAGGTATAAACACAACAAGCAATCTCAAAAATAGATAGAAGGCATTCAACACATCATCTTACTCATCAAACCATGCATAACTATGTCGGGTTTCAACCCCGACCCTAGATAAGAAAACTACTCACTACTCATAATTATGAAATAAACAACTTCTATAAAAGAGAACATTGAAAACAAAACAACTACTTCGAATTAATAAGAAAATATCGTCTTACAAAATTCAGAAGAAACCGAAAAAAACATAAAACCGAATCGAAACTCATTAAAAACCCTAAAAACTAAAAACTCATATTCAAGACTTAAAATAAAATATAATAACCCTAAAAACTCATTAAAAACACTCTACCGACACAGAATAAATTCCCGCATAGGATCGGTTGGTCATCACTAAGATTTCTCGAAAAACCCTATCGCTAAGCCTTGTTAACGACCCTGCATAGCCTCGTTAACGAGCCTGGATTTTGACTACTTCATCACTTCAACTCTAAAAGCTTAGACTTCGACTTCTTCATCTCGAATTCTTCCGTCCTTCACCATAGCATTCCAAATTCAGCTCCAAAAATCACCGTTTCCTTGCTAAAACCTACAAAAAGACACAAAACGGAGTAGCTTCCATACTTTTCACAAAATATGCAAAACCATCTAAAACCACACAAAACTAACCCTAAACTTATCAAAACTAGTCCTAACAAACTAAGAAAACATACTAAAAACTATACCAAAAATAAGAACATCAATTGTCCGAATTGGACAAAAACAAAGGATTTGTGTACCACTGAACAAATTTCCTGAACTCGCTTCTTCTTCAATTCTTGGCGCCATTTGATCACAAACACTTTACCAAGACAATCGTCCTTGTACAGTCGACGCAAGATCGTAATTTCGTCCCAAAAGAACCAGAAATGACAAGTGAATTTGTCGGTTTCGGATCACCAAAGAAAAACTCCAAAAACGTCTCACAAAAACAGGAAAGAACTCTTCATCGCTCTGATACCATTTGAAGATTCATAACCATATGAATCTCAAGAACAAAATGAAACAAAATGCAGTTGAGTCACTCGCTCACTGATCACTCAACATGGAAACAAGAAGAGAACCAAGAACTCGAGAGAAAACGTTCTCAATTGATTATGATCAGAGTTACAGAAAACAGACTAGATGCAGAGTATTTATCGAGAAGTTTGTTATCAAGCTACAACTGTCTACAACTAACTTCTAAGCTAAGCTGAATTAAATAGATCACGTGCTCCGCTTGCCACGTGGACAACATCATACTTCTTCATTCTCATAATAACAATATTTGATAAGTAAAAATTAACTAGTTATTTGTTGCTTATCTAATTTAAATTTGAAGCTTTTAGTTTAAACTAGATAAAAAAAATTAGAAATTAGTTTATTCTGTATATATAACTAGTTATTTATATATATATTTTTTTACCTTTAATAAAAATTAAACAATAGTTCCAAATTTGAAATATGGAAAATTGACCATAAATGATAATAATGGAAATTAGGCTAAAATTATTTTAACTAATACTAACTTGTAACTAAATAAAAAAATCCTAATACAATTTAGTATTTTTTTTAACTTCAACTTATATTTTACATAGATATATAATTTCAAATCCAATATCAACTAGAAGTCTACAACTAGTTATTAAATAACTCATATATTCAAACATATCTTAATTCTTAACCCTAAAAATAATCTACAATTACTTTTTAAACTAATTTATATGCACATGCAAACACAACCTAAATGAAAACCTCAAAAAATAAGTAATTTGGATAATTATTTGCAATTGTTTCAAATAGAATAATTAAAATAAATTAGTAGTAATTAATTTCTTTTTATTTAATAAAAAATAAGAACTATAACTTGTAACTAGATATAGTTATTTATTTCCAAAAACTACAATTATGTTAAAGAGTTGAACCAAACTCTTATCGTGAAACGTGAAACAAATGCACTTTTCATAATTCGTAGTATATTTTTTATACAAAAGTACATTGTAAAATACAAAAAGTGCACTACAAAAAATATGAAAAGTGCACTACAAAGTACGAAAAGTGCAAATTCGAAATAGAAAATGTTCACTACGAATTAAGAAAAGTGCATTCGTCTCAGGATATGAATTTATTTTAGAGTATATTTTCTTTGAACCAAGCTCTTATTTTAAATGAAGGAGTTGACAAAATGAACCAAACAAACCAATAAAACCGGTTTTCCAGACCCATTAATGGGTCAATTCTTTTGAATCCGAAACAAAGGGGTTTTTAGAATTGCAAACAACAGACCCGAAAAGCAGTAGTTGCCCTGTGAGAGAGAAATGAGCGTCGCCGCCGTAGCAGATCGAACTAGGCTATGGAGGCTGCCATTGAATCTCCTACGGAGCTTCAGTAGTAGCTCCGCCGCTCCTCCCTCCTCTCCCTCCACTGCCAATTCGGCGGCGGCGAAGAAGAAGCCGAAGCGTGGGACGAAGAAGAACTTGTTCGAAGTTGGGCAGTTCCTACCCAATTGGGGCGTCGGTTATCACATGGCCAAGGCTCATTGGACCAACGTCTCCTATGAGATCACCAAGATCAATCTCTACAAGGATGGTAGACACGGAAAGGCTTGGGGGCTTGCTTACAAAGACGGTGAGTTCTTTCTGCTTCTGTATATATGCAAATCCTGGCATCATTATTTTCTAGGATTTGGGGTATTTCTTCATTCCTATGATTCCGCATACTCGATTGATTGATTGATTATCTCTGCCCATCTATGCGCAAGGTTATTAGGGTTTTTGGCTGTGTTTTTGTCGTCGTATGGTTTTAGCTATGCTTATATAAAGCTGTTAGCTCTGTCTAAGATATTGATTACAGTAGGTATTGTGATTAATAATTTAGGGGTTCTTAGGATTTGTGGTTAATCATACAGTTAATGGCCTTGTGAATCTCCTGTTATACTTGTAATGACCACTCATATTCTCTTACAAAAGCCAATACCTTGAGTCATTTGTCACCTGTAAGATAGGAACGATAAAGTGGCTCATATCTATTGCATCTATTATATCATCTATATGCTGCTAGGAATGATAAAGTGACTCATTCTGTAGATAGATAGCATTTTAGTACATAATCAAGCAGGAAGTATTGAGTTTGATAACTTAAATTCTACTACAAACTCTAGTCATTGCTGTATTGCATCAATAGTGCCTTAGCCAATGCTCATAGCTTGGTCAATGAGAGCATTTTGCCGAGAATGATGCTTGAAAGTGTGTAGAATTGCTCCTACAATGTGCAGCATGACTTTAAGCTTGACGAGACACCAAGTTCATTGCATAACTGTTCAAAGGTCTTCTTAATGTATATCACTGTCCCAAATCCAAGTCCCCTTGCTGAGTGCGAAGATCCAACAACTCTTCCATTGCCGCGCTTTATTTTATGATTCATTTTTGGGGCCTAAAACTGTCTTCTGATGAATCCTTAGGATCATCTATGTTTCAGCTTTAAAGTGTATCTTTTTTACACTGTCTGCAGGCATACCTGCTGAGGCTCCAAAGAAAATCAGTGGGGTTCACAAGCGGTGTTGGAAGTATATTCAGAATCCAAAGAAAGCAGAAGCAGAAATGACTCCCGAGGCCCAAGCAGCTTAATTTTGTCGAGCTACTCAATGCAAGCGTCTATCATCCCTGCTTCTTTTTTTTCTATTAATGTATAAGTGCAAGTTGATGATTTGGTCCAAACTTTTCCTTTTTGGAAGTTTTTTCGGTGCCACATATTCCAATCATGTAGAACAAATTGTAGGTTCATGATCAAACATCATAAGAGTTTGAAACTCCCTTGTTTCTAGAAGTGCTTTTGCTATAAAAAGGACAATTTCCAGTCTCCACAAATGTTTGCTGAATCTGTTGATTTGTGAAAGATCGATGGGTTACCCTTCAATTACAACTAGTTATAACACGGACAATGTTATTTCCAGCGTGCTCTTTCACTCCTCTCAGTAAAGTCTACTGAGAAGATGAAACAATTGGGAAATTACAAGAAACTGAGCAAGGCAATTTCCTTACATGGTTGCACATAACAGGTATCGGATAACGCTGCTTGTCCAAGATGTGGAGAGGAGGAGACGGTCATGCATGTTTTGAGGGAATGACAGATAATTAGTGGATTGATCATAATCTGAGGAGGTCGAGGATTGGCCTTGAGTGTTTTCGACTATGCTATGGTATTCATAGGGAAGGCTCTAATGGTCTAGTGTTCATAGGTTGTGATTCTTCATCGACTTTGTCACCCATTGTGACGAGGCAAGTGAATTTGTACAAAGCATCGCGAGGGAGGTGCAACTGGCACTAGAAGAACTGAGCGGCTTAGATGGCTTAGCAGGAGGAGGTGGTGTTATTAGATCTTAGATCACATCAAGGAGTGTTTGTGCGAGCCTATATGAGAATAATAGTGGGATTTGCAATGCCTTGATTGCAGAAATTTGGGCTCTATTTTATGGAATAACTAGGTAGACATACCCGTGCGTACGCACGGGGCATATTTTTTACTTGTCGACCTGGTAATATTGCATTATGTTAAATATATTCTTTTTATTTTGAAAATTATTGAGATTAAAATTAAATTAATGGAATTATAACAAAATATTTTTAAATTTAATTTATTTCATTTAACTTTCCACCTCAAATCTCAATGTATAAAATATTTCGATTCTTGGATTTTTTAAGTTGACTTGAAACTATTATAAAACATATAAAATTAGGATATATATATATATACACACATAGATTTAAATGAGAGAAAACAACATAAGTTTATAAATTCAATATGTTATATTTTTTTGGTATACAAATAGAAGTTAAGGACATATAATTTTAAAATAATTATATATTTCATTCACATGCATGTAAATACATGTTTTGGAGAGACTATCCAATAAATGATTTGAAGACAAATTTACAAAAATGTAATTCATCCCTTTTTATCAAATAAATTATTATTGTCAATTTCTTCGATTCAACATTATTGGTGATAAGTGTCTTTTTACAACAATTAGAGATGTGAGCATATTACTACCTATGAATTTAGAAATAATAATCTATAACATGAAAGGAGGAAAATTATTTATTCATTCATATGTTTGAGAAAAAATAATATAAAAAATTATATGTGAAAGTGTAAGAGAAAATCTATCATTGCACCAAATACACATGAGGTGAATGAAAATCAACATATATAAAACTAAAATAACACAAAATAAGGAAGAGATAAATTTAAAGAAACAAAATTTACTTCGTAACTTGTAAAATTACAAATGAAAATCAATAGTGATCAACTCACCTAACCTAACCAATTGATAATCATGAATAGCTCCTCCCTCATTTCTATAAGATAAGAATACAAAATTCATGGGGGAATATTATGACCATTTTTTTTTCTCAACTCAAATTTGAGAAGAAACAAGAAAATTGGTAACACAATAACACCAAAAAGAACAATATTTCAATCTACAACAATTCATGTTGATAAAGTGTTATAAACTAATCTAGATTTGAATTATAGAAACAATAGATGAGAGATTGTGAATACAAATGAATCTCTTTTACTCTTCCATTTCACCAATTATAAGACATATATATATATATATATAAGCTATTACATGGAGTATAATGAGTCAAATATACACATAAATATGGTTGTAATTAGATGTATTAAATGTGGATAATAAGTGCACATATGAGAATAAGCATCCTAGGAGAATTTCTATGTGTACATAGAATACAATGAGTAAAAAATACACATAAATATGAGTGTGATTAGATGTATAGTAAATGTAGATAATAATATACATATGATAAGAATCTTATGAGAATCTCTATGTGTACATTCATATTATATATTAAAATATTTATACTAATTGTTAGGTTTTTTGACAAAAAAATTGTTAGATATTTTGATGGAAATATGTAAATAATATATGTGAAATTTATAATTTAAAATATAATATATGTTGAATTATATAATATCCACTATCATAATTTTTTTGAAGATTTGTAGATAAAATCTATATTAGAAAAGTTTGAAAAGTTTAGTTTTGGCCAAATATATATGTTAATACATAGAATATATAATGAGTCAAATATACACATAAATATGGGTTTAATTACGCGTAGTAAATCTAGGTAATAAGTATACATATGAGGATAAACATCATAGTAGAATCTCTATGTATAAGTGTACATCCATATTATATATTAAAAATACTTATAACCAATATTAGATTTTTAGACCGAAAAAACATGTTATATGTTTTGAATGAAATATTTTTTAAATTTGCATTTTAGAATATAATGTTGAATTATATGGTGTCCAATGTCCACTATCATGGAATTTTTTTAGGGTAGTAAGCAAAAACTATTATAAAAAAATTTACTTTGAAAAAATATTTTTTTCCTTGTTGCATTTGATAGAATTTTTTTTTATAGATTTTAGCACGAATCATTGGGTTGTTAAAAATATTTTCAAAAATGATTAATTTGAGTCCATGAACCTTAGACCTTTTAATACAATTTCATGGCTTTAACCATTGAGCTAAGTAGAGATTATTTTATCATCTAATATAATAAACATTATAAAAAAATGAGATGATTTTCATAAATTAAATATGTATAGCAAATGCACCTTGTACATAAATTTTAAATGTTATATGTATATAGATTATAGATTTTAACTAAAATTTTATTTAAGAACTCAATATAGTAATTAGTTGAAATGAGACTCAAAACTCATTTATTATTTTAATATTTCAAAATAGGAATTTTCTTGTGATTAAGTGTATTAAATGTGGTCAAAATTATTTTGCAATAATAAATATATAGGTGGATTTTTTTAATAAAATGAATAGTGAATCATAATCAAGTGCATTAAGTGTGCTCATGTACACAAAATTATATATGTATTATAGATTATAGATTATTCATTTAATTCAGAAATGCTGGGAGTTGACGAAGAACAGTCATGTCCAAAGACGAGCAAACAAGGTGGCCGATGCTCTGGCACAAGTTTTGTTCAGACTTGCCTATTTATATTTTGTTATTGGACTTGGATGCTCCTCCTCCTTTTAGAGAGGATTCATGCTCCTCCTTTTCTGTATGGGATGAATTCTCAGCATATAATAAAGCAGCAACGAACAAGTAGCAAAAAATGAAGTTTCACATTAGATTCTTTTGTGCAATACTACAACAAGGTCAAGAACTACCAAAACATATAGTTTGAAAATGGATTCTTTTGTGTAATACAAGGATAAGAAAGATAAAATTTCTAGGTTGAGACAAAGAAAACAGATCCAACTCAGAAATCATTCAGTGTTATCATCGGATCCGGACTCTAACTCAAGTCTAGGAGAGGCTTGATTTTGCTTGAATGCGGCAACTGCATCGCCAAAGACACTCCTCACGTGCTGGCCTACACTCCTCAAATTCTGGCACCCATCTTGCAAAACTTCACTTGCCGGATCACCTTCAAATGCGAAAAAGGGGATAATAAATAGGAGAGACAAGAACTTTTGGATATGCAAACCAAACAACTATACAACTCTCCTCTACCCACAAAAGTATATCAACTTCTCCCAGCAATACAAGTGCAAGCTATCCAAACATCAAAAACATACTCCATCAAGTTTATTCAGAAATTCCAACGAAATTAAGCTTTTCACATTGGCAATAATCTGTCTGAGTGACCTTGCTATTAGTCATCAGGCAGGAAGGAGACGCTGAAGCACACATTATAGCATTATAGCCTTATATCTATCTAGGCTTCACCAAAAAAAAGAGCAAAATATTCATATAGATCAAACCACTTTTTCCCACTAAGTTAGAACTCTTAATAGGCTGACCACTAGTATCATGAAAGATACAAACCATCTAAAATAATGCTAATTTACTTAGCCCAGAATACCAACATTATATTTTGGAAAAGTATCATACCAGTGGTTTGGACTCTGATATTAACCTTGGCTTCTGAAGGATGAGGAATGCTATAGCCACAAAATGATACCCTTGGGCTGCAACACATCATCAACCAATCTTCATATTAACATATGATGAATAGATACAATAATGACAGGACATGTAAATCTGTTCTTCTAGTTACACTATGTTGATGGAAACTACAGAAAGAAACATTCAGAATAGCGAAAGAGAAGGCAAACTTACTCCTGATTGAGGACATAACGCAGAGAATTAGCTAAAGTGTGATCCTCGTCTGTTATTGAGAATGTTGATGCACTTGGATCCTTGTGTGTACCGTGTTCCATTTTCTGCAGAATCAGAACATGAGTTTCGCTAGTAATTCCAATACAGCTGAAGCAGAGATTCCAACTTTCAATCAAGGCATAATCTTTGCAAAATTCCAATTGATTAAACACAAAATCCCTCAACTTCCTAGCATCAAGAACAAAATAGCATAAGAAATCTAAAACCAAAATTGACATAGGTAAACCCCGTTCAGATACCAAAACAGCACCAAAAATTCTACAAAAATAACTCCAAACCAGATGTACAAAAAGGTAATATAAGCCAAACTATATATAAACACTATTCAAAACCAAATTAGACCAAAAAATCACATCAGAATCCATGATATAAACAAAAGAACAGCCTTAAGTGTTGAGAGCGGTACTGGCGGCTAACGGCGGTGAAGAGCACGAGACGACAAGGGGTGGTGTGCGGCGTGGTGGCGCGACGGGAGGGAAAAGGAGAGCGGCGAGTAGAGATTTTTTGGGAGGACGAGAAAAGAATTATTTATACTGATGATATGGAAATTAATATTAGAAAAAGAATTTTATTGATTTACGGCCCGGACCGGCCCGGCCCGAATCCAGACCGGCCCGACTGGATCGATCTCCGCTGCTAAAAGGTCTAAAACCCTAAAATTCCTGGAGCATATAACAAGGTACGACTCAGCCAAAACAGGTGAACGCCCCTTTGCAAGTCGAGGAACCACCAACATGGCGAACAATGCCGAGAAAGAAATGGTACCTTTTCGTTCTCTTCATCGATTATGCTTCAATTTGGAAGCCAGCAAAACAATTCTGACTTGTCGATAGCTCTAGCTTATTTTATTTTTCCGCCTGAGAAAATTTCTGTGGTTGTTTTCATCCTACTTTGATTTGCTATTTGTTCCCTTGTGTTTGATCTTCTCCCCCATTTTGATTTGGGCGTTTAATGTTAGAAATTGAATAGTAAATTCGTAGCGAATCAAAGGGCATACATTTCTTTTTATCTGTGATTGTTCTTGGATAGAACGAAAGTCTGTGCTTTTAGGCAATCCGGTGGCTTCAAATAAATTGGGGGACATGATGAGGGATTGGACTTCCTCTTTACTTTGACAATATACTGTCCTGTATGTTTCGACCTTTCATTTTAGTAGAAATTGATTGGATGAGCTGATGGAAAACTGAAGTCTGAACATACCATTTTGTGACATGTTTAGATCGAGGAGAAAGATGGCATGTCATTATGTAGTAGCTTGTATGATTGAGCAAGATTAGGGAAAAGAGTTGTGTTGGCTGACATTGCTACTGTTGGATCTTTTGGTTCTAGTGATCTTACTGTGTTGATTTGGTTGTGATACCTCATTGTCTTACGGTATTGTAATCCTGAGCTAAAACGATAGTTGGTGCAGATTGTACCATTACTATATTTTTTTTGCATTGATTGCGTGGGATGCTGGGTTTTGCATTATGTTTCCTTTCCTCGAATGTGGAATCAACTTGTGATTAGTAATTGGAAATAAATAATCTTGTCCTGTTTTATCTCCAGATCTTTAGCATGGCTGAGAAGGAGATGGAGTACAGAGTGGAGTTGTTTAACAAGTAGGTATTGGATTATGGCTCACAGTTCAATTCTTACCTTGTGATTTTACTTATGATACACGAAGCACAATTTTCCTCATTTAAATTCTATGGATAACTGAACTGCTTCCAAGAATTTATTGCTATATTCTGATGGAAAATTTGGAGCTTTCTCTCTGCGCAAGGAAGATATATTGTTGAGTTTTTGTTTGCCCTTGATTGACTTGTGCTTTTCTAATTCAGACTTACCAGTTCATGCTTTAACAAGTGCATTGAGAACAAGTAAGAATTATTCCTTCTCTTCTTTCTTCTTTCCTCTTATCATTTGTTTATTGCATGTAGTTGAACTTCTTATACTGTACTTGTATCAGAGATTTCAAATTGTGCTTATCCTTTAATTTCACAGATACAAGGAATCTGAGCTGAATATGGGTGAAAATAGCTGTATTGACCGATGCGTCTCAAAGTATTGGCAGGTATCCTAAATTTATAATTGGTTTCCTTAACATTGCTTGTTTGGATGTCATTAATTGTGATTTATTGCCTTGTCTTTAATCTCACTTGCCTTGTTATTGAAAGTCTGCATTACAACGGGATGTTGATCATTCATGATGTTTCTAGGTGACCAATCTGGTTGGACAGCTCCTTGGATCTGGCCGTCCGCCTATGTGAACTAAAGTGATAACAATGAAAATGTCTTATGGGATGCTTTGCAGAACATGAGGGAGAGTTTTTGTCCCATTCAAAACGTCTTTTGTGAACTACTATATTTTTGCTTAATTGACTCATATGTTATTCAAGTTTCACACAGCCTTAGAGAATGAAGTAACTGTTTAGATTGAATTTTACCCAGTTTAAAGATCCAGTTGTAACGTGGAAATGTTCTTACTTCCTTCTCATTATTTGCTGCTGAATAATGATAGTAGCGCAATGTTTGTGATGAATGCTTCTTTGCAAACCCTAGTATCATGAAAATTCATCAATTTCACATTTTGGTAGTCTCTGAATTTCGAAGTTTTCAATCCTTCCATTCTCTTTTCTTCTATTGCATTAGGATTTCTGTGAGTTCCACCCGTTTATTGATCAGACAACCTGTATTGACCTTTTAGCCGTTAGTTGCACTTGCATACTCAAAACTCTCATATTTATATCAGCTTGTGGATCTTAATGATGCATCACATACAACTCAAGAGTTTGCCTTGTCTCGTCCTTGGCAAACAAATATGATCACTGCATTACCAAACTGCAATCGGAAACTCTGGCCAATCTGTATAACAAGAAGCTCTTATCATCTCTTTGTGAAAAAGGGTTTATCATCAAGAGCTTCAATACTCAGTGAAAGCAAGAACATTGGCCGCATTGTTTCTTTCCTTTTCTTTCTTAAGGCCTTTTGAGACACAAAATGCCAATCGGAAATAAGACTACATACAAAGGTGATTGAGGAGGGAGGAGAAGATGTATACGGAATTTAGTGTTTATGCCATTTGGCCTCCAATAAGGTCCCGTCTTTAAGCGTTTCCTGAGCATCATTGTTCATCCCAAGGCTGGACAAAGCAGCGGCTTGAAGATAGTATGCGGTTGGCCATTCAGGGGATACAACTTGAGCTTGCATTGCATCTCCTAGGGCTTCTTGAGGCATGTTGCTCATTAAGTAAGACAAACACCGCCGTGCAAATACAGTGGGAGAAATCATAGATCCATCATTGATAAACTGCACATAAAGATGTATCCTTGCAAATCAGAGTTTATAGATAAAACACTACAGTGAAGAAAAACATAAACATTATCCCATAATGGCAGATTTCATGGCCACATGAAAACTAGGGGTTTTTCAGATAGTAAACTACTCTCCTTGACAAGTGGTGTTGGGACACTTTCATCATGTGATTCTAAAAGCATCACTGAGCCATAATGAATGACTTACTTGAGTGTAACAGTTAATAGCAGTGGCAAAATCTTTGGTACGAAAGGTAGTATCGCCATGTTTCTTGGCATTCAGAGTTTCTTGAATGGGACTTGTCCACATTTGAAATGAAAGCTGAAAACAGAAAATATCTTGACATCACATGAATGCAGCAGAAAGTCTGAATCACTAAATCTCAGCTTCTAGATTGACAAGCTATTGTATGTTAAGCTGCATGAAGAGTAGTAACTTTGTATAGGAGATAAATGAGTGAAGAATGAAAGAATCCTGACCTCATTTGCAATCCCTTCATCATCCTTGTAACCAGCATCTTCCAAGATTTCATGTATTGCGGTGAGATCCAATCTTGCGCAAGCTTCCCCAAGAGGGGATAAAAACTGTGTTTCTTTTGGTGATTCAATTCCTTGTTGAATACCCATCAAAACATATGAAGGAACCTGCCACACACCATTGCAAACACAGAGAATGCCATGTAACTTATCGCATACAACAGACATTAACATTTTTCTAGTTAAGGTTAACAATAAGCCTATATAATACAATGTAAATCATGATTAATTCAATTGTTTGGGCAGAATATGTCCAGATAGACATTGTTGAGAAATTTTAATGTGGGTAATGGTATACCTCAGTTTCTCTCTGAAGAGGATCAAGTGATACTAGAAGAGTTCTGTAGTTGGGTCTTTCACGAGACTCATACTGTAAACAACGTGAAACTAATTGAACTAATTCAGTTCTGTCATCATCAGTCACATGGCCTTCCAAACAAGAGTCCATGAGCATTTGGAAATTCTTGGCTCTTATCAGGTCAAGGGCCTGGCAAGTATGATGAAAAGATATGGTAGTTATAAAGTAGTCATTTAACTTATTTTGCAGAAACAAAAAAGAAGAAAGAACCTAATGGTTGAATACATGAAGAATCAAAGCAAGAGAAAAGTTTCATCAGCAAGAGGAAAGTTTCAGAAAAAGAGCCACAGACCAATAAAAACCAAAATTCTCAAGAACAAATCAAGAGAAACTTGAACACATTTTTATCACATTTGTTACACAAGAAAGTAAGTTTACATGGCTTGGGGGTATATGCTTCCCACTTAGGAGATCAACCAGTAAGGTTCCGAAACTGTAAATCACACTCTCAGGGCTAATTCTACCTGCCAAACAAAGCAAACTAAAGATTACTTGATAAATATAGACAAGCATGAAAATGCATAATCTAGTCAAGTCTTTCACAGAAAAGACCAAAAAAGCTTATGACAAAACAACCAAAAACACAAAGTTGATATTTAGTAAAATGAAGGTATAAATATCAGTTGAAATCAACTTTGACCTGTTCTCATGTACTCTGGAGGAGTAAAAGCCAAGTTTGTGCTATAACTTTTTCCATCTCGGCTATTTTTCATTAGGCCGAAGCATGAAAGTCTGGGGTTACCATCCTGTGAAGATTTGAACCACAGTTATAACACAGAAAGATGATAAACAATAGAAAGATTAACATTAGCCTGAACTATATAATACCTGATCAAATAATACGCGGTAAGAATTAAGGTCATGGTACAATGCTCTTCCTCTACTGCTACAATATTCCAATGCTTCAGCCAAAAAAAATACCACCCTCAGCCTCATTGCCCATTTCATCGGCTGAGTTTCCCCTACATCGTAACCATAACAGTTAAAAGAACAACTAAGGCTGTGTTTGGTAAAATACAGTTTAAGACAGTTGTTATCATGTATCAACTACATTTTCATACTCTTATCAGCACTGCTTGTATTATCAGCACGTATTAGTTAACAAACACATCCTGATTCGAATTGCTAACGAAATTTCTCATAAACTGTCATTACAAGCTCAGCAAGTTGTGAGTAAAGCCATGAATGCATACATTGTTGAAATAATCATGTATTAAACTTGGTTAATAGGAGGAAAGCACTTACAATGAAAGAGGTGGTTTGAAAGATTCTCATTGGGCATGAACTCAGCAACAAGAAACCTCTCATCACCCTCATAGCAACACCCAATCAAATTAGCCAATCTGTCATTCCTTAGATGCCCAACAGCTCTTGCTTCATCCTAAATCACAACGATCTGAGCTTAAAAATTAAAATAAAACTGGAAACAAATTCATCAAAAGACAGACCAGGACCAGGTCAACATAAGAAGCAAACATACACAGCAAATTTATTTTCTTTGAAAACTTACAAGGAATTGTCTCGAATCTGGCCAAGCGGACCTGTTAAACCGCTTGACAGCAATCCAACGGCCATCATTCAATCTCCCTCTGTAGACAACATTAGGAGCTTTTTCACCATGCTCAGATACAATATTGTCGGGTGAAAACCCAGAAGTTGCAGCTCTCAACTGATCCAGTTTGTACTCCGTAAACGAGGGCAATGTTTCTGACTCATCCTTCTCCACTATATCCTCTATAAAACAAATAAAATCAAGGGCTAAAAACAACCAAGAAAAAACAAATTAAGTGAAAAATCGGGATACTTGCGGGGTTTGGTGGCTACCCAGATCGAAGTGTGCAATGCTGGGCTTGGGGCCTTGGCTAGACCGTTGACGGCGAGGGATCTTGGAACACCCAACACCCATTGCTGCAGAAAACAGAGCTCTGAGCGAGAAAGAGAAGTTGTTCTATAAATGCTCTGTTTTTTTTTAGTTTTAAATGGGGCGTGAAAACTGAGAGCCCACGAGGGCTTTGATTGAGAAATTGCTGAGAAAGAGATGCCGATCGATCGGTGATCAGATATATTTTATTATTATAAGAAACAGAGGGGTGAGAGAGAGAGAGAGAGTGTATTGTTTTGCCTCTGCCCTGTTGTGTCATGTGTGTGTCATAGTGAGGGACGTTGTTGAGTCCCAATTTCATCAGCAGCATCTCCTCTACGGCTACGCTTCTTTCTTTATCCCCTGTTTTCCGCCATTACTTGTTTCTTTCTCTCTTCCAGTTCCAGAAAATGAGAGCTTTGACTGCGAGTACAGTCTACTTTCTCTCATTAGCGAGTGGCTTACACGTGCAAATGAACAAGAGACACGTGCTGCTGTAATGATTAGCTGCTACTGTAAAGGAATTATTCCTCTCTTGTGATAATAATTTGATTTTACACAGTCAATCGTGTTAATTACTCAAAGTCAAAAGGAATGCATATGACTATGAACTTTCAGTTTTGCCTGAAATCGTGTTTCTGAGCTTAAGAGACCTAAGACCTTCTCACCTTTGCTGATTTGCATATGACTATTAACTTTCAGTTTTGCCTGAAATCTTTTGAATGCAAAAACATGGGTTCCTGCCGAATTCACTCTCAAATAATATTAATGCCTGATTTTAGGATTTGAAACACAATATGTATTTGCATGGAGCTACTACCCTACTATCGCATTTTGCTATTCTAAAACAATACAGAGCATTATTGAAAACGTTCATCCCCACAAATATTGTGTTAAAAGCAGCCGCAACCTTTAAATTGTACTATATTCAAAACTTTTTCAGACGACAGAACACTTTAAATTGTAGTAGCAAGTATAAAATCTCAACGGCGCAATGAATTCGGAACTCCGAGCACATGGTGACTTCTCAACTCTAGGATAACAACTTAACAAGTGATTTTTGGCTCGCTACCTTTTTTTCATAATCTTTTTTACTTTTCATTATAGATAATAGTCAAATAACATACGACGATGACGGATATAAATGAACGAGATTCTTATTAAAAAAAAAAAACTATTTAATTCAAGGTTGCAAATGACTTTAATCCACAGCATCGAGTCAACAAGTTTACCGCTTTTGGGGAAGAAAAGAACGGATGAAAAAAAAAACACAAGTTAAATTATCCTATATCGTTTTGTATGTATCAGGTTTTAGAAAATCCATCAAAAACGATACAAGGGAGGAAAATTTTGTATAAAAATTGTCACTGAGATTAATCAGATTGGTGAACTTATGGTTAACTAGTATGCCTTGGTTCTTTTCACGTCCCCTCCATTAATACATAGTCCTAATTTATAAGGGAAAAAAAAGCTCAAACATGAACAATGACAAAGCCATGTGAGAGAAGCTGAGCTTAATTGGCATAACATGAACACGAATACCACATGAATTAATCATGTGACATGCAGAATGTCAAAGGCCACACCAACCAATCAATCCTATATACCTAAATTTTTATGATATTACACAATCACTAATTTGATAATGTTTGATTTATAAGGAGAAAAAACGAGCTTCATGTAATTGTGAACTAATCTATCAACAAGGGAAAACAGAGAGATATAAAGGATCATAAACATGCTAATCACAATTCACAATAGTTCTTTGTACCTGTGGATGGAATGGAACAGTTAAACCATTCCTTTAACCAATTGAGCATGGAAGCTTGTAAACTATACTCTTCCAACTGGGGAATGGGGTGGTGGATATGAGACATGGCCTGCAACAGCTTCTCCTTGGCTCTCATTAGCTAATTTCATTCTAAAATGATCCTCCAAAATATTCACAGAAGTAGAAGCTCTTCCTTCAACCACATTGCTGTCACTGAATGACCTTCTACAATCTAGTACAGCAACAGACGTAGCAAATGCTTGTAGAAGCGAGATAGATGAGTCAAATTCGATGGAGTAAATCCGGTCCTTGTATGGCTTCAGCTTCAGAACGGACTGGGATTCTAGACCCACCTGCAAAGCAATTGTGTTTAAATTTAATGGAGTCAAATTCATTCTGAATTCTGATAGGAGCACAAAGAACAAGGGGAATATTACCTGACTGAAGAGCTTGAACTCATCTGGAGAAGTGACAGATTTCAATAAATTTGACGATTTCTCGCATTTGTCTTGCTTGAATATCCTCAATTGACAACCCACATCCCATCCTCCACAATCACATGATCCACCAAATCTCCATCTTTGGGTCAGGGTTGATACTGGTCCTTTGCATGGAATTGTATGAACGCCTCCTGGCAATATCAGTGTGGTGCTTAACAGACTTTGACATTCTCCGGAACTCGTGTGTGATAGGTCAACCGACATGTCGTTTTCATGTTTCAAGATTTTAGCAACAATTGCTGCAAGCTCATTTGTAGGTTGAAACTCAGTAGCATGCTGATCAACCTGAGCTGTATCAACCGAAAACAAAGTGAACTCTCTTAAGTTAACACCATCTGTATCCTTCTGCTTGGTATCAGCAGCAGGTAACTGAGGATTGAAGGCTTTCATTTGTGCTAATACATTAGGAACATAGCTGTTGCCATTGCCTTTGGTTCCATGATTCAACCATAAACCATTCTTTCTCTTTATTTCATGGACAGTGAAGAAAGTGTAGATCCAGCTGGGACAATGTTTTTCAGGTGAACCCAACTTCCTTAGTGTGGCAGCAAGGATATCAGAATCATTATCCACAGCAAAGGTAAACAGAGGAAGTCCATTCTTAACTGATACTTGCAAGAGCGCCTGGAGTAAAGACGAACCTTGTTTTGCTCTGCTGCTAACAAATGTGGATTTTGGCATAGAAGGCTGCTCTTTTGACAGGTGTAACTGCTCATCTGATGATTTCTTCAAGGGCTGAGCTATTTCACGGGCATTTGATACCTTGGATTTGAGTAGCGGATCAAGCAATCGCCTTAAAGGACTTGACTTGGCTCTACTGTTAGCCTGTGATTTCTCTATGCATGATTCATCAATGGATATTGCAACAGGGTCTTTTGAGTTTGATCTACGTAGAGGAGAGTTTTCTCTGGAGCCAGCGCTCCTAATAAAACTTCCCACTACAGAACTCAACCTGCGTATAGGTGAAGGCTGCCGCACTTTAGAAGTGAATTCGGGACCCGATCTTTTATCTACCCCCCGGGAAAGTATTTCTGCACTTGAACTCTTGAGCCCTGTAGCTAACTTCATATCTACTTTGTTTCTACTTCTTGAAGGACTCTTGAATTGTTGAGGTGAACTGTTGACACCCTGTGTTGTTGCCATGGAACAAGATTCTCTCATTTCTGATTGTCGGTTGCCAATGCCATCATCTGTGGAAGGCAAGGGACAGGAATACGAACCACGGGAAGGATCTGAGCAATGAAACTCCATAACATTATTCTTCTGGAACAGATTTTTTAAATCTTTCTCTCTGGGTATTTTATAATCAGATGCAGATGAATCAGACAAGTAAGAACTTCTACTGTATTGTGATGGATCCCTCGGTAAAAGAACCGAAGCCTGGTGTTCTTTTGACTTTGAGCAAGCTGGCTCAGGATGACTTGGATTAGGCTCGTGTGACTGCCGCCATATCTCCTCCTTCAGCTCACTTTCTTGAATCCTCATTTTTCCCTTCCAGGAAGATGCCAAATCAGGATCACCACCATTTTGCTGCTTCTCCATTTGTGAAATCGTATTTGACTCGGAAAATTTTCTCTCAAATATTTCTGACCTAGTTCTTGATAGATATATTGAAGAATTCTGATCCAAAACACAAATATTTTGTTGTCTAGTCATATGACTAGGAGTGGAAGCAGCATTTCGCCGATCACTATTCACATCTTCAGATTGCAATGGACACTGCTTTGGGTGTCGAGATTGAGTAACAAGATGGTAAGTTATTTGACGAGCAGCAGTAGTACCTTTACCCGAATAATATTCATCTTGAATATAGTTTTTCACCAACGAAGTTTTCAAACGAGGCTGAGATGGAGAACGGTGCCTTCTTTGATTACCTGGAGAAGAGCTGTTACCTCTGCTGGAATTGGTGGAAGATCCATCTGTGGAAAAATAAGAGCCGCTGCTAGTGGAAGGAGAAATAGCGCTATTTTTATTTGGAATTGGATCATGTTTGTACAATTTATCCAAATGCGTCAAATCAATAGAACTAGCCGTCAGAGGTTTCCCTTTCCCCAAATGGCTTGACACTTTTGAAATATGTTTCGCCATAGCATCATCTCTAGCCTTTACCTGAGTTCCGTGGCTCTGTTGCCTCCCAGAAGATTTGGATATTCTTGGGCCTGTGTTCCTTCTAATTTCATGATGAACATCAGCATATGAAAGGGCAGGCTTGTCCGACATTAGAATGTCCCGCAGCTTTGTTCTGGGACGAGAACAAGAGGCCTTGGAGTTCTCTCTTATCTCATTCTGATGCCTTGATTTGTTTCCAAGTTCACTTTGAAACTCCATCGGTTGACACGGTTAGGACTCCAACCTTCACATGAATAAAAATCACATTTAAATCCAAATATCCTCACGGTCGATCAGATTCTCATTTGTACAGAGCCACTTACATGGAGCTCATATTATTGCTCTCAATCTCCACATTTAGATGTGGGAATGCATATTCTCAACAATTGGCAATTGGCAAATATAAAATGCTTGATATGATAATGTAAACAAAACTAGTTCACAAGATTCAACTAGGCAGAGCCAGAGAATAGAAAAATATAGGGCAGAAGACAAAAGTTGATCGCAGAGGAACAAGATTTTATTGTTTGAAAGATACAAACAAGATAATTGCAAGAATATTTGTACAAAAAAAGCTGCACTGTCAGAAATTGGAGTCTATGAATGAAAACTTGGAGTCTCTAGATGTAAACCACTATACCCTTATCCCTTGAATCTTGAGGTTAGTATCATCAATTGGAGTCTATGAATGAAAAATTCCTCAATCATTGTCAGAAATTCACCAATATTTCATCCAGTACTTGGATATCGTCTAGTCTAAAAAATGGTTCAAAACAAGTATTAGGCATAGATATGATCCTTAGGCCTTGTTTCACTTCGACCCCAAAACTACTTTTCACCCAAAAGTTACTTTTAACCTTCTTGAAATTCGTGCAACTCTATCTATTTTTTACGTTTTTCGAGACACAAAAATAACTTTTCACCAAAAAAACCACTTTTCATCAACAAGTGAAAAATCAACACAACCAAAAGCCTCCAAGCACAAGGACCAAAAAAATTGATGGAGATAACTTTGTTTATTGAGAGGGGATGTAGATAGCTTATACTAACAACAAAATTGCTAGTTATGACATAAAAAAATTTCAGATCAAGAAAAAAGAATCTCGTGAGACTGCCATAAGGCGACAAATGTGGGCATCACAAGGAGAGAACGCACAACCAATAGAGTCAGAGCGGCTAGTGGTCCATGGATATACCAAAAAGAGCTAACGAGTATAACAAAGCCTAAGCCTGACACTGACTTTTATATTGCACGCATCAAAATCATGTTGCTAAATTATTCCCTGTAGTTTGAGTCCCACTTTCATATCTCACCAAGAGTGTTCCATACTTCTTTTTCATTGTGTTCCATACTTTTAACCGGATAAAGTTAAATTCCAAATGGAGAATTATTCACATATCAGGAGGATAATGATCGATCTAGAATCTAGAGAAATTTTTTGATTCAAATTTCAAAATTGTTTGGGCATAGAAACAAACAAAATCTTCACAAAATCAAGTCCTTTTTTTATATGATAGGGAGAAAAAAAAAATAAGTTGTGATTTTAACACATGTCATTCTCTAAGAATGCCGTTTATGTTAGAAACATTGATTACTGAATATGAAACGGAAAGAAAAGACCATTGAAAAACATGCTTATTTCCAGCTGGATTAGGACGTCTCTCCCTCAAATTGAAACAGAAGGCAGGAAGGAAAGCGCTAACGCTTAAGAGTAAAATCAGATGAGCAAACAGTGGTAAGAGGGAAAGATCAATCGTCGAAGATAGGTCTAATAACAAAGTTGAACAGATAACTGCTGATAGTAGATCTGTAATCGCCACAACCGACGAATCAGGATAGGTCGAAACTTGGAGGTTTCGAAGCAAGAAAATCAAGAAACCGCAAAGAGAGAAAATCAAGAAACCGTAAAGAGAGAACAGCTCAAAAATAAACTCACCAGAAGTCAAATGTGATGGACGGTGGGCGCCATTGCCGGTGCTGGAGAATAAATTACCGAGTGTCGGCGGAGTTCACTCAGGAGCTGTAGCAGCGAGATCAGACGAAGAAGGCGAAGAGAAATGTTGCGATCCAAACGAGTTGCTACTTCAAAGCTGTTTAAAGAATTGTTCGATTCAACTGCCGGGGGGACGAAAAGGGAGAGATGAGAGCATGCAGAGCAGAAGACAGAGAGAGTTGCAGAGGGGAGAGAGAAGAAGGGCAAACTGGTGAAAGAAAGAGTAAGGAAGGAAGGGCTACTGTTTTTGGCTGAAACTGTTGCGTTTTCTTGTGCAGGGGAGGAAAGTCAGAGAGAGAAATGATCGGACGGCTGAGAGGCAACACAGCGGCTCGCATCGGGCGGCATAGGGTGAAGTGCGGGACCCGATGTATATTTTAGTTAGGATTTCAGAAGCCTCGGCTCTTTTCGACTCGTCTTTTCTTTTTATTATATTTTGTGTCATTATTTATACTGTATACATATGCTGTGTAGATTCTTTGAAAAAAACCGTAAATCCACACAAACCTGTAAGCTCAAATAGCCGAACTAAATCAGCAGCTGAATAAGTGGATAAGAGCTCGCAAGTACACAAAAATTTTAAATAAACAAATGAGAAATTTAACTAGTAAATAAAAGTTATGAGGGCCAAGTCAATCACTAATAAAAGTAGCACCGTCGGTATGTAAAAAAAATGAGTCAATTTCGTCTAGAAAGAAAATAATGAATAACCATGACATTGCCCCCACTTAGATAAGAGATTTTTAAGAGCCTCCAACACAACCACAACTTCCCAACTCGATCTCTTCTCATATCAACTCCTAATCAAGGAAAGGAATCTCTAAATCAACTTGCAAGAATTTGAAATTCATTTGAGAAGATCAACTCAAACCAAATTTTTGGATTGTCATTTATTTTATTTTAAGGGTAAATTTAATTAAAATATACTCTCTCGGTTCTATTCTACTTGTCTATGAAGGCCTACTACATATATATTAAAGCATGATATAAACTTACTAAATTATCCTTATTAATTATACATTTCTCTTTTTTTGAGAGACTTTTCTCAGGTGTATTAATTACAAACAAAGGGTACAAATGGAAAATCTTGTACAAATATAGCTTCAAGGACAAATAGAACTGAAAAAAAATTAAGGCTTCATGGACAAGTAAAATAGAACAGAGGGAGTACTATTTAAGCTATTTGTTGGTAAAGTTGAGAAGTAGTCCCAAAATTGATAAAGTTGGTAAATTTATGAGGTTTGTATGGTCACAAATAAGACAATTTTAGCGGTTTTAAAGTATATGTATAGCTGATGAATTCTAATTCAAAATAAAAAAAAATAGAAAGATGGTAGGAAAGTGGTCAAATAGGTAGGTTGAGATTTTCATTTTTAATTGGGCCTACTAACCCATTAACAAAAAAAAACATGTCTCATGATGAAGCGTTAAACAAACGCAATATTCTTGTTTTTCAATGGGTGAATAATGGGTTTGATAACGTTTCTATTCTTATTGCCTTAAGTGTTTATCTTATTAAGTGTTTATAGTGATCCATACCTCCAAAAAAGTTACTAATAGTAAAAATGTCTTTGTTTTTTTTAAATTTGTATCAATGTCCAAATAATTAAAGATAATATCCAAAATAATTGTAACAATGCCCAAAATTATAATTTTTCTCTTTTTTTAATGAAAAGCTAAACTCATATTTTTTTCTTTTTAGAAAATATATTTAATAATTAAATAAATAAACTAAAAACAATTTGTTTTGGTAAGTAAAAAATATTTTATACACTAAAAAGCAAATAAGAAAATAAACTTGTTAATGCTTATTTTCTCTAACAAATCTTTGAAATTTCATCTAGAGACTTGGAGTATTCCCTTCCAAAACCCCTAAACTACAAAGAACCCTAAAAATTCTCTTTGGATCCAAGACCTGGCTAAGAGATCATTGCCACCGTCATCTGCTACTTCTTCCCTGAAAGCGCATTCGCTTTGAAGATGACGTTTTTGGCATGATTCGGTCCAACATCATGGCACAAGAACCCTTTCCTTCACTTAATCGAGCTTATGCATTAGTTATCCAGGCAGAGAGACACAAATCTCTTATGAAATACAAAGAAATCAAGACCGACGATGCTATGTCCTCCTCTGCTCAATTTAAGTCATCAAATGCTCGACCATCATCTTAGGTTAATTCTTGTTCTTCTGACCACGAGGTCCTCAGTGCACACATTAGTTTCAAGGTCATCCAATGCCTCAAATTACATAGCTTTCTTGAAGGTTAGGTTTTGCGTGGCTCTAGTTGGGGCTCTTTATTGCAATCATAGTCGCCAACGACTTCAGTTTCTGAATTAATTTGGTAGATGTCGCAGTTTGGGTCGTGGTTCCATAGGAGTCGCTAACGCCGCCCAACAACCATTGTCTTGCTCTATTGGCATTATCACCAACTAGGACAAGTCGACATTCTATAATTCTATCATCTCCAAAAAATGGCAAATTGTCCTTGAATTTTACAACTCCATGAAATAATCTGACTCTACTGCGCGCTGGTAAGCTTTTTCATTGTTTATGGACATCGGGGCTTCATTCCATAATCAAGCGTTGCTTCCTGATTTGTTTTCTATTGATCCAGTTGTGATTACACATCAGAAGATAATGTATATAGGATAAATTGATTCAAAATATAAAATATGAAATATGAAAGTGAAATATGAAAGTGAAGTATGTAATTTAATGTTTTGTGAAAGTGAAGTATGTAATTTAATGTTTTGTGATATGGTTGTTTGGTTGTTAGATTACATTGGATTCAGCTCAATTAGATAAGATATTATTTTTCCTTTTCTTATCACCATTTTCTATTTAATATATTTATAATGTTTTTTTCCATTTTTTAAGGAATTTGTTTTATATTATAATTTAGTAGTGAATTAAAAAGAAAAGTTTATATTGTAAGGAACGCCCAAAAGGGCACTCCATGTAATTTAACCTAAAAGGAGGCGTATATGCAGATTCGCCTTTTCTTAATGGAGATTGAATCCGAAAAAAGGTGGAGTTGGTGGCGGATATAGGCAGTGTTGACGATTCGGCCAGAAGTTAGGCGTAGAACGGGTTTTGGAAGAAGAGTTGATAGATGGGGAATTTGATTGGGTTGTTAGGTGTGGTGTAGAAGGTGCGATTAATGGAGAAAATCAACACGGAGAAACTGACACTAGTGAAAGAGATAAGTGTTTACTTCAAGCTTAGCATTTTTTATTAAAAAAATCCAAACCTTGTTAGACATGAAATGTAATTGTTTAGAAAAAATCAATGTACTTTTGTTACACCCTTCGAAAGAATATTCTTTAAAAAAATCCAAACCTTGTTAGACATGAAATGTAATTGTTTAGAAAAAATCAATGTACTTTTGTTACACCCTTCGAAAGAACATATGAGAATATTACCCGTCGGTGACCTTGGGTTAAAACACTAAAGCAACTCAAGGCTATTAAGGTAACAAAAACACAATAAAATGCAATAATCTATGGACAACGTGGATTTATACAAATCAAAAGTATAACAACAGAAGACAACATGCTTTGTTAAAGAATTTTATGTTTATTTATCGATAAATTAAACTTTACATAGTTCCAAAGACATCACAGTGGAATAAAATACAAAGGTGCCTCATAAAGACTTTAATTGTAACAACAAATTGATGAAACTATCTTCTATTTGAACGAAGTCTTTGCTAATAGAGATCCACAAGTTCTCAGTCTCTCTTTTCCTGATTTTAGCTTTGGAGTGGCCAAACATGAGTTCAAGTATAGTATTTGAAATGTTTTCTATGTCTTTATCCATTGGACTTATTCTTCAGTTCGACTTCGAATAACTCTTGATGTGTCGTATACAAAAGGTTGACACTAGTCGATTATGCAAGGGAATAAGATGATTGGATTATCTAATGAAAGACTAATCAAGTGAAGAAAATGATTGGTTCTTATGGTCAAAATTAAACATATTGGCACCAAACTCCAAATGATAATCAGTCGATGATCCAATAGTTAGCAGTCCCATTGGAATTGAAAAAGCAACATGCATTTTCAAGAGGCATGACATCACAATTGTGTTTCCATTAAGAAGTATACACATTTGTTGGGAATTTATCTTAATCATATTTCTTGTTGGGAATTTTAACCCTAGGGGTCGTATTTATAGTCAATTGGTACTTGTTCAAGTCAAGGACCTCATCAAAAGGAATTTCCACAATAGGATCATCCACTTCATGAGAATCATGCAATTCAAAGAAAGAATCATCAACATGCTCATGCACAGAAGGGATGAAGGGATATGCCCACCTGATTGGTGAGGTTGCACATCTAAGTGCTCTTCAGTACTTGCTTGAGCATTCAAGTGCTCATTTGAAATCTCATTACCATAATAACCAGAGTGTGATGGGGAATAACCGATGTCAAAGTCGACATCAAATATCTCACTTTATGGGGGGAGCAACATAGAATGATATAGAATTTTGTTCCAACCTGTTTACATGCTCAAGAGAAGATGTGAGAATATTTTTGAAATGAAAGTCACTTTCATTGAAAGTGACATCTCTACTAACTATCACTTTATAGCATCGAAGCTAAATAAGCAATAGTTTGTAGCCTTTTACCCCTTTTGGGTAACCAAGCATTACACAATTTATAGCTTTAGGGTTTAACTTCCTAGCATTGTTAAGTGCATCGGCAGTGCACCCAAAAGGTCTTAAGATGTACAATGTTGGGCTTGGTTCCACTCCACAATTCTTGTGGAGTTTTGAAACCATTGGCAGATCAAGGTGATCTGTTTATCATGTAAGAGACTATAATAATAGCCTCTCCCTAAAGCGGATGTTTCATCTCATCACTAATTAGTAGGCACCTTGCCTTTTCAAGTAAGGTTCTGTTCATCCTCTCAAAAATGTCATTTTGCTGAGGTGTGCCAGCATAGTCAAGTACCTCTTAATACCATGTTCATGACAAAATGCATCAAATTCATGACTACAAAACTTAAGTCCATTATTTGTTTTAATGCACATTAATTTAAAATGAGATTGACCCTCAATAGTTTGTTTCCAAAATTTAAACATCTCAAAGGTTTTTCTTGGTCTTGAGTAAGTACACTCAAACCTTCTTGGAATAGTAGTCAATTAATGACAGAAAATACATCATGCCACCAATTATGTCCACTTGGACAGGTTTGCATGTACATACTCAAGGGGTTTTTGAGCTACAAATGCGGATTTGGAAAAGGGAGATCTAGTCTGTTTTCCAAACACACAGTTTTCACATATGCTCAAATCAATGGGTTTTTACTGAAATAACCATGCCTAAACAAATAATAAAGACCCTTGTTTCCTATATGCCCTAGTCTAGCATGCCATAACTTAGTAGAATCAAGATTCATTCAAGCATTCACTTCAGAAGAAGAATTCAACATAGGAGCACCAAGAACATGATAAAGGTCACGTTTCTTTATTCCTTTTACAAGGACTTTTCCATTTCTAGAGGGCTCTGTTAAGGCAAGGTTCCCTTGCCCCTTTGGGTTTTGATGATAACAAACCTTTGCCCCTTGCCCTTAGGGGGAACTAGTATTTGTTTTGCTCTATAATTTTGAAGGGTTTGTCATTATCAAAAAGGGGGAAATTGTTAAGGCAAGGTTCCCTTGCCCCTTTGGGTTTTGATGATAACAAACCCTTGGCATTTGATATGTTCTATGAAGTGTTTCAGGGAAGGAACTGTCCAAGGGAACAATGAAAGGAACTGTTCCTCTAACTGGAGGGAACAGTGATGGGAACTGTGAAGTTCAAGGCTCCAAGAGAAGCAAGACAAAGAATGAAGATTCAAGGGAACGATGAAAGGAACTGTTCCCTTGATAGAGGGAACAGTAAAGGGAACTCTCAGTGTAATAGGATGACATTGTTCCCTTGACAACTGAAGATGATAGAAAAACCAAGAAGAAGGAACACTGAAGGGAACACTAGTGTAATATGATGGGAACTGTTCCCATCTAGGGAATATGATGGGAACAGTGAAGTTTCAAAGATCAAAGGAACATTGATGGGAACGCTAGTGTAATATAAGGAACTGTTCCCATCTAGGGAACATGATGGGAACAGTGAAGTTGCAAAGCTCAAAGGAACAATGATGGGAACGCCAATGCAATTTGAGGAGTTGTTCCCATCCAGGAACATGATGGGAACAATGAATGTTCAAGCTCAAAGGAACAGTGAAGAGAACGACAATGTAATGTGAAGGAACTGCTCCCATCCAAGGAATAGCTCCCCAAGACCAAAGCTCCAGGAGAAAGAAAGACCACTGGCCACAATGAAGAGTTTCCATCAAGGGAACTCTGAAGAGGAAAGTTCCCATGAAGTGGGAACTCCCAGAAACAAACAAGAAAACACAAGCTTACAACGATGAAGAGTTTCCATCAAGGGAACTCTGAAGAAGTCAGTTCCCATGAAATGGGAACTCACATGTGAAGACAACGACCGTTCAGCGCAGATCGCGGGATCTTGTCTCAGACAGCCAGAGGGAACAGTCTGAGGATCAGACTGTCACGCTTCATCCAACGGTCCGATTGATTCAAGAAGTTGACCTAGTTCAAACCAAAGTCACATGTGAAGAAAGTACAACTTGGGCATCAAGCAAAGGGCATTTTGGACACAAACGAAAGATGCGACTGCCCAAGACAAATGGACTATAAAGCCAAATGAATAGTACTCGGTCTGAGTACTTCTCCCAGAACTTACAAACACCCACATCAGAGAAAAGAAAGAAAAGGAAGAGAAGTCCCCGCCGGCGAGTGTGTGATCTCGACGACGGTGAAGCTGAAGTTCCCTGGAGCAAGGGAACTGAGAAGTCAGCGTAAGGTTTGAGTTACTTGTGTTTTGCTGTTGTGAGCTTAGGAACTCAGTTGAGAGGATTTACTAGTGTTGCTAGAGTTAGGAAGAACTTGTAGGAACAGAGAATTGTAAATCCGGCTGTGTAACTAAGGAACAAAGCAAATCAATATAAGTAAGTCATTCAAAATCCTCCAAGGGAGGTAGAGGTTTACCCATTCAACTAGTTGGTTGAAGTGGGGTTCCTCTATAAGGAACTGTGTCCCTTTACTTATCTTATGCTTTTGGTTCTTGTTCCTTATAATTTCTTGAATTGTTCCCTTAATATTCTTTGTTCCTATTCTTCCATATTGTTATCTTCTTTGTGCCTATCACCTGCATATTTATTTGTTATTCCGCTGCCCAAGGAACAGTTCCCATAACTGTTCCCTGACTCTATTCTAACACACAACTTTCCAACAATTGGTATCAGAGCAAGGTTGCTCTAGATTGTGTGTTACTTGCAGGTAATTAGGGAACAATATGACATTGTCAACAAGTGATGACGTTGATTGTTGCATAGAGGCACTACGTTCCTTGTACTCCAAGGGAAATCTCCAAAGGAAAAATGATGGAAGTGTTCCCACCACAAAACTAGAGCTTGTGGGAGAGGAACATCAAAAGATACTTGATGTAGTGACCAAGGAAAGGGAGAAGATCATTAGGAACTGTCCTAAGAAGAAGAAAGGAAGAGGGAATGTGTCTTTCTTTTTTGATGCATGGGGGAACAATCATGATGATGAATCTGACGAATGGACAAGTACAAGTACTTGTTTTGTTGCTAAGGAACAAAGTGCATCTGATTGTGAAGAAGAGGTAAGTGAAAGTTCCCATCTTTTCAATGATTTGAAGAATTATAAGAAAAGTTCCCTAATTAAATTTATTGAGAAAATTTGGAAGGAAAAGGAAAAACTGAAAGAGGAACTTGAAAATCATGATAGTTATTCTTCCATTCCTTGTGATGCTTGTTATTCTCTTAAAATTGATGTTGGGAACTTGATGTCTGAGAATCGGGAACTACATGCTAAGTTAGAAAGTCTTAGAGCTGAAAACTTGAAACTTTCTAAGGAACTAAACTTTGTTGTTCCCTCTGACCAAACTGAGTTGTATAGCTTGAGATCTAAAGTTGATAAGCTTGTTTCCACTAACCTTATGAATGAGAAGAAACTCTACGAGTTAAGATGTGTTAAGGAACAGGTGGAACAAAAATTTGAAGATAAGGAATTGCTCCATCTTCAAAGAAGGTTGCAAAGTGCTAATGACAAGAACACGCACTTGGAGGCTAAGCTAAAAGATCTTGAAAATCATAGTTCCTTAAACCACACATGGGCTAGAGGACAAAAGGCACATAAGGTTTGGGAACAACAAGCTAGATCAAAGAAGCAAGCTTCATGGAACAATGGCATTCATGTGCGGTGCAAACCCAAGAGACAAGAGGAACAGAAAGGAGAATCAAGTGCCCAAGGTGCACATTGTAATCATCCAAAGGTGATGAACCAAGCTGAGAAGAGGGAACCTCGTAGGGAAACAAGGTTTCAAGAGAGAAAAGCACAACCTCATTTCCAACAAAGCCATGGGAACTGGGAACGTCGTGGGCACTATGCTTTCAAGAACCATTGGAAATTCACTGGATTAAGAAGGAAGGACCAAAAGGTGCAACAACCTAGGAAAGGTAAGTCTTCAGTTCCTTCCATACA
This sequence comes from Fallopia convolvulus, assembly GCA_964016875.1. Lineage (NCBI taxonomy): Eukaryota > Viridiplantae > Streptophyta > Magnoliopsida > Caryophyllales > Polygonaceae > Fallopia > Fallopia convolvulus. Next base: position 46,180,273 of record OZ024719.1, on the reverse strand, counting down.
ATCTTGTTTCATGAAGTGTGGAAATGTTGAATTTTTTAATGCTAGTCCTAACCCAAGGGAACCCAAACTTGTTTGGGTGCCCAAAATCAAGACTTGAGTTTGTGTTGTAGGGAGTTGTGAGGGAAACAACTTAGGAACAAGTGTCTCATTGAAAAAAAAAAAAAATTTCCTCACAATCTCAAGTAGAAGTGAGCTAGGAACTCACTTAATGTGCAAGAAGTGCAACAATTTAGGGGGAACAAGGTCAAGAACAAAAATTCCCCTCTCAAAAAAAAAAATAAAAAAATAACAAGCTGAATGCTAGTTGTGGAACACAATGAGGTAAGTGTTTCTTAACCCATAATGTGCTCATCTTTCATGCATGGGAACAATAGAGCTGATCTTTGAGAAAAATCCATTGAGATGGAACTTTGTAGAACTGAAAATCAAGTTGCAAGGAAATTCACCAAAGCTTTGGATAGAAATTAGCTCAAGGAACATCTAAGGATGCTTCCTTGCATGATCTTCTTAGAATTAAACAAGTCCCGGTTCACTATTCTTTCAATGATTGGCTAGTTTAAGGGAACTTTGGTAGGGAACAATACTTAGTAACTTTCTTCATGATAATATGATGACTTGTTTGATGGACTATGCCTTCACTATTTTTTTTTGCATGGAGTTGTTACATATGCATGAGTTTTTTCTTTTTTTGGCCCAAAATGATCAACCTGAGTTCCTATCCCACTATATTAGCCGAAATGATGGTTGATCATAAGACTTGTCCCTTAACCTTGATCCAGGTAAACGTCTCCTATGAGCCTAATATGTTTTAAGCCCTTATTTACTGGATTCAATTACCTGGATGTCTTTTGTTCCTTTCCATGCTTATTTGTTTGGATATGCTTATCTTATTGTTCCACAAAAATCCCATGCTATCCAAACCAAGCCCTCGTTACTCAATCATGGTGTAGAAGAGTGGGAACTTTGTTTTTACTGGATGACAAGGGAACAACAAGTCAAGGGAAGAAGAAAAGAGGATAAAGCTCTAGATATAGTTCCATTCTTTGAGGGGGAACAAGTTGCAAGTTCCTTCATATTAAGTTGCAAGTTCTCTAAAGCATATGCAAGTTGCAAGTTCTCAAAAAAAAAAAAAAAAAGGGAACCAAATGTCTCATGAAGGAAAAGCTTCAAGAAAATTTGAAGAAATGTACAAGGAAGGATAAGAGGAACTAAAGCAAGGAAATGGATGTAAAAATCAAGGAACCCACGTCTATTGTGAGGAACAATGGTAATGCTTGACATCCAGGGGAACACACCCTCTTCGAAATCATGATTGAGTCCCCTACAAGATTTCCTTTGCCCATCAATTCCAATATATTGCTTTTCCTTGTGCATATGCTTCCAGTTCCATTGCTCTAACTATTTCTTGCTTATGATGATTGTGTAGTCCCATCCCTCTATCATCATCTCAATATTATCCTTGAGTTAAGATTGTGCTTTGTATTTGTACCTCTTACTTGAAGTTCATTTTTTGATGATGCCAAAAGGGGGAAGTGTGAAAAATTGTAGAGATGCGTTGTTCTAAGAGATGTAGAATTTACTTTTCCATTTGCTAAGAGGGAACTACTTGATAACTTTCACTAGTAGGAACTACAAGTCCATCTCAGGGGGAACAAAAAGGTTTAGGGAACAACCATGCATTTTATTGAGGAACTTTCATTTATTCAGGGGGAACTAGAACTTGTTTTGCTCTACAATTTTGAAGAGTTTGTCATCATCAAAAAGGGGGAAATTGTTAAGGCAAGGTTCCCTTGCCCCTTTGGGTTTTGATGATAACAAACCTTTGCCCCTTGCCCTCAGGGGGAACTAGTATTTGTTTTGCTCTATAATTTTGAAGGGTTTGTCATTATCAAAAAGGGGGAAATTGTTAAGGCAAGGTTCCCTTGCCCCTTTGGGTTTTGATGATAACAAACCCTTGACATTTGATATGTTCTATGAAGTGTTTCAGGGAAGGAACTGTCCAAGGGAACAATGAAAGGAACTGTTCCTCTAACTGGAGGGAACAGTGATGGGAACTGTGAAGTTCAAGGCTCCAAGAGAAGCAAGACAAAGAATGAAGATTCAAGGGAACGATGAAAGGAACTGTTCCCTTGATAGAGGGAACAGTAAAGGGAACTCTCAGTGTAATAGGATGACATTGTTCCCTTGACAACTGAAGATGATAGAAAAACCAAGAAGAAGGAACACTGAAGGGAACACTAGTGTAATATGATGGGAACTGTTCCCATCTAGGGAATATGATGGGAACAGTGAAGTTTCAAAGATCAAAGGAACATTGATGGGAACGCTAGTGTAATATAAGGAACTGTTCCCATCTAGGGAACATGATGGGAACAGTGAAGTTTCAAAGCTCAAAGGAACAATGATGGGAACGCCAATGCAATTTGAGGAGTTGTTCCCATCCAGGAACATGATGGGAACAATGAAGGTTCAAGCTCAAAGGAACAGTGAAGAGAACGACAATGTAATGTGAAGGAACTGCTCCCATCCAAGGAATAGCTCCCCAAGACCAAAGCTCCAGGAGAAAGAAAGACCACTGGCCACAATGAAGAGTTTCCATCAAGGGAACTCTGAAGAGGAAAGTTCCCATGAAGTGGGAACTCCCAGAAACAAACAAGAAAACACAAGCTTACAACGATGAAGAGTTTCCATCAAGGGAACTCTGAAGAAGTCAGTTCCCATGAAATGGGAACTCACATGTGAAGACAACGACCGTTCAGCGCAGATCGCGGGATCTTGTCTCAGACAGCCAGAGGGAACAGTCTGAGGATCAGACTGTCACGCTTCATCCAACGGTCCGATTGATTCAAGAAGTTGACCTAGTTCAAACCAAAGTCACATGTGAAGAAAGTACAACTTGGGCATCAAGCAAAGGGCATTTTGGACACAAACGAAAGATGCGACTGCCCAAGACAAATGGACTATAAAGCCAAATGAATAGTACTCGGTCTGAGTACTTCTCCCAGAACTTACAAACACCCACATCAGAGAAAAGAAAGAAAAGGAAGAGAAGTCCCCGCCGGCGAGTGTGTGATCTCGACGACGGTGAAGCTGAAGTTCCCTGGAGCAAGGGAACTGAGAAGTCAGCGTAAGGTTTGAGTTACTTGTGTTTTGCTGTTGTGAGCTTAGGAACTCAGTTGAGAGGATTTACTAGTGTTGCTAGAGTTAGGAAGAACTTGTAGGAACAGAGAATTGTAAATCCGGCTGTGTAACTAAGGAACAAAGCAAATCAATATAAGTAAGTCATTCAAAATCCTCCAAGGGAGGTAGAGGTTTACCCATTCAACTAGTTGGTTGAAGTGGGGTTCCTCTATAAGGAACTGTGTCCCTTTACTTATCTTATGCTTTTGGTTCTTGTTCCTTATAATTTCTTGAATTGTTCCCTTAATATTCTTTGTTCCTATTCTTCCATATTGTTATCTTCTTTGTGCCTATCACCTGCATATTTATTTGTTATTCCGCTGCCCAAGGAACAGTTCCCATAACTGTTCCCTGACTCTATTCTAACACACAACTTTCCAACAATTGGTATCAGAGCAAGGTTGCTCTAGATTGTGTGTTACTTGCAGGTAATTAGGGAACAATATGACATTGTCAACAAGTGATGACGTTGATTGTTGCATAGAGGCACTACGTTCCTTGTACTCCAAGGGAAATCTCCAAAGGAAAAATGATGGAAGTGTTCCCACCACAAAACTAGAGCTTGTGGGAGAGGAACATCAAAAGATACTTGATGTAGTGACCAAGGAAAGGGAGAAGATCATTAGGAACTGTCCTAAGAAGAAGAAAGGAAGAGGGAATGTGTCTTTCTTTTTTGATGCATGGGGGAACAATCATGATGATGAATCTGACGAATGGACAAGTACAAGTACTTGTTTTGTTGCTAAGGAACAAAGTGCATCTGATTGTGAAGAAGAGGTAAGTGAAAGTTCCCATCTTTTCAATGATTTGAAGAATTATAAGAAAAGTTCCCTAATTAAATTTATTGAGAAAATTTGGAAGGAAAAGGAAAAACTGAAAGAGGAACTTGAAAATCATGATAGTTATTCTTCCATTCCTTGTGATGCTTGTTATTCTCTTAAAATTGATGTTGGGAACTTGATGTCTGAGAATCGGGAACTACATGCTAAGTTAGAAAGTCTTAGAGCTGAAAACTTGAAACTTTCTAAGGAACTAAACTTTGTTGTTCCCTCTGACCAAACTGAGTTGTATAGCTTGAGATCTAAAGTTGATAAGCTTGTTTCCACTAACCTTATGAATGAGAAGAAACTCTACGAGTTAAGATGTGTTAAGGAACAGGTGGAACAAAAATTTGAAGATAAGGAATTGCTCCATCTTCAAAGAAGGTTGCAAAGTGCTAATGACAAGAACACGCACTTGGAGGCTAAGCTAAAAGATCTTGAAAATCATAGTTCCTTAAACCACACATGGGCTAGAGGACAAAAGGCACATAAGGTTTGGGAACAACAAGCTAGATCAAAGAAGCAAGCTTCATGGAACAATGGCATTCATGTGCGGTGCAAACCCAAGAGACAAGAGGAACAGAAAGGAGAATCAAGTGCCCAAGGTGCACATTGTAATCATCCAAAGGTGATGAACCAAGCTGAGAAGAGGGAACCTCGTAGGGAAACAAGGTTTCAAGAGAGAAAAGCACAACCTCATTTCCAACAAAGCCATGGGAACTGGGAACGTCGTGGGCACTATGCTTTCAAGAACCATTGGAAATTCACTGGATTAAGAAGGAAGGACCAAAAGGTGCAACAACCTAGGAAAGGTAAGTCTTCAGTTCCTTCCATACAATCTTGTTTCATGAAGTGTGGAAATGTTGAATTTTTTAATGCTAGTCCTAACCCAAGGGAACCCAAACTTGTTTGGGTGCCCAAAATCAAGACTTGAGTTTGTGTTGTAGGGAGTTGTGAGGGAAACAACTTAGGAACAAGTGTCTCATTGAAAAAAAAAAAAAATTTCCTCACAATCTCAAGTAGAAGTGAGCTAGGAACTCACTTAATGTGCAAGAAGTGCAACAATTTAGGGGGAACAAGGTCAAGAACAAAAATTCCCCTCTCAAAAAAAAAAAATAAAAAAATAACAAGCTGAATGCTAGTTGTGGAACACAATGAGGTAAGTGTTTCTTAACCCATAATGTGCTCATCTTTCATGCATGGGAACAATAGAGCTGATCTTTGAGAAAAATCCATTGAGATGGAACTTTGTAGAACTGAAAATCAAGTTGCAAGGAAATTCACCAAAGCTTTGGATAGAAATTAGCTCAAGGAACATCTAAGGATGCTTCCTTGCATGATCTTCTTAGAATTAAACAAGTCCCGGTTCACTATTCTTTCAATGATTGGCTAGTTTAAGGGAACTTTGGTAGGGAACAATACTTAGTAACTTTCTTCATGATAATATGATGACTTGTTTGATGGACTATGCCTTCACTATTTTTTTTTGCATGGAGTTGTTACATATGCATGAGTTTTTTCTTTTTTTGGCCCAAAATGATCAACCTGAGTTCCTATCCCACTATATTAGCCGAAATGATGGTTGATCATAAGACTTGTCCCTTAACCTTGATCCAGGTAAACGTCTCCTATGAGCCTAATATGTTTTAAGCCCTTATTTACTGGATTCAATTACCTGGATGTCTTTTGTTCCTTTCCATGCTTATTTGTTTGGATATGCTTATCTTATTGTTCCACAAAAATCCCATGCTATCCAAACCAAGCCCTCGTTACTCAATCATGGTGTAGAAGAGTGGGAACTTTGTTTTTACTGGATGACAAGGGAACAACAAGTCAAGGGAAGAAGAAAAGAGGATAAAGCTCTAGATATAGTTCCATTCTTTGAGGGGGAACAAGTTGCAAGTTCCTTCATATTAAGTTGCAAGTTCTCTAAAGCATATGCAAGTTGCAAGTTCTCAAAAAAAAAAAAAAAAAGGGAACCAAATGTCTCATGAAGGAAAAGCTTCAAGAAAATTTGAAGAAATGTACAAGGAAGGATAAGAGGAACTAAAGCAAGGAAATGGATGTAAAAATCAAGGAACCCACGTCTATTGTGAGGAACAATGGTAATGCTTGACATCCAGGGGAACACACCCTCTTCGAAATCATGATTGAGTCCCCTACAAGATTTCCTTTGCCCATCAATTCCAATATATTGCTTTTCCTTGTGCATATGCTTCCAGTTCCATTGCTCTAACTATTTCTTGCTTATGATGATTGTGTAGTCCCATCCCTCTATCATCATCTCAATATTATCCTTGAGTTAAGATTGTGCTTTGTATTTGTACCTCTTACTTGAAGTTCATTTTTTGATGATGCCAAAAGGGGGAAGTGTGAAAAATTGTAGAGATGCGTTGTTCTAAGAGATGTAGAATTTACTTTTCCATTTGCTAAGAGGGAACTACTTGATAACTTTCACTAGTAGGAACTACAAGTCCATCTCAGGGGGAACAAAAAGGTTTAGGGAACAACCATGCATTTTATTGAGGAACTTTCATTTATTCAGGGGGAACTAGAACTTGTTTTGCTCTACAATTTTGAAGAGTTTGTCATCATCAAAAAGGGGGAAATTGTTAAGGCAAGGTTCCCTTGCCCCTTTGGGTTTTGATGATAACAAACCTTTGCCCCTTGCCCTCAGGGGGAACTAGTATTTGTTTTGCTCTATAATTTTGAAGGGTTTGTCATTATCAAAAAGGGGGAAATTGTTAAGGCAAGGTTCCCTTGCCCCTTTGGGTTTTGATGATAACAAACCCTTGACATTTGATATGTTCTATGAAGTGTTTCAGGGAAGGAACTGTCCAAGGGAACAATGAAAGGAACTGTTCCTCTAACTGGAGGGAACAGTAATGGGAACTGTGAAGTTCAAGGCTCCAAGAGAAGCAAGACAAAGAATGAAGATTCAAGGGAACGATGAAAGGAACTGTTCCCTTGATAGAGGGAACAGTAAAGGGAACTCTCAGTGTAATAGGATGACATTGTTCCCTTGACAACTGAAGATGATAGAAAAACCAAGAAGAAGGAACACTGAAGGGAACACTAGTGTAATATGATGGGAACTGTTCCCATCTAGGGAATATGATGGGAACAGTGAAGTTTCAAAGATCAAAGGAACATTGATGGGAACGCTAGTGTAATATAAGGAACTGTTCCCATCTAGGGAACATGATGGGAACAGTGAAGTTTCAAAGCTCAAAGGAACAATGATGGGAACGCCAATGCAATTTGAGGAGTTGTTCCCATCCAGGAACATGATGGGAACAATGAAGGTTCAAGCTCAAAGGAACAGTGAAGAGAACGACAATGTAATGTGAAGGAACTGCTCCCATCCAAGGAATAGCTCCCCAAGACCAAAGCTCCAGGAGAAAGAAAGACCACTGGCCACAATGAAGAGTTTCCATCAAGGGAACTCTGAAGAGGAAAGTTCCCATGAAGTGGGAACTCCCAGAAACAAACAAGAAAACACAAGCTTACAACGATGAAGAGTTTCCATCAAGGGAACTCTGAAGAAGTCAGTTCCCATGAAATGGGAACTCACATGTGAAGACAACGACCGTTCAGCGCAGATCGCGGGATCTTGTCTCAGACAGCCAGAGGGAACAGTCTGAGGATCAGACTGTCACGCTTCATCCAACGGTCCGATTGATTCAAGAAGTTGACCTAGTTCAAACCAAAGTCACATGTGAAGAAAGTACAACTTGGGCATCAAGCAAAGGGCATTTTGGACACAAACGAAAGATGCGACTGCCCAAGACAAATGGACTATAAAGCCAAATGAATAGTACTCGGTCTGAGTACTTCTCCCAGAACTTACAAACACCCACATCAGAGAAAAGAAAGAAAAGGAAGAGAAGTCCCCGCCGGCGAGTGTGTGATCTCGACGACGGTGAAGCTGAAGTTCCCTGGAGCAAGGGAACTGAGAAGTCAGTGTAAGGTTTGAGTTACTTGTGTTTTGCTGTTGTGAGCTTAGGAACTCAGTTGAGAGGATTTACTAGTGTTGCTAGAGTTAGGAAGAACTTGTAGGAACAGAGAATTGTAAATCCGGCTGTGTAACTAAGGAACAAAGCAAATCAATATAAGTAAGTCATTCAAAATCCTCCAAGGGAGGTAGAGGTTTACCCATTCAACTAGTTGGTTGAAGTGGGGTTCCTCTATAAGGAACTGTGTCCCTTTACTTATCTTATGCTTTTGGTTCTTGTTCCTTATAATTTCTTGAATTGTTCCCTTAATATTCTTTGTTCCTATTCTTCCATATTGTTATCTTCTTTGTGCCTATCACCTGCATATTTATTTGTTATTCCGCTGCCCAAGGAACAGTTCCCATAACTGTTCCCTGACTCTATTCTAACACACAACTTTCCAACAGGCTCCATTATGGGTGTGGATATGACAGTCAAGGTCATCAAACATGCTTTCAAACAACAAGTTTCTCCTTTAGTCATGTACCCACCTAACATTTTGAAGAATTATAACTACACCATCATGTATTTTAAAAGGAACAATACTAACACCCTTAATCTTAAGAGAGGAATGATCACCTAACCTAACCTCACCCTCATCACAAAGATGTAAGTAATCCAAGACATTCTTATAGGGATGAGCAACGGGTCGGGTTGGGTCGACCCGCAACCCGCATGTGCGGGTCACGGGTCGACCCGCGACCCGCAATTTATTTTTTTTGACCCGCGACCCGACCCGCGATCCGACCCGCGGGTCTAACGGGTCGGGTCGCGGGTCGACCCGCTTGACCCATTTGACTAAGTCAATCGGGTCAAAACTAATTTTTTGCCTAAAAAAATTAATTTTTAACCTAAAAAAAAATTAATTTTTAACATAATAACATGTATTTTTTTAAAAAAACCGTCGGGTTTGCCGGTCGACCCTTAAATCCATCGATTTTTTATAAATAAATAGTTTATACATTAATAAAATTATAAAAAAATATATATTTTTAAAAATATTGCGGGTCGCGGGTCGACCCGCGACCCGCACAGGTTTGACCCGACCCGACCCGCGACCCGCAAAATAAAAAATTTCGACCCGCGACCCGACCTGCACGGGTCGCGGGTCGACCCGCAACCCACAATTTGCGGGTCACTACGGGTCGCGGGCGACCCGACCCGTTGCTCATCCCTACATTCTTATGAAGTGTAACATGCATAGTGCAACCAGAATCAAGTATCCATGCATCATGATCAGAATTAATATGATCTGCACACATAAGTAACTCAGAGGAATAGGAAAGGTGTGACTCAACAATTGCAGAAGTACCATTTTTTGATTTTGTGAAGGCTGCCAAGGCCTCATCTTTTTTCTTCTTAAAACACTCATTAATCATGTGATTAGGCTTACCACCACAGTGCCACTTCACATTCTTTTCATCAGATTTGGGTTTGGAACCACTAGAATTAGAGTTAGAAGAGTCGGCTTCCTTTTCTTTCTTCTTATAACTCTTCTTCTGGTTTTAGACTTCCCTTTGGTAAACATGACTTCATTTTTAAAATACTTATCTTGTTTACTCTTAAAGACCTTCATATTCTCATTTTTCTAAATTATAGTCGCAAGGATTCTCTTTTTAGTCAAACCCTCAACACCATTAGGACTAAATTGGATCACATCTTCAAAATTATCAAATGAGAAGGCAGAGAAATAAGTAAAATCACATTCTAGTGAGTATCAACAATTTTATCACCACACCTTTCCAAATCTTGAGTCATCTTAAGAAATCTATCAAGATTATCATTAATAGACACAAAGACATCCATTTTGAGAGTAAAGATGTGACTCAGAAAGCTAATGACGAAAGGAAGTGATTTTACTTGATAGAGGTCTTTTAACACATTCTAGAGATTCCTGGAAGTGTCTACTATGACCACTTGGCGAGCAACTTCATCAAACAAACGAATAATAATCTCAAAATGAAGTTGATCCATCTCCAACTTCTTAGTAGCATCAAAGGTAGTTGGCAATAATTCATTCACAGTTGGCTAACATTTTTCCTTGATTAGAATAGCTTTCATATTTAGTTGTCACATGGTAAAGTTTGAAGTGCCATCAAATGGCTTGATCCGAACGAATAAGGAGTCACACATAGTGAGCCAAGCTTAGAGAGAGACAAAAAGATTCAACAAGCTAGTGAGACTCAAATAAAGAGTCTCACTATAGAGTTTCAATAAGTAATTTCAAGCAACTAGGATCAACTCAAACACAGTCACAACAAAGACAGAGTAACAGAAGATCCAAAAGTTTGTTTGCTAGGGAGAAAGTTAACGGAACCAACAAATCAAGGCTTTGACTTGTTAAGATCCTCAAAAAATCAAGTAAGCAGACATGCAAGTGTAAAAAGATGCAAAACACAACCAAAGACCCAAAAGCCCCAAATTAGTTTTAGGGTAATTCTTAGATCTAACACAAAGACGCCCTTTTGCAAGAGCTTAGTGTAGAATTTGACAAAGGGGTTGCACTAGTATAACCATTTCCTGACTTGTCCGAATTCCCTTGACTTCCAATAAAGGAGTCGATCAGTGTGTCACATAGAAGCAAGCACAGAAAGCTAGTAACCCAATATATTTGATGTCAAGAGAATAAAACAGATATAGAAAGCAATTTTAGTAACGTTTGCTTTACGAGCCCTTAGATATGGGATGTAAAGCGTTTCTTAGCTTTAAAACCCTAGATGTAGCCAGAGAGAGAGAGAGAGAGAGGGAGGGAGGGAGAGAGAGGGAGAGAGAGAGAGAGAGAGAGATGCTAGACTTTAGATCTAGAGAGTATGAGTTCACTCAAGGGACCATAGCAAGAGAATCTCAAGAGCGAGAGTGAGAAATTGAAACGACAACAAAGAGAACTCGAGATCTGAAAGCAATAGACCCAGATATAGCAAAGTGAGTCTGAGATTCGAGATCAAACGCAAACAACAATGAATACAAACCCTAGATCTGAATATCCAAAACTAAAAGAGTCTAGAAAACTCAAACCCTAGATTTGTACGAGCTCTAAGGATATGAGACCAAATTGAAAAAAGCCGAAGTACAACAAGAACTTGAACAAGCAGAATCGAAGCACAAACGACTCAAACAAAGTTTTATAAGCTTTTTGAGCCTCAATCGAAATGCCAAGATCACAAGGGGTCAAAAGAAGGGCAAATAGAACAATAGATAAAAAAATATAACATGAAGAGATCCAAAGCGAGAAAGACTTACGAAGGTCTCCAAGGTGTCTTCTCGATCTCTCCTAGTTTGGATTGAGAAGGGAGCTCAAGGGTTCACCGACGTCTAGCGCAGGCGAGAAAGTGGAGGAGAAACACTCTCAAATGGAAACCTTAGAACCTCTTAATACGTAAAATCATAATTCTTGATACGGGCCTTTTCAACACAACAAGAGGCAAGAAGGAGAAGACAAGCTTATATATGGCACGCCTCAACCCTAGAGCCACTACGACGTCGTTCGAATAAGTGAAGGATCTTCACAGATAAGACTTTGCTCGGATGTGCCAATGTTGGGCCATTTCGCCCAATACCGACTCCTGCGAGTTATAAGCCCAATCCATTAGGTTCACATACACATACCCAATTTACATTACAAGCATACGAATCCAAACTTAGAGAATTATACAATTCATATCATATGCTCTACAATATAAATGTTATGGGTGATTTTGTGTAATTTTGAATTTTAAGGGTGGTTTGGTACAAAGACCCTTGTTTTACTGGTGGTTTTGTATAATTTGGATTTTTAAGGGTGGTTTCGTGCAAAGTCTTATATTTCAAGGGTGGCCATGTGAAATTCAAACCACCCTAAATAATAATGCTACGAAATATTTATTTGTGTTGATTAAGTACTTATTTATTGCAATTATTTATATATGTAATATGTCCTTATTTTGAGGTGGGAGAAGGACGAAAGAATTTTTGGAGAATTGATGGGCTAGCGTCGAGTGTCATACAAATTAAAAAGGTATAATTTCATATGCATAGCCGAATAGGGTGGAAGAAAATATTAAGGCAGAAGAGAACAAGGTATTGAAGAAGACTAATAGATGTAAGTTTTTTTTTTGATAAAATGAGCTACTAGCTCATTACAAGGCCAACACTAGGTTACTTGTGAATTACAAGGCTAACCTAAATCATCACGGGGATGATCTTAAGAAATTCAAATAACAGAGGATGATCACTAAACCAAGAATTACAATGCGAGACATCAACAAGAACTAATAGCGATCCTGGAAAAAAAAATTAGAAATAGCAAAACTAAGTTGAGGAAAGCTAAAAAGCCTCCTAGCGAGAAAATACGCTGCCGAATTACATTCCCTGAAACAATGAAAAAACACCACACAAGGAACCAAGGCAACAAAGTGACGGATATCATTAACAATAGACTGAATTTCCCAAGGAACTTTCCAAGTTCTTTTTAAAGAATTGATAAGAATTAAATTATCTCCTCCAACAATAAGACGCGAAATATTTAAAGAAACCGCACTACGAACACCATCAAGCAAGGCAATTGCTTCCGCCTGGAGAATCGAAATTGGGAGTTGCTCTTTACGATCAAAATTTAATTTCTTACTCTTATGGTCACGAATAAGAAAGCTCGTGAAAGTCGAAGAATTAGTTCTCTTAGATGCATCAAAATTTAATTTTGACCATTGTAAAGGAGGCTTAATCCAAGAACAACTATTTTTCATTTTAGGTCAAGAAAGATGTTTATGAACTAAAGTAGATTGAGCCGAGACCCATTGACAATGCTGCGTAAAAGCTAAATCAGAAGGAAGAGGAGACGAAATTACTGAAGAAGGATTAAAAAAATTTCCATTTCTGTGGCCCCAAATAAACCACCAAAGGAAACAAAGAACATTACCATGTTTTTTGAATTTAGAGTAGACACAATGTTATCAATAAAAGCACATGAGGAATGAATCTGAAACTTAATATTCATCTTAGTCTCTAGTCTAAAAATCATATTTTGTGAAAAAGTACAGTTAAAAAACATATGATTAAATTTTCATCTTCATTTGAGCACAAAGAGCAAGTACTAAAAACATAGTGATAATAACGATTTAATCTATATGTAGTTGGGAGACAATTAGCACAAGCCTTCCATAAGAAATTTTTAATTTTAGGAGGGAGAGAAGTCTTCTAAATCCAAGCAAACTCATAATGCAAGTCCGAGCGATTAAGGTGAATCATAGAAGAAGCAAACGAGATAGAGAAACTGCCATCATTAGAAGGGAGCCAAACCAACCGATCCGCAGAATCAGAAACCGGGATTGAGAGACTTAATTAAACTTACAATTGTTTCTGGAAGAAGCTGCCGCATGTGACGCATTTGAATATTAAGAACACTCGCAAGTGAAATAACAGACTAACGAGAAATATTTTTCGAGACTTGCAAACTACTTTTATGATAATTAATTGAAAGACTAGAGACCCTTGAGAAATTTTCTAAGAAGCCTTTAATATAATTAATATTAGAATGTGACGCATTTGTAAAAATAATAGTATCATCGGCAAAATTGGAAAGGCAAACAAATTCCATTTTTAACTAATTGAAGTTTTGGAAGGAGTTGGGCATGCCATAGATTTTTCTTTGTCGAGGAGTTGGGCATAGTTAGGCATGTATTTTTCTTGAGAGAAAATATTGAGAGGTGATCGACGCCTTTGGGAAAGAGAATAATGCTAGCTGACTCATTTGTAAATTGTATAGACCAAGTATGTCCAAGGAAAGATGTGTTATTAACTTTTGTATAATTGCCCTTTAAAAGCCAAGGTTCTGATCTTTATCGTTATTTCATACAAAACTTAATTCTGAGAAGGAAGGACTTGAGTGATTTAGCATATGAAACTATACAAACTAAATGTTTTGTTTTCCTTTAACCTTCATTTTCTTTAGGGCTTAAAATATATATCAAATTTCATTATAACTATAAGTTTATTATATTTTTCAACCAAAAAAAATATCCACCTAGTAAAACAATAAAGTAGAAACTAAGACTCTGTTCGATAAAAGTGAAAGTTTTATAAGAGATTTTTGGATAGGTAGAGGTGTCTGGGTAGGTAGAGGTTTTCTTATTTGAAACCTTCCAAAACCTAATTGAGTGTTTGCCATTATAAGGTTTTTTTAGTAGGTTTAGCTTTAAAATATCAAAAAGGAATTAATTTTTATTAATTTACAAAAAAAATGGTTTGTTGATTTTTACAAACCTCCTAAAACCTATATATCCAAATGTTTCCTTTTTGTGGTTTCAAACCTCCTCGAAAACCTCCTAAACCTCCACCTTCTAGAATACCTTGTCTTGCCGAACACTTATTAGGTAGGTTTTAAATAATAAAAACCTCCACAAACCTATGTCGAATAGAGCATAAGTTAGAACAGAATTTTGAGCCACATGTCACAATTTGTTGATAATATTAACCTATCCTACATCTAAAATCTAAAAGAGATCCAACACAATATATATACTCTCGGGTTACTCTTTCTATTGCCAATTGGTTTTAGCATGGAACCCCATGTGCTTATGTGCTAGGTCCATCCGCGCATGTGCGCTCAACATAATACGTCCTTGATATTTTCGCACAATTTGCCTATTTCTTCTCCTAAAACTATTTTAATAATATTGTTGTAAAAAAATACCAACTATCCTATTATGTGTTAAAATTATCATAAAATAATTATTAATATTTTTAATTATTTTCATAAAATTATTTTAATAATAATATTTTTCAAAAAAATCCGCCCACTTTCTAACCCACTTTCCCATTACATGTTAACAGTTGTCACAAAGAATTTATTATTATTTTTTATTTAAATATCAATGTGTAATTATTATCCCAAAATTTTTTTACTCATTTTTTCAAGTTGTTGAAAATTGCCACTATTCTTCCCAATTGCACACAATACCAGTTGGTTCAACTGAATTCAAATTGAAATTTCTAGTGAGTTTCTCTCTTTTGTATTATATCTCTCTTTTATAATAATTTATCTCCCAATTTGCGACCTGAACTTCTCGACACTTTCCCGAACTCTTCTTTTCCTCTTTGCATGCCATCATTAAGCAAGAGTCATAGAAGACATTAAGATATGCTATCCTAATTTATTCATTATATTGCTTTTCATTCATTTGTGATACATTAGCTTATTAGGGGGTTCATCCTAACATGTATATTACCATTAGTTGTTTATGGACTTTATAATATTTCTTGGTAACCTCTAACTTCATATTATTCCTTTGATTTTGATTTCGTCGATTACACGTTTCTTTTGCATTTAGATTGATCTTTAATCTCTATTATCATTCGTACATGGTATGGACTCAACACTAGTTGATACGTTAAATCTCATGCGGGCTCTAAGCTGATTATTTTTTCCTCTTATAAACCTTTTTTTCCCTCTTGGGCTCTTCCTAATGGTGATGATACCATAGCCTAGGTTGGAAAAATTACGGCTCGATGATAATGGGCTTACATTGGGTCGTTAATGGGCAATTACTTGTACGCGATATCCTGTAAGAGATGGGCTGAGTCCATTACTTGATGCTCAAAAGTCAAACTCAACATTGGTCACCCACCGTTGACGGTTTGTTTGTTTTGGTCAAATCATTGACTAGTTGGCAGTACACTGTTTTGGCTAATGGAGTGACGACTGACGAAATATAGATTTGCACCCTAAATTAAATTATTAATAACTGATATTTTGCCGTCCGGTCACATTAACAATATGTAATCCAACTCCTTATTACTTCATAATCCTCAAGTGTTATCAAAGTGGTTGGCAGTACACTGTTTTGGCTAATTCCAGTTTTTTTTAATGTAAAAAACTAAAAATAGATCAATCTGCCGTAGTGTACAGGTGCACCCTAATCCTTTTTTTTTTGTTTTGAAAAAAAACCGCTTATCGAATTTGCCCTACATTGATCTGTTTTAGGCACAAACGATGTTTTGTCTAAAAAGTATATGATTATTTTATTTGTCAACTACTCCTACCAAAAAAAACTCATTTAACCTCCAAGTTCAAAAGGAAAAAGAGATATTGAATGAATCTCATGACACCCTCAACCACTTTCTCACGGGAACACTTTTTTGGGTCCAGAAATCCCCTATTCAGAGATATACATCCAACTTAAGAGTACAAATGCTCACAATCTAAGCTTAAGAATCTTGACCAAATTGTAAGGCTCAAGTTTGGTTTGAAATGTTACGTTTTCATCTTATACTCAAATTTTCATCTTATTTATTACCTTACAATTACATATGACATTATCCAAAACACTCCACTTGTATTTTATTTTATTTTATTTCTACAAGTGGGGCTTCTTCTTATTTGAGTTTTGTGTCATTTTCTACAAGTGGGACTTGTATATATTGAATGATTTTTAATTGAAGGGAAGATCATTAGCTGAGACTGATCGAATCAGCCCCTGCACTTAATCCCTTTCAAAATCCAGCTAATTTGATAGTTGACCCCTCCCAATTCCCATCTTCATCCTCCTTTAAAACCTTCATCTCATTTCTCAACACAAACGAACACACAATCCTCAACAAAGCACAAGAAGATGGAACAAGGCAGGCAAGTAGGAGTAGCCATGGACTTCTCAAAGGGAAGCAAAATGGCCTTGAACTGGGCTTCCGATTGCCTTGTCAAGAACGGCGACACTCTCTACGTCCTCCACGTTCGCCACCCTGAAGCCTCTGAATCTCGCAATCTCATCTGGGCCGCCTCCGGCTCTCGTAAGCTCTAACCTTAAAAACCCTCCCCTGTTTCTTTCTCTTACTTTCTGTATAAGTATAAAAAGATTCTTCTTTTCTGATCTGATGATTGTGGCCCGATGAGCAGCTTTGATACCGTTGAATGAGTTCCGAGATGCAAACGCTATGCACGGGTACGGATTTGAGCTTGATCCTGAGGTACTTGACATGCTTGACAGCCTAACCAAAGATTTCCAGGTGAGATTTTTTTCCCTCTTTATTTTGGTTTTTAAAAGAGTCAACCTTATCCACGTTTGATCAACAATCATTGAATCAGGTGACGGTAGTTGGGAAAGTGTACTGGGGAGATGCAAGAGAGAAGATCTGTGAAGCTGCTGGGAGTCTGAAATTGGATGCTCTGGTCATGGGAAGCAGAGGCCTCGGTAGATTCCAAAGGTAAGAAGAAATGTGTGACTGAATCTTTAGCTAATGATTTTTGAAGAAGAAAAGGTAAGAAATGTGTGAATGATGCAGGGTGTTGCTGGGGAGTGTGACGAGCTACGTTATAGAGCACGCGAGTTGCCCAGTCACTGTGGTGAAGGATCCTGAAGCTACTGGTCACGGTTTCTGATCAAGCTCGGCTTCTTCCTTGTTTTCCGAATCAGGGTGTTTCGCTTGTTGGGTTTTCGGGGTGTTTGTTTATCATGTTGTTATCTTGAAATGCTGGATGTCTTTCAATTCAAATGGCCAACTGTGTGAGGTTGATTTGTGATCATGGTTTCCCTGTTGTTTTCAACATCAAAGTATAAAGGGAATTTGTCAAGATCAAGCAAGATGTGTTAATTTTTAACTATCCGTTTATGCAGTTCGACTGATAGTTCAAATACTCATAAAAATGGCAAATTTAACCATATGATTTCTTCGAAGTTCACACAATTCATAGTTCAAATATCTATTGCGAAACCCAAATCCCCAGATTCAGACAGATTCAAGACTTGGTCAGAAAATAAATACTAATCTATGGGGATGGACACACGCACCATTTTCAGACTAGAAATTCAGGAATCCTTTTAAAGTTTAAAGCAAGGCCTATTCTGCAATTCCATGGCAAGACTTTACAGCAATTAAATGATTTGTGAGATAGACATGAAAAGTTTAGAGCGAAGCCTATTCTGCAATTGTATGGTAGAACTTTACACCAAACAAATGGCTTGTGAGAAGAACATTCACCTTTATCTGATGAATCTCATGTCAGTTATGACGGTTCAAACGCAAGCAGACTGCAGACACCATAAACATCCTCCTTGTAAATTACTGCAAAGTTAGCAGTCGCCATGGGAAACTCGATAGTTATCTAGCTCCAGACCTGCAATTTGGTTTCATAGTAAAAAAGTCATGCACTTAAACCTCTTTGCTTAAGATTTTTCACCAAAAAAAAGAGCTCCAGACTCAAATTTAGCATTTTGATGGCGAAGTCAAGTTTCTAGCCCAAAATCTAAAGAGGATGCTTCTACATATGCCAGATTATGTTCACTGTCGTAACCAACACATAGTGCTGTAACCAACATGTATCATCTATTAGAAGATGAAAGCACTTACAATGTTTCGAGGAATTCAGATGCAACAAAAGTTGGTTCTGATTGAAGGAAGAGGCAGCTACGGAAGCACGAGCATTGAAATCCTTAAGCCCGAAGCCACTTCCTGAAGGCTTGAACATGTTCCAGCCTCTGTTTTTGAGCTTCAGTTTTGGCTTCTGCTGCCGTTAAGCTCCTATAGAGATTCTTATGTCTCTTTAAGTACTCATTTTTGCACTTCCACTTATCAGCATAGAAACCTTGCTCCTTCATATGACCAATAACCTCAAGTACTCTCTCAAAGTATCCTCCTCGTATGAAACTAAGAACCAGTAATTCATATAAATCTGCATTCACCAGAAAAGACTTATGCTTCATGTTTCTTTTGATTTCACCCCACAAGATGGTGATTTGACGGTACATTCCTAGAGAAGAATACCCATCTATCAGATAGAAATAAGTTTGCACTGTGGGTATGATGTTCATCTTTTGCATTTTTTGGTATGGCTTTAAAGCATCCTCCATCATTTTAGCCTTGGAGAAGAAGTCAATAGAGCAATTGAGCTCATATACTAAAGAAGGGCCTGCAATTTCATGCTTCATTTTTAGGAGCAAAGACTCAGCCAATTCTGATTTCCTATTTGCATCCAAATCCGTGCTCATATTATCCAATAATTTTGAATTAGAATCTGAAATCATAGCTGCAGGTGACATATTTACAGCAATACCAAGTTTCTTCATCTGTTCAGCCAGTACTGCTGCTTCCCGGAACATCTTTGCTTTGCAGTAGGCAGCAAACAGTAACTTATAAGCCGTTGAAGACACACTAATACCAGCCAAGTTTATGTCATCCAGAATGTCATGAGCAGTATCCAACCAACCGACATGAATGCAGGCCTCAATGACATCACAACAGAAACTACCTTCCTGCAAAGCATTTTGGATGTCAAGAATAAGTTTAGACAGATCACTGGTTCTTAAACTTTTTCTATATCTTATGATGATCTGTGCCAGCCCCTTATTTCTAAGAACAAGTCTTCCTTTCTTAACAGTGACAAACTCCTCTTGGCCATCAATGAGGAGAATAGAGTCCTTCTGTACCAACTCAGGCATAATCCGAATTTGCAAGATGTCCTTGAAATGTTGGGATCCAATTGGTACAAAACAAGGACTTGCCAAGTCATTGCTACTCTGAGATGAACGAGCATCCCAACATTTATACATATCCCCAATTAGGCAACTAGCAGCATCAAGATCTGAAAACTTAAAATGCAAGCTGAGCAAATTATCATAGAATAGCTTGTAACGACAAGCAACAGGATGTGATACTTTGTCTACGTACTCCTTGAATTTCTTCAGTTGATCCCTTTGAACGTTCATCTCATAAATACAAGAAAATGAGAGAATTGACTCTATATCGGCTACTACACCCATTTTTGCCATCAACTCAATAATCTTTTGACCTTTCAGAGGTGACTGAAACCTCACACAAGCATCAAGAACAAGGTTGAAGACTCTTGTGCTAGGTTTTGGCAATTTCCCAGAGTCTGATTTCTTTCCACAACAATGGGATATGTGATCACAAAGTTCGACTAGTATGTTGGAGATTAGACATGTACCAACCTGAGTCTTCACCATATGCATGACCACAACACAAAACGTTTCTATTGGACAAGGGGTGTTTTTCCACATCATCAGCCTTAGAATCTTGGATGCAGGAACAACCATTTGAGCCCTTGCCAATGAAAGACAGAGTCTTGTCAAGGGATCATGCTTAATCAATTCCGGTTTCTCCTTTGAGATTTTGATAACCAAGGTGTAAGCTTTTTGAAGCCACAGGCTATCAGATGAGTAGGATAAACCAGTAATCAGTTCACTCAATGTAGACGCAGCAGGAAAACCAAATACGCGGTTGAAATCAGTAAAAGCTATCCATGCTTCTTCGACTTTGTGCTCCTTGAGAGCAATCCCGATAGTTTTAAGCAAATTGTCGCGAGAAGATTGTTCCCCGCTAAGACGCGATTGAGTACTAGTTGAGAGATTTCTCTGAAATGGATTTCTGAATTCTGAACGCCAACTGCACAAATCTGCACTCAGACAGCTTCCACGTACAAATTTTCCATTCGCAGTCAATCTCAACGTCTGCTTCTGCAACGCTGACTTCATCTATAATTCCGGCTAATACGACTTTAGAAATAGAATGCAAACCCTAGTGTTATCCGTTGACGATACAGCAATCTTGGAACCCAGAAGCATTTTGGTGTACGAAATTCTATCTATTTCTTCTTCCCTAGAACTCTATCTCTGCAACTCATCAGTAATTTTAATCAAAAATCGAACCTTGCTTCATCTTCTTCCAGTCCTCTTCCGGCAGAGAGGCTGCCACTCTTGCCTTGGAGTTTATACATGGTAGATCTGACATTCATGGAGACGCTAATGCTGAGAAAGCAATTGGAGAATACGGAAGTGTACTCTTCGGCGTCGGGAAAATGTGGACACTGGGAGGGAATGCCATTGCCGCTGTCTTTGGTGAGCTGAAGGAGAGACAATCCGGACGAGATTAGAGTCGAATGAGGGACAAGTGACAACGGAAGCCAAGGTCTTCTCATCTTATTATTAAGGGAGATAATTTAATTTTTTTAAGTTTTTAAAAGAATATTTAAAAATTTTGGAAATTCATGCTACTGTTATAATTATCATTTTATATTTATTCTTTGTGTGGTATTTTTTCATTATTTCAAAGAATGTAATTCAGCGGCGGATTTTCTCGCTAGAAGGCATTTTGTTTTTTTGAATTTAAGTTTTGATATTTCTAATTTTTTTCCCCAGGGTCACGTTGTTTGATCCGTTGGATGTCTTTATTTTTAATGTCTGGGTCCGTGATCATCCTTTGTTATTTGACTTTTTAAAGATCATCCGTTGTGATGATTTAGGTTGGCCGTGTATTTCACATGCATCCTTGTGTTGGTTATATAATGAGCTAATAGCTCATTTCTTCAAAAAAAGGTATCGTGGTGTAAGAGAGATATCATGGACACTAGGATGCATGTGACATATATTAGAGTATGTATGAGGCCTCGTTGATAAGTGTGTGTACTCCAAGGGTAAACATAGAATACTTCCAGGTGGGGGTCGACCTTGAGCCCATTCTTGTTTGCTATTGTTTTGGATGTCGTGACAATGGAGATCCAAGAAAAGGTATCGTGGTGTATGCTTTTCCCCGACAACATTATGTTGGTGGATGGGTCAAGAGAGGGTGTTAGCAGAAAGTTAGAAGTGTGGAGAGAGAAGCTTGAATCAAAGGTGTTTAAGTTGAGCAAAACCAAGACGGAGTATGTTGAGTTTAAGTTCAATCAAGAGGTGGGGCCAAGTGAGGAAGTGTGATTGGGATGAGAGGTCATAGCAAAAAAAGAAATGTTCAGATAGTTAGGCTCAGTATTGTAGAGTGATGGGAGCATCGAGGAGGACGCCACGCACTGGATCCAAAGGGGGTTAGGTCGTTGTGACAGAAAGATCTCAATCATGCTCAAGGCCAAATTCTATAAAATCGTGGTTAGGTCGTTGTATTGTATGGGGGCCTGTTGGTCGACCATAAAGGCGCAAGAGATAGAAACTGGTGATAGCAGAGATGAGAACGTTGAGATGGAAGCTCCGAGAAGCGAGGCTTCTATAGTTCAGGCACATATAGAGGAGGCCGCCAAATGCCCGATACGAAGGATCGAAAGCCAGATCTGCAGCGACTTCCATATGGAAAGGAACGGGCTGAAGAAGAGTTGGAAGGAAGTCATTAAACAAAATCTCACCTTTTTTAGCAGTCTCAAGTGACTTAGCCATATGCAGGGATCAATGGCAATAATAATGGAACTTTTAGTTTTCTTTTTTTCACGCTTTCTGAAAAGGGAGTAGTAAAGGGTATAAAGAATGAGACCATGGCAGCTTTTGTAATTCAATGTACATCCCTTTTCATTCGTGAAAATAAGTTGCAAAAGCAATAGACATAATTATTAGTGTCTCTTGATTACGGACAAATGGCAGCCAACACCATACATTCATATATATATATATATATATAAGAATACCAGCTAATCTTATAAATATAAATCCTTGCATCATTGAACAGTTTACAAAAGAGAAGCTTAAAAGCAAAAGCCAAGATGTCTGATCTTCCTTGTATTCTTCCGTTACAAATCCTTCAACTTCAATACCTGAAGTTGAAAAAAAAGAGGAAATGAATCATTCAGAAGCACAGTTTTTTCCAGGAAAAAACAAAGGCAAATCCATAATCTAATGAGACTGAAAATTAACATATTAGGATCGGATGCCACCTTGAAACAGAGTAGCCTTCTCATGTATGGAGGTAATTTGCAGCCATCATCAACTCTAAGGTCAGTTCCGGTTCAATGTGAAATTCAGTTTCTTTTCCACTGATAATGTATGTTTTCGATCCCAGAAAATAGCAGCAGTTGACATATAATCCAAAACACAAATGTAAACCAACATCAGAATAACGGGAATTTATATTGGTCAATATATTTAAGAGTATGCTGAACAAGCTATCTGTATCTTTCAGAAGTAGAAAGATGACCAAAGGTTGTTATATTTTAATGTAAATTATACAAAACAATTGGTTAATTAGGTTGTATGCACAACACAATCCTTAGAAAACGAAAATTCCATTTAACCACTCAATAAATCACGAGTTCCATTTGTAAATCACTGCCCAGACCCTTTCCGTTTAACTTCTTGATAAGAAGGTGCAAAATGACCAAACTAACTTTGTCAAAATCAATGCTTTTTTATCAGCAGCCAAAAATAAGAGAGGCTGGGTGGAGGTTTGGAAATGAAACCTTAGTGCAAAGGTCCCTAATTAGCAAATGGTTGTGTAATCAATTCTATGCTGCACTAATTAATTATATCCTTCGTATGAACTATATTTGTCCAACAAAAGTGCTATTCGCCAAAATGATACAGACTGTCATCAGAGATTCAGACTAGATAGCACATCATAAACTAGAAGCACAAATATCAAACACCTATAGTGTAATAAACCTCCAAGGATCAAAAACAAAATTTCTAAGTTCTAACAATGATGTGCGTTAAGCATATGCCAATTTTTTGACAGCATGTTTCATACACATTGATCATATGCAACCACCTTAATCAAAACCCCAAATTTATAAACATGGTGAAAATATCGTTTTAAAAAGCTAGCAGCATCGTTAGAAAACGTTGATGTCAAACAAACGTTGATGTCTAGAGATCCTGAAAACTTTCTGCTATAATCTTATGAAGCCGAAAAGTGCTCCAAGTCATAGAGAACATTGATGAATTAGCCTAGGTTGATGCAACATTTGACTGTTTTTCTTTTCTGTTACTGATTTCATTGTTTAACTCTGCTGACATGAAGGTAGTAAGAAGCATGAATCCAAAAAAAAAACGATGATCAATGAATGCAAATTGGTTCATATTACAAACCTGGCATACTGAAGAGACCAATAGAAATACTGACAAATCTTTTCAAGAATGGTAGTGCTAATTTCTGGAAATGTTACTTCTCCATGCTCAGTCTCCGCAAAACTCCCTGAATTTCATAAGAAATTGGATCGGGCGGGGCACCCGACATCTCAGCCTTAGAACTTTGAAATTGGGAAATAAAAAAGGTCAATGGCAACAATTCATTCTCCGGTTGTTTTTGATTGAATGAACCTAGAGGTCCTTAACATTAATTCAACCTCCAATTCCTTGAAATCCTTATTCGAATCGGCAGTGTTAACCTAATCACATAACGCGCATGAAACCCAAATTTTGCAAAGAGAGAAAAAGACCTGGAGAGGTAAGCATGTTGCATATGGTTTGAGAAACCATGGCGGCTTTCTTGTTTGGAGGTCGTCGTAAGCGTGTGCTAACGAAAGAATTGGAGGAAATATACCCCTTCCAATCTTGTAATAGGAAAATAAACCCCTTTAATTTTTTTTTAATTAAGTATAACCTTTTATTTTAAAAAGGCTAAAATACCCTTAATTTCCCTTGTTAATAGCTATTTGACCTAGTCTTGATATTCTCTTAACAGAAGAAAATCATGAGAATATCTTCTCCTTATTTATAGGTTCAGTTATGGTATCGATCATACGCTTGATAATCAAGTACATACAAGACAATGTTATATGATATATTCCTTATTAATTAAATATTAATTAATGAGAAAAATAAACGAGAAATCTAAAACAATGTTAACGAGAAAATATTAATTAATGTTACAAGACAATGTTACAAGACAATGTTCTTTCTCAATTAATTTGCCCATATTAATTAAATATTTCTTATTAATTTTACAAGAAATAAAAAACGAGTAATTAACTACGACGCCGACATACAAGAAATATAAAGTACACTTACAAGAAATCTATCTTGACAAGTATTACATGCTAAAAAGAGTAATAAATGGCAACACCCATTTATTTTGGTATTACTGTTACAAGAAATCCGTCTTTGCCATTTACATGAAATAGAAAATTTTAGTCGACACCTACAAGACTCCTACAAGACACCTACAAGATATGAGTAATTACTAGAAAAAATCTACAAATATATGTATAATAAAACTAAAAAACCTAAATACAAGAATACAAATCATGTACAAGAAACGTACAAGAAATATATGTCTTGAAAAAACAATATGGAAGAAACGTACAAAAAAATATATTTAGTTTTGAACGAATTGTGCGTCCTCGATGGTTATTGATATCTCATATGTACAAGAGCCCTTCAATCCTTGCAAACACACAAAACAACTATAACTAGAGTTATGGAAGAACAACCAATCCTTACATGAAGTTGATGATAGCGACGAATTTTGTTAGAATTCGGTTTGTGTTCTTGATAGAAAGAATGGATAAAAGGCTACAAGAATTGAGAGAATTTGGATTTACGCAGAATAGAGAAAGAGGAAATTGGAAAAACTGAAACGTAGAATACTGATAATAGGCGGTTAAGCAAGATAAAGAATAATAGGGTTTACAAAAGGGCAAATCTGTCTACCAAAATACTAGGGGATCACTTAATTAAAAAAATTATAGAGGGGGATGTTTAGTTAAATCTACTACAGAAAAGGCACACAAACCCAATTTTCTCGTCTGCTAACAGATTCCTTCTCTTTTTTTGTTGACGTGGGACCTGCTTGACTTATTAAAAAATAGGAATTTTATTTTTGGTGCCCTTAAAATTTACTTTTTCTTTTGATGTTCAAAATTTTTTCTCTTTTTTTGGCACCCTATATTTTGTACTAGATTTGTCCCGTAACCTAAAGTGCATAAAAATCCACATTTTTATCCAAAATACCAACATTCCGTTAATACCTTAAAAAAACAGTAGGCAAGACCTGCAACTTCACCTCTGTTCTCTTCTGCAAGCATCCCCATCTTCCTTTGAGCTTGCCAAATTAAACACATCCTTAGCCAGATTTTGCACCTCTCCGATCTTCTCATTGAAAGCGTCAGTCCATTTACGGGTACATGGAAGAGCCCACAAACCAAACATCCTTCAGGAACCCTCTTGCGTTGCGCTAACATTTTTCTCAAGGACCTGCTCGTCGACCATCGAACCGGGCTAGCCGATGTAGAATCGTTGAAGATGCCTCTCGGATTGACGAATCCTTGGACTGTGATTGAGTAGTTGATCTTTTGATTCCGCTCGGTTTGGCGCTTGTTGAAGCAGGCGACGACACTAATTTTGGGGGTGATGGTTGGGATGTGCGTGGTAGGGGTGTCCAAATCCGGTTAATCGAGATTTCGGTTAACCGAAGTTCGGTTAACCATAATTTCGGTTAGTTAAAATCGAGAACCGAAACCGAACCGTGAATCCTGGTTAATTGTAGTTCGGTTAACCAATTTTTCGGTTCGGTTTTTCTCGGTTAACCGATAACCGTTTATGTAATTTTACCTTAAATAATTAAGACTAAAATAATAAAATTTAAATAAAAAAAGTGATCAAGCAAGACTTTTGTTTTAAATATGTGCTTATACCATATTGTTTTGGTTGTTGTAAACAAATATCGAGAGTATATACTATATTGTGTGGATTCAAACATTGTGCGTATTAATTTTTATCCCATCAGATTTAATAAGCGACTTTTATATCAATATAAAGTGGAAAAATAGAGTGTAAATTGTTAAAATTGAAGAAGGAAAGACTCAAACTACATTAGCACCTTGAAGATCATGGAGTTTGTTGGGACGTTGTTGGGACCTCCGGTTCTAAGCAACGGATCAACGACTCACTTCTCTTTAAGTTTTGATAATGACAAACACCATAGGGAACTAATGTGGTTTGTTCAAGTATTTCTAAGGAACACAGGTACAGCCAAGAACTCCTATGAATGACAAAACCACTGCTAGCCACAATGAAGAGTTTCCATCAAGGGAACTCTGAAGAGGAAAGTTCCCATGAAGTGGGAACTCCCAGAAACAAACAAGAAAACACAAGCTTACAACGATGAAGAGTTTCCATCAAGGGAACTCTGAAGAAGTCAGTTCCCATGAAATGGGAACTCACATGTAAAGACAACGACCGTTCAGCGCAGATCGCGGGATTCTGTCTCAGACAGCCAGAGGGAACAGTTTGAGGATCAGACTGTCACGCTTCATCCAACGGTCCGATTGATTCAAGAAGTTGACCTAGTTCAAACCAAAGTCACATGTGAAGAAAGTACAACTTGGGCATCAAGCAAAGGGCATTTTGGACACAAACGAAAGATGCGACTGCCCAAGACAAATGGACTATAAAGCCAAATGAATAGTACTCGGTCTGAGTACTTCTCCCAGAACTTACAAACACCCACATTAGAGAGAAGAAAGAAAAGGAAGAGAAGTCCCCGCCGGCGAGTGTGTGATCTCGACGACGGTGAAGCTGAAGTTCCCTGGAGCAAGGGAACTGAGAAGTCAGCGTAAGGTTTGAGTTACTTGTGTTTTGCTGTTGTGAGCTTAGGAACTCAGTTGAGAGGATTTACTAGTGTTGCTAGAGTTAGGAAGAACTTGTAGGAACAGAGAAGTGTAAATCCGGCTGTGTAACTAAGGAACAAAGCAATCAATATAAGTAAGTCATTCAAAATCCTCCAAGCGGAGGTAGAGGTTTACCCATACAACTAGTTGGTTGTAGTGGGGTTCCTCTATAAAGGAACTGTCCCTTTAACTGTTTTTATTACTTGCGATTATTTACTTCCGCTGCCTTGGGAACAACTTAACTGCCAGTTCCCAAGCTCACTACTAACCCATTACGATCCAACAATTGGTATCAGAGCGAGCGCTCTAGATTTGTGTTAGCATCGCAGGTGCCAAAATGGCTCAGGAACTTACTCAGGTGGGGAACAATACCAGCAAGCCGCCAAGGCTTATAACAGGAAGATTTGAAAGTTGGCAACGCGACATGAAAGATTGGATGCGTGGCCAAGACTACCAAGCCTGGTGCGTCATCGAAAGGGGGAACTTCGAAATCGATCCAGCTATTGTCAACGACCTCTCAAAGTGGGGTCCCAACGAGTACAAGTGCATGGAGGCAAACTACAAAGCCAAACAGTACCTAAAGAGGTCCATGTGCGTACAAGATTGTGACAAGGTTGCAAACCTTGACACAACCAAGGAAATGTGGGAAGCCATCCAACAAATGCACGTTGGGAACTCAGATCTCAGAGAAGATCTTCAAATGAACGCAAAGAGGGAGTTCTACAACTTCCAAATGGAGATGGGAGAGTCCGTCGATAGCTACCAATCCCGGTTTGAAGGCCTTTGCACTAAGATGGAAGGATTGGGGATCACAAAAGAAGAAATCACCCACAAAATGAAGGTCCAACAGCTCTTCAATGGATTGACTGGAGAATGGGCAAACGAGAGAACGATGTTCAAGGAAAACCCAGAAAATCGAACACTTATGCTTCATCAAGTGTTTGGAAAGCTAGTGGGACATGAGAAGAGGAAGATCGATGATAAGGAACAAACTCGAGCTCATCGAGGGATCGCACTCAAGATCGAAAAGATGCTCAAATCAACCCAAGAACAACATGAAGACTCTGAAGAAGAAGAGGATGAAGAGCTAGTTCTTGTAACAAAGGCTCTTCGAAATTTCTACAAAGGAAAGTCTCAACGGAACAGTGGGAACTGGGGAAAGGGACAGAGTTCCCAAAGAAAGCCCACAGAGAAGGATCTCTCAGAAGTGACTTGCTACAAATGCAACAGGAAAGGACATTTTGCGAAGGAATGTCCACAAGGAACTGAAGGCAGAAAGCAAGGAAAGAAGGCCTACATCGCTACTTGGAGCGATGATGAAGACGAAGATCCTGAAGCATGGGCACTCCCAGACATGTGTGGCATGGCCATAGGAGAAACCACTGGGGAACAACCCAGTGAGGTAACCACTGAAACTGTTCTTGATTCCTTGAGTAATTATGAAAAACCTGAATTGTTGAAAATTCTTTCAAGTCTTGTTAAAGATAACATAAAACTGCAAAACAAGTTGGAAAAACAGGAACACATAAATTCTCAATTAGTTGGTCTTGAGCCCTGTCCCAACTGCATATCCCTTCTAGAAAAACTCAAGTCTCATGTGTCTCACATCGTAGATCTAGAAAGAGAATTCAAAACTTAAAGAGAAGTGAGTCGTTGATCCGTTGCTTAGAACCGGAGGTCCCAACAACGTCCCAACAATTTCCCCCTTTTTGATGATGACAAACCCATCACAAAAATGCAAGTATTTCAATGAATGATATGCTGATGAGTTCCTAAGTATGATTTTGGGAAGTCACTCTTAGTGAGACATTTAGATTTAGGGAGCCACTTCTGGTGAGACACATAGTTCCTATTAGGCTTTTTATGCAATTGTTCCCCCTTAGCTTATGCGTGGTCTGTGATAACTTAAACTTTTAACTCATCTCACATTTTTTATCTTGGGGGGCATTCCGAGTAAGACTCCCGAACATCCTGAAGCCTCTAGTTCCCAAATTAAGTTTGTCCCAGCCAGACATGGCATAGGATACAAAGGTGAGTGCTCCAAGAACAGAAAGTCACCCCTGAGCGAACATGAGATCCATGAGTGTAGGGCCTTAGAACTCCAGTGCGAGAAACAGAAAAATGCTCATCTCGAGGAGAAAATCAGGGTCCTAGAGAGTGGAAACAATGGTGAGAAAGACTACTATACTGGGAACTCTGGACATAGAATCTATGTCAAAATTGCTAAGGGAAATGGGTCTCGAGTGTACAACAAAGAAACCATGGATAGGAACCGTATCCAGAGACCACACCCAAAATACTACCTGGGAGAATACTACAAGACATGTTGGCACTGTGGTGCTCATGGGCACTACAAGGATGCATGTCCCAAGAAGAGAGCCCAAATCCCTAGAAGCCATGAGTTCCCAAACAGACAAAAACGTCATGCTCATCACCACAGGAACTCCAACTCTCAAAATTCCAAAGACATCAACATTTCTGACTATATCTTAAATGAAAATGTTTTCCCTTGCAAGGGACCTGGCAAGAGTCATCTTGCCTGGGTCTCAAAACACTAACTTTTTCTTGTAGGTGGCTGTGAGAGGGAACAGTACATGGTTCATAGATAGTGGATGCTCGAACCATATGACAGGGAACAAGGATATCCTCATCTCACTCCACACTCATGCCGAAGGAGGCCACGTCTCATTTGGCAACAAGAACAAGGGAGAAGTTATTGGAAAAGGAGAAGTGTTGCTAAATAGATCTATTAAAGTTAGCAACGTAAATCTGGTAAAGGATCTGGGATACAATCTGATGAGTGTCTCCCAGATGTGTGATCAAGGGAACAACATCGTCACTTTTGACTCAGATGAATGTCTCGTCATCAACAAGAAGACCAACAAAGTAATTCTAAGAGGAAGAAGATACAACAATGTGTATGTGGTGGACACCAACTTTGAACCACCAATGAAGCTGTGCCTTGCGAGTTCCCAAGATGACACGAAACTCTGGCATCGAAGACTGGGACATGCTGGTGTAAATCAAATCCTGAAGCTTTATCTACAGGATCTGGTCATTGGTCTTCCACGGATCAATCTCGAAGGAGTCAAAATATGTGAAGCATGTGTTCGAGGGAAACAGACCAGGACCTCCTTCAAACCGAAGAAGGTGGTAAGCACAACCAGGTCCTGGAGTTAATTCACATGGATCTCTGTGGTCCCATGAGAACAGCTAGCTACGGTGGAAAAAGGTACATGTATGTTTTAATTGATGATTTTTCAAGATTCACCTGGGTTATTTTCTTGAAGGCAAAATCACAAGCGTTTGAAGAATTTGAGCCCTTCATCAAAAGAACAGAAGTAAGCTTGGGGATGAAACTGAAAGCAATCAGATCTGATCACGGAACTGAGTTTCAAAACTCGGAGTTCCTAAACTTCTGTGAGCAAAATGGGATCTCTCACAACTTTTCAGCTCCTCGCACTCCTCAGCAAAATGGAGTGGTCGAGAGAAAGAACAGAACTCTGGAGGACATGGCTAGAACCATAATGATCGAAAGTAGAGTTCCTGAGTACTTCTGGACTGAAGCAATCTCCACAGCTACATACATCCTAAATCGAGCCATGACAAGGCCCCTGATCAACAAGACTTCCTATGAGCTCATCAAAGGGAGAAAACCAAACATCTCACACTTGAGAACATTTGGTTGCACATGTTTTGTTCACAACAACGGCAAAGACAATCTTGGGAAATTCGACCCCAAAAGCCACGAAGGGATCTTCCTGGGATACTCATCACAAAGCAAGGCTTACAGGGTCTACAATAAAAGAACCAAGAAGATAGAGGAAAGCATTCATGTCGTCTTCAATGAAAAGTCTGTAAAGATGGGAACCGAGACCCAAGGGAAGGGAACTCTGTTCAAGCTAGTCAGACATGAAGACGATGATGATGACGAGGATGAGCCAAGGAAAAGGGATGAAGACTATCCAAGTGCAAGCCATATCCCACAACCAGGGAACAACGACGAAGGTCCAACCCTCACTGATCAAACCTCCCTTGAGGCTCCCTCCTCAGAAGAACTACAAGAAACCTCCAACTCTCTCGAGGTCCCCTCTTCAGGGAACAACTCTGCTGTCCCCCAAGACAATACACTGCCAGAATCAAGTATTCAAGGGAAACAAAGAGGGAACCTGCCAGAAATCTCTGAAGAAACATCAAATGAAGAAGCTGAAGATGAGAGTTCCCATGACAAAGAAACACCAACTGAGGATAATACACATGCAAAGGAACTCACTCATACAAGAACCTTTCAACAAAGGAAGGACCACCCTCTTGAGAACATCATCTCCCCTCTTGTTAAAGGTGTGCAGACTCGTTCCTCTCTCAATAATTTTTGTGCTTTTAACGCGTTTGTTTCAATGGTGGAACCCAAAAATATCAAAGAAGCATTAAAGGACCCAGATTGGATTCAAGCCATGCAAGAGGAACTCCACCAATTCGAGAGAAACAAAGTTTGGAAGCTAGTTCCTAGGCCCAAAAACAAGAACATCATAGGAACCCGATGGGTCTTTAGGAACAAGCTCGATG
The DNA here is from genome assembly GCA_964016875.1 of Fallopia convolvulus. Taxonomy (NCBI): domain Eukaryota; kingdom Viridiplantae; phylum Streptophyta; class Magnoliopsida; order Caryophyllales; family Polygonaceae; genus Fallopia; species Fallopia convolvulus. Next base: position 46,148,423 of record OZ024719.1, on the reverse strand, counting down.
ATACTGGAGCTGTAGCAAGGAAGAAGGCTAGGTTAGTAGCACAAGGATACAGGCAAGAGGAAGGGATTGACTACGATGAGACCTTCGCACCAGTTGCCAGGATCGAGGCAATCAGACTCCTCATCGCCTATGCTGCTCACAAGGAATTCAAACTTTATCAAATGGATGTGAAAACAGCCTTCCTAAATGGACATCTCAAGGAAGAAGTGTATGTGGACCAACCTCCAGGATTCGAAGATGAGAAAATGCCCAACCATGTCTATTTCCTGGAAAGGGCCCTTTACGGACTCAAACAAGCTCCCCGAGCTTGGTATGACAGAAAAGTTCAAGGACCTCATGAGCAATGATTTTGAGATGAGTCTCATTGGGGAACTCACGTTCTTCTTGGGACTTCAAATATCCCAAACAAAGGAGGGAACAAAGATCCATCAACAGAAATACATCAAGGAAATGCTCGTGAAGTATGGGATGGAACATTCAAAACCCATTGACACTCCCATCTCACCAAATTCAAGGCTAAATGCAGATGAAACAGGTATCAGTGTGGATCAAAGGAACTATCGAGGTATGATCGGGTCCCTTCTCTACTTAACAGCTAGTAGACCTGATATCATGTTCTCCGTATGTCTTTGTGCTCGTTTTCAAGCTAACCCTAAGGAATCACACCTGAAAGAGGTGAAGAGAATTTTCAAGTATCTCAAAGGGAACAATAACTTGTGCCTTTGGTATCCAAGGAACAGTTCCCTTGAGCTCATTGCATACACAGATGCTGACTTTGCAGGGCACTTAGTTGACAGAAAGAGCACTTCAGGAATGGCCCAGTTCCTAGGGTCTTGCTTGGTTTCGTGGGGATCTAAAAAGCAAAACTCAGTGGCACTCTCCACAGCTGAAGCTGAATATGTGGCTGCCGCATCATGCTGTTCCCAGGTTCTATGGCTTAAGTCACAACTCCAGGATTACGGTATGTCTTTTGGCCCAGTTCCCATACTCTGTGATAACACTAGTGCCATAAACATTTCCAAAAATCCTGTGCATCATTCTAGAACTAAGCATATTGATATAAGGCATCACTTTCTACGTGACAATGTTGAGAACGGAAACATTTCGATGGAACACTGTAGAACTGAAGAGCAAATTGCGGATATTCTTACCAAAGCTTTAGACAGACGTCCCTACCAGCGTTTTCGAATGCTTCTAGGGATGATAACTCTAAACTAAACAAGTCCCTGTTTGTCTCTCTTTCAATGCCTGACTAGTTTATATAAGATTGCATGATAGGGAACTTGGATTTATTGCTTTCACTATGCCATGATTACTACTCTAGAGAAAAATGTGTGCAAAGGAACTCTATTTCTTTTGGCCCAAAATGATCAACCAGAGTTCCCTTTATCCCTCATTACAAGCCACCATGACGGTTGATCATATGACCCACCCTAAGCTAGGGACCAGACAAATACTTCTCATGAGCCAAAACATCTCCTTTATCGAGTTGCAAATTGTCTGGTTCCCTTTAAGTTCCCTAGCCCCACAAAAGGATGAGTGTGAAGTTCCCTCAACCACTTCACTCTCCCTGACCTTGAAAAGATCATGGGAACTGCTGCATCTACAAAGGGAACACTGACTAATCTTCAAAGAAAAACCGTCACTTGGGAAGCGGACTTTCGTGTCAGAAGCTCTGAAGCGTTACAGGCCAAGTATTCAAAATTTGAAAAGGACTTCCCAAGAGATTGTGACGCGTGTCCAGAAGCGTGCTTGAGAAGTTGAAACGGCGCCCCACGTTCATTGGGCAACGGTTATCGAGGTTATTCCACTTCCCTTTCTACCCTTCACCTCCTCTCTCCTTTAAAACCCCTCTTTGCCATTTTTAGACCCTTTGCTCCAACTTACATCCCTGTCATTCGTCTTCCCCAAATCCCTTTCACTCTCTTTTCAAGAAACCTCCAAAACCTCCCAAATTCTTACAAAAATGGCCCCTCAACACACATTCGCACAAATCAAAGAGTGGGTACTTGCCAATCCTCGCACTCTCTTCATCACTCAACTGAACGAGATCGAGCAAGAACAAGACCCAATCATGAAGGATGTCCTCATTCAAGGGCTATACAATCAAGTAAGCCCCTTCCTGCCCCCTCCTCCTCCTCCGGTCGACGAAACCGTCTCCTGGACCTTTTCCTCCTCCGAATCTCTTCCTCTTCCACCTTCTACCACCAACACCTCCTCCGGAGTTGTCATCGTTGACAACTTCGGAGATGCTCGCCCCTCCATCAATGAAAAACCCCTTAAATCCAAACATCGCCACTCATCCAAACATCGCCACTCATCAAAAGATCCCTCAAAATCCAAAAAATCCAAACACTCCCATGACCCCTCCAAATCCAAAAAGCGTAAACACTCTGAGGCCTCTGAATTCTCGGAGCCCAGAAAGAAGGCTTTCTTCCGGTTTGAGGACTACCTGAACTGCTCCAAGGAGATTTCTTGTGCTCCCAAACCTCTCTACCCTTTTCCTTCCGACGATGGGAACTCCGAACCCCAGAGTCTACTTCCCTCTTCCTCCTCCATCCCTCCTCTTCAAATCGAGGGACCTCCTCCGCCACCTCCTCCAGTTCCCGCCACGATGGGAACTTCAACATCCCAACCTCCTTCACTTCCTCTCGTTCCCATCATTCCGGGATCTCCACCTCCACCTTCACCTCACAAAACGCCTTCTCCTTCCACACCAAAACACATTTCCACCACTCCCGTCTCCGCTTCGGGGATCTCTCCTCCACAGGACCGCAGATCCCTTCCTCCTCCTTCCACTCAACTCACAACCCCTATTCCTTCTTCTCCTCTCCCCTCTTCCATCACGTCTCCCACCACCACCAAACTCCCCTCTCCCTCACCATCCAAAAGTACCGTCGCCCTCTCCTCAGACGACGACGATCTTCCTCTTTCTGTGGTCATCGGCAAAATGACCAAGGACCCTCCTCCGATCATCATGGGAACTTTGGAGGAGGAAGCCCAGCTCAAGGCCATCGATGAAGAACTCAACAGGGGTCCCTCTGAGCACACAGTCTCCCAAGGGACAAAGTCCCCAGAAAAGGTTGCTCCTCAAGAGCCAACAAAGACAAGGGACCTCGCACCAGCTGGAGGTGCTGAGGCAACAACAAGTCATCCTGGAGATGACGCGGAGGGCTCGGGTTCGAGCTCCTCCGAGGAAGAAGGGACCTCCCATGATGAGGTCGAAGAAGAAGAAGAAGCTCCAGCTACAAAGGAGCCAGCACGCATCCCTACACCTCGACACCAAATGGTGGTGTCCGCGAGTTCCCCACCACCAAGGGACCGCGTGCTTATGATCGAAGCGGCTGCACCCCCTCAGCAGAAAGGACCTCGCACGGTCTCTAGGGGGAACAAATCCAAAAGCAAGTCAAAGAAGGGGAAGGGGACCACCAAGCATCATCTCACTGAGCGCCGAAAGCTTCTCCCTCACCTCATTGTTTCCAAAGAGGTGCTAACTGAAAATGGTCTGGAGGAACTGTGGGAACTGATCAAGGCCCAGGGTTGGGAGAGACTCTGCCAAGAAACTGTGAGAGTAGATCCCTCACAAGTGCGTCAATTCTACAACAACTTCACTATCACCAACGACGGCACTCAGGGAACTCTCTCCCACGAAGGCGACGAGTTCATTTTTACAACGTCTACGATCCGCCTTCAACTCCAGGTCCCTGGTCAAGGGCTTAGCGAGGTGCCCAGCAAGCTCTGGGGCGATTTCAACAGCGCCGAGGTGTACAACACAATTTTTGAGGGTCGGGTTCCCTCTAAGGTCCTTTCGACGCATCATCTGTCCTTGGTCGCCAAGCTCGCTCACCAATTCATCATCAACGTGGTGATCCCACGCCAAGAAAAGCGCCTGGTCATCAACATCCCCGATGCCATCATCCTCTACCACTTCCTCCTCAAGAAGCCCATAAATCTTCCCCGAATCATCCTTGGGCACATGGAAAAGTGCATGGCCTCCAAGTCCCACTCCCTTCCCTACTCCGGGCTGATCAAGAAGCTCCTACAAAAAGAGGGTCTCTACGATGCCTCTAAAGAAGAAATCGAGCTTGGAAGGGAACTGGACATTATAGTTGCCCAGAAGATGAGGCACTCGGAGCCTGTAGAGGAGGCGGCTCCCCTAGAGTCTGGTACACAAGAGGGGAACTCTTCAGTGTTGCTCCGCATCGCGAATACCCTCGATCAGATTGCTAGGGACCAGGCAGTGTTGGCCAGAGGACAAGAAAAGCTTACACAAGTCCTTACGCGCCTTTGTGACGCCTTGTTCCCTCAGAGCCCATGATCTCTCCCTTCTTGTTCCCTTAATCCAAATATGACCACAAATTGTACTTGGGTTCCCATTGTACATATTCTCTTAAGTAATGAAATGGTCTTTATTTTGATTGCGTGTTCCATTCTTTCCTAATATTGCTTTGCTTATTTTTCGATGATGTCAAAAGGGGGAAAGATAAAAAATGTGAGATGAGTTAAAAGTTTAAGTTATCACAGACCACGCATAAGCTAAGGGGGAACAATTGCATAAAAAGCCTAATAGGAACTATGTGTCTCACCAGAAGTGGCTCCCTAAATCTAAATGTCTCACTAAGAGTGACTTCCCAAAATCATACTTAGGAACTCATCAGCATATCATTCATTGAAATACTTGCATTTTTGTGATGGGTTTGTCATCATCAAAAAGGGGGAAATTGTTGGGACGTTGTTGGGACCTCCGGTTCTAAGCAACGGATCAACGACTCACTTCTCTTTAAGTTTTGATAATGACAAACACCATAGGGAACTAATGTGGTTTGTTCAAGTATTTCTAAGGAACACAGGTACAGCCAAGAACTCCTATGAATGACAAAACCACTGCTAGCCACAATGAAGAGTTTCCATCAAGGGAACTCTGAAGAGGAAAGTTCCCATGAAGTGGGAACTCCCAGAAACAAACAAGAAAACACAAGCTTACAACGATGAAGAGTTTCCATCACGGGAACTCTGAAGAAGTCAGTTCCCATGAAATGGGAACTCACATGTAAAGACAACGACCGTTCAGCGCAGATCGCGGGATTCTGTCTCAGACAGCCAGAGGGAACAGTCTGAGGATCAGACTGTCACGCTTCATCCAACGGTCCGATTGATTCAAGAAGTTGACCTAGTTCAAACCAAAGTCACATGTGAAGAAAGTACAACTTGGGCATCAAGCAAAGGGCATTTTGGACACAAACGAAAGATGCGACTGCCCAAGACAAATGGACTATAAAGCCAAATGAATAGTACTCGGTCTGAGTACTTCTCCCAGAACTTACAAACACCCACATTAGAGAGAAGAAAGAAAAGGAAGAGAAGTCCCCGCCGGCGAGTGTGTGATCTCGACGACGGTGAAGCTGAAGTTCCCTGGAGCAAGGGGACTGAGAAGTTAGCGTAAGGTTTGAGTTACTTGTGTTTTGCTGTTGTGAGCTTAGGAACTCAGTTGAGAGGATTTACTAGTGTTTCTAGAGTTAGGAAGAACTTGTAGGAACAGAGAAGTGTAAATCCGGCTGTGTAACTAAGGAACAAAGCAATCAATATAAGTAAGTCATTCAAAATCCTCCAAGCGGAGGTAGAGGTTTACCCATACAACTAGTTGGTTGTAGTGGGGTTCCTCTATAAAGGAACTGTCCCTTTAACTGTTTTTATTACTTGCGATTATTTACTTCCGCTGCCTTGGGAACAACTTAACTGCCAGTTCCCAAGCTCACTGCTAACCCATTACGATCCAACAGAGTTTAACCACTATATAAATCAAAGATAACTAATATTTGAATAAAATATTAATATATTTTCGGTTTTTCGATTAACCGTTATATTTAAAGTCGTGAAACGAAACTGAACCGATAAATCGAAAATATTTTTGGTTCGGTTAACCAAACCAAAATTTCAAAAAAAGTCGGTTTGGTTAACCTAAAAAATAATCGTTTTTTCAGTTTTTTGGTTTCGGTTTTTTATGGACACCCCTAGTGCGTGGTGTACATTGAGTCAGCGACATTAGGGATTCAGGAGGCATATTCAAATTCAGATTTGATTTGGGAGATTCGGGAGTTGTCGGGCCAGTTTAGGTATTTGGACATGAGCGTGTTCTTGATGGCGGAGCAGACCTCGAGGACAAGATTGTGGCGCCAAAATTCCCCAAATCTCCTCTTGAGACAGGTTAATCAAAAGCAAGATAAAATTTTCCCCATTCAATTCCACATTTAAATTCAGAAGTCAAACACACCTACAGATTTTCGTTCTCTCACACGCCAGAATTTGAGGCCGTTTTGCAATGATAGCGACAAATGCGATGTTTTGGAGGAAGTGTTGGTATTTTGGATGGAAATTTGGATTTTTATGCACTTTAGGTTACAAGGCAAATTTAATACAAAACACAGGGGTACCAAAAGGAAAACGAAAATTTTTTGGGCAAAAAAAGGAAAAGCCCTAAAAAAATATTAAAGGAAGAGAAAGAATCATGTGCGAATGGGCGCCCAAGTGAGAATTAAGAATAAATCTCGCTCATTCCTTCCAAAAAATCAACGCCGCTGATTAAACATTCATTAAAAAAATAAAATACGGCACGAGTGAATTTTTCCCGTATTATTCGTGTATTTTTCAATAAAACCTTGTTCATTGATATAACCTTGTTTGGTCATTGATCTAACCTTATTTGTCCATTGTGTGTTCATTGATATACCCTATTTTTTCATGGATATACCCCTATTTGTTCATTGATATAACATTATTTGTTCATTATTATACTCTTAATTGTGAATTGAAAAAAACTTATGTTTATGTGTATCAACTTGTACATTTAGGACTATTAATACCATCAACTTGTACATTTAGGACTATCTATTTGTGCATTTTTTGCATTTATTTTGTGCTTTAAGGCTATCTTGAATGCAAAGGATAATACGAATGAACTGTTTTAAGGCTAACTTGTCAATACTAATGAATTGCTCAATATAGTACCTAAATAACATAAGTTTGATGTAGAAACTTTAATGCAAAGGATAATATTTAAAGAATCTGACTTTGCATAATATGGTGTATGCTAAGAGAATGAGACGGCAACAAACCGAAGATGAGTGCTTGTGCCTTAGCTATGTTCGGAGCCCAAGAAGTAGCCACATGTTTCACAGAAGCAATAACAATGACAACTCCAAAGGAGTCAAACAAGACAATACTGAGACTGACATCAAAACAATTAGTTTTGTCTCACATATGACTAATTATGATGCTCACACATATATTAATGCATACAATTTCGATACAGATTCGTCCATTTTTATGTACAAACAATAGATTTTTGATGAACAAACAATAGTTTATTTATGCACAAAATCACAATTTTGCTGAGATTGAACACCGGATGAAAGGAAACTCAAGCTTTCGATTTCTCTCTAAATTGAGACAAACACAAAGTTTTGATAATAAGCTGTCTAAGTCTAAAAGAAACTACTAACAACCTATTTATAGTTCCAAGGAAATTAGAAGAATATAAAACTTAAATATCCAAATAAAACAAGCCTTAAAAACACCAAATAAACAAAGCATAGGCGGCACCGGCGCGCCTTCGTTAGTGGACGGCTGAGGGGTCATTAACGAGGCTGTTGAGGTCGTTTACGAGACTGCTGGCCTCGGTACCGATGTTGTTGGCTTAGTTATAGTGGCACACTCGTGGCTTGGATCATGGTCTTGGCCCTTGGTGAGTTCTCCTTAATATCCCTTGACTCCTTGAACAAAATGTGACTCACGAACCCATGCATCTCTCTTTGCATCTTCTTGGCTCTAGCTCAGGTAAGTGGTCCATCATAAAAAGTTGGTGCACTTGCAGGTGGCTGCCTAGATGGTCCCTCATCAACCTCCCCTTCTTGGAAAGGATTCGACCCCAAATCCAAGTCCTCATCAATAGCAAGGTAAGGCACTAGGTTAGCTACATTGAACGTGGCGCTTACTCCATATTCCCTAGGAAGATCCAACTTGTATGCATTGTCCCCAATCTTCTGAACCACCTTGAATGGTCCGTCTCCATGTGGGGACATCTTGTTCTTCCTTTGCTCCGGGAACATCTCCTTCCTTAGATGCACCCACATGAGGTCTCCTGGCTAGAAAGTCACTTGACGCCTTCCTTTGTATGCTCGGTTTGCATTGTACTCAGCCTTTTGCTCCAACTTGATTCTAGTACATTCATGCAATTCCTTGATAAATTCAACGTGCTTTCCTACATCAAAACTTTCTTTTTCCCTCATAGGATATGGGGTAAGATCTAAGAGGGTGAGTGGGTTAGTATCATAAACACATTCAAATGGAGTTAGCTTAGTAGATGAGTGTGTGGTACGATTATAAGCAAATTCTACATATGGCAAGGCTTCTTCCCACAAATTCAAATTCTTCCTAATTATAGCTCTAAGGATGGTGGTTAGAGCTCTATTAGTCACTTCAGTTTGACCATCAGTTTGCGGGTGACTTGACGTAGAGAACAACAACCTAGTTCCTAGCTTATTCCATAGAGTCCTCCAAAAATAGCTTAGAAACATAACATCCCTATCACTAACAATGGTTTTCGGCACACCATGCAATCTAACTACCTCTCTAAAGAACGTATTTGCAACATTAGAGGCATCATCAGTTTTATTGCATGCAATGAAATGAGCCATTTTAGAGAAACGATCTACAACCACAATGATCGAATTCCTCCCCTTCTTAGTCCTAGGTAACCCAACAATAAAGTCCATAGATATATCTTCCCAAGGGGTTGTGGGCGTAGGTAAAGGGGAATGTAAGCCGTGAGGCATCAATTTTGATTTGGCCTTTAAACAATCAACACATCTCTTAAGAACATGTTCTATATCTCTAAGCATATGAGGCCAATAAAAGTGTGATCTAAGCATGTGATAGGTCTTATCACTACTACATTAAAGAGCAATTGAAGCGGTTCATTGCAACGGTTTAAAATAATGAAGCGGTTCTGTCAGCAGTTTTGGCTATATTAGCGGTTTGATGTGGCGGTTCGAGCAGAAGAAGCGGTTTTCTGTAGCGATTTAGGCAATAGAAGCAATTCAAGCAGCGGTTTTGTCACATAGAAGCAGATGAAGCGTTTTTAGTATATATTGTAGCGGTTTCCAAAAAAATAAAAAAATACAATGAAGCGGGTTAGGTGATTACTCAAGAGACTTTTTGTATTAGGGCAATCTTTTGTCATGTGACCTCTACCTTGGCATTTAAATCAAACAACATCTCTATCCCTAGTAAAAGGATTAGTGTTACTCCCCTTAGGAGTTATGGAAGCTCCATTAGATGCCCCTTTGTTGGTTGATTGTGAATTGTTCATAGGAGCCTTGCCTCGGCCATCTTGATCACCGTAGGCGCCGACTATGCTCCCTTTCTCCTTGGAATGCGTGGTTTCCCTCCCATAAGATGGTGGTTGTCCACGGATGGCGTTCCTCCAAGAGTTGGGTTGGTGGCCCATTAATGTGTTTCGCCTCGCTACAAGGACCAACGTCTCGTATTTTAAATCCCTTCTCGACCGAAGATTGAAGATGGAGTGGAAGCAATTGAAAATTGTTGATGCGAAGGGTACGACGCTAGTGTGCTAGCAGCGTCTCGAGATGGAATCGATTCCGTTAAACAAAACCTCAGAAAGGTTGAAGGGCGATTGAGAAGAGAGTTCAGAAGGATTGACGCCTGAAGGCCTGAGGAAGAGAATCTCGATTCACTAAGGCAAATTCAATTTCATTCAAGCGTGAAATCCAAATATGAGTGTCTGACAACTTAAACAGAAAACTAGGTCTAACCTAGAACCCTAATGAGGATGGGCCCAAGCATGCAAGCCCAACCCATCCCATTAATTAAAATAAATGACGGAATTGAAAATAATACTAAATAAAGTAATTGTCTCACTTAAAAACCCGATAATATAATTAAGATAGAAACCCGAAGACCCGAGCCCTCGGAAGAACTCGCACAAGTTCGGACTACTGGGACCACCGTCATCCGGGGCGCGGTCTAGCCCAGGGAAGCGCGGGCGCGCTCTCGGCGCCCAGCCCGCGCTCGGGACTGGCTGCATTCTGAAGGCGCGGCGCGGGAACCAAAGGCTGGTGTAACATCCCCGACCAAAATGCATACGTCATTCTGCATGCATATAAAATTAGTAGCATATGCATAGCATATCGACATGATATATAGTGTGTTTTTAAAAGTAAAATTTATTTTCTAATTAATCAAGTTCTTATATTTAAAAAAAAAGTTTTTAAAAAAAAATTAATTATTAATTATTTCAGGGTAAAGTTTGTAGTAAAGAAAATTTGAGGGTGAAAAATGTGATTTTTTTAAATTTTATGCCGACTTCGGTTTTTAATTGCCGCCTTCATTCAACATTATATATATGTATGTTTAGTGCTCTTGAAATTTAAGAAAGAACAACAGAGAAAGTGAAAAGAGAGAAGTGAAAAGAATTAAGAAGATTTGGTTGATTTTAATCTTGTTTCGGTTGTTTTTGCTGGATCTGGTACAAGATTTCTTCAATCGGGTTTTAATCGTGACGTACAAGCGTGGTTTGATAAGTTTTTAATTAGTAAATGGTTTATTTGGATTTTCCTAATTTTTCCAGATCTAGATCTACAGTTGACTTTGATTTGAAAATCGATTGATCTATAGTTTTCAGAGGGTGTTTTCGATATCGGATTTATATTCGGTAAAAGATTTCAGAGTAATTTTAGGGTTTTCCTTGTAATGATATTAGGGAGCCCTTTGTTCAAGTTTTCATAAAGGTTTGAACTAGAAAAATGTTCCTTTATATATATAGTTTATTGTTGTTAAGTTTTAAAGGATTTGGATATATATGCAAGAAGTTATAATGTATTTTGGCATTTTATTGCATTTGGGGTTAGAGTTTATAAGAGTAAATAGCCTAATTTGCATTGGGTTACATATAGGAGCCCAAGTATATAGACCGTGGTCAGAGTCAAGGGGGAGAAATATAGTATCTACTTTAAACAGGTGAGTATTGACCGGAGATTCAACCCTATGTGCTATATGTGAAATATGAATATATGAATATATGCGCTATATGATATATATGTTATATGGATATATGTGAGTATAGATCGGAAATTCAACCCTATGTGCTATATGTGAAACATGAATATATGGATATATGCGCTATATGTGGTATATGAGGTATATGAGGTATATGGATATATGTGCTATATGAGCTATATGGATATATGTGTTATATGGATTATATGGATATATGTGTTTTATATGATAGCTCTGAAATTTCCAGAGTTGTTTGCACAAAAGGTATGTTAACAGATGGCATATGATATATGGTTACAGGATGCACTTGATTGCATAGCATATTGCATGAGATTAAAAGGATCTGTGACCGTCTTGCCCTGAATTTGTATACAAAAGAGACCTACGGGTCGTACATGAGGCCTGAGATGCCTAAGAGATGGTAATTGAGCAAATGAGGCCTAAGATGCCTAAAAGTTGGTAATGGCGGTAATTGAAAAAAACAAGAAAAAGGAAAGAAAGGAGAAGTTGGTAATGGAAAAGAGTTGGTAATGGAAACCCGGGGCAGATTCAGGCTTGAACAGTTCACAAAATAAAGAATCGAAAACATCAGCATTTGCATTCGCATAATAATTAAATTCAGAGACATATATATGATATGTATGTATATATATGGACTAAATGTTTGACTCTGTGTGAAATAATCGATGATGGTTTATATTCACTGAGTATGCGACTCATGTAAATCGCAAAACAATTTTCTAGGTTCAGCTAGTTCTTTCTGAAGTGTGTCTCTTTTAGAGGTCACATTCATACAGGTCGGACGGCTAAAGCTCAATGCAACCTTCTTCTCCTCATTTTGCATCTTAGATATATGGGTTGTAAATAGAAGTTAGAGTGACTAATGTTTTAGTAGGACTAGTAACAACATAGAAGTGTGTGTGTGTGTGTGTGTGTGTGTGTGTGTGTGTGTGTGTGTGTGTGTGTGCAACCCTTTATGGTTGTTGTTTTCTGCTTTGTGCTTCCATGGATAGTTGCTATATGTGAATTATCTGTTTATATAAGAAATAAGTTATTACTAAGCATACGTCATAGGGTATAAGGGTGTCACAGCTGGAGCACGGGGGTGCTCGGCACGGGCTTGATCGCACGGTCGGTGATTCCTTCGGAAATGCTTGGCTCGACTCCCGGCTCCTCTAATTGATCCGAAAATGTGTCTTGGACCAAAGATGTCATCAATATAGCTGAAGGCGGGTCACGAACCGAACTCACGGGTGGAATAGCTTGACTTGAGATAAAACCCATTGATGCCGTCCTAGGCCGGAACGCATCATCCTCCCCCCCTTGAGTGGGAAGCGTCCTCTCTTCCTCAAAATGAATCGGTGAGGCGGTTTTATTCCCAAGAAATAGCGCCAGATATAATGACGGAAGTGTCAACAACAGTCGACGCTCAACCGAACCTTGAAGAGGCGCGCCATGGGTGGACTTGGACGTGTCAGGCTGCCGCGGATCATGGCGGGGCGTGCAATTTCCATGCTCGTCAAAAAGATTTGGTTTTGGCACCCCTTTGGCCTTTGCATCTTCTTCCTCAGCGTCAAGTGCTTTTTGTCGATCCCTTTGAACCTAATCCTGCAAAATCTCACTTGGCGACATAGGTAAGAGCTTGACGCGCTTCCCGTGGTACGTAAACACTTAAGTGTTTAAGTAACCATCGTGAAGAACACGCCTATCAAATTGCCATGGACGTCCCAAAAATAAATAAGTGACGTCCATTGCAACCACATAACAAAGTATAGAATCGGTGTAAGGACCAATTGAAAAGGAAATCATGCATTGTTTAGAAACTTGTGTACCTGAGCTTGAGGAGAGCCATTGAAGACCATAAGTAGCCGGGTGAGGATTTGTAGGTAGCCCAAGATGTGCTACAACCGTCTCGTTGATCAAATTGGTGCAACACCCAGAATCAATACTCACACTTAAGCTGGTGGAACCAATAAGCGCTCTAGTGTGGAAGAGATTCTCCCGCTGGCACTGGAGGTTGTCTTCACGAAGGATTAAGGCCTTTCGTGCAATCAATCCCAAAGGAGTCCCAATGTTGGCCGACGGCGGAGCACAATCCAACACGTCCGCCTAAGGGACTGAATAAGCCTCCTCAATTGGTGCCGGGGCCGAAATTTTTTCTTCATCCATTGACTCATATCCAGCGGAAGCTTACACAAACATGACTTTCTTACAGTTGGGGCAGTCCTTTTGATAGTGACCACGCCCACCATAAGTGTAACATTCCAAATCTGGGGCTCCTTCACGGTTAGGTGGAACCGGATTTTGAGGAGCCTGGCGTGAAGGGTTATGAACTGTTGGTTCGCCCGAATGAGCAGATGAACCCTGTCTTGCGACACTAGAATTATCATTAGTAACAAAACCGTATTGACGAGGGTTAGAAGAAACATACCTGCCCGACGAAGGTTGGGAACCATTGCTCCTGTTGCGTACATGTTCCCGACGAAGGTCGGGAATCATGGCCGTGTGCACTAATGTGTTGATATCCTTAATAGGAAGGATCTCAAGTTGATTTTTAATAGGCAAATTAAGGCCAGTAATAAATTTAGTACGCAATGTGGATGGAGCAACACTAATGTTTGCCTTGAAAAACATGTCCTCCAATTTCTCGAAATACTCGACATGGGACAAGGATCCTTGGCGAAACTCAGCGATGTCCAAACACATTTGGTTACGGTAATCAGTTGGAATGTATTTTTGAGTCATAACATAGACCAATTGATCCCAAGTAGTCACTGCGGTAAGACCCCGACCACTGTTCTAAAAAATGGCCTGGGCGGTCGCCTAGGCGCTGGGCGGTGGTCCATCGTCCCGATTTTGCCCTGGGCGGTGGGCTGGGCGGCTAGGCGGGCTGGGCGGGCTAGGCAAGTTGTGCAAGCTAGGCGGGTTGGGCGGGTTAGGCGGGTTGGGCGGCTTTCGAGGCGGGTTGGGCGGCCTTCTAGGCGGGCTAGGCGGCCTTCTTGGTAGCTTCGGCGGACCCTAAGAAAGCCCTAGGCTTGAATTTATTCATAGACATTATAATATGATTATTTTTTATTTATATATTCTTACCAATCATAAATAATAATCTTATATAAAAAAATCATACCAATCCGCCTAATCCACCCAGATTCCGCCTAGGCCCCCGCCTAGTCGTCTAGGCGCTAGGCCCCAGCCTACCGCCTAGCCCCCGCCTAGCGTTTTTTAGAACACTGACCCCGACGCAAACGGTCATCCACAAAATGTTGCCACCAAACCCGGGCTGAACCATGGAAATGTAAGGTAGCCGCTTGTACATGCTCATAAGCGGGAATATTACAATAGTGCAAAGTATGCGCCGTCGCAGTAACCCATTCTAAAAAGACCGCAAGGTCATGATGCCCTTCAAAAAATCCTATTTTGACCTTGAATTCGTGTCGTTGGTACCGAGGGGTGTCCTGGTCGCCATTAGCAACACGAACATCATGGCCACGATCAATAGGGGACCAAGGCTGGGCCGACACCTGCCCATAATAATGATCTTGCCCTTGATCATGCTGCCGGGGCGAAGCTTGTGTGTGTCGCTCGGTAACATGATAAAAAACACGTTGATTTTGACGCGTTTGGGCATTAATATTAGGGGTGGGAGCTGGCGGAATCCAATCCGATGGGCGCTCATCCAACTCGGGAGGATCACCCAACGCTGGAAAGTTATGAGGATTAACCATGCCAGAATCTTCAATTTGTTCATCATCGAACTCCTTGAAGTCGTCATAGATAAGCGGTGTAGCAAAATTGTACTCCAAGGAACCATGTCGACGATTGTGACTAGGTTCCTTCTCATAAGGCCTTTGGTTTCTAGAAATAGCATTATGATCAATTACCGGTGCTGGAAAGCATTGGTCACGCATGCCATGAAGACGACGTGCTCGGGCGTTGTCAACAAATTGTTGGCGAGGATGGGCACTATGAGAGGTGGTGGCGTAATAACCATCATATCTTTGACCATAAGAATTATTAAGAGGGAGTTCAGAAAACATACCTTTGTCTTCGGTGTAGATACTCGAAGACGGATCATACGCATTGGGGTCGCTATGAAGCACCCGAGTGTCTTGGCCAAGTGTAGATGCCGTGGCGAGCTCTTGTTGGGAAACTATCGGTTGGATATGATCGGCGGGTCCTTTGTCCTTGCGCCGAGGGTCTTGAGTATCAAGAGGAATAGGTTGAGTACTTAAACCCGGATCCAACAAAGGTTCTGGCGCATCAATAGTAATGCCCGCGGCTTTAGCGCGAGCGCGCGCGTCAAAACCCCGGGAGGCGGTTGTTGCGGCGCCGAAAGTGTAGCCAAGATTTGTGCTTGGTTGGAACTAGCAATGTCAACGCTCGGTTGGGTTGTTGGAGGTACAATAGGTTGTTATGACAAGGATTGAGCCTTCAACTGAGCAAGTAATTCGGTAACCACTAAAGTTAAGCGGTCAATATTTTCATCCGTAGCTTTGCTCAACCACAACAGCGGGATTGAGTGGATCATTGCCATCACTTGGTTTAGGGGAACCTGAACCATCATGAGAAGACATGGCGAGTAACAAGGAACAAAACGAACAAAGCAAACAAACACGCAAAGTCTTAGCTCTTGATCCGAGCAATGCACTCACACAAGGTCACAAGTGGCTTTTTGTGCGAGAGGCGGCTTGGGCTCACGAGTAAAACAATGGTGTTATTGAACACCGCAAAATTAAAGCAAGATATACACCCACACAATTGAGTAATATCAAACAAGTAGTACTAACAAACAAGGAATGATGCAAGCACTAACAATGTTAAAATCACTAGCAAAGTGTGGCTTATGGCTTACATTTTTGGCTTTACCACCCAAAAATTTCTCTCTTTTTTATTTTTTTAAACAAATGTGGTTGAATGGCTTACCTTATTTCGGCTATGCCACCACAATTGATTTGTTTTTTGTTAAAGTAGGGCCGAAAATTGCTTCTTTTTTTTTTGCTGAATTTCGGTGACCTCAAACAAGCAACAATAAATATGCAGCGATAATTGTAGTTCAATGCAATCAAACACAAGAAAGATAGCCTATCAAGTAATTGA
Organism: Fallopia convolvulus; assembly: GCA_964016875.1. Lineage (NCBI taxonomy): Eukaryota > Viridiplantae > Streptophyta > Magnoliopsida > Caryophyllales > Polygonaceae > Fallopia > Fallopia convolvulus. Next base: position 46,132,253 of record OZ024719.1, on the reverse strand, counting down.
AAATCCGTAACGATGGGCATTCATTCAAGCAATAGCAAAGCAATGAACAAATCACACCACAATTATACTCAAAGGACAAAAAAAAAACTAATTAGGGTTTAGCTTAAATTTTTTTTTTTGGAATTTTTGCTGAATTAATGGCGGAATTATGGTGGTGTAAGTGCAAAGATCGAATCAGGAGACTTACTAGACGATGGCTCTGATGCCTGTTGATGCGTTTCACCTTGCTACAAGGACCGACGTCTCGTATTTTGAATCTCGCTTGACCGGATATTGAAGATGGAGCGGAAGCAATTGAAATTTGATGACGCGAAGGGTACGATTCTAGTGTGCTAGCGGTGTCTCAAGATGGAACCGATTCCGTTAAACGAAACCTCAGAAAGGTTGAAGGGCGATTGAGAAGAGAGTTCAGAAGGATTGACGCCTGAAGGCGTGAGGAAGAGAATCTCGATTCACTGAGGCAAATGGCATGACTTGTGTCCGAGCTCTTGATAAGCCTGAGGAAGAGAATCTCGATTCATTGAGGCCTGAGGAAGAGAATCTGCTATAGTGCTCCCTCTTATAAAGATCCATGTTGAGCTCTTTGAGAGCCCATAATGCTTTGTGTTCGAGCTCGACGGGCAAATGGCATGACTTGCCATACACAAGATTGTAAGGAGTAGTGCGGAGTGGCGTCTTGTAGGCGGTGCGGTACGCCCAGAGTGCATACTAACTTGGAAGCCCAATCCTTCCTTGAGCGGGAAACCGTCTTCTCCAAGATGTTTTTAATTTGCCGGTTGGAGATTTCTACTTGACCACTAGTTTGGGGATGGTAAGGAGTTGCCACCTTGTGTAAGACCCCATACTTAGTCAAAAATGCCTCAAAACTCCGCTCAATGAAATGAGAACCGCCATCACTAATAAGGGCTCGGGGAACACCAAAGCGGGGAAAGATGTTGGACTTCATAAATTTGGCCACCACTCGTGCATCACTAGTTCTTGTGGCTATGGCCTCGACCCATTTAGATACGTAATCAACCGCTACGAGGATGTACTTGTAGGGACCCGAAGAGGGGAAGGGTCCCATGAAATCAATTCCTGTGATGGGGTTCTCGTTCCTCCACGTGATATTTCTCGCACGCTGACACTCATCACAATCCGTGACATAGGATTGAACATCCTTGAAGAGGGTGGGCCAATAGAATCCGCTTTGAAGAATTTTTGCGGTGGTTTTGAATCCCTTAGCATGGCCGCCCGTTGGAAGAGTATGACAATGTTGGATTATTCCCTCTATCTCATCGTCCGGCACACAACGCCTAAATATATGATCACTCCCTTGCTTGAAGAGGTAGGGATCGTCCCAATAGTATTGCTTGGCGTCGTGGAGGAACTTCTTTTTGGCTTGGGAAGTCAATCCATCAGGGATAATGCCTCCTACAACATAGTTAGCAAAATCCGCAAACCAAGGGGTTTTCGCCCCTTGAATAGCATATACATAATGGCAAGAGAGAATGGGAGGAGAAGAGTGAAGAATAGTGGTAAACACACAAGACGAGTTAGAAGAATGACCTGGATCAGTCGTGGTGAGGGTCGGTGCCATGCTATCCAGCTCGGTGTTAGCCCAGTGATGCATATGGGAGGTCGTCTCCGACCCAGAACGGGTTGTCTCCGACCCAAGATGGGTTATCTCCGACCCAAGATGGTCGACCTCGATCCGTAAGACTTCATTGCTCAATAGAATTTTGTCCGGGCGAGAGTCGTTGATGGGTACTGAATTGCCGGACTCCTTAATGTGCTCAATGGGTAACCGAGAAAGGTGATCCGCCACAAGATTCTCCGCTCCTTTCTTATCCCTTATTTCAAGGTCAAATGCTTGCAATGGAAGCATCCATCGGGGCAATCTCGGTTTGGCGTCTTTCTTATCCATAAGGTAACGGATAGCTGCATGATCGGTGTAAACGATTACCTTGGAACCCACCAAGTATGACCGGAACTTCTCAAAAGCAAACACAACGGCTAGGAATTCCTTCTCTATGGTCGTGTATTTGCTTTGGACCTCATCAAGCGTCTTGCTCGCATAATAGATAGCATGAAGCTTCTTCTCTCTTTTTTGCCCAAGGACTGCGCCCATGGCGTAGTCACTAGCGTCACACATGATCTCGAAGGGAACTGTCCAATCCGGAGGTTGCATGATAGGAGCCGACACAAGTGCATCCCGGATCCTGTGAAAAGCTTCATGACACTCGGAAGAAAACTCAAACACAACATCCTTCATTAATAGGTTAGTTAACAATTTGGTAATCTTAGAGAAGTCTTGAATAAACCTCCTATAAAACCCGACAAGTCCTAGAAATGTCCTAACATCTTTCACGGAGGAAGGGGGTGGCAATTTTTCAATTAATTCAATTTTAGCTTTATCAACCTCAATCCCCCTTTTTGACACTACATGTCCTAGAACAATTCCTTCTTGAAGCATAAAGTGACATTAGTCTCCTCACATCTCCTAAGTACTCTAGCAAGATTTGCAAGACAAGAGTCAAAAGTGGTACCGTAAACCGAGAAATCATCCATAAATACCTCCACAATGTCCTCAATCATGTCGGAGAAGATGGCCATTGTTAGACCCAGATTTTAGGTGACGAAGCGTTGCGCCTTAAACAGAGAATCTCCAACGTATACAGAGTTACGAAAGATTTTCGAGATCAACTAAGTCGGTTGGAGGAAAGAGGGCCCGAGATATGGTTGTTACAAGATATATTTTTCTCCAGATTGTATTCATTATAAGATAGAAATAATTAGCAAGGATTTGTTAGTTAGAGATAAAATCATATCTTTTATTAAGATAGAATATGTTCTAGGGGCTATATAAGTCGATGTAACCCTGAGGGGAAGAGGACGCTCGATTCATACAATTTCTTCTGATTTCTACATCAATAAATCACACACTTTCGTTCATATTTTTCTGAGTTCATTCGATCAAGGCCCGATCTAAGCCAAGATTCTACCTTTGGTAAATTTTGGCTCAAACAATTTGGCGCCCACCGTGGGACCGTGATTGATACAACCATCAGAAGAACCACCATTCAACCTCTTTTAGGAACAAGAACACGATGTCTGAGAATGGAGAAGGAAGCCCTAAAACCCCGATCACCGGTGATGAAGAAAATCTTGAGAACCAAGGCGGTCGGTCTCAAGAAGAGGAGATGACGGACCTCATGCAACGTATGGAGTTCCTCCAGAAGGCATTGAGCGACCAAAAAAGCTTTTACGATGCTCATGTAGAACGCCTTACTGCCGAGAATAGCCAACTCAAACAACAGTACGAGGTCTTGGCTACGGGGCGCCGTTCTCTCCGCGTCGACAGGCGCACTGATGGAATTGTCAGGAGGATAGATTTCAACGCTGGAGAAGGAACTTCCAGAAGGGGTACAGACCCGGGCTCCCGAGACAAGGCACCCGCGCAACAAGGCGTAACTCCAGAACTCATGGGCCGAGTCTGCGGTGAGGAAGTCTTCCACGACAATAATCCACCAATCAATCTCCGGTCAGCGGCTAACCAACGCCAAGCGCCATCCCAGGAAGTCTGGATCGAAGATGAGGGCACCGATGGGGAAGATCGATAACGACATGAGCCAATCGATTTAGATGCCGCCATCCGAAGAAAAGTGACCGATCAAATAAGCGCCATCGCTGACCAACTCCGAAGGGGAAGCCGAGGTTTCAAACCTTTGGAGCCTAAAGCACCCGACGGCTTCGACGAGTCTCCGTTCTCGTCGAATCGCCCGAGTAGAGATTCCAAAAAAGTTCTCCGTACCAAGCATGCCCACGTACAATGGGACTAGGGATCCGAACGATTATGTGGCCATATACAAATAAAAGATGATGACGAGTGCGATCCCATCCCACTCAAAAGAGGCAATGATGTGCAAAGGATTCGGTACGACCTTAATGGGGCCAGCCCTAACCTGGTTCATCAACCTCCCCCGTGGGAGCATTAGGTCCTTCGCGGATCTCTCAAACACCTTCCGGTCCCAATTCGCGAGCAGCCGCAAATTTGAAAAGCAATCCAGCGACCTCTATCGGATCCGCCAACGCCACCAAGAAACTACCAGACAATTCTTGGATCGCTTCAATCGCGAGAAAATCTCCATCCCGTCTTGCGACGTGACGACCGTAGTGGAAGCATTTAGACAAGGGGTCACCCCCGATGGCGGCCTGTACAAGGAATTAACTAAGCACCCTTGCGCCACATTCGAAGAGGTACAAGCCAGGGCATTGGCACACGTCCGGTTGGAAGAGGATAGGACCCTGAGGAAAAGATCGTCAGAGATGGAGAAAACCGAAAAAAGGGGACCTGTTGACAACCGAAGAGGTTTAACAGATCAGAGGAAAGACCGTCGCGCCCATCCTTACTCACGGCCTACCTCAAGGTAGGTCAATGTGACCAAGGCACGATGGACGAATGACAAAGAGCGGGAACCCATGCCGCCCTCGCTCGAGTCCTTCAGACTTAACATATCCACGGAAAAGCTGCTCCGAAACATGGCGAAGCAAGGAGCACTTGTGAGGTGGCCGAGAAAGGACAGAACTCCTCACCCGGGAGGAGACACGACTAAGTGGTGCGATTACCACGAGTACCACGGACACTGGACTCGGGATTGCCTTATGCTCCGAAAAGAATTGGCCCGCCTAGTCGCGGAAGAAAGAATAAAAGACGTAGCTCCAGATGCTCGAGTACCCAAAGATTTGCTGGAGAGTTCTCAAGCCGAGCACCAAGAAAGGCGAAATCCTCCAACGCCTGACAAAGTGGTCAACGTGATATCCGGAGGATCAAGCATCTGCGGACTATCGTACTCGGCAACAAAACGTCACGCAAGGGAAAACAGCTTCAATCGACCTCAGTCGTCAAGGCATCACGCCAGAGAATCTCCAAGACCAACCACCGTGTTTGACGACACCGATGCAGAGAATACTTCCGAGCCACATCACGATGGTATGGTAATATCCTTGCATATTGGGAACGTGCTGTTGAAAAGGGTATTGATTGATACAGGAAGCTCCACGAATCTCATGACTCTGACTGCCTTAAAGGAGATGGGTTTATCCGAAAACGACATCCATAAACACCCTGTGCCTCTAGTAGGATTCAACGGCGAAGTCAAACACACCGTGGGCGACATCGCCATCCCAACCTTCGCCAAAGGCGTAAATATGCAAGTCAATTTCCTCGTGATGGACTGCCCATCATGCTATAACGTAATCCTGGGACGCCCTTGGTTACACGACATGAAAGTCGTGGCGTCCATCTACCACCAAACGGTGAAATTTCCGACGCCGTGGAGAATAGACGAAATTTGCGGGGATCAGAGGCTGGCTAGGGAGTGTTACAAGGCAGCCCTCAAGCCAACCACTCTGAGACCTGAAGCATAGCAATTATAGAACATCACCTCTCCGCCGGAGCGAACTAAAGACGGAGAAAAAGCAGAGGAGGTGACCTTAGAGGAGGGGAAGGTCGTCAAGATCGGAGAAAATCTGGAACCATCAGTCAGAGAAGAATTGGTAACATTCCTGAAGAATCACAGGGGCTACTTCGCTTGGAGTCATGAAGACATGACTGGAATAGACCCTTCCATCATCACACACAAACTCAACGTTGATCCTGAACACCCTCCAGTCATGCAAAAGAGACGAAAATTCGCCCCGGAGCGAATACAAGAGGTCGATGAAGAGGTCAAAAAATTACTAGACACCGGAAAAATCAGAGAAGTGAAGTATCCCGATTGGTTAGCTAACGTAGTCGTGGTGCCTAAGAAGAACGGAAAGTGGAGGGTTTGCGTGGATTTCACCGACCTCAACAAAGCCTGCCCCAAGGATTCTTTCCCTCTCCCCCACATAGACTCGATGGTGGACGCAACCGCGGGTCACGAACTACTTACCTTCATGGATGCATTCAGCGGTTATCACCAGATCCAGATGGAGCCGGAAGACCAAGAGAAGACCTCCTTCATCACAGGGCAGGGAACATATTGCTATCGTGTAATGCCCTTCGGTTTGAGAAACGCCAGGGCTACTTACCAAAGATTAGTCAACCGGATGTTTCGCGACCACATTGGGAAAACAATGGAGGTATACATCGACGATATGGTGGTAAAAAGCACAAGCGCCTCCCTACATAAGGGGCACTTAGAAGAAGCGTTCAAAGTCCTCGAAGAATTCAACATGAAGCTGAATCCCCAAAAGTGCATTTTTGGGGTACAATCTGGGACTTTCTTGGGACACGTGGTAACCAAGCGAGGGATTGAGGCTAGTCCAAATCAAGTGCGGGCAATTGCTTCCCTGAAATCCCCACGAAGCATAAAAGACGTGCAGAAGCTAACCGGCATGATAGCTGCGTTAAACCGTTTTATTTCCAAGTCCTCGGATAAGTGCGGACTATTCTACGAGGTACTAAAGAAGAACAAGAGCTTCCAGTGGACAAAAAAACATGAAGCCGCCTTCCAAGAGTTGAAGGGCTACTTCGCCAATCCCCTATTACTGGCTAAACCAACTCCGGGGGAGGTGCTACACCTCTACGTAGCTGTATCAGACCGCGCACTAAGAGGAGTCCTGGTCAAAGAAGAAGACGGCCAACAGGTTCCGGTTTATTTCGTGAGCCGAACGATGGTGTCCGCCGAAACGCGCTACTCTCCAACAGAAAAACTAGTCCTGGCGGTCGTGATGTGCTCGAATAAACTCCGACCATACTTCGAGTCGCACACTATCATCGTCTTGACGAATTACCTCCTCCGACAGATCATGCAAAAACCAGAATTTTCAAGAAGAATGGCAAAGTGGGAAATTCACCTAAGCGGGTACGACGTCAGATATGAACCTCGAAAAGCAATCAAGTCGCAGGTACTGGCCGACTTCGTTGCCGACTTCACCCCGACTCTTGAAGAAAGCGCTAAAGGCGAGGTCTTGATGTCATCCCTCGACGAACCTGAGGAAGAATGGATCATAAACACCGATGGAGCCTCAAACGCCAGAGGAGCAGGGCTCGGTGCCGTGCTAAAGTCGGCAAGGGGGGAAACAATAGCTCAGTCGGTTAGATGCAATTTTGAAGCCAGCAACAATGAGTCGGAATATGAAGCTCTCATCTTTGGGCTGGAATTGGCTAAAGATTTGTCCATCAAGAAGATCAAGGTACGCGCCGACTCCTTACTTATCATCAATCAGATCCTGGCATCTTCGACGCCAAAGATAATAGGATGGCCAGTTACCTCAATGTGGTTAAAGAACTATCCTAGAATTTCGAGCAAATACAATTCGAACAAGTCCCTCGGGATCAAAATGCACCGGCCGATGCCCTAGCCGGTCTAGGCTCTACCCTGGACCCCAGGGATTACGACAATATACCATTAGTCCACTTGTTACAGTCGGCTATAACAGAAACATCGGTGACACAGGCTGCTGAACCACCAACAGAGCAGCTCGCCCCGGATATTCTCCAAACATCCACCAATCCAGGGGTCAGTTCGGACGACCGCTGGACCAAGCCGTACCTCGATTGGTTCCTTCGCGGCGAAGCACCCAAGATAGAAGCCAAAGCCTTAAAATCAAAGGCAACGCGGTTCGCCATCTTAAAAGGGGTCCTCTTCCACAAGTCTGCAGCAGGTTTTTTACAACGGTGCGTAGAAAAAGAGGAGGCCGAGGAGATCATGCGTGATGTGCACAACGAAGACTGTGGTAATCATACTAGGGGTCGTAGTCTTGCTAACAAAATTTTAAGGCAGGGGTGGTATTGGCCCACCATTCGCCAAGATGCCATCAAATACGCCCAAGCATGCGAGGCATGCCAGCGGCACGCATCAGTTCCGCATCAACCGCCATAGATTCTCCATCCTTCCATCACCCCCTGGCCATTCATGCGATGGGGCATGGACATCGTTGGCAAATTACCCCCCTCTACAGGGCAAAAGGTGTTTTTCCTCGCCATGACAGATTACTTTTCTAAATGGATCGAAGCTGAAGCCTTTCGAGAAATCAAAGATAAGCAAGTAATATCATTCATCCAATGCAACATCTTGAGCAGGTTTGGGGTTCCCGCGGAGATTACTTGCGATAATGGGTCACAATTTATAAGCAAGAAGATGCGTGACTTCTGCAAGCAATGGAACATTGATTTAGTCATGTCCACTCCTAGATACCCACAGGCTAACGGACAGGCCGAAGCTAGCAACAAGGTAATCATCAATAACTTAAAGAAGCGGCTGATAAAATCCAAAGGGAAATGGGTCGGGGAATTACCCTATGTACTCTGGGCCGATCGCACCACTCCGAAAGGGGCCACCGGACAGACTCCATTTTCGCTGGTACACGGCTGCGAAGCTGTTATCCCATTTTTAAATTCTAGTTCCAACCGCAAGGTACGGGCTTGCTACCTCGGAGAGCAACGGGCGCGAGTTAGAAGCAGACCTGGATACTATCCAGGAACTCAGAGAAGCTGCCCATGCTCGGATCGCAAGGTATCAACAGCAAGTAGCTAGGAGCTACAATAAAAATGTTCGAGTAAAGAGCTTCTAGCTTGGAGACTGGGTATTGCAAAAGGTTTTCCAGAATACTACAGAAGCAAATGTTGGCAAGTTGGCACCCACTTGGGAAGGGCCATACAAGTTCACCAAAGTCGCAGGAAACGGAGCTTACCAGCTAGAATCCAAAGGCGGAACAACGGTGACACGAAGCTGGAACGCAACCCACCTAAAAAAGTATTACTTCTAATTACTTCATTATCATGATTCATTCTTAGATATTTCTTAGCCCTAGCTTAGAGAATCTTTAGGCAAGTATTTGGATTTTTCAAATAAACAACTCTGAGCACTTGCTCACACTATCGAACAAGATTTCGGAATTCTTATCTCATCAGTTATGTTTCCACACATCTTTGCATAATAATTTGCGAGAAAATATTCTCCTATTCTTGCACTTTCTCTTACTGCTTATAAACGCGAACATGCGCCAATCTACGTTGCATACAACATTAAACGCGTCGAACGCAAAAAACCACGGTTGAAACACATGGTTACACCGTCTGAAAACGACGAAGTCATCACAACGTTGATGAGGTAACCTATAAGATGGTTACCCTTACGCTAATCAAAGTTACAAACAACATGAGACGCGTCAAATACACAAATACCACTGTTAAGACACATGGTAATACCGCCTAGAAATGGCGAAGTTATCACGCATACAACGTCGACGAAGTAACCCATAAGTTGGTTACCCCCTATCTAATTCCGATTAACGAAACATCCGATTAGTACGGGAAGGGGAAAGCTATAGCATATAACCCAGGCCATATGCGCGGGACGCTGCGATGACACTACATCCTAATTTAAGGAACTGGCGGTGGCCAAAGGAAGCCTAATTGTAACTAACTACGCACGACCCCTTTGCAGAAAATTAAAACACTCAACGCGCAAAACGTGATCCTAATGTAGGAAGAACAATAAGTCGCTAACGAGAGGAGCATTAAAAACTCCTTCTTTAAACGCCAAAACCTAACGCATACTCCACTTGCGGGCAATACATTCATGGAGATTCTCCACAAATCTCCTTACGCTAACACCTAAACCCTACTTGCGGGCATCACATTCATGGAGATTCTCCAAGAATCTCCCTATGTTGAAACACTAACGCAAATTTCCAAACACAGACAAACAAGCAAATAAAGATAAAGCTGCGCCACTCAGAGGGCGTCAAAACCATTCAGAATCAGACGCCATATGAGTTTTTAGGCCCCAGGCCACAACGTCACCAAAATATCCTTACAATCATCTAGCAAAAAACAAAAAAAAAGTACTTCTAAAGAGATCGAAGAGAGTCGCATCAGGAGCTTATTGTCCGCCAGCTGGGGTCGAAGGTTCCTCTTTGTCCATGGCCTTCCCACCATCACCTTCCTTGTTGGATGGGCCCCCATCATCATAATCTTGACATTTTTCCTTAATTGGGGAGCTCACGTCATCCTCCTGGTCTTCAGCCACCAGGTATTCTTTGCCAGGAGGGGGATGGTCGGCGGGGTAGTATTCCTCCAGGACCTGCAGCTGCGTCTTCAAGTCCCATTTGGCACTCTTCCCATCAGTAAAGTCTTGCAGCAGCTCCACTTGAGATTTCATCGTGTAATATGTTGCCACGTTTACCACCACCTGGGAAAAACCTTCGATCTCCTTCTCCGCCTCCGACGCCTTCGCCTCAAGTGATGCCTTTTCAGCTTGAAGATCCTCTACCGACGATTGAAGTTGGCCCACCTTCTTGTCCAAAGAAGCAGCCACATACCTCGCCTGCTTCTCTTTTTCCTCCAACGCCCTCATTTCCTCCTGCCAACGGACGTTAGTGGCCATCAATTCCTGGAAGGCCTGTGGAATTAAAAGAGCAAGATAAATCGGGAAAAAGGCAGAAAAGCATTCAAGAAATGCCAAAGAAATGACAACGAGTATCTAAAGGCTCGGTTAAGTAAGTTTACCACTCTTAGTGTTGCACCCACGTGGCTAAACTCAGCGTCAGGGGTGAGGGCTTGGAAGTCCATCTTCACGCTCGGGAGCAAGTTGTCCCCAAAAGTGCTGAGGAGATCTTTTGGCTCCGCTTTCTTGGCAACGTGAGAGGTTGGAGAATCGTCGACTCTTTTCCGCTTCAATGAGAGAGATTTTTTGGTCTCGGAGTTGGGAGGAGGAGACAAGGGAAGCCTGACCCCGCCGGATCTCAACCGACGAACCATTGCTGCGGCAGAGGTGTCCACGATAGCGCCTGGGGAAGTTTTTTAGCCGCATTGAGAAAAGAAGACACGAATTAAAAAAAAATATAATTTTTGAAGAAATCAAACACATGAAAAGTAGAAGAAGGAGCGACCAACCTTATTTCTCTTGGATGAACTCATCATGTTAGAGGACAGGGGAGTGACTTCTGTTTCAGTCTTGTCTTCGTCGGATCCTGGAGATTCTTCGTCTTCACCACTACCCGCTGGGTCAAGACAAATCTTCTTGGGCTTCCGCTTTTTAGGCTTGATCTTTAGCAGGTGTCGACACACACCCGTATCCGTGCTCTTGGAGTTGATTCCCACCGTTACTGCACAAAGAAGACAGATGTGAGAACAGGAAGATCAAGATGTGCGAAAAAAAGAGAGGTTTAAATAAAGAAGATCAGATTGTCTTACGAGATGTGTTCCATTCATCTCGAAAGACGTCTTTCACTTCGTCATCAAGATCGCCTAAAGACGCTTTTTCGACGAAGAAGAATCGGGATTGCCAGCTCCGAGAGGAAATTTTCAGTTTGGAAATTAGGGTTTTTTTTGGGTCCCTAGCATGCAAAGTGATGCGACCCGCCCTTTGAGGTACCATTTTATATGCTAAGAGAAGTTCTCCCATGGTCATCTCCAAACCCCTCTCTGTGGCAAGCTCATCGATTCTGGCAAGGGTGCGCCAAGTGGTTGGAAGGATTTGGCATGGAGAAACCTTTAGGGTTTGGATGAATTCCCGAATGAAAGGGGAGAAAGGGAATTTTAAGCCTAAAGAGAAGAGGTAGTCAAGAAAGCAAATCCACCCTGGCCGAACCCAATCAATGAATTCGACAATCGGGGCGTGGAAACGGGTCCCCTCCGGAAAGTCACCGAAGGAGATCCAATTGTTGATCTCTTCCGACGTCATATCACAGCGGTGTAGATCTTGGGGACCCAGGGATGAAGAAGAAACGAAAGTCGAAGCTTTGGCCATGGAGGTTGAAGTAGGAAAAAGCTAGAGATGAGGAAGAAGAAGTATTACCTGAGAAGACGAAAGCAGGGATTGAGAAGGAAAGAAAGTGTTGGGTTAGATAATGATGAGAAGCACAAATAGTCTCTCGGGTCATTAAAGAGAAACGACAGAAACACATTCCGACTTCCAAGGCAATCTCTGAAACGTCTTATCAAGCTTAAATGCAACTTTCGAAATTTGAATTTAAATTTTGAAATTAAATTTAGGGGTATAGTTAGACCCAGATTTTAGGTGACGAAGCGTTGCGCCATAGACAGAGAATCTCCAACGTATACAGAGTTATGGAAGATTTTCGAGATCAACTAAGTCAGCTGGAGGAAAGAGGGTCCGAGATATGGTTGTTACAAGATAGATTTTTCTCTAGATTGTATTCATTATAAGATAGAAATAAGCAAGGATTTGTTAGTTAGAGATAAAATCATATCTTTTATTAAGATAGAATATGTTCTAGGGGCTATATAAGTCGATGTAACCCTGAGGGGAAGAGGACGCTCGATTCATACAATTTCTTCTGATTTCTACATCAATAAAACACACACTTTCGTTCATATTTTTCTGAGTTCATTCGATCGAGGCCCGATCTAAGCCAAGGTTGTACCTTTGGTAAATTTTGGCTCAAACAGCCATCATACACCGTTGAAAGGTGGCCGGGGCATTGCAAAGCCCGAATGGCATCCTCCTATAAGTAAATGTGCCATAAGGACACGTGAATGTGGTTTTCTCTTGATCATCGGGATGTATCGGAACCTGCCAAAAACCACTATAGCCATCGAGATAACAAAAATAGTCATGCAAAGCTAATCTCTCTAGTACTTGGTCAATAAAAGGTATGGGAAAATGGTCCTTTCTAGTGGTGCTGTTTAGCTTTCTATAGTCAATACACATACGCCAACTAGTTGTAGTCCTAGTGGGAACCAACTCGCCTTTTTCATTCTCAACAACAGTGAGACCACTCTTTTTAGGCACAACATGAACAGGACTTACCCACTTACTATCCGAAATTGGAAAGATGATACCTGCATCGAGCATTCTCCACCTCCTTCATATTCGGATTAAGCCTTCTTTGGTGCTCTATGGTTGGCCTGTGTCAATCCTCAAGGAAAATACGATGCATACACAAAGAAGGTGAGAGGCCACTCAAATCCTCAAGTGAGTATCCGATAGTCCCAAGAACATTCAACAACTTTCCAACTTCTTCCGCATTAAGGTTAGCATTAATAATCACATGAAAAGTGGAATTAGGGCCAAGAAACTCATACCTCAAAGACTAGGGGAGAGCCTTAAGCTCTGGAGTAGGTGGTGGTGGTGTAACAATGTCTTCAACCTTCTCCATTTTGAAAAACTCTTCAAAGTAAGTGTTATCATCGGCTTCCAAAAGGGTCAGCTCCGACCATAGAGGGGTCGTCACCGAGCCGAAAGCAATCACAAAATCCTCAGAAACAATCGGAATGGGGGTAGTGGGTGCCGAGTTGGATGTGGTCCGTGTCGACCTGGATGTGGTCGGTGCCGACCTGGCAGTTTCTTCCTCGACGTTATCTTCTCTTGTATAAGCTCCAAGCAAGCGTTCGATTGGATCCTCATATTCAATGTAATCCGAGCGAGTGTACAACATCTTCACATCCATAGCTTCTCCGGTTTCCTTCATCTTTGGATTGAACCGGAACTCAACCACCTCATTGCCAATTTCAAAAGTAAGGAGGCCTTTCTTCACATCAATAATGGCTCCGGTGGTTGCAAGAAAAGGTCGCCCAAGAATGATTGGGACGACATGGTCTTCCGGCATTTCCATGACAATAAAATCATTAGGCACAAAGAACTTGCCAACTTGAATTGGAAAATCATCGACAACTCCAGTTGGTTTCACACAAGAACCGTCTGCCATATAGAGCTTCATATTCACCGGGACCAAAGGGCCCATATTGGTTTTGGACCATATGGAGAGAGGAAGAAGACTAGCACTTGCACCAAGATCACATAAAGCTTTAAAACGATGGGCACCAATGCCAATAGTAATTGCAAATTTACCCGAATCGCCGAGTTTCTCCGGGAGCTCTAAGGATCGAACTTCATCGGTTAGTTTGGACATCGACCGCTTCTTTGATAAGATCTCTTTAAGAAATTTGGTGTAAGCGGGCATCTCATTCAACGCTTCGGCAAAAGGAATAGTGATGTTGAGACCTCGAAGAACCTGCATAAAACGCTTGAATTTGCCATCCGTGGAATCCTTAGCCTTCTTAGATGGGAAAGGAAGCACCTTCGATGTTGATGTAGAAGGAACAGATGGAAGAATTCCTGGAAGAGGGTCGGTCACGACCTGGGTGAGGTTAGTGACGACCCTGTCTGAAGTGGGGAGAGGGTCGGCCACGACCCTTGGTGGGTGGTGACTACCTCCTCCGAGCTCGACCGGTCCTCATCGTCCCCCGCCTTCTTGCTTGTGTCTAGGTCCGACAACTTCTTTCCGCTTCTCAGATGGATTGCGACAATTTCACCTCTCGGATTCTCATCAGAATGACCCGGTAACCGCCCTTGAGGTCGTGGAATTTGGGCCGCTAAATCACCAAGTTGAGAATTCACATTCTTCCTCCAAGCTTCAAAGTCTCCTTGTTGATGTTGCACTCCTTTAAGATCGGTTCGGATGCCATTCATTCCTTCAAGGAGTCCTTGAGCCCAAGTTGGTGGCTCTTGGAAACCGGGAGGTCTATAGGGCGGGGCTCTCTGCTCTTGTGGTGGTGCTTGAAAACCTTGACCGTAGCCATTGTTGTTCCATTGAGGAAAATTGTTGTTGTTCCTCCCTGGATAAGCATTGTTTTGGCCACGATATGGTCCTCTCATATAATTTGCCTCCGCATAAGCCTCGGCGGCTCGGACTTGTTCCACGTTTGTGCAAGAAGAGGTAGGATGAGCATGGGAACCACATTCTTGACAAGGTTGAGCGGCGGACTTGTAGTGGCCTACTTGCTTCTTAAGCCGGTTTATCTCATCTTGCATAAATTGAAACCTCACATCTTGATCAATCGGTTTCAGTATTAGGATCATAAAGTCTCTTCTGTGGAACCTTGAAGGCTTGTTGGGTGCCATACATTGCATCATTTTGTCCAACAAGGCCCAAGCTTGATCGGGATCCATCTCAATGAACCCACAATCGGTGTGGAGGTTGATCCGATCCTTTGTAGCGGCATTAATTCCCTGGAAGAATATTTCTTGAAGCACATATGGAGGTTGTCCATGAGTTGGACATTGCCGAAGAAGTTCTTCAAAATGCTCCCAAGTTTCCACAAAAGTCTCATTGAGAAGTTGATGATAAGAAGTGGTGCGCTTCTTTAACTCTGTAGTCTTAGCCGGCGGAAAGAACTTTGTCAGAAACTGATCATGTAGAGCCTTCCATGTAGTAATCGATCTGGAGGGTAAACTTTCAAGCCAAGTAAGAGCCTTTCCGGACAAAGACCATTTGAACGCCTTCAAAAGCACATATTCAAGCGATACATCATCAACGACAATAGTGTCACAGAGGTCAGTGAAGTTCTTGATGTGCTCCATAGGGCACTCGGTGGGCTTGCCTTCAAATTGAGACCTCTTGATAAGAGTGATGAAGTGCGACTTTATCTCAAAAGCATGCTCGATAACAGGGAGCACTATAGCAGATTCAGGAACTTTGAATTCAGGATGCATGTACTGCTTCGCATTACGTGGAATATCATCGAGTTGTTGTCGAAGACGAGTAGCAGCCTCTCTTTCTCTTTGTGCAACAGCAGTTTGAGCATCACGCTCTCTTTGTATACCTTCCATCTGAAGGCGAAGGTCAGCCATTTGGCGAGCAATTTCCTCAGCATCGGCCATTGCTCTTCGTTCTCTTAGCTTGCGGAGAAGGGTTCTCTCAAGTTCGGAATCAAAAGGAAAAAGGTCGACTCCCTTTCGCGAACTAGAGAGCATACACCTGGACACACAATCACGAGAAAACGAATTAGTAAAAACAAAAGGGTATGGGCTATTCCCAAACCCGAAAAATAAGTAGACAAAGAAACTAAACTAAATCCCCGGCAACGACGCCAATTTGTTGAAAGGGTTTCTTGACAACAAATAAATTTATAATCAAGACCCCGCTGAGTACAGGGAGGTCAGGTTCTTCCATGGGAATTAGAAGTATCTAAATCTAGTTATTAATCCTAACAAAAGAAAACAAAACAAAGCGAAACACACAAGTAGGTGCTCGACACCGACCCACAACAGATCGTAACCGACCAACAACTCGACACAAACGTAGAAGCAAAAACCAGAAAACTAGGAGCTCGGCCCCGACCTGAAAGAGGTCGTAATCGACCTATCCGGGTAAGAATGAACTTCGAAAAATCAAATTAAAAGAAATCTAGAGCAAAGGATTCACCACAACAAGCTATGCATGCAAACATGAATCAAAATCAACCCATAGTAATCTCATGAACGACTTTCGCCATGAATAATCAAGTAAAAATCTCAACTTTCATAAAGATATAAACTTGCAACCCTACTTGTTTTTTAAAGGTTTTAACTTTCGTTACAACCTAATTATTACCCAAATTCACAATTTAATCTTTCGATTCAACCATAAACATGAACTTACCTTAACTTTCATCAAGGAATCGATAACAAACAAGAGGATAAAGGATAGAGATTCAAAAGAGTGGTTTAATCAAAGATTCATGCTTTAATCATGCACAACTCGTCGGGTTTCACCCCAACCCTAGAAAAGTAGACTATTCACGATCCATGGCACAATCAACAATCATAAACAAAAGAGAAGACATAATTCAAATCCAAACAAACTTTAACTAAAAAGGAAAACTTAAAAATCTCAAGCAAACCTCCAGGTCTCTCTTAATTGTCCAAGAGCTTGGAATCAAAGTTAACCAAGAAAATAGACTTGCAAGTTGTTCCGTTCTCCACAAAATAACATCTCCTTCAAAGCCTCTAAAAACATCCCCCTAAAATAAAACCCTAGAGATTCTTATATAGTGGTAGGAAAATCCTCATAAGGAAACTAAATTCTATCTTAAAAAGGCCCATAAATAAAACATTTACTAAACCTAACTTAAGGCGCAAGTTTCATTCTCGCCACACACGGAAGTGGTCGTCACCGACCTAGTGTAGGTCGTCTCCGACCATAGGCAGCACTTGGTTTCTTCATTTCTTCGCTCAAAACTCGCTCCAAAGCTTGGTTCTCCTTCAATGTTCCTTCTTTAATCGCTCTTTGCCTTCTAAGACTTCCTTTAGCTCCTTCTTAAAGCATCTCCATCTTGCAAACTTTACCTTGGAATCATCAAATCTTCAAATGCACCGACTCTTGCCCTTCTATCAACATCACCACAAGACAACTCTAACGCCACCTCCTAAAAAGCTTGAAAAACCGGGACATCTCCTCCTCAACGCTTCAAATACCTACAAACATTAAACAAACTTATGTAGACTCCATATCTTAAGATAATATGAAAACCTACACAAATGACTCAAGACAACACAATAAACCTAGAAAAGATTCAATCCTAGCTACAAAACTACCCACAAAAACCAACTAAAAAGTGCGACATCAAACAACAAGAACAAGACTCGAAATGAAGACTCAAGAAACTAGAAAGGCAACCTAATGAAACAACAAATAGACCCTCGTTGCTTTGAAAACGAGAACCTAGATGAATGATCAAGAGACTAACCTTATGCAATCTCACACAACAAGGACGAATCCTTGAAGCACGAGAAGGATGCTTGTACTCGACTGGATCACCAATCCCAAACGTTATTGATCAATGCAAGGCAAACCAAGTTGAGATTGAACACTGTTTGAAAGCAAACTCAAGCTTTCGATTTCTCTCTAAATTGAGATAAACACAAAGTTTTGATAATAAGCTCTCTAAGTCTAAAAGAAACTACTAACAACCTATTTATAGTTCCTAGGAAATTAGAAGAAAAAAAATTGAAATAACCAAATAAAGCAAATGTCTTAAAAAACACCAAATAAACAAAGCATAAGTGGCACCGGTGCGCCTTCGTTAGCGGATGGCGGGGGGGGGTGTTAACTAGGTTGTTGAGGTCGTTAACGAGGTTGCTGAGGTAATTAATGAGGTTGCTAGCCTCGGTACCGATGTTTTTCGCTTTGTTACAGTGGCACACTCGTTGCTTGGATCATGATCTTGGCCCTTGGTGTATGCTCCTTAATATCCCTTGACTCCTTGAACAAAATGTGACTCACGAACCCATGCGCATCTCTCTTTGCATCTTCTTGGCTCTAGCTCGGGTAAGTGGTCCATCATAGAAAGTTGGTGCACTTGGAGGTGGCTGCCTAGATGGTCCCTCATCAGAAAAAGGTATCATTCTTTCGTGGGGAAGAAAATATCACTGGGTTAATTATGAGTTTGGTCCTCAACGTTTTAAGATCGTTCCGGATTAGTCCCTAATCTTTTAAGCGTTCTAATCTAATCCCTAATGTTTCCTAAATCCTTTATTATTTGGTCTTTTGATTAATTATTTTAACACACCCTTATAGTTTGCTTACTTGTTCATATGATGTGGCATATTAATATTTATGTGGCTTATAAGAAAAAAATTAATCTCCCAACTCATCTTTAACAAATCTATGTATATGGGTCCGTTCGGCGGGCCTTATTTTGACCTTATACAACTTTATTCAAGCTTATGATTAAAAAATAAAGTCGTTATTATTTGTTCGGTGATGGGAGTTGATGATGATTATTGTAGCTTATGGGAGTTGATGGTAGTTTATATGTCACCCAAAATTTAATCTACCTCTCCCAGCCTTATCCAGCCTTATGGAATTTATTTCCTTCATTTGCCCTTCAATAATTTAATTTTAGAAGATTTAAAAATTAATCTTCTCTTTTTAAATTCATAAATATATCCTTTTTGGTAATTTCGCATCCATTTGTTATAAAATCAGTCTCGATCAATATAGTCTACCGAACAACTACATAAATTTTCAGAAAAATAAGCTAATAATTTCAACTCCTAAAATTAACTTGCAAAATCAGCATCAACCATTAAATCAGCATTAGCATCAACTCGTATCAAGTTTGAAGCGTCGAACAGACTCTATATATCAAAGACGCAAGGAATAAGGTCACCACATTGCGCCACCTAGGATTTTCTTACGTGTCGTTTCCACATTAAGCCACCTAGGATTTTGCCACATAGGATTTTTTATTTTGGGAATTTATATATGTTGATATTATTTTAGGATAAAATAGAAATAGGATAAATTAATCTAGGAAAGATTCTATCTAAAATAAAGATGTTATCTAATGCTAAATCTTAAGTAATAATGCTAAATATTTGATATGATAATTTATTTAACTTAAAAAAATTATATCTAAAATAAAATTTATAACTATATATTAAAGTTGTACCTTTTCGAGCCGCTAGAATGATTATGACCACATGCAATCAACACTTCAGCAGATGTTTAGGTTGATATTCTCTAAATTAAGGTACATACAAAGTAATAAAAATATAAAAAATATAATATTTAATCTTTTCTAATCTTTACTTTATCAAGCCACAAAATGAGTTTCGCCCCCACCTTAAATAAAAATTATTTTTTAAAAATTATTTTCTATAAATAAATTATTTTTATCTTTCTCTTTCATATTTTATTATATCTTATTCATTAATTTAATTATTATTTTATTTAAATCTTATCTCTTCCATATTCTAATACATAAATATTTTTTATTCATATGTTATCTTTTTTTTTAAAAATTAAATATCTATGAAATATCATCAAGGAAAAGGATAAATGTACATTATTTTACCGTAAAAATCTTTTTTATTCTCAACATTAAACTTAATAATTCATATTTAATTTTTTTTATTTGATTCCAAAAAATAAAAAAAATTGTACATTGTACATTCAATAAATTACTTACATTAAAATTTATATTATATTTTTATTTAATATCTATAAAATAACGAACCATAGTCGTGCATGGCACGGTAGGTACAAATAGTAATTAAAATTAGGTTTACGTATATTGATTCAGTGAGAAAAGAGAGGGTTCGTTTTTTCAACAGAGTTCTTCGTGATCGTCCTAGGGCTTTAGAGGGGTTGTGAGCTTGAATTGCGTGAGGGCTCGAGATGCACCTGCACAAGTGCTCGAGAGGGCTTGAGCGGGGACTCTAACCCAAACATCTGCTGAATTGTTGATTTAATGTAATTCAAGGATGAAGAAGCTTGGGTCTGGACGTGAGCATGATCCATTAGTCAAGTAAGGATGTAGTGAATGATACAGAATAACAAAGTTGTAACAGTTTGTAACAGAATTGAGATTTAACGGTCATTAATTAGCCACGTGTGTCAATCTCATGTCATCTTTCTTATTTTGTTTTGGTGCTAGAGCTTCAAATAGCCTATTGCGAGAAGTTGTAATCATTCATTCAGATAATTCAATCTTCTATTTTCCTCTCAAAATCTCTTAAAGTTTCTCTATTGTGTTGAATTGATTTACATTCGTTGATCGTGATTCTTCTGCAATCGATCATCGAGTAAGTCGATAGGTTGTTGTTCCATTAGTTGAACATTAGCCTGCAATTCTTTTGAAATTGTGTTTTTAATACATAATCCTTGGAATTTCTGTATTAGTGGTATCAAACCCGGTGACATGCGGCCATGACTAGAGCGCAAGAACAATTGAAGGAGGTGGCATTGCGTGAAGCTGAGGAAGCTATGGCTTCCAAATTTGAAGATCTGGAGACGAGAATGTAGAAGCTGGATTCGGAGTTCAAGGAGGGATTGGTGTCCTTGTTTGCGGCGATCAAAACTTTGCTGGCCAATCCAATTTCTGGAACTAATCCGATTCTTGGATATCAGATTACAACTGGTGATCTAGATCCATTCATTTTGATGACCAGGCTACAACCTGGCATCAATCGTTGATGCAAACAGAATCTGGTAGGAGGATTTTGACTGATTGGCAGAGCTACAGATTGGTAATCTTGGAAGGATTTGGTAAGCTGCTGGATGATCCGATCGCCGAGTTAAAGAATCTGTGATAGCTTGCATTTAGGTAGTGTTTAGAATGAATATTTATGTTTATATTGCATGGTTTTAGTTTAGTTTAGCTTAGTTCCTAGGTTTTTAGGTTTTCTAGAAAATTCGAATTTTGCGCTTGTTTTGTTCGGTTTTGTAGATCTTTAGGTAAACAAGCGTGGACGAGATGGATCTTAGAGGACTATGGTGGAGTTTGATAAAGCTTATAGTGATACAAGTGAAGATTGGAAGAACCAAGACCCAAGAGCTTGTGTGAAAAGAACGCTTAAACCCGGGCTATGCATTGAAGGTCTTGTTTTGACACCTCTATTTTGCAATGCATTGTTTGGGAGCTACAGTGCTCGGATGAAGCTGAAATTTGCTATCACTGGAAAGCTAACTCGAAGAGCTACAATTCATATTTTTACTCCGTGTCCAAATTCCAACTTGAAGGGGGTGAAAACAGCCTCTGAAGTGTCGCCTGAAATGCTGAACCGAGAGTGCCGCGGGCTAGGAAGGCATGTGCCGCGGCCGCGTCACCCAAGAAGGAGACCGCGCCCAACATTCTGCCGCGGGAGAGTTAGTCCGCGAGTTTTGGGCTTCGGGTTGGACTTTATTAGGTCTTTTCCGACTAGTTTAATGTAATTTCGGGATATTTTATCTTTAGATATCTTAGGGGTATTTAAACCTTGTTTTTAGTTTTCTCTATGAATCATTATAACTTTTGGAAAAACGTTGGAGGCTAGGGTTTTTCTCTTTGGAGGAGACTTTGAAACCTTTGTAAGTTTGTTTTCAATTTAATTATGTATTGCTAAATTTATCGTGTTTGACTAGTTATTGAAATCATAGATTGCATAATATTGGGAGGTTTGATTGATTCTCAATACTTGAATAGGTTTTATTCTCTGTGCTTAATTGAATCAGAATTGTTCTAGGGTTTTGTTAGATTGATCACCTAATAGAATTTCTAGGTTAATTTACAACTAATCTGATTAATGCCTGTTCGGGGTTGATTAGATACAGTAGCATCTATAATTGTTTGGACCCGTTCCGGCTATTCAATTGTAGAAGGGAATAAATCCACAAATAATTAGATGTCTGTTTGCTCTAAGTGTTTGTTTCTATTGATAACTTGAGTCGTAAAGCTGTCGTTTAATTGAATCTAGACGTTGTTTTAGGTTGTTAAATGATTAGGGTTGTTTAGACTGTTAGTTCTTTCAGCTATTTATGAAGTTTGGGTCATAATCCTTAGTAGGAATATAATCCACAATAGATTTTTCAAGGGAATTGAGAATCAAGAGAATTAATGATCGATAAGTATATCTATGATGGATTTAACTAGTTGAACATATTTCTCTCATATATTTACAACAAAACTTTGCATTCATACTTAGATTTATTTTGCATATTAGATTAGTTAGTTACTCAATCGTTCATAAAACCCCCCATATTAGTTACTTGGCATTTAAGTAATAACACAAATACACGAGTCTCTGTGGGATCGATCCTTACTTACCGCTCTACTGAGTTGGTTAAGTTAGGTTTCTTTGATAGGAATAATGACCACTGAAAATACCTCATCAATCTGCAAGAAACTTAGGGCATTTGTGATTATCATGATCAGTTTGAGGCCATTAGAACTCGTGGTAGTCTTCCAGAGGCTTATCTTGTAAGTGCCTATTTGGCTGGCTTAAGGACTGAAACTCATATGCATGTGTGCATGTTTCATCCAAAGACTATCCTTCATTGCTTCATGTTGGGGAAGCTATGTGAGTCTGCTCACCCTAAGAAGAACTATCAATCTCTGGGAACCAGTAAACCACCATGGAGTGCTAGTAAAAATTCTTCTTTTAAGAAGGAAGGGCAAGTTAAGGATGGTCGAATCTTGGGAACTAAACCAAAAGAACCTTCAACTGTTCCTAAGAAATTTCTCACTAGTGAAGAAATGAGTGAGAGGAGATCTAAGGGCCTATGCTATTATTGTGATGAGAAGTTTACACCTGGTCATCAACTTATGCATAAGAAGACTCAATTATACATGCTTGAGATGGATGATGATGAGGAGCAAGAGTAAGCTAAGTCTGATTGTTCTGAAGATGATGATGAACAGATGCAAATCTTAGTAAATAATGTGGCTGGTGTGTTTGATTTCAGTACAATGAGAGTGAAAGGCATGATTGGGAAGCAAGCTTTGTTCCTTCTTATTGATTCAGGGAGTACACACAATTTTATTGAAAAAAAGGTTGCAGAAACTTTGGGTTGCGAAATGAAGCCTGTAGGATCTACAAAAGTAACTGTGGATGATGGCACTTCTCTACAAGTGAGTGCCAAAATTGAGAATTTCGATTGGAGTTTCCAACAATCTTCATTCAAGGCTGATTTGATGGTTATTCCGCTAGGTTGTTGTGACATGGTGTTAGGGATTCAATGGCTTGAAACACTGGGTTCTATTAAATGGGATTTCAAGAACTTGATCATGGAATTCAAGTATAATGGCAAGAAGGTTTTGTTGAATGGTATCAAGCAAGATTCAGTAAGGGAAATTAGAGTTAAAAAGGTCAATAAGTTGGATGCACAACAGATTCAAGTTGCTATGTTGTGTGTCTCTCCAACAATGGAGAAGTCTGAGATCTCATTATGCTCCATGAATGCAGCAGAATCAGAAGAATTAGATTCAGGTATTTCCTCACTTCTGCAACAATTTGATGAAATTTTCCAAGTGCCAACTCAATTACCTCCCTTTAGGAAAGGTTTTGATCACAAAATACAATTAATAGAGGAGGTTAATCCAGTCAATCAACATCCATATAGGTATGTTGTGTATCAAAAAAATGAGATTGACAAGATGGTTCAGAAAATGCTCAGAGAAGGAACAATTCAAGTCAGTTCTAGTGCTTATGCATCACGAGTGGTGTTAGTGAAAAAGAAAGATGGTTCTTGGCGGTTATGTGTAGATTATAGGAACTTGAATGTGTTAACCATTAAGGACAGGTTTCCCATTCCAATGATTGAAGATTTGTTGGTGAGTTGGATGGATCTTCAGTATATTCCAAAATTGATCTCAAATTTGGGTACCATCAGGTTCGAATGGATCTAGAGTATGTGCATAAGACATCTTTCAAGACTCATAATGGACATTATGAGTACTTGGTTATGCCATTTGGGCTAACCAATTCACCTACTACATTCCAAAGTTTGATGAATTCTCTTTTTAGGAAGTTTCTTAGAAAGTCAGTATTGATTTTCTTTGATGACATTGATTTGTAGCTCTTCCATTAATGATCACATGCAACATCTTCATGTTGTGTTTGAAGTGATGAGCGAAAATCAGCTTTTTGCTAAGCGGAGTAAATGTTCATTTGCTACTGATAAGGTGGAGTATTTGGGTCATTTTATATCAGCTCAAGGGGTAGCAACAAATCCTAGTAAAGTCAAGGCAGTATCAGATTGGCCAATTCCTAAGAATCTCAAGCAGCTAAGAGGGTTCCTTGGATTAGCTGGATATTATAATAGATTTGTGAAGAATTATGGTGTGATTGCCACACCCTTAACTGCTCTTACGAAAAAGATGCTTTTGAATGGAATGATGAAGCTTAACTAGCATTTACAACTTTGAAAACTGCATTATATGAAGCTCTTGTTTTGGCTTTGCCATTATTTGACAAGCCATTCCTGGTGGAAACTGATGCTTTAACCCATGGTATTGGTGTTGTTTTAATGCAAGAGGGTCATCCATTGGCTTATATTAGCAGACATCTCAAGGGTAAGCAACTTCATTTATCCATCTACGAAAAAGAATTGTTAGTAGTGGTTTTTGTTGTACAGAAATGGCAACATTATTTGCTTTCAGGCCATTTTATGATCAAAACGGATTAGAGGAGCATTAAATACTTGCTTGAACAAAGGCTTAACACTCCTATTCAGCAGCAATGGTTACCAAAGTTGCTTGAATTTGATTATGGGATTCAATATAGGGAAGGGAAGGAGAATTTGGCAGCAGATGCTTTGAGCCGAGTGGATGGTGTTGGGGTACTTCATATGGCTTTATCTGTTTTGGAGTGTGATATATTGCAACAGATTCATGTAGCCTATGCAACTGATGTTTCTATGACAATAATAATTGAGGAATTGAAGAAAAATCCTAAAGCTAAGAAGCATTATTCTTGGCATAAAGATTTGTTGAGAAGGAAGAGTAAATTGGTAGTTCCTCAAGACATTGCTCTTTGAGATAAAATTCTGGAATGGCTACACTACTCAAGAATTGGAGGCCATTCAGGTCAAGATGTGACAGATCAAAGGGTTAAGAGTCCATTTTATTGGAAGGGTAGGGCAAAGGATATTCAGAGTTACATCCGGAGTTGTCAAGTATGTCAACAATGTAAATATGATAATGCTCCTTCTCCATGTTTACTACAACCTTTGCCTATTCCTGAATCTATATGGACTGATGTCTCTATGGATTTTATTACTGGCTTGCCTTTATCATTTGGGAAGTCAGTGATTTTAGTTGTTGTGGATAGACTAAGTAAGGCAGCTCACTTTGTAGCCCTTACTCACCCTTATTCTGCTTCTACTGTGGCACAGGCTTACTTGGATAATGTTTTCAAGTTGCATGGACTTCCTTGATCAATACTCAGTGATAGAGATGCAATATTTCTCAGTGATTTTTGGCAAGAGATGTTTAGATTGCAAGGAATTTCTTTAAATATGTCGAGTGTGTATCATCCTCAATCTGATGGCCAGACAAAAGTGGTTAACAGATGCATTGAGACATATTTGAGGTGTATGACCAGTGACATGCCACATCTATGGTCCAAATGGATTCCTCTGGCTGAGTTTTGGTACAGCACTTCTTTTCATTCAACAACTCAATTCACTCCTTATGAAGTAGTGTTTGGACAAGCACCACCGCACCACTTGCCTTATCATCCTGGTGAATCAAGGGTGGATGGCATGGCCAGATGTTTACAGGAACGAGAGAATATGATCAAAATTCTCAAATTTCATCTTCTGCGTGCACATCATAGAATGGAGCAAGTAGCAAACCAGTATCGCAGTGATAGGAATTTTGACATTGGTGAATTTGTTTTTGTGAAGTTACAACCATACAGGCAGCAATTAGTTGTTTCCAGGTCATCACAGAAGCTTGCTTCTAAATACTATGGTCCCTACAATATCATTGATAAAATTGGGAAGGTCGCATACAAGTTGGAACTTCCACCAGCTTCATAAATCCATCCAATGTTTCATATTTCTCAATTGAAGTAGCATATTGGCATTTCTACATCATCAACTGAATTGCTATCTATTCTTACTGATGTGTTGATCAAGAGACCTGAAAGAATTATGGAGCGTAAGATGGTGAATAGACAAGGCAAAGCTGCTACATAAGTCTTGGTCAAGTGGTTCAACCAGCCTGTTGAAGAGGAAACCTGGGAATACTTCTACGATTTCATGAAGAAATATCTGGATTTTCAAGCATAAAACCTTGTGGACAAGGTTGTTAAAGGGGGGAGATTTGATACTAAATAACAAAGTTGTAACAGTTTGTAACATAATTGGGATTTAAGGGTCATTAATGAGCCACGTGTCTCAATCTCATGTCATCTTTCTTATTTTGTTTTGGCGGCAGAGCTTTAAATAGCCTTGTACAAGAAATTGTAATCATTCATTCAAATAATTCAATCTTCTATTTTCCTCTCAAAACGTCTTAAAGTTTCTCTATTGTGTTGAATTGATTTACATTAATTGATCATAATTCTTCTCCAATCGATCATCGAGTAAGTTGACCGGTTGTTGTTCCATTAGTTCAACATTAGCATGTGATTCTTTTGGAATTGTGTTTTTAATACAAAATCCTTGGAATTTCCGTATTAGTGAATTTTAGATATAAGTTAGGAGTTCATTACTTAGACATTAGCTTTTGCATTCAAATTGCATATATACTATCGAAAAGGCAAAAATCCTTTGTAAATTGACGTTATATACTTGTGCTAATACAAAAAAAAAAAAGTTCAGTCCAGTTTATTTCTCATTACGCACAAAGTAGCAAAAATGAGAACTAAATTAGTCAAGTTGTAATTACAGCTCAAGAATCAATTAAAAAATTGAATATACCATCCAAACGAGATTTGGCACACAAAATTGATAAACAATTGCTAAATAATAGAACATGTACTATATAGTAAAAAACAAGATGTAATGAATCAGTAAAGAGTGCTTGAAATTAGTGAACATGCATCTCATGTACCAGACATTGGGGCTCTCACGAACCCTAGCCTAATCGTGAAACACTTAATCACGCCCAATTGAGCCCTCATGAACCCACTTGTGCAGTCCATCTCAAGCCCTCACATAGTCTAAGCTTACAAGCCCTCACGAGCCCTTTAAGATGATCGCGAATAACTCTATTGAATGAACCAATCCTATTTTTTCTCCCTGAATTAATTTACGTAAACCTAACTTTCCAATCACTGGTTAAAGATGAATTGCGAGATTGATTTTTTTTCTTAAAATGCCACATAAATATTAATATGTCACATCATATGGACAAGTAAGCAAACTATAGGAGTGGGTTAAAATAATTAACCAAAGGACCAAATAATAAATGATTTAGGAAACATTAGGGACTATATTAGAGCACTTAAAATTAGGGACTAATCTGGATCGATCTTAAAACGTTGAGGACCAAACTCATATTAACCCAAATATCACCTTATTAGATCGGTTTGGTATTTTTTTTAGGATATCAAATATAAATATATATTACTGATAATTATATCTCTTGTTTTGTATATTCTGATATCAATATCAAACTAATATATGTTGTTGGTATATAAGGATATCGATATCGGTTGATATCAAAGTGTGTTATTTTGATATATCCCGAAAATTTGATATATCAAAGATATCACTCATACATATACCCATATCCGATATCTTGATATTACACATACCCATACATTGATATTCAAATCGTTGCCTATATATGATGTCACATATCTTATATATCAATACCAAACGGACCCTACGATTTCACATAAAAAAACAAGTATTAACCCCATTAGTTCTCCTTAAAAAATGACGTCGTGTATTAGACCTTTATTAAAGAGGGTAAAATACGATATGAGCATATTTTTCTGAATTATTCGTGTATTTTTCAAAAATCCATTTTTGGGGATGTGCATAGCTTGTGTGTCAGTTTTGTGCAATGTTGACACCCAAAATAAACTAGTATTAGGATCAAGGCACGAGATTATTAGAATGGACCAAATAGACCTTTGCTTTTATTATAAACACGCTTAGAGATTGCAATTGTCAATTTGCTCGAGATCTTTCTATTATGTTTGAGATTATAGCTCTCGGATTACTCGAGATCTTTTCACTACAACGAGGTTATAGCTGCTGAATTTATTTAAGATCTCTCTATTACATTCGATGTTACAATTATTGGATTATTCGTGATCTCTTGATAGATGTGTTCGAGTTGCTTTTTGATGACTCGGGGTCTTTTTATTGACCTTCCCTTGATTTTAGCGCAGTCTTTACGATTGCTTCAACACGTCGATCTTTGAAAGCAAGATAAATCTTGAGTTAGAGATGTTTTTCGACTCTTGTAATATTTGAGTTCTTCCCCTATTTATATACGTTTGGGAAGGGAGGTTTTCATGCTTATCCGATGTGGGACGTGCGATCTGTTACTATTTGATTGGTCGAGAGAGAGACGCCTTTTGGTTGATTGGAGAAGAGGTGGCCTTTGATTGGCTAAACAGGGCGGTTACACCAACTTTTGAGTATGCCCGACTTTCTACCTTGCAAACCTTCGTGCCTTGGATTGCATTGTTGATCCACTTTCCACCTTAGTGGGAAGTGTGCGATGTTTGGATTTGTACCCATCCTTTCCTTGGATCGCATTGTTGACCCACTTTCCACTTTAGTGGGAAGTGCGCGATGTTTGGCTTTGCACCCATCCTTGCCTTGGATCGCATTGTTCATTCACTTTCTACCTTAGTAGGAAGTGTGCGATGTTTGGCCTTTAGGTTTTTTCAGATGGGTGTAGGAAAACCTTCGGGACACATCCCCCAAGGTCTACATGTGGGGTGACCTCGAATTTCCCTTTTTGGCCTTATTTTGTCTGTTTGTGTGTTGTTAAATTCGCACACCATCATGCATTGGTTTCACCTTGTATGTACATCAAAATTGGCTCTTTGTGCATCAATTTCGAACTATTATATTTTTTGATGCACATTGTGTTAATTTTGATGCACATTTAGTTGATTTTGATGCACTCGCAAATAAGATGCAATTTTTAGTTGTTTTGATGCACAAACATGTATCCATGCACAAATTTTTAATGCGCATTAGACCAGTTTTGATGCATATAGAATTATTTTTGAAGCACACACAAACAAGATACACTTTTTAGTTGTTTTAATGCACATATGTGTGCTTTTGATGCACATGCATATATTTTCGCACACAATTTGTTGAATTTAGGATAAGTTGAATATCATATTTGCAAAGTTAAGTTGAAGTAAAGTCGGTCCTTGTAGATCCAATAGGATAGTCAAGGTAGTTTGAGTAGACCCCGAAGGGTAATCTCGTTGGGTGTAGACCACTAGGGTAATCACCGTCCACTATATAAAACATTTATAAGGATGACATGGATAATGGCATCGAGTCACTCAATTAGATGAAGCTTTCCTTCAACGAATATTGCCTCTATTCCATGCCAAGGGTAAAACACAATATCAATGTGGGAAACGTTCCAACAACTACAATGGAATAAGATGGAAAATCTAATTCTATCAAGAACACACATACCTTATTCGAATCTTGAGACTCTTCCTTGATCTTGACTTGAGATAATCGATCCATGATAGCCACCGAAATGTGATTGTCTTTCGTGTGAATTCTCCCTTAGAAACACGCCCAAACCCACCGAATTTTCCTTGCAATTGTATATCAACAAAAACACCCATCATGCCTTTATATAGACAAGTATATGGCTGTCCAAAATCGATTAAAGGCCGGTTCCAAAGAGGTTGGAGAGGTTGAAGGAAGTTGGCAAGTTATTTGGTGGTTTTCTCTTTCAATAACCACCTTCATCTTTATCCAAACTTCTCTCTCATTCTCTCCTTATAAGGCTGGCCAAGGGAACCCTAATTCAGCACATAATGCTGTCCAATAACCAGCCTAGAGAGGCCCATGAAGTTGGTCCAAAAATCTTTAGACGAAGTCCATCATCAAGCCCAAGTTGCCAATCCATTTGGCCCAAAATTCAGTCCATAGGATCGCCTTATACTAGCCCATGTACATGCCCAAAGGGCTGGCCCACCATGGCCTAGGTCCAAGCTAGCATATCTAGGTCAACGAGCTAGTGTAGTTGGCTTCTAGTTGGGTGAGCTGACATCTAGTTAGTTGAGCTGGCTTAAGCTGTCTTTCAGCTAGTTGAGCTGACTTCCAAGCTATTTGAGCTGACTATAAGTTAATTGAGCTTACTTGAGCTAGGCCCTATCTAGTTTAGCTAATTTGCAAGCTAGTTCCATGAGCTAGTAGCTAAGTTTAGCTCATTGAGCTAACTTACGAGCTAGTTTCTTGCTTTTAAACCATGTTCTAGCTTATGTAGCAATGTGCCAAGCTATTCTCAAGCTTTGGTCCTTGTCTAACACATTCACCAAGCTAAGAGAAGCTCACAAACATACATACAATCATGCACAAATCTAAGTCTTAATCTTTCTTTGCTCAAATCACAAAAACCTAGCTCAGTTAAGCTTCAAGATAACTCTATGTCATATAAGTAAATATCCTACGGATTTGAATTTACAAATTGTAGTTATCACTGTCATGCACTAAAGAATCGTGTTGTTCTAAGAATTGACCACTCAACTTGTCTAAGTGATATTCGTATTTTAAGCTTAGTTTTTAAGTTTTTTTCTTGGTTGTTTAGCTTAGTTTAGTTGTGCTTTTGTGCTAGCTTTGTGTCTTTTTGGATGAGTTTGCATATTTTATGAAAAGTATGGAAGCTACTCTGTTTTTATGTTTTCTGTAGGTTTTTGAAGCAAAGTTGGAGCTTTTTGGAAGCATCGATATGGAGAGGAGACATTGGAGCTTGGCGAGTTAAGGAGGAAACAAGGACATCGAAGAGATTCCTGAAAAATCCAAAAGACGCTATGAAAAAGTACAAAGGAACAAGGCAAAGCAGGCTCGTTACCGACCATGTGGGTTCGATACTGAGGCGTGCAACAAACAAGAGTTGGCTACAGTTCATCAAGAGTCTACCGACCCTGACAGGTTCGACACCGAGGTTCCACTGTGTCGGTAGACACGACCGACTTCGAGATTTTTATGTTTTTATTCCGTAATCTTTTTAGTTTAGGAAGTTCTATCTTTATGGAAACTTTTCAGATAAGCCTTTCTAGTATAAATACCTTGTCTTAGCCTTTGTTTTGGGGGGGTGCGGAGGGAGAATTGAGAGAGAGACGTGAGGAGACTAAAAACACGCACCTTTCTCTTTGTTTTCTTTTGATCTAGTTTGTTCTTAAGATACTTGGAGAAGAAGTTTGTGATTTCTGGTTGTTTTCGGAGACAAGAAGTACTATTAGTTCAAGTAAGTTAGTTTTGATACAAAATGATGTCTTTATTCAACTGTTTTGTCTGTTTTTCCTTAAGCATGTGTGAGTAGTGGTCTTTTATAGGATCGGAGTTAAAAAGCCCGACATGATTGTGCATGAATAGTATGTGATGAATGATTGAATGCCTTCAATCTTTTGTCTAATTGTTTTGTGCTTATGCTTTGAAAAAGGTCAAGGTAATTCGAGTTTTGTTTCTTAATCGAAAGAGAAAGTTATAAACTTGAATGTTGATAATGTTTGATAACGAAAGTTACAAACTTTGGATCAAAAATAGGTAGAAAGTAAATTGATTTATGAAAGTCGATTGATTTGCTTGCTTTAATCAACAAAAGTTGATGACTTTATATTCAAGGCATGATATTTATGAGTCACACTATCTCGATTACATGATTATGTCGTGGTAGACCCTTGTCCTAGAGCTTTTTCTCTTATTTGAAGTTTGTATCAATCTCTGTTCAGTATCGTTACTGAGGCAACTAGTTCGGTACCGATCATGCGTTTCTTAGGTTTTAGTTGCTTTGTTGAGTTGTTCAGTGCAGCATCGTTATCGACCCTAACAAGGTCGGTACCGACTTGTTTGGCTCGTTAGTTGGGCATTGTTTCTTGTTTTGTTTCCGTTTTGCATTCTTTTTGCTTTCTAGAATAGTAGTTAAATACAACCTTGCTTCCGTGGACGATCCTGACCTCCCTATACTCAGCGGGGTCTTGACTACAAATTTATTTGTTGTTAAGTAAATCCCTTTCAACAAATTGGCGTCGTTGTCGGGGAAGCAGCAATGTTGTGTTTGATTACTTGTGGGTTGGGAATAGCCCGACCACGTTTTTGTTTCTAATTTAGTTTATTTTTGTTTGTTTTCTCAGCTTATACAAGCAGGAAGACATCGACTTGAATTTGATCAACCTGATTATTATTCTAAGCCTGAACGTGTTCTTCATCGCAAGAGACGAGAAAACCGCACCATGGCCGTCGAACCTGAAGAGATGGATCAACAAATGACTGCCCTACGCAGCCAGATGGAGGCGTTGCAGTCTAAAAGAGATCAATAATGAGAGCAACGTACTCAATTACATGAGCAGTTGAATGCTATGCCGAAAATGCCAAGCAATACATGCATCCGGAACTGAGGGTGCGAGCTTCCCGAGATAGAGAAGGCCTTTGAGATCAAATCTCAATTTATATCCTTAATAAAAAGGGCTCAATTTGAGGTGAAACCCACTGAGTGCCCTATGGAGCATATTCGGAATTTTATTGATTTATATGATATCATTGCTGTTGATGGTGTTTCCTCCAGCCAAAACTACGGAGTTAAGGAAACGTATCACCTCTAAGGCTTTTGTGGAAACATGGGAGCGATTCAAGGAGATGTTGAGGCAATGCCCCACCCAATGTTATCAGAATCCCGATCCGATTCTACGATTTTAGCGATCCTACAATCCATAACACGCGAAACGATCCACGATCCCAAGTAGGATCTTATTGGAGTAGGATCTTAAATGATTTAGAATACAATCTTGATCCGATGCAATTTTACATACGATTTTAACAATCCTATAAACGAATCTAACGATCCTACAAACGATTCTAACGATCCTATAAATTGACAATTTTAACTATATATTATTAAAAATTTCACGGTTAACGTATCATTTCCATTAAAATAGTTGACTAGTCCATCCTATACCATTTTTAATAATCAAATTAATAATGTTTATCATTTTCTTACATCATATATAACAAAATATACAATCTATTAGGTTATTCTTGCATACTTTTAGTTATAATGTAGGATCTTACGATTCAGCGATCCGATCCTACGATCCGATCCAAAAGACCCTCAACGATCCAATCTAGAATCCCAATTCTGATAACCTTCCCCACCCATGGACAACCACAATACGTTCTTCAAGAGATATTCTTTCAGGGAATAAATGTTGAGACAAAGAACCGCATCAACCTGCACACTGCTTGCAGTTTCATAGAGATGGAACCTAATGAGGCATGGGCATTGTTGGACAAGTTGACCAATTACGATGCCATGTATGGGACCCAGCTATCACCCCAGTCTCAAAAGTGTCTCTACGTTCCAAACAAAGAAGATGTTGATCCCGATGTTAAAAATCATTTCTTGCAAGATGAGATCAACATGTAAGTTTTCTAAAAACCTCTCAACAATGTCTTGAGTGTGGCTCTCATGCTCATAGTACTTCTGCTTGCACTAACATTGAGCAGGTTAGAGCCATTGAGACATATGCTAAAATGAATTACATGAGAGGTCAATACAGAAATCCTCCTAATAATTATGACAGGCCGAACAACTATCCCACATGGGGAAACTCCAATCAAGGTCAAAACTATACACCCCTCCACCGGATAAACGTCCCACACCCTACAAACCTCTAGGTTATCAAGAGCCACCTTCATAGGTGCAAGGTCTACAAGAAAGTATTAACGGAGTCTACAACAAGATCGATGGAGTCCGTTTTTACCTAAAAGGCGTACAGGTACAGTTGGGAGAGATTGAAACATGGAGAAAGAATGTAAACTCCCAATTAGGTAACCTTGCTGCACAAATTCCGAGACCTCAAGGGTAACTCCCGGGCCAACCCGAAGAGAACCCGAGAGGCCAAATTGCAGCTCTCCACCTCTGGAGCGGAAAGACACTACCGGACCGTGCTAAGGCCAAGGAGAAAGAGCCCAGTACTGACGAAATTGCTTCCGATAGGATCGATAATAAACCCACCAAGGTCGATATCGAACCTTAAATACTCGGTATCGATGCTCCACGGGTCGTTAACGACC
Source organism: Fallopia convolvulus (assembly GCA_964016875.1). Lineage (NCBI taxonomy): Eukaryota > Viridiplantae > Streptophyta > Magnoliopsida > Caryophyllales > Polygonaceae > Fallopia > Fallopia convolvulus. The sequence goes on along the minus strand of OZ024719.1, from coordinate 46,098,047 downwards.
CCAATCCAGGTAAGTCTTTGCCTCCAGACCACTCCCTTAGTCCCACGCTAGGTACCGATCCCACCAGGGTCAATATCCACCCTTCTACAACACCCATCGACCCTTATGTCGATTCGGTAGCACCACCGCTCAAGCCTATTTTGGTTCCGAGACCGGTGAAGACTCCTCCCTTCCCTTCTAAAAATCTAAAGTTTCGACAAAAGGGAAGTTTAGCCGTTTTGTTAAAATTCTTCAAGGCTTAAATATTTCCATTCCATTCGCTCAGACCCTAAGTGAAATGTCGGCTTATACAAAATTTTTGAAAGATATTCTAAGCAGAAAGAGGTCTATGTCTGAGCTGACCGTCGAGGTTCGATCTTTGGAGCTCCCAGAAAAATTAGGCGACCTAGGAAAGTTTGCAATTACCACAAGTATTGGAGCTTACCGGTTCAAAGCTTTATGTGACTTAGGAGCCAGTGCAAGTCTACTACCACTATCAATCTGGTCCAAGGCCAACATGGGACCACTAGAGCCTATAAACATGTGGTTATACATGGCGGACGGATCCTGTGTCAAGCCTACAGGGGTTGTGGATGATTTTCCAGTTCAAGTGGCCAAGTTCTTCGTCATGGAGATGCCCGAAGATTCAGTGGTGCCTATCATTTTTGGGAGACCATTCCTCGCCACAGTTGGAGCCATAATTGATGTTAGGGAGGGACTCCTAAGTTTTGATATTGGGGATAAGGTGGTGGAATTCCGTTTTAACCCCACCATGAAAGAGGCCAATGAAGTTGAGGTCAAGATGCTCTACACCCACAATGACTACATTGAATGTGGGGACCTAATTGAGAGGCTATTGGCTATTGACACATTCTCGGGCAGAAGGTGGGCGAAGATTGATCCTGCAGTGTAGATACCGATCCTACATGTGTCGTTACCGATGCTCCTGGCAGGAGAAGATGTATAGTCAAGCTCTGTAGCATTGATACCGAGCACCTCTACCTCGATACCGAGGCTCTTGGCATGCAAAATCGAGTCGGTACCGACCCCCTCTAGGTCGATATCGAGTTTTTTGACAAAAGATGAAGAGCTTTTGGCGTTTGATTATCTCAAGGAAGTCTTGAAGACGGAGCATGAAGAACCCATTCTTATCCCAGCTGAGCCTACTCCGACGCTCAAGCCCCTTCCAAATTCCCTCAGGTATGAATTTCTTGGTCCTAACTCTACCTTCCCCGTCATCATAAATGCTCAATTAAAAGATGAGGAAGTAGAAAAGCTAATGTATGTACTTAGGACCCATAAAAAGGCCATTGGTTACTCTATGGATGACATAACTGGCATATCCCCTTCATTATGCACACATAGGATCTACATAAAGGATAATCACAAACCCACAATAGAGCATCAACATAGGTTGAATCCTAACATGAAAGATGTGGTGAAAAAGGAAATATTAAAACTACTTGATGTTGGGATTATTTTTCCTATATCAGACAACCAATGGGTTAGTCCGGTTCATGTAGTCCCTAAAAAAGGGGGAATGACCGTTATAGAGAATGAGAAAGGTGAATTGATCCCCGCTAGGACCACAACTAGTTGGCGGATGTGCATTGATTATAGGAAGCTAAATATTGCTACAAGAAAAGATCATTTTCCTCTTCCTTTCGTTGATCAAGTTTTAGAACGCTTAGCCCAACATGATTACTTTTGTTACTTAGATGGCCATAGCGGTTTCTGGCAGATTCCCAATGATCAGGAGAAAACAACCTTTACTTGTCCCTATGACACTTTTGCTTATAGAAAAAATGCCATTTGGGCTTTGTAATACCCCTTCAACCTTCCAAAGGTGCATGATGGATATCTTCTCTAATATGATAGAGGACATAGTTGAGGTTTTTATGGATGACTTTTCTGTTTATGGTTCTTCATTTGATTCTTGTCTAGTTAATTTGACTAGGGTGCTTAAAAGATGTGAAGAAACCAATCTTGTGCTTAATTGGGAAAAATGTCATTTCATGGTCCAAGAGGGGATAGTGCTAGGACACCTCGTCTCTAAGAGAGGGATTGAAGTAGATAGAGCCAAAATTAAGCTCATTGAAAAACTACCTCCTCCCTCTTTTGTAAAAGACGTTAGGAGTTTCTTAGGACATGTTGGCTTCTATAGACATTTCATTCATGATTTTTCTAATATAGCTAAACCTTTGACTAACCTACTAATGAAAGATGTAGTGTTTTGAGCTGTCTACATAATGTCTTGAGGCTTTTCACAGGTTGAGTGAAGTAATTTTCTCTGCTCCTATTATACAATCCCCGGATTGGACCCTACCATTTGAAATAATGTGTGATGCCAACGACTATGTTGTTGGTGCAGTGTTAGGTCAGCGGAAGGATAAAAATCTCCACGCCATTTATTATGCAAGAAAGACGCTTGATGAGGCGTAGAGTAAGTATACCACGACGGAGAAGGAATTCCTCGCTGTGGTATTTGCATTTGAAAAATTCCGCTCTTATCTTGTTGGTTCTAAAGTGATTGTTTACACTAACCATGAAGACGTTAGATATTTAATGGCTAAGAAGGATGTCAAACCTAGGCGACTTTGTTGGATGCTCTTATTACAGGAATTTGACCACGAAATCCGAGACAAGAAAGGAGCGGAAAACTTGGTGGCAAATCACTTATCTAGGTTGCCAATTGAACACATCACGAAATCCAACGACGTTGTACCAATCAATGACTCCAGACCGGACGAGCACCTTATGCTGAACGAGAACGAAAACTGCAAAAGGCTCGTTACTGACCCTATAAGGGTCGGTATCGACCCATCACCGAAGTTGGAAAACGTTGTGCACACCGGTATCGAGCCAGAAACCATCGTTATCGAAGCAGAACAGCTCGATATCGAGCCCAAAGAGGTCGCTACCGAGGAGATTAATGAAGCCAGAGGGTCGATAACGACCAACCCAGATCCGGTAACGACCCCTCCAGGTATGTTTTCTAACCTTATTTCAATGCCTCCCAATTCAGATCCTTCCTCATCTCTTTCTTCTACTTCTCTTCATTCCATTCATGCTATTAGAGGGTCAAAAGCCCCTTGGTTTGCGGATTTTGCTAACTACGTTGTAGGTGGCGTGATTCCCGAGGGTTTGACCCCACAAAAGAAGAAGAAGTTTTTACATGATGTCAAACAGTACTATTGGGATGATCCTTACTTGTTCAAGAAAGGAAGTGATCACCTCTTTAGGCGTTGTATTCCAGAAGAAGAAGTAGAGAGTGTGATCCGTAATGTCACACTCTCCCAATCGGTGGCCATGCAAAAGGTTTCAAAACCACAGCGAAGATTCTTCAAAGTGGTCTCTATTGGCCAACTATTTTCAAGGACGTACAAGAATATGTGACTTTAAGTGATGAATGTCAACGCTATGGAAACATCACTTGGAGGCATGGGAACCCGCTAACAAAGATCCTAGAGGTCGAGCTTTTCAACGTTTGGGCATAGACTTTATGGGACCCTTCCCTTCATCGGGTCCCTATAAGTATATCCTTGTCACGGTTGATTATGTCTCTAAGTGGGTGGAAGCCGTTGCTACAAGGACCAATGATGCCAAAATCGTGGCTAAATTTATTAAGACTAACATTTTTCCCAGGTTTGGAGTGCCATGTGTCCACATCAGTGATGGCGGTTCACATTTCATAGAGAGAATCTTTGAAGCTCTCTTGGCTAGGTATGGGGTCTCACATAGGGTGGCAACACCATACCATCCCCAGACTAGTAGCCAGGTTGAAGTTTCAAACAAGCAGATCAAGAGCATCTTGGAGAAGACGGTCTCCCACTCTAGGAAGGATTGGTCACCCAAGCTTGATGACGCTTTATGGGCTTACAGAACAGCGTACAAGACATCTCTATGCTACTCCTTACAACCTAGCTAGTGTATGGCAAGGTGTACCATTTTCCAGTCGAGCTGGAGCACAAGGAATTATGGGCTCTCAAAGAGCTCAATATGGACCTCGACAAGGCCGGAGCAAAAAGATTCATTGACTTGCAAGCACTAGAGGAGCTAAGGCTAAAGGCGTATGAGAACGTTGAGATTTACAAAGAGCGTACAAAGTGATGAAATAACCAGAAATTGGTGCCCAAAACTTATGAAGTTGGTGACAAGGTACTCCTTTTCAACTCTAGACTTCGCCTTTTTCCAGGGAAGCAGAGATCAAGATGGACTGGGCCATTCATGGTCCACCACATTTTTCCCCATGGAGTGGTGGATCTAGTAAATAACAATGGAGCCATCTTCAAATTCAATGGACACATGTTGAAGAATTTCTTTGAGCAAGCCGATCCAAAGGAAGAAATTCGAGCCACTTGGTCTCTCACATCGTCGGACTAGCCAAGGTAGGTTCGTCGGGCTAACGACGTTAAAAATGGCGCTTATGGGAGGCAACCCGGTTTAGTTTTTCTTTTTCTTAGTCTTTTTTGTTAGTTTTCTTTTGACTTCTTTTTAGAGTAGAGTTAAGTTTATGGAATAGAATGTTTTCTGAAAGTGCTACACGGAGTCGATTCGACAACAAAGTGAGCGAAGCGTTGCCCAGACAGGCTCGATACCGAACCTCACAGGGTTGGTACCGACCCACACCGCGAAAATCCAGAAACGCGTGTCGACTCAGGTAAGTGCCTTAAAACCTAAACTCCTTTTCTTTTCCTCACCGCGCCTCCTGCTCTCAAGATTATAGTTGCTCTTAAAACCTAAACACACCCTCTTGCTCTCAAAATCGCCATTGTCAACACTCGCACCTCGGATCCACACACCACACAGCATCGAACTCTTGCTATCGCACACCCACCCGAACCATGCACACACCAGTCCGCAACCTCCCCCCGGTATCGAGCAAAACCCATTTTTTGTTCATTACCGATTCACGTACCCTCGTTACCCTCAAACCCTTTGACTTTTCGTTCTACATTCTTCAATCTACAGTACGGTTTCTCAACCCTAAATCTTTACTTGAAATTCTTGAAGATTCATGGTAATTTTTGGTTAATTTTCATGCCTAGATACTGATCTAGTTCGAGATGTTCATGCTTAATGTGTGCCTTTTTGCTTTGATATCGGTGTCTTGCTTTGATGAACTTAGTTTCCTCATGTTTGGAACTCAATTTTTTTTAATTATAGAAGCATGAGGTTACTTGTCTTGATTTGACATGATTTACACCTTATTTTGGCAATTTTGGCTTATTAGATAGGGTTTTGAGTAAGTATGGGGTTGTGGGTGCTTAATTGTGTGGTATTGTTTGGATTCATGCATAAAAGGCTTTTATGAGTGTCGAATGGTTCGAAATTGAGGCCTTGGTCCTCGACCTTGGGTTTAAAATCTGGAAACATAGGCTCTATACCAATCCTTTCTGACCCAACGCACAATTTCATGATTGTGGACTCGTAACTGACTCCTCCCCAGAATGTTTGAATTTATGCATATGAGCCTGATTTCAATGCAAGTATGGCGTTCTTGGGTTTGTTATTATCATGGGTGGATCTTATCTTGGTTTGTTTATGTTTCTACAGATTTTTAATGGCAAGCACAAACTGAGCAAACAAGAGGGCGGGAAAGAGAACAAAGAGAGCTAGCACATCTCCTTCTCCATCTCCACCACGCATGGATGATGTGATATTGAAGACCGATGCACAAAGAGAGTGCTACAACATTATCTTTAACAAACCTTACCTCTCAAGATGGTTTTCAAGGGTTGATGGAAAGCGGTTGGGAATCTATGAGAATCTCAAGCACGCCTTCTCCATCCTTGGTGTAGCTCACCTCCTCAAATTTGAAGAAATCCCTCACTACCTGGCCCTCACCTCTGAATTCGCAGCCACCCTCCGCACTCAATTCAAGACTAAAAGGTCGGTGGGGAAGATCAGATTCAGGGTCGGGAATGAGGATTACGAGCTCACCATGGAAGAGTTCAAGGTTGCAGAAACTTAGGGTTACATCACAAGGGAAATTTGTCCAATAATACCCGCCCTCCCTGATTCTCACAATTATCAATCCGATCTTCCGCATTATCCTCCGGATCCTGAGCTCCACCATTTGGCCCAGAAAGGAGTTATCTCGGCCAACAAGGACGGAGGTGGGATGTCTCTCCACCATGCTCTTTGAAACCCCCGCTCCTATGAACTTGGGGTATGAATGGGTGACGTATGTGGTGCAACAAGGGGCACATCTTTCCGAGATCTACTTTGGCGGGATGGTGGCCCTCCTAGCCTTGGCTTGTAAGATCGATCTTACACGCTACAGCGCACTCCGTTCGCAAAAGCTAGGCACAAGCTACTGGGTGTCTTCATGAATTTTTCAGAGATGCCAGGAGGGAGTCACCACTACGGTCCATGGTCGCCAAGTGCTCGTCACATCGGATAAGATGGAGCCCTTGTACCTTCCCAATTGGTACGAGACTTCGACTTCCACACCATTTCCGCTAGCCAAGAAACCACAAGATGATGCTTCATTAAGGATATCCGAGTCACGGTATGAGAGGGAGGAGGCTACCATGGAAGAAGATGCAGCGGCCTATGCTGAAGAGGTCGAGAGGCTTATGAAACTGTTACCGAGGGGATGACTGATGCCGATGTAAATGTTACCTTGTCAGAGGAGTACGGTATCGTGACGTATGACCTCGATACCGACCCTAGCAAGGTCAGTACCGACCCCCGTTTCTAGCATAATCAGTTCGGTACCGAGCAGCATCACCCCGGTACCGAGCACCATTGGCGCCAGTATCAACACGATACCGATGCTTCCAGCTCCGATGCACCTAGTGGGCGACTAATTTGGCTTTCTAGATGCAACAGTTGTGTTTGCATCAGTACTAGATACATGATCAGATGAATCAATGGCAATAAGCTTATATAGCTCGTGTGGCAGTTGAGGATGAGCGTCATAGGGTGGTTGAGTCTTTCTAGAGGACAAATGAGCAGTGCTGGGCAGAGGGTGAAGAATGTTGGCGGACCATGGCTATGTTCTTGGACAACTTTGAGCACTACTTCCCACCGAGGTGCTGATTTTCTCTCTTTCTCAAGGATGTTTCAAGGAATATTTCCACAGCTTCAACAATCACTTTGTGAGTTTATTTTCTTTTCCCTATCTTTTTCTTTTGCTTTACTTTGTTTTTACAGTGAGGACACTATAATGCTTAAGTATGGGGTGGGGAGGGAAAAGAAAACTTTTGTGTTTTTGTGTTTTCAATTTTCAATTGCTTTTCTTTTAAGTTTTTGTTGCTTTAGTTGCTTTTCTTTGCATAAAAAGTCATGGAAAAAAACCACAAAAAGATTTTAGAACGGATAAGTACCCTTGAGTTTATGGTTTTATGTTTGCTTTTACTTGCATGACCATGTAATTCCTCTTAGCATGTTTTTGATAGTATAGTCCAAATCTCATGATGAAAATGTTTTTTTTTTTGTGAATTAGCATGTGATGAAACTGAGTGCATATGACTTTTAGCATGAGTATATTGCAATCCAACAAAATGACCTTGTGAGCTTATTTAGCCTTAATTTTTCATGTGTGATTTACTCTCTATATGAATATTATCTCTTGAAATTGTGATGGTTATCTATTTCTCAAAGCCTTTATAAGATTTTAGTTCATACTTGTGAAATCATATGATAGAGAAATTAATTTTTCATGAGCCTTATTAATCCATATCCACCCTTGCACTATTCCTTGTTTTTTAAGCCAATTTGTGCCTAAACCTGTTTATTTTGAGCTCCACAAAATTATTCATTAGCCGATATAAGCTTGTCCCTATCCGGGGATTAGGACTTAGTTGGTTAAGAGTTGTTTTTGTTGAGTGAAGATGTAATTGGTTCAAAGAAAGGTATGTTGGGTAGATTGGAAGTCTCTTGTTTAAATGTTGTAAAAAGAACTCTTGGTAAAAAAAATGCACGAGTTAGAAGAAAAGAGCAGAGAAAAAGAGAATACAGATTCGTTACCGACCCCAGTGGGGTCGGTACCGATCCTTTTCTAGTGAAGAAAAAAATGCAGAAAATTGAGAAAAGTGGAAAGAAAAAAAGAAAGGAATGTGTGCAAGTACAATTTAAGTTCAAATCCAGAAGTTTCTTTATGTTTATAAGACTTTCTAGGATTTTAATGGGTGAGTGAAAGATGGGTGTGCTTTAAAGAAAAAAACGAGTTCGGTATGTTCTTTTATGAGAGTTTTGGAAGGGTGTGAGTTTTTAGGAGTCTTTATTCCCGGATACTTTAGCACGACATAGCCAAAAATGTTCCACGCCTATTTGTCATTACCAAGCCCCATTACAACCCGGCTAAATGGAAGCTTCTATGAAGTTTTTCATTGAGCCTAAGTTCTCTTGATGATCTTTGGTTGTTTTGACAATCTTTGGTGGAGAGTTTGGTGATATAAGTTCCAATTTCTATGAGTTTCTGCATATTAGATTGAGTTGAGAGTTGAACTTATATGCTTAAACACATGAGAGTTGAGTGAAACACTATATCCTTAGTGAGATTGAATTATGATTTCTTATGTCTATTTGTTGTTCATATATGTGTGATGACGTTAAGAATCACTTGTTATTTTCACTAATACTTTGATGTTGCTTTTTGATGAGGGTTATTACTTGATGAATGTGTTGATTGGTTATGGTATTTTTTTAGTGATTGTTTGAGGACAAGCAAGCATAAGTATGGGGTATTTTGATGTTCGTGTTTTTAGCTTAGTTTTTAAGTGTTTTTCTTGGTTTTTTAGCTTAGTTTAGTTGTGCTTTTGTGTTAGCTTTGTGTCTTTTTGGATGACTTTGCATAATTTATGAAAAGTATGGAAGCTACTATTGATGATGTCCAAAATGGTAAAATAGGAGGTGGGCCCGGGACACAAAGAATAAACAGACCTGACGGGACTCCCAAGGTGGATTCTGAGGCCCACAATCGTACCTGTCATTTAATTAAACAAAATTCCTATCTTCGCGAGGTCTTCCGAAACCTCGAAACGAGGTCTCAACCTCGTTGCTGACTCTACTGACACACCCGCCCACCCGGACCATTCAACTGCCGCCGCTTACCCAAACCAATCACCGGTTGCCTCACCTCCAAACCAATCAGAAGCCCGGATCTCGGCGTCCCACATCGGACAATGATCAAAACCTGACTCTCTAATTCTCTATAAATAGAGGAGAACCTCGTAGGTAAAAAGGGTCGAAAAACATCTTGAACTCAAGAACTATCTTGTTCGTTGAAGATCGACGTGATTGAAACATCATCAAAAGACCTCGCTATAGACAAGTGAAGTCCACAAAAAGACTTAAGTCACACAAGGCCCTCTCTCACATCAAAGACCTCGCTACACAATCTCACAAGCCATGTTCACCGCACTCTTAACTCAGGCCTCGCACTCTTAACTCAGGCCCCCGTCCGCGCATATATTCTGGTGTTGAAATGGCTTCCTCTTATTCTCCTGATGTGGTCGCCGCCGAGGTCGAGGCGAGGTTGGACGCGGCAATTGCCTCAGCCTCGGCCGCGTATGTGCCATCGAGCTTCCCCGAGGCCTATATTACCGACGCTATGTCCGGCACTCCTGTCGTCCTCAAAGAACGGATTCCTATGAGTCCGAGCACTCCCGAGGCCTACCTGTCCGAGGGGGTGGCCACCGACTTGAAGCTGGATGACCTCGCGGACATAGCTAAAGACTTCCCCTGGCCTGAGGGAGTCGAGCTGGCACTGCCAGAGGAGGAGGGGCGACCCCTGGCGTCCTACGAGGGGTGTGCGGTCGTGCACCTCGTTAGTCTCCAAGCGGGCTTTAGGCTGCCCTTGGCCTAGCACATCGTTGATTTCTTGTGGGCCATGGGTGTCTGCCCCGCCCAGTTGTTCCCGAACGCCTGGCGGTTGTTGTGTGCCTACACAATTCGAAGCCGCGAGCTTCTGGACGAGCCGAACCTCAGCGATTTGTCGGCGTTAGTCTTGGCGAGGAGAGAACCTCGCTGTTCCCTGGTTAACCTCAGCACGCCGAACGTCAAAATCATTACGACCCAGTCAAACGTCGGGACGTGGAAACCTAAATGGTTTTTGGTCCGAGACCTCGGCGGGAGATACCTTAATTTCCCTGTGGCACCGGGTAACTATGAGAGATGCGTGTGCCCGTACAAGGTCGCTGAGTTCCAGGCGCTCAAGGCCAAGTACGCCACAGCGTACCAGGCGCCATACGAGCGCTACCTTTCTCAGGACCGGCTTGAGCGGGCCGGGCTGAGCCTCAGTTTCCCTCCTCGCGAGGGTGGAGAGGGTATTTTATTATCACTATTTCTCTGTTTGTTTTCTTTTTCCTTGTAGGGTTGCGGGGTTATATACCTCGTTACATTTGCTTCTGACCTCGTCCTAACCTGCTTTTTCTTTTTACTCCTTTCTTTACAGTGGATCTTCTGCACGCTCTTACCGCGAAGTCAAAGGGGAAACAGCCTATGACTTCTAGTTCCAAAACTCCTGCTCCCCGGGTCCTCAAGGGGATTTCCATTAACGAGCCGAGCCCACAGGCGAGGACAGGTACAACGCAGTCGGGACCTGTTCCGCCAACGGCCGCGACAGGGGGAGCCCTGCCCAAGGGGAACGTCACGAGGGCGTCGCAGTGGGACGTCGCGGGGCCGCCTCAAGGGGAGAAAAGGCCTGAGGTGGTTCCGTCGAAAGGGGCCACCACGAAGGGGACCACCTATCCACCCCGGGCGTCTGACGACAAGGCCGGGCGGAAAAGGAAGGAAGCGGGGTCTTCCCCCGTGGAGAAGAAGAAGAAACCCCGGTCGGGCGACCATCACCGAGGCTCGCGGGATCTGGAGCTCATCCCTGCTTTTAACTTCGAGGGGCTAAGTCGCGGGGACACAAGCCCCCATCCCGCCAGGTTTCATTGCCCTGGACCTATCAGAGGGGCCCCATTGGAGTAGGCTCGGGGGGATTACAAGGAGGAGGTCACGTGGGCCAACAACCTCACCGAGGCGGCGCTCGATGACGAGGCCGCTCGGTACTCGTCCATGGTAAGCTTTTTTGTTTTTGTGTGTTTTAATTCCTGTCTCTCTCTTGTTTCTTTTCTCACCCTCCTGTGAACTTGCAGCACACCTTTTTTGATAATTACAACCGAAGTCGCATCGCCCTAGCTCATTCGAGGATGGACATGATGGAGGCGGCGCTTCAAGCCCGCATCGAGATGTGCGAACGACAGGCCAAGGAGCTAGCCGAGGTCGCGGAGTCGTCCAAAGCTGCGGAGGCTGCGGCCAAGAAGCGGGTTGAGGCCGCGGAGGCCGCGGCGAGGGAGGAGGTAAAGGCGGCGAGGGAGGGAGAGAAGAGGGCGAGGGATGAGGCCGGGGTCCTGCGGGGAGCGGTTGAAGGGCTTCGGGGTAAGCTCTCCGCCGAACACGAGTTCTTCAAGACGAAGGAGGCGGAGTTCCTGAGGGCCAAGGAGGAGATCAGGCGCCTTGAGGGGCGCATTGTTGAGCTTAACAAGGAGGTCGTGGCCGCGGGTCCCAAGTATGTGGACTCGGAAGAGTACAGGGCGGAGCTGGTGGAGAGCGTGAGGAAAATGTTCCACCAGGCAGTCCGCATGGGCGTCAAGCAGGCGGTGGCCAAGTATGGGCACCTCGACCCCCAAATCGTCTTCTTCAACCCTAACTACAATGAAACCATGGGGGAGCTGGGGTCGGAGGATCCCGAGGGGGAATGCGAGTTCTTCCTCAACGAGGACGGGACTGTGTCCAGCACCGCGCCCCCCGAGGTAGAGCTTATTCGAGGGAACCCGGAGTTAACCTCCACGGGACCTCAGCTCGCGGCCGATGCGCCCGCGCCTCCTGCCTCCTCTGCCCCTGCTCCTGCTGAAGCCTCGGCTGCCTCTGCCGAAACCCCTAAAACCATCGATCTTACCGGTCCTGAGGCTGAAACCTTGAAAAAATGATGAAAATTTTTCTTTGGTTGCCCTACGGGGTTTGTAATCAAAACATCTCTTTCTCTCTTTTTTCTTTTTTTTTGTTTGGGTGACCCTACGGGGTCTGTAATCGAAACACCTGCTTTTATATGTATGCCCTTCGTCACTTTTTCCTATGCTTGTTTGCTTTAGACTTTCTTGCATGCGTCAGTCCTTATCCGTCCAACCCCATGGTTCGAGTGTCACATCTTTTGTGGGGCTCGGACCACACCGGGCGTTGTAGTCCTGCGACGAGGTCGTGAGCCTCTGTTCGGACCTCGTTGTTCTGGAAGTTCGTTCCACCTAAAAATAGCCGTCCGCGAAGCGAGGGGTGGGAATTCTTTCAAACGAGATTCTTCCAAACGAGATTCTTCCAACCCCAAGCGGGAAGAGAGGGGTGGGAATTCTTCCAAACGAGATTCTCCAACCCCAAGCGTGAAGCGAGGGGTGAAATTTTTTTATTTTTTTTTAAAACGAGATTCTCCAAACCCAAGCGGGAAGCGAGGGGTGGAATTTTTCAACGAGATTCTCCAACCCCAAGCGGGAAGCGAGGGGTGGACCTTTTCACTGAGATTCTTCAACCCCAAGCGGGAAGCGAGGGGTGGGAATTCTTCCAAACGAGATTCTCCAACCCCAAGCGTGAAGCGAGGGGTGGAATTTTTTTCAAACGAGATTCTCCAACCCCAAGCGGGAAGCGAGGGGTGGGACTTTTCAACGAGATTCTCCAACCCTAAGCGGGAAGCGAGGGGTGGAACTTTTCAACGAGATTCTCCAACCCCAAGCGGGAAGCGAAGGTGGGAATTCTTCCAAACGAGATTCTCCAACCCCAAGCGTGAATCGAGGGGAGGAGCTTTTCAGGGAGAGAAGAGTTTTTAGAAAAGCCTGCAATCCTTTATTTACCAACTGTGAGGAACAACGGGGTTTCGAGTTTCTACATGTAATATTTTTTGAGTCGCGCGACGTTCCACGTTTTGCTCAGTGTGCGCCCCTCGTCGTCCCTGAGTTTGAAAGCCCCGGGCGCGACTTCTTCTCCGAGGATGTAGGGTCCTTCCCAGTTAGGGTCCAATTTTCCTCCTTCGGTGCGTCTTAGCACGAGGTTTCCCGTGGCCAAGAGGCGAGGTCTGACCTTCTTGTCGTGGTATATGGCAACACGTCGCTTGTATTCTCTAGAGCGCAGGTCCGCTACCTCGCGAATTTCATCTCGGAACTGCAGTTCGACCTTGAGGTTGGCCTCGGTTTCTTTTTCGTCGAAGTTGTACACCCTTGCTGATGGAATTAGGGTTTCTACGGGAACGAGGGCTTCCGCCCCGTAGGTAAGAGCGAAGGGGGTCTCGCCCGTTGCGCGGAGCGAGGTCGTGCGATACGTCTAGAGGACGAGTGGGAGTAATTCGGCCCAACGGCCCTGTGCCATGCCCAGGCGCTTTTTGAGGTCTGTCAAGATGCGGGCATTAACGTTTTCTACCTGGCCATTGGACTGGGGGTGAGCCACGGAGGAAAATTTGAGGTCGATGCCCAGCTCAGAGCAGAAAGTCCGAGTTTCTTCGCAGTCGAATTGGGGGCCATGGTCGATCATGATTGTCATGGGGACACCGAAATGGAAGACGAGGTTCTTCCACAGGAATTCGCAGACCTTTGCCCCGGTGATTTTTGCCATTGCCTATGCTTCGATCCACTTCGTGAAGTAGTCCACGATGACCAAAATGTATTGCACTTGGCCAGCAGCTTTAGGAAAAGGGCCTAAAATGTCCATTCCCCACATTGCGAATGGGCATGGCGCGTGAATGCCGCGGAGGGGAGCCGTCGGGGTGTGCTAGACGTTCCCGTGTTTCTGGCATCCGACGCATTTTTGGACGTAGGCCCTTGCGTCTTGTCGGAGAGTGGGCCAGAAGTACCCCAAATGGACGATTTTGTGTGCCAAAGACCTCCACCCCGGGTGTCCCCCACAAACTCCCTCGTGGGCCTCGTAGAGGACGTGGTCCGTTGCCTCGGGCGGTATGCACAGCAGGTTGGGTTCAGCGTAGCCCCGACGATAAAGCTGGTCGCCAACGACGCAGTAGCGGGCAACTTGCATTTTTAGTTTTCTGGCCAGCGCGGGGTCCTCTGGGAGGATGCCGCTTTGTATGTACCTCGTCACCGGGAACCTCCAGTCCTCGGTCCTTATGGACATGACCTCGCTATCGACGCTTCGTGAGAGCTTTTTCTCCACCATTACGCGGTTTCCCACATCCAAGGGAAGCGCGGAGCCTAACCTGGCGAGGGCATCCGCCTTTGTGTTTGAGGTCCGCGGGATTGACTCCACCGCAAAGGTTTCTAGGCATGAAACCAAGGCCTTGACTTTTGCTCGGTGAGCAGGCAGAAAACCTGTCCTGGTGTCGTATTGGCCGTTGAGTTGTCGTGCCACCAATTCGGAATCTGTGTAGACCCTGATTTTGTGGGCTCCGTTGAGTAGCGCCATCTCGATCCCGGTGATCATGGCCTCATACTCGGCGTCGTTGTTGGTGGTATCAAAGGCGAAGTTGAGAGCATACTCCGTCTCGATTGAGGGGCCAATGAGGAACACCCCGGCCCCGCCACCGGCGTCACATCGTGAGCCATCAACGAACACTTTCCATTCGTCCGAGCTTGTGTCTGTCTCGGGGAAGGTGACCTCCACCATAAAGTCGGCGAGGGCTTGTCCCTTCATCGCGGTTCTCGGAAGATAATTGATATCGAACTCGGAGAGCTCGACGGCCCACTTGGTCATACGTTCGGAGAGAGCGGGCTGATGCAGAATCTGACGAAGTGGGAGGTCCGAAAGAACCTGGATGGGATGTGCGTGGAAGTATGGGCGTAAGAGCCTTGCGGCGGTCACTACAGCCAGCGCCATCTTCTCTGCCGGGGAGTATCTCTGCTCCGCAGGCTGGAGCACGCGACTCACAAAGTATACCGGGTGCATGGCCTCTCTTGTGAGCACCGCGCTGACGGTCTCGGTACTCACCGCCACATATAGTTGCAAATCTTCGCCCGCGTGTGGAGGTGACAAGGTGGGGAGCTTGGTGAGGAAGGTCTTTAACTCGGAGAAGGCTGTCTCGAGTCTCTCGTCCCAGACGAACTTGTCATTCTTTTTGAGGGCGGCAAAGAATGGGAGGGACTTGTCTGCTAGGCGGGAGCAAAACCTCCCTAAGTAATTTACAGTGCCGTTGAGTCTCTGTACCTCGGTACGAGATCGGGGAGACCTCATTGCGAGGATAGATTCTATTTTGGCGGGGTTGACGTCGATCCCGCGCTCGCTGATCATGAATCGCAAAAACTTCCCCGGGGACACGCCAAAAACGCACTTCTCGGGGTTCAGGCTGAGCTGGTGGTGTCCGAGGGTGGTGAAAACCTCGGCGAGGTCAACCAGGTGCTCCTCGGGGCCCTTGCTCCGTACCACGATGTCGTCGACATAGGCGGATACGTTCCTGTCCAGGTGGTTTTTAAAAACCCGATCGACGAGGCGTTGGAATGTGGCCCATGCATTCTTGAGGCCAAACGGCATGACCTTATAACAGTATGTCCCCCGCTGAGTGATAAAGGATGTTTCCTCCTCGTCACGGGGATTCATCGAGATCTGGTTGTACCCCGAGTAGGCGTCGAGGAAACTCAAGACCTCGTGCCCAGCAGTCGAATCTACAAGTGCATCGATCGAGGGCAGGGGGTAGCTGTCTTTGGGGCATGCCTTGTTGAGGTCTTTGAAGTCTACACACATCCGCCACTTGCCGCTGGCCTTTTTGACCAACACGACATTGGACAGCCATTTCGGATACTAGACTTCGCGTATGAAATCTGCGGCCAACAGCTTGGCCACCTCTTCATTTGCGGCCGTTGCCCTTTCTTCGTTCATTTTTCTTCGACGTTGCACCACAGGACGAATGGCAACGTCGATGTTCAGGGAGTGCTGGGCCAGGGTCCGAGGCACACCTCGGAGATCTTTTGCAGTCCAGGCGAACACGTCACGGGACCCAGCAAGCAGGGCCTCTAGTGACGCTGTTGCATCCCCAGTGAGGCAACCCCCGAGGTAGATCTTTTCTGATTTGTTTTCGAAGGGGGTAATCACCCTTCTTTCTGTCTCGGGAGTGGGTATTGTGAAATCCCGGACCTCGAGGTCTGCTTCACCTGAAGTCTCTACCATGAACACAGAGCATTTTTGCTTAGCCGAGGTCATGTAGCAGACGCGGCCCTCTTCTTGGTTTCCCTTCACCTCTCCGACACCCACGCTGGTGGGGAACTTCATTTTCAGGTGGTAGATGGAGAACACCGCCTGGAATTTCATCAAGGAGACTCTCCTGATGATTGCATTATAGGCCGAGGGCAGGTGCACCACCGTAAACTCTATTACCTCGGTTCTCGTTGTCGGGCCAGTACCGAGGGTCATCCATAGGTCTATGAGACCAGCGACATCGACCTCGTTTCCCGAGAAGGAGGTGAGCTTCCCAGCGTAGGGCCTCAAGGATGTCGCGGAGATCCCTAGCTGCTCGAAAGCGCCAAAATACATGATGTCCACGGAGGAACCCGTGTCCACCAGTATTCGCTTCACTATTTTCGAGCCCAACTGAGCGTGTATCACCAGGGGGTCGGAGTGGGGCATATGGAGCCCTTCGGCATCTTCTGTCGTGAAGGCCATACCCACGTAGGACCGTGAGGTTTGTGTCACGCTGTATACCGAGGGCTCATGGTGACTTGCCCTCGCGTATCTTTTTCTTTCCGCCTGGCACGAGCCCGCCAGCGAGGGTCCGCCAGAGATGGTGTTGATGTACCCATCGGGCGCTGCGGCTTGTTCGGAGCGCGACTGCCTTGCCGGAGCTTGTTGCTCTGTGTTGCTTGGTCGGGATCGGGTTGGTTCCTGCTGCACGAGGTTGGCCCCCGACGCGGGGTTGGCGCGCTTTTTCTCGTTTGGGTTGTAGGCGGGGCCACCTTTGCCTCTGTAACCTCGTGGCTTCCTGCCGAAGCAGCTCCAACCTCCACCGCCACGGTTGTCGTAGCGGTTGTTGCTTCTATTGTCATTGTTGCCTTTGTTATTGTTGATGCTTTTGTTGTTGTTGTTGCTTTTGTAATCGGAACGCCGGTCGTGAGTTTGCGTCATGTACGCGTCCCTTGCGGCCGGCGCAGCCACCTTAGCTTTTCCCTTAGCCTCGGTCACGATTTCCTTGTCGGTCCTCGGTCGCGAGCTCTGGCTGGCAGCGTCCTCGGCGTAGACCTGTGCCGTGATTCGAGCACACAGGCTCTCATATGTGGTCGGATTTTCGAGAAAAATGCGACATTTGAAATCCCCCTGGCGAAGGTTGCCCATGAGGATGTCGCGGACCGAGGCCTCGTCGATTTGCGCGATCTCAGCGACCGCGGTGGTGAACCTCGTAAAAAAGGTACCCAACTTCTCGTTTTCCCCCTGCTCGATGCCACGGAGATCGCGCATGTTCTTCTTGCGCTTTCTCGAGTCGTTGAAGTGCCCGACGAAGGACTCGCGTAGCTGGGAAAACGAGGCTATCGACTCGACCTTAAGGCTGGTGAACCACGTCATTTGTCCAGAGTGGTCGGAAAGATCCGACAGAAAATGGCGTCATTGTAAGAGTTGACGTTCATCTGGACGGCGTAGTGTTTTATGTGGTCCTCGGGGTCGGCCGTGCCGTCGTAAAGTCCCATTTGTGGCCAATGGAAACCTTTGGGCATGTGTGCCTCTTGGATCTCGGGTATGAAGGGATTCCTGTATCCACTCTCGACGGATGGGCGAGCAGACTTCGACTTTGACCTCGCCAGAGGGCGTGGCGCGCTTGCCGCCGTTTCGGACAGCTCCATGTCACGCCTCTCTGCACGTCGCGAACGGGATCGCGAGATCTGCATCGGATCTCGGGAGGGTCTCTCCGTGGTAGATCCGTTCGTGGGCGCCTCCTGCCCCGGCATATAGCCCGGGACATATGCGGGCACATACTCGGAGTGAGGTTGCCCCCGGGAGGGGATCGGGACGTATGGGGGAGCTTGGCCCTGTTGGTATTGCCCGTACCCCGGATAGGGATACTGGTTGAAAGGAGCGCCACCCTGTTCATACCCCTGGAACGGGTATGGGTTTTGTGGGATGTTGTATGTCCAGCCTGGCGGGACCACAAAAGGGTATCCTGACGGCCCCGCCGTCGTCCATGGAGGGGTCTCAGCCATATTGTCGGGATGTTGGGGGAAGAAATTGTTTGGACAAGCCATTTTGAGGGGGTTTTAGGAATCAAGGTTTGCACTAAAATGGGAAGCTGCTTAGGATGAAGAGGTTCCCACAGACGGTGCCAGTGATGAAACCCGAAATAACGGCTACGCTACGAGACAAGAAACAAGATTATTATATTTGAGTGCAAACACTTGCTCCTTTATTTATGATTTTTCCGTGGTTGCGAGGTTACAAACCTACGAGGTTGATGTACAACTTTGAGAATCACACCTAGACGTCCTACAAGGTTCCGAGATCGCACCTATTGTTGCGAGGTCGATTCTAGGGCGAGATAGATTTGAGGATATGATGTAGGGAGTTTTGTGAGTTTCTGTAGTGAGGTTTTAGGCATGAGCGAGGTCCCTGCGCGACTTTGGGGTCTTTCTGTGGGTTTCTCCTATCTGTAGCGAGGTCTTTTGACGATGTTCCTATCACGTCGATCTTTAACAAGCAAGAGAGTTCTTGAGTTCAAGTGGTTTTTCGACCCCTTCTTCCGACGAGGTTCTTCTCTATTTATAGAGAATTGGGGGGCCGAGTTTAGGCCAATGTTCGATGTGGGATGCTCGAAATAAGGGTTTTTGATTGGTCCATGAGTGAGGTCACTTGTGATTGGTTTAGGGGTGAGGTTGCTGGTGATTGGTTCGGGAGTGAGGTCGCTTGTGATTGGTTCGAGCGGGCGGGCGTATTAGTAGAGTCGGTGACGAGGTCGAGACCTCGTCCCTGGATGTTTGAGAGACCTCGCATCCGTCCGGAGTTTTGTTTTTAAATAACCGAGCATGGACGTGGGCCCCTAATTTGCCTATGGGGGTCCTTCTGGGCCCACATTTTGCTTTTACAGCTTTGGACATCATCAATACCGTCGGAGAATATTTCAGAGGAATCATTTCATTGCTCGAATGCGCGGGCTCGGTCCCAAGAATATGGTCGCGTTTTGTCTATGACCAGCCCGCATAGTCCCAAGAATTCAGGCTCAGGTGCAAGAGTGTGGGTGCATTCTCTTACACCAGACCATGCTTTTCGGTCTAATCATCGTTTCTTGGTTCCTTTTGCTCATTTTGGCCTACTTTGCACAATGGTCTTAGCACGGACCAGCAATGAACCGATATAAAACTCACATTTCGCCTCGGCTTGAGTTCTGTTTGGGACGGAAGCTTACTCGAGTGCCTAACCTCCAATTTACTTATATCATTGCATCTCGGCATGCCAACAACTTCCAGCATTGTCCTAGATTGACACCAAGATTCCTTCGATAAGATTTTGGTCCTTATTAAGGCGATCCAATCCTCAATCAAGAGAAGGGAACACATCACTTGTCAATAGAACCATATAACATGTGCTTAATCTTGTAGACCCATTTATAGCCAACAATGTTAGAAGCAAAAGGACGTGGAACTAGGTCCTAAGTCCTATTACACAATAAAGCATCATACTCAATCTGCATGGCATGTTGCCACTCAGGAACTTTTGAAGCTTGGATAAAGGTTTTGGGTTCAACGGGCTAAGAAAAGTCAACAAGCAAAGGATGTTGGGTACATGTAAAGGTTTTTGGTTTTAAATTACCAGCTTTTGAGTGGGTAAGCATGTGATGCTGATTGGTAGGGGCCATTTCGAACACAGGTGGAGGCTTGACGACAAGTGTGGGTTTCAGTAGGGGTTCGATCACAGATGAAGTGGGCTTAGTCATGGGTGAAGTGGGCTCGGTCACGACTAGAAAAGGATCGGATACATGCTCAGATGATGATAATAAAGGGGTTGTAGGTGCAAAACAATCCAGTTGCGGTGTCGAAGAGAATGATTTGGACGAGGGTGAGAAGAAGGGAGAACTAACATATTGGAGAGTGGAAGAGGGATTTGACGAATAGGAAACTTACTCAATGAAGAAGAATGTGGAATAACATGAAAGGGATATGGGAAATTTGTCTCATCAAAGACAACATGTCGACCAGTGTAAATGCGGGATGTAGGGACAAGAAGACAAGTGTAGCCTTTGTGTTTAGGATTATAGCCTAGAAAAACACAAGGGACCGGTACTCAAGCTTGCTAGTATTGTAAGGTCGAATAAAGTGATAACAAAGGCAACCAAAGGTTTTGAGAAACCCATATTAGGAGGGCGATCATAAAGACACTCATAGGAAGATTTGTAGTCTAAAAAGGGAGTGATTGTTCGGTTATGAAGATACATAATAGTATGGAATGCATGCTCCTAGAATTGAGGTGAGTTTAGCATGAGCTAAAAGAGAAAGATCTTTTTCAACAATGATGCAATGATGTCTTTCCATAGCACTATTTTGAGACTGAGTGTGTGGACAAGATATTCGATGAAAAATACCCAAGGAATAAAGAAATTGAGAGAGAGTCCGAAATTTGCCTCCCCAATCAGATTGAAAACTCTTGATTTTTGTATTGAATTGTTTTTCAACCATGATTTAGAAAGACTGAAAAATAGAAAGCACTTGTGATTTTTGTGTAAGAAAATAAATCCACAAAAACTCTGTACAATCATCCCCAAAGATGATAAACTATATGTTTCCAATAAATAAAAGTTGAGAGCGTCCCCAAACATCCAAATAAATAAGCTCAAAATGTTTGGCACTAGAATGATGCAAACTAGGTAGAGGACTTCTATGAATCTTTCTTAACTGACAAGACTCATAAATAGGCGTGAGTTTATTTGATAAAATAGGTAATGAAACTTAGTAGTAGGATGATGCAAAATGGACTCATGGGGATGACCAAAGCAATTGTGCCAATTTTTAAAATGTTTGACACTAAAATGATGCAAACTAGGTAAAGGACTTATATGACTCTTTCCTAACTGACAAGACTCATACATAGGTGTGAGTTTGACAAAGAGGATATTATGCGATTGAATGGGTTCAGGATGTGCAAGAATTGAAGCATGACCAACATGTGTAATAGGAAGGTAAGAACCATTACCAATTTGGATTCCGTCATTGTCCGCATATCCGGATTTGATGGAGAGATTGCTCAGATCAGGCGAGACAATATTGGTCGACCTCGTATCAAAGTATAGGTGCCCCTTTGTGGTTGTTGCTGGTTCGAGGACTGCTACTACTGGTTTGAGCCACGACTGCTACTACTGGTTTGAGCCACTCGATTGTTGTTGTTGGGAAGGATGACGAGAATTGTTGTTGTGCTTTTGAATCCTGGTAAACAATAAGCCATTTATGTCAATGATCTTTTAACAATTAATTGCCTCATGCCTTGGACGTTGGCAGATTTGGCAAATAAGGCGTGAAGGACGATTGGACTGCTACAAATTCGAGTTTGCCAACGAAGGTTGATGTCGGTGATTGGAACATGACCCAACATTAGCATTATCCAACAAAGAGGAAGTGGTGGTAGTCTCTTGCTGCAATTTTTCTTCTTCTTGAAGGAGATGTGACACGGAATTGATTGGCTCGCGCGTTTCGCTTCTGTTTGTTTTCTAGGCCCCAATCTTTTCAGCTTTATTTCTTCTCTTCTTTTACGTGCAAGCTTCAATCTTTATGGATGAGTAAGACTCAAACTTTAAGAGTTTCAAACACTTCCTTGGATTGCAAGGCAACTAGGCTTAACAACTCGAATGAATGGTTTTTGAGATTGAATTGGAATTTTCATGGATTTTGAGGAACAATTCGGAATTTGTGTGTTTGGTTTTGGATGAAAATCACAAGTGAGCAAGAGAGATATTTGGGTTGAAGATCCTTGGAATAAGAAACAAGGTTTCTATTCCCAAGATTTAATTCAACATGTATTAGAAAGTAAAGATTACAAGGGTTTAAATAGACTAAATGGCCAACTATCCTATGCCATTCTTAAAAGATATTATATCCTAAAATAACTTCTATATTATCTAAAGATATTATTGCAAGACAACAAATTACATAGGCTCCAAGCTAGATCCATATTACCTTCCAAATTTGTCCCACCAATCTTGCATTGTCCAAATTGATAAGATAATATATTTCCTAACTTAAAACCCATAATCCCAAATATTATGGCCCACAACACATGTTCCATATATGTAGAAAAGCATATATAGAAAGCACTATAAATAGTAAGTTCTAAGATAAGCATGCAAACAACTCTTGCATGTGAGTTTAAATAACGCACATAGGCGATCTTCATCTTCCAATGTCGACTTGGCAATGGATGGATGACATTATATAGATTCTTCAAGAGCATTTTATACTTGAAAGCTCTTGATCTCTTGAATGATCTTGACCTGATATGGCCTCTTAACCTCTTCCATTACTCCTTAGTCTTGATCCATATCAAGAAGTCCAAAGAGTTCATTAGTAGTGGGTGGTATCAGCCTCATGTTGAAAGCCAAATGAAAAGGCACGTAGGATGAATCAAGACCTTGCTTGACGAAAGAAACAAACTCTTCGTCGAAGACAATAACCAAGCAATTCGCAAGAGCGTCCGCAAAGGATCTCTTTCTCTCAATGTATTCGAGTATGCTGAGAGAACCCTTTTGAAAAGATTGAAGTTGTTGACGGAGATGCATCGAACAAGCCATAGTTTGGGCATGAAACATATGTTGCAAGATGCCTCCAAGTGTCAACAAAAGTGGTTGCACAAGCAACATGCGCAAGAAGAGGCGCATATAAGTTGGATCACAACCATAGGACGACAAAGCGATCTTTCTTCAACCAGATGGCATAATCCGGGTTAGGTTATGGTGGATCAGTCGGTGCTATAGAATTCTCAGGCGGAGGGTAGAAAGGTTGGTGGTTGATTGGTGGGATTAAGGAACGAATCAAGTTCGTAAGCTTTAAGTGTGGAAAGAACAATAACATGCCAAATAGAGTAGTTGTGGGGCTCCTCCAACTTGATCGAAAAGTTCGGAAAGTGGAGGGCATGAGTGAGGTGGCCAATAGGAAGAGCACCACCAGTGGTGATGGCGGTGTTCAAAATGCTGGCGGAGGAGGTGGATGAGGAGGAAGGTTCAGTAGACACGGTGGCTAGGGTTTAGGCAGCGGAAAAAAAATTGAGGATCAAGATTATCCTCTGATAACCATGTGAAGATAGATTGTTTGAGAAGGTCAAAAGCAATCCATTCCATTAAAAAGATTGAAATATATATGTTGTGAAAGGATCAGAAGATATTCCCCAAATATAAGAATACAAGATATTAACAAATAGTTACAAAATATAATCTTTCCTTATCCTAATACTTAGGATTCTAACATTACATTGGAATATATAGGATTTCAAGTTTCTTAATCCTTGTTCAATTAATCCTCATATTCATTTCATACTTATCTTCAAATCTGATTCATAAATAAGATCTATTATCAATTTTTTATCAGGAAACGGAGCTAGGCTCCCGCGATAGTATTATTGAGCATCAAAACAAACTTAGTTCCCTATCGGGGAAGTACATCCAAAGCTAAAAAAGTAGAAAAACAACCATGTTCATGATAGTATTCAATAAAAGGAGTCACTAAACTTAAGGAATTGTTTGCTAAGGCATCCGGAACTTGATTTATGGTTCTAGAAATGTGCTTAATCTCAATCTCCCAATAGTTGTTCTTTAGGAGCTTATGACATTCCTTCAACAAATATAAGTCCTTGTGGGGTAAAATATTCGCTTGGAGAAGGAGATTTGCCGCCTGAATAGAACCAGTCTGTAGAAGAACATGGTTAAACCCACATTCATAGCAATCTGTAGACCCTTCAGAATTGCACACAATTCAGCATGTGGAGCATCAAAACTTCCAATCTGAAAAGCATAGGCCTGAATAAACTGACCATGGTGATCCCGGAACACGCCGCCACCCCCTGCCAAACCCAAATCTCCCTTCGAAACTCCATCCGTGTTACGGTTTGTCCAATCTAATCTCGGCCTCACCCAAGCAGTAGGCACGGTCGTAGATATTGCGGAAAGTCGAATAGCCAGATTAGTCTTCTTGGCGATCTCATAATCTTCTACAACCGACACCACCCTAGTACTCAAGCAGTGCCCTTCATCTTTACCATAAAAATAAGTAAATTGTGTACTTTCCAAGTTTGCCAAACCATAAAAGCGAAATAAGTGATCCAACTATCGACTTTCTTGATATTGGATAGCACCCATGTTCGAGTATCCAAGATCGTGAAGAAATCATGAGCAATGCTATTGCCCATGAGAGCGAGCCACACTTGATGGATCTCAGCACAATCTCTAAGCATGTGGAGAGGACTCCAACAAACCACATCTAGGACAAGCAACTGAATCAGAAATGTGCCTTTTCAGTTTTAACTCATTGCACATTACGACATTATGAACAACAAGGAAGAGGAAATGGCGGGCTCTTTGTTGAGCAGGAACTTTCCAAATCTTCGACCACACCGGGTCTCAAACTTGGGCATTAGCATCTTGAACTAGTGAATATGATGTCTTCGTGGTGAAATTACCAGAGGGGGACGAGTGCCAATAAAATTTGTCGACCAAATTACTGTCGTCTTGTATCGTGACAATAGCCAATTATTGCAGCATTATGGCTGGCAAAAAATTTAATAAGAAGTGTCAATTCCACTTCCCATTCAAGTAATAATCAGCAACAAAACAATTTTGAGCATCAATTGGCACATCAGCAAGAGCAATATCCATTAGAGGATGATCGACCATCCAAATATGCTTCCAAAAAAGAGTTGTTTTGACATTGTCGACTGCAAGGCCAATATCTTGGGAGAGAATTCTTGACCCATGAACCAAGCCTTTCCACATGCATGTATGAGGATCTCGCTTGAGTTTTGAACATCTCATAATCAAGGCCATTATCGCAGTATTTGCCTCTTACGACTTTACTCCAAATTGTGTCGGGCTCGTTCAAAAGGCGCCAATCCAACTTAGTAAGCATCACTGAATTCGACAATCTCATGGAACGAAGGCCAAGGCCACCAACACTTTTTGGTTGATAAATCTTTCCCAAGTTAAGAGATGTGACTTGCGGCATTCTGGGTTGAATCCCACACAAAACCACGGATCTTTTGGTCGATAGCATTGCAAATGAATCGGATTGCCACGTGCAAATGAATCCCACCAACGTTGATTACATCGTGTAAAAGGGAAGACTTGATAAAACAGAGTTAGCAAGTGTGTCCCGACCTGCTACCGAAAGATATTTGGATTGCCACGTGCCTTAGTCGAGTAGAAATCTTGTCCAACAAAAAGTTGCAACGGTCAGCTGACATACGATCACATATTATCAACCAGGTGCCTTGATTTCTCTTCTTCTTCCTTTTCGTGTTCCACGTCTAATAGTTAAAATTGGAGTCTTAAGTAGTCGGGTATTAGATTGGTAGAGCGGTACATACCGATTCCTCCGTTCCAAACACCGGCCACCTAATTGTGACCACTGTTTTTTAATTAATACTACGTACGTACAATATATCTCAACATACTAAATATTTGTTGGGCATTAAAATATGATATAATTCAGTAGTTTTATCTTGTCAAATATGAACACCTCATATGTCATTATCATGTTAGTTCAGCGCTGGCAAATGACAATGGTGGTGGTGGTGGTGGGTGGTTTTTTTTGGGGGGGCTTTCTCATTTAGTGTCCATTTTCATTGAAAAATTCAACCATAATCATAATCCCAATCATCATCTTATTACAAAATTGCTCCAGTTGATCACTTATACAGGAAACAAATTAAAACGGAATATTAAATATATTTTCAGTACATTACAAGTTATAATATTTTAATAGATCCAACCCAAATTATCTTAGCGGATTATTGATTTAGGAGTGTAATTTTGACATCTTTTCGTACCTTTTTTAGTTATTTTGTTTTGATTTTTCTCATCTTGAACTTATGGTCCGAGTTATATATTACTCTGAATTTATTATTGGATTCGGCAAATAAAGAAAAAAGTTTGTCAGTGATATATTTTTTTGGTCTTGCTTTTGCCTTGTCCGATTCGATTAGTTAGTCTCACACTACGTCAAGGCCAAGGACAGAAAAAACCCAATAACTCATAAATCATTTCCATAAAAAATTTATTTACCTTAAAGAAACCAATGGGTTATCTTGCCATGTTGCAGGTCCATTTCTTCGAGGTTTTAGAGTCTAGATTAACATTATAGTGTTATAACATACATAGACGTTGTAAAGGTATATTAAAATAACTTCCAACAAAAAAAGCTTGAATGTCAATAAGTTTATATATGCAAAATTAATCCATTCATAACAACAAAAATAAAAATAAAATTAAGAATCTTATAGTGTATAAAGTTAAAAGTTAAAGTAATTTCATTATTCGGGTATGCACTTGTGGACGGACGTGGAAGAGACTAATATAGCATGGAGTAGCAGCACCCTCCATGTTCCCCTATCATTGCCGCCCTGCCAGTCTGCCACCGCTTCATTCCCATCTGGCTGAACCAACTCCTCCAGATTCCGTTTTTCTTGTTTTTTCATTTTCCTCACCCGAACGGCGTCGTTTCATTCGTCAATATACGCTACTGACAACCGTGCCCAGTCTTCCTTCACCCACTGGGCCCGTCCGTATGAGAATCTCGATATTTGTAATCAAATTTTTTAAAAATGCATTTTAAAACGAAATTCCACGAAAATAAATGAAAATATTCCCCTTTCCAGTCTCCACCACCAAATCTGGCCGTTTCAAATATAAGCGTTCATTCCTCGTCATGTTCTCCGATTCTCATTTGCTTACATTTTCCTCTCTTCTCTCTCCTCTTCTCTCCCTCTACGTTGTTCGTGGAATCAGGTACACACACTCGACAAATTCGAATCCGTGTCCCAAAGCAGGTGAGCTGAACATTTCGATTTCTCTCAGTTTTTTCTTTTCTAATTTAATTTCTTGCTTGCGACATTTCATTTTTTTATCAAATTGATCGTCGGTTTTGGATCTGATATCTTGTTCCGGCGCCAGATCTGGTGGAAGCCGATAGCGAGGATGGCGAACAGAGTAGATCACGAATACGACTACCTGTTCAAGATCGTTTTGATTGGAGACTCTGGTGTCGGTAAATCCAATATACTTTCTAGGTTTACGAGGAACGAGTTTTGTTTGGAATCCAAATCGACCATCGGCGTTGAATTTGCAACTCGGACTGTGCAGGTACGATCGATTGCAGGTTGCTTGCGTCTTTCATTGTTTGAATTATGTCTTTCCGTCATTTGTAATTGTTATTGTTGCGAGTGAGGTATTGTTTGGTTTAGGCTATTGGTGAGGTTATGATAGGTTTCATTGGCTTAAATTTTTGTTTTCATGTTTCCTAAATTGAATACTAGTACACAAGAAAATCGATCCATAGTGCGTTGACTGGGGAGGAGAGAGATAGGTTGAAGGTCTACCTATCAGGATCTAGTTTCAAATCGAAGGATGTCTGTGGTAAGACCGAGTGCATAGCGATTTCTAATATTTACTAGAGGATGCCTTCTGAATAATTTATATAGATGAACTGATCTATTTTTCTACTGTTTTGTTGATCCTCTCAGAGTGCGCTTGATCAAGTTTTTTTGCCAGTAGTTGAATGTATCAACATGGTTTTTGTCATTCACATGTTTTTTGTTTTTTTTTTGGGTCGAATCACATGGTTTTTGTCATTCAGTAGTATATACATCCATCCAGGCATAGTCTTGCCTTTTCAAATTCCTTTTCAAATCCTTGTTGAAATGTTTATTATTTTTCTGGTCTTTTTGACTCTGTTACAGTACATAGTCTCCTACATATCCCACTCATTCTTGCTCAATCCTCAACCCAAATACCCGATTAAATACACAGAAAAGGATAAAGTTGAAGCTTGAAGGCACCACTAATTCATAATCTCCTTGTGTGAGTTGAACAACATTTGTGTTTGTGCATTTGAAACAATTTTGAGAATGCAGATTATGTTTCTCTGTTTCCAATTCTTTTTATGCATCTAAAACATCTTGAGCGTGAGATTACCTTTCTCTGTTTCCAATTCCCCTTCCCCTTTTGTGCATTCAAAGCATATTTAACAGTTAAGTTTAACTTTGTCTTTTTCATTGCACATTTGAAGAAATATAGCAATGTATAGAATGATAGATGAATAGCCAATAATCACATCTATCCAACATTTCATCATCTTGCCCTCTTTCTTGAGTTGGTCTGTCGTATCATGCTTCAAGATTTCATATTTTGTGGTTGATTGCTCAGGACATTGATATATACAGAGTCTTTGTTCATGCTGTGTTTTACACTTGCACATAATGTAGTACATTAACCAAACTTTTTTTTTGTCAAACAGTACTGGCTCTATTGTATAAGCGTAGTGTATGAGACAAATACGTAGCACTATATTTTTATTTGCTGGTGCTTGCTGAAGCAAGGTTTGCTTTGCTTCTTTGACAATAGGTTGATGGAAAGACAGTCAAGGCACAAATATGGGACACTGCAGGTCAAGAGCGATATCGTGCTATCACAAGTGCTTACTACAGAGGCGCAGTGGGTGCTCTCCTTGTCTACGACATAACCAAGCGACCTACATTTGATAACGTCCAGAGGTGGTTGCGTGAGCTGAGGGACCATGCAGATTCCAACATTGTCATCATGATGGTTGGGAACAAGTCTGATCTAAAGCATCTTAGAGCTGTGGGAGAGGAAGATGGACAATCACTGGCTGAGACGGAGGGACTCTCCTTTCTTGAGACATCTGCATTGGAAGCTGTAAACATTGACAAGGCATTTCAAACAATATTGACAGAGATCTACCATATAGTAAGCAAGAAAGCATTGGCAGCCCAAGAAGCCGCTAGCAATGTTCCGGGTCAAGGGACTACCATTAATGTTGGTGATGGATCGGGGAATCAGAGTAGAGGATGTTGTTCTAACTGAGGGTGGGTAATTGAGAATGAAAAAAAAAAATGGATAGCTAGCAAGCAATCAGGTTTATTTTACCGTGTTTCCCATTTACCGTTCCCATTTTCGAATTTCTTCCATATCTTTTTTTCTTTTTCAAGTTTATCTTGAGTAAGAGAACTTGTGTAGATTATTATTACATCATTTGGTTGTGATAAGAAGTTTGTGAAAGTGAAGAAGCTTCAGCGTTATTTGTTAGCACAGAAGATACTGTTCCCCCCTTCTGGTCTTTTCTCTTTTTGACTTGGAGGTAACTTGGTAGCAATTTAGTTGAATGCTAAATGGAAATTTTGTGTACCGGATGCTACAATCAGAAAGATTATGAAAACTATCCTAAAAAATCTAATTAGAAGGATTGTTTTCTAAGCTACCACTGACACCCACCACCTTTATCGACTTCATAAAATAATAAATTCATTACTCAATCTTATACACCAGTCTACTTTACTAGGTCGCCTACTCGCCTTGTCATTGTTCACTAAAAAGTTGCAATTTTGTTTCATTCTAAAAAAATATGAAGTAAGAAAACAACTTACACACAGCATTAACACGACTCTATAAATTGGGCTGGTATCAACAAAATTTATTGGGCCAGATATGAGTTGGACTGGTTTCCGGCCCACTATAAGTAACCCAGCGAAAACTGAGAGAGCTATAAATAAGGTCTGCTCCCTCGATTTATCGTCTATTGTTTGTTGCCCCGCCATTTGTTCCTCCCTCTCTAGCCCCCTCACTGTCTCTCTCCAGGCTGTGTTGCAGTTGTGAGTGATCTTCTACCCTTTGATCTTCTCTAAACAACAATCTACTGATTAGAAATACACATAATTCAAAATTAATAGAGGAAAATTCAAAAGAAATTGGCGAAATATGTTTTTCCATATGGTTTTGGAGAGGAATATGCAGCTGCACCCTCGCCACTTCGGCGCTCGTCTTCGCGAGAAGCTCATAGCCAAGCTCATGAAAGATGTCGAGGGCACCTGCAGGTTCACAAAATTTTATCGATTTGAAGCTTTTATAACTTAAATTTGTTTAGCTAATGAAACCCTAAGTATTCGGCGAGAACTCGTTCTGATTACTTTTTGTAATTTGATTCAATTTATCGTCTCAAATTAGTCGTGTTCCGGGAGAGAATTGAAACCAATTTGCTTTTCCGGTGCAGTGGTCGGCATGGATTTGTTGTGGCGGTGACGGGGATTGACGACGTAGGGAAAGGGTTGATTAGGGAAGGGACTGGGTTTGTCACCTTCAATGTGAAGTATCAATGCGTTGTGTTTAGACCCTTCAAGGGGGAAATTCTTGAAGCTGTTGTTACCATGGTTAACAAGGTAGTGATTTTGTATAGTTGTTCTTGTCATGGGAGCTCATCGAGTGCCTGTTTTAGGCATGATTGATTTTTATGTTTTTAATTTGGAGTTGGTTGCAGATGGGATTCTTTGCTGAGGCAGGTCCTGTTCAGATTTTCGTCTCAAATCATGTAAGTAATAGTTATCAGATTTTTGGCCAAGAACTTGTCTTTAATTTCTCTGAATATAATTTGTTCTATTTCTTGTTTGGCTGGATCAATGCCCATTGGGGGTCAATTAGAAAGTAGGTATTATTTGGAAATATCCTGTCCAGAATACCATATTGCAGTTTCCAGCATTCACATTCCTTTGATGCTATCTTTTAATCAAATGTACCAAAGATTCTTCAAGTGTTTTTTTTCATGTCAAATTTGTCTACTATTGAATGTCATCTTTCTTTTTTCACCCCAAGAAGCACTCTGGGAGTGCTTCCTTACTTGTATATAATCGTTCTCTTTACTATTTGGGTCTAACAAAGGTTTTTTTATGATGAGAACTTTGTAAAAAACTCAGTCTAATTTTGTTATAATGGGAACTTTTCCCACCCAAGAAGCACTATGTCTAATTTTTTCTGTTGAAATGTCTCTTGCAATTTTCTTGGTGTTCTGATGCTGCCATCTTTACTATGCGGGTGACTTAATAGCTCTTCTTCGTATTCCATTCTATTCTTCTGAAAATAGAAGCTAGTTGTGTTGAAAGAAAGGGTTTTCTTGCACATAAGAACCCCCAAACTCGTGTTGAAAATAGAACTTGTATATAATTTCACTATGAATTTATGGTTTCAAAACATTAGTCATTTGAAGTAATAAACTTCAACTTCAGAATCTCATGTATACTTGCTTGAAAAGATTTCTTGCTTTTTATTTTGGAAGTCTGATTGTTTATCTTTATATAATTTCGGCTGTCTCGTGTTATAGCTGATACCAGATGACATGGAATTCCAATCTGGAGATACTCCAAACTATACGACTTCAGATGGATCGGTATGCTTTTAGTGTTTTGCAAGACACTCACTAGTTCGAAATAGCCACAAAAGTTGTCAACTAAATTGATTTTCTCGGCCTTGTATAGGTTAAGATACAAAAGGATAGTGAAGTGCGGTTGAAGATCATCGGTACCAGAGTAGATGCTACAGAAATTGTATGTGCTAAAAATTTTGCAGCTTCTCTACCATTCTGAATTTCGGAAGTTGATTTTATTTTTCATGCATTTGCTGATTTGCCTTCTTTTTTTTCCTTGTTTAAGTTCTGCATTGGGACCATCAAGGATGACTTCTTGGGCGTAATCAACGATCCTGGTGCAGCTGCATAAATTCCCTGATTTCTCTCTTGGCTGTCATCAGCAATCCTAAATTCTTTGCTTTCAACATCGGACTAATAGTCTCACTAGTGACAGTTTGTAGTTCTTGTGGATTATAACCTCTATGTTAGAGGTTCAAGGTTGCACTGCCAAACCTAGCTTCTATAACTTTTAAGACAACATGGCAGTTTATAGCTTATATGCAGGTTTTTTTTTCTACCAGATCAGCTTTTCCATGACCCCAAACTCTCAAGAATTTGCTGGCCACCTTGTGATACATTAGTTTGTGTAGTTTATTTTTATGCTTTTTTTAATGAAATTCGAAATCCCCTTTTGTGCAACGTATGCTGCCATTTTCATGATGGGATCTACTCTTCTGGTGAAGAAATAGTGACTGGAAATCGTTCTTCATTTCACAAGCCAGGTTTCATTTCATGTATTAGTTGCTTGCTGCCAGATCAAAACACAAAAATGAGTACAAAATGTGTATACTCCTCCAAGAAATAGAAGAAACTATATATAATCTACTTGTGTGCTTGTGTATATTCGCCAAGTGCGCTAACAGAAGAAAGATAAATGCAAGCGTGAATTGTATTTTTTCAAACAATGCAATGTGTACAGATTACGCTTTAGTCGAACTCTCTTGATAGTAAAAAGAATGTCAACGAAACTTGAATTGCACTTCTTTGTATTAATGGTACATTGAAGCCCTACAAATTTAACCAAAAACGGAATGGGCTTCAGCATTGTGTAATCACTTCACAGCCAGAGAACTGACAAGGGAACCATCCTGCTTCATTTTAATTAGACTGTTCTCGATGTTTCTCAATACAGGCTTGTACCTGAAATTTACATCAAAGATTCATCATATATAATTACCTTCAAAGTTTCAAGAAAACACAATGGATACATGTAGATTGTTCAAAGTGAGACTTACAGGCGAGCAAGGCCATTGTATGCCTGTGTTGCTTGTTGAAGTTGCACAGAAAGCTGCATAACCTCCGCAGACAGCGCCTCTGCTCTACTCTGTTCTTTTGCAAGTTCACCCTAAATTGAAACAAACGAATATAAAGAACCATCTCATAAAACACAATAGAGGACAAGAAAGGCCAAGAGCAAATGAAATTGTTACTGGTATAAGACAGTATTTGAAGAGACCACTTTGCCCCCCCCCCCCCCCCCTATTTTTTAATAAAACCCCACCTTCAGTGCTAAAGTTTCATTATCTGCTGCTGTTGGGCCATGGGATGTCCTCCCGGAAGAAGACGGTCCAGTGACTTGTTCTGCCCGCAACTTATCTAGCAAGCCACGGAGTTCCTCGTTTTGTTTAAGACAATCTTTCACCTGGAATATGTCAGAAGGTTATTCATGTCTTTGCATTGACAAGCTATTGTATGTTAATTAAAATAAGAACAAAAAAGGATACAGCAATATCTAACTAAAAATAAGGAGCAGGTACAACATAAAGATGGGCAGTTGGAATCTTGGTAAGCTGAAGATACCTGATTCTCCCATTGAGCTACCACCCCCATGGCATCTTGATAAGCACTGGAAAGACTACTATTTTCCTCAAAAAGCTTCTCGATCTCAGAAGATTGTGAATCAATCTGCAAAAGTTTATATTTATATAAAAAATTTGCATTAAGAAAACAGAGCTGTAAAGTGCATAATTTCTCTGTTACAAACAATGTTGAAAAACTGGCAGAATCTCTCTCCTACCTCTGCCAAGAGTTTTTGCCTACTGCTTTCCAACCTCTCAACCATTACTGCCATATCATGCAATTGCCCTTCCAGCTTCTCCTTTTCGTCCTGCAATACATCACGAATAACATTTACTGGCAGAATAGAAGCTACAGGAACCAATATGCTGGAACAATGGTAGGATTTTAATGTGATCCATTGCAAATAAAAAAAGGGTAGTTATATGAAGGCTATAAAATTCATTATGCCACATTGCTACCAGGGTCCCTAATAAAATTCATTATGAATGCAGACAATCTATATTAGTTATTCTGCAAAAGACAGAATGAGCTCTCCAGTGGAGTTTGGAAATAAAGCTACAGCAGAGTTTAGAAAATCTCAACTATCCAAAAAAAGTTAACAGGTCAAATTTTAAAAAAAATTATTTTACTTTTATTTGGGCTTATTGTTTTTTCTTAGGAGAATAGTAGCTACACCCATATAGTATTCCCATGAGATCTCAACCGGCAACAGACAGTAGATGATCTTAAAAATTTTCCAATACATTCTGTCTTGACAAAAAAGATCAAACTGAAAGCCTTGATGGATACTCATTTCATTTGTCTTCCTATATCACAAAAAAATTTCAATCAAAACCCACACTGCTACACCAAATTTTGCTTTGAGCAGCTCATGATAGAAAATAAGTAATTTTCAAAAGCTTGGGAGAAATTATTCAACATCAATATGCTATAACTAAAGTCGAATTCCTCGTTCCAATGTGTCGTTGCCTTAGCTATGCCACGTAGGCATATTCATTTTTTCCATTTACCTTTTACCCTTATTTATTTTTAGTCTTTACCCTTAATTATTCACATTCCTTATATCATATATAAGAAACTAAGTATCTAAATTAAAGTGATATACATACATCTATGATGACTATATTTAGAAGTTAATATGAATTGAATCATCCTCTTGTGCGAAAACTATCAAATATAAGAAACTAAGAATATAACTTCATACATTTTATTAAAAAATTTATAATAAAAGATTTTGTTTCCATTATAAAACTAATTTAGCATATAGATTAAAAGTGATCCATATATTTATTTAAGTCGTATAATGCATGGCACGATGGGTTTTATCTAATTTCATTAATAAATCAGGGCAATCACCCCCAATTTAATACGAGAAGACTTCTCCATAGATTTGAAAACCTTGCTAAAAAAGCATTTCTACTCAAGGAGCCATACGGCAACCTTCATGTTCAGTTTCGTACAATTATAGAGCATTTTCAAGGACATAACAGAATGCATGCATGTGTGAGCAGATGTTTCTTACATTGGAAAATATCTTCTGCAGTGATTTCTCTTGAACATTTACTGCCACAAAAATATAAAGAAAGACAAATGAGAGAAGATTGTTGTAAAAATATCGTCCATTTGTAATCACCCATGGAAAGATAGTTGTAAAAATATTCTCCACTAAGAATCACCTATTCGCCTTTCACAATTGTTAGTGTACTGGGCATCACAGGATAAACTTAATTTTTCATACCCAGAAATATCAGATATCAACCAATCAATCAACATTGACCCAGTGAGGTTCCGCTACAGCGGAATCTGGGGGATCAAGATGGGGGTACCCCTTCCCAAGAGAAGGGGGTACACCTGATAGTCCCAAGAAAAACTAAAATTCAGCTATGTGACAATAATAACTGAAAATTTAGTTAAAATGCACCGAAATTGATATAGGGACTAAATCCATATCAAAGGCAGTGTATAAAAGCCAATGAGCACGAGGATGCGCCCCAAACCCAAAAATATCAGGTAGATGTATTATTTTAACAGATCAAATACATCCACATTAAAGCCACAATCCATGAATGCACAAAAATATACAGGTGTGTTAAGTACCTGTTGCTGATTTACTTAAACTATCAAGCTTCTCCTCCAAATCCTTCTTTTCTGATTGGAGAGAAGAAACTCGAGCTTGTTCTTCTACCAACTTTTGTGCCTCTTTCAGCCTCAATTGTGACTCTAGCTATTGATGAAATACAAATTAAAGGATAATTTTTTAACAATATAAACAAGCATCACAATAATCTTTCAGTAAACAACAACCTCTAATTTAGATCTTAGATTAGCTAACTCCTCTTCAAAAGCCTGGACAGGGCCCATGGGGTTACCCATAGAAGCCATTCCTCCACGTGTGCTACTATTAATTGCCTGTTGCTGGATTGAGTTAAGCTCAGCTCTCAAGGCAGCTGCGTCTTCTTCAGCCTGCATAAATAACGATCTAATGAGCAAATAGAGATGGATATTTTAAGTAAAGTTACACAAGATACATACTCTATATTGTTCCTCTTCAGCTTCTTTTAAGCGTTTCTTCATTGTCCGAAGCTGTGCAGAAAGATCCTCCTACACTAGTACAAAGGATTCCATAAATGCGAGTGCAAAATCAAACATCTCAGAAACTTGAAGAAGAAAGACCACACTATTAGATTTTCAAACGGCATACCCGTGCAACAACTGCTGCATCCTTCTCCATAGCAACATCCCTTAAAGCTTTCCTCAGTGAAGGTACAATATTTTGTTCCTGATTTGTGAGCAGTATATGCATGAAACCCAATATAAGTTCACTGGAATAAGCCATATCTCTTATTAAGCGAATAAAACACCCACACTCATCAGATTGATGAAAGCTATTGAAGTTAGGAGCCACTTACCAGGTCATTCAGCCGCCCCTGCAGTATGTCGAATTCTGCTTCTCTTGCCTGGAGCTGAAATACAAAAAAAATTAAAAATTAAACCAACAACTTATCAATAGGTCCAATTTATATGCTCAGATGGTTTTCTTTCACCTTTGAGCTTAATTTCTTATTGTCTTCTTCAAATTCAGTATTCCTCCTTTGAAGGTCTCTGAGCTGTGCAACTAAACTACCCACATCATCCTGAATTAACAATGGAGCACAACTATCAGAAACTAGCACATTGAACCGAACCAAAATTCAATTTCTAGGGCTAAAAAACGAAATAAAAGGGCATATTTTGAACGGAAATAGGACCAATCAATCAAATCATGAAAAGGGTTCGAAGAATTAGACGAATCGTACCTCTGGGCTGTGACCACCATCTGATCTCCTTGTTCCGACATTCTCTGCACGGAATTCAAATGATTTTATTAAGAAAAAAAGCCAAAATTCAACATACCAGAAAGAATTGAAATTACAACAGGAGATACCTGTTGGGTTGGAGGCGGTGCTGAGATCGGAACCAGACGAGACCTTGCTTAGTCTTTCCGCAGCCCTCTTCTGCCGTATCTCTTCCAACTGCGCAATAAAACAAATCAGATCCCTTGTCTAAAAACCTTAATTTGCTGAAGAAAATTGAGTCACATAATTATAAGAGCGAGAGAAGAAGATCGAAGCAGAAGGGGAATAGAATATGACCGTTCGACGACCAAGAGAGGCATGGTGCCTAGAGCTCATGGTTGTGGAAGATCAGAGATCCGACGTCTAGCTTCCTCCTTCCTGGACTGGAAGAGGAAAATCATGCGACACGGCGGGTATTGAAATTTTATCTTTTGTTTTCACAATTTAAATTATAGATATAAGATTTTTCTGTTATATAATAAAGCAAAATTGTCTTGGTGGTGTAGTCGGCTATCACGCTAGTGTCACACACTAGAGGTTCCCGGGCTCAGACACTGTTAAATTCGTTTTTTTTAATGGGAAATTCGTTTCTTGTTACGTTGTCAGTAAAAAATACTTTCATATTTAACGTCGTGAGCAAACCTCGCAACTAAACCCTCTATTTAATGCAAAACTTCACGTTACATAGGATGGAATTGCATTTGTAGACCAAAAACCTAGTAGAACCTAACAATTTTTTTTTTATAAGGAAAAGGGTTAGGGGAATCAATAGTAGGCTAGTAGTTGCCCTAGAGCATCATGTCGGATGAGGGTCATCAAACACGGATCAAAAGCAAGTGGGATGGAAGAGACACGTCGGAAAGAACCAGCTATGAAGTCCGCCGCAGAGTTGCGCTCCCGGTAGACATGAGAGATACTCCAATCCTGAAAGTGGGCAAGCAAGCAGTGGATGTCCGAACGCACCAGCTCAATTTCCCACGGGCAGCACCAGTCGCCAAGAACAGCCTTGACCAGCTGAACATTATCGCCTTCAATCTGAATTCGGGGATATCCACGACGAATGGCATCGAGAAGTCCCTAGCGTAAGGCGATGGTCTCGGATGTTATAACAGACTGCCGACCGATCAGTCCTCCGTCAAAATGAATGGGGGAGCCAGCAGAGTCCTTGAGAATGAACCCGAATGAGGCTACACCATCTGCACATACAACACCATCAAAATTAAGTTTAACATAATCTCTTTTGGGGTTTTCCCATTTAGTTTGTTTTCTTCCTGCTTTTTCGCGCTTTTTAACATTGTAGGAGCTTAAAGGATCGGGGGCTCCTGCGAATCCTGCGATGTTCCACTCTTTGATTTGTTTTTGGGTAAATTCGCTTATGTTACTTGCGTTGTTTAGGTTTGTTCCGTTGTTGTTGTTAAATACTTTTTTATTTCTGGCATACCAGATGCACCACCAGGTGTGGGTGAGGAGTTCCAATTCTTCCTTTTTCGTTATTGCCCTGATTTCATCTAGGACCTGATGTGGTTTCTTGTCACTTGGGGAGATTTGGTCCATGATCCTGCGTAATTTTGATTTTATGTAATTGAGGGTTTCTCTCGTGAGGGGGCATGATAGTAGGAGGTGATTTGTATCTTCGACCTGGTTGTTGCATGCTACACACCCTTGAGGTACCGGTATGTGGTTGGCAGCAAGCCTCGATTTGGTTGGGAGCCCATTTCGTGCCACTTTCCATAGGAAGTTTTTTAATTTGGGAGGGATGTTACGTTTGTTGATCCATTCTAGGTTAATTTTGGGCTCGCCTTTAGCATGGTTGATCCATTGCATGGTTGAATGGGTAGAGTACCAACCATTTTTACTTGGTTGCCAGTATAGTTTGTCTTGGATTTTGTTAATCGGGTTGATAATTTTGGAGAAATTATCAAGGTCCTCGGATTTGACTACTTCCTTTAGTTTATCACTGTTCCATGAGTTGTCCTCTTGAAGGTACGCATCAACGCGTTCCTCCCAATTAATGCGATTCTCGGCCCCAGGTTTTGGGTGAATAGGACCATAGCCGATCCAGTTATCTTTCCAAAATCGGATGGTTTTCCCGTCCCCCACTTGCCAAATTAGCCTAGAGGCAAACAGATCTCTAAGACCCATCAGCTTGGACCACTGCTAAGATGTATTGTGTTTTTTCTTATAGTTTAGGATGCTGTCTGTTTTGAGATATTTTTCTGTTATTATTTTTGTAACACCCCCTTCCTACCCAAGAGGTATTACCGCCAGTAACCCCGATTAAGACTAAACCGAAGCTACCCAAGGCTTTAAACTGAATGAACAAACTAAAAATCCAAAAGTTGGATTCATTTAAATCATAACCAAAAAATAATAAAATGTTGCAAAAGAACTTAATCTTTATTACTTCAACCTTACAAAGTTTAAGAAGACATTACAGCGGAATAAATACAAATGGTCTTAAAACAACATTAGCTTTTATGACAAGATGATAGAACAATCTTCTGTCTGAACAAAACCTTTAGTATGTAAACTCTTAGCTTCTTCTTTCCCAACATAACTTTATAGTGGCACATCCATAAACTTCGCTCAAATACAACTTTTGGAAACTTTTCTTCAACTTCTTGATCCACTTCTCAAATCAACTTCCAAGAAATATCTGATGTGTCGTATACAACGGTGGACACCAGCCGACTATGCAATTGAATAAGGTGGTCGGGTTAGTCTAATGAAAGAATAAGCAAGCGGAGAAATTGACTAGTTCTTATGGTAGTGACTAAACATATTGTCATCGAAATCCAAAGCGGTCGATGATCCAATAGTTAGCAGTCCCATAGAGGATAAGAATGAGGTATGCATAATCAAGAGTTAGGACACCACAACTTGTGGTTCCATTATGAAACATGAACAATTGTTGGGAACTTATATTAATCACATAACATTTTTAAAAGCCTCCATCGACTAATCAGATTGACTTATTCAACGTTTGATTAAGAATCATTCATAACCGGGAGTAAGAATGGTTATCGAATAGATCAACCATTCGGGTATATTAATGTGCCTAACACACTTATCTTGTATTACTTTCAAACTTTTCACAAACAAGTTGACATCTTGTAATCGGCTCGAACTACTGCCGATGGAACACAATACTATCGAGGTCAGAGGGCATGTTTCATCCTTGAACAACGAATAGTACAGATCCCAATGATGGAGAGATTAGAGGGCCTGTTTCATCCATATCCTCTACCAACATTTATTAATAAATGCACTTAGCTAGAGTGCATAGTCGCCCCTCAAGCGTAGAGCGGCCCATGGTCATGACCTTAGTATTAGGGGATCAATATCGATACTGCCTAATATGAGTTTTAAAGAGATGCTTTCGAGACTAAGCTCACATCCCTGAACTAAATTAATCTATATCAATGTCTCAGCTTGAGACAACTAAACCAAACAAGATCACACACAACGGACCTAAATCCAGTTCTAGCGCGAAACTGAATAAATAACAATATGGTCATTATTTCTAACAAAACAACAACCTACATATTTTATTAATCATACAAGTTGCTCCCAACACAAATATTAAATGCGATTCAATTCCTCATTTAATCACAATAATGCAAGAGACACTACACCATTATGCAGATTTAGCGACCATATTTTAGCGACCACGAAATATGGTCGCTAATTTGCGACCATATGGACGCCAATGCTCGCAAATCTGGACGTCAAAATGGGAAAAAAAAAATAAAACCAAATTCGCGACCACATGGTCGCTAAAATGGGCGACCACGTGGTCGCTAGGCCTTTATAGTCGCAACAGGTGCGCGGGCCAATTTCCCACCAGCATGTAGCGACCATATGGTCGCCAACGTTCTAGCGACCACTTGGTCGCAAACTGTAGCAACCAGTTGGTCGCTGACTTGGTCAGATGTTTTGGCGCGCCACATCTATTTTGGTGGGTAATATCCCGCGTTTTTGGCGACCATATGGTCGCTAAAAACACTAATTGGTAAAATTCCCGTCATTTCAGCATATATTGCATTTAGACCTGTCAATCGGGTCGGGAGGGTTGGGTTCGGGTTTCGGTATGTCGGGTTCGGGTCAATTTCAGGTCGGGTCATTTCGGGTCACAAATTTATCGGGTTCAAACAGGTCGGGTCACTACGGGTTTGTTGCGGGTTCGGGTCGGTCAACGGGTTAAATAACCTGGGTTTTTCTATTTATTTTAACAGTTTATTTGTTATTTTTTAGTTAATTTTTTTTCATTCTTGCTTATTTACCTAAAAAGTTATAGTATAATCTAACTTGACCCTAAATATAAGGATTTAGATTTTGGATACGGGACGCTCAAATTTTGTATTCATTAATATTAATATTTAATCATAAAGTGGTATCTCACTATTTTAGGAACATTTTTGTATTGGCTAAAAAAAAGGAACATTTTTGTAATCAATCATGTGTTAGACTAAGGGGGTGAATAAGCACAATGACACGTCCCAATTTCACATTCATGGTGCTTGGTGGCAGAGGAATTTCAACAAGAAATGATTGACCTCAAAGATCAAATCGTAAGAGATTCAAAATTGATTATGAAGAAAAAATAACACATGACCTCATAGAGTTCTTGTATGCATATACTAGGAAACATATATCAATTCAGAATAGGAAAACTTACAATCCACGTATTATTAAAAAGTATGGTATTCCCCCATTTTGTATATATTTCAGCTTTGATAAAGTCATAATCATTTATGTAACCTAGAACATCTTTAATCAATTGGCTATTCATAATTTTAATTGGTTACTATAAATCGTTTGCCCAAACCTTGAGAAGTATATATACATCTTTTTCGGAGATATTAACTTATAACATCTTCAACTAATTGGTTTGTTTAATGTTAATAATCTAGAAAATTAGTTTTTCAAGCAATCGATTGGAGTCAAGTCCAACTATTGATTAGAGGAAGGAACGAGACTGCAACCAAACTTGACTTGGTGTGATTTTTTTTTCACCATTCTCGCTTTTTAGTTTGACCCAACGGGTTGAACCAAACCCGGTCGGGTTTGACCCAGAAATTTCTCGGGTCATCGGGTTCGGTTAAAATCGGGTTTCGGGTTAATTTTTTCGGGTTATGACCTAAAAATTTTCGGACGGGTCGGGTCGGTTTTTCGGTTCGGGTCATATTTTGCCAGGTCTAATTGCATTCTCATTCCGCTAAAAAATGCACTCTCATTCCGCTTCAACACAACTTC
The DNA here is from genome assembly GCA_964016875.1 of Fallopia convolvulus. Taxonomy (NCBI): domain Eukaryota; kingdom Viridiplantae; phylum Streptophyta; class Magnoliopsida; order Caryophyllales; family Polygonaceae; genus Fallopia; species Fallopia convolvulus. The sequence goes on along the minus strand of OZ024719.1, from coordinate 46,056,343 downwards.
ACTCTCATTCCGCTCTCTTCCAAAATATTCACAAAAGAGAGAAAAAATCAACCACAACTGTGAATTGATTGTAGGAAGAAATTCCGTCAAATTTTACCGACAACCTCTTTAAAGGTATGTATTTAAATCTTATTCCTAATTTTTCATTCCGGCATTATATTGTTTTAGATAAATATTGACGGTAGAAAGCTTTCGTTTATATATTTATAAGAAATTATGTTACAGAATTTTACCACAAATAGCAATTGGTTATGTTGTAAATGTCTGTTCTACTGTTCTGAAGCTGGCGACCATATGGACGCTAATTAGCGACCATATGGTCGCTAACTTCATATCAGCGACCATATGGTCGCTAAGTAGCGTCCATATGGTCGCTAAATGCATTTGAATTAATTTAATTGTACTCTTATTTTGAAATGCAGGAAGGAAAAAATGCGTGAGTGGATGTATGTGCGTAATATAGATGGTTTTTTGAACAACGCGTTTTTAGCTGGCGTAGAGCAATTTATGGAATTCTACAAATCTATGCCGTCCTATAACCCATCCGAATTAAGGTGTCCGTGTCGGAGGTGCAAGAATAAGAAAATGAAATATGCGGATGATGTGCATTATCACCTTGTTAAGGAAAGTTTTGTTCCGAACTATTACCATTGGGTTTCGCACGGGGAGACAGATGAAAGGTTCGCTGCATTGTTGGCCGAGTCTAGACAGCATGAAGGTTGTAGCAGTTCCGATCCAGCACCACCATTAAATGGTGGGAATGATAATCGAATGGAACAGATGGTGTATGATGGTTTTAATTATGGCCGAAGTGATTACACTGCTGAGGATCCCGTGCAGAATGCGGATATAAGACATGAGCAAGGGGAGCAATATTATAATGAAGCGCCCAATCCCGATGCACAGCGTATGTACGACATGCTGTCGGCCGCAAATAGGCCTTTGTGGCCTGGATGTGATATGACGCAGTTGGAGGCTGCTACTGAGCCTAAAGTCTAAGATGAGGATTACGGAGCGCGGATATGACATGATCTCGGATTTTTGCGGACGCGTTTCTCACCCGGAGACGACATTACCAGCCACGTTTTACGACACGAAAAAATTGGTTGAGGTTTTCGGTCTTCCTTACGAGATGATTGATTGTTGTCCAAACTCTTGCATGATATATTGGGGTGCAGATGCAAAATACGCGACATGCAATATATGTGACTATCCTAGATGGAAGCAAGGCAAGACAAAGCTCATTCCCTATTCTCGTATGTTTTACTTGCCAATAACTCCACGGTTGCAGAGGTTGTACGCATCTTTGGTGACTGTCGAACACATGAGATGGCATGTAGAGCACGCACAATATGGGGTGATGAGACATCCTTCAGATGCAGAGGCATGGAGGCACTTCAATGCTGTGTGGCCAGATTTTGCATCAGAAACACGAAATGTAAGACTAGGCTTGTGCACGGACGGTTTCAATCTGTTCGGGGCGTCCGGGCGCCAGTACTCATGTTGGCCTGTGATTCTAACACCCTACAACCTTCCGCTGTCGATGTGTATGCGAGAAGAGGTTATGTTTTTGACGGTTATTGTACTTTGACCGAAGAGCCCGAAGCAAAAGTTGGATGTCTACTTGCAGTCGTTGGTAGCCGAGCTGAAGGATCTGTGGCTTAATGGGGTGTGTACATACGATTCTTGGAGGAAGCAGAATTTTGTGTTGCGTGCAGCTGTAATATGGACTATTAGTGACTGCCCCGCATATTCGATGTTGTCTGGTATGTTGTTAATTTTACATATGCTAATCAATTTGAAACTGTTATATATAATAATAATGCATATATATGATTTGTGAAATTTAATTAATGTGTGATACAAAATATATGTTTGTGTAGGCTGGAGCACTTCTGGGAAATACGTGTGTCCTTATTGCATGGAGGACACCGATGCATTTTATCTAACACATGGACACAAAATGTGCTGGTTCGATTGTCACAAGAGGTTTACAGAACCTGATCATCGCTTTCGAAACAACAAGACTGATTTTAAGAAAGGTAGACGGGAGCGTCGTGGTCCCCCGGTACTTCGTGATGGATACGAGATATTAGACCAGATAAACAATATGGCCTTGATGAAGATAACTAAAGTGGGAGCTGAGGAGCACAATGCCGCGGTCAGTAGAGGTTCGGGTTGGAAGAAGAAAAGCATTTTCTAGGACCTACCTTACTGGCCTAGTCTGCTGGTAAGACATAATTTAGATGTCATGCACATTGAGAAAAATGTCTTCGATAATATTTTCTTCACCATTCTCGATGTTCCGGGGAAGTCGAAAGACAAGTGGTCGGCTAGAAAGGATATAAAGGAATTGTGCCTTTCTTACGGCGGAAACGGGCACCCCGCCGTCCTTTCAGGACCAGTGTGATGCCTTTCTTACGACCGTTGGGGGGGGGGGGGGAGGTGCCGTCTTCGGCCTTGGCAACGCCGCCCATGAGTTACGGCGACCGATTGACGGCGTCGCGTCGTCCAGCTCCTCGGGTGGCGGAATTATCGCAGCAAAACGTCAGCCTTAGGCAAGATGTGGATGAGCTCAAGAGTAAGTTCTCGAAGTTCGAGGAGTGGATGCGCCGGTACCAAGGGGGTGAGGGTGGATCCCGCCCGTCCGGTCTCGACGGCTCCGACGATGAAGACGGCTCCGGCGAAGCCGTATAGATTAACATAGTTTAATTATATTATTATAAATTATTTGAATTTATGTAAATTAATGAATTTATGTATGTAAATTATTGAAATTAATGAATTTTTAGTAATTAATGAATCATTAAATATTAACCATTTATATTAATTCGTAATTATTTATAATATTTCGTAATTATTATTTTTTAAATTAAAAAAAATTAGCGACCAAATGGTCGCTAATTTACAACAAGATCGTGCACCTTTGTGCACGATCGTGCGCCTTTGAACCAGAGAAAGGCGTCCCCGTGCGTTTTTTGGTGTTTTTAGCGACCATATGGTCGCCAATTGTCGGCAGCTTTTGGCCACAATTAGCGACCATATGGTCGCTAAACAATTAGAGACCATATGGTCGCTAAAATCAGCGACCAGGTGGTCGCCAGTTTGGTCGCCGCATTGGTGGCGACCATATGGTCGCCAAGTGGTTAGCGACCGACCTTTTAGCGACCACAATATGGTTGCTAAATGCATTTAGCGACCATATTTAGCATTTAGCGACCAGAAATATAGTCGCTAAATTCGCTTTTTTTTTGTAGTGAGAGAACCGTCCACTTGCCTTAGAAGGCATGCTCAACGTCCTTAGCAATTCAACAGTAATCTTTATCACCCTTTTGTCAAATATAACAAAAGATTTCTCAACAACGAGCTCACGGAAACACTTCTTAGTTGTATACTCAAGTCCTACAACTTCCTAATCGATAAACGATTTGATTTCCGTATATCGATTTATAATTAATCCTTAGTTATCATGCTTTCAGGAGCCATCTTGGCGAAATTATAACTAATTATCCGCTTCACTTTTAAAACAATTTTCTAAATAAAAATTGTTCATTAGCAAACGTTCTTAAAGGTTACCAACTCTCGGATCATTCTGATTAACAACGAATCCCGAGTAATTATCCAAAGTCCTTTACCTGTCAATCGATGTCAAAACTTGTTCGCTATAACGGAAGATCAGGACGTCCGTTTCCCGAGCGGTTTGAGCCTGTGAGACCATATCAACATCAATATTATAAAAACCATAAATTTAATTAGCAAAATGGAACCGAAAGGCCCTTACGGTGGCTCCGCAACCAACTCGCTAATTAATTTCGATCGTAAATACCTTCACTTGAGCCCATGGCTCGTTTGGCTCGATAGTGGCTTGATCACCGAGCTCGAGGGTGGTTGAGTATTGTCCGGAGGCAGCCCTCGCAGTGGGTGGTGGTTCGACGAGCTAGCATTCGCCGGCGACGTCGCGAGGCGAGGCGGAAAAGATTTGTCGGCAGTGATGATTCGAATTCTTTATTCCCGAATCCGTCGTTCCTCCCGAATCTCTTACTGGTCCTGCTTTTGCGGCAGCATCAAGCCTATAACAAGTAGGAAGAAGAAGGTGAGGTGGAGGAGGAGGTGAGTTGGCTGGAGAAGAAGATAGCCGGCGGTGAAGGTGAGTTGAATCTCCAAGTTCGTCGTTTCGTCCACACTCTCTCAGTCTCGCTTTCCTCTGTTTGCTTTGTCCAAAGCTAAAAGAGATAGAAGTCCCAATTCTATCCAAATAGCTCCCTTCCCCCTTAAGTAAAGAAGGTCGGTTAAAACGGAATTTCCCGTCTCGGAACGGGACTCGCGTTAATGCGGTAAAATTATGTACCTCGGGTGGAAAAACTTACTAAATACAAAATGTCCCGAAAATTATGTAGACCAATAAAACCAATTTTTCATGATTTTATCTTGCTACCTTCAATTTTTAAGGCTTCTGTTTCGTATTTGAAATCCTTTACAGTACATAATTAAAAAGACGGCTTATCCAATAAATATTCTTTTTCTACTGAAAAATCCTAGAATTCACACCGATCCATAAAATCATTTCTTTATGATTTTAGGATATCACCATAAATTTTATAGGATTTAAATTCCAACAAAAATATTGGATTAAGCATTAAAAATAACAAAGAGGTTAAAAGGATATCCGAGAAAAATTCAAAAAATATCCTTAAAAACCATAGTTATTACATTAGTACCCCCTTAAAAATGGTTTCGTCCTCGAAACCAAGAAGAACTCGGATCACAAGGAAGGTTAGCATAAGCACACATACACACAACCACTACAAACCTATACCGAAGTTTGTAGTACCTCCTTAAAAAAATACATGTTGTTACTTCTGCACCAAGCACAAAACAACCATTGCTTAGTTACCAAACTCCTTCTTTACAACGTTCATTAACTTTGAAAATGGCTGAGTATTTCCTGTCTAGTTTCTCAAGTCTTTTCTTCACCTTCATTTTAGACTAAGGTAACCTAACCAAAGGTATCTTTCTTATTCACGATTCAACCTAGCCTTTCTTCATAGGTGTTATTTGGTTGAATATCCATCTTATTATTGTTGAGTACAAGAGATATATTGAACGCATACTATCAAAGAAAACATTACGGATAGAATGCACTGAAGGTGGCAATGCCAACCGATAAACAAGCTTACCAGTTGTTTCCAGTATCTCGAAAGATCCAACATAGCGAGCATTTACGTTGCCTCGCTTTCTCCAGCGGAATACGCCTTTCAAGGCGGATACCAGAACAAAAACGTCGTTCTTTACAATGAACTTAACATGTTCTCCCTTTAGCATGACACACAACTGTTGTCGCTTTTGAGCAGTTAGCACCCTTGATCGTGTTAGTGCGACATCAGTTGTTGTTCTCTTGGCCAAATCTGGTCCATGAAGAACCCTGTCAGCATTGTCATTCCAACAAATTGACAACCAACACTTCCAGCCTTACCAAGCCTCAAAAAGAGTCATTTTCTTTATCGTGTGATCAAAATTCTTGTGTGTGAAGTCACTCAAACTCAAGCTACCATTCCAACTTGTGTGGAATCCAGAATACATATCCTCAGGAGTTTGAATTTGTTTCTTTGTATTACTCATCAGTTTAATGAGGGAAGCCAACACTAAAATTCAATTCACTCCACAAAGCTTGATGTTACTCCTTTCAAAACCTTGGCATGAACCATCCATCTCAATCAGAGATAATAGTCTTTAGAGTTTTATGAAGATGAAACACTTCCTGCATGAACACCTCAGTAACTTTTGTACTTTCTAAGTCATCTTAATTGCATTAAAATGAACACTCTAGGTGAGTTTATTAACAACCTCCATATGCATCCTTCTTTCATTAAGTCTTGAACGACTAATGACAGGAATCCATTTTAACATCTTTCCACTTTCATTCTGAAACAGGAAGAGACTATAACATTTCATCTGGTCTTCTATACTCAATCAGGACTTCCAAACAAACCAAACACATCAAAACAAACTCGGTGACATTTCGCTTCATGTCAATCCATCAAAAGTTTTATCTTAAATCCTTATACATTTACTTGTTCCAGGATGAACTAATTAAGCAAATAACTATGCCTCCTTTGAAATAAGCTTTCAAAGCTCATCAACAACAGATACACATGAACGGTTTTGAAACCAAGCAATCCATAATCTTGAATAACAAATCCTAGTGTCTTACCTTCTTGATCTTCTCAGTTGATCTTAAATAATATTACTTTCCCATACTACTTTTCCTTGATCTGGTCAACAGATTTTGAATAACATCCTAGGGGATTCACACAACCTTGTTGTCATCCAAATTAAACCTTTAGTCCTTCTCAAATTAGTTTCTTTACAAGGATTACTTAAAATCCTTACTCAATTTCCTTTTTGAGATAAAATCCCAGTATTACTTTAACCTACACTCTTACGCATTACTATACCAACATATTGGACAATAATACCTTTAGTCCAATAATTTCCAACAAAATTGTCTCCATTGACAATTTTCAGTCTTTTTCATCAAAGAACTATTTAGACTTCATTTAACATTCTGAATTGTTGAGCAACCTAACTCTTAGGATTAAAAACACATCCTCACATGTCCACTCTCTATATCCAACAACTTATCAGGCTGAGATTGAAAATCAATACTAATTTACATATCCAAACTCCAGACCCATTGGAGTTCTGCTTAAAGTCCTCACTTGACTATCTTATCTCAATGAGATTTAATTTTTCAAGACAACCTGAAAACAAATAACAACTAATGGAGAAATTACTAGTACATCCTTTATTCCAAAGAAAGGATTACTACAATATCATTCCTTAGAAAGGGTTCCATCTCAGGAGTCCATATCAACTTACTTTCGAGGACAATTCCGCTAAAAAGGCAATGACGTCAACCAAGATGAACTACTAGCAAACTGCTTAGAGAATTCCAATAATCATTAACTGAAAACAATCCCAAACTTTTAGAGAAGTACGGAGTTACTCCATGCTCTTCAGAGACCAACACAGATTTGTAAAGAATCTTACCAAATTTCTTTACTTATAATCGAACTGTTTTGGGAAGTTTGACCATACTCCTTAAATGGTATAGGGTACCAAGGATGTACTAACTCAAAGGAGTTTTACAAGATACTAGATATTGAAATTGCTATAATGCAAAAGAAAGCTTACATCTTTTCATCTCAAACAACTACACTTGCAAAACTCATATAATTGCAAAACTTATATGATTGCCAAATCATACTAGAAACGTTTCATTCTTTACGACCCAAGTGAAATCACTTATCAAATGGTTATTTCCAAATTCCCATCACAACCTTTGTGTAATCATTCCAACCTTGACAAGAAATGTAATTCCTACAAATTTCTTATTTCGAACTTAAACCTGAGCAATTATGTGATCTAATTCCACCATGTGATCAGGATGGGGAAATAAAATCAACACAACCCTTTACTGCATTCTCATAGGAATAAGACATGTAATCTTGCCTTATCATGTGATCAAGATGGAAGACAAAATACATTCTTACTCACCACCATGAAAACCGTAGAAAATTTTATTCATGAATTTCGTATATCAAATCAACATTTCTTTAGAAATTCATACCAGAATTCTACAAAGTCGTAAGATTTTTCTCAAAAGAGAAAATCACAAAACAATTTCAAATATCCCTTAAATCATAACACTTGACAGGAACTCGACATAGGTTACTAACATATTTGCTTTAACTTTGAATATTGTGGAAACAAAGATTAGCTACTCTCTTGAGGAATTGGGCGCATTAGCCAATGCATCATATAAAATTGCTGACCTTATTTTCATGATGCTACGGACGCTTTGCCCTATTTCTGTGTTGACATTTGCACCTTAGCTGGCCTTACCAACTTGGCCAAAGTTTTGAATCAAAATTGAGCCTCAAAGGAGCTAAAATAATCCAATTCACTTCTGAGCCCAAAATTTTCCTTCGAATGTAACACTTCATTCCTTCCTCAAGGTAGAACCTGATTACATGCCTCGACTTTTTCATACTTAGAACATACTGCCAGACTTTTCTACAATCCTTAGTATTGAGTAATCTCTGTCTGATTTAACTCAATCTCAACCCAACTTAATTTCACAAGTTCAATAAAGAGTTGATTGCTCAAATCCACATACTTGCAATCCTTACGGAAAATGTGATTCCAACATCTTCTTACTCATAACAAATTCTTCCAAGGTCGATCTCAACATGTATGTCTCCTTGACATCCCACTATAAAGTGATGTAACAATGATATATTACCAAAATTCAATGCTTGAGATCATCCATTTGCAGAACAATATCACTTCTGCAACTTAATTGTCATTTAAATTCCGATATCCAAAAGTGAAAGCTATCAAACTCTCGTGACGAGTTTAAGAACTTTCGATCCTTTTATCTTCAAATCAGGATGTTCCTTTAGTTTCCAATATCTTTTAACAGAAGAATGAATGCACATGGCCAAACAAAATATTCTTGAACCTATCCCGATTCAACATTGGTAAACAAACTAGACTTCTCCATCATTCTTGTCTTCTTACTTAACCATAAGAAGAAGACATACCCTTTTTATTAGCGCAAATTCAAACCACATTGCAAAGGAAGAACTTGTGGTTAGGAGACTTGCCGACAACTTAATAGTTTCACCAGTGCCACCTTAGACATTAGATTTGACGGATATAAAATCTTCAAAATCCAAACACAACTGAAATTATCCTTTCAGCGATAGAGTCTAAGCCTTATTGACGATAGATGATTGCTATTTTTCTCCCAACTGTTTAAAATATCACAAACGAACATACCAAAATCATTCCTTTAATGATCTTCTCAAAAATGAACTTTATCATTTCCATTCTTGAAGAAACATAAGCCAATACCATTGGCAATTTAGAACATCTTACTACTGATTCCATTACTAGTCAATTATAGACCTCAAGTCTCTTCTCATTATCCCGATTTGGGTATCATACACGAAATTCCCATTACGTGTCACATAGGTTAATCATTTGGATATCAACAACTCATGTAATCAATTAACACTTGTACTAAGTAGTTAATTGAACATAAACACATCATCGATGAACTTGTTCTTGTTCAATCCATTTTAACCAATCAACCTTATTCACGACAACCTTGGTGATTAACCACTTGTGCACCATTTGATCTGAACCAATATTCTTCCTTACTATAACCAAAAAGAGATTCCCGTTCCATTTAGGATTCTCAATCCTCTTAACTCAAAGGATAATAACATATAAAAAATCCGAGTTTGAACGCTATCAGGCTAAAAATTGAATTGTATTTTCCATTAGATTAACAATTCAATTGATCCCACATTTGAGCACTTCAAAGCTCTTTAACTTCCAACTGAGCAAAGAAAAGTACAGATTATTCATGATTCAATACTATAGAGTCACAAACATAGTTGTTGAATAAAGTTTCCAAAGGTAATCCCTTTCTATTCATGATTCTTTTACCTCACTTCATGATCCATACTGATCTCTTAGAATTACTCAAGACTTATAAGATTCACCAAATCTTACCATTGAGAAGTAGAGGTTCCAACTCCAAACTTCTATTGATACTTGAATTTCAAAATTCAGAAATTCCTATAAGAATATACTCGTGAAAACTCTTAATCTTATGACTTCAATGTCAAAGAAACTCACTTTAAAATTTCCTTTTTAAAGACAACACTTGAACTTTCACATATCAAGAAAAGAAATTAACAACTTCTTTCACATACCTGTGAATCATGACGTTTTTAAACAAAATTCATAACTTGAAATCTTCCATCATACGAGCTTAAAATAGGAAACCTTCAAAATAGAAAGTCTTTATGAAGTGCAATACTTAACTTCAAAATCTCACAAGAGGTTTCCTAATATGGAAGAAGCGACGAGGGTACACCCAATTCAGACTCTCAAGAGAGAATAGGAATTCATTGAGAACTTGGTCTAGAACCGGGTCAACTTTAGGAATCTTCACCTAATCTTACTTTGGATCCTTCTCGGAATCCATTCCCATCTCTAGGGAATCAAATGTCCACCATAGGACAAAACTTATTACCTCATGTTCTCCAATTCCCTTTTCTCCTTCTATCTCTTTTACGAGTCTGGCTTCCAATCTTAACCACTTTCCATAAATGGTTCTAAGATAACACCCATATAGAATTCTCCGTAATTCTATATAAAAGATGAAAGTCTTAAGCAAGACTTAGGAACTTTTAGCTCTGATACCACTTCTGTAACACCCCCTTCCTACCCTAGAGGTATTACCGCCAATAACCCTTATCAAGACTAAACCGAAGCTATCCAAGGCTTTAAACTGAATGAACAAACTAAAAATCCAAAAGTTGGATTCATTTAAATCATAAACAGAAAATAATAAAATGTTGCAAAAGAACTTAATCTTTATTACTTCAACCTTACAAAGTTTAAGAAGACATTACAGCGGAATAAATACAAATGGTCTTAAAACAGCATTAGCTTTTATGACAAGATGATAGAACAATCTTCTATCTGAACAAAACCTTTAGTATGTAAACTCTTACCTTCTTCTTTCCCAACATAACTTTATAGTGGCCCATACATAAACTTCGCTCAAATACAACTTCTGGAAACTTTTCTTCAACTTCTTGATCCACTTCTCAAATCAACTTCCAAGAAATATCTGATGTGTCGTATACAACGGTGGACACCAGCCGACCATGCAATTGAATAAGGTGGTCGGGTTAGTCTAATGAAAGACTAAGCAAGCGGAGAAATTGACTGGTTCTTATGGTAGTGACTAAACATATTGGCATCGAAATCCAAATAACAACCGGTCGATGATCCAACAGTTAGCAGTCCCATAGAGGATAAGAATGAGGTATGCATAATCAAGAGTTAGGACACCACAACTTGCGTTTCCATTATGAAAAATGAAAAATTGTTGGGAACTTATATTAATCACACAACGTTTTTAAAAGCCTCCATCGACTAATCAGATTGACTTAATCAACGTTTGATTAAGAATCATTCATAACCGGGAGTAAGAATGGTTATCGAATAGATCAACCATTCGGGTATATTAATGTGCCTAACATACTTATCTTGTATTACTTTTAAACTTTTCACAAACAAGTCGACATCTTTTAATCGGCTCGAACTACTGCCGATGGAACACAATACTATCGAGGTCAGAGGGCATGTTTCATCCTTGAACAACGAATAGTACGGATACCAATGATGGAGAGATTAGAGGGCATGTTTCATCCTTAGCAATTCAACAGTAATCTTTATCACCCTTTTGTCAAATATAACAAAAGATTTCTCAACAACGAGCTCACGGAAACACTTCTTAGTTGTATACTCAAGTCCTACAACTTCCTAATCGATAAACGATTTGATTTCCGTATATCGATTTATAATTAATCCTTAGTTATCATGCTTTCAGGAGCCATCTTGGCGAAATTATAACTAATTATCCGCTTCACTTTTAAAACAATTTTCTAAATAAAAATTGTTCATTAGCAACCATTCTTAAAGGTTACCAACTCTCGGATCATTCTGATTAACAACGAATCCCGAGTAATTATCCGAAGTCCTTTACCTGCCAATCGGTGTCAAAACTTATATTCGCTATAACGGAAGATCCGGACGTCCGTTTCCCGAGCGGTTTGAACCTGTGAGACCGTATCAATGTCAAGATTATAAAAACCATAAATTTAATTAGCAAAGCGGAACCGAAAGGCCCTTACGGTGGCTCCACAACCAACCCGTTAGTTAATTTCGATCGTAAATACCTTCATTTGAGCCCATGGCTCGTTTGGCTCGATAGTGGCTGGATCACCGAGCTCGAGGGTGGTTGAGTATTGCCCGGAGGCAGCCCTTGCAGTGGGTGGTGGTCGGACGAGCTAGCGATCGCCGGTGACGTCGCGCTGCGAGGCAGAAAAGATTTGTCGCGGTGATGATTCGAATTCTTTATTTCCGAATCCGTCATTCCTCCCGAATCTCTTACTGGTCCTACTTTTACAGCAGCAGCAACAAGCCTATATCAAGGAGGAAGAAGAAGGTGAGGTGGAGGAGGAGGTGAGCTGGCTAGAGAAGAAGATAGTCGGCGGTGAAGGTGAGTTGAATCTCCTAGTTCGTCGTTTCGTCCACACTCTCTCGGTCTCGCTTTCCTCTGTTTGCTTTGTCCAAAGCTAAAAGAGATAGAAGTCCCAATTCTATCCAAATAGCTCGCTTTCCCCTTAAGTAAAGAAGGTCGGTTAAAACGGAATTTCTCGTCTCGGAACGGAACTCGCGTTAAAGCGGTAAAATTATGTACCTTTGGTGGAAAACTTACTAAATACAAAACGTCACGTAAATTATGTAGACCAATAAAACCAATTTTTCATGAATTTATCTTGCTACCTTCAATTTTTAAGGCTTCTGTTTCGTATTTTAAATCCTTTACAGTACATAATTAAAAAGACGGCTTATACAATAAATATTCTTTTTCTACTGAAAAATTCTAGCATTCACACCGATGCATAAAATCTTTTCTTTATGATTTAAGGATATCACCATAAATTTTCTAGGATTTAAATTCCAAAAAAATATTGGATTAAGCGTTAAAACGAACAAAGAGGTCAAATGGATATCCGAGAAAAATTCAAAAATATCCTTAAAAACCACAGTTATTACAATTTTAACTCAAATGTTATTTGGTTTTGCTAATATTTTCCAAACCAATTACATTTGGAGAGCTTGATTCATATCTTCCGCTTTGGCTATTCCGGCACTTCCAAGTACCGAAGGTCGACAAATGGAGTTCCAGCTAATGAGGGGTTTATAATTGTTTTCTTTGTTCCAGAACAATTTTTTGTTAATTTGGTCAAGTTCTTTTAGAGTTGCCTGGAGTAGCATGAACGACTGCATTATATAGTTTGGTTGTGCAGAGAGGTTTGCTTTTATTAAGGTTTTTCGCCCTACTTGTGATGGAGTGTTTGCTTTCCATTTTGATAATTGAGATAAGGTTCTCATAGTTAAGGGTTTGAACGTGTTTTGTGTCACTTTTCCGTTGATTATTGGACATCCTAGGTATTTGTCCAGAGCAACTGTGCTCGCTATTTGGAGGAGTTGTTTTATTTGCTCCTTCGTATTGTTGTTTATTTTTTTTGTGACTTGGAATGCGGATTTGTTAAAGTTGACTTTCTAGCCAGAAATCTGGCAGTAGTCATCAATGATGTCTGTGATGTTTTTACATGCTTGACTATTAGCTTTGGCAAAAATGATGATGTCATCGGCAAACGCTAAGAATGAGATTTTTGTTCTGTTTCTTGAGATTTGGATTCCGATACCACTCTTTTGGTTAGTGCTTGCCAAGTGGAGTTGTCTTGCCAGAATCTCGGCAACAATGATGAATAAGTACGGTGATAGGGGGTCTCCTTGTCTAAGGCCCCGTTGGGGGAAGAATTGATCTGTTGGTCCATTGTTCACAAGGACTGAGAAAGAGACAGTTTCTACGCATTCACGAATCCACCCAAGGAATTTGGCGTGGAAACCGAATTTTTGTAACACAGTGGCTAGGAAATCCCAGCTTGTCCTATCGTATGCTTTTTCCATATCAAGTTTAACTGCTACCCACCCCTCCTGATGCGACCCCCGCCATGGATGCTAGCCAGGAGGACGACGCATTCACACTTCGCTTGGATGGCCCCATCACTCGTGCCAGGACTCGAGCAATCCAAGTCGCAACACAGTCTCTTGTGGCGCGCCTCTCCGCAGGCCACGGCGCGCCCCTCGCCGCGCCGACGCACACTGCCTTGTGCGTCCTCGGCGTCGAGGAACCTCAACTCGGACCGACAGTGACAACCTCCAACCCCTTGCCACCATCAGACCCGAGCCTTGCACCCTGCCATGGATCGCAACTTGAGGTTCTCGCGACCCTCGCGCCAGCGCCCTCGCTAGCGTCCTCACCAGCGCCTAGTGCCGCGCCGTGACTTCGCCAGCGCCGTGTCCGAGCCTCGCCAGCGCCGCGACAAGCATGTCGTGACACTCCGAGCACGGTCACGGACGACCTATCTAAATTTAGTAGTTTTTAGCACTCTTTCCATTCTAGAACATTGCTATTACTAGTTTTATGCATTTAGGAAGTCAATTATGGGCCTTGTGCCGAACACTTTTGGACCCGCGCCGTTGGGCCTCTAGCTTGCATGCTAGAGGCCCGCGCCGCGACAACCTCCAACCCCTTGCCACCATCGGACCCGAGCCTTGCACCCTGCCATGGATCGCAACTTGAGGTTCTCGCGACCCTCGCGCCAGCGCCCTCGCTAGCGCCCTCGCCAGCGCCAGCGCCAGCGCCTAGTGCCGCGCCGTGACTTCGCCAGCGTCGTGTCCGAGCCTCGCCAGCGCCGCGACAAGCATGTCGTGACACTCCGAGCACGGTCACGGACGACCTATCTAAATTTAGTAGTTTTTAGCACTCTTTCCATTCTAGAACATTGCTATTACTAGTTTTATGCATTTAGGAAGTCAATTATGGGCCTTGTGCCGAACACTTTTGGACCCGCGCCGTTGGGCCTCTAGCTTGCATGCTAGCCCTAGGAGCGCGCCGCACCTTTAGGGTTTTATTAGGTTTTGCTTGTGCCGCCTCCCTATATAAGGGGGATTAGGCTTATGTTTTTAATCAGCGCACATTTTAGGGTTTAATATAGTTGAGGATCAGGGTCGTCCAATCAGATTAGGAGGCCCTGTGCAAATACTAAATTAAAAAAAAATAATTATCAATTATTAATCTAGTAACATTATTAAAACTCTAATTTAATACTAAGAAGTTTAGGGTTAATTTTTTTAGTTAGAATAATAAGTGAATATTAAAAAATTTCAAATAATGATAACAATAATTTTTTTTATAATGGTTAATTAGTTGAGAACTAGTATTTTTTATGAAGTAAATATTATAAAAAATGATTTTAAGTCTATTTTTCAAGTTCAAATGCTTTTGAGTTGAAAATCAACAAGATAAACTAATTGCCAATTTTTTTATATTTATAGATAACAATGTGAGAGAAAAACTGCTAAATAATTTGGATGAAAAAAAATAAAAAATTTATCTTGTTGATGCCTCGTTGGTAAATAAGGAATCAAAGAAGAATTGACAAACCTGGAACGAGCTTTCATGCTTACCGAAATTGAAGAAGAATTGATATTTTAATAAAAATCTGGAATTGAAGAAGAATATCGGGCCTATCGGCGTCTAGCCGTCTACTAAAAAATGATCGATCCTGTTAATACTTAATAGTAAATAGAGAATCGAAGACGAACTGGTATTTTAAAGTTACTCTAAATTCTAAGTATAAAAAGGGTTATATACTAACTTAACGACTCAGGCCATACTAAAATTTTTACAACACTGGTATAATGCAGGTCTTGTGAGTCGAACTTGTACCTGCTAATAAACTTGGTATTCTCTCCCCGTCACTCCTCAGCTAGAGCAAGTGCTTTACCACATCTAAATCTATCATATTTTTATTATATATAAAAACAACTAAATACTGGGGCCCCAAATATTTGGGGGCCCTGTTCTGTTGGGCTGTTTGCACAGCCCAATGGACGGGCTTGTTGAGGATTGCTCCTTATATATCCCTTTGTGTTTGCGCCGCCACCATTAACAATCAAAGCTTTCGGTTTTCTCCATTGTTCGTTCCGAATTTGAATCATTCAAAGTCTTCCGCCGCGTAATTGGAGACCCAATACTCAAGCCACCGATCGATCCGAGGCATCCCATACGAGGGACGCATCAACTGGCATCAGAGCCAAGGTTTGAGTAAGTCTCGTTCAACCCTTTTTGTTCATTCTCACATGCATTCCACCACTTGAAACCCTAGAATCCATCCTCCACTTCACAAATCCGCCATCTAGGGTCCCAAATTTTTTTTCTTTGCTTCGTAAACTGTTAAAAAAAATCATATATCAATCGTGACCTTACTCAATCGATCTATTGATTTTGGTGAAGTTGTTGCTTTGTCTTGCTAGTTGCATGAACTTAGGACTTGTTTTGCCGATTTCTCTTGTGCATTTATTGTGATTGTTTGCGTGTTGATTTTCTACTTGCTTGAATCGTTTATAGAGGAGAAAGCCTAGATTCGACTTGCTTTGTTAAAAAAAAAATTGTTGATCGACTATTATAGCCAAAATAAGGTAACATAGTCGATCGATTATAAAAAAAATTCTCATGAAGATCACAAGCCAAAATAAGGCAAGATCCTTCACTTGGTTCATCACTCTCGCATCTATCATTCCTACAATCTCTTGCTATTGTGATTTTGGTTTTGAACTTGCCTAGTCTTGCTTTGCTTGCATCGTAATTTTTGGATCCATATCATTGATCGAGTTTTGAGTGACCTTAGCCTAGCCCATCCTTGTTCGTGTGGTTTGAACTCAAGGGTCGGCTTGACTTAAGCGAACTGTAACTCGTTGTTTTGTTGCTTGTGAACTTCTTACTGCTTCGATGATTGGTGTGACAATAGGTACAATTTCGGACTCGGGAGACGGTGGCAACAACAATCCACCCGAGGTCCAAAATCAAAATCAGAATCGTGAAGCTTGGAACCCCGAAGCCGTGGCGCGGATTGAAGAACTCAAACGCCTCTTGGCAGCGAGCCAAACGCAATCCAAGCACACCGTGCCGCCGACGCATGGCCTCGCTTCGGAGATCCATGGCGTTCCGGGCGTGTCCGCAGACGACATTGCTCGTGCCAATGCTAAGGGCAAGAAGCATGCTCAGCCTTCATCGCAATTCGGCACCATGCAACGCATGGAGTCGATTAAAGAAAGTCGCCAACATGATAGGCACGATGGTGGTCCCCGGACCGCAGATCGCTATCAAATGGTGCGAGATTACCGGGACACACAAGTGTATGACGTATATTCCGATGAGGAGTACAACTCCGAGGAGTATAGACGCCAACACACGAGTGGCGATCCTAAGAAAAAACAGAAACAAAAGAAAACGTCGGCATATGTTTACGAAACCCCAAAGCGGAAGCACGAGGCCAAGTATTACGATGCGGACGCATACAGAGTTGAGGACGACCTCGGGCATCAAAGTTCTCGGAGTCTGTTCTCGGATTTTGAAAATGATTATGATGAGTTTTCTGACTACTCTAACGAGTCGTCGTTTGAGCATCCCAATGTGCAGGATCCGGAAGAGCTCGACAGCCGCCCTTCGGATTGGATTCCACCACCGCGCCTTGCCAAGAATCGCACCGAGTATGATCAAGCCTATGGCTCGGGTCGCAAGCATGGCGCAAAGGGACGGCGCGACAGGGATCGAGAGGATCGGTGTCCACGAAGGCCTAACGATGGTGACGATCCGGACGACGGTGATGACGATCCGCATCGAGGTCCGCCTCGGCACAGACGCGACAGACACGCTTATTCACCTCGGCGTCCCAGCCCTCGGCGCGATTGTGATCGACGCGATGCAAGGGATCCACGCCAACAACGCCGAGATGTGAAGGTAAAATTCGAAACCTTTTCCAGTTCTTATGATCCTGATGCTTTTCTCGAGTGGTTACAGGGTACGGAGCACACGCTCCGACATTTAGGTTATGAGGACGACAAGAAAGTAGAAGTTGTGACGCTTCACTTCATTGGTGTCGCTAGGACTTGGTGGAACCGATTTGAGTCCGAAAGGATTCGACAAGGCAAACCCCTAATCTGCGAGTGGCATCAACTCGTCTACATTCTGAAGAAGAGATATATTCCGGCAGATTACAAGGACAAAATGCACATCGAAATCATGCGCATCAAGCAAGGTTAGATGACGCCGGAGGAGTATTTTGCCAAGCTTGAAGACATGTTCTTCAAAGCGGGCATGAGTGTGTCGCCCTCGGTGATGAAGACGCGATTCATCTCGGGCTTGCGACAATCAATTCAAGATAGATTGGAAATTCTTCCGATTAAAGACATCAACAACTTGGTTCACACCGCCATGCAAATTCATAAGCAAGAAATGAGAACCAAGTCCGGTTGGTCCAATTCGAGGTATGTGCCTAACTCTAGTCAATCCGGTTTTTCTACTAATCGAGTTGCTCCTCCTTTGCCAAGTGCTTCGACAGGTTCTAGGGTCAAGACTGATGCCACGCCCTCCAAAGTTCCAGTCGCGCCGCGGAGCGCCGAGCCAAGTGCCGACAGAACACGCGACATGGCATGCTACAAATGTGGGGGTCGTGGCCACATGCAAAGGAACTGTCCGAACGCCAAGAAGGTGTTGTTTACTACTCAAGGAGAACCGTATGACAGCCAGGAGGAAGAGGAAATAGAGCCGCCGGAAATCGATGACGCCGAGTTGGAGTGCGATCCATCGGAGGCTCTCGGCGTGTCCAAGCTAGGTTTGGTGACGAGGCGCGCCTTGAGCATGCGAGAGGCGCCAAAGACGGATCAACGCGAGCAACTTTTCCATACAAGATGCTTGGTCAACAATGTGTCTTTGAGTGTCATCATAGATTCTGGAAGCTGCGCAAATTTCCTTTCCAAAAAGGTTGTTGATCACTTCAAGTTGTCGACCACACCACATCCTCAACCATTCAAGCTAGAATGGATATCCAATGATGGAGGAGATTGGGTCGACAAACAGGTAATCTTCAACTTTTCCATTGGTCAATATTCGGATTCAATTCTTTGTGACGTAACGCCAATGGACGCCACACATCTCTTGTTGGGGCGCCCATGGCAATACAATCGTCGCGTGCTTCACGACGGATATTTGAACACTTACATGTTCAATTATCACGGGAAGCGCATGACCCTCTTACCAATGTCTCCTAGTGAAGCTCTACAGGACGAGGCCGAAAGGCAACGACAAAAAGCTAGCGACAGCGGCACCGCCACGCCAAACACGACGCCCGCGGCGTGTTTGGCGACAGTTTGCCAATCCTCCTCAACATTGTGATCAAGGAGATAAAGATGGAAAACGCTGACAAAAACCGGAGCTGGGCCGACAGTTTGCATCGAGAGGACTTGGCAACGCGCCGAACGCCGCTGATTTCAACAAACAAGGCCTAAAGCAGATTTCTGGTGATTCCATAGGCGTTCCAAGTTCCAAACCACTTCAAATTGATTTTCCAGCATATCTGAAGAAAAAACGCCCAGGAGAACCGAATCTAAGCAAAGGACCGCCGAATACGCCTCCTAGCGTCGCGCAACACACCGTCGCTGCACGGAAACTTGGATTCCAGGAGATACGGGATGAATTTCACGGCGTTTCCAGGGGCGTTCTTCCTCAAAATCCAGGGACTACAACATCTCAAACATATGCCATAGAATCTAATCGGACGAACACCGACGCCGAGCCACCCTTGTTAGGCACATGTCGGGATCGTCTTCTCTTAGCCAGGCGTCGGGACATTGAGAAATCAATCCAGGGGAGTAATTTCTGTTTCATTCTTATTCCCCTACTTTCTGTTACTAAAACTGTTAACTCTTCACTCCCCTCTTGCATTGTTTCTATTTTGAAGGAGTTTGAAGACATTATGCCGGATGAGTTACCGAAGGGCTTGCCGCCGATCCGAGGGATCGAGCACAAGATCGATTTCATGCCAGGCGCATCCCTTCCCAATCGAGCTGCCTATAGAACTTCGCCTAAGGAAATCGAGGAGCTTCAAAGACAAGTTCAAGAATTGTTGGACAAAGGCTTTGTCCGAGAATCCTTGAGCCCTTGCGCAGTGCCCGTGATCCTTGTGCCAAAGAAGGATGGTTCGTGGCGTATGTGTGTCGACTGTCGAGCCATTAATCAAATCACGGTGAAGTACATGCATCCTATCCCGAGGCTCGATGATATGCTAGATGAGCTCCACGACGCTGCCTTGTTTTCCAAGATCGATCTTCGAAGTGGATACCACCAAATCAGGATGAACGAAGGCGACGAGTGGAAAACCGCATTTAAAACCAAACATGGTTTGTACGGATGGATTGTCATGCCTTTTGGCTTGACAAACGCCCCTAGTACTTTTATGCGGTTAATGAATTTCATTTTAGAAAGTTTTTTGGACGTTTTGTCGTTGTGTATTTTGACGACATCTTAGTTTTTTCTAAAGACTTGGACTCTCACGCGAGGCACCTTAGGTTGGTGTTAGAATGCCTTCGCGAACATTCATTGTATGTAAACTTGGACAAATGTTCGTTTTGCACGGACACGACGAATTTTCTTGGGTTCGTCGTGTCCAAGGATGGGCTAAAAGTGGATGACAACAAGATCCGCGCCATCCGAGAGTGGCCCACCCCTACGACCCCGACGATGGTTCGCTCCTTCTTAGGGCTCACAGGGTTCTATTGGCGATTCGTCAAGGACTTTAGTTCCATCGTCGGGCCTCTCCACAACCTTACCAAGAAGGCAACCACAATCAAGTGGATGCCGATCCATGAGGCCGCCTTTCAGGCCTTAAAAGATGCATTATGTTGCGCTGCGGTCTTGCAATTGCCAGACTTCACAAAGCGCTTTGAGATCGAGTGCGACGCCTCTGACTATGGCATAGGCGGAGTACTCCTCCAAGAGAGACGCCCCATAGCATACTTTAGTGAAAAATTAACGGGGGCAACTCTAAATTACCCGACGTATGACAAGGAGTTGTACGCACTGATTCGGGTTCTTAAGACATGGAAACATTATTTGTGGCCTAGTGAGTTCGTGATTCACACGGACCACACAGCCTTAGCCTATCTTCGGAGTCAAACGACTCTAAACAGGCGCCATGCTCGATGGGTGGAGTTTATGGAAACATTTCCGTATATCATCGCCCACAAAAAAGGAAAAGACAATGTCGTGGCATATGCATTGTCACGCAGGTATGTTCTCTTAACTCAGTTACAGGCCAATTTGCTCGGGTTCTCCTTGATTAAGGAGTTATACTTGCATGATCCATATTTTAAACCGATCATGGAGAAACTCGAGCAAAGTCGAATCCATGAGTCCTATTTTTTGGACAATGGGTACCTCTATCGAGCTGGGAAGCTTTGCATTCCAGCTTCCTCTGTGAGGCACCTTTTGCTCAAAGAAGCTCATGACGGCCGAGGCCATTTTGGCATACACAAAACCCTAGCAGCACTTCGTGAGCATTTCTTTTGGCCACATATGGCCTCCGATGTTCACAAGTATTGCCGGGGGGTTGTGTGTCGTGCCAAACTGCTAAATCGAGGTTCCAACCTCATGGCCTTTACACCCCCTTGCCCATTCCGGAATCCCCGTGGGAAGATCTCGCCATGGATTTTATCACGCGCCTTCCAATGACAAGGCGTGGCAAAGATTCGATCTTCGTTATTGTGGACCGTTTTTCAAAAATGGCTCACTTCGTAATATGCAAAGGAAACAACAATGCAACCGAAATCGCAAATTTGTTTTTTGAGCATGGCGTGAAGCTACATGGCGTGCCTCGCACTATTGTTAGTGATCGAGACACGAAATTTTGTAGCCACTTTTGGCGAACGCTTTGGGGAAAGCTCGGTACACAATTACTGTTTTCAACCTCTTATCATCCCCAAACCGATGGTCAAACTGAGGTGACCAATCGGACCCTGGGCACCCTTCTTCGGACGGTGCTCAAAAATAACCCACGCCGGTGGGAGGATCTAATTCCTTTTGTTGAGTTTGCTTACAACAGGTCCAAACACTTGGCAACCAAGATGACGCCGTTCGAGATTGTCTACGGCCTCAACCCCCACTCTCCCATGGATCTTACCCCTCGTCCGATGAAGAACGGCGAGCACATCGACGCCTCGAACCGCGCCAGACGCCATTCGCAAGCTGCACCAGCGGACACGGGATCAATTGGAGCGTCGGGCCACTCAGTACGAGGCGCAGCACAACAAGGGTCGAAGCGCATGGTTTTCAACCCCGGAGATCTCGTTTGGCTACATCTACGCAAGGACCATTTTCCGGACTCGAGGAAGACGAAGCTTCACCAAAGAGGAGACGGACCTTTTCAAGTCTTGGAGCGAATCGGGGACAATGCCTACAAAATCGACCTCGAAGGCAAGTATTCCGTGCACTCCACTTTTAATGTCTCCGAACTCTCCCCCTATGTTGCACCTGCTTATGAGGAAACGGGGACGTTTCCCAACCAAGTGGGGGAGGGTGATGCGACCCCTGCCATGGATGCTAGCCAGGAGGACGACGCATTCACACTTCGCTCGGATGGCCCCATCACTCGTGCCCAGACTCGAGCAATCCAAGCCACAACACAGTCTCTTGTGGCGCGCCTCTCCGCAGGCCACGACGCGCCCCTCGTCGCGCCGACGCACACTGCCTTGTGCGTCCTCGGCGTCGAGGAACCTCAACTCGGACCGACAGTGACAACCTCCAACCCCTTGCTACCATCGGACCCGAGCCTTGCACCCTGCCATGGATCGCAACTTGAGGTTCTCGCGACCCTCGCGCCAGCGGCCTCGCCAGCGCCCGCGCCAACGCCCAGTGCCACGCCGTGACTTCGCCAGCGCCGTGTCCGAGCCTCGCCAGCGCCGCGACAAGCATGTCGTGATACTCCGAGCACGGTCACGGACGACCTATCTAAATTTAGTAGTTTTTAGCACTCTTTCCATTCTAGAACATTGCTATTACTAGTTTTATGCATTTAGGAAGTCAATTATGGGCCTTGCGCCGAACACTTTTGGACCCGCGCCGTTGGGCCTCTAGCTTGCATGCTAGCCCTAGGTGCGCGCTGCACCTTTAGGGTTTTATTAGGTTTTGCTTGTGCCCCCTCCCTATATAAGGGGGATTAGGCTTATGTTTTTAATCAGCGCACATTTTAGGGTTTAATATAGTTGAGGATTGCTCCTTATTTCTCCCTTTGTGTTTGCGCCGCCACCATTAACAATCAAAGCTTTCGGTTTTCTCCATTGTTCGTTCCGAATTCGAATCATTCAAAGTCTTCCGCCGCGTAATTGGAGACCCAATAATCAAGCCACCGATCGATCCGAGGCATCCCATACGAGGGACGCATCAACTCCCGCCCTTGTTTTTGGCGAAAAGAGAGGAAGATCTCGTGTGCAATTAGAGTGTTGTCATGAATATTGCGGTTTTGGATAAATGCACCTTGCATCTGGTGTATCAGTTTGTTTAATATATTATTTAGTCGGTTTGTTAATATCTTTGAAATTACTTTGTATATGGTATTGGATAGGTTGATTGGCCTATAATGGTTGGTGGAGTTGGGGTTTTCGCATTTAGGTAGCAGGGTAATGAATGTGTGGTTGATTTGTTTTAGGATTTTACCATTGTGAAAAAAGCTTTTAACAGCTTTAGTAACATCCGGGCCAACAATGTGCCAGAACGTTTTGTAGAAACAAGCCGGCATTCCGTCCGGGACTAGGGATTTATCATCCCCAATATCGAACAGAGTGTTTTTTATTTCAGCATAAGAAACTGGTTTGGTGAGTTCTACATTGTCTGCATCGGTTATTTCTTTTTGGACGGTTTGCATCATCATTTCTTGGAGTTTGCTATGGTTTATTTCCAAAGCACGGTAGCGGTTATGGAAGTCCCTTTTAATTTTTGTTCTTATGTTGTCGAGTCCAGTGATTTGGGTGCCCTCTGATGTGCGGATTTCTTTGATGTTTGTTCTATTTCTTCTGCTTGAAGCTATCCGGTGGAAGTGTTTGGTGTTTTTGTCATTTAGTTTTATATGTGTGTTTTTCGCCCTTTGTTTCCAGTAGGAATTTTGGAAGTCCAGAAGGCACGACTGTTTCCTTGATAACCTTTCAAGCTTTTGACTTAGTTGTAGGTTGGAGTTTTCGATGATTTGATTTTGTAGGTGGATCATTTCTTCATCTAGTTTCTTTATTTGTTCAAAGATGTTCCCAAATGTTTGTTTGTTCCATGCCTTTGCTTTTGTTTTTAACATTTGAGTTTTTTTGGTAAGGTTGTACATGTGTGAGCCGACTGCGTTGAAACGCCAGGCTTGTTTTATGACGTTTTGGAAATCCTTTCTAGACGTCCACATCATCTCAAATTTGAATGGATGCGCTTTGAAAAGTGCGTCGGTCGGTAGTTCGCATGATATAGAGCAGTGATCGGAGGTTGTGAAAGCTTGGTTTTTAGTTGCAACAGACGGGTACCATTGGATGATTTGGTTGTTTACGAGTGTGCGATCCAATTTTTCGAGTGTGGTGTTATCTAGGCTTTTTTATTTTCTCCAGGTAAATTTATTACCGGTCGTAGGAATGTCACAGAAGTCACACTCATTTTTGAAGTTGAGGAGCCGTTCGTACCGGGATTGGGTGGGGATCGCACCCCCGATTTTTCATTAGGGTGTTGGATTTCATTTAAGTCCCCCATGAGAATGCAGGGTAGGTTACAGTTATGAATGAAGTCCTTCAACTTTGTCCAGAAGTGGTCTTTATCTTGTGCCCTTGGTGGCGCATAAGCAAATATTAGAATCATTTCCCTATTGTTTTCGAGGTCCGCGTAGTGGAAGCTAATAAATTGGTTGTCTTTGTGAATGGTTCTGATGGTTTCGTTTAGGAGCGAAGTGCCCTTCCAAAGAACGCATATCCCTCCCGAGTACCCGCTAGCCGGGATGAATTCAATGGAGTCAAAACCCGCTTTTTTCCATGTATAGCAATCGGGTGGCACTTGGGCTTTCGTTTCCATGAGGGCGATGAGGTTGATACGCTCGAGGCGGCAAAACGCATTCACTTATGTCCAAAATAACTTGCGTTTAGTGCCCCTGCAGCTCTAGGTGCTGACTTTCATAAAAAAATTGTGCTTGTTGTGGCTTTTGGCCTTGTTTGGATGGGTATACATCAAATATTTTTGTTTATTTAATTTGCGATGGGATGCTTTTATAGGTTGGGTATATTTTGACTCGGTATCATTTTTGAGTTGTTTAATTATTTGTGATTTTTCGCTGCCTAAATTGACAATTTTACCAGAGATTTTCGAAAGTTCGGTATTACGTGTTTGGTGGTGGGTCGGGCGTGGTTTCAAATCCACTAGATTAATTGGGCCGAGAACAGTATTATTCCGCCCCACCGCAATAATTGCAGTTATTGGTTTTTGCATTTTTTTAATCTTGCTCATTGTTGTGATGATGGTAGTGTTTAACGATTTTAATATTTGCATGAAAGCACCAGTACCACAATTAAATGTGCGGGCATGGTTTTGCTGGTTTGGAGTGCATGATTGGTCAAACCATAATTTAGTGGGTGTTTTATTCCACCATTTTGGGTCCATGGTGAGAGTGTGGCCCCAGTTAATCGTTGTTATAGTTCGCAATTGTGTTGTTTTCTCGTGGAAGCAACAAGCGCTGCCACCGGGCATGAATAAGGACGCAAACACGTAAACAGAAACAGCATGTACCAGCATTTTATTCTCAGCAACAAAGGAAACAAACCAGCCTACGGCTGCGACAATAACTGACTCAAAACAGGGACTCAGAAGACTACTAAACCAAGGCCAAACTACAGTGGCCAGACGCCAACAAGCAACGAAAAAAACACTAGAAAGGTTGATATTTCTA
Source organism: Fallopia convolvulus (assembly GCA_964016875.1). Lineage (NCBI taxonomy): Eukaryota > Viridiplantae > Streptophyta > Magnoliopsida > Caryophyllales > Polygonaceae > Fallopia > Fallopia convolvulus. The sequence goes on along the minus strand of OZ024719.1, from coordinate 46,030,820 downwards.
GTACATGGACTCGATCGGTTGTTAATTTTAAGGGTCGGAGTTCTAGTTTCTCCATGATAAGGGTTAGTACCTGGGCCGGGTGTGCCAAGGAAAGGACCGATGTGATGCCGTGGTTGTTTTATCATAATTTTCTATTCTTGCGTGCCCCTTTGGGGGCGGAGAATGTCGTGTCGTCAATCGGCTCTGTGCGCCTTTTCCTACTTAGTTCCGAGGTTTCCATCTCATCACCTGGTTTGTTTGTATTGATCGTGTTGTTGTTGAACGACGTCGAGGCTCTGGACGAGTTTTCTGACCCCGCGCGTTGAGCTCAGCTGAACTGTTTTTTGTACCAATGGGTTGAGATTCGTTGGCATCCACAAAGTGCTCGCCTGAGAAGTTGTCATCCTTTCGTTCCATGGTTTCATCCGCTATCTCACCCAGCATGTCAGCGGTTGCACTCGGTTTGCTTTGCTTTGTTTTGCAGCTTTTTGATTGGGTTTAGTGGTCATGGCTACAATAGTCGGGTCTGTAGTGTCTTTGTTGACCGTGGGAGGCTTCATCTCCTCCGATTTTTCTTCCTTGGCCTCTTGATTCTTGGTGTTGTTAACAGGACTAGCTATGCGGTTCTCATTCGAAACCAGTGTCGGTTGAGTTGTTGGTGCAAAGTAGTCCTCTGAGGACGCCATTTTGATTTGGCAATGTTGGAATAAATGGTCACGAGCCCCGCAATACCCACAACCCCGTTGGTTGTTCTCGAACCATATCGGCATCTCGTTGAGATTTCCGGCTTCGTCGGGTCCGATAATAGAATCCAGGTTCATGTCGTTTATGGAGACATTAGCACATATTCTGTTGTGGGTCTTTTCCAGCTTGAGTAGCTCTCCAAAACCATTGGCTTGGAGAATGTGCATGAGTGCCTCCCTTGTCATGTAGAGTGGGGATAGTTTGGGTAGCCGGAACCAGAGGTCCGCGCGTGTTTTTGTGGCTTTAGCCGGGTTGAAGTCGGGGTGCCATTCCCTAAGTATGAGAAGTTGACTGGCAATGTGAAAAGGTCGGCCTTCCCATACCTTTCTTCGATCCTTTGCGGTCTTGAATCGGACTTCGAACCATTAGTTCTGGCGGTTGTAACTCATGAAGTCGGGATCAACAAGTTTCCGCCAACGGATTCGCATTTTGGTGCGCATTTTCGTGAATTCCATGGGTTGGCCAAGGATGAAGCCAAAAAGTGAGGCTTCCATGGTTTTGACGGTTGCTTCCTTTGCCTTGTTTAGGTTGGCCATCAGTTTCTCTGGATTGATTTTCAGCTTTGATAGTATTTGTTCAAGGGGTGTTTGGTTGTTTGATTGGTCGGCTTCATTATTATTTTTGTTGCTACCACCAGGCGTTTTCCTTAACATGGCTTTTTTGCAGCTTCTAAGTAGGTATGTTGAGGGTTGGGGTTTGGTTTTTCACCGCTGTTAGCGGCCATATCAAAAAGCAAGGAAATCTGGGTTTTTTACGAAAGCCAGAAAAAGTGCGGAAGAGCAGTAGAAAAAGGAATAGGAAGGGGAATGAGTTTGGACGTGATTTTGGGATTTCAGACTGGGGAATCAATATATAGGCTGGGCCAAGGGACAACGATGATGATGAGAACCATAGATTGAAGAGAAGGCTTCTCGGCGAGAAGAGCCGAATTGAAGGCGCCGGCTTTGGAGAGGTGAAGAGTCGCGCACGGGACAACCTCTGGAGAACCCACACAAGACATCCTCGCCGCCGCCCCATAGGAAATTGCTCCAGATCTGGTAGACTTCTCCATAGCCACTTTATTTTCCATTGATGGATTAACTTTTGCTTTATTATTTTCCGCCTCTTTTTTCTTTGTTCATTGGCTACTGGGTAAACCCAATGACTGCAATTGAGGATCTTGAAATGTAACGCCATGGGCGCATGCTTGGTTGTGCTATTTCTCCACACAATTCCATCGATTGGATATGGTGCATCCATCTACTTGATTTTGTTGATGATCGGAGATTGGGGCGACGATTTAGGGGGGACGGTTCAGATGCCTTGATAGATTCGGCCAGGAGGAAGGCGATGAGGAGGAGGAGAGCGCGTGACGACGCGTTGATTTCGGGCATTAGGGTTTTCCGCATGGGAAAGTGTGGATTAGTAGAACCTAACAATGTATGGGTAAGAGTAATCACTGAAAAGTACCTCAGAGACAAGGACTTATTTTCCTATAAACTTAGTCTAATGTATCCTGACAATGGAGAAATCTGATTAAACTAAAGCCCATGATTAAAGAAGGATTAATATGGCAAATTGGCGATGAGAAAACAATTATTTTATAACTATATACTAAAGCAGAGGTTAAAAAAATTATTAAACGACACATGTCGCTTTTAGATTGGACCACACCACCTCTTTTATTAAAACCAATCTTTGGCAAAATAATTAAATTTAATATAAAGATAGTGTAATGTGCGTACAATCGTATATCATTATAATCAATTGATAAAAAAAATCTCATTTTCAATTTTAAAAAAACAATCTTTTATTTTTGGATCCGATAAATATGAAGATTGTTAAGATATTTGCAATAGCCGTTATTTTTATGACTATTTTTTTTAATTTTTTTAATTATTAATTATTTATTAAATAAAATAACCTAATAAAAGGACCTTTTTACTTCAAAATTTAGTTTTTCTAAAATAAATTATAAATTTATTATGAAATATTTATTCAACTAAATGAATTTATTAAGAATGGAAATTAATAAATTCGTAGCTAACGAAAATTCTTTTCATAAAACCCGATTGTTCCGACGCATGTCTCAAACCGACTTTCGGTCCGTTTTGCAAAACCAAATCATTCACTAGAGAGAGATCTAAGGAGATTTTGGTAGAGATTCTCCACTCATTATGGTGGATTATTTCATTAATGTCATATTCTCCTTCATTCCACTAATATGACTTAAGTTATTAAAATACTCTAAGTTAGTCTTCCACAACCTCAAGGAGAGATTGTCAACCATCATTGCAAGATGTCTACAACCTCCACTAACCAAAATTGCTCTATTTAAAGGGTTTTGTATTGTGAGAGGACTCACCAAATTACTCTCTATCTCTCTCCTTTCTAACTATTTCTCCCACCTAAAAGCCTTCCTTGCGCCTTCTAAACACCACCACACCACCACCGGCTGCCACCACCACCACTGTCGGCCGCCACCAGCAACGCCGCTGCTAGGAGACGCGCGCCACCAGGCTGAGCCGCCGCCCCTCTTCCCCCTTTGCTCCTTTGGGTGATTTTCCTCCTAGATCAAACACTTTAAAGGTATATTATCCTAGCCTTTTTTAATCAATCGTAACTACTCCGTATAACCTAAACCGGAGGTTAAAAAAATTATTAAACGACACATGTCGCATTTAGATTGGACCACCCCACTCCTTTTCTTTAAACTAATCTTTTATTTTTAGATATCGTAAATTCTTATCTATGTTTTTAGAATATAAGATAGAAAATCCTATTATTAAACAAACTTTTATTTTTGGATATGATAGATAGGAAGATCATTAGGATATTTTTTTTATATGAAATATTTTTTTATTTATGTTATGACAGGATAGAAAATTTCATTTTTAAACAATCTTTTATTTTTGTTCATATATCTATAAACAATCTTTTATTTCTGTTCATATATCTATAAATATAATTATTCATTTAAGATATGACTTGACCGCCGTCCATCTATATATATGCCATCTTGCATGTTTTAATGTTTTTTTGTACGTCAATAATTTTATTTCCAAGGTTAAAAAAAATAGATCTAAGTATGTGACTCTCCAAAACCAATTTTTCCCTCAAAACTTATAAACTTTTTCAATTAAACCATAAACCTTAATGAATATTAGTTTTGACTCCATATTTTTCTAAGAAAAAAAATTCACAATACATAAATTTCTACTATTTAACTATTTATTTATTTTAAATAAAAACCGTACAAGGTACGGACCCTTACATTAGTATATATCTTCTAAACCTGAAGCACTTTTGGGCAATTTCGTCATTAAGAATTTATATTACAGCCAACCTATTTTTAATAATGATTTTTTTATTTAATTATATATTCTGTAATTCAATCACCTTATGGAATTTCCAATTTTAGCACTTGACTTATTTAATAATTTTTTATCAGATTTGTATGAGATTGGATAAATTTTTATCTCTATTCATTATTGTAATATATTATAATATTTAATTATGATATGATTATCGAGGTTCTAAATTTTGTACGACGAAGTTTTTTTGTACGATGATTTTTTTGGTTATCAATGATTTTTTTATACGTCATTTTTTTGGTCATCAATTTCAAAATTGTACGATGATTTCTTTTGGAAAATTTTCATTATATTTTAATATTTAATTATGATATAATTATAAATTTTAACATTTTGTACGATGATTTTTTTTTGAAAATTTTCATTATATTCTAATATTTAATTATGTAATGATTATAAAATTTTGTATCTTCCTTATATTTTTAAAAGTTTCCATATATCTTAAATTTAATCTATATCTTCATTTTTTAGAAGAATTTCTATCTTCCTTATATTATATTATTTTTTATTTTAAAATTTTCTATCTATATCTATACTCTACCCACCCTATATATAGTTTTAATAATAATATTTTAATTAATTATATTTTAAGTAATTCAATTACCTTATGCAAATTTCAATTTTATGCACTCACCTTATATAATAATTTTTTTTATCAATTTTATAAGAGATTGGATGAATATTTATCTCTACTCATTATTGCAATATATTCCAATATTTAATTATAGTACGATTATCAATTTCCAAATTTTGTACGATGAATTCTTTTTGTACGATGATTTTTTTTGTACGATAAATTACAATATGTAATTATTATAATTATAGTATGATCCCTAATAAATAAATAAAACAATATTGATCCTTTAATCTTAATAGTTAAATGCATTATTGTCATCAAATTTTAACACCTCAGCCCCCATTCTTTAGTTATGAAATTGTTCATAATAATATTCTATCCATAACAATGACAACTTTTTTTTCTTAATATGAACCATATTTTTAATTGTATATTTTATATTAAATTTTAAATTCTCTTATATTAATTTTGTATTTATAAATATGAAATTTTTTTAAATTTTCTATCCAAAAATATGTTGATTTTTGTATACTAATTTTCTATTAATAAAGATAACAATTTTTTAACTGATGTCAATATAGATATGTTGTGTCTTGCAATATATTAAATTTCTATTCATATGTATGTTGATTTTTAATATTACGGATTCCTTAATAAATAAATAAAAATGATTGGCCTATTAATCATTTCGTGTTCGAGGTGAGTACGTGTTCATGTCATTAAAATATACGAGTTGATTGGGTTAATTTATTGTAGTTTTTGTGCGGGTTCGATTCAACCCTACGAGTTAAGAACGTCAACTTTTTATGATTATTACATAAATATTACAAATAGCATTTTTAGGAATTAGATAATATTTGTATACATTTTATAATAAAATAAATTATTATATTAACATAAATTACAAATATGTAATAATTAATTAATTTATTTATAATACCTACATCATATTTAAATTAACATATTATAGTTTTTATTTCAAAAAGCTCTCGGGCAAGGCCCGGGTCATCAACTAGTTTATTCTAAGATTGTTTCTTAGCATCTTAAACTCTTTTAGATGATCATAATTTTTCCAAAAAAAATCAGATTATCAAAGTATTTATGCACATGCATGACAATCCTAGAAATTTCCTATAAGTAAATCATGTTTTGTATGAAATTTGGTTGCAAGCATAATTTTCAATAAAGTAGTTTTACATAAAAATCATGCATGCAAATCATATATATAATTAATAATGCTCTAGTGAAAACCCCTATTAGAGTGCAAGCATGTGGTTAATTGACATCCGTCAGATTAGAATAAATGGATGGTGAGGATTAAATAAAAAAGGGGTGCAAAAAGCTTTGATGGGGGTGATTTAGTGAATCCGTTCAATAAAAATTAAAATCAATTGATATTTTTTATTTTAGGTAAAATCCCTTGACTTTAGGCAATAGGGTTATTCCTTCCTCAAAAAGTGTCTTATCTCTCCTAATACAATTTATTTTTCTCTCTTTCTCGGTGAGATTTTGGGAGCAGACGAAGAACAATGGCGAAATCATCTACAAACCTTGGCTATTTTTCACAAATTGGTAAGTGAAGATTCAGTTTTGATTTGCTATTTCGATAGAAATCGGTGTTATTGTCGTTTCCGACCATGTTTTTTCAATTTTTAGTTCATATTGCATGAATGCAAAATTAGGTTTTTAGTTTGATGAATGTGGATTGAATGGTTGCATCTCATGTGTTCTTGTTTTTTAGTCTTGTTTTAATTTGCGAATCGGTTGTTGTGGTGCATTATGATCAAAGAAGAGGATCGATTGATAGAGAAAGGTAGTTTTTTAATTCGGCTATGTGTCGTGTTGAATTCAATTCGAATTTGTATTTTGGTTATTTTCGTATTTTTGTGATGTTGATTTTCATTCAAGCAATTCAGTATAGTAGATTTCGTAGATTTAATTTGGTTTTCCACGATTAAATATTTTTCATACATGTGTGACATGTTTTTCATATATTCATTCTTTGTTATTCATATATACGTATTTTGTTTTTCGTATATACGAATTTTGTTTTTCGTATGGCCGACATGAGATAATGATCAATATTATTCACAATAAATATTATGGCTTTTGAATAGTAAGGATTAACTCGATAAGCATATGAAACGAGTGTTTTTCAATTTGGATAGTATGGTTTTGCAACACTGATATGTGTATGATAGTTTTGCAATTGTTGTTCAAGTATCACAATATACTTTTTCACTTTGGATGGTATGGTTTTGCAACACTGATGATATGTGTATGACAGTTTTGCAATTGTTTTTCAAGTCTCATAATATACTTTTTCACTTTAGATGGTATGGTTTTGCAACACTGATATCATTTGTGTTTAACCGAGTTTTCAAATGGAACAGGTTGTAATGATCAACAATTGGACATTGGAGAAAAGTCAAAGCGCACCAAGGTCCTATTTAAAAGACTTCGCATCAGGGAACATGTTCCAAATGATGATAATGTTGATGTATTTGACCTCGGTCCAAAAAGAATTGTAATTCATAAGCATTGTAATTGTTATTTCAAAAGCAGTGTAATGATTATTAATAGCATAAAATACAAAGAATCACATATTTTTCATAATATTAAAGATTATTTTTAGAAGCATTGTACTTGTTATTCAATAGTACACATTATTTATGTCAATACATTCTAATAATACTAGTGAAAACCATTAAATAAGTTTAGTAATTCAGGATGAACAATGTTGTTTTTCAATTACCTTTATTTAGTTATTCATGGTAAGACGAATAATTATTCAACCTAAATAATGCAAACGTTAAAACATGTTCAATCCTACAATTATTCAAACAATTATATTGAGTTATTCAAACCTCGACTATAAATATTTTATGATTCTATAATTATTCAAACAATCAAATTGAGTTATTCAAACAATCAAACTGAGTTATTCAAACATCGGCTATAAATATTTAACGATTAACGATTCTATAATGATTTAAAAATCATATTGAGTTTTTCAAACAATCAAACTGAGTTATTCAAACATCGGTTATAAATATTATACGATTCTATAATTATTCAACCATCATATATATTGAGTTTTTCAAATGTCGACTAGTAGATATTCAATGATTCTGCAAAGGTTTTATATTTGTTAAAAAGCGTCTATTTAATTTGAAATTCGTGTTTGAATTTTAAAAAAAACGCCAAAAGCCGGTTACAATGTATTTAATTGTGGGAAAAAAAGATTTGCTTGGATTTTTTTTATAATTGTACCGATTTTTATCTCACTCTCCTAAAATTTTGGATGTTGCCTTTTTCAAATCAACCGAGATTTGATTCTCCACATCACCCCCATTTAGCCTATAATGTTGCTTAATTACTACCCACTGATTTATCCTAATCCAACGCCCTACATTCAACCACACACTTACACCATAATATGTATTGTACCGGAGCGCTCCCCTATATATATATATATTTGCATGTGGGTTAAAAAAGTTTTTCATTAGAATAATTAAGCCTTGCATTAGTTTTCTTAAACTAAGTATTTTTAAGTTATAAAATCCTTACAAGTATCACCTAGAAAATAATAATAAAAGAATTATTATTTTAACCTTTTCCTAGCTAAATTATGAAACCAAATAATTTTGTTTAACTTGTGTTCTCTTAGAAGAGGAAAAATAAGAGAAAGGTAGAATTAAATTAAAATAAGGATTTTAATACGTGTTGTTCATCGTTCTTTCGATTAAATAGGTCAAGGTTTCGAACATCACTAAAAACTTCCTTTTTCCGAGTCCATAGTATCTCGAAGGAAATTTCAAGGCAAGTGTATATTCTCCTTGTAACCTTTTCGGTCTCTCAATTGCGTTAAACTTCTCTATGTTGGGAACAAACTTGTTTGCTTAGATAAATAAACATAGGATATATCGATTGCTACAAATATCGTAACGACATCTCATTATCATCATTATTATTCGAACGCTAGAAATGAATTTAGGACCGATGATTGAGGCCTTGTTTGTTTAAAATGTCTCGTTTGGAGACATCGCTTGGAAAAGTATAGGAAAAGGTGTTGGACATAGTCTTGAACCACTTTTTATAACATCATATTATATGTAGGTCATGACTCTACTCTTACTTCGTTGATTGAAGTCTTAAGCAATGTCAAAATAGAAAGGTTTCGTCTGAAGTCTAAAGCCATGTCATACGGAAAATAAATGTTGGCTGAAGTCTTAAAGCAATGTCGAAATAAAAAGTTTTCGTCTAAAGTCTTAAGCAATGCCACATAAAATGGAAAAGACGACTAAAGTCTCTTACTAACGTCTATGCTATGCAGACATTCAAAATTTTAATAAGGCTAAAGGCCTTGTTCAATCCATTAAATAAACTTATGCTATGTTCTAACTAAGTGTTAGAACTCCGTTCCCTTAAGTGGAATCGGCTCTTTCATAGCCTCCACACCCTTAAAAGTCATCAATGTTATGTAAAGTTTTGACACGTAATAAAGATAAGTGCTAGTGCATATAAATAGACATCAAAACTGGGCCGGTTTTAGAAGACCAACCCGGTTCTCGGTCCGATAAGGGCACAAGATGTTTTCTAGAAACTTGTGTGTAGTTAAAACATTCCCAACATTAATTCTACTTTAAGAAGTTCTACAATCTCGTAGTTCGTTCTTTTCGTTTTAGAGTTATCTCGCTTCGAGATATACTTATTTCCATCCTTAAGCTCCACATACAGGTTATACATCTCAAACACATTAAGCATACCTATTTAATGATTTGTTAACTAATTACCTAAATTACCCTTGAGGATCTCCGTTCTCACTTGCTAAGTCTCCTTAGACTAATTCCACTCTTTTCCGCATTTTTGCCTGGTATTTCTCGCCCTTCGCAACAAATGCCAGACTCTGGGAAACGTACCTCGAAGGTTTAAAGAACGAAGAATCAAGAAAGTTGAAGGAAGGAAGGTCAAGTCTTCTAAAAAATATTTCTTCCGTATTTTGGATTCACTACGATTTGCAAGAACAAGGTTTCATTAATTTCGCTGCTTAACTCTATCATGTTGTTTTGAAACAGTTTAAGATGTAATGACAATATTTGAAGTCTCAAGTTTTAACACCTTTTAATGTCATGTATTACCATTTAAATTCCGCATTTCTTTAAGTATTAACCTTATAAGTCTAGGGTGACTTTGGACGGTAAAGTCCGAGGTCACTGGTGGTAATACTCATCGTTGCAAAATAGGGGTGTTACAATATTTGTTATGCTACATATTATACAACTATTAGGATATTTATTTTATTTTTAGATAGAATGCATATGCTAAGGTTTAGATAATTTAGTTTAATATAAAGATATTGTAATGTACATACAATTTTATATCACTATAATTAAGTTTATTTTGAACGATCTCATGTATCTTTTATCTGATTATTTATCTATTTTCGTAATTAAATAAAATTATCATGTTTTGGATATTAAATTTAATTCGTAATACTAATAAAATATTATTATTTCACATAAAAAACTTTTATAGTTTATTGATTTTAAATATTTATTTAAAATTTATATTTAATCATTTACATGATTATTTTTCTCGAATAATAAATATATTTGAAAATATTTTATTATTAATATTTTATTTAAGAATAACCCGTAGAAGGTACGAGAATACATACTAGTTAAATTCTGGAGTGATAGATGGATTACATCGAAACTCTGATCAACCAAGAAATAAATCCACAAGCAATCAACGCCCAAAGCACAATATCCGACTTCCTCTAACCAAATAAATCTTGGAAAATCCAAGAACTTAGATTGAACCTCCCACTACAAATTGTAAATGATATAACTAACACAACAATCCTAAATAACAACTTAAGAGATCGCCTTTATTAGGCAACTAGCAAGAATGGGTGGTTCTCCACGGCCTTCGTTGTGGATCATATCACCAAGCACAACAACTAGGAGAATAGTATCACCAAATGGATTTGGAAACTCGATATACATTCCTAAAAGTCAAAAACTTCTCGTGGATAATAGCAAATAGGATTACCAACAAAATAACGGCTACGAGAAAAGCATGTGCCCATTCTTGGGGGATGTCTCATGTGCCACTGTACGTATGAAGATATAAACCACCTTTTCATTAAATGCTCCCACACCCATACTGTTGAGAGGGTTTTTCGACAACAAATAAATTTGTAGTCAGACCCCGTTGTGTATAGGGAGGTCAGAATCGTCCACGGGAAGCAAGATTATGTTTGATTACTAAACTAAAAAAAACAAAAGAGAAAGCAAAACAAGCAAAGAACAATGCAAAACAACTAAATAAATGCACTAGAAGGGGTCGATATCGACCTTGTCAAGGTCGGTATCGAGGCATGAATGCAGCAGAAAAACTAAGTAAATAGCAAGAAGAAAGGGAAAAATTGTAGGTCGATATCGATCTTAGCAGGGTCGATATCGAGGTACCTGAGTTTGGGATTTGACTCAAAATAAGGGAAAACTCTAGGGTAGGGGTTCACCACAACATAATCATGCAATTTCAAATAACATAAATCATAAATATCATGCCTTCAACATAAAGTTATCAACTTTCGTTAAATTAATCAAGCAAATCAATCAATTTTCACAAATCAATTCACTTAATCTACTTACTTTGATCTAAATTCTCAACTTTCGTCTCAAACTTTATCTCTATTCAAATTCACAACTTTCTCTTTCAATCAAGTTAAGAACATGAAATACTTCAACTTTCGTCAAAACTTTTGCACAAACAAGTAGGAAAATAGATAAAAGGCAATCACTTCATTCATCACATCACCATTCATGCACAATCATGTTGGGTTTTTAACCCCAACCCTAGAAAAGGAGACTATTCACTCATGATTGAAGAAAAACAAGCAAAACAATTGAAAGAGAACATAATTGAATTAAAACTAAAGGCTTACTTGAATTAAAACTTCAAACTTGTCTTAGAACACAAGAAATTCTCCCACAATCTTCTTGCTTGTGCCCCAAGCAACACTTGTCTTCCAAAAAGCAAAAAAAAAACGTCTAAATAAAACCCTAGGAGGCGTCCTTTTTTTAACGTGTGTGGGAGAGAGAGCTATTGAGTCTAAACAAGGGTATTTATACTAGAATATCCCTCTTAAAAAGATTCCGTAAAAACAAAACCTACTGAAGATAAGAAATTGTGGAATAAAAACAATTAATAAGACTTTGACTAGGTCGGCTGGGCTGAAAAGGGTCGATATCGACCCCTAGAGGGTCGATATCGAGGCTAGTCTACACTTCATTTCTCACTTTTCTTCCTTCTTCCTTTGAATTTTGTGGGGTTTCTTCCATAGTTTCCTTCCTTCTTTCTTCCTAGCTTGATCCTCTCTTCTAATATCATTTGAATGCATCCAAATCCGCTTCAAAACCTATACAAAAACACACAAAAAGCATAGTTTCCATACTTTTCACAAAATATGTAAACTATTCTAGAAAGACACAAAACACTCACAAAAGCACAACTAAACTAGACTAAAAGACTTAGAAAAACATACTAAAACTATGCTATACCATATGTACTAAAGTCAACCCAAACATTGGATATACTCTACGTCACTACGACGAAGGGAACAAGACACCGGGAAGGATCATCAATGAATTAAAACAACAACTAGGAACTAAGGAATTCATAGAAATGGTGGTAATTTGGTGGCGGATATGGTATCAACGGATCAAACTGGTGTTTCAACAAACTCTAATTGATTTTATTCCAAACCTAGCATAATATATTACAACGCAAATCCAGAGTTGGAAAACAACTAAGATTGAAGACATAGACAAACTCAATGATAAACAGGAAGATAGAAACAAAATAAGAAGACAACGATAACAAACTGAATGGAGAAAACCAACATTAGGTTTCTATAAATTAACCATTGGTGGATCTAAGCTTATGGACGACACAACATCGGGAATCATCATTAGAGATCCAAATGGAAAAATGGTTGAAATAACAACAACAAAGTATGGAAACGTCTCGGTAGCTAAAATTGAAGCACTTGCGCTCCGTGAAGGAATTTTAAGAGCATATCGTATGTGAATAAGAAAATTGGAGATAGAAGGGGACAACTTGACGATTATCAATACTCTAAAGAAATAAGGACAATGCTTGTGGGATGTTGATATCATTATCTCTGATACTACCACCTCACTACAATATTTTGACGAAATTCAAATCACTCATGTTAGTAGGAAGTGCAATGCTGTGACTGATAAACTTATTAAATTGGGCAATAACCTTTTGTCATATTCCATTCTCAATCATCCAGAATTGATTATTCTTATCCGCTTGGATGCCCTAGGTCCTGATTATTACCTTATCAAAAAATATAAAAAAATGTTAATCCGGCCTTAATTATAAATCGAAACATAAGTAAGTACCTGACAAAGCTAAACGCGATATTTAAAGATCTGTGGATCCACTGGGCTTTTTAAAAAAATAATTTCACGCCTGTGTTTTGCTAAAAACAGCCGAACCGAAACCAAAACTTTCCAAGAAAATAAAAAAATATAAAAGAAAAAAAACCCAGACCTTCAGATTGATTCCCTCCACCACCGATTGACAGTCTGTCATCTCTCGTGCGTGCGTGCAAAGGTGTGCAGCCTCAAAAAAATTGACCAAAGAAAACATTTGTACCTCTCTCTGTCTCTCCTACACACATTACTACTCATTGAGCTCGGAACGTCAGACTTCTCCTCCTCCGCCGCCGCCGGCCGCGATGGCTTCGTATGTGGAATCTGGTTGGCAGGTGACTGACTCACTTCTGCTGTCCCATTCGTTCATCGTGATTTTCATTTTGTGGTAGAAATAGAATTTGTCCTTACATGTTTAATTGGACTTGCATTGTGTTTTACTTTTCCCTAGATTTGTTCTGCGAACGGAATTTGGAACTTTTTGCGCTTTCTGTTTGGCCTTTGCAACCGTTTCGATTAGCTTCAATTGCAGTGTTTGCCTGTTCGCTTCGGTTATTTGATTCTAGTTTCTTTGTTTGTGATTGACGATTTTGATTTATGTGGCGTGAATTTAATGTTTCTCATCTGATTGGTTCGGTTACAAACGAAAGAAGGTTTTGTGCTTGTCTGCACTCTCAAGTTGCGTGATTGGAACTTGTTATGTTTTTGTTGATTTTTTTCGATTCAACAGGATGTAGAATTGTTTTGATCCTCCTTACAAGTTACAACACTTGTGATTTGACTGGTTTCTATTGGTATTTGAATCTTAGGGTTCCTGATTGTAATTAAATTTGATTTGATTTGCGTATTAGGCAAACTTAAGTTTTTTACTATGCTGTATATAATAAATAGCTCATGCCAACAGGGCAAGAAAAAATATTTACTTTTCCCCCTGTCGTTTTCACAGTGTTCATGCTAACTTGTATGAGTTTGTTTTGGATTTCTGGAAAGAAAATAAGAGTTGCACCGAATTGGTACATGACTTGCATGCATGTCTATGATATTTTAGCTATTTGATTCAACATCAACATCATCACCCAGTTGTTTATTTGATTATTATTATTATATTTCTAGATGAAGTCGAACTTGACAACTTGAATAGTCCATGCTTAAGGTATCCCTGAATTTACTATTGTAGACTTCAGTGTTGTCCCTTGTTTCACAAGGCAATGTTAAAACAACTGACACAAATTGCTCATATTTATCAATTTGGAGTTACATATGTAGTCTCTATGCATCAAGGATGATCCTGATTGAGATCTTTTCCTGATCCTGCAGCTTTTCACACTCCCCATCACCATGCCCTCTTATCCTATAAATTTGACTAATGTTAGCACAATGTTGTTATTAATGGAATATCTGTTTTTGGATGCTGCAGTACTTGATAACTCACTTCAGTGACTTTCAATTGGCATGCATCGGGAGCTTCATTCTCCATGAAAGTGTCTTTTTCTTATCAGGACTACCTTTTATCTATCTTGAAAGACGAGGATACTTCAGGAAGTATAAGATTCAGGTTTGACATTTTATCTATTCTTGTATTACACTTTAAAGCCGTGAATGTTATCTTAAAGAATCAATGATTTAGTAATATGTATAGAGTGGCGCTTTATTAACTCTAGTATTTTTCATTCTTGGGTCTATCGGGTGTACCCCCTTCCCTAGGGCAGCGGTACCCCATCTTGACCCCCCAGATTCCGTTGTAGCGGAACCTCACTGGGTCAATGTTGTTCTTGTTGGTCTTGTCAAATATTGCTTCTTTAGCCAGTGTTGGATTTTCCTTTGTATCCATCTTTCATTCATGAAAATCTAAAAAGTTTTATTATGATGATGCTTTTTCTCATTTGATATCCAATGGACAGGAGGGTTCATCATAGAGAATCCTAGCCTCTTCTGATGATGTAGTACAAAAATGTTTATGTCTTTCCTGATTTACATATTTATGATAAATCATTTAATCAACTTCTCTCTATTTACTTGTGTCTTATAGCAAAGAAAAGTTTGGGTAATAACTACTTTCTATTCATACTCTATGCAGGATAAAGTAAATGCCCCTGCAGCCCAGGATAAATGTATCAGGCGTTTGGTGCTGTACCACTTATGTGTCAATTTACCCGTTATGATCTTTTCATATCCTGTGTTCAGATTTATGGGGATGAAAAGTAGTCTTCCGCTTCCATCCTGGTATTTCCAGGTTCTTTATGCTGAAGCTTAATATTTTCCTGATGTCATATGAATGTTGTGCTTGATTTCCCCAATAATAACAAGTTTCCCACAATGCTTCTTGATGTCCTTGAATTCAGTGTATCAGAGAAATGCTCAAACATATCTAATATAGACTAGTTGCTTTTCCCATGGTTTTGCAGGAAAGTAGTTTTGTCCCAGATACTATTTTACTTCATTCTTGAAGATTTTGTGTTCTACTGGGGACATAGGGTTCTGCACACAAAGTGGTTATACCAACATGTTCACAGCATTCACCATGAGTATGTGGAGGATTTAAGTTTTGAGGCACTTTACCAGTTCTCTGTCCTGTTTTTATCAGAGCTATTTTTGTAATCCTACTTATTATGCCTTTAGGTATGCTACTCCATTTGGACTGACTTCTGAATACGCTCACCCAGCTGAGATACTATTCCTTGGCTTTGCAACTATTGTTGGGCCAGCCCTTACAGGTCCACATCTAGTGACTCTGTGGCTTTGGATGGTTGTTCGTGTCCTTGAGACAGTTGAGGCTCACTGTGGCTACCATTTTCCGTGGAGCCCTTCAAACTTTATACCATTATACGGAGGGTAAGACTAGAAAACTACTCGATTAGACGCCTGAAGAAGTGTATTTGTGATTCTTCTCACTTGACTTATGCTGTTCACCTCTGTAGAGCTGATTTTCATGACTATCATCACCGGTTGCTATATACAAAATCCGGAAACTACTCATCAACTTTTGTGTACATGGACCGGTAATTATTTTATTTCTCCATGCTACATTTTGGCATTCAAATCAAGTAGTTCTTTTTTTTTTCTTATCATTGATGGAGTATGTAGAAAATAATGCCCTTCACAGTAAGTTTTCTTGTTTGCATGCTAAATGATTGGCATACCACTTATCTTTCTGGCATTAGATTGCTCTAATTTTTTTTTTTTTGTCATTTAATCAAGTCCTTTATCCTTGTTATCAGTGAAATCTGTAGAGAAGCATGCTGTACACTGCAAGTTCTGTTTATAAGATAGATGAAATGATCGCGTTTAGACCAAAATTTTGTTTATTAATATGCAATTTTGAGCTCTGTTAATCTGAAAATATTACCAAGTTAAGGCCAACAATGAATGTAGCATTCTCCTCCAATGAAAACGTGATAAAAAGAATCCATACGAGAAGAATTCCCAAATAGAAACAGGGTGAAAAAAACATGTAAAGGGGATAGTGTGATGCCGTGACCTTTAATAGTTAATGTGAAAATTGACTTGTTTTAAGAAGTTTCACTCTAGAGAATACGAGCTGAAAACTCTACATATTGGTAATCATTTCTCACTTTTATAAACAATTTTGATGTTGGAAATTGTCACATTCTGTGGTCAGCTTTGGGATTTGCTATGAATCTGTGCTGATATACTGACATCTCATCCTGCTTAATGAGTGCAATATTCTTCATGATGTCGATTGGAGCTTGGAATTGAAGAATCATGACAAAAACTGATGAAAGCCTAATGATATCTGGAAAAATCATCACAAGAGTGTATTAAATCTTTGTTGCATTTGTTTACTTTTTTTTTGCAGGATCTTCGGTACTGACAAGGGTTATCAGAAGCTGAAAGCACTGAAGAGCCATGAAGACAAAGACAGCAAGCATAAGTAAACAGTTGGAGTTATATTTATGTAATTCATCTTCAACTTTGGAGTGAAGTAGTTCACGAATCTCGTCAGGAAGTGGTATTTTCCATCCCATCCCTGTTCGTTTAGTGTTCTGCCCTTTGTGTGTTTCCTTATTATGATTCTTTTGATGTCTGTAGTATCATGAATCTGTGAAAAAAGTTACATGTTTAGACCCGTTGTGTTAAGACATCTTTCTTTCCTATTTGTCAATCAAACCGATAGTATGCACTCTTGTACCCGAAACTAAATTGTATCAGCAATAGATTTGAGTACTAATTTTGCATATATTAATCTGTAAAATGGGAGATACATTATTATCTTAGAGACAAAATATGAACCCACATTTAGTTGAAGTTTTTTTTTTGAAGCTCATGTAATTATAAAGAGTCCAGCCAACTGAGAAACTTGAAACCGAAATTGTAAGCGCATAGGATAAATATGACAAAATTAGTTATCAGGTATGCTACATTGAGGACACTAGTGCTTGAAACCGAAGATAGGAGCGACTAGCGAGGAATGAAATATAGCTAGTAGTCTTTTAGTATTGTGAAGTTGGCTCTATGGCAAAAGGAGTTCTGATGAAGCTAGGAGTAAATGGCACTCACCCTGATGCCGTATCTTGCCCATTCACAGGCCAAGCTCCTCGTGAGATGGTTCATTGCCCATCATCATATCGAAGGAATCAAATCAGCAATGTACTTATAATGTGCACTTTGGGTTTGATTCAAGTATAGATTGAGCTGTATATGTTTGATCTTTTATTTGAGAAAAGTCCGAAATATTTAAATGGTTTTTGTTTTTTCTTTGTGACTTCATATTCTTCATTGGGTTGTGCTCAATTAGTAAATGATTACTCTTTGTTTGTTTGATCATTTGGGGCATCTTTTCTTGTTCTCTTAGTATATGTGGATGATATACACTTATCACAAGAAATGATCAAGGGACATACATATCTGAGCCAGAAACAATACATCACTGATACATTTGAAGGTTGCATGCACGGATAATGCTAAAGAAGTGAGTTTTCCTTTGCCATTAGGATTGAGATTAAGGCTTGATGAGGAGCAATTATCGCACCAGGTCTTGAATATTAACATCCATGAGGAAGGGTAGTAGTGGGCTAGTGGCCAACATAAAACTAGGACATTAATTAATTAATACAACATTTACTGAATCTTCATAAATGCATCATAATTTACATTATCAGCAAAAATGTTTCTTTCCATGTAAATAATTGCAAAATCACTGGCCACAGAATCTCTTCCATCCCTTCTCAGTTGGCCTGAAGTAACCTTTCCTGGCTTTCTTCCTCACCTGCAACCAAGATTATTAGCACTGAATGCATTTTGTATTCAAACGACTATACTATAGCCAAAAAAATCCACCAAAATCAGAAAGATAAAACACATTGTAAGAATCCAATTTCACCTTCATAAGCATTGGTTGAAACTGGGATCATTGGTGATGATGGTTCTGTATTCCACATTGTCGATGGGGTATTCGGTTCTTGTTCTTGTTCTTCTTCCTCTTCCTCTTCCTCTTCTTGAAGAAAACTATTAACGACCTCTTGAACCGACTCCATCACACCCTTATCACCAGGATTCATCATCTTCAGACTAATAACTTTGGAAATAACCTGACAAAGAGCCCTCTCATCCTCCCCTGGCTCCAGCTTATTCTTAGTATAATCCCTAATCGAAACCCCCTTATCCAATCCGCTCTCTTGATAAACGCCATACGCCACATCCTCATCCACCACCACATTACCATCATCCTCACTCGTACTTGGTGTAACCGTTAGCGGTTTTGATACGGACGATTCTTTCACACTTGAAGAACTTGAGTCTTTGGTTCCTAGTTCACGATTGATGCCATTATAACCCGGTGCTAGCTTCTCTGACACCGCTTCAGCTAACGACTTCCCATTGTTAGCATCATTGCGTTCCTCTGAATGATTATTATACAAAGGGTTAGCATCTTTAGGAGTCTTGCCACTTTCCTCTGTATTTTGGATTTTGGTATTCATCTTTCTATCATCACGAGGAAAGCCTTCTCTTTTATGTAAACTAGTGCTAGTCTTAATGGACCTCGGGTTCCTTGTATCATCCTCCCCAAGCGCGGGAATCCTAAAGGACGGAGGATTCTCCTCTCGCGCTTGATTTTCACAGGGATTGATTCGGCCTAGTTCATTTGGTGCATTTTCTAGTTTATACTCTGTAAAACAACACAAAAACCCAATGTGGTGGGTGACATATATAATTAAGAAACTAAAGATAAGTAAATTGTGCAATAACGTACTTGGGGCTTCAAGGCATTCTGGATCCTTGTCTTCTAACGTAACGCCTGAAGAGGGCGTTTGGCGTATGTTATCATTGTTTGTGTTGTTCTTTCTTGCAATGGTTTGTCTCCATTTCCTGGCCTTTTCCTTCACTTTTGTAATCACGGAGTGCTTCCTATTGGGACTGAACTTTTGGTGATCTTCTTCTTGTTGATGATCCTTGTCTAGCGTGCTGGACGTTGATGGCTTATCTGCCATTAGTCAAATCAAGAAAATAAGACAATTAACATGCAAAAGAAAAGGGATCAGTTTTGCTTGTTGTTGGCTTTTTATATACCACGAACAAGTTGGTCTTCAATGTTAGAGCTATGAGTCGTGGGTTTGTTGTCATCTTCATGATGGAGATGAAAGGAACCAAGATTGAGGGGCGTTTGCTTCATTGATGTATACTTAGCATCAGAAACAACAATCAATTGTCTTTAGTTATCTTCCAAATTTATTTGTTTTTGGGATCTTGTAGTGGTATTGGGTAATTTTTACGTGTCATACATACTATTGTTAGCTCCAGAGGTGCGAGACATTTGTGGCTAACATTGTGCTTCTAAGTTTAAACATACTTGGTTTAAAATTAGCATGTGGTTTAATTTGGTTTCTTATTCGTCATTGTGAATCTGTCTAAGCTTCTTCTTGCATTCTATCCTCGTCTGTTCCTTCCCCTCTGTCCCTATCCAAATACGAAACATTTTTTTTCAGGAATAGTAAACTTCATTGAAAGAGTGAAGATGAGATGCATCCAACCAATTATCAAAATAAGATAATTGGTGTAAAATACATCAAAGCACCTCTATATACATTCCACCACCAAGCAAAGCCCTTAATTAACTAGCCCGCATGCAAAGTACATCGTTATTCTTAAGAGCTTATCATGCTTGAAACGCAGATCACAACGTACACTTCTTATGTTTTAGTGACTAACCTCAGTTAGTACACTTAATAAAAATGTCATGTGGGAATGTTATACGTACATCATAATCTACCCGGAAAAAAACCCCTAATACTAAGACACTAAAAAGCATATCAAAACAGCTTCTACCAAGGAAGACAAAACCAAAACAAAACATCAACACCACTCCTATGCCTAGGTAGGTATTTTTCAGCAAAACTAAGTTTTAATACAAAAACTTGAGCAAAAATGAAGGACTATTGTTTATCAGAACTAAGAAGGAAACAATACGAACACATTCCTTTATCCAACCTAGGAATTGTTGGCCAAAACCAATGTTTTTCATAACCGCAAATAGTAATTCCCAATCCAATCGTTCATATGTTTTTTTCATGTCTAGTTTTATTGCAACCTAATCACCCTTCCTTTCTTTCCTCTAATTGAGTGAAAAATTTCATATACTATAAGCTCATTATCTTGTAGAACTCTGTTAGTTACAAAGACCTCTTGAAGAGGGTGAATAAGTTTGCTCATCATCTTATGATTCCATTGTGTTTTGATTGGGTTACATAATGTGCATAAAAATCCGATATGTTTATAAATTTGTGAACATATAACATAATTTGATGAACATTTCAGTACAAATTTGTGTATATGTATCATAGTTTGATGCACATATAAAATAGAACCTATGCACATTTTTTCCGACAAATACACAAATAATTTTTAAGAAATTCGCTCTTGTTACATTTTTTTAATGAAACGATTTTGAGCCATCGATTGCGATTACTCTCAACTACTCAAGGTTGTTTGGACGCCCTTTTATTTATGGGCTAGCGAGATACGTATGGCCCATTAGGCCCATTTATTTGCGGGCCCTGAGCAGCGATCTCTCTTAAACCCCTCCTGAACTATCTCTTCATTGTACCCCCTCTCCCTCTCTCTTTCCCCTCTGCCCCGCCGTTATCTCCCCTCCCAAACCCCCCTCTCTCCGATGGCGTCGCTCACCGCGCCGGCACACGCACACCTCTTCGCCCCTCTCCGGTCCCGGAACGTAAAGTCTTCCTCCACCGGAGTCAGTCGTTCTCAACCCACTCCGGCGGCTTCTACTCCTATCTGCCGCAGTCTTTCTTCGAACTCGCATTCTCAAAATCCCAACCCCTTGCTAAAGCTCGCTTCGACTTCTAAAGGATCCTCGTCTTTCCTCAATCTCCCTAAAAACTTATCTATCTACTCCGCCTCAGCCTCCGCCCTCCTCCTCCTTCTCTTTGGCGGCGGTGGTAGCGGCAATGGTAATTGGAACAATGGAGGCGGTGGAGCCGGTGGCGGGGGTGGAAACGGGGGTTTCTGGGCCAGACTTTTCTCTCCTGTCGCGATTGCCAAGGAGGACGAGTCTCAGTTACCGGAGTGGGACTCCCATGGTCTGCCGGCGAATATCGTGGTCCAATTGAGCAAGCTGAGTGGTTTCAAGAGATACAAGCTCTCGGAGATTGTCTTCTTTGACCTCCGTCGCCGTGCGAATGTTGGCCAGGACGACTCGTTCTTCGAGATGGTCTCGCTGAGGCCAGGCGGGATCTACACGAAAACTCAGCTTCAGAAGGAGTTGGAAACCCTAGCCACCTGTGGAATGTTCGAGAAGGTGGATCTGGAAGGGAAGACGAATCCGGACGGGACGCTGAAACTCACTATCGGATTCGCTGAGAGCACCTGGCAGTCGGCTGATAGGTTTCGGTGTATCAATGTAGGGTTGATGCAACAGTCTAAGCCCATGGAGATGGACCCGGATATGACTGATAAGGAGAGATTGGATTATTACCTGAGCCAAGAGAGGGATTACAAGAGGAGGATTTCTAGGGCGAGGCCGTGTTTGCTACCACCGCCTCTTCACACAGAGATTCTGACCATGTTGAGAAATCAGGGTGCTGTGAGTGCCAGGTTGTTGCAGAAGATAAGGGATAGGGTTCAGAAGTGGTACCATGATGAGGGATACGCTTGTGCTCAAGTGGTGAATTTTGGAAATTTGAATACCAAGGAAGTGGTCTGCGAGGTCGTTGAAGGGGATGTTACTGAGTTGGTGATCCAGTTCCAGGACAAGCTTGGGAATGTGGTTGAAGGGAACACCAATTTGGCCGTTGTTAGGAGAGAGCTGCCCAAGCAGGTTAATTTTTAATCCTTACTATGCTAATTCCTTTTTGAGATTATATGATTTTGCTCACTTTAGGGTCATGGTTTATGTAATATGCCAAAAGCTAGATGTAATTAAGATAATTTCGCTATTATTCATCATGAAAAATTAGTAGTTACAGATTAGTAGTCACAGGAATCTGCACACATTGTATTGTTATACCGGTATACCTTAGTTTGGGTAAAAATTTGTTTTACATTATAAACGCAATTTGGAATGTTCCCCTATTTTGCTATGTGAATTTGATATCTAATTAGCTGCTTTTCCGAACTGTTCCCACTGCAGCTTCGTGTTGGCAATGTATTTAACATAGAAGCTGGAAAGCAAGCTCTGAGGAATATAAATTCCTTAGGATTATTTTCCAACATTGAAGTGAACCCTCGACCAGATGAGAAGAATGAAGGGGGAATTATTGTTGAGATTAAGCTTAAAGAACTTGATCAGAAATCAGCTGAAGTTAGTACCGAGTGGAGTATTGTCCCTGGTCGTCAAGGGCGCCCAACCTTGGTATGAATGCTTGGTGATGTCTCTCTTATTGTTTTGATGTCTGCTAAATCATTAATACATAGTTGGAATGTGGACCTGAATGCTGTATGAAATCTTCATTGAATTTTCAGGCTTCAATTCAACCTGGTGGAACTGTCTCCTTTGAACATCGGAACCTCAAAGGTCTTAATAGATCTATTCTTGGCTCAGTAACTACAAGCAACTTTCTCAATCCTCAGGTCAGTCTATATCTGGGAATAGTTTTTTCTTGAAATAATGAAAAAGAAAAATTTGCAGTTTGCTGTCTCTGTACATTACTCAGCTTTAATTTACAAAATTTGAAGACCAAATCCAGATATCTTATTATGGTCTTCTTAATCTGAGTTTCATTCTTTGTTCCCCACATGCTTCTTTTTTCACTTTCATGTGATACTTGGATTAGGAAGGTGTTGTTGCTCCTGTTTATGAAGTCAATTTCTTATATATCTTCATTTAGTTGGGCTGAGTTCTTTGTTTCAATTTGCAATTTCTCATTGGGTTTTCTATTTGCAGGATGACCTTGCTTTTAAATTTGAGTATGTGCATCCGTACTTGGATGGTGTTTACAATTCAACTAATCGTACTCTAAAAGCTAGTTGCTTCAATAGCCGGAAGTTGAGTCCTGTTTTTACTGGTGGACCAGGAGTTGACGAAGTTCCCCCAATATGGGTTGATCGTTCTGGTCTCAAAGCTAATATTACTGAGGTGAATTGTAGTGATGTAGAAGTGCTTTAATCTTTGTTACCTGGATCAATTATAATTTCTAAGCATTGACTTTTCTACAGAATTTCACCCGTCAGAGCAAATTTACTTATGGACTTGTTATGGAAGAGATCACAACACGTGATGAAGGTAGTCATATCTGTGCACAAGGTCAAAGGGTCTTGCCCAGTGGAGGCATTAGCAACGATGGACCTGAAACTACCTTAAGTGGCACTGGCGTGGACAGAATGGTATTTGCACAAGCAAATATAACTCGTGATAACACAAGGTTTGTCAATGGAGCAATAGTTGGTGAGAGAAATGTTTTCCAGGTAAATTTTGCATTTCGTGTTTGCAACTGCAGAAGTGATGGGCATAAATTTATCTCACTAAAATCAGAAGGATAATAATTTTAGTGTGTGTCCTATATTTTATATTTCTTTAGCAATTATTCTTGGACGAAGTAACTCAGTTTCAAATAATTTTTGGCATGAACAATGACAAGTGTTTAGTACACCTAATTGCTAAAGTTTTTATGCAGTGGTTACATTGTTTAATTTGATTTTGTATTGATCTGTTATTACAGGTCGATCAAGGCCTTGGCATTGGCAGCAAATTCCCACTTTTCAATCGTCACCAGCTCACTCTGACCAAATTCATTCAGCTGAAGCAAGTGGAAGAAGGAGCTGGTAAACCTCCACCACCTATTCTTGTCTTGCATGGACATTACGGTGGCTGTGTGGGAGATCTTCCAAGCTATGATGCTTTCATACTCGGGGGACCTTACTCAGTGAGAGGCTATAATATGGGAGAATTGGGTGCAGCTAGAAACATCCTTGAGGTTGGGAACTAAACTGAACGGTTTTTTTAAACTGTTGACAAGGACTGTTTAATAATAGTGAATGATGTTATTTTTGTATTCTTCTCATCCAGGTTGCTGCTGAGGTGAGGGTACCAATCAAAAACACCCACGTTTATGCATTTGTAGAACATGGAAATGACCTCGGTTCTTCAAAGGACGTCAAGGGAAACCCAACAGAAGTGTACAGAAGAGTGGGATCTGGGTCATCTTATGGTGCTGGTGTCAAACTGGGACTTGTGCGAGCTGAGTATGCTGTTGATCATAACTCTGGAACCGGTGCTGTGTTCTTCAGGTTTGGGGAGAGGTTTTAATAGTTGGGCTTGCATTTTTTGCCTGTGCTAAATCACTTCTAAAGATCCTGAGATGCTCAAAAAGTGGGATGTTTTGCGGTATCATTGAGTTATTATGCTTGGATTTTGGATTAGGTAAATTACATCTCTACAAAATGCAACGCTCTTCCCTTTTCCCCCATTTTCTAGTTGCTTCTTGTATTTAGTTTTTCCATTTGTTATCCTGATGATGATGATGATGTTTGTTTAGAAATTGTCTGATTAATTTGTCCCAATTGAATAACGTCCTTGTTTGTTTTTATTGTTTTCCTTTTCACATAATAATAGTGTAAAAATTAACGTTTATTCAAATGAGAGAAAATCATTTCAGGAAGTTTTGCACGCAAAAGCAAAAGAAATGATCCAAGAACCATTATATGAAGAAAACCTTTGATGTCAACATTTTTGTCACTACGATTCTTACATTTTCGAATGATATATGTTGCATTTCCATCATCTTTGCTAGACTCAATCAAACTATACGCATGATTTTTCAGCATTCTCCTTTCCTGCATAAGCTTACGCACTCCGACAACATCATCCCGACATGCTTCTACTGCAAATGAACTTGACACCAGCACATACATTGCTGGATCCTTAGGGTACAACTTTATAAACCTCTTCGAAACACGCTCAACAATTTTCATATTCCCATGAATTCTACAACCAAGGTCCAAGGTTTATTGGCATACCATTTATGAACTCTGCTTCATGAAGATGGTCTGCTCGGGCAAACAGATAAATAATGGAAGCATAGTGTTCCATCCTTAGAGACTCAGAAGGATAAATTGCTTTCATTAAACCGAAAATCTCAAGTCTGTTTTCAACTAAACCAACATGGCTACAAGCTGAAAAGACAGACCGAAACGTGTTATCATCAGGCTAGACTCCCGATATCTTCATTTGCTCAAAAAGCTTAATCACTTCAAAACCGTATCCGTGATGTGCACATCCTGATATAAGATGACGTCACGCTGACTCATGAATGCAAACACTACCAAAACCCATGTGAGAAAAACCAACAATGGATGCACTCCATGAGATTCGGTCCCAATTAGTGATATTAAAGCAAAGTTGATGGAAATCTTGCAGGCTACAATCACACTCTGAATACACTATTAAAAGTGACACTTGTATCAGTTGTATGTATCCGTTTGAGTCTACACTGCATGAATTATTTGGCAATGGAACTGCTTACAGTGATAAAGATGATTCCCGCCTGAGAATGAACTCAGCAGGCTATTGTAAGTCAGAATTTGATTCAAGATCCAGGTGGCGCTTTTCAATAAACAGAATCAAAGCTGACAAATTGTTCTGTGAACACCCAGTGATTATAGTGGTCCAAGTAATATAATTTCTTTCAGGCATTTGATCAAAAGCTCTCCTGGATTCTTCTATTTCAAAACACTCTGCATACATATCAATCAAGGTGGTTCCCACAATAAGATCCAAATTAAATCCATATTTCAAACTGAGCCCATGAACTTGAGCTCCAATCTTATAGTCCCTAAGCTGGGAACACCCAACCAAGACACTAGAGACTCCAAAAGGAGTTCGCATTGTATCTTTCCTACTCATTATTATAAACAGATTAAGTGCTTTCTCCCGACAGATCACTTGCAAGTAGCCATAAATCAAAGAGTTTGTTCCAAGTAATATTATTTCTCTAAGTCATTTCATCCAACAACTTCTGCGCACTTGCAATCTCCAAGCACTTCCATACAAATCAACCAAGGTGCTGGAGATGTATACATTCGTAGTGAAACCAAGCTTGATAACTTTGGGGAATGAAGCTGGATGCCCGTATCAAAATTAGCTGATTTGGCACACGACGAGATGAACTTGTTGAGCGTGTAACAACTGATGCTTTTGAAACCCTTTTTCGTTATCAGAGGTAACAAGTTCAAATCAATACGTAGTACTATTTAAACCACCATAGGCAGAAGAGACGCGTGAAGCACAATCCAAATTGGTGGCTGCTAGAGTATGAAAGCATAGGATAAGCGTCTAACTTCTTTACTCGTGATATATGGAAAACAACTGCATAAGAAAGTAACCAAGCAACGGGAGGAATTGTACTCACAGACCACCTTGTGTGAGAATTTGTGATTCAACAGAATAACATAGCAACACAATCAATTCAACAAAATCAAAGCAATTTGATCAAAATCAATTGATGAGGGAACAATGATTCATTCTCACATAATCATGCCAAAGGCACACACACTCGGTGTACTGTTCGATCACACCTTGCAAAACAAGAAACGAGAAATATATATAGTCCCGGTCTAAGTAAAGATCCGGTTTACAACCATTTATTCTAATAAAGCTAGAGATAAACCGGTTCAACCTAAAGACTAATTAAACCCGTCAAAATGTGAAAGATGTGCCTTCTGGATCAATTGGCCAATGTCCCACGCCTTCCTCTTCTAGGCTCCGACTTGACCAAGTGATGGAATGACACACTCTCACATCCTCCCCTCAAGTTGGAACTAGACATAGTCCCAACTTGTTGGAAAGGAGAGCATGTTGGCCTTGGTTGAGCGCTTTTGTCATCAAATCTGCGATCTGCAAACTTGTTGGAATATAGGCAGTTTGAATGAAGCCTGACTGAACCCTTTCTCGAATAAAATGGCAGTCCAAATCCACGTGTTTAGTCCTGTCATGAAAGCATGGGTTCGTCGCCAACTGTTGTGCAACTTTATTGTCGCAGAGCAACATTATTGGCAAAGGCACTCTAATCTGCAAGTCCTGTAGCAGGTAATTGGACCAAATCAACTAGACAGTCGTGGAGGCCATGCTTCTGTATTCTGCCTTTGTAGATGAACGTGACACCGTGCTTTGCTTCTTTGTCTTCCAAGACATCAAGGAGTGCCATAAGAAAACACAATATCCTGATAAAGATCTGCGAGTAGTAAGACATGAATCCCAATTTGCGTCTGAAAATCCTATCAACTTCAGATTAGTTTGTACTGGGTAGTATAGGCCTAGTCGTGGCGTGCCATTCAGATATTTCAATACATGAGTCATTGCTTGCCAATGTGTCAGTCTTGGCTTAGATACAAACTGGCTCAGATGTTGCACCGAGTATGAAATGTCTGGTCGAGTCAAAGAGAAATACAACAACTTACCAACAATTCTTCTATATCTTTCAGGATCTGTAAGCACTTCACCTTCATCCTGACTCAGTTTCAAACCTGTAGGTAAAGACATATTTATCGGCTTGTTGTTTTCCATGCGACAGTCAACAAGTATATCTCTAATATACTTTTGCTGACTAATATTAACTCCATTCTCATCTTAGAATAGTTCCATATCCAAGAAATATCTAGCAAAGCCAAGATCCTTAATAGTGAACTTCTCATGCAAAGCCTCCTTCACAAACTGAATTTCATCATTATCATTTCCTGACATCAATATGTCGTCTACATACACAAGCATGGTCGTGAAGGATTCTCCTCTTACTTTAGTGAAGAGTGAATAAACCGAGTGAGACTGTCTGTAGTCTAATCCCACAAGGAATATAGTTAGCTCTACATTCCATTGTCTAGAAGCTTGTTTTAGCCCATAGAGTGACCTCACCAGCTTGCACACCTGTCCAGGTTTATGCTTACTATAACCTTTTGGAAACTCCATGTAAATTTCCTCATGTAAATGCCCATGTAAGAAAGCATTGTTGACATCTAACTGATGCAAATTCCATCTTTTCGCTGTTGTAAGAGCAATGAGCATTCTCACTGTTGGCACTTTAGCAACTGGTGAGAAGGTGTACTTGTAGTCTTTCCCAAGCTTCTGACTAAAGCCTTTTACTAGTTACTAGTCTAGCCTTGTATCTTTCTATACCTCCATCAGGCTTATATTTTATTCTATAAACCCACTTGGACTTGATTGCCTCCTTTCCTGATGGCAACTCTGTTAGAACCCAAGTTTCATTCTTCTCCAAAGCCTCCAATTCATCTCTCATATTTGTTTGCCATTGCATGTCTACATGAGCTTCTCTGAAATTATGTGGCTCTTTTATGCTCATAACATTTGCTAATGAAGCAAAATAATCAGTTTGAGCATTGTTCACAACATAGTCATTATGCCAGATGGGAGCCTGTCTAATCCTCTTTGATCTTCTGATATTTGGGATAGGAATGATGGGTGATCCAACGCCTCTTGGTGAATCAGAACTCATGATTTATGTTGGAAAATTCACATCAGCAGAATCTGTGTTCACAACATCATCATCAATGTTCTGTAGCAAAGGATTACTCACATCCATTATCTCATCTTCTTCAAAATGCATAGGTGTAGGCACTGTTCTAAAAATCCCTTCTAGGCCTCGCCTAAGCGCTGGAAGGTCCTAGCCCGCCTAGCCGTCCAGACCGCCTAGGTACCCGTCTAGGATTGCCTAAGCCACCGTTTAGGCCGTCAAGGCGCTAGGCGGTCCCTCTCCGCCCACCGTCCGCCTAGCGTTTTTTAGAACATTGGGTGTGGGCAACTTTGTACTTCCACCTTGTATAATGATTTTCTTCCCATTCGATTCAGCCAAGAAGGGAAAAATATCTTCATGGAAAACTACATCCTTGCTAAGAAATACTCCTTTGCTCTCCAAATCATACAACTTGTACCCCTTAGAATTTGGCGGGTATCCTATGAAAATGCATCTCCTTCCCCTAGGTTCTAGTTTGTCACTAGGTTTGGGAGCTACATAAGCATAGCACAAACATCCAAACACCTTCATGTTGCATAATATGGGTTCGTTGAAAACAACTCCTCATAAGGTGTCTTCCACTCCAACACAGAAGATGGCATTTTGTTTATCATATATGTGGATGTGAGCACACACTCTCCCCAGAACATTTGAGGCAAACCAGCTTGTATCCTTAAGGCTTTGGCAGTATCAATAAGGTGTTTGTGCTTCCTTTCAACAACACCATTCTGTTCCGGCATGTAAACCATAGACCTTTGATGCACAATACCAAAGTTTCTCAACATTTTCTCACATTCCAGATTGACAAATTCACTCCCATTGTCTGTTCTGACTGCCTTCACTGTCACCCTGAATTAGGTCTACACATATCTGATGAAAGCATATATAATCTCCAACACCTGTTGCTTCCTATGCAACAAGTATGTCCAAGTCCCTTTACTGTGGTCATCTACCACCGTCAATAAGTAACATTCCCCATTCAAAGCCCGAACCCTGTTAGGGCCCCACAAGTCAATATGCACTAAATCAAACAGATTATCAGAAAAAGTTAAGCTAGGAGGAGAGCTTAACTTGTGAAATTTAGCTAAAGAGCAAACATCACAAACAAAAGTGTCTCAAGGAGAAATTTTATGAGAAGGCAAATGTAACATCTTAGAAAATGGCATACGTCATATCCTCTTATGCAAAAGAGTCAAATCTATTTCATCTCTGGTTGCACAACCAAAAGATTTAGCAAACTCTCTATTACATTTTTTTGAACTAGAAACTGATGCAACTTCTCTTCCATTCTCTGCCTTGATCCTGAACAACCCACCTGATCCCTCTCCTTGTGCCACACAACTCCTTGTCAAATGGTCCTGCAATATGCAACAAATCTTGTGAAAATATGCATCTAAATCTCCTTGTGACACAAGTTTGCTCACTGACAGCAAGTTATATCTAAAATCTGGAACATAAAGCACATCTTTCAATATCAATTTCTGATTCAACCTCACACCACCAACTGTGTGAACTGATTTCGAACTTCCATCTGGCAATACAATATGTACAGGACACTTGACATCCCTTGGATTAATTAACAACTCAAAGAATGATGTCATGTGGTCTGAGGCACCATTGTATAGCATTAAGAACTGAAACTGATATACCTGCAAAATGGAAGTTGGAGCTTGCACCCTCTGTGCCTAAGCTTGAAGAAAAACCTCTCCTTTTTTCTTGAACAACTTTTCCTCACCTGGCTTCAACAGACATGGCCTTCTCAATCTTCATAGCTCTCATTATATCCTGGCAAGCACTCGAGAGGCTTGTGACAGCTTGAACCAGTTGATTATCATTGATACGCTGGATTTTGTACAGCATAATTATGTATTTTTATAAGGATTTCTTAGTAATTTAGGCTAGATTAGAGCGTTTAATTGTAAGATCAGTAAAGCCTACATAAGATTACTTTGAAGACAGAAGTCCGAGTTCGAGCTGAAGAGGTTACGAGAAGTGAAGACCCGCGCCCGCGGGTTGACTACCGAGACCGCGGTGGAGTCTGATTCCGCGCTCGCTAATGTCGCTGGAGCCGCGCCCGCGACCCAAGACCCGCGCTCGCGGGTGGCCTGGAGTTTCCGCGCCGACTTCGTTTATTTTGTGTTATGTTTTTATTATATCTTTAGTATTTAATTTTATTCGGATGTTCTACTATTTATACCTAGTTTCGTATTGAGTTTTAGAGGGAGATCATACTTTTAGTTTAACCTAGATATTATTTTAGTTTTTAAGGAGAACTAATCTTCCTTGGAGTTTGTTCAATCAAGGAAGACTTTTTTTTTAATTCGTGAGATTCTGGTAACTTTTCTATCCTAAGGTAAATATCAAAACTCTTGTTTTTAATTCCATGATCTATGTTTGATTTTATGAGCCTGATCACCTTGTTTGATTGACTTAGATCTACTCTTTGGATTAGGTTTGATTATTGTCTGTGCAATCTTATTTATCCTTGAAATAACTCTTTTCCAGGACCGTGGACTGGAATTGAGAAAGAGTGTTTGATGGTGGTTTTATGCATGAGACTCGTTGTTTGATTGCATGGTTCGATTTCCTATTATCCTTAATATCTTGCATGATTTTAATTAAGTGTCCTTGTTCATATCATAGTTTCGCTTGGACCGTGGACAAGCGGAAATCTTAATAAGGATTGGAATTAACTTAGGAAACATAGAAAAGTGGATAAATCAATGATCGAATGATTAAAAAGGTGGAATTGTTTGAATGAACTCTGCTTGTTTTTAATTGATTTGGAACTTATACTTGTCTGCTTGCTTAAACCCAACACCCATTCTTTGCTGATTGTTTAGAAACATTGATTCTCTTGGGTTCGACCCCTTACTTGCATGCTATACTTCTCTGCTGCCAAGCAAACATCAATCAAGAAGCAGTTGAGCAGTTTAGAGCAGGGTGATGATGTGAATCTGTATGAATACTATGAGCGCTACAAGAGGCTCATAGCCAGCTGTCCCTATCATGGCTCATAGCCAGAGATTTGGGGAAACTTCCATCTCAAACTATAAACCCGAGAGAGAAGCGCCATCACACTGAATATTGACGTCCCAACCATCGGAAACCAACCACGCTCACAGGAGGATAGCCCCGACCGCGGTACAGAAGACGAAGTTGAAGCTGAACGTCAACCAAGAACCGCGCCCGCAAAAATTGACCGCGACCGCAGGTCAGCCGCGCCCACATTTGTCCAATCGCGCCCGCGGGTCCCTTCTCCGACAAATTCAGATCATTACGTTCGACCTTCGTTTCCTCCCATAGGTTCACAAAAGCCCATCCCACCATTTCCAGAGGCACTCAAGGATACTCGAAAGCCAGCCAATGATAAGGAAATTTTCGAAACCTTCTCAAAGTGTGAGGTAAATGTTCCTTTACTTAAACTTGTTCAAAGTATTCCTCAGTTTGCTAAGTTTCTTAAAGAGCTATGTACTATTAAGAGGAAACAACAAGAGAAGGGGAAGGTTCAAAAAGTCGCTCTTGTTGAAAATATAGAGAATGTATCTTCCATGTTTCAAAGGCAATTGCCTAAGAAATATGGAGATCCCGGGAGGTTTACTGTTCCCGTAACCATTGGTGAGACGAAAGTTGAGCGTTTTATGCTTGACTTGGGAGCGTCTATAAATGTCATGCCACTAAACATGTATGAGAGGTTAGGTCTAGGGCCATTACAGGATACAAATATTACTATTAAATTGGCTGATCACTCTAATGTGCATCCGAAAGGATTTGTGGAAGATATTTTAGTGCAGGTGGACGGTTTGATTTTCCCGAAGGACTTTTATGTGCTGGAAATAGGTAAAAGGAGATACGACCCTGTTTTGTTGTTGGGTCGTCTGTTTATGAAGACGGCATCCGCCGTGATAGATGTTGCCAAGGGTTTATTATCAATGGCACATGAGGGCAAAAGGTCCAGTTTCATTTAGATGAGGACCCCTTTTTGCTATAAATGACGTCGAGCCAATGACGTTAAACAAAGGGGTAGCTCGGGAGGCAACCCGAGGTAAGTTTTTCTTTTCTTTTATGTCCTTTTTGTTAGTTTAGTTTCTTTTTAGTTTTGATTTGGTTCTGTTGTGCTAACTCGCAGGTTACAGTTTCTATCTCAAAGAAAGTGCAATCTTGCGATAGAACCAGAGCCCACTGCTGGACCCGCGCGGCCCATGACCCACGCTCGCGGTTCTGTTCTTGGCAGAAGTATAGTTTTGTTTTTCGATAAATTTAAATAATAATAATAATAATAATAATAATAATAATAATAATAATAATAATAATAATAATAATAATAATAATAATAATAATAATAATAATAATAATAATAATAAGGTTTTCGGGTGAAGCCCCCGAAATAAAAGATTTTCGGGTGAAACCCCCGAAAAAGGCCAATTCATTACCAACCCAAAAAAGCCAAAATAATTATCAAACCAAGCCCAACCCCATCAAATATACTTCAACCCAAACAACTTCTTTGTCTCCCTCACTCCCTCACAAAAACCCCTCAAAAGCTCCAATTCACAAATACCTTGTTGCCAAAATTCCAAACCAAAAAACTCTATCACCAACCACCAGACCCGCGCCGCCAGCCTGTCCCTACCGCGACCAGAGCACCTGTGCGCGACCTTCCACCGGCGAACGCGTCTTGCCACCACCACCTTCGGTTCGTTCAAAGATTTGGTTGGATTCAAGGTTTTGTGCAATTTTGGGTCCACATCTACTTCGTTTAGTGATCTTCTGGCCTTTGGAGTTCGATTTGTTCCTTCTGAGGGTCGAATTGTTGCTGTTGGTGAGAATTTGGAGGAGTTTGGTTCGCCATTGTTGTTCGCAAATTTCAGATCTGTGTTGCGCCAGACCCGCGCTCGCGGTTGACAACCCGCGCTCGTGGTTCGGTTCTGACAGCAGCAGCGCCCTCGACCTTTTACCCGCGCTCGCGGTTGCCACATTCGCTATACCCGCGCCCTTGGTTTTCAACCTACGCTCGCGGTACTATAGTTCCGGGTAATTCCTACAATTCTGTTTTAAATTCAGTATGGAGTATTTTGGGCTACTAAATCTGAGTGATAGGCAGAGGCAATTATGGGATAAATATGAGGATCGGTGTTTTGTTAGTACTAAATTCTTTGATATTCCGACGTTGATTGATCTGGGATTTCGGGAGTGTACACAACAATTATTAGAGACTAGGGGTTTGGGTAGACTCAGCACTATGCCCGTTCCCACTTACAGAGGGCTTACTATTGAGTTTCTGTCTATATTTCGATATGTGGATGGTGTTCTGACATTCCATGCCTATGATAGACTCTGTATTGTGTCCCGTGAGCAGGCTTCTCTGAATTTTGGGATTACTTCTCCACCTATTGAAGGGTGGGGGAATATTTTGACAAATTCCAGGTTCTTTGACTTCTGGTATGCACTCACTGGCTCCCCATACAACACCAATTTGGGGGAGACGAACAACAAGATCCCTCATTTTTGTGTGCGTCTGTGTCACAAGGTTCTGGCGATGGCATTTTTGGGACAAGGAGAGGCGAACAAGGTTTCTGCACATGATATGAGGATGATTTGGTGCTTGTTTCCTTTTCCTTCTGAGTGTCCTAATTGGTTTGTATTGTTTATAGAGTCAGCCAAGAAATATCCCAAGAAAGGAGGGCAGATTGGATTGGGTGGTATGGTGACACAGTTAGCCACCCGGTTTGTTACTATTGAGGAGATTGAGGCCCGCTATGGAGGACGACTGGCTGATGAATACCTGTATAACCATCAGGCATTGGTTAGGGAGAACTGTTTGAGGGGTTCTGCTGATATTGGTTGGACTTGGCTTCATGGACATCCTGCTACACCTTTTCTGCGTCTGCGTGTAGCGTTACCATAAGGTAACACTGTATTTGATTTTCACTTATAGTCTGATGTGGATGATCCTGTGGATGAGGAGGTTTATGAGGCTGAGGATGATGGTGGAGGTAACCGGGATGATCATGTTTCATCTTACTGGTCCAGGTATACTTCTGAGCTGTTTGGTTGGGCTGCGTCGGGCCCATATTCTACTGCTGGTTGGGGTGGACCCAACCCATCTACTTCTGCATCTACATCTGCTCCTTATGGTTTTCCTTGGACTGCTGAGATGAGTTTTGAGGGGCGGGTGTTGACAGGATTGCAGCATTTATCAGTACACTAGGATGCTATGGATCGATCTTTGGAGGCGCTTACTGAGCATCAAAGACAGGCTGCTATTTTCTTCCAGACTAAGTGGCCAGGTTATCCATCTTTTCCTCCACCAGATCAGCAGTGAGTCTTCTGATTCCCTCTTTTATGCTTTGCTTTATATTTCTTAGCTTCATTGGGGACAATGAAGAGTTTAAGTATGGGGGAGGGGATTCACTGCTTTGCTTTGTGCTATATGTATAGTCGCATCTTATTTTCAGTTATTTGATTCAGTTGTTTTCAGTTTGAAAAAAAAACGAAAAAGCCATAAAAATTTGAAAAAAGGAATAGAAAATTCTGGGATGAGCTGAAAACCCGAAAGGGTGGCACACCTGAAGAAAAATGAAATGAGTGATTAGGTGAAAACCCGAAAGGGCGCCTAAGTAGAATTGAGTGGAAAAATTGGAGAGTTTAGGATTTCATTCTACTTTGGGGCTTGGGGATTACATTTTAGATGTCGGGTAGATCTTAGGTTGCTCTACAATTTTTAGAGCTTGAGAGTGATTTTGATATGTATTCTGGTGAGGTGAGTATTTGAGCTTTCATGTTTTTGCTCATTATTTCTCTACATGGGTTCGGGTTGTGAGTTAACAGTTTTTATTTTTCATATTCCCTCATTGCTTCCTGTGGATCTTTGTTGTATTGATTGTTAGATTTTGTTTGAGCTTACTCGAGGACGAGCAAGATCTAAGTATGGGGGAATTTGATACGCTGGATTTTGTACAACGTAATTATGTATTTTTATAAGGATCAGTGTTTTAGGCTAGATTAGAGCGTTTAATTGTAAGATCAATAAGCCTACAGAAGACTACTTTGAAGACAGAAGTCCGAGTTCGAGCTGAAGAGGTTACGAGAAGTGAAGACCCGCGCCCGCGGGGTGACTACCGAGACCACGGTGGAGTCCGATTATGCGCTCACTGATGTCGCTGGAACCGCGCCCGCGGCCCAAGACCCGCGATCGCGGGTGGCCTAGAGTTTCCGCACCGACTTCGTTTATTTTATCTTATGTTGTTATTATGTCTTTAGTATTTAATTTTATTCGGATGTTCTAGTATTTATACATAGTTTCGTATTGAGTTTTAGAGGGAGAGCATACTTTTAGTTTAACCTAGATATTATTTCAGTTTTTATGGAAAACTAATATTTCTTGGAGTTTGTTCAATCAAGGAAGCCTTTTTTTTGAATTCGTGAGATTCTGGTAACTTTTCTATCCTAAGGTTAATATCAAAACTCTTATTTTTAATTCCATGATATATGGTTGATTTTATGAGCCTGATCACCTTGTTTGATTGATTTAGATCTACTGTTTGGATTAGGTTTGATTGTTGTCTGTGCAATCTTATTTATCCTTGAAATAACTCTTTTCCAAGACCGTGGACTGGAATTGAGAAAGGGTGTTTGATGGTTGTTTTATGCATGAGACTCGTTGTTTAATTGCATGATTCGATTTCCTATTACCCTTAATGCATTGCATGATTTGAATTAAACGTCCTTGTTCATATCATAGTTTCGTTTGGACCGTGGACAAGCGGAAATCTTAATAAGGATTGGAATTAACCTAGGAAATATAGAAAAGTGGATGAATCAATGATCGAAGGATTAAAAAGGTGGAATTGTTTGAATGAACTCTGCTTTCCTTTAATTGATTTGAAACTTAAATTTGCATGCTTGCTTAAATCCAAAACCCCTGTCTTTGCTGATTGTTTGGAAACACTGATTCTCTTGGGTTCGACCCATTACTTGCATGCTATACTTAATTTGTAATTTTGGGTAGTTTATTTTTGATCTCGGCACAACGACTTTAGTCGAGTCAGCCACCCTTTTGATCAGCATTTCCATATTCTAGTGGAGTTTCATTGTTGTTCTGCAATTCAAACTCCACATTCTCAGCCATCGTGGTTCCCTTTCTCACTCTCTTGCCTTTGTACCAATCAGGGTAACCTATGATTTCAAAATAATTGTCTCGAATGTGGCCTTCTTCTTTGCAATGGTAGCAAACTCTCTTGTCATATCCCTTTGCCTTTTTGTAATCCCACTTTTCTCCACTATGATTACCGCTCCTAGTTCCATCTGTTTGATTTCCACCATAATCTCAGCCACTCCCTTTCTGCCCGACCATAAAAGCTGAACTCTCAACAATCACACCACCAAAAACTTGTTTTTGAGTCTCCACGCTTACCACCATTTGATACACTTTGTTGATTTTTGGCAAAGGATCCATGACGACTATTTGACTTTTGACAGATTCATATTCACCATTCAATTTCATCAAAAACTCCATCACTTTGTCTTGATTATCCTGATCCAAAACCCTCGCAGCAAGGTTGCACTTACAAATGTCAACAGCAACACACGTACAAGTTGGAATACCAATAAGATCTCTTATCTCATCCCAGCAACGCTTGAGCCTACAATAGTAGTGAGTAACCGATGAATTACCTTGAGTGATTTGCAAGAGCTCCTGTTTCAGTTGAAAGATCATTGGTCCACTGCTCTGTTTGTATCTCTCACATGTATCCATGCCACAAAGCCCTAGCAGATCTAGTGTAAATAAACTCGGTTGACATGTCTGATATCATTGAGTTCACCCAACAAGCGACCATCGAGTCGCAGCGCTTCCATCGTTCGTAGTTCGCAAATCCAGTAGCTAGTGGTGCTTCACTCCCATCGATGAACCCCAATTTCATCTTAGCCATGAGTGCTCTCTCCACCTGCCTACTCCAGGCCAGAAAATTCTTCCCATCAAACGGATTCGTTGTCAACATCATCCTTGGGAAGTCGGAATTTGTCAAAATCAACAGATCCACCATGTTTGCCACAATCACAACGTCTTTTTCGCTAAGTTCATTCGTCATCTTCTTTGCAAAGGTTGATCGCTATTGCAAGGAACAAAATCGAGCTCGGAGCAAAGCTGTAAAAGCAGAAATCCCAACAAAAAACGATCGCAGAACAGAAATCCCCAAAATCGATCGCAAGACAAAATACCACAAATTCTCAGTGCTCTCATTCCATGTGAGAATTTGTGATTCAACAGAATAACACAACAACACAATCAATTCAACACAATCAATGCAATTTGATCAAAATCAATTGATGAGGGAACAACGATTCATTCTCATAGAATCATGCCAAAGGTTACACACTCGGTGTACTATTCGATCATACTTTGCAAAACAAGAAACCAGAAATAAATATAGTTCCGGTCCAAGTAAAGATCCGGTTTACAACCATTTATTCTAATAAATCTAGAGATAAACCGGTTCAACCTAAAGACCAATTAAACCCGCCAAAATGTGAAAGATGCGCCTTCTGAATCAATTGGCCAATGTTCCACGCCTTCGTCTTCTGCGCTCGGACTTGACCAAGTGATGGAATGACACATTCTCACACCTTGGCCAGATAATAACATATAGCTTTGGAAAGATCTCAATTTTAAAACCCGAAGCTCTGACCTTTCGACAAGCTATCCGGGAAGTGAAAATTAGGAATTTAATAAAGGTCGTTATTGAAGGTGAAAACCTTCAGATTATTAATGCGTTTAAAGGGATTATTAAATGCCCTTGGGAGATTGAATTAATAATATCCGATATCCTTATCTCCACTTCCGGAGACCGTGATTTAAGATTAACTATACTACTAGAGATTGTAATGTTGTGGCCGATAAAATTGCTAAATTGGAATACAGTCTCCCATTGAGGTCATTAAAACTTATCCAGAATTTCACATTCTCATCCGAAAAGATGCTCTAGGACGCTCTTAATGAAGGAGTGCATCCTAATCCTTACCCAATAATAAAAAAACCCGAATTGCTCCCAATTGAATTTTGTTTTCCTTGTTTCAGTTGTTTGCCTATTTATCCACAAAAATCACCACATTTACCTTCAAAAGGCTCAATGTTCAACATAACCACCAAATTCATTTCATAATCATCAATCAACGATATCAACCCTTCTCTTCACATCAGGGCTTCTAAATTCACAATACCATAGAGCAGGTTTTCGAGGAGCCCTTTTTGGTTTGGTTTCACTGGGCTAAGAAAGAAGGAGACACCCTAGAATTTCTGATACTGACTCGGAGTGTCGGCCACCCAAAAAGTTCTCACCTGCAAATTCCATATCAGAATAGCTTTCAGGGCCGGCCACCCAAAAAATCAACGCTATAAACCTAAAACAGGCTCGGTATTCTGCTAGTTTTTGTATGCATTCTGATGGGATTGGGATGTCCCCAAGAAACCCAAATCATATACGGTTCGTCTCAGACTTCACGCGATTCATACGTCAAGCACATTGAGAAATGCACCATCAAACGAGATCTTTTAACCGGCAGGGCATTGCACGCTCGCCTCATCATCAATGGCTTGGCCTGTTTAACCCAGTTCGCTTCCAAGCTCATTCCCATGTACACCGAGTGCAGGCAGTTACCCCTTGCCCGCAAAGTGTTCGACAAAATTCCTCAATCAAAATACCAACGCTGGATACTTTTGACAGGCGCTTATGCAAAGGGCGGGTATCACAGGGAAGCACTAGACCTGGCATACGAGATGCAGAATCAAGGAGTTAGACCCAACAACTTTGTGATTCCCAGCGTTCTCAAATCCTGTGGCCACCTTTCTGAGCTCGGGACAGGTAAGATGGTCCATGGTTTGATCCTGAGAAGCTGGTATGAGCATGACCCATTTGTGAGCAGTGCACTTATAGATATGTATTCCAGATGCCGAATGATCAATAAAGCCTTGCGGGTTTTCAATAATTTGACTGAGAAGGACGTCGTTTCCCTCAATGCTATGATTTCGGGGTATGTTCAGGGAGGTTTGGTGAAGGAAGCATTAAGTTTGGTGGAGGATTTTCAGAGTAAAGGAGTAAGCCCTAATGTAGTAACCTGGAATACTTTGATTTCAGGGTTTTCGCAAGCTGGAGATGATCTCATGGTCGATGAGCTCTTCAGGCTGATGAAGAACAATGGGGTCAAGCCAGACGTAGTGTCGTGGACTTCTATTATCTCTGGATTTGTTCAGAATTTTCGTAATAATGAGGCTTTTGTTACTTTTAAGAAGATGCTGGGTTCTGGATACGTTCCTAGTTCAAATACGCTTAGTAGTTTGTTGCCGGCTTGTGCTAACTTGGCTAATGTGAGACGCGGGAAGGAGATTCATGGATATGCATTTGTAGTTGGAATAGAGGAAGATGTATATGTAAGAAGCGCATTAGTTGACATGTATGCAAAATGCGGCTTCATTTTCCAAGCATCAAAATTGTTCAAGAAGATGGAGAGAAAAAACACAGTTACTTGGAATTCAATGATCTTTGCATATGCAAACCATGGCCACTGTGATGAAGCAATTGCCCTCTTCCAAAGTATGGAAGCAAAAGAAAAGCCGAACCATTTGACGTTTACAGCAGCCATGACTGCTTGTAGCCATGGAGGTATGACTGAATTGGGAGAGAGGCTGTTTAGGGAAATGCAGGACAAGTATGGGATTAGTCCAAGACTTGAGCATTATGCGTGTTTGGTGGATCTTCTTGGACGAGCTGGAAGAGTAATTGATGCATATGATGTGATTAAGAAGATGCCGGTGGAGCCTGATTTGTTCGTGTGGGGAGCGTTGTTAGGGGCTTGTAGGCAATTTGGGGAGATTGAGTTGGCTCAAGTAGCCGCTAAACACTTGGCCAAGCTGGAGCCTCAGAGTGCGGGTAGTAGGGTGTTGATGTCGAGTTTGTACCATGATGCTGGAAGTTGGGAAAATTCTGCCAGGTTGAAGAAGATGACCAAGAAGAATAAATTGGAAAAGTTTCCTGGGTGTAGTTGGATTGAGACTGGCTGATTCGTGCTTGCAACAGATTTGTTTGAGCAATTTTAGTCTTTTTAAAATGAAATTTTGAGAAAGTAGCATGTAATCTCAGATTGAAAAGATGTAGAGTTCTAGCCGTTAATCCAAACCCTCTATATACAATCCGAAAATAACTACACAGATCAGCATGAAATTGTATTCTTACAACTGTGTTTGCACAAGAAGACTCGTAGCAAGATTTCATTCAAGTATAAATTCACCATTCCTACATCCGAATATCGAGTACAAATATACATAAAAATACTGCTAAATTGGTGACTGTCCAATTCTTTCCAATCTATCTATATACATTATAAAATAGAAAAATTTGGTCAATTAATGACCAAAGCATCTGTTGGATCGTAATGGGTTAGCAGTGAGCTTGGGAACTGGCAGTTAAGCTGTTCCCAAGGCAGCGGAAGTAAATAATCGCAAGTAATAAAAACAGTTAAAGGGACAGTTCCTTTATAGAGGAACCCCACTACAACCAAGTAGTTGTATGGGTAAACCTCTACCTCCGCTTGGAGGATTTTGAATGACTTACTTATATTGATTGCTTTGTTCCTTAGTTACACAGCCGGATTTACACTTCTCTGTTCCTACAAGTTCTTCCTAACTCTAGCAACACTAGTAAATCCTCTCAACTGAGTTCCTAAGCTCACAACAGCAAAACACAAGTAACTCAAACCTTACGCTGACTTCTCAGTTCCCTTGCTCCAGGGAACTTCAGCTTCACCGTCGTCGAGATCACACACTCGCCGGCGGGTACTTCTCTTCCTTTTCTTTCTTCTCTCTAATGTGGGTGTTTGTAAGTTCTGGGAGAAGTACTCAGACCGAGTACTATTCATTTGGCTTTATAGTCCATTTGTCTTGGGCAGTCGCATCTTTCGTTTGTGTCCAAAATGCCCTTTGCTTGATGCCCAAGTTGTACTTTCTTCACATGTGACTTTGGTTTGAACTAGGTCAACTTCTTGAATCAATCAGACCGTTGGATGAATCGTGACAGTCTGATCCTCAGACTGTTCCCTCTGGCTGTCTGAGACAGAATCCCGCGATCTGCGCTGAACGGTCGTTGTCTTCACATGTGAGTTCCCATTTCATGGGAACTGATTTCTTCAGAGTTCCCTTGATGGAAACTCTTCATCGTTGTAAGCTTGTGTTTTCTTGTTTGTTTCTGGGAGTTCCCACTTCATGGGAACTTTCCTCTTCAGAGTTCCCTTGATGGAAACTCTTCATTGTGGCTAGCAGTGGTTTTGTCATTCATAGGAGTTCTTGGTTGTACCTGTGTTCCTTAGAAATACTTGAACAAACCACATTAGTTCCCTATGGTGTTTGTCATTATCAAAACTTAAAGAGAAGTGAGTCGTTGATCCGTTGCTTAGAACCAGAGGTCCTAACAACGTCCCAACAGCATCTAATGAAATAATAATGAGAGTAAAAAAATGGGGAAAAAAAGATGAGTGTAAAGAAGATGAATCTATATCTATCTATATACATTATAAAATAGAAAAACTTGGTCAATTAATGACCAAAGCATCTAATGAAATAATAATGAGAGTAAAAAAATGGGAAAAAAAAAGATGAGTGTAAAGAAGATGAATGGTTTCATATTTATTGTTTGAAATCCAAAAGATCAAAAGTCTTTTAATATTCTATATAAATACTAAGCTTCATTATAAAATTTGAAACATTCAATCTCATTAACTCATATGTAACAATCGACTTATCAACTCCGTCTATTTATAACGTACTTTTACTTAATCACTATAAATTGCAGGTAATTTGTAACTCATGTAATATTTTACACTATTATCTAGATGATTTATTTATTTCATGAGAAAGTAAATTTGATTATATTTTTTTCCTAGACTTTAGAAATATATCCATGAGATCGAGTTATAAATAACTTATTTAGTAAGGTTGATAAAATTATTATTATAAAAATGACATCTTAGGAATTGTATCCTTAAAGCTCATTCTCTTGCAAAAGTAAGAAAATTAATTTTAATATACTTGGTTGTATTTTATTTTGATAGGATCGAAGAGAACCATAACATTATTCCACCCAAAAAAAGAGAAACATAAAATTATGACTATTGAATTTGATGATTTAAGATTTTTAATTTGATTCTTAATTTTTATAATTATTTTTATATTAGGCTTATATAAATTTACCCATAAAATTTTAGTTGAATTAATTTTATCGGAACATGAAGAAACTTTAATTTATATAAAAAAAGGTAGAATGCACCCTAAAATCATTTTTTTAAAACAAAGCATGGCTTCTTACACTAAAACTTAAACATAAAAATATTTCTAATGTCTTTGTGTTTATAAATGTAAACACAAAATATTAATATTTAATGTTGTACCACTTCAAATTCGTTCATTTTGATAATTTTGACCTTCCATTTTATGCATTCACTGATTTTCTTAAATAATGTTGTACATTTAGTCAAAAAAATATGTATTTGGCTGAAATAAAAACATATATAGTTGAAATAGTTTATAATCTAAGTATCTAGAAAAAATATAATAATAGATTTTTTTATTTACTTTTAAGTGATTGAAGTCAAGCATATAAAAACCATATTCATATTGAAATATTTTGTATTTTTATCATCAAGTATAAAGTGTCTTGGTGTGGATAATATAAACATATATGTGAGGAACCAATGTGAGGAATAAAATATAACGCCAATGAATATCTATATCTATATATTTTTATATATAAACATATTTGGAAATCA
The DNA here is from genome assembly GCA_964016875.1 of Fallopia convolvulus. Classification (NCBI taxonomy): domain Eukaryota; kingdom Viridiplantae; phylum Streptophyta; class Magnoliopsida; order Caryophyllales; family Polygonaceae; genus Fallopia; species Fallopia convolvulus. Next base: position 45,986,944 of record OZ024719.1, on the reverse strand, counting down.
ATAACAATATTTTCAATGAAAGATAGAGAGTAAAAATAAAAGAAAAAATAAATAAAATAAGCATGTCAATTTATAATTAATGTGTGCTAATGAATTCTCATGCAATTAATTAAAAAATTATTCTTTAAAACTAAGTAACCTTTGGAATTACGCACAAGATACAACATTTGATATTTCAATATGAATTTAAAGTCATTAAGTTATAACCATTGATATTACAAATAAAAGTAAAAAATAGAAGAAAATAAGATCAACCTTTGGTATTCCAAACAAAAGATAAGATAAATTTAAAATATAATATTTGACATTATTTAGCAACTTTTGTACTAAACTTTAGTATTACAATACGAATTTAATGTCATTAAATTATACCCATTGGTATTACAAATATATAAGTAAAAATAAAAGAAGATAAGATCAACTTTTTGTATTCCAATCAAAAGATAAGATCATATTTAAAACATAACCTTTCGTATTCCAATCACTTTCACACTATATAAGCTTTTCACTTTTGCATGATCACATCAGAATTCCATTCACCACAAAGCAAAAAATAAAAGACAACTCCCAAATTGTTGAAAAATAAGAATCAATCAAAAAACCCTTAGAGATGGGTAAAGTGAAAAAAAAAACAATCTATCTATCTATCTATATATACTATAAAATATAAAATATAATCAATGAGAACTCGTGCGATAGCACGGGCCATCCACCTGTAATAAGAACAACAAATGGTCCATTGTCAATCCGGATATATGTGAAGATAAAGACTTTTCTACCTCGGGAATTTGATAGATAAATGTCTAGTATAAATATATAATTGGGTTACTCCTATTACCACTTGATTTTAGAATGGAACCCCATGGACTTAAATATTAGGGTCATTTGCATATATGTGCCAGTACCGACACATCCACCTATTTACGTTCTTTAACATATGAAGATACAGACTTTGTCACATTGGGAACATATATACCATTGGGCTACTCCTCCTATTGTCAATTGGTTTTGTGCTAGACAAATGTACGCCTGTACAAACACGTCCCCAGTTTACCTACCTATCGGGCCCACATACTTTAACAATTATGAAATCAATTCGAATTTGTCTACTAAGAGACAAGTTACAAATACAACAATTTTAAAGAAAAAACAAAAAGATTTTGTAGATAAAACGGACAATATGTGCATTGGGATGAGAAATTATTCTAGAAAGACGAGCCATTATGAAATCAATTCGAAGAGACAAATACAAAAATTTACAAAAACAAAAAGACATGTAGATAAAACGGAAGTCAACAATTGTGGCCTGTTTTTTTAAGCATATAAATCATGCTTTTCGAATAGCAAATTAACAACATCACAAACGCATGGCCCCGGTTTACCTATCTATCGGGCCCACAGAGTTTAAAATTTATGAAATCAATTCGAACTTGTCTACTAAGAGAAGAATTACAAATACAACAATTTAAAAAAAAAAAAGACAATGTATATAAAACGGACAATATGTGTATTGGATGAGAAATTATTCTTGAAAGACAAGCCATTATGAAATCAATTCGAAAAGACAAGTTACAAATACTATAATTTAAAAAAACAAAAAGACATGTAGATAAAACGAAAGTCAACAATTGCCAATTTTTTTAAGCATATAAATCATGCTTTTTGGATAGCAAATTAACAACATCCGCAATGTATGCGCCCATACTGACACGTCCCCAATTTACCTACCTATCGGGCCCACAGACTTAACAATTATGAAATCAATTCGAACTTGTCTACTAAGAGACAAGTTACAAATACAACAATTAAAAAAAGCAAAAAGACATTGTAGATAAAACGGACAATATGTGTATTGGGATGAGAAATTATTCTTGAAAGACAAGCCATTATGAAATCAATTCGAAGAGACAAGTTACAAATACAACAATTTATAGAAATAAAAACACATGAAGATAAAACGGAAGTCAACAATTGTGGCTAATTTTTTTAAGCATATATATCATGCTTTTCGGATAGCAAATAATCAACATCACCAACGTATGACACCAGTTTACCTACCTATCGGGCACACAGAATTTAACAATTACGAAATCAATTCGAACTTGTCTACTAAGAGACAAGTTACAAATACAACAATTTTTTTTAAAAAAAGACATTGTAGATAAAACGGACAATATGTGTATTGGGATGGGAAATTATTCCTGAAAGGCAAGCCATTATGAAACCAATTCGAAGAGCAAGTTACAAATAAAACAATTTAAAAAAATAAAAAGATTTGTAGATAAAACTGAAGACAACAATTGTGGCCAATTTTTTAAGCATATAAATCATGTTTTTCGGATAGCAAGTTAACAACATCACCAACGTATGACACCAGTTTACTTACCTATCGAGCCCACATACTTTAACAATTATGAAATCAATTCGAACTTGTCTACTAAGAGACAAGTTACAAATACAACAATTTAAAAAAATAAAAAGACATTGTAAATAAAACGCACAATATGTGTATTGGGATGAGAAATTATTCCTGAAAGACAAGCCATTATGAAACCAATTCGAAGAGACAACAAATAAATACAACAATTTAAAAAAACAAAAACACTTGTAGATAAAACGGAAGATAACAATTGTGGCCTGTTTTTTTAAGCATATAAATAACGCTTTTCGGATAGCAAATTAACTTCACCAACGTATGACCCCATTTTACCTACCTATCGCACCCACATACTTTAAAATTTATGAAATCAATTTGAACTTGTCTACTAAGGGACAAGTTACAAATACAACAATTAAAAAAAAAGACATTGTAGATTAAATGGATAATATGTGTATTGGGATGGGAAATTATTCTAGAAAGACAAGACATTATGAAAATCAATTCCAAGTGACCAGTTACAAATACAACAATTTACAAAAACTAAAAGAAATGTAGATAAAACGGAAGTCAACAATTGTGGCCTGTTTTTTCAAGCGTATGACCCCAGTTTAGCTACCTATCGGCCCCACAGACTTGTACAATTATGAAATCAATTCGAACTTTTCTACTAAGAGACAAGTTACAGATACAATAAATTAAAAAAAAAAAAAAAGACATTGTAGACAAAACGAACAATATGTGTATTGGGATGAGAATATATTCCTGAAAGACAAGCCATTATGAAATCAATTCGAAGAGACAAGTTACGAATACAAGAATTTAAAAAACAAAAATACATGTTGATACGGAAGTCAACAATTGTGGTCATATTTTTCAACCATATAAATCATGCTTTTCGGATAGATAATTAACAACATCACTAACGTATGACCCCAATTTACCTACCTATCGAGCCCACAGACTTTAACAAAATTTGAAATCAAGTCGAACCTATCTCCAAATACAACAATTTAAAAAAAAAAAATGACATTGTATATAAAACGGACAATATGTGTATTGGGATAAGAATATATTCCTGAAAGAAAAGCCATTATGAAATCAATTCAAAGAGACAAGTTACAAATACAACAACTTACTAAAACAAAAAGACATGTAGATAAAAATGAAGTCAACATATGTGGTTAGTTTTTTCAAGCATATAAATCATGTTTTTCGGATATCAAATTTACAACATCACCAACATATGACCCAATTTACCTACCTGTCGGGCCCACAAACTTTAATAATTCTGAAATCAATTTGAACTTTTCTACTAAGAGACAAGTTACAAATACAACAATTTAAAAAAACAAAACGACATTGGAGATAAAACAGACAATATTTGTATTGGGATGAGAAATTATTCCAGAAAGACAAACCATTATGAAATCAATTTGAAGAGATAAGTTACAAATACAACAATTTACTAAAACAAAAAGACATGTAGATACAAAGAAAAATCTACAATTGTGGCCAGTTTTTCAAGCATATGATTCATGCTTTTCGAATGGCACATTAACAACATCACAAATGTATGACCCTAGTTTACCTACCAATCGCGCCCACAAATTTAACAATTATGAAATCAATTCGAACTTGTCTACTAAGACGCAAGTTACAAATGCAACAATTTAAAAAAGCAAAAAGACATTGTAGATAAAATTGTAGTTGGCAGCTGTGGTGCACGCTCTGAAGATTTGGCGTCATTACTTGTATGGGAGTACCTGCAAAGTGATGACAGATCACAAGAGTCTCAAGTACATCTTCACTCAGAGGGAGTTGAATATGCGACAGAGGAGATGGCTGGAGTTACTGAAAGATTACGACCTTGAGATCCTTTACCATCCAGGGAAAGCGAATGTGGTCGCTGATGCCCTTAGCAGAAAGACGCCTCAGGAGAGTATGTTGGCTAATCTGACGGCTCAGCCAGAGTTACAGAGGGAGCTGATGAGGTACGGAATTGAAGTGCAGATTCAGCGTTATCATGGTAGTCTGAAAACCCTAGAATACCGGCCGTCTTTACTTGAAGAAGTAAGACAGAAGCAGGAAGATTGCCCGATGATTTTGGATTTGAGGCAAAGATTGAGCCGTGGAGAGGCACCCGACTTTGCAGAGAGATCAGATGGTATTTTGTGTTTACGTGGTCGGATTTGTGTACCTCGAGATGCAGAGTTGAGGCAGAAGATTTTGCAAGAGGCTCATGCTACACCTTACTCAATCCACCCCGGGGCGAGTAAGATGTACAAGGATTTGCTACAGTTTTATTGGTGGGATGGCATGAAGCCGGATGTAGCGAGATTCGTCGCTAAATGTCAGGTCTGCCAGCAGGTGAAGATCGAGCATCAGAGACCCGGAGGAATGCTTCAGTCGCTTCCTATTCCAGAATGGAAGTGGGAGGATATATCCATGGATTTCGTCACAGGTTTGAGACTCAGCAGAGGCCATGATGCCATTTGAGTAGTGGTGGATAGACTGACGAAGACTGCTCGCTTTTTGCCTATCAGGGAGACATGGCAAGTGAGCAAGTTAGTGGAGGTGTTTATTAATCAGATAGTTAGACTGCACGGAGTGCCTAAGACGATTGTGTCGGACCAAGATGGGCGTTTTACTTCTAGATATTGGCAGCAGGTGCACAAGTCATTGGGGACGAGATTACATTTTACGTCTGCTTACCATCCGTAGTCAGGCGGTCAGACAGAGAGGACGATTCAGACTCTAGAGGACATGCTGAAGTCCTGCGTATTAGACTGGGGAGGTCAGTGGTCGGATCACTTGGCTTTAGTAGAGTTTGCCTATAATAACAACTGTTATTCGTCGATTCAGATGGCTCCTTATGAGGCCTTATATGGTCGGAAGTGTAGGACACCGCTGTGTTGGGATGATCCCTCGTATGTAATAGGAGAGAGGCCACAGATGATTGAGGAGACGATCGGGAAAGTGGCCTTAATCAGAGAAAGAATGTTAGCTGCTCAGAGTCGCCAGAAGTCCTATGCAGACAAGAGGCGTAGACCATTGGAGTTTGAGGTCGGAGCCCATGTTCGGGGTGAAAGGAAAGCTGAGTCCCCGATATATCGGTCCATTCGAGATTCTAGAGAGAGTAGGCGAGGTGGCTTACAAGCTAGCGTTGCCGCCTGCTTTGGAAAGAGTGCACCCTGTATTCCATGTTTCCCAGCTGAGACAGTACGTTCCGGATCCTAGTCACAGACTGAATTATGAGGATTTGGTGGTAGAACCAGATCACACTTTCCGGGAACAACCGCTGAAGATTTTAGATCGACGAATGAAGAAGCTGCGGAACAAGGAGATTCCTCTGGTATTGATTCAGTGGTCTCGACGGGGAGTCGAGGAGGCCACTTGGGAGAAGGAGTCTAGGATGAGTGAGAGTTATCCAGAGATCTACCCGGGTTTAGTAGAGGCGTTTGAGGGGAAGGTTAGTAATTAGTGATGTTTGTTTGTGTGACTGTCTTTTCTCTTGACTTGACTGCTTGCTTGTTTGGTTGCCGCATTGTATGTTTTGGATGTGTTTAGTATTAGTTGTGGTTGTCTATATCGATGAAGTCCGGTTCGAGGACGAACCCTCTTTTAGGGGGGAGAGGTTTGTGAAACCTCAATATATAGTTTCTTTTCTATAAAGTTTCGGGACAAAACTTTCTTAAGGGGGGTAGTATGTAGTAATCAGGATTCACTTTTCCTGACTTTTCCCTTTTGGAGGTCGGAAATCGAGTTTCTAGATCCGCAAATAAACTTTGTTTTTAGGAATATCTATAACCCGGTTTATTAATCCTCCGTTTTCAAAAGTCATACATATTTCTATCCAAGAAGATCGATCTTATCCCAAACCAATTCCGAAAGATTTCAGCATATCTTTTTCTTTTAAGCCCGATCAGCCCAATCTCATATTCGCCCTAAATCATAGCTGATTTAACCAAAATATTATCTTTACCACTAACTATATCTTTATCCTACGTAACCTTAAAATCTCAAGATCGGTATTCCCTCGTCAATCCCTCTTCGTCTTCGAGAGAAATAACAAACCAAATTCTCGCGTAAACGTCCACTCTCGCCTCCTTCTTCAACGAGCCGTTTTCTTTGGCCGGCGTCACTTGCGCTCTCCGATCTTCTCGTGGGCAGCGCTAGTGTCTGTGTTTCCACCGGTTCCGATCACCGGGAGTCACCATCTTCGATCACAGGGTACAGAAGCTAGATCGAGAAATCGTGAGACTGGTCGGAATCGTCAAACCGCCATACTCCCCTGCATCACTTCCTTAATCGGTACTCTTTCCTCCGGTGAGTTTGTGTTTATCTTGAGTATAGGTTGTTAAGTCCTTGTTTAAGATTGGGTCTCGTCCTTTTTGGTTTTTCATTGGGCGGTATAAGAAGATGGGTTCTTTTGATCAACGAAGGCGGTATGGAAGGTTAGGGTATTGTTGATAATTTAATCAATGAAGATGGGTTCTTTTGGACGGATTTATAGTTCAATCATGTTCGAATGGCTTGGGTAGTATTTAGTTTTTTTTAGTGGTAATCGGCACAATTAATGATATGTTGCAGAGAGTTGCTTTGATTTATATATGTGTTGTTAAATAGCTACTAAGAATGTGATTAGTTAGATAATATAAGGGGGGGTTTAATTTTATGAATATTGGATCGTAGGTTCATGGTGGTTCAATTTTATTTTATTTTATATTTTTTATATAAGGGAGTGATGAGTGATCCGATCGTGGTTAACTAAGTGTCAAATGTTAATTTAGTTTAAAGAGTAAGTGCACTCGCATAACTGTATACACTCGTTACTGGTTAGGATCCACTTCTACGTACTCGGTCTTTGAACTTGTGCTCGATAAAAGTCTCCACTCCACTTGAGGTAAGTCGTTTTTCGACTTGCTCGGTTCTTCTCTACCTTGTTAGATTGCGTATCGATATTGTAGAGCGGGTTTTGGGAACTAGTCCCGAATGCCTTTATAAACTGTTTGAACTTCTTGTATTGCTGTGTGTGTCAAATGGTTTGAACGCGTTTTATCGGAAGGATATTTTTAGAACGTTTTCTCTGTGTTGGTACCGTTTCCGACACGGCACATCGTAGCTGGTGTTGAGGAAGAGTTGGCTACGTTGACCCGTGTGACTGGGAAAATCGCGCCCCTTCAAAACGAAAATTATTATCTGTGTGTTTTTGGCAAGTGCTCCAGTGGAGGCTTAGCCATGGGTTAGAAGGGAGATTGTGAAGTGGAGTGAGAGGGCCTTCCTCTGCACTCGGCGCGGTGATGAGCGCCTGGAAGTCGGATTGTGGAAAAGGAGGAATTGTATTGCTATGGGATTGTGATTGTAAATGCGTATGTGGATTTGTGTGACTAATATAACTAATTTAGGTATTGGCCTTTAGAGTTATGATTGCGATTGTGGATTTGTATGCTGACTTTAGATAAATGATTTCAAAGCGTTCTACAATTTCCGTATTCTTTCTAGCTTGGTAGATTAGACGCTGACCCTTCGGGGAATATTTTTCAGTTCCAGGTATGAATCAGGGAGCCGTGCAGGAACCGAGGCCAGATGGCGGGCCGGAGCGGTAAAGAGCGCGTGTCTTAGTGGGATTGGTTTTACGCTAGTTTGTTTATGATTTTTTTTTAGGATGTTGGTATTTATATTATGATGGAGTTAGTATTATTGCTTATTTTTGTTTTCTCGGATAATTTATCGTTAGTAGTGATTCGTTGGGTTTGAATATTTAGGTTTTCGGGAATTCATGCATAACTATGTTTTCTAAGTTTTATTAAATAAAAGGGTTGGATATTTTTATTATGTTTATCTCGTCGTGCCCGCGTTGTAAGGTCCTACAGTGTAGTTGTCAACCGATTTAATAGTACCTGGTAAGGTCTATTCCCTAGTAGCGCCTCGTCGGAAGACGGGGTGTTACAAAAATGAACAAAATGTTTATTGGGATAAGAATATATTTCTGAAAGACAAGCCATTATGAAATCAATTCCAAATACAACAATTTAAAAAAAACACTTGTAGATAAAACGCAAGTGAATAATTGTGGTCCGTTTTTTTTAAGCATATAAATCAAGCTTTTCGGATAACAAATTAACAACTTCACAAACCATTGACCCCTGTTTACCTACCTATTGGGCCCACAAACTTTAACAATTATGAAATCAATTCGAACTTTTCTACTAAGAGACAAGTTACAAATACAACTATTTAAAATAACACAAAAAGACATTGTATTTAAAACGGACAATATGTGTATCGGGATAAGAATATATTCCTGAAAGACAAGCCATTTTGAAATAAATTCGAAGAGACAAGTTAAAAATACAACAATTTACAAAAAATAAAAAGTCATGTAGATAAATCAGAAGTCAACAATTGTGGCCATTTTTTTAAGCATATAAATCATGCTTTTCAAAAAGCAAACTATCAACATCACCAACGTATGACCCCAATTTACCTACCTATCGGGCCCGCAGATTTTAACAAATATGAAATCAATTCGAACTTTTCTACTAAGAGACAAATTAGAAATACAACAATTTAAAAAAAAGAAGACATTGTATATAAAACGAACAATATGTTTATTAGGATGAGAATATATTCCTGAAAGACAAGCCATTATGAAATCAATTCGAAGACACAAGTTACAAATACAACAATTTACTAAAACAAAAAGACATGTAGATAAAACACAAGTCAACAATTGTGGCCAGTGTTTTCAAGCATATAATTCATGCTTTTCGAATAGCAAATTAACAACATCACAAACGTATGACCCCAGTTTACCTACCTATCGGGCCCACGGTCTTTAACAATTATGAAATCAATTTGAACTTGTTTACTAAGAGCAAGTTACAAATACAACAATTTGAAAAACCAAAAAGACATTGTAGATAAAACGAACAATATCTGTATTGGCATAAGAATATATTCCTGAAAGACAAGTCATTATGAAATCAATTCGAAGAGACAAGTTATAAATACAACAATTTACTAAAACAAAAAGACTTATAGATAAAACGGAAGTTAACAATTGTGGTTAGTTTTTTTAAGCATATAAATCATGCTTTTCGGATAGCAAATTAACAACATCACCAACGTATGACCCAAGTCTACCATCTATCGGGCCCATAGACTTTATCAATTCTGAAATCAATTTGAACTTTTCTACTAAGAGACAAGTTACAAATACAACAATTTAAAAAAACAAAACAACATTGTAGATAAAACTGACAATATGTGTATTGGGATGAGAAATTATTCTTGGAAGACAAGCTATTATGAAATCAATTCGAAGAGACAAGTTACAAATAAAAGAATTTACTAAAACAAAAAGACATGTAGATACAACGGAAGTCTACAATTGTGGCCAGTTTTTTCAATCATATAATTAATGCTTTTCGGATAGCACATTAACAACATCAAAATCGTATGATCCCAGTTTACCTACCTATCGGGCCCACAGGCTTTAAGAATTATGAAATCAATTCGAACTTGTCTACTAAGAGACAAGTTACAAATGCAACAATTTAAAAAAGCAAAAAGACATTGTAAATCAAACAAACAATATGTGTATTGGGATAAGAATATATTTTTGAAAGACAAGCCATTATGAAATCAATTCGAAAAGACAAGTTACAAATACAACAATTCACAGAAACAAAAAGACATGTAAATAAAACGGAAGTCAACAATTGTGGCTAGTTTTTTATGCATATAAATTTTGCTTTTCGGATATCAACTTAACAACATCACCAAGGTATGACCCTAGTTTACCTACCTATCGGGCCCACAAACTTTAACAATTATGAAATCAATTTGAATTTGTCTATTAAGAGACAAGTTACAAATACAACAATTTTTTAAAAAATGACATTGTAGGTAAAACGTACAATATGTGCATTGGGATGAGAAATTATTCCTAAAAGACAAGCCATTATGAAATGAATTTGAAGAGACAAGTTACAAATACAACAATTTAAAAAAACAAAAGGTTGAATGACCGAAAACCACCCCTACAATAGGCCATATTGCTCTAAACCACCCGCTATATATCAAATTACCGACAACCACCCATATAAAGGTTTCCGTTAGTAAATGACCACCTACTTCCATATCTCCGTGAACAATCGGTCAAAGTTGATAAATTACGACTTTATCCATCAATTTTTTTACTATATTTTAATGTAATAGAGACAAAAATAAAAAGAAAAATACAAATATTGGTTTAATTAAGAAAAAAATATAACAAAACTAGATCTAGAACTAGATTTGAAACCAGGAAACTTAATTCGGTATGAAATTGGAATCACGAGATTGGAATTAGAACCTGGAACTATGAATTAGGTTTTGGTAGCAGAAAATTTAAGTTGTAATTAGGGATTTAGGATTTTTGAGGAATAACGAAATTTCGGTGGGCTGTTGGGAGTAGTGACGGTGGCTGGGATAGAAGGGTAATTAGGAAGTGGAGTGGAGCTTCGGACCTTCATTAATGAGAGGGTATAAAGCGCGGTGGTTCTCCATTGTTGTGCGTGGCGGTTTTCAGTGACGGTCGTTTTGATTGTTGCAGTACACAACACAGAGGGGTACAAGGTAAAGAAGGAAGAAAGAAGGAGAAGACGGCTTACTAGAGGTGCGCGACCAGTGAGGCGGAGGATGTTGTCCGTGAACGGCGAGGAAAAAGTAACAGGTGGTTGGTAGGAGGGTGGTGCTTGCCTGGTGGTGGATCGAGCCAGTGGTGGGTTGGAACTGGTACGTGGTTGGCGAGGGAGAGACGAGAAAGAGGAAAGGAATGTGGAAATACCTTTTTTGCCCTTTTCATTCACTTTTTTTTCAAATTATAAAGTGATAAAGGGGGCGCGTGCATTCACACTAACGGATATTTTGAAGGAAATTATGGACGGGTGGTCATTTACTAACGGAAGTCCTTATATGGGTGGTTTTCGGTAATTTGATATATAGCGGGTGGTTTAGAGCAATATGGCCTATTATAGGGGTGGTTTTCGGTCATTCAGCCAAAACAAAAAGACTTGTAGAGAAAACGGAAGTCAACAATTGTGGCCATGTTTTTTAAGCATATAAACCTTGCTTTTCGGATAGCAAATCAACAACATCACTAACGTATAACACCACTTTACCTACCTATCGGGCCCAAGACTTTAACAATTATGAAATCAATTCGAACTTGTCTAATAAGAGACAAGTTACAAATACAACAATTTTTTAAAAAATGACATTGTAGGTAAAACGTACAATATGTGCATTGGGATGAGAAATTATTCCTTAAAGACAAGCCATTATGAAATGAATTTGAAGAGATAAATTACAAATACAACAATTTAAAAAAACAAAAAGACTTGTAGAGAAAACGGAAGTCAACAATTGTGGCCATGTTTTTTAAGCATATAAACCTTGCTTTTCGGATAGCAAATTAACAACATCACCAACGTATGATCCCAGTTTACCTACCTATCGGGCCCACAGACTTTAACATCTATGAAATCAATTCGAACTTGTCTACTGATGCGACCATGCTCTAGCTCAGACCCAACCCCTACGAACCCGAGACGGCCTAGACCTTGGAGACCTCCTTGGATTAGGACTTAGTCTCATTTATGTGTTATTTATATTATTATTTCTTTTTCGTCATTTATATTTCGTCTTTACTATTTTAGGCGTGTGCTCTCTTATACTTAAGAGGCCGGCCCATTATGGTAGAATAAGGCCCATTAGGATTTGTCGCACCTTTCTATTTTTAGTAGTTACTATTAGTAGTATTTTGGGCTTGGATGTTGGGCCTAGCATGTTGCTAAACCTAGTCCACTCCCAACTAGATTCTAGGGTTTTGTTTGGCCTCCTCTATATAAAGGAGCCACGCCCCTTTGTAATATTCACGTCAAATTTAGCCAAGTTAAAGTAGAGTGAGATTCCTACTTATTTGGCCCGACATCACCTCGGTTCCGTTGTCGAGTCCATACGTGGGCCGACGTTCTTTCCTTTTGCCTCGCCCCACCCTCGTTCTGACGAGCATTAGAGGCCCGTGAGTCCACTTTGTGGTCTCGTATTTATCCCGATTACTATTATCGGAGAAGATCCATACGTTTCGAGCCTAGATTCGTCCCTTGTGACCCCTAGGGTCGCAACATCTACTAAGAGACAAGTTACAAATATAACTATTTAAAAAAAACAAAAAGACATTGTAGATAAAACGGACAATATGTGTATTGAGATGAGAAATTATTCCTGAAAGACAAGCCATTATGAAATCAATTCGAAGAGACAAGTTACAAATACAACAATTTAAAAAAACAAAAAGACATGTAGATAAAACGGAAGTCAACAATTGTGGCCAGTTTTTTCAAGCATATAAATCATGCTTTTCGGATAGCAAATTAACAACATCACCAACGTATGACCCCAATTTTCCAACATATCGGGCCCACAGACTTCAACAATTATGAAATCAATTCGAACTTTTCTACTAAGAGACAAATTACAAGTACAACAATTTACAGAACAAAAAGACATTGTAGATAAAACGGACAATATGTGTATTGGGATGAAAAATTATTCCTTAAAGACAAGCCATTATGAAATCAATTCGAAGAGACAAGTTACAAATAGAATAATTTTAAAAAACAAAAAGACATGTAGATACAAAAGAAGTCAACAATTGTGGCCAGTTTTTTTCAAGCATATAAATCATATTTTTCAGATAGCAAATTAACAACATCACCAACGTATGACCCCAATTTCCAACCTATCGGGCCCACAGACTTTAACAATTATGAAATCAATTCGAACTTTTGTACTAAGAGACAAATCACAAATACAACAATTTAGAAAACAAAAAGACATTGTAGATAAAACGGACAATATGTGTATTGAGATGAGAAATTATTCCTGAAAGACAAGCCATTATGAAATCAATTCGAAGAGACAATTTACAAATACAACAATTCACAAAAAAAAGACATGTAAATAAAACAGAAGTCAACAATTGTGGCTTGTTTTTACACATATAAATTTAGCTTTTTGGATAGTGAATTAACAACATCACCAACATATGACCCTAGTTTACTACCTATCGGGCCCACAAACTTTAACAATTATGAAATCAATTTGAACTTGTCTACTAAGAGAAAAGTTACAAATACAACAATTTAAAAAAAAAAAGACATTGTAGATAAAACGGACTATATGTGTATTGGGATGATAAATTATTCTTGAAAGACAAGCCATTATGAAATCAATTCAAAGAGACAAGTTACAAATAAAACAATATAAAAAACAGAAAGACTTGTAGATAAAACGGAAGTCAACAATTGTGATCAGTTCTTTTAAGCATATAAATCTCGCTTTTCGGATAGCAAATTAACAACATCACCAACGTATGACCCCAGTTTACCTACCTATCGGGCACACAGACTTTAACAATTATGAAATCAATTCGAACTTCTCTACTAAGAGACATGTTACAAACAACAATTTAAATAAACAAAAAAACATTGTATATAAAAAAGACAATATGTGTATTGGGACGAGAAATTATTCTTGAAGGACAAGCCATTATGAAATCAATTCAAACTTGTCTACTAAGAGAGTAAGAGACAAGTTACAATTACAACAATAAAATAAATGACATGTAGATAAAACGGAACTCAACAATTGTGGCTAATTTTTTTAAGCATATAAATCATGTTTTTCGGATAGCAAATTTACAACATCACCAACGATAGTCAAACACGTACATGTTTAGAAAGGTTTTAGATGGATTACTGTTCATCATTCACTCGCTCTTTTCTAGTAGTATAAAATTGAGGATTTGAGGTAAATTTGGGAATATGCAAAATTAGTAAGGGTATTTTTATAATTTAATTTGATATTTAATGGTAAATATAATGGGTCAATGCTTTGGGTGGCTATGTGTTAACAAAATTTTCTTAAGGGTGAGTTTAATGAAATTTCGATTTTTAATGGTGGTTTTGTGCACAAACCTATAATTTGCGGGTGGTTTTCTGAAATTCACCCAAATATTATTCTATGGAAAAACTATGGGTAGTGTTGAAAGTTGAATAAATAACAACCAAAATTGAGAATACCCAAATTAAAAACACAATCCAAACATCCAATCAGCCATATGGTTACATATACCCAAGGAAGGTGGCCCAATAATGGCCACTAATGAAAGTGAAATGGCCTTTTCATTCTTCCAGTTTACCTACCTATAGCAAATTAACAACATCACCAACGTATGACCCCAGTTTATCTACCTATCGGGCACACAAACTTTAACAATTATGAAATCAATTCGAACTTCTCTACTAAGAGACAAGTTACAAACAACAATTTAAATAAACAAAAAAACATTGTATATAAAAAAGACAATATGTGTATTGGGACGAGAAATTATTCCTGAAGGACAAGCCATTATGAAATCAATTCAAACTTGTCTACTAAGAGAGTAAGAGACAAGTTACAATTACAACAATTAAAATAAATGACATGTAGATAAAACGGAACTCAACAATTGTGGCTAATTTTTTTAAGCATATAAATCATGTTTTTCGGATAGCAAATTTACAACATCACCAACGATAGTAAAACACGTACACGTTTAGAAAGGTTTTAGATGGATTACTGTTCATCATTCACTCGCTCTTTTCTAGTAGTATAAAATTGAGGATTTGAGGTAAATTTGGGAATATGCAAAATTAGTAAGGGTATTTTTGTAATTTAATTTGATATTTAATGGTAAATATAATGGGTCAATGCTTTGGGTGGCTATGTGTTAACAAAATTTTCTTAAGGGTGAGTTTAATGAAATTTCGATTTTTAATGGTGGTTTTGTGCACAAACCTATAATTTGCGGGTGGTTTTCTGAAATTCACCCAAATATTATTCTATGGAAAAACTATGGATAGTGTTGAAAGTTGAATAAATAACAACCAAAATTGAGAATACCCAAATTAAAAACCCAATCCAAACATCCAATCAGCTATATGGTTACATATACCCAAGGAAGGTGGCCCAATAATGGCCACTAATGAAAGTGAAATGGCCTTTTCATTCTTCCAGTTTACCTACCTATAGCAAATTAACAACATCACCAACGTATGACCCCAGTTTATCTACCTATCGGGCACACAGACTTTAACAATTATGAAATCAATTCGAACTTCTCTACTAAGAGACAAGTTACAAACAACAATTTAAATAAACAAAAAAACATTGTATATAAAAAAGACAATATGTGTATTGGGACGAGAAATTATTCCTGAAGGACAAGCCATTATGAAATCAATTCAAACTTGTCTACTAAGAGAGTAAGAGACAAGTTACAATTACAACAATTAAAATAAATGACATGTAGATAAAACGGAACTCAACAATTGTGGCTAATTTTTTTAAGCATATAAATCATGTTTTTCGGATAGCAAATTTACAACATCACCAACGATAGTCAAATACATACACATTTAGAAAGGTTTTAGATGGATTACTGTTCATTATTCACTCGCTCTTTTCTAGTAGTATAAAATTGAGGATTTGAGGTTGTAACAACCCTCTTTTCTAAGAAGAGCAATGATGTAATTTCCCTTAATTTATTTAATAAAATATATGTGGCATTATCAAAATATTAAATGCTTCATCTTATTAAATAAAAGGTTAACAAATAATCGTTATAAGATTATTTTAGATAAATGACCTTACCCGAAACGTCATAAGTCTTACTCAATATTAATAATAAATTTTAAAGAAGTATTCATAAGTAATGATATGAATAAAATCATATGAAATTATTAGGTATAATCTTCCTTAAGAGTTTTGAGAATACTATACTAAAATCATCCTCTTTAGTAATAAAGAGTTCTAATAAGTTACTAAATATTTTTTTTAAATTATTGTTAGGACAAAGGAATAAGCTTTTAAGGCAAGATAATGTGTCCTTAAAATGTCGGGTACAAAAATATAATTTTCGGAATTTTAAATGCCTAAGAAATGGGTATTTTTACCACGTTTTAAAAGTATGGGCCAAAATTGTAATTTCTTTACAAATGGGGCTGAAATTGCAAAATTCAGCAACCCTCCTTCTTCCTCCCAGCAGCCAGCCGTGTACAGTAGTACATCTTCAATGGAGATGGCCAAAATTTGTATCTTCCCCCATTAGTCATGAAATCAAACCTATTATATATAGAAACGATCCTTATTTCATACCCATCATAATCTTAACGCTAATTTGATCAATCGGATCCCGAAATTTTCGCCTCTCTGATTTGAACGAATTAGGGCTAAAATCCAATTAGCATTATGTGATTGCCAATCAAATAAATTGGAGTTATGGAAGGTTTGAATTCGTTTTGGGCGTTTAATCCCGACCTTTTCCCCTATAAATTGAGACCAAAATCGGTCCCCTCTCACCACAAAAACTCCATAGCTCTCTCCTTCCAACTTGACCAAAACTCCATTTGTCTTGCTCCGTTCGACTTCGACCCACCAGATCCGACCCCGACCCTCGCGGCTACCACCCACAGCAACCACCATCAACTCCTTGGCCGCCCTCCACTGTGTCGTACTACACCACCACCATCACCACTGTAAACTAAACTCAATCTCGTTTTTTTCCCTGTATTCTGTTTTAATTTTTTATTATTATTATTATTTTACTGTTACTTTTATATTTTGTCTTGTTTTATTATAATTAGTTATTTTGTATTGGGCTTTTAACTAGAAAGGGTTATTTTAAAGAATTATATTGGTTCTAAATATTTTGGGAGAAATTTATAAATTATTAAATCTGTTTTTTTTATATATATAAAATAAATTATGATTATAAAGGGTATCCTTAAGTTAAAAATATATTTTTATAATGATTCAAGTTAAACTCATAGGCTAAATATTTAAATATATGTTGTTGTTTTTAAGGAAGTCATTACTCTAGTATTGTGTTTGAAGAATAAAGTTTTGAGAATATACTTACGGAAAATGGTAATTTCTGAAATTATAATTAATAAATTAATTAATGACTTTTTTTATGAATCAAATATTGAGTAAGATTATGATTTAAAAATACGTTATATGCATGTAAAATAAATAGAGAATATTTTTATGCATAATATAAGGTATTTAATATCATATTCATAGAACATGAAAAGTTAGAATGTTCATAACATTAAGATTAATCGGGAATCATCTTACTAAATTAGAAGTTTATAATTTTTATAAACTCCTAAATTAAATCGTAGTAACTCTTTTAAAGGAGAAAGAGTATCAAAATAAATTAATACAATTTATTTTGTACACTCGTTTGAAACAGGAACTAGTTGGTTTCCACGTGACTCCAATCCATCGAATCCTCGTATCGTTTCGCCTGCTAACAAGGCAAGTGGTGGTTCACTCTCATATTTTATCATGAATACTTTTATTCATGTTTGCATGTTGTGTTGGGAACGCTTGTTTGAATAAAATGAACTTAGGTTATTATAGAAATAATGACCATGTTAAAATGTATAAATGAATTAGGATTTATTATGCATAGAAATAATGACCCCATGGTAGCTTATATTTATTATTCTATTATGCACTAGAGCTTATACTTAGGTTGCAATGTTTGTGCACCTGTTTGTTTCACGGTCTCATTTTGAGATTCGTTGTTTTGGACTAGCGTAGAATTAGGGGTGGGGGTTCACTAACCCCTGAACACCTCTTTATAATATTTTGCATTAGGATAGACCTAGACCCTAATGCTGGTCATGACCCTACTCTCTCAACCGTTTTGAGGAGTGTTTGGCACCTAGCTAGTGCCTTGTATCGGGACTTAGGAATCCGTTCCTCCCTTTGTGGGATTCTATATCTTATGGCATATCGCGTTGCCGTCTTAAAAGCTACCAACTTGAATGCAATGTTTTGTAATTAAATAAGATAAGTGCTAGTGCACACCCATTAAAATGTGTTCAGGGTGGTGACTACAACTTGGAAAACCACTCTGGCTCCCGGCTTTGATTAATCTATTTTCCAATCTGAATTCGGACAACACGCATTCGGTGAGGTTGGTTGTAGATTTGATAAGTCGACGGAGGCTTTTCAAAATATTGGTTGATAATTAAAGTTCCCAACATAACCTTTCTCATTCTTAAGGAACCATAGTTTTGTGGTGTCCTAATCTTTTCATCATATTTCCCTTTCCGTGAGATTATTTGGGTTATGTCATCGACCGGCAAACATTCGGAGTCCGATGGTCATAATGCAACTAAGATCACAAGAACCTCACATAAAATTCCACTTGAGTAGTCTTTCATTAGACTGACCGACCGCTTTATTTCTTTTGCATGGCCGGCTGGTGTCAACCGTCCCTATACGGAACATCAGGGAGTAAAGGAGTGGTGATTCGAGATTGAAGCTGTTGAAGTTTTTGCACGTCACGTTTCTTTTGAATAACTTTTTAGTTTAAGGTCGAGATCCTTGGCCTGTAAGGACCGCCTTCAAGAATTTTACTTCCGCTTTGTTCAAGACTATTTATCTTATTTTTCCGCAAGTATTTGGATTATTCAAGATTGTGAAAGTTGGACATTTTATTTTAATACTTATTGAATTATCATTATTATTTATATCTTGAATACCGTGAAAGCCTTGGGTGGCTTCGGAGTGTAAATTCCGAGGTCACTGGCGGTAATATCTCTGAGGGAAAAACGGGGTGTTACAGAGGTAAATTTGGGAATATGCAAAATTAGTAAGGGTATTTTTGTAATTTAATTTGATATTTAATGGTAAATATAATGGGTCAATGCTTTGGGTGGCTATGTGTTAACAAAATTTTCTTAAGGGTGAGTTTAATGAAATTTCGATTTTTAATGGTGGTTTTGTGCACAAACCTATAATTTGCGGGTGGTTTTCTGAAATTCACCCAAATATTATTCTATGGAAAAACTATGGGTAGTGTTGAAAGTTGAATAAATAACAACCAAAATTGAGAATACCCAAATTAAAAACCCAATCCATACATCCAATCAGCCATATGGTTACATATACCTAAGGAAGGTGGCCCAATAATGGCCACTAATGAAAGTGAAATGGCCTTTTCATTCTTCCAGTTTACCTACCTATAGCAAATTAACAACATCACCAACGTATGACCCCAGTGGCACACAGACTTTAACAATTATGAAATCAATTCGAACTTCTCTACTAAGAGACAAGTTACAAACAACAATTTAAATAAACAAAAAAACATTGTATATAAAAAAGACAATATGTGTATTTGGACGAGAAATTATTCCTGAAGGACAAGCCATTATGAAATCAATTCAAACTTGTCTACTAAGAGAGTAAGAGACAAGTTACAATTACAACAATTAAAATAAATGACATGTAGATAAAACGGAACTCAACAATTGTGGCTAATTTTTTTAAGCATATAAATCATGTTTTTCGGATAGCAAATTTACAACATCACCAACGATAGTCAAACACGTACACATTTAGAAAGGTTTTAGATGGATTACTGTTCATTCATTCACTCGCTCTTTTCTAGTAGTATAAAATTGAGGATTTGAGGTAAATTTGGGAATATGCAAAATTAGTAAGGGTATTTTTGTAATTTAATTTGATATTTAATGGTAAATATAATGGGTCAATGCTTTGGGTGGCTATGTGTTAACAAAATTTTCTTAAGGGTGAGTTTAATGAAATTTCGATTTTTAATGGTGGTTTTGTGCACAAACCTATAATTTGCGGGTGGTTTTCTGAAATTCACCCAAATATTACTCTATGAAAAAACTATGGGTAGTGTTGAAAGTTGAATAAATCCACACTACTATAAATGCAAACCTAACTTGAAAATCCGGTCGTTAATTTTTATAAAATCCCGTTGCTGCTATCGTGTGGTTAAGATTAATAGTGGATTTGTTTTATAAAAAAAAAGGGAAATTTGCTTTTATTTTTCTTCAACCCGGCTACGGAAGGAAGCTTTTCATGTGCTCTGTCTTCCAACCTTGCCTTTCTTCTCTTTCTTCTCTGAGTCCAACAACACTCACCGCCAGTCCACCAACATAATTTCCCCCTGCGCCAATCTGCCAGTGCTCTCCTCTAAACGCTTCTGCAAAACCGAGGTGAAAGCCACCACCACTCCTCCAACCGTGAAAACCTCGCCTCTCGCGTTCCTCATCATATCTGTCCTGGTAAGTTATGAAATGCGCCCTTAACTTGTCATTCTCAATTGAAATTTGTTTCCTAATGTCTTTCTGTCTATCGTGGTTCTTATTTCTTAATTGATAATGATCCTAACTCAACTGGTAAACAACCCTAGGAGGCTAGGAGAGAGAATCAGGTCGGGACGACGGATTCGGGAGAAAGAAATCGAACTTGTTGATTAATTGGACGTCAATTGTTTTAAGGGAATCAAAGGTCAGTTTTAGTGATGTTTGATTTCAACTTCGAGTTTCATAAATTGAGGTGTTCATATATTTTTTATGGGATTTCAAATTTTGGGAGTTTGTTTCTTTCTTTATGTTCCTTTCTTGTGTTTTGTTTTCATAACGTATAGATGTGGGTTTTAGATTTGAAGGATTCAACGACTACGTATGCCTAATGGGCGTTTGAGGATTTCTGGCTTCAAAATTATAGTTTAAGATTTATGCACTTATGGTGTTTGATGAAATGTCTAAGAGAATAAATTTTCTTTTTGTTTCCAATGTGAGCAATATCAAAGGTCTTTTCGTTTCTTTCTTGTCTTCCTCTCTAAGATAAGCTTGAAAACAATAGCTTCTCACTTTTCAGATTACAAGAGCCGGGATTTGAGAGTAATCTATGGAAAATGTTTGTTTTCGTCTCTCCTTTTGATTATTTCCCTTCCTATTGATTCTCACTTTTTGTGTAGTTCTTATAACTCTGTAATATGCTTAGGATTCAGCATGTAATATGCTTAGAATTCGGCATGTTTACTTTTGCAAATTTTCATAATGTTGGTCATTGTAGAAAATAAGTTTAGTGATGCTAATATGCACTATGATTAACAATTAAAGAATAAACACTTAAAATATATAGTCTTATGTAAGCTTTTGAAATTGATATTTAAGCATTTGATAATGATAATATGTGCTTCTTGAAAGTTCTGCACATTGAGCTCTAAACCAATCATTCTATTATATATGAAAATTTTCCAGATTATGCAAACATTATAAGATATGGGGAATTGGGAATACACGTGTGTCTTGCAACTTCTTTCATTTAAATAGGAGTGGTGTTTGATTGCTCTTATTGGTTCTTCACCTCATTCTTTGTTTATTTGTGATTGATTCAAGCTTATCTTCAAACCTTAAGATGCTTGGCAAAATTCACTATATTCCATAGTTAATTAACTTCTGATTTCCTGAAGCAAATATATATCTGGTTACTTGATTAATTGGATGGCAAAGTATTTGTATTGTTGCACGTAAACTCATTGGATCTTTTTTTAGAAGCCATTGATTGAGTTCCAATACCAAACGAAAGTTAATCATTCAGTGAAATGTGTTATTGATTATCTAACTTATTTTATAGAGCTAGCTGGTTAAACTCACAACTTAATTGAAGTTGTTTTTTCAGCTATATGCTGGTGTTTATGAGGGAATTGATTCAACTTTTCTGATAGATTGTGTAATTCACTTTGTGTGGATTGAGAGGAAATCTTTAGTCGATTAGTTGTGCTATTGGCTGCTATAATTAGCAACTTTCTCTGTTGTAGAGTTTTATTTGGATTGTCTTATGGGTTCTGTAATATGGCCTCAAATTGGTGAAATGAAAAGGTGTGTTTTTTCATCTGAAAAGAGTTCAATTGCTTGCTTGGTAAAAGCACTTTTTGTTTTTTTATACAGTGAAATCTAAGTTCTAAGTTGCTTTGTTGTTTCTAATCAGCCATACAAAATGCTGTAAGAGCATCAGCATGCTTTGCGCTCGATTGCTTTTCGCTTTATCTTAATAATTTTACATACCCGATGTTGGTCCTCGTTATTTCCACAGTTTTTTTCTACCTTTTAATCAAACAAATCTGATGTGTTCTACTCCAAATTAGTTTGCTTTGCAGCTTTATTTGTTGATTACCTTAAACTCTGCTTTGTTTATGTTAGATTAAGAACAAGTTAAGAAGCACAAGCCATTCGATCATGCTATTGAAGAGCATTTAGAGATCATCAACCCACTCTTTCTATGGTACACTACTAATAATTATAACTGGTAATTACTTTTATTTGATATTTAACAAGAGGAAGAATAATTTTATTTCTCTTAGGTTTACTACAACATATGATTTCCCTTTTGAATCTTCTTTAATTTTCATCTTTCAGATTTCGTTTTTAGTTGATTTGATTTGTGCTTGGGTTTTTGGCTTTCACGCAACATGAAGAGATACATACTCAATTCTACCAATGGTCTTGTTTAATTCCACGAGAGAAGAAGGCTTAAAGAGGAGTACCCAATGAAGATATTGTACTGGAAAGTAAGCTCCTATTATGACATTACTTTCTTTTAAATACAACTTAGAATGAAAAAATCACTTAACGTAACCATGTACTTGATTGATGTCTCTCCGTTATGGAGGGAAATGCACATTTGTTCTGCATGAATTTTGCTTTTGATATTTTCTTTGGTGATGTGTATTGATTGATTGGTTTAGGTTCGTTTATGTTGTTGTTAACCTTGATCTAAATAAATACGCAGGTGGATGACACAATCTCACTCCAACAACCAATCGTACTACAACTACGATGCCAGATTTTCAAGGATTAGAGAATGTTTTGGATAGTTTACATGGCCTTGATGGGCCAACTACTACCAAGAAGAATATTTTTTATTTCGCTTGGTATGAGTAAGAAGAAAGGCCTGCCTGGACTTCAGTACTGGATCAGTGGGCATACTTAGTGAGTTGTTTATCTCACAAAGTTGAGTTGTGGGCTTGCTGTCTTGCAAGAGCTTGACTATGCTGATGAGGTTTTGATGTTGCTCAAGGCTAAGCCTTTAGAAGCTAAAGTGTGACCACACATATCTGAATAACATGTAATTGGGATTTCTAGAATCAGTTTGGTATTTGCAACATTGATGTTGCACTTGCTGCTCATTTCATCTTGTCTTAATGGTGCACAAGGGAAAAAGTTTAGTCAAAATAAGTGAAGATGTGATAGGATAGATGCAAAGCTTAAGCTCAAGGGGCACGCCGCTGATAAGGCCAAGGGACGCGCCACTGATAAGGCCAAGGGGAAATTCATCGTCGAGGATGTCGCCATCGCCAGAGCTTCTTTCTAAGAGGTTGATTGATTTATTGATTTCGCAAATCTTGGTCAATTTGGATGGTTCTAAATTTCAGAGCTTTTATTTTTTGATTTTTAATCTTTTTAGTGATTCTCTATATAGTAATCATTTCAATTGGATGCTTTCATTTACTCAATATGAACTATGTTAGTTTAAAGCTTGCCATTACTAATTTTTGTGTGCTTTGGTGCTACTTAATTGTTGAAGCAAAACTCTTTACTTTCTGAAATTGAATTATACAGGATTTCGATGGATTGATAATTGTAGCCCGAATCCACAATAATAATAATATAAAATCCTACCGAAGGTATGCGCTAATGTATCTCAAACACTTAAGCCTGCAATAATCCCCCGTGCAACGCACGGGCCCCTTGCTAGTAACAACCAAAATTGAGAATACCCAAATTAAAAACCCAATCCAAACATCCAATCAGCCCTATCGTTACATATACCCAAGGAAGGTGGCCCAATAATGGCCACTAATGAAAGTGAAATGGTCTTCCAACTCGTCTCCAAATGATTGTCATCAGTATCAGAGATAATCACAGTGGACAGAGCAACCAGCCATGGCTGCTGCTTTATCAACTTCCCTGGTAACTCAACCTCTTCTTCTGAATCCCAAACCAACATTTCTTCCGTCCTCCCAATTCGTGTTTTCACCTCTCACCTTATCCACTCATTCCTTATCCTCACATAAAGCCTTGAGTATCCAAACAAGACCCAGAATTGGAAGACCCAACGCAGCCGCTTCTGTAGATTCTCCGGCTGCCGAGATAGTGTCGGTCACTGCAGACTCAAGCGGTGATGGAACGTCCATCGTCATTTCAGTTCTTCTCTTCGTTGCATTCCTTGGCCTCTCCGTCCTCACAATCGGAGTGAGTAATTGTTCTTCATTTTTGGGACTTTTTCTGTTCATGGGTTGACCCGAATTGCTGTATGGGTAAATGGGTCGGATTTGTTTTCCTCATCAGGTGATCTATCTCGGAGTGACGGATTTCCTGCAGAAGAGGGAGAGGGAGAAGCTGGAAAAGGAAGAAGCCAGTAAGAAGAAAAGAGGTGGGAAGAAAGCTAGGGTTAGAGCTAGAACTGGACCTAGAGGGTTTGGCCAGAAGGTTGAAGATGAAGAAGATATATAATTTTTAACTTGGTCATGATCAGATTTTGATCTTTCTTTCCAATCCATTTGTCAGAATTATTATTTCCTTTTGTAAACAATTTCTTTCCAATCCATTTTTAACTTGCCACCAAAATCTGCTTGAAAATTGATACAGAAATTAAGAGTCTGAAAGCAAAAGTTGATTATGATATAAATAAAGGCGATTACATCTCAGGAAAATTCAGACCCAAACCCTAACAAGGATGATATACCAGCTCTCAACAAGGCAAACGTTTTTGTACAGTCACGTAAGAAAACTAGCAACAAAACCCTAGTGACCTCTTTTTTCTTTACAATTCTAGAAAATTACCCTGTGTAAGGGCCAGTGGCTTCTCTGGAGCACACAAGAAAAACTAACATTATGGACCGCTGCATAAGCTCAGCTGGGTTTTCTATGTATAATAAACCTTAAAACACTACAAAATATACAGTTCCTTTTCATAATAGTAGAAGAAGAAGAAGCAAAACAAGTTTTATTTCAAATCAGAGCCATTTACCGATCTCTCTCGAGAAGAGGCTCCAGATCTCTTTCAAAAGGGAAAGCAAAAAGACTAGAGAGGATACGGCGACTATGAAGCGCCTAAAAGCTTCAGTTAGCTGTACAACCTCGTGTTCCTAGGCTGCCTCTATGCTGTAGGGTTTTGAGACATTCCAGACCTCCTTTCTGCACAGCATTTCAGAAACTGATCAGGACTAGATTTTTCATTCCAGGGAAAGAAGACACGATATAGTAGACCAGAAACTGTACCTCCGGCAGTAAGAAGCTTCTCTACACGTGCGACAATATGTTTTCCATAGGTATATTTCTTCAGTGCATTCAGATGAACCTTGATTCGTGACATGATCAGCTCTCTCTGTTGATCATTGCACGTCTCCAGAACCTTCTGGACAACATAATTCCCAAACTGATCCTTCATCATTGCCTATGTTTCATAGAAAAATGTGAGAAACCATACCATGAGAAGATTTAGGTAAGCTATATAGATATTATAATGGCACGGGACGATGAATCAGCTTCTCTTAACTACTGAAAGACTAAAAGACTGACCCCATCAATGACAATGGTATTCAACTGAAGAAAATTAGTACTCGAACAGAAATCATTGGTAATGTCATTTTGCCCATCATCAACAACTGCCTAAGTTCATAAAATCCCCATCCCATGTAAGAACAATGAAACATTGCAAAAACATGAAATCTATAGAATGTACTGGCAGACGATAAACCATGCACCTAAATTGAATAAGCCACACCATGCACATACAGGGATAAAAACTGTATTAGTTGCATTTGCTGTTGAGCTAAGAGATGTAATTAGATAGATATAATTCAGTCCGACTCGGAAATGAAACATCAAACCTGAAGAGGCTCATTCTCATCGGTAGTGCCAAGCATCTCATTATACATGAGTTCCCTTTCTTCAAGGTTTCCGAAAGTCAAGCACTTCTCAACAACATTAGAGGCAAATTTCTGCAGGCTCATCTGAACTATCCTTCCAGCTAACTCTTTGATAATGGTAGAGCGTTCATGTGGCTTTCCATGCTCCAGCACATGCTGACAGAAGGGAGCGAAGGATGTCAAAAGACAATTTTGCCACAAAGGAGGGGGAAATAAAAGAAGACCCCTAGTGTATCTACAATTTTATTTTATTTTGTTCCTACTGGAGTGCTGTTTGGAAAGACTAGTTCTGATAAAAGTGCCAAAGACCTGTTATGCCCACCAATTTGAGATAGATACTGCATATAATAACACCATGAGGATTCAATTCTTTTTGAAGGGCTCAAATGCACTGTGTCAATCTACAAGCAAGTATTTCATATATAAATAAAAAGAGACTTCACCATTGAGAAGTCCTTTCACAAGAAAAGGATTATAATTTTAACTTTTTCTGAACAAAATGTTGCTAAAAGCAAAAAGTTTTCAGAAATTTGAGCCTGTTCAACTGCCATTGATCACAGTGTTCACCACCATCCAAATGAATCTCATAGAAAAATATGCACAGCTAGCTTAACAAACAACATGTATCAAGCCATTCATACAAATCTAGAAATCTCCTTCTGCAATCATTTTGAATACAGAAGTAGAGAATACAAACAAATGACCGTCTTAATTTATTTCAAATCCCAACAAACAAATGCATGTGTTAATATTAAACAAATAACTGGATAAAACACTTGAAGTGACATGAGATGCATTCAAATGGACAAACATATATCTTCTATGAACTGACCAGTTGAGCATTAAAAAGAATTATGTATAACTGAAGAGCAAGTCAAGAATACCAGACTATCCAACAGTGAAATCTGACCCTATATAATGCAGAAGTAGAAAAGCTACTAAAACTTTAACGTGTTAGACTACAGAGTTGAATATGGCAATTAATAATCATACACTACCTCAAACACTACAAGAACTTACCATTGAGAAATGAAAATACAAGAACTGCTTTTTCTTTGAGAAAACTATCTAATAGGAAATTGCCTTGATTGTTATAGAGGAGTAAAACTGATTAGAACAAGCAAGTGTTGGGAATGTAATGATTTTCTTAAGCACCGGCACTCAATTGCTCAACACAACTAAATCAAATGAAACAAGACATACCTGAACAACATAATTACCATACTGGTCTTGAGCCAACATGCTAACAGATCCTAAGATTTCATCCATAACTTTACTTTGAGTATCAGGGTCCATGCAGTGCTCAAGGACTCTCTGTCAGAGAAAGAAAAAGAAGCAACGTTATCAGTCACATAGCGCCCTAATTTTTAAGAAAGACATATTCCTACTGCAAAGGAAACTGAGCAGACACTAGTCACCAAACCTGAATCACACGACAACCATATGGGTGAGTTGAAAGAGTAACAACTTGACCAAAAAATGATTGAATGATGAACTGAATAGCTTCTTCAGGTACACACTCAATACACTTTTGAACAACATGGTTTCCATTTTGATCACGTACACAACGCATGACATGACCATCAAGCTCTTTAACCATCTGAATTTTTTGATCCAAATCAACAACTTCAATTGCCTGCAAGAAGAACATGGGTGGTCACTGGTGATATATTCACAACCATGATTACTCGGGTTATTCTTTCTTTCATCAACATCAACAGAGCACATAACCTATCACTATAGGTTGAAACAAGTATTCAGAACAAAACTGGGAACTTCCTGTGATTTTACCTCAGGATGAATTCATAAGTAGCAAATCTACGGAATGAATTCAAAAGATGAGGTATCAAAGCAACAGTCTACTGAATTGTCTTTTAAAAAAACATGAAGGGCTTAAGTATTACAGGTCTTCAAATGAGCCATAGAGATGAGGGTTTAAATCAACAAAAATAAGAAGGTACAAAGAATGTAACCCGGCTATACAATCATACAATAGGACGATCATAGTATATGAAAATCAAAATAATTGACACAATCCTTATTTAATGTGAAAAGTTGCAACTACTACTTATAAATCCAAATACAGCAGCAAATTGTGGCAGACAAATATATACAATTATAGAATGGCATATGTCCATATTTTCTGTTCAACTACTGACTTTTCATTTGCCAATGCATCTTCCACAAAGAATAAATGAAGGTAAGAGCTCACTGTATTACCTTTTGGATAACACGACAGCCATACATTTGAAGGCTAAGAGCCAACACATGCCCATCAAGCTTGTTAGCAAGTTCTCTCCTCTGAATTGGCATGCCATGCTCAAAAAACTAACACAAAAGTCAATGATTAAGCATCATTGGAAGGATTAATACATGAAAGTCATATGTATGTGAGCACATTCAAGGCAATAATTCCAAGTCAGTGGACCAACAAGGAACCAATTTAGATGGTATTTGCAGTTCTTGATATATTGATAAATAAGAATAAGGCTAGAGGAATATTTACCTTTTGAATCACATAATTACCAAACACATCAGTCATAAGTGCCAAGGCTTGGGGGTTAATCTCCTGGAAAACCATATTCATCTCTTCAGCCGAGGCAGTTTCAAGTTTTTGCTGAATGAAGCGGCTACCATATTGATCCGAACTGCTCATAAAAAAATGCTTAAGCAACCAATAAATTTAGCTAAATGCTAATATGGAAAATACAAGCATTCAAGTACCTGAACTCAACAACATGACCAGCAATTTCTGCAAGCTCAAAGCACTTAGCTTTATTTCCCTTGAACTCCTCAAGTAGTGAGGACCCAAAGCTTCCATCCATATGCCATGGTCCCATGACACCCCCACTCATGTTCCTAGACCGCACTGCACCAGGATAGTGCATGTTGAATTCATTATGTCGCATTGGACTATTAGGACCAGCAGGAGAATTTGGAATAACAGGACTCCTTGGACTTCCATGATACCCCATCCCAATGTTGAAAGCATGATTTCCGTAATAACCCCGATCAGAACCAGTAGATTTATTTCCTAAGGAGACTCCATACTGTGACTTATGAGGTGATAAAAGGGATCCAACGTAAGCCTTCTGAAGAGAATCCATATATGCATTATTTAAATAGCTCCTGTCTGGGGAATGGCTGCCGAGACCAGCAAGCTCAAGCTGTGCAGCATACTCGGCACTACTTAGATACTGAAGATACATAGGATCTACAAAGCCTCCATGGAGAGGATTCCCACCAACCTGATTACCAATTCTACTTAAATTTTGTGACTCTGATGCATATCCCCTTGAATCAAATCCCATCCCCCTAGCCGATGCCGCAGAAACATTTTCAAGCAGTGGAGGTAAATTCAAATTATTGAGTTGGCTTGTCATCATAGATGACATGGGAGAGTTCAAGGAATACCCATCTAATCCATAATTTGATAGTGATGTGTTCACTCCATTCAGAGGTCCATAACGAGGTGACAAGCCACCATTCACAAATGAATTTGCAGAAGCACCAGCACTTTTTGAGCGCTCAATCTGGGGGTTCCTCAGCTCAGACCTACCAACATTGCTCCTATTGGCTGTTTGGGACATTGCATGAATATGGAGAGAATCAGAATCAGATATCTTGTCATAGGAATGCTTAATGTGGTCTTGATTGGCTTGCATATTAAAGAGATAACTATGGTGATTTCCAGTATTTTGCTCAGCTTGTGAAGGCAAACGGGCTTCATCATCAACGCTGCCATTTGTGGACAGCTTCATGCCAGATAAAGCAGCCGCCAGGTTAACAGATCCATTCATGCCAGATTTGACACCATTGAATGAATGTTGATTAGCAATAGTTCTCTTTTCTTGAGCCCCAGATCGCCCTCCTCCTATCGGGGTAGGACATGGGCTAGGCACCCGAGGCACATGCTGAGGGTCAGGAGTTGTGCTCCTTGACAGAGAACCACCTAAAGCAGCAGCATATGAAAAAGACGAACCCTGGATATTTGAACCGTCTTGACGCAGATTTGCTAGCTCAGCTTCAGCATTACTTAAAGCCTCAATATTTTCATCGAAAGCGTTGCGGCTAGCTGGACGTGAAGGATGCCTAGAGTTTGGATTAGAAAAGGACAAGTCATCCTGTAGAACATTGATTTTGAAACCATTAGTACACAATATATAAACGTATACAACAAAGGTATCCTGCAGGTCTTAATGATATTCCATTGTCATCATAAAAAAAATATTGTCGAAAGCAGAGAACACAGCTATTCCAACTATTAGGCACAAGAATAAACTTCCACTTTGGGGCAGATGGGAATGAAAAGGGATTGCATCAACATAATTAATAATGCTAAACCTCAAAAAAGGTCACAACAGAAAACACCGTAGTTTTCCAGTAGTTTAACATTGTCACCATGATCAATACAAATAGGAAGACTCATTATGATCATTACAAATAGGAGGGGCTCATTTCTTTTAGTACAAGTTTATCCTGAAGGTTGAAACAAAAAAAGAACATGAAACAAAAGATTTAGAGGGGAAAAAAGGTCAATTTGCAGCAAAGTAAAATCTTATAGTTACCTTCTTTATTATTATTTTTTTAAAAAGAAAGACCTCTTATGGCTAGAGCCAAGTTTAATTATCCGAGAGATCTCTAGTAGATCCTGAATAATTGAACTATAATAATTAATGCCAAAACTGTTTCACATGAAACCCCTTTCCACTACAGGAGAAAAATAATAACCTTATACTTACTAATTTTAGTCAGTGCCCTGGCAAAAAATATACACTGCTATATCCTACCATTCTAAAACTAATTCCTCTCATAGAACAGTATAAATATAATACTACGCTTTCTCTTGAAGCTAAGAATCATGGGTCTATACAAATTATATGATCACTCGGCTTGACCTGAAAGTAGAGCATCATACATATGTACCAACTACCAAACAGTGGCCAAAAGAAATCAATATTGAAAATCAGGTCACAAATGAAAAAGCAATGAAATTTACTCGTTCCATGACAAAGGAAAGAACTTCGATGAGAATACCTGAAAAATCTCAACAAGACTCTTTTGCTTATTCCCCAGACCAAAACCAGGCAAACCAATTAGTCCATCTCTGCCCCAGTCAGCTGAACATTGCACATTATCCGACTCTGCTTCCTTCCCTTCTTTCTTAGCAGCAAAACCAGGAGGAATCGAAAACTGTGACCTACTTTGCCCATTGCTCTCATCCTTGTTCGCCTTCCTCCTATCCCCAATCCCGCCCACCGCCGAACTGGCCCCTTGCAATCTCTGTGCAGACCTCCAATCCTCCTTGGATAGCAGTGGGGGTGGCAACCTCGGGTTCAGATTGACATTAGAATAATAGTATGATAAATAATCTGGATCAGACCTTAGCTCCTCCTCTGACACGACGCCATTTCCATTCTTACTAGCAAAATCAGAGAAAGAGTTGTTTCCATATAATCCCCCAATTGCATTCAACGAACCCTCAACAGTGGGAGGGGCTGAACCACTTCTATACAAATTCAACTCTCGCTCACGGTCATCAGCCTCTTGCCTCCTTTGCTCTCGAAGAAGCATCCCGATTTCCTTCTCGAGTTCATCACCGAAGGATCCTTCACTTATCATTGGCGTCCTTCCCAACTCAGATAACATTTGTCAGTTCCCAGTTTTTCCGGTTATCAAAACCTCTAGCTCAACAAACCCTAGAAAATTATCACTACGAGGCAGAAGACTTCTCTCGGCCCCCAATTCACCTTCTCCCACCGACAATAAAGCTTACATGTACACACCTAGCAGGAAGATAGTACCTTTAGTCCTATAATTCATAGTAAACCAAACAAAAATATGAAATTAATTAATAGTAGTCAGTTTGATCATAAACACCACAATTATTTCACTCCTGTTCCACGTTTTCGTCTTCTAAATAGGGTTTTATGTATCAAGGGAGTGTTTCCTCCATGATTAACATTCACGTAAAGCTACAAGCTCTCACGAAATCGGAGAAAAGGGAAGCGATTAATTGAAAACAGTGAAGCATAAAAAAGATTTATTCACAGAAGATCGGATACATCAGTCTGGCGGCTATTTGCTCCTTCGCAAGTACGAAACCCCCAGTTTAGGGTTTTGGTGTTTAAGATGGAGGCTTTTGTGAGCTAGGTACAGAGATGGATTTGTGATGTGCTTCTGCAAACCGAATAAATACTCTGACTTGCCAAGTTTAGCAAACTGCTTTCTTCACTTTTTTTTTTTAATTTAATTTTAAATTTTATATCAAAAATGGGAGCTAATATTATTTTTGGCAATATCAAAATCTAGAAGGGGAGATGTTTATGGCTCCGTTCGTTAGTGTTGATATGCTAGTTGAAATGCGTTATGTAGTTGATCTTATAAAAATTTCAACTAGCGTGAGTGTTTGGTAGATAAAGTTGAAACGCGTTTATGTTGTTGATACTAGTTGAAATCTTAGGAAAAAAATAAGGTGAGAGGAGGGACCTTAAGGAGTTGAAATGAGTTTATTTCCCCCCATTAAAAATTTGCTCCTTTTTCTACCCCTCCTTTTTTTATCCATACGTAACCCCGATACTCTCACCATTGTTCTTCTTTCTCGTTCGCTTAATTCTCTCACGCCGGGTTTTCTCTTCTCTGTTCTCGACTTCTATTCTCCATTTTTGCTCTATATTCTGCATATATCGACACTAAAAAAACAAAAAAGAACACCACTAAACTTCATGTACAACTTCTCGATGATAGCTAAGTTAACGTCTTCTAGACTGAGTTTTTTTTTTCTTCCAGACTAAGTGCATGCAAGTGTATAAAAAATTACCAAAAAACAAACAAACAAAAACACCACTAAACTTACGAGAAGGAGCCCATCAGATTTCTCTACAACTTATGCCCTTAATTGTAATTTTACATCAATTTTCAACTCTGATAAATTATTATTTTTCGAACACTATATAATTTATATAAAAAATAAACATCTCATTTCAACTACAAATTTCAACAGATAATTTCAGCATCAACTACATCATCATCAACTACATCAGCATCAATTCATATAAGTACATTGTTACCGAACGAAGCCTATATCTTTCTGGATTTTTCCGAAATTCGTATGCAGATTTTGCAGAGAAATGCTCGTAGGCCTATATAGCTTTCTTTTTTGTCAAAATAGAATTCCAAAATTCTATGCTTTGAACCAATTAGAAATTAATATCTTAGTAAAAATTGGTAAATATTATGCTAAATAAATATAAATAAACAAATTTAAGGTTTAAATTTAACAAGCTCCACCAATAGAGTTAAATCACAATTCTGTTAGTCATTCCACAATTTTATAGGGTACTTTTTTTTAGCAAATTATAGGATATTTCTGGTTACTTAAAAATTCTCTCTTTTAATTTTATTGTTTTACACCTAATTTAAATATGTGTTGAGATTGCGTGCAAAAAGGTGCTTATATGCAAAATAGAAATGAACAGGAGGCGTGGAGGATTTCATTAAAAAAAAATTATTTAAAATAATTCCAATTTTTACTCATTTATTCAAAATAATACTAACTTTTACTTTTACTAGTTTTGGTACAAACTTTTATTATATTTACAGATATTGGTACGAGATTGTTTCCGACCGAAAATCCGATAAAGTTGTTGATGTGGTAGTCGGATAAGGTGACATTACAAGGATATCGTGATAGCACCTACTAATGGATGATTCAGAAACCCCCCTTCTTCCTGAATTGAAAGAGCTAAACGACGTTTTCGAACACCTCCCTTCCATCTATGTTCACCGATGTCGGCTTCAGAAATCCTCCTAGTTATCACTCTTGATGTTCACCGATGTCGGCTCAACAACAGATTTGGAATCTAGGGTTTGGAATTTATTCACAGTGGAACTGTAATTTTTTTTAATTGAATCCTAGTTAGAAATAAATTAATGGTCATCATATTTTATTAATCCAATAATCTTATCCGACTGTCATATCAACAAATTTATCTTATTTTACCATTGGAAACAATCTTGTATCAATATTGATAAATATAGTAAAAGTTTGTACCAAAAGTAATAAAAGTACAAGTTGGTATTATTTTGAATAAATTAGTAAAAGTTGGGATTATCATAAGTAATTTTTCCTTAAAAAAAGGGGGGGAAATGCAAAATCACATTTTTATAGATTATTTGTGTATTTTTCGAAATAGCAAACACAAGGTACGTGCGTTGAATGTGCATCAAAATCGATTGTAAGTGTATCAAAAATAATTTTTTGTACGTCAAAAGTAATCATATTTGCATCAAAACTAGCAAAATGTACATTAATACTACGTGTATCAAAACTGACATGCATCGAAACTATGTGCATAGATGTTTGCATGTACAATACATTAAAAATTAATTGTATGTACATTAAAATAACCAAAAAGCAAATCTGATTTATGTATGTGTGAAGAAACTAATCGTATGTTCACCAAAATAATTTGAAAAGTGTATCTTATTTATGTATATATGTGCATCAAAACTAATCGTAAATGTATCAATAACTGAATGCATTTGCATACAAAAATAATGTTCATCGATATATGTATGCGCATCAAAGCCAACTATATGTACATCAAAATAACTAAAAAAATGTATCTTATTTATTTATGTGCAACAAAACTAAATGTAGGTGCGTCAAAATAACCGCAAAGTGCATTGTATGTGTATATGTGCATCAATACTAACAATATGTGCATCAAAACTAGCTAACTATAGGTGAAACCTTATTTACACAGTCATTCATGCACATAACTAAAGTTAAAAAAAAGTTCAAAATTGATGCACAATGTGTATCAAAAATCGATGTACATTTTTATCTAGTTTTGATGCATATAAAGTTAACATTGTTCACATCCAAGGCACAACTTATTCATACGAGACACTCATCTCATAATAATAAAAAATACGTAAATAAATCGAAAAAATATGTTCGTGCCTATCCCCCTCCTTAATGCAAATTTAATTTGGGGTGATATTTTTTTTTGAGGAACAAAAGAGATTTATTCTCGTTTCTCATATAGTCGTCTCCTCTCATGTCATCCTTCTCCTTTAAATACATGCTTATATTATAATTTATAATGTATAGTTTAATAAAAATAAAATATTTTATTCCTAACTTAAGTAAATTATTATACTTATAAAATACATAAATGAATTTAGTTAATTATAATAAACTATTTATTTAATTATAATAAACAATTTCATAGCATAACAATTCGATAACAAATCACCATTCACATTACATTAATATAGTTTAACACATTAAAATGACACACCAAACGTATCCATAATTATAATCTTATCTTAACAGCATATAAAGTTGTCCCTTTTTTCCTCATAAATGTCCTATCAACTTTCAAAATCCTATTAATAAAAAAAGTTTAAAAACTCAAAAATAATATTATTTCCCAAATTTTGACTTCTTATATAGGGTGGCCGGGAGAGGTTGGGACAAGAGATCAATTGCTTACATATAGTTGAATTCCTTAGCAATTTGTGCCAGTTGTTGGTATTGTGTCAATTCGAGACTTGTGATCGAGTTTTTCTCGAAGTGTATAACATTGGTTGGGATTGGGGGAGAAGGAGATAAACACAATGTCAATCGATGAACGTACCACACCCCACACCCTGCTCATCCTAGATTACCATTAAAGGCCTCATCCATGTTCAACTTCTACCAATCAGGCGACAACATATTCTAGGCAATAGGAGGTTGGCCCTAAATTGTTTCATCCCCAAGTAATCACTCTTTTTGTACTCGTTTTTTAGTCAAGAATTGAACAACATTTGTCTTCACCCTTTGAGCAAGGATCGTAACGTTGATTAGAGCCTTGCTAAAAGCCATGCTATTTTTTTGTTTCTAGATAATTCAAACAACATTGCCAAACAAGTTACTCCACCCATCCCTCTTTTGGAAATTATTTGCAAGGCACTTCTTGACGTCTTGGTTAAAGAACTCTAGATCTATTGAATTGCGACCAATTTTGTTCCACATGTCCATCGTAAACGAGCAGTTCCTCAACAAGTTCAGTCATGTCTTGTCTTGACCAAATTGTGGGTAAGACGTCGAGTGGGAGAGTTGTCTCCTCCTATGAGTTTCATTGCATAGGTCTCATGTGCCACCAAGTGTAGGAAGTTCTTAATTCTTCCTCAAAGATAGAGTGCGACACTGACAAAGTTGCACATTCTACAAGAACTTCATCACTTGTCCATATATGAAACCAAAATAGAGTTCAAGTTCCATCTCCAACCGAGATTCGTGCTCCCCTAGCCAATAAATCTGCCCCATGAGTGATCCCATGCTAGGTCATGGAGGAGCTCCTAACAACCAAGATCATGTCGATATCCTTATGGGAGTCACAATATTCCCCCTCTCTTAAAACACTTTCCCAAAAGAGTCTAATTTGTTAAGAAGCCTCCAACCCAACTTTCCAAGAATGTCCCTATTGAATTTGTGCTTCACATAAACCAATCCTCCAATATGACTTGGTTGCATGAATTTATCCCGAGAGAGGATTTGAAGTTTTAGTTGAGATGCAATTGATCCCCAAATGAAACTTCTGATCATTTTTTCAATCTTGTCGCAAACCTCTTTCGACAATTTGAACGATTGCATGATATATATAGGGAAACTTGTAAGAAAAAACTTTGCATGATCAGTAACATGGCCAGAGAGAGAGAGAGAGAGGGGGGGGGGGGGGTTTAACCCACCAAACTCAAAGTTTCGTTGAGATTTTATCAAGCAAGAACTATTATTTCCTTTGTCAATCTACCGTTGAAGAAGGAACTCCTAAATACCCCAACCTCAAGTCTCATTTGATAAGGATAAAATAAGGCGAAATTGATCTATGAAGTGTTGGTGATTTTAGTATCATCTTAAGTACTCGGTTTAGTATGATCAAGGAATCTTCGATATCTAAAGTTCTATTATTGGTCACATACAAGTTTGGGGCAACACATTGAGCATGTGCTTGATTTCGACTAAGCTGTAGAAGGATTAAAACAAGAAAAGGTAAGACTAGTCCAAGTTAAGGTTCAACGAACCTCAAGATACGTTGAACAAGCTATGTCTTGTTGAGTCATGGAGTGACGTTGAGGTCTTCTTGCGTGGGATAAGTTAGACCATAATAAATGGATTGAAAGGTTGCACGCCCAGCAAAACATGACATGGCCATGCTACTTATGCTAGCTCTCTTGATTGTATGGTACTTGGCTTAGGCCATGTGCTAGCTAGGCTATTAATGCCACATGGGAACTTCAACAGTTATTGGCGGTAACATGCAATTGATGTTCATGTTTTTAGTATAGTTTTAGTTGTTTTTCTTAAGTTGTTTAGCTTAGTTTTAGTGCTAGTTTTGTGTGTTTTTGGATAAGTTCACATATTTTGTGAAAAGTATGTAAGCTACTCCGTTTTTTGTGTTTTTTTATAGGTTTTTGAAGTAGAAGGGAGCATTTTCGAGAGAGCTAGAGTCAAGTGGTTGATGGTGGAGAATGTAGAGGAAAGAGAAGAAGGAATACGCCTTGAAGATCCCGTTGAATCCAAGAGAGGCTATGAAGAGTGTGCAAAAACCCAAGACAAAGAGCTCGTTACCGACCTGTGCAACCGAGTTTTTACTTGGAGAATTCAGCAAGAGTCTACCGACCTTGTGCATGTCGTTATCAAGGTGACTTGTGTCGGTAGGCGGCGCCGACTTTCAGCAATTCTATCTTTTATCTCGTAATCTTTTTAGTTAGGAAAGTTTCTATCTTTTAGGACCCTTGTTAGATAGTTTCTCTTAGTATAAATACTCTTGTTTTAAGTCTAGATAGAGAGTTCGAAATTTTGGAGAGAGAGTTTTGTTTGGAACGATTGTTTGGTTCGATCGAGAGAGAGATCGAGATCGAGTTCGAGCTTGTTTCTTTTGTCCTTCGATTTCGAACATGATTGTGTTTCAAAGACTAGATTTTTATATTTCAAGTAAACTTTTATTTCAATGTTTTCATTCAATCTAGTTGTTTGTTTTATGTCAATCATGAGTGAGTAGTTTGCTTTTCTAGGATCGGGGTTGAAACCCGACATAGTTATGCATGATTGAATGTGTTTGTTGAATGTTTTGATTGCCTTTTATCCTTTATCTACTTGTTTTGTGCTTATACTTGGACGAAAGTCATAGTAGTTTGAGTTTATCGCTTGATCGAAAGAGAAAGTTGTGAACTTGAATGTTGATATTGTTCGATAACGAAAGTTTCGAGCTTTGGATTCAAAAATAAGTACAAAGTGAATTGATTTACGAAAATTGATTTATTTGCTGGCTTAGGTCAACAAAAGTTGATAGCTTTATCTTTGAGGCATGATATTTATCCTTCACATTATTTCTTATGCATGATTATGTCGTGGTAACCCTTATCCTAGTTGTTTTCGCATTTGAATTACCTTCGTTTTTACTCATGTACAGACTCGTTACCGAGGTACACAGGTCGATACCGAGCCCGCAGTTGACTGTGTTTAGTTGCTTAGTTTGTGTTGAAACCCAACATCGTTACCGATCTTGACAAGGTCGGTACCGAGGGCTGTCGTAGCCTTGTTTTCTTTTGTTGTTTTTGTTTTGCTTTGTTTCATTGCTTTCTTAGTTTAGTAATCGTACAACCTTGCTTCCCGTGGACGATCCTGACTTCGCTATACTCAGTGGGGTCTTGACTACAAATTTTATTTGTTGTAAAGTAAAACCCTCTCAACAAATTGGCGCCATTGATGGGGAAGCAACAATGCTTGCTTGATTACTCGTGGGTTTGGGAATAGCCCGACCCCGTTTTTGTTTTTAATTTTCGTTTTCTTTTGTCTATTTTCTTAGCTTATGCCAGTAGGAAGTCACAGGCTCGAGTTTGATAACACTGGTTATTATTCTGAACCTGAACGCACCCTCCACTGCAGAAGAAGAGGAAACCAAGCCATGGCTCAACAGATGACTCCTGAAGAGATGGCTCAACAGATGGCTACGCTCTAGAGCCAGCTTGAAGCCACAAATTTTGATAAAACCGCTCTACATGAGCAACTCAATGCCTATCCGAGGAATGCTAAACAATACATGCATCCAAAATTGAGGGTGCTAGAGTCTGCAATCGTGCTTCCAGAGATAGAGAAGACTTTTGAGATTAAGTCTCAATTTATATCTTTAATTAAACGAGCTCAGTTTGAAGGGAAACCTACTAAGTGCCCTATGGAACATATTAAAATTTTTCTTGATTTATGTGACAATATTGCTGCTGAAGGTGTCTCTCTAGAATATGTTCTGTTAAAAGCTTTCAGGTGGTCTCTTACAAGAAAGGCCCTGAGCTGGTTGGAGAGCTTACCTCCTAAGTCTATCAGGACTTGGAAGGCTTTGTATGATCAATTTTTGACAAAGTTCTTTTGTTCTGCTAAGACAACGGAGTTGAGAAAGCATATCACCTCCTACCACCAACTACCTAACGAGACCTTTGTGGAGACGTGGGAGAGATTCAAGGAGATGCTTAGACAGTGCCCCACTCATGGGCAACCACCATATGTGCTCCAAGAAATCTTCTTCCAAAGGATCAATGCTGAAACGAAAAACCGCATCAACATGCACACTGCTTGCAGTTTTATTGAGACGGATCCCACTGCTACATGGGAGTTGTTGGACAAATTGACCAATTACGATGTTATGTATGGGGCCCCAACAGCCACCTCAGCCACAAAAACGTCTCTACATCCCAAATAACGACGAAGTTGATCCCAATGTCAAAAATCAATTTCTACAGGATGAGATCAACTGTATGAAGAAACAGGTAAGTTTTCCGAAAACCTCTCAACCTTGTCAAGAGTGTGGCTCTTCTGCCCATAGTACTTCTGCTTGCACTAACATTGAGTAGGTTAGAGCCGCTGAGACATATGCTGAGATGAATTATATGAGAGGGCAATACAGAAATCCTCCTGGTAATTATGATAGGCCAAACAACTACCCGACTTGGGGAAATCAAAATCAAAATCAAAATCAAAGCTATGCAGCCGCTCCTGCGAATAGACGGCCCGCACCATATCGACCTCCAGGCTATCAAGAGCCACCATCTTGGGTGCAAGGACTTCATGAAGTGATTAATGGAGTAAAGAATGAAATCAATGGAGTCCAAACCAACCTCAATAATCAAATGAAAAGATTGGGGAGAGTTCGATATTTGTAAGAAGAGCATTGACTCACAATTAGGGAACCTAGCTGCATAGATTTCGGGGCCTCACGGGCAACTCCCGGGCCACCCCGACGAGAACCCTATAGGACAGATAGTATTTGTACACCTCAGGAGAGGAAAGACGCTACCAGATCGTGCTGAAGCCAAGGAAAAGGGCCCTAGTAATGAAGATGATGCCTCGGCCAAGATCGATAACATGCCGAAGAGGGTCGCTACCGAGCCTAAGCCACTCGGTACCGATGCTCCAATGCTCGTCATCGACCCCAACTCAAGTAATTTCTCAACACCGAGCCACTCCCTTAGTACCAGGCTCAATACTGACCCCACCAGGCTCGATACCGACCCCACTAGGGTCGGTACCGTCCCTTCCACGACACCGATCGACCCGATTGTCGACCCCGTAGCACCACCTCTCGAGCCCCCTTTGGTTCCGTGATTGGTGAAGTCTCTTCCCTTCCCTACTAAGAAGTCTAAGAGCTTAACAAAAGGCAAGTTTAAGCGTTTCGTTAAGATTCTCCGGGGCTTAAATATTTCTATACCATTCGCTGAGGCCCTAAGCGAAATGCCGACTTACACTAAATTTTTGAAAGACATTCTTAGCAGGAAAAGGTCAATAACAGATTTGATAAATGAGGTCAGATCCATAAACCTTCCGGAAAATCTAGGTGACCCAAGGAGATTTGCTATCACTATCGGGATTGGCGACCATCGATTCAAAGCACTATGTGATCTGGGAGCCACCGCCAGTTTACTACCCTTATCAATCTAGTCAAAAGCTAATATGGGACCTCTAGAACACATTGATATGAGGTTGTACATGTCAGATGTATCTAGAGTGAAGGCTACTGGAGTCGTTGATGATTTTCCCATTCAAGTGGGCAAATTCTACATACCCAACGACTTTATTGTCCTTGATATGCCTGAAGATCCTCTAGTGCCTATCATTCTAGGCAGACCATTCCTTGCTACAGAGGGTGCTCGAGTCGATGTTCGAAAAGGACACCTCACTTTTGACATAGGAGAAGAGCGGGTCGAATTCAGCCTTAATCAAGCCGCCAACGACATGGCCGCAGCCGTAAAGATCGAGACGTCCCAACTAGAGCTCGACATTGCTAAATCTGAAGCTTCCCTTACAAGCAACAACGTTTATGAGAGTGCTGCTAAGCTAGATACCGACCCCCTAGGGTCGGTACCGAACCCTTCGTACAATAATATGACGAGGGAGGCACATTTTGGCACGATACCGATGGAGGCTTTGCTTTAGACTAGTCGATAACGACCTCCACTGCCTCGATGCCGACACCTCACTAACGGATCAAGGTGAGTATTCTAACTCTGGATCCACTGTCACCGGTCATGATCATTCCTTATATCATATTCCTACACCATACCCTACTATTTATGCTATAGATGAGTCAAAACCTCCTTGGTTCACTAACCATTGTGTAGGAATACTGAGCATATTGTTAGGGGATGAGGGACCGAATTTAGTAAGAAGAAATAACAATTTCTGTACCGCTAAGTATGAGGTTTTCCACGACCTCGACAAAGCTGAAAAGGAGCCACCTTGATTAGCTAGGTAAGTTCGTCGGGCTAACGACCTTAAAAATAGTGCTTACGGGAGGCAACCCGGTTTTAGTGTTAGTTTAGTTTTCTTTTCTTTTTATAGTTCTTTTTCTTAGCTTTCTTTTGAGTTTTTAGTAGTATAGAAGTTTGTGGGATAGGATATCTTTGAGCTGCACGGCAAGGCACTGAAAACAGAGTCGCCCAGGGTCGGTACCGAGCTGCGAGGGTCGGTACCGACTTGCGTCAAAACCCAGATTCAGAGACGCGCGACAGGTAAGTCTTCTAAACCTAAAATTCTTCCTTCCTTGCTTCTGTTCTCACGCCGCCTCTTGCCCAAAGCCTTCAAAAACACTCCCAACACCACAAATCCCACCTCAATCCTCATCAATCTCTTTAGATCTAAGCCGATTCCCACCCGGATTCCACACCGCAATCAACCGCACACCCATTCCCTCAAATCCGTAATCCATTCGATATCGAACAACACCTCGTGTGTTCGTTACGGAAGCCTTAAGCCCTTGTTACCTTTGTAATCCAATTTTTGTTCTTCAATTTCTCCAAGCTACGACATGATTTCTAAACCCTAAACTCTTTTCTTGAAGATTCATGGTAATTTTGGGTAGTTTTCATATCTAGATCTTTGTGAAAATTCAAGCTTGCATGTCTAAATTGCCATCGTGCTTCCATGCCTCTATATTGGTGATTAACCTTGTTTGATTTTCGGTTCTTTATGCTTGGTTTACATTGAATTTAGATAATAGAAAAGCATGAAGTAACTTGTTCTTGATTTGCATAATTTTCACCATGAGTTTTTGCAATTGCTTTTGCATAATTAGATAGGGCGTTGAGCAAGTATGGGGTTGCAAGTATTTGGTTGTGTCATTTTGTGTGGAATCTTGCTTGAAATTGTGCTAACTTGTCGA
This sequence comes from Fallopia convolvulus, assembly GCA_964016875.1. Classification (NCBI taxonomy): domain Eukaryota; kingdom Viridiplantae; phylum Streptophyta; class Magnoliopsida; order Caryophyllales; family Polygonaceae; genus Fallopia; species Fallopia convolvulus. The sequence goes on along the minus strand of OZ024719.1, from coordinate 45,943,995 downwards.
AAGTTTGGGGAATTGAGAGTTGGAAACACTTGCGCAAACTTCTCGCCCAGGTTCGTTATCAACCTGTGAGGGTCGGTACCGACCCGTGATTGCCCAAAACCAGAGGTAAACCCAAAGACCTCGATACCGACCATCTTGGATCGGTACCGAGGTGGGTCGAGGCCATTTCCGGATGCAAGTATGGGGTTTTTCTTGCTGGTTTGAGTTGATCTTTCCTTGGTTATTCATGGTGTTTTCAGGTACCAAATAGAAAGCACAAGCAGGGCCAACTCCAAGGCAGGAAAGAAGAGGATGACCGAAAGATCTCCATCTCCTCTGAGAATGGACAAAGTCATCCTGCCGACTTGGGAGCAATTGATGACCTTCGACTCCGTCATCCAGAAGGAATACCTCACAACATGGTTCTTAAGGTCAAGTGGAAAGGCCAATGGCATTTATGAGGATGTTAAGCACACCTTCGCTATTCTCGACATGCCACATCTCCTAAAAAAGGAGGACATCCCACATTATCCAGCCCTCACCGCCGAGTTCATTGCCACTCTCCGAATCAGCTTCAAGTCCAAGACGTTTGTCGGACGGATTAGGTACCAATTGGGCAATGCTTACCATGAGTTCAACATGGCCGAGTTCAACCGCCTCCTCGACATCCCCAACCACTCCCAGGATTACAAGGCTCCTGATGATTTCAAGGTCACAAACACTTGGAGCTACATTTCCGGGGAAGTCAATCCGATTACACCGGCACTTCCAAGGGCGCACATCATCAACCACATCTTCAGGATCATCCTCCGAGTTTTGGGAGCAACTATTTGACCCAAAAAGGAGCTTTCCAGGCCGACAAGGACGGAGGTTGGATGCCTTCGTGCTATCTCTTTGAGGACCCCGACCCCATGAACTTGGGGTATGAATGATTGAAATTCGTGGAGAAGCACAAGGCCTCTTCAAAAGAAGTTTGTTGTGGCAACTTGGTGAGCCTCTTGGCAGTGGCTCTAGATGTTGACCTCTCCCGCTATAACGCACACCCTCCCCAGAAGATGAACATGAAATATTGGTTGTCTTCGGGTATCTTTCAGCCAATTCCTGGTGGAGTAGCCACCACGGTGCTTGTACAGACCGTGACGATTACTCGGGACAAGCTGGAGTTACTACATGTCCCAAATTGGTATGAAGAATGGACATCTCAACCGTTTTCCTTGGACAAAAAGCCTCAAGACGAGTCGACACTACGGGAATTTGAGATGAGGTATGAGCGAGATGGAGCTGCTATGGAGGAGGACGATCCAGCCTCTACGGTAGGGCTCGGTACCGAGGTTCCACAGTTCGGTACCGAGGCCCCAACACACACCGCCAACCTCGGTACCGAGCAACCTGGCCTCGGTATCGAGTACTTCGAGGCTAACACAGAGGCATTCCACTTCGACACCGCGCCTTCTCATCAGCCTACCGAGCCACAATCATTCGGCGTGGTGCCTTACGCTCCTTTCATCCATAACGACCACTTCCAGCAGCACGCCCATTACCTTCCGCCGCCCCAAACCAACTACGCTAGTTCCGATGTTCCTTCATGGGCATAAGATCTATCTTCTCAGATGCAGCAGCTAAACATGCAGCAGACACAACTCACCCAACGGATGAGTCATTGGGAGGATGTCTACTCAGCTCGCATGGCTCTTGAGGATGCAAGGCAACAAAGAGCGTCAGTTCTTTGATGCCTTGAATCCTCAAGATGTACCTAGAGCAGCGTGTGACGATTGATGAGGAGCGTTGGCGGACGATGTACCAATTTATGGGCAACTTTGAGCACTACTTCCCACCTCCAAACAAATGATGACCTCGCTTTCAAGGATGTTTCTTCTGCTTCGATAGTGATCTTGTGAGTTTCTTTCTTTTCCTATTTTTTCTTTTGATTTACTTTATTACAGTGGGGACACTGCAATTTTAAGTTTGGGGTAGGGAGGGAAAAGAAAACTTGCTTGCTTGTTTTTGCTTTAGTTTTTTTTTTGTTTTAGTTGTATCTTGTTTTAAAAATAAGAAATTCATCATAAAAAAATTGAAAATTTTGAAAAATTCAAAAAAGATTTTAGAATTAATGAGTACCCTTTTTTCTTATGGTTCTATGATAGTTAGTTGCTTGCATGATCATGTAATATCCTTTCAACATGTTTTTGATAGTATAGCCTGTGTCTTATGATGAAATTGTTTGTATAGTAGAATAGCATATGATGAATTTGAGCATGTATAACTGTTAGCATGAGTAGTTGCACTCCAACAAAAATTGACCTTTTGAGTTCTTATTTTTAGCCTTAATTTTTCATGTGTGATTTGCTCTCTTTATGTATATTATCTCTTGTAATTGTGATGGTTATCTATTTTTCAAGACCTATATAAGATTTTTAGTTCATTACTTGTGAAAGTCATATGGTAGAGAACTTATTTTTTATAAGTCGTATTAATCCATATCCACCCTTACATTATCCTTGTTTTTGATAGTCAATTTGAGCTTTAGCCTTTTTATTGTTGCTCTACAAAATTATCCCTAGCCGAGATAAGCTTGACCCTATCCGGTGATTAGGACTTAGTTGGAGAGGATTTTGTAGAGTGCAAAGATATGTGTTGGTTCAAAGATAAAGGTTTGGGTGGAGTGGATTGGATGTCTCTTGTTTTTAAATTATGTAAGAGATCTCTTGGTTAAAAAGATGCACAGAAGAAAGATATAATATCGATACCAGCCTATGTGGGTTCGGTACCGAAGGAAAAAGAATGAAGAAATTACAACTCATTATCGACCCTCTCAGGTCGGTACCGATGTATGTCGAGAGGAAAAATGAAAAAATGCGGAGAAAAAGAAAGAAAGAATAAGGAAGATGTGCAATGTTTAAGAGTTTAAACCAAGATATTCTTTATGTTAAGGCTTTCTAGGATTTAATGGTGTAACACCCCCGTTTTTACCTCGGAAATATTACCGCCAGTGACCTCGGAATTTACACTCCGAAGCCACCCAAGGCTTTCACGGTATTCAAGATATAAATGATAATGATAATTCGATAAATATTAAAACAAAATGTCCAACTTTCACAATCTTGAATAATCCAAATACTTGCGGAAAAATAAGATAAATAATCTTGAACAAAGCGGAAGTAAAATTCTTGAAGGCGGTCCTTACAAACCAAGGATCTCGACCTTAAACTAAAAAGTTATTCAAAAGAAACATGACGTGCAACAACTTCAACAACTTCAATCTCGAATCACCACTCCTTTACTCCCTGATGTTCCATATAGGGACGGTTGACACCAGCCGGCCATGCAAAAGAAATAAAGTGGTCGGTCAGTCTAATGAAAGACTACGCAAGTGGAATTTTATGTGAGGTTCTTGTGATCTTAGTTGCATTATGACCATCGGACTCCGAATGAAAGCCGGTCGATGACATAACCCAAATAATCTCACGGAAAGGGAAATATGATGAAAAGGTTAGGACACCACAAAACTATGGTTCCTTAAGAATGAGAAAGGTTATGTTGGGAACTTTAATTATCAACCAATATTTTGAAAAGCCTCCGTCGACTTATCCAATCTACAACCAACCTCACCGAATGCGTGTTGTCCGAATTCAGATTGGAAAATAGATTAATCAAAGCCGGGAGCCAGAGTGGTTTTCTAAGTTGTAGTCACCACCCTGAACACGTTTTAATGGGTGTGCATTAGCACTTATCTTATTTAACTACAAAACATTGCATTCAAGCTGGTAGCTTTTAAGACGGCAACGCGATATGCCATAAGATATAGAATCCCACAAAAGGAGGAACGGGTTCCTAAGTCCCGATACAAGGCACTAGCTAGGTGCCAAACACTTCTCAAAACGGTTGAGAGAGTAGGGTCATGACCAGCATTAGGGTCTAGGTCCATCCTAATGCAAAATATTATAAAGAGGTTGTTCAGGGGTTAGTGAACCCCCACCCCTAATTCTACGCTAGTCCAAAACAACGAATCTCAAAATGAGATCGTGAAACAAACATGTGCACAAGCATTGCAACCTAAGTATAACTTCTAGCGCATAATAGTAATAATAACAATAAGCTACCATGGGTCATTATTTCTATGCATAATAAACCCTAATTCATTTATACATTTCAACATGGTCATTATTTCTATAAGAACCTAAGTTCATTTTATTCAAACAAGCGTTCCCAACACAACATGCAAACATGAATAAAAGTATTCATGAAAAATATGAGAGCGAACCACCACTTGCCTTGTTTCGAAGGCGAGTGAGAACTATCTTAGACGAGCTTGCAATCCAACGATTGATTTCCTTTTCCTGATTCATACATAAGATACAAAATAAATCATAAGCAATTTATTTTGTTCAACTTTTCCTCGTAAGTTGAGTTCTTATGACTCGTCTAAGTTTATATTTCTAATAAACTTATCGTATTAACATTAATAAAATCTTTCTTTATTAATGTAGGACCTTTTTAGTTTCTTTGTATTGCATATTGTAGATTCTTTATCTTTATGCATACATATTAATTAAAAATATTTACCCATATGTTATTTCAATAAAAATCATATCATTTTACAAAGTACATGTTTTTAAGACATAAATTCAATAATATTCATCATTTGCTTTCTAGTTGCAAATTTTATAAAAATATATACTTGCTACTTTTCTTTCATAAGAATATCATAAAAATATTTTTAACATCTTATAAATTAAGATTTATCAAGATTTATTTTATTTTAAATACCCCAATTAATAAAATGCATAAAATAAGGCAAAAATGGGTAAGGAGGCAAGCCAAACGGGTCGGGTCGGGCCCGCGGGCCTGCTACGTACAACAGTAGCAACAATGCGCGTCTCCGACTTTAGAAGCTTCGTTCTCCTTCGTCTGGAATCGGTTTGAGGCCTGTGAGGTGTCGTTGGAACCGGGACGAGCGTGGCTTTCTACTGTTAGCATCGGCGGCACCTGGGGTGGTCCTTGGTGGCCGGAAAACGCCGCTGAACAGGAGGTTCCAGTGAGGATTTTTGAAAACAGAGACTGGTTTTTATGTGGGTTTCTAGATCGGTTTTTGACCAAATTCCAATTGGAAAGGGAGTGATTTTGCTTAAGGTTAGATAGGAAATGGGAAGATCTATTTATAGGGTCAAGAATGAGCTTCAACGCTCCAAAAATGAGCCCGAAATCCTCCATTAAAGCCTTAGACACAATCCCGCTAATTTCACCCATTTATGGATGATTTATCTCATAATTGAATCGGGATTGATTCTCGAATCCATCCTTTGACTCCTCCCAATCCTTTCCATTTTAAATCCGACCTTATCCTTCTTCAATTCAAATTTAATTTGAAGGATTCCAAAAACGTTGCACTTTGACCTAGAACGAGATTTTCGGGATGATTTTGATTGATTGCTCCCAAATTGATTGAGGGAACTTGTAGAGGGTTAAAAATATGACAAGTAGGCTTTTACGAAATCCATTTCCGTTAAGAAACGAGATCAGAATCCTCATTTGAAGTTAAGAACAAGTTGGAGAAGAAGAACACCCATTTTTGAATCTATTTTCAAGAATTTGCACAAACAACCCCTCTAGTTTAAGAAATGAACAAAAATGCCCTTGATACTAAAAATAAAACTTTTTAATTCATAATATTTTTACAGCAATTCTCTTTGTTTATAAAAATATGTTTTAAACACTTTTAATATATTTCTCTTAAAATTCTAATTTTATTTATTTATTTTTCGTTAACATATGGGTAAGGTCCATTATTATTTCAAATAACCCTTTAGAGGTTAGTTGTTTAACTTTCATTTGATAAAATAAATTAGGTAAGCAATATATCATTATTATGAGAATATTGTCATAATTTATTTTATTAAACAAAATAAAAAGGAAATTACATAATTGTCCTTCTTGAAAAAGAGGGTTATTACAATAGTAGCCCCTTAAAAATAGTTTCGTCCCCGAAACTAGGTTCGACTACTAGATATCCATCTAAGAAAAGGGAGGTTATTACAATAGTGCCCCCTTAAAAATGGTTTCGTCCCCGAAACTAGGTAGAGAACAATTCTCCCATGTTTCCCAAGTGACTTCTTCCCCACCGTTCTTGGACCAAAGGATCCTCACTAGTGGTACTTCTTTATTACGTAAACTCTTCACTCGCCGTTCCAGCATGCGAATGGGTGTCTCCTCATATGTGCCACTAGGTTGAATCTCAATATCATCGTAGTTGGGAATATGGGATTCATCCGGAATATACTCTCGCAATAGCGATACATGGAAGACATTATGAACTGGATGCGCAGATGGATGGAGGGCAAGTTGATACGCAAGCTTGCCAATCCGTCCTAAAATCTCAAACGATCCAACGTAACGAGGGTTAAGCTTTCCCCGTTTTCCAAAGCGGGAAAAAAACCTTTAGATGGAGACATTCGGACGAAAACCTTATGTCCTTCTTCAAACTCAATATCCCTTCGATTCATATTAGCATAAGGTTTTTGTCGACTCTGAGCTGTCAACATTCTCTATCGGGTTAAAGCAATGTCGGAAGTAGTCCTCTCCACCAATTCTGGGCCTAGAAGAATCTTATCAGCATTCTCGTCCCAACAAATCGGTGAATGACATTTCCGTCCATATAGAGCCTCAAAAGGAGCCATCTTAATGGTTGAATACCAACTATTGTTATAGGTGAATTCTACCAAACTTAAGTTGGCATTCCAACTAACTGGACGGTCTAGTACGCAAGCCCTAAGCATATCTTCCAATGTTTGGATGGTCCTTTCGGATTGTCCATCGGTTTGGGGATGAAAAGCAGTACTGAACCTTAGCTCTGTCCTCATGGATTTCTGTAGCTCCTTCCAAAATCCCAACATGAATCTTCCATCACAATCAGAAACAATTGTCTTCGGAGTACCATGTAAACGTACTATCTCATGCACAAAAGTCTCATCTAGCTTTTGCACTCCCCATGTTTTCTTTATTGCTATGAAGTGTACACTTTTTATGAGTCTGTCAATGACTACTCAAATAGCATCCTTTTGTCCTTGAGTCTTAGGAAGGCCCGTCACAAATGTCCATAGCAATATCTTCCTATCTCTATTCCGGCACTGGCAATGGTTGCAATTCCCCCTGGCTTCTTGTGTTCAATCTTCACCTTCTGGCATACCAAAAATTTTGCTACAAACTCTGTCACATCATTCTTCATATTTCGCTACCAAAAATTCTGGCACCAATCTTTGTACATCATACTCGATCCCGGGTGGACTGAGTATGTTGATGCATGCGCTTCTTTCAAAATCAGAAGGCGAATTTCCTCATCGGTTGGCACACAAATTCAGTCTTGAAACCATGGTGATCCATCATCCTGAACGGTAAAGCCAGGTGCCTTTCCTTCTTGCACCTCACAGCTTATCTTAACTAGCATGACATCTTCAACCTGTTTTTCCTTTATTTGATCCAGAAGGGTAGCATGAATCTCCAACATATTCATACTACCACGTTGACGTCTGAACCAAACCTCAATCTCGCACTGGATCAACTCCCGTTGCAGCATTGGTTGAGCGGTGAGCGCTGCCACCATGGATTCCTGAGAGGTTTTATGACTCAGTGCGTCAGCTACAACATTAGCCTTACCTGGATGGTAAAGCAATTTGAAGTCATAGTCTTTGAGTAGTTCTAACCATCTTCAAATGAAATTAGGGGTTTTGTTCAGCATTTGGAGCTTCTCTATTCAAGAGCTGAATTTCATTTATGATTTTACTGCTGTAATTCATGTCTCTTTTTAAAGCTTTTTCTTGTTCTTCAACAATGGTGTTTTTGAATCTATTTCTTTTTACTTAAACCAAACAATTTCAAGTGATAACGGAATTCCATCCCTTTCCCTATCCTTTTTCAATCTGTTTCCGTTTACTTTTCCCGGTTCTCAGCCAAACGGGCCCTAAGTTCTCTTGATGATTTTTGGTTGTTTTCACAAATCTTTGGTGGAGAGTTTGGTGATATAAGTTCCAATTTCTATGATTTTTTGCATATAAGATTGAGTTGAGAGATGAATTTATACCCCAAACAAATAAGAGTTGAGTGAAACACTTTATCCTTGGTGAGGTTGGATTGTGGTTACTTATGTCTATTAGTGTTTATATATGTGTGATGACGTTAATAGTCATTTGCTATTTTTGCTATGTTTTATAAATTGTTTTTTAGATGAAGGCTATTGCTTGATGAGCATGTTGTTTGGTTTTGGTTATGTCTAGTGATTGCTTGAGGACAAGCAAGCATAAGTATGTGGTATTTTGATGTTCATATTTTTAGTATAGTTTTAGTTGTTTTTCTTAAGTTGTTTAGCTTCGTTTTAGTGAGTTTTAGTGTTAGTTTTGTGTGTTTTTGGATAAGTTTACATATTTTGTGAAAAGTATGGAAGCTACTCCATTTTTTGTGTTTTTTTATAGGTTTTCGAAGCAGAAGGGATCATTTTCAAGAGAGCTAGAGTCAATTGGTTAATGGTGGAGAATGTAGAGGAAAGAGAAGAAGGAATATGCCTTGAAGATCCTGTTGAATCCAAGAGAGGCTATAAAGAGTGTACAAAAACCTAAGACAAAGAGCTCGTTACCGACCAGTGAGGGTCGGTACCGAGTTGTGCAACAAAGTTTTTACTTGAAGAATTCAGCAAGAGTCTATCGACCCTGTGTAGGTCTATCTTTTATCTCGTAATCTTTTTACTTAGGAAATCTTCTATCTTTTAGGACCCTTGTTAGATAGTTTCTCTTAGTATAAATACTCTTGTTTTAAGTCTAGATAGAGAGTTCGAAATTTTGGACAGAGAGTTTTGTTTGGAACGATTGTTTGGTTCGATCGAGAGAGAGATCGAGATCGAGTTCGAGCTTGTTTCTTTTGTCCTTCGATTTCAAACGTGATTGTGTTTCAAAGACTAGATTTTTATATTTCAAGTAACCTTTTATTTCAATGTTTTCATCCAATCTATTGTTTGTTTTATGTCAATCATGAGTGAGTAGTTTGTTTTTCTAGGATCGGGGTTGAAACCCGACATAGTTATGCATGATTGTCTGTGTGTGTTGAATGTTTTGATTGCCTTTTATCCTTTATCTACTTGTTTTCTGCTTATACTTGGACGAAAGTCAAAGTAGTTTGAGTTTATCGCTTGATCGAAAGAGAAAGTTGTGAACTTGAATGTTGATATTGTTCGATAACGAAAGTTTCGAGCTTTGGATTCAAAAATATGTAGAAAGTGAATTGATTTATGAAAATTGATTTATTTGCTTGCTTAGGTCATTGAAAGTTGATAGCTTTATCTTTGAGGCATGATATTTATGCTTCACACTATTTCGTATGCATGATTATGTCGTGGTAACCCTTATCCTAGTTGTTTTCGCATTTGAATTACCTTCGTTTTTTACTCACGTCCAGACTCGTTACCGAGGTACGCAAGTCAATACCGAGCTTGCAGTTGACTGTGTTTAGTTTCTTAGTTTATGTTGAAACCCAGCATCGTTACCGACCTTGAAAAGGTTGGTACCGAGGGCTGTCGTAGCCTTGTTTTCTTCTGTTGTTTCTGTTTTGCTTTGTTTCAGTGCTTTCTTAGTTTATTAATCAAACAATCTTACTTCTCGTGGACGATCCTGACATCGCTATACTTAGCGGAGTCTTGACTACAAATTTTATTTGTTTTTAAGTAAAACCCTCTCAACAACAATTAAGGCAGTTGGGGTGGTTTTGAGCAGGTGAGGGTGGTTATGGTCGTGTCTCTTCCTCTTGCTACATGACACAAGGACGCGCCTCCCCCTCTCCATCATGGGCAAGAATCTTCATGGGTCATGCCTTCTTGGCAGGCCCATAATGCTTCATCCTTATCAATTTGGTGGTTAAAATTGATTATCAGTAGGTAGCTATCTTGTTGGGTCAATTTTGGACAATTTGGAGTCCATTTTGAGCGTATTTAGGGTGCATTATCATCTATAAACTGATGAGAACTATGGTCTTCTTTGGACATGTTTGGATTGAGTTCTCACTCTTAATTAGAAAGGCTTACATACCCAAAATACAAATTTATGTGTCATTCTTATGTTTTGCCTAAACACGTAAGAGAGTGGTAGTTTTACCTCACAAGATATTTGGTGGTAACATAAGGCTAGAAATAGGGCCAAATACTTTTGTGAAAAGGGCAAGTCTCGAATCTACCATATATTAAGTCATGCCACACATTCTCTTAGCCTTGATGCCCTATATACGACATTCGACAAAAGTATTTCATAAAAGAGTTCAAGTGTGTCATATGGCTTCGGAAATGGAAATCTCTCACAATAAAGTGTTTAATGAAGTCCGTGATTTCTCTCCAATCGGTTGGCTAAGGACTTCAACATGGATCTCTACAACATAGAAAAATGCTTCAATATGGTGGAGTGTGTGGATGAAAAATCAATCTACGAAGGATGGATATGGGAACTTGTATGTTTTCCTCGCGACATCGATAAAAAAAACTGATCGGACTAACGCACAAACCTACACCAAAGTCAATTAATGCATGCCCTAGCGTGGGTAGGTTGAGGCTTAAGAGAAAGGTGGAAATGCATAGGGTGATATGCATGAAGCGTCGGACCCTTAGGTCCAAATGCCATTCATGAGATTATGTGGGTGTAGGAACATATTATCCTAGGATGATGGAATGTTCAAGTGTTGATGTGGCGATTTCCTCTCCCTTCTACACATTTTATTTATATTAATTGCATGTGTGTTTCATTTGTGTGTGTGTAATCCTCTAAAAAGAGGAGTATTAGTGTGTAAATGATTGTTAACAAATCGATCATGTATTGTTTATGAATAATAAAGAATGGTTAATCTAATATATGATCTTCACAATACAAGTGCTTGAATGAATAAAATTCTTGCACTTTATCAAAGGATTTTTGAATAAATTATGAGTCTTATACTCCTTAGAATGGATTCTCATGATTCTAGACTACTTCTTTGAGTCTACTACATTTATGCAACCTGCTCAATGGACAAAGTCTACTAGAGTAATTGTAGACTACTTGTTAGAGTCTTCTCTCTATATATAGACTACTCGATTATCAAGTCTACTACAAATAGTGAAGGATTGTCCATTTACACTAAATGAATAAATAAGATGTCTAAGGATGGTTTAATTCCTCCTTTTGATATGAAAATTGAAAAACATAAGACTTGAATGCTAAGTAAGATTACTAGACAACCTTCCAAAAGTGTTGAAAGATCTACTAACATTTTGGGGCTTGTACATAGTGATTTGTGTGATTTGTATTCGAAACCTACTTATGGTAATAAGAAGTATTTTGTGAGTTTCATAAATGATTGCTCACGGTTTTTCTATGTATATTTATTGCATGCAAACGATGAGGCCTTAAGACAAGTTTAAAGTTAATAAGCAAGAAGTCGAATTACAACATGATAACTTGATTAAATGTTTGCGAACGGATCATGGTGATGCATACTATAATCCTGATTTTTCTAAGAATGTGCTATTATCCATCAAACAAATGCTCCTTATATGCCACAACAAACTGCCATAAGTGAAAGGATAAATTGAGTGCTAAAAGAAATGGAAAACTCGATGTTGTCATACTTTGTTTGAGTAGTGGCTTTTAGGGAGAAGCATTGTTAATCGCATGCTATATCCTAAACAGGGTTCCTAACAAGAAAAGTGAAACGACACCTTATGAACTTTAGAACAAAAAAAAACCAAACTTGAATTACTTTCTAGTTTAGGGATGTCACACGATTGTAACCTAAAAGAAAGAATTTGGAGGAGCGAAGCATAGATCGATCGCATCTTCATTGAATATGCTCAACATACCAAGGCTTATATGTTCTATGTGATTGACCAAAACACTCTTGTTGTGGTCAACACGATCATACAATCTAGAGATGCAATATTTGATGAAGCGAGGTTCTCTTTGATCCAAAGACTAAATGATTTTCCTCCTAAGGCAAATGAAGCCATGGGAAAGGGCATTCATAAGGGTGCTTCCAATCTTGTTGAAGGTGCCCTATCCAGCACACCAAGTGTCAACGAGCACATCGATGGGGACTCAAATGAAATACCTAGAGGTGCACATAGCCTTATAGGCACGAATTGCTACCACTATTTTTGAGGACTCTAAGCACCGAGTATGGCATTAGGAGTCGGGCCTTGATTGAGGTTGGGCCCGATGGTGAGCGTGGCTTGGGTGTTCCCACGCGCATGGCCGATGACGTCGCCAACGCATTAGCGCATGATTGTGAGGTTTCTAGCAATAAGGTTGTTGGACTTCGTAGAAGTTTAAGGACTTAGATAGGTGTTGATTATGGATAGTTGTACCATGTCTAGTTGGTGGAAGGTTCTAGAGATGAAGTAGGGTCTTAATACTCATATTGTCATAGCATTGATGAAGACCCTAGGTCTTATAAGGAAGCAATAGTTTCACATAATGTGGCATTTTGGAAGGAAACCATTGATGATGAGATGGAATCCATTATGGAAAATAGAACTTGGGTCTCGACGAACTTGCCTAAGGGATGTAAGCCTTTGGGTTGCAAGTGGACCTTCAAGAGGAAGATGAATATGAATGGGTCAATAGATCGATTCAAGGAAAGATTGGTTATCCAAGGCGTTAAACAAAAGCATGGGATTGACTATTTTAATGCTTATGTGAATGTGGCACGAATGTCCACCATAAGATTGTTGATTGCCTTGGCGGCAATCTGCAACTTATAAGTGGTTATTCATCAAATGGATGTCAAGACAGAATTTTTGAATGGTGAAATGAAGGAGGTATACATAAAACATCCCGAAGGTTTTTTTTTGCCTGGCCAAGAACATAATGTTTGCGAATTATTAAAATCATTGTATGGCCTTAAGTGATCTTGTCTAGTGAGTTCAATTTGAACTAGTGCGACAAGTGCGTATACAACAAATTTGATGACTCTAGTAATGCAATTATTATTTGCTTGTATGTGGACGACATATTGATATTTGGAATGAGCCAATTACTAGTCGACCTTGTGAATGAATTCTTAAGTTCCATGTTTTCCATGAAGGATATGGAGTAGCGGACTTGATTCTTGGTATTAGAATCAAACACATCAAAAGAGGAATAAATCTTTCACACTCTCATTACATTGAGAAAGTGTTAAAGAGGTTAGATTATGAGGATTGTACTCTCATAAGTACCCTCTTCATACTTGGTGAGAAGCTAACTCTAAACACAGGCATGGCAATATCTCAACTTAAATACTTACATGTCGTTGGTTGTCTTATATATATATATGCCATGACAAGAACATGACCTAATATTAGCTTTGTCATGGGACAACTAAGTCATTTCATGAGTTGTCTAAGTACACATCACTGACAAGTAAGAAGGCGTGTGTTGAAGTATCTAAAAGGAACAAAAAATTATGGTTTGACCTATTGTGGACAACTCTATATAATAAAAGGGCATACCGATGCAAGTTGGTTTATCAACATAAAAGATCATTCCTCTACAAGTGGTTATGCATTCCTCCTTGAAGGAGGTGTGCTTTCTTGGTCATCCAAGAAGAAAACATGTATAATGGGTTCCACTATGGAGGCGAAATTCATGACCTTTGCTTCGGTTGGGAAAGAGGCTAAGTGGTTGAGAAACTTGATATACAAACTTCCCATTTAACCAAAATATATCTCTCCTATTTTGATCCATTTTGATAGTGTTACGACTTTGATTAAAGCCTATAGTCACATTTATAATGGGAAATCAAGGCACTTTGTTGAGGGTCAATTTACTCGACAACAAATAAATTAGTAGTCAAGACCCCACTGTGTATAGCGAAGTCATGATCGTCTATGGGAAGCAAGGTTGTTTGATTACTAAACTACGAAAGCAAGAAAACAAAGCAAAATAGGAACAAACAAGGCTACGACAGCCCTCAGTACCAACCTTGTCAGGGTCGGTAACGATGCTGGGATTCTACTAAAACTAAGCAAACAAGATGAATCAACTGTAGGCTCGGTACCAATCTGTGTGCCTCGGTAACGAGTCTGTACGTGAATAAAATGAAGGTAATTCAAATGCGAAAGCAACTAGGATAAAGGTTTACCACGACATAATCATGCATACGAACTAGTGTGAAGGATAAATATCATGCCTTAAAGATAAAGCTATCAACTTTTGTTGACTTAAACAAGCAAATAAATCAATTTTCATAAATCAATTCACTTTCTACTTATTTTGAATCCAAAGCTCGAAACTTTCGTTATCGAACAATATCAACATTCAAGTTCACTACTTTCTCTTTCGATCAAGGGATAAACTCAAATTACCTCGACTTTCGTCTAAGTATAAGCACAAAACAAGTAATTAAAGGATAAAAGGCAATCAAACATTGAACACTCACATTCAATCATGTATAACTATGTCGGGTTTCAACCCTGATCCTAGAAAAGTAAATTACTCACTCTTGTTTGAAATAAAACAAACAACTAGATTGAATGAAAACATTGAAATAAAAACTTACTTGAATTATAAAAATCCCATCTTTGAAACACAATCATGCTCAAAATCAATGAACAAGAGAGAACAACAATCCCGTAATCTCTCCCTCTCTTGATCGACTGTTCCAAACAAAACTAACTAACTCCCTCTCTTTCTTGATCAACCGTTCCAAACAAAATTAACTCTCTCCCTCTCTTGATCGACCGTTCCAAACAAAACTAACTCACCCCCTAAATCTAACTAGAACAAGGGTATTTATACTAAAAGAAACTATCTAAAAAGGGTCTTAAAAGATAGAAACTTTCCTAATAAAAAAGATTACGAGATAAAAGATAGAATTTTCGAAAGTCGGCGCCGCCTACCGACACAGGTCACCTCGGTAACGACCTGCACAGGGTCGGTAGACTCTTGTTGAATTCCTCGGACAAAACTCTATTGCACAACTCGGTACCGATCATCACTAATCAGTAACGGGCTCTTTATTTTGGATTTTTGTACACTTTTCACAGCTTCTTCTTGGATTTCAACGGGATCTTCAAGGCGTATTCTTTCTTCTCTTTCCTCCATGCATTCCACCATCCACCACTTGACTCTAACTCTCTCAAAATGCTCTTTTCCGCTTCAAATTCCTAAGAAAAACACAAAAACAGAGTAGCTTCCATACTTTTCACAAAATACGTAAACTTATCCAAAAACACACAAAACCAACACTAAAACTCACTAAACCTAAACTAAACATCCTAAGAAAAACACCTAAAACAAATACTAATAACATGAACATCACACTTAGGCATGAGGCTTAGCATCGTGTGTGAATTAATCACTACCTAGGCGATCTCGTTTGAGTTTGTTAGGTCTCAACGGAATTTGGCAAATCACTTGACGAAGAGATTAGCCAAGGACTTGGTCCTCAAGTCAGTATTAGAGATGGGATTGAAATCCATATTGTGTTCGGAAGGTAAGATACCTAATTCTCCTATGGTATGACGCCATGGCTAGAATTCAATGTGGAAAGCCTAGTGCCTACATGATAGAAGGATTCATACAAATGTTGTATATGTAACACCCCCATTTTATCCTAAGGGATATTCATGAAAATGGTCCCGAATTAACCTGTCCAAAATCACCCAATCCCTTAAAATACATAATTTAAGGAAAATGATTTAAAAGCGGAATTTTTATTCTTTGATAAGAGCAATCGTTCATTACAATAGTAGCTGTTTTACCTAAGATGTATCAGTGGAAAACTAAGCCAATATTATAAAAGGGTTATTCAAAAGTCTGATTGAAAATACAAGTATATTTCCCAAGACAACTCATATGTTGGTGAATTGTTTGGTTTATAATGGAAGAGTTGCTGCACCGGCTTTTGGGTGTTTTGCTCTAGAAAAAGGTTTCGTCTTCAACCTTACGGCAAAACTCCTCTAGTGTTTGATATTTTTGTAAAGGGCGAGAAATACCAGGCAAAAGCGTGGAAAGAAAAATAAACGGAGTTAGTCTAAGGAGACTAAGAAAGTGAGAATGGATAATTCTCAAGGGTAACTATTGGTAATATAAGAATTACCAACAACCTAATAGATGAGATATGTTGAGAGCAACAACATTTTCTAGAGCTTAATAAGAATGGAAAGTAGTTCATCTCGAAGAGAAAGATATAATATTTTATGAGCAATAATGATACTACGATAATTGTTGTTCCTTTATGAATATGAATATGGTTGGGAACTTTTACTTCACAACAAGTTTCGAAAAGCCTCCATCGACTTTATTGGATTTCAACCAACCTCATCAGATTCAGAGCTCCAGATGGGGAGGTGGTCTCGAAGGTGATTAAGTACCATGCCCACCTTGACAAGCCTGACTAGAATTCAAATTGGAAGGCGATCGTTTAATGTCGGGAGCAAGAATGGACTTTCCAAGTCGTACACGATTCATCCTGGTTCAATTATTATTGTGCACTAGGCACTTATCTTTATTAAGTCATAAAATATTGCGTTTAGTTTACGATTTTTAGGTGTGTGGGCTACGGAGGCCTGGTCCTCGAAAAGGAACGAAGTTCCAACACTTAGCTAGAGTATAGAATCCCCCATCACAAAGGAGAAAATATGGGTTCATGACGCAAATATTGAGTTAAATGAGGGTAGTTAGTCGTAACCCTCAATAGGTTATAAAGAGATATTAGGGAAACCTGCATCCCTAGTCCTATACTAATCCACAACAAATCTCGAAAAAAAGATTAAAACAAGCAAGACCACAAACAATCGGATAATAATAATAATAATAATAATAATAATAATAATAATAATAATAATAATAATGATAATGTGTCACTATATCTAATAATTAATAAATCCTACATTTATTTATTTTAACAAGCAAGTAGTTCCTAACACAGAGAAAGAATATCCTTAATGGGATTGAAATTTTTTAGAAGGGTACAAGTGAGAATATCCACTTGCCTTAGAACTCCGTTTGCCTTTTTAATGATGTGGAGTCACGAACGGATAAGTTCTCGAGAATATTGACCTAGGAATCTGAGGTCGAATGATACAATAAAAATGAAATATATTATAAGTCTTTATTTCATTTCTTAGTTTTAATTCATATCTCTCTTTTATATGAATAAGGAATTAATATAAATTATTATTTTAAAAATTAAGTTTAGAATACTTAACAATAATCATTCCTTTATTATTATCTTATTAAGGTCATTTATAATTTTATAAAAATTATAATTTATCTAGATGAGCATGCATTTGAATTTTTTCCATAAATTATATATAAAAGCCTATTTATAATATTTATTCAAATTGCAATAATTATTATATATATAAAATAAAATAAAAAAATATAATAAAAAAATATAAGTTGGGAATTACACCGATAAGAAACGGGAGCGGAAAGATGGCACGCAAAGCAAGGGTAGGACGAAATGGCTCAAACCTCTTTGCTCCACTTCCTATGAAATTATCCAAACGAGCCTTTTATAATAGGAAAAATGACTCTAAATAATCTCAAGTATCAACTTTGAACCAAAAATAATACCAACTTTAAAAATCACCAACAACAATATGAACTATCACAATCATCATACCTATAACCTAAAGTGGAGTTTAAAAAAATTATTAAACGACACATGTCACTTTTAGATTGGATTGCACCACCTTTTTTTAAAATTAATCTTTGGCAGAATAACCATTAATTTTAGTTTATAAATATAAATTCTTATCCTTGTTTTTAGAATATTGGATATAAAATCCCATTATTAAACAATATTTTATTTTTGGATATTATAGATAAGAAGATCATTAGGACATTTTTTATGATATCATACAAATACTAGAATATTTATTTTATTTTTTAGTTTATAAATATAAATTCTTATCCATTTTATTAGAATATAGGATAGAAAATCCCATTATTAAACTATTTTTCGAAGAAAAATAAATAATACATAATTTAAAAGTTTTCTATTCTTGAACTATTTATTTATTTTATTTATATTTAATAAAACGCGTACAAGGTATGGGCCCAACCACTAGTATTAACCTTAAACGGTATGAAATCATTTTCCGTCCAATTTTCTGTTGGAGTTGATGATGTGGCGATCGGAAACCCTAGGTGTCAAATAAAATTCCACACTTTTATTTTTATTTACATCCAATTCCTATGTTTAAAGATTTTACGTTCAAATTAGAAAAAAAATAATTAATATAACGTGTAAATAGAAAACAGACTTCCATCTCCCAAGTTAAAATCAACAAAATGAATAAACTAAAATAATAAAAACAAAATGAAAAGAGAACGACGAAGAAGATATCTGTTATTTGCGTTTAATTCCCTAAACCCGGTTTATTCCGGATGAGTACTATCTTTTATTGAACCCGGTTTGTTGCGGATGAGTTTAATTCGGTCGAGCTTTGTACTTAAAACCATATTTTGGTTCGTTAGAAAGACATCAATCAAAATATCTTCACAAAAATCTCAGATTCCTCTCTCAATTATCTCCTTCTCGTTGTTTCTCCAAATTATCTTTCTTCCTTAGCTGATCTCAGGACTCAAGTACCTCGGATCCGAATCAATTACGATCTCTTTTGAGGAATTCACTACCTTACGGCTTCACTGGTATCAGAACTGTCGACCTCTTGACCTGCTCTAATGGCGGACGACACTCGCAACAGAAATCTCCTAGAGCTCAATTATCTTGTCGAGGAGTTCGCTCAACTCCAGGCGCAACAGGAGGAAGAAAATACACGACGATTGGAGAGCTTGATGAAAAACAACGCAAGCTTGGCGAAATCAATGCTAATCTGAATCGAGCTGTTGAAGAACTTGTTGGATCGTAAACGGTTAGCAAAGAGCTTGGGAACTGGCAGTTAAGCTGTTCCCAAGGCAGCGGAAGTAAACAGTTCGTAAGTAATAAAAACAGTAAAGAACGCAGTTCCTTTATAGAGGAACCCCACTACAACCAACTAGTTGTATGGGTAAACCTCTACCTCCGCTTGGAGGATTTTGAATGACTCACTTATATTAATTGCTTTGTTCCTTAGTTACACAGCCGGATTCACACTTCTCTGTTCCTACGAGTTCTTCCTAACTCTAGCAACACTAGCAAATCCTCTCAACTGAGTTCTCAAGCTCACAACAGCAAAATACAAATAAGTCAAACCTTACACCGACTTCTCAGTTCCCTTGTCCTTGGGAACTTCGGATTCACCGTCGTTGAGATCACACACTCGCCGGCGGGGACTTCTCTTCTTTTCTTTCCTTTTCTCAGATGTGGGTGTTTGAGAGTTCTGGGAGAAGTACTCAATCCGAGTACTATTCATTTGGCTTTATAGTCCAAGTGAGCTTGGGCAATCGCATCTTTCGTTTGTGTCCAAAATGCCCTTTGCTTGATGCCCAAGTTGTACTTTCTTCACATGTGACTTTGGTTTGAACTAGGTCAACTTCTTGGATCAATCGGACCGTTGGATGAAGCGTGACAGTCTGATCCTCAGACTGTTCCTTCGGGCTGTCTGAGACAAAATCCCGCGATCTGCGCTGAACGGTCGTTGTCCTCACATGTGAGTTCCCATGTCATGGGAACTGTCTTCTTTAGAGTTCCCTTGATGGAAACTCTTCATCGTTGTAAGCTTGTGTTCTCTTGATTGTTTTTGGGAGTTCCCACTTCATGGGAACTTTCCTCTTCAGAGTTCCCTTGATGGGAACTCTTCATTGTGGCCGACAGTGGCTTTTGGTCATTCATAGGAGTTCTTAGCTGTACCTGTGTTCCTTAGAAATACTTGAACAAACCACATTAGTTCCCTATGGTGTTTGTCATTATCAAAACTGAAGAGAATTACATGTTGATCCGTTGTTTAGAACCAGAGGTCCCAACAACGTCCCAACAATTTCCCCCTTTTTGATGATGACAAACCCATCACAAAAATGCAAGTATTTCAATGAATGATATGCTGATGAGTTCCTAAAGGAAGTCACTTTTAGTGAAACACTTAGATTTAGGGAACCACTTCTGATGAGACACATAGTTCTTATTAAGCTTTTTATGCAATTGTTCCCCCTTAGCTTATGCGTGGTCTGTGATAACTTAAACTTTTAACTCATCTCGCATTTTTTGTCTTTCCCCCTTTTGACATCATCGAAAACAAGCAAAGCAATAATAGGAAAGAAGGGAACACGCAATCAAAATAAAGACCAATTCATTACTTAAGAAAATATATACATAGGAACTGAAGTACAATTTATGGTCATTTTTGGATTAAAGGGGAGAAGAAGGGAGAGATCATGGGTCTTGAGGGAACAGGGCGTCACAGAGGCGCGTAAGGACTTGTGTAAGCTTTTCTTGTCCTCTGGCCAACGCTGCTTGGTCCCTGGCAATCTGGTCGAGGGTGTTGGCAATGCGAAGCAACACTGGAGAGTTCCCCTCTTGTGCACCAGACTCCAGTTGAGCCTCCTCCTCTACGGGCTCAGAGTGCCTCATCTTCTGGACAACTGAAATGTCCAGTTCCCTTCCAAGCTCGATTTCGTCTTTAGAGGCGTCATAGAGACCCTCTTTTTGTAGGAGCTTCTTGATCAGCCCAGAATAGGGAAGGGAATTGGACTTGGAGGCCATGCACTTCTCCATGTGCCCAAGGATGATTCTGGGAAGGTTGATGGGCTTCTTGAGGAGGAAGTGATAGAGGAGGATGGCATCAGGGATGTTGACGACCAGACGCTTCTCCTGGCGAGGGATCACCACATTAATGATGAATTGGTGAGCAAGCTTGGCGACCAGGAAGAGATGGTGCGTCGAGGGAACTTTGGAGGGAACCCGACCCTCGAAGATGGTGTTGTACACTTCAGCTCTATTGAAGTCCCCCCAGAGCTTGTTGGGCAATTCATTGAGCCCTTGTCCTGGGACCTGGAGTTGAAGGCGGATTGTCGACGTTGTAAAAATAAACTTGTCGCCTTCATGGGAGAGAGTTCCCTGAGTGCAGTCGTTGGTGATAGTGAAGTTGTTGTAAATCTGACGCACTTGTGAGGGATCTACGCTCACAGTTTCTTTGCAGAGTCTCTCCCAGCCCTGGGCCTTGATCAGGTCCCACAGTTCCCCTAAGCCGTTGTTAACTAACACGTCTTCAGAGATGATGAGCGGAGGAAGGAGCTTCCGGCGTTCATCCACAGGGTGTTTCGTGGAAGAGGTCCCCTTCCCTTTTCTTGTAGTGCTCTTTGACGTGTTCCCCCTAGAGACCGTGCGAGGTCCTTTCTGCTGAGAGGGTGCAGCCGCTTCGATCATGAGCACGCGATCCCTTGGCAGTTGGGAACCCGTGGACAACACCATTTGGTGTCCAGATGTTGGGATCCGTGCTGGCTCCTTAGCAGCTGGAGCTTCTTCTTCTTCTTCGACCTCATCTTGGGAGGTCCCTTCTTCCTCGGAGGAGCTCGAACTTGAGCCCTCCGCGTCATCTTCAGGATGACTTGTTGTGGCCCCAACACCACCAGCGGGTGCGGGGTCCCTGCTCTCCGTGGGCTCTTCAGGAGCCACCTTTTCTGGGGACTTTGTCCCTTGGGAGACTCTGTGCTCAGAGGGGTCCCGATTGAGCTCTTCCTCTATTGCC
This sequence comes from Fallopia convolvulus, assembly GCA_964016875.1. Taxonomy (NCBI): domain Eukaryota; kingdom Viridiplantae; phylum Streptophyta; class Magnoliopsida; order Caryophyllales; family Polygonaceae; genus Fallopia; species Fallopia convolvulus. The sequence goes on along the minus strand of OZ024719.1, from coordinate 45,922,400 downwards.
TTGAGCTGGGCCTCCTCCTCCAGAGTTCCTATGATGATAGGAGGAGGGTCCTTGGTCATTTTGCCTATGACCACGGAGAGAGGGAGATCATCGTCGTCTGAGGTAAGAGCGACAATACTTTTGGATGGTGAGGGAGAGGGTAGTTTGGTGGTGGTGGGGGATGTGGTGGAAGAGGGAAGAGAAGAGGAAGGAAGAGGAGTGGAGAGTTGTGTAGAAGGGGGAGAAATGGATGTGGTGACTTGGGGAGTAGAGATCCCAAAAGTAGAAATGGGAGAGGTGGAGGTGTGTTTTGGTGAAGGAGGAGGAGAAGGAGTTTTGTGGGGGTGGAGGTGGAGGTAGAGTTCCCGTAGTTATGGGAACCGAAGGAAGTGAGGAGGGTGGAGTTCCCTTTGAGGTGGGAACTGAAGGAGATGGTGGAGGAGGAGTTGGCTGTTTTGTGGGAGGAGGTTTGGGAGGTCCCTCGGTGAGAAGAGGAAGGAGAGAGGAGGAAGAGGGGAGTAGACTTTGGGATTGAGAGGTCCCATCGTCGGAAGGGAAAGGGAAAGGAGGTCTGGGAGCACAGGAACTCTCCTTGGAGCAGTTCAAGTAGTCCTTAAACTTGAAGAAGGCTTTCTTCCTAGGCTCCGAGAATTCAGATGCCTGAGAGTGTTTGCGTTTTTTGGATTTGGAGGGATCGTGGGAATGTTTGGATTTTTTGGGTTTTGAGGGGTCTTTGGAGGAATGGCGTCGTTTGGATGAATGGCGGTGTTTGGATTTTCGGGGTTTTTCGTTGATGGAAGGACGAGCGTATCCGAAGTTGTCAATGATGACAACTCCGGAGGAGGTGTTGGTGGTTGAAGGAGGAGGAAGGGATTCGGAAGAGGAAGAAGTCCAGACAACAGTTTCGTCGGCTGGAGGAGGAGGAGGGGGCAGGAAGGGGGTTACTTGATTGTATAGCCCTTGGATAAGAACATCCTTCATAGTTGGGTCCGGTTCTTGCTCAATCTCTTTTAGTTGAGAGATGAAGAGGATGCGAGGATTGGCATGAACCCATGCTTTGATCTGGGCAAAGGTGTGTTGAGGGGTCATTTTTGTAGGGTTATTGAAGGTTTTGGAGGTTTCTTGAAAAAAGGGAGTGAAAGGAATGTTGAGAAGAAGAGTTGAAGAGATGGAAGATGGAATAAGATCCCAAAAATGGCAAATGAGGGTTTTAAGGAGAGAGGGGAGGCGAGGGGTAGAAAGGGAAGTGGAAAAACCTCGATAACCGTTGCCCAATGAACGTGGGGCATCGTTTCAACTTCCATAGCACGCTTCTGGACACGCGTCACGATCTCTAGGGAAATCCTTTTCAAATTTTGAATACTTGGCCTTTAACGCTTCAGTGCCTCTGACACAAAAGTCCGCTTCCCAAGTGACGGTTCGTCTTTGTAGCTGAGTCAGCATTCCCTTGCTAGTTTGTATCAGTTCCCATGATCATATCAAGGTCAGGGAGAGTGAAGTGGATAAGGGAACTTCACACTCATCCTTTTGTGGGGCTAGGGAACTCAAAATGGAATCAGACAATTTGCAACTCGATAAAGGAAATATTTTGGCTCATTAGAAGCATTTGTCTGGTCCCTAGCTTAGGGTGGGTCATATGATCAACCGTCATGGTGGCTTGTAAAGAGGGATAAAGGGAACTCTGGTTGATCATTTTGGGCCAAAAGAGATAGAGTTCCTTTGTACACGTTTATCTTTAGACTAGTAATCATGGCAAAGTGAAAGCAATAACTCCAAGTTCCCTATCATGCAATCTTAGATATACTAGTCAGGCATTGAGAGAGAGACAAACAGGGACTTGTTTAGTTTAGAGTTATCATCCCTAGAAGCATTCGAAAGTGCTGGTAGGGACGTCTGTTTAAAGCTTTGGTGAGAATGTCCGCAATTTGCTCTTCAGTTCTACAGTGTTCCATCGAGATGTTCCCATTTTCAACATTATCACGTAGAAAGTGATGCCTTATGTCAATATGCTTAGTTCTAGAATGATGCACATGATTTTTGGAAATGTTTATGGCACTAGTGTTATCACATAGTATGGGAACTGAGAACTGTTCCTTGGATACCATAGGCACAAGTTATCGTTCCCTTTGAGATACCTGAAAATTCTCTTCACCTCTTTCAGGTGTGATTCCTTAGGGTTAGCTTGAAAGCGAGCACAAAGACATACGGAGAACATGATATCAGGTCTACGAGCTGTTAAGTAGAGAAGGGACCCGATCATACCTCGATAGTTCCTTTGGTCCACACTAATACCTGTTTCATTCGCGTTGAGCCTTGAATTTGGTGAGATGGGAGTGTCAATGGGCTTGGAGTGTTCCATCCCATACTTCACGAGCATTTCCTTAATGTATTTCTGTTGATGAATCTTTGTTCCCTCCTTGGTTTGGGATATTTGAAGTCCCAGGAAGAACGTGAGTTCCCCAATGAGACACATTTCAAACTCACTGCTCATGAGGTCCTTAAATTTTTCTACAAGAGTTTCGTTAGTTGCTCCAAACACAATGTCATCAACATATACTTGCACAATCAAAATGTCTTTAGACTCTTTCTTTAAAAACAAAGTCTTGTCTATGGAACCGCGAAGGTATCCATGGGACAAGAGGAATTGAGCAAACCTGTCATACCAAGCTCTAGGAGCTTGTTTGAGTCCGTAGAGGGCCCTCTCCAGGAAATAGACATGGCTGGGTAGCTTCTCATCTTCGAATCCCGGAGGTTGGGCCACATACACTTCTTCCTTGAGATGTCCATTGAGGAAGGCTGTTTTCACATCCATTTGATAGAGCTTGAATCCCTTGTGAGCAGCATAGGCAATTAAGAGTCTGATGGCCTCGATCCTGGCAACCGGTGCGAAGGTCTCATCGTAGTCGATTCCTTCTTCTTGCATGTATCCTTGTGCCACTAGCCTAGCCTTGTTCCTTGCTACAGCCCCAGTATCATCGAGCTTGTTCCTAAAGACCCATCGAGTTCCTATGATGTTCTTGTTCTTGGGCCTAGGAACTAGCTTCCAAACTTTGTTCCTCTCGAATTGGTGGAGTTCCTCTTGCATGGCTTGAATCCAATTTGGGTCCTTTAAGGCCTCTTTGATATTTTTGGGTTCCACCATTGAAACAAACGCGTTAAAAGCACAAAAATTATTGAGAGAGGAACGAGTTTGTACACCTTTATCATAAGGGGAGATGATGTTCTCAATGGGGTGGTCCTTCCTTTGTTGAAAGGTTCTTGTATGAGTGGGTTCCCTTGCATGTGTGTCATCTTCAGTGGCTGTTTATTTGTCATGGGAACACTCATCTTTAGCTTCTTCATTGGATGTTTCTTCAGAGATTTCTGGCAAGTTTCCTCTTTGTTCCCCTTGAATACTTGATTCTGGCAGGGTATTGTCTTGGGGGACAGCAGAGTTGTTCCCTGAAGAGGGAACCTCGAGAGAGTTGGAGGTGTCTTGTAGTTCTTTTGAGGAGGGAGCTTCGAGGGAGATTTGATCAGTGAGAGTTGGATCTCCGTCGTTGTTCCCTGGTTGTGGGATGTTGCTTGCACTTGGATAGTCTTCATCCCTTTTCCTTGGCTCATCATCGTCATCATCATCGTCTTCTTGTCTGACTAGCTTGAACAGGGTTCCCTTCCCTTGGGTCTCTGTTCCCATCTTTACAGACTTTTCGTTGAAGACGACATGAATGCTTTCCTCTATCTTCTTGGTCCTTTTATTGTAGACTCTGTAAGCCTTGCTTTGTGATGAGTATCCCAGGAAGATCCCTTCGTCACTTTTGGGGTCAAATTTGCCAAGATTATCTTTGCCGTTATTGTGAACAAATCATGTGCAACCAAATGTTCTCAAGTGTGAGATGTTTGGTTTTCTCCCTTTGATGAGCTCATAGGACGTCTTGTTGATCAGGGGCCTTGTCATGGCTCGGTTCAGGATGTACGTAGCTGTGGAGATGGCTTCAGTCCAGAAGTACTCAGGAACTCCACTTTCAATCATCATGGTTCTAGCCATGTCCTCCAGAGTTCTGTTCTTTCTCTCGACCACTCCATTTTGCTGAGGAGTACAAGGAGCTGAGAAGTTGTGGGAGATCCCATTTTTCTCACAGAAGTTTAGGAACTCTGAGTTTTGAAACTCAGTTCCGTGATCAGATCTGATTGCTTTCAGTTTTAGCCCCAAGCTTACTTCTGTTCTTTTGATGAAGGGCTCAAATTCTTCAAATGCTTGTAATTTTGCCTTCAAGAAAATAACCCAGGTGAATCTTGAAAAATCGTCAATTAAAACATACATGTACCTTTTTCCACCGTAGCTAGTCGTTCTCATGGGACCACAGAGATCCATGTGGATTAGCTCTAGGGACCTGGTTGTGCTCACCACCTTCTTGGGTTTAAAGGAGTTCCTTGTCTGTTTCCCTCGAACACATGCTTCACACATTTTGACTCCTTCGAGATTGATCCGTGGAAGACCAATGACCAGATCCTGTAGATAAAGCTTCAGGATTTGATTTACACCAGCATGTCCCAGTCTTCGATGCCAGAGTTCCGTGTCATCTTGGGAACTCGCAAGGCACAACTTCCTTGGTGGTTCAAAGTTGGTATCCACCACATACACATTGTTGTATCTTCTTCCTCTCAGAATTACTTTGTTGGTCTTCTTGTTGATGACGAGACATTCATCTGAGTCGAAAGTGACGATGTTGTTCCCTTGATCACACATCTGGGAGACACTTAACATATTGTATCCCAGATCCTTTACCAGATTTAAGTTGCTAACTTTGATAGATCTATTGAGCAACACTTCTCCTTTTCCAATAACTTCTCCCTTGTTTTTGTTGCCAAATGAGACGTGGCCTCCTTCGGCATGAGTGTGGAGTGAGATGAGGATATCCTTGTTTCCTGTCATATGGTTTGAGCATCCGCTATCTATGAACCATGTACTGTTCCCTCTCACTACCACATACAAGGAAAGGTTAGTGTTTTGAGACCCAGGCAAGATGACTCTTGCCCGGTCCCTTGCAAGGGAAGACATTATCCTTCAAGATATAGTCAGAAATGTTGATGTCTTGAGAGTTTTGAGAGTTGGAGTTCCTTTGGTGATTAGCATGACGTTTTTGTTTGTTTGGGAACTCACGGTTTCTAAAGGTTTGGGCTCTCTTCTTGGGACATGCATCCTTGTAGTGCCCATGAGCACCACAGTGCCAACACGTCTTATAGTATTCTCCCAGGTAGTATTTTGGGTGTGGTCTCTGGATCCGGTTCCTATCCATGGTTTCTTTGTTGTACACCCGAGACCCGTTTCCCTTAGCAATTTTGACATAGATTCTATGTCCGGAGTTCCCAGTATAGTAATCTCTCTCACCATTGTTTCCACTCTCTAGAACCCTGATTTTCTCCTCGAGATGAGCATTTTTCTGTTTCTCGCATTGGAGTTCTAAGGCCCTACACTCATGGATTTCATGTTCGCTCAGGGGTGACTTTCCGTTCTTGGAGCACTCACCTTTGTATCCTATGCCATGTCTGGCTGGGACAAACTTAATTTGGGAACTGGAGGCTTCAAGATGTTCGGGAGTCTTACTCAGGTTTTGCAAGAGGGTGTTCTCATCTTTTTCTAGAGTTTTGATTTCTCTTTCTAGATCTACGATGTGAGACACATGGGACTTGAGTTTTTCAAGAAGGGATATACAGTTGGGACAGGGCTCAAGACCAACTAATTGAGAATTTATGTGTTCCTGTTTTTCCAACTTGTTTTGCAATTTTATGTTATCTTTGACAAGGCTTGAAAGAATTTTCAACAGCTTAGGTTTTTCATAGTTATTTAAAGAGTCAAGAACAGTTTCAGTGGTTACCTCACTGGGTTGTTCCCCAGTGGTTTCTCCTATGGCCATGCCACACATATCTGGGAGTGCCCATGACTCGAGATCTTCGTCTTCATCATCGCTCCAGGTAGCGATGTAGGCCTTCTTTCCTTGCTTTCGGCCATCAGTTCCCTGTGGGCATTCCTTCGCAAAATGTCCTTTCCTGTTGCACTTGTAGCAGGTCACATCTGAGAGATCCTTCTCTGCGGGTTTTCTTTGGGAACTCTGTCCTTTTCCCCAGTTCCCACTGTTCCGTTGAGACTTCCCTTTGTAGAAATTTCGAAGAGCCTTTGTTACGAGAACTAGCTCCTCATCCTCTTCTTCTTCGGAGTCTTCGTGTTGTTCTTGGGTTGATTTGAGCATTTTCTCGATCTTGAGTGCGATCCCTCGATGAGCTCGAGTTTGTTCCTTATCATCGATCTTTCTCTTCTCGTGTCCCACTAGCTTTCCAAACACTTGATGGAGCATGAGTGTTCGATTTTCTGGATTTTCCTTGAACATTGTTCTCTCGTTTGCCCATTCTCCAGTCAATCCGTTGAAGAGCTGTTGGACCTTCATTTTGTGGGTGATTTCTTCTTTGGTGATCCCCAAGCCCTCCATTTTGGTGCAAAGTCCTTCAAATCGGGATTGGTAGCTATCGATAGACTCTCCCATCTCCATTTGGAAGTTGTAGAACTCCCTTTTTGCATTCATCTGAAGATCTTCTCTGAGATCTGAGTTCCTAACGTGCATTTGTTGGATGGCTTCCCACATTTCCTTAGCTGTGTCAAGGTTTGCTACCTTGTCACAATCTTATACGCACATGGACCTCTTTAGGTACTATTTGGCTTTGTAGTTTGCCTCCATACACTTGTACTCATTGGGTCCCCACTTTGAGAGGTCATTGACTATAGCTGGATCGATTTCGAAGTTGCCTCTCTCGATGACACACCAGGCTTGGTAGTCTTGGCCACGCATCCAATCCTTCATGTCGCGTTGCCAGCTTTCAAATCTTCCTGTAATAAGCCTTGGCGGCTTACTAGTGTTGTTCCCCACCTGAGTAAGTTCTTGAGCCATTTGATACCTGCGATGCTAACACAAATCTAGAGCAAAGCTCTGATACCAATTGTTGGATTGTAAACTGTTAGCAAAGAGCTTGGGAACTGGCAATTAAGCTGTTCCAAAGGCAACGGAAGTAAACAATTCGCAAGTAATAAAAACAATAAAGAATGCAGTTCCTTTATAGAGAACCCCACTACAACCAACTAGTTGTATGGGTAAACCTCTACCTCCGCTTGGAGGATTTTGAATGACTCACTTATATTAATTGCTTTGTTCCTTAGTTACACAGCCGGATTCACACTTCTCTGTTCCTACGAGTTCTTCCTAACTCTAGCAACACTAGCAAATCCTCTCAACTGAGTTCTCAAGCTCACAACAGCAAAATACAAATAAGTCAAACCTTACACCGACTTCTCAGTTCCCTTGTCCTTGGGAACTTCGGATTCACCGTCGTTGAGATCACACACTCGCCGGCGGGGACTTCTCTTCTTTTCTTTCCTTTTCTCAGATGTGGGTGTTTGAGAGTTCTGGGAGAAGTACTCAATCCGAGTACTATTCATTTGGCTTTATAGTCCAAGTGAGCTTGGGCAATCGCATCTTTCGTTTGTGTCCAAAATGCCCTTTGCTTGATGCCCAAGTTGTACTTTCTTCACATGTGACTTTGGTTTGAACTAGGTCAACTTCTTGGATCAATCGGACCGTTGGATGAAGCGTGACAGTCTGATCCTCAGACTATTCCTTCGGGCTGTCTGAGACAGAATCCCGCGATCTGCGCTGAACGGTCGTTGTCCTCACATGTGAGTTCCCATGTCATGGGAACTGTCTTCTTCAGAGTTCCCTTGATGGAAACTCTTCATCGTTGTAAGCTTGTGTTCTCTTGATTGTTTCTGGGAGTTCCCACTTCATGGGAACTTTCCTCTTCAGAGTTCCCTTGATGGGAACTCTTCATTGTGGCCGGCAGTGGCTTTTGGTCATTCATAGGAGTTCTTAGCTGTACCTGTGTTTCTTAGAAATACTTGAACAAACCACATTAGTTCCCTATGGTGTTTGTTATTATCAAAATGAGGAGAATTACATCGTTGATCCGTTGTTTAGAACCAGAGGTCCCAACAACGTCCCAACAGAACTTAAGCAGATGATCGCAGCGATGTCACTTCAACAACGACCGCCGACGACACCGTTAAGGTCGTCTGAAGAAGACAATTCTTCTCATCCAGTAGCAGATCAAAGTAATTTGAATCATGAACCACCAGATCTGCCTTGATCGAACAGTTCACTGTTACATCGGGGGTCGATTATCCCTTCTCAGGGTAACTCGCCCTTCTCGGGAGGATTAGCCGCTCGATTAGCCAAGGTAGAATTTCCTAAATTCTCTGGAACTCAATTGCATGATCGACTATTTAAGTGTGAACAATTCTTTTTACTTGATAATACTTTACCTGAGCTGAAAGTTAGGCTGGCACCGCTACATCTGGAAGGTCGTGCCCTTTAATGGCACCATAATTTCATCCGAGAAATGTTTAATGATTTCCCTAACTGGCCTGAGTATGTGGGGATTTCTTCAAGGTTTGGTGAATTATTTGATTACCCTCTTCGCTGATTGAGTGTGCCGCCTAGAGCTGTTAGGGAAGGAAGAATGGAAAGGGGGGGTGGGAAAGGTCCGTAAAGCCCTGTCTTAGCTGGTGAATCTGAAACAATCCGAATCTGTTAATGCTTTTCTGGACAAATTTGAGTGTGCCTTGTCCAGGATTCATTTGCCAATGGCTAATGCTCTAAGCATTTTCCTAGCCAACATGTATCCTCACCTACAACTCCATGTTAGACAGTTTCAACCATCCACTCTTTCTAAGGCAGTTCGGTAGGCTAAACTACATGAAACCTCTTTCGCCTCTACCCCAAAATTGCCTTATTCCAGGCAAACTTATCAATCGACATCTTATGCCACAAAACAAATATTCCCTCCAATAAAGGCGTTCCCACTCTTCCCAGCCCAGAGCCTAAAAAATTTCCCAACCCAAACTTTTATCCCTTCCAACACCTCCAAAACCACCTTCAAACATACCCATAACCAAGAGATATAGCTATGAGGAAATGCAAGAGAGGAAATCCAAAGGTTTATGCATGTTCTGTGAGGAACCATTCTCTCCAGGTCATCAATTCAAACACAAAAGAGCACAAATCCTTATGATAGAGTTAGATGTGCCTTCGGAGTTTGAGCCAAAACAAGACGCTATTGTTGATAAATCTGTGGAATGTGAGGAAGGTCAAGTGTATCAGCTTTCTGCCAACGCTTTAAGTGAAACAGCAGCTTATAATTGCATGCGTGTTATGGGACATTATGGAAAAAGGCAACTGAAAATTCTTATTGATCCAGGCAGTTCACATAACCTTGTGGACCTATTAGTTGCTAAGACCTTGGGGGTGCAAATTGGAACCCGCTCTTCCTTTATTAGTTAAAGCAGCAGTAGGGGGCAAATTATTATCTAACTTTCGTTGTCCTAATTTTACTTGGAAACTTCAAGGTCTTGATTTCGTGGCAGATGTTCGTACTGTTCTATTGGATTGCTTTGACTTGATTTTAGGCATTCAATGGTTGGTGACAGTCAGCCCCGTCTGGTGGGATTATGTTTCTATGAAAATAAAGTTTAATATGAATGGGAAGCCATGTGTTCTCAAGGATGCTAGCAACTCTAATTATAAGGTTGTGAAAGGTGGAGCTATCAACAAAACTTTTCAGCAAGGTGCTCAGTTGGCTTTGTTGCAAGTGTGTGATCCTACTGAGCACGATTCAGAACCTTAATTATGTCATATTTCTGCTACTGGTAGTGACAAAGCTAATGATGCAGGCTTAGAACAACTCCTCCTCCAATTTGCTGATTTATTTCAGGAACCTTCAGTACTACCACCTTTCCGACCTGACTTTGATCATAAGATACCGGTTTTGCAAGGGTTAGAATCTATCAATAAAAGACCCTATCGCTACTCAGCTATGCAAAAGGATGTCATTGAAACCATGGTAAAGGATATGCTGTCTCAAGGTATCATACAGTACAGTTCTAGTCCTTATGCCTATCCGGTTGTTTTAGTCAAGAAAAAGGATGGTTCTTGGCGTCTATGTGTGCACTATTGTGGTTTAAACCAACAAACCATCAAGGATAAATACCCAATTCCTTTATTAGAAGACCTTCTTAACGAATTAGGTGGATCCAAGATTTTTTGTCCAAACTTGACCTTCGAGCAGGGTTTCACCAACTCCGAATGCATCCTCAAGATGAATTCAAAACAGCTTTTAAAACCCATGAAGGGCACTACGAATATCTTGTTATGCCCTTTGGGCTTACTAATGCTCTGAGCACCTTTCAAGGCCTTATGAATCATATTTTCAAGGACGTGGAAAGAAAATTTGTTCTCATCTTCTTTGACGATATTCTGGTATATAGCTCCTCCTGGGAGGAACATTTACAACATGTCCACTCAGTTTTCAGTACTGCACCAACTCTACCTCAAACCCTCTAAGTGTTCTTTTGGTGTGACAACTATAGAATAACTTGGCCATATTATTTCTGATAAAGGGGTGAGTAATGACCCTTCAAAACTCAAGTCTATTACACATTGGCCTCGTCCTACTAACATCAAACAACTGAGGGGATTTTTGGGTTTGGCTAATTACTATAGGCGGTTCATACAAGGCTATAGTGGCATTGCCCGACCACTTTCAACTTTGCTAGAGAAGGATTGCTTTATTTGGAGTGAAGCAACAACAATAGCCTTCAAAATTATGAAAATTGCTTTATCCTCCTCGCATGTCTTAGCACTTCCTGATTTTGGTAAGACTTATGTTATTGAGACTGATGCTTCTAATAATGGTATTGGTGTTGTTCTTATGCAAGATCATCATCCCATTAGTTTCATCAGTAGAAGTCTTGGTTCTCGACACCAATCTCTTTCTGTGTATGAAAAGGAGTTGCTCGCTGTAGTTTTTGCTGTCCGATAGTGGAATTCTTAACTTTTGCACTAGCCATTTGTTATTAGAACGGATCAGAGAAGCCTTAAATATCTCCTGGAGCAGAAAGTCACTACTCCATATCAACACATGTGGCTCTCCAAACTCTTGGGGTACACTTTCTCTATTGAGTACAAGCAAGGCTTTGAAAATGTTGCTGCAGATGCACTTTCTCGTGTCATTGTTGCACAGTTGATGGAGGTTACTGTCACAAACATGTATTCTGATTTATATGATCAGATTAGACTTTCTTGGTCCACTGATCAGAACTTGTCCAAGCTTATTCGGGAATTAGAGTTTGCACCAAACTCACATCCTCAGTTATCCTTTGTTGACAAGGAACTCAGACGACTTGGCAAGCTTGTTATTGGTAATTTTGCTCCAATCAAGCTTCAGATTCTTAAGTGGCTTCATGATTCTGTAGTGGGAGGTCACTTTGGTCGTGATTCTACTCTTCATAGAGTCAAATCACTATTTTATTAGCCTGGAATGTCAAAAGAAATCCAGAAATATGTTCGCAATTATAAAATTTGCCAACAATTTAAATATGACAATGCAACTTCACTGGGTCTGTTACAGCCACTCCCAATACCTCACGACACTTGGGAATCTATAAGTATGGATTTTGTGGAGGTTCTCCCACCTTCCTATGGCAAAAACTATATCATGGTGATCATTGACAGATTCAGTAAGTATGGCCATTTCTTAGCTCTCTCACATCCTTATACTGCTTCTACCGTGGCTCAGTTGTACATGGATCATATCTTTAAGCTTCATGGCACACCTCTTACTATCATAAGCGATAGAGATCCGCTCTTCCTCAACGAAGTCTGGCGGAACTTTTCCGAGTTCAAGGTGTGGATCTAAATTTTTCTTCAGCCTACCACCCACAAAACGATGGGCAGACCGAAGTTACAAATCGAACTTTGGAGACATACCTCAAGTGTATGTGTGCAGACACTCCATCTTCCTGGAGAAAATGGCTTCCTTTGGATGAATATTGGTACAACAGAACACACTATTCAGCCATACATTCCACTCCCTTCGAAGTTCTTTATGGCTATGCTCCTCCAACACACATGCCTTATCTTCCAAGCGAGAGTAAATCTCAGTTAGTTGATCATAGCTTTCAAAAGAGGGAAGAAGTCATTGCTATCCTAAAATTTCATCTCCTTCGGGCACAAAACATGATGAAACAACTTGCTAACAAACATCGCTCTCACCGGTGTTTTATCATTGGAGACTGGGTTTACTTAAAGCTTCAACCGTACCAACAAAACTCCCTCAAGGCCAAGCACCCACATAAGCTCTCCCCAAAGTACTTTTGCCCATTTAAAATCTCAGATTACATTGGTCCTGTCACCTACAAACTGGAGCTTCCTTCTATTGCCACTATACATGATGCCTTTCATGTGAGTCAACTTAAAAGCTATCCCAACCCTCCTACTGTTCTATCTACCCTTCCTCAATTTTTGGTTGATACAGGAACAGATAAAACACCTAATTGTATCCTTGATCGGAAGATTGTCAAGCGGGGTAACGCAATGCCCACTAAAGTCCTTGTTTAATGGAAGGGTTCTCATGCGTTCGAAGCTACTTGGGAATTCTATACTGATCTTGTGGGCAAATATCCGTAAATTGATTTTTGAGGCTAAGGGTCCTCTTAACATGGGAGTATTGATGCAGTTATAGAACCAATATCAGATTTCTATACTATGCGTATCTGTTATTTGCTTTTAATGCCCTAAACCCGGTTTGTTCCGGATGAGTACTATCTTTTATTGAACCTGGTTTGTTCCAAATGAGTTTAACTTGGTCGAGCTTTGTACTTAAAACCATATTCTGGTTCGTTAGAAAGGCATCAATCAAAATATCTTCACAAAAATCTCAGAATTCTTTCTCAATTATCTCCTTCTCGTTGTTTCTTCAGATTAGCCTTCTTCCTTAGCTGATCTTAGGACTTGAGTCCCTCGAATCCAGATCAATTACGATCTCGTTTGAGGAATTCACTACCTTACGACTTCAGAACAAGATCAGATCGAGTACGACCTTCGAAATTGAACTTCGAAATCGTTTGAGAGCATTTAGGGGACGAGGGAACGTCCACCAAAGGGAGATGGAAATCTCCATCTATAGATTTAGGATTTTGAAATTGCTAATTAAATTTGGCCAATTGTAAATTTAGGGTTTTATATATAGATTTAGGGCTTTAAATCTCCTTCTGTTGAACTAATTGGTTTTTAGTTGTATCGTTGGGGACATCTTAGAGAATATGTCACTGTAAAGTCTCGAGTGTGTGATGAAGATGATGGCTCCTCTCAAAAAAATGAAGATGATGGCTAAGATGTTCGTCTTTCGAAAAAAAAAACGTTAGATTAAATTCAAATTGATTTTTAATTTTTACGTTTGATTAATTGTCCCAATTTGATTTCTTTCCCAGTTAGATTAATATTTCGTTCGAATTTACGATAATCTATTTACATGTGAGATTATTTTTTTTAATTTGAAAATAAAACCTTGCCATATAGGATTTGAAGGTAAACAATAATAAAAGTGTAAAATTTATTTGACACATAAGATTTCCGGTTGCCACATCATCAACTCCGCCGGAAAATTGACCGGAAAATGATTACATATCCTTTTGGGTTGTTATTGTGATAGTTCATATTGCTTATGGTGATTTATAAAGTTGGTATTATTTTTAGTTCAAAGTTGATACTTGGGATTATTTAGAGTCATTTTTCCTTTATAATAAAGGGGTATAAAAATCAGATTAGGCCCAAGACCAAAAACTTGTTTAAGCCCAAAAGTTAACACAAAAATAGGCCTAACAACCTTAACTATCCTTTTTCTACCTCCTTGGGCGTCCAATAGCAGTAGCAACGATGGCTCTCGGCGGCTTCAATGGGCGACTGGTGGCACGGCTAAGGTGGCGACCAGTGTTGCAGGTGGTGTTGGCGCCGAAAACACTTCCCAAGGAAGAAACTTGCTAAAAACCATGATGTGGCGAAAGAAATGTGAAATTTGTAAATCTGATTTTTTGGAAATAATTAGGATAAAAATGGAGAAAGGAGAAGAAATTGGAGTGATGTGCCTTTCTTGCTTGCCCAAATACCCCTTTATATAGGGTGGGAGAAGGCTTGAAAGAAAATCCACCATGATGAAGGCTAGGCCTAGGGTGGTTGGTAGAAAGAAGAAGAAAGGAAGACAATGGTGGACATTGGAGTTGGCTTGGATGAGGAGAGAAGAGAAAACTTGGTGGAAGAAGTGTGCCTTACAAGATTTGAGAATATTAGAATGTTCCACCAAATGCCTCGTTGATGGGACAAGGTCTTGTGAATAACCCCATAACCGAAGGGGATTCCCCGCGAGGATTAGACGAAGAAGGGTGGAGATGGATGGAATAATAATAGTAAGTCAAGGATGGGGGTGGGGAATGCATTTCCAGTCCCGCCTCACCCCATTTGTATCCCTAGTCCCACCTCTTGAAAAGGCATGTAGCTTTTCTATTCCAATGGGATTGCTAACTATTGGATCATCGACTGGTAATCATTCGGAGTTCGATGCCAATATGTTTAGTTACGACCATAAGCATTAGTCATTTCCTCCACTTTCTTAGTCTTTCATTATACTAACTCGACCGCCTTATTCTCTTGCATGGTCGGTTGGTGTCCACCATTTATATACAATATATCGAGAGTTCTTGGGTGTCGAATTAAAGAATAGATCCGACGGTTAGAAGACAGAGTTCTTGGGTGGCTTGGAAGAGGAGAGAAGAGAAGGTTGGGTGGAAGAAGGGTGCCTTAAAAGATTAGAGAATATGAGAATGTGCCACCAAATGCCTCGTTAATGGGACAAGGTCTTGTGAAGAACCCCATAAGCGAAGGGGATTCCCCGCGGGGATTAGACGGAGAAGGGTGGAGATGGATGGTATAATAGTAATTCAAGGATGGGGGTGGGAATGCATTTCCAGCCCCGCCTCACCCCATGTGTATCCCTAGTCCCACCTCTTGAAAATGCATGTAGCCTTTCTATTCCAATGAGACTGCTAACTATTGGATCATCGACTGGTAATCATTCAGAGTTCGATGCCAATATGTTTAGTTACGACCATAAGCATTAGTCATTTCCTCCACTTTATTAGACTTTCATTAGACTAACTCGACCGCCTTATTTTCTTGCATGGTCGGTTGGTTTCCACCATCTATATACAACATATCGAGAGTTCCTGGGTGTCGAATTAAAGAATAGATCCAACAGATCGAAGACATAGAAGTTGAAGAAATTTTCCAAATATTTTACTCGAATGAAGATCATATTTGGCCACTACAAAGCTAAAATCAAGAAATGAGATGCCAAGAACTTGTGGGATCTCTATCAACAAAGACTTCGTTCAAATAAAAGACCATTCTATCATTTTTTTGTTAAAATTAAAGTTATTTTTATGAGGAACTTTTTGTATTATATTTTCCATTGTAATGTCTTTTGAACTTTGTAAAGTTTGATTAATCGATAAATATCGATAAAGTTCTTCTACAAAATATTGTTGTCTCTCGTTGTTATACTTCTCATTTGTATAAAATCACATTGTACTTAAATTATTGTGTTCCGTTACCTTAATAGCCTTGGGTAGTTTTGGTGTTTTTAACCTGCAGTCACTTGCGTGTAACATTCTCCGAGGTTCTTTCGGAGGGTGTTGCACATCCAAATCTCCTTAATTAGTTTCTACAAGATTTATTTAGGTTTTTATTATTATACTTGCAAGTCGTAAGCCAAATGAGAGAACAATCAGAAGATGATGATTGCTTAAAATGATGAATCACATTTAAGGATTCATGTTGATGATTTAAGTCTAATTGAGAGGAAATTTAAGTGAAGGGAATTATAGATTTAGTATACTTGTACACATAGAGAATTTGTAATCCGTATATAACTCCAAATAATAGTGTGGAAGTACATAGTTTTGTAAATGAAATAATGTGACAAAATAGAGACGTTAAGAGTAAATGCATAAGTAGAATTAAGACATGTTTGGTAAACATGTTGAAGATGACAATTTGGTTTTATAATGGTTGATAAAACTTTGTAGATATTGCCAACAAGTAGAGAATCATTTAAAAAAGTTAGAGGTTAGTTGAGTCTTATAGCCTTTGATTAGCTTATCCTTCAAGCTTTGTTAATATCTTAGTATAAATATCTTCCTCTTGCTCTTTTTAAACTTGTTTTACAACATATAAAATTGCTAAATCCTAAGAGGGGTTTTGTTCCTTGTTCTTCTTTGAGTGTTTGATTGATCCATATGAGCTAAATCAATATGGTATCATATCTCAATTGATTGCTCTCGATCAATCCTAGCTCAATTCTTCTATTTTTTGGATTTCATCTCTCTCTTCTTCTATCAAACTAAAGTTACTATCGATTGCTTTAGTGCAATTTGTGGTGGTAATCTGAAGCTTGAAGGAGTGATCTGGGTTTGTTCTATCATCATTCAAGTTTGAAGTATTGAATTGATGCCAATTTAGGTCATATCAAGCAAGATGACATCATTTGAAGAGAGATCGACAAAAGGAGAAGATAATTTATTGCTTTCATGGATTTGTAGAATCCTATGCTCATTCACCCCTTTAACAATTCTGGTATAATTCTAACTATTATCCAAATCACTAGAGGGAATTATAGGAGGCAGAGGAAAGCTACGTCAAAAGCTATTTCTTAAGAATGAACTAGGTATAGTCGAGGGGTCCATAGTTAAAAATGCCCAGAATACTGCTATGTGGAATAGATGCAACAATATGGTCTACTCTTGGATTCTTAACATTGTATCTAAGGAGATTTATGATATGCTTGATGAATTTGATATGATTAAGAAAATATGGGATGATCTCCATCAAAGCTATGGACATAGGAATGGTCTTGCTTTTTCAAATAAAAAAGGAAATTTAGGATTGTTAACAAGGCCGAACCTCTATAGTTGAATATTTTAGATAGCTAAAAGGCTTATAGCAGCACTTGTCTGGGTTGACTATTCCTATGAGATGTAGTTGTGAAAAGTGTGAATGTAGCTTGATTGAAAGATTTGAAGCTATGGAAAATTAAGATAAATTGATGAAGTTGGAAAATTAAGATAAATTGATGAAGTATCTTATAGGATTAAGTGATGATTTTGTTGCTTCTAAGAGATAGTTATGTTTTCATGACCCTTACCATTTTCAAGTGCAACACAATCTCTTTTGTTGTAAGGTGATCTAAGTAAGAAGCTTACAAATGTTTAAGTAAAAAATGAATCCACAACTCTTATGTCTAGAGGAGGAGTTTATAGAGTCTATTATAGAAATGGTGATAAGAGAAAGGAACATGAGCATTGTAAATAAAGTTGTCCAATTGATAATTTTTGGGAAGTGATAGGCTATCTATGTTGGCACTCAAAGAGTAAGTACAAACCTCAAGTTAAGCCATGGAATGATAAAGGCAATGATGGAGCTCAAACGGGAAGGATAACTACAACAACAACTTCAAGGCAAATGCTAGTCAAAGTAGCAACTCCACCAAACAATTCAAACTTTTACAAATTATATCTGAAGAAAATCTGAAAATGATGAAAAACTTCAAGAGTTTTTTTGAAGAATCACAAAGGAAAGAGTTCTTATATATTGAAACTTAGCATGTACACTTTTATATGAAAATGTCTCTAGTTAGTCATTTGTGTGGATTCTTGACAGTGGAGCAATCGATCACTTGACTTGTGATCTAAATTTTTTCTGATAAGCCTGTCCTTGTTACCAAACCTACATCTATACATCTACCCAATGGTAGTACAAGTATGATTACCCACACCGATCCCATAAACTTGTCAAAACCTCTAAGCCTCACAAATGTCCTTTAAGTACAAAATTTCAAGTTCAATCTTATTTCTCCAAGTAAACTAATCCACTCTATTTGTGGTCATTTTTTTTTTTCAAAAATGACATATCTTATTCAAGAACATGCAAGGAAGAAGGTGATTGCAATTGGTAAAGATCTTGGTGGGTTGTACAACCTCATTCATGATGCTAGCTGTTAGAAGATGGAAGTTTGAGTTTTGATGGTTCCAGAGTCAGTGACCCTATGTTTGCAAGTCGAGTCGCCGACTTGGAAAGTCACTGACATAACCAGCTGGCGAAGCGATCTATTTACGGAAGGAACGCACAGATCTTGTGCATTTAATTGAAGACAACTGCGTGTTCTATTTTAGGAGAGGATCATCAAAAGAGTGGTAAAATCAAGATGAAGATAATTGTGATTCTCCCAAAATATTTGCGTATGCGTACAATTGTATATTTGGAAAGACTTGTAAAAGATTAAGTGTATATTGTTTTCCTAATCAAATGGAATATATATACATGAGATCTCTCTTACCTTAGTTTAAATACTCGTGTGTTTAGGCTATTCGGTGTGACTTGTGAGCTTAATTTTCATATCATGTGTAAGAAAGAAAGAGTGTGCTTGTGCGTGAGATTCGTACAAGTGGTGAGTCAAGAGATCTTAGGCATAGCGTGAGATTGAGAGTGTGAGTGCAAAGGTAGAGCGTGGTTCAAGGGTGTGGGATTCATTCTTGTACACGGGAGAGTTTTGTAATCACTCAAGAAATCAATAGATCGAGTCTAAGGACTCTTGAAATCCGACCAAGTGATAAACTTGGAAGTGAGTGGTTTTTCTCTAAGTAAACTAGTTGGTTTACGAAGAGTTTCCACTATACATCGCTTGTCATTGACCGTTGGTAACGTTTATTTTAATGTTTGTTCATTTCGCTGCTTTATCACTCAAAGTCGACGACTTCGTAGGAGTCGCCGACTCGTCCTAGTATTAACGATCCTACAATTTGTATTAGAGCCGAGGCTCTAGATTGTGTTTAGTACTTTTATTGCAGAAAAATGACATCCAGCAACACCTCCGTGAATGACTCTTTTTGGAAGCCTCCAATCCTCAGGGTAGTAGAGTACAACTTGTGGGTTGAACAGATGAAGACTCATATCTGTTCTCTTGATGGCCAATTGTGGAAGGTGATTGAGGTTGGTCCTGAAACTTTTGCTCTGGGAAAGGATGGAAAAACTGAAAAGACCACAGCTGAATACGATGATGTTGACTTCAAAAAACTGGAAAAGAATGCTAGAGCAAAGAAGGTCTTACATCATGCTCTCACTGAAGGAGACCTCAAGAAGGTGATAGGCTATAAAACGGCTAAAGAAATCTAGGACGCTATTAAAAGACTTCATCATGGAAATGATGACGTAAAGAAGGACATGATCATTAGTCTCGAAGCAGAGTATGACAACATCTTTCAAGGAAAGGGAGAATCTCTTCGTGACTATCATTCCAGATTTCAGACGATTGTGAATCAACTAGAGTTTTTTGGTGAAGAAATCCCTCAATGGAAACTCACCAACAAGTTGATCTCTGGTTTGAACAAAAGTTGGGACAGCATTGCTTCGTCCCTTCTCACTCAAAAGGAAACCAAGTCGTTGACCTTGGAAGACCTTGTTGGACAACTCACTATGTATGGAGGCATTCAACAAAGAAGAGTTGAAAGACTCGACTCAGAGAAAGTAAAGAACATTGCTCTCAAGGTTGAAAGAGCCTTTGACTTGGCTTAGGGAGACGATGACACTAACGGAGTAGATGAGGATGTGGCTCTCATCTCTAAAGCTATGAAGAGACTGTGGAATCGTAACAAGGCTCCCTTGAAAGCTCCAGAACCAATCAAAGAAGGGAAGGACATGAAGGATGCCATTTGCTATCAATGTCAGGGTAAAGGACACTGTGCCAAACATTGTCCAAAAAGAAAAAGTGGAGAATCTGGTAAAGGCATGATGGCAACTTGGGACATGTCTGACGATGATGATGAGGTGGCACCAGAAAGAGGAAAATGTTGCATGAACATTGAAGATAAATCTTCCCAAGAGGTAAATGACTCTAAACTTACTTCTCTTTTAGCCAAAAAATCTAGAGAACAACTGGTTGCCAAAAAATCTCCAATCTCTTCGATTATAACAAACACTGGTCCTCTAAAGCAATTGAGCTTGAAAAGATCTCATCTCCTAAGTCAGTAACTTGTGAGTTGTGCTCCAATTCAATGATCCAAGTCACTGACTTGCAAAAATAAGTCAATGACTTGGAAAAACAAGTCACTGACCTAGAAGGTGAAAGACTCATGCTTAGACTGGGTAATGCTAAGTTGTCCAGTGAGTTAGAAAATCTTAAAGTCGAGGATGAGACCAAAAGAAAGAAATGGTTGGATGAGTTTATTGCTGAAAAAGCTCAAGAGGTCAGAAATGACTATAAAAAGAAGTTTGTGAAGGAGGTAGACCATTGTCACTGATTGTCCTCTAGGATCTGTGTGTGCTAATTGTGACAAATGTTGTTCTATGAGTTACTATGTTGCCAAACCTAGAGGAGTTAAACAACTCTGGGTTTGTAAGAACTAATTCTTTCAATGCAGCTTGAAGTGGGTGACCAAGAGCCCTGGTTTACTGATAGTGCGTGCTGAACTCATATGTCGGGAAACTCCAGGGACTTCGTCTCACTTCAAGAATACAAGAGAGGTAAGATTACCTTCGGCAACAACAACAAAGGTGGTATTTCAGGTATAGATACGGTAAGATTTTCGGATAAGCTAACTATAGACAATGTGAATCTTGTTGATAATCTGAGTTTCAAGTTACTAAGTGCTTCCCAAATCTATGCTAATGGAAAATTTCAAGTTTTTTTTATAAGAATGGCTGTCAAGTACAAGAGATTAGTTCAGACAAAATTCTTCTGAAAGGGGTATGTGAAAACAATCTGTATAAGGTGGACCCCTGTTTTGAGCCTGAAGAAAAACTGTGTCTTAGAACAGTTACAGATGTCACCGACCTCTGGCACAAAAGGTTTGGTCATGCGAGCTTTCAACTTCTGGACAAACTTCATAAGCAAGAACTGGTTAGAGGATTGCCCAAGATTGATCCAAACAAGTATGAGGTTTGTGAGACTTGTGTGAGAGGTAAGCAAGTAAAGTCATCCTTCAAATCCAAAAAGGAGGTAAGTACCACTAGACCTTTAGAGCTCATTCATATTGATTTATGTGTTCCCATGCGAGTCCAAAGTCGTGGAGGAAATAGCTATATCTTTGTCATTGTTGATGACTTTTCACAGTATACTTGGACTATTTTTCTGTCTTCTAAAGATTAGGTCTTTGAAGAGTTTTAAGCATGGGTGAAGGTTGTTGAGAAAAGCTTGGAGTTGCTCTCGTATCATTCACATTAGATCATGGAAAAGAATTCGACAACTCTGAGTTTATGTCTTTTTGCAAGAAAAATGGCATTAGTCACAACTTCTCAGCGCCAAGAACTCCTCAACAGAATGGCGTAGTTGAGAGGAAAAATCGTGCCTTGGAGAACATGTCACAGACCATGCTTATCTCAAGTGGTCTCCCAAGAAATTTCTGGGGTGAAGCTATTAATGCATCATGTTATGTAATGAATCGAGCCATGCTTCATCCGCTTCTTGTAAAAACTCCTTATGAACTGCTAAGAGGAGTTAAACCCAGTGTCGCCCACTTGCGCACCTTTGGATGCAAATGCTATGTTCACAACAACGACAAGGATAGTCTGGGAAAATTCGACCCAAGGAGTGATGTTGGGACTTTTGTAGGCTACTCCCCTCATAGCAAAGCCTACAAAGTGTTCAATAAAAGGACAAGGAGGATTGAAGAAAGTGTTCATGTGGTGTTTGATGAGAACACTACGGGAGGCTCGACAATTGAAGATCTTGATGATGGTGATCAAGGATACAATCTGGTTCAAGATGACTCTCTTCCAATGTCTACAAAAGAATCAACAGTCAGTGACAATGCTAGTGTCACCGACTCAGACGTGACGGGGGGAAGGAGTCAAAATCAAAGTTCAAGTGACAGTGAATCTGATGATGAGAAAACACTTGATAGGAGCACAAGTTTGGAGAACTCAGAAGAAGATCTGGAGAGAACGCCTCAGACTCAAGTCGGTGACTTGACAGAGATACAGGTCAGAAATTGTCAACAGAAAAGTGCTCATCTTGTCACTAACATCCTCACTGATTTCTCAAAGGGTATGCAAACCAGATCTTCTCTGAACAATTTCTTCGCTTTCAATGCCTTCATTTCAATATTGGAGCCTAAAAATGTTGAACAAGTATTGAAAGATTCGGATTGGGTCAGTGCCATGCAAGAGGAACTTCTTCAGTTTGAGAGAAACAAGGTTTGGCATTTGGTTCTAAGGCCAAAGGGAAGATCTGTGATTGGAACACGATGGGTGTTCAGAAATAAGTTGGATGATGAAGGAATGTAGTTAGAAATAAAGCAAGGCTGGTAGTTAAGGGATACAATCAGCAGGAGGGCATTGACTATGATGAGACGTTTGCTCCAATGGCTCGTCTTGAGGCTATTCGATTGCTCATTGCCTATTCTGCCCATCATGGATTTAAACTACAACAAATGGATGTCAAGACTACCTTTTTGAATGGTTATCTAAAGGAGGAAGTGTATGTTGAACAGACTTCGGGTTTTGAAGATGTCACCCACCCGGATCATGTCTACAAACTGGATAAAGCACTCTATGGATTGAAGCAAGCTCCACGTGCCCGGTACGATCGTTTGTCCCAGTTCTTAATTCAACATGGCTATGTTCGAGGAGAAGTTGACAAGACTCTGTTCTTGTTGAAAGAAGGAAGTCACACACTAGTTGTTCAAGTCTATGTCGATGACATCATCTTTGGTTCAACAGATGATAAGCTAGTGAAGAAGTTCGCTGACCTCATGTCTAGTGAATTTGAAATGAGCATGGTTGGTGAGCTTAAGTTCTTTTTAGGACTTCAAGTTGTTCAAAGTGAGGATGGGACATGAGTTCATCAACAAAAGTATCTCAGAGAATGTGTTAAGAAGTTTGGCCTCGAGAATGCTAAACCTTTTGATACTCTCATGTCGCCGACCACCTCACTTGGAAAAGATGACAAGGATCCTGAGGTCAATGCTACTGTGTATCGAGGTATGATTGGATCACTGCTCTATCTCACTGCGAGTAGACTTGATATTGTCTTTGGAGTATGCCTATGTGCCAGATTTCAAGCTGATCCGAGAGAGTCCCACTCGAAGGCTGTTAAGAGAATTATTCGGTATCTTAAGGGGACTGACAATCTATGTTTATGGTATCCAAGAGGATTTAATTTTGAGCTTCTCGGATACACAAATGTTGATTTTGCAGGAAACCAGGTTGATAGAAAAAGCACTTCAGGGATGGCTCAATTTCATGGGCCTTGTCTTGTCTCATGGGGATCTAGAAAGCAGAATTATGTGGCTCTATCAACGGCAAAAGCAGAGTACATTGCAGCCGCAGCATATTGTTCACAACTTTTATGGATTAAGCAACAAGTCAGTGACTATGGTGTGAAGTGTGGGTCAGTGCCCATACTATGTGACAACACTAGTGCAATCAACATCTCAAAGAATCCAGTGCAACATTAAAAGACAAAACACATTGAGATAAGGCACCACTTTCTTCGAAATTGTGTAGAAAAAGGCATGGTCACTATGGAATTCTGTAAAATAAGTGATCAAAGAGCAGACATCTTCACAAAAGCCTTGAATCGTGAACCCTTTGAACAACTCCGCATGGAATTAGGTATGATCTCTCTGAAATGATCTATTTCCCTACCTGAATTCCCCCGATGATTGGCTAGAATTGATTGCTTTACATATGTTTTAAAATCATGCTTTTATAGTGTAATTCTTAGACATACTTGATAGACATCATAGTTAGGAAATCCCATGCAATTTGACTGTCAATGACTTTCACTACATTCAGTATATGTGTAACCATTTTTGAGCTCTTTGTTTTGGCCTAAAAAGAATCAACTTGATGATCCTAACCCTCCTTACAATCCGAAATGATAGTTGATTCTAAAACCTGTCCCTAACATATCGTGTTTGAGAGTCTGTATGAGCCCACTTTTGAAAATCATTGTTAAACGGAGACTTATCATCATGATCGACAAATCCTCAAAAATAAAGTTTTTACTTGGTTCTCTTTGGCACTCCCTGTGCAAACCCATCACCAAGTAAGTTCTTAAATGAGAATGTCATGTGTGTACAAAAGTCATGGACATATGAAGATAGCAGTCGCCGACATGTTCAAGGTCAGTGATTGGGATTTATGGTGCGAGAAAAAGATCATGGCTCAACAATATCTTTTGAAATTGGAAAGTGTATTTGAAAAAGGGAGGAAAGAGAAGATCTTGTGATTGGACAACTTCCTTAATGATGGAAGTGGATTCCTTTATTATGCCTCAAATGTCAAACTTAAAGGTACGCTTTTTTGAATCCTTCTTTCTCTCTCGAGTTCTACTCTCTCTCTCGAACCCAAAACCCTCAAAACCTTCATTCTTCTCCAACGGCGTCTCCCTCCAACTCAAACCTCCCTGCTTCTCCCAAGACCAAAATCGAAGGCCTTGATATCGGCAAAGAAGAAGATTCTCGCCCTCTTTGGTGACGATTTTTTTCGAGCCCTTTTCTCTGGGGAATCGTCTTCCTCAACCGTTCCTCCAACCACCATGGAACCTCCATCTAAAAACCTCATTCCTCCACAAAACCATAATCCAAACCCTTCTCCTCCAAAATCAACTCCCTCATCTCCCTTTGCCACTGAGAAACCCCAAAATTCCCTTCCTCAAATTGAAACCGAAACCCTAACCCCTTCACCAGAGTCTAGAAAAACGCGCCAAACGGCGCAACCAATGGCTTTTCTCCAGAAACTGGTGAATCTTCCTTACCCAAACCCTCTAACCTAGAGAATGTAGAGGAAGAGAGAGTGAAGACTCTGATTATGGGGTCAATGGATTTTGAGGAAACGGAGAGAGTCGTCAAGTCGCTTGCAGAGGAAAATGAAGAAGAGGCTGGTGAAGAGGAGAACCAACGGCTATCTCCTCACGATCAAGAAAAGGCTGTCAATGACTCCTCAAAAGTCATCGACACTGATGCTTGTGTGGAGAATGTCGAAAAGGTGGCTGGCAAGGATTTCTCCCAAAAGAAACCAACAGAAACTTCTGAAGAAGGTACACCCTCTGATCCCATCTTGGTTTCTAAGAAATCCAAATATGGTGATTCTGTTAAGAAAAATTTGGAAAAAGACCTCTTTGGAGATGACTCTGAGTTGCTTAAGGATGATGAGATTGACATGCCTCCTCCTTTTCGCCCTAAATCTAGATCTGCTAGTGCTAGCACTTCGGCAGTGGCTCTTAAAGCCAAGAAGGGCAAGGGGTTGGAAACCCCTGAGGCTGCCTCAGAGGGAGGTGCCTCTTCCTTCTCCGAGAAAGTCACTAGGAAGAAAAGGGGGAGATCTCCTAAGTCTGTTGTTGGGTCTAGTAAAAAGAGTAAGAAAACCAGTGTGAGCATTGATATGTCGTCTAGGGATTTCACTAAGGATCTGTTGTGGGATGAAAATTTCATGAAGGAGTTCAAATTGACCAAGGTCATTGACTGGTTGAAAAAGCAGAAGTGGGAAAAGTTAGTGCAGGGGGAGCATGAATACAATCCTCTGATGGTCAAAATGTTCTATGAAAATATGGTGATTGAGGATACAGGGAATATGACCATAGGGAGGTACACGATAGATAAGAAGACGTATTCCTTCACTAGCAAGGATGTCAGTGACATTCTAGAGATCCCTCATGAAGGTTTTGCTGAGTCTACAAAGGAGGTTGGCTCGAAGGGGTCGATGACCGTGAGATCATCAAAACTGTCACTGACAGTGATGATAATTTCACTAGCCCCTATCTGGTCAACAAGATGGGAATAGAGAAGAAGGTGATGTTCAATTACCTCATAAGCAACCTGCTACCAAGGGAACTCAAGAGGAATGCTGCTTCCATTCAAGATCTGCTGGTCATGGACAAGATCATACGAGGGAAGAAGATTAACATGCCACGTCTGATGATGCTTCACATGAAGCACATGCTTGAAACTACCAAGCATGCTCTTCCCTACGGAATGTTGATTGCTCTGATGATGTATGAGCATAAAGTCTATGTGGATAGCCGTGCTGATGTCCTCAACACCAGAGTTCTCAACAAAGAGATGATCAGGAAGTTTGGATGGAACTGGGTTGATGGACAGTGGGTGTCGAAGATTTTAAGGTCAGTGACAAGGGCAACCAGGAAGAAGGAATGAAGTCAGCTCTGGTGAATGATGAACTGAAGGAAATCAGGGAGCAAAACATGATTCTGAAGGGAATGATGGAAAAGCTTCAGAATATGGTTGGCAATGCACTTTCAAAGCTTGATGCAATAGAGGAGAGGCTCAATGACTTTGGAGCCTAATGATAGTGACTGTCGTACACTCATGACCCTCTCTATCCCTTTCTTCTACCCTGGCCACATTATCTCTTCAGTTTAAAAGTTTTTTCTTAGTTCAATATGGTTGTAACGTATTTCTGGTTTGTGTGTGTTTGCATCGTACTCTAATTTTGCCATGGTGGATGACTTTCTATGACTGTTTTGATATTATGCTTTAAGTTTCTATATTTGGCTCTGATTTTTTTCTTGTTTTAGCAATCTTTTTGATGATGCCAAAAGGGGGAATTAATCGGGGAAATAGATTTATTAGGGGGATCAAAATACTGAAATCATATGGTTACTAAGTTTAGGGGGAACTTTTTATGGTTTTTGTGCTTTGCTCTTTCTATTATGTTGTTTTTGTATGCTGGATAGTTTTTATCAGAACAGGTTGTTTGTCACCATCAAAAAGGGGGAATTTTTTAGAAGATGGAAGTTTGAGTTTTGATGGTTCTAGAGTCAGTGACCCTATGTTTGCAAGTCGAGTCGGCGACTTGGAAAAGTCACTGCCATAACCAGCTGGCGAAGCGATCTATTTACGGAAAGAACGCACAGATCTTGTGCGTTTAATTAAAGACAACTGCATGTTCTATTTTAGGAGAGGATCATCAAAAGAGTGCTAAAATCAAGATGAAGATAATTGTATATTCTCCTAGCATATTTAAGTATGCGTACAATTGTATATTTGGAAAGACTTGTAAAAGATTAAGTGTATATTGTTTTCCTAATCGAATGGAAAATAATATACATGAGATCTCTCTTACCTTAGTTTAAATACTCGTGTGTTTAGGCTAATCGGTGTGACTTGTGAGCTTAATTTTCATATCGTGTGTAAAAAAGAAAGAGTGTGCTTGTGCGTGAGATTCTCACAAGTGGTGAGTCAAGAGATCTTAGGCATAACGTGAGATTGAGAGTGTGAGTGCAAAGGTAGAGCGTGGTTCAAGGGTGTGGGATTCATTCTTGTACACGGGAGAGCTTTGTAATCACTCAAGAAATCAATAGAGCGAGTGTAAGGACTCTTGAAATCCTACCAAGTGATAAACTTGGAAGGGAGTGGTTTTTCTCTAAGTAAACTAGTTGGTTTACGAAGAGTTTTCACTATACATCGCTTGTCATTGACCGTTGGTAACGTTTATTTTATTGTTTGTTCATTCCACTGCTTTATCAGTCAAAGTCGCCGACTTCGTAGGAGTCGCCGACTCGTCCTAGTACTAACGACGCTACACTAGCCTAAACACAATTCTTCTTTCAAATGTATGTGACAACTTTTGTGGTTCTATTCCTACAATACCTATGTTTTTTCCATATAAGGATTATAATTATTACTCAAAATTTTTATGGAACTTTCAATTAGATCATTATCCTTTTGATAAACTGTTACATGTTCTGTGTATTAGAGACTGTACAAATAAAGATACTGATGTCACATGTTCTATTTGCCCTCTTGCGAAAAAAAAACTAGAACCTCCTTTAACATCGGGCGCTGTTATTGCATTTACAATTTTGTTATGATTTGCTCTTCTCATGCTAGTCATGTGTTTGAACTGTTGCATTGTGACATATGGGCGTCTTATGAAACTACCACCTATAGTAGTTGATCATAAATATTTCCTCACTCTCGTGGATGATAAGAGTAGGAGTTTGTGGGCTATTCTAATGAATCACAAATCTGAGATACAATATATTCTCAAGCAATTCATTACTAGAGAGTTGAAAACTAGTCTGAAACTAAATTAAAGTGCTTAGAACTGATCAAGGGACAAAAAATTTCAATTCTCATCTCATTTCTTTTTCTTTTGTCAAAAGGCATTGTGCATGAAAGTTCTTACACAACCACTCCTCAACAAATGGTGGGGTTTGAGAGGAAACACAAATATATCATAGAAACAACCCGAGGTCATGATTTCACACATCTTTACCAATAAATTTGGGGGGGATTGCATTTTAAGTGTCACTTACCTTATAAACCGTCTTCCTACTCCTCTCCCCCATAACCGAACAATTTATGAAATCCTATTCAATGAACCTCCTAATTAAAAGAGATTATATGTGTTTTAGTGCTTGTGTTATATGTCTACCCATTGTTCTAACTGAAAAATGTTTGATCCAAGAGTTGACCATTGCGTTTTCCTTGGATATCCTTTTGGATGTAAAGGATACAAAGTTCTAATATATAAGAACTAAGACGTGTAAGATGATTAGGGATGTACATTTCTTAGAGACTTGTTTTCCTTTCAGTAATCTCACTAGAAGTACAAGTTCTCATGATCCACATCTTTATCAAAGTCTATTCACGATTCCTCAAAATATGGGTCAATGTCTTTGACTTTTCACTAGTGATCAATGTCTTTGACTTTTCACTATGTTTGTTCTATTCTAACATATCTATGTTTGTTCTTGTTGAGTCTTATCCAATAGTGATAAATGAGTCCTTTTTAGACTATTCTTCTTCATATGTACCTCTTGATTTTGATATTCCTTTTATATTGCTCCACAAGAAAATGATCCTCCTCCTCAAAATCTAAGATACTCTGCACGAGTCTCTAAACCTTTTGTTTGGTTGAAAGCCTATATGTGTATAACCTCCACTGCTACTACCACTGCAACATGTTCTTCTTATAAGTCTTGTCCCTATCCTATGTCCTCTTTAATGACATTTTCTACTTGTTCGGCCCCTTATCAATCCTTCATTAACAATACTACGACTATATATGAGCCCACATTTGATGATGATGCTCTTAATCAACCACAATGGTGTGAAGCTATGTTAACTAAGTTATAGGCTTTGGAGAGAAATCACACTTAGGATGTGGTGTCTAGGCCAAGTAATTAGACTTTTATGACTTGAAAATGGTTGCGTAAGTTGAAGTATTAATCAAATGGGACTTTAGATAGATATAAAGCTTGTCTAGCTACTCGAAGCTTCGCTTAGGTAAAAGGCATAGACTACAACGAGACATTTGCACTAGTGGCAAATATGATTTTTATGAGAAGTCTTTTGTCTGTTGCAGTTTTTAGGGACTAACATATGACTCAACTTGATGTTACAAATGCCTTATTACATGGTGACTCAAAGGAAGAGGTGTATATAGATTGCCACCAACTTATAGTGCTTTAAAGCAACAAGAAGTTTGCACATAGGGGGAGAATTCTAATGAGAGCAAATTGAGTTCTAGAAAGGAAAATCTAGTTTGTGAACTAAGGAGGCCTTTGTATGGCTTAAAGAAAGCTCCAAGGCAATTGCTTGCCAAATTTTCTCAAATATTAAAGGCTGCAAGATACTCTCAATCCACATCAGACTACTCTCTATTTGTAAAACAAACAAATCATCTATTCACAACACTCTTGATGTATGTAGATGATATTATTATTGCAAGAGACAATCATAAAGAAATTGATGAGCTAAAAGCTCACGTGCACATACATTTTTAGATGAAAGAATTAGGAGAGTTTAGATACTTCATGGGCATTGAAGTGGAAAGGACAAAAGAGGCTTCACTTCAACTAAAGGAAGTATGCTCTCGAATTATTGGAGGAAGAAGGTATGACTATCTCAAATCATGTTGTTCCTCTAGATGCATAGTTAAAGCTATCTTCGGAAGGGACTAAAGATATAGTGCGGCCTCATGCTTATAGAAGATTGGTTGGTAAGCTTATATACCTAACCATTACTATGCTTGATATATGTTATGTGCTTCAAATGTTGAGTCAGATTATGCACAATCCTATGATGAGTACTGGACAGTTGCTAAACATGTCTTAAGATACTTATAGAATGCTCTAGGACAGGGACTTGTTTTATCTCGAAATTCAAAGTTAAATTTAAGAGCCTTTTGTGATGTTGCTAGCACAGCCGCCCCATGACTAGAAAATCCCTACCTAGTTTATGCATTCTTCTAGGAAGTTCTTTGATCTTGTGAAGAACCAAAAAGCATACTTATGTGGCTATGTCATCTGTTGAATCAAAATATAGGGCAATGTCCATGTTGTGTTTTGAAATCACATGGTTAACAAAGTTGCTTTCTTATCTGAATGTGAATTGAAGATGAAGCATGTTAAGTTATGTTATCATAAATCAATCTTCTATCTACATAGCTAGAGACCTAGAGTTTCGAGAGAAGACGAAATACATTGAAGGGTATTGCCACTAGTTCAAGACAAAGTGGTGAACAAGGAAATTGTGGTAGGATACATCCCTACAAAGGAGTAGCCAAAAAACCTGTTCACCAAGATTTGTTAATGTGTTTCGAATTCCAAACTTGTGGTGGATTGATAAAGTTAGATGTTAGCGGAGTCTTATAGTCGTTAGCTTATACTTTAAGCATTGTTAATGTCTTATAGTGTAAATAGTTTCCTCTTGCTCTTGTTAAACTTGTTGTACAACATAATAAAATATCTGAATTCTGAAAGTGATTTTGCTCCTTGTTCTTCTCTGAGTGTTTGATTGATCTATATGAGGTAAATCAATATCATCGTCATGGATTCATGGTAGTCTCTCATAAGGCGCATTGAAAATCATAATACTAGCCAAAAATGGGTGTAACTAAGCCAACTAGACGTGTCAATCGGGTCGGGTCGGGCGGGTTCCAGTTCGGTTATTTCGGGTTCGGTTTAAATTGGGTTCGGTTTCGTTATGGGTCACGGGTCAATCGGTTCGGGTTGTAGCCGGTTTTCGGCCGGGTCGAGTTGACCAACAAGTCTAAAATATCTTTTTTTTTATGATTATTAAAAATTATTTTTTAAATAAATAATAATATTTACTAATAATATATTATTTATATTTTAATAATAAAATATATTATAAGTTTGAAAATAAATTTTATAAATTACATAAATATATTAAATCAGTCAACCCAACGGGTTTCGGGTTCTATCAGGTTCGGTTCATTTCTGATTTTGGGTTCAAACTTTTGGTTGACCCTAAAATTATCGGACGGTTCGGGTCGGGTTTGCGGGTTAGGTCAAATTTTGACAGCTCTAAAGCCAATTGATAAAAATGCTTGTTAAATTCCGATCCGGTGGGCCAATATATGACGTGGGGGGTCCGTGCACATAGCGCGTTATGAGCCTAGCACACAAGTTAGCCCATGGGCTTCCATCCTAAAACCAATTGACAACTGGAGGAGTAACCCAAGTACTTATATAGTAGGCATTTATCTTTCAATTTTTAGATGTGAGAAGCTCTTTACTTCCACAAAATTTAAGGATGTCTTTAAGTACCAATTTAAGGGCATACTGATAGTTTTTGAGCGAATTCTCTTTTTTTTGGGTGAACATAAGGATGTCTTTCATCACCAGGCTTGGGAGATCTCATAGAAGTTATATAAACCGATACCAAGGAAATTTAAAGAGATTATTGTATGAAAGTGAAGAAGGGATTGAAGATAGAAGAAGAAGAAACAGACAAGGTAGATAAGAGACAGAGAAGAGAGATTTGATAGATAGAGAAGGAGAAGAGAGAATTAGGGTTTGGGTGATTATTTTTCTAATTGATTAATTCTCTAGAATACAAATAGGAGTATTTATAGCTAACCCTAACGGTTCAATAAAAGCGTTCCGGGAAAGAACTGTAAAGAAAACCGGAGAAATTCTAACTTAAAATTACAATAACATTAATACTAAAGAAATACTTAAGAATAATAATCCGAAATCGAGTCAGAGGCTTGCGTTCCTGAGTAGGTCGCGGGTTCGGGTCCAGCTGCGCACTTGTTTGTGTATCAAGATCCATGTAGAAGAATCTATATCTATAGCTATCTATATCTATATGTATCTTCCTTATAAATACAATTATAGTGAAGCTTGATAAGAAGAAATATGAAGAGATTCACATACAATAAAAGAAGAGTGTTGTTGAGCAAGGAGAAGATAAGAAAAAATAGAAAATAAAAAAATTATTTGCATCAAGTTTGTAGTTTGAAGAAATGCTCATATAGTCATGTTTACAATGTAATCTACAACAAGATTATTGAGGTAAATTCTTATTATATTTTAAATTTAAATAATTTTTAATTTTTATTTAATTACTTTTATACAAATTGAAAATTTTACTATATTGAGTCATATCTTTAGACAAATTGTATTTTTAAATATTTGTTTGTTTAGTTTTTTTTTTTTGATAAATTGTTTGTTTAGTTTTAGTGTTGGTGATATGGTTATATTTTTGCCTATGGAAGGAGAGCAGAAGACTAAAGAAAGAATGATAGATTTTTTTTTGCAACAAAGGTAAATCATCAATTTATTTTTATCATTGTTTTTATAAATAGTTAAAATCTATTTCTAAATATATAACACAAAATGATTATCACTTGGATTTTTTTCATTATAGTTTGTGAAAAGAAACCATCCTTTTCACATCTTTTTATGCTATGGCATTATAAATCCATGTCAAATAATTTTATATTTATATGTTATTTATCCATTCGAAACACTATTGTTGCTTGGATTGACATAAGAGTCTTTTTGCAAGGCTTGATTGGATTGCTTTAGTTTTTAAGATTTAGATCTTGATGGAATTAATCTCAATCATCCATTTGTATGAGTTTCGATATAATATTTGCTATCATATATGTATGCCTTTAGAACATATTCAAACTATCATTCAATTAAATAAAAAATATTTAATAAGTAATTGTGTGTATATATCTATGGTGTTTATATGAAGAATGGGAAGATGACTAGACGATGTAGTGTTACATGAAAAGGTGGAAGATAACTAGATGATGCAGTGCTTGCCTATAAACGCAACCTCTATTATACAATAGAGAAGGTTAATGCTTCATTAAATATTATATCGAAATGGTATTTTAATCCAAACTATTCATACACTTGGAGAAGCCAAACAGTCATAAGAAAATAAACCAAGCCACTTCAAACTCAATATGATCATTTATAAATAAAGTAAGAAATATTTTACCACGGGCATATGCACGTGCATCACCACTAGTATACTATAAAATAGAAAAATTTGACCAATTAATGACCCATTCAAATGGCTTGAAAAATTTAGATCATTTATGACCAATTCTATAATATAAGTACATGGAAAAAATTTGGCCATTTATGACCAATCAATCATTAAGTGAAAGAAAAAAAAAACACTCTGCTATTAAACCTAAATACACAAAATTAAATATTAGAGCTTAATTCTACAATTAAAATAAGAAGACCAATAGCTTATAAATTAACCAATTCCTTTCTCATGCTCAAACTCCTAATTAAATTTAAAATTAATATGGAGGGAAAATAAAGAGACTATAAACATACATAGACACACTATAAGCGACCATTAGCCGACTAGTGGTTTCTCTAACACCTTTCCTTATCAAAAAAAAAAATAGACACACTATGAAAATCAGAATACACCAATAAAATAATCATTAAAAAAAACAGAATTTGTTAGTTTGTTTCATCATTGCTTAGTTTTTTCTCCATAGCGAACTAACAAGGTTAGATTAAACATCTCTATTCCGTTATTAATATATCGAAGTGTAAACAACATTTTCTATATTTTGTATTTTTAACGAATTCTTAGATTTTGGCTAGATTAGTTTTCTTAGATAACGCATCTAAATTACACTATTAGTCTTTGTCTATGAATTATATTTTGTTCAATTTTGTTGATCTATATGTTATGAATTGAAAATGGAATTGATATTAACACTTTTTTTATTTTGATTAGTATTTATTTAATTTTTACACCATCCTAGATTAATGTTTATTTTATTTTCTTCCTACTAAGTTAGTATCATAACTCCAAATATTCTGTGTTATAAAACTTAATTTGAAGAAAATACAATCATATTTTCTTTGATATATTATAAAAACAAGTTTTTTTTTTAAAATTCAATGTGCTCTACACACGAGTTGTTAGTTTCCTTTTAGGAAAAATAAACTCCATCAATGTATCTATCTATCTATCTATCTATATAATATAATTAAAGAATAAAATTTTATTCATTTATTACCAAACTCACAATTTATAGCATATAAATAATTTTTAAAAAAAAAGAAAAAAATTTAGATATAAAAAACTAAATTTTTACAATGAACTCAATTAATAATGTGAGAAGTTGTGACTTATAGAATTCCAATGTCAAAATTTCCCCTCATATAGTTTTTCAATTTGATGCTTCCATTTTTTAAAAGATTTGAAGAGAAAGAAGATTATAAAAAAAAGAAAAAATATATATGTACTATAAGAATAAGAATATACATATAAATTATTTCAAAAAAGTTCATAGTTATATACATTAGCATGGTTATGGATACCTCAATAAACTAAAGCTACATATTTTATAAAAATAAATATTTTTCAATGAATTTAACATATGTTATTTAAATTAGTGTAATAACTAAATTCAACCTTGGGTAGTTTATACTTTCGTTAGAAAGACCTTTTGAGTTTCTTATGAATTTATATATATATTATAAAATAAAAAATTTTGGGTAATTAATGACCCATTCAATTGGCCTAAACACCTTTATCTAATTTTAATTTAATAATAATCTATATCTATATAATAATATAAATAATTTATTTTAATGCATATTGAATATAATAGAGTCGTAAATAATAGCCGAGACCCTTTATAAAGGCCGATTATCAAGAAAATTTAAAATAAAAAAAATATATAACTCTAAAGAAATAAAAAAAATATCTATCTACTATAAGAATATACTCCATATAAGAAAAGCTTTTTGATAATCCATGTCAATGCAATTAATGTGTCATTTTATTTCAATCCAAATGACATTTTATCTTACTCCAAACTAAAATCATACAATTTTTTAAAACGTAATCTATTTTGAAAATTGTAATATCCGTATTCTTTTTAGGTCGCATAAGTCGGAAAACGGGTTTCATTCGCTTACAAGTATTTAAGTTTCTTGATCCGCAAGTAAACCTCGGAAAAGAGTATTTATTAGTTAAAGTCGATTTAATAATTCGTTTGAACACCTAGCTAATAATTAGCTTATCTATTTGATAACTAATTAAATTTGTCATATTTAATCCTAATTCTATCTAATTAAGATCTATCCTTTTCAACCATAAATCTTACCATCCAAATCAGTAGCTAGAAAAACTTATCCAAATCAGAAAGTGGTTATCCAAATCTTGTCTTGGCTATCTTAATTGAACCAACCACCCCTCGGATAAAACCCAAGGACGTGTTTTACCGAAGCTTCAAACAAGATTCGTTCCCCTGTCGGCGTAGAAATACAGAGGTTAACTCAATCCATTTTGGGGCGATCATCGAAGCCGACCAAAGCATAATCGATCAAATACCGCACCACTATCGGTGGAATTCCGTTCTCGACGGCCGTCTGGCACCCCTACTTCCGGTGAGTCCTCGTCGTCACCACTAAGTTTTTTTTCCCCTGTTTTGTTTCTTTCCTTCTGTCGAGCACTGTCAGAATAGGGTCCGAGGGATAGGGTCGTTGTAGGGGGGACGGTGAGGGCGGGGCGAGGCAGTGAACTGGCGTTAGGCGGTCGAGGTCGAGGAAGCGAACCAGCGAGTCACGAGGTTAGGTGGTACAGGCGGGAGGAGTGTTCCGAGAAAAGAACTGCGGGGACCGAATCTCGGTATCGGTCGGCTGTGAGGCACGCTCGAATCGTGGTAGTCGTGATCGATCCCGATCTGCAGGTTAGGCGAAGGGGCTTCGGCGCGAGATTGAGGAAAAGGGGAGTCGGGCTCGTTGCAGGATCGCCGACGAGGAAAGGAATCAAATCGGAGGGGCGCGAACAGGAGCGGCGAGTGAGGCTCGACGTCTTTCTTGTGGTTGCCGCCGGTTGCAGGTTGGTGCGCAGCGAAGGGCCGAACCGAAACCAGAAGACGCGGCCTTTAGGTTGAAGAAGAGGAAGAGTGTGGGGTCCAATTAGAAAGTCAAACCTGATTTGGTAGTTTGGGAAAGGGGGGTAAGTGAGTTATGGGTAGTGTTGGGCTGGCCAACCGATCAAGGGTTAGGGTAACGGGCTGGATTTTGGCCTTGTTTGTCTAAATTGGATTGGGCTGATCTTGTGGGAATTGGGGGGAAAAGAAGCAAGTACGTGTTTGGGTTTGGTGGGCTAGGAATTAGCATATAAGTGGGTTAACATTAAGTAGCTGGGTTTTAGTATGTCAATTAGAGAAAAATCGTTATAAAAGTTCGGTTGCTTAAGGGAAATAAAGCTGGCTCTTTAATTGGGTTAGCTGGTTCGGCTCGTATTCTAATTAATCTTTTCCTTTATAATTCTTTAGGGAATCGTTTCCATTTGAGATCGTAGTTCCGTCATCTTCACAAGGATCCTAAATCTCGAGGTAAGTCATTTTTCGACTTGCTCGGTTTTTCTCTACCTTGTTAGATTGCGTATCGAAATTGTAGAGCGGGTTTTGGGAACTAGTCCCGAATGCCTTTATAAACTGTTTTGAACTTCTTGTATTGTTGTTTGTGTAAAATGGTTTGAACGTGTTTTATCGGAAGGATATTTTTAGAACGTTTTCTTTGTGTTGGTACCGTTTCCGACACGGCCCATCGTAGCCGGTGTGGAGGAAGTGTTGGCTACGTTGACCCGTGTGACTGGGAAATCGTGCCACTTGAAAATGAAAATTTTTATCTTTGTGTTTTTGGCAAGTGCTCCAGTGGAGGCTTAGCCAGGGGTCAGAAGGGAGATTGTGAAGTGGAGTGAGAGGGCCTGTCTCTGCACTCGGCGCAGTGATGAGCGCCTGGGAAGTCGGATTGTGGAAAAAGGAGGAATTGCATTGTATGAGATTATGAATGTGAACGCGTATGTGGCCTTGTGTGACTGATATAACTAATTTAGGTATTGGCCCTTAGAGTTATGATTGCGATTGTGGATTTGTATGCTGACTTTAGATAAATGATTTCAAAGCGTTCTACAATTTCCGTATTCTCTCTAGCTTGGTAGATTAGACGCTGACCCTTCGGGGAATATTTTTCAGTTCCAGGTATGAACCAGGTAGCCGTGCAGGAACTGAGGCAAGATGGCGGGCCGGAGCGGTAAAGAGCGCGTGTCATAGTGGGATGGGTTTTACGCTAGTTTATTTATGACTTTTTAGGATGATGATTTTATTATTGATAAGATGAGATTAGCAGTATATTTTATTTATTATTTTGGTTGTTTAGTTCAGTTTCAGTAAGCGTTGTGTCGTATTTGAATATTTATGATTTTCGGGGATTCATGCATGATTACGTTTTCTAAGTTTTATTAAATAAAGGTTGGATGTTTTATTATGTTTTTTTCGTCGTGCCCGCGATGTAAGGTCCTACAGTGTAGTTGTCAACCTAACTAATAGTACCTTGTAAGGTCTATTTCTTAGTAGCGCCTCGACGGAAGTCGGGGTGTTACAAAATTTTTTATGTTAGTATTTTATTACGGCCTTATAAATAAATTTTGAGATAGAAAATGGGTTTATTGTTTGACAAACCTAAAGCAATAATAAAGATTAAAAATATATACTCCGTATATTATTACTATTAAAGGACTTAAACGGGTAAATTGAATTAACTTAATTTAGAAATATGTAATCATCTCAAACGTTAAATTTTACTGTACAACTTTACATTTAGTGACATTATTAATGTACATTAATTTAGAATTAGAAATATGGCGGAAGCCGAATCATCTTAAACGGCCAAATTTTACAACATTGCATTTAGTGACATTAATTTACATTAGAATGTATATTAGTTGATAACCACTATAAATTTCTATTTTTAATTCTCTCTGCAATGCTTATCACATTTCTAGATTTCACCATTGGCAAAAAACACAATTCTCTCTTCCAAGTGATTGATCTTAACAGGTTAATATTTTTTGTGAGAATATTATTGTGCATTTGTATATCTTCTTACCTGATCAAATATTCAATTGTGTATATAATGGTTTTGAAAATTGTTTTTATTAGTTAACTATTATAATGATATGTATTCTATATTCTATTTATTATTATGAAAATTTAAAATGAAATTATCCTCTAGAGGACATTGTTATTTTTCTTCACAGCTCCATCTATCGATTGTGTATATAATGGTAGGAATTTTTTGGATGTTTTACGTTTATATGTAACTTAATTTTTCTAACACAAAGATTTCCAGTATTTATGTAGGTATCAATGGACCAACCAATTGCGAAGTAAATCCAAGAGATTCAAGTCAAGTATGCAATAGTTTGGTCATCTAAAGTCGGGTTTTATTTTCACTAACAACTTTATTACTCCGCGTGTACATGATTTTTATTAAAACATACATTAAAAAGATGTAGGTTGAACATTTTTCCGTGCTTATAAAATCTCATTATCCATTCACATTCACATAATAAATTACCATGCAATAGCTACTTTTTAAATTGGATGGATATCTCAGTGTATTCATGTTCCCTTCAAAAAAAAAGTGCATTCATGTTAGGAAGGTAAGTGGAAAACAACTTTGTAACTCTTTTTTTTGTTTATGCCAAGATTATATTATAAAAGTTACTAAGCTTATTATTTGTACCTAAGCCTATTATTTGTATACGCATTAATAGCTACTCTTTTTTTTGTTGTTATGAACATTTTTTTTTGTTGATATGTTTATTAAGAGTTTGGTTCCCATAAAACATCCCCTTAACATGAAACGGAAGGAGAATTTTGGACCCTTGGATCAAGGAGATCCAAGGGCTGATTTTCTTTCCCCTTTTATTAAAGGCGGGGGAAATTATGTCTTTTTCCTCTCTACTTAATAATCCTTTTTCTCTTTTTTGTTTTGTCTAGGGTTCGTTCAAAAGAAGATCGAAGATTGTGCCCTTCGATTGAAAAGGAAGGAGATCGCACGGAAGGAGATCGCCATCGCCGAATCCAAAATCCAACGAGTTTGAATCTGCGAGTCTCGTTCCAACCATGGCAGAAAGTGGTAAGAGGGATTCACAAATCCATTGAACGAGATTGAACTGTGTGATTTTTTTGGAATCGATTGAACTGGTCAATCGAACTCGTTGAACGAGATTGAACAGTGTGATTTTCGGAATCGATTGAACTGGTCAATCGAGTTGTGTGAATCTAGTTGGATTTCGATTGAACTGTGTGAATCAAACTTAATACTAGGCCAATCTTGAATTGTGTGAATCGATTGAACTGTGTAAATTTTCTTGTAAACTAGGCCAATCTTGCAAAATTCGACGTTGCACTTTTCGGACTTAATACTGCACTTTTCGGACTTAAGAATGCACTTTTAGGACTTACTAGTGCACTTTTCATACTTAAATAACGCACTTTGCACTTCTCGTTGATAATGCACTTTTAGAACTTAATAATGCACTTTTCATACTTACTAGTGCACTTTTCATACTTACTTGCACTTCATAAAGGAGTATAACTAGTATATGACAATGCACTTTTCAGCCTTACTAGTGCACTTTTTATACTTAACAATGCACTTTTCATTTTTGTTTAGAGCACATATATTTGACCTTATAGAGAACATATTTTTATTTAACTTTTCACAATTAATAATGCACTTTTTACACTTAAGAGTGCACTTTTTCTACTTAATAGCACTTTGTATATCTTTTACTTTTCACTGATTTAGTTAGTAGTTTAGGTAATGCACTTTTCCTAGTATACAATGCACTTTATTATACTTTCAATGCACTTTTACTGATTTTCAACTAGCACCTTTATATTTCCCTTTTATGTTGTTGTAGTGGGGACATCAAACTCTTCTTCAACTACTATTTTGAATGAGGAATCACCTAAAAACAGTGGTAAATATTTCATTGAGCTATCTCAAGGGGGAACGACATACTATTTGCCCACATGTCCATCCAAGTTGAAACCATATGAAGGTCAAATTTTTGTTTTAGTACAAATAGCCTATTAGCTAAAATGGTAGAGCGGTGTGCTTTGTGCACAAAGATGTAGGTTCGATTCCTACATGGGCTAATATGATATCTTACAAAAATGAATTCTTAACACATTTATTCCTAACCTAACTACCTAGGTACTAAAAGAAGTTATATTTTATCGTGTGTCAAATAACTAATAAACCACTATTTTTCAAAGAAGATCATGATCAAATTAGCTTATGCGGGATTCGAACCCACATCTCTGTGCATAAGCACATTGCTCTTCCATTTGAGCTAATAAGCTTTTCTTAAATTAATGCACTTTTACATGTTTTTAATGCACTTTTTGACATTATACTTGCACTTCTTTCTTATGCACTATTATTAGTTTCTGATGCACTTTTACATGTTTTTAATGCACTTTTACATGTTTTTAATGCACTTTTTGACATTATACTTGCTCAGATTTCTTATGCACTATTATTAGTTTCTGGTGTACTTTTAGCTGTTTTTAATGCACTTTTTCACATTATACTTGCACTTTTTTCTTATGCGCTACTATTAGTTTCGGGTATACTTTTACATGTTTTTAATGCACTTTTTGACATTATACTTGCACTTCTTTCTTATGCACTATTATTAGTTTCTGGTGCACTTTTACATGCTTTTAATGCACTTTTACATGTTTTTAATGCACTTTTACTTGTTTTTAATGCACTTTTTGACATTATACTTGCTTAGATTTCTTATGCACTATTATTAGTTTCTGGTGCACTTTTAGCTGTTTTTAATGCACTTTTACATGTTTTTAATACACTTTCATGCCATGTACTCTCTTTTTGTTTTTCACAGGCAAACATCCCATATTTTCTCAGATATATAAACTGAAGAACTCCAAGACTGAAATTTCCAACAACACTGAAATTAGCACAAACCCTAGACCAGTCAAAAGTTCAAGCTACACAATTCTAACTAATCTAAGCGAGAAACACAGACCCTAAACAATTTAGCAGAAATCAAAACGAAAGACACGCATACAAATCCAGCAATTTCACACACAAATATAGCGATTCAGACATACGACCCGCCAAATTGAACCAGAACATGAACCCACAAATTGGGATCGTGATTGAACCAGAACATGAGCCGCCAAATAGTTTACAATTCTAATTTATACCTTTTCGATTTGTTTTTGGAGGCATCGTGATTCGTGGGAGAGATTGAAGGCGAAGGTGAGATTGTCCGTCGTCCTTCGATCGTCCGTCGTCCTTCGTTTGCTTTG
The DNA here is from genome assembly GCA_964016875.1 of Fallopia convolvulus. NCBI lineage: Eukaryota > Viridiplantae > Streptophyta > Magnoliopsida > Caryophyllales > Polygonaceae > Fallopia > Fallopia convolvulus. The sequence goes on along the minus strand of OZ024719.1, from coordinate 45,881,034 downwards.
GAGAGTTCGATCGATTGGAGCCTTTGATCGAGTGTTTGGAGCCTTCGATCGTTTGGAGACTCGTCGTCCTTCGATCGTCCGTCGATCGTCCTTCGAACGTTTGAAGACTTTGAGCGTTTGGAGGAGATTGGGCTTACAAAATTGAGCGTTTCGATTTCGTTTGGAGTAGATTGAGCGTTTCGATCATTTGAGCGTTTGGTGTCGATCCAAACTCCTTATTTTTGATATTTTAGGTTAAGGGTATAGGAGTTGGGTGTATTTACAAAATTTCCACCTTCCTGATTTGTTTTTTTTTTTTTTTCAAAATCACAGAAGTAATCTAAACCCTTGGATCATGTGATCCGACAGCCCAAAATTCTCCTTCCGTTTCATGTTAAGGGTTGGTTTCATTTGAACCAAAATCTGTTTATTAATACCAATGCCTTTTTTACATAAATTATAAAATATCTATTTTGGTAGATATTTTTAACAATTATGTTTTGTTTACTTAAAAAGTTGTTCGTTTTTTTAATTAGTGTATGAAAAGGTGAGTAACGAGAAAAAAAAACGGTTACACAAGTGATTGATTGGCTTAGCTTGGTTTATGTAATAAAGGAAGAAAATAAATAAATATAAAAAAATTAAAAATAAACAAAAAAAATCCAAGCCATATCAAATATAGAGTTTGGTTCAAATGAAACAAACTCTTATCCTAAAACGAATGCACTTTTTGTAGTTAGTAGTGCACTTTTCATACTTCATAGTGCACTCTTTCGCATTTGTAATTTTCGTACTTTTTAGTGCACTTTTCAAATTTTTTTAGTGCACTTTTTCGTAATGCACTTTTTGTATTTTTTAATGCACTTTTATATGAAAAGTGCATTACTAACTATGAAAAGTGCATTCGTTTTACGATAAGAGTTCGTTTTAGGATAAGAGTCTGTTTTATTTGAACCAAACTCTCCAAATATAATAAAATAGATTTTTTTAGTAGAATAAAATATAGTTGTAAATATTTTATCCATGACATTGAAAACTCTTTTTACAATTATTATATACATAAATGTAAAAATATAATCAATCATATTATGATCATTCACAATTATACATAAATGAAAAAAAGCAATCATATTATGATCATTCACAAATTGAATATACATCTCATTAAGATTTCAAATGAGTTATAAGCTTCTATTTCTTCATTCTTTACATTTAAAAATGCTATAAATTTTTATTGAAGATGGGTTAACTATTCAATTAATAAATAAGTTATGATTTCCTGTATTATGTCACTTTTTAGGATAAATAAATAACACTAAAAATATGTATTTATATTTCATCAAACTAATTTCAATGTACTAAAATAAAAGAAGATAAGATCGATCAACCTTTGGTATTCCAAACAAAAGATAAGATCAAATTTAAAATATAACCTTTCGTACTCCACTCTCTTTCACACTATGTAAGCATTTTACTTTTACATGATCACATCACAATTCTATTCAGCAAAAAAAAACAAAATACAACTCTAAAATTGTTGAAAAATAAGGATCAAGAAACTCTTGGAAATGGATAAAGTGAAAAAAAACAATCTCTTATATATACTATAAAAAATAAAATATAATCAATGAGAACCCATGTGATAGCACGGACCATCCACCTAGTTCTTTATAACTCATAAAAAATGACATAATGAGTCATGACTAGCTCGGATCATTGATGTGAAGATTCTAACGGTCCAACAACATAAAAAAATAACATCAAAATAAAGTAAGTTGACCAAATAAGCAAGGAAAATGACATAACTAAAAAATGTAAAAAAAATCTCAAAATATGGTTACAAAAAACTTTACCCATGCATGTATCATCACTAGTGATTCTGGAAAATAAAAAATTGTCATTCAGGATTATTCAAAAGATTATGAAGCAATAAATATGAAACCAAGTCATTTTATGTTACAAATTTATGCATTTCCAGTAAGTGCTTTATATTGGCCTTAATTAGCTGTGTCTCAAAAGTGGAGATTAAATTAGCTGCAATAGATGATGTCTGAAGATACAAATAAAGAAATCCAAATCATTAGAAGAAAAAGGATTGCTCACAATAGATATGTAAGACTAATTTATATTTGTAATATGAGAGCGATGGTTAGATCGAATGCAGACAGTTGCTCTTGTCAACCGCCCAACATATCATCAATTATAAAAGTGGTCCAACACATTCAAGACATCAAATCAGTCTTAAGGGTTAGGTTGTTGCTTGCACTTCTACATGATCTTGAATTCTGCATGAAGCATGCCGTTTTTGCTTCCTATTTAGTTTACCACTGGTGCAATTGCTATCAAGTGCAATTTATGTCATCCATATTTTCCCTTTGTATTTTTACTTTTTATCAGCAAAAATGTTACCTTGAAGAACAATTTCCTTGTCTTTACTGAACAATAGAACACAAATTTGAAGGGGAAAAGAATGAACACAGCACACGGTTTCTTTTCAGAACAAATACAGTTGCATTCTTCTGTATTTGGATATATTATTTAGAGGCCTTAACCCTTTTACATTACACGCCTGATGCTTATATAGTAATGACTATCTACAACTGTAAATAACTGCCTCTATGACAGTTACATAAGTAATCATTGGCGCCAGTTAAACAACATCTGACTTATTCTATTACAGACGCATTTAACTAACTAAATTACATACATATTACTTATATATTCCAAGCTTAGTACTTATCATTCTCCCCCTTAAGCTTGGAAGATCTTCTATACTCCAATCCTCTCCCTTAATTCATTAAACCTCTATTTAGGAAGACGTTTAGTTAAGAGATCTGCAAGTTGATTATTGGTATTCACATATTCCACCATAATCTTCCCTTTTTCAATGCAGTCTCTTATAAAGTGTACCTTGGTGTCGATGTGTTTGCTCTTGTCATGAAACACCGGGTTCTTGGCAAGTGCAATGGCCGATTTATTATCAATGTAGACTGTAGGCACAAGACACTTCTTTCCCTCCAAAGTCTCCAAGATACTTTGCAGCCAGATTCCTTGACAGGTTGCTGCAGTTGCGGCTGTATACTCTGCTTCACAAGAGGATAAGGCAACAACTTTCTGTTTCTTTGAAGTCCATGTCACAGGATTCTTACCAAGGAAAAAGATTACTCCACTGGTGCTTTTCCTGTCGTCCATGTCTCCTGCTAAATCACTATCTGAATATCCAACCAGAGTAGTGTGTGCAGGATTCTTTTCATAAATGCAACCAAAATTCAAAGTTCCCTTTATGTATCTAGCTATCTTTTTCAAAGCCTCCATATGTGTCATTCTTGGACTTTCCATAAACCTGCTCAACAGTCCTATACAGAAGTTCAAATCAGGTCTCGAATTAGACAAATACCTCATACTTCCAATGAGACTTCTGTAGGTTGTCTTGTCCACCAGTTCCTCATCCATATCTTGCTTGGAGAGTTTGATTCTAGGCTCCATGGGAATGATGCTAGGATTACAACCAGTCAAGCCCAATTTCTCTATAATCTTCCTGGCCAGACTTTCTTGACAAACTGAAATTGCTTTATCTGTTTGTTTCACCTGTAATCCCAAGTAGTAACTTAGAAGCCCTAAGTCACTCATATCAAATTTTTCCATCATCTCCATCTTAAAAGAACTAATAGCATTCTTACTTGATCCTGTAATGATCAGGTCGTCCACATACACTCCTAAGATCATCATTTCTGTTTTACTAAACTTGGTGTACAATGCATGCTCATGTTCACATCTCTTGAATCCGAGTGACTTTAAACATCTGTCTAATTTGTAGTTCCAAGCCCTAGGAGCTTGCTTTAGGCCATATAATGCCTTGAAGAGTCTTATTACTTTCTTAGGATTCTTCTCATCTTCAAAACCATCAGGCTGAACCACATAAACTTCCTCCTTTGGTTCTCCATTCAAAAAAGCAGTTTTGACATCCATATGATGAATGTCAAAGTTCTTGGATGCAGCAAATGCTATGAGAAGTCTTATTGTCTCTAACCTGGCCACTGGAGCAAATACTTCTTCATAATCCACTCCAAACTTTTGCACATATCCCTTGGCAACAAGTCTGGCCTTGTACTTGCTTATCTTCCCATCTGGATCTCTCTTGACTTTGTATATCCATCTCAAGCCTATAGCTTTGTGAGATTTAGGAAGGTTCACCAGTTTCCATGTCCCATTCTTTGTAATGGACTCAATTTCATCCTCCATAGATTTCTTCCATTCTCTGCTGCTTATAGCTTCTTTGAAATTGTTTGGCTCTTCACTTGTTAAAAAACACAGCCCTACTTCCTCCTCTACCTCTTGCGTCTCATCATAAATCTCTTGAAGAGACCGATATCTTAGAGGAGTGTCATCATAAGCCTCTTCACCTAAGCCATCTCTACTGCTAGATGTTGGTGTAGACTGTTCTTGATAAGTTGAAGGAAAACCAGTCTAGTCCACCTCTCCTGAATCATGACCCAAACCTGCAGGTGATGCCAGATTACCACCAGGCTCAGCATTTTCTTGATAATCTGAGTAGCTCACATCAAAAGTGCAGGAAACTGAGTTGCTTTCATCTCTTGTTCTATTACTCCAATTCCAACTTGCCTCTTCATCAAAATTGATGTCTCTGCTCACGACAATCTTCATTTTTTCAGGATCATACAATCTATATGCCTTGGAGCCATCTTCATAACCAACTAGGATCATTTTTCTACATCTGTCTTCCAGCTTAGACAAATGAGGAGTTACATTTTTTACAAAGCCTATACTCCCAAAGACTCTAAGATGTGTCACAACAGGTTTCCGCCCATGCCATGCTTCATAGGGTGTTACATTACACAGGCTTTTTGTGGGGGATCGGTTCAGGACATACACTACTGAACTTACTGCTTCACCCCAGAATTGGGAAGGAATGGCTTTACTTTTCAACATGCTCCTAGTGGTTTCTATAATGGTTTGGTTTCGCCTCTCAACCACCCCATTTTGTTGGGGAGAGTAGGGTGCTGTCAAGTGTCTTTTGATACCCTCTTTCTCACAAAACTCCCTGAATTTTGTAGAAGTAAACTCCCCACCTCTATCCGTTCTAAACACCTTAATCTTCTTTTCTTTTTCTACTTCAACTAAGGCCTTAAACTTGACAAAGCACTCAAAAGCTTCATCCTTCCCTTTTAATAGAATAATCCACATGTAACGGGAGAAATCATCTACTAACAGAAAAAAATATCTGTTACCTCCGATTGTGGGTGGTGATATAGGTCCACACAAGTCTCCATGTATTAAGTCCAAAGGCTACTTGGCTCTGTACGCAGATGAATGTGGAAAAGGACTTCTGTGAAATCTTCCCATGGCACATCCATCACAAATCTTGTTGACTTGTTCAATTTCAGGCAATCCTATCACCATTGCTTTCTTGGACAGACTCCTTAAAGAGTTGAAACTCAAATGGCCATACTTGGCGTGCCAGAGCCAGGTTTTATTGTTCAAATGAGACAGTAAACATTCCTGCTTAGCAACCCTCAACTGAAGTACATATAACTTATTTATTTGCCTCTTGACTCTTGCTATCAGCCTTCCTCCCTTAGAGTATATAAACATTTCACCATTCTTTATGACAGACTTGTTCCCATGCATATCAAGTTGTCCAATGCTTATAATATTTGCTCTAAGTTTAGGGATGTAATAGACTTCAGTGAGAGGAATATGTTCACCATTTAAACTTGAGAAGAGAATGGTACCTTTCCCTGATATCTCCACGGATGAACAATCTCCAAGTTTGATCTTTCCTTCAAAATTCCTGTCCAAGGACGCAAACAGACTTTGATCTCCAGTCATATGGTTACTTGCTCCAGAATCCAAGTACCATCTGCTGAATTCCTTTGCCTTGTTGTCTTGCAACTCTTCTGGTGCTAACAGACTTCTAAAAACCAGATTTTCATTATTCAGCATCAACAATGTGGGCTCATCTTCCTCATTCTTGTTCATAACCAGATTCATCTTCTCTTCTTTATCTTTGAAGTCACATTCTGATTTGAAATGGCCATCTGTCCACAAGCAAAGCATTTGATTTTGTTCTTATCAAAACGCCTCTTGCCTTTCTGTTCACCCTCCTCACTTTGATGTTTGCTTTTCCCTTTGAAATTCTGTGATTTGTCATGTCTTGCAGGTTTCTCTTTGGATTTCTTCTTCTCCCTGGCCTTCCATTCAACACGAGTGAGAAGTGCAGTCTCCAAGCCTTTTTCTCCAAAGTCTTGCAATCTTTCTTCGTGTGCCTTTAGAGATCCAATGATCTCATCTATATTCTTTGTCTTCAAATCACAGAACTCTTCCATCATAGTGGCAATTTGAATGAATTTTGAGGAAGTAGATCTCAGAAGTTTCTTCACCACAAACTCTTCTTCAATGCTATGTCCAAAACTTCTAAGTTTGCTCACATTGATGTTCAGTTTACTTGAGAATTCATCAATGGATTCATTTCCCCTCATTTTTAGGCCTTCAAATTCTCTTAGAAGAGTCTGAATTCTAACCTGTTTTATGCGCTCTGCCCCTTCATTCATGGTTTTGATCGTATCCCATGCTTCTTTGGCAGTCTTCTTCGCCCCCAATTGCAACAGGATGTCCTCACCCACCGCCTGGTATATTGTAGCCAACGCCATCTTGTCTTTCTTGGCATCAACAAGAGACGTTCCTTCAACTGCTTCCCATATCCCTTGGGCCGTTAGGAACACTTCCATCTTAATTGCCCAGACGGCATAGTTGCATTTGGACAACATAGGATATTTGAATGTGATCAGTTTTTCTCCATGACTCCCAACACCATTGTTGGATCCATTTTGTGGATTGTCATCATCACTTTCATGTCCTGTCGACATTGTCCTTCTATTATGCTCTGATACCAATTGAAGAACAATTTCCTTGTCTTTACTGAACAATAGAACACAAATTTGAAGGGAAAAAGAATGAACACAGCACACGGTTTCTTTTCAGAACAAATACAGTTGCATTCTTCTGTATTTGGATATATTATTTAGAGGCCTTAACCCTTTTACATTACACGCCTGATGCTTATATAGTAATGACTATCTACAACTGTAAATAACTGCCTCTATGACAGTTACATAAGTAATCAATGGCGCCAGTTAAACAACATCTGACTTATTCTATTACAGACGCATTTAACTAACTAAATTACATACATATTACTTATATTATCCAAGCTTAGTACTTATCATACCTATATTACTATATATGTGCAAAGAAAAAGTATATGAAAGGTTTTGAACACAAAAATGACTTCCTTTTCAATACCTGGCTGCATTTTTACCCCTTGTTGCCGTAAACGGTAGATTCCCCCGGGTTCTTGCATTTCCTCATAGAGAGCGTACTATGGTTCCATATCATTGATGAGTTAGCTGTCGGTAAAAACAATAATTAATGATCATGAATAATATTTTTGAAAAAATTAAGTCATGTTAGAAATGTGATCTTAAAATAGACAATTATTGCACCTACTTAATTGGTGAGCTCATGTCTTAGCTGTGAAACTAGGCGGAGTCCATTAAGCAACTTGTTACCAAGAGCCAGATAGAAGTGCTTTGTTTGTGTAGTACAAACTGAAAAAAGTCAAATCTGTACTACATCCATATTGTTATAATCAGAAGAATATGGCATCAACCTTCTTCTACTCAAGACAGAAAAACTAATAGTTTAATAGCAATTTTGATATTAAATCTGGTTATGTTATCAACTTTTGGGTAACTGAAAGCAACTACAATTCAAAGTTTATATATCTTGAGATAAGACCTAAATTCTCAAGTCTTTAAAATCAGCCAAATCTTTCCAATTTGGCTGTGAGCAATCAATCAAATTAATCATGGCCTTTCTAAAATCTCTGGGGCCAACAGTCCTTTTCGCAGGCCTCCTCCTTTCTCTTCAGCTCTCCCTTATCAATGGCCATGGAGGCGTAGACGACGACGACGAAGTCCACGACGCCACAAACCTCCATTCAAAGGGGCTAATACTAGTCAAAATCTACTGCTTGATCATCTTCTTCTTCAGCACCTTCATCTTCGGAGTGTCGCCTTATTTCTTCCGATGGAACGAGGCTTTCCTTCTTCTAGGGACTCAATTCGCCGCTGGAATATTCTTTGCAACGGCTCTGTTGCATTTCCTAAGCGACGCCACGGAGAGCTTCGACAGCCTCACTTCCCTGAGTTACCCCTTTTCGTACATGTTGGCCTCTGCTGGTTACCTTCTGACTATGCTCTCGGATGTCGTGATTGGCATTGTTGCAAAAAGGAGTTCTAGTGATCAAATCAGAGTGGAGGTTGAAGAAGGAAGAAGCGGCGATGGAAAGGAGGTCGGTATAGGTCATCATGGTCATACAAGTCCTTACTTCATGAGGACGACGAATGTTGGCGACACTATTCTTCTCATTGCTGCCCTTTGCTTCCACTCTGTCTTTGAAGGGATTGCTGTTGGAATTGCAGGCATGCTTAATTATTTCTTAATTGTTATTATTAGCCCAGTGGGATTCCATCCTAAAACCAATTAATAATAGGAGGAGTAACCCAAGGATATATATACTTAAATAAGTTTATGTCCCAACTTTAATGTGGAATGCCCCGGGCACATGTCCCAATGGCAAGGACGTCCTTTCAGTGTAAAATACCTGGGCTTCGAAACCTACCACCGGCGATGCATAACCCGCGATTTACCCTTTCCACTAGGCCGAAAGCAGGGTAGGTGGGGGGCCGCCTTGTTCGAGCGGTAATCGAACTTTAATGTGGGAATGTATTCTAACACAATTTGCATTGCTTAATTAGTTCCTAAGAGATACGTTTTACCTTATCTTAGTAGAATCAATTTGGTGTTTGTGTGATGATCGATCGATGTTGGATCCTTGACTGATAAGTTAATTGTCTTTTTGGTTGAAGATAATAAAGCAGATGCATGGAAAAATATGTGGACAATATCACTGCACAAGGTGTTTGCTGCTGTTGCAATGGGAATTGCCCTTCTTAGGATGCTCCCAAAGAGACCATTGATGGCGACAATCGGTTACTCGTTTGCGTTTGCCATATCGAGTCCCGTGGGAGTGGGAATCGGGATTGCCATTGATGCCACGATGGAAGGACGAGCGGCGGATTGGGTTTTTGCAATCAGCATGTCTTTAGCTTGTGGGATTTTTATTTATGTGGCCATAAACCATCTTATTGCCAAAGGTTACATTCCACAGAAGCCTTGCTACTTTGACACTCCTTTCTACAAGTTCATTGCTTTGTTTCTTGGCGTTGCTGTTATGGCATTTGTCATGTACTGGGATTGATTTTTGGGCTTCTCATTTTGTTTTTGTTTTTTATGTTGTGGAAAAAGGTTAAGGCACATAGGAGAGACTTCTTTCTGTTTGTGTATATTGTGAAAAAGGTCTCTCTAGCTGTGTTTTTTAATTGTTGTTATGATTTATTTGGTGCATGCAATATTTCGGATTAAGAATCTTTCTTATTGTTAGTATATGCGAATTAAATATTTTTGTAACGAGAGATCGAACGAGAACAATAAACAGAATCGACACAAAGATTTACGTGGTTCGGTAACAGTGTGTTACCTATGTCCACGGGTAGAGAAACAATATATTATCACGGAGACAGCAGATTATAGAATACAGATTATTAGGGATTTCGAGAGTTTATATAGTGACTCAGGAAACACTATTACAGCTTTGGGACTGTAGTCTCAAACAGATCACGAGAGGCCGAAACAGATCAGCGAGACCACCGCCAGGGGTTATGAAGGCTCCAACCCCTAACTTTTGACGGGTTCGGATCAACGACAAATTCAAGACATATTAATAAATTATATGTACATTATTTTTCTCTTTTTCAATTAAGATCCACTTATTGTATTAGAAAATCTCATATCCTTTCCTTAGGATTTTGTGAAGCCAATATTGTAATTCCTTTTATATACGTTGAATGCAATTACAAAAGACATCTTCTCGTCACAAATTTTTTAGCTTTACATGGTATCAAACTAAAAAAATCGATCCTCATTATCATTCAATGGCCAACAATCCAACCTCTCCCTCTCAGCTCTTATTTTCTGCTTCTTCCAATGGCGCGACTAAGAACTTCCATCTCCCTAATTTTGCAATTTGTCTTGATCGTGGCAGTTATTCTCTTTGGAGATTATATCGGCTTTGGAGGCATTTGAATTGGATTCATGCTTGAATCCTGCCTCTTCGCCACCAGTAACTATCCCAACCCCACCTTCTTCAACAACGTCGCCTCTCACTCCTAAGGTTGTGGTTGCTGCATTTACTAGTGATATATGTCTCGCCTAGTTCTACACCCATTTGGATTTGAAATCCAGCTGATGCAGGGTCAATAAACTCTCTCCCCTTAATTTCTATTATTTTCGTTATGTGTCCTCTTTTAGAGGTTTGTTCCCGGTCTAGTCCGGTTCTATAATACTTTTATTAGTAGCCGATTTGTCCCGGTCTGTATTATGGTTTCCCTTCGTTTGTCGTGTACTTAAACGCCTTTTCTGGCTTGGAGATGAATCAATCAGAATACAAATTTCCCAAACAAACTCTCAAAACTCTCGATTGTTCTCTATCTCTCATCTCCTCACATTCGACCTTCAAATCGTCAATCTCTGAGCGTGAGTTCTCTGAAACCAGATCATTTTGATCTCTTTTAGAGCTATCCCCACTAACCCTGCTTCATTGGTATCAGAGCTTTTGACCTCCGACCATGGTGGACACCCGCTTTCAAGAGCTTAACAACCAGATTGAAGAACCGAAGCGTGCTCCAGCTAACGCACAAGCTGAATTGGACCGCAAGCAAGCTGAGAATGATCAGAAGCTGGAGTTTATGGCCAAACAGATGGAGGACCTCAAAGCATTGATGGTCGATTTCTCGATGTGTCATCAACCCCCATCTTCTCCTCTCCAAGCGTCTGAACCAGGTAACTCTTCGGTCCCAGGGGTTCCTAAGCATACTATTGATCTTGATCCTCCCGATTTGTTGAGATTTGTCCAGTTGACTGCGCATCGAGGTCCGATTTCCACTACGCAGGGTAACTCCACTTTTCTTGGTGGGTTAGCTGATGGCCATGCCAAGGTCGAGTTCCTAAAATTTGGGGGAACACAGTTGAAAGAATGGTTATATAAGTGCGAGCAATTCTTTTTGCTCGATAACACTGTACCGGAATTGAAGGTGCGCATGGCCTCCCTACATTTGGAGGATCGCACTCTCTAGTGGCACCACACCTACATAAGGGGTAAGCAAGGTGAGTTTCCTTCCTGGCCTGAGTATGTCATCGATATTTCTGCAAGGTTTGGTGATCTCTATGAGGATCCATTGGCTGAGCTTGTCAATCTGAAACAAACTGGCACTGTTGATGAGTATTTAGACCAATTTGAATGTGCCTTGACCCGTATGCATCTACCAACAGCTCATTCGCTCAGCATATTCCTAGCCAACATGTTACCCCATTTGCAGTTTCATGTGCGGCAATTCAAGCCAAACAACATCACAGAGGCAGCCAAGTTTGCTAAGCTATACGAGTCGTCTTTGACTGCATCTCCTATTAAGCACACCTCCTCAAAATGGCCATCCCCATCCAAATACCCTTTCAATCCACCAAAACCATTTACTCCAAACAAAGCACCATTACTCCCCAGCCCTGAACCACAAAAATTTCCACAACCAAAGAGTCTTGCCTTACCAGCTCCCTTCAATCACAACCCACGAAACACATTCCCCAAACCCGTCAGAAAATATAGCTTTGAGGAGATGCAATCACGAAAAGCTAAAGGGCTTTGTATGTACTGTGAAGAACCTTACACACTAGGCCATGAGGTGAAGCATAAGAGAGCTCATATTTTCATGCTATAAGGGGACGAGATTACTGAAATTGTCAGTGATACACTAGAGGATGACAAGGAAAATGAGGCTGATATTGTCAGTGATAAGGGGCAAGTATACCAGCTTTCTATCAATGCCATAAGTGGAACCATGGCCTACAATTGTATGACGGTCACTGGTCACCATGGTAAGAAACCAATTAGCATTCTGATTGACCCTAGGAGTTCTCATAACTTCATTGACCTGAAAATGGCAAAGCTGCTGGGTTGTTACTTGGAACCAGCATCTCCACTCTTTTTCAAGGCTACAGTGGGTGGAGAATTGTTGTCACAATACAAATGCAGCAAGTTCGGTTGGAAGCTGCAAGGATTGGAGTTTTGTGTTGAAGTTAGGGTAGTTCCCTTAGATTGTTTTGATTTGATTTTGGGAATTCAGTGGTTGGTAACAGTTAGCCCAGTTTGGCGGGACTATGTCAACATGAAAATGAAGTTCAAATTGAATGGCCATCCTTGTACCTTGAGAGGTGTTAGTAACTCTAATTGCAAGATCATTAAAGCTAGCTCACTAGCAAAGGCATGCCAACAAGATGCCCAGTTAGCCCTGCTTCAAATTAGAGATCCAACCGTGGCAAATACTGATGCCTCCTTATGCCATATAGCTGCTTTAGAATCTGATGAATGGAAAGACAATGAGAAGTTACAAGGTTTGTTGGTTTAATTCTCTGATCTGTTTTAGGTGCCTACAGTTTTGCCGCCTTTCAGAAAAGGGTTTGACCATCATATTCCTTTACTACCAGACTCCACCCCCATCAACAAAAGGCCCTACGGATACTCTACCATACGGAAGGATGCTTTTGAAGTTATTGTTAAAGACACGATGGAGGAAGTTCTTATACAATATAGCACCAGTCCTTATGCATCTCCAGTAGTACTCGTTAAGAAGAAAGATGGCTCATGGCGTCTCTGTGTAGATTATAGAGATCTAAATAAGCAAATAGTGAAGGATAAATATCCCATTCCTCTCCTAGAAGACTTGCTCGATGAACTGGGAGGAGCACACATTTTCTCTAAGCTGGATTTGAGATCTGGGTTTCACCAAATCAGGATACATCCACCTGGCATCTTCAAAACTGCCTCTAAGACTCACTCGGGTCACTTTGAGTACCTCGTGATGCCATTTGGTCTAACCAATGCGCCAAGAACCTTCCAAGGGCTGATGAATCATGTTCTTAGAAACATAACAAGACAGTTTGTATTAGTTTTCTTCAATGACATACTAGTTTATAGTACTAATTGGGAAGATCACCTTCAACATTTAAGAGAGGTGGTCAACATTTTAAGGCAAAACCACCTCTTCCTTAAACCTTCTAAGTGTACTTTCGGTGCTTCAAAAATAGAGTACCTTGGCCACTTCATATCTGCACAAGGGGTGAGCACAGATCATGCCAAAATTAAGGCCATCCAAGACTGGCCATAACTGCAAATTTGAAACAACTGCGCAGCTTCCTAGGGCTTGCAAACTATTACAGGTGGTTTATACAAAATTATGGCATCATTGCTAAGCCCCTCACTACTTTACTCAAGAAAGACAACTTTGTGTGGACTGACGAGACTTCCAATGCCTTTGCTCAACTTAAACAAGCCCTATCTACAACTCCAGTGTTGGCACTCCCAGATTTTGATCAGCCTTTCATTCAGGAAACTGATGCTTCAAACTACAGGATTGGAGTTGTGCTCATGCAACATCATCATCCGGTCAGCTATCTCAGTAGAGCCTTGGGACCACGACACAGGGAAATCTCTGTCTATGAGAAAGAACTGTTGGCAGTTGTGTTTTCCGTGAAGCATTGGAGCTCATATTTGTTGCACATGCCTTTTGTCATCAAATCTGATCAGAAGAGCCTCAAGTATTTGCTCGATAAGAAAGTGACCACTCCTTTCTAACAAATGTGGTTATCCAAGCTCCTTGGTTACAACTTCACGATTGAAAACAAACAAGGGACATATAATGTAGTTGTCGACGCTTTATCAAGGGTTAATGGGGCCCAATTGATGCAAATAACCCTAAGCCATGCACAGCAAGATCTCTATGAAGCCATCAAAGCTTCTTGGGCCAATGATCTTCACCTTTCCACTATAATGTCTGAGTTAGAAGCCAAACTAGATTCACATCCTTCTTACACTTATATCAACCAAGAACTCAATATGAGAGGCAAACTAGTAGTGGGAAATTTAAACCCACTTAAACTCCACATCCTGCGCTGGCTGCATGATTCGGCTCTTGGGGGTCACTTTGGCAGGGATTCTACAACACAGAGAGTCAAATCTCTCTTCTTTTGGCCAGGTATGCACAAGGAAATCCATAATTATGTGCGGAATTGTACTGTTTGCCAACGCTTCAAGTATGATGCTTCTACTTCTCCTGGATTACTTCAACCTCTCCCAATTCCAGAAGGAATATGGCAATCTATTAGCATGGACTTTATTGAAGGCTAAACACCCTCCATGGGCAAGCACACAATACTTGTAATTGTAGACAGATTGAGTAAATTTTAGCATTTCTTGGCTCTCACTCACCCATTCACAGCAACCACAGTGGCCCAAATCTATCTTGACCATATTTTTAAGCTCCACGGCTGGCCTCAAACCATCATATGTGATCGAGATCCTATTTTTCTCAGTGAGATGTGGCAAGAGATGTTTAGAGTTCAAGGAGTGGAGTTCAATTTCTCTTCAGCTTACCATCCACAAACGGATGGACAAACGAAGGTAACCAATTGAACCTTGGAAACTTACCTGAGGTGTATGTGCGCTGATGCACCTTACATTTGGAGCAAATGGCTCCAAATGGCCCAATGGTGGTACAATTCTACTTTCCATTCAACCACCAAAGCTACACCCTTTGATTTGCTCTTTGGTTACCCTCCACCAGTGCACTTACCTTATCTACCAGGAGAAAGCAAGTCGCAACTGATTGACAACAGTTTCCAAAAGAGAGCAGATGTTATCTCCATGGTTAAATTTCACCTATTACGTGCCCAGAACAAGATGAAGCAATTGGCCAACTCACACAGGTCTCACAGGGAGTTCAATATTGGAGACTGGGTGTATGTTAAATTACAGCCATCTAGGCAGAACACCTTGAAGACTCGACACCCCAACAAATTATCACTCAAGTTCTATGGGCCATATAAAATTGTTGACAAGGTTGGGGATGTTGCCTACAAATTGGAGCTCCCCGGCTCAGCGTCTATCCATAATGTCTTCCATGTTAGTCAACTCAAGGGGTGCCCAAACCCACCTTCCCATACTACTCCACTTCCAAAGTTCATGTCTGACGTGGGAGCCACAAAAGAGCCAGAAGCTATTCTAGAGAGGAGGATGGCCAAGCGCAAGAATCCCATGGCTACCAAAATCTTATTCCAGAGGAAGGGTGAACCAGCTACAAAAGCCACATGAGAGTATTACTCCGATTTCATCGCAAAATTCCCAAAATTTGATCCTTGAGGCCAAGGATTTTCTAAAGAAGGAAGTATTGATGCAGGGTCAATAAACTTTCTCCCCTTAATTTCTGTTATTTCCGTTATGTGTCCTCTTTTAGAGGTTTATTCTCGGTCTAGTCCGGTTCTATAATACTTTTATTAGTAGCCGGTTTGTCCCGGTCTGTTTTACGGTTACACCCGTTTTTCGTGTACTTAAACGCCTTTGCTGGCTTGGAGAAGAATAAATCAGAATACAAATTTCCCAAACAAACTATCAAAACTCTCGATTGTTCTCTATATCTCGTCTCCTCAGATTCGACCTTCAAATCGTCAATCTCTAAGTGTGAGTTCTCTGAAACTAGATCATTTTGATCTCTTTTAGAGCTATCCGCACTAACCCTGCTTCACCGACTTACCACTCTTGGGTTCATAAAGATCGCTTGTGCTCTTGTTGATCTATTCAACTTTGACAACTCCACTGCTAGGTCATGTTGCTAGCGGCCTAACGCAATCACCGCAACCGACACATGGGGATCCTTGCATGAATGTTTCATGAGGAAACCCTGGCTTGACAGATGTATCTCTAACATCAGCTTCAAACACTAACAAAGGGGTCCATGTTCGTTCTTGACTATGTTCAATAAAAGCGCGCCATTGTTGACGAGCTTGTGTTAAAGTCTGCATAATGTTTGACGATGATCTGGTGTCTTACATCTTGTTTGGTCTTGGATCACATTATGCGTCTTTTTGCTCTGCCTTTGCCCTGAGCAAAGAGCCCGTCACATCTGATGAATTTCTTGTCCATCTCTTGCAAGTTGCAAGAGGAGTAGCGACTTGAACAGGATTCACGCTCGTTGTCCGACTTGGTTTCATCACAGGCCAACATGGCAACCACTCGTGGACGCCGTAGTAGAGGGTACGTAGATTCGCTCTCAAATTGACCACTCCTCAACACTAACTTAAGATTCTTGTGTGTCGTCGGTTTCAAAGTCCGCTCGTTGTGCCAACTATGTGGCAAACATGGGCACGACGATGTCAACTGGTTTCAACGACTCAACTTAAGCGAGTTTCCTACCACAAACTCTTATGTTGCAGCCACTCTCTCCAAGCCCTTTTCATCGGGCACCAAATCTATCTACAGTGTTGGTTGTTAGTCCGAGTTGTCGGATTCTTTGGTTGTGGATTCACGGATAGTCATCACATCACTGCAGATATGAGCAATCTCAGCCTCCACTCCAACTATAATGGCACAGACTAATTGGTGGTCGGAAATGGCGTGTCTCCCCCATTACTCATTTAGGGCATTCCATTCTACCTGCTATATGTTGCTAATAAACCACTTACATTGTCCAATATTTTTCTTGAATTTCATACCGATCATTGTCTTGTAAAGAATCTACAAGGTAAAACCCTACTAAAAGGAACTTAAGAAAATGGTATTTATCACTATTAACATATATTGTCTTATTATATTTAGCACTGACTTGTAGCCCAAGTGTTGTATCTGTATATATATCAATATAATGAGAATGAGGACCCCAAGGGGGATTTTACCCAATTACTTTCATGGTATCACGAGCCTGAAACCTTAACCCTAGCCCCCTCTCCTCTAGCGCCGACAATCTTCTCTCCCGATCGCCTCCTCTTCCTCTCGCCTCGCCTACCGGTCAACACTAGAAGCCGACTACTGCCCCACCTCTCGCCACCCCTTGGCATCATCTAGCCTTCAATTCTCTAGACACAATGACGGATCAAGAATGCCGACTCGAAAAACCCGGTCGCTCAAGTCACGCCGGCAACCCATCTCGCCACGGGCTCGGGCTCTTCCGAGCACTCCAAGACAGCATTCCACTTGGCTTTGGCTGTCTCAAATATCAAAAACTTGATCCCGATTGTACTCGATCAATCTAATACGAAATACAATTCGTGGTCGGAACTGTTTAAAGTGGCAGCCAGAGCGCATAGGGTTGTTTGTCACATCTACCCTGCGGTTTCTCGCCCGACTGACATTGATGACTGGGATCAACTTGACGTCGTCATTCTTCAATGGATCTACACAACCATATTGTCGGAATTGCTTCTCACAATTCTTGCTCCAAATTCCACAGCGCTCTCGGCATGGACGAAACTGAAAAACATCTTTAAAGGACAACAAGGAGTCTAGGGCTATTTACTTGCAACACGAATTCTCTAGATGCAGTCTTCAGAATTTCGCAAATGTCTCCACTTATTGTTAGAATCTCAAGGATCTTGTTGATCAAATAACGAACGTAGACTCTTCGGTATTTGATCGTCAACTTGTTATACAGCTAATTGTGGGGCTTACTCCGGAGTTTGATACAGTTGCAAGTTTCATTCAACAAACCTCTCCCTTGCCGGATTTTATGAAATCCCGGTCCATGGTGGTCCTTGAAGAAACTCGTTGTAGTCAACAGAAGGCTTTAGCGGTTGAATCGAAGGCACTAACTACATCCTCAAACAAACCATCGTCGTAGTCAGAAAATCCTAACCCGCCACCGTTTCAGCCCGAAACTCAGTCCGGTGAGCGCGGGTTAGGTGGCCGCGGGCGCGAAAAAGGAGGTCGCGGGTGCGGGAACGACCAGCTGTAATTTCAGCGTACTTCGTATGGCTGGGTGCCGGTTCCGCCTGCCTTAAATCAATCTCAGTGGCCTTTTGCTCCATGGAATCAGCCTCTGTTCCCATTCCCTACCACACCACATATAAGGATCCTAGGTGTTGCACATCCACAAGCACCTCAGGCTAATACAATGGTCTCCTATCCCCAGTTTGGATATCCGTCGCCCACTGATCTTGCTCCAGCTTACAATTCCATGACACTCTACCCGCCGAACAACTCATGGTACGTGGACACCGGTGCATCATCTCATATGGCACACAACTCACGTATACTCTTCTCCCTTACTAATAAGAGTCCTTCACATTCGATTATTGTCGGAAATGGCAGTCGGATTCCCACCACGGGTCTAGGAATTGCCCTTATCCCATCCAAACCTAACCCCCTTCATCTTAATCATGTCCTCGTTGCCCCCAATATCATCAAAAACCTTATTTCTATCAGACAATTTACAACTGATAATAATGTATCTGTTGATTTTGACCCTCTTGGCTTTTCTATGAAGATTCTTCAAACGGGAACCAATCGAATGAGATGTAATAGTACCGGTGAACTCTACCCTATGTCTCGTCAAGCGTCTTCATTTGTGTCTTTATTTGTTGTATCGGCCTTTGCTCTTGCATGCTCGAGTCGGCAATCCCCGGCGCTTCCGCATATTCATAAAAATACTTGTCTTAAGTTTTTGTATCAGTCATGTCAGTTTGGAAAACATGTTAGACTTCCTTTCAATAAATCTCAAAAGTTAACTATGTCGCCTTTTGATATTATTCATAGTGATTTGTGGACTTCTGTTATTGTCAGTTCACATGGTCATAAATATTACTTGCTGTTTTTGGATGACTATTTCAATTTTCTTTGGGTGTTTCCTATCAAATATAAATCACAGGTCTTTGATCAATTTGTTAGGTTTCACACTTTTTTCAAAACACAATTTCGAACAACCATTAAAACCTTTCAATTGACATGAGAAAAGAATTCGATAATCACCACTTCCACTCTTATTTTTGAACCAATGGCACACTTTTTCGGTTTTCATGTCCTCATACGTCATCCCAAAATGGCAAAGCTGAAAGAATGATTCGAACTATCAACAATATGATCCGCACCATTTTCATCCATGCCTCTGTACCGCCTTGATTTTGGCACTATGCCGCCAACCTGAATGCCTATCTACTTAACATTTTGCCCACCACCAGCCTTCAAAACAAAATCCCAAATCAAGTCCTTTATAATGTCAATACGGCATATTCACACTTAAGAGTTTTTGGTTGTCTATGTTTTCCCAATCTGTCACCAGTTACCACTCACAAACATCAACCACGGTCAACCCCATGCGTGTTTCTAGGGTATCCACCCGACCATCGAGGGTAAATTTGCCTTGACATTATGACTCATAAAATCATTATGTCATGCCATGTTACCTTTGATGAGTCCTTCTTCCCTTTTGCAAAATCGTCCACTCCAAATGCCTCTTCATATGGGTTTCTACTCTTTTTCTGTACCCCATGAGTCAAACACAGGTCACTAATGCATCTCAGTCGAATCCAGATCTTTTCATAACAACCAAATGTCGCCGCTAGCCACCGACTTATTACCCCCGGGCGCCAACCAAAAACACGCGACCACGGGCACCCTACCCACGCCTGTGGCTCCTTCGCCCGCGACAGCCACCCCTTCACCCGCGCCCGCTAGTCCCTAATCTAGTCCTTCTAACACCCCCAACCCTCTGATTCAACACCCTATGCCCACCTGGGCGCGTGCGATCAACATTAAACCACGCCGCCTATTTCACTTATGCCCAAACTCAGCCATCTCAAAAGTTATCTCCCATCCCCTCCTCACACAAAACAACCCTTATAGACCCTAATTGGGCCGCTACCATGCATGATGAATATCATGCATTTATTAGTAATGGAATCTAGGTATTAGTGCCTAGACCAGCTCGGGCTAATGTTGTTCGGTGTATGTGGCTTTTTCGACATAACTTTAAGTCTGACGGGTCTATTGAACGGTACAAGGCCCGCTTGGTTGCCAATGGCAGATCACTGGAAGTTGGCATTGATTGCGATGAGACATTTAGCCCGGTAATAAAATCGGATACAATCCACACTGTTCTACATCTTACTTTGTCCCGCAGAGGGACGTTAAAAATGTATTCTTGCAGGGCCACTTACAGGAAACCGTTTATATGTTTTAGCCTCCAGGTTTTTCTGATCCGTCTAGACTTAATAATGTTTGTCTTCTCCAGAAATATTTGTATGTCTTGAAACAGGCACCTAAAGACTGGTATCAGCGGCTTTCCACCTTTATGTATCGAATTGGGTTCGTTAGTAGCAAAAGTGACACGTCCCTTTTCATATACAAAAATGGTGATTAATTGGCTTACTTATTGTTGTACGTTGATGACATAATTTTGACTGCTTCTACTGATGCATTACGAGCCCATATTATTGCCCTGCTGATTAAGGAATTTGCTGTCTAATCTTGGCCCTCTATCATTCTTTTTGGGCATCTTTGCGCATCGCACTGCCACTGCTTATTCTTAACTCGGGACAAATATGCTCGTGAGATAGTTGATCGGGCTAACATATCATCCTGCAATCCGGTTATTACACTTGTTGATCCCGACACGAAATTGTGTGTTGATCCGGTTATTACACTTACGGTACCTCACTTTTACTAGGTCAGATATTTCTTACGTTGTACAACAGGTGTGTCTTTTTACGCATTATCCACGGGAGTGTCATTTGTCCGCTTTAAAGCGGATTATTCGCTAAATTCATGGCACATTTGCGTTAGGCATCACCATTACATCATCTCCCACCATCCTCGGTTGCTTACACTAACACTGATTGGGCCGGGTGCTCGACTATACGACGCTCGACGTTTGGTTTTTGTGTTTTCTTGAATGACACTCAGGTCTCATGGTCTGCCAAACGAAAGTCTGTCATTTCTCGTTCTAGTGCATAAGTCGAATACCGGAGCGTTGAAAATGTGGTCGCCAAATGCTCCTGGATTTGTAATCTTCCACTCGAGCTCCATGTTCCTTCGCTACTTACTTGGCGACAAATCCGGTTCAACATCAGTGCACGCAACACATTGAGTTGGACATTCATTTTGTTCGGGATCAGGTTGCTTTGGGTAATATTAGGGTCCTTCATGTTCCATCTAAATACCAGTATGCAAATATTTTTACTAAAGGGTTACCTATACAATTGTTCTTAGATTTTCGGGATAGTCTCACAGTTAGGGAATCCCCAGTTTCGACTGCGGAGGCGTATTAACATATATTTAATTATTATATTTTACCATGACTTGTAGCCCAAGTGTTCTATTTGTATATATATCAGTATAATGAGAATGAGGACCGTAAGAGGGATTTTACCCAATTAATTTCAATCACATTCCATGTCAACCTTACTTTTTTAATCCTTTCGGTTTGAGTCACCGTATTTCTTTTGTTACTGATCACGTTCTATCGGATGTTGGCATCATCCTCTAGCCCATTCACACGAGTCTGTTCTTCATCATCTTTTATTGAGTCATCATCTTCCTGTTTCTTCCGATAAATTATCATCAGTTTGTGCTTTGTGTCAGGCTATCAGCTTGGTAAAAGCATGCATCTTCATCTACCTAGTCGGCCCATACATGCTATAAAACCTTTTCACTTTGTGAATTCTGATATAGGGGTTCCTTCCATTATTTCTTTTCTTTATGGAAACAAATATTATGCTAGTTTTGTTGATGATTGTAACAAGTTTGTTAGGGTTTATGTTATTTCTAATAAAGTTCATGTTTATTCTATATTCTAGCATTTTTCTAAATGTATTCAAACATAATTATCTAGTCTCATCAAAGCTTTGCAAACTGATTGGGGTGGCAAGTATAGGAATGTATCCAAATTTATTGAATCACTTGGTATTATTCATTGAGTTTCATGTCCTTACACCCCCAATAAAAGGGGTCTTTTGAATGTCAAAATTGTGTTATTACAGAAAAAGGCCTTGCCTTGCTTGCCCATGTCTAATGGCCCATTTACTTTCAGGAGAATGCATTTCACACTTCTGTTTATTTATCAAATCAAATCATAACTTCGAATCTCAATTATAAGTCTATGTTTGAACTATCAACTATTGCATAGAAAATCTCCAGACTATGGGTTTCTAAAATCTTTTTAGTAACAATGTTAGGGCCTTGTTTCACTTTCATTACAAAATCCCTTTCTATCCAAAAACTACTTTTAATACTCTTGAAATCCTTGTAACTCTCTCTACTTTTTACGTTTTTCAAGACACTAAAAATCAATTTTCATCCAAAAATCTCTTTCTATCCAAAGTGAAATAGCCCCCTTTTCATTCACTCATATAATCAATCCAAGCTAGAGTTTTGATATTTGCCATGTTTGTTCTTGGGGTATAGTTACAAACACTATGGGTATATTTGTTTCGTTGGTAGAAGTGGTTGTTATTATATTTCTAAATTCGTTGTGTTTGATCAAACTCTTTTTCCCTATTCTTCTAATATTTCTACTAGATAGTCAAATCCTCCATTGTCGGTAACCACCCTTCCACTTTCCCTCTCTAGTAGACTACTTCGGTATCGCCTACTATCTCACTAGAAAATCGAAGAGTGTCGCCTCCTCCAACTACGTTCCCGAGTCTGTACACTCCCCCGAAGTCACAATTTCAATCACTCGTCATGTCTCCGTATCCAATTGTGCCTCCTCTTTCATCACCCTCAATTTCTAATGGATCGTACACGTGTTAGAATATAGACATCAATCTTGAGGATCGGTAGACTACGAAGTGAAATAACGAAACAAGTAAATTAAGAATTAGTCTTTCCAAATCAAAGATACTATCTTTATTAGTTGAAACAAACTTACAAACACAAACCTTAGGCTTCTAGGTGTACACAATAATTCTTAGGGATGAACCTAATGTTCCTAAGTGTCGAACATCTTCAACCAACTCGCACTAGTTTCTTCGACCCAAGAACCTGACTTTGTACTCAACTCCATCAAGTTATTTTAACGTCCTATCTTCTCCTAAATTTGAACGCACACAACTCTCGAAATCTATCTATGATGAAATCGTAAGCAATCGTGAAAAAACCTCTAGTTTAACCTAGACATATATCTTATTCATATACTCATAAAATAACTTTTAATAGATCCATAAATATCAGATAATATATATATATATGTGTGTATAATTTTATTTCTATCTACTAAAAGTTCATAAATAAAATCTATATAAGACTTTCCATATAATTATTCCGCGTGGAACAATTCTATCTTTAAGATCCTTCAATCGCTTTTCTCAATGCGGAACTCCACGCGTATCCTTGTTATGTCGCCTTCCTTAAATAGCATCATGCTCGATCCCTTTGTGCTGTTCCACTGGGACCAACGAACAATGAACTTGCATCCTTTAGTTTCTTTTGTTATTTTGAGCCATATCCAATGATCCTAGCATCCTTCTCTGTGTTATTTCATACCTGAAAACTCATGAAGTACAAAACATAAAATCCACAAGGTTTTTCATCATCAAAACTCAAGGGATTAGGGATTGGTTAATGCCCTAACTTCATCCCAACAATTTCCCCCTTTTTGATGGTGAGAACCCCTTTATAAAAATTAAAGAGAATCCTACTTAAAAACACCATTTAGAAAAATTAATTTCCCTTAGTAGGATACTTACATTTCCTACTTACCGTTGTGAACAAAATTCTCCCTTAGCCAAAGAATGTTACCATTGTACCATGATCATAACTGCATCTCTACAATTTTTCAAAGTTTCCCCTTTTGACATCATCGAAAACCAATAATACTAAAGTAAGAATCACACAAGTAATTTTATCAAGTAATTGATATGCATTCATTACAATGATACAAATTACATTGATACCATAAGACATACAAAGATGTTAAAAAAACAGGATACAATCATTCAACAAACCATAGAAAAAATATAAAAGAAATTTTAACCATAGGAAAACTATGAAAGAAATTTTATGGGGGTAAATGGGCTTAGGGAACAAAGAGGGATTCCATTCAGGCTCAGGATTGAAGACCTTCAGTCTCTTCTTCTTCCTTCTTTCTCAGATCCTACTGGAGCAAATGATCAAGCAAGACCTCCTAGGTCTTCTTGATGGACTCAACTCTCTTAGAATCAGTGAGTCTGTTCCCGTGCTTTTCACCGAAGGTGAATCATCAAAGGCATTCTTAACAACTACCTTCTGTTTGGGATTTGGTTTTCCTTGATCACCAACCTTTTTTGGATTATGGACTTCCAAGGGAAATTCTTTAGTCTGTCTCTCCTTGGGCTCATTCACCCCTCTTGCCTCCAAGACCTTCATCACTAGATCAATGTAAGGCAATGCATGATTCTTCCCACGATATTTTTCCATATGTAGAATGACTAGCTGTATCAGATATGAGACTGTGAGATTGTTCTTCTTTTCATGTCATGTCACCGCTACCTTTATAAGAAACTAATGTGCCACCCTTGTCATGAGTGGCAATTATAAAGTTGTAAGCCGCACCTCTTCTAATCCAAACAACTAGACCAGTAGTTCTTTTTTGTCACTTGGCAACGTTTCTGCTTGTGGCACCGATTGAGAATACTCTCACAAGTTCATATTACAAAAATTGTCCCCCTTACAACTGATTATTCTCTCCTTTCTCTTCCTAATTTTCCTATTTCCCCACGTCTTTAACCACGTTCATACCCTTTCTGGGAGCTCCATAACCGTCTCCCATTTCCCACGTCGCGAAAGGTGGAAAACTTGAAGTTGCAACAGCTTCAGCCTTCCTCCCTTGATACGAATGATAGTCCTCCTTCATAAGTCCGATGACTTACTATAATCTTCCTTGGATCCTCTAGTATTAGATATGAATTGGGCCGAGATTTTTGGATGCTCAAGCATTCGTGCCAATTAGGACTACTAAAAACTATTCATCTTTCAGCCTAAAAAAGACAGATCCTCTAGTATTGATAAAAGTAATAATCACACAAGTTCATAAATAAAATCTATCTAAGACTTTCCATATAATTATTCCGCGTGGAACAATTCTATCTTTAAGATCCTTCAATCGCTTTTATCAATAGGGAACTCCACGCGCATCCTTGTTATGCCGCCTTCCTTAAATAGCATCATGCTCGATCCCTTTGTGTTGTTCCACTAGGACCAACGAACAATGAACTTGCATCATTTAGTTTCTTTTGTTATTTTGAGTCATATCCATTGATCCTAGGATCCTTCTAAGTGTTATTTCATACCTGAAAACTCATGAAGTACAAAACATAAAATCCACAAGGTTTTTCATCATCAAAACTCAAGGGATTAGGGATTGGTTAATGTCCTAACTTCAACCCAACAATTTCCCCCTTTTTGATGGTGAGAACCCCTTTATAAAAATTAAAGAGAATCCTACATAAAAACACAATTTAGAAAAATTAATTTCCCCTTAGTAGGATACTTACATTTCCTACTTACCGTTGTGAACAAAATTCTCCCTTAGACAAAGAATGTTACCATTGTACCATGATCATAACTGCATCTCTACAATTTTTCAAAGTTTCCCCTTTTGACATCATTGAAAACCAATAATACTAAAGTAATAATCACACAAGTAATTTTATCAAGTAATTAATATGCATTCATTAGAATTAGACAAATTACATTGATAACATAAGACATACAAAGACGTTAAAAAAAGGAGACAATCATTCAACAAACCATAGAAAAAATATGAAAGAACTTTTAACCATAGGAAAACTATGAAAGAAATTTTATGGGGGTAAATGGGCTTAGGAAACAAAGAGGGATTCCATTCAGGCTCAGGATTTAAGACCTTCAGTCTCTTCTTCTTCCTTCTTTCTCAGATCCTACTTGAGCAAATGATCAAGCAAGACCTCCGAGGTCTTCTTGATGCACTCAACTCTCTTAGAATCAGTAAGTTTTTTCCCTTTTTTTTCACCGAAGGTGAATCATCAATGGCATTCTTAACAACTAACTTCTGCTTGGGATTTGGTTTTCCTTGATGACCAACCTTTTTTGGATTATGGACTTCCAAGGGAAATTCGTTAGTCTGTTTCTCCTTGGGCTCATTCACCCCTCTTGCTCCCAAGACCATCACTAGATCAATGTAAGGCAATGCATGATTCTTCCCACAATATTTTTCCATATGTAGAAGGACTAGCAGTATCACATATGAGACTGTGAGATTGTTCTTCTTTTCATGTCATGTCACCGCTACCTTTATAAGAAACTAATGTGCCACCCTTGTCATGAGTGGCAATTCTGAAGTTGTAGGTCGCACCTCTTCTGATCCAAACAACTAGACCAGTAGTTCTTTTTTGTCACTTGGCGACGTTTCTGCTTGTGGCACCGATTGAGATTACTCTCACAAGTTCAGATTACAAAAATTGACCCCCTTACAACTGATTATTCTCTCCTTTCTCTCCCTAATTTTCCTATTTCCCCACATTTGGAACCACGTTCATACCCTTTCCGGGAGCTCCATAACCGTCACCCATTTCCCACATCGCGAAAGTTGGAAAATTGGAAGTCTCAACCGCTTCAGCCTTCCTCCCTTGATGCGAATGATAGTCCTCCTTCATAAGTCCGATGACTTACTATAATCTTCCTTGGATCCTCTAGTATTAGATGTGAATTGGGCCGAGATTTTCGGATGCTCAGGCGTTCGCGCCAATTAGGCCGACTAAAAACTATTCATCTTTGAGCCTAAAAAAGATAGATCCTCTAGTATTGATAAAAGTAATAATCACACAAATTCATAAATAAAATCTATCTAAGACTTTCCATAAAATTATTCCGCGTGGAATAATTCTATCTTTAAGATCCTTCAATCGCTTTTATCAATGTGGAACTCCACGCGCATCCTTGTTATGCCGCCTTCCTTAAATAGCATTATGCTCGATCCCTTTTTGTTGTTCCACTGGCACCAACGAACAATGAACTTGCATCCTTTAGTTTCTTTTGTTATTTTGAGCCATATCCATTGATGCTAGCATCCTTCTCTGTGTTATTTCATACCTGAAAACTCATGAAGTACAAAACATAAAATCCACGAGGTTTTTCACCATCAAAACTCAAGGGATTAGGGATTGGTTAATGGCCTAACTTCATCCCAACAATTTCCCTCTTTTTGAGGGTGAGAACCCCTTTTTAAAAATTAAAGAGAATCCTACTTAAAAACACAAATTAGAAAAATTAATTTCCCCTTAGTATGATACTTACATTTCCTACTTACCGTTGTGAACAAAATTCTCCCTTAGCCAAAGAATCTTACCATTGTACCATGATCATAATTGCATCTCTACAATTTTCAAAGTTTCCCCTTTTGACATCATCGAAAACCAATAATACTAATGTAATAATCATACAAGTAATTTTATCAAGTAATTAATATGCATTCATTACAATGAGACAAATTACATTGATACCATAAGACATACAAAGATGTTAAAAAAAAAAACAGGAGACAATCATTCAACAATCCATAGAAAAAATATGAAAGAAATTTTAACCATAGGAAAACTATGAAAGAAATTTTATGGGGATAAATGGGCTTAGGGAACAAAGAGGGATTCCATTCAGGCTCAGGATTGAAGATCTTCAATCTCTTCTTCTTCCTTCTTTCTCAGATCCTACTGGAGCAAATGATCCAGCAAGTCCTCCTAGGTCTTCTTGATGGACTTAACTCTCTTAGAATCAGTAAGTCTGTTCACTTGCTTTTCACCGAAGGTGAATCATCAAAGGCATTCTTAACAACTACCTTCTGTTTGGGATTTGGTTTTCCTTGATGACCAACCTTTTTTGGATTATGGACTACCAAGGGAAATCCGTTAGTCTGTTTCTCCTTGGGTTCATTCACCCTTGTTGCCTCCAAGACCTTCATCACTAGATCAATGTAAGACAATGCATGATTCTTCCCAGGATATTTTTCCATATGTAGAAGGACTAGCAGTATCAGATATGAGACTGTGATATTGTCACCGCTACCATTATAAGAAACTAATGTGCCACCCTTGTCACGAGTGGCAATTTTGAAGTTGTAAGCCGCACCTCTTCTGATCCAAACAACTAGACCAGTAGTTCTTTTTTGTCACTTGGCGACGTTTCTGCTTGTGGCACCGATTGAGAATACTCTCACAAGTTCAAATTACAAAAATTGTCCCCCTTACAACTGATTATTCACTCCTTTCTCTCCCCAATTTTTCTATTTCCCCACGTTTTGAACCACGTTCATACCCTTTCCGGGAGCTCCATAACCGTCACCCATTTCCCACGTCGCGAAAGGTGGAAAACTGGAAGTTGCAACCGCTTCAGCGTTCCTCCCTTGATGCGAATGATAGTCCTCCTTCATAAGTCCGATGACTTACTATAATCTTCCTTGGATCCTCTAGTACTAGATTTGAATTGGGCCGAGATTATCGGATGCTCAGGCGTTCGCGCCAATTAGGCCGACTAAAAAATGTTCATCTTTGAGCCTAAAAAAGACAGATCCTCTAGTATTGATAAAAGTAATAATCACCCAAGTTCATAAATAAAATCTATCTAAGACTTTCCGTAAAATTATTCCGCGTGGAATAATTCTATCTTTAAGATCCTTCAATCGCTTTTATCAATGCGGAACTGCACGTGCATCCTTGTTATGCCACCTTCCTTAAATAGCATTATGCTCGATCCCTTTTTGTTGTTCCACTGGGACCAACGAACAGTGAACTTGCATCCTTTAGTTTCTTTTGTTATTTTGAGCCATATCCATTGATCCTAGCATCCTTCTTTGTGTTATTTCATACTTGAAAACTCATGAAGTAGCCGTAAATTTGAAAAGCAATCCAGCGATCTCTATCGGATCCGCCAACGCCACCAAGAAACTACCAGAGAATTCTTGGATCGCTTCAACCGCGAGAAAATCTCCAGCCCATCTTGCGACGTGACAACCGCAGTGGAAGCATTCAGGCAAGGGGTCACTCTTGATGGCGGCCTATACAAAGAGCTGACTAAGAACCCTTGTGCCACATTCGAGGAGGTACAAGCCAGGGCTTTGGCACACGTCCGGTTGGAGGAGGACAGGACCCTGAGGAAAAGATCTTCCGAGACGGAGAAGACCGAGAGAAGAGGACCCATCGATAGCCGACGAGTATCAACAGATTAGAGGAAGGACCGCCGCACCCATCCTTACTCACGACCTACCTCAAGGCAGGTCAATGTGACCAAGACACGATGGACAAATGACAAAGAGCGAGAACCCCCGCCGCCTTCACTCGAGTCTTTCAAACTTAACATATCCACGTAAAAGTTGCTCCGGAACATGGCGAAGCAGGGAGAACGTGTGAGATGGCCAAGAAAGGACAGAACTCCTTACTCGGGGGGAGACACGACTAAATGGTGCGATTACCATGACTTCCACGGGCACTGGACCAAGGATTGCCTTATGCTCCGAAAAGAACTGGCCCGCCTAGTCGCGAAAGGAAGAATAAAAGACGTAGCTCTAGATGCTCGAGTACCCAAAGATTTGCTAGATAATTCTCCATCCGACACCAAGGAAGGCGAAATCCTCCGACACCTGAAAGAGTGGTCAATGTGATATCCGGGGCATCAAGGATTTGTGGACTATCATACTCGGCAACAAACGCCATGCCAGGGAAAGCAACTTCAATCTCCCCCATTCATCAAGGCATCGCACCAGAGATTCTCCAGGAACAGCAATCGTGTTCGACGACACTGATGCAAGAAACACTTCCGAGCCGCACCACAATGGTCTCGTAATCTCTTTGCATATTGGTAACGTACTGATGAAAAGTGTATTAATTGATACAGGAAGCTCCACGAATCTCATGACTCTAACTGCTTTAAAGGAGATGGGTTTATCCGAAAACGACATCCATAAACACCCTGTGCCCCTAGAAGGATTCAGCGGCGAAGTCAAACACACTGTGGGCGACATCGCCATCCCAACCTTCGCTAGAGGTGTAAATATGCAAGTCAATTTCCTCGTGATGGACTGCCCGTCATGCTATAACGTAATCCTGGGACGCCCTTGGTTACACGACATGAAAGTCGTGGCGTCCACCTACCACCAAACGGTGATATTTCCAACACCATGGGGGATCGACGAAATTCGCGGGGATTAGAGATTGGCCAGGGAATGCTACAAAGCAGCCCTCAAACCAACCACTCTGAGACCCGAAGCATAGCAATTACAGAACGTCACCCCTCCGCCAGAGCGAACTGAAGACGGAGAAAAAGCGTAGGAGGTGACCTTAGAGGAAGGGAAGGTCGTGAAGATCGGAGAAAATTTGGAACCATCAATCAGAGAAGAATTGGTAACATTCCTGAAGAATCACCAGGGTTGCTTCGCTTGGAGCCACGAAGACATGACTGGAATAGACCCTTCCATCATCACACACAAACTCAACGTCGATCCTGAACACCCTCCAGTCAGACAAAAGAGGCAAAAATTTGCTCCGGAGCGAATACGAGCAGTCGATGAAGAGGTCAAGAAATTACTAGACACCGGGAAGATCAAAGAAGTAAAGTACCCCGATTGGCTGGCTAACGTAGTCGTGGTGCCCAAGAAGAACGGGAAGTGGAGGGTTTGCGTGGATTTCACCGACCTCAACAAAGCATGCCCCAAGGATTCTTTCCCTCTCCCACACATAGACTCGATGGTGGACGCAACCGCGGGTCACGAGCTACTTACCCTCATGGATGCATTCGGCGGTTATCACCAGATCCAGATGGAGCCGGAAGATCAGGAGAAGACGTCCTTCATCACAGGGCAGGGAACATATTGCTATCGTGTAATGCCCTTCGGTTTGAGAACGCCGGAGCTACTTACCAAAGATTAGTCAATTGGATGTTTCGCGACCACATTGGCAAAAGAATGGAGGTATACATCGACGATATGGTGGTAAAAAGCACAAGCGCTTCCTTACATAAGGGGCACTTAGAAGAAGCATTCAAAGTCCTCGAGGAATACAACATGAAACTGAATCCCCAAAAGTGCATTTTTGGAGTACAATCTGGGACTTTCTTGGGACACGTGGTAACCAAGTGAGGGATTGAGGCCAGCCCAAATCAAGTGCGGGCAATTGCTTCCCTGAAATCCCCACGAAGCATAAAAGACGTGCAGAAGCTAACCGGCATGACAGCTGCGTTGAACCGTTTTATCTCCAAGTCCTCGGATAAGTGCCGACTATTCTACGAGGTACTAAAGAAGAACAAGAGCTTCCAGTGGACAGAAAGACACGAAGCCGCCTTCCAAGAGCTAAAGGGCTACTTTGCCAATCCCCTATTACTGGCTAAACCAACTCCGGGGGAGTTGCTACACCTCTACTTAGCTGTATCAGACCGTGCACTAAGCGGAGTCCTGGTCAAAGAAGAGGACGGCCAACAAGTTCCGGTTTATTTTGTGAGCCGAACGATGGTGTCCGCCGAAACGCGCTACTCTCCAACGGAAAAACTAGTCCTGACGGTCGTGATGTGCTCGAACAAACTCCGACCATACTTCGAGTCACATACTATCGTCGTCTTGACGAATTACCCTCTCCTACAGATCATGCAACAACCAGAATTCTCAAGAAGCATGGCAAAGTGGGAAATCCACCTAAGCGGTTATGACATCAGATATGAACCTCGAAAGGCAATCAACTCACAAGTCTTGGCCGGCTTTGTTGCCGACTTCACCCCGACTCTTGAAGAAAACGCTAAAGAAGAAGTCTTGACCTCATCCCTCGACGAACCTGAGGAAGAATGGATACTAAACAGCGATGGAGCCTCAAATGCAAGAGGAGCAGGGCTCGGCATCGTTCTAAAGTCGGCAAAGGGGGAAACAGTAGCTCAGGCAGTCAGATGCTATTTCAAAGCCACCAATAATTAGTCAGAATATGAAGATTTATCCATCAAAAAGATCTTGGTACGCGCCGACTCCTTACTCATCATTAATCAGATCCCGGGAATCTTCGATGCCAAAGATGATAGGATGGCCAGTTACCTCAAGGTAGTCAAAGCACTATCCAAGAATTTCGAGAAAATACAATTCGAACAAATTCCTCGGGATCAAAATGCACCAGCCGATGCCCTAGCCGGTCTAGGCTCTACCCTAGACCCCAGGGATTACAACAATATACCATTAGTCCACTTGTTACAGTCGGCTATAACAGAAACATCGGTGACGAAGGCTGCTGAACCACCACCAGAGCAGCGTGCTCCGGATATTCTCCAAACATCCACCAACCCAGGGGTCAGTTCAGATGACTGCTGGACCAAGCCGTACCTCGATTGGTTCCTTTGCGGCGAAGCCCCCAAGGATAAGATAAAAGCCAAAGCTTTAAAATCAAAAGCAACGCGGTTCGCCATGATAAACGGTGCATAGAGAAAGAGGAAGCCGAGGAGATCATGCATGACATGCATAGCGGAGACTGTGGTAATCACACCGGGGGTCGCAGTCTCGCCAACAAAATCTTAAGGCAGGGTTGGTATTGGCCCACCATTCGCCGAGACGCCACCAAGTATGCTCAATCGTGCGAGGCATGCAAACGTCAAGCGCCAGTCCCACATCAGCCGCCAGAGATTCTCCACCCCTCCATTACTCCCTGGCCATTCATGCGATGGGGGATGGACATCGTCGGCAAATTGCCCCCGTCTACACGGAAAAAAGTATTTTTCCTCACCATGACAGACTACTTTTCTAAATGGATCGAAGTTGAGGCCTTTCGAGAAATCAAAGATAAGCAAGTAATTTCGTTTATCTAGCGCAACATATTGAGCAGGTTTGGGGTCCCCACAGAGATTACTTGCGACAACGGGTCACAATTCATAAGCAAGAAGATGCGTGATTTCTGCAAGCAATGGAACATCGATCTAGTCATGTCCACTCCTAGATACCCGCAAGCCAATGGACAGGCCGAGGCTAGCAACAAGGTAATCATCAATAACCTAAAGAAGCGGCTGATCAAATCCAAAGGGAAGTGGGCTGAGGAATTACCCTATGTACTCTAGGCCGATCGCACCACCCCGAAAGGGGCCACCGGACAGACTCCATTTTCACTGGTACACGGTTGCGAAGCTGTTATCCGAGCCGAAATCCTAGTCCCAACCGCAAGGTATGGGCTCGCTACCTCGGAAGGCAACGGATGCGAGTTGGAAGTAGACGTGGACAATATCCAGGAACTCAGAGAGGCTGCCCAGACTCGAATCACCAGGTACCAGCAGCAAGTAGCCAGGAGCTACAATAAAAACGTTCGAGTAAAGAGTTTTCAGCTTGGAGACTGGGTATTGTGGAAGGTTTTCCAGAATACTGCAGAAAAAAACGTTGGCAAGTTGGCACCCGCTTGGGAAGGGCCATACAAGATCACCAAAGTCGCAGGAAACGGAGCCTACCAGCTAGAATCCAAAGACGGAACAGCGTTTCCACGAAGCTGGAACGTAACCCACCTAAAAAAGTATTACTTCTAATTACTTCATTATGATGATTTATTCTTAGATATTTCCTAGCTCTAGCTTAGAGAATCTTTAGGCCATATTTGGATTTTTCAAATAAACGACTCTGAGCACTTGCTCACATTGTCGGACACAATTTCGAAACTCTCATCTCATCAATCATGTTTTTACACACTTTTTACATAATAATTTGCGAGAAAATATTCTCCCACTCTTGCATATTCTCTTATTGCTCATAAACGCAAACTTGCGCTAAGCAACGTTGCATACAACATGAAACGCGCCAAATGCAAAAAAACCACTGTTATCACACATTGTTATACCGTCTGAAAACGACGTTGTCATCAAACGTTGATGAAGTAACCCCTAAGATGGTTACTCACACGCTAATCATACGACATGAAACGCGTCAAATACACGATACCACTGTTTTAACACATGGTAATACCGTCTAGAAATGGAGAAGTCGTCACGCAAACCAACGTCGACGAAGTAACCAATAAGTTGGTTACCCCCTATCTAATTCTGATTTAACGAAACATTCGATTAGTACGGGAAGGGGAAAGCTATAGCATATAACCCATGACATATGCGCGGGACGCCGCGATGACACTACATCCTAATTTAAGGATCCACTGCCCAAGAGCGCCCTTGGCAGTGGCCAAAGGAAGCCTAATCGTAACTAACTACGCACGGCCCTTTGCAGAAAACTAAAACACTCAACGCGCAAAACGTGATCCTAACGCAGGACTCATAGTAAGTCGCTAATGAGAGGAGCATTAAAAACTCCTTCTTTGAAACGCTAAAAACTAACCGTACCCCACTCGCGGGCAACACATTCATGGAGACTCTCTAAGAATCTCTCAATGCTAAAATACTACGCAAATCTCCAAACACAGACAAGCAAGCAAGTAAGGATAAATGTGCGCCATTCAAGGGGTGTCAAAACTATTTTGAATCTGACGCACCATAAGTTTTTGGCCTCAGGCCATGAAGTTACCAGAATATCCTTACAATCATCCGAAAAACAAAAAAAAGAGAGTACTTCTACAAAGAGATCAAAGGGAGTCGCATCAGGAACTTACTGTCCGCCAGCTGGGGTCGAAGGTTCCTCTTTGTCCTTGGCCTTCCCCTCATCACCTTCCTCATCGGACGGACCCCCATCGTCATGGTCTTGACATTTTTTCTCAGTTGGGGAGTTCACGTCATCCTCCTGGTCTTCAGCCGTCAGGTATTCTTTGCCAGGAGGGGGATGATCAGCAGGGTAGTATGTCTCCAGGACCTCCAGCTGAGTCTTCAAGTCCCACTTGGCACTTTTCCCGTCAGCAAAATCCTGAAGCAGCTCCACTTGGGATTTCATCGTGCAATACGCTGCGACGTTTACTACCACTTGAGGAAAACCTTCGATTTCCTTCTCCGCTTCCGATGCCTTCACCTCGAGTGACGTCTTTTCAGCTTGAAGGTCCTCCATCGACGACTGGAGTTGTCCCACCTTCTTGTCCAGTAAAGCATCTCGGTCTCTCGCCTGTTTCTCCCTCTCCTCCAACGCCCTCATTTCCTCCTGGCAGCGGACGTTGGTGGCCATCAGTTCCTGGAAATCCTGCAAAATTAATGTTAAAACAGGAAAAGGCATAAAAGCGTTCACAAAGCACCAAAGAAATGACAGTGAATATCCAAAGGTTCGGTTAAGCAAGTTTACCACTCTCAGTGTCGCACCTACGTGGCTAAACGCAACATCAAGTGTGAAGGCTTGGAAGTCCATCTTCACATTCGGAAGCAGGGTGTCCCCAAAGGTGTTGAAAAGGTCCTTTGGCTCCGCTTTCTTGGCAACAGGGGAAGTTGGAGAATCGTCAACCCTTTTTCGTTTCGATGAGAGAGATTTTTTGGTCTCGGAACTAGGAGGAGGAGACAAGGGAAGCCTGACCCCACCAGATCTCAGCCTTCGGACCATTGTTGCGGCAGAGGTATCCACGGAAGCGCCTGGGGAGTTTTTGTTTTTAGTCACATTGAGAAAAGAAGACATGGGTACCAAAATAAGTTTAAGAAAATTAAACATATGAAGAGTAAAAGAAGGAGCAACCAACTTGTTTTCTTCTTGGAAGAACTCATCATGTCGGAGGATAAGGGAGTGACTTCGGAGTCAGTTTTGTCTTTATCAGATCTCGGAGATTCGTCGTCTTCACCACCACCCGCTGGATCAGGACAGACCATCTTAGGTTTTCGTTCTTCAGCTTTGATCTTTAGCAAACGTCGACACACACCTGTATCTGTTCTCTTTGAGTTGATTCCCACCGGCACTGCACAAGAAAGACAGATTACAGATATGAGAGCAGGAAGACCATAATAATGAAATTTTTTAAGTAAAGAAGATCAGATCATCTTACGAGATGTATTCCATTCATCTCGGAAGACGTCTTTCACTTCGTCATCAAGATCTCCTAGAGACGCTTTTTCAATGAAGAAGAATCGGGATTACCAACTTCGGGAGGAAATTTACAATTTTGGAATAAGGGGATTTTTAGTGTCCCTAGCATGCAAGGTGATGCGACCAGCCCTCTGAGGAACAATTTTGTATGCCAAGAGAAGTTCTCCCATGGTCATCTTTAAACCCCTTTCAGTGGCAAGTTCATCAATTCGGGCAAGGGTACGCCAAGTGGTCGGAAGGATTTGACATGGAGAAATTTTTAGGGTTTGAATAAATTCCCGAATAAAAGGGGAGAAAGGGAACTTTAAACCTAAAGAAAAGGGGTAATCGAGAAAGCAAATCCACCCTGACCGAACCCAATCAATGAATTCGACAGTCAGAGTGTGGAAACGGGTCCCCTCTGGAAATCCACCAAAGGAGATCCAATCGGCAACCTCCTCTGGCGTCATATCACAGCGGTGAAGGTCTTGGGGACCCAGGGATGAAGAAGAAATGAAAGTCGAAGATTTGGCCATGGAGGTTGAAGCAGGAAAAAGATAGAGATGAGGAAGAAGAAGTGTTACCTGGAAGACGAAAGCAAAGATTGAGAAGGGAAGAAGGCGTGGGCTGAATAATGATGAAAGCAACAAAGAGCTTCTCGGGTCATTTAAGAGAAACAACAGAAGCGTATCCCGTCTTCCCAGGCGATCTCCGAAACGTCTCTTCAGCCTTAAATGCAATTTTCGAAATTTAAATATAAATTTTGAAATTACATTTAGGGGTATTGTTAGATCCAGATTTTAGGTGGCGAAACGTTGCGCCATGGTCAGAGAATCTCTAGTGCCTCTAGATTTATGGAAGATTTCCGTGATCAATTAAGTCGGTTGGAGGAGAGAGGCTTCGTGATTTATTTGTTATAAGATAGATTTTTTTCAATTGTATTCGTTATAAGATAAGATTAAGTCGAGATTGGTTAGTTATAGATAGAATTATATCTCTGATTTAGATAAGATATGTTCTAGGAGGCTATATAAGTCGATGTAAACCTTAGGGGAAAAGCAAGGCTGGATACACACAAAATCTCTGGATTTCTACATCAATACAAACACGTTTTCGTTCATATTCTTCTTAGTTCATTCGATCAAGGCCTGATCTAAGTCAAGGTTCTACCTTTGGTAAATTTTGGTTCAAACAATTTGTATATGGGGAGTAGAACTCTCTAACACTTTGCATGATCAACCAACCATACCCTGATCGAAAACAGGCAATATTCCCCCATAATTGATGGTCCATGCCATAGTGCGTTTGTCAGTTCTTGGTATCGGCCTTTTCCCGAATTTTCGATCACTAGAAGAATCCTTATCTTCAATTCGAAGCTCAATGAGCCCGCATCGTACGTAGCTCAACAACCTTCATGTTTTATCATTACAAATAGTTATAAACAGCTCGGGGTCCTTCTCCCTAAGCGAACCATTCTGTAGTACCAAAAATTGTTATAATAATTAGGTACTAGGATTTTCTCTTTGAAATGGAGAAAATTAGATCCTTATTATATAATATGTAGGGTTTTTTAAATAGAATTTTAATAGGGGAATATTCCTAGGATATCTAATATCCTTTTTTGAAAATAATTCACCTATTATTAATATTATATTAAATACATATGGGGTATAGAAAATACTAAAAAAACGGTCCCACAATTGTTCCCTCGAACAGTTGAGTGTATTAGCAGCAATTGAGATTTTAAGTTGTGTTTGATGTTTATCCTTGCGCTTGTCTTCTTTTAACCTTGCGTTTCTCCAGTCTTCACTTGGTCATTGGGCCGGCCGGCCTAGCGTTTAACGCTTAAGGAGGTGTCCCACGACATAGTTGGTCGGGCTTGTCTGGAGTTTTACGCTCGAGGAGGTGTCCCGTGACATAGTTGGTCGCTGGGCTGGCCTGCCTGGCATTTTCCGCTCAAGGAGGTGTCCCACGACATAGTTGGTCCCTAGGCGGGCCTGCCAAGCGTTTAACACTCAAGGAGGTGTCTCACGATATAGTTGGTCGTTGGGCAGGCCTGTTTGGCATTTAATACTCATGGAGGTGTCCCACGACATAGTTGGTCATTGGGCGGGCCTGCCACGCGTTACACTCAGGGAGGTTTCTTGCAATATAGTTGGACGTTGGGCGGGCCCACTTGGCGTTTAACGCTCAGGAAGGTGTTTCGCGACATAGTTTGTCGCTGGGCAAGCATGTCCGACGTTTAACACTCAGGGAGCTGTCCCCCGACATAGTTGGTCGTTGGGCAAGCCTACTTGGCGTTTAACACTCATGGAGGTCTCTCGTGACATAGTTTGATTGCATTCCTTCTTGGTGGTCAATTTTAGGGGCAAAAAAGGACCAAACTTATGTTTAAATTAAAAAGAAATAAAATGTCTTAACAACTAAAATCAAAGTCCTACAAAGGGGGGAAGACTTGTTAAAACCTTCAGGGGAAACCCCTGTGGAATAAAACCCGCTAACGAGAGTGTCGCCCTTATTACAAAGAAAATAAAGTAACTTTATTTTGCTCCAGTGTGGCCTTTCTCCATAGAGTCGTCTTTCGTCTTGAAACCTCCCTCGCCTAGACATTGTCGAGCGGCTGCCCGACTAGCCTTGATCTGCGTGATGTTTCCATTGCTTGGGAATTGGATAATCTAAAATAGGGTAGAGGGGATGGCTCCCATCGCTTGAATCCAAGGCCATCCTAATATGAGGTTGTAGGAGGATGAAACGTCTATGACTGGGAACTCTACACATATAGCTTTTCTTGCTAGAATCATCTCAGTTCAATACACTCCTAGAGGGAACACAGGGTAAAAGAGCCAATGCCTATCAACTGCATATTTGCTTTTTCAAGGTCCCTTTCTGAACATCCCAGGTTGTGGAAGAGCTCATAGTACATGATGTTGACAGAGCTTCCGTCGTCTACAAGTGCCCTCTATTTCATATTTGCATTTTCCGATGGTGAGCACTAACGGGTCGTTGTGTGGCACCTGGATATCTTGTAAATTTGTGTTGTAAAAAGTAATGGGAAGTGAATCCATTTTTGGTCGCTTGAGCATCTCTCCTTCAGCCTTCATGATCTCAAGTTGTTACAGGCTTGCCTTGTACTTGATGTGGGAACTATCGCCCTTTTTATAGAGTACCTTGACCACCTAGATTACATGTATTTTTGTCTCGTTAGGACGAAGGTCTCGCTTAGGATACTCTACAATGTATTCTTTCATATGTACCTATTTAACAAGCAATTCCAAGAACTGAAGGTATTCTCGGCAGACTCTAGTGTTGTGCCCTCGAACTTTGTGGTATGCGTAGTACCAACGCGCATTTCTTCCTCTGCCATTGGATGGAATTTCTTGGGTCTCTTGAAAGTAGGGTCTTTCTTTTATTTGATCCAGCATGCGATGCAGAGGTATGTTGAAGATAGTAGTTATGCATGGCTTTAGTTCGCATGTCTTCATAATCATTTGCCTAATGGCTTTCCTATTCCCGTCTCTTCTTTCTATGATTATCTAGTGGTCTGGTTCTTCTAGGAGATGATGGTCCCTCTTTATCCTTGGCAAAATCTTCTTCCAGTCGGACATACTGCCTTATTTGCTCTTGAAGCTTTGACATTGTGGCCGGATTTCTCAATGTCAAACTCTCCCTAAGTTTCGAGTCTTCCAGGAGGGAGAATCTGAAAGCAAAAATTGATGATCTGTTGTTACACCCTTCAGTGTTAGCATGCAACTCCATGAATCTCGATGCATAGGTCTTAACATATCTCTCGTCCTCATTCGACAAGTGAAGAGATTGACAATAGAAGCGGGCTCTCGAATGTTTGCAACATAGAGATCGACAAACCTATGAGCCAGCTGCTCCCAGTATTGAATTGAGTTAGTAGGGAAGGTGTAGAACTATTTGACAACATTTTTTGCAAACTTTTCGGGAAGATCTTGCACATAAGAGCGTCATTGGAAACCCACAATGCCATTTTATGTGTGAATGCCACTATGTGGTTAATTTGGTCACTCCTCCAATCGTACAGCTCGAATTAAGTTCATATTTTAAAACTTTGGTGATGGCTCTTGTCTCCGTATTTCCTGCGTGAATGGCGTGGAAGTCAGTCTTGCCAATTTCTGCTCTACGTATTCTTGAGTCGATAGTGTCGCTTCACTTAGATTACTCAACAATCGTCGTATTCGAGCTTCCAACAAGGGTTCTTTGGGGATGTCCCTCTCTCCAAACCTAGCATCCTTGTCTCTTGTGTGATATCTTCTTGAGTATTGTCTTTTAGGAGAACGATTATGCGTTCTTTCGCTTTTTCAAGTGCCCTTGCATTCTCCATTGTAGACTTCTTCATTCTCTTTTCTTTCGTCCTGGTAAGTGTTTCGCTAACGAGGCCTATGTGCATTTCTTACGTGCTTGCGGGAAATTCCTTCGTTCTGGTGAATAGCCTGCACCCTCCCATCATCTTTTTATATAGGAACGATTCCCTTCAAGACTCCAAGCGCCTGATTGTGAACCGAGTCGGAATCCTCATTCATTTGTTTGTCAGATCCAGCATCGCTTTACACGTCGTCGTGCACATTAGATCCTCGTGTTTCCTACTTTGACTACGATGGCAATTCTTATTGCCTGGCTTTCGGAGTCTGTCCCTACCACATGTTGCTTTCCTTGAAGTTTGTCCAACAAATGCTTTAAGCATCGATTTTCTTCTCTAGCTTCTAACGGATCATGCTTTTCAGCTTCTTGCACTACTTCATCTTCGTCACCTTCGGGTATAATGCCCAATGTTGTATCTTGTGCATCAGAACTAATGGTAATTGGCCCTAAGTTTTATCTTGATGGTGGTTCCTTGCGCAGATCGCTAATGACCAGCTGAACGAGTTTCTCATGGTTCGATGGTGGCAGCAACGAGCGTCAATGATGGTGACTTCAGCTTCTCTTTGCAATCCGGTGGCAATCCAATTGTGGTGTCGACGGGTGTGGGGATCGCGGTCCGATGGTGGATCCTCGTGGCTCGGTTCGGCAACGACTCAAGGGACGACTCCTCGCGGTACGACTACACGACAGTTCGGCGGTTGTTGTTGGCGGCGGCTTCGCTTTGCGGTTCTTATCGTGAGCGGAGGCATGCGTGCGACATTCCGGAGGTTCGCACAATCAGATTCGTATTATTAATATTGAGAGTTGGTTAAATAAGTTGTCAATAGGCTA
The DNA here is from genome assembly GCA_964016875.1 of Fallopia convolvulus. NCBI lineage: Eukaryota > Viridiplantae > Streptophyta > Magnoliopsida > Caryophyllales > Polygonaceae > Fallopia > Fallopia convolvulus. The sequence goes on along the minus strand of OZ024719.1, from coordinate 45,839,953 downwards.
GCGGAATATTCCTAGTATATTTAATATCCTTTCTTGGGGGATAATCCACCTCTTATTAATATACATTAAATGCATATGGGGTATATAAAATAAATTTTAAAAAATATGGTCCCACATAAACCAACAATTCAAACTTCTAAATTAATTAATTCGATTTAAAATCATTACGTACACGAGATTTTATGGAGATCGATGAGATAATTAACAAAAAATATTTTTTACGGCTGGACTGGCCCCTTCCGGCTAGCAGGGATTTTAAGTGGCCAATCTGATAAGCCAGGGATTTTAGCTTCTATATAAGAACCCAAATGAGTCCGGTCATAATACATTATTAAAAGGATGTTGGTCCAACTGGTAGAAAAGTAGCAAGTGTTTTAACTATTTCTATTGTTAATTTTTTTATCAATTAATTTTAAGATGGAACCATATTTGACTTATATGGACCTACCGCTCATCTGCGCACGGACGGACACCCCATCATCACAAATGACCTTTTGTTGAGAGGGTTTCTTGACAACAAATAAATTTATATCAAGAACCTGTTGTGTATAGCAGAGTCAGGGTCGTCCACATGGAGAAAGTCAGTGCTAAGTTTTGTTACTTGTTACGCAAGCAATCAACAAAAGTAAGGGTTTTAACAAGAAAGAGAAAGATTATAAGGTTTAAGGTTTAGGGTTTCCCCACAACAACAATCATGCATGTCATGCTTTTATCACATAAAGGTGTCAACTTTCGTCAACTAAAGCAAGTAAATCAACTAACTTTCATTCAATTAATAAACTTACTATCTAATCTCTTCTACTTCAACTAGGATAGATCCGCTTTCGCTTCAAACCCCTAGTTTGACTATTCTGATTCAAGGTTTCTGCTTTCGATTCAACTATGAATGAGAAATTCCCTTAAACTTTTGTTTCAAGGATTAAAGGGAAAATAGATTCATGCAATAAAAGCAATCAAACATGGTCACAAACAAGCATGCACAACCATTGTTGGGTTTAACCCCAACCTTAGAGAGGAAGACTACTCACAAATCATAATTAAAAACAACTGAATTAAATAAAAGAGAAAGCTTACAACTTTGAATCCAAAAACTTGTCTTCTAAGCTACTCAAACTCGTCCCTTTATCCTCTCCTCACGCCCCCCTCTCTCTTCTCTCTTTTCCACTTACTTGCCCTCCAAGGCAATTGATTATGTGTAGAGAAAAACAAAGGATAGACAAGAGTATTTATAGAGAAACTAATCTATCTAAGAAGCTATCTCTAAGGAAATAAATCTTCTAATAGGATATATTCCTTCTATCTATATAATAACATAAAAGGAAATAGGATAAAAGCCTTTAATTCACACCGACTCGGTCTTTGCTACGACACGGGGTGCCTTGGTAACGAGTTGAGAGCCTCGTTACCGACCTTGTTCAGCACTACGAACAACCTTCAGTAAAACTTGCGTAGCGGGTTCGTTATAACTCCGTTTGACTCGATTCGTTTTCCTATGTTCTTGTAACGAATTTCTCTATCTCTTTCCAAGCTCAAACTAGATCTTCAGTGACTTTACTTGAGCACTTAATCTTCATCTCCTCTTCATCCTTGAGCTTTTCCTTAAGTGATTCTCCTCGGTTTTGCTCTTTTCCTCAAAACTGCTCCAAATAAATTCTAAAACCCTATAAAACACCACCAAAGCTTATGTAGACTCCATATCTCAAGAAAATATGAAAACTTACATAAACGACTCAAAACAAAACACAAAACTAAAGAAAAAGACTCAAACACACTAAAAACACACCCTAAAAACACGACTAAAAAGGCGGACATCACCTTTTCCATGGTATCAGAGCAGGTTTAGTCCTGGGTCTGCATCCAAGTTATTTGGGTTGGGCTAGTGTTGAAAGGGTTTCTTGACAACAAATAAATTTATAGTCAAGACCTCGCTGGGTATAGCAGAGTCAGGATCGTCCGTAGGAAACAAGGTTGTGTTTAATTACTTTATTTAAAAAGGCAAAAGAAAACAGAACAAAAGCAAGAAACAAAGCAAGGAAAACAACCAATCACGTCACAAAACAAGCTCGGTACCGACCTTGTCCGGGTCCGTGTCGAGGTGAATTTAAACGAACAAGCTCGAATAAAACCAGAGAAATGCATGCTCGGTACCGATCTTCAGGGGCTTGACAATGAGGTAAAACTGGACGATAAAACTCGCAAATAAGGGAAAAGATCTAGGATAAGGGTCCACCACAACACAATCATGCAATTTCAAACAATATGAAAGATAAATATCATGCCTTAAACATCAAAGTCTCAACTTTCATTGAGAAAACAAGCGAATCAATCAATTTTTATAAACCAATTCACTTAAACTACTAATTTTTTATCCAAAGTTTTCAACTTTCGTTATCAAACTTTATCTCCATTCAAGTTCATAACTTTCTCTTTCGATCAAGCCACAACCTCAAATTACTTTAACCTTCATTAAAGCATAAGCACTTAAAACTAGAAAATGGATACAAGGCATTCAATTCATTCAAATCATCATTCATGGAAGATCATGTTGGGTTTCAACCCCAATCCTAGATTAATAAGACTACTCACACATAATTGAGACAAAACAAACAATGTAGATGAAAGAAAACTTGACTTGTATTAAAAACTAAATCTTACTTGAATTAAGAAACACTTTGTCTTAGAATATCCCTTAGAACACAAGAGAAAAAATCCAGTAAACTCCTTTCTTGAGCTCTAAGCAATCAACTTCTCTCCTAAATCAGCCGTTCAAACTAAAACCGAAAGAAAATTGTGTCTCTAACGTGTTCTCCCCTTAAAACAACTAAGGACAAGAGTATTTATACTAGAAAAGCTATCTAAAAAGTTTCCATAAGGATGGAACTTTCTAAAAGTAAAAGATCACGGAATAAAATCATTAAAACACTAAATTCGGCTACGTCTACCGACACAGGGACCGTCTGTGTCGACCTCGTCTAATAAAGCCCGAAATAAACCAGTGCTTAAAGACAAGAACGAGATTACTTTTATTGACTTGGCAAACACTTGCTTTTATTTATATTCTTAGAACGAGGTTACAAACAGTGAGATTACAAACAACGAGGTTATAAACGACGAATTTATGCCCTAGATCTTTTATCGGAGGATTCGAGGTCTCAGGCTAAAAATATTCGAGAGCTCCTAACTACTGAGAGATTCTACCACTTAACAGATTATTAACGAGCTCTACAGTGGTTGTAAGCCTAGGCCTGATGTCTTGGGGAGAGGTCGAAGAGTTGACTATGCACGCACGGATTGTGGTTTGCGAAGTGAAGTAGCGAGATCTTTGATTGAGACGAGGTCTCTTTGGGCGACTTGAAATCTTTTTGTGGACCTTCACTTGGCTGTAGCGTGGTTTTTAACGATGATTCAACACGTCGATCTTCAACGAATAAGGTTTTTCTTGAGTTCAAGACGTTTTTCGACCCTTTTCTACCTTCGAGGTTCTCCTCTATTTATAGAGGTTTGAGGAACACGGGTTTGATGTTTGCTCGATATGGGACGCCCAAGATCATGCTCTTTGATTGGTCGAGAGTGAGGCAATTGGTCATTGGTCGAGAATATGGTGGTTGTTGAGTGGTTGAATGGGGTGGGAATGTCAGCTTTTGAACAACGAGGTTTAGACCTCGTGACCGAGGTCTTGAGGCCTCGCAAGGGCAAGAAATCTGCCTTTTTTAAGATGGGTATGGCAAACGCTTTTGAGTTTAACCTTGGGAATCCCGCCGAATCCCGCTAATCCTCGTATTCCGGTCCCACTGTTCATATTCCGCTATTTTGTGCACCATCACAACCCCATATCCTGGGGGTCTCGGCCCGAGGGCCACATGTCTTATATGCGCGATGTTTGGTCCTCCTTACCCGAGATGCGAAGTCTTTGCTTCCAGGAGCTCTCTTTGCGAGTTTTCAGGGTTATGGGTAGCGAGGTTTGAGGATCATTTTAACGAGGCTGAACACTTAGTCTTCTTCTGTCACGCATTTAACGAGCCTTGGGCCCACTCTCCCCATTCCCCATTAATGGGCTCCTGAAGGAAATTAGGCCCATTAAGGCCTTTCAGACTGGGAGAGGCCCAACTCAGCCTTCTATAAATGCCTCTACGCATCCCTTCTCTTCTCATTCTTCGTCTTCTTCTCCAAGCAACCGTTTCATTTCTCTCCTCCGTTCTCTTAACCTTCGGCAAGCAGGCGAAACGTTCCCACCAGTTTTAAGGCTCGCAACTGTCTTCTCCACACCAACTTTCGACAAGTAAGTAGTCGATTTCTTCTTCGTATGTATTTTTGACGTGTTTTTTTTCTTTTTCTCCGCCTCGTGCCTTAGGCGTAGGCGGTACGCTCCCGGTGTTTCGCGCCGGCGTCACGGCGGTGAAACGGAGGGAGCAAGGGTGGTGCTGGCTGTCCGACAATGTCCCCAAGTTTTTTGGTCTATGAACCGACGGTTGAGTTCATCGTCGATCCCCTTTCGAATTTCGAACGCTCCTCGGGAAACCAAACGTCTCTCCGCTTGGGCGATGGGACATTAGATCTTCTAAGAGCTGTCATCCACCCTGCCCTTCTGTTTTCGCGCTTCACATTCTTCCTAGGAAGTCCCATCTGTTAGAGTAGCCCTAGAGTTACGCACCCCCTACGTTACTGCCTCGCTTCGTCTTTCTCTTTTTTGGTTGATTCGACGTTTCAAAACTTCTCTTTTCCAGGTGTTCGCCTTTCGTGACCTGGACCTCGCTTTTCATGCCTAGAGGAGCCTCTCCAAGCCCTCCACCCGGCCTCACATTTAAGCTTCAAGAGAAGTTTTACGAAGAGTCTTTTGAGACCGCGGGAACCGCTGAGACCAGCGACTCCCAGAATCCGAGGTCCCCTTCGATTGTGTTTAGCGAGCCTTCGCCTAGCGCCTCCGACACTTTCGTGACCTTGCGCTTTCCCTGATTACGTATGTCTTTCGGGGTTGAGATGGCTTCATCTTTGATTTGCGACGAAGAATTTGTCGGTCCTAATGCGCGGTCCTCCGACTCCAACAACCAGCCAAGCTTCTTTGCGGAGTATATTACCGACTCCATGTCGTGCATCCCACCCATCCTCAATGAGCGGATACTGATGACCTTGAACCCCTCGATCGGGATCTTTCTGCCCGAGGGGGCCGCGACAATTCTCAAGCAGGAGGCCCTTAAGAAGATCGTGAAGGATTTTCCTTGCCCCGAGGGGGTTGAGCTGGCGCTCCCCGAGGGGGAGGGCTGCTCCTTGACCTTGTACGAACAGTGCGTGGTTGTTTATCTACCCAACCTCCAGGCCGGCTTCCGGCTACCTCTTGTCGAGCATAGAGTCGAATTCTTGTGGTGGATGCACGTCTGCCCTACGCAACTGTTTCCCCACGCATGGAGGCTCTTGTGTGCGTATACCATTCGAAGCCGCGAGCTCGGGGATGGGCCTGATATAGACGTCATGACAAGATTGTTTATGGCGAGACGAGAGCAAAAGTCCTAAAGTCTTGCCTCGTCAACCTAAGTTTGCCCAGGGCTCAAGATTACCACTACCCTGTCGAACGTCAGTCAGTGGAATGATAAGTGGTTCTTGGTTTGGGACCACTCTGGGAGGTATCTTAACTTCCCCTTGGCGCCGATCAATTTCTTCCGTCCCAAAGGGAAGTCGATGTCACCGAGATCAAGACTCGGTTTGCAACGCCGCGCCAGGCGCCTTACTGGGAATACTTGGCCCAAGATCGGCTCAAGCGGGAGGGCCTAAGTCTTACCCTCCCGAACAGCGAGGACGCAGAGGGTACTTCTTATATTTTTCCGTTCTTTGTGTTGTTATTTGTTTTTCTATAACCCCGAACTCCGCACCTTGCTCGGGTTGTGGATTTCAGATTTTGATTGCTTGCGATGATCCCGAGCCTCGCTCGGATCATGCTTTATATATTTTGATTATTTGTGACCTTCTCCCCCTTTCTCTTATACTAGCTGGCTTTTTCTTTGCAGTGAATCTCTTGGATGCCTTGGCCTCGAGGGCACAAGGGAAGAAACATGCGGGAACCACCGCGAGATCTCTCGGGCCTCGAAGAGCCTAATAGTGAAGGTGTCGGCTTCAACGACAAAGGCGCCAGCCTCAATGGCAAAGGCGTCGGCACCTGCGTAGGCCGTAGGGGTAAAGATTATTGAGGGGGGGGGATACCTAAAGGAGACGCTACCAAAGCTTCCTCCCACGCCCCCCGATGATCCGGCGATGTGGTCGAGTCCAAGCGAAAGGAAGCGGAGGTATCGCCCCGCAAGGAAAAGAGGAAGAAGCATAAGGGGGACGGCCAACGCAGTTCCTCGGGGAGGGAGATCGTACCCAGCCCCAACTTCGAGGGGCGGGCTCTTTTAGCCACCGGTCTTCCTGCCGTGAAGTTCCACTGCCCAGGGCCATCCCGAGGTGCGCTTAGGAACTGCAACAAGGATGATTGGAAGGAGGAGATTGCGTGGGAGAAAAATCTGTTTGAGGAAGCCCTCAATGACAAGGCCCTCCACTACTCAACGATGGTACGTTTTGCTTCTTTTTGTAAGTCTTACTTGAAAGTTTCATGTTTGTTTTCTCCTAACATGCTTTTAGTTTCTCAGCATAATTTCTTCGAGAACTACAATTGTAGTCGCATCAACCTCCTCCATAAGAATATGGATAAAATGGAGGCGGCGCTCAAGGCTCGCATAGAGGAGTGTGAGAAGAAGGAGAAGGCTCTCGCCAAAGTTGAGAGGCGGGTTAGGGCCGCGGAGGTCGCGATGAAGGATGAGGCCATGCAGCAACCGTGACGAAGGATGAGGAGGCGAAGGCGAAGGAGGAGGAGGCGAAGGCGAAGGCCTTGGTTGGGGATCTACAGGCCTCGGCGGAGGACCTCCGGACCAAACTCTCCGAGGAACACAAGTATTTCAAGGAGAAAGAGTCGGAGCTCCAGAAGGTCAAGGAAGAGAACAATAGCCTTCACCACCGCATTAAGGAACTTAACAAAGAGGTGGAGGCTGCAGGACCCAAATACGTTAAGTTTGCTGAGTACCAGGAAGAGCTATTGAGCAGTATTGATGGGATGTACGGATAGGCCATTCGCGTAGGGGTAAATCAGGCGGTGGCGAAGTACCAGCACATCAACTCCCGCATCGCCTTTTTCATCCCCAACTATGGGCTGACCATGGGGGAGACCGGGGAAGAGCCCGATGGAGAATGCGAATTCTTCCTCGACAACAAGAGCGGGATCGCCCCAAGCGAGAACGAGGTTCCTGCCGCAGGCCTCGTGGTCTTGGAAGGTTCGGACCTCATTTTGGACGACCCCAACCCTTCACATGCCGAAACTTCCCCCGATCTCGAAGTCATTGTTGTTGAGCCCATCCGCCAAGTCTCCATGGATCCTCCCGTCGATAAGCCGAGGGAATGAAGGGCGCCCTTGTAATCTTTGTTTTTTGTTTCTTAGGGATTTTTTGTTTTAAGGATTTTGGTGGCCCTCCTGGGGTCTGTAATTATGATACTTCGGCCTTCGCGGCCTTATTTTATGCACTTTTCTTTCTATCTTTTTTTGTGGTTATGTCGCGTACTCTTCGAGGGTTCCAAAGGCTCATTACATCCCGATCCAATCCCATGGCCTGAGCATCGACGATGTCCTGGTCATCGTCGACTACTTCACAAAGTGGGTCGAGGCAGAGGCAGTGGCAAAAATCACAGGGACAAAGGTCTGGAACTTCCTGTGGAAAAACCTTGTATGCCGCTTTGGGGTCCCCATGATCATAATAACCGATTGTGGTCCCCAGTTCAATTGTGAGGAAACTCGGACCTTTTGCTCCGAGCTTGACATAACCCTCAAGTTTTCATTGGTGGCCCATCCCCAATCAAATGGCCAGGCGGAGAACGTTGACGCCCGTATCTTTACCGACCTTAAGAAGCGGTTGGGCGTGGCCCAAGGTAGCTGGGTGGAGCTTCTACCACTCTTTGTATGGACATATAGGAAGACCACGCGCCACGCAACAGGAGAAACACCGTTCGCCTTAACCTATGGGGTGGACGCGCTGGTCTTGGTAGAGACCTTGGTCCCTTCGGCAAGTTTTTTCGACTTCAACGAAAAAGAAAACGAGGCCAATCTCAAAGTAGAATTGTAGTTCAGGGACGAACTTCGCGAGGTCGCGGCCTTGCGCTCCATGTAATACAAACGACGGGTTGCGGTATATCATGACAAGAAATTAAGGCCCGTGTTTTGGTCTTGCGCAATCTCATTTTAAGGTGCACCGAGGGCGGCAAGCTAGATCCAAACTGGGAGGGACCGTACCTCCTCGTGCAGAAGTCGTGCCTGGGGCCTTTAAGCTCAAGGATAGCGAGGGACGGACTCTAAGTAAAACTTGGAATGTCGCTCGACTCAAAAGATATTATGCGTTAGAAGTCTCCTAGGAAAAATCTCGTTGTCACCAAAGTTTTGTGAATAACGGTTGGTGTTATTTTCCGATATTGTCTCAATATAAAAACCTTGCATCAAGGGCCCGTTCGCGCGAATCCACCCCTCGTTTCCCGGTTGGGGTTGGAGATTCTCGGTTTTAAGTGCGCAGTCCACCCCTCGCTTCCCGCTTGGGGTTGGAGATTCTCGGTTTTAAGTGCGCAGTCCACCCCTCACTTCCCGCTTGGGGTTGGAGATTCTCGGTTTTAGGTGCGCGGTCCACCCCTCGCTTCCCGCTTGGGGTTGGAGATTCTCGGTTTTAAGTGCGCAGTCCACCCCTTGCTTCCCGCTTGGGGTTGGAGATTCTCGATTTTAAGTGCGTAGTCCACCCCTTGCTTCCCGCTTGGGGATGTAGATCCTCGGTTTTAGGTGCGCACTCCACCCCTCGCTTCCCGCTTGGGGTTGGAAATTCTCGGTTTTAAGTGCACAATCCACCCCTCGTTTCCCGCTTGGGGTTAGAGATTCTCGGTTTTAAGTGCGCAGTCCACCCCTCGCTTCCCGCTTGGGCTCGGGAACAACCAAGTATCTATCATCCATGATCCCAGCTAGGCTCGTGATCGCTGCATATAACCTGTCATACGCGATCCGAGCGAGGCTCGTGATCGCCGCATATAACCTATGAGGAGGGCGTCCCAGCAAGACTCGGGATCGCGACACAGTTAAAAAAAATGACCCAATATGGCTCGAGCAGTCCGCAAGTTTTGCGGTGCTCAGGCCATGGGATTGGATCGGGATGTAATGAGCCTTTGGAACCCTCGAAGAGTACGCGACATAACCACAAAAAAAGATAGAAAGAAAAGTGCATAAAATAAGGCCGCGAAGGCCGAAGTATCATAATTACAGACCCCAGGAGGGCCACCAAAATCCTTAAAACAAAAAATCCTTAAGAAACAAAAAACAAAGATTACAAGGGCGCCCTTCATTCCCTCGGCTTATCGACGGGAGGATCCATGGAGACTTGGCGGATGGGCTCAACAACAATGACTTCGAGATCGGGGGAAGTTTCGGCATGTGAAGGGTTGGGGTCGTCCAAAATGAGGTCCGAACCTTCCAAGACCACGAGGCCTGCGGCAGGAACCTCGTTCTCGCTTGGGGCGATCCCGCTCTTGTTGTCGAGGAAGAATTCGCATTCTCCATCGGGCTCTTCCCCGGTCTCCCCCATGGTCAGCCCATAGTTGGGGATGAAAAAGGCGATGCGGGAGTTGATGTGCTGGTACTTCGCCACCGCCTGATTTACCCCTACGCGAATGGCCTATCCGTACATCCCATCAATACTGCTCAATAGCTCTTCCTGGTACTCAGCAAACTTAACGTATTTGGGTCCTGCAGCCTCCACCTCTTTGTTAAGTTCCTTAATGCGGTGGTGAAGGCTATTGTTCTCTTCCTCGACCTTCTGGAGCTCCGACTCTTTCTCCTTGAAATACTTGTGTTCCTCGGAGAGTTTGGTCCGGAGGTCCTCCGCCGAGGCCTGTAGATCCCCAACCAAGGCCTTCGCCTTCGCTTCCTCCTCCTTCGCCTTCGCCTCCTCATCCTTCGTCACGATTGCTGCATGGCCTCATCCTTCATCGCGACCTCCGCGACCCTAACCCGCCTCTCAACTTTGGCGAGAGCCTTCTCCTTCTTCTCACACTCCTCTATGCGAGCCTTGAGCGCCGCCTCCATTTTATCCATATTCTTATGGAGGAGGTTGATGCGACTACAATTGTAGTTCTCGAAGAAATTATGCTGAGAAACTAAAAGCATGTTAGGAGAAAACAAACATGAAACTTTCAAGTAAGACTTACAAAAAGAAGCAAAACGTACCATTGTTGAGTAGTGGAGGGCCTTGTCATTGAGGGCTTCCTCAAACAGATTTTTCTCCCACGCAATCTCCTCCTTCCAATCATCCTTGTTGCAGTTCCTAAGCGCACCTCGGGATGGCCCTGGGCAGTGGAACTTCACGGCAGGAAGACCGGTGGCTAAAAGAGCCCGCCCCTCGAAGTTGGGGCTGGGTACGATCTCCCTCCCCGAGGAACTGCGTTGGCCGTCCCCCTTATGCTTCTTCCTCTTTTCCTTGCGGGGCGATACCTCCGCTTCCTTTCGCTTGGACTCGACCACATCGCCGGATCATCGGGGGGCGTGGGAGGAAGCTTTGGTAGCGTCTCCTTTAGGTATCCCCCCCCTCAATAATCTTTACCCCTACGGCCTACGCAGGTGCCGACGCCTTCGCCATTGAGGCCGGCGCCTTTGTCGTTGAAGCCGACACCTTCACTATTAGGCTCTTCGAGGCCCGAGAGATCTCGCGGTGGTTCCCGCACGTTTCTTCCCTTGTGCCCTCGAGGCCAAGGCATCCAAGAGATTCACTGCAAAGAAAAAGCCAGCTAGTATAAGAGAAAGGGGGAGAAGGTCACAAATAATCAAAATATATAAAGCATGATCCGAGCGAGGCTCGGGATCATCGCAAGCAATCAAAATCTGAAATCCACAACCCGAGCAAGGTGCGGAGTTCTGGGTTATAGAAAAACAAATAACAACACAAAGAACGGAAAAATATAACAAGTACCCTCTGCGTCCTCGCTGTTCGGGAGGGTAAGACTTAGGCCCTCCCGCTTGAGCCGATCTTGGGCCAAGTATTCCCAGTAAGGCGCCTGGCGCGGCGTTGCAAACCGAGTCTTGATCTCGGTGACATCGACGAGCTATTGTGAAATTTGTAAGTATCTTGTACGTCTTATTAAATTAGATATTTTATACAAGAAAATTGTACTATCTACATAAATTTAATGTTGAAGATAATATTTTTACAAATTTATTATGAGCACCATCTGTCACTTGTGCTACTTTTTTTTTTCGTTTGTTAAGTCTGTAGTATGTTCTTTTGGTTGTTATTAATATACATATATATGAATGGTTAAATTATCTCAAATTTCACAATGGTCTAATGCAAATTTTCAACAAATATATCTTGTGAAATCAAATATACGGATCGGAGTATTTTGTAAGCAAAACAAACATATTTGATGATGAAATTATACAATTTACCTTCAATCGTATCTCAACCTTGAAAATAGGTGTATGCTAACTGTTAAGTGTTTTATTGATTAGATTTAGCAAATCTAAGGTTATTTTAGTCAATTTAAAATAAGAAGGTATACTTAGTTACAAATTTATTGGAGGGGTATATTTACTTATCAAAACAATAAAAGGGGTATATTTTCCCCAATTTTCTCTTATAAAAATCCCTAAATCAGAGCACTTGGGATTGCCTGATCGAAATATCTTTGTCGACCTCTTAGAAATCATGAGAGTGATCGCGGGCCACGCTCGAATAGCACACCAGCCACCCATGTTTGAGCTAGATAGAACCGGCGACTTCGACATTCTTACTCTGGGGCCGGCGATGTCCTTGCATTCACGGCTTCACAACAGAGAATGACTTCTCTCTCGAAACGCTCTCACCAATTTCTCAAACGCGAGTTTTTTTTTTTTTAATTTCCTTATCTTTTTTTTAACAAAAGGCAAAATATAGGCTAAATGTTTTTATTAAAATCTAACGGAATTGGGTACGTCACGAATAATGTATAAATCTCAAGATTACCGCATGGAATAGAGAAAAGTTTAGTACACCTTGTAAATTAAGTATGATTTCAAGGTTACTATGTAGAATTTTCAAAAATTAAAAAAAAAAATATTATGGTTATAGTCGACCCCTCTCACAAATTGAAGAGGCCTGCCAAGCAATTATAATGTGAAGAAGCAATCAACAACAACAATATTGTTGCCCACCATTGTGAAAGCCGCCCAACGCCAGTCACGCCCACGTCACTCGCCGAGCCTACACCTTTGCTATGATTTTCCGGTTATTTTGAGTGATCCAAGTGTTAGGAGTATTACTCCTACCTTTTTTTTAAGTTGTAGTGATTGGAATCAATGTACAATACATTATACATGCATTTATAAACAAAGTAGCCTTTTTTGGGGTAAAATGTGGTAACTGGTCCCAAAATCTAAAAAAGCATGGGGCTTTTTAGACACAACTTAATTACTAATGTACTCCGTATTTATTTATTTTTTTGAGAGAGAGTTACTACAGTACATTGGAGAACATCAAACGTGTACATTTGTATTAGACAGGAGATCGATGTGATTATATTTTTGGATACCATTATTGTCATTTATAATGGGCTAGATCGATATGATGTGGAAAATATTTTAAAGAGAGAAAAGCACAAAATCTCTGACCCATATTCTGCCCCCAGGTGAAACTGAAACCGGAAATAAGTGGCACAATATTTTACCTAGGCAGTAGTAACGCAAGTACGTACAAACAAACAGATCCCACCAAAGGAAGGGGTTTAACTTTTCATAGCATGCAAAAATAAAAATAAAAATATCAAATTACTAAAACAAATTACTTACTTTCGGTTTAAAATTCTTTCACTGCTAAAGTGGTGGGGAACAGCCTCACATAGTCACATGTGCTCCCTCTGTACAGATCTGATTACAAAAATAACCCCTCTTTTTTTTATTGTAGCGCAAAGTTATTTATATTTATATATCGTAAGAAAAGGAATCTCTGACTTCGTAAGGAAAAAATCCACCCTTCTCAAAGTAAACTTCGATTCACCCATATATATTAATTAATTTAGTTGATATTCCCGTGACTTCATTTTTTATTAGTTAGGCATTGTAAATTTATAGATGCCCAAAACTATACCAAGAATAGATTAGTAATATATATAATACAGGCACCTGGCTAGCCCTTAGCTTGTACAACAACTTCGACTTGGAGGGCTATTTGGTTGTATATGCTTGAATGCTTGATCTAAAGCTAGACCATACAAAATACTTACAATCGTTGATTAATCTCTTGCAGTTGAAATTAGGTTGAAAATTTAAGTTGAATTCAATCAAGTTTAATGGTGTGGATTTATGTATAAGGCAGAAAATGAAGACAGCACAAGCTAGAGAATTTGATGCACAAAATCGAAATGCAAGAGAGAAAGCTGATCGAGAAGCAATATATGATTACGAAATTTGCAGCGATATTATATATAAGTATGTAACTATGTTGCAGAAGCATGAAAGATTTGCATCTTGGGGGATCGATTACAACCACTCAGCTCGGATATAACAAAATTTAATTACCAAAATGCAAAGCAATCGGGGTTGGTATCCATCCGGCTTTAGTTTCATTTTTTCGATGGTGGATCCAGTGACGTCAGACCTACGTAGGAGGCTAGCTAGGAGTCGCCGTGCTTACGCCAGCGGACGAGCATCGCAACGCAGCGTTTCATGATGTAGAAGCGGGCCTTCTGCTCCTTGGCCATGGCCGAGCACTTCTTGGTGAAGGCGGATCCCTTCTTCCGGAGGCCGCCGGAGTCCTCGTAGTGGTTTCTGGTCGACGCGCTTCGCCGGAGCCCCGACGGCGGCGTTTCGTGGTGGTTGATTCTCACGGAGGAGCTTTTCGAGAGGGAGGCGGAGGCCGCCGCCGCCGAGCCCTTGGAGCGCTTCTGGGAGAAGCTCCGCAGAAAAGCGGGGGATTTGGAGGAGGATGAAGCGCACGCGCCGCCACCGCCGGAGTGCGTGTACTCGTCGAATCCCGAGTGGTGGTCTCTTCTTGAAACACGCCATGTCTTGTCTAGGTAGAACTCCGGATCCTCCATTGATGGATGTAGCTATAGCTTAATTATAAGCTTGATTGATTCAACTGGAACCTTAATTCAGAGATTGAGAGAGGGACTGATCGATTAACTGTGAATTTGGGGATCCAGGGATGCTATTTATACTGGTTAATTAATTTTTTTAAGAGGGGGCAATATTTATTTATTTTTTCCTGTAAATTTGTACTGCTTTATCGTCGTAGTGCACTCGGGAGCACATGTACAGATTGTGGAGGTTGTGTTTTCTGGACTGAGGGGTAAACTGGGAATTGCATTAGTATGGAGGGTAAAAGATAAGGCTTTTTTACCGGAAACCACCCTTACAATATGCCATATTAGCGTAAACCACCCTTTCAATGGCTATTTACCGAGAACCACCCCTACAATGCCTTCCGTTACGTTTTGACCACCCAATTAAAATTTTCCATTTGAAAACACGTTAATTCGTGCAATGACCCTTTTGCCCCTCTTTTTCCCCCCAAATTACACCCAGTCTTCCTCTTTCTCTCTCTTAACTGCGCCTTTAGATCTCACATGCCATAGCCAGGAACTCAAGAACCACCAAAGAAACCACCACAACGGAATCACGATTACTCTCGTAATCTGTTTCACACTTCTCCTCCTCCTCGCCGCCTCCCTCCTCTGCCTCAAACTCTCCGGCACCGACATCATCTCCGATGCCACCCCACCCTTCCACAACCTGATCAAGAAAGCCTACATTCACTCCCCAAACCCTAACTCCTGCTCCGCCGCCCTCTTCACCACTATCCCTCCGCCGCCACGTCACCACTCCACCACAACAATCGTCTCCCTCTGCCACACCCTCGCCGCCGCCATCAACCACACAATCTCCCTCGTAACAGTCGCCCAATCGAAGATTTTGAGCTCGATTCCGCTCCAAGAGCTCACCGTGGAGCGGATCCAAATCGAGTGCCAGGGAGTGGATCGAGATCTGGAGGAGACGAATTCGCGGATCTGGAGGAGACAAATTCCGGCGCCAAGGAGCGGATCCAGATCGAGCTCGCCCCGATTTCTCGGATGATCAACAACTCCCTCGCCGTAATCAAGTACATCGAGACAATGAATGCCGCCAATTCAAAGATTCAGAAACCAAACCTAGGGTTTCCGCCATGGATGACCTCGAGAGATCCGATTCCAATTCGACCGAATTTTGAGCCTTATGAATCTAAATGCGCAGTCGAGAGGGAGAAAGAGGAAGATTGGGGTGTAATTTGGGGGAAAAAGAGGGGCAAAAGGGTCATTGCACGAGTTAACGTGTTTTTAAACGGAAAACTTTAATTGGGTGGTCAAAACGTAACGGAAGGCATTGTAGGGGTGGTTCTCGGTAAATAGTCATTGAAAGGGTGGTTTACGCTAATATGGCATATTGTAAGGGTGGTTTCCGGTAAAAAAGCCAAAAGATAAAAAAAAAAGTTATTCGTACTGTAAATTTTGCAAGGGTAATTTCTTAACGTAGGTTAGTTATTTAGTTGATACTTAGATCAAACTAGGTTGTAGGTTAAAGTTGGAATGTTATTATGTCAAAAATAAACCAAATTAATGTTGCTGAGTGCAGACCAATTGGTTAAATATAGTATTTGTTGGAACGCTATAAAAAGATGCTCCCCTTTTTTCAAAAAAAATCTTCAAAATACAAAAAAATAAAATAAAAAAAAACTTATGTTGATTTTAATGATATCCTTGATGAGGTTAAGCAACTTTTAGGAGTATTATGATCACCAGCATGGTCTATTTTACATGATTGCTACTTCAGCCTGCTCTTCATTTTTATCTTTCCAGATATTTTATTTTATTTTTAATCATTTGACTTTAATTCAGATAATAATCACGCGCTAATTATCCATTCAACAATAAGATTCTCTATAAATTTTACGATACATGCAAGTGCTCACCCCATAATCAATATGCTAGTTTTGGGGTTAGAAACTGTAATAATGTAATAATCCTCATTAAGATATTAGGTTCAATATACTAAGTAAATCACATGTATTGGTAGAGCATAAGGTTAGGAGTTGGGAACCGGGTTTAGGTGATTAATTGGACCAGGTTTATTAGGTGAACTGGTCGAAGCAATCCACCCGGGGTGAACCAGTTGGAGGTAGCTCGATCGGGCTTCACTTGGGAAGACTGGGCCTTATCCGATTGGTGCAATTGGGCCTGTCTTGTTTGCAAAGCCCAAAAAGCCCATTTCGTGAGTCTGAAGCTCGAGCCTCTCCTAATAACCAAAACACGTCGTTTGAAGAGTTAACCTAGCTATAAAAGTTGAGCTTCACTGGAGAGAGGCTCATTCGAGAGCGGCGCAAAAACCCTAGCTTCCAGAGAAAGAGAGAGAAGAGAGAAAGAAGAGAGAAAAGAGAGGAAGAAGAAGAAACTCTGCCGGCGACGCTCATCTCCGGTGGTCCTTGGAAGCTTGAAGAGTTTGTTCAAGCTTCGCAGCTGTGAAAGGGGGTCGAATCCCTTTCGTTTCTAGATCCTTCTCTTGTTTTAGCTTTCTGTTCTCCGATCTTCTTGTTTCCTTTGTTCTGGTCTTGTGCTTTGCTTGCGTGTGTCTTTGCTTGTACTTGAACACCATGGGAATTGATCTTAGTGCATATTCGAGCCGGGTCTCCTCCTCTGAGATCCCCCGAATGTAGAGTGTTAGTGCTCGAATCGGGTCACCAAGTCTCTGAGTTCTTTTTGCTTGTTCTTGATTTTGGTTTTGCGTTTGTGACTTGAGATTGATCGGATCTGTTGATTCTAGGTTTAGAGTTCACTTTCCGATTACAAAGTGGTATCAAAGCTTGGATTCGCTTCCGCTGCCCTTTCTGTTTGCTTTGATTCGCTTTGTACACTTGAGTCGTTGTCACTGTACTGACCAGTATTGGTTAAGGCAGGGGAATCTTGATAGAAGGGTGTCGCTTTGTATCGATTAAAACCCATTGTCGGTTCCTACAGTAGAAAGTCGTGATTAGGATTGTTTCTTGTGAATTATGTATATTAAAAACTTCTTACTCTAATAACTGACTTGGTTCTGTTTGTAATTACAAGTACCTAAAGATGTCTGAGAGTTATAGAGTAAAGCCTTACGATGGTAACATGGATTACTCCATGTGGAAGTTAAAAATGAGAGTCATACTGACCAAAGAAACGTGCTATATGGTTGTTACAGACAATTGGCCTGCAGAGTTCTCAGCTGCAAGGCAGCAAGAAATCAAAGATCAGGCTCATGCTGAAATTATGTTACGTCTTGCTGATGAGGTAGCAAGACAGGTGGTTAGTCATTCTGACCCTAAACCACTTTAGGAAGCTTTAGATGCTATATATCTGACCAAATCTATGCCCAGTCTTATCTCTTGTATGTGTAAGTTGTTTAACTTTAGGATAGACACCTCTCTTACTTTAACTGAGAACCTTGATAAGTTTCTTAGGCTATCTTTAGATCTTGAGAGGTGTGATGAAAAGGTTAAGGAAAGTTACAAAGTTGGTATACTACTGAATTCTATTCCTAGCCAATTTGATGTCCTAAAGGACGTAGTTCAATTTGCTAGAGATGACTTGACAGTAGAAAAAATTGTGGAATACCTGACCCAGAAAAATGACTCCTTGAAAGTCTTTAGGATGAAAAATGGTTCTAAAACTGATCAAAAGACTGAGTCAAAGAATGAGGTGATGTTCACCAAGGGAAAAGGTAAGAAATTCCAGAAAAAGAATGATAAGAATAGTGGGGATAGACAGGAAAAAGATATGTCTAAAGTCAGATGCTACTACTGTGATGTGGTAGGTCATTACTCAAGGCCGGGATTGCACTAAAAAGAAAAAGGATGAAAAGAATAAAAAGAAAGATAAAGAATATGTGTCTGTGTTTGAACAGTGTCCTACTTATTCTCATGAATTACTTGTTGTGACTGATTCCTCTGTGTCTAAAGATTGGATTCTTGATTCTGGATGTACCATGCATGCTACACCTTTTAAACATGTCTTTAGTTCCTTAACGGAACATAATGGTGGTGAGGTCATGTTAGGTGATCACACCACCCTTACTATTAAAGGGATAGGGAATTTACCTCTGGTTATGTATGATGGAAAAATAAGAACAATCCAGAATGTAAGATGGGATCCAAATCTTAGAAGAAACCTGCTGTATGAATCCATGTTTGATGACCTAAACTGTAGAATAGTGACTCACCAGGGAATCAGGGAAGTCACTAGAGATAACTTTGTCCTTATTAAAATCATTAAAAGGGGTGGTCTATATCATGTTATAGGAAATTCACCTGAAATTAATGTCACTACAAAAGGATTAAACAAGGATAGTGGTCAAATTTCTAAAAAATGGCATGACAGGCTGGGTCACATTGGGAATAATGGTCTAATGCACTTGCATAAAAATGGATTGATTCATGAGAAGGTCACTGATATTGATTTCTGTGAGAATTGTATCTTTGGTAAGAAAACTAAGCATCCTTTTGCTAGATCTTCATACCAAGCTACTCAACCCCTGGAGTATGTCCACAGTGACCTCTGGGGCCCTACACAAGTAGAAACAATTGGGGGAAGAAGGTATTTTATTTCCCTTGTTGATCATTACTCTAGAAAGGTATGGGTTTACTTACTCAAGCATAAGAATGAAGCTTTTGAAGCATTTAAAAATTGGCTAATCTTGACTGAGAGGCAAACAGGATTAAAATTAAAATGCTTAAAAACTGACAATGGCTTAGAGTTTTGTAATCATGCTTTTACTGAGTTTTGTACAAAAAATGGTATTAAAAGGCATCTCACTGTTCCATATACTCCACAACAGAATGGAACAACTGAGAGAATGAATAGAACTCTGCTAGAAAAGGCCAGGTGCATGATAATTAGTGCTGGCATGAAATTCTCTATTTGGGGAGAAGCTATAATGATTGCAGCCTACCTTATAAATAGATCCCCTTCTTCTGTGGTGAAATTTAAGACACCACAGGAGATGTGGACTAATAGGAAGCCAAGCCTGACATACCTCAAACCCTTTGGTTGCACAACCTACTTTCACTCATCTGAAGGTAAACTACAACCAAGGGCTCAAAAGGCAGTCATGCTTGGGTATCCAGAAGGTACTAAGGGATATAAGTTACTTGTGATCCAACCTGGAGGCTACATAGTAACTGTGTCTAGAGATGTTACCTTTAATGAAGAAGAGTTCTACTTCAAAGAAAAATTGACTTCTGCCTTTGAGAACGCAGGGAGAAATACACATGAAAATGACTCCGAAACCCTAAGAGGGTACTTCTTTCATCCAAATAACAATCAAGGTGGGGCAGAAGAGCTAGAAGAGTTTGATATAGGCCATGCCTTATCAGAACAAACAAGCTCCTCAGCAGAAAAAACTAGGGAAGATGCTCAAGGCCATCCACTTGATGACACTACAAGCAACCCAAATCAAGAGGGTACCAGTGAAAACAATCAGTAAACCCACCAATTAGGTGGGGTAGTAAGTGAAAACCCTAACTCTGAAAACTCTACAATGCATGAGCTTGAGCATGATTCTGATAATTCTGTGCAAAATGATGTTGAACTTGTGCCTGCTATGCATGAAAATGACATTGATAATAATCTTGTGCAAAATGAACCTAAGCATGTGCATGATTTGGATAATTATCAGTTGGTCAGAGATAGAGTTTCTAGATTTAAGATTCCAAATAAGAAATTCACTTCTAATATTGCTGAGTTTGCTCTGTTTGTTGCTGAGGTAGTTGCTTATGTCAATCCTGAAACTTATGAAGAGGCCATGAAAAGTAAAAATTCTAATGATTGGCTTAGAGCTATGAATGAAGAAATACAAAGCATGATTGTGAATAAAACTTGGACCTTAGTGCCTAAACCTGAAAAAGCTAAGCTAGTTGATTGTAAATGGATTTACAAAATTAAGGAGGGTGCTACTGATTTAGACCCACCTAGGTATAAAGCTAGACTTGTGACTAAGGGTTTCACTCAAAAAGAAGGCATTGACTATAATGATATCTTTGCTCATGTGGTCAAGTATAAAACCATGCGTCTGCTTCTTGCTATGGCCATTGTGTATAATTGGGAAGTTGAACAAATGGATGTAAAAACTGCCTTCCTGCATGGAGATTTAAATGAAACCATTTATATGAGACAACCTAAAGGGTTTGTAGACAAAGAGAAATCTAATCATGCTTGTCTGCTGAAAAAATCTATTTATGGGTTAAAACAATCTCCTAGGCAGTGGAATAAAAAGTTCAACTCTTGCATGATATCTCTGAGCTTTAATAAAAAGCAAATATGATACTTGCCTATATTACAAACATATCAAGACTAAAAATCATGTGTATGTGTTGTTATATGTTGATGATATTCTCTTGATGAGTCCCTCTATGATTGAGATTACTAGTGTCAAGCATGACTTAGAAAAACACTTTGATATGAAAGATCTTGGTCCAGCTCAAAGAATCTTAGAGGTAAAAATCATAAGAGATAGAAAGAAAAAGGTGATGTGGTTGTCTCAGGTTGATTATTTGCATAAGGTCCTAGAAAGGTTCTCTATGTTAAATGCCAAACCTGCTCCCATACCTTTAGGAGGGCACTTAGAATTATCTAAAAAGGGTTGTCCTACCACTTCTGCTGAGATTGATAAAATGAAAAACATACCCTATGATGTTGTTGTTGGTTCCTTGATGTATGCTATGCTATGTACTAGGCCTGACCTTTCATTTGCAATAAGTGTTCTTAGCAGATTCATGTCCAACCCTGGTGAGACTCATTGGGCAGCTATGAAATACTATTTGAAATACATATCTGGGTCAAGAAAAATTGGCTTAAAATACACTGAGCACAAGCCTAACACTGAGTTAGCAGGTTATGTTGACTCTGACTATGCTAGCAATAAGGATAATAGGAAGTCCACTACTTCCTACATCTTCACTTGGGCTGGCAACTGTATATCATGGAAAGCACAGCAACAATCCATTGTGGCTCTATCTTCAACAGAAGCTGAATATATTGCTGCAGTAGAGGCTTCTAAGGAAGCTTCATGGCTTAAGGGTATTTTGAAGGAGATCACTGGTAAGGTCTATGTGCCTACTCTCTCTACTGATAGTCAGAGTGCCCTACACTTGTGTAAGGACCCTGTCTACCATGAGAGGACAAAGCACATAGATGTAAGGTTCCATTTTATCAGAGATGAAGTAGAACAACAACAGATTAATGTGGTGAAAATTGCTGGAGAGATTAATCCTGCAGACTTTGGGACTAAAGTTGTTCCTACTAATAAGTTTGTGTTTTGCAGGAATGCTCTCCACATCAGTGATGTAGGCTGAGATGTGGAAACCTTGGATCAATGATGAAGAGGCTGCTCGGCAATGAAAAATATGCATTTAAAGTGTCGATCCCATGGTTAAATATCTTATGTGGATTAAGAGGGCATTTGTAATAATGTAATAATCCTCATTAAGATATTAGGTTCAATGTACTAAGTAGAAATCACATGTATTGGTAGAGCATAAGGTTAGGAGTTGGGAACCGGGATCAAGTGATTAATTGGACCAGGTTTACTAGGTGAACCGGTCGAAGCAATCCACCCCGGGTGAACCGGTTGGAGATAGCTCGATCGGGCTTCACTTGGGAAGACTGGGCCTTATCCGATTGGTGCAATTGGGCCTGTCTTGTTTGCAAAGCCCAAAAAGCCCATTTCGCGAGTCTGAAGCTCTAGCCTCTCCTAATAACCAAAACGCGTCGTTTGAAGAGTTAACCTAGCTATAAAAGTTGAGCTTCACTGGAGAGAAGCTCATTCGAGAGCGACGCAAAAACCCTAGCTTCCAGAGAAAGAGAGAGAAGAGAGAAACAAGAGAGGAAAGAGAGGAAGAAGAAGAAACTCTGCCGGTGACGCTCATCTCCGGTGGTCCTTGGAAGCTTGAAGAGTTTGTTCAAGCTTCGCAGCTGTGAAAGGGGGTCGAATCCCTTTCGTTTCTAGATCCTTCTCTTGTTTTAGCTTTCTGTTCTCCGATCTTCTTGTTTCCTTTGTTCTGGTCTTGTGCTTTGCTTGCGTGTGTCTTTGCTTGTACTTGAACACCATGGGAATTGATCTCAGTGCATATTCGAGCCGGGTCTCCTCCTCTGAGATCCCCTGGATGTAGAGTGTTAGTGCTCGAACCGGGTCACCAAGTCTCTGAGTTCTTTTTGCTTGTTCTTGTTTTTGGTTTTGCGTGTGTGACTTGAGATCGATCAGATTTGTTGATTCTAGGTTTAGAGTTCACTTTCCGATTACAGAAACTGTATATGATATGTCCAATTCACGATTGAATATCAGTTTGGCATGATAAAGCAAAATCAACTAAAGGGTAGCCAATCTAAATTATGCTCAATAATTTACTAGGATAGTTTTTGAAAATATTTTTGTGTTTTAACTTATGATCTTAAAATTTTTAAATAATAAGAAGGACAAAGAACATAGCTTCAAAATAAATCACCTACAAATTAATTATGTATAAATTTTACACTAGTACTAAATAAATAAAAATCAACCAATACGAATATTTGAGTCAATAATTGCTTAGGCATAACTAGCTTTCGAGTAAAATTTTAAATCGGGTTGATTTGGTTCAGTTTGAATTGAGTACATACATGGACTAATTAGGTTACAATTCAAATTAGGTGGGTAATCGAAGGAATTTACGAGTTTGGATTATTAGTGTTGGTTTTTTAATAAAAAAAATCTCACTACTTTAATATTTTAAAAAAATTTATAGTAAATGGTACTACCTGCCGTTTTGTAATATATGAGCATTTTTTTTTATTTTTTTTGTATTTTTAAGACAGTTTAAAATGGAAAGGATGGGATTTGATTTATATTTTTATTGTCTTTTAATTAATTAATAATGTTTCTTCTTAACTGAGTCATTGTTTCAATGTTTTTCTCCATTTTCCATTGGTCTTGAGCTAGATATGAGTCTGATTTGATTCAAACCTTGAAATCGAATAGAGAATAACTGTTTGTTTCGGATTGGAAAACCGGCGGAACATACCTTCCTCCAATTCAATTTAGGATATTTCGAAACCAAGGAACCGACGGTTCCAACCTAGTTTAAACCAACGATTCCATGATTAATTTAATAATATTTGAAAAAAATTAAGGTTTGGTTTCACGGTTTTAAGGTTTTTTAAATTCGGGTTTAGTTTTGGTGTAGTATTTAATTATAACATATGGTTTGATTACATTAATTTTACTTAATCTTATAATTAATTTTTTTATTTTTTTTATTTTTTAGATTTATTTAAAAAAATCCAAAATTAGGCTCAAAACCGATCAAAATCGACTGGGAAGTCGGAACGGTTAAAATCGGAACCAGTGAATTGGGGTCGGCCAATTTGGTTTCCGATTCCACCATTCTATGGGCCAAAACCGTGTTTCGGAACCAAACCCATGGGGCTATGTCTATTTTTAGCTTCGTTGAAACTATAAATAAAGTAAAATTTTAAATTAATATGTTATTTTTGGAAAGATTTAGCATTAATTGATTGAAAATGGACAAAAATTATGAAATAAAATTTGTATATGAAAAACCCATATATTGAAATATGGAGGGAGTATTGTTTAAAAATTGTAAAATATTTATTTAAATACAATTAATTAAGAAGAATACACCAAACCATGAGTTAACAATTTGAAACTATATTAACTATTAAATTTATGAATTTTAAAAATTAAACAATAAAATTAGGATTGATTTTGAAGTTACTTGAACATATTTAATTTCATATCCTGTTTTTTTAGCAATATCTTGTTTATTTCTTACTTCAAAGTAATATTTTAATAAAACTTTAAATGTGATAACTGGTTTAATTTAACTAGGTTAGTTTTGGGTTTGGATAATTTCAAATCGTATATTATCTGGTTAAATTTGGATTCATCTCAATTCTCGTTTGGGGTAAGTTTTGGTCGAATCTAAGTGGGAATTGGATAGACTTTTTTTCTTAAGTCCGTTCATGTTTTAACATATTCACTTTCCAGTAATTATTTTTTAAATTATTTTATTTATCACATAGAAAAAGAAGATCTTATTATAATTTAGATTTTTCTAACCTATGCCCAAGACATAGGTTAAGAGACTAAAAATGATAATATATTTGAAATTTATATTCATTTAAGTTTAATTATTTTTTCAATAGGGTTTATTAGTTTAGTATTAGGATTTTATTTCCCTAAATTAGTAATCTTATGAACATAGGATAGAAAAATCGTAATAATTTTTATGAAAAATTACTTATTTTTTACATATTTTAAAATAAAACAGTAATAAGTTATTAAAAAATATTTTTTAATGAGAACTATAGCATGACCGGAGTCTATGACAAACCACCATAAAGGGTGCGATATATATCGGATGCAATTTCCATGATTTGCTCTGCAAATTAATTTTGCTTAAAACCAAATTTCCTTTCATGTTTATTAACCTTGGATATATATACTTCCATTAATATATTAGTAGAACCAAATGATCCGATGAGCACTCCACGTGACAGGGGGTTAAATGGAATTTTAAATCTTTGTGTGTTTTCTAATTGCTTGGACAAATGTTGCCGTGGATGTTGAGGGTCTCGAACTTTGCTTTTCACTCTTTAACGTGAACTCCGTACCTGCAATTTTCGATGAACCAATCAAGTAACCAAAACGGAGTATGTATATCTCTATTTCGTTACAACATTAACCTAAACTAGTTGTACCCGTCGTACCATGTACGACTTCGATTTAGCATTTTATAGTCATTATAAATAAGATATTGATAAATAAAAATTTAATATAAAATTTAATATAAATAATTTAATACTCGTAGAATGAATATTTTTTAATCAATATAAAAGATAAATTTAATGGTGAGAATAAAGATATATTATTAAGATAAAATAATTATATTTCTCTTTTTTCTTGATGATATTTCATAGATATTTAAATAAAAAAAGAAGATAAAATATGTTTAATTTTTTTATATATTCAAATATGGAAGATATAAGAATTTAAAAAACTAATAGTTAACTTAGTAAATAAGATATAATTAAATGTGAAAGATAAAGATAATTTAATTATATAAATTTTCTAAAAATTAATTTAATTTAAAATGTGACCTAACTCATTTTATGGTTCGATAAAGTAAAGATTAAATAAGATTAAATATTATATTATTCATATTTTATTACATTTCATGTACGTAAATTTAGAGTTATCAAATATTTTAATATATCTATTAAGTATTCTATCATCTATTTTTATTAATTTTAAACATTATAAATATTTATCATTAATTTTTTATTATAAAATTAAATCAATATATATCTATAAATAAATTTGTCAAAAAATATATGCTAAAAGATAGATTTTTATTTTTAGATTATTTTATCTTTAATTTTAAATAATTGTATAAGGAAGCATTCAAAAGATATTGTTATACTAAATATATATTTGTTTGATGTTAGAGATAAATGTAAATGGTTTAAGAAATTTAATAGAAAGAAGTTATAATAATAGAAATAAAAAGTAATTTTATAAATATGAGGTGGGGTTAGAATCGTTCTATTGACTCGAAAAGGTATAACTTTAATATATATTTATAGATTTTATAAAATTTTTTTTATCAAATTCGAAAGTTTTTAAAAATCCATTTTGCATAAAATAGATGAAGAGAATTGAAGTTTAATACGAAAAAGGAAATAACATAGAATTGTGTATGAATATTTTATGAAACATTATGTATTGATAAGTAATATAATTAAGTATGTACTATCAATCAATTTATAGATAGAATTGCGAAGACATAATTGATATAAGATAGGATTTATTTTTCTATAAAACGACTTTTGTATAAATAGTTAAAATAAATTTAATAAGAAAAAATAAATATAAACAATAATTTATTTTTTAGATTGACTAAAAAGATATCACATAAAAAATTTTATCTTAAATTATATCATTACATAGATATAAATTTTATACTTGGAGCCCAAGTTTTGTTAAAAGATAAAAAAAATATTAAGACCCTAAATCTTGTATCCATAGATAGAAGATTACAATATAAAAAATTATATAAACATGTTATCTGTTTAGTATATATAGCAAGAACACTATAAGCTGTTATAAAATTTATTAAAATATATTTTCATATAATATATTCAAAAATGCCACGTGGCGCAAATTTTACAACAGACTTGGGTTCTGCTTTATAATGTATTATAGTAGATATTTACTGTCTTGATCAAACCGCAGACTTGGTACTTCTTTCGTTTAGTTCTATTTATTTTTATAAACTTAATATATATATATATTAAAACATATTTTATTCTTACTAAATTATCCATGTTAAATTTATATTGAAAAATAATATATGTTAAATGCATTTAACCATGTCTTACTTTTTATTTAGTAAATACAAAAATTTATATTGAAAAATCTTGGACAAAAATACCTAGTTAGACGAATAGAATTAAATAAAAAATTAAGCATAAAAAAATAAGTAGAACTAAACATAGAACAATGTTTCTTATCTTGTTTTGATGATTGTAAAACATCATAAATTTTACGCTTTTAGTATTCCAAGTGTTTTTCACGTACATGAATAAGGTATAAGTAAAACAAGATTCACAATGCAAGAAAGAGAAACAGTGATACATTTTATGGAGCTAGAAAAGGAAACGGCTCCTTTCTTCAAATCGACAAGCTCATTTGAATAGTCAAAGGTGGTTCTTTTTAAAAGCTTCCAAAAACATATATCTCCAAATATGTTATTTGGATGTAGAATTTAAGAAGACAACCTTGGATATTAAGTTTGAGGACAACTTGGAGATTAAGTTTGAGTCTAATTTAGGAAATAATTGTGAACACTTCCTATAAATATATAAATTGATATTTTACGATAGAAATCTAATTGCATGGAAATTATATGTTTTCCTTGGTAAAGATAGGATAGATGGTCAAATTCAGTAGATTACTATAAATACCAAGGAGGTCTAGGATTTAAATACATGTCTTGTGAGTGAAAAAAAGTATAGAGAGATTAAGAGCAAGAAAGATTATGGTATTCGGTGTTGTGAAGGACGAACTTTTAAGAGAAGATACTACGACAAGGTTAGTGCTTTTATTTGGGTTGCCATTCAAAATCCACTAAAGAGGTAGATGCTTACCCATCTCACTAGTTGGTTGACATGAGGTTCCTCTATAGAAAATACTTATTTTGCTTTAATTTTACTTCCGTTGTACAAGGAGTTGGTTGACATGAGGTTCCTCTATAAAATATTATGTTTTTTTTCTTCAATTTTACTTCATTGTTCGATATCTAACATACATAGATCCTATAAATACACGATCTTAGTTAGGCCACTCTTAGGAAAAATGGATGTTAAGGAGAAATGGATATAATAATGTGAGCCGTTAGATTGAGGTTAATTAATGGCCAAATTTGATGGTATATTGTAACTAAAATGAGGGTAAATTATGGGATTACATTTTAAAAAAGAAGTTCCTAAAAAATAGAATTCTAATTTGGAAAAATAAATCTAAAAAGGGGGAAATTTGAGTTTATTGATTTTTTATTATTTAACATATTTTTTTAAATTTTTCTCCTGATTATTATTGACGAAAATTTGTATTTCATTCTTGTTGCATACATCACATGAATATTAGTGTGACAAACATTGAAAAAGTACTTGTGATATAATATGTAAGAAATTAGTTTATATGCTCTCATTCTAATTTCTTTAATGAATATATGCTAAAATAAGTATGAATACATCCATTCCAAACAAGGACGAAGCTATTTGGGGGCGGGTGTGGCCATGGCCCCCCAATCCAAATTTTTTCCCCTTATATATGTTCCTCTTGCCAATAGCTTCGATTTGATATATTATAAGCTTCATTATGACATTTGAGCAAAAAGTTATAAACATTTAAGGATTAAACGTTTACAAACCACTTCTAACAAGTCATTTACTTACTTAGAATGCTTTTATCTTTTGCTAAACTTCCAACTTTCATAATGTGATTGAACCCGAAAACTTTGAAATAATAAGTTATTGTTGGGATATCTCGAATCATACAATTCATTATTAGCATGAGGACTTTAATTTGGGTTTTATTTTTTAGTTACGAGTCTTTAGTATTTATAAATTCAATTAATTTGTATTTTGAAATATTTTTGTTTTCTTAACATAAATGTATTATGAAACATAATTCATAATTGTATAAGTTGTCATTATAAACTCTTGTTTTCTTAATGTAATTATATTTTGAAATATTTTAGTCCCACTTCTACAAAATATGTTCTCTTCTATGTCTAAATTTGTATTTTTTTTATTTTCTACATCTTTCTCGAAATGTACATTAGCCATGTTGGAAAAGTTTATTGGCCCCTATAATGAGAAGTTTCTAGTTATGCCCATGATTCCAAAACTTCAAATATGTACTTGTGATTTATTAAATATTTATGAAAAAACAAATCCATTGAATATATATTTGTAATACATTAAATAAGATAAAATTGAGTAATTGTTTACTTCTGTTCTAAATTCATGAATGAATACCTATTACACTAAATTTAATTTAAATACATAATAAAATGAAGAGGAATACATCCAATGTGTTGAATGTACACTAAAATGAAAATGAAAAATATTTGATCATTGTTTTTGTCTTTAAAGTTCATTCATTTATATTCTTCACTATTCTTAAATACATCATAAAATACTATGTAATGCGCATGAGCAAGAATCATGGATAACACTTGCATTGTTTATAATGAATATATCACTCCAAATTAATGCATAATTGATCAAACACGCATATATATGAGTAACAAAACTTGCATATATAGATGAATACCAAGTCACACATATGAATAAATGAATAAAATTAACGCATATATGAATAATAAAAACATGCATATATGAATAACAAATCACACATTTATAAATAAAAAGTCATGCATATGTGAATAACAAGCCACGCATATATGAATAACAAGCTAAGTGATGCATATATGAATAACAAAACACACTTATATGAATAACAAAACACTTATGTATGAGTAACAAAGCACATATATGAATAGAAGTAATTTAACATATATGAATAACATGTCATGCATACAAGAATAAAGAAACCATGAATATAAATAAAAAACATATATAAATAACAAAATACACATATATAAATAATAAAACACACCTATATAAATATGTTCAATAGTTATATGCATGTATACATAAAATTTAAATGAATATGGTTAACTAATATTCTGAATATGAAACGTACGTACGTACACGAACTGCACCAACTTTGTTTGTTTGAAGATTAGTATTATGAATGTATAAACGTATTTTTCTAAATTATCATATTGTTTACCCTTATAATTGTTGCATCGTTATGCATTAGTACAGAGTAGGGAATAGTTGTAAGGCTATTCTCTAGGTAGCGAAATAATGAATATAAAGGTAATAAATAAAAGCACAAGAAATAAATCCTTATAGAGGAACCGCACAACAACCAAATAGTTATGTACGTAAACCTCTACCTCCATTGGAGAATTTTTGATAACTTGGTTATATTATTGATTGCCCCTTAGTTATAACATGTAAGACTTAAACTTCTTTGTTCTTAGCAGTCTCCGAACTCTAGCAACACAAATGAGTCTTCTCAACATAGTTTCTAAGTTAAAAACTCAACTAAGACAAGTAAATCAAACCTTACGCTATCACAATTCCCTTACTCTTGGGAACTCCTTTCTCCCCTCGTCGAGATCGAACACTCTCCATTGGTGACTTCTCCTGGATCTTCCTTCTTTCTTTCTCAACTCACTCTATGATTTGGTTTTTTGTACTTGGAGAGAAGTGAGTAGCAAACTCACTATTCACGTGTATTTATATGCACTCATGCCTTGGAGCCCAATCCTTATCCTTATGAGCAATGTTCGAAGTACCCTTGTCTTGCCCTTTAAGGATATGTATATTCTACATATGTGACTTGATTCAAATATTATTAACTCTTGAAGCTAATCAAGTTTTTGGATGCATGGGATCAGTCTGATGCACAAAGGGGGCGCAATGGTGTCAGGACCCTCGTTGATTACATACCTTAATTGATTGTGATTGATTGCAATTATCTCTTCCACCTTTTTGGCCGAGATTCTATCATCTCTTCTTAATACTTTCTCTATTTGCTTCTTCTTCTTCTTCTTCTTCTTCTTCTTCTTCTTCTTCTTCTTCTTCTTCTCTCTCTCTCTCGTGTGGTCAAGCAATCCAGTTGACACCTCACACCCTCTTCTCTTCTCTCTTGTGTTTTGCATGCTTATTCCTTGTTGCTTTGCACCATTGCTTGTGTATAGTCGAGATCCTAAGCCTCCCTAACCCTACAAGCCTCTTGTGTTCGTGCACTCAGAGTACTTGGGTCGGTGAGTCCTACAAGGTCTCAACTTTTGTTTGTTTTTGATTTGTTGGGACTTTTTTACTCGTTTATGGCTCCTGTTGTGATAGGTATTCAACGAAGATGCTTTGCCGAGTATGATGACCCCAGAGCGTTTTTGGTATGAGAGAAACATATGGCCACCTACTTTGGTCAAAGAGACTACAACCAATATGAGCAATTTGATATTGCAATTGGATGCACGAGTCGAAGATGATAGATGGTCTAGGCATCGGCATCCCATTGTAACTTGGTCATACCTTTTGTGCCACACGGCTCGACACTTTATGCCACACGTGGACACCTTCTCATTTAAGGAGTATATCATTAGGCGCACGGCCAAAGAGAGAGAGAGCGTTCCACATGCTATTCGGTAGTCATCCCAAAGAGAGCGCCGTTGGACAAGGGCCACATGACATCGACACAAAGAGCGTTCCACATGCCATTCGGTAGTCACTCCAAAGAGAGCGTCGTTGGACAAGGGCCACATGAAAAAGAGAGCGTTCCACATGCCTATCACACAGGTGGTTCCCTAGGCAACGTATAAACGAATATGAAGGTAAATAAATAAATTCACAAGACACAAATCTTATAGAGGAACCCCACGACAACCAAGTAGTTGTCTGGGTAAACCTCTACTACTGTTGGAGGATCTTGAATGACTTACTTATATTATTGACTATTCCTTAGTTATAACAAGTAAGACTCAAACTTCTCTATTCTTAGTAGTTTTTGAACTCTAGCAACACTAATGAGTCATATAAACCTAGTTCCTTTAGTGAATAACTCAAATAAGACACATAAATCAAAACTTACGCTATCACAATTCCTTTATTCTTGGGAACTGCTTTCTCCCGTCGTCGAGATCGAACACTTGTTGTCGATGACTTCTCCTGGATCTTTCTAGAGCGTCATTCCTTTTTTTTTTATATATCAAAACATACATTCTTATATTCTGAAAGCGAACCATTTAGTATTATAATTTGAATATGAAAACACTCATTTGAATATTCTAGATGAAAGTGATTTATTGTGGATTCCACCTCAATTTTTATTTTTAATAAAAAAATTAAGAGTTTCAGATCCTTAGCATGTGATCTGACCTTCTATGGGGGTACGTACTTTAAAGTGAAAACCTAGATATAAATTTTAATAATGGTCTAAATTAATTAAAAGAAAAATAAGTCCGAAAATACTCAATTTAAGGCTAACGTGTCCAGCCCGACTTTCACTGAATCAGTTGTATGCCCCATAGGCCATAGCCCATACGTACGAATATACTTAGTAAATTTTACAGTTTAAGACTTTAAGTAAATATCATACGAATTTTTTGTTTTAAATTTCCCATGGTATATATATTAATTATACGTTGATGACAGAATGGAGATGAAAGAGGGACAATGTGTGTGAAATCTGACAGCAGCATAATTTGAACTTTGTTTTTAACAAAAAAATAATTAAATTAAAAGCTCGATCGGGATGGGGTGGAGGATTTGACCGGTCAGACCCTAATCATGGTAGGAAAAATTATGTACGTACCCATTTAATCATTTATAATAATCAGCTGAGAATCTTAGTGTAATGTGCTGATTATTAATGCAGACCAAACTTCAATTCAATCTGGCCGGTAACTGCAAAACCGTCAGCCATTACTCAGCCCAATTGATCACTAAGCTTTACACTATTAATTAATCTCTTTGTTTCAAATCGATCCCTTCAATCGATCCCTTTTGTTAAACCATGATCTCCATAACAAGAGATTTAGTTCATGTGTCTTCGGACGTTTAATGAAGTGGTTAGAGACTTTATGGTATCGACCAAAAAAGAGATTTAGTTCATGTCGGAAAGTATTTCGGTTGACTCTCAAGGAAATGTAGGTACAAAATAGTTAAATGGTAATACCATGGGGCTTTCGTTTCGACTCTCATTGGTAATGTACTCGACCAAAAAATAAAAGAAACTGAAAAGAGAAATGAAGTGTTGTAAGTAATAAATCACTTCATTATGTTATGGAGGGGAAATTAAAGAAAGCAGCAGCGTAGAGGATGGAATATGATGCTGAAAAATGGGAGTAATAAACAACAGAGAATCAAGACTGATGAGATCTTGATTTGTGAGTTCTTCTCTGAGTGTAGATTTGGTCAAATGCTAGTGTGTATCCCGTCAAACTCCTTTCAAATTATAAATGAATAATAATTGAAAGAAAGGAAGGAAATAGTTTAAACATTAATGTAACTATTCTGTACTTTAGGGTTCGACCCATTGCATTCAAATGTCTAGTCCATCTAAAAAGCTAAGTTGAAAATTATGTGATGGTGATTGGTGATATTCGATCATAATCGTAACCCTTGAGCCAGCGACAACTATACACCGCAAGGAAGGATCATTCTGTACTTTCGGGGAAAAAAAATCAACATATATAGAATGTCCTTGTTCCTTGTGAAATCAAAATAAATGAGTGAGTACTCCATTATTTAGCATTAACAATTGGGTTGCCTAATCCTTTCTATAGCAAATCGAGTGGACGAGTCATCCTAATTAAGGCAATCTGAATCAATTAAATTTTCAAGTAGAATTACAAGATCATTTGTGCTTCATCAATTTTTATATTTTTTTCTCATTTATATATTTATTGGATCATGTGGCACGTAAAAAGAATAGGATCTTGGATGTATATATCACATATGATAAATATAATTACAACCTAAAGCTAGTTAAAATAAAAAAAAGTCACATGCTGACATGTGATGTGAGATAGAGGCCAATGTTTTGTCAAATTTGAACGTTGTAATAACCACGTCCCCACAACCACAAGCCACTTGACCTGTTGTTACCCAAAGACCAAAACAAAAAGTACCCTATTTTATACATGCCTGCATTATTATATGCACGCATTTCATGTATATATTCATTCACAACTTTTTTCATCAATCATTCTCATTTTGGGATTAAGCATGGGTTTTGACTTTCGACCCAAAGGATATTTCGGGTTCTACTTCGTTTTTTAACGTGATATATGATCAAGTGCGTAACCATATACTATATTGGGGCTTTAACATATAGTCAAGCACTATAATTAACACGAATTGATGTAAGTTTTTGTTCTTCTAAACTATACCTTAAGTTATAGCATAAGGCATAGATTCAAATTTTGAAAATATGTTTTTAAATGCAAGGTTATGGTTTCTAAATTATCACTTTTGGGACCTAGGTTAAAACGATTATTAATGCATTAGATGAATTGTTGGATCGATGTGCGTTCGTAAAAGCTTGGGAACTGGCGGTTAGGCTGTTTCCAAGGCAGAGGAAGTAAACAATCACAAGTAATACGAAAAGTAAAAGACATAGTTCCTTTATAGAGAAACCCCACGACAACCAACTAGTTGTTTGAGTAAACCTCTACCTCCGCTTGGAGGATTTTGAACGGTCTACTTGTTTTATTGATTGTTCCTTAGTTACAACAGGCAAGACTTACACTTCTTTGTTCCTACCAGTTTTTCCTAACTCTAGCAACTCTAGCAAGTCTTCTCAACCTAGTTTCTAAGCGAACAACTCAACTAAACACAAGCTAAATCGAACCTTACACCTTGAGCTCACCGTCATAGTTCCCTTACTCCTAGGAACTTGGATTCGCCGTCGCCGAGATCGAACACTCATCGACGAGGATTTCTCTTCACTTTTGTCAATGTCTCTCTTGCTTTTGTATGAGGATTTGTGTTCTAGGAGAATTGCTTATTCCAAGCACTATTCATTTGCCTTTATACTCATTTGAACTTGAGCTGAAATCTTCATTTTCATGCTGTCCAAAATGCCCTTTGTCTTGCATGCCAAGTTTGTAATCTTCACATGTGACTTGATTTGAACTTAGTCAACTTCAAATGTCAATCGGACCGTTGGATCACCCGTCCCAGTTTGTTCCTCAGACTGTGCCTTTGTTTTGTCCGAGACAGAATCCCGCGATTTGCGCTTCACTGTCTGTCGTCACATGTGAGTTCCCATAAGTAAGGAGCAACTCTCTTCTGAGTTCCCTTGATGGCAACTTGCCTTCATGTGATCCTGAGTTCCTTTTGTGTTCCCTTCTAGAGATTGAGTCTTTGATAAACCTTGAGTTCCCTTGCAATACATGAATGTAAACATTAGTTCCCATATGATGTTTGTCGTTATCAAAATTGGAGACGAGCATCATTGTACGGATGTTTGGAACCAGGGTTCTCAACACCGTCCCAACAATTTCCCCCTTTTTGATGATGACAAACCTATTACAAAATAAGCAAGTATTTTAATGTGTGAAAGATCATGATATGCATCTGAGTTGGCCTTGAGATCCACTTCTATGAAACATTAAGTCCCTACTTAGCATTTTATGCGTTAGTTCCCCCTTAGCCAAAGCATAGTCTGTGATAACCCTTAAAAGACTCATCTCACACATTTTGTCCTTCCGCCTTTTGGCATCATCGAAAACAGAAAGCATAATAAAAAAGAAAGGAACACACAATCATACTAAAGGCCATTATATTACTTAAGCAGAGCGTGTACAACATTGAAACTTGTTACAATTTGAGAGGGAAGATAAAGCTAAGGGTACAAAAGGGAAGATCATGGGGGCCTTGGGAATGAGATGATCATGAAGCTGTGTCATGATGGACAAGATGTTCTCGAGAGTGGCAACCATGTGCATGAGCACTTGAGCATTCCCAACACTTGAGCCTTCACCAGAGGGCAGGGTCCCTTGATGTTGATCCTCGGATTCCTCGGAGTGACACATCTTCTAGACCACTAAAAGGTTCAGTCCCCTTCCGAGAGTCACTTCCTCCTTTTTGTCGTCGTATAGGCCCTCCTTGACCATGAGCTTCTTGATCAGGCCAGCGTATGGTAGAGAATGGGTCGGAGAGGCAAGACATTTCTCCATGTGCCCAAGTATGACTAAGGGGAGATTTATGGGCATCTTGTGGAGGAAGTGGAAGAGGAGGATGGCGTCTTGTATATTGAGGGTGTGGCGCTTCTCTTGCTGAGGGATCACAACGGTGATAATAAATTGATGCGCCTACTTGGCGATGAGGCTAAGGTTGTGTGTTGGGGTCCCTTTGGTGGGAACTCTACCGTCGTAGACGCTGTAGAGGATCTCGTCTTTGTTGAAGTCACCCCAGTTCTTGTGAGGAAGGACGGCCAATCCCTTGACAGGGACATTCAGCGGTGAAGACATACTTGTCGCCTTGAAAGGTGAGAGTGCCCTGAGTAGCTTCATCGATGAGGACGAAGTTGTTATAGAAGAGTCGCACCTACTCAGGGTCGACTGTGACTGCAACGTCGCACACCTGGTCCCACCCTTGGGCCTTCATCAACTCCCAGAGGTCCCCAAGGCCAAGAGAAGTCAGGCTGGACTCAGTGAGAACTAGTGGAGTGATGAGCTTGCGGTCCATTGAGATAGGAACCAGCTTCGATTCAGTTCCCTTGCCCTTCTTGGCCTTTGTTCCCTTGGAGGCAGCAACCTTCCGTTTCTTTTGAGGGGAGGGGGAAGATTTCAGCATAAGCATGGACTCCTTTTCCTTGGGAGACCTATGCGACACCACCATTTGGCGCCCTTCTTGTTCATTAGCCAGGGCTTGGGCGTGCTCTCCGGCAAGTGCCTCAGCATCAACCACCTCGGTGGCACAGTCACCATTCGAGTTCCCATCGGGGTCGGAGGAGAGGCCCATGTCATCGTCATCTTCTTCTTGATGGCCCAGACTTGCGCTAGAACCATCATCATGTGTTGGGGCCCCATCCTTATGAGCGTGATCCTCCTCTTTAAGCACTTGTTCATCTTGAGTGCCAATTTCCCTTGGGCGCTTTGATGGCTGGTGAAGTTCCGCGAGGCGAGTGTTGTCCTCGGCCGTTCCCATGACAATGGGGGAGGCGACCCACTTCTTGCGATGGGAAACCTTGGCGATAGAC
Organism: Fallopia convolvulus; assembly: GCA_964016875.1. Taxonomy (NCBI): domain Eukaryota; kingdom Viridiplantae; phylum Streptophyta; class Magnoliopsida; order Caryophyllales; family Polygonaceae; genus Fallopia; species Fallopia convolvulus. The sequence goes on along the minus strand of OZ024719.1, from coordinate 45,803,475 downwards.
AAGGAGTCGTCGTTCGAGTCGAGGTCGATGGTTTGCTTGGCTGGAGAGGGGGAGGAGGAGATGTGAGTTGTGGAAGGAAGAGGTGATTTTTGAGGAGATGGAGAAGGTAATTGAGGAGGAGGAGTAGGGGATTTGGCTTTTGGAGAGGAGGGTGGAGGGTTGTTGTCGATTAGAGAGTTGGAGGAGGGATTGATGGGATTGGTGTTTCCATTAGTTGGATTGATGGTGTTTAGAGGAGAGGGAAGGGGGGGGGGTGTCGATGGGAGCACTGTTCCCATCAACGGTAGGAAGAGAAGAGGAGGTGGAAGTGGGATATGTGGCAATGGAGTTCCCAGATATGGGAGTAGGGTTTGAGAGGAGGGAGATCTTGGGATTGAGTGTTCCTAGAATGAGAAGGAGGAAGAGAGGAGGGATGAGAAGGGGGTGGCGGTGGTGTTGGTGCGGAGGGGCGTGAGAGATTGAGGAGGTTATCGATGAGAAGAGAGAGGTATTCTTCTTCTTCTTCTTCTTCTTCTTCTTCTTCTTCTTCTTCTTCGAGGGCTCGGAGAAAGAAGATTTTTGTTCTTTGCGTTTCTTGGATTTTAATTTGGATTTTGGTGGGTCAGGACCGAAACTGTCGTAGATGACAGTTCCAGAGGAGGTGGAGAGTGATTGTGGTTGAGAGGAAGAGGATGGAGGAGGCAGTTGAGATCCAGTGGTGGTGCATGGAAGCGCAAGGGTTTGCACCGCCGAAAGAGACGAGGGTGGTCCTAGAATCTCGTATTCGAGAAGCGAGGAGCCAGTGCGCTCTTTGTGAATCTGGGGAAGAACGTAATCATGGAGGCATTTGTAAAGGGTTTGGCGAAGGGCAGGATCTGGTTCGTTGTCTGCCTCTTTGATCATAGTGATGAAGAGAGATTTGGAGGTTGTGTTTATCCATTCACGGACTTGCTCGTTTGGGTGAATGGGGGACATGGTAGAGTTTTGGGAAGAGAGTTTTGGAATTTTTCTGGATTTGGGAAGGAAGAGAGGTTTAGAGAGGAGGAGTTGTAGAGATCGAAGATAGAGAAATTAAGGTGCAAAAAATGGAAAATTGGTTTTTTATGTGGGAAGATGATAGGGGTAAAGGGGTAAAGAGCTTTTCCATTTCAATCGTCAGCCAATGAGAGTGGAGAGCCGTTTAAACTTCCTTAGCATGCTTGGGACACACGTCATTAATTCCATGGGAAATCACATCATGCATTCCAAATACTTGGCCCTCAATGCTTCGGATTCTAACACATTTTCCCATTTCCCGAGTGGCATTCCAACTTCTCAAAAACCAGTGTTCCGTTGCTAGTGATCATTGTTGAAACCCGATATAATACGAGCTATAAACGAGATTTTAATAAATACTAACTCTCGGGAATTCATACAGCCAAACGGTTTTCGTACATATATTATTCCTCCTCCCCACCCTTCAGCTGATTGGTTTTGTACTCTTTACAAATAAAGCCTTTAGAATTTATACCCTATATAGCGCGATCTCACTCGAAGATCAAACACGTTGAGCTCTGGCAAACGAGATAGTTCTCGAGCCAGAGGGGATTTTCGACCCTTATTAAGTGTTGCCTATCTCACTATATATAGCAAAATGAAGTAATTGCTCATCCCCCTTTTCCGATGTGGGACAACCCCCTTATTTATATCACTTTCCAGTTTGCTATTTATGAATGAGTTCGATGTGGGACAATTTCACGAGGTCCACCACATGAAGATAGAGTGAATCGGTTTTGTTGACTTTCCACACAATTTTTCACTTGTTTTGGTATGAACGTATAACATAATGAAATAAGGGGTTGTTGCTTTGTATATTGGGCTCAAGCCCATGTATTGATTCCCAAACGCGTACACATAACGCGGATTTTTATCTCTTCTTCATTACGCTTGCGAATTTGCCTTTAATTACTTAGCGGGTTATTTCGCGCACCATCACAACCCCTTGGCTTGATGTCCTCATTCCACGAGGGCAACGAGACAACAAACAAGTGCGTCATTCTAGTTCCAAGCGCGGGTGTTCATCGATTTTATGCGATGTGATCTAAACACGAGATCAAGTAGGGTGAGCACACTTTGCCAAGGCAGTTAGGACCTCGTCCCTTTAGAGAGTTAGTAGACCTCGTCCCTTAGAGAGTTAGGACATAGTCCCTTTGAGAGTTAGCGAACCTTGTTCGCTTAGAGAGTTAGGACCTCGTCTTTTTAAGAGTTAGCGAACCTCTTTTGCTTAGAGAGTTAGGATCTCTTCCTTTTGAGAGTTAGTGAACCTCGTTCACTTAGAGAGTTAGGACCTCGTCCCTTAAGATTGTTTCCAACCTCGAGCGTGAAGCGAGGGGTGGATTAGTGCACTTTTCGAGAATCTCCAACCCCAAACGGGAAGCGAGGGGTGGATTTGCGCACTTTTCGAGAATCTCCAACCCCAAGCGGGAAGCGAGGGTGGATTTGCGCAATTTTTAAGAATCTCCAACCCCAAGCGGGAAGAGAGGGTGGATTGGCGCACTTTTCGAGAATCTCCAACTCCAAGAGGGAAGCGATGGTGGATTTGCGCAATTTTTGAGAATCTCCAACCCCAAGTGGGAAGCGAGGGTGGATTTGTGAACTTTTCGAGAATCTCCAACTCCGAGCGGGAAGTGAGGGGTGGATTCGCGCACTTAGAACCAAGAGTTTCCAACTTTGAGCGGGAAGCGAGGAGTGGATTCGCGCACTTAGAACCGAGAGTTTCCAACCCCAAGCAGGAAGAGAGGGGTGGATTGGCGCACTTAGAAACGAGAGTTTCCAACCCCAAGCGGGAAGCGAGGAGTGGATTCGCGCACTTAGAACCGAGAGTTTCCAACCCCAAGCGGGAAGTGAGGGGTGGATTCGCGCACAAAAGGCTCGACGGCAACCCCGAGAGGGAAGCTCGATGGTTCCGCGTAAAACGAGGTTCGACGACAACCTCGAGTGGGAAGCTCGGCAGTTCTGCATGAAACGAGGTTCAACGGCAACCCTGAGCGGGAAGCTCGGCGGTTCCGTGTAAAATGAGGTCGACGGCACCCCCTAGTGGGAAGCTCAGTGGTTACGCGTAAAACGAGGTTCGACGGCAACCCCGAGTCGGAAGCTCTAAGGTTCCGCGTAAAACGAGGTTCGACGACAACCCCGGGCGGGAAGCTCGACGGTTCCGTGTAAAGCGAGGTGCGACGGCAACCCCGAGCGGGAAGCTCGACGGTTCCATGTAAAACGAGGTGCGACGACAACCCAGAGCGGGAAGCTCGGTGGTTCTGCATAAAACGAGGTTCTACGACAACCTCGAGCGGGAAGCTCGACGGTACCGCGTAAAACGAGGTTCGACGGCAACCCCGAGCAACAAGGTCGGCGGTTACGCATAAAACGAGGTTCAATGGCAACCCCGAGCGGGAAGCTCGGCGGTTCTGCGTAAAACGAGGTTCGACGGCAACCCCGAGCAGGAAGCTCGGCAGTTCCGCGTAAAACGAGGTTCCACGACAACCCCTAGTGGGAAGCTCGGCGGTTCCGATCACGCCAGGAGCGAACCCCGTGGCGCCACACCGAGACTAGGGCTAAGCTTGTGCACGCCAGGGGCGGACCCAGTGGCTCCGCACCAAAGACTAGGGCTATGCCTGCGCACGCCAAGGGCGAACCCCTTGGCTCCGTGCTATAGAATGCGGCTCGCGCACGCCAGGGGTGAACCCCGTGGCACCGCATCAGAGACCGCGACAAAGCTCGCGCACGCCAGGGGAGAACCCCGTGGCACCGCACTAGAGACTAGGGCTAAGCCCGCGCACGCCAGGGGCGAACCCCGTGGAGCCGCACCAGAGACTGGGGCTAAGCCCGCACACGCCAAGGGTGAACCCCGTGGCACCGCACCCGAGACTGCGGCCCGCACACGCCAGGGGCGAACCCCGTGGCGCCGCACCAGAGACTGCGACTAACTAAAGAGGGAAGAGGACGCACTTACTTGATTATTATCCGAGAGTTAGGTCGGATAGGGAGGGTCGATTTCCACAGACGGCGCCATTGTTGAAACCCGATATAATACGCGCTATAAATGAGATTTTAATAAATACTAACTCTCGGGAATTCGTACAACCAAATGGTTTTCGTACGTAGATTATTCCTCTTCCCCACCCTTCAGTTGATTATTTTTGTACTCTTTACAAATAAATCCTTTAGACTTTATACTGTAAATAGCGCGATCTCACTCGGAGATCAAACACGTCGAGCTCTGGCAAACGATAGTTTCCGAGCCAGAGGGGATTTTCGACCCTTATTAAGTATTGCCTATCTCACTATACATAGCAAAATGAACTAATTGTTCATCCCCCTTTTCCGATCTGATGTGGGACAACCCCCCTATTTATATCACTTTCTAGTTTGCTATTCATGAATGAGTTCGATGTGGGACAATTTCACGAGGTCCACCACAAAAAGATAGAGTGAACTGGTTTTGTTGACTTTCCACCCAATTTGTCACTTGTTTTGGTATGAACGTACAACATAATGAAATAAGGGGTTGTTGCTTTGTTTATTGGGCTCAATCCCATGTATTGTTTCCCAAATGCGTACACATAGCGCGACTTTTTATCTCTTATTCTTTACGCTTGCGAATTTGCCTTTAATTACTTAGCGGGTTATTTCGCGCACATTCAATCATAATGCACTCTAGTTCCCATCATCTTTGAAAGGCTAGGTTTGATTAGAGTGGACAAGGGAAATCTTACTCAAAATCATTTGTGAGGTTGGGAACTCAAAAAGGGAACCAGACAATTACAACTCGATAATGGGACAAGTGATTGGGCTCATGAGAAGCGTTTGTTTGATTCACGGGTAAGGGTTGGTTTTATGATCAACCGTCATATTGGCTTGTAAAGAGGGTTAAGGGAACTCTGGTTGATCATTTTTGGGCCAAAAGAAATGAAGTTCCAAATTGTACACTTAATACTTTAGACTAGTAACATGGCAAAATGAAGGCGATTATTCCTAGTGTTCCCTATCATGTATTTCAAGTAAAACTAGCCAAGCATTGAGGGAATAACAAACAAGGACTTGTTCAGTTTAGAGTTATCATCCCTAGAAGCATCCGGAGACGCTGGTAGGGACATCTGTCTAAAGCTTTAGTGAGAATGTCCACAATTTGCTCTTCAGTTCTACAATGTTCCATAGAGATGTTCCCATGCTCAACATTATCACGCAAGAAATGGTGCCTAATGTCTATATGCTTAGTATGTGAGTGATGCGCAGGATTTTTGGAAACGTTAATGGCACTTGTATTATCACATCTTATGGGAACTAGGCCAAAAGACATACCGTAATCTTGAAGTTGGTACTTAAGCCATAGAACCTGGGAACAGCAAGAGGCGGCAACCACGTATTCCGCTTCTGCTGTGGAGAGTGCCACCGAGTTTTGCTTTGATCCCCATGATACTATAGATGACCCTAGGAAGTGGGCCATTCTAGAAGTGCTCTTTCTATCAACCAAATGCCCAACGAAGTCTGCATCTGAGTATGCAACAAGCTTAAGGAAACTATTTCTTGGATACCAAAGGCACAAGTTGTCATTCCCTTTGAGATACCTGAAAATTCTCTTCACCTCTTTCAGGTGTGATTCCTTAGGGTTAGCTTGAAAGCACGTACAAAGGCACACTGAAAACATGATATCAGGTCTACTAGCAATTAAGTAGAGAAGATCATTCCTCGAAAGTTCCTTTGGTCCACATTGATACCTATTTCGTTTGCGTTTAGACTTGAGTTTGATGAAATTGGAGTGTCGATGTGCTTGGAGTGCTCCATCGCATACTTCACTGGCATCTCTCTAATGTACTTTTGTTGATGGATCCTTGTTCCCTCCTTGGTATGAGATATTTGAAGTCCCAAGAAGAATGTAAGTTCCCCTATGAGGCTCATCTCGAACTCGCTACTCATCAAATTCTTAAACTTTTCAACAAGAACCTCATTAGTAGCACCAAACACAATATCATCTACATACACCTGGACTATTAGAATGTCTTTTGATTCTTTCTTAATAAAAAGAGTTTTGTCTATGGAACCACGAAGGTATCCATGGGACAAGAGGAATTGAGCAAACCTGTCGTACCACGCCATGGGAGCTTTCTTGAGACCATACAGGGCCCTCTACAAGAAGTAGGCATGGTTTGAGAAGTTCTCATCTTCAAAACCGGGTGGTTGCGCACTTGCGCCACATAGACTTCTTCCTTGAGGTGCCCATTTAGGAACGTTGTCTCGACATCCATTTGATACAACTTGAATCCTTTGTGGGCAGCATAGGCTATGAGGAGTCAAATGGCTTCAATCCTTGTAATTGGTGTAAAGGTTTCATCATAATCAATTCCTTCCTCTCGCCTATACTCCTGGGCCACTAGATGGGCCTTGTTCTTAGCCACAGATCCGGTGTCGTTAAAATTATTTCTGAAGACCCATCGAGTTCCTATGATGTTCTTGTTCTTGTTCTTGGGCCTAGGGACCAGTTTCCACACTTTGTTCCTTTCGAACTGTTGGAGTACCTCTTGCAAGGCTTGGATCCAGTCTAGATCTTTTAGAGCTTCCTTGATGCTCTTGGGTTCCACCAGTGAAACGAAGGCGTTGAAAGCACATAAGTTTTTGAGAGAGGAACAGGTTTTCACACCTTTGTCATAGGGAGTGATGACGTGGTCGATGGGATGATCCTTCTTTTGGTAATATTTCCTTGTCTGAATGTTTGTGACATCAAGTTGTTCCCTTATCTCTTCTTCGTCTTGAACTTGAGTTTCCTCTTCATGGGAACAGTTGTTCTCAACTTCTTCACTTAGTGTTTCCTTTGGATTTTCTTCATTTTCCCCTCGTTGTTCCCCTTGAACATTAGACTTTGGTATGGTTTCATTTTGGGGAACAAGAGTGTTCGATTGAGAGGCATCTTGAGGTTCCTCTATTGTAGAGGGAACTTCGAAGGAGTCTTGATCAGTTTGATGTTGGACTCCTTCATTGTTGTCTGGTTGTGGGACAGTGTTCCCACTTGGATAGTCTACATCTTGCTTCCTTGGCTCCTCATCGTCATTGTCTTCTTCTTATCTGACTAGTTTGAATAGAGTTCCCTTTCCTTGAGGCTCTGTTCTCATCTTCACAGATTGTTCGTTGAAGACGACATGAATGCTTTCCTCGATCTTCTTGGTCCTCTTGTTGTAAACCCTGTACGCCTTGCTTTGAGTGGAGTATCCCAGGAAGATCCCTTCATCGCTCCTTGGATCAAACTTCCTATGGTTGTCTTTTCCATTATTGTGAACGAAGCATTTGCAGCCAAAGGTCCTGAGGTGAGAAATGTTGGGCTTTCTTCCCTTGATGAATTCATATGAGGTCTTCTTAATCATGGGCCAAATCATGGCTCAGTTTAGAATGTATGTTGCTGTGAAGATCGCCTCGGCCCAGAAGCTTTCGGGAACTCCACTTTCAAGCATCATGGTGCGAGCCATATCATCCTGTATTCTGTTCTTTCTCTCGATCTCTCCATTTTGTTATCGTGTGCGTGGCGCCGAGAAGTTGTGAGAAACACCATTGTTGTCATAAAACTTAAGGAACTTTAAGTTCTTGAACTCAGTTCCATGATTAGATCTGAGAGACTTGAGCTTCAATCCCATGCTAACATCCATTCTCTTGATGAAGGGCTCCAACTCCTTGAATGCATCTGATTTGGATCTCAAGAAAATAACCCATGTAAATCTTGAAAAATCATCAATTAACACATACATGTACCTTTTACCACCGTAGATGGCCGTTTGCATGGGACCACACAGATCCATGTGAATCAGTTCCAAGGGCCTCGTTGTGCTTACCACCTTCTTTGGCTTGAAGGAGCTCTTGGTTCTTACAATGAACGCATGCTTCAAAAAGCTTGACTCCCTCAATGTTGATTCATGGAAGACCAATGACCAGGTCTTGTAAATATAGCTTCAGAATTTGATTTATGCCTACGTGGCCTAGCCTCTTGTGCCAGAGTTCCGTGTCATCATGGGAGCTTGCCAGGCACAATTTCTTGGTGGTTCAAAGTCGGTATCCGCCACATAGACATTGTTGGACCTCTTCCTTCCCAGAATGATTTTGTTGGTTTTCTTGTTGATGACCAAACATTCCTCTGAGTCGAAGGTGACAATATTGTTCCCTTGATCACATATCTGAGACACACTCAAGAGATTGTATCCCAAATCCTTTACTAGGTTGACATTGCTAATCTTGATTGACTTGTTGAGCAGTACTTCTTCTGTTCCTGTAATTTCTCCTTTATTTTTGTTGCCAAAGGACACATGACCTCCTTCAGCTTGTGTGTGGAGTGAGTTTAGATTGTCTTTGTTCCCAGTCATATGATTTGAACAACCACTATCAATGACCGATGTGTTATTCCCCCTCACTTCCACTTACAAGGAGAGTTAGTTTTTGGTGACCTAGGCAAGATGACTCTTGCCTGGTCCCTTATAAGGAAAGTGTTGGGATGTTGTTGGGACCTCTGGTTCTAAACAACGGATCAACGATGCTATTCTTCGAGTTTTGATAATGACAAACACCATGAGGAACTAATGTGGTTTGTTCAAGTATTTCTAAGGAACGCAAGTATAGCCAAGAACTCTCATGAATGACCAAAAGCCACAGAAGCTCACAATGTAGAGTTCTCATCAAGGGAACTCTGAAGAGGAAAGTTCCCATGCAATGGGAACTTCCAGGAATGATCAAGAGAACACAAGCTTACAACGATGAAGAGTTTCCATCAAGGGAACTCTGAAGAATACAGTTCCCATGAAATGGGAACTCACATGTGAGGACAAGACCGTTCAGCGCAAATCATGGGATCCTGTCCTGGACAGTCCGAAGGAACAGTCTGAAGAACAGACTGTCACGCTTGATCCAACGGTCTGATTGATTCAAGAAGTTGACCTAATTCAAATCAAAGTCACATGTGAAGAAAGTACAACTTGGGCATCAAGCAAAGGGCATTTTGGAGATAAATGAAAGATGCGTTTGCCCAAGTACACCTGGTCTATAAAGCCAAATGAATAGTACTCGGATTGAGTACTTCTCCCAGAACTCAAAAACACCCACACCAGAGAAAAGAAAGAAAAAGAAGAGAAGTCCCCGCTGGCGAGTGTGTGATCTCGACGACGAAGAAGCCGAAGTTCCCAAGGGCAAGGGAACTGAGAAGTCGGTGTAAGGTTTGAGTTACTTGTATTTTGCTGTTGTGAGCTTAGGAACTCAGTTGAGAGGATTTACTAGTGTTGCTAGATTTAGGAAGAACTCGTAGGAACAGGGAAGTGTGAATCCGGCTGTTGTAACTAAGGAACAAAGCAATCAATATAAGTAAGTCATTCAAAATCCTCCAAGCGGAGGTAGAGGTTTACCCACACAACTAGTTGGTTGTAGTGGGGTTCTTCTATAAGGAAACTGCGTTCTTTACTGCTTTTAATACTCGCGCTTAATTTACTTCCGCTACCTTGGGAACAGCTTAACAGCCAGTTCCCAAGCTCTTTGCTAAAGGTTTACGATCCAACAATTGGTATCAGAGCGGGTTTGCTCTAGATTTGTGTTAACATCGCAGGTATCAAATGGCTCAGGAACTTACTCAGGTAGGGAACAACACTAGTAAGGCGCCGAGGCTTATTACAGGAAGATTCGAAAGCTGGCAACGTGACATGAAGGATTGGATGCGTGGCCAGGACTACCAAGCCTGGTGTGTTATCGAGAGGGGGAACTTCAAAATCGATCCAGCTATAGTCAACGACCTCTCAAAGTGGGGACCCAACGAATACAAGTGCATGGAGGCCAACTACAAGGCCAAACAGTACCTTAAGAGGTCCATGTGCGTGCAAGACTGTGACAAGGTAGCAAATCTTGACACATCTAAGGAAATGTGGGAGGCCATCCAACAAATTCACGTTGGGAACTCAGATCTCCGAGAAGATCTTCAGATGAATGCAAAAAGAGAGTTCTACAACTTCCAAATGGAGATGGGAGAGTCCGTCGATAGCTATCAGTCCCGATTTGAAGGACTTTGCACCAAAATGGAAGGCTTGGGGATCACCAAAGAAGAAATCACCCATAAGATGAAGTTCCAACAACTCTTCAACGGATTTACTGGAGAATGGGCAAACGAGAGAACAATGTTCAAGGAGAATCCGGAAAATAGAACTCTCATGCTCCATCAAGTGTTTGGAAAGCTAGTGGGACACGAGAAGAGAAAGATCGATGATAAGGAACAGACTCGAGCACATCGAGGGATCGCACTCAAAATTGAGAAGATGCTCAAATCAACTCAAGAACAACACGAAGACTCCGAAGAAGAAGAGGATGAGGAGCTAGTTCTCGTAAGAAAGGCTCTTCGGAACTTCTACAAAGGGAAGCTCACAAGGAACAGTGGGAACTGGGGAAAAGGACAGAGTTCCCAAAGAAAACCCGCAGAGAAGGACCTCTCGGATGTCACATGTTACAAGTGCAACAAGAAAGGTCACTTCGCTAAGGAATGCCCACAGGGAACGGACAACCAGAAGCAAGGGAAAAAGGCCTACATCGCCACCTGGAGCGATGATGAGGACGAAGATCCCGAGTCATGGGCACTCCCAGACATGTGCGGAATGGCCATAGGAGAAACCACTGGGGAACAACCCAGTGAGGTAACCACTGAAACTGTTCTTGCTTCTTTGAATAACTATGAAAAACCTGAGTTGTTGAAAATTCTCTCAAGTCTTGTCAAAGATAATATAAAACTACAAAACAAGTTGGAAAAACAGGAACACATAAATGCTCAATTAGTTGGTCTTGAACCCTGTCCCAACTGCATATCCCTTCTCGAAAAACTCAAGTCCCATGTGTCCCACATCGTAGATCTAGAAAATGAAATCAAAACTCTAGAGAAAGATGAGAACACCCTCTTACAAAACCTGAGTAAGACTCCCGAACATCTTGAAGCCTCTAGTTCCCAAATCAAGTTTGTCCTAGCCAAACACGACATAGGATACAAAACTGAGAGCCCAAAGAACGGGAAGTCACCCCTGAGTGAACATGAAATCCATGAGTGTAGGGCCTTAGAACTCCAATGTGAGAAACAGAAAAACGCTCATCTCGAGGAGAAAATCAAGGTCTTAGAGAGTGGGAAAGGTGGTGAGAAAGATTATTACACTGGGAACACTGGACATAGACTTTATATCCAAATTGCTAAGGGAAACGGGTGTACAATAAGGAAACTATGGATATGAACAGAATCCAGAGACCAAACCCAAAATACTACCTGGGAGAATACTATAAGACGTGCTGGAACTGTGGTTCTCATGGGCACTACAAGGAAGCATGTCCCAAGAAGAGAGCCCAAACCCTTAGAAACCGTGAGTTCCTGAACAAACAAAAACATCATTTTAATCACCAAAGGAACTCCAACTCTCAAATCACTCATGATATCAACATCGCTGACTATGTTTTAAATGAGAATATTTTCCCTTGCAAGGGATCTGGCAAGAGTTATCTTGCCTGGGTCTCAAAACACTAACTTTACCTTGTAGGTGGCAGTGAGAGGGAACAATGCATGGTTCATAGATAGTGGATGCTCGAACCATATGACCGGAAACAAAGATATCCTCATCTCACTCCACACTCATGCCAAAGGAGGACACGTCTCATTTGGCAATAAAAACAAGGGAGAAGTAATTGGAAAGGGAGAAATGTTGCTAAATAGATCAATCAAAGTCAGCAATATAAATCTGGTGAAAGATCTAAGATACAATCTCTTAAGTGTTGCCTAGATGTGTGATCAAGGGAACAACGTTGTCACCTTCGACTCAGAAGAATGCCTAGTTATCAACAAAAAGACCAACAAAGTGATTCTGAGAGGAAGAAGGCACAACAACGTTTATGTAGTAGATACAGAATTTGAACCACCAATGAAGCTATGTCTTGCGAGTTCCCACAATGACACGGAACTCTGACACCGAAGACTAGGACATGCAGGTGTCAATCAAATCCTGAAGCTCTATCTATAGGATCTGGTCATCGGCCTTCCACGGATCAATCTCGAAGGAGTCCAAATGTGTGAAGCATGCGTTCGAGGGAAACAGACTAGGAACTCGTTCAAACCCAAAAAGGTGGTGAGCACAACCAGGCCTTTAGAGCTAATTCACATGGATCTCTGTGGTCCCATGCGAACAGCCAACTATGGTGGAAAAAGGTACATGTATGTCTTAATTGATGATTTTTCTAGATTTACCTGGGTTATTTTCTTGAAGGCAAAATCACAAGCTTTTGAAGAGTTCGAGCCTTTCATCAAAAGAACAGAAGTAAGCATGGGGCTAAAGCTGAAAGTTATCAGGTCTGACCATGGAACTGAGTTTCAAAACTCAGAGTTCTTCAACTTCTGTGACAAATATGGGATCTCTCACAACTTCTCAGCCCCTCGCACTCCTCAGCAAAACGGAGTGGTCGAGAGAAATAATTGGAACTTGGAGGACATGGCCAGAACCATGATGCTTGAAAGCGGAGTTCCTGAGTATTTCTGGGCTGAAGCCATCGCCACAACCACATACATCTTGAACCGAGCCATGACAAGGCCTTTGATCAAGAAGACATCCTACGAGCTCATCAAGGGGAGAAAACCAAACATCTCCCACCTAAGGACCTTCGGATGCACATGATTTGTCCACAACAATGGCAAAGACAACCTTGGAATATTCGATCCTAGAAGCGATGAAGGGATCTTCTTGGGATACTCATCACAAAGCAAGGCTTACAGGGTCTATAACAAGAGGACCAAGAAGATAGAAGAAAACATCCATGTCGTCTTCAACGAGAAATCTATAAAGATGGGAACATAGACCCAAGTGAAGGGAACTCTGTTCAAACTGGTCAGACAAGAAGACGATGATGATGACGATGATGAGCCAAGGAAGAGGGATGAAGACTATCCAAGTGCAAGTAACATTCCACAACCAGGGAACAACGAAGGAGATCCAACTCTCACTGATCAAATCTCCCTCGAGGTTCCCTCCTCAGAAGAACTACAAGATACCTCCAACTCTCTTGTTCCCCAAGACAATACCGTGCCAGAATCAAGTGTTCAGGGGGAACAAAGAGGGATCTTGCCAGGAATTTCTGAAGAAACACTCAATGAAGAAGCTGAAGATGAGTGTTCCCATGAAAAGGAAGCCTCTACTGAAGATGACACAAGTGCAAGGGAACCAACTCATACAAGAAACTTTCAACAAAGGAAGGACCACCCCATTGATAACATCATCTCCCCTTATGATAAAGGTGTACAAACTCGTTCCTCTCTCAATAATTTTTGTGCTTTTAACGCGTTTGTTTCAATGGTGGAACCCAAAAATATCAAAGAAGCCTTGAAGGACCCAGATTGGATCCAAGCTATGCAAGAGGAGCTCCACCAATTCGAGAGGAACAAAGTTTGGAAGCTAGTTCCTAGGCCCAAGAACAAGAACATCATAGGAACTCGATGGGTCTTTAGAAACAAGCTCGATGATACTAGAGCTATAACAAGGATCAAGGCTAGACTGGTGGCACAAGGCTACATGCAAGAGGAAGGAATCGATTACGAAGAGACTTTCGCACCAGTCGCTAGGGTCGAGGCCATCCGACTCTTAATTGCCTATGCTGCTCACAAGGGATTCAAGCTCTATCAAATGGATTTGAAAACAACCTTCCTAAACGGACATCTCAAGGAAGAAGTATATGTGGCCCAACCCCCAGGATTCGAAGATGAGAAGTTACCCAACCATGTCTACTTCCTGGAGAGGGCCCTCTACGGACTCAAACAAGCTCCCCGAGCTTGGTATGACAGGTTTGTTCAATTCCTCTTGTCCCATGGATACCTTCGAGGTTCCATAGACAAGACCTTGTTTTTAAAGAAAGAGTCGAAAGACATTTTGATTGTGCAAGTATATGTTGATGACATTGTTTTTGGAGCAACTAACGAATCTCTTGTAGAGAAATTTAAGGACCTCATGAGCAGTGAGTTTGAGATGAGTCTCATTGGGGAACTCACGTTTTCCTTGGGACTTCAAATATCTAAAACTAAGGAGGGAACAAAGATTCATCAACAGAAATACATCAAGGAAATGCTCGTAAAGTATGGGATGGAACACTCCAAGCCTATTGATACTCCCATCTCACCAAATTCAAGGCTCAATGCGGATGAAACAGGTATAAGTGTGGACCAAAGGAACTATCGAGGTATGATTGGGTCCCTTCTCTACTTAACAGTTAGTAGACCTGATATCATGTTCTCCGTATGCCTTTGTGCCCGTTTTCAAGCTAACCCTATGAAATCACACCTAAAAGAGGTGAAGAGGATTTTCAGGTATCTCAAAGGGAATGATAACTTGTCCCTTTGGTATCCAAGGAACAGTTCCCTTGAGCTCATTACATACACAGATGCGGATTTTGCAGGGCACCTTGTGGATAGAAAGAGCACATCAGGAATGGCCCAGTTCCTAGGGTCATGCTTGGTCTCATGGGGATCTAAAAAGCAAAACTCAGTGGCACTCTCCACACCTGAAGCAGAATATGTGGCTGCCGCATCTTGTTGTTCCCAAGTTCTATGGCTTAAGTCACAACTCCAGGATTACGGTATGTCTTTTGGGCCAGTTCCCATACTTTGTGTTAATACTAGTGCCATAAACATTTCCAAAAATCCTGTGTATCATTCTAAGACTAAGCATATAGATATAAGGCATCACTTTCTACGTGACAATGTTGAAAGTGGGAACATCATGATGGAACACTGTAGAACTGAAGAGCAAATTGCGAACATTCTCACCAAAGCTTTAGACAGAGGTCCCTACCAACATTTTCGAATGCTTCTAGGGATGATTACTCTAAACTAAACAAGTCCCTGTTTGTCTCTCCCTCAATGCCTGACTAGTTTTTCTAAGAATGCATGATAGGGAACTTGAATTTATTGCTTTCACTTTGCCATGATTAATAGTCTAAAGATAAATGTGTAGAAGAGAACTTTATCTCTTTTGACCCTACATGATCAACCAGAGTTCCCTTTATCCCTCCTTACAAGCCACTATGACGGTTGATCATATAACCTACCCTAAGCCAGGGACCAGACAAACGCTTCTCATGAGCCAAAATGTTTACTACTTTATCGAGTCGTAAATTGTCAGGTTCCCTTTGAGTTCCCTAGCCCCACAAAAGGATGAGTGTGAAGTTTCCCTAACCACTTCACTCTCCCTGACCTTGATACGATCATGGGACCTGGGACACACAAACAAGGGAACACTGACTCCTCTAAGAAGATGAACTGTCACTTGGGAAGCGGGATTTTGTGTCAGAAACTCTAAAGCGTTAAGGGCCAAGTATTCAAATTTTGAAAGGGCTTCCCTAGAGATCGTGACGCGTGTCAAGAGACGTGCTACGGAAGTTGAAACGATGCCCCACGTTCATTGGACAACGATTATCGAGGTTTTCCCACTTCCCTTTCTACCCTTCGCCCCTTCTCTCCTTAAAACCCTAGATTGCTATTTTTGGGATCTTATTCCATCTTCCACCTCTGTCATTCTTCTTCTCCACATCCCTTTCACTCTCTTTTTCAAGAAACCTCCAAAACCTTCTCTCTTCCCAAAATTCCCTCAAATGGCCTCCACACACACCTTCGCCCAGATTAAAGCCTGGGTTCTTGCAAATCCTAGAACCCTCTTCGTCTCGCAATTAAACGAGATCGAGAAAGAACAAGATCCAGTCATGAAAGACGTCCTCATCGGAGGGCTCTACAACCAAGTAAGCCCTTTCTTACCACCTCCTCCTCCGGTCGACGAAACTTTGGCCTGGACCTCCTCTTTCGCCACCTCCTCTGAATCTCTTCCTCCTCCTTCAACCACCAACACCTCCTCCGACACTGTCATTCTTGACAGTTTCGGAGATGCTCGTCCCTCTATAAACGAGAAGCCCAGAAAATCCAAACACCACCATTCATCCAAAAAACGCCGTTCATCCAAAGACCCCTCAAAATCCAAACCTTCCAAAAAATCCAAACACTCCAAAGATCCCTCACAATCCAAAAAACGCAAACACTCTGAGGTCTCTGAATACTCGGAGCCCAGAAAGAAATCTTTCTTCACAATTGACGATTACTTGAACTGCTCCAAGGACAGTTCCTGTGTCGCCAAACCCCCCTTTGTCTTTCATTCGGACTCTGGGACCTCCCAATCCCAGAGCCAACTCACCTCTTCTTCCCTCCCTCTTCCCATAAGTGAGGGACCTCCCAAACCCCTTCCCCCAAAACACAAGACTCCTCCACCACCTCCCTCTGTTCCCACAACAACGGGAACTCCACCTCCACCTCACAAAACCCCTTCTCCACCTACCTCACCCGAAAACACTTCTGTCCCTCCCACTTCTGCCTCGCGGACCCCTACTCCCCCGGTTTCTGTATCCACCCCTCTTCCCCCTTCTACACAAATATCCACTCCTCTCTCCTCTCCTCTTCCCTCTTCCATAACATCCCCAACTACCACAAAACTTCCCTCTCCCTCTCCCTCCAAAACTGTCGTCGTCCTCACTTCGGACGACAATGACCTTCCTCTCTCCGTTGTCATCGGGAAAATGACCAAGGACCCTCCTCCTCTCATCATGGGAACTGTCGAGGAGGAGGCCCAACTTAAGGATGTCGAGGAAGAGCTCAACAGGGTCCCCACTGAACCACAACTGACCAAGGGACCAAGTCCCAAGAGAAGGTGGCCCCTAAAGAGCCCACAGAGAAAAGGGACCCAGCACCGGCTGTTGGTGCTGGGGCAAGTTTAGGTCATCCTGATGATGACAAGGAGGACTCCAGCTCGAGCTCCTCTGAAGAAGAAGGGACCTCCGGTGAAGAGGTCGAAGAAGAAGAAGAAGAGGCTCCGGCTGAAAGGGAGCCCGCTAGGATCTCAACACCTGGACACCAAATGGTGGTGTCCGAGGGTTCCCATCAGCCAAGGGAACGAGTGCTAATGATCGAAGCGGCTGAGCCCTCTCAGCAGAAAGGACCAAGAACGGTCTCAAGAGGGAACACTTCAAAGAGCACTACTAAGAAGGGGAAGGGACCTGCGCTGAAGAAGCTACTTGTCGATGAGACTCGCAAGCTCCTTCCCCCACTCATTGTTTCTGAAGAGATGCTCAATGAGAATGGACTGGGGGAACTGTGGGACCTGATCAAGGCCCAAGGCTGGGAGCACATATGCAAGGAAGCCGTGAGTGTAGATCCCTCACAGGTGCGTCGTTTCTACAACGACTTTGTAGTCCACAAAGACGGCACCCAGGGAACTCTCCATTACGAAGGCGATGAGTTCATCTTCACCACATCTACCATCCGCCATCAGCTTCAGGTCCCGGTTCTGGGACTTCATGATCTGCCTCACAAACTCTGGGGAGAGTACAACTGCGCCGAGGTGTACAACACCATTTTTGAGGGTCGAGTTCCCACCAAAGTGCCCTCGACCCATCATCTGTCCTTGATTGCCAAGCTTGCTCATCAATTCATCATCAATATGGTGATCCCTCGCCAGGAGAAGCGTTTGGTAGTCAACATCCCCGATGCCATCATCCTCTATCACTTCCTCCTCAAGAAGCCCATCAACCTTCCCAGAATCATACTAGGGCATATGGAGAAGTGTATGGCGTCCAAGTCCCATTCCCTCCCCTACTCTAGGCTTATCAAGAAGCTTCTACAAAAAGAGGGTCTTTACGACGCCTCCAAAGAAGAAGTTACCATGGGAAGGGAACTGGACATCTCAGTGGTCCAGAAGATGCGGCACTCTGAGCCTGTGGAGGAATCGGCTCAACTGGAGTTCGGTGCCGAAGGGAACTCTCAAGTGTTGCTTCGCATTGCCAACACTCTTGACAAGATAGCACGGGACCAAGAACAGATTGCTAAAGGCCAAGACAAGCTCGTCAAAGTCTTGACCCGAATGTGTGATGCCCTGTTCCCACCAAGCCCATGATCTCTCCTCTTTTTCCCTTAATCCAAATTTATCCACAAAAATATACTTATGTTCCCTGTGTACATATTTTCTCAAGTAATGAAATGGCTTTTAATTTGAATGCGTGTTCCTTTTCTTCCTTCTTAATTGCATTGCTTGTTTTCGATGATGTCAAAAGGGGGAAAGACAAAAAATGCGAGATGAGTTAAAAGTTTAAGTTATCACAGAACATGCATAAGCTAAGGGGGAACAATTGCATAAAAAGCTAAGTAAGATCTCAGTGTTTTTAATTGAAGTGGCTCCCCAGAATCATCCTTAGGAACTCATATGCATATCATTCATTGAAATACTTGCTTATTTTGTGATGGGTTTGTCATCATCAAAAAGGGGGAAATTGTTGGGATGTTGTTGGGACATCTGGTTCTAAACAACGGATCAACGATGCTATTCTTCGAGTTTTAATAATGACAAACACCATGAGGAACTAATGTGGTTTGTTCAAGCATTTCTAAGGAACGCAAGTATAGCCAAGAACTCTCATGAATGACCAAAAGCCACAGAAGCTCACAATGCAGAGTTCTCATCAAGGGAACTCTGAAGAGGAAAGTTCCCATGCAATGGGAACTTCCAGGAATGATCAAGAGAACACAAGCTTACAACGATGAAGAGTTTCCATCAAGGGAACTCTGAAGAATACAGTTCCCATGAAATGGGAACTCACATGTGAGGACAAGACCGTTCAGCGCAAATCGCGGGATCCTGTCCTGGACAGTTCGACGGAACAGTATGAAGAACAGACTGTCACACTTGATCCAACGGTCGATTGATTCAAGAAGCTGACCTAATTCAAATCAAAGTCACATGTGAAGAAAGTACAACTTGGGCATCAAGCAAAGGGATTTTGGAGATAAATGAAAGATGCGTTTGCCCAAGCACACCTGGTCTATAAAGCAAAATGAATAGTACTCGGATTGAGTACTTCTCCCAGAACTCAAAAACACCCACACCAGAGAAAAGAAAGAAAAAGAAGAGAAGTCCCCGCCGACGAGTGTGTGATCTCGACGACGGAGAAGCCGAAGTTCCCAAGGGCAAGGGAACTGAGAAGTCGATGTAAGGTTTGAGTTACTTGTATTTTGCTGTTGTGAGCTTAGGAACTCAGTTGAGAGGATTTACTAGTGTTGCTAGAGTTAGGAAGAACTCGTAGGAATAGGGAAGTGTGAATCCGGCTGTTGTAACTAAGGAACAAAGCAATCAATATAAGTAAGTCATTCAAAATCCTCCAAGCGGAGGTAGAGGTTTACCCACACAACTAGTTGGTTGTAGTGGGGTTCCTCTATAAGGGAACTGCGTTCTTTACTGCTTTTAATACTTGCGCTTAATTTACTTCTGCTGCCTTGGGAACAGCTTAACAGCCAGTTCCCAAGCTCTTTGCTAACGGTTTACGATCCAACAAAAAGATAGTTTCAAACACAACATAATCAATAATATTGACATCACGAGAGTTCCTAGAGTGATAGGTGAAGTTCCTATGTTGGTTCCCATGAGTGAGACCTCTAGCATGTTTGTTTGCTTGTTGTTTTTGCCTGTTCCAATACTCGTGAATCCTTTGAGCTTGAGCTTCCTTTTTTGGGACAACGTTCCTTGTATAGTGCCTATGCGCACCACAATTCCAACATGTTTTACTCACCTAAGTAGTACTTAGGATGGGGTCTTTGTATCCTGTTCCTATCCATGGTTTCATTGTTGTAGACCTTTGACCCGTTTCCCTTGGCTATTTGGACATAGAGTTTATGCCCAGTGTTCCCAGTGTAGTAGTCCTTCTCTCCATTTACCCCACTTTCTAGGACACCTATTTTGTCTTCTAGATGGACATTCTTTTATTTTTCACATTGGAGTTCTAGGGCCCTACACTCATTTATCCCTTGTTCATTTAGAGGATATTTCCCATTCTTTGGGCACTCAGACTTGTACCCAATCCCATGTTTGGCACGGACAAATTTGGTTTGGGAACTTGAGGCTTCATTACTCATTTTACCCTTACTCAGCTTTTGTAGGAACTCATTTTTATCACGCTTTAGGGTCTTAATTTCATCCTCAAGGGCCACGATGTGGGACAGGTAAGACTGAAGCTTACCAAAAAGTTTCACACAATTGGAGCAGGATTCAAGACCAACAAGTTCTACATACGTGTCTTCTAATTCATCTAATTTCTTTTGCAATTTGATGTTATCTTTGACAAGACTAGAGAGCAATTTCAATAACTCAGGCTTTTCATAGTTAGATAAGGACTCAAGAATGGTTTCGGTGGTTACCTCACTGGGTTGTTCCCAGTGGTCTCCCCTATGGCCATTGCACACATGTTTGGGTGTGCCCAAGACTCAGGGTCTTCATCCTCCAAATCGCTCCAGGTTGCGATGTAGGCCTTCTTCCATTGTTTCTTGTCTTCAGTTCCTTGTGGGCAGTTTTTGGCCAAGTGTCCCTTCTTGTAGCACATATAACAAGTGACGTCAGTGAGGTTCTTCTCCATGTGCTTGCTTTGAGAACTCTGACCCCTTTGCGAGTTCCCATGACCTTTTGGTGAATTTTCCTTTGTTTTAGAAGGATCTAAGGGCCTTGGTGAGAAGGACGAGTTCCTCCTCATCTTCTTCTTCAGAGTCCTCATGTTGCTCATGAACAAATTTGAGCATCTTTTCCAATTTTAGAGCAATCCCTTTGTGTGCCCTTTCCTACTCCTTTTTATCCTGCTTCCTCTTCTCATGTCCCACCAGCTTCCCAAAGACGTGGTGAAGCATGAGATTTCTATTCTCGGGATTTTCTTTGAACATGGTCCTCTCGTTGGCCCATTCACCAGTTATGTCGTTGAAGAGTTGTTGGACTTTCATCTTATCGGTGATCCTCCTTGATGATACCAAGTCTAGTAAGCTTGGTACACAGGGCCTCAAAGCGAGACTGGTAGCTATCAACAGATTCTCCCATCTCCATTCAGAATTTGAAGAACTCCCTTCTAACATTCATTTGGAGATCCTCTCGGAGGTCCGAGTTGCTGATGTGCATCTGTTGGATGGCTTCCCACATTTCCTTCGCCGTTTCCAAATTTGCCACCTTGTCACAATCTTGTTTCGACATGGCGTTTTTGAGGTACTGTTTGGCTTTGAAATTTTCCTCCATGCACTTCCATTCCTTTTGCCCCCATTTGGAAAAGTCATTGCGAATGGTTGGATCCACCTCGAAGTTCCCTACTTCGATGACACACCAAGCTTGAAAGTCAAGGCTGCGCATCCAGTCCTTCATGTTGCGCTGCTAGTTTTCAAACCTTTCGGTGATAAGCCTTGGAGGCTTGTTGTTCCCATGTCCGACATGAGTGAGTTCTTGAGACATCATGTAACCTGCGATACAAACACATAAATCTAGAGCGAACTCGCTCTAGTACAAGTTGTTGGATCGACGTGCGTTAGTAAGAGCTTGGGAACTAGCGACGTGCGTTAGTAATACGGAAATTAAAAGACACAATTCCTTTATAGAGAAACCCCACGACAACCAAATAGTTATGTGGGTAAACCTCTACCTTCGCTTGGAGGATTTTTTACGATCTACTTATTGATTATTCCCTAGTTACAACCGGCAAGACTTACACTTCTCTGTTCCAGCAGTTCTTCCTAACTCTAGCAACATTACCAAGTCTTCTCAACCTAGTTCCTAAGCGAACAACTCAACTAAACACAAGCTAAATTGAACCTTACACCTTGAGCTCACTGTCACAATTCCCTTACTCCTGGGAACATGGATTCGCTGTCGCCGAGATCAAACACTCGTCGCCGGGGACTTCTCTTTACTTTTGTCCATGTCTCTCTTGCTTCTTTGTATGAGGATATGAGTTCTAGGAGAAGTGCTTATTCCAAGCACTATTCATTTGCCTTTATACTCATTTGAACTTGGGCTGAAATCTTCATTTTCATGTTGTCCAAAATGCCCTTTGTCTTGCATGCCAAGTTTGCAATCTTCACATGTGACTTGATTTGAACTTAGTCAACTTCAAATGTCAATTGGACTGTTGGATCACTCACCCTGGTTAGACTGTACCTTCGTTTTGTTCGAGACAGAATCCCGCAATTTGCGCTGCACTGTCTGTCGTCACATGTGAGTTCCCATAAGTAAGGAACAACTCTCTTCTATGTTCCCTTGACGGGAACTTTCCTTCATGTGATCCTGAGTTCCTTTTGTGTTCCCTTCTAGAGATTCTTTGATAAACCTGGAGTTCCCTTGAAATACTTGAATGTAAACGTTAGTTCCCATGTGGTGTTTGTTATTATCAAAATTGGAGACAATCATCGTTGTTCGGATGTTTGGAACCAGGGTTCCCAACATCGTCCCAACATGAATCGTTTTTGTCTTATTGTTAATTTAAACTTGAAAATGTATAAGATTTTTTAAACAATGTTTCACTTATTAAAAAACCAAGTCTCACCATTCTTTTTTTATTGGGTCGAGCCGGTCGACGCAAAACGGTTTACCTGGTTCATGCGTTTTTTGACTAGTTCAAAAACTCGTGATTTGCTACCAAAGGTGACTCACTCGTCAAAAGAAAGCTTGTTTTCCCTTCCATCATTGAGGCTAAGTAATGTGTCATCGCTTTAGTTATCATGAGCAAATTATTGACATCTTTACTAGGGCTATTAGAACTCATTGCTTAATCATTTGCATATCAAGCAACATGTTCAACACCTCCATAAACTTGGTGGATAATAGAAAGAAAGATAATTAACATCAAATCTTTCAATAAAGCTTTCCCGAATTTGTTCCTATTTTTAACCATTATTGAAAAACTGTAAAAGATACTACTCGACTTTTATTTTCTATTTTTATAAAAATAACTTCAAATAGTACAGAGTATCAACATTGAACCACATGTACACAATGAAAGGTACTCTTCTTAAACTCGCCCCATGCCATTTGTGATCACCCATCAACCCTAAATTCCCAAATCCAAAGAAATGGCTCAATTGGCTCAATCATGGCCCCTTCCTACAAAATATCCTCCAAATCATTAGCAATACTCTTCCCCTCAACCCAATCCCCCTGAATTCCGGTTTATGGTCATAAAATCAAACAAAAAATTGAGCTCTTATTGTAACAAAAATGGAAACCTCAAAAATCCGCGACTTCCTATGGTGTCCGGCCACACTCGTCGAGTGGGGAGAGCTTCGAGGAGAAATTTTGGTGGTCTTCTCCTCTATTGACTCCATTTTTGTTCTCTCCCACTGCTAATCGCGAAGAAAAGGCGAACCATATTAAAGAAAAATGGAGCAATTGAGCATCAATTCGCTCTCCTGTTCAACGATCTCGATTGATGAGAGGGATGGATCTTGAGGAGAAATTGATGAAGACAATTCAACAAAGGAGGATTTGTGATATACTTGCACATAAACAATTGTGGGGTAGAGAAGGGAGTTGGGCGGTGATGGAGCCTTCCTCTATTGGGGCGAGAAGGTCTCAAGCACTTTGGATCTGTGTCTAGTCCTTTGGGCAGCCACTCGATGACTCTCAAACTTGAAATTGTGAAATTATCACGTGTAATTTATCCTTATCTACTTTAATGTGGTCTAACTCTATTAACAACATGATAATCTGGATCTTGTGTGTTTGCATTTGGACTCGCTCGCCTTTGTTGTGGCCAGTGCCCATAAAACTTCCCTTTGTGAACTTTGAACTTGGTTTTGATTCTATAAAATAATGAATTGGATGTTGATCGTTATTGCATTTGTGATAGAAATCTTGCACAAACCGTTGATGGAATGTTTGGAACTAAACCTACACAACAATGTTGTGACATGAAAAGAGGATCTCACACTCCTCTAATTCAAAACCAATTTCAAAAACCATATCTTGGTGGAAAAACTGATCAATTGATCTCATGTTTTAGATTGGTCTAACAGAACCACAAACCCTTTATCAACATCAATGAACACAAACACAATATGGTCGAGGAGACCAAGATGATGAATTACTATCTCAGATGGATGTTTGTTTTGTGTTGGCTTTTTGATGCCTCATGTTTGTATGCTTGTGATGTCCACCTTTTTAGTCATGTTTTTAGGGTGTTTTTTTTACTATGTTTGAGTCTTTTTCTTTAGTTTTGTGTTTTGTTTTGAGTCGTTTGTGTAGGCTTTCGTATTTTCTGAAGATATGGAGTTTACATAAGCTTTGGTGGTGTTTTGTAGGTTTTTAGAAGCTTTTTGGAGCAATTTTTGAAGAAAGGAGCAGAGCTGGTGAAGATAGCACTTAAGGATGAAGAGAAGATGGAGATTAAGCGCTCAATTAAATTCATTGAAGATCAAGTTCAAGCTTGGAAAGAGATAGAGAATTTTGTTACAAGAACATAGGAAAAAGAATCGAGTCAAACGGAGTTGTAACGAATCCTCTACGCAAGTTTTACTCAACATTGTTCGAAGTGCTGAATAGGGTCGTTAA
Source organism: Fallopia convolvulus (assembly GCA_964016875.1). NCBI lineage: Eukaryota > Viridiplantae > Streptophyta > Magnoliopsida > Caryophyllales > Polygonaceae > Fallopia > Fallopia convolvulus. Next base: position 45,779,062 of record OZ024719.1, on the reverse strand, counting down.
CGAGGTCCCGAGGCACAACGAGATCCGATTCGGTGTTTAATTAAAGGCTTCTATCTTTTATCTCTTAATCTTTAGTTTAGTAAGTTTTTATTATGTTATTAGATAGATAGGAGTATATCTTATTAGAAGATATTATTTCCTTATAGTTAGATTTAAGATAGATTTATTTCCTTAGAGATAGATTTAAGATAGAATAGTTTCTCTATAAATACACTTGTCCCCTCTTTAGTTTTTGGGGGGAATCAATCATTAAAGTTAGAGGAGGAGGAGGAGGAGGAGGAGACGTGAGAGAGGGAGAGGCGAGGGGAATTTGTGGAGAAGAACTATCAAGTTTTTTATTCAAGTTGTAATCTTTCCCTTTTATTTAATGGAGATGTTTTCAATTATGCTTTGTGAGTAGTCTTCCTCTCTAAGGTTGGGGTTAAACCCAACAATGGTTATGCATGCTTGTTTGTGATCATGATTTGATTGATTTTATTGCATAAATCTATTCTCTTGTTCTTAATCCTTAAGACGAAAGTTGATAGGAATTTCTCATTCATAGTTGAAGCGAAACCGAAAGCCTTGAATCCGAATAGTCAAAATTAGGGTTTTGAAGCGAAAGCAAATCTATCCTATTTGAAGTAGAAGAGATTAGATAGTAAGTTTATTGATTTAGCGAAAGTTGATTGATTTACTTGCTTAAAGTTAACGAAAGTTAGCGCCTTTGTGTGATAAAAGCATGATCTTTATGTTTCATAGCGTTAGCATTGCATGATTATTGTTGTGGTGATACCTTTACCTTAGAATCTCTCTCTTACTTGATAAAAACCCTAGCTTTGTTGATTGCTTGCGTGAGAAGTAATAGAACTTAGCACTGACTTTCTCCCTGCGGACGAACCTGACTTTGCTATACTCAGCGGGGTCTTGATTATAAATTTATTTGTTGTCAAGAAACCCTCTCAACAAATTGGCGCCGTTGCCAGGGAGATTTCAATAGTGCCAAGTTTTGTTCTTTTTATGTTTTTTGGGACTCCGCCGAGTCGGTAACGACCCCCCAAGGTCGGTACTGACCCTGCTGGGCAACCCAGTTTCTGTGCTTTTTTGTTTAGTTTCTAGGCCATTGTCGAGTCGTTACCGACCCTTCCTAGGCTCGGTAACGACCCTGTCGACAGGTAGTTGTTTCTTTCTTTTTAGTTTTTGTTTTTGCGAGATCACTCCAGGCTCGTTAATGACCCCCAGGTTCAATAAACGACCCTGTCCGAGACCCCGTTTTTGCTTTTTGATTTCGTTTTGGTTTTTGTTCTTGCTTACAGTGTGTGCCTGCCGAAAGTCATCGAGCAAATAAAGCCATGGCTACACATGAAGAACTAGCTAAGTAGATTGTTGAACTCTGTTTAGAGATAGAGGAGATCCAGAGAGAAAGGGAAATCATAGCTGCTGAGGCATATGAATAGGATAATTACATGAGAGGTCCATATAGGAACCAAGGTGATACTTTTTATGCATGGAGGAATTACAATCAGCCCACCTGGGGCAATTATGCATACGACCAAGGGAGCCAACTTCCTCAGCAAGAACAGAGAGTTCCACCTTACATGCCCTCGGCCTATCAAGAGACGCCATCATGGGTGAATGGACTCTATGAAGGGATTAATAGAATGAACAATGAAATCAATGGAGTCCAAACTAACCTCAATTATCAAATGAAAAGGTGGGGAGAGTTCGAAAACTGGAAGAAGAGCGTTGACTCACAACTGGGGGACCTAGCTGCACGGATTTCAAGACCTCAAGGGCAACTTCCGGGCCGACCCGAAGACAACCCTAGAAGACAAATTGCAGCCATACACCTCAGAAGTGGCAAGGAGTTGCCAGATCGAGCCAAACCTAAAGATACTGAGCACGACAATGAAGATGATTCCCCGGTCAGGCTCGTTACCGACCCTGTTAGGGTCGATAACGAGGCTCACCAGCTTGATAATGCGCTATCCATGCCAGGTTAGTCTTCTGAACCAAACTCTGAGTTCGTTACCGACCACACCAGGGTCGGAACGACCCCTTATCTACACCGATCGACCCTCTTGTCGATTCGGTGGGTCCTCGATCCGGGTCTCTCTCTATCCCGAGTTCGTCAAAAACTCTTCCTTTCCCGATTACGAAGTCTAATGATGTTATAGAAGGAAAGTTTAGACGGTTTGTTAAGATTCTTCAAGGGCTAAATATTTCAATTCCATTTACTGATGCCCTTAATGAAATGCCTGCCTACGCTAAATTTTTGAAAGAGATTTTGAGCAGGAAAAGATCTATCTTAGAGCTGCATCATGAAGTCCATTCCATAAGGCTCCCTGAAAAATTCGGTGATCCAGGTAAGTTTGCAATTTCAATTGGTATTGGGACTCACCGTTTTAAAGCTCTGTGTGATCTAGGTGCCAGTGCTAGTTTATTACCATTATCTATTTGGACCAAGGTTAACATGGGACCACTAGAGCCTATCAAGATGAAACTCTACATGGCGGATGGATCTTCTATAAAAGCAACTGGAGTCATTCACAATGTTCCTATCCGAGTTGGAAAATTCTTTGTTCCAAACGACTTCATTGTGCTAGATATGCCTGAAGACCCTGCGGTGCCAATCATTCTAGGCAGACCATTCTTAGCCACTGCAGGAGTACGTGTAGATGTCAATTAAGGACTTCTCATATTTGATATTGGAGAAGAGAAGGTTGAGTTTCACTTCAATTCTCCCATAAGCGAAGTGGCTAGTTGTAGTACTGAGGAGCCTACCGACCCACCATGGCTCGATAACGACCCATTTCTGAAGGAGTTCGAAGTTGGAGGTGGATTTAAGCCCGGTACCGAAGCACTTCCAGATCCTGCAGGGTCGGTAACGACCCCCTACACTTCGGTAACGAGCCACTTCCCAAATGACCCTGGTGAGTTTTCTTGTTCTTATTTAATCAATTCTGGTCATGATCCCTTCTCTTATCCCGGTTCTGTTTCATATCCTATTGTTAATACTGTAAAGGAGTCAAAACCTCCTTGGTTTTCGGATTATACTAACCCTGTTGTAGGATTACCAAGCATTCTTGTTGATGATAGAGGGCCGAATATTTTGGAAAGAAGTTTTGATGTTTTTCAGGCTAAGTATGGGGTTTCTTATGATCCCTTCGATACTGGATGGTAGCCGCCCTAGGTAAGCTAAGGTAAGTTCGTCGGGCTAACGACGTTAAAAGTAGCACTTACGGGAGGCAACCTGCTTTTATGTTTTTGTTTTTATTTTCCTTTCTTGAATCTTTTTGCTAGCTTTCTTTTGACTTGTTTTTAGGTTAGATTAGTGTAGTAGGATAGAAGTTTTTCTAATATGAATCAGGTCCAAGAAGCTAAGAAGTGCTACAATTCAAGAGATTCGGTGTACAAGCACGCAAGCTCGTTACCGAAGCAACAAGCTCGGTACCGACCCTTACCGGAAACCAAAAGAAAAGCAATGCTCCTCAAGTGATAAATGGTTTCAAACAGCTTCAGTTTTATTTTGTGAGTTTCCTTTTCCTTATTCTCTTTATCTTTATTTCTATGTTTTAAACAGTGAGGACACTGTTTAGTTTAAGTATGGGGTATGGGAAAAGGAAACTCAGTTTTGTATCAGTTTTTTGTTTTTTTTTAGGATTGATAATATTCCACTTAGATGTCCTATGATATGCTTTAACTTGCTTGATCATGTAATTCCATAACATGTTTGGATAGCTTTGCCTGAATCATGTTGAAAATTTGTTTTTATGTGGATATTTAGCATGTGATGAAATTGAGCACATATGATCTTAAGTAGATGTGACTGAAATCCAACAAAAATTGCTACCTTGTGAGTTATTTTTGGCCTTATAGGGAGAACATCAAAAATTCCTCTTCTTTTCTTGTGTGATTTACTCTCCTTATGCATATTATCTCTTGTCATTGATACAGTTATCTATTTCTTGAGACCTATATGAGATATTAGTTCATTGCATGTGAAATCATATGATGGAGAACTTATTTTTCATAAGACCTATTAATCCCTATCCACCCTTACATGATCTTTCTTTTTGAAGCCAATTTGAGCCTGAAGCCTTTTATTTTTAGCTCCACAAAATTATTCCCTAGCCGAGATAAGCTTGACCCTATCCAGGGATAGGACTTAGTGTTGGTTACTGTGATGGTTTTGTTGAGTGAGTTGTATTGGTTCAAGTGTGGAGTAATATGGGTTGTGTAAAGTAAAGTCTTGCAGTCTACCATGTAAGAGGAGTATTGGTTCCCTGAATGCACTTACAAAAGAAGTGGAAGTAAAGAAAAAGAAAAAAATGAGTAATGACATCGTTACCGACTAAACAAATTCGGTACCGACCTCCCGCAAAAAAAAAGTCGGAAAAGGAGGAAGAAAAGGAAAGAAAGAGTTGAGTAATAGTGAAAGTGTGCATGAGCCAAATTTTCCTTAGTGTTTGTAAGCAAGATTAGTTGGGATATTAAAGGGGTTGAGTGAAAATGAGTGTGCATAATGAGAGAGTGAGTTTGGTATAATCTTTTGAAAAGTTTATAGATGTGTGAGTTTTTAGGAGTCTTTGATTCCCGGATATTATTAGCACCACATGACCAAAATATTTCCACGCCTTATTGTCTTTACCAAGCCCCATTACAACCCGGCCGAATGGAAGCTTTTATGATGTTTTTCATTGAGCCTAAGTTCTCTTGATGATTTTTATGTGTTTTGACATCTCTGGTTGAGAGTTTGGTGATATAAGTAACAATGACTATGTTGATTTATGTATATTGGATTGAGTTGAGAGTTGTTATTATAAGCCCAAACACATGAGAGTTGAGTGAAACACATTACCCATGTGAGGTTGGATTTTTGGTTGCTTTTGCTTGAGGTTGCTTATATATGTGTGATGATGTTAGATTCACTTGTCTATCTATTTCTACTTGTGCTTTGATGTTGTTTTTTGATAAGGGAATTGACTTGATATATGTGTTGATGGTTTTGGTTCTTCTCTTGTTGATTGCTTGAGGACAAGCAAGTCTAAGTATGGGGTATTTTGATGTCCGCCTTTTTACTCATGTTTCTAGGGTGTGTTTTTACTGTGTTTGCGTCTTTTTCTTTAGTTTTGTGTTTTGTTTTGAGTTGTTTGTGTAGGTTTTCGTATTTTCTTAATATATGGAGTCTACCTAAGCTTTGGTGGTGTTTTGTAGGTTTTTAGAAGCTATTTGGAGCAATTTTTGAAGAAAGGAGCAAAGCCGGTGAAGATAGCACTTAAGGATGAAGAGAAGATGGAGATTAAGAGATCAATTAAAGTCATTGAAGATCAAGTTCAAGCTTGGAAAGAGATAGATAATTTCGTTACAAGAACATAGGAAAAAGAATCGAGTCAAACGGAGTTGTTACGAATCCTCTACGCAAGTTTTACTCAAGGTTGTTCAAAGTGCTGAATAGGGTCGTTAACGAGGTCCCGAGGCACAACGAGATCCGAGTCGGTGTTTAATTAAAGGCTTCTATCTTTTATCTTTTAATCTTTAGTTTAGTAAGTTTTTATTATGTTATTAGATAGATAGGAGTATATCTTATTAGAAGATATTATTTCCTTATAGTTAGATTTAAGATAGATTTATTTCCTTAGAGATAGATTTAAGATAGAATAGTTTCTCTATAAATACACTTGTCCCCTCTTTAGTTTTGGGGGGAATCAATCATTCAAGTTAGAGGAGGAGGAGGAGGAGGAGACGTGTGAGAGGGAGAGGCGAGGGGAATTTGTGGAGAAGAACTATCAAGTTTTTTTATTCAAGTTGTAAGCTTTCCCTTTTATTTAATGGAGATGTTTTCAATTATGCTTTGTGAGTAGTCTTCCTCTCTAAGGTTGGGGTTAAACCCAACAATGGTTATGCATGCTTGTTTGTGATCATGATTTGATTGATTTTATTGCATAAATCTATTCTCTTGTTCTTAATCCTTAAGACGAAAGTTGATAGGAATTTCTCATTCATAGTTGAAGCGAAAGCGAAAGCCTTGAATTCGAACAGTCAAAATTAAGGTTTTGAAGCGAAAGCAAATCTATCCTATTTGAAGTAGAAGAGATTAGATAGTAAGTTTATTGATTTAGCAAAAGTTGATTGATTTACTTGCTTAAAGTTAACGAAAGTTAGCGCCTTTGTGTGATAAAAGCATGATCTTTATGTTTCATAGCGTTAGCATTGCATGATTATTGTTGTGGTGATACCTTTACCTTAGAATCTCTCTCTTACTTGATAAAAACCCTAGCTTTGTTGATTGCTTGCGTGAGAAGTAATAGAACTTAGCACTGACTTTCTCCCTGCGGACGAACCTGACTCTGCTATACTCATTGGGGTCTTGATTATAAATTTATTTGTTGTCAAGAAACCCTATCAACAGCTTGGTTGCGTCGTTTCCACCATTCTAGTATTTTAATTGGAAAAAACTACCAAAAGTTGTACCTTACTCTAGTGGTTAACTCTCCTTTCTCCTGGGAGCCACTCACAAGAACAACTTGGAACTAAGACAACCCAAAGACAACATCAATTCACGATCCTTGAATTCAACAATCCTAAAATGACAAAGAGGTTTCTATCTAATGAGATAACATTTACTAAAGGTATTGAGAATACCTTTGCCTATGACTCAATTAAAATTTATTTCTTGATTCATGAAAGTGATTTCCATGACAATCTTAGTTTAGTGATTGGAAATGGAAATCAAAAGAATATGATATTGATGAACCCATTTGTGACTACAACATCACCTGAACGGTTGAATCCCACCTCTTGACTAACTATAAGCTGAATAACTCAACACAAAGGGCATATAAGGTGAGGCCCTTTTGGAAGAACAAGTCCCATGATGAAAAAGGTGAAAAGGGAAAGAATCTCAAAGGTAACAGAAGATTGGAACCATGCTTGGACCGCTTGTTTCTATTAATTGTGTATTTATGAAACTTGAATGAAGACAGGACTGTGTTCCCAGAATGATTATATCAACTGACTTGAAAAGAAATCGATAAACCGATAAACATTGGATCGGAACACTAAAAGAACTTTTTTCCAATCCATTCACAAATTATTCTATAACGCCCAAGCCTTTAGAAACGTTATCCCATGCCAACCCCAGGACTTCCTAGGATGTCATCCATCCTAGTACTACTTTGTCCCCTACATACTTAAGTTCTGAGTTCTTTGTCCTCACTCAAACTCAGGAAAGCAAGAGCTCTTGTTGACATTGGAAGCACCTCAACCCCTTATAAATTATCGGGGTGTTACAATCTTACCCACTTAAAACCTTGACGTCATCGTCAAGGCCCAAGCACCACCCTTTGGGTCAAATGACTGCCCTCCGTGCTAAGCTAACTCATAACCCAAAGTCAGCTCTGATACGTACTATTTGTAAGACTCAAGCCTTTAGAAGCGCTATCCGATGCCAACTCGAGGATTTCCTAAAAGGTCACCCACCCGGTACTACTCTCACCCCTGCACGCTTAACTTCTTAGTTCTTTGTCTTCACTCAAACTCAAAAAATGAAGAGCTCTTGTTGACATGGGGATCACCTCAATCTCTTATAAATTATCGGGGTATTACAATCTCTCCCACTTAAACACTTGACGTCCTCGTCAAGGCCCAAGCATGACGTCCTTGTCAAGGCCCAAGCACCGCCCTCTGGGTCAAATGACTGCCCTCCATGCTAAGCCAACTCGTTACCCAGAGTCAGATCTGATACCATTTGTAAGGCTCAAGCCTTTAGAGGAGCTATCCCATGATGCCAACCCGAGGACTTCCTAAAAGGTCACCCTCCCTGGTACTACTCTCACCCCTACACACTTAACTTCTTAGTACTTTGTCTTCACTCAAACTGAAATAAGGAAGAGCTCTTGTTGACATGGGGAGCACCTCAGTCGCTTATAAATTATCATGATGTTACATATTCAATGAAGATTATCCTTTGGAACTATAGATGATTGGGGCGAAAACCTTTTGGACGGACATTTGAGTCCTTTCGAAAAATTGAATAGATTCAGATGATGGTACTCGTTGAAACCAAAACTTAAAACTAGCCAAATGAGACCCTATGGCGTGGGGCAGGTTTTGACAACCTTCTTGTTTCTCATGCCCGAGGTCGTATGGGTGGTATAATAGTTTTTTTGGAAAGCTTTCTAATCGTTTAACGAAGAGATTAACATCATAACCAAATAAGATAGATTCATCGCTTTGAAATATCAAAACTTTGGGGACCTAAATATCATGTCACTCGTCTTTGTCTATGCACCTCCAAAAGATCCAGAAAAAACATGTATTTTGGCCTTTACTAACCAATTTTATAAAAAAACCTCAACCTTTCATGCATAATAATGGGCGACCTAAATGAAATACAATCACATATAGAAAAACTCGGAGGATCCTACCCAAATCATAATAGATTCACTAGGCTTATAAACTTAAAAGTAGATTATGATCTACTAGACATTCCCTCGATTGGAAATGAATACACTTGGAGGAAAAACTCAACTGAAGTGGAAAACATTTATTAGAAACTAGATAGAACCTTAGTTAGCTCTTAGATAATGAACTAGTATCCTGACATGAAAACAAAAAAACCATGCATTCACAACCTCAGACCACTGCCCATTATCCATTGAAATCAATCAAAGCACCACCCTTTAGATTCGAAAAAATGTGGATGAGAAGAAAAGATGTCCATAACATTGTGAAACAAGCCTGAAGGATCAATATTATAGGATTTAAAATGTTCAATATTTGTAAAAAATCTCAGCTTCTTAAAACTCATGCAAAAGAATGGAACAAAAAAATCATTCAACGATACTTTCTCCCAACTAAAGCAATTAGACGAAGAGCTGATCTATATCCAAAAACTTATACCTCAACAATATGACTTGAACCTAATCCATAAACAAAAATGAGTCATGCAAACGAAAAATGTTTACTCAACTTCTAAGAAACCTACTGGAGTCAGCAAGCAAAACACAAACACGTAAAACTTAATGACACAATTGTGGCTACTTCTATAGGGTAGCCACGAGTAATAGAAATAGGAAAATCATTAAAGAAATCCAAATCAATGACAATACATCCATAGTGGGGGAAGAGAATATCCGAGCAAAAATCAGATCACGAACTTTTCTAGATGCTTTAAAAAGGAACAATGAACAAAAGATTACTGAATGACTAGCTTGACCTTATAACTTGTGAAATAAATGATAATGAAAATAATGAACTAATTAAACTAGTTTTGAATGAGGAAATCAAACAAGTAACTTTTAGCATTAGTGGCAATAAATCTTCGGACCCATATGGTTTTTCGACCAAATTCTACTAGTACTATTAAGATATTGTCAAATTCATTTGTTATCCAAGCTATCAAAATCTTCTTCCTTTCTGTGAAACTCCTTTGATAAATCAACGATATATTTATCACACTCATCCATAAATGTGACAACCCCAATTCAAAAACCACTAACGCCCGATTAGCTTATGCCCAACCTTCTACAAAACAATCACAAAAAATATAGCATACTGGCTAAAGAAGGTTATGAATAAAATCATTCACCCACTCCAAGGCACCTTTGTGGCTAATAGGCCCATTCGAGATAACATGCTCATGGCACACAAAATCTTCCACTCATTAACCATCATAGATGATTAAGGGTTTAAGCAGTTTCAACGGAGCGGGAGAGCAAATCTTGATTTTATTCTTTCCCTAATATCTAAAATCATAAAGGATCTAAAGTTGACTAGCTTTGTGCGAGAGTGACTATTAGTTGAGTTTAGGTACAAACACCTATCGTTTGAAAGGAGTTAGTGTTTACTTTAGATTGTTGGTCATTCAAATAGATTCAGGTAGAGTATAATTTTATTCATTGAAACTTTGGTGTGGAGATCCTTAACCTTAGACACATTTATCCCTCTCATTTTTATCTCACATTTGCATTATTATTTATTACCTTAGAGATAGATTTTCCAAATTTCTTATTTTTTGCCTAATTTACTAGTAGAGTTTCAATTGGTATTACGTTGGTCCATGTGGGATCGACACTTGAGGTACTATGATTACCCCATTTGTAATACAACCTATTTTACAACATTGGGTATTATCGCCAGTGACCTCGGATTTTACCGTCCAAAGTCACCCAAGGCTTTTAGAATGATATTGAACAATATAAATGCAGAAATAAACATAATTCATAAGAAAAGGTGCTTCTCGAGAGAGGCTTTTGTTCGTACAAATCGTCTTACATGGTGATAGCAAAATGATGTTCAACAATAAAACATATAAAAACTTGTTCGTGGGTCATAAACAAAATTAACTATAAATGATATGAAAAGTACATCTTGAAGATCCTTGTCCTTCCTTCGCCTTCACTTCACGCATTGGATTCCTAGGTTCTGACATAATTCACGAGGGGCGAGAATATGCCAAGCAAACATGCGAAAAAGAAGAATTAGTCTAAGAGACTAAGCAAGCGGGAACGGAACTTCCCGAGGGTATTTTAGTAATTGAGTAATATTGAGGAAGATATCAACGGGTTGTGTTTTAAGGCATGGCTTTATCTATGTGGGGTTTTAACGGTACGAAGAGGAGCGTATCTCAAGCGGAGATAGCTCGATAATCGAGAGAAGAACTACGAGATTGTAGACTTCTTTTAGAATCGAAAGTATGTTGGGAACGTTATTAATTCAAGCAAGTTTAAAAAGCTCTCGTGCCATGAGCGGACCGAGAGCCGGATCGATCATTTGAGATTGGTCCGGTTTTGGTATCTTTTAAATGTGCACTCGCACTTATCTTATCGTGATGATAAGATATTGTTTATATTAATGATTTTTAAAGGGGGTGGGGGTTGTACGGCCTGGTCCACCAAGGGAAAACTCGGTTCCCGACACTTAGCTAGAGTGCCACTCATCCCTCCTTGCAATCGGAGCGGACATGGATCATGACCCTGAAAGTCGTACTTTAAGCGCACATGCATACGACTTAGTAAATTATATAGAGGTGTCGGGTTATCGCTCCGTGACGAGACAACCAATTTCTTCCGAGAATGATGTCATAGGGATTCATTGGAATGCATATCAAGTCGGAGTTGAATATTCCTCCTTGAATGCATAAAGGAAAGCTACCTAACTGCCTTGCTCCTATTATCCTTTCTCCGTTTGGGAGGTTCACAACAGACAATTCACACTCTTGGAGGTCATCTAATTCTAAGAGTTCTACACACTTTTCAAATATGAAAGAATGCAAAGCACCGGAATCGAAGAGTATAAAAACATCTTTAGAGCGGATATGGAGGGTACCTTGACAGATCGGCTCCTTCGGCTTGTCGGTTGTGCGCATCTCATACAATCGTTGTCCTTGACCCTGAGGATGCATATGTCCCTTTCCCTTTTGATGAGCCGTAGACTGGACCGATGCAGTCCCCGCTGTTCTGTTAGAAGCTTGAGGGCGCTGAGACATTGTATTAGAACGGGTCCAGTTGGACGAGTTCGCTGGTTGCTTACAGAATTGACGGAGATTTCCATCCTTCCCACAGTTGAAGCATTTCTTAGGAGTTTTAGGACAATTCCTATTGAGGTGGCCGGGTTCTGTACAGTTGTGGCAGACAATCGGACCTTTCCTTGATTTCGAGCCTTGAAAAGATCTTGGTCCAGCTGACGAGGCCTTGTTCTTGCTCTTCTTAGACCATTGAGATCCTTGTGGAGATGCCGGCCACTTGAACCCACTATGACTGGAGTGAGGTGGCTTTCCTTCACCGAACTTTTTGTGCTCGGGAACTTTGAGAGTTGTCTCCATCCTATGGGCATGATCCATGTACTCCTCTAAAGTCTTGAAGGAGCGATTTTCCATCCAGGGTTTAATGTGGTCGCTCATCCAGCGGTGAAAGCGCTTGATCTTTTGTTGCTCTGTGGTGATTTCTTCCTCGGCGTACTGGAGGAGATGGTTGAACTTTTTAGCTTGTTCAAGCACACTCAACCCATGGATCTTTGGGGAGTGGAGTTCGTCCAGCTTTTCATCTTTCATGGACTCAGAGATGAATCGATGCATCATCTTGTCTTTAAACATGGCACAACTCAAATCGGGGCGAGTGGACAGACAAGAGCTTTCCCACCATTCACCCGCTTCGTCTTTCAGCTTTAGAGCAGCCATGTGCACCTTGTCGGCTTCAGATCAGTGCACATTTCTTAGTAGTCTCTCAACGTGGGAGAACCAATATTGGATCCCTAACGGATCGCCTGTCCCATCGTATGAGTCGGGTTTTATGGCGTTGAAAGTTTTGATCCCCTCAGTGAAGCTGGCCTCTTTTTGTTTCTCGGGGATAACCTCGTCCACTTGGGCTTCTTCATGAACTTCCTCTGGCACCTCCTCTGGCGCTTCGAGGTTTGCTGGGTTAGGTACCACAGCCGGAATGGCCTCTCGTACCAGTTGTTGTACCAGAGTGCGTAATGCGGCCACCGTCTCCTCATTGAATGCTATAGGAGCTACTGGTGCAGGAGGAGGGTTATCACAAGGATTACCCCTGACCTCGGAATGGCTATCTTCGCCATCTCCCCCAGCGGCACCGGGATTTGCACGACGGTTGTTCCCTCTAGTGTTGACCATCTGAAGGGGTTAAGTTGGTTTTATTTGTTAATTCAATAATATAACTAATAATTAACGCGCAAGATTTTCAGGAAAGAAAGAGAAATTTTTAGAACTTGTTCATAGAAGCGAAATACAAGGCTTTATAAGCCGTTACACTAAAGGTCGGAAGGAAAAAGCTATGCCGACTCGACTTCCTAAGAACAAAACTAACTCGAGAGAAGTGGTCTATGCTCACTTCTTAGGAAAGGAAAAAGTACAAGCTAGGGAAATCTAGACGGGGTCGGTATACTTGTCGAGGAAGCCTTCCTCGAAAAGAGTCTCATCAATGATCCCCGAGTCGTTGTTGATGAGGAGATTTGCTTGCTCAATCCGCCTGCTACGACGGTTCTCTTGGGCTTGAAGCTTGGCAATGCAGATCCTATGCTGGATCCTTTCCTCTTGCTCCCTGAGTGACTCATTTACCCACTCTTCCCTGTGACCTTTAAGCAAGCTAACGTTCACTCGTCGGGTCCCTGAGGGAAAAACACCAAGGGGTGGTGGAGCGTTCACCAACGGCTGGCGAGCCCTGCTGTTGGAGGATTCTCCAAACATCCAGTCGGAGAGCCCTTCCATTTGGCACTCTATGGACGCTTGGCTCGCCCTCTCATATAGCGTTGGTCGGCCGGTAGGTCCCCATGGATGGGTTCCAGGTAACCTCTCCTCCGAGCGATCATGGTTGAGGGACCCAAGCTGAATTCGCCGCAGAAGCACATCATCCTCATGGCACCAAAAGTCTGTCATAGGCGGCATGGGGCCCTCTGGCTCGAGCGCTCTTGGAGGCGAGACGACCTCCACTCTCGGAATCATAGGCGACGGTGGTGCTTGTGGAGGCGGGACAAACTCCATCGTCGGGATCAAAGGAGGTGGTGGAGCAATCAGGTCGAAGACTTCCCCATCAGATTCATCCTCCTCAAACTCATCGGACTCTGGATCGATCTAATGCCAGTCATTTCAATTATTCGAAAATCTGGCTTTCAGAATGTAATCTCTTGTCCGTCTATTGGCTCTAGAGGCGGGATTTGGTTACTTATTTCTGATAACATAGAAACAAAAAAGTGTTCTCTACTTTACAAATCCACAAATCTTATCATTATGCAATATGACTTTCGTAATCTTCACTTCATGCTAGTATTTGTCTATGCTCCTGCTCGTGAGGATCAAAAACTTTCTTTTTGGCATTCTCTTGCTGAAACTATTAGTAATTTTCATCTGCCCTTCCTGTTAATTGGTGACCTTAATGAAATTGTGTCTCCTAATGATAAACTTGGTGGTTCCTAGCCTCTCTTAAGCAGATTTAATAGGCTTAACAATTTCAAAAATACTTTTGGATTAGTTGATTCCAAAACTTCTGGTTTTCCTTTTACTTGGAGAAAACGTTCTGTGAATATAGATAATACATTTGAAAATTAGACCGTGTTTTATGTCACCAATCCCTGAGTATTCTTTTTCCCTCCCTTATGGTTCATCATCATCCGTTCACCACTTCTGATCATTGCCTCATAACTTTCTCCCTCGGTTCTGCCAATTCTTTTCGGAAAATTCCATTCCGTTTTGAAAATGCTTGGATGTCAGACTCTTCTTTTTCCCCTCTTGTTTCAATAATTTGGAGTTACAATATGTGTGGATCTTTTATGTTTCGTTTATCCATGAAATTAAATCTTTTAAAAAATATTCCAAGGTTTGGGCGAAACATCATACGAATAATAACTTTTAACAACTTAAAATCTCCGAAAAACAACTTCAAGACCTCCAATCTGATTTATTAGTTGACCCTCCTAATATTACAATTATTAATCGTTTGTAATCTCATTTAAATAAATATAACACTCTTTTAGATTTCCAACATAACTTTTGCAAACAACGAGCTAAGATTACTCATCTACAAAATGTTGATCGTAACACGAAATATTTTCAATCAGTCTCTAAAATTCGCTCGTATAAACAAAGGCTTCTTTCTTTTCAAACTCGTGAAGGTGTGGTTCTTTTTGACCATGTGACCATTTCACAAAATGTTACCTCTGAACTTGCTCAGAGGTTCTTGATTAATCCTTCTTGTTCGATTCTTGAGTCTGATCTCAATATTATTCCGAATTTAATTTCAACCTCTGATAATCTGTTTCTCATTAAAGCTCCTTCGGTTGCTGAGATTAAATTTGCAACTTTCGATCTTGCTCCGAATAAAACGCCGGGTCCTGACGGCTTCACTGCAGATTTTTTCCAGCAATTTTGGCCAATTGTGGGAAAATCTATTGTGCTTGTTGTTCAAGCGTTTTTCCATTCGGGAAATATGCTTAAATCTATTAATAAATCGTTTATTACTCTTATTCCTAAAATTGCCTCTCCTCTAACAATTAATTATTTCCGTCCGATTAGTCTTTGCAACACAATTTACAAAATTATTACTAAAGTTTTAGCAATTCGATTAGAACCTATACTTCCAACTCTTATCCATCCCCTCCAAGGGGCTTTTGTAAGAGGAAGACTTATTCAGGATAATATTCTTATAGCTCATTAGATTTTTCATTCCTTCCATAAAAAGAAAAAGGGAAAACAAGGTTGGATGGCCATTAAATTAGATATGGAAAAGGCTTCTGATAAGCTTAATTGGAATTTCATCAAGTTAATTCTCTGTAAATTTGGTTTTCATGAGACATGGGTCAGCCTTATCATGACTTGTATTTCTACGTCTTCTTCTTATGTTCTTGTTAATAATGAACCAGGACATGAGTTTTCTCCTCAATTTGGTATTAGATTGTCCCCTTTATCTTTATTATTGCAATGGAATACCTAGCACGAACGCTACAGTATCAAGCAACTCTTGACTCCATGTTTGTTGGTATTCAATTAGTAAAGAATGGTACATGTTTACCCTTTCTCAGCTTTGCTGACGATACGCTTATTTTTGCTAATGCGTCTCTTGCAAATATTAACTACAGTAAAAACTTCCTAGATAATTTCACAAGAATATTGGGTCTTTCAATCAATTACCATAAAAGTAGTTTCCAAGTTTCAGAAAATATTACACGAAATGCAGCCTTATCACTTGCTAGTGTTCTGAATATCCAAATTACTACTTCGATGGAAAAATATCTTGGTATTCCTATCCTTAAAGGTAGGGTACAAAATTCAATGTTTTTAGAATCTATTTCTAAACTTAAAAAACAACTTTCTCAATGGAAAGCAAATTTTATTTCGCAAGATGGGAGAGTTGTTCTTATTCAATCTAATCTCTTAGGGCAGGTGAATTATTTAATGCAAAGTTTTCTTCTTCCAAAGGAGATCCTTTGTGAAATTGATAAAGTTAATAAATCTTTTTTTTGGAATAAGTTTCAACCGAACCATCACCCCCTTATTAGTTGGGAAAATATTTGTTCTCCTAAAGAGTCCGGGGGTTTGGATCTTCGTACTGCTGAGAATAATAACTTAGCCCTTCAAACGAAGCTTCTCTGGAAAATTATGACCGCACCGCATAACTACTGGGTTCGTATTATTTCGGAAAAATATCTTGGCTCTGGTTCACTTTTTCAATATCAGAAGAAAAACTGTTCTTGGCAATTTGGAAGATTGATGAATATAAGGGACATTTTTTCAAAAGGTATCTTTTCGTCTATTGAAAATGGTGATTCTATTAATTTTTGGATTGACCCGTGGATTCGTAATATTGATTTATTTCCTTATTTTGATAACATTAATATCAATTTAAAGGTTTCCTCTTTTATCAATCCAGACCGCTCCTGGAATGTTGCGAATCTGAAATTAATTCTTCCGGATGTTATTATTGATTCTATCTTGTTCATCCGCATTCCTTCTTCCTTTTCTTTGGATCGTATTGTTTGGAGTCCGTCTTCTGATGGTGAATTCTCTTTCTCCTCGGCCTCCTCTTTGATCGAATCCTCTCGTCCTGATTTTGCCTTTGGGCTCGCTTGGATCTGGAAAACTTCTCTTCCGCCAAAAATTAAAATTTTTTTGTGGAAATCTTGTGCGGATTTTCTCCCGACCACAGATCGTCTAAATCGCTTTTTCCATTGTGTTCCTAGTTTGTGTTCCTTATGTGACTCTGATGATGAAAATTTAAATCATCTCTTTTTCAATTGCTCTTTTACGAGAAATATGATATCCAAACTTGAAGCTCAACTAAATGTTAGTTTTTATATTTCTTCATCGGATATTTTTGCAGATAATTTGTTCGCTACTTCAATGCAAATAAGAATAATAATATTCTATGTTTCCTTTGGTGGTTTATTTGGGGTCATAGAAATTTAAAATTTTTTAATCCTAATAAGCTTTTGACTTCTTTACTTGCGATTTGTCTTTGTCTCAACACCTTCAATGGGTCTCTTCTCAATTAACTTCGGCCCGTAAACATAGTCCGCTTCCTAAAAGGAAAAATAACCATTCCTGGATAAAACCTCCAACTCATTCCTTCAAACTGAATTTTGATGGCTCTAAAAGACAAAATAATTCGACTTATACAGCTTTCTTAATTCGTGACCATACTAGTAAAATTTTATCGTTTGATCGGAAACATATTCCGTCAGTGTCCGTCCTACAAGCTGAATCGTTATCCTTATTAGATGGAACCAAAAGTGTGATTCAGTTAAACCCCTCTCATCTTATTATTAAGGGCGATAATTTAACTCTTATTAATTCTTTAAAAAATATATGGAAAGTTCCTTGGGAAATTCAATCTATTGTAAATGACATTCGCCACTTTGTTGCTTTTATTCCTTGTGTGGTGTTTTTTCATTGTTTCAGGGAGTGCAACTCGGCGGCGGATTTCCTTGCTCGTCGACGTTTTATTTTTTCAGATCTTTCTTTTGCTATTAATAATTTTTTCCCTGGATCGTTGTTTGATCCCTTGGACGTTGCTAGTTTCAATCTTTGGGTCCGTGATCATCCTCTGTTATTAGGTATTCAGGAAGAAGGGGTTGTTCCGCTGTGATGATTTAGGTTGGCCTTGTACTTAACAAGCAACCTAGTGTTGGCTATGTAATGAGCTTAAGCTCATTTCTTCAAAAAAAAAGAATTAGGATAATTATTTGAATTTCTTAAGCGGTTGTGAGCCAAGCTTGGGAAAATTTGCATGTAGGTGGTTTGAAGGAAATTGTTTAGGCATTTGAAAAAAATCACAAAAAGAAAAAAAAGTGAAAAATGCAATATAAAAGTTTTGAAGAAAAAGAATGAAAAATAGATGTAATAAAAAGGATTAATATACTAGATGTTGAGTTGATGAGAAGTGGTTTGGAAAGAAAATCTCTAAGCTTGGTGTTTTGATTTGGTTAAATCTTACGTACTTTTCGTATTTAGCATCATATAGTCAAAATATTACACTACTTTCTTCTATTTACCTTTACCCCATTACAAGCCAATAAAGACCTCTTAATTTATGTCATGTACTTGGTTTCTCAAGGTGGTGATTTAGGACGTTGATATAAGTATATGGTAGTTTAGCATTCAAACTTGAGACTGAGAGCCCTAAACACATGAGCGAGAGTGATTCTTTTTATTCCCTAGTGAGGTATAAAGTGGATAAACTCGTTAGTCTTTTTTGATGGTTGGGAACATGATTGTAGTATCAATCAGATTTTCAACAATGGATGAGTCCTAACCCTCATCCGCAAGGATGCCCTAGGCCGACTTAGTCTGCCTAATTCTCACTTATTCAAAAAAATAAAATTCGACTTCTAAAATATGTATGAACTAGGCGTTATTAAATTCGCAAGTTTAAACCTTGCTTGTCATAAAGCAAGAAGTATGATCAGATTTCACAAGAAAATTAAAGGTGTCTCTACCCACGTGCACGACTCTATCCTATTTTTATCAAAATGATAATAAAATAGAAATATATATGCTAAAATTAAGGAAGCAAGAAAAATCCCATGTGATCACGTCTACATCTTAATTTTTTAGAAAATTTGAACCATCCAATTTTTTGTATAATAAAATAGAAATATACATATGCTAAAATTAAGGAAGCAGGAAAAATTCCATGTGATCACGTCTACATCTTAATTTTTTAGAAAATTTCAACCATCCAATTTTTTGTAATCCAATGCTTATAAAACATTCACATGGTTTTACACTTAGAGGTAGTCTTACATGAACTTAAATCTATATATATTTATAAGTCGGCATAGTCATAGAGAATTCGGCATATCTTTACAAAAATCCCATTTTTGACCCTCAAATTCTCATGATTACAAAATTTACTATGAAACTTTAATTAATTAACTTTAAGTTAAACACTTCTTAAAATATAATTAACTTAAATTGAAAATCAAATATTATTATTTAAAAAACTATTAAAACGGGATTACTTAACAACTAAAAATAAAACTAATGGATAACTTTGATATGTAGAAAACTTTTACTAAATAAAATCTTGGCAAAACGAGATTATTTACATGCTAAGTAATCTCGACACTAATTTCGATGAACGTAAAAATAAGATAAAAATATTATAATATTCCTGAATATTACAAATTCGTATCAAAATGAGTGTCTCGTCTTAATGAAATCCTATCAATGAAATCCAAAATTATTTGCAATGACTCATTCTTCACCCAATTCTCAATTGGAGTTGGCCTTTTTCAAGATGACAAGAAACATAAAATTAGAGAATTTTATGCCCCATTGTCTACTATGTGACTTGTCTCGAGGGTTGATAATGATTTTGTTTTTATCGTGATAGTCAATCATGATTTCCCGCCTTTCACGTGCTCGGATCATGACTTCATTGAAACCTTTAGATGTTGTCTTTTATAAGTATTGTGTTGCTAGTTTGAATCATATCTCATAACCTTGTTAAGAAAGGAACATATCATTTAGATACTATAATGTTAATTTGTGTAGTGATAAATGTTCCTTTCAACATAATCATTAAAAAACATTTTCTTACCTCATCTGCGAAAAGCACATCAATTACACTATTCATCTCTCTATCTTCAACCACCATTTTAATTGCCTTAGTTATTAGCTCATTTAGGAAAAAATGGTCATAGAGCACAAAACTTAAATTTGAGTAGGATGTAGTCAAGTCTCTAGTGCTCTAGTCTAGGATCTCATACATGATAATATGATCATCATCAGCCTGTATAGCCGGAGTAGATCCGGAGACCATCTGGTTAAAATGTTCCATATACAACAAGTAGGTTTCCTTATGTACATTGATCAGCAAAAGAAAGTTGTTTTTTTTCTTTTATCCTAATCCACTAAGATAGAAATTGCCTTTCTCTACAACAAACGATTAATTACCTTAATATCCCGAATAAGGGCTAAGCTCTTGAGTGCTCAAGAGTCGTCAAAAGAGTCTTCTACAACGATCAATGTCTATTCATATATGTAGTTAATCAATTAGAACAAAAATACTAAGTTAGGAAAGGAAATACATATAAAAAACTCCAATATTGGAAGGAAAAAAGAATAAAATTTACATAATAACCAAACTTTAGTATTTCTAACTTCATGTTTAAGTTTGATGCTCAACAATTGTGATTCCATGAAACCACCCAACTTTAGTTTTTTTTTCACTTTGTCTCTCTTTTCAATCTTATCAACGAACCAGACTTGTGACCCTCGTGCCAATAAAGTATCACTCTTGACAAGAAAACAAATATACCACATATTTGAATAATTGAGCTTGTTCTTTCTTTCTTTTTTTCATCCTTGACAAACAAGGCACATATACCTTACTTGAAATAAATTAATGAAGGATAATCATTAGTTATTTTCATACTAATGAAAGGAAAATGACATGAATAAGGAAAATTATTAACCTCATATCATATATGTAAATCACAATGAACTTTCAGTTGTTCTTTTTTGTCACGCAAAATACTTATATAATCCAAATCCTAAAACAATAATATTCTAAATTCATCTAAGGATAAAACGATTGCCTTAGAAATGTCATAACCGTGCACTATTTGCACCTTTCTTCACTCCACAAAAAATAATATCATTACATGCTAATTTTTTTTAAAACTATTTAGCATATGGGGACTTCTACTCCGACATATGACTATCGTACTCCGGAAATTTACTTTAAATTTTCAAAATGAGTCTTAATATGCACTTTGTCTCTATCTGCCAATGATAACCACTATGTCACAACTGTTGAATCTTCTATTAGATATAGGTGGTTACTTCAATAGAGAGCTTTATCATAGATCAAAAACATAAATGTAAAAACACACATATAAAAACAAATTAAAGACAAATAAAACATTTAGTGCGAGCTAGGCTTAACTTACGAATTTCATACCCTATCCAAGGATTATTATATTGATACTTTTAATAGCTACATTTTATCTTTCTCGTAGAGAATTAACCTTATTTGATATGACATGCAGAATAAGACTTACCATGACATATATAACACCATACCTTCGAAGTGTATGAACAAAGTACCTATTATTAAAGCTTTTGTGATGCTAGAATTGAGATTGAAAAATTCAGTCACATAGTCCACATAAGCATAGATCATTATCAAATCTAATGACACCTATTGCATAGAGAAATAAACCACCAAATCCTATAGAAAAAGGCGGTTATTGGAAATATGGTAACAATTTCCAATCAAACAAAAAGTGATATATATCTTCTAACTCTATAAGCTATCATGTTCAGAAAATGAACATCCTTTATATAAATACCCTTTTGAAACCATCTAGCATACGAGGACTTCTACTCCGGAATATAACCATTGAACTCCGGAAATCTATTTCAAAATTTTCAATATCAGCGAACATCTGAAGTTTATTTGTATTCGCTAAATTGACCGCGTGCTACCTAATCTTCCATTTGATATGGATCGTTGCTTCAATAGAGAGTTCCGTCATAGATTGAAAATGTACATGTCACACATACATACAAAAACAAATGAAAGAAAAAAATAAACCATTAAATTTAGTGTGAACTAATATCCGCTCTTTTTATAAAAAGAGATATTACTTTGATTCTTTCGAGTTAATAATAAGTGAAGAGTTACACTTAATTTAAATCCGCTATTAATGGATAAAACTTGCAAAAAAGAAAATTAATTTCGTATGAATGAATTTTTCGCAAGTTAAATTGTTTTTAGCGGAAAGTTTAAATTTTAAAAAGTGTAACAAGAGGAACTTTGGATATATATATATATATCCGTTTTAATAAAGAGATATTACTTTGATTTTTTCGAGTTAATAATAAGTGAAGAGTTACTCTTAATTTAAATCCGCTATAAATGGATAAAACTTGCAAAAAAGAAAAAAAATTATATGAATGAATTTTTGGCAAGTTAAATAGTTTTTAGCGGAAAATTTAAAATTTAAAAAGTGTAACAAGAGGAACTTTGGATATATTTTAAGGCAAAAAAAAGGGTTTCTGACTTTCTGTGGTGGGACTTGAACCCCCAATCCCATCCCCCACACGCATACGACCAATCCAAACCACTAAACCAAGAAAGATTTTTAGTTTATGAAGGAACTATTAATATTATAACACGTTGCAGGCCATGCCTTTGTCTTCTGCCCACAAATTCAGCTACTCGCAACCCAAGGTCGGGCGCCGCAACACGTCATGCCGACATGTGCTATCTCCATCACGCCTCAGCCACCACTCCAGGATACTCCTCTAGCCTTGCCACGCCAAGGGTCGCTCATGTGCCACCTCTCCCTGTCCTATGATTGTTGTCGAATATGGCACGCTCAGGACAACCCTCATGGAGGTGTTCAGGTGCGATTAGTAGCAAGAAGAGGGTGAGTAATACCAAGGAAGTACATAAGAGGAGAATGGTTACTCAAATAGGAGTAAGGCTATCCAATTTGAAAACCCGAAATCTTGCTCGTGTTTGACTTAATATTCACTGGAACTTCTAACCTCGATTTCCCCGTTGTTTCTTAACCAAATTTGGTGATTCAAATTGCTAAATGTCGAGGATGAAGTGATCTACAAAATCCCATAATCAATTGTGGAGAAAGTATTTAAGAAACAAGCCAAAATCCACCAAATTAGTTCATGGTATTGGTTTTTCTAGTTTTTCAAAGGTTGATGACGAGTGTTTTTCGAGGGCATCTTACTCCGTCGTCCGCAACCAATATCGAAGCCGTTTCCAAGAGTTTGAAGGTGGAAACATGGGCTTTCCATTGTCTCTTATAGTCGCGCCACCCTATGCCTGGTGTCGCCTCCACAAGTCGACAAAGATGGCTCAATGTTGAAGGGTTTCTTGAACAAATAAATTTATATTCAAGACCCCGCTGAGTATAGCGGAGTCAGGTTCGTCCACGGGACTGAGAATAGGGCCAAAGATTAGTTGATAAACTAAGAAAAGCAAAATAAACACGAAGGGGCACAAACACACAAGGGCTCGAGCACAACTCTGGGGGTCGAGATCGAAGCAAAATCACAAGTTTTAAATCAAATATAAAAATGAAATCCTAGGGCTAGGGCTACCACAACAACAATCACACATGCTTTTAACGAGAATTCGCAATTATCATGCAATCTAGATCATAGAAAACTCAACTGTCGCAAATTAAACAACTTTCTATCTATCCTTCAACCTAGGAATATCAACTGTCACAAATTATCCTATTAGAACTAGTCAAAGCAATCAACTTTACACTTTCGCTTTTAGGTTAATTGCAAGACATGCCTCAACTTTCGCAAAGGAATTAAGCACAAGATAGATAGATATGATTTTCAAGCATTCAAGTCATGAATTCATATTTAGACATGCATGATTGTGTTGGGTTTTCACCCAACCCTAGAATCTAAGAAGACTACTCACACATGGAGAAGAAAGAAGAAGACATGATCATAGAAACAAACCGAAAATTCAATTAAACTAAAAAGAAGTCTTACAATTTTCTCCAACTTCCTCCAAGTCTTCCTCTTAATCTCCAAATAACCTCCAAACCAAAACTAGAAAAAGAGCTCCCTCAACTAGAAGGTCTAGCCCCCTTTTATAGAGAAAAAGGAGCCCTAATTACACTAGGAAACAAGATAAAACTACTTCCTAAAATAAAAGATAGAATATATCCATAAAGATCTCGGAATAAGGGAGAGTCGGCACCCCGATCGACCCACATAGGGTCGTTCTCGACCCCCCCTGGGGTTGGTCCTGAGAGCTCACTTTCTTCTTGGGTCTAGCACGACCCCCATAGGGTCGTTCCTGAGGGCCTGTTCGAACAACCTTGAGTAAAACATGCGTAGAGGATTTGTTACAACTCTGTCTGACTCGATTCTTTCTCCTATGTTCTTGTAACGAATTTCTCTATCTCTTTCCAAGCTCAAACTTGATCTTCAATGACTTTACTTGAGCGCTTCATCTCCATCTTCTCTTGTAATGCTCCAAACTCTTCTTCTAAGCTCCAAAACTACTACAAAATGACACAAAAGGTGCGTAGCTTCCGAATCTCAAGGAAATAAGAAAACTAAAGCAAAAAGACTCAAAAGCATAAAACTCAAGCACGAAAACCAACTAAATCTAATCTATCTGGACACAAAAAACCTACCTAAAAAGTGGACATCACTCAACGAACCTGGTTTTTCTGCTTCAGCTCTCGAGATGACCACGAGCTGTTTCTATCACCTTCGTTCTCTGACGTGCTTCTCCAAATTAAACATCTGTTTCCAATAGTAGGAAGAGGGTAATTAGTACTTTCAATTGTCGCTTGAAAGACCCAATACGGATGTCAGACGAAGCCTCTACACATCGGTGAAGTTGGCTTGTCGCTCACTATTTCCCAAGCCTTGGTATGGACTAAAGAAAAGAGAAGGAAAAAGAGAAAGATGGGTGGACCCGGGTTTGCCTCGTTATGCACGTTGTATCGTTTACGGTGCAAGCAAATCCCGAAAGTTTATCGCTAGGTAATTTCCGTCTTTCGAGCTTGTCTTATATTATAGAATGATTTTTAGGATTAGATCATTTAAAGTTCGGTTTTTGTATTAAATCTCGTAAAGCGTGATTTATCGATCTTGCTATTGGTTTAAGTTATAAAGCCGAATTAAGTCAAGCAAGTTTGTGACAAATTATTATAAGGATTTTGTATTAGTTAATCTTGAAATGAAAATAAATTGATTATAACTTATTTGTGTATTCTTTTCTGGTAGAAATTCGAGCTCGAGTCTTGGATGCACGTTGTTCGAGATGGAACTAATCGCCTTAAGAGAAGAAATCTCATATAAGGCAAGTGGATGGTTCTCTCTTGCATTAATATTATTAAATGAGGAATTGAATCTCATTTAACATTTGTGTTGGGAAAACTTGTGTGCTTAATAAAATATGATAGCTTGTTATATTTTTTTAGAAATAATGACCATATTGTTTATTGAGTTTTGCGCTAGAACTGGATTTAGGTCCGTTATGTGTGACATTGTATGTTGTCTCATGTTGAGACATTGTTGTGAAGTAAGTTAGTATCAGGGGTAGGAGCCGAGTCTCCAAGGACCTATTTAGAACACAATCTATATTAGGAGGTTTAGTTCGCTATCATATCCCGATATTCGGTTCATGACTCAAGCCTCGCTCAATGCTGGAGGAGGTGTTTATGCACTCTAGCCAAGTGCAATTGGTACTAGGTGTTGGTCAATGATCATGGATGAAATAATGCCTCTCATGTTGACGTCACCATGTACATGTGGATTCTTGGCAGTTTAGGCCGATTAAAAGTTACCAACATGTTTGTGAAATGTTTTGAAAGTAATATAAGATAAGTGCGTTAGACACATTAATGTACCAGGATGGTTAATCTATTCGATAACCATTCTTGCTTCCGGTTATGAATAATTCTTAATCGAACTTTGATTAAGTCAATCTGATTAGTCGATATAGGTTTTTCAAAATTTTATGTGATTCATATGAGTTACCAACAATTGTTCATGTTTCGTAAAGGAACCACAAACTGTGCTGTCCTATCTCTTGCATATGCAGGCCTTATTCTTATCCTCTATGGGACTTCTAATTATTGGATCATCAACCAGTTATTATTCGGATTACGATGCCAATATGTTTAGTCACTACCATAGGAACAAGTCAATTTCTCCACTTGCTTAGTCTTTCATTAGACTAACTCAACCACTTTATTCAATTGCAAGGTCGGTTGGTGTCCACCGTCTGTATACGACTCATCAGATGTTCTTGAAAGTTAAACTGAGAAGTAGATCCAAAGAGTTAAAGGTTGAGAAGTTGAAGAAAGGTTTCCAAAAGTTGTACTTAAATGAAGACCATGTTTGGGCCACTACGAAGCTTAAACCAAGATAGAAGAAGTTGAGAGTTTGTGGATTCTCATTTAGCGAAGACTTTGTAGAAGTTTGTTCTATCATCTTGTATAAAAGCTAAGGTCTTTATAAGTTTCTTGGTATTTCATTCCGCTGCAATGTTTTTGAAACTTTGTAAAGTGGAATTATTGTTTAATAAAGATTAATTTATTTTATAACATTTTTTGGTCTTCCAGTTTCATACTTTTGATTTAAATGAATCCATCTTTCGAATTTTTAGTTTGTTCAGTCAGTTTAAAGCCTTGGATAGATTCGATTTAGTCTTAATCGGAATTACTGGCGGTAATACCTCCAGGGTTGAAGGGGGTGTTACATAACTTACCCATTTCATGCTACATTCAATAACTTCATTATGTCTTTCTCGAAGATATTCTACTCTTACTGATATGATACCCGAAAAAAGAACTACCATAAATGTATATAGCATCATGCCTATGAAGTATATGATTGTAGCTTACCTTGAAACTTTTATCACACTAGCATTAAGATTGAGAGATCCAACAGCAATGGTCCACAAAATCCATAGGGTATCATCTAAACTAATTCCACCCATCACATAAAGACACAAACCATTGAATCCTATAGCAAAGACAGTTGTTAGAGGATGGTTAATTATTTTCTAATTGTATATAAAGAGATGTATCCCCTAACTCTATAAGCTATCATTTTCAAAACAAGAACATCCTTTATAAATATACCTTTCTAAAATTAACTACCATATGAGGATTTCCAATCAAACATATAACCATTGTACTCCAGAGATTTACTTCAACCTTTTCAATATCATTCTCCATTTGCACTATGTGCCAAAATGATCACTACTCCAACATTGATCAATCTTTTATTGCATATGAATAGTTGCTTCAATAGAGAGCTTTATCACAGATCGAAAACATACATGTCAAACATAAATATAAAAACAACTAAAACATAAATAAAACATTAAATTTCTTGCAAGATAGGATTAACTTGCCAATTTCATACTCGATCTAAAGATTATAATATGGTTTCCTTAATCAACTCATTTTATACTTCTCGAAGAGAATATACCTGCTCTTATACATCACATGATATAAGACTCACTATAAACGTATATAGCATCATACCTTTGAAGTTTATGAACAAAGTAGCTATTCTTAAAGCTTTTGTGACTCTAGGTTTGAGATTGAGAGCGTTAGTCACAATGGTCCACAAAAATCATAATGCATCATCCAATCTAATGTTACCCATGTCATAGAGAAACAAACCATCAAATCTTGCAACAAAGATAGTTGTTAGTAGGAGGACTAACGGTTTTGTAATCGAATAGAAATAGATGTATTTCTTAACTCTATAAGTTATCTTGTTCAAAACATGAATATCCTTTAGACTAATCTCCCTTCTATTCAATCAAACATTCCTTAAAATCAAATAAACATTTTCTATTCTCGAGGGGATTATCCTTCTCCAAAGTGTGTATGAGAATGATACAAGTAAGACAATCACAAAATTGGCGATGGCTTTTGCCCAAGTGGGGCTCAAAAATGACCAGCATCTATATAAGAATAAAAATTGAAATACTGAAGTGAAAAATTTGAGTGGTTGTCCAGTTTGGCTTGAGTAAAAAATCTCTGACTCCCATTGACCTCCTTTAGAATTTCCTTCTCATTAGCCAACAACAAAACATACTTTTTTTAAGCACTAACACTCAAGTAACATTACTAACACTCA
Organism: Fallopia convolvulus; assembly: GCA_964016875.1. Taxonomy (NCBI): domain Eukaryota; kingdom Viridiplantae; phylum Streptophyta; class Magnoliopsida; order Caryophyllales; family Polygonaceae; genus Fallopia; species Fallopia convolvulus. The sequence goes on along the minus strand of OZ024719.1, from coordinate 45,751,458 downwards.
AGCACCCAAATATTAATGGATATGGGGGTGCAAACTCTTTAATACTTGGCATAAACTGACTGATATCTGATAACTTCCTCGTGCTCACTGTACTTCTCTTCCTAATGCTTTAGCGTGTAAGAGAAGTGTTCTCGTAGTAACGTAAAATGCAACTGCTTAGCTTCTTTTGCCCAATGTAAAGCCTGGGAAAGAGAAAGATCATAAACATATAAGCATTTTCTTTCCACCAATGATATACTATTAAGCCTTCATCTCCAAATTCCATGAGTACAAAATTAACTGAGATTTAGATGGAGAAAACAACAAGCACAAAAAATGAACTTGATTATAAAACATGTCAACTAAAGTCCAAAATACCCATCTTAGAAAATAATCCAGAATGTTTATGACTAGAAGACAGTAACTTTGCTCTATGGACAAGAATTGAAGAACAATAACATATTAATAATAGCTACAACAGCAGCTTAATTGGCATCATTTTAAGGTGCTATAAACAATATTATTGCAAAATTCTGAATAGCTTGAGCCAGTTAGAGTCCATTCGAGACCTTGAAGCTAATATGAAGGCTAGTGCTAAAGTTGATTTTAAGAGTTGTAATTGTAATTAGGAACTTATTTGTAAAATAAGCTATTTAGGTGTTTACAAAATGAAGTTGATTTAGCAAAATAGGGATTTAAACTAACTAAGAAGGGTGGGAAAATATTTTGATGCGAAAAAGGCATATGTTTTGAGAGGCAATAAGATTATGAAAAAGCATAAGCTACAATAAGATGGGGGTGGACATTTATTTTGGGTCAAATTTCACTTAACTTATCATGAGCGGACACTTCTATACATAAAATAATACTTTTCCAATTCAACAGGATATTATACTTGGTATATTGGTATATACTCTTTTCCAAGACTTTTGGAGCTATAAATTCATGCTTGATCTATTATTTAATAACTATGTTAGTTAATAACGAAAAGAAAATCCCAGTATTCAACAAGATTTCATGACAAAGAATGACAAGTGAGTCATCTATGGAGTACAATTGTAAATTCATAGCACTAATAAGTAAACTTAGGGTTAAATACAGCTATAATGGGTGATGATTACATCAAATATATATATATATATATATATATTAGATATAGTGGGGTTGGAGTTCCTAGTACTAAAGTTCGTATATAAAGAATTAATGCTTTTTTCGTTAAGTGTTACCTGTACTATCTGGAAAAACACAACAAGAGGCTCATGACGCTAGCTTGGTAAGCTCATATCTCTGGCCTAATCTTACAAAATTCAAGTTGACTGAAAACATGCGAGTGAATGAAGATCCGCAATTCTCCAAACTCTTGCTTCAACTGGGCAACGGGGAATTACAAACCGAAGAGCATGCCAATATTCGATTGCCAATAAATATGAATTCAACCAATTAGAAAGGGGCCAACGAATTTGATATCCTGATATAAACTGTTTATCCTGAGATGAGGTCACCAACCATTGCTACAGAGATATATTCGGAATGAACAATACTTACACCAACTAACAATGGAGTTGACAAAATTAAGAAGCACTCATACATAAGCTCAATGGAACGTCGGTGATATAAAAAGGCCATGATTCTTTAGTCAATGAAAATTGCAACGCATTTTCGACTGAATATCTTTACTCATTTTGCCCATCTGGAATGAGCCCACACCGATTGGTTTTGAAAGAGAATTGTCCCGTGATATTACTTTGCAATTTAGACCCCTCTTTTGGACTGTGTAATGGTACAAAGTTAATTTGCAAAAAGTTCTTACCACAAGTTATACTTTGTGAAATCAGTACATGCTATTATAAAGCCGATCTCGTATTTATCGCTAGATAACTTTAAACCCACCGAATTCAACGAAATTCCCCTTCCAACTTCGAAGGAAACAATTTCCAATCAAGTTGTGTTTTGCAATGACAATAAATAAACTTCAAGGCCAGACTTTGCAACGAGTAGCAATATATTTGAAAGATCCATGTTTCTTACATGGACAACTTTACGTCGGCCTATCGAGAGCCCGTTCACAAGACAATGCCAGGGTATTTACACATCATAAAGAGCAAGACCGCAACTTGCTACTCGTCAAGAATGTTGTTTCATTTGAAACACTCAGACGAGCCGGAATCATAAAGTGTGAGAAAAATTATATTTATAGTTAATTGATATAGGATCTTATTTTCTATGTGGATGAAAATGTTGTAGAATATACTACATTACCTCTTATCAATTGAAACAGAAAACCGATTGTATCCTATCACTCTAGATAAGAAACTATAATATGTGTTGATTCTTGCTCTTCTTTTCCAGAACAATGAGAGGGGGGTGGTGGAGGAGTGGTCGAGTTGGAGAATGAGGAAGCCCTTAAAGTTTGCTCATGTTTTTTCTATCAAATTAGTCAGATGAAAAAATTGAAGAACCTTTAACCATAGAAGAAGAAATACAACAAAGAATGCACTGATGGTGTAAGCAAACACTTGAGTAATTTCATTCTCTTTATAAATCAGATTTAGTTAATTTTATTATGAATGATCTACTACTAAAAAGGTCTCAAAACCCAAAAAGGTCTATGTGTCCAAAGTGAATGCTAAAAATATTAGCAAGCCACAAACTAGTCAAAATCAAAGCAAACCAATAAACGAAAAAGGTAAATATCTAAGCAATTAAAACAGAAGGAAAAGCACAAGAAATTAACGGTTAGAATAGTTTTAGCGAAGCACGAGAAGAAATGTTGATTTTATTTTTTCCCTAATCTCTAAAAGCATAAAGGATCTAAAGTTGACTAGCTTTGTATGAGAGTGACTATTAGTTGAGTTTAGGTACAAACACTTATCTCCGAAAGGAGTTAGTGTTTACTTTAGATAGTTGGTCCTTCAGTTAGATCATGCGGAGTAGAATTTTATTTATTGAAATATTAGTGGTGATCCTTAACATTAGACACATTTATTCTATTGAATTTTATGTCACATTTATATTATTATTTATTACCTTATATATAGATTTTCCCAATTTCTTTGTCCTTGTTGGATCGACACTTAAGGTACTGCAATTGACCTCATTCGCTTGCGGGTTAGTTTTGGTTGCATTAGATTTTACCCTTGTTAGGTGTGGAAATACAATACCCTTTCTCTCCTTTGCCGACGATGTCATAATTTTCATGAGAGCTACACTAACAACATGCCAAAAACCCATATAGATAATTGAATAATGTTTTGAAATCTCAAGATAAAATGTCAACTATAGTAAATCAGCATTCCATGTAATGAGGAAAACAACAAATCAACAAAAACAAACTCTTCAGAGTGCTCTAGGAATCACACATATGACAAATCTTGAAAACTATTTTGGCTACCCGATTATTAACAGTCGAGTAAATAAAAACTACCTTTGAAGATGTAGTAGTAAAAAAAACACAACTCACTAGATGGAAAGCAAACTCATTATCACAAGAAGGAAGATCAACTCTTATAAAAACAAACCTTGAAGCAAAACCTATTTACCTAATCCAAAGCTTCATGCTACCAAATGTTATACATAAAGAACTAGATCAGCTAAACCTATGCATCTTTTAGAATTAAGACGCTAACTATAAACCTCTCATTGGTTGGGACCAAATATGTAAACCCCTCAAAAAAGGTGGCTTAGGAAATCCGAACACTAGTGTTGTAGATTTTCTTGACCAAGATAAAAAAAAAAGGAAAGCATCATAGTTGAGAAACATTATCCTAAAAGAATTTTGAATAAAATTCTAGATAAACCTATCTTAATCTTGATAATCAAGGGCAAACGTTTCTAGCATACAAGTAAAATGGGTGGTTCTCCACAACCTCGACAACGGACCTTATAAGAAGAACAAACAAGCAACTAGACTTGAACTTTTATTTCATTTGGAAATTAGCTACATACCCCAAGGTTAAGAACTTCCTTTGGAAGATTTGTAGGAATAGATTACCAAAAAAAGGCTAGATTAGCGGAAAAACATGTAGCAGTTCCATTGGAATGCTCGCTATGAAGTCCCCCTAACAAGGACTCTCCAACTCTTACTAAAATGTCCCTACACATTATAAATAATAGCTAGACACACAATTAATGGGATCAACACAAATTAAAAATTAATTGAAGAAATAATAGAAGAAATAATAGAAGAAATAACAAGCCTTGAATTTATTCCGCTTGCGGTTATATGATGGAGCATCTTGCACTAGAGAAAACAAAATTATTTTCCATCAATATTCAGAAGAACTGATAAAGGGTCTAGATAAATATATTACAACATCTTAAAAATTGGACCACAACAATGAAAGAAGATGTGGAAGACATCACCTCTTCCATAAGACCCTAAGCTAAGCCTAATAAAAATAGAAATAACTTCAAATGGAATAAGCCTAAGGAAGGATATTGTTAGAAAAAAACCTCGATTTTGATGGTTCCAAATGCGAGTCAAGTGGCCGACTTCGAGTCTACAAAGTGAGTCGCAAACGTACATGAAGTGAAGGAAAACAAAGAAGATCTTCAAGACACGCGTGATATTGCAAATTGGATCATGATATTCTTTCTAAGGATAAAATCTTCTCTAGAATGATAAGGTGTCGGTTTAGCCTTATGTTGTAAGTATTTATTTTATTGAGATATCTTTAATTGCTTTGGATGATTTTATAATACTAGATTTATATTATCTTCCATAACCGACATGGAAGATAATATATCTCTAGTTAACCTAGTTTCATCTATTTAAGCCTAGAGATTAGGTAAGAATTACATGACTCCATATTCTACCTTTATGAAAAGAAAAACTAATTGTTCAAGAGTTCAAAAGAAGAAGAAGAAAGTTCAGGCTCATATATTTGATTGAGAGTGGGGTTTTACTCGGTTCAAACGAGTTCTAGCATACCGAGAGAGTAGGGTTAGCTCCAGGTTGTTCTTGTAAACATATTCAAGATATCAATAAAGAAAACTACAACTTTTAAACAATCCAAGCGAGAACTTGGAAGGGAGTTATTTTTCACTTGATTAATAGAGTTTGTTGATCTAGTATTTCCCCAATAAAAATATTCATGTCAAGTAAGTCTTTTCTGTTTTTACTATTTCCGCTATGTATACACTAAGATCGGCGACTTAGACGTACTAACGATCCTACATATTTCATAATCTGAATTTTGATGGATTAGAACTTAGTTTGGGAGAAGCTTATTTTGGATTCTCCATTCAAGACTAGACTGGAACCCCACGCGGGGGGGGGGGGGGGGGGAGTAGAAACAACTATCTTACAAAAAGGAATCCAAAACAATGGGAATACACCAAATAAGTATCAAAGGGGATAACTTGAAAAGCATTAACTCGCTCAAAAACATGTATCCATGCGCATGGGAGATTGAAATGCTTTTCTCGGACATCCAAGTCCATCATCTTTCCTTTTCTACACTACTAATTAATCATGGTTACCTTGAAGTGAACAGAGTGGCTGATAAAATCGCATCCCTACCCCACTTACTTCCTTTAGGTTCTAACAAGACCACTCTTATAGTGTTACCGAGTGGAACAATATAGAACATTAGATCTAAATATAATAAATAGACAAGATTTAATCTTGAAATTATAAGAGAAAGAAGATTTACAAAATCCCGTAATTATAGGAAACAATAAAAATCAGTTACCTATATACATAAAAATAATACGTTATATACATGACTATAATAGGCATATACATGATTACAATGCACTATATACATATTATTTTTATTGATTGTATTCATGAATTCTGAAGGTGCTTACAGATATCTTCGGAATTCATGAATACAATCAATAAAAAGATGCATATAACGTATTATGATAATGTATATAATGTATTACAACCATGTATAAAGGTAATTGATTCCATGAATGTGTGTAAGTATTTGTAAGTAGCTTCGGAATTTATGAATACAATCAATAAAACAACATGTATATAAGGTATTATAATCATGTTTATAACGTATACTACTAGAAAACGCGTCCATATCTAGGAAAAATTAGTCATAGTTATCGGTGTACTTAATTGCGAAGGTAACTGCCTCAAATTTAGCCACCAAAAATAAAACTTTGTGGCCATTTTGTCATGAAATAATGTTTGCAGCTATATTTGACGACAAATTGATGCAAATGACACATAGCTAGATTCAGTTCTAGTAGAGTAGCTAATTATCCAACAAAAACTGATTTGAGCATATATGTGCGAATAACTCTACAGATAGGTACCTTAATGGATTTATGACTAGTTTTGTGGTTAGTGTTTGTGGTTATTCAAACAGTTGACTCATTAATTAAATGCTTCCATCGTATGTACCAACCGTAATTCGATTATTGAATGCTTCTTATACCAACATTTTCTAGTAGTATAGCAACCTTCTTGAACTCTACATAGAGGTACCCATATGGATTTATGGCTAGTTTTGTGGTTAGTGTTGTTGGTTATTTGAACAGTTGAGTCATTAATTAAATGCTTCCAAAGTATGTACCGATCGTAATTCGATAATTGAATGCTTCTAGTACCAACATTTTCTAGTACTATAGCAACCTTCTTGAATGCTTCTTATAACCTTCATTCGAATTCTTCAAGTAATCACACACAATAATGTTTTTTGTGTCTTATAACTCAGTTGTTTAGAAAAATCGGCAGAAACAACCACAACACTAGCCACAAGTTCTTCCATTCCTAATAAAAAAATCACCCTTTTGGTTAGTTGATAGCTTGCATAGAGGTAGTGTTTAGGATGCATGTTTACGTTTCGTTTGCTTTGTTTTTAGGTAGTTTTAGTTAGTTTCTTTGATTTATTAGAATGTATAGGAGTTTTGGATTTTTGCACTTGTTATATGTTGTTTTACAAGTCTTAAAGTGAACAAGTGTGAAAGAAAAGGAAACCGTGGAAAGAACGCTTGAATTCGGGCCACCCATTGCAGTTGTTGGTTCGATACCTCTGTCTTGCGAAGGTTTGTGCGGGAGCTATAGTGATCTGATGAAGTTGAATTTGCCATCATTCAAAAGCTAATTCAAAGAGCTACAATTCATGTTTTTACTCTGAGTCCAAATTCTGACTAGAAGGGAGTCAAAACAGCCCACGAAGTGTCACCTGAATTCTAAACCGAGTTGCTAGTGGCACCTGCTGCCTAGAAGGCGGCGCCCTCCTCCCCTGATAGCCGCGAGATCTCTTGTTTTCCACGTGTTCTATTCTGATTGGTTTTAGTTATATCAGCTTTATTCCGACTTGTGTATTTTTTGATATACTTTTGGAGACCTAGTTTATTATATTAAGGTTTTGGTGAGAAGAAACTCTCATCTATCTATCTAATTATCACTCTCATACTTTTAATTCTAGGTTTTTCATATTTTTTCTATGGAGAACTAAGCCCCTTTATTTCAACAGTTTCTACCTTGGTCAACTAAGGTTTGTTGTTATTGAATCTATTGCTAGATTTGGAGTGTTACTGGTTGAGCATCTCTTGATTGAAGTAGCAACTACATCGTACTAGTATCTGGTCGTGCTAGTCTTATGTAGAAGAGATTTGATTTACATTCTAGGGTAAAAGCTAGTTATTTTATGCTAGAATTGTATCCTATTATATTCATATCCTTACTGTTGCCTATTACACTGAATCATTGATGGCTTCATGGTTGTTTAATTAGATAGAACTAATACTATCTGGTTATACTGTTAGTTACAATTGAAAAGGAATTGGAAAATCCATTGCATGAGATATTGAGGTAAAATCAATGAGCAACTTGTCATACGATTGTGGATATCTGTCTGCCTAAGCTATCTTCCTAAATATTGTTGTTCGCAAACTTGTTAATTTGTTAGTTTTGCATTCTTAGTTACAAATACAAAAACCTCCTTGTTACTTGTTTGACATAAAACTCATACAAAACGATAAATCTGTCTCAATGTGGATTTGACCGGGACTTCATATAGACTACAATTTTAAGTTAGTTTGGATTCTTTTGCATAACCATGATTTGCACAACCATTTCACCGTTATCATTAGTGTTGGTACACTATCCGCATTTGCTTTGGATGTGGTAAGTTTTTGGTCAAGAGACTTTATGTTTTACATTGAAACAACTAAAAAGTGTATCTTGTTTGTGTGTGCATCAAAACTTTATGCATGGATATATGTTTGTGCAAACAAAAAATGAACCTTATGTGCATAAAAAACTAAAAGTTACATATTTTTATGACTACATCAAAACCGGCTGAATCTACATAAAAATTGGCGAAGTGTGCATAAGAAAACCAAAAAGGTTCAAAATCGATGCACAATGTGCATCAATGTACATATAGCTAGTTTTGATCACGTACAAGGTGAAAGCGGTGCATAAAAGTGTATCTTATTTATGCATGTGCATCAAAACAACCAAAAAGTGCATTTTATTTTACATATACTTTGAAATTAATGATTTGTGCATAAAAATTTGCAAACTATTGTATTTATACATATAAATAAGGTTAAAAATAAACAAATATATTAAAAAACGTCAAAATCGATGCACAATGTGCATCAAGTTATTGATGCACAAACACCAAGTTTTGATCCACATAGAGTTAGTTTTAAGGCAAATCCAAGGCGAAATTGATATACAAGATGCGTGTATCCCAAATAAATGGATTTTTCAAAAAATAAGCAAATAATTTAGGAAAAATACGCATGTGTCATTGTTTTACCCTCTTTAATGAAAATCTACTATGGGATGTTGATTTTTTTAAGGAACGAACGAGATTCATTTCTATTTTGTATGTGGGCGCCCATGCTCATGGGTTGTTTTCCCTATGTATTATGCTTATATGTACACTCTTAATATATTGACCAAAATGCTATAAATGCCTATAATATAGGAATATTGCAACTTTATTTGTAATAGAGCTAGATTCGTAAAACCAAATAATATAGGAGGGAAAATAATAATAAAGATACTTGCAAAATAAATATTTTACAATATAACAAAAACATAAATTGTTTCATGGAGGTGGAGTAAATTGGTAAATTAGGGGTGACAATTTAATTAACTTTTGGAAAGATAGTTTAGTGTTAGTAATTCCTTTAGAAAATATGATAGGAATACCAAGGAGGGTAAATATGGATACTCGTGTATTTGAACTTATCGTTAATGATAGGAGATGGAAGGAGGAAGAGATAAGAAAATTATTCCCCAATGATTTAGTCTAGAAATTTTTTGCCATCTCCCTACAAGTGTATAATATTCTCAATAGATTACATTTGCACCCAAGTAAAAATAATTAGTTTTCACATCTTTAGCGGGAGAACTGGTCACAATACATAAGAACTCTAAATTTAACTTTGAATGAATATTGTAAATTACATAATCACCAAAAGGTACAAAATTTCCTTTTACAACTATGTAGAGATAGCTTACCTAAAAAACCTCATTTAGTTGCGAAAAGCGTCGCTACTATGGATTGTTCATTATGTAGCCATCCGTGTGAAGGAAATTTACATATTTTTCTAGAATGCCCAATGTTTTTGCAAGAAGTTTGAAATGTAAATAATAAGACAAAACAAATATTACACTTGATTAACACTTATAATCAATAACCACACTACATCACAAGAGAATTGGGATCCAATCTATTTACATTTGAGTTATAATTGACATTTATCTAGTCGTACATTTGGCACTAAAGAAACAAATAATATTTCAAACATTAATGAATGATCTCATTATAGACCTACAAGGAAGGATATACAGAGTGCAAAACATGTTATGAATGATGTGTGTAATGATGTGACTACAATTAATATTGTAAATAATATAGTATTCATTAAAGAAAAAACACGAAATACATAATGAAATAAGCCTTTTTGTAAAATTAACTTTGATAGTTTCAAGATATCTGACGGACGAGCGATGATTGGGTACGGTGCATTATTTATAACCATTATTGTAACATTATTTAAATTAGAGCAATAAAATATGGTTTTAGAATAGTTCTAAAAGCAGAAACTCTAGATTTGTACAAGGATTAGTAGTGGCCTAAAACATATATGGCTTATGTAAAATAATTATATCAAGAGACAATTTGACACTTAGGCTATGTTTGGAAGTAGCAGAATGGGAGCGGATTCAGCTAACTGGAGTGGAATTTTGAGCGGATTCAAGAAGTTCCTCCTCACAAGCTTCTTCAATTTCCGCTAGCTCAATGAAATAAAAGCTCCAACTACAAAATGCCGAACGGAGCCTTATTAACACACTCAAATACATAACTTATTGTTCTTAGGAAGTAAAAATGCTAATATCAAAATTGTTGGTAATCTAACTTAGTTTCTTCAAGTCTAGTTTAGTCATATATTTATAAATTCTAATGAGGTAGTGGATAATATTCTTGTTCTATGCCAATTTTTTTTTTGTTTACAACAATTTTATTCTCAAAGAAAAATTGAATGTTCTCATCCAAAATAAATTTTTTTTAATAAGGAAAGAAGTAAGGGGACCACTAACAAGCTAGTGGTCGCCATAGAGCATCGTGACGAATGAGGGTAAGCAAACTCGGGTCAGCTGCAAGCGGAATCGAGGAGACATGTTTGAAAGATCCAGCGATGAAGTCCACTATAAAATTGCACTCTCGGAAGGCATGAGAAATACTCCAATCCTGGAAGCGGGCAAGCAAATAGTGGATGTAGCAACGCAACAACTCAATCTCCCACGGGTAGCGCCAGTCACCAAGCACGGCCTTGACTAGATGCAAATTATTGCCCTCAATCTAGATCCGGGGAATGCCACGATGAATGGCCTCAAGAAGTCCCTGGCATAAGGCGATGGTCTCAAATATCATAACAAATTGCCGACCAATTAGTCATCCGTCAAAATGGATGAGGAAGCCACTTGCGTCTATGAGGATGTACCCGAACGAGGCCACACCATCTGCAATGTTGTGAATAGGATCGTTGTTTGCTCGATTCGGTGTCAAAGAAAGTTCCAACTCAAACACAACTTGAAAAAAACCTCGCTTTTGGATTTTTGTGTTTTATTTGGAGATGAAACTAAAAGGAAAGAAAATTGACTCAAACCAACTTAAATTATAAATATAAAGGATAAGCAATCGAAAGACCAATGATATGTCACACCAAGGGAATTCGAAAGAGGGTTCGAGTCTCATAGGATATAACGCACCTAATGAGAAACGAAGACCTCGTTCAGATACAACTCACCGAACTTGTTTGGATATTAAATACCAAACAAGGGATCACTCCCAAATGCTCATATGACCTTCTCCAACACAAATTTGATCTCTAAAAATTGACGTCCCTAAAAAAGAGCGTAGACGTCTTATTTATAGTAAAAACAAAGCACAAATTAATCACACCATAAAACCCAAAACACGAAAGGTCTTCTCTTTATTACTTGGAAGTCTTGAAGTTCATTAACCTGTGGGGATTTGAAGAGAAAAAGACCTTTGGAAGTCACCACCAAAAACAAAAGCCAAACGACTTGAATACAACCCACTCCATGAGGTTGAGATCTTGATCCGTCTAAATTGAATTACTAGAAAGAACGCTTCTTTTAGGTCACGTGTAGATAGAATTGGTGAAAGTGATCAACATGAAAGTTGTTGCTCTGATTCTTATCTTTCCAATGAGTATTCATTGGCCTTATATGAATCACTATATCCTCCAAAAGAACGAAAACATTGAAGCATTGTCTGAGGATCCGAGTAAGAGAAAACCGCCTTGCAACTTCTCTTGAGCCTTGAGATGCGGATTCCTGAATCATATTACGCACTAACTGTACCATCAAAATTTAACTTAATATAATCCCTATATAAAAATAAAAAAAAATAATTATAATTAAATATATTTTTTAAAATTAGTATGGCATTTTTTTAGAGTGGATGGTGTGGCGCCACATAGGCAAATTGAATATGGAGGCGACATATAGGCGTGATCAGTGTGAGGCCGACATGTGTCAAAAAAGTGACTTCTTTAGTATATATGGATAGATAAATAAAATATTACACCTTTATGCTATTTTTTCACAAAATTGCACTTTTTAACAATACCACCTCTTCTTTAAAAAACAATTTCTTATATTTATTTTAAAATAACACCTAAAGTTGGAAATCTTACAAGATTTAATATTTTGAGGAGGTAGGTGATTTTAATATATTCAAGATCTTTTATACATTCTATAAACTTTATACAAATTTAAATTTCTGTACTATTTTCAAAGAAATTGAAAAATGAATGTTCTGAATCAAATGTGATATATTTTTTTTTAAAGTTTGGAAAAAAATAAACATTTTTCTTTTTAAATTATTAGGTCATGTGAAAAAGACGAGTCTTTATATACTTAAGGGTCTTTTATATAATCTAATATTTCTTTAAATTTTCTAAGAATTGATTTTTTTTTTGAAATTTAGTTACTTTTTAAACAAATTGAAAAAAAATAAAAAAATTTTATCAAAATTGATATATTTATAAAAATTGGAAAAAAAACCTTATTCTTTTTTTCATTAAAAAACCAAACCAAGGTTATGTGAAATAAGTCTAAATTAGGGTGATATTTTTTCATACAGTTTAAAAATGATTTTTTCTTGAAATTACAATTATATATATATATATATATTCTTTTGAATATTGGTTTTAATAATAGGTGTTATTTTGTTATTTTATCCAAAACTTGCATATTGAATTAATTTTTCAAAAAAATACAAATATTGACATTATCAGGTAAATCATAATTAAACTTGAACTCAAAATAAATGGACCAAATATTAGCACTTAATCAAAATTTAGAGACTAAAATAAACACTTGTAAGGATTAGGAAGGTGTTGAGGATAAAAATAATCCCCTTGAAATACAACTTACAAAAAAGAGCACTAGAATTGCCTTATTGGCTTTCGCTGATTATATCATTATATTTGCTTAAGGAAATGCTAAATCCTTCTAGAAAATCATACACATCATTGACAAATATTGCATGGTATTAGCTTAGGCAATTAACTTCTATAAACAGGCCTTTTAGGTCATCAAAAATACTCCAAATAATACTAAAAACTAACTACAAAAAATTCTAAATATAAAAAGAGAATGTATCATGTGAGGATGATATCTATGGAGAAAAATAAGAATGAATCTCAGTCATCTATTCCGGGTAGATCAAACGATCCATTCGCATGCACGTAAAATTTTTTTACCTCTGAAGATGTAAATTTTGATGAGCGATTATGCATTTTCATCTTACCCAAATGTGCCTTGTCGTCTTACCCGTTTCTGCATTTTTACATTACCCGACTGTGTATGACCTTTTTCATGTGAGTGTGCACATTTCTACTAATGACTGTGCATTCACATCTTACCCGAATTTGCATTTTCATATTACTCGATTGTGTATGAGCTTTTTCATGTGAGTGTGGATGATGGTGTTGCAATTGATGTGCATCTTTCTACTAAGTTGACTGTGCATCGTCATCTTACTCGACTATGCATTTGCATCTTACCCGACTATGCATAATTTTGTTATTGATTGCGCATTACCTTTTTTCAAATGAGTTTTCATGATGAATTTATAATGAGTATGGTTTGCACACTCAATTACAATAGTATACACATTAGCTTATAATAATATACACATTCGATAACAAAATAATGCACAATCACTTACAAAACAATGCATAATCCCTTTTAATAGAATACACACTTGGTGAAAAATGTCACACGCACTTAGTTTAGAATACTATGCACATTCACATACAAAATAACACACATTTGCTTACAAAATAATACACAGCCACTAACAAGATAATGCACATTCACATGTAATACAATGCACAATTAGTGAAAAGTCATAAACACTTTGTTTAGAATACTATGCACATTTACTTACCAACACACAATTCTAACAAGATAATGCATTGTCATATGTAATACAATGCACTCTTAGTGAAAAATGCGTACATAGACATTAGTATGTACTATCATACATGGACAAGTAAGATAAAAATGCATAGTCCCATACAAAATTATACATAGTCATTTTCGAAAATTTATGCACACAAGGTAAAAAAAATTGTCCACACACGGTGAGTCCTCCTCAACGGCTCATGCGGTGAAGGAGGTGAGAGATGAGAACGACTCTGCTCTGCCGGACATCGGAATCCCTAGGGTGTTGAAGAAAGATCAAGCTCCTGTCAAATCCTTCTGTGACGCTGTTGCTGGTAATCGTACTTTGTCAAATGGGTTGCAGCTGCACAGGGTCGAGGGAATAGATGAAAACCTGGTTGACATCACCGCCGATGACATTGTTGATAGCTGCAATTTCTGGAACACTGCCATTGTGGGCTTCATTCCGGGGCCTCGCGTCCCATTCCAGGCCATGGAGAGATTTGTTAGCTCTAGATGGTGTCATGTCTCCTACCCTAAGATATCCATGAACAGAGAAGGTTGCTTTATCTTCCGCTTCAGCTCTGAGAATGACGCTAACGAAATCCTTGCTGGAGGGCCATGGATGTTTGGGGGACTTAAGCCCATCCTCTTGAGAAAGTGGTCCCCTGGTCTCGCTCTAGACGCCACCAGTTTGAAGACTCTCCCACTATGGGCCTCCCTGCCAAACCTTGACATCAGGGTTTGGTTCGCCGAAGCACTTAGCAAAATTGGCACCAGTTTGGGCACACCAATCACTTCAGACAAGCTGACCCACTCACAAGAGCGTATTTCATTTGCACGCATACTTGTTGAGGTGGATGCAATCCATGCTAATAGAGAGTTTATCAATATTAGAAAACCGGATGGGTGTATTGACAAACAGCCCGTCATCTTTGATTAGAAACCATGGGCGTGTGGAGTTTGCAACATTTTCGGGCATAAACATGGTGACTGCAGCAAAGCTTGGAAATCAGCAGGAACAACAAGATTGGCCTCTAAACAGTGGGTCGCCAAAGGGCCTCTGCCAGTGCCACCGCCTGTAATCCCTTCACCTGAGCACGCTTCCGAGATTCCTGCAGTTAAAGATCTTGAAGCTAAGGAAAAATTTACTCATGGTAAAGATGCCCAGGGTCTAGCTCAGCAGAGGGCAAAAGATAAATCGTGGAAAACCATAACCAATGGGAAGGCTATTAGCACTGTTAATCCTCCACTTGCTGAAGCCAACCCAACTTACTTAAACAAGGTAATTAGTCATGTTGAATCACCGAGAGGAAATGCTGTAATCGTTCGTGATGGATCGAGTTTGGACAAAGAACCACCCCAAACTCCTTGCCCTCATGGATAGATTTCGTACTGCTTGTTGGAATGTGAGAGGGTGTAACACCCTCGACAGAAGATATTCCATTTTGGATCTCATTAAAGAGTTAGATATTAAAATTATTGGCATGTTAGAAACTCGCATCAGAAGTGACAAACTGCAGTCGATTGCAAGGTCTTTCTTGAAGAATTGGTCGTCTGTACACAATGGAGATCTTGCCATCAATTGTCGGGTGTGGGTTTTTTGGGATTCCACCTACACTAAGATTCAGCCACTCAAGATCACAGATCAGCTCATCCTCTGTAAGGTTATGATTGATGGCTACGATACCCCTTTTCTTATATCCTTTGTCTATGCTCACAATGAAGACAGCTTGAGATTGAAACTTTGGGAAGATCTAATGGACATCCACAACTAGTGCAACTTGCCATCGTTGGTCCTCGGGGATTTTAATGTTATTCTTAGACAAGAAGAACACTTACATGAGTAAGGCACTGCTGGATGAGTTTGCCACATGTTCAAGAGAGCAGTCAGAGCTTCAGAACTTTATGATTTGAAGGCTGAGGGTTGCTTCTTCACTTGGAGCAACAATCACATGAATGGGGATCGTAGCTATCGCAAGCTTGATCGAGCTATGCACAACCCCTCTTGGACAACAGCCTTTCCGGACTCCTCAGCCCTTTTTGACTGCAAACGCTCCTCTGACCACTGCCCTGTCATCATTAGGTTTAAGAATTCAACAAAAAAGCTCCCTTCCTTCAAATTCAGAAATGTGTGGGTGAATGACCCTTGCTTCCTATCCCTTGTCTCGGAAGAGTGGCACAAGTCCTATAGAGGCAACCTCATGTTTTCTGTCACCAAAAAGTTAAAAGCTTTGAAAGGACGACTTCGTCACCTCAACAGGGAGAATTTTACTGATATTGAAAGCCAACTGCGCAATCTTCAAGGACGACTTACGATGTCCAAGAACAAATCACCTCTCAGCCCTTCAATCTTAACCTCCTGACTGAAGAAAAACAACTCATTGCTGATGTTGAAATTAAAAATCAGATTGTTATCAAAGATTTATTGCAGCGCTCTAAGGTTAACTGGCTTAAATCTGGGGACGAAAACTCTAAGTTCTTTCATGCTGTAATCAAACATCGCAGGAACATCAACTCTATCTTCTCCATGGTTAATAGCAACGGGCAAAGAATTGATGACAGTCAAGGCATCGAACAGCACATTGTTGAGTACTACAAAGAACTCCTTGGCCAGAGAGCTAGTCATGTACAGGCCATTAACCCTGAGGTTTGCCGTCTCGGGCCATGTGTAAATGACAGTGAATCTGTCTTCCTTTGCTCCCCGGTTTCCTTTGATGAAATCAAACATGCCTTCTTCTCAATCCCGGACTCAAAGAGCCTCAGGCCCGACGGTTATGGTAGTGCGTTCTTCAAAAGCTCTTGGGGTATTGTAGGTCATGAAATCTCAAAGGCCATCCAACAGTCATTTGCAAGTGGGAAGTTACTCAAGCAGATTAACGCCACAGTTATTCATCTCATTCCAAAGAACTCCACTCCTAACAGTGTTGCTGATTATAGACCCATATCCTGTTGCTCTACTATCTACAAGGCTATCTCGAAGATCATCACCATCAGGCTTAGAAAGGTCCTTCACCGCATCATAGACTGTCGACAAGGTGCTTATATGCCTGAACGTGGAGTGTGGCAGAATGCGCTGGTATGTCAGGAAATTCTTAAGCACTATGGCCGCACTAACATCTCCCAGAGATGCGCTATAAAGCTTGACCTGCGCAAAGCATACGACACGGTTGAATGGAGCTTTATTATTGACATTCTGAATGCCTTCAACTTCCCGCAAAACTTTGTGAGGTTTTTTCACTCCTGTATCTCTACGGTTGCCTTTTCCATCAACATAAATGGAGATCTTGCTGGTTTCTTTAAAGGCGAGAGGGGGATCCGCCAAGGCGACCCCCTTTCCCCATATATTTTCGCATTGGCTATCGAATATCTTAATAGGCTGCTGAAAAAAATGAGTGATGGTACCGCCTTCCGCTTCCATCCCATGTGCAAAGAAATCAAGCTGGTCCATCTAGCGTTCGCCGATGATTTATTCCTTTTCTCGAAGGGGAATTCTTCCTCTGTGCGTTGCCTAGCCAACACCATTCAAGAATTTTCTATGAATTTTGGCCTGCACTATAATCAACAGAAATCCCTTTTGTTTTGTGCTGGCATGAATCAGAACAGCATCGATGAAATCAAGAATATCCTCGGCCCGACACTGGTCAGCTTCCTATTACATATCTCGGGATTCCACTTCACTCTCGCAAGCTCAAATCACGTGAGTATGATTCCTTGATTGATAAGATTACTTCAAGAATTCAAAGCTCGACTTCGAGAATGCTCTCATATGCTGGTCGATGTGTTCTGATCAATTCTGTCATGAGCGGGATTTGTAATTTCTGGTCAAAAATATTTATCTTGCCAAAAGAAGTCATCAAGAAGATTCAGAAGCTAATGAGGAACTTTCTTTGGAGTGGGATGACTGACAGTAATAGAAAACTGGTTGCCTGGAAAGAAGTTGCCATGCCTAGAGAGGAAGGAGGCCTCGGAATCAAAGAGATTTTAGCTTGGAACAAAGCGCAAGCCATCAAGCACCTCTTTGACATTGATTTTGATGCAAACAACATTTGGGTGATCTGGGCCAAGACAAACCTGATCACCAACGGAAACTTGTGGGACTCGGCTCCTAGAGACAATGATAGCTGGACATGGAAGGCGCTGATGAAAATCAGAGACGAGCTTGCCATCACCAGGACAAGAATTGGCACGATGGAATGGGAGTGCATGTGGCAGGCCGAGAGCTCAGGAGATATCAGTCGGCTTATCTACGAGTATTGGAGGCACAAAGGTGAGGTCAAGCAGTGGGGGTCTATCCTTTGGAAAAGCCCGATTATCCCAAGATGTGCCTTTGCAGCCTGGCTTGCTCTTAAAGATCGTATGCCAAACTTGTACCGACTGCACAACATGAGGATTGTTCACACAAACATGTGCCCTCTCTGCAAGTCTAGTGTTGAGACAACGGCGCACACTTGGTTCGATTGTGTGTTCTCAGAAGCCGTTATTTCTAGCATCATGGAGTGGACTGGCGTTCAGATTAGTCCGCGAGGCTTAGAGAGATGGCTTGCCTGGTTTGCCTCTAGCAATCGGAAGAAGTCGCCCATCTACAAGCTCAGATTTGTGGCCTTCATCACCACAGTCTACGAAATCTGGCACCAAAGGAATCTTGCGTGCTTCCACGACATCAATCCGAATGAGCCTATGTGTATCCAGCGCATCATCAGCATCGTTAGGCAGAGAATCCGAGCAAAAGTCAAGGATGAAAAAGGGTTATTGAATTACTGGATTAATGGGGTTGTGATCTTGTAATTTAGGTGGTCATTGTGGTCTCTTGAATAGCTAAGTACTCCTTCCTAGGTTGTGAAGGTCTGGTGCCTTGTATTGGCTAAATTGGTTTTTGAGAAACAATGCTTGATGCGAGCTTTTGTAATTACCCTTTACTAATGGAAATTTACCGTTTCCAAAAAAAAACAATTGAGATTTATTCTCATTTCTCTCTTCGGGCCCCATTCTCACCTAAACTGCCCTCATATAAAAAAAATGCAAGCTCTTTAGATAAATATTTAAGTTGCCTCATTATCATTGGCAGAGTCAACAATGGAACCTTTGAACAAATCGTCACAAGATCCAATAACCAACTCGCAAAGTGGAAAGCCAGCTCGTTATCCTAAGAAGGTCGACTCATCCCAATAAAAGCAAATCTATCAGCTCAACTATGTACATTATGCAATGCTTCATGCTACCTGCTAGTCTACCTAAGATATTGACAGGCTTCACAAAATTTTCTATTGGGAATAAAGGAGATTCCTACAACCACTAATTACATGGAGCAATATTTGTCGTCCTTAAGACCAATGGGGGATTGGTATCATGAAGGTTGAAGACATGAATAAGGCATTTCAAATGAAACTCATTCAGAAAATACTAGCCAAACCAAACAACATATGGTTCAAAATCATTTCAGAAAAAAATATCTTAAAGATTCTCATATACTTGAATACGAGGAAGCCAAATGTATAATGACAATGCAAAACTCATGGAACTTTTAGATCTATTCAAAAATGGTCTTAGATGGAATCTAGGAGACAGAAAAACAATTAAATTCTGGAAAGGCCAATGGATAAGAAATTTCAATGTCATGAAACATTTAAAAACATCAACTATTCAACTTAATGACTGAAAAAGTCAAGTCGTCGCCGACTACCTTACAAACGACAAAAACTGGAACATCCATAAACTTGATAAAGTCGTCAAAAAGAAAGAGAAAACCCAAATTATCATTTCACCAATCCCTACCAAGGTGTCCCAGATAGATTGTATTGGGGTCATTAGCAAGGACGAGCGATTCTCAATCAACTCAACAATTAAAATGATTACAGAGAGTAAAGGATTGACATAAATAGACTTAAAATGGATCTAGAAATTAAAAAAATCCCACCGAAAGTCAAATTTTATTTTGAAAATTACAAACAATGCTTTGTGATGCGTTTGCTTCTATGACCGCCGCTGAGGAAGAGGAGTCCATGTCGGTCCGATCAAACGGACCCTTGATGCGAGCCCGCGCCAAGGCCATAGGTCGGGGTACGGCTTCCTTCATAAGGAGAGCTAATCAATCTGCAAGTTCGGTTCAAGACCCGCCTTCGATGATATTGATGACATCCTTGGTTCAAGACGCATTTTCGGGTCAATCGGAGGAGTCGGGAGTCGAGCCAAGACATACCGAGGGAATCTCCGATGGCGCGATCAAGACCGCGTCGAGCGCCCCCGCTCCCTGGGTGCTGGAGGCTGCGCCGACGCCGCAGAAAATGGCCTTCTCGGAGCGCGGGCAACACGCCGAGAGCGCGACTGTGCTCTGGCCGGGCGTGCCCGCGCCCCGGCCATAGAATGCGGACATCCTTGGGCGCGATTTAGACCCCTAGAGCGCCCGCGCTCTCCTGAGCCAAACCGCGCCCCGACTGGCGGTGATTCGGATCTATCGCGAGTCTTTCTGAGGCCTCCGGTCTTCGGGTTTCTATCTTTATAATTATGTCGGGATTTTAATAGAACGATTACTTAATTTGGTATTATTTATATTTCCGCTATTTACTTTAATTAGCGAGATGGGTTGGGCTTGCATGCTTGGGCCCATTCTCGCTAGGGTTTCTAGGTTTAGATCTAGTTTTCTATTTAATTGTCAAACTTCCATACTTTCAGAATTACGCTTGAATTGAATTGAATTTGCCTTGGTTGAATCGAGTTTCTCTTCCCCATGCATCAGGCGTCAAACCCCTTCTATCCTTCTTCCAATCGCCCTACAATCATTCTGAGGTTTCGCTTGTCGAAATCAATTCCACATCGAGACGTCGCTAGCACCGTAGCATCATACCAACAAATTTCGTTCTGCGCGCCCCCTGCGTGCTGTTTTATCGTTTGCTTCCGCTCCATTGTTCAATCGAGATCGAGACGGGATTCAGAATACGAGACGTCGGTCCTTGTAGCGAGGCGAAACGCATCAACTGGCATCAGAGCCATCGTCTTGTAATTCTTTTGATTCGATCTTTGCACTTTCACCACCATATTTTCGCCATTAAATCAACAAAAATTCCAAAAAAAAACTTTTTTTTAGCCAAACCCTAATTAGTTGTTCTTGTCCCTTAGGGTTTAATAGTGGTGTAACTTGTTCATTGCGTTGCTATTGCTTGATTGATTGCCCATCGTTAGTAATTGTCAATTACTTGATAGGCTATCTTGCTTGTTTTGATTGCATTGAACTATAATTCTCACTACATATCTATCGTTGCTTGTTTGAGGGTACCAAAATTCAGCATAAACATACAAAAAAAAAAGAGAAATTTCGGCCCTCCTTATTCAAAAAAAAAATCAGTTGTGGTGGCATATCCAAAATAAGGTAAGCCATTAAACACATTTGTTCAAAAAAAAAAGAGGAGAAAATTGTGGGTGGAAAAGCCAAAATAAGGTAAGCCATAACCGCAGCTTGTTAGTGATTTCAACAATTGTTAGTGCTTGCTTCATCACTTGTTTGATTAGTACTACTTGTTTGATATTACTACATTGTGTGGGTGTATATCTTCCTTTACTTTGCTTTGTGCAATAACACCATTGTTTTAATCATGAGCCTAAGCCGCCTCTCGCACAAAGAGCCACCCGTGACCTTGTGTGAGTGCACTGCTCGGATCAAGAGCTAAGACTTTGTGTGTTTGCTTGCTATTGCTTGTTTTGTTCTTGGTTAGTCGTCGTGTCTTCTCATTCTGATTCAGGTGCTTTGCACAATAAAGAGGACGATCCTACACTCAATCCGACTGCCTTGATTGAGCCCATAATTATGGAGCAAAAAATTGCTCTTTTAAAGCAACAAATGGCCGATTTGAAAACTGAATTTGCCGCCTAGCTGGCCGCCCTTACTCTGCAACCAACATTGGCTACAATGCCGCAACCGAGCATCAATACGTCAGGTCCTCCGCAAGACCCTTTCTTGGCTGGTCCCCCGGCGCCACAACAACTCCCTCCCGGGCCGTTGACGCGTGCCCGCACCAAGGCCACCGGGATCACAATTGGCGAGCCGACAACATCGGTGGTTCCAGCCGCGCATACTCAGCCTGCACCGCTGGCGACACAGGACCCCCGCCGCAAGGACAAGGGTCCCGTTGAGCCAAATCCGCCACCGGTGGAGGTCGTACCCGAATCAAGCCAAGGTCAGGTAGGCCACGTTTTGCATAGCGATCCAATTGCCAATGCTCCGTCTTTGAGTGCCTACACCGAAGACCAAGGTATGTATTCTCAACCACCTATTTTTGATTCTTATGGTCCCGAGGATGATGGATACTTGCCACCACCTCGTTTGGTGCTCCAAATCGCCCACAATTTGTGGACGACGCTAGAGCACGCCGGCTTTATGGAATGCGTGACCAACGCTTTCCGGCACCGGTCTTGGACCATAATGCTTTTGCAATGAACAGTAGGCCATATGCGAGGGAACCGAGTCACAATCGTCGACATGGTTCCTCGGAGAACAATTTTTCTACACCGGTTATCCATGACGACTTCAAGGAGTTCAATGATGAACAAATTGAAGATTCCGGCATGGTTAACCCTCATAATTTTCCAACGTTGGGCGATCCTCCTGAATTGAATGAGCGCCCATCGGATTGTATTCCGCTAGCCCCCACCCCTAATTATGGCAATGCCCAAACGCGTCGAAACCGGCGCGCCTATGATCATGTTACCGAGCGGCGCCCCAAAGCCCCACTCCGGCAACATCATCAAGGGCAAGACCATTATTACGGGAAGGTGCCGGCCCGGCCTAGGTCCCCTATTGATCGTGGCCATGACGTTCGTGTTGCTAATGGCGATCGGGACGCTCCCCGGTACCAACGACACGAACTCAAGGTCAAGATTGAACCGTTTGAAGGGCATTATGACCCTGTGGTCTTTCTCCATTGGGTTACTGCGACAGCGCATACTTTGCGCTATTGTAATATTCCCGCTTATGAGCATGTACAAGCGGCTACCTTACATTTTCGTGGTTCAGCCCGGGTTTGGTGGCAACGCTTTGTGGATGATCGTTTGCGTCGGGGTCTTACCGTAGTAACCACATGGGATCAGTTGGTCTATATTATGACTCAAAAATACATTCCAATTGATTACCGTAATCAAATGCGCTTGGAAATTGCTGAATTTCGCCAAGGATCTTTGTCCCCTATTGAGTATTTCGAAAAATTAGAGGACATGTTTTTCAAGGCGAATATTAGTGTTGCTCCATCCACATTGCGTACTAAATTTATTAGTGGTTTGAATTTGCCTATTAAAGATCAGCTTGAGATCCTTCCTATTAAGGATATCAACACACTAGTGCATACGGCGATGAAAATTCATCAACAGCATGTACGCAATAAGAGTTATGGTTCCCGCACATCGTCGGGAAGGTATGTTTATTCTAACCCTCGTCCATACGGTTTTAATACTAATGAAAAATCTAGTGATGGTGTAGGACAGGGTTCTTCTACTTCTTTGGGAAAAACCACAGCTCCAATGCCGTCACGCACGGCTACCCAAAAGCCGGCACAACCCGACCGTGAGAGAGCCCGTGATTTGGAATGCTACACTTGCGGTGGCCCCGGTCACTACCAAAAAGACTGCCCCAACCGCAAGAAGGTGTTGTTTGTCCAAGCTTCAGCGGGTTACGAGTCCATGGATGAAGTAGAGGAGATTTCAGCTCTGGCACCGTTGGAGGAGGAGTATTCGGTTCCTCGAGCCGAGGAATTGGATTGTGCTCCATCGCCGGCTAATATGGGGACTCCGTTGGGGTTGGTTTCTCGAAAGGCTTTGATCATTCGTGAAAACAATCTCAATGACCAACGAGAAAATCTTTTTCACACTCGAGCTCTGGTTGGTTCAGCGAGCTTAAGTGCCATCATTGATTTCGGGTGCTGCACTAACTTGGTTAATGAAATGGTGGTCGAACATCTTGGGATGCCTAGCACACCACACCCTGCTACTTATGGTCTTCAGTGGCTTTCGTCTAGCTCAGGTATGCAAGTAACTAAACAATGTACCATTTCCTTTGCTATTGGTTCTTACACAAATACTATTCTTTGTGATGTAGTTGCAATGGACGTCACACATTTATTGTTGGGACGCCCATGGCAATTCGATAGACGTGTCCTTCACGATGGTTACTTGAACACGTATGTGTTTACGTACCACGGGAAGCGCGTCAAGCTCTTACCTATGTCGCCGAGTGAGATTTTACAAGATCAGGTTCAACGGGATCGCCAAAAAGCGATTGAGGCGGAGGAAAAAGCTAGCAAAGCCAAGAGTGTAACCAAACCAAACCTCTTTGATGAGCAAGGCAACGGTACACATCCGTCTGGTTCGAACAAGGCGCCGCCACAGCGTCCACAACAGCGGCCTCGCCAACCGGCACCGCCTGGGCCGCCCCTACAAGGCTCGGTCTAGCGCCACCTCCTGTTGGCTCGCCGTCGTACCGCGTCGTTGCAAGGTCGTGCCCCATGCTTTCTTTTGGAGCCGATGTCCTTGACATCTTCTAGCACCAACACCCCGACATTGCCAGATGAGGTAACTTCCTTACTTAGTGAATTCAAAGATGTTTTTCCTAACGAGTTGCCTGCTGGTTTGCCACCTATACGAGGTATTGAGCACCAAATCGATTTGGTGTCCGGTGCTTCATTGCCCAATAGAACTCCTTACAAGGCCGGCCCGGATGAGACCTGGGAACTTCAAAAACAGGTTCAGGAGCTACTTGAGAGAGGCTATGTTAGGGAGTCGATGAGTTCTTGTGGTATGCCAATCATCCTTGTTCCTAAAAAGGACGACTCTTGGCGTATGTGCATGGATTGCCGAGCTATCAATCAGATTACCGTCATATACCGGCATCCGATTCCTTGACTCGATGACATGTTGGATGAGCTCCATGGTGCCTCCATCTTTTCTAAGATTGACTTGATGTTCGGCTATCATCAAATCCGGATGAAAGAAGGAGACGAGTGGAAACCGCTTTCAAGACCAAATTCGGTCTTTACGAGTGGTTAGTGATGCCCTTTGGCCTCACCAACGCGCCGAGCACATTCATGCGATTGATGAATCATGTCCTCCGTGATTTTATTGGTAAGTTCCTCGTGGTCTATTTTGATGATATTTTAATTTATTCTAAGACTTTGACTGACCACGTGGACCATTTGAGGCTAAAACTGACGCGCTTGCGCCGAGAGACACTTTTTGCCAATTTGGCCAAGTGTACTTTTTGTAGCCCATCCACTATTTTTCTTGGCTTTGTGGTGTCTTCTTGTGGTTTACATGTGGATGATACTAAAATTAAGGCCATCACGGAGTGGCCTACGCCTACCACCGCTACCATGGTTCGTTCTTTCTTAGGCATGGCCGGATTTTATCGTCGGTTTGTGCGCAATTTCTCTTCTATAGCGGCGCCCCTACATGCCTTGACTAAAAAGGGCACCGTTATAGAATGGAAACAGCACCACGAAAGGGCGTTCCAAGATTTGAAGGATGCTTTGAGCCATGCGCCCTTGCTACAATTGCCGGATTTCTCTAGGCCGTTTAAGGTAGAATGCGATGCTTCTAACACTGGGATTGAGGGCGTCCTCCACCAAGAGAAGAACCCAATCGCTTATTTTAGTGAAAAGCTCACCGGGGCGCAGCTCAATTATCCGACATACGACAAGGAGCTATATGCCTTAATCCGAGTGCTCCAAACTTGGAAGCATTACTTGTGGCCGCGGGAATTTCTGATCCATAGTGACCATGCGACGCTTTCTTACGTCAAGAGCCAAGCACATTTGAATAGAAGACATGCTCGGTGGGTGGAATTCTTGGAGATATTTACGTATGTCGTCCAACACAAGAAGGGAAATAAGAATGTGGTCGTCGACGCCCTTTCTCGCATGTATGTGCTTCTTACTCAATTGCAAACTCGTTTACTTGGCTTCTCTTTGATTCAGGACCTTTATGCTTCGGATCCTTTCTTAGATGAGGGTTACTTATACAAGGCTGGGAAATTGTGTATTCCAGCCTCGTCTATAAGGCACCTTTTAATTAAAGAGGCTCATGATGGACGGGGCCATTTCGGGGTGAACAAAACTATTGCAGCTTTGCGTGAACATTTCTTTTGGCCTAACTTGGTCTCTAATGTCACCAAATTCTGTAGGAGTTGTGTTCCATGCCGAAAGGCCAAGTCAACTACTTTACCTTATGGACTTTACTCACCTTTGCCTGTGCCTAACATTCCGTGGGAGGACATTTCGATGGACTTCATTACGGGCTTGCCTATGTCGAAGCGAGGCAAAGATTCCATTTTTGTTGTTGCGTGTCGATTCTCTAAGATGGCTCATTTTATCGCTTGTAAAAGTACGAATAACGCTACAGAAGTGGCTTCTTCGTTCTTTGACAATATGGTAATATACCATGGGGTGCCGAGAACTATTATTAGTGATCGGGGCACCAAGTTTGTGGGCCATTTTTGTAGAACACTTTGGGGGAAACTCGGCACCAAATTATTGTTTTCTACTAGTTATCACCCCCAAACGGATGGCCAAACGGAGGTCACCAACCGTACCTTGGGATCACTCTTACGAGTGCTGCTCAAATCAAACCCACGCCGGTGGGAGGACTTACTTTCTACCCTTGAGTTTTTCTATAACAGGTCCAAACATTCGGTGCATTCTTTGACTCCGTTTGAGGTCGTTTATGTGCGCAATCCCATTACGCCTTTGGATTTGGTCCCCAAGTCGTTGAAGCAAGGCGAACATGTTGATGCAGCAAACCGAGCTAATCAAATTCAGCAACTCCACGCTAGGACCAAGGCGTACCTTGAGCGGCGCGCTATTCAGTACTCAGCGCAACACAACCGGGGTTGTGTGTCTATGATTTTTGAGCTTGGCGATCTCATTTGCGCAAGGAACGGTTCCCGGCAGCCCGGAAGACCAAGCTCCATCAACGTGGTGATGGGCCATTTCGTATTCTTGAGCGAATTGGTCCCAATGCCTACAGGTTCGACCTTCTGGATTCATATGGCAATGTACATGCCACGGTCAACGTGTCGGATCTTTCTCCCTTTGTTGAACCAGATTTTGATTTTGAGGAAGCGAGGACGCTTCCCACTCAAGGGGGGGAGGATGATGCGTTTGCTACTATGACCGCCGCTGAGGAAGAGGAGGCCATGTCGGTCCGATCAAACGGACCCTTGACGCGAGCCCGCGCCAAGGCCATAGGTCGGGCTACGACTTCCGTCATAAGGAGAGCTAATCAATCCGCAAGTTCGGTTCAAGACCCGCCTTCGACGATATTGATGACATCTTTGGTTCAAGACGCATTTTCGGGTCAATCGGAGGAGTCGGGAGTCGAGCCAAGCCATATCGAGGGAATCTCCGACGGCACGATCAAGACCGCGCCGAGCGCCCCCCCGCCTTGGCCGCTGGAGGCCGCGCCGATGCCGCAGAAAACGGCCTTCTCGGAGCGCGGGCAACACGCCGAGAGCGCGACCGCGCTCTGGCTGGACGTGCCCGCGCCCCGACCGCAGAATGCGGACACCCTTGGGCGCGGTCTAGACCCCGAGAGCGCACCCGTGCTCTCCCGGGCCAAACCGCGCCCCGACTGGCGGTGATTTAGATCTATCGCGAGTCTTTCCGAGGCCTCGGGTCTTCGGGTTTCTATCTTTATAATTATGTCGGGATTTTAATAGAACGATTACTTAATTTGGTATTATTTATATTTCCGCTATTTACTTTAATTAACGAGATGGGTTGGGCTTGCATGCTTGGGCCCATTCTCCCTAGGGTTTGTAGGTTTAGATCTAGTTTTCTATTTAATTGTCAGACTTCCATACTTTCAGAATTACGCTTGAATTGAATTGAATTTGCCTTGGTTGAATCGAGTTTCTCTTCCCCAGGCATCAAGCGTCAAACCCCTTCTATCCTTCTTCCAATCGCCCTACAATCATTCTGAGGTTTCGCTTGTCAAAATTAATTCCACATCGAGACGCCGCTAGCACCCTAGCGTCGTACCACCAAATTTCGTTCCGTGCGCCCCCTGCGTGCTGTTTTATTGCTTGCTTCCACTCCATTGTTCAATCGAGATCGAGACGGGATTCAGAATAGGAGACGTCGGTCCTTGTAGTGAGGGGTAACGCATCACTTTGCCAACAAAAAACCGGCTCTTTGAACGCCATATTCCAATAAACCTCGATCTCTTACATACATTGCAACCACTCCTCTAAGGACTTGGAACACATCTTGTTTCGATGTTCCCAAACACTCAATATAGTTGAACAAGTTGATTGAAATATTCTTTGAATAATTAAAAATACAAACTCAAGCCTGAGACTGATCTACCTACTAGATTATCTTACAGATAACATAAACAACAATGAATTTGAGACACTAACCTTACTTTTGTGGACTCCTCTACCACAAACTCCCATGGTAGACACAAATACCAAACAAGACGGAAACGTAAAAAATTAAATGGACTAGACCTCAACAAGGTTTTGATAGACATAACTTCGAAGGTGCTAAAAATACCTCTGGTCTTGCTTCTTTTGGTTTCATTCTCAAGACTAGGATGTAAAAGCCAGCATATTAGTGAATGGAAGCCGTGGTGACCAATTTGTTCATATTGTTGAGGCCTTTGGTCTCAAAAGTGGAATCAACAAAGCAATGCGCCTTGGTTACTCTAAGATTGAACAACGCCTTGCCAACAAAAACCGGCTCTTTGAACGCCATATTCCAGTAAACCTCGATCTCTTGCATACATTACAACCACTCTTCTGAGGACCTGGAACACATCCTGTTTCGATTTTCCCAAACACTCAACACAATTGAACAAGTTGATCGAAAGATTCTTTGAATAATTAAAAATACAAACACAAGCCTGAGACCCATCTACCTACTAGATCATCTTAAAGATAACACAAACAACAATGAATTTGAGGCGCTAACCTTACTCTAGTGGACCCCTATAGCACAAACTCCCACGGTAGACACAAATACCTAACAAGATGAATACGTAAAAAAAATCCAATGGACTATACCTCAACAAAGTTCATAAACATAACATCGAAGGTGCTAAAAATGCCTATAGTCTTTACTTCTTTTGGTTTAATTCTCAGGACTCGAAAGGAAAAGCCATCATATGGGAAAATAGAAGCTGTGGCGACCAATATGTGATTATTGTCGAGACCCTTGGTCTTAGAAGTGGAATAATTAAAGCATTGCCTTGGTTAATCTAGGATCGAGATTGAAAGTGACAACCTTAGTCTCATTAGTGTCATTAATAGCATTTGGTGATTCTCGTGGGAAGTCGAAATAATCGTAGAGGACATTCTAGTTTCTTCCTAGAGTTTCAAAGATTTTCGATTGTTCCACATCTCTCAGAATATCAACCTTGTAACGGATCACATCGCAAAGCTAGCTTTGTCCCGCCTTCCTTCTACACATGCAACGTCTAAAGATTTTGGAGATCTGATCCAATTAGATACTTTTTTTATTAGGAAAGGAATTAGAGAGGTCACTAACAAACTAGTGACCGCCCTAGGGCATCCTGACGGATGAGGGTAAAGAAACCCAAGTCATCTGCAAGTGGAACGGAAGATACACGTCGGAAAGAGCCAGCGATGAAGTCAGCTACAAAATTGCGCTCACATTAGATATGAGTAATACTCCAATCCTGGAACTGAGCCAACAAACAATGGATGTCCGCACGCAACACTTCAATCTCCCACGGGCAGCACCAGTCACCGAGCACGGCCTTGACCAACTGCAAGTTATCGCCTTCAATCTGGATCCGGGGAATTCCATGACGAATGGCCTCGAGAAGTCCCTGGCGTAAGGCGATGGTCTCGGATATCAGAACAGACTGTCGACCGATTAGTCCTCCGTCGAATGAGATGAGAGAGCCGTTGGAGTCCCTAAGTATGAACCCAAAAGTAGCCACGCCATCTCCACACACAGCACCATCAAATTTAAGTTTAATATAGCCTTTCTTAGGTTTTACCCACTTAGTATTTTTCCGTCCAGTTCTTACATGACCCATCTTATATTGTGGGGTACCCGAATCTGGTTCCCTAGCTAGTTTCCATTCTCTGATTTGTTTTTGGGTAAATTCACTAAGTTTGCTCGCATCGTCTAGGTTTGTTCCGTTGTTGTTATCAAACACTCTCTTATTCTTGGAGTACCAAATACACCACCAAGTGCTGGTAAGGATTTTCATTTCCTCTTTATTTATTCTTGCCCTGATTTCCTCCAAGACCTCGTGTAGTTTTTTTCCATCGGAGGAGATAAGGTCGATCGTCCTCCCTAATTTGGGTCTTATGGTGTTAAGGGTTCCTTTGTCAGGGGGCATGAAATCAGAATATGGTTTGTGTCTTTGCACTGGTTATTACATGCAGTACACCCTTGAGGTACCGGGATGTGGTTTTCAGCAAGTCTCGATTTGGTTGGCAGCCCATTTCTTGCCACCTTCCAACGGAAATTGTGCATTTTAGGTGGGATATTGAATTTATTAATCCATTCTAGGTTGATTTTCGGTTCATTTTTAGCGAGGTTTATCCACTGCATAGTGGAGTGGGTGGAATACCAGCCGTTTTAGTGAGGTTAATTTTTCTATTTTCCATGAGTTGTCCTCTCGTAAGTACGCTTCGACTCGTTCCTCCTAGTTAATGTGGGGCTCAGTTCCAGTTGTTGGTTGGATAGGGCCATACCCTATCCAGTTATCTTTCCAGAAACGAATGGTTTTCCTGTCCCCTACTTGCCAGATGAGTCCAGACAGAAAGAGATCTCTTAGACCCATAAGCTTGGACCATTGCCATAATGTATTACGTTTTTTCTTATAATTCAGGATGTTATCCGTTTTGAGGTATTTTTCTGAAACTATTTTGACCCAGAGGTTATTTGGTTCTGCTATGATTTTCCATAACAATTTCATCTAGAGAGCTTTGTTCATGTCCTCCGCCTTAGCAATTCCAACCCCCCCCCCCCCCCCCCCATGCGCAGGGGGCGATAGATGGAATTCCAGCTAATTAAAGGCTTGTAATTGTATTCCTTGTTCCAAAAGAAATTTTTGTTAATTTGGTCCAATTCTTTTAGAGTTGTCTGGGGTAGCATGAAAGATTGCATTATATAGTTTGGTTGTGCAGAAAGGTTTGCTTTGATTAGGGTTTTTCGTCCCTCATGTGATAGAGTGTTCGCTTTCCATTTTGATAATTGAGCTTTGAGTTTCATTATCAGGGGTTTAAATGTGTTTTGTGTTACTTTCCCATTGATTATCAAGCAGCCTAGATATTTGTCAAGAGATATTGTGTTTGTTATCTGTAGCAGTTGTTTTATCTGTTCTTTCGTGTTATTGTTAGTATTTTTTGTGACTTGGAACACAGATTTATGAAAATTGACTTTCTGGCCGGATATCTGGCAGTAGTCATCAATGATTTCTTTCATGTTTTTGCTTGATTGGCAGTCAGCTTTAGCAAAGATGATAATGTCATCTACAAATGCTAAGAATGGTATTTTTGTTCCGTTTCTTGAGCTTTGGATCCCGATGCCGCTTTTTGGGTTGGTACTTACCAGATGGATCTGTCTAGCCAGAACCTCAGCAGCAATGATAACAGGTAGGGTGAAAGGGGGTCTCCCTATCTAAGTCCCCGTTGGGGAAAGAATTTTTCTGTTGGCCCGTTGTTCACGTGGACTGAGAAAGATACGGTTTCGACGCATTCTCGGATCCACCCCAGAAATTTCTCGTGGAAACCGAATTTTTGTAGAACTGCAGCTAGAAATTCCCAACTTATGCGGTCATAGGCTTTTTCCATATCTAGTTTGACTGCGATCCACCCCTCTCGCCCTTGTTTGTTACGGAAGGAGTGGAAAATCTCATGTGCGATTAAGGTATTGTCATGGATACTTCGGTTTTGAATGAACGCACCTTGCATTGGGTGGATTAGTTTCTCTAAAACGTTTTTTAGACGGTTTGTTAGTATTTTTGATATAATTTTATATATGGTGTTACATAAGCTGATTGGTCTGTAATGATTCGTGGAGTTGGGATTTTCACACTTTGGTAGTAGGGTTATGAGTGTATGGTTTATTTGTTTTAGGATTTTGCCATTGTGAAAAAAGCTTTTAACAGCTTTAGTTACATCCTGGCCAACGATATACCAGTATTTTTTGTAGAAACTAACCGGCATTCCATCCGGACCGGGGGATTTGTCGCCCCCAATATAGAATACGGCGTTCTTGACTTTTGTGTTAGAAACTGGTTTGATGAGTTCTAAGTTATCAACCTCAGTTATTTCTTTTTGGACAATTTTTGTCATGTTTTGGAGCTTATGGTGATTTATTTCAAGAGCCCTAAACCGGTTCTGGAAATGGCGTTTGATTTCATTCCGGATGTTGTCAACACCAGTGATTTGTGTATCCTCCGATGTGCGGATTTCTTTTATGTTTGTTCTATTTCTCCTACCGGAGGCAATGCGGTGGAAAAATTTGGTATTTTGATCATTTAGTTTTATGTGTGTGCTCTTTGCCCTTTGTTTCCAATAGGAATTGTGGAAGTTTAGTAGGCATTCCCGTTTTCTTGATAGTCTCTCTTGTTTCTGTATTAGGTTCAGATTTGATTGTTCGATAATCTCTTTTTACAAATTGATGATTTCTTCATCAATTTTATTTATTTGTTCAAAAATGTTTCCAAAAGTCTGTTTGTTCCATGCCTTCGCTTTCGTTTTGAGCATTTGAGTTTTTTTGGTAAGGTTATACATATGGGAGCCTCCAGTGTTGAACCGCCAAGCTTGTTTAATCACGTTTTGGAAGTCCTTTCTAGATGTCCACATCATTTCAAACTTGAAAGGTTGTGCTTTGAAATGTGTGCAAGTGGGTATTTCACATGATATAGGACAATGATCTAAGGATGAGAACACACGATTTTTGGTTGCAATGGACGGGTACCATTGGATAATTTGGTTATGGACAAGGGTGCGGTCTATTTTTTCAAAGTTGGTATTCTCCAATTTCTTTGATTTTCTCCATGTAAATTTATTTCCAAACGACGGGATGTCACACAAGTCACACTCGTCTTTGAATTTTATGAGACGTTCAAATCTAGATTGGGTGGGGTTAACACCTCCTTGTTTTTCGTCTGGGTGTTGGATTTCGTTTAAGTTCCCCATTAGTAGGCAGGGAAGGTTGCAGTATTGTATGAAGTCCTTCAACTTCATCCAGAAATGGTCTTTTTCTTGCTCCTTCGGGGGAGCATACGCAAAGATTAGGATCATTTCCCTATTATTTTCAAGGTCCACGTAATGGAAACTAATAAAGCGATTATCTTTATGAATGGTTTTGATGGTTTCATTTGTAAGAGATGAGCCTTTCCAAAGGACGCATAATCCACCAGAGTACCCGTTAGCCGGGATGAACTCAATGGAGTCGAATCCGGCTTTTTGCCATTGTTTGCAGTCAGGAGGGTCTTGGGCTTTTGTTTCCATGAGAGTGATAAGGTTGATGTGTTACAGGCGACAAAACGCATTCACCTCGGTCCAAAAGGAATTGCGTTTAGTGCCACGACTGTTCCAAGTGCAGACTTTCATAAGCAACCGGATGTGTTTTGGCTTTTGGCCTTCGTGGGATGAATATTCATCCAATAATTTTGTTTGTTTTTAATTTGTAAATTGTGGTTTATGATCCGTTTCAGGGATTTTGGCCCCCACTTTCGAGTTATCCAATTTTAATGGTGAAGTAACCACACAGCATCCGTTGACAGTTCCTGTACAACGGAACGAAAAAGTGCGCCCATGATATAGGTGGGGTATTAATTAGATTTTTCTTAATATGGTGGAATAATTGATTGGTGGTTGATATCCTTGTATTGTCGATTTTGACCATTGGAAGGTCTAATATCTTCCACAAGATTAATTTAGTAATTTTAGTAGTCCATGTATTATTGTTTTTTCTCCGGGTAGGAATTTTGGCAATTTGGGTGCATTCACACCAGAGAGCAATCACGTTCCCGGAATTAAATTCCGTTATTGGATTAATATTTCTTTTTAATGGAATTGTGTTTGTAGCTATCCAATTTCCCATTCGTGCACATATATATGTTTTTTTTTGTTTCCATTTGTCGTGTAAAATGATACGTTCTCGTTGTGCTTTCTCACAGAATAAGTAGTATAGAGATAATCAAGATAAGTAAGAATACTTATACTATACACTCTAATCTGGGTTTTTTCCGAAGCCTTTGCCATCAGAAGAATTTGAGTGATAAAGTGATCTCAGCTGGTTTCCCTAGCTGAGAGAGCACGAGAGAATACGAGAGAGGAAACTTTGGAATTCATTCATTCAATTCTGAAAAATTACAAAAATTGGTCTTTGTAGTGCTTTGGCACTCTGGTTTGATTCTAACGGCTAACTCTAGTGAGCTGAACTATGGTTAACATTACACCATGGTTCTAACCGTTTCTCTAGATGGATATTAGTAAAATAAAAGAGTTAAATGATTTCTTTTATCTCAATATTCCCCCCATAAGTTGGAATGTCTGTAACACCCAACTTAGCCATCAAGAAATCATGCTGAGTCTGTCCAAGTGGCTTGGTCATTGGTTCGGCCAATTGTAGACTAGATTGTATATAGGCTGTCTTAAGGAATCCTTTTTTCACTTGCTCTCTGGTGAAATGGCAGTCTATCTCTAGGTGCTTGGTACGTTTATGGAAGCAAGGATTGGCAGCTATTTGTTGGGCAGCTTTGTTGTCACAAAACAATGTAACAGGTAATGGTACTAGTACCTTCAAGTTTTGTAGTATGTAGTTGGTCCAAATCAATTCTGTTGTTGTGAAAGCCATGCTTCTATACTCTGCTTCTGCAGAAGATCTTGAGATAGTTGTTTGTTTCTTAGTTTTCCAGGAAACTAAAGCATGCCCAATAAAGACACAATACCCACTAAGTGATCTCCTGGTATGCAAACAAGCTCCCCAATCAGCATCTGAGAAGCCAGTGACTCTGAGATCTGTTTGGATGGGATAGAAAAGCCCTTTCATGGGTGTTCCCTTGAGATATCGCAACAAATACACTGCAGCCTGCATATGTGGTGCTCTTGGTTGGGAGACAAACTGAGATAAATGCTGGACTGAATATGAAATATCTGGACGTGTGAGGTTGAGATAAAGCAATCTGCCAATCAGACGTCTGTATTGTTCAGGATCATGAAGCAAATCGCCTACATCAGTACTTAGTTTCAATCCAGATGGCATAGGGAATTTGGCTACCTTTGCATCTTCTAGCTTAGCATCCCTAATGATGTCATTGACATACTTTGTTTGACTCAGATATGTACCTATGGCATCTCTGTAAATCTCCATGCCTAAAAAATACTTTGCATTTCCAAGATCTTTGATTGTGAACTTTTGATGCAAAGCATTCTTTATATGGTCTATTTCTTCCATGTTGTTTCTAGTTACCAATATGTCATCGACATAAACTAGCAACACTGTAATGGCTTGGTCTTGAATTTTGACAAATAATGAATAATCATTAGTTGACTGTTCATATCCTAGTTGCTTGATAAAAACAGTGAGTTCATGATTCCATTGGCGAGATGCTTGTTTGAGGCCATAAAGTGATCTTTTGAGTTTGCAAACTTGATTGGCACGAGCTAAACAATATCCCTCAGGAGGCTTCATATAAATCTCCTCCTCTAGGTAGCCATGTAAAAACGCATTGTTCACATCTAGTTGCATGAGAGGCCATTCATGACTAGTGGCTAAGGCAATAATGATCCTCACTGTGGGTAATTTGGCAACTGGACTAAAAGTGTGCTTATAGTCTTTGCCAAGTTTTTGATTGTACCCTTTGACCACTAGTCAAGCTTTATATCGGTCTATGCTTCCATCTGCCTTGAATTTAATTTTGTACACCCATTTTGATCCAATAGCAGTGTGCCCCTTTGGTAATTCTGTCAACTCCTAAGTGCCATTGTGCTCTAGTGCTTGTAACTCCTTAGCCATTGCTTCTTCCCATTTAGGATTTCCTTTGGCCTGAGAATACAAGTATGGTTCATGAACAGCCTTTACTTGACTCATGAAAGCAAAATAAGCTGGATATGCATCTGATGAGAAATTCTTGGCTACTGTCATAACATAGTCATGTGACCACACTGGGATTCTTCTATCTCTTGTGGATCTTCTTAACACTGGTGGTTGTGTACCCACTGGATGATCAGGTGTTGGTGCTTGTGCTGGGTTATAAGCATCTGTAATACTTGTAGCATTATCAAGCAACCCAGTGTCTTCTTCTAACTGCACACTCTGATGTGTAGAAGGAAAAACAGATTGATTATGTTGTGTGGCTGGAGGTAAAGGCTCTTGGGTGTCTTTGAAAGGAAAGATATCCTCATGAAAAATCACATCACGACTATAAAAAGTATTTTTGGTTTCCAAATCATACAATTTATAGCCTTTTTTTTGTGATGGATAGCCTAGCAGGATGCATTTTCTCCCCCTGGAATCAAACTTGTCATGCCCTCTTTTAATTGCAGCAGCATAACATAAACAACCCATGACCTTAAGGTTTTCATAACTAGGCTTCTTCCCATGTAATACCTCAAAAGGAGCTTTCCAATTGATACTCACCAAGGGCATTTTGTTGATTAAATAAGTTGTTGTTAGTATGCAATCTCCCCAGAATATTTTCGGTAGACCGGCATGAATCCTCAAAGCCCTAGCAGTTTCAACTAGGTGTCGATGTTTCCTCTCCACTATACCATTCTGATGTGGAGTATATGGAATGCTCAACTGGTGTAGGATACCCAACTCTGAGAACAACTGTTTGCATCTATCATTCACCAATTCTGTGCCATTTTCTGATCTGACCCTTTTGGGTCTTGCCTCAAACAGTGTCTTGATCATAGCAAAGAAATTTTTCACTACATCAAAGACTTGTTGCTTGTCATGAATTAAGTAGGTCCAAGTTGCCCTACTGAAATCATCCACAATAGTATAGAAATACTTTTCACCATTCAAACTAGCAATGTGAAAGGGACCCCAAAGATCCATATGTAGCAACTCAAAACAAACCTCAGTTTTGCTATTACTTTCTGGAAAAGGAAGTTTGTGAAACTTAGCAAGACTACAAGCATCACAAAAACTGTCATTGGCATCAAAACTGCCCACATTTGGCAAATGTTTTAACTTGGAAAAAGAAATATGTCCTAATCTGGAATGAAAAATATTCTTGTCAACTCTTGTACTTGAAGCTTGACATGCTTTATTTACATTCTCTCCTTCCTGATTACTGGCTTCCATCCTGTATAACCCTTTGAACTCTTTTCCAACAGCAACAACTCTTCTACTCATAAGGTCCTGAAATTCACATTTCCAACCATCAAAAAGAGCTATTAGTTGCTTCTGTGCAACTACTTTTCCGACTGACATCAAGTTGAACTTAAAATCAGGTATGTACAAGACATCTGTAATGACAAATTCTGGCTTAATCACCACACTTCCTGAGTGTGTAACTTGTTTCACTGAACCGTCAGGTAAATTCACCATAATTGGCTGCTTCAAGGGTTTTAAATTTACTAAACAATCTCTAGCGAGATATTAGTAAAATAAAAGAGTTAAATAATTTCTTTTATCTCAATACCATCCAACCTATAATCATGATCCAATTAGATACTTTAGCACAATCAATAAACCAATAAGTTGCCGCCTAATTTCTTTCTTGAAAAAGAAAAGGATTAGGAGTATATCGTAAAATGAAAAAAAGTGAAAGTGAAAAAAAAAAAAGAAACAAGATAAAAAGCGCGTGGTGGCATGGTGGGGCATTTAAATAGTTGTGCTCGGTGTTCGCTGTTCAGTGTTCACCCAGAGTCCCAAATGCCCAATCATGGAAAGTTCGCAGTGAACACGGGAACAACAAATTGATTTTCGATCCAAAGTAGGCAAAGTTGAATTAGCAGAGCAATCTTAACAAATCAAACTGCAATTCCGTTTAGGAAATGAAAACCCCCCGTACATCCCCAATTCTTCTGTGCAAAACAACCCTCATGAACCCTGCTTTTGGGTTTTGATTAATACCCACTAAATACAAATCCTTAGATTATTCTCCCAATTGAAGGAATCCCCACTTGGGGACCTTCTGTTCGTTCCCCTTATACTGTGGAGAGAGATTGAGCGAATTTTTGAGCACTCTTGATAGTAACTCCTTGCTTTTGATTTTTTTTGGGGCTTTTAGTTTTTTTTTTCTCCTTCGTGGGAAGATTTGTTGTTCACTTTCTATGGCATGTTCTCCACTAATTCTTAGAATCCTTGGAATTTGTGGGTTAGGATTCAGAAGGTGTGGAAGGCCATGAAATTGAGGTGTTTGTTCTACTTTTCGTTCTTTGTCTTCAGCTCATTGACTGGTAACTCCCTGTCTTAATTTTCTCTTTTATCTTCTTTTATATCACTTCAACTACGGTGTTGATTAAGTTCACTTGCTTTGTTGGCTGCTGCAAAAATTATGCATTTGCTATAATTCTGGGGGTACTTTTGTAGAATTTTTCCAGGTTGGTTGATTTTGCGTTTGATTGGTTTTGCTTTGTCTGATCCGATGGGTTTGTGTTACTCCTTCAATGTTCTGTGTTTAGTATATGTGTTAATATTGCATTCTGTGTGCAAAGGAAGGGGTTTGAGCATGAGGATTTGAATTCCTCTGGTTTTGCTTAATTTGCAGTATATATGTTTTGTGACTGGTGATATATTTTGTTGCTTTTTGATGTAAGTCCATGTTTATTGTCTATACAATTTGGACTGTTGTATAACATAGTAACTAGAAATCATATCACTTGAAGGTCCTTTTGTGGCTTTTCTAATGCATGTTAATAATGAGTTATCTTGGAGGCTTATGTAGCAGTATACAGTTGATTGCAAACATGTACCATTATTAGTCGGTTCCCGTGATACTAACGATCCTTTAAATTAGCTATATTTGCTTCTGTAACTGGAAATCGCTGTTGATACATTTTTATTATTATTAATTTTGCCTTTCATTCTCCAGCATCCTATAAAGCTATTGCTTTCACCGGGACATACGGCATCAATTATGGAAGACTTGCTGATAACATTCCTTCGCCTGAGAAGGTTGCTCAGCTGTTGAGAGAAATAAAGATAAAGAATGTTAGAATTTTTGATTTTGATCATAGTGTACTCCAGGCTTTTAGTGGGACTGGGCTTGAATTGGTGGTTGGACTTCCAAATGAGAATGTACAAGACATGAGTACCAATGCAGATCATGCAATGACTTGGGTAAAAGACAATATACAGGCTTTTCTTCCTGGGACGAATATTGTTGGCATTGCGATCGGAAATGAAGTTTTGGGAGGAAATGCATACCTATCTGAATATCTATTGGGTGCTGTGAAGAATATTTACAATGCAACAAAGACACTTAATTTGGAAAAGAAGATTCAGATTACCACTGCACATTCAAGTGCCGTTTTTAACAATTCTTACCCTCCGTCTTCTGGAAACTTCAAAGATAGTGTGAATCAGTATATGAAGCCACTCTTGGAGTTCTTTTCACAGATCGACTCACCCTTCTGCCTAAATGCCTACCCTTTTCTGGCCTACATGAGTGACCCTGATCATATTGACATAAACTATGCTCTTTTTCAGAAAAATTCTGGTATTTCTGATCCAAAAACAAACCTGCATTATGATAACATGCTTGATGCTATCATTGACGCAGCTTATGCTGCTTTGGAAGATGCCGGTTACAAAAAGATGGAGGTTATCATCTCTGAGACTGGTTGGGCTTCAAAAGGCGATCAAAACGAGGCTGCTGCCACTTTACAGAATGCAAGAACATACAATTACAATCTTCGTAAAAGGCTTGCTCTAAGAAAAGGCACTCCGCTAAGACCACATATATTAGTCAAAGCTTATATTTTTGCATTGTTCAATGAAGATTCGAAGCCTGGACCAACTTCTGAGAGAAACTTTGGCCTATTTAAACCTGATGGTAGCATTTCATATGATATTGGGTTCCATGGGATGCAATCAGTAGCCCCTTCATCTTTGCGTTTATCAATTAAGGTAATTAGATATTTTAGCATCAAGCAAATAATTTGTGGTGCCCTTTGTTGGTATAACTTATTGCTTCTTTAAAATGTATGAAAAGGTGTAAATTGATAATTTTAATTTTGCAATTATTACTTGCATCACATATAAATAATATAATGCATGGTATAGAGCTTACAGATGGCTAGTTTATGAGTGTTGAGAATGCTACATCTATGGTTTGGATATTGTTGAACATGTAGTTGCCTTGTGGTGTCGGTATAATTCAACTGCTTCTTAAATTTTATTTTAGCTTATATTCAGTTGATAGGTTAATGATGAACACTGATGATTTTGATTCGTAGGTGACCTTTTGATGAGGGATCATTGTGCAATGTATTATTGGCTGGTTTTCTTTTCGATGCTATATATTTGTGTTTTGGAAAGGAATACAAGTTGTATTTGACAAGTTTACCATAAAGAATGTTGAAATCTCATAGTATCCGCTATCTAGTCTTGTATTTTCCTTCACTTGATAAGAGGATACATGGGGATGAATTTGTTGATCGGATGCCTTGTGCCTGATAAAACTACTAGAGGGTTTATATTCTTGGATTGTTTTTTTTTTAAAACAGTACTTTTATCCTAAAAAGAGCTGAAAATGCTAGTGCATTTTTAGCACGTTCAATTGATTGCTTGGTGTGATAGCTGTGGCATTATTGTTAATTATTACAACATATAAAATCCCATTACTTGTTATTTCTGTGAAGAAGGCTGTGAATGAAATATATAAGACCTAGATCGAGTTAAACAAAAGGTCATTTTAAACTTTTCTTGTACATGTATTTCTAGTATTCTCTTTATTTGTCTCCAGGATCAGCATTAGTTTCCCCATTTTGGCATTCTGATCAACATGTTTCCCTTTGCTTGACAATCATTAACAGGACACTGGATCTCATAGCTGGTTGATACTAACAGTCTCTCTAATGGTTGTCCATTTCATGAGATGATTGTCAAAGATCAATCCTCAAGCTGCTCGCCTGAACTGGAAAGTCCTCGCTATCTTCCCGTTGAAGTGTCCTACTGGATCAAGCTAGCCTTTCAGTTTAATCCAACTGGCAATTCGGCGATCTTTGATGTATCATGTCAAAACTCAATTATTTCAAGAGGCAAAATGAAAAAAAAATCAATGCACAAAGTGATGGCGTAAGATTCAGTTGAAAAACAACCTGCAACCCAGAACTTTGTAATGAAATTGCCCTAGAATAGTCAAGAGGCTGTCATATAGCTCTTTGTAGCTTCTGAACATATCCATATTGTTTCTTCCTGAAATAAAGGTTTGGCCTTTTTCCCCTGTTTGATTTTCCTTGTGTCATTTGATGCGATGTTTTTGGAACATACAAAAGAACAGGCGGATGATAGATGTAATCATGTAGAAGGGATGAGAAGATTAACACCCTGATTTAACCAGCCAAAACTTTTGCAGGTGGAAATATTTCATGTGAGAATTGGAATAAAAAGAAAATAAAGTTATCATAAAACTTATAGAATGCTGGAAGTGAAACTTAGTCAAACCCCAAATGCAAAAGAACAGGCAACAAATAATACAAAAGATTCAGGATTACGTGACTATGGATGGCTGATGATTTCCTGGGTTTTGGTGGCGAAAGATTGCATTTGCAAGTTTCTGAATTTCTTCTGAAAAATAAATAAAGATATTAGACAAGTCTAAACTCCAATCTTTTCTCATATGGTGACATTTTTACACGTATATCTCACATATCAAAGAAATTTTCGCTTCACTAGAAAAGTCCCAACAAGCAAGCAAACACAAATTTAGATGCCCAAATGAGAATTGCAGGGACCATCACACAATATTGAGACGTGTGTTCGTTACAAATAATG
This sequence comes from Fallopia convolvulus, assembly GCA_964016875.1. NCBI lineage: Eukaryota > Viridiplantae > Streptophyta > Magnoliopsida > Caryophyllales > Polygonaceae > Fallopia > Fallopia convolvulus. The sequence goes on along the minus strand of OZ024719.1, from coordinate 45,709,644 downwards.
GAAACCCTGGCTTCAAACGTCATTGCCAATTTACTTGCAATAATTTCATCAAACGGTCAATTTAATTTAACTATTTAAAATGCGTTTTCCTTGACAAGCAACCTTCTGAACTTTTGTCTCATAAACGATGTTGGACTTTTCTCTTTTGATTGTTTGAAATTTCAAATGCATCTTCTATGAATCTCATCTACTTTTATCATTTCAATTGTTTTGGTAAGCATGTATATCTGAACTTATTGACTAGTGAGTACCAAGACTCAATTATCTTAATAAAAATAATAAAAAAAGGTGGTTTCTTTCCCTTCACTTCACCTGCATAGTCAATCCCAGTACCCTAAACTAACATAAAAACCAATTCAATATCTAAAAACATAATTAGGACTTCAAATTTATTTTTGATTAATATGAGAAATTTATCATCATTCAACTAGGGTTCCATTGACAAACTACAAACATTGATACAACATACATATGAAAACTTCCATAGAAGACAACAGCTTATAGCCTTATACAATGACTCCTCAATACATGGATCAGAAATCTTAATCGCGCAACCAAAATTCAAGCAAGATTATTTTCAGACTGATAACTCAGTCTTTGAAACAAGAATTCCATCAGTATCAGCATACAAATACTCACCATCAGATATCCTGGTACCAGCAATGGTAATGGGAACATGCTTATCTCCAAATCCTTTCTTATTAGCTTTCATAGGATGAGAGCCCAATGCTCTAACGCCAATATCACAGCCGTTGATCTCATCAACATCCCTTATGCAGCCATTGATGATGATTCCAGCCCACCCGTTGTTCTGTGCTTGTTGCACAGGATTGCCACCCAGGATTGCACATCGCATGCTCCCAGCACCATCTACAACAAGAACTCTTCCATTGCCTTTCTCCTCCAAGAACTCACGAATTAAGACGTTATCTTCAAACACTTTTAGGGTTACTATTGGACCAGAGAAGACCTGGCGCCGGCCGTATACTTGGAAGATTGGCTGGAGCGCTCGTAACTCACCGCAGGAAATTAGATGGGAATTCGCATCACATACTTCAGCAGTTGCTACCAGAGCCATGGTATTTAAGCACCTTTGACAGGGGCGATTCAGAATAGGAAAGAAAAGTAGGCAGTGAAAATAAATGCATTAGTTTAAGAGGGCAAATGATTTCAGCTCAGGTTACTCAGATTATACTGTACGCTAACTAACCAATTCATATGATCCTTGATTTCCATAAAACAAGATTTTATCATGAGTACATGATTTCGGATGTCTCTTTAGTCTTTAGTTGGATCATTCATCAAAACCAAATTGTTACCTCTGATCAGAAATTAAAGAGATAAAAAGAAAAATACAAATCAGCTTATTGCAATCCTTTATGGTCTCGTATCATACAGTATGCTAACTGACCCAATTCATATGATCCTAGTTATCTACAAACAAAGATGTTATCATGATGAGTACATGATAATGGCCTTCTCTTACGTCTTAAGATCGGATCATTCATCAAAACAAAAGTGCTACCATTTAAAATCTCTGATCTGATTAAAAACGAATCTCCTTGATGGTCTTAGGATCAAGATAATAGACAAACGAAACCTAAAAATGACAGCAGAACATGGTTCCTCTAAATTGTTTAAATTCAGCCAAAGAGATCCACTAACAGCCATATTCTCCTTCAATTCAAAGTAAATTCATAATCAGGTACCACAGATTGTAATTCCGATCGCATGGAAAACTTCGACATTTTACATCCAAACGCACGAAATATATAATAATCAGCAAGCAAGAGAAACATCAAATGATTGAGGGGCAAGAACGATTCACAACGAATCCCACGCAGAGAGCTGACGGAATCAAGTATAGCATAGGAAGAAACGTCTGAATCAATGAAAACGTCAAGAAAGCCACACAAACAAAGACAGCGGATGTGAAATTGAAAGTGGAAATTAGGGCCGGATTAGAGATGAATCATCAAGAAATTACCTCACAGAGGAAACCCTAATCCGTGCGACGTACGTCCTTGAGATGGTTAGCTGAGAGTGAGAGAGAGGGCTTCGAGTGCGATGAATGAATGGACAGAACTCAGAAGAGAGAGGGTTCTCAGGTGAATTAAGGCGTTGTCCGAGTTAACCGAATAACGCTACCGGAAGACCAGAAAATGTGCGAGATAAGTGAAATATTCTCTCTTTTAATTATTTTAGTTATTCTACTAGTTGTTTCCGTCGTGCCCTGCACGACTATCTCGATATTTTTTAGATATATATGGAAATCCCAGCACCGGCACCGGTGGAACCTTTAATACCCCTCGAGGTCCGCAGGCGAGAACTCGGGGAAGAGTTAGAACGGCGTATAAAAAATAATAAAAAATAATAATATAATATAAATAATAATTGTGATTGATGAGTTATATAAATTGTAAAAAAAAAAGCATGATTTTAAATTAAAGATTTTGATTATATTATTTTTTATTCCTTATATTTTTAGATAGAATCTTTATAATGGCTTGTGTATTAAAAACTATATATGGCAAAATTTTTATGTGATATGATATGTAGTTTTTAATATGGTGGAAAATATAACTTAAAAAATAATTTAGCATTAAAATTTAATATCTCTATAATTTATTTTAATTTAGATATAAATCTTTTTAACTTAATTAAATAATCATAAAATATTTAGCATCAATATTTAATTTCCATATAATTTATTTTGTTTTAGATAGAATCTTTTAAACATATGTAAATTGCCAAAAATACAAAATCATATGTGAAAAAAAGCATGATTCTAAATCCTATGTGGTACCTACATGGCATATAACTTATAATGTGGTAGAAAAAATTACTATAAATATTTAATTTATATGCTATTTTGAAAAAAATAAAATTACATATATTAATATGGTTGCCACATGTGGTAAAATCTAATGTGGCTTAATTTAGGAGTGACATGTGTATAAAGCTGATGTGGCACAATATGGACGCTCCAAACCTTATTGCTTTTATATATATACTAGATTTTCTTATATTTTATATAAAGCCTACTGAAACTTTTTTTTTACTCAAAAAAGCTGCACCAAGTTTCGATTTCTGTAAGACGTTTTTGCACCGATAATGCAATAGTATTGAAAATTTATTCAAGTTTTTTGAGTGTTAGCCTGTTTAGACTATAGATAGCGAACTATATTTATTATTTTATATTAAATTTAAATGGTGCGTTTGATCACACCATTAGTTATAAATGATATTATTCTAAGACTTTTATAACTTATCAAGTAATTTAGTTTAACAGATTATCCAAATTTACAGTTCATTAGAAGTTAACGGCGGTTATCAAGTATCACGAAAGATTACCATCAATAATCCACGTTACCTATCAATTACTATTAACTAGTTAAGGAAGTTACAATGCAGTTATACAGCGGTTTACAAGACGGTTATCAACAATTAACACGTGCTGAATTTTTAGTCATACGTCATAGAACTACTGTTCCCACTCTGGTAAACCATTGTTCCCTCCAAGGGAACAACCATTATTCCCTCCTACAGGGAACCGACTCATAACGCCTATTGTTCATCCTCGAATGTCGTATATAAAATTCTTGTCTTACAGACACATTTCCATCTTAGGAGTATAGTTCCATCATAGGTAAAGCAACTTCTCCTTAATGTTTCCCTCTAGACCTCAACTATGCTTATACGAGCGCGTACTCCGCACATCCAAACTCATGACATAACAAAGTAAGATCTCATAGTGTCGTATGAACCCCAATTACACTAAAAGACATTGTTCCTATATAAGGAACAGTCATCTGATGACACTAAAATCACCAACACACTCGATGATAGGTCATCTCTTACTCCTCGACTACTCTATTAGCAGCTTTGCGTGCTCCCCATCCAAGGCTTTCCCTCTCCTCTCCTTTGGTGCTCAACTCTCTCCTTCCGGCAGACCTTTGACATATCTTACAACGTCTCTTTACAATGTGCTCATGCCCTCAATATGTTCAGCAAATTGTCATGTCCCAGTCCGATACCATTATGCCTCATTTACCCCCAACTTGGTATTCTTAGGCCACCATGTGTCCATGTATATATGTATATTTAACATTGAATTGATTTTTCTTGAGGAAAAGTAATTGGAGATCGAGGAACAAAACCACCGCATATCGATCCTTGGCATCTGACAATCAAAAAAAAGTGATTTTTCTTGGAGAAAAGTAATTGGAATAAATCAAATGATCGAATTGTAACGAAGTCAATTGTAACAAAGTCAAAATTGAAACTCCGTTGCGTACCTTTCTAAAGAAATGTATATTTACAATCAAGGGTGCACTACATCATACTCCTCTAAATCGCTGTTCGATGGAGACATCATACATCATGTATGGAAATGATCAAGGCACGCAATCAATGGCCATATACATATATGTCGTTAATAGTGAGTGTGAGGAATAACAAGTTCAAAGAAAAAATTAAAGATCAATTAAGCAAGAGAAACCGATCAGTAATAAAGCAAATCGATGGATTATAGTTATACATTTAATGTGTTGGTGATATCGATGACGATAGCCATGGTGGTAGCAGGTGTTTCCATGGTAACGGCAAAAACAATTGTTGTTGGAGGCGAGATTGGTTGGACAATTCCTCCGGCTGCCACCACTTACTCCGATTGGGCTTCAAACCAAACTTTCTTCGTCAACGATGTTCTGGGTAACTCATCCTATTAACCCATCTAATTAATTAACTAATCACTTAATTACTTACCATTTTTATCGTTCTTCTGAATCATGTATACGTTTAATTGAATTTGGAAAGATCGCTTTCGGTTTGACAAGATAAGTTTTGTAACTAGCTAATTGAAACTTTTTGAGTGTTTTTCAATATAATTTAACCTAGCTATTACATTTTTACGAATAAATAATGAATTTGTTTCAGGCCATTATGTGACTAATATTTGTAGTTTTATTTAGTACCAAGTTGACTTACTTTAAGATATTGTTGAGAATGTTCCCATGAACTTATATACTAGTACGAACCCAACACGTCTTGATATTCAGAGATATTATGTTATAAAAATGTTAAAAAATAATTTCGATGGATTAAGATATTAGAGATGATCAACTTGATCTCTTAAAGACAACTCCAAATATTTTCAACGAAGTTAATACTCCTCTCGTTTAATTTTATTTGTCCTTCTACACTTAATTTTTTGTTTAGTTTTATTTGTCCTTCTAGGTATTTTGTCCAAATTTTTTCAATAATACCCTTTGTATTTATCCAATTAAAAGCAAGACACATTTAAATGCAATAACAATTCACTTTTTTCCAATATAAATTTAATATGGGTAATTTAGTAAGAGTAGGACATGACTTAATATATGTGCATTAGGCTATAAGGACAAGTAGAACCCGAAATCCGTTGGGTTGACATATTTACTATATTTATAGAATTTTTAAAATTTATTTTTAAAATTATAATATATTTTATTATTAAAATAAATGATAATAATATATTATAATTAAAATTTGATTTTAATAATCATAAAAAAGATATTTTAGACCCGTTGATCAACCCGACCCGACCGAAAACCCGCTACAACCCGACCCGATTGACCCGTGGCCCATAACAAAACTGGACCCGATTTAAACCGAACCGAAATGATAAAATCCGAACCTGTCCAATCTGACCCAATTAACAAGTCTACCACCAACTCTTCCCCAATATCAGTCTTAAATTAGTTAAAATTATTCTTCACGAACTCACATAATAAATTTGTCTTGTATTTTTTTTTTAGGCATCTTATTAAATTTGTCTCGATTATTTTAACTTTTTTTTTAAAAATATTACATCCATCAAATCTCATCTTATCCAATCTAAAATTTGATATTATTTTAAATAAATCAGTAAAAGTTGAAATTATTTTAAGTAATTTTTATTTTTCAATAGCTATTTTTTCTTCTCTATTTCTTTCTTAATAAAATGTAAAAGTTGTTATTTTAGACAAGCTTTATCTAATTACAAACTACGTGTTTTATAATTTAACTCATCCAAGCTCAATTCACATGTTGGACATTTTTTAAAGCCATTAACATGTTTGGACGTAAAAGGTTTTAGTTGTACCAATATTCTTACCCCACAAAGAATTTGCCTAATTTTGTAAATCCCAGACTAATCCCTTATATTTTATGTCCAGTATTTAACTTCTTCACCGGTGGCCACACCGTGGCGGAGGTAACAGAGTCCGCCTACGAAAAATGCGACCGTAGCGGCATCTCGAAGGTTCATAGCACCGCCCCAGTCAACATCACCCTCGAAAGGCCGGGCCAAGTCTTCTTCTTTTGCGACGTGGGCAGCCACTGCAACGCAGCCCAAAAGCTCGCCATCAATGTCACTGATGGCCCAACTTCTCCATCTCCGGCTCCGGCTCCAGCTCCGATCTAATGCCGGGCTTGGCGGCTACCACTTCCACCTCTTCCTCCCCCATGCTCTTCACGGCCCCACTTGTGGTGCTCATGCTTACCACTACCACCGCAATGCTAATTTTTGTTTAGATCGAATCTCAAATGAATTAAAATTAAACGAAGGAAAAATGGAAATTGTATACTTTTAATTCCGTTTAGCAATGGTTTGTGATGAAGAAGCCTCTCCCTTTTCGGGCTCATAGAATGGTTTTTTTTTCTGAGATGCATACCAATGCCACGTGCAGGTTTACAAAATTGCTACATGTTTACCTTTAGTCGTGGTATAGTGGCTATACAAGTGCTAAAATATTAGGGGCAGTGTTGTGAACTTACATTCTATAATACTGAAATAATAATCGATTTCTCGAGATAATGAAAAACATTATTAGTGAGTTAATATGTTATGTCTAAATATTCCAAGGGAATTACAGGGCTGGGTTAAATAGAAATTACAAAGCCATATAAAGATGTTCCCATCAAGGGAGTTCAAGTGATGCAACTTTCCTACTCAAGGGAACTCTCATGTGAGTACAAAAGACGACTCATCATAAAACGCGGAAGCCTATTCCAGATAAAACAGAGTTGCGATTTGTTCTTCAGACCGAGTCAATTGATCCAATGACCTTATGAGCTTAAAGAGTTGACAAAATTTAAAGGGAGCAATATGTGAAGAAAGTACAAAGCCTTGGGAGCAAGGCTAGGGCATTTAGACATATGACCAAAGGATAAAAATTGAGCCCCAAGCATGATGTGCCTATATAAACCCATGAACAGTTATCTTGCAAGCCACTTCTCACAAAGCCTCGAGCAAAACCTAAAGGAGCCAAGCAAGAAAGAAGAAGAATCTAGAGAAGTCCCTGATGGCGAGTTTGTGATCTCGGCGAAGGAAGAAAGCAGTTCCCAGGTGCAAGGGAACTGAATTGAAGATCTCAAGTGTAAGGTTCGAGTTTCTTGTTTTAGTTGATCGATTCGTTTAGCTTAGTACTTAGGTCGAGAAGGTTCATTAATGTCTCTAGAGTTCAGAGACTTTTAGGAACAAAGAAGTTTGAATCTTGCATGTAGTAGCTAAGGGAACAATCCATAAAAGGAGAAAGGCGTTCAAATCCTCCTATAGAGGTAGAGGTTTACCCATTAATATTCAACTAGTTGGTTGAAGTGAGGTTCCTCTATAAGGAATTGTGTCCCTTTATTTATGTTTTGTTTACTTGCATTTTGCTTTTATTTAGTTGCCTTGGAAATAGCTGTAGAACTATTCCCAACTCTCAACTAACACATATGATCTAACAATTGGTATTAGAGCAGATCGCTCTAGATTTGTTTGTAAGTCTCACATGTATACAGCATATTGTTTGAGCTGACTCAAATTGGTCATGGTAATAATAAGCCACCAAGGCTTATTGTTGTAAAGTTCGAAAACTAGCAATGCAAAATGAGGGACTAGATGAGAAGTCATAATTTTCGAGTAAGATGTGTCATCGAGAAAGTGAACTTCGAAGTAGATCCAACCATTCAGGATGATCCGTCCAAATGAGGACAAAATGAATTAATGAAAATACGCGAAGGCTAACTTCAAGCCCAAAATGTACCTCAACAACTCAATGTGTGAACAAGATGTTGACAAGGTGGCCAACCTCGAGACTGCCAAAGAAATATGGAAAGCCATCTAGCAAATACAGATAGGAAGTTCTGAACTCATGAAGGACCACCAGATGAACGGTAAGAGGGAGTTTTTCAACTTTCGAATGGAGATGGGTGAATTTTTATCTATTTGTCAATCTCGCTTTGAGTCATTAGTACAAAGCTTATAGAACTTGGGATCTCTAAACAAGAGATCTCCGACAAGATGAAGGTGTAACAATTGTTGAATCGATTGGCTGCTAACTAGGCGAACAAAAGGACGATGTTCAAGGAGAATCCAGAAAATAGGAACCTCGTACTACACCAAGTCTTTGGCAAATTACTAAGTCATGAGAAGAGAAAGCTAGACGACAAAGAGCAGGACAAGGCAAACAAGGGAATTGCCTAAAATCTAGAGAAGATACTCATCCGTACAGGAACAATATGAGGATTCAGAGGAAGATGAAGATAAGGAACTCATACTTGTTACCAAAGCCCTACACTCCTTATACAAGAAGGGAAAGTTGAAAAGGAACAATGGTGGTCAGTACAGGAGCAACAACTCCAATGGAAAACCTACAAAGAAGGACCTCGAAGACGTCACCTGCTACATGTGCTACAAAAAGGAGCACTTCGCCAAGAATTGCCGATAGGAAGCCCAATAAAAAGGCTAACATCGCCACTTGAAGCGACTTTGAGGATGAAGATCCGGAAACTTGGGTGATGTCGAACATGTGCGCAATGGCCATAGGAGAATCCACTAGAGAACAAACTAGTGATGTAACCACCGAATCCATTCTTGACTCTCTTTCAAATTATGACAAACATCAACTTCTTATGCTTATGGCTAAACTTGTAAAAGATAACATTAAACTGCGAAAGAAATTAGATGAATCGGAAAACTATATTGTTGAATGTGTTGGTCTTGAGACTTGTTCCAAGTGTGTAAATCTTGTCGAAAAGGTTCAAAATACTCTTGCTGATTACCACATCCCAAGGAAATAAACGACTGACTTAGAGGAAGAAAAAAATGAGTTCCTACAAAAATTGAGTAAAACAACCTCAATTCAAAAAGCATTTCTTCTGAAACCAAGTTTGTTCCCGCTAGATATGTGATCGGGTATGAGCCTGAGTACCCTGAAAATGACAAATCTCCGCTCACTGAAAGGGAACTAAATGAGTGTTGAGTAGTGGTGGGCTCGGTTCTGGAACCGGCGGTTCCGATTCCTTGGAACCGGGACCGAAACCGGGAACCCTCCGGTTCCTCCGTTCCGTTTTTTCCGGTTCCGAGGCGATTCCAGTTCCGGTTCGATTCCGAATCTTAAAAAATTTTAAAAAATTAAAATTGCAAAACCGCGATCGCGGTTCCCCATTTTCACGGTATTTTTTCTTTTTTAAGGGATGGAACTGGCGGTTCCGGTCTAGTTTCAGTCCCGGTTCCGAAACCGTCGGTTCTCCGGTTCCAAGGAACGTGGAACTGGAACCGGAACCGGCCAACCCCCGGTTCCACCTGTTCCGGAACCGCTGGTTTTTTTCCAGTTCGGTTCCGGTCTAGTTCCCCAGTTCCTTGGGACCGACCACTAGTGTTGAGCCTTAGAACTTCAATATGAGAAGAAAAAAGTACTCATTTATAGGAGAAAATTCGTGTCCTAGAGAGTGGTGTGAATGTAAAAACGATATATTACATTGGGAACAATGGGCATTAAGTCTACTTCATGATAGCAAAGGAGAATGGTTCAAGGGTCTACAACAAAGAAACCATAGATAGGAACAAAATCCAAAGACCTCACCCTAAATACTAGCTAGGAGAGTACTAGAAAACTTGTTTGCATTGTGGTGGTCATGGGCACTACAAAGAGAGTTGTCCAAAAGGCAAGGCTCAACCCGAAAAGACTCACAAAGCTTGGAACAAGCAAGACCAAATCATGAACAAAAATGCCAAGAAAAGGATGAGCTTCTTACCAAGGAACCGTCCTAGGAATTCTCTTGACATTAACATTGCTGAATATATATACTCTTGTTGAAATTGTGTTTTGCATGGGTTGCCAAAAACTAATTTCATTTGTAGGTGGTAGTGAGGGGAACTACACATGAGTCATAGACAACGGTTGCTCAGTTCATATAATTGGGAACAAAGACAATCTCACCTTACTACACACATAAGTTGAAGGAGAACATGTCTCCTTCGACAACAAGAATAAAGGAGTAATAATAGAAATTAGAGAAGTAATATTGAACAAGTCAACAAAGATCAACAATGTAAATCTTTTCAAGGATTTAGGATACAACCTTCTCAGTGTATCTCATATTTGTGACCAAGGGAACGGTGTAGTCACCTTTGACTCTCAAGAATGTCTGGTCATCAACAAGAAAACCAACAAGATCATCCTCAAAGGAAAAAGATCAAACAACGTCAACAATGTAGACACCGAATTTGAGCTTCTAAGGAAGTTGTGTCTTACGAGTTCCAATGATGATACGAAACTCTAGAACAAGAGGCTTAGGCATGCAGGAGTAAATCAGATCCTAAAGTTGTACCTACAAGACCTAGTAACAAGACTTCTTAGAATCAACCTCGAAGGAGGAAACATGTGTGAAGCTTATGTCAAGGGAAAACAGACATGAAGTTCCTTCCAACCAAAGAAGGTGGTTAGCACTACACGTCCTCTAGAACTGATCCACATGGTTCTTTGTGGTCCCATGAAAACAACCAACCATGGTGGTAAAAGGTATATGTACATTTTAATTCAAGGAATTCGAGGCCACCTCTGAACCGAAAATCGAAAAAAGAGAATCGTTATTATTTATAAATTCGGTTCGACATATTAATAATCTCGGTTACAAAAAAAAACCGAAATATATTTTTAATTTCTTAAAATAAAATATTAAATATACTTTGGTTCAACGGAATTGCATGCGTATTTTGAGAGATTGGCATTGTATTCTATTCTCCATAACACTATATTTAATACCATCATTAATTATGTGCGCTATCTCTTAATATTTTAACTCAAAAAATTATATATATACATGATATACATGTTGCAAAAATAATTTACGACATAGCCACCAAGTAAAATTTGTATTTATTTTCAAATTCTAATCTAATAATATTTTTTTATATAAATTTGATAATATATTGTTCTGTAACTGTATTGTCATAATCAAAAATTGTATAAATGGATATCGGTTAACCTAAAAACTCGAACGGAACAATTTGGTTAACTGATCCCCTGTTAACCGACATTAACAAGTCAGTAATAATTAGTAATTTTAACCAACCGAATTTATATATGATTAGCCAATTAAACTTCAATTAACCCTAATCATGCATAGAGACCCAAATTGTCTTCTCCTCCTCAATGTCCCAGCACTATCAATCACACAATCAGGAGTCAGGACCACTCTAAAAATAGCACGGATTACTATTGTTGGATCGTATATGGTTAGCGAGAGCTTGGAAACTGGCTATTAAGCTGTTTCCAAGGCAGCGGAAGTAAATAAGCATAGGTTAATCAAACAGTAAAGTAGACAGTTCCTTTATAGAGGAACCCCACTACAACCAACTAGTTGTATGGGTAAACCTTTACCTCCGCTTGGAGGATTTTGAATGACTTACTTATATTATTGATTTGTTCCTTAGTTACAAACAGTCAGATCCAAACTTCTCTATTCCTACGAGTTCTACCTAACTCTAGCAACACTAATGAATCTTCTCAACTGAGTTCCTAAGAGAACAACAACAACTAAACAAGTAACTCAAACCTTACACCGATTCGTAGTTCCCTTACTCTTGGGAACTTGGCTTCCCCGTCGTCGAGATCATACACTCGCCGTCGGGGACTTCTCTTCTTTCTTTCTTTGTCTGGGAAGTGTGTGATTTCTGGGAGAAGTGCTAAAACCTAGCACTATTCATTTGGCTTTATACTCGGTTGTACTTGGGCTTCAATCTTATCTTTCATTGTGTCTGAAATGCCCTTTGCTTGTAGCCCGAGTTGTACAATCTTTACATGTCACTTTGATTTGAACTAGGTCAACTTCTTGAATCAATCGGACCGTTGGATCACTCGTGACAGTCTGCCCCTCAGACTTTGCCTTCGTTTTGTCCAAGACAGGATCCCGCGATTTGCGTTGAGCGGTCTCTGACAGTCTTCTTCAGAGTTCCTTTGAGAGAAACTCTTCATCGTGTAAGCCTGTGTTCTTTTGATCATTTATAGAAGTTCCCATAGCATGGGAACTTTCTTTGCTAGACCTATGTTCCTTAGAAATACTTGGACAAAGCACGTTAGTTCCCATATGGTGTTTGTCATTATCAAAACTAGAGAACAACCTCGTTGTTCCGATGTTTAGAACCAGAGGTCCCAACACCGTCACAACAATTTCCCCCTTTTTGATTATGACAAACCCATAACAAAATAAGAAAGTATTTCAAAAAATGATATGCAGGATGAGTTCCTAAGCTAGTTCCTAGGGAGCCACTTCATGTGACACACTGAGTTCGTACTTAGCTTTTTATGCAAGTGTTCCCCCTTAGCTTAAGCATATTATGTGATATCTTTTCAACTTAACTCATCTCGCATTTTTTGTCTTCCCCCCTTTTGACATCATCGAAAACAAAGAACACATAATGAGGGAAGAAAGGAACACACAATCATACTACAAACCATTCATTACTTAAGCAAAGCATGTACATAGGAACAAAAGAAATAACATTTGTGGGAACATTGAGGATAAGGGAAAAAGGGAAGAAAAGATCATGGGCTTGGTGGGAACAGGGCATCACTGAGTCGTGTCAAGACTCGTATAAGCTTTTCTTGGTCCCTTGCCATCTTGTCAAGAGTGTTGGCAATGTGCACCAACACTTGAGTGTTCCCATCCTGGGTGTCGTCACCAGATGCCAGCCTTTCTTGTTCCTCCACTTGCTCAGAGTGACACATTTTCTGGACCACAGAAATGTCCAGTTCCCTTCCGATGGTGGCCTCTTCTTTGGAGGTGTCATAGAGGCTCTCTCTGAACATGAGTTTCTTGATCAGGCCAGCGTACGGAAGTGAATGAGACTTAGAGGCCATGCACTCTCCATGTGTCCTAGAATAATTCGTGGGAGATTGATGGGCTTTTGCAGGAAGAAGTGATAGAGAAGAACGACGTCAGGGATGTTGGCGTGAAGACGCTTCTCCTGTCGAGGGATCACGACGTTGATGATGAACTTGTGGGCCAACTTAGCGATGAGAGATAGATGATGGGTCGACGTTCCAATCGTGGGAACACGACCCTCATAGATTGTATTGTAGATCACCTCGCTATTGTAGTCGCCCCAGTTCTTGGTGGGCAATTCCTGGAGGCCCTGGACAAGGACCTGTAGTTGGAGGCGAATGGTGGAGGTTGTGAAGATGAAGTCATCGCCATTGAGGGAGAGAGTTCCCTTGGTGCCCTTGTCGTGGACGACAAAGTAATTGTAGAAGAGGCGCACCTGAGAGGGATCCACACTCACAGCCTCGTCACAAATGTGTTCCCAACCTTGGGCCTTGATCAGGTCCCACAGTTGCCCGAGCCCCAGTTCTTGGAGATGTTGCTCGGAGAGGATGAGAGGGGGAAGGAGTTTGCGTTGCTCAGAGACATGAAACTTCTTGGGAGCATTGCCCTTCCCCTTCTTGGTCTTGTTCCCCCTGGAGACGGTAGTTGTTCGTTTCAGCTGGCGGGAAGCAACCGCTTCAATCATCAGAGGGGGGTTCCTTTCCTCTTGGGCTCTTGCGGACACCACCAGTTGGTGTCCTAGAGTTGGGATGCTGGCAGGCTTTTGGGCAGCAAGAGCCTCCTCTTGTTCCTCAGCCTCATCGCTGGAAGTACCTTCTGCCCTATTTCCTCTTCGTCATCTCCCTGGTGACGGTCGGACAACCCAAATTTATCAGACAGAGTGGGGTCCGCTGTTTCTTGAGCTTCTTTTTCTTGGGCCAGGCTGTCATGCTCGACTAGGAGCCCTTGGAGCGCGCCTCGGAATTCTTCCTCGAGTGCTTTGAGTTGGGCCTCCTCTTCAGCAGTTCCCATAACTATGGGAAGCTGCTCCTTGCCCTTTTTACCGAGGACCACCGCTATTGGTAGGTTGTCCTCGTCGGAGTCGAGATCGACGGTGGTCTTGGAGGGAGAGGGAGAAGGGAGTTTGACGGTGGAGGGAGAAGAAGGAGGAGGAGGAGAATTTTGTGGAGTTGGATTTTTGGGGGTGGAAGAAGGAGGAGGGTTGTTTGATGCCTTGGGACTAGAGGTCCCAGAGGCGGTTTTTGGATTGTGAGAGGGGGACTTGGCAATGGGGGAGGTGGGTGGTGGAGGTGTGTTTTGTTTGGAAGAGGGGAGGGGAGTAGGAGTTCCCTCGGGTATGGAAGGAAGGGAAGAGGAGGGTGTGGAGGTGGGAGCGTTGAGGGTAGAGTTCCCAGAGTCTGAGGACTCTGGTAGAGAATCGGTTTGAGCAGGAGGTGGTGGAGGTTGACGTTGGGATTGTGAGTTCCCAGGACCGGATTGTGAGGGAAAGATGAGAGGAGGTTTGATGGCGTAGGAGTCAGGTTTGGAGAGGTTGAGAACTTCCTCCATGTTGACGAAGGATTTATTTTTGGGTTTAGAGTAGTGGGAAGGGGAAGAGATCGGGGAATGTTTGCGTTTGTATGAGTTGTGTTTGGATTTTGAGGGGTGTTTGGATGGATTGTTGGACTTGGATTTTTTGGGTTTTTCATGTTTAGATGGGGGTTCGGATTTGAAACTGTCGACGATGACAGTTCCAGAGGAAGAGAGAGGTGGAAGAGATTGAGAGGAAGTGGTGGTGGAGGAGGACATCGCAAGAGTTTGCGCTGCCGGAGGAGGAAGAGAAGGAGGAGGCATGAGAGGGCTCACATAATTGTAGAGCCCTGCGATGAGGACATCGCGAAGAACATGATCTTGTTCTTTCTCGATGTCGGCTAGCATGGAGAGGAAGAAGGTGCGAGAATTTTTGTTGACCCACTCTTTAATTTCTTCGAATGAGTGAGTTGAAGCCATGGGAATTTTGGGAAGGTGAGAAGGTTTTGGAAGTTTGCTTGAATTGGGTGATTGGGAAGTTGCAGAAAGGAGAGAATTGCAGAGAAGAATGAGGGAGAAGGGTCCAAAAATGGCAAAGGGGTTTTATGTGGGAGAAGGAAACGAGAGTAGAAGGGGAAGTTAGAAAAACCTCGATAACCGTTGGCCAATGAATGCGGAGGAGCGTTTCAACTTCCGTAGCACGCCTCTGATACGCGTCGCTTTCTTCATAGGGAAGTCTTTTGATTTATGAATACTTGGCTCAAAACGCCTCAGAGTCTGACACGTACATTACCATTTTTCCAAGCGACGTTTTAGCTTCTTCAAAAAGTAGTGTTCCCTTGCTTGTTCATACCAGTTCCCATGATCTTTCAAAAAGTCATATTGAGTGGAGAGGCTAAGGGAACTCACACTCAAATTCTTTGTAAGGCTAGGGAACTCAATAGGGAACCAGACAATTACTACTCGATAAGAGGGATAAAAAGTTTGGCTCATGAGAAGCGTTTGCCTGGCCCTTGGCTTAGGGTTGGTTTGATGATCAACCATCATAGTGGCTTGTAGAGAGGGTTAATGGAAACTCTGGTTGATCATTTTGGGCCAAAAAAAAAGAAAGTTCCATTGTATAGATATAAGCTCTAGACTAGTAATATGGCAAAATGAAAGCAATAAATTCAAGTGTTCCCTATCATGGATTTCTAGTTATACTAGTCAGGCATTGAGAGAGAGACAAACATGGACTTGTTTAGTTTAGAGTTATCATCCCTAGAAGCATTCGAAAACGCTGGTAGGGACGTCTGTCTAAAGCTTTAGTGAGGATGTCCGCAATTTGCTCTTCCGTTCTACAATGTTCCATAGAGATGTTCCCATTCTCAACATTATCACGTAGAAATGATGTCTAATTTCTATATGTTTGGTCCTAGAGTGATGCACAAGATTTTTGGATATGTTAATGGCACTAGTATTGTCACAGAGGATGGGAACTGGGCCAAAAGACATACCGTAATCCTGGAGTTGAGACTTGAGCCATAGAACTTGGGAACAACATGATGCGGCATCCAAATATTCTGCTTCAGCTGTGGAGAGTGCCACTGAGTTTTGCTTCTTGGATCCCCATGAGACTAGGCATGATCCTAGGAACTGGGCCATACCAGATGTGCTCTTTCTATCAACCAAGTGCCCTGCAAAATCCGCATCTGTGTATGCAATGAGCTCAAGGGAACTGTTCCTTGGATACCAAAGGCACAAGTTATCGTTCCCTTTGAGATACCTGAAAATCCTCTTCACCTCTTTCAGGTGTGATTCCTTAGGGTTAGCTTGAAAACGAGCACAAAGACATACAGAGAACACGATATCAGGTCTACTAGCAGTCAAGTATAGAAGGGACCCGATCATACCTCGATACCAATTGTTGGATCATAACTGGTTAGCGAGAGCTTGAAAACTGGCTGTTAAGCTGTTCCCAAGGCAGCGGAAGTAAATAAGAACAGGTTAATCAAACAGTTTAGTAGACAGTTCCTTTATAGAGGAACCCCACTACAACCAACTAGTTGTATGGGTAAACCTCTACCTCCGCTTGGAGGATTTTGAATGACTTACTTATATTATTGATTTGTTCCTTAGTTACAAACAGTTAGATTCAAACTTCTCTGTTCCTAATAGTTCTACCTAACTCTAGCAACACTAATGAATCTTCTCAATTGAGTTCCTAAGCGAACAACAATAACTAAACAAGTAACTCAAACCTTACACCGATTCGCAGTTCCCTTGCTCCTGGGAACTTGGCTTCACCGTCGTCGAGATCAGACACTCGCCGCCAGGGACTTCTCTTCTTCTTTCTTTCTTTGTCTGGGAAGTGTGTGATTTCTGGGAGAAGTGCTAAAACCTAGCACTATTCATTTGGCTTTATACTCGGTTGTACTTGTGCTTCAATCGCATCTTTCATTGTGTCCGAAATGCCCTTTGCTTGCAGCCCAAGTTGTACAATCTTCACATGTGACTTCGATTTGAACTAGGTCAACTTCTTGAATCAATCGGACCGTTGGATCACTCATGACAGTCTGCCCCTCAGACTGTGCCTTCGTTTTGTCCAAGACAGGATCCCGCGATTTGCGCTGAGCGGTCTCTGACAGTCTTCTTCATAGTTCCTTTGAGCGAAACTCTTCATCGTGTAAGCCTGTGTTCTTTTGATCATTTATAGAAGTTCCCATAGCATGGGAACTTTCTTTGCAGACCTGTATTCCTTAGAAATACTTGGACAAAGCACGTTAGTTCCCATATGTGTTTGTCATTATCAAAACTGGAGAACAGTCTCGTTGTTTCGATGTTTAGACCCAGAGGTCCCAACACCGTCCCAACAACTACAAGCATCAACACCGTAACAAAAATAAATAAACTATATGGAAGATAATTAAGCTACACTTAAACTTAACAAACATATAACTAATTTGACCGTAATAACCAAATCCTCACAATTTATAAATCTTTATCGGAAAATGCTTTAAGACTGAAATTGTTGCTAGGTCCCTAAAATTTTCCTCATAAGAAAATGCTTTAAGACTGAAATTCTTTTTCACAAAACGGAACGGAAGAAAAAACAGAAACAAAAAAGCAAACGCGCAAAGATACAGCTTAAAAGTCGTAAATTATTACCCTAAACGACACTGCATTGGAAAACGAATTAACATGCAAACCTAGTCGCAATTGCTGGCTTCTCAGCTTATTAAACTCAAGTCCAAGTAGGGTTGTTGAAACTTATACCAAAACCACGCGACTTCCTGCCTTCACATTCTGTTCATATAATTCAGCAGTCTCAAAATTTCTCATTTCTACTCACTCTTTATATATATACAATTTCATTTTAATCATCTGTTCTTCATGTTCTGTTAATTAATAATTTAG
This sequence comes from Fallopia convolvulus, assembly GCA_964016875.1. Taxonomy (NCBI): domain Eukaryota; kingdom Viridiplantae; phylum Streptophyta; class Magnoliopsida; order Caryophyllales; family Polygonaceae; genus Fallopia; species Fallopia convolvulus. The sequence continues at coordinate 45,691,623 of OZ024719.1, read as the reverse complement.
CATTCCTTTTCCTATAATTAGCAGTCTCAAAACTATAATTAGGTTGCGAGTTTGAATTCCTTTTCCTCTTATAATGGCCTATGTATAGGAAAAAAAAATTTAAAGCAAGATACATAAATTTAAGATATTGTTGACCGACATTTAATTAAATAGGTGTTTAAAAAGTAAATATAGTAGTTCTATATAAGCGTGAAATATTCTTGAAAACATTTTTATTGATCATATATGTCAAACTAGTTAACAACATGAAAGAAATAACCATTGAACTCACCTAATCCCAAGAAATTATATTAAAAATCTGAAATTCCATAAGAAATCGTAAGCAAATAAAAGGCTAGGAGCGTCGAAGTCTACGTTGCCACACCGCCCGTGGTCCCCACCTCGTACCCACTTCACGCCTTTAAACCGGCAAAGATCGAAGTCGTTGACCAGCTCCACTTTCGAGCCCCCTTCACACCATGCGACACGTGTCATGATCCCAACTACCCTCGGCTTCTCCTGCCCGTGTTATAAATACCAACCGCATATGCTAACTACGATTAACCAACCGCTCATATCTCGATCACTTTACTACACTAACCTCTCTCCTCTGCTAGTTACGTGCGTTTGTAAATTGACGTGAAACAAAACGCAGCCTTGCCAGATAGATTGAGGGGCGACCTGTAGAACAAAATGGCAGGAGCAATGACAAACAACAACAGCTTGAGAGTGGTAGTGGCGTGTTTGGTGGCGCTGATTCAGATATCTTCATCGGCTGCGGCGACGTACACTGTTGGCGACACCACCGGCTGGACTATCCCTACTTCTGATCCATCCCTCTACACCACGTGGGCTTCCAAGAACACCTTCAAAGTCAACGACGTTCTAGGTAATTACCTGTCTCTCTACCTTAGTTTCTCGCCTCTTTGCTTCCGAACGTCTAGTCAAACGGTTAAGACTTTATGGAAATACCATGAGGTCTCCGTTTCAACTCTTATGTGCAGTATCGATCCTCGATAAAAAGTTTCCCACTTCTTTTTTCAAAACTTAAATATTGATATGGTAAAATTTTGGATGGGCAGATTTCAACTTCCAGACCGGGGTCCACACGGTGGCGGAGGTGTCGAAGTCAGACTACGACGCCTGCTCCAGCAGCAACCCCATATCGAGCCACTCCACCGGCCCCGCCAGCCTCACCATCTCCACCGCCGGAGCCCACTACTACATCTGCACCATCAGCGGGCACTGCAACTCCGGCCAGAAGCTGGCCATCACCACCACCGCCTCCTCTTCCACCCCAAGCGCCACCTCCCCTTCATCGTCCACCACTCCTTCGGTTGACGGGCCCACCTCCACCACCACCCCACCTCCTAGCTCTTCCGCCAGTGCCCTCGCCGGTGCCGGCTTCGTGTTGCCTCTTCTGCTTCTTGTTGCAGCTTTCTTGTTGTAAGGATGAAATTTATTACTTCATCCATGATCGGCGTTCTCTTGAGTCATTCTGTCGTTTTACTTATTTGTGTTTTTGTATCATTTGAGAGACGTAGTTGATGATTTTATTATTGTATTGTTATATATACTCACTAATAAAGATTGCTACGGAATAACATGGGCTTTGCTTGATTATTTTTTACCTTTTCCCCAACTTTATGTATGTAATTATCTTATTTTTTAAAAAAGAGAAATATATGATTTGCGAGTTGGATAAAATATATATGTGACTTCTCACATCCAAAATATAAGATAATATGTCACTAGCACATAAAAAGGGTGAAATTCCTACTAATTGAGATAAGTTTTTAAGTTAATCCTGATTTTATATATGAATTAAAAAAATTTGACACGTTACTATTTTAATATCCATCAACCGAAATTTAACACATACTGCTAAATTTAGGCGTTGTTACACAAAAAACACTCTCTCCGCAAATAAGCAATGAGCAAAGAAGCAATGTTTTTTGAGTACTTTTCATATATTTTGAAGTAAAAAATATTGTTTATCTACCCTAGTATAAATATAAAGCAAAAACCAAGTGTTTGTAAAAATTTAAACCACAAGGCAATTTTGAAATATTTTTTAATTTTTACCTTAACCACTTTCCCACTGTCTCAAAAACTATCATCCACTCTTTTCTTCTAAACAAATTAAAATTTTAATTATTATTACTAAAGAAAATAAGATTCAATAGTGAAACTTTATTCCGAATAAATATATAAATAATAAGTTAGAAATAAAATAATTTTAAAATATATTTGTATAAGGTACGAAAATAACACTAGTTAATAAATGTATTTTTTACGTGAAGTGTACCAATGGCTTAATATATCACACACGCCTAGCTCGTGTAAACTTTTTTTTGTTGTTGAAGGAGCTCGTACAATTTATTTTCTGACGGAGCTTGGACCAAAATTGCAATTTTAGCTATATTAATTAGTTACGGAAATTTTGTTTGATAACTTTATGGCAAATTCGTATAGTGTCCCTTATTTCCCACTATTTCGCTAAATAACTCTAAACTTCTTAAACTTTTCGCTCCATATATAACCCTGAAATTTCGTTTGATAACACATACTACTAAATTTAGGCCTCGCTGTATTTGTAGATAAAAACACTTTTTACGTAAATAAGCAATGTTTATACCTTCATATGTTTCAAAATAAAAAATATTATTTATTAGTAAAATTACTCTTTTAGTAGAAGGAGAAGTGGTATGCTCAGGTCCCTCAACGGTAATTTTATTAATAATTAAAAACGGCTATGTAGGCAGCAAGAGGAGGATAGTCCAACCCCTTACATCAGCAGAAAGGAAAGAAAGAATGTGAAGCAATACATGAAAACCTATTGTAAACGAAAAAGGAAAAGAAACAAGAAATCCGCTACACTTTTAGTTTCCATGTAAATACGGCGAAACTAGAATTCCTAGTCTCTACGAATAAATTACTAGACTAAAGAGTGGATAACTACGCTCCATTGGACGCCAAAGAAATAGAACCACCTACTTCGAATCTATATCTAAAGAGACCCTCTTGTAGCCCTTGTACCAAGCAAGACTCAAATCCTAGACTACACCCCAAAGCTCTACCATTAGAACCAGTGGCGGAGCCAGAGATAATTGAAAGAGGGGGCGTAAAAGAAATAATATTATATTAATTTAAAATAATAAATCATTATAAAAAAGTTTCATATAAAATGTATAATAATAACTAACTATTGCATCTAAACTTAGTGTAAAGGAGGTAAATCTAGTCTACGAGTTTTCATATTTTGAAAGTGCTGAATAATAACTTCATTATCAAGGCTTCTAAAAACATCCTTCTCAATATAGCACACCAAACAATCAGTAAGAAATTCATCTCCCATTTTGTTACGCAAATCTGTCTTGATAATATTCATCGCAGAGAAGGCTCTTTCCACAGTAGCAGTCGCAACTGGTAACACTAAAGCCAACTCGATAAGACGATATACCAAGTGAAAAGCATTATGAATCCCGACCTCAACCATCTTCTTAGCAAGATCTCCAATACTCTGCAATGTGGAATATTTTTCATTTCCTCTCATTTCAAAAATCCACATCTTTAATTGCTCTTGAAGCTCCATTCGATCACACATTGGAAAGTCTTGTGGATATAACTCTGCAAGGCGAAGCAATTTTGACACATTGAAATTGGAAAATGAGCTCTTAGGATCAAGGCAAGCTATACATGTGAGTAATTCTGTGCTTGACTCATTGAAACGATCAACCATTTCTTGACTAATTCGATCAAGAACCTACAAATGTAGCATGATATTAGTTCGATTAATAAATAACTATTTCAATAGTTAAATAAAGAAACAATGAAATAGAAATACCTCATTGAATATATCAAATTCAAAGTGATGGTCGTAATTGAAACCACGTCTAGAACGAGTGCGACTTGGAGCATTATCTTCCATGTTGAGAACTATAATATCATTTCTCTGCACAGAAATTGTTAACCTCTGCTAAGAACTCATCCCATCCTTTCTTCCTCAAATCTTGCAATTTGCTCTTAGTGTTTTGAACCAAACTCATGGCATCCATAATGTTTTGGTCTTTTTGTTGCAAGAATTGTGACAAACCATTTGTCAATCCCAATATTACCTTCATCAAGTGAGCAATAAACACAAATTGATAACTCTTCATTTTTTCAATCAAACTATCAACAAGTCCTCGACTTTTTGAATCATTTCCATCATGAAATACATTGTCAAGCACCTCAATGGTTGGGGACCACGAAGAGAGAAGACGGATAATGGTTGTAAAGTGTGAACCCCAACGTGTAGCTCCTGGCCGAGTTAAAGTTGTCTGTTGATTCAATCCTCTCCCAATTTCAATTTCACCTTTTTCTAACTTCTCCACCAAGGATTCATGCTGTTTTTGCCTAAACTCATCTTTTCTTTTACAAGAAGCTCCCACCATATTTGTAATCATGGACAAATACTCAAAGAAATCACTCACAAACCGATTTGATTGACAAACGGCCACAACAACTAATTGAAGTTGGTGAGCAAAACAATGAATATACCTAGCACATGGATTTTCGTTTAAAACAAGAGTCTTCAATCCATTAAGCTCACCTCGCATATTAGAAGCTCCATCATATCCTTGACCTCTTAACCGAGAGATAGATAACCCATGTTTAGCAAAAAAATCATCAACACCACTTTTCAAAGATAGAGCAGTAGTGTCAATAACATGAACAACTCCAAGAAACCGTTCCACCACTGCACCGTCGTTCTTTACATACCTTACAACAATAGCCATTTTCTCTTTCACTGAACTATCACGAGCCTCATCAATCAATATAGAAAAGAATTTACCTCCAATATCACTTATTATGGCTTTTGTTGTCTCTGCTGCACATGCACTAATAATTTCTTTTTGAATTTGTGGAGAAGTAAGTTTGTGGTTTTCTGGCGCATTCTCCTTCACCACCTTTTCAACATCAGGATTGCGTGAACTATACCAATCAAGAATTTCCAAGAAATTTCCTTTATTTAATGAGTCTATAGACTCATCATGCCCCCGAAAAGCTAATCCTTGCCCAAGTAGCAATCTAGCAACATCAACACTTGCAGTCAAACGAGCACGATATGCAATATTTAATTCTCGTGTTCTAGAAACTATCTTTCTAGTTACACTTTGCCTTTGATCTTTGAAAGCAAAGAATGAAGTTCGAGCTTCATTGTGTGCACTACCTATTCCCCCCACATGATCTCTAAATGTCTTAGTAGCCTTCTTCCAATTACGAAATCCTGTTTTGACAAACACCTCATCCCTAGATCTTTTTCCCACATTACATCTAAAGAGATAACACCAAAAACAAAATGCAGCATCTTCAGAAAAACTATACTCTAACCAATCCCAAGTCTCGAACCACTCAACTTGAAAACATCTTGATGTAGTCCCGATAACCGTTCTTGGAAATGTGTGAGAAAGTGGTTGACAAGGACCTTTAACCACATATTCTCTTCTAACATCATCTCGAACCCGAGGATCATAATCATTCATTGGTTTTCTCAATGCTGGATCACTAATAACAACATCATCGCATGTATTTTCAGACCGTGCTCTTTTTTCTCTCGAAGGACCAACATTCTCATCAACATTAAGAGATTCAGTGGGAATAACTACAGACTCATGACTTGAAACAGGAGCAAAGTATTTCTTCATATTCCTATTAAAACAATTCAATTCAAGCAAATTGTATTTACTTTACAATGAAAGATTATAAACAATTCAACTAATAAAATCAAGAAATTTAACCTAAAGTTAATCTACATAATTGAATTTAAATTATAAACCCTAATATATCAATTCAACATAAACTAATATAGTCAATATAAACAATTGTTTTAATTTAATATAATAAATAAAGTATAGTCTGTAGCATCTAATGGTGTATAGATAAATTGATCAAATTACACTTTTGACTTTTCTATAACCTAATTTCACAAATAATCCACTAGCTTATACAATTACACTTTATAAATTAAAACTATGATCAAATAATTCAACATCCAAATCCTAAAATTACAATTTTCAATTAAAGTTTGAAATTAGAAATTAAAATAACGGTGGAACATGGAAGTTGAAATTGTGGAACAGAATTACCGAAGGAGGAGTCGGAGCGTCAATCGAAGAGGGCGGCGGACGCACGACGGCGCAATGGAGGCGGTGGGCGACACTGTAGGTGGGCAGGTGGCGAGGCGAACTGGTTTTGCGCTGATTCAGATTTCAGAGTATCATACTCTATGTCTCTGATCGAAGTCGAACAACGCCGACGGAAGAGCGTTAAACAGAAGGAAAGGGTTTTGCGTAAAAAAAGTGAAAATATTTTATGGTTGCTAAAAGATTTTTTTAATGTACCAAAACGACGTCATTTTGGGTGTTTTATTAAAAAAAATTGATTCATCTTCAACCTCTTTGATAGTCTGATCCGCCGGCCCTAAAAATTAAAAACATCCCTCTTCTTCGTCGTTGATTTTCGCCTCCCGGTACCACTATAGCACCAATACTACTATTTTTTTTTCCGGCGGAAGGGGGGGCGGCCTCCACCCTTCGCCCCCCTCTCGCTCCGCCTCTGATTAGAACGGTAAAAATCTCAATATTACGAAGAAAACCAAAAAGTCACTTACCATCACTCTCCCAGATAACTCCTCCAGCAGCAGCTAGACCACCATCCCGAACCGAGCTATCCGTATTAAGCTTAATCCACCATTCTCTTGATCGGACCCATGAAATGTAGTGTTCAATCGAGAGACAACCAAAGCGTTGTTGTAAATAAAACTCTTTAGTCAACGCATATAATCGGACGCCTTCCTTTGAACAAACGCTACATGTTCTCTTTGAGGTTCGGAAACTGCTAAAAAACAAACAAGTTGCGCCATTTCCAAATCCACCAAAGCAACGATGCAAAAACATTTGACCAGTCCATGCCATCACCATTCTTATAATGGCAAGTAATATTATATCGTAACCAAAAACCGAAATTAGATAAATAGAGTACTTCCTTGGAAAGTGTTGATAGTGTTTCTTGACAACAAATAAATTTATAGTCAAAACCCCGCTGAGTACATCGAAGTCAGGATCGTTCCACAGGAAGCAAGGTTGTTCGTTTATCAATCTATTAAAAGCAAACAAAAACAAACAAAAACACTCACAAGTAGCCTCGTTAACGACGTTGTCAGGGTCGTTAACAAACCACCGAACACAAAAATACTCAAATAACGACCTAAATAAATTCGGTACCGAGGCAAGTAACTCAGCAACGAAAATTCACTTAAAATAATTCAAATAAAACAAAGATCTAGGACTAGGGACACCACAACATAGCCACGCATATAAACTCGTAAGAAGATAAGACCATGCCTTTAAACAGATAGAGTCATCAACTTTCGTTGACTATCAAGTAAATTAACCAACTTTCGCATCCTAATTCACTTAATTGCTTATTTTGGATCTAAAGCTTGAAACTTTCGTATTCAAACAATATCAACCTTCAAGTTACTAACTTTCTCTTTCAATCAAGTTAAAAACTCAATTTACCTCAACTTTCGTTTCGGTATAAGCACAACAAACAATCTCAATAAAAGATAAAAGGCATTCAACACACAATCTTACTCATCAAACATGCTCAACTATGTCGGGCTTAACCCCGATCCTAGAAAAGAAGACTACTCACTAATCATAATTACTAAACAATTAAACTCAATATAAAAAAACATTGAAAAAAACAAATCACTACTAAAATTAAATAGAAAAATCTGTCTTACAGAAGTTAAGAAGAAAATAGAAAAAGAACAAAACACCGAACCAAATCTCGATCAACGAACTCGGTAACTTTCGTCCACCGACCCTCGTACTCGACTCGCCCTCGGTTCTTCCTCTTCTTCGCCTCTCCTTCGACTCCTAGAATTGTCTCCTCTATTTCTATGCTAGATAGAAGGGTATTTATACTAAAAAAAACTAAAAACTAAAAAGGCTAAAAGATATAAACTTTCCTAAAAAGATAGAAATAAAACTCTAAAAGATAAAAACAAAATCTAAGAAGATAATAAAACCTAAAATACATACTCTAATAACCCTAAAAGATTCTAAAAAGATACTCAACCGACACGAAAATAAATTCCCGCTCAGGATCGGTGAATCATAAAATCAACCTTCAAATCTTCTCTTTTGTGGCCTCGTTAACGAGCCCTCACAGCCTCGTTAACGAGCCTGGGCTTTGTTTTCTTCCACACTTCCTCTCGTAATCTTGAGCTCTGACTTCTTCAATCTTGTATTCCTCCTTCTTTCACTGTAATGCTCCAAATTCAGCTCCATATAGCTCTTTTCCTTGCTAAAACCTACAAAATACACAAAATAGCGTAGCTTCCACTCTTTTCATAGAAATATGCAAAACTATCTAAAAACACTCAAAACTAAACCTAAACTTAACAAAACTAAACCTAATAAGCAAAGAAAATCTACTAAAAATTATACTAGAAATGCGAACATCAAAATACCCCATACTTAAACTTGCTTGTCCTCAAGCAATCAACAGACACAAACCAAAACCAAAACAAACATACTCATCAAGACATAGCCGTGTTCTAAAAAGCAACATCTACACATGAGAAAAAAATATAGCAAAAGACTATTAAAGTCCTCACACATATATGTACTTAAATAGACATAAGATAATACAATCCAACCTTACACGGGATATTGTGTTTCTCTCAACTCTCAAGTGTTTAGGCTTATAAATTCAATCTCTCAACTCATCTTATATACAAAAACTCATAGAAATTGGAACTTATATCATCAATACTCTCCACCCAAGATTTGTCAAAACAAGCAAAAATCACCAAGAGAACTTAGGCTCAATGAAAAACTTCATAGAAGCTTCCATTCGGCCGGGTTGTAATGGGGCTTCGTAAAGACAATAAGGTGTGGAAATATTTTGGTCATTGTTTTGGCAAGATAATCGTACCAACACGTTACCTGCTAAGAATGGGGAAATCCTAGCCAAGAAATAACAGTAACGCGTTATGAACTATAGGCAAGATGTAGGATCAAACAAAAGATGTAAAACATATAATGAGCAAATTGATATTCGTATATTGTGATCTTGATTGTAACAAGCTATCTCCAAAAATATTCAAGAACACTCGACTGGAAGTGAAATGGCGAAGAATAAAAGATGAGATTTTGTTGTAAAGGGAGTTTCAGTAGCCAAATTTTCGTGTCCCCTCCCTTTCGCCTCAGCTTGGTTTTATACCCGTTTCTTCTCTTCTGACCGTTTACAGAGCGTTTTACATATCCCTGAAATCTCGCCCCCCTCGTTAATGGCTTTGCCGTTGCCATTTGACCATGAAGTCCGAAATTCTCGTCCCCCTTTGATTACTCCATCATCCTTCCTTCTCTAACGGTTCGGTCAGACTACCGGATTTGGGCTGCATGACTTTCTTCTTGGGCCGAATTGCGGAGGGCCCAACAATACCCCCATCAGAAAACCCGGGAAAACTCCCGCCTTCACTTTTCCTAGGGTTTTTGATTTAGTGTCTTGGAAGTTGTAGCAACTCAAATCACGTCCAATCAACCCTTATTTAAAGCGGTTATGATGACCCTCAAAGACCTCAACCGTGCTTCTCGGTGTCCAGGTACGTTCTTTCTTTCTTCTGTATCTTCGTCTTCAACTTGCCCTTCTTCCCAATTATGGCTTCCTCGGAATCTCCTTCCCTCTACTGCCTTGAACCCATTTTTCCTCCTTCTCTGACATCTTCCGGTTTCCTTACCCCCCTACCACCGGAGAAATAGCACTTCTGAAGACCCCCAAATCTTTGCTCTTTCTGTGGGTTTTCCGTCGCATGCAGAGGTGTTTTTGCCTCCCCCTGGTATTCACGCAGATTTCTATGCCGACGATTGGGTGTGCTTGTACGAGTACCCCTTTCGTATTGGCCATCGTTTTCCATTTTCTCCTTTGGTCATCGACTTCCTTTCTTCCCTCAATGTTTCTCCGGGGCAGTTACTTCCACAGGTTTGGAGACTTCTTCTTTCCGTTGACCAACTATGTTCTTCTCATGGCCTCCCTTTCAAAGCTGCTGATTTTTTCCTAAATTACCGTCTCTCCAAAGGTGGTCCGGGTCGTATAACTCTGAAAACTTTTACCAACAAATCTGATTTAGTCTTCAATATATCCAAATCCGATCGGGGCTGGGCCGATAAATTTTTCTTTGTGAGGCTGTCTTCCTTAGGTATTGATACGTCTTTCATGAGAAGTCGTTGGCAACCAACAGGTAGTGCTTCGTCTTTTGAGTTTCCCGGCTTCTTTTAAGATCTGACCTCCAAGCATTTTCTGTTGCAGAACATCTTGCTACTCCTCATCCCCGCACGGTGTCGTACCAGGTTATTAATCACATCGAATCTCTCTCGTTGGAAGAACGATCCTACCCTGATCTGGTAAAGGCGTGCTCTGCCGAATCCGAAGAGATCGAGATGTCAAGTAAGTCTTTTTTCTCTTCCCCTTAGCAAATCTTTCTTCTTTTTTCTGAAAAATCTTGCCTTTTTCTTGATGCCAGGTTCAAGGACTACCCGTTCTTCCACCGCGCTGACTACCATGGAACGAGTTGAAGCTCGAAAGAAGAGGAAGGCCGAGTCAGCTTCTATGGCAGATACAGTGCTGACGGTCTCGGACCCAAAAAAGCCTCCTGAGGTTCGAGTTTCTTCTCCTAAGAAAAAAGCATGCTCAACCCTTTCTGATCTCCCAAAGACGATGATGTCCCTTGATATGGCTGCCGAAAAGTGCCTGAGTTCCTTAGCACCTCTCCATGTGGGAAGTTCTCGCGGTAAGGAGGATCGAACATCTTTCCCGGAATTTTTTGGCGAAATTCTGGCGGCACAATGGCAGGTATGTTTTCTTGTCACCCCTTACTTTGTTTCTTACTCGTTACCTAACTTCTTCCTTCCTTTGTGCAGGGCTTGCAACTCTCTCTTTCCGCCTTTGAATCTTTCAAGGACCTCCCTGATCAATTGGCCCAGAGCAAGATCAGTCTTCAACTTGAGAAGGACAGAAGCAGCATCTTAGGACACGAGAAGACCGCTTTGGACAAGAAGGTTCACGACGTGATGAACAATCTTGAGAGGGTTTCTAAGGAGTCCAAAGAATGGGAAGAAAAGTTCATGACCTCTTTCTCTAAAGAAGCTGCTTTGGCTAAAGAAATCGAAGATACTGCTGACTACTGGTCTTGTCGAGCTCAAGTGGAAATGATGGAGGAATTCGCGGCGGGAATGCACACTTCGTGGGATGCTGTGAAGAAAAGGGAGTTGTTTGAAAGCCTGTTTTCCGACGAGGTGATAGCGGCTAAAAAGTCTTCGGTCATTGATGACATTGCCTCTGTTGCCAAAGTGGTTGCCCAGGTGGAAAGAGACAACCAGTCTAAAGAATGATCTTCTCTTTATCCTTGTTTCTTTTTTGGTGAATTTCGGATACTGTTTTACCCCCAACGTGTTGGGGTTGTTTTTTTAAACCCTTATCTTGTATGGCCGCTTTGTTCCAGGGCCCTTTTGTGGACAAGTTTTATGCCCCGTGTTAGTTTATGGGGTTTATTTTGATAATTTTGTCATTGCCTTGGATCTGCGTTTGATTTTTTTTGCAGGTAAGCAGGTTGCGTCATCGAAGAAGAAAGATCAACACGTTCGTAGTGAAGTCGGCTTGTTTGTTACATGTATTTGTAACTTTCGTGATAGATTTGTTTATATAGCGCTTTTTATGTTAGATGCGGAGAGAGAGAATGTTGTATGTGTCTGAAATATAAATTTCTCTTGTAACAACTTCATGAATCGTATTACAAATGAAAACTCCACTTGCTCTAGAATACTCGTTACTTGTTCTCGTCTCTTGCATCTTTTGACTAGTCGTAGTGTGCACAGCGTTGCCTGATCATAAGGCGAGGGCCCATGTTTTGGCTTGTAACGTCACAAGGCGTCCCTTGTTAGTTTTTTCTGATATTGTTGATATCGTTGTTCTTGTGTATGTATGAAGATATAATAACGTAAAAGGAGAATTTTAATGCAAATTACCTTATTAGAACTCGTTGTGTTTCAAAAGTGATACAACTTTAAGTTCATTGCATTCCAGCTTCTAGGGACCGCTTTTCCTTCTTGCGTCATTAATTCATAGGCTCCTTGTCCTATTATCTTCGTAATTTGGTATGGCCCTTCCCATTTGCTCCTAATTTCCCAACATTTAACTCTTGCGTATTCTGGAAGACTCTTCTTAGCACCCAGTCTCCTACTTGGAACACCTTAGCGTTAACGCGTTTGTTGTAACTTCGAGCTACTCCTTGCCTGTATGACGCCATTCGAATTGAAGCCTCGTCTCGTAACTCGTCGATCGTATCCAAATGATGTAACAGGTTGGACAGGTTTGACTCCTCAGTGGTAAGTCCGTACCGGACTGTAGGCAAAGTTACTTCTACTGGTAGTACGACTTCACATCCATAGATCAAGGAAAAAGGTTTATGACCCGTTGCTGTCTTGGGGGTTGTTCGATCTGACCATAAGATAAGGGGTAATTCATCTACCCATTTCCCTTTCGCTTCTTTGAGCCGCTTTTTCAAGTTGTTGATAATCACCTTGTTACTTGCTTTTTCTTGCCCATTGGCCTGTGGGTAACGAGGCGTCGACATTACTAACTGTATGTTGTACTGATGGCAAAATGATCTCGTCTTGTCACTAATGAATTGGGACCCGTTGTCGCAGACTATGATGGATGGTATTCCAAATCTACTCAGGATATTTCTTTTTATGAAGGAAATGACTTGGGTGTCTTTAACTTCCTTGAAGGCTTCGGCTTCAATCCACTTGGAGAAGTAGTCGGTCATTGCCAGAATGTAAACACGTTGCCCCGAGGCTGGAGGTAGTTTTCCCACAATATCCATCCCCCATTTCATAAATGGCCAAGGAGATGTTATGGGGTGTAACAACTCAGATGGTTGATGTGGTATAGGTCCATGACGTTGGCACGCGTCACATTTGCGAGCAAACTCCACTGCGTCTTTGTTCATGGTTGGCCAATAGTAACCCATCCTGCTTGCCTTCTTTGCCAAGTTGCGACCCCCCGTGTGGTTTCCGCATTCCTCATCATGTATATCTCGTAACACCTTATGTAGTTCTTCCTCCTTTATGCATCGCGCGTGTAACCCTGACGACATCCACTTAAACAAAATGTTATCCTTAACCGCAAAAGTAGAATCTTTTACCTTAAGTCGTTGAGCTTCTTCCTTGTCTTCTGGTAACACTTCGTCTCGTAGCCACTTTAAGTAAGGGGTTACCCATGATCTGTCTTCATCGGAGTTTCGAACTTCTAGCATGTCTGCTTCTTTGGTTATGGATGGCTCATCAAGATATACGAAAGGTATCTTGTCGTACTCTCTTGGGTCAATTACGGATCCCAGGTTGGCTAAAGCGTCTGCTTGTGTGTTGGCTGATCGCTCGGGAATGCGAGGGTCTAGAGATACAATTTATAACCCGACCCCGTTGTAGCACGTGGTGGGTGTCGAACGCTCGGGAAATCTACTCGATTGAGGTGCCTAGACACTAGAAAGCTGGAAAGGAGAACTTAAAACAAAGGAAAACAAAGGGAACAGTCGGGACCGACACAAGTGTCACGTCGGGCCCGATGTTGGCGACAAGAGGGAAGTCGGGACCGACGTAGAGCAAGTCGGGCCCGATGTAGCTGGGTTTGTCGAACTCAAAGATTGAAAGTAGATCTTGGGCTTTTGGGTTCCTTCTCTAGTAGATTAAGGCTTTTCCACCCCAATTCAAGCAATAAGTGATGATCGGAGTAGGATCGAGTGCTTTCGCCCTCGTTCCAACCACCTCTACACATCGATCCTTGGGGAAATCCCCTTCGAAGCAAGGTCTTGAGATTGACAAATGTTCACTTTCCCTACTTTGTCAATCACAAGCCTTGATTCCTTACTTTCGTAAGGAATTGTAGCTCTATGTAGAGTGGGTTCCTAGATCAAACACTCAAGGCTATGGAATTGGGGTTTCTAGCCCAACCTAGCTAGAGTTTTCCCCCATAACCCAAGATCAAGGAGATCTACTCCATATGGCAAACAAAGAAAGCAAAAAAATCAAAAAGCAAAGCAATCAACATCATCAATCTCAAACCAAAGCCAAGTTTCACTCACAAATCAAAAGCAATCCACAAACTCCAATCAAAGGTTTCCAAATCCACAAAATCAAAACAAGGCAAAGCTAATCTATCAACCAAACCTATCAAATCTCCCTCTCCTAGGCCGATTCTCTCTCTTCTCCTTCTCCTCTCCTTCCTCCTTGCTCTCCAAGTATCCTCTTGAGAGTTTTTGAGGGTTGGTTCCTTGCTAAGTGTGGGAACTTCCCTCCAATTAGAAGATAAGAGAGCCTTTATAGATGAGGGGCAAAAGTGGTAGTTTACAATTTCGTGCCTTGGAGACCAATCCACCAAGTGACCGACTCGGACCGACACGGAGCAACCTCGGGCCCGACTTACTGGGCAAGTCGGTCCGAGGTCGAGAAATTCATCTCGGGTCCGGCTTGGTTCCAACTCGATCCGGACCTCGTTCCACCTTCTTCTTGTTGGCTTTTCTCTTGTTCTTCTTCATGGCTTGCTCCTCTCTTTCCTTCTTAAGCTCGGGCCTTGCTCCATGTTCCGGTTGTCCTTCAAAACGACCCTTGATCCATGCCAAAACACCTACAAAACACATAAAACGCGCATAGTCTCCGAATCTCATAGAAATACGGGAACTAAGCTAAAAAGGAACAAAACACACAAGAAAAGGGGAAAAAGAAACATATTTACAAAGGAAATCATATGTAAAAACACCACCAAATAAAGAGACATCAAAATACCCCATACTTAAACTTGCTTGTCCTCAAGCAATAACAATGTAAGCAAGACCGAAACATAATCTTCAAGTAAAGCCTCGTATGAAAACACATTTAAGCACAAGTGATTGATATTCAAGCAAGATTACATCATCACACATGATTAAGTGTTCCAAGGAATAGAGTCAATGCAACTAAGCCTCACTTTAGGGATATGTGAATGCGTATCACTCATCATGTGTATGGGTATATCAATGAACACTCAAGCTCAAAAATCATGCAAGTAAGGACTTTACTATTGAAGCTAATATCACCAAATCCTCCACCTAGAGATGCCTAATACAAAGTACACAAAGAATTTCGAACTTGGCTCAATGAAGGTCCTCAAAGAGGTTCCATTCGGCCGGGTTGTAATGGGGCTTTTGGTATTTCTCAAGGTGGGAATTATTTGGTCTTGTGGTGCTTACAATGGGGATTGAACAACCTAAACTCTCGCCAACCTCACCAAAATTCCACAATCAATTTCACACTCATCCAAAAGACTTAACATTTTTCCTTTCAACCCAAAATTTCACTTAACATTCCACTTCATCTTTGCTCTTAGGCTTTTTGTTGGATTTTCCACACTTTCTACACTGGACCGACTTTCTTATGACATCGGGCCCGATATAGTGTGTAACTCGGTCGGACCCTTTTTCTTCACTTAAGCTCTTTACCTTCATTCCACTTTCCATTTCCAACATTTTCTTTCTTTCTTTCTTTCTTCTTCTTCATTTTCTTTTTGCACAACAAAGATGCACTACCCACATGATTCATAACACCATTCTTTGCCCTTAAACCAAAGAGAATCTCAACTCTTCAAATACAATCCAAACCTCTCTTCTAAAGTCCAATCCCATAAGGGTCAAGTCATATAAGGCTAGGAATAATATTTTTGAGGAGTTTCAAACAAAGGCCTAGGCTAAAACGGGACTACAAACAAAGGATTCACTTCATGGTAGGATATGGAACATTTATGTGACTAGAAGAATAAAAACACCGCAATAGCAAGTTTTACTAAGCATGCATGAGCTAATCACACAAGAAACATGAGGGATATGCAAATATGAACAAGCATCCCTAAAATGGCCAAAAATCAATCTCACAAGGGTCACTCATACTTAGTTGCATAAGAACTCATCCTAGAACTCACATGTTCAATAAAACAAGCAAGATATCATGATCACATCAAAAGCAACATCTTGTTATAGGCTAAGCCATCCAAAAATATGCAAAGGAATTTACATGCTCACATCATCATTAGCTTTCATTTGGCAATCTAAGATGGGAATTTCTAGTCCAAAAACTACAAAACACAAAATCTTTTTGTTGTTTTCAACACAATTTTTCAAATTTTTATGGATTTTTGCAAAAATTTCTCTAAAACCAAAAACAAAGACTCATCCATTCAAAACCAAATCAATCATCCATGTCGTTCCACAAACCAAGAAACAAACATCCCAAACACAAATTAGAAACCGAAAACCAATATCCTCAAAATAACAAACACACACAAGCAAGTGAAATCATGAGCACACTTACCCCCACCCCATACTTAAAATTTTGATGTCCCGATCAAACAAGGAAACCAAAAATTAAAAGCAAGAGAGAAGAGTGCAAAGAGCTCACAATTTCTTTATTCTTAAAAGGCATGTCTAGGATCACTCGAAGGGGTTGTTACACCTACATCCTCTTTGGAGTCTCGCTTGCCGCTCCCTCTCGTACACTTGCTCTTGGTAGAAGTCTTGTGGTGGTGGTTGGAGTTGAGGATCCGGGCGCGTCCATTGGTCCTCACGGGAAGGGAAGTTCCCGCTCATCCATGTGTTGAAGCTATCTTGGACCCGCCACCTTTGGTCCTCCACCTCTCTAAGCTCCTCCACCTCTCGCCTAGTGTAGCCGAGGGCTCGGTTCATCTCTTCTTGGCTAGCTTGGAAAGCACCTTGTTGTTGAAGCAATTGTTGTTGTTGTTGGTACATGTATTGTTGTTGAAGATTCACTTGATGGACCTCTTGAAGAACATTCTCTTGTTGAAGTTGAAGATGGGCCATTTGGTTGGCCAAGAAGGACATGTCCATCGTTTGTTGTCGCTCGGGAAACACCATTCCCGGACCATACCATTGGGCGTAGCCTTCATAACCGCCACCTTGAGCTCGTTCTTGCCTTGCACCACTCCCCTCTCCATGCTCATAGTGCCTCGGGACCTCATCACCATAGAAGGCACCGGACCGACTTTGAGGGAAGTCTGGCCCGATGTCACGTGTACCTCGGTCCGCCAGTGTTGGAGCTTGGTGCGTGGCTCGGAGGTTGGCCATCAAGCCTTGGAAGCGCTCATCTTCTTCATTTTTCTCTTGATCGACGTCCATGTCTTCCCCACGAGGTGCAAACACAAAGTTATCTTGGTCGAAATCCGGTGAAGATGGAGGGGAGGTAAACCGAATGTGTTGAGGTTGTTGTCGCCGCCCCTCTCTTGCACCTTCGGGGTCACCAAATGAGTATGGCTTGCCGGCCCACACTTGGTACCAATTGTGATATCAAGAAAGATCATAGAGGTTGGCCGCCAACCGGATGGACACACCATCATAGTTCGAGTGAGGGGCCAAAGAAATCATGTAAAGCTTCTCCTTGATGATGTTGGCCTTCTTGAAATACTTCATGTTCACATACTCAACACCATTCGGAGCCGGAGAATAGTTGTTAAGGTCAACTCCTAGACGCACGGCTAGCCTTGCTATCATCCCGCCGAAGTAGATCCAAGAGGAGCTTTGGAAGTCTCGCACCATCTTGACCCACTCCCATGTAAAGTTCATGGGCTTCTCGGTGTGGAACAGCATCTCATGTAGCAACATAATCTCTTCCTTCATCGGCTTGCTCAACTCATGACGAGCATAGATTTCACATCCCAAAACTCGCACCATGACCCGAAAAAGAAGGCTAGCAATCTCGGTTGTGGTGGCGCCCTTTCGCATCTCGTTCTTCCCGGCCACATGCCGCCACACTTGGTTCACCTTCTCGTTGTCGACGCCGGTCTCTTCTCTTGGACGTGGAAACCCGAAGTAGGTAGCCAAGTCCCTAAGAGAGAGATTGTGGTCCTCATTGCCCAATTGGAAGGTGATCGCCCCTTCCTCATCCTCCACATTATCATAAGTGCATTCAAAAGTGGCCATGAATTCCGAGGTGAGGGCGGGATAGTGGGTGTTGTCCCACCTTAGCATCCCATTGAGATCGATGTGGGAGTAGCACCTTGGAAGAGCTTGATCCATGTCCATCTTCCTCACGGTTTCCCAATCAAGCCACCTTGTGTGATGCTCAAGCGCCATATACCTTGCATAACTCTCAACTTGCTCATCATCCTCCAAGTAAACATCATCCAACTTTGGCTCTTTTCTTGACTTCTTCTTCGGCCTTTCCGCATGAGATGATGAAGCTCTAGTCTCCATGGTACCTACACACATCCCACCAAACAAAAGGGTCCAAGATAAACTCCATACAATTCAACAAAAGCACTCTTCAACACACAACAACACATCAACACAAGGGGAACCCCATACTTAGTCTCTAAACACACATGCATCACAATCCAACATGAATCATCATGGATATCTTCTAACAATGGCTAAGCAAATGATCATACTACATCATGATTAGGCTATAGCCAACAATGAAACACATGAATCCACATGATATCACAAGAAGAGAGCAAAAGCAACATGGACCGACTTCCAACTTATGTCGGGCCCGACACATCCTCAACCTCGGTCCGACTTGATGGACCGACTTCCACAACTCGGGCCTGACTTACCTGGGCACGTCGATCTCGACCTAGTTCATGCTTCGACTCTAACATCAAATCAACCCAAATCACTCTATCATGCACTTAAATTTCAAATTCAACCATCAAACGTCCCTAATCGAAGTTCTAAATGGATCCAAGCATGCATAAACAACTTTGAAGCTCAATTTCACAAATCATGCAAATCCACCATTGATGCTCAAGCTCAAACTCTCAATCAAACATGGCATTACTCAATCTATGCAACGAAAGCACAAAATCTCCAAGGAAATAGGTAGAGATCGAGTAACACATACCGGATTTGAAGAGTATTGGACTTTTAAACAAACAAACAACTTAGAACTCAAATTTTCTCAATGTATATCGAGATGTGGGATAAGAACGAGATTGAACTCGAAATTTCTCTTTGGAATCGGGTTAGGGAGGTCTTTTCGTGATTGGATCGAGATGAAGAAAAGAGGATGTGTGGATCGAGTATGGTGAGAGGGAGGGCCGATTTTGAGAGTGTGAGGGAGATGGGTTGTATTTTGGGAATGGTGGTTAATATGAAGATGGTAGGTAGGTAGGGGATGGTATTTAATGGGGGAAAGGGACAAATTTGGTCAAGGGCAAAATTGGCATTCCACCTAGACAAATCAGGTCGGACCGACGTTGTGGTTCGACGTCCCTGTGTCGGGCCCGACTTACCTGGGCTCGATGTGGGAGTATTCGGGTCACCAATTTTACTCCATCCTCTTGCAACTTCTTCCTCCATATTTCCATATATATATTTTTCTCACCTCAAATCCTACACAACCTTGAAGAATACACAACACCAAAAATCCACAAAACCCTAGATAGAGATTGGTTGGAGAAAAGCTAGGCTAAACTAAGAAAAATCAAACTAAAATTACGAAAAGAAAGCTACTAGCTCGGGTTGCCTCCCGAGAAGCACTCGTTTAGAGTCACTAGCTTGACTTCCTAACCTCAATCTCATGGCGGGTGAAACACGGTGAATTGCTCGCCATTGATGTGCCCATTCCCATTGCCCTCATACCCATAAAACCACCAACGATGGTCTATATAGGCAGGGCTCTCCGATCTCGGGCCTCTCTCATCATACTCCTCCAACGAATGAGATTTCTCCTCCTTACTTGCTCCATCATGTTCCTCTTTTCCTACACCAAAGTTATCCAAAGAATTCCTAGGAGATTCTACCAATTCATCTTTCAAGTCACTAAGGCAAATGTAGGAGTCTCCTAAGTCATCTTTCAAATCACTTAAACAAATGTAGGAATCAAAAGTTTGGAAAGAATTGTGGTCATCACCAACATCAAAAGGATATAAGTAAGGATACTCTTCATTTCTCCTTGGGCTAGCATTGATCATTGACTCATCTTGTTCCTCAACTTGCTCCAACAACTCCCTTGCTTGTATTTGTTTATTGAACCCTTCATCACTTCTCAACACAATGACCTCTCTAGCAACCTCCACTTCTTCTCTTTTTCTCTTGGCACTCTCTTCAAGTTTGAGGATAGCCAAGGCCTCCGGCTCATTCAAAGCCTTGTTGAAGTGAAAATCGACCTTTTCTTCACCAATCTCAAAGGAAACTTTGCCGTTTTTGACATCAAACCTTGCCCCCGCCGTAGCTCGAATGGTCTTCCTAAGATTATTGGGACCAAGGGGTCCTCGTGCATGTCCAAGATCACGAAATCATCGGGAACAAAGTACTTTCCAACTCGCACCGACACTTCATCCAATATTCCCTTAGCCTTGATGATGGAACCGTCGGTCATAGTTAGGGACATATCGGCCGGCTCAATTTCACCTAAATTTGCCCTTCTCCAAATACTAGCGGGCATCATCGAAACACTTGCCCCAAGGTCACATAAGGCTTGGAAGTTTTGAGACACCACACCAATAGTTATAGCAAAGCGACCGGGATCTCCTAGCTTTTGCGGTAACTCCAAGGTCTTGACCTCATCTTGCATTTCTACAATCGACCTCTTCTTGCTCAAAATCTCCTTTAAAAACTTGGCATAGGATGGCATCTCGCTCAATGCATCGGTGAACGGGATAGAGATGTTCAAACCTTGCAAAAGCTTGAGAAACCTCTTGAACTTGTTCTCAACAACATCTTTCGGCTTCTTTGAGGGATATGGAAGAGTTGTTGCACCTTGAATCTTGCTTGGATCAACCTCCTTGGACTTCCCCACTTCACTTGCAACATTTCTTGGTTGGACCGACTTATGCACCACGTCGGGCCCGATGTCGTGTACCTCGGTCCGGGGCAGAGGAATCGATCTTCCTGCTGGATCGACTTCAGGGAACGTCGGACCCGACTTGCTGGGTAAGTCGGTCCGACTCTCTTCGTTCTTCTTAGGCATGTGTGGCTCGGGTAGGTTTCGGCCACTTCTCAATCCAATTGCCCGGACTTCATTTTTATTGTTTTGAGCTCGGGGGTTCTCCTCGGGTTGGCCCGGAAGTCTCCCATTCTCTCTCAGGGCTTGAGTTGCAATTTGGGCAAATTAATTGTCGACTTGCCTCCTCCATGCACCAAACTCATTGAATTGGGTCCTCATCTCCTTGAACCCATCCCTCATCTCTTGAGCAAATGATTGTAGCTCATTGAATCCCGGTGGCCTATATGGTGATGGTTGCGGCGCCCTTGGCTCGTTTTGGTTGAAGTTGTTGTTGTAGCCTTGAGCTTTACCGTTGTTCCACCGGCCATTACCACCATTGTTGAAGTTGCCTCTTCCACCGAAATTTCCTCGAACATAGTTTGCCTCTTCAATTTGCTCGGCCAAGCGCACTTGGCTCGTATTCGGACAAACTTGTGTAGCATGTGCAAAGGATCCACACTTCTCACAAGCTCTAGCATTTTGCTTGTAGTAGTGGACTTGCCTCTTAAGCTTGCTCACTTCACCTTCAAGGAATTGGAGCTGCACATCCTTGTCAATGTCTTCTCCCTTTGGATCATATAACTTCCTTGCACCTTCACCTTGAACTTTCACCTCTTTGCTAGATTGACTCACCCAGCCTCATAATCGGATAGCTTGTCAAGTAGCTCCCAAGCTTGATCCGGTGTCAAGTCTATGAACCCACAATCGGTGTGGAGATTGAGCTTGTCCTTCGTTGCCGGATTGATGCCTTGGAAAAATATGTCTTGGAGCACATATGGTTGTTGGCCATGAGTAGGACATTGGCGCAACATCTCCTTGAAACGGTCCCATGCTTCGAAGAGAGGCTCATTCGGACCTTGTTGAAAGCTTGCAATTTTCGTCAAGAAATCATCATAGAGTGCCTTCCAAGTTGTGATTGACCTAGGGGCTTGGCTCTCGAGTCAATGTGTGGCCTTGCCCCCAAGTGACCACTTGAACGCCTTTAGAAGCACATACTCCAACGTCTCCTCGTCGGTAGAGATCGTCTCACACATGTCCACAAAGCGTTTGATGTGCTCTATGGGACACTCATGTGGATGGCCCTCGAATTGATCACGCTTGATGAGAGAGATGAATTGCGTCTTGATCTCAAAATTCTTGGCAACCTCGGGAAGCACAATAACCGGTTCGGGTACCCTCAACTCCGGATGCATGTATTGGTGTGCATTCCGCGTTGAGTTGAGCCTCGGCCCTCATCCGTTGCTCCCGTTCTCTTCTTGCCATCGCCTCTTGATTGTCCTTCTCTTGTTGCAATCTAGCCATTTCGGCCCTAAGTTGAGCCAACTCCTCATTACCATGGAGCGCTTGATTCTCCATCCTTTTCCCTTCGGGCTTCTTTGAGAATACTTTCCAAATCACTCACAAACTCAAGGTCAAGTGTTCCTCGGGAGGAACGAGCTAGCATACACCTACGAAACAAAGACACAACCAAAACAAATCAAAAACAAACAAAGGGTTTGGGCTATTCCCTCACCCAAATCACTACCAAAACACAAGAAACTCACCAAATTGGCACTCAATGCACTTAGACGTCCCCGACAACGGCGCCAATCTTTTGATCGCTCGTGTGTGCGAGGGTCTAGAGATACAATTTATAACCCGACCCCGTTGTAGCACGTGGTGGGTGTCGAACGCTCGAGAAATCTACTCGATTGAGGTGCCTATACACTAGAAAGCTGGAAAGGAGAACTTAAAACAAAGGAAAACAAAGAGAACAGTCGGGACCGACACAAGTGTCACGTCGGGCCCGATGTTGGCGACAAGAGGGAAGTCGGGACCGACGTAGAGCAAGTCGGGCCCGAGGTAGCTGGGTTTGTCGAACTTCAAAGATTGAAAGTAGATCTTGGACTTTTGGGTTCCTTCTCTAGTAGATTAAGGCTTTTCCACCCCAATTCAAGCAATAAGTGATGATCGGAGTAGGATCGAGTGCTTTCACCCTCGTTCCAACCACTTCTACACATCGATCCTTGGGGAAATCCCCTTCGAAGCAAGGTCTTGAGATTGACAAATGTTCACTTTCGCTACTTTGGCAATCACAAGCCTTGATTCCTTACTTTCGCAAGAAATTGTAGCTCTATGTAGAGTGGGTTCCTAGATCAAACACTCAAGGCTATGGAATTGGGGTTTCTAGCCCAACCTAGCTAGAGTTTTCCCCCATAACCCAAGATCAAGGAGATCTACTCCATATGGCAAACAAAGAAAGCAAACAAATCAAAAAGCAAAGCAATCAACATTATCAATCTCAAACCAAAGCCAAGTTTCACTCACAAATCAAAAGCAATCCACAAACTCCAATCTAAGGTTTCCAAATCCACAAAATCAAAACAAGGCAAAGCTAATCTATCAACCAAACCTATCAAATCTCCCTCTCCTAGGCCGATTCTCTCTCTTCTCCTTCTCCTCTCCTTCCTCCTTGCTCTCCAAGTATCCTCTTGAGAGTTTTTGAGGGTTGGTTCCTTGCTAAGTGTGGGAACTTCCCTCCAATTAGAAGATAAGAGAGCCTTTATAGATGAGGGGCAAAAGTGGTAGTTTACAATTTCGTGCCTTGGAGACCAATCCACCAAGTGACCGACTCGGACCGACACGGAGCAACCTCGGGCCCGACTTACTGGGCAAGTCGGTCCGAGGTCGAGAAATTCATCTCGGGTCCGGCTTGGTTCCAACTCGATCCGGACCTCGTTCCACCTTCTTCTTGTTGGCTTTTCTCTTGTTCTTCTTCATGGCTTGCTCCTCTCTTTCCTTCTTAAGCTCGGGCCTTGCTCCATGTTCCGGTTGTTCTTCAAAACGACCCTTGATCCATGCCAAAACACCTACAAAACACATAAAACGCGCATAGTCTCCGAATCTCATAGAAATACGGGAACTAAGCTAAAAAGGAACAAAACACACAAGAAAAGGGGAAAAAGAAACATATTTACAAAGGAAATCATATGTAAAAACACCACCAAATAAAGAGACATCATTGGCATCTCTTGGAACCTGCCTTATCTCGAACAGTTTAAAGTGCCTTATGACTTCTTGAACCTTTTCTAAGTACGCCTTCATCTTTGAGTCCCTGGCAACATATGAATTTGTAACTTGATTTACAATAAGCAATGAATCACAAATTACCTCGATCTCTTGTACGTTCAGATCTTTGGCGATAAGCAGTCCTGCGATAAGCGCTTCGTATTCTGCTTCGTTATTAGTAGCCTTGAACGTGCATCGAACAGCTTGGGCTATCCTATCCCCCTGTGGTGACTTCAGGACTGAAGTCTACCACAAAATCTGGTTTGACGCTCCATCCGTATGCATCAACCACTTACCATTTCCTGTTATTTGCAGCACGCCTTGGTCTTCGCTCTCTGAAGTGGTAGGAGTGAAGTCTACCACAAAATCTGCCAATACTTGAGATTTCATTGCTGTTCGGGGCTCGTACGCGATGTCGTAACCATTTAAGTGAATTAACCACCTTGTTAGCCGACCTAACAACTCTGGTTTCGACATGATACTCTTCATCGGATAATTAGTTCTCACAATTATAGAATGACTTTCAAAATAGGGACGTAACTTTATAGAAGCCATTACTAAAGATAACACTAATTTTTCCATGGGGGAATACCTCGTTTCTGCGTCCAACAAGGTTTTACTTACGTAATAGATGGGCAACTGGTCTCCATTCTCCTCTCTGATCAAGACTGCACTTACTGCTACTTCGGTCACGGCTAGGTACACATATAGGTTTTCTCCTGGCTTCGGTTTGGATAGCACCTGCGGATTGGATAGATACTTTTTCAACTCCCCGAAGGCTTTTTCATGTTCTTCCGTCCATTCGAATGACTTGTTCTTCTTCAGGATGTCGTAGAACAGTTTGTTCCTGTCTGAGGATCTTGATATGAATCGGTTTAGCGCAGCCACTCGCCCTGTTAGTCTCTGGACGTCTTTGACACACTTTGGGGATTGCAGCTCCATTATGGCTTTGACCTGTTCAGGACTCGCCTCGATCCCTCTTTGCGTCACGATGTACCCGAGGAATTTTCCTGATGTTACTCCAAAAGAGCACTTGGTGGGGTTCAACTTCATTTTGTAGCGCCGCAGAATCTCGAACGCGTCTCTTAAGTGGTTAACATGGTCCTCCGCCTTTAATGATTTGACCAACATATCATCTATGTACACTTCCATTGTATCCCCCAGCTTATCCTGAAACATCTTATTAATCAATCTCTGATAAGTAGCACCTGCATTTCTTAACCCAAAGGGCATAACTTTATAACAATAGGTTCCCTGATTGGTTACGAATGCGGTTTTTTCTTGATCGTCAGGATGCATCATTATCTGATGGTACCCACTAAACGCATCCATGAAGGTCAAAAGTTCATGCCCCGCCGTTGCGTCCACCATTGCATCTATGTGAGGCAAAGGGAACGAGTCTTTGGGGCATGCTTTATTTAGATCGGTAAAATCCACGCAAACACGCCATTTACCATTTTTCTTTTTAATGACAACCACATTCGCAAGCCAATCGGGGTATTGTACTTCTCTAATTTTTCCAGACTAAAGTAAGGATTTTACCTCATCATTGATTACCTGATTTCGCTCGGGAGCGAACTTGCGCCTTTTCTGCTTCACTGGTGGCACCTTCTTGTTGACATTCAAGGCATGGGTAATCACATCAGGATCAATGCCTATCATATCCTCGTTCAACTAAGCAAAACAATCTTTGTAGGACCGTAGAAATTCTACTATCTGCTCGCGTAGAGTTGGTTCCAGATCTGCTCCTATTTTAATCTTCTTGGATGGCTCTAATGGATCAAGAGCTACTTCTTGAAGCTCAGGTGTCTCCGGCTTCGCGTAGCAAGTAGTCATTCTACAGTCCTTTAATTGCTAATCCGTCACCTTCTTCTTCGTTTCAAGCCGTGGACTAATTGAGGTTGTTGCCTTCATTGTTATGGAATAACATTCCCGTGCCAACTTCTGTTCCCCCTTAATCTCTTGAAATCCCCAGGGTGTTGGGAACTTCACACATTGGTGATAGGTGGACGGAATTGCCCTCATCCCGTGTATCCATGGCCTGCCTAAGATGATATTAAAAGGTGATGGGCAATCGAGTACTTGGAACTTTACTTGGTAGTTGACTCCTGCCGCAATGGTAGGTAGTGATATCTCTCCGAGCGTATTGCGTGATTCTCCACTGAAGCCTACCAAAGTTGTCGACTTCTTGGTGATGTCGTCCATCCCGAAACCTAAACTGTATAAAGCGTCCAACATGAGTAAGTTAGTAGAGCTTCCGTTATCAACTAGGATCCTTTTAACAAGAAAATTAGCTATGGTCAGAGAGATCATCAAGCAGTCGTGATGAACTTCCTCTTCTTCAACATCGTCGAAGGTAATCGACATCATGGCGAGACTTGATCGCGACGGTGTTTTTGGGCATTCTCTCCTGGCGTCCCTCGCGATTCGCTTGGCTGTGGAGTAAGTTATACCACAGATCTCCGACCCCCCTGTAATGACGTTGATTACTCCAGTTTGCTTCGGAGGGGGTGGTGGAGTGGCTTTTTCCCTGTTACGGTCCAACTGCTCCTTTGCTTTTTCCGATATTAATTCTCTGAGATGCCCTCTTCATAGTAGTTCGCTTACTTCTTTTCGTAATGCGATACACTCGTCAGTCCGGTGGCCATGGTCGAAATGGAAATCACACCATCTGGTCTTATGTTTATGCTGTGCCGGCATGTTACTCTTTCGGGGCCATTTTACATTGTCCCCCATGGTGTTGAGGGTTCGGACCACTTTAGTTGCATCTACGCGAAAATTGTAGTGAGAGAGTCTTGGAGACAGCCGAGGATTCTCGTATCTATGACTTTGTCTAAACATGGTAGTATTTATGGTAGTTTTAGCAGGAGGTGCCGTGGGATATGGAGCGTATCTCGTATCTCGCCGTCCTTGTTTTCGATCGGGTCGATTTGGGTTTGCTATTTTCTCGGCAAAGCTTTTACCTGTACCTCATCAAAGTTGGAACAAGGGTATTTAGTTAGTTCACGGTATAATTCGGGATTACATATCGATATACCCTTTCGGAATGCTTCTACAGCCGTGGCGGCATCACATCCTTCGATGGTCACCATTTCCTCATTGTAGCGACTAAGGAAAGCTTTTAGAGATTCTCCCGATCTTTGTACCAAGCGGTACAAATCACTTGATCGTTTTTTAGCGTGTCGACTGCTTGCGAACCTAACCCTGAATTTGTCAATTAACTCGGCAAAAGATGAGATAGTTCCAAGAGGTAAGTGTGAATGCCAATTAAGAGCAGGTCTAGACAACGTGTTCCCGAACCAACGGCACATGACAATTTCTTTCATGTCAAAAGGGATTGTGCTAATATTCATAGCCTGTTTGAATGCGGCTATGTGTTGATCGGGATCCGTCACCCCTTCGTATTTAGGCACGTCGGGGACGTGATATTTTCGGGAGATATCTACCCTCGCGATGGCAGGTACGAAGGGGGAGTCGGTGTACCCGTCTCTCCTTTCCATCGCGATTGGTTGAGGCGCCCGGGGACCTGAGTAATTCGGTCCTCCAGGGCTCGGAGGCGTTCCCATAATTGGGAATCCTCGGTATCTTCCCGTATCGCCCTTAAAGAATTACCGTTTACCTGATACCCGGTTACGGGTCTGACAGCGTCGGGTGTTACAAGATTTGGATCATCCATGTCCAAGCGCCTTGCGATTCCTTCTACCACATCGGTCCCGCGAGGACGGGTTGGAGCCGATTGTACCTGCGACCGAAGCAAATTGTGTTCATTAGTTAAAGTCTCAATTTGTTTTTCGTATACCTCGGTGAATCTGGTATTAGCTTCCTTTTGTTCCTCCAGATCCTTCCGGAGAGCAATCATTGATGATCGAAGCTCCGTGATGATGTCGGCGTCGCCTCCTTCCACTTCTCGTCCTTTGGAAGTAGCAGGATTGCCATTGGTGTCGCCAGATCCTTGCTCGACTCTATCACCATTCCTTGTTCCACCTATGTTTCCTGTTCCACCTACGTTTCCGTCACCTTGGTTGTTTGTTTCTTCATTGGCCTCGTGATGGTCCAGGTCCCCTACGTGGCTGTACGTAGTTTGGATTCCCTCCATGTGACGGATCTTGCTGTTGTTTTAGCGTATATCCTTTTTCGGCTAGGCCCCACGGTGGGCGCCAATTGTTTTGGCAGGATAATCGTACCAACACGTTACCTGCTAAGAATGGGGAAATCCTAGCCAAGAAATAACAGTAACGCGTTATGAACTATAGGCAAGATTTAGGATCAAACAAAAGATGTAAAACATATAATGAGCAAATTGATATTCGTATATTGCGATCTTGATTGTAACAAGCTATCTCAAAAATTATTCAAGAACACTCGACTGGAAGTGAAATGGCGAAGAATAAAAGATGAGATTTTGTTGTAGAGGGAGTTTCAGTAGCCAAATTTTCGTGTCCCCTCCCTTTCGCCTCAACTTGGTTTTATACCCGTTTCTTCTCTTCTGACCGTTTACAAAGCGTTTTACATATCCCGGAAATCTCGCCCCCTCGTTAATGGCTTTGCCGTTGCGATTTGACCATGAAGTCCGAAATTCTCGTCCCCCTTTGATTACTCCATCATCCTTCCTTCTCTAACGGTTCGGTCAGACTACCGGATTTGGGCTGCGTGACTTTCTTCTTGGGCCGAATTGCGGAGGGCCCAACAGTCATGTGGTGCTAATAATATCCGGGAATCAAAGACTCCTAAAAACTCACATAACAACCAAAACTCTCATAAAAGAACATATACCAAACTCACTTTCTCATTATGCACTTATTCTCACTCACCCTATATCATCCTAGAAAGTCTCAAAACAAATAAAAGAATCTATGATATTATCTATAAATACAAATGCACTTCAACTCTTCACTTCCCTTTATTATTATTCTTTTTTTTCTTCTTTTTTTGTTTCGTTTTTTTCTTTTCTTTTTCTTCTTTTGCTGCCTCGTTAACGAACCCACTTTAGGGTCGTTAACGAGCTCCCGTGTACATTCTTTCCTTTCTTTCTCACCTCCATAAAATACTTTATTTTGTGCATCTTTTGCTTATCAAGAGATCTTTCTTATTACATGTAAAAACAAGAGACTTCCAATCTACCCTTCCCGAATATCCTTCAATTGAAGCAAAATATAAGCGACTTCTCTCTTTTTAACACACAAGAAAACATACCTCTCCAATCTAAGTCCTAACTCCCGGA
Source organism: Fallopia convolvulus (assembly GCA_964016875.1). NCBI lineage: Eukaryota > Viridiplantae > Streptophyta > Magnoliopsida > Caryophyllales > Polygonaceae > Fallopia > Fallopia convolvulus. The sequence goes on along the minus strand of OZ024719.1, from coordinate 45,662,292 downwards.
TAGGGTCAAGCATATCTCGGCTAGGGTATACTTTTGTGGAGCTAAGAATAAAAGGCTTCAGGCTAGAATTGGTTATCAAAAAGAAGGATCATGTAAAGGTGGATAGGGAATAATAGGGCTTATAAAAATAAATTCTCCATCATATGATTTTCACAAGTAATGAACTAAAAATCTCATACGGGTCTCAAGAAATAGATAACCATCACAATTCCAAGAGATAATATGCATATAGAGAGTAAATCACACAAGAAAAGAAGAGGGATTTATAACCTATAAGGCCAAAAATAACTCACAAAGTAGATTTTGTTGGATTGCATCATTTATGCTATAAAGTATATGTGCTCAATTTCATCAAATGCTATCTTCTTCTAAAACAAATAATTTCAAGTTGAGAATCCGGCTATACTATTAAAGACATGCTTGCAAGGAATTATATGATTAAGTTAGCGACTGCTATCATAGAAACTAAGAAAAGGATATCTATCAATTCTAAAACTCTTTTTTAGATGTTTCAAAAATTTTCTGTTTTTTTCTGTTTTTTCTAAAACTCTTTTTCTTTTTTCGATTTGCAAAATAAATAAATAAAAACTACATAAAACACATAAACACCTAGGAAACAAGTTTTCTATTTTCTCCCACCCCATACTTAGAATTACAGGGAAAAACATACAAAGTTTTAAAAGTGGGAAACAAGGAAAAACTTCATCTTCGGGCTGAATCAACGGTTTGGTGGAGGAAAGTAGTGCTCAAAGTTCCCCATGAAGTCGTACATCGTCCTCCAACGCTCAGCGTCATCCGCCTCTCTTTAACGATGCCTCTCATCCTCCATCGACATGCGAGCAGAATAGACAGATTCCCATCTATCCATCCTCCTATGAATGTGATCCTGCTGGAGGTGAAGCTGCTGCATCCGTGCAGAAAGATCCTCGGCCCATGGTGGTGGTATACTCGATCTTGTGTACTCGGACTGAGGAGGTGGTGGGTAGTGAGGCTGGAAATGATCTTGATACATCACCGGGTTGTAAGGCAAGAGTCCATGGGAATGAGGGTCGACAGGAGCTGGTGGTGGGTTGACTGAAGCTCTCGACACCTCGTTAACGAAGTTGGGTGCCTCGTTAACAGTGTTGGGAGGGGGCTGGAAATGGTCGTTAACGAGCCTGGTGGGCTCGTCAACGAGGACATTGCTTCCTAAGACTTCCGTGTCGATGTCTTCCTCCTCGAAATTTAGCGCCTCAGTTCCGCCCTCGGTGTCGGCCTCTTCAGTGTCGTTGCCTACTACCTCGATATCCTCTTCTTCATCTTCATCTTCATCTTCATCCATGGCTTCTACTTGTCGCTCAAACCGGGATTCACATGGCCTAAGCGAAAGCTCATCCTCCGGCTTAGGTTCCAATGGGTAAGCATGTCCCGTCCACGCCTCGTACCAATTCGGTACATAGAGAAGCTCAAACTTGTCGAGGGTCGGTGTAACGATGCGATCTTGAATTTTCACCTTGAATCCTCCCTCGGCTTGAATGAAGACACCGGAGCTATACCAATAATTCTTGTTGAGGAGTTGGGCGTGAGCCGGTGTGTAGCGAGTGAGATCGACTCCAAGAGTTTTAGCCAAGAGGCTAACCAAGTTGCCACACCAAACCTCCTTGGACTTGGTTGATTTCCCGATGTAGTAAAGCCACTCGTACCCCAAATTTAAGGGGTCGGGTTCCTCGAAAAGGATGGTGCGGAAACAAGCAACTTCCGTCCTTGTAGGCCTGTTCAACTCCCTCTTTGGCCAGAACGTCGCGGCTAGGACTCTGAGAATAATCTTAAAGATGGGGTTGATGATGTTTGCCCCGGATAATGCCACGGTCGAGGATTGAACCTCCCCGGTGATGTAGCTCCAAGTGCGAGTCACTCTGTAGTCCTTCAAGTTGTAGTCTCTAGACGGGTTTGGGAGCTCTAAGATTGCGTTGAACTCCGCCATTGTGAACTCACGACTCTCATTACCGAGCCGAAACCGGATTCGTCCCGCCGAGTTTTTCGACGAGAAGTTAGTCTCCAAGGTGGCCAAAAACTCGGATGTGAGGGCCGGATAGTGTGGTAAATTCTCCTGCTTCAGGAGATGAGTGGCACCAAGGATAACAAAGGCCTCCTTGACGTCCGTGTAGATCCCCGTGTTGACAGCACTGGACTTTGAGAACCAGCGGGTGTAGTGGTCCTTCTCCAGAATATCACGGTAACGACGTACTTGACCCTGAGTGCTCAAAATCACGTCATCCACGCGAGGTGGAGATGGGGACCTATGGTTTCTCCTCTTCTTCTGAGCTCGGGTAGCGGGTCTGCTTGAACTTGCCATGGGATCCTACAAAACAATCAAGAATTTTCCAAGATAAGATCCACTCAAAATAGATAGGCAAGAGACCCCTTACTTGGTCTCGAAATAGCCTCGGAATTGTTCGTTAACTACCCAATTGGGTCGTTTACGATTCTGGACTCGGTATTTATCTTTGAAGCATTGCAGCGTCGTTAACGAACCTGGGTGGGTCATTAACGAGCTGCCGAGAGCCAAATCGCAGAATTTCCGATTTTAATCTACCTTTAATTAAAGCATAAATCAAGCATGCAATCTTCTATATTTCTCCACCGATCCCACGATCGGATATAAGCACCCCATACTTGCTCGATTACCCATCCCGAACTTGCTAAAATTACCCAAAATTTTGACATGCAAAGTCTAAAGCTTGAGACTAGGACAAGAAAAATTCATGCTTTTCTAATTAGAGTGTTGCAATAGATAATCTAACATGAATAATCTTTCCTAAAATAAGAGCAAATAAGCACAATCAAGAATTTTTATGAGCGAAAACCAAGCATGCCAATCGACCTCTCTAAGAACAAGATCCAAGACATGAAATTTCTACCCTAAAAGCCATGAATCATGCTATTTCGAGTTAGGGTTTAGAAATCATACTGGAGAATCGAGAAATTGAAGAACAAGAGGTCGGAATTGGGTGGTTAACGAGCTCGGATCTCGTCGGTGATAAAATCGGGTTTCCGGGCTTCGGTAACGACGACCTCTCGGTGGTCGGTGGAGTGAAGGATTCCGAACGGTGGGAGAGGGATTTCGAGAGATTTGGTTGGGTTTTTGAGATGCTTGGAATTTGGGAGAGTGTGGTGGTAGATTTTTGGAAGGGGTAAAAGGGTTTTTATAGGAGAGGGAAGGGATAGGGAGGGGTAGAGGGTGGCGGCTAGGATAGTAAAAGATAAATTAGGTTAAAAAAATTACCTGCCCCATTTGACAAGTCAGGTCGTCGAACCGGGTCGGTAACGACCCTGGGTGGGTCGTTAACGAGCTGCCGTAGCCTCTTGGAGTGATTTTTCAATCCCTTCTCCTGAAATCTTGTTAGCTCAAAAATTCTAATTTCTATCCTAACTAAAACTTAAAAAGAAAACAAAAGAAAGCTAAGAAAAATAATCTAAGAAGAAAAAGAAAAAGAGAAACTAAATCTATTCTAAAAGCGGGTTGCCTCCCGTAAGCGCTATTTTTAACGTCGTTAGCCCGACGAGCTCCTTTTTGCTAGTCTGATGATGTGAGAGCCATGGTGACTCTTATCTCTTCATCCGGGTCAGTTTGCTCATGGAATTTCTTCAGCCGGTGTCCATTAACTTTGAAGATTACGCCTCGGTTATCGGTCAACTCTACTGCTCCGTGAGGATAAATGTGATGAACCACAAATGGCCCACTCCATCGTGTCCTGAGCTTTCCTGGGAATAATCGGAGTCTAGAGTTGAAAAGAAGTACCTTATCGCCGACGTAATAAGTTTTGGGCACTAATTTCCGATCATGCCACCTTTTGGTGCGCTCCTTGTAGATTTCAGCATTTTCATACGCCTTCAGCCTCAGTTCTTCTAATGCTTACAAGTCCATGAATCTTTTTGCTCCTGCCGCGTCGAGGTTCATGTTGAGCTCCTTAAGAGCCCATAATGCTTTATGCTCCATTTCGACCGGTAAATGACATGCCTTGCCATAGACTAGATTATAAGGGATGGTGTGGAGAGGCGTCTTGTATGCTGTCCTATATGCCCACAGAGCGTCATCCAATTTGGAGGACCAATCCTTCCTAGAACGGGAAACTATCTTCTCCAATATGCTCTTTATTTGCCTATTTGAAACTTCAACCTAGCCACTAGTTTGGGGATGATAGGGTGTTGCCACCCGATGAGATACCCCATACTTAGCCAAAAGTGCTTCGAAACTCCGCTCAATGAAATGGGAACCACCATCACTAATAAGGACCCTTAGAACGCCGAATCTGGGGAAAATGTTGGTTTTGATGAATTTAGCCACAGTCTTAGCGTCGTTAGTCCTTGTAGCAACAACTTCAGCCCACTTGGAGACATAATCAACCGCAACTAGGATGTATTTGTAGGGGCCGGATGCAGGAAATGGTCCCATGAAGTCTATGCCTCATACATCAAATAGCTCAACCTCTAGTATCCCGGTTAGTGGATTTTCATGTCTCCAAGTGATATTTCCTGAGCGTTGGCATCCATCACATGCTGTCACGTAAGCTTGCACGTCCTTGAACATGTTTGGCCAATAGATACCACTTTGGAGAATTTTTGATGTGGTTTTGAATCCTTTCGCATGGCCTCCAGTTGGAAGTGTGTGACATTGTCGGATCACACTCTCTATCTCCTCTTCTGGAACACAACGCCTAAAGAGGTGATCGCTCCCTTGCTTAAACAAGTAAGGATCATCCCAATAGTATCGTTTTACATCATGGAGAAATTTCTTCTTCTTTTGCGGGGTTAGACCCTCGGGAATCACGCCTCCTACAAGATAGTTAGCCACGGAAGGAATGTATTCGATTTGAGCTGATTTAGTTTCAGAAATTTTACCTGAATGGGTCGTTAACGAGCCAGGAGTTATTATTTTGACCTCGGTAACGACCTTCCGTGGCTTTGTAACGACCTGATTGACTGGCATGCCGAGCCACTCTGAAAAATTACCTTCGTAATTTGTGTCTTCCAGCCTAGGGTCGGTAACGAGGGTTTTGTGGAGTTCGACCTCGTTTAGCAGGAGGTGTTCGTCGGGCCTAGAGTCGTTTATTGGCACATCATTGTTGGACTCGGTGATATGCTCTACTGGTAATCTGGATAAGTGATCCGCCACTAGATTCTCTGCTCCTTTTTTGTCTCTTATTTCATGGTTGAATTCCTGTAGTAAGAGCATATAACGAAGCAATCTGGGTTTGGCATCCTTCTTAGTCATTAAGTATCTAACAGCCTCATGGTCAGTATAAACAATCACTTTGGATCCAACAAGATAGGACCGGAATTTTTCAAAGGCAAATACCACCGCAAGGAACTCCTTCTCCGTTGTGGTATACTTACTCTGCGCCTCATCCAGCGTCTTACTGGCGTAATAGATGGCGTGGAGTTTTTTGTCCTTTCGTTGCCCTAAGACTGCGCCAACTGCATAGTCACTGGCATCACACATAATCTCAAAGGGTAATGTCCAATCCGGAGACTACATAATGGGGGCAGATACGAGGGCAGCTCTTAACCTGTAAAATGCTTCAAGACATTCTGGAGATAGCTCAAACACTACATCTTTCATTAGTAGGTTAGTCAAAGGTTTAACTATCTTAGAAAATTTTTGAATAAATCGTCTGTAAAAGCCAGCATGCCCTAGAAAACTCCTAATATCTCTTACAGAAGAAGGAGGAGGTAGTTTTTCAATAAGCTCAATTTTTGCTCTATCTACCTCTATCCCTCTTTTAGAGACAAGGTGTCCTAGTACTATCCCCTCTTGAACCATGAAATGACACTTTTCCCAATTTAGCACAAGATTGGTGTCTTCACATCTCTTAAGAACTCGTGCAAGGTTAGCAAGACAAGAATCAAATGAAGAACCATAAACAGAGAAGTCATCCATAAAAACTTCTACAATATCCTCTATCATATCCGAAAAAATGGCCATCATACATCTTTGAAAGGTAGCAGGGGCATTCCAAAGCCCAAATGGCATTCTTTTATAAGCAAAGGTCCCATAAGGACATGTAAAGGTTGTTTTCTCTTGATCATCAGGATGAATGGGAATCTGACAAAAACCGCTATAGCCATCTAAATAACAAAAATAATCATGCTGGGCTAAGCGTTCTAACACCTGATCTATGAAAGGAAGCGGAAAATGATCTTTTCTAGTAGCACTATTAAGCTTCCTATAATCAATGCACATCCTCCAACTAGTGGTAGTTCTAGTCGGAATAAGCTCTCCTTTTTCATTTTATATTACCGTCATCCCCCCTTTCTTTGGGACTACATGGACCGGACTCACCCATTGCCTGTCCGAAATAGGAAATATGATCCCAGCATCAAGTAATTTAATAATTTCCTTTTTAACTACATCCTTCATATTAGGATTTAATCTACGTTGATGCTCTATGCTGGGTTTATGGTTGTCCTCCATGTAAATCCTATGCATGCAAAGAGAAGGGGATATGCCAGTTATATCATCTAGGGAGTAGCCTATGGCTTTTCTATGCATCCTAAGCACATTCAAGAGTTTTCCTACTTCCTCATCTTTTAATTCAGCATTAATGATGACATGTAGAGTAGAATTAGGACCAAGGAATTCATACCTGAGGGAGTCTGACAGAGGTTTAAGTGTTGGGGATGGTTCAGCAGGGATTAGAATCGGTTCTTCTGGTTCCGTCTTCAACACCTCCTCAAGATATTCAAAGGCTGAAATTTCGCTATCTTCGACAAGGGTCGTTAACGAAGCTGGTGTGGTCGTTAACGAGCCTGCGTCTTCTGCCAGGAGAATCGGTATCGTTGCTGGAGGACTCATTACTGAAACTGCAGTGGTTATTTCTGCCCATCTTTGACCTGAAATTTCATCACTTAATTCTGATCTTCCTATAGGGTCTCCACATTCAATGATCTCTTTGTGGGTGTAGAGCATCTTGACTTCGGCTTTTTCGGACTCCGTATTGGATTGTTTGAATCAGAATTCCGTCACCTCATCCCCAATTTCGAAAGTTAGGAGTCCTCTCCTAACATCGATTATGGCTCCTACTGTGGCAAGGAACGGTCTTCCCAAAATAATAGGCACCACCGTATCTTCGGGCATTGTCATAACGATGAAGTCGTTAGGAACAAAGAAATTGCCTAATTGAACTGGAAAATCTTCTATTAGCCCTGCTTATTTGATGCAGGATCCATCTGCCATGTAAAGCCGCATGTTGATGGGCTCTAGTGGTCCCATATTAGCTTTAGACCAGATTGAGAGAGGAACTAAACTAGCACTGGCACCCAGATCGCATAAAGCCTTGAACTTGTGGTTGCCTATGCCAATCGTTATTGCAAACCTTCCTGGATCTCCTAGCTTTTTCGGTAGAGCTATTGATCTGACTTCATCTTGTAGCTGTGTAATGGATCTTTTCCTGCTAAGAATATCTTTCAAAAACTTTGTGTAAGCCGGCATTTCGCTTAGGGCCTCAGCGAATGGGATGGAAATATTAATGCCCTGAAATTTTTTTACGAAACGCTTGAACTTACTCTCAGTAGAGTCCATAGATTTCTTAGTTGGAAACGGAAGAGATTTAACCATTCTCGGAACCAAGTTAGGCTCGAGAGGTGAGAGTACCGGGTCGACACTAGGGTCGTTTATTGTCCTCGGCGGGTCGTTACCGACCCTGGTGGGGTCGTTAACTACCCTGGGGTTGAGAGGAAGGCTCGGTTTAGAGAACTTACCTGGGGTAGGATCGTCAGGAATCCTCAGAGCCTCGTCATCCTTGTTTGTGGGCTCGTTATTTGCCCTCGTTGGCTCGTTAACGAGCCGTTTGGTGACGTCTTGTTCCTCCTTGTCTTCAGCTTGAACTCTCTCTGGTAATATCTTCCCACTTCTGAGGTGTACCGCTGCTAGTTGGCCTCTCGGGTTCTCCTCGGGGCGACCCGAGAGTTGTCCTTGTGGTCTTGGAATCCGTGCAGCTAGGTCCCCTAGTTGGGAATCAACACTCCTCTTCCAAATATCGAACTCTCCCCATCTTTTATCTTGTCGGTTCAGTTTGGTTTGAACTTCATCAACTTTGTTGTTCACTCCGTTAATGCTTTCCTTTATTTCCTGAACCCATGATGGCATCTCCTGATGGCCTGGAGGTCGATATGGTGCATGTCGTCTATCTGGTGGGGGCACTGCATAGTTTTGACTTGTATTTTTATTGCCCCATGATTGATAGTTGTTCGACCTGTCAAGGTAACTAGGCTGGTTCCTATATGGTCCTCTCATATAATTCATCTCAGCTATTGTCTCTGCGGCTCTAACCTGCTCAATGTTAGTGCAAGCAGAGGTACTATGTGCAGAAGAACCACATTCTTGACATGATTGAGAGGATTTTAGAAAACTTACCTGTTTCTTTGGACGGTTGACCTCTTGTAAGAATTGATTTTTAACATCTGGGTCAACTTCTTCTCGGTTAGGTATGTAGAGACGTTTTTGAGTTTGTGGAACTTACTGGGTTCCGTACATAGCATTGTAATTAGCCATCTTATCCAACAGTTCCCACGCCTCCGTCGGGTTCATCTCTATAAAACCGCACGCAGTATGCGTGTTGATGCGGTTCTTGGTCTCTGCGTTAATACCCTGGAAAAAGATTTCTTGCAAAACATATAAAGGTTGCCCATGAGTAGGGCACTGTCTAAGCATCTCCTTGAATCATTCCCATGTTTCAATGAATGTTTCATTAGGCAACTGGTGATAGGAGGTGATGCGTTTCCTTAATTCCGTCGTCTTAGCAGGAGGGAAGAACTTTGTAAGAAATTGATCATACAAAGCCTTCCAAGTCCTGATAGACTTAGAAGGTAGGCTCTCCAACCAATTCAGGGCCTTTCTAGTAAGAGACCATCTAAAAGCTTTTAACAGAACATATTCTAGTGAGACACCTTCATCAACTATGGTGTCACATAAATCAAGAAAGTTTCTAATATGCTCCATAGGGCACTCAGCAGGTTTCCCTTCAAACTGAGCCTGTTTGATTAAGGATATAAATTGAGATTTGATCTCAAAAGGTTTCTCTATCGCTGGAAGCACAATGGGAGATTTTGGCACCCTCAGTTCCGGATGCATGTATTGTTTGGCATTCCTTGGATAGGCATCAAGATCTTCTTGTAAACGAGCCTTGTCAGCTCGTTGACACTCAGCTTCGGCGTCTCCGCCGTCCTTCTCGGCTTTAAGTGCCTCCATCTGAGTCCGGAGGATCTCCAACTGTTGAGCCATCTCTTCTGCCGTGGCCATGGATCGGTTTTCTGAGTAATAACCAGTGTTATCAAACTGAAGCCTTCGTCGTCCTACCGACATACACTGAGAGAAACAGACAAAAAAAACAAAAATTAAAAACAAAAACGGGGTCGGGCTATTTCCGAACCCAAAGATAAACTGACAAACTCGTTGCTTCCCCGACAACGACACCAATTTGTTGATAGGGTTTCTTGACAACAAATAAATTTATAGTCAAAACCCCGCTGAGTACATCGAAGTCAGGATCGTTCCACAGGAAGCAAGGTTGTTCGTTTATCAATCTATTAAAAAGCAAACAAAAACAAACAAAAACACTCACAAGTAGCCTCGTTAACGACGTTGTCAGGGTCGTTAACGAACCACCGAACACAAAAATACTCAAATAACGACCTAAATAAATTCGGTACCGAGGCAAGTAACTCAGCAACGAAAATTCACTTAAAATAATTCAAATAAAACAAAGATCTAGGACTAGGGACACCACAACATAGCCAAGCATATAAACTCGTAAGAAGATAAGATCATGCCTTTAAACAGATAGAGTCATCAACTTTCGTTGACTATCAAGTAAATTAACCAACTTTCGCATCCTAATTCACTTAATTGCTTGTTTTGGATCCAAAGCTTGAAACTTTCGTATTCAAACAATATCAACCTTCAAGTTACTAACTTTCTATTTCAATCAAGTTAAAAACTCAATTTACCTCAACTTTCGTTTCGGTATAAGCACAACAAACAATCTCAATAAAAGATAAAAGGCATTCAACACACAATCTTACTCATCAAACATGCTCAACTATGTCGGGCTTAACCCCGATCCTAGAAAAGAAGACTACTCACTAATCATAATTACTAAACAATTAAACTCAATATAAAAAAACATTGAAAAAAACAAATCACTACTAAAATTAAATAGAAAAATCTGTCTTACAGAAGTTAAGAAGAAAATCGAAAAAGAACAAAACACCGAACCAAATCTCGATCAACAAACTCGGTAACTTTCGTCTACCGACCCTCGTACTCGACTCGCCCTCGGTTCTTCCTCTTCTTCGCCTCTCCTTCGACTCCTAGAATTGTCTCCTCTATTTCTATGCTAGATAGAAGGGTACTTATACTAAAAAAAACTAAAAACTAAAAAGGGTAAAAGATATAAACTTTCCTAAAAAGATAGAAATAAAACTCTAAAAGATAGAAACAAAATCTAAGAAGATAATAAAACCTAAAATACATACTCTAATAACCCTAAAAGATTCTAAAAAGATACTCAACCGACACGGAAATAATTTCCCGCTCAGGATCGGTGAATCATAAAATCAACCTTCAAATCTTCTCTTTCGTGGCCTCGTTAACGAGCCCTCACAGCCTCGTTAACGAGCCTGGGCTTTGTTTGGCTTTGTTTTCTTCCACACTTCCTCTCGTAATCTTGAGCTCTGACTTCTTCAATCTTGTATTCCTCCGTCTTTCACTGTAATGCCCCAAATTCAGCTCCATATAGCTCTTTTCCTTGCTAAAACCTACAAAATACACAAAATAGCGTAGCTTCCACTCTTTTCATAGAAATATGCAAAACTATCTAAAAACACTCAAAACTAAACCTAAACTTAACAAAACTAAACCTAATTAAGCAAAGAAAACCTACTAAAAACTATACTAGAAATGCGAACATCAGAAAGAGGAGGGTGCAGTTCATCCCAAAAGCGTGATAAATGAGGACAATCATGAAGAGATGAAACGACTCATCATCGGAATTGCACATCGAGCAAAGGGCATAGTAACGAAATGATGACTAATGTTTAACCCACTCTAAATTCGTAAGAAAAATGACTTCAACCATAAGCCAAAGGAAAGTTTGAACATGTTCAGGGACATCAAGCTTCCCGATTGGAACATAGATGGTACAATTAACTTCATGGTACTCACAAGCACCGGACAAGCAACAATAGGATGATGAAATAGAATATTTTCCTGATGGAGAAAACCACCATGTAAGTACATCTTCCAACTCAAAATTCTGTTGTAACGCAATAGATGTCAACCACAAGGAAATTGGCGATGGAAAACAATCAACCAACTCAGCGCAATTCCAGTCTTGGCCCATAACCCACTAATTTCAAACTAGCCTTTGTTGATCTGCGGAGTTAAGCTGATCTCCGACAAGCATGACTCCACGATCTAGGCGTTAGACTAGAATTGAATGGAATTTCCATTCGAAACACACCCGTGAGTACCTAAAATAAGGACCTTATCAACCCCTGATTTCAAACTCTGCCAAACATAAGACATATTCGCTTGATCACACAATGTTGAGCGGACAACATCCACCCAAAGGTTGCCATCTTCGGTTAAAAACCACCAACACAATTTCCCAATAAGAGCTAAGTTTAAATAATGCATACGACGAATGCCTAGCCCAACGCTATCTTTTGGCTTGCAAACATCATCTAAACTAACTAAGTGGATTTTATTGGTGCCTCAGAGCTGCCCATAATAAAATTACTAATTCCCTAATAAATCTAATAACTAACCTTATTTGGGAGGATAACAGTCATCATAGTGTACACGGGAATAGAAGATAACACATCAAAAGTTTGTCTCAAACAAGGTAGGTTCCTAAATCGGAAGTCAAAGAAAAACCACTCTCGAATTGTATCACCTCTCTAAGGTCATGCCCCACATTATTTGATGCGACCCTACTCGGTTTCGGGTCACTAGGGGCTGATCTAGGCTCGAAATGCCTGGATCTTCTCCTAATAATAGTAATCAGGATATATACAAGACCAAGTTATGGACTTGTGGGCCTCTAGTGCTCACGTTGGCGAGAATGGGGTGAGGCTAGAGATGAGAGGCGTCGGTCCAAGGGAGGGCCGACGAGAGGGAAAGGGGTTGGAGAGGATTGGGTGACGTCGGGCCAAACAAGGAGGAACTCTCTCAACTTTGACTTTGGCTATTAATCTTAATGTGTTAATACAAGTGATGGAGAGCCCCTTATGTAGAGAATGCTCTCCAAAACCCTAGGTGGAAGATTGGAGGCAGAGTTGGCTGGTGCAACCTAGGCCCAACGTCCAACTAAACTCATAAACCTAATAATAATAGATACTAAAGAAGGAAAGGTCCAATAGCAAGCCCTAATGGGCTTGGACCTAATCTAGCTTAATGGTCCGGTCTCTTAAGCATAAGAGAACACATGCGCAAAATAGTAAAGACGGAAATATAATTGATGGAAATAGAAATAACATATAATATCGTAAATAAGTCTATTTATGGACTAAGAAGGGCGCCACGGACTAGGACGCCCCGGGTTTGGTATTAACCTTTTACCACCACATCATGAATGAATTCCTTTATCAATCTGAAAATCTATGCGATCTTTGTCCTAATGAAGTCAAACACCACTAGAGAGACCGATCGCATCAATTATTACACACCTAAAAAACTTGAGGCGATCACAAACATCTTGACCATCGGCTCCCAAACTACGAGGTTCAAACACCGCTATAAAATCTACTGAATGATGACGGACTAAATATTAAATGGTGCGACGAATGTTGAGTTTCCTAGTCCCATAAATTTTCCAAAAGAGGCAATTCATTTATAATCAGGGGATAATACAAGTCCTACAACCCCGGTACAACGAGTTTGTGTGTTGAGTTCGATTTTAGTGGCACTATCTTCTATTATAGCGTCAGACATCTAAGTCTCATTTTTTTGATTCACATGCTCAACTACACTACTGGTATGTTGTTGGTTCGAGGGTACATTCTGAATTGTTAATTTGTTATCAACTTGTTGAGGTAGCATCTTAGAACAAAAATCAAAGACGAGCTTAGGCATAGTCCAGGCCTTTTTCCAACTAGAACTCAAATTACTTGCCATCATATACCAAGTGATTGCCTTTTTATACCCTTTCTTATTAGGCTTCCTTTATAAGTGGAGGCCCGAAAAGATCTTATCTACCCCTGATCCATTTTTAATTGAAGCAACCTTTTTACCTTTTCCAACTTTCTCTTTTTTAATCTTCTTAACCAATTTCCCTCCCATATCCTTTCCCACAACTCCAAAGGATACTTTCCTACTTGTTTCAACCACTGTATCTCTTTGGTTAAGATTTTCCTTAGATAGAGTTTGCACTTGCCTCTTCAAAAAGACTTGCAAATCTATTACCTACCATGTTTAAGGGATCCACATCTTTTGACACCATTTCTGACTTACCCTAATGGGGACATTGCACCACATTCCATGGACCATAACGCAGTGCATTGTCGGTCGGCCCTATTGTCTTAATTTGTACAGTACTAGGCTCCATAGTTTGGGGCTCCACCTTAGCATGGTCAATTTGAGGTTGATCTTCCATACATTTCAAGACCAGATGAGCATAATTCCCGCATTGGAAACAAATTATATGTAACCCTTCATACTCAACATTGAACCTACTACCATTAACGCTCACCAAACCCTTCAAAGGTTTCATAATATCAACTTCGACAAACACTCTTGCAAACCGACATCTGTTAGAGAACATGGTCTTCTTATCCACCCAGATTAGCCTACCAATCCCTTGAGCTAACTGGAGCAATATATTTTCTTTGTAGAGTTTTGATGATGTCCATGAACGGATTGAATTCGGTGTTCCATGGGCGGATAATCAAATAATGCCCAAAAATCATCCAAGGACCTCCCATTAAGGCCTTTGAATAATCTTCCTCAACAACCAAATTGACAAGGTAATATTCCTTCCGAAGATCGACAACTGACATACTACCTCTTGGACACCACAGGTCACGAAGTTTGTGTTTCATAATACCATGCAGAATCATTCCGCCAAGAGATTTCACAATTAAGGACAATTGCCAAACGTTGAGAAAGTTGCAAAACTTTTGTTTAAATGTTGAACGTTGGGTCACCTTCTTCACTGTCAAGGAAGACACGACAACCTTTCCTTTCAAGAATTCATCAGTCAAAACCATACCTTCCTCCCCACAGTATCCCTTCACTAATTCGCTCCAAGACTTGGCAACCTGAAGCTCTCCATCTGTTAGCTTCTCCTGAGTTTGACCACTTTTTCCACTATCAATTTGATTTCCATCCGGACACGCTGAGGTCGGAGTTTCGGTTGATAGGGTCGATCCACCACTCATCCGTTAAGAAATTGCCATATTACACAAACTCTAGAAAAATAAACGCGCGTGAAGGCGCGTTCTAAAAGTCTATTTTTGATCTTTAGGCTTAGTGAAAGTATTTTTTACGCGCGTGAAGTGTATCAATGTCTTAATACTTTTCATATATTTCAAAATAAAAAAGAGTATTTTTTACTAAATTTAGGCCTAGCTCGTGCAAATTTTTTGTTGTTGTTGTTGAAGGAGCTAGTAAAATTTTTTTTTGACGGAGCTCGGACCAAAATTGATCAAGTTTAGCTCATAAAAGGGAAATTCCTTTTGGTGTCCCTATGTTTTTACCTTTTCCTTTTGGTGTCCAAGAAAAAAACTTATTTCTTTTGGTACCCCTGAGGTTTTGGCTTTTCCCGTTGACGCCCCTCTCCGGTTCAAGTTAGTTAAATCAAGCTCACCATTGTGTTCCTCACCCTTAAATTAGTAGGACTAGACTACTAAAACATAAAAATTCATAACCTAAGCATCCCAATTTGAATTTATAAACAATATTTTCAACAACCCCTTAAAATAGAGAATTGTTTTAAAATTCAAATTGATGTAGTTTGGTTATGAATTTAAGTGTTTTAAGAGTTGAATCCTACTAATTTGAGGGTGATGAACATAAACATAAGCTTGAAATTAACTAATTTGAACCGAAGAGGTGCGTTAACGGGAAAAGTCAAAACCTCAAGGGTACCAAATAAAATAAGTTTTGTTCTTGGACACCAAAAGGAAAAGGCAAAAACCTGGGGACACCAAAAGGAATTTCCCTTAATAAAATTGATTGAGATTGCGAAAAGTATGTATCCCACATCGGGATTTCAAAGTAAAACAAGCTTACTATATACACCATATTATGTTGTTAATTGGTTTTAGAATGGACCCCATGAGCTTATGTGTTGGGCTCATAACGTACGTGTATTTGCACACAAGACAAACAACCCCTCCATCAGTATTGGCCCACATAATTTGACATGATATCAGAGCCGATCGATTTGGTCCTGGGACCATTTCTTAGTTGTTTGGGTTGAGCTAGCGGTTTGCTACCCACACGTTATTGCGGCTTGCTGGCCTTAAGGCATAGTATGTGTCAAGTGATAATTGGGCTATGTCGGTTACCACTTGAAGGGGCGTGTGAAAAGTATGTATCCTACATCGAGATTTCAAAGTAAAATAAGCTCAATACATACACCTCCTCCTATCACCAATTAGTTTTAGAATAAAACAAGCTCAATACATACTCCCTCCATCAGCACTGGTCCACGAAATGTGTGCACATGACAAATACTTCCTCCATCGAGATTAATTTTTAAATAAATTATTATTTTTCTTATTAAATTATTGTTTTTATTATCCTTATGATGAAGAGTCTATCTTAATTAAAAGATAGAATTTCCGCGTGGATTGTTGGTAAGATATCACATGTTTAGGTGTCAAGGAATCTCGGTCGGCCCTAGAGATAGAATATTTGGCATTCTCGCTCCCTTTCCTCCAATATATATACATGGGATTGCCATGGGTGGTGAGCATACTCATTTTCACTAAGCTTGCAAGCAAGTCTTACCTTTACCTCAACGTTGAATCGACACACTGCTCTTTGAACATAGGCATTTGAGGTCGATTAGGCAGTCCCCGCCCCCTGTGTCCGTTGTTTTATAGGTTTTAGGTTGAAGAGGAGCTTGAAATGGAGGGTGAAGAGGAGAGTAAAAACGAGCATTCAGTTAGTGCAATATAGGTGAATTTTTGTGTGGTAACAGTTGGCACCGACCGTGGGGAGAAGAATATCGTCGCGTCGGGGTTGTTACAAATCCTTGGCACGCTCATGGTCGCGAAGAATATCGTTGCTCATAGAGTCGGCCGAAGCCAGCGCCGATCGCCGTGAGCGCTGCGAAGTCGACGACGTTGGGGCAAGGAGCAACCTTGCCAGCCCATTGTCAATCTCGGTCCCATCCAAGGCTATTAGTCGACTGCAGCACGATAATTTGGGTCCCGGTGCACGCTCGGTATTCTAAAAGCAAAAACTTGATCACGTATCACATATTGACGATCAATTGTTTCCAAAGCGACAAAGGTCGAGCATAGGGAAGACATCGACTTCTTGTGGATGAAACTAAAAATTGCGCAAGCGGCGAGGATCGGGATTTGACTGCTCGATTGCGAGCAAACACGAATCTAAATTGCAGGAACAATCGTAGTCACGGATCGCAAAACAACAACCGCGGGTCATCAAAAGATGGCCACAGTCATGACAACCACGACCGCGGCTTGCGCAACCGTAACTGCGACCGCGGCTTGCACAACCGCAACTACGACCCTCTTGAGTCCGAAGATGCGCATAAGCGAGGTGAACCGAAGGATTTGAGAGACATAGGCTCTGAGTCAAGTGAGAAATCCATAGATAAACTTCAAGAGATTTCTGTAGGTGAGGATGAGCCCGAGAATAAATTCTTTGTGGGGGAAAATCTCTCTATCATGACATCTTTGCATGGAGCCTATACGACATGCCTGAAATAGAATCAGATCTTGCTTTCCATAGGTTGAACGTTCTCCAAGATGTAAAGTCGATCGTACAATGAGTAACAGATCCTCTATCCAGCATACTAAGTTATGATCGCTGAAGTAAAGAAACTACAAGAGGCTAACGCTATTCGAGAAGTGTGGTGCCCAACTTAGTTGTCAAACACCGTTGAAATCAAGAAAAAGACAGGAGATTGGAGAGTTTGCGTCTTTACTGATCTCAACAAAGCATGTCCAAAGGACTTGTTTCTACTTATAAAAATCGACCAGCTAGTGGGCTTTTTAGATGCATATCTTGGCTACCATAAAATCCCAATGCATGAAGATGATCAAAAGAAGATCGCGTTCATAACACCACAAGGGATCTTTTTCAACAAGGTGATGCCTTTCGGGTTGAAAAATGCCAGGGCAATCTTTTAGCGACTTGTGACCAAACTATATGGCTCCAAGATTTGGAAGACCATTGAGGCATACATCGACGACATGGTGGTCAAAAGTAAAAGGGCATTGTCTCATCTAGATTACTTGAAGGATGTTTTTGACATCCTTCGAGCATCCCGATTCGAGCTCAACGCCACGAAATACACATTCGCGGTTGGTTCGGGC
The DNA here is from genome assembly GCA_964016875.1 of Fallopia convolvulus. Classification (NCBI taxonomy): domain Eukaryota; kingdom Viridiplantae; phylum Streptophyta; class Magnoliopsida; order Caryophyllales; family Polygonaceae; genus Fallopia; species Fallopia convolvulus. The sequence goes on along the minus strand of OZ024719.1, from coordinate 45,644,739 downwards.
AAGTTTTTGGGATACCTCATTACCCGCCGAGGAATCGAAGCAAATCCTGATCAGATTTGAGCCCTTAATGACATTGCAAGCCCAAGAATCGTCAAATAAGTGCAAAGGTTGACAGGAATGGTTACAAACCTCAATCGATTCATTAGTCGGTCTTCGGATAAGTACCGATCGTTCTTCAAAGGGGAATCAAAGCATTAAAGAAGGGTCGATCGTTCGAATGGAGTCCGTAGTGTGAAGAAGATATGAAAAAGTTGAAAGGACATTTGCAATCTTCTCCAATCTTCACCGTTCTTGGTAAATGGGACACCTTGAAGCTTTATGTAGCCGTGTCCCACCGAGCAGACAACGTCCACTTGATTACGGAGCAAAACGAAAATCAAAGACCAGTCTACTAGACCAATAAAACATTGCTTGACACTGAAACAAGATACTTGCCCGTCGACAAACTGCTGCTAGCATTGGTCACCGCATCTCGCAAGCTCAATCACTATTTTCAAGAGCACCCAATCCAAGTAATTAAAACTTATGGGATGTGGAGTTGGGGCAATACGACATCGAGTACGTCCCTCGGACCGCCATAAAGAGATAAGTGTTAGCAGATTTCATAGCCTAGTTCTCCCACGTACCGAACAGAGCCACACGTGGAAAGCGAAACCGCGGTCGCGGGTGACCTCCAGAATCGCGAAGTAGAACCAGATGAGGAAACCGCGACTGCAGCCAGCGTGACTGCAGTCGCGGGTGACGAGGCCGCGGTCGCAAATGGCCCTCATAGAAGAGTTAACTTTCAATTTAACAATGCCGCGGCTATGACTTGCAAAGCCGCGATTGCGGGTCACCCCCAAAACGTAATAAATTTAGAATGGATCCTTAAAATCGATGGCGCAAGAAAAAATATGGGGTCCGAAGCTAGGATCGTGCTTACATCACCAATTGGTGAAGCAGAACATCTTGTCGTTCACCTTGGCTTTGACACAACCAAGAATAAGGCTGAGTACGAAGCATTAATACTTGGGTTAGTAACGACAGCTTATCTCAAAATCACCAAAGTACTCGTTCTATCTGAGTCACAACTAATAGTGGACCAAGTGTTGGGGCATTATGAAGTGAAAGGGCAAAAGATGCTCAAATACATGGAGAAAGCAACAACTATTTTTGTTGGGTCGTTGATGTGATTCTACCACATCAAGGAGAAGAGAAAGATCATGAGGAGGAGGATCATGCCAATGACACCATGAATTCCCATGGAAGGTGTGAAGACTCAACCAAGCACCGGGAGCCCCTCCTTGATGATCCTGGCAAGGTGCCAAGTTCCAAGACCGACGCTTCACCATATTTCGGTGGAATCACCCGTTCCAGAGCTCGAGCATTGCAAGAGGAGCTCAAGAGAGGCCTAATGACCCATGAAGCACGTGCCAAAGACACTTGTGAGTCGTGGAGTGATAGGCTATTTTCCTACACATCAAGTATACTGTTCGGTTGTAGTATCAAGGTGTCAAACTCAGGGAACTTTTTAGTATTGACTATAGCTCAATTCAGTAGACTAAGCCAAAAATAGGAGAAAATGTGTTGCAATTGTATTGAAGGACAATTAATATTGAAAATAAATAACTAATGATTGAGAAAAGCATTCCAATGTTAGGATTTCCACAATGACTTTTCAGTAGAATATCAGTGATATTTATTTGGATTCCAATACGAATGTTGTTTGAAGGACTAACTATCTCAATTGTCAACATTAACTCTTTTTAAACGATTAATGGATGTACCTAGACTCAAATACTAGTCAATCTCACACAAAGCAAGTCTTATTTAGGTCCTCTAAGTTCTTCAGAGATCATTGAATCAATAGAAATAAGACCCGCTCTCGCGCTCCGTTAAGACTATTCAATAAATAATTTATCGGATAGGTTAAGTTCCACATGTGAATTAAGTCACTCTCGCACAAATAATTCAACAAGTTCAAACCTAGGGATCTAGCATGAATTAACAAATTGTAAATTCAATTCAATCAACCTCTTGTTATTCTTATCTCCTCTCGGTCTCAAATCATAACAAGATTCCTAATTCAAGTAAATTAGGTCATTAAGCATCCTAGGATGAATCAAATAACAATTCAAATCTCAATTCAACCAAACATCACCATTGAATCTACCTACTCATTCATTGGGTTCACCCTTCCTTGGAATAGAGAAATTAGCTAGACATAGTATGAAGAGGAGAGAAATCTAAATCAAAGATAAACATACCTATTGTCTGTTCAAAATATCTAAATCCAACTCCAATCAAGTCTTGAAAAATCCACAATTCTCCACTCTAGGGCTCTTCAAAAAGAGAGGCTAAAGAGAATAATGCGTAATGATCCTCAAAAACTAGGTTAAAGTATATTTAAGCAACATGATAAAGCAAAAACTCGACCCAATCCCAACGCGGGGCAAAGCGGGGTCCAAGACCCCCAAACCGCTGCCGCGGTTTTCCCTTCATGGCCCACATTCTTCTCTGCAGCTGAAAAGATGGTCAAGGACAGCCAAAACTTGGGTGCGGTTTACCTGTCCTGGCCCATGTTCTTCTTTTTGCTTCAATTAGCCTCCAATCTTCAACCTTATCCTCTTCCTTCTTCTAGCTCTCACTACAACTCTTCTATGGAAACTCTTTTGTCATCATGGCTCGTCTTACAACCTCCTCGGGTCTCCATAAACACCTGAAATCCAACATATAGGCGTGTAGATCCCAATTTCACAAGAATACTAAAAATGCTAGGAAACTAAGCTAAGCATGAAAAATAAACCACTTAAAGAGACTAAAACTAACCTAAAACTATTATGTAAATGCATGCTATCAAAATCCCCCATGCTTAAACCTTACTTGTCCTCAAGTAAGAAATTAAATCCAACACCCCACAAGACAAGCAAGTCATGCATCCATCTCGACAACGAACTAGAAAAAGAGTTTAGAAGCAAGAACGACAATAAAAATCCTAGCATACATTTGTGAAATTCAAAGAAATTGAGTCAACATATTCATTCTAGACCTCACATAGGATAATGTGTTTTTCGCTCTCTCTCAAGTGTATAAATAGTCGTGTTTTACTCAAATCTCACATTTGAAAACTTAGCTACCATAGGCTTACAGAAGCATTATAAATCTCCACCACAAGAGACCTTGCACTCAGTAATGATCAAGAGGACTTTATTAGGTTGTAATGGGGCAGAGGTGATAAGATAGAGGTGGGGAAATATTTAGGCCAAGTGGTGCTAAATCCGGGAATCTAGATTTAACTAAACTCAACTCAACACCAAGCTTGATGATTTTCTTTCCAATCGACTTATTCTCATACACCAACACCCTTTATTCCCTTATTTCACATACTCTTTATTTTCTTTTCGTTTTATTTTTCTATTTTTTTTTCATTGTATTTTCTATTTTTTTTTTTTTATTTTTTGAATTTCTAAGATAAAAAGTACTAGCACATTACACAACCCATTCACCAAAGACATAAAAGTCTCCCCAAGCTTAGCTTGAAACTATAAAGTCAATCAAGTAATAATCCTAATTCTTGGATGGGTCAGGCTTATAAAGGCTCATAATTAATTTTGTGGAGCTTCAAAAGAATAAGGCTAATTTAGGCTCGAGAGGGGGCTTCAAACAGAGGAAATTATGCAAGGTAGACAAGGAAGTTTATAAGCTAAGAAAATAGTGTCTCAATCATTTCAAAGTCGCATGCAAGAGTCATAATTAAGAGCGGTCATGAAAAAGAGTCTAAAGCAAGTTCTAGAGGAAGCAATTAAAAGTGAGCATCACACATGAAAAGAAAGGACATCATGACATTATTTAGTCCTAAGAAAGGCAAACAATAATCCTCACAAGGCTTTTTGTCTAGAACTTCAATATCAACTCAAGTTTGAACGAATATTCATGCTCATTCAATCATTAAACTAATTCATAACATAGCTAGTCATCATCAAAATTTCAAGCATTTCAAGCAAGTCTAGGGGATAGGATTCCATTCAAAGATTTTGGAGGACAAGAGGCTCTTCATAAGAAGGGATCTCAACAAAACCTAATATGCATGATTTTTTTATTTTTGACATTTTTCTGATTTTTTTCTCTTTTTTGTAGTCAAAAGCAAAAACTTTAAACATGCTAACTAAAAAATGCAAAAGCTAACTATATGCAATGCAAACTACTCTAACTAACAATAAGTGTTCCCCTCTCCCATGCTTAAACCATAAACTGTCCCCAATGTATAAATAAAAGAGAAAGGGAAAGGAAAACTCACAAAATCATCTAGTCTTCTTGAGGGTGATGAGGTGGAAATCCGTGTTGCCACCCGTAAGCTTGACAAGCTTTAAACCTTGAGTTTATTGTGGAGAATTGACAATCAATGTGACACGTCAAAGCTTGCAAACGATCATCAATGTTCTGGATACGGGTGTTGATGCCATTTTGCCATGACTTCAAACGATTAGTCAAGCTAGTCTCGTAGTCAATGGCACCCATCCTTATGGCTACACGCCCATGCCATCACCCGTCCCCTCGAACAATTCCCACCACAACAGAAGAAGTAAATATGCAGGTAAGTAAAATAATAGAGACAATTCCCTTATAGAGGAACCCCACAACGATCAACTAATGGCGGGAGTAAACCTCTACCTCCTCTTGGAGGATTTTCAAATGAGTTTCCTTTTATTTATGCTTAGTTCTCTTCATATTACAAGGCAAAATACAAACTTCTCTATTCCTACAACGACTCTCTCCCTAGGCAACACTAATGTATTCTATCAACCCTAACCCGGTGAAAGCTCATAATCAAAGACAAAGCGAACCTCAGACCTCTCTCTCTCTCTCTCTCTCTCTCTCTCTCTCTCTCTCTCTCTCTCTCTCTCTCTCTCTCTCTCTTGAGTTCCCCTAGACCTAGGAACTCGTTCTTTCTCCTTCACCGTCGTCGAGATTAGCTCGCCGCCGAGGACTTTTCACTAACTTGATGGTTTTCACTTGAACAACCTTTTTGCTCTTCTTTCTCTGTGTTTGGAGTTTGTGATATGTGAAAAGTGAGTAGCAAGTTCACTGTTGAAGAGCTTAAATAGGCATGATGATAAACTCTTATCCATTTGAGGTATTTGTCCTAAATACCCTTTTTGCCTTGCTCTCCAAGTATGGTCCTTAATGTTGACATGTGACTTTGATTTGAAATGTCAACACTTGAATCACTCTGGACCATTGGATGGTCATCTTCATCTTGCTGCATTTCAGAAGTTTGAGACACCCTTTTGTTCGGCATAGACAAGATCCCTAAAAATGCGATGAGATGTCGCTTTCGCGCATGTGCTAGTTCCCATCCAAAGGGAACTCTCGTCTTCTCAGTTCCCTTGTCTTGGGAACTCTGTGCTTTGCTTTGCGACGCGCAAACTGAAATACTTGGTAATCGGCGTTAATTCCCATGGTGTTTGTCACTATAAAAACTGAGGATGTTGTATCAGTGTTAATGAATGTGAGTTGCTAACACAGAGTCAACAATTTTGCCCTTTTGATGATGACAAACCCATAATAAAATGACAAGTATTTCATTCAATTTTATGCTCATGCAAGTTCCCCCTTAGTATGACAACATATCACAAGGAGTTCCACTTATATGGTTATGCAGTTCCTACTTACCAGATTTTGTGAGATTATCCCCCCTTAGCAAAGGCCATACTATGATAACTTTGAAATAACGCATCTCATACATTTTATCCTCCCCCATTTTGGCATCATCGAAAATAATAAGCATGAATAACGGAACAATAAACTAGAGAACACACATTCAAACTAAAGATTCGTTTTATTACTTAGGCAAACAAGTTGTACAAAAGGGAACTCCTGAGTGGAATACAAGGTCGTAGAGGAAGGGAAGGAGCAAGAAGAAAGTAGAAAAGAAAGTAAAAGATCAGGAGGGTGTTGGTTTAAGTAGAGGGAATCTCTTGGATCCTCTTCTTTAACTAGGAAGAACCTCAGCCTCGTGAATTTGATCCAACACAATATTTAGAAATGGGTTGGATGAGCTCACTGACATCGTCCCTGTGGGCGGTGTCCCGAGTAGACCTTCTTCTCCACGCATGGTAAGTTCAGGTTCCTTCTTGATCCTCTTCCTCTTCCTGTGGTGGCCACAAAAGTCTTCTTTCAGACTGAAGGCGTTGATGAGTTGATGCACTGCTGGTCTTTGAGTTGACGATCTTGACAATGAGAGCCTCTTGGGAAGGATGGATTGTGCTGAAGGGTTGGTCATCTTGAAGCTGTATAGGGGGCATCTTTCTTTCTTTGGAGTGCTTCATGAAGGAGTTTTAGAAGTTTTGTTTTGAAGATGAGTTACACTTTGAGAGAAAGGAGGCCAGTATTTAAAGAGTTTTGGACAGAGGGGCATAGTCATCCTTTTCATTGTGCCCTTGAGAATTGAATTCGACCGGAGTCTCTTCACCTTCACAGATCGCATCTTCAAGAAGCTTTGAAACGTGGGACCGTTTCCATGGTGCAATTTGAACGCTTGGCTCACAATTGGTCTTCCCCTAATAAGTAGCCTGACACGCTTTTTTGTCTTCCTAAGACCGAGTTATGACCTTGATTAGGCGTTTTGTCTTACTCGGAAGCGAGGTTCCCATGATCTTGTAAAAAAGGCTAGTTTCAAAAGAGTGGTAAAGGGAACTCATGTTCAAACTTTATTGTGAGGGGTGGGAACATAAAAGGGACATGGACAATTTCAACCCGAAAAGGTAAACAAGAAGGGGGCTCATGGGTTGAGTTTATCCAGTCCGAGACTCTAGGTAAGCTTATGATCAACTATCATTGTGGTTTGTAATGCGCATCAGAGGGAACTCAAGTTGATCATTTTGGGACAAAAAGAAAAAGAGTTTCTATGTGTAAATTTTTTTTCCTTAGACTAGTAACAACAGATAAAGTGAATGCAGAGTTCCTACTTAATTCCTATCATGCAAAACAACTACACTAGCCAATCATCGAGTAAAGAATAAACAAGGACTTGTTTAATTTAAAGTTATCATCCCTATGAGCATACGAAGGTGCTCAAAGGGACGCCTATCCAATAACTTTGTGAGAATATCTCCTCTCTGCTCTTTGGTTTTACAGTGTTCCTTTGTTCAAAATTGTCACGTAAGAAGTGGTGAAGAACGTCAATTTGCTTAGTACGTGAGTGATGAACGGAATTTTTGGAAATGTTTGTGGCATTCGTATTATCACATCTAATAGGAACAGGTCCTTTAGACATACCGTAATTACTGAGTTGGTACTTAACCCACAAGACTTGGGAACAACATGATACAGCGGCCACATATTCTTCTTCGGCCGTCGAGAGTGCCACTGAGTTTTGTTTCTTTGATCCCCATGACACTAGACACTCTCCTAGGAACTGAGCCATGCCAGATGTGCTCTTCCTATCTACCAGATGACCAGCAAAGTCCGCATATGAAAAAGCAACAATCTCAAGGGAACTTCTATGTAGGTACCACAAGCATAAGTTGTCGTTCCCTTTGAGATACCTGAAAATTCTCTTCACCTGTTTAACGTGTGACTCTTCGAGGTTAGCTTGAAAACATGCGCACAAACACACGACAAACATGATATCAGGCCTACTAGCTTTAAGGTAGAGAAAGGAACCAATCATACCTTAGTAGTTTCTTTGGTCCACATCTATACCTTTTTCATCTATATCCAGCTTTGAGTTGGTGGAAACTGGAGTATTGATATGCCTTGAATTCTCCATTCCATACTTGGTCAATATTTCCATGATGTAATTCTGTTGATGTATCTTTGTTCCCTCCTTGATCTGAGTAATTTGGAGCCCTTGAAGAACGTAAGTTCCCCAATCAGGCTCATCTCGAATTCTGAACTCATTAGATCTTTAAACTTTTTAACAAGCAAGGGATTAGTGGCACCAAAAACAATGTCATCAACATAAACTTGAACAATAAGAATGTCATTCAACTCTTTCCAATATCCAGTCTGGATCTCTGAGACCTTTCTTTATATTCTTAGGTTCCACTATTGACACAAAAGCGTTAAAAGCACAAAAGTTTTGAAGTGATGATCAAGTTTTCACGCCTTGGTCAAGAGGAGATATGATTTTTCTAGGATTGATGTTGGAGAGATATGTATCTTCCTCTCCATTCATATTATCACGGTCATTGCATTCTTCTTGCAGATCCTCATCCTCTGGATGTTCTTCGATTTGTTCAATGTTTTTTGGTTCTTCATACTCAACATTGGAGGTGTTCCCTCTGTGTTCCCCATGAGTGCTTGATTCAGTAATGTCTTCCGGTGATGGAACTAGGGAACCAGCTTGGGAGGTGTCCAGGGATTCATCCGGTGATGGAAGCTTAGTAGACTCTTGGAGTTCTCTGATTTGAGAGTCGTTGTTCCATTGAGGATAATGACATGTGCCTTTCCTTGGTTCATCATCGTCATCATCATCTTCCTCGTTCAAGGGGAGCTGGAAGTGAGTTTCCATCTTTTATGCATCAATTCCCATTCTGACAGACTCTTCCTTGAATATCACGTGAATGTTCTCCTCTATCTTCTTGGTTCTTTTGTTATACACCCAATAAGCCTTGTTGTGAGGTGAATAACCCAAGAAGATCCCTTCATCACTTCTTGCATCGAACTTGCCCAAGTTGTCTTTTCCATTATTGTGCACAAAGCATTTGCACCTAAAGACTCTTAAGTAGGAGATGTTAGGATTTCTTCCTCTGATATGCTCATAAGTAGTCTTCTTGATCAATGGGCGGACCATGGCTCTGTTGAGAATGTAAGTTGTCATGGAGATTTCCTCTTCCCAAAATTTTTGAGGAACTCTACTCTCAATCATCATTGGTCTTGCCATTGCTTCCAGAGTTTGATTCTTCCTTTCCACAACTCCATTTTGTTGTGGGGTACGTGGGGCTGAGAAGTTGTGTGAGACACCATTCTTGTCATAGTTTTGTATGAAATCTGTGTTTTTGAACTCAGTTCCATGGTTACATCTCAGGGCAATGAGCTTTAGTCATTGGCTCACTTCTACTATCTTCATGAATGGCTCAAATTCCCTACATGTATCTGCCTTGGACACAAAGAAAATAACCAAAGTGAATATAGAAAAATCATCAATGATAACGAACATATATCTCTTTCCTCCATAGCTAACCGTCTGCATGGGACCATAAAGATCCATGTGGATCACTTCCAAGGGACAGGTAGTGCTCATGACTCGTTTGGGTTTGAAGGAGCTTCTCGTTTATTTTCCTTTGACACAAACCTCACACATCTTCATGCCTTCTAGACTAATCCTCAGCAACCCAATCACGAGTTCTCGAAGATACAACTTCTGTATTTGGTTCAACCCTGCATGTCCCAATCTTCTGTGCTAAAGTTCTGCTTCATCAATGGAACTTGCAAGAAACAGTTTCCTTGGAGGCTCGTACGATGTGTCCACAAAATAGATGTTGAACCTCGTTCCCTTGAGTATGATCTTGTTGGTCTTCTTGTTGATCACAAGACACTCTTTTGAATCAAGTGTGACCACATTGTTCCCTTGGTCACACAATTGTGAGACACTTAGCAAGTTATACTCAAGGTCCTTAACCAGATTTATATTTTTCATTTTGATTCCTTTGTTGATGATCACTTCGCCAGTTCAATGATTTCGCCTATGTTCTTGTTGTCGAAGCAAACATGGCCTCCATCGACTTTTGTAAGTAGTAAGGTGTGATTATCTTTCTTTCCGGTCATGTGCTTAGAACATCCACTGTCGATGACCCATATGTTGTTCCCCCTCACTACAACCTGCAAAATTAGTTAGATTTGGCAACCCATGCAAGATGTCTCTTGCCTGATTCCATACAAGGAAACAAAGTTCTGTCAACCAAGTAATTAGCTATGTTATGGACTTGCGTGGACTTCTTAGGACTCAAAGGGGAGTTCCTAGGAGAGTTCTCGCTCTTGGGAACTTTCCACTAATTTGGCCTATTCAAAATTTTCTTTTGAGGCCTTTTGTTTTTGTAACTCTTGTTCCCAACAGTGTGTGGCCTTCGAGCTTGCCCTTTGTACAACTTTCAATGCAGTGCCCATGAGATCCACACTCCCAGAATGTTTTGTAGTATTCTCCAATATAGTACTTTGGATGAGGTCTTTGGATCCTATTTTTGTCCATGGTTTCCTGATTGTAGACTCAAGACCCGTTTTCCTTGGCTATCTTAAGGTACATTTTGTGCCTAGTGTTCCCAATGTAGTACTCAGTGTTCCCATCTTTCCCACTTTCAAGGACACGAATTCTCTCTTCTAATTGAGCATTCTTCATCTTATGGCTTTGAAGCTCAAGATCCCTACACACATTTCTCTCCTTTTCTATGAGAAGGGATGATCCATCTTTTGGCGATCCTTCCCCATACCATATTCCATGTCTGGATGGGACAAACTTGGTTGTGGGGATGGTCATTTCCGTGGTTTGTGGAAGGGAACTTTCTAGACACTTCTAGATTTCACTCAACTTTTTTAAGGATTTCATCTTTCTCACTCTCAATGCTATTGTGTTCATCCTTCAAGAGAGTGATCTCATTGAATGAGCACTGCAGTTTTTCTTTGAATCTTTATATTATCTTTTAACAATTGGGTCAACAATTTAAGCAACTTAGGTTTTTCATATTGAGAAAGATAGTCAAGAAGAGTTTTAGGATTTACCTCACCGGGTTGTTCTCCAGTGGTTTCCCATATGGCCATAACGCAAGTTTCTGGGGTTGTCCATGCTTCTGGATCCTCATCATCATAATCACTCCAAGTTGCTATATACGCCTTGTTCTTGCCTTTTTCGGGTCTTCGCTCCTCAGTTCCCTGAGGACAGTGCTTGGCAAAGTGTCCCTTCTTGTAGGACTTATAGCATGTGGCATCAACAAGATCTCTATATTTATCTTGATACCTGATGTTGACCTCATAGTTCCTTCTTTCTCTTTTGGAGTTCCCTTTGAACTTCCCTTTCTTGTAGAAGTTCCTAAGGGCCTTTGTGATGAGTACAAGTTCCTCTTCTTCATCCTCCTCTGACTCTTCACACTGTTCTTGAACAGATTTGAGGATCTTCTCTAGTTTGAGAGTTATGCCTCTCGTCTCCATTTCTTGTTGCTTATCTTCTTGTTTTCTCTTCTCATGACCAATGAGTTTCCCAAACACTTGGTTAAGCATTAAGTTTCTATTCTCAGGATTCTCCTTGAACATGGTTCGTTCATTTTCCCACTCAGTTGTCATCCCATTGAATAGTTGTTTCACCTATAATTTGTCGGAGATTTCTTGCTTGGTGATTCCAAGAGCTGCTAGCTTGGAGCAGAGGGACTCGAAATGTGATTGATAATCGTCAATCGATTCACCCAGAGTCATCTTGAAATTGAAGAACTCCCTTCTAGCGTTCATCTGGTGATCTTCCCTTAGATCGGAACTCCCAACGTGCATCTGTTGAATGACTTCCCACATCTCTTTGTTTGTTTCCAAGTTAGCCACATTGTCACTGTCTTGCTCACACATGGATCGTTGAGATACATTTTGGCTTTATTTTTGGCCTCCATGCATTGCCATTCGTTGGGATCCCATTTGGACAGGTCGTTCCGAATAGTCGCATTGACTTCGAAGTTTCCATGCTCTATGACAAACCAGGCTTGTTAGTCATGACTTATCATCTAGTCTCTCATCTTGAGCTGCCAGTTTTCGAAGCGTCCAGCGATAAGTGTGGGAGGCTTGTTGTTCCCATGTCCAATCTTTGTGAGCTCTTGAGACATTTTTCCTAGTACATGTAAAGACTAACCAAGATCTAGAGAGCCTGCTCTGATACCAATTGTTGGATCGTAGGTTAGTTGTAATCAATTATATATGGTAATTGTATCGAATAGTTCCCACAAAGAGCGGAATAAGTAAATATAAAGGTAAGTAAAACAATAGAGACAATTCCCTTATAGAGGAACCCCACAACGATCAACTAATCGCGTAAGTAATCCTCAACTTCCACTTGGAGGATTTTTGAATGAGTTTCTTTTTCTTTATTGCTCAGTTCCCTTCAGATTACAAGGTAGAATACAAACTTCTCTGTTCCTACAAGGACTCTCTCCCTAGGCAACACTAATGTATTCTCTCAACCCTAACATGGTGAACGCTCATAATAAAAAACAAAGCGAAACTCAAACCTCTCTCTCTTCTTCTGTCTCTTCTCTTGAGTTCCCCTAGACCTAGGAACTCGTTCTTTCTCCTTCACTGTCGTCGAGATTAGCTCGCCGCCAGGACTTTTCACCAACTTGATGGTTTTCACTTGAACAACCTTTTTGCTCTTCTTTCTCTGTGTTTGGAGTTTGTGATTTGTGAAAAGTGAGCAGCAAGGTCAATGTTGAAGATCTTAAATAGGCGTGATGATAAACCCTTGTCCATTTGAGGTACTTGTCCTAAATACCGTTTTTGCCTTGCTCTCCAAGTATGATCCTTAAGATTGACATGTGACTTTGATTTGTATTTGAATTGTCAACTCTTGAATCACTCCGGACCGTTGGATGGTCGTTTTCATCATGCTGCATTTCAGAAGTCTGAGACGCCCTTTTGTCCGGCATAGACAAGATCGCTAAAAATTCTCTGAGATGTCGCTTTCGTGCATGCGCTAGTTCTCATCCAAAGGGAACTCTCGTCTTCTCGATTCCCTTGTCTAGGGAACTCTTCTTGACTTAGAGGGATTCCTATTCTTTTCTTCCAGTTCCCATCGTGTGGGAACTTTGGTTCACTGAGTTCCCATCTCGTGCGAACATTGTTCTCTTCTGAGGTTGGTCGCTTTTCCTTTGTCGTTTCATTGGTTCCCATGCTTTGGGAACTTGTTGTTTTGTGTTTCGCTTTGCGACGGGCAACCTGTTATACTGAAATACTTGGCAATCGACGTTAGTTCCCATGGTGTTTACTTTATCAAAACCAAAGACATTTTTCTAGTGTTAATGAATATGAGTTCCTAACACCGTCTCAACAATTCTAGAAGAGTTTGAGCCATATGAGCTTCGACAATCACCGCACGATCAAAACAAGTGTGCTGATGCTTTAGCAGCTTTTGTTGCTTGATCATGAGGCTCGCATAAGACCTCGATTCACGTCAAAGTTTCATGATGTCCAACAATCAACACCTCAAACGAAACCGTAAACGATAGTATGCCCGTACCCGCGATCGCGGAAATCACCTCAATAGAGGTCGCAGTTGCGTGAAGCGAAAATATGCAAGATCTCGGATGACAAGCGCCCGTGATGCGCTAGCTGGATGAGAACGTCTTGGACACCATCAAGGCCCAGAAGGTTCGCTTAAGGGCTCATTGGTTTTGTATATCACAGGAAAGGATATTACATCGTGGGTCTTTTTCCGGACCATACTTGAGATGTGTACCCCCAGGCAACGTTGAGCCTCTACTATTCGAGATCCATGAAGGCATCTGGCATCTGCGGGATACATGTTGAAGGTCGCAGTTTGGCATTCCGAGCTCGTTCTCAAGGATATTAATGTCCTTATATGCAAAAAGATACAAAGGTACATGTGAGAAATTGTGATAAATGTTAGATGTTTGCTAGGCTAACACACATTCCGATAGAGGACCTCTACTGCTTAACTAGTCCATTGAACGTGACTACTTCAATAAATGGGTAGAGGCAAAGCCTTTAGTAAATATTCGTGATTATGACACCCAAAAGTTCGTTTGGGAACACATTATCACGCACTTTGAATCCATTTTTCCCTCATCTCTGACAATGGGATGTAGTTCAACAACGAGAAATTTAGAGAATATTGCAAAGGGATGGGCAAAAAAATGTGTACTCTTTCGTTGGCTACCCACAATCAAATGGGCAAGCTGAGGTAACGAACAAAGTAATCGTTGAAGGCTTAAAGAAGCGCCTTGAAAGAGCTAAGGGAAGATGAACTGAAGAGCTACCATTTGTACTATGGGCCTATCGTAACATCCCACGTAGATCGACTGGGGAGTCGCCCTTCGCTTTAGCATATGGCATGGAAGCGGTAATTCTGCTTGAAGTTAGCTTGTCAACCTTGAGAACAACATTGTTTGATCCTGAGGAGAATATTCACTCTCTTTCTAATCACCTCGACTTCGCCAAGGAACACCGAGATATTGTATCCATGTGTCTTGCGGCCTACCAAAGGACAGCCGAACGGTTCGTAGCCCAACGCGTGAGCATGAGATATGTCTATAATTTCCCACTCCAATCTTCTTCCAATTCTACTCTTCTTCCACAACCCTTAATTCTCCCAACTCTAAAACAAATCCATGGTATAATTTCCCACTCCAAAAACAATATCCATAAACCAATAACCATGCTCAATCTCCATGTTCACTAACATGAACCATCTAAGACAAAATCCATTACTCAAGCACTTAAAAGTCCAAAATGGCGAGCTGTAATGGAGGATGAGTTTAGAGCACATTGTTCAAACAATACTTAATTATGAACTGGTTCCACCTCATCCATCTCAAAATTTTGTTGGTTGCAAGCATGTCTTTTGCATCAAGTACTTCTCGGATGGCACTTTGGATCGATATAAAGCAAGACTCGTAGCCAGGGGTTTGCATCAACTCCCGAGATGCGATACACTGAGACATTATGTCCGATCATAAAGCCTATGATTGTTTGAGTAGTCCTTACAATAGTTTTCCAAAATAAATGGCAATTTTGTCAACTAGACATAAACAACGCCTTTTTTCAAGGCACTCTTCATGAAGACGTACATGTTACAAACCATCTGGTTTCATCAACAAGGATCTTCCTCAGTAAGTATGAATGCTCAAAAAGGGCATGTACGACTTAAAACAATCGTATATGGATTGGGAAATTGAGCTCAAACGTCAATTATTCTCGTTGGGATTCACAAACTCAACATCGGACGCATCTTTATTTATTCTAAAATTCAAGTGCGCACTAATCTATTTACTTGTGTATGTAGACGGTATCATCATTATAGGTTTGTTTACTGAAGAAGTCTATCGCTTAATCACCAACCTAGCATCCAAATTCTCTCTTAAGGATCTTGGTGCCCTAGCTTATTTCCTTGGTGTTGAGGTTCTTCCACATTCTGATGGTGTTTTTCTCTACCAATAAAAATATGTTTAAGACTTTCTTCTCAAACCAAGTATGAATGATGTAAAGTCGGTGTCAATGCCAATTGATGTACATCAACATTTGTTCGCAATTATGGTGATCTTTTTCCATCTATGTCTGAGTATCGAATGGTAATAGGGAATTTTATAATTCTTGTGCATAACAAGATTATATGTTTCATATGTTGTAAATAAACTCAATCAATTCATGCAAGCCCCCAACAACGACTCACTAGATAGCATTGAAACAAGTACTTCAACACTTGGCAGGTACACTACACTTTGGCATCTCAATTTCCTCAAGTTCCTCTTCTGTGTTACACACATTTTCGGATGCCGATTGGGTGGGGATAAGGACGATTTCATTCCACAATTGACTACATTCTCTACATTGGCACGACTCCTATTTCACGAAGTTCACACAAATAGAAGAGTGTTGCTTTATTATCTACATAAGATAAAGTCAAAGCTCTTGTTGATGCCGCTTCTAAACTAGTATGGGTTATGTCCTTGATCTCAAAACTTGGCTACGTACAATCATATAGGCAAACTAGTTTCGTATTGTGAAAATCTTGGCGCCATTTGTTTGAGGTCAAATCTTGTCTTTCACTCCCGCATTAAGCATATTGCTATTGCGTATCATTTCATTCGCGAACATGCGCAACATTGTAATTTTTGGGTCTCCTACATCTCCACACAAGATCAATTGGCTAATATACTCACTAAACCGCTCCTCAAACAACGTTTCCATCATATGCTTGAGAAGCTCTATCTATCCAGAGAAAGTCTCGCTTGAGGGGAATGTTGATACTAATATTTAGCATTATTTATTATTAGATTATTTATATAGATTCTTGTTTTACATAATCTTCTTGTTAGTAATTATCTATACAATCTTAGGAGAATATCTTATACTCTAGGGTTTGATAGTTTACACCTTTCTTGTATAAATATTCTGTATATTCATTCAATTGAATTATGTTACTTTTCATAAGCAATATTTCTCTATATTTCCAACTAAAGATTCTCTGTTAATAGGATTTCATTTCATCCTTTGTAAGCGTGAAACTTCTGCTAAAATTAAAGTGATTTCGTCAATGTAGATTAATTAAGGAAAAAATGATCTCATTTAAATTGTATCATGTTTCGTAATACAATTTTTTTAGTAAATATACTTGTGACTGCATAAATTGGTAGAGCGAAAATAATACAAAGAACCACACATAGAAAATTTTCGAGTTTATTCATGCATGCATCCTTTTATAGGAGAAAGAGTAGGAATTAGCATTTCTTAAGATAGAGTTTGGTAGGATTGGATATTAAGTTTATTAAAAAAATTATTTATCTTTATTCATTAATTATTATTATTTATTATGCTTTTATGATATCTTTATGTAGGATTGTTATTATCCTAAGATATATATATATATTATTATTTATTTATAGGTTAGCTTATTTGAGGGACAAAAATTTACACCATAAATCGACCCCTTAAATGTCGTTATTTTATGGCCAAAATCACGTCCATTTATTCCTAAGAGCTTCTATGGTTCCATACGAACGATCTTTTCACCTCATATGATTTATAAGACATTCTCACCTCTTTTCACATTAAGACGATTGACAAGCTTTCCTAAACCTCATCAGGATGTTAAACAAGTCCCTTGAAGCTTAACCGGGGTTATTAAATGCATCTCACTCATGAACACACTATACCAAGATTATTAAACACACCCCAGACGCAAGCGTTTTTCAACCATATGTTAATGAAATCATAGCATCCTATCAATTTTCCAAACTAACAAAACAAAATAACCGCAATGTCTCAAAATGAGCGTTTGAACCACTGCTATCATGGAATTTATAAAACTCTTATGTCTTTAGCTACATGGTTTTACTTTGGTCCACAACCTCCATCGGTCGGCTACTCTCGTCCCGTTACACATTCGTGCGACCGAATTCTTCCTTTGCTGACATATATGCTCTCTCAGCCTCCCTAATCGACTAAGTTCTACTCTCGAGATTGGCTCCGATCTCACCTCCTTTTGTGGTCTCCTCTTTGGGGAAGGGAATATGTCTTAGCTTGATCATGTTCTCGAAACAGCGCGCGCCTGACACTGCATTTCATGGTGTTATTGGTCCTGATGCCACTCTTGCTCTTGGTGACTTTTGGGTGACCTCTCATGGCCCCTATTCCCGCTGCCCCATGAGTTGAGCTCTGTCCCTTTGAATCTTCGAGCTTGTCCCCTATGATGTCATCCATACCAAACTTACTTGGGCCCATTGTTACTTCAATGTTTCTTGGCATTTGGTTCTTCGGCTTTGTCTCGCTTCTAAAGTGCTTGCTTTGAACATCCTTGAGCGTCGACTTTAGGTGGTGAATCTACTCTTCTTGTGCCCTACTCAATTCGAGTTTTTGTTTTTGATATCAAGCTTCTTCCCCGTAGTTCTTTGCTTGCATTTTTCTCACAACACCCTTGAGCATCGACTTTAGGTGGTGAATCTACTCCTCATGCACATCTGATAGTCGAGCTTTGAGATGAACATGATTTGCTATGGCTCATTTGTTGTCATGCAACACACTTTCTAGGGCTCTAAGAATCTCTCAGTTGCATTTATCCTCCACTTCGTTCTAGGTGTCACCTAAGTCAACTTAAGTAGGGCTCTAAGTAACCACAACATTGCGAACCCGTTTTCCATCATTTGTGCCCTGAAACACCGTTGCTTGTGTTCCACTTATTATGGAGCTAGGGTTTAGTGCGTTGGCATTCTTCCTATCACTCAATCTGCATGTAAGCTCTTAGTTTGAATGAACAAGACTCCTTGGTTTGACTAAAGCCTCGTACGTGGCGTAGACGGCGAGCCCCTCACTCCTTTGACGCTTGCTTTCGATTGAATGCTTTTGAGATTTTTTGGTGAGCCCATTGTTGTGACTACACTTGGGTAGACTCTTGACCATAAGTGGATTTCCGTTTCTCTTTCTGGGTAACACTCGGGTTGGCAATATCGTCGTTCTTATCTTTCATGCTGCAAGTGTGAGTATTACAATTGGGTTGTTTTGAGCCATCAAGTCCGTGTGGGACTCTGCGAGCTCCTTTACTATCCTCAAATGCTTCTTTGCCTTCGATGCCTTTGAATTTTCTACGCCTTCCATCTTCCTATCCCTCTTTCTCAATTTCGTTGGCTCATTAGATGTTGAATGCGAGTGGTGGTTCCCTTGTTGCTTTTATATAGGTCTTGGGTTTCGACCATCTATTGAGAGCATCTCTTTCGTGCCAATCTTATTCGGGATTTTCCTCAACGTCATGGACGATGTCCCTCTGCATGAACCCGTCATATTCGAGATCAGTGTTGCCGCAACAGTCACACGATCCAAGATCGATGGATTTGCAATGCCCTCACGATCTATATTTGCAAGGTCCACCTTGCTCGTGCAATTTGTGGCTTCCTCTCGCACCCCATCATTTCCATGAGATTGAAACTCCATGTCCCTACCGCATCTTGGTCGCGATCTGACATCACCGCCTCGACCTCGTGAGTCCGCTCCTGATCGCAGTCCTCTTGTCGTGCCGCTGAGCTTATGGTGTGATATAAGGTGGATGAACCAAGTAGAGCCATCTCGTCTTCGATGTCACTGCTGGTGTTCTTCATCATGGCTCCATTCATCTTCCCACAAGCGGTGTCAATTTGTAGTTGCCAAATTTGGTAGAGGTAAAATAAAACAAATAACCATACGTAGAAAATTTTAGAGTATGCCTTGTTTATTTATGGAGGCATTCTTTGAGACTTTGGTTTCCAAGTCTTGCAATATCAAGCGTCGACTTGCTCAACATGAAGTAAATGGTGAAAAAAGGTCACAAAATAAAGACAAGTCTATGGCGACCTCCGTCGAAACAAATGGCTTCTCAGACCCAAAATAAGAGTAAAGCCAACAAGCCTACTAAAAGACTCACTCTTCAAGAAAGAAAACAAAATGAGTATCCCTTTGATGAGGATGAATTGTAAGGTATATTTGATGAGCTCATGGCCGCTAAAGCTTTGGCACTTCCCAAGCCAAAAAGGCCCAATGAAGTGACCATAATAGGTGATCCCAAGTATTGTCCATATCATCACATCGTCGGTCACAAAAATCATGGTTGTTATGTCCTAATGTATGTAAAAGAAAGAATGATCAACAAATGGGAGATTGAGGAGGCAAACTTATAAAGGTCAATATGCTTCATCAAACATGATCTCAACAACAAAAAGTTGTAGAAGTGTTGCCTTTACTCCTACAAATCCCCAAAACAATGGTGGATTCCAATACATCCTCAAAGGTTGTTGAAAATGAGAGGTTCAGAGCTACCTCACTACCATATATAGAAAATCCTATATTCCTTTATGGTGACGAGGAGAAAGATAATTTCTTTAGTTGGGAAAAATCTCCAAAATGGAGCAATGCCTGAGAAAATTGTTGTCCTAGAAGTGGTTCGCATTCAAGGTTCAAGACAAGCACCGAAAAGCTCGACAAAAAGAAGGGCAAAAAAGTAGAAGAAAACTAAGAGGGGTAAGAAAGAAAATAAATATGCAATAGACTCTGAAGAGTAAGGCAAAATGAACTCTTATTCAAATAAGGGTAAGAGCAAAGCTCAATCTAATGCTTCAAAGGTGATGATATATAAAATGTCTCCTCCTAAAAAGAGTCAAGAAATGCAACAAGCTAGTAAAATGTTTAGGTTCCTCAAGGTGGCTTTCCATTGTATGGAGATACAACTTCACCTTTCAAGGAAAATGACTTTCCATGTTTTAACCAAGTCATTACCTCCTTACGCAATGGGGGTAGAAAACATGTCAGTTTAGATGATGACTACTTCTAGCATTAAAGAACAACTTTGGGAAATGCAAAGGAGGTTGCCTAAAAAAGATGTTCAAATTATCGCTCTCTCAAGTTAAGTTCGTAGCCAACATCAAAAGAGTAGGAATTTTTTTTTAAAGAAAATGATGAGGGCCAAAGTGATACCTCAGACAATATTAGCAGAATAATCATGTCTCCTCAAGAAATTAAGGAGATGATTGGAAAAGGGATAAAAGATTTGCAGGTTTCTCAAAACCCACCCATATTGGGCTATAGAAAACCATATCCCTCACACATTGATGTTGTTCTTCCCTTAGGTTTGATGACATTCAAGGTTCACCACACATGAGCACCTTTCTCAATTTTACTCCACATGTGGAGAAGCTGCCTTGAGTGATGTCTTACTCATAAGGCAGTTCGTTCAAACACTAAAAGGATCGACATCTACTTGGTACACCCAACTTCCACCAAGGTCGATCGAAACATGGGATGAATTGCAAAGGGCATTCCTTGGTCAATTTATGAGAACTAAGGCAAATTTTTCCATTATAGACCTTGCAAACACTCACAAAAGGCCTAATGAGCTCGTAAATGACTTTATAGCAAGTTAGAGAAATCTAAGGCTTTAATGCCTAGAGAAATTGAGTGAGTTGACTTGTGTTCAAATGTGCACCAATAATTAGCACTCAAAACTAGTCGTTCATGTAGGAAGTATCGCACCCTTTTCATTTGACACTTTGGTGTCCAAGCTTGCAATATCGAGCGTCGACTTGCCCAACGTGAATAAATGGTGGAAAAAGGTCACAAAAGAAAGACAAGTCTATGGTGACCTCCGTTGAAACAAATGGCCAATTCTCTAATAAGGCTAATTCTCAAACCCAAAATAAGAGTAAAGCCAACAAGCCTACTAAAAGACTCACTCTTCAAGAAAGAAAACAACATGAGTATACCTTTGATGAGGATGATGTGCAAGGAATATTTGATGAGCTTATGGCCGCTAAACCTTTGGCGCTTCCTGAGCCAAAAAGGCCCAATGAAGTGACCATGATAGGTGATCCCAAGTATTGTCCATATCATCGCCTCGTTGTTCATACAATTCATGGCTGTTATGTCCTAAAGGATGTAAAAGAAAAAATGATCAACAAAGGGGAGATTGAGGAGGCAATTTAAAAGGGTCAATATGCTTCATCAAACATGATCTCAACAACAGAAGTTGTATAAGTGTTGCCATTACAATGGTGGATTCTAATACAATGGTGGATTCTAATACATCCTCAAAGGTTGTAATACATCCTCAAAGGTTGTTGAAAATGAGAGGTTCAGAGCTACCTCACTACCATATACGTTGGTGATTTATAAGCAGTCATCAATCACATTTTATGCATATGATGAGAAAAGGAGTCACATAGGAATGATATGATTAGAGGGTTGTAAGTGGTCGTAGAAAAGATAAGAGTCCATGAGATGCACCAACACATAGGCACGGAACCTCATGTGCCAAGGGCGCATCGTAGGCACGATGCTTGTAAGGGCGCGCCTATGTTGGCGGTGACATGACACGAAACAACGCTCGAAAGAGGCACGCCAGTACAAAGTGTGCGGCGTGAATGTGGTGCAAGATCTACGGCACGAGCATAATGCACGGCTGGGGCGTGCCTATGCCTTGGTTATGGCTCGCCGAGTGCGCATGATTGGTTGGTAGCTAAGACATGGTATTGTGGCACGCCTGGCTATGACTTGGCACGAGGTACTGAGCACTTGTCTTGATGATCAATAAAGCTAGAATTTATGTTTTCAGCAAGGAAAGAATGTCCTTTAGCTTTGTGCATTTTCATATGAATGAAGGGAAGCTTCTCTAAGCTTGGTGAATGTATTAGACAAAGACCAAAGCATGAGAATAACTTGGCACATAGTTATGAATGCTAGAAAGGAGTTTGAAAGCTTCAAACTAGTTTAAAGTTAACTCTATAAGCTTAACTTAGCTCCTAACTCAAAGTACTAGCTTGGAAGGAAGCTCATCTAGCTAGGGTTAAGCTCAACTAGCTAGGGTTTAGCTCAAATAGCCTAGATGTCAGCTCAACTAGTTGAAGTTCAACTCAAGCCAGTTCAACTAGATGGATGTTAGCTCAACTAGCTGAGGGCCAGCTACACTAGCTAAGTGACCTAGCATGGTACGTAGCTATGCTAGCTTGACCTAGGCCATGTGGGCCTTGGTGGGCCAGCCCATGGGGCATGACAATGGGCTTAGATGGGCCAAACACATGGGCTGATTTTTGGGCCAAATGGTTTGCCATCTTAGGCTTGATTTTGGACTTTTCTAGAAGCATTTTTTGGACCAACTCCTTGGGCTTTCTTGGCTGGTTTTTCGACGACACACTTGGACCATATTAGGATTTCCTTGGACGCTGATGTTCGTGTTTTTAGTATGGTTTTCGATAGGTTTTATTAGGTTTAGTTTTGATAAATTTAGGGTTAGTTTTATGTGTTTTTGGATAGTTTTGCATATTTTGTGAAAAGTATGGAAGCTACTCCGTTTTGTGTCTTTTTGTAGGTTTTAGCAAGGAAAAGGTGTTGTTTGAAGTTGGAATTGAAGAGCTATGATAAGAGATGGAGGAATACAAGATGAAGAAGCTGAAGTTTGACTTTTTGGAAGAGAAGTGTTGAAAAAAACCAAGCCCAGGCTCGTTAACGAGGCTGTGAGGGCTCGTTAACGAGGTTGTGAGGGCTCGTTAACGAGGCCACAAGATGAAGAGGTTCGAGAGTTGACTTTGTGACTCACCTATCATGTGCGTGAATTTATTTCCGTGTCGGAAGAGTATCTTTTTATGATTTTTAGGGTTATTGTATTATGTATTTTAGGCCTTGTTATCTTTTGAGATTTTATTTCTATCTTTTAGAATAGATTCTATCTTTTCAGGAAATTTTATATCTTTTAGCCTTTTTTAGTTTCTAGCTTTTTTAGTATAAATACCCTTCTATCTAGCATAGAGAAGGGAGGACGGCTTTAGGGGATCGGATCGAAGAGAAAGAGTAGAGAGAGGAGGAAGAGCCGAGAGAAGAGAGAGACAGATCGGAAGTTGTGATCGAAGAGCTCGGTGGACGAGAGTTATCGGGGTCATTAGTCATGTTTTTGATTCGGTGTTTTGTATAAATACCCTTCTATTTGTTTTCTTTGTTGGTTTTCTCAGCGTATGTCGGTAGGACGTCGGAGGCTTGAATTTGATAACACTGGTTATTATTCAGAACCTGAACGTTCCTTGCACTGTAGACGCGGAGAGAACCGAGCCATGGCCACACCTGAAGAGATGGCTCGTCAGTTGGAGATCCTCCAGACTCAGATGGAGGCACTGAAAACCGAGAAGGAAGACGCTGCCGCCGAAGCTGAGCGGCAACGAACCAACAATGCTCGTCTACAGGAAGAGTTGAATGCCTATCCGAGGAATGCCAAACAATACATGCATCCAGAACTGAGGGTGCCAGAGTCTCCAATTGTGCTTCCAGAGATAGAGAAATCTTTTGAGACTAAATCTCAATTTATATCCTTGATCAAACGGGCTCAGTTTGAAGGGAAACCTACTGAGTGCCCTATGGAACATATTAGGAATTTTCTTGACTTATGTGACACCATAGCTGCAGAAGGTGTCTCACTTGAATATGTTCTGTTAAAAGCTGTATGATCAATTTCTTACAAAATTCTTCCCGCCTTCCAAGACGACGGAGTTGAGAAAACGCATCACCTCCTATCACCAGCTGCCTAATGAAACATTTGTTGAAACGCGGGAAAGATTTAAAGAGATGCTTAGACAATGCCCTACTCATGGGCAACCTTTATATGTTCTACAAGAAATTTTTTTCCAGGGTATCAACGCAGAGACCAAGAACCGCATCAACACGCATACTGCGTGCGGTTTTATAGAGATGGACCCAATGGTTGCATGGGAATTGCTGGATAAGCTGTCCAATTATGATTACATGTATGGAACCCAGCAGACTCCACAGCCCCAGAAACGTCTCTACATACCTAACCGAGACAAAGTTGACCCGGATGTTAAAAATCAATTCTTGCAAGATGAGGTCAACCATCTGAAGAAGCAGGTAAGTTTTCTGAAATCCTCTCAATCATGTCAAGAATGTGGTTCTTCTGCACATAGTACTTCTGCTTGCACTAACATAGAGCAGGTTAGAGCCGTTGAGACAATTGCTGAGATGAATTATATGAGAGGGCCATACAGGAACCAGCCTAGCTATTTTGACAGGTCAACCAATTATCAGGCATGGGGCAACCAGAATACAAATCAAAACTATGCAGCGCCTCCGCCAGATAAACGACCTGCACCCTATCGACCTCCAGGCCATCAAGAGCCACCATCATGGGTTCAAGGATTACAGGAAGGCATTAACGGAGTGACCAACAAGGTTAACGAAGTGACCAACAAGGTTAACGAAGTTCAAGCCAATCGGAACCAACAAAATAAAAGATAAGGAGAGTTCGATATATGGAAGAAGAGTGTTGATTCCTAACTAGGGAACCTCGTTGCCCAGACTCCGAGACCACAAGGGCAACTCCCGGGCCGACCCGAGGAGAACCCTAGGAGAGAAATAGCAGCGGTGCACCTTAGGAGCGGAAAGACATTGTCGGAGCGAGTCCAAGCTGAGGACAAGAAGGAAGAGGACGTCACGGTTCAGCTCGGTAATGAGCCAGCGAGGGTAGTTACCGAACAAGCGTACCATGGTGACGAGGCTCCGAGGGTACCTAACGACCCTAATTCAGGTAAGTCTTCTAATCCGAGCCTTCCTCTCAATCCCAGGGTAGTTAACGACCCCACCAGGGTCGGTAACGACCCACCGAGGACACCTACCGACCCCAGTGTCGACCCGGTACTCTCACCTCTCGAGCCTAACTTGGTTCCGAGAATGGTGAACTCTCTTCCATTTCCAACTAAGAAATCTATTGACTCTACTGAGAGTGAGTTCAAGCGTTTCGTGAAGATTCTTCAGGGCATTAATATTTCCATCCCATTCCCTGAGGCCCTAAGCAAAATGCTGGCTTACACAAAAATTTTGAAAGATATTCTTAGCAGGAAAAGGTCCATTACAGAGTTGCAGGATGAAGTCAGATCAATAGCTCTACCAGAAAATCTTGGAGATCCAGGGAGATTTGCCATCACGATTGGCATAGGCGACCACAAATTCAAAGCCTTATGTGATTTGGGAGATTTGCAGTTTACATGGCCAATGGTTCTTGCATCAGACCAACAAGGATTGTAGAAGATTTTCCAGTACAAGTGGGCAAATTTTTCGTCCTAAATGATTTCATAGTCATGACAATGCCCGAAGACCCGGTAGTTCCTATTATTCTCGGGAGACCGTTACTTGCCACCGCTGGAGCCATAATTGATGTTAGGAGGGGACTCCTAACTTTCGAAATTGGGGATGAGGTGCCGGAATTCCGGTTCAAACAACCTATGAAGGATATCGATAGAGCCGAAGTCAAGATGCTCTACACCCACAATAAAATCATTGAATGTGGGGACCCTGTTTGAAGATTGGTGTCGCATGAAGAGTTCTCCAGTCAAAGATGGGCTGAGATAGCCCCTGCAGTTTTGGTAACGAACCCCTGTACCTCACTACCTATTCTCTTGGAAGAAGACGCAAGCTCGTTAACGACCCCATCAGCATCGTTAACGACCTTGTTCGAGGACTGCGAGATTTCAGCATTCGAATACCTGGAAGAAGTGTTGAAGACGGATCCAGAAGAACCAATTCTCATTCCAGTCGAACCTTCTCCAACACTAAAGCCTCTACCAGACTCCCTCAGGTATGAATTTCTTGGTCCTAATTCTACTTTACCGGTCATCATTAATGCCAAATTAAAAGATGAGGAAGTAGAGAAACTGTTGAGCATACTCAGAGTGCATAGAAAAGCCATAGGCTACTCCCTCGATGATATAACCGGCATATACCCTTCTCTCTGCATGCATAGGATATACATGGAGGACAATCATAAACCCACCATAGAGCATCAACGTAGATTAAATCCTAACATGAAGGATGTGGTTAAAAAGGAAATTATTAAATTACTTGATGCTGGGATCATATTTCCTATATCGAACAGCCAATAGGTGAGTCCGGTCCATGTAGTTCCAAAGAAAGGGGGGATGACTGTTATTGA
The DNA here is from genome assembly GCA_964016875.1 of Fallopia convolvulus. Classification (NCBI taxonomy): domain Eukaryota; kingdom Viridiplantae; phylum Streptophyta; class Magnoliopsida; order Caryophyllales; family Polygonaceae; genus Fallopia; species Fallopia convolvulus. The sequence continues at coordinate 45,618,608 of OZ024719.1, read as the reverse complement.
AAACGAGAAAGGAGAGCTTATTCCAACTAGGACCACCACCAGTTGGAGGATGTGCATTGATTATAGGAAGCTCAATAGTGCTACTAGAAAAGATCATTTTCCGCTTCCTTTCATTGTTCAGGTATTAGAGCGCTTAGCCCAGCATGATTATTTCTGTTATCTAGATGGCTATAGCGGTTTTTGGCAGATTCCCATTCATCTTGACGATCAGGAGAAAACTACCTTTACATGTCCCTATGGAACCCTTGCTTATAAGAGAATGCCATTTGGGCTTTGCAATGCCCCCGCCACTTTTCAAAGGTGTATGATGGCCATTTTTTTAGATATGATAGAGGATATTGTAGAGGTTTTCATGGATGATTTTTCTGTTTATGGTTCTTCATTTCATGCTTGTCTTGCTAACCTTGCACGTGTGCTTAAAAGATGTGAAGAAACCAACCTTGTTTTGAATTGGGAAAAATGTCATTTCATGGTTCAAGAGGGGATAGTGCTAGGACACATTGTCTCTAAAAGAGGGATAGAATAGATAGAGCAAAAATCGAGCTTATTGAAAAACTACCTCCTCCCTCCTATGTAAGAGATATTAGGAGTTTCCTAGGGCATGCTGGTTTCTACAGACATTTTATTCAGGATTTCTCTAAGATAGCTAAACCTTTGACTAACCTACTAATGAAAGATGTAGTGTTTGAGATGTCTCCAGAATGTCTTGAAGCGTTTTACAGGTTACGAGCAGCCCTTGTGTCCGCCCCCATTATGCAGTCTCCAGATTGGACACTTCCCTTTGAGATTATGTGTGATGCAAGTGACTATGCAATTGGCGCAGTTTTGGGACAACGGAAGGATAAGCGACTCCACGCCATTTACTACGCCAGTAAGACGCTGGATGAGGCGCAGAGTAAGTATACCACAACGGAAAAGGAGTTTCTGGTTGTGGTATTTGCCTTTGAAAAATTCCGGTCCTACCTTGTTGGATCAAAAGTGATTGTTTATACTGACCATGAGGCCGTTAGATACCTAATGGCCAAAAAGGATGCCAAGCCTAGATTGCTTCGTTGGATGCTCTTATTGCAGGAATTTGACCATGAAATAAGAGACAAGAAGGGAGCGGAAAATCTAGTGGCGGACCACTTATCCAGACTACCGGTTGAGCATATCACTGAATCCAACAACGAAGTGCCAATAAATGATTCCAGACCAGACGAGCACCTCATGCTGAACGAGGTCGAACTCTACAAGACCCTCGTTACCGACCCCTTCAGGATCGTTAATGAGGCACCGAGGCTAGAATGCATAGATCATGAGAGCAAAATTCCAAGGAGCATCAACACATCAGTTAAGCCGATTGCTACCATGCCACGGGAGGTCGTTACCGAGGTTCACACAACCTCCCCAGGGTCATTAACGACCCATTCAGATCCAGTAACAATTCGGCCATGTAAGATCTATGAACCAGAATCAACTCAATCAAATTCAATTCGGCCATGTTAGAGGGTCAAAAGTCCCTTGGTTCGCGGATTTTGCTAACTATCTTGTATGAGGCATAATTCCCAACGGACTAACTCCACAGAAGAAAAAGAAGTTTCTCCATGATGTAAAACAGTACTATTGGGATGACCCTTACTTGTTTAAACAAGGAAGTGATCACCTCTTTAGACGATGTGTCCCAGAAGAGGAGATAGAGAAAGTGATCCATCAGTGTCACACATTACCTACCGCAGGCCATGCAAAAGGTTTCAAAACCACGCCAAAGATTCTTCAAAGTGGTCTTTATTGGCCTACCATGTTCAAGGATGTTCAAGCTTATGTGACAGCATGTGATGGATGCCAACGCTCAGGCAACATTACTTGGAGACATGAGAACCCACTAATCGGGATACTAGAGGTCGAGCTATTCGACGTATGGGGGATAGACTTCATGGGACCTTTTCCCTCATCCGGACCTTACAAGTACATCCAAGTGGCGTTCGATTATGTCTCTAAGTGGGTGGAAGCCGTTGCTACAAGGACCAACTACGCTAAAACTGTGGCCAAGTTTATTAAGACTAACATTTTTCCTAGGTTTGGCGTTCCAAGAATCCTCATTAGTGATGGCGGTTCCCATTTCATTGAGCGGAGTTTTGAAGCACTTTTGGCAAAGTATGGGGTATCACATTGGGTGGCAACACCATATCATCCCCAAACTAGTGGCCAAGTTGAAGTTTCAAACAGGCAAATAAAAAGCATATTGGAGAAGACAGTGTCTCATTCAAGGAAGGATTGGTCTTCTAAATTGGATGACGCTCTTTGGGCATACAGGACAGCATACAAAACGCCTCTGCTTACCACTCCTTATAACCTAGTGTATGGCAAAGCATGTCACTTACCGGTCGAGATGGAGCATAAAGCACTATGGGCTCTTAAAGAGCTCAACATGAACCTCGACGAGGCTGGAGCAAAACGATTCATGGATTTGCAAGCACTGGAGGAGTTGAGACTTAAGGCGTATGAAAATGCTGAAATTTACAAGGAGCGCACAAAACGGTGGCATGATCGTAAATTAGTGCCCAAAACCTATGAGGTTGGTGACAAAGTACTTCTTTTCAACTCTAGACTCCGTCTATTTCCAGGGAAGCTTAGGACAAGATGGAGTGGGCCATTCGTGGTTCATCACATTTATCCTCACAATGCGGTAGAGTTGATCGATAACCGTGGCACAATCTTCAAAGTTAATGGCCAACGACTGAAAAAGTTACATGAGCAACCCGACCCAAATGAAGAGATTAGAGTCACTATGGCTCTCACTACGTTGGACTAGCAAGGGCAGTACGTCGGGCTGACGATGTTAAAAATAGCGCTTACGGGAGGCAACCTGCTTTTAGATTTTCTTTTCCTTTTTCTTTTTAGATTCTTTTTCTTAGTTTTTCTTTCTTTTCTTTTCTTTTTAGTAATTTTTAGGATAGAAATTAGGATAAATTTTGAGCTAACAAGATGCAGGAGAAGGGCTCGAAAATCACTTCAAGAGGCTATGGTGGCTCGTTAACGTCCCACCCAGGGTCGTTAACGACCCGGTTCGACGACCCGATTCAGCAAAACGGGCAAGGTAATTTTTTTAACCTAATCTATCTTTTACCTACCCCCAAGCCTCCGCCCCTTTTACCTCTTTCTATCCCTACCCTCTCCTATATAACCGTTCTACCCCTCCTAAAAATTTCACTCTCAAATCCTTAAACTCCAAACCCCTCAAAAATCCTACCAAAGATCTTGGAGATCCCCCACCACCGATCGGAATTTCTCACCTCCACCGATCGTCGGAGACACCCTCGTTACCGAAGCTCGGAACCCCGGAATTCCACCGACGAGATCCACACTCGTTAACCACCCCAATCTGACCCCTTGTTCTTCAATTTCTCAAGTTTCCGGTATGATTTCTAAACCCTAACTCTTACTTACAAGATTCATGGTTTTTAGGTTAGAAATTTCATATTGGAATCGTGTCTATAGAAAAGGTCGACATGCATGTTCGGATTTTGCTCATGAATTCTTGTTGAAGCATAGTTGTTCATATTCTAGGGAAGATATTTCACGTTAGACTCTCCATTGCAAAAGTCTAATTAGAAAAGCATGAATTTTTCTTGCCCTAGTATTAAGTTCAATTTTTGCTATATCAATTTTGGGTAATTTCGCATGTTTGGGATGGGCAATCGAGCAAGTATGGGGTGCATAAACCCGATTGTGTGTCTAGTGGAGGAGTATAGAGGATGCATACTTGATTTATGGTCTGATTTTTAAAGTTGATGACATTCGGAATTCTGTAAACTGGCTCTCGGCAGCTCGTTAACGACCCACCCAGGTTCGTTAACGACCCTGCGTAAGCATCACTGATTCTACACCAGTCCAGATTCTTTAACAACCCAATTGGGTAGTTGACAAATAATTCCGAGGTTATTGTGAGACCAAGTATGGGGTCTCTTGCCTATCTACTTTGAGTGGATCTTATCTTGGAAAAATCATGATTGTTTTGTAGATCTCATGGCAAGTTCAAGCAGACTCGCTACCCAAGCTCAAAAGAAGAGGAGGAACCAGAGGTCCCCATCTCCACCTCGCATGGATAATGTGATCTTGAGTACTCAAGGCCAAGTGAATCGATACCGTGCCATTCTAGATAAGGACCACAACACTCGGTGGTTCTCGAAGTCAAGTGTTGTACACACGGGGATTTACACGGATGTCAAGGAGGCCTTCGTTATTCTCGGTGCATCTCATCTATTGAAGAAGGAGGATCTACCACACTTTCCGGCCCTCACATCCGAGTTTTTGGCCACTCTAGAGACTAGTTTTTCGTCGAAGACTTCGACAGAACGTATCCGGTTTCGGCTCGGTAATGTGAGCCGTGAGTTCACCATGGCGGAGTTCAATGCAATTCTGGAGCTCTCAAACCCTTCTAGAGAGTACAGCCTGAAGGACTACAGGGTGACTCGGACTTGGAGCTATATGACTGTGGAGGTCCAATCCTCCACAGCGGCATTATTCGGGGAAAGCATCATCAACCCCATCTTCAAGATCATTCTCCGAGTCCTAGCCGCTACATTTTGGCCAAAGAGAGAGTTGAACAGGCCAATGAGGACAGAAGTTGCTTGTCTCTGCACTATCCTTTTTTAGGAGCCCGGCCCTTTGAATTTGGGGTACGAGTGGCTCTACTACATAGAGAAATCAACCAAGTCCAAGGAAGTTTGGTGTGGTAACTTGGTTAGTCTTTTGGCCACAAACCTTGGAGTCGACCTCACTCGCTACACGCCGGCTCATGCTCAGCTTCTCAACAAAAATTATTGGTATAGCTCCGGTATTTTCATTCAAGCCGAGGGAGGGTTCAAGACAAAAGTACAAGACCGTATTGTTGTACCGACCCTTGACAAGTTGGAGCTACTATACGTACCAAATTGGTACGAGGCGTGGACGGGTCATGCTTTCCCGTTGGAGCCCAAGCCAGATGATGAGATATCACTTAGGTCGTGTGTGTCCCGGTTTGAAAGAGAGGAAGATGTGATGGATGAAGATGAAGATGAAGATGAGGATACCGAGTTAGTTGGAGAAAACACTAAGGCAGCCGACACAGAAGGCGGCACAGAGGAGCTCAACCTTGAGGAAGAAGACCTCGACACAAAATTACTAGGCACCAACGTCCTTGTTGACGAGCCCACCAGGCTCGTTAATGATCATTTTCAGCCTTCCACATCTGCTGCTAACGAGGTACCCAGGGTCGTTAACGACCCGCCGAGGGCATCTACCGACCCACCACCAGCTCCTACCGAACCCTACTCTTATGGGCTTGTGCCATACCACCCGGTGCTTCACCATGATCACTTTCAACCTCACTACCCACCACCTCCTCAGCCTGAGTACACTGGATCAAGCATTCCGCCACCATGGGCCGAGGATCTTTCTGCACAGATGCAACAGCTCCACCTCCAGCAGGACCACATTCATAGGAGGATGGATAGATGGGAGACTGTCTATTCAGCTCAGATGACTTTTGAGGATGAGAGGCATCGTCAGAGAGAGACAAAGGATGTTGAGCGTTGGAGGACGATATATGACTTCATGGGGAACTTTGAGCACTATTTTCCTCCACCTAACCGTTGATTCAGCTCGAAGACGTTTTCCTTGTTTTCCACTACTGAGACTTTGTAATTTTTTTTGTTTTCTCTTTTCTTGTTTTCTTGTGTTTTTCTTTTCTATTTCTTTCCTTCTTCTTATTTCTCTTACAGTGGGGATACTGTAATTTTAAGTATGGGGTGGGACAAAGTAGAAACCTTTTTGTGTTGTTCGTTTTTTTGTGCTTTGTTTTAAGTAGTTCTTTTATATAAAAAAATCGAAAAAAAATTGAAAAAATATCTAAAAAAAAAGAGTTTTAGAATTGATAGATATCCCTTTCTTATGTTCTATGATAGTAGTTGCTATCATGATCATATAATTCCTTGCAATCATGTCTTTAAAAATGTAGCCGGATTCTTAATATAAAATAAGTTGTTTTTAGGAAGGAATAGCAATTGATGAAATTGAGCACATATACCTTCTTAGCATAAGTGATGCAATCCAACAAAAATTAGCCTTGTGAGAAATTTTTGTCCTTATAGGGAGAACATTAAAAATCCATCTTCTTTTCTTCTGTGATTTACTCTATATATGCATATTATCTCTTGGAATTGTGATGGTTATCTATTTCTTGAGATCCGTATAAGATTTATAGTTCATTACTTGTGAAAATCAGATGATAGAGAACTTATTTTATAAGCCCTATTTATCCCTATCCACCCTTACATGATCTTTCTTTTGATAGCCAATTCTAGCCTGAAACCTTATATTTTTAAGCTCCACAAAATATGTTCCCTAGCCGAGATAAGTTTGACCCTATTCGGGGATTAGGACTTAGTTTGGAGAGGTATATTTGTTGAGTGTAAAAAAAAGGAGTGACATATAATGTTTGCTTTGATTGAGGGATTATTGGGAAGGGTAGATTGGAAGTCTCTTGTTTTTAATAGTTATGATAAGAAAGATCTCTTGGTACAAAATATGCACAAAATAAAGTTGATAGGTGAAAGAAAGTTGTAAGAAAGAGGAGTACACGATGAAGCTCGTTAACGACCCTGAAGTGGCTCGTTAACGAGGCAAAAAAAAAGTATGAAGAAAGAAGGAAGTAAGAGGTGCATAGTATTTATGAGATAAGCCGGAGATTCTTTTGTTTTATGAGACTTTCTAGGATAATAATGGGTGACTGAAAATAAGTGTGCATAATGAGAGAGTGAGTTTGGTATATGTTTTTATGAGAGTTTTGATGTTATGTGTGAGTTCTTAGGAGTCTTTGATTCCCGGATATTAATAGCACCACATAGCCAAAATATTTTCCACGCCTATTTGTCTTTACCAAGCCCCATTACAACCCGGCCGAATGGAAGCTTCTATGAAGTGTTTCATTGAGCCCCCTAAGTTCTCTTGATGATTTTTTTTTGTTTTGACAAATCTTGGGTGGAGAGTATTGGTGATATAAGTTCCAATTTCTATGAGTTTTTGTATATAAGATGAGTTGAGAGATTGAATTTATGAGCCCAAACACTTGAGAGTTTAGTGAAACACATTATCCCTTGTGAGGTTGGATTGTATTTTCTTGTGTCTATCTTAGGTGCATATATGTGTGATGACGTTAATAGTCCTTTGATATTTTTCTTCCATGTGTAGATGTTGCTTTTTAGAAGATGGCTATAATTTGATGAGTATGTTGTTTGGTTTTGATTATTGTTTACTGATTGCTTGAGGACAAGCAAGTCTAAGTATGGGGTATTTTGATGTTCATGTTTTTAGTATGGTTTTTGATAGGTTTTATTAGGTTATTAGGTTTAGTTTTGATAAGTTTAGGGTTAGTTTTATGTGTTTTTGGATAGTTTTGCATATTTTGTGAAAAGTATGGAAGCTACTCCGTTTTGTGTCTTTTTATAGGTTTTAGCAAGGAAAAGGTGATGTTTGAAGCTGGAATTGACAAGCTATGATAAGAGATGGAGGAATACAAGATGAAGAAGTTGAAGTTTGAGTTTTTGGAAGAGAAGTGGTGAAGAAAACCAAGCCCACGCTCGTTAACGAGGCTGTGAGGGCTCGTTAACGAGGCCACGAGATGAAGATGTTCGAGAGTTGACTTTGTGACTCACCGATCCTGTGCGGGAATTTATTTCCGTGTCGGTAGAGTATCTTTTTATGATTTTTAGGGTTATTATATTATGTATTTTAAGCCTTGTTATCTTTTGAGATTTTATTTCTATCTTTTAGAATAGATTCTATCTTTTTAGGAAAGTTTATATCTTTTAGCCTTTTTAGTATAAATACCCTTCTATCTAGCATAGAGAAGGGAGGACGGCTTTAGGGGATCGGATCGAAGAGATAGAGTAGAGAGAGGAGGAAGAGCCGAGAGAAGAGAGAGACGGATCGGAAGTTGTGATCGAAGAGCTCGGTGGACGAGAGTTATCGGGGTCGTTAGTCGTGTTTTTGATTCAGTGTTTTGCTTTTTCGGTTTCTTCTGAATCTCTGTAACACGATATTTATTAATTTGAGTAGTGTTTTGTTTTCAATGTTTTCATTGATTGAAGTTATTTGATTCATAGTTATGATTAGTGACTAGTCTTTTTATCTAGGGTCGGGGTTGAAACCCGACATAGTTATGCATGTTTGGTAAGTGAGATTATGTGTTGAATGTCTTTTATCCATTGTTGAGATTGTTTGTTGTGCTTATACCGAGATGAAAGTTGAGGTAATTTGAGTTGTTCACTTGATTGAAAGAGAAAGTTATAAACTTGAAGGTTGATATTGTTTGAAAACGAAAGCTTCAAGCTTTAGATCCAAAACAAGCAATTGAGTGAGTTAGTTTATGAAAGTAGATTAATTTACTTCTTAAGTCAGCGAAAGTTGATGCATATATCCATTTAAAGGCATGATATTCTATCTTCTTACGAGCTTGTGTGCATGACTATGTTGTGGTAACCCTTGTCCTAGATCTTTGTTTTTATTTGAATTTTCTCATAATCATATTCGTTGCTGAGTTCATAGGCTCGGTACCGAATCTGTCTGGGTCGTTAGTTTTGGTCTTTTGTTTACGGTGGGTCGTTAACGAGGCTGACAACTTCGTTAACGAGGCTGCTTCTGTGTGTTTTGATTGTTTTTTATTTGTTTCTAGTAGTCGATAGACAAACAACCTTACTTCATCTGGAACGATCCTGACTCCCCTATACTCAGCGGGGTCTTGATATAAATTTATTTGTCGTCAAGAAACCCCTCTCAACAGATGCCTATTAAAGGTGAGTAGGAGAGATAATTGTGGATAAGGATGAAGGTGGTTATGGAGAGAGAAGAATCTTCTAACAACATTCCTTGATTCCCTCCTATATTCTCTCAACCTCCTCCAACCACTCTAACCTCTTGTAACCGCTTCTAACCACTTTTTTAACAGCCCATGACTTGTCTATAAAAAAGGCATGAAGGGCGTTGATTTTGGATGATGTTGTAAGACACAAATTGGTGAGAATTGAGAGCAGTCTAGAGTGAGTGTTCACAATAAATCAAACACGGTTTTGTTGATATCATGGATCGGTCTTCTTATGTCAAGATCAAAGCAAAGCCTCAAGATTCAAGCATGGATCGGTTCTCTCATGTCAAGATTAAAGAGGAATCTCAAGGCTCGAATAAGGTATGTTTATTCTTAATTAAAATCGTTTTGCCAACCTTTTTCATTGTCGTTTGTCGGAACATTTTATCTCACAACAATATTGTGGAATACCCTTGGCATGGAATAGGGTCAATATTCGTTGATGGAAAGCTCGATCTAATTGAATGACTCATTTCCATTATCTAATTATTTTATATAAAATGTTTTAAATAGTCGGTGGTGATTATCTTTACGGTCCACACCCAAATGAGACTACCATCAGGGTCTAGTCACGAGGCTACCCTTCAGGGTTTACTCAAACCACCTTGACTATCCTTTTGGATCTACAAGGGCCGACTTTACTTCAACTTGATTTTGCAAATATGCTATTCTATTTACCCTAAAATCAACAATATATAGGAAACCCTATATTCCTTTATGGTGACGAGGAGAAAGAAAATTTCTTTACTTGGTAAAAATCTCCAAAATGGACCAATGCCCGAGAAAATTATTGTCCTAGAAGTGCTTCTCATTCAAGGTTCAAGACAAACAAGAAAAATCTCGACAAAAAGAAGGGGAATAAAGTACAAGAAAACTAAGAAGGGTAAGAAATAAAAGAAATATGCAATAGACTCTAAAGAGGAAAAGAGTCCCTTTCACTCTAAAGGACTTCTTCCCTAAAGATTTTCTCAAAGATGAATCCATAAATCATAATGATGATTTGTTAATGGGAGAAGAAGTTGCTTAATGTTGTGTGATTTCTTATGTTGAGGAGATTGATATCCCAAGGAAAACATTGGTCATTCACAAAATCTATGGAGAAAGTAAAAATGAAAGCAAAAGGGTGGCACTACGAGGTGAACCTCTCATCCTTATTCCTTGTTTACCTCAACAAGATCACTAAAGAAGCATCAAGTAATGGAGCAAAAGTTAAAGCCCTTTTCTAAGAGTAAATCTCAAGATGAGCATGTCAATGAAGATATTCTCAACAACTTGCAAGTTTCTCATGAAGGGAAACTTTTGACAACAAGGGTTATAGAGCCAAAATGTATGAGATGATTCCAGAGGAAAAAAAATCCCCCCTCACTTATCAATCTTTTAAAGGCTTGATATAACAGCAAAAATAGACTTTCTCGATCATCTATGTTTGAAAGGCTTGAGAAGGTTGATAAGCCAAAGAACAAGAGAAGTCAAATCAAAATGACCAAGTATTGGAAGGTCAAAAAGAAAAAATCAATCAAAATTTCTCATCCAAAGATCAAATGATGCTCAAGATGATCCATACAACATCTCCAATTGAGGAAGCTTTTAAAGTCATGAAATCCACAAAAGAGTTCTAAATGGTGATAAAACAGAAAAGTAAACCACGATGATCCACCAAAATTTATCATCATGGTTCAAATCATTAAACCAAACAAAGAGCTTGATGTTCTCCAAGAACCACGTCAACACTTGATCCCACTAAGGGTACGTAGAAAATTCCATATCAAACTCAAATGAGTCTCGAATTCAGTCGCAAACCTTAAATTAAAATAAAAAAATTCAAAATCTATGCGCAAATGATAGTCAAAATGATTGGGGCAACCCTTCCTAGAAGGTGGGTTCCAATTATTTTGGTGATGCGTACAAAATGGTAATATAAAAATGCACGTGATAGTTGGATTGAAATTTGAGCAACCCTTCCTAGAAGGTGGGTTTGAATGTCATTATCTGATGCATATATAAACAAACTAAACCAAAATTGGTTCAAAAAGAACTACGAACGGCTTGATCTCTTACAAAGAGAGTACGTAGGAAATGTAGTCATTTCACATGCTAGATGCAGCTATAAAAAAAAATCATCTTGTCGTGAAGAGAAATTAAGAAGATTAGATCTTCTTCTCTTATAGCTATTCATTTTCTTGGCTATATCAATAGTCAAATATGAACCTAGTCCATAAAAAACACGTGGGTTTTATACTCAAGAGTTGCAAGATAGGTCATCACCTTCAAATTTTATGATTGATCCAAAATTTCAAAAAAAATTCCTCCCAAGGAAATTATCCTTTTAAAAGGAAAAATATCCCAAACTTCCTCTCTCGACATGAAAAATGACCTTTCCCCTTTACACATTCAACCCTCTATCTAAAATCAAGATAGGAAAGCCCAAAGTTTAAAAAAGAGAAAGAAAAAGATCTTACATGGTATGGGTATCATGTTCAAAATACTACCACAAAGGTAGCAAACCAAACTCCATGGCACAAAGCCTCCAATTCAAATTCTTGTCTACAAAAATGACTCGTGGTCAAAAGGTCAACCTCAAACATGACCTCGAGCCTCAAAGTCAAAACCACATACCAAAACAAAAAAAAATACTATAAAATTCCGACATAGCGATATTATTTACCATGACACCAAATATTTGGTTAAAAAACGAACTTTAAAAGCGTTCCTTATAACTCACGCATATAAAGTTCGGGGGAAACGATTGAAACAAAAGTAAAATCATAAAATTAAGCTTGGTTTGATTTTCATCAAATAAACGCCAAACCTATAGTTTCAAGTCTAAAGCCAAAAATAGGCTTAAGACTATGCAATGATCAAAGTTGGTGAAGGTGTATATTCTTCAAATTTTCATGATCCATAATATAGATGGGATAATATAAAATAGAAATACTAGAGAAAAATAGCCACTTAAAATTAATGGACTCATGATACATTTTGATGGCCTTGAGTACGTATGTCCATTAACGTCTAATGGAAGGCAATTGAATGGCCCAACTACCATTAATTCCTAAATTGTGCCAATTACTTTCATATTTTAATCGGTCGTTTACATTAGCATTTTGTAACGTCTGGTAGTAGAATTAGAATAGGTGGGTACTAATTAATTGCTTCAAGGCTTTCATTTCACTATTCTATAAATGAAATGACTGACTGTGGGTTGTACAATGAGGCGGATGAGTACCTTATCCATCTTTTCCGGGACTGCCCTACGGTGAAGGCCTGGTGGACTGTCATACCTTTATGTCCTACAATTTCCGACTTCTTCCAATTGCCCTTTGCATGTTGGATTCGTACAAATATTTTGATAAAATGGACTCTTTCTAATGGAGTCGAGTGGTCAGCGGTGTATCAACAACACTTTGGTAGATTTGGCGTTGGCAGAATGAGAAGTTCTTTGGAAGGACACACCTAGTACAAGATCCCGTCAGTTTCGTGCTCACCAAAGCTAAGGAATCCAACAATGCTTGGATCAAATGACGTGGAAATAGTGAAGACCATCCAAAGACGGAGACTCTCGTTACTTGGGGAGCGGCCTCCCAATGATTGGATTAAAATAAACTCGGATGGGGTTGTGAACATAGACGGTCGGGTGACTGCTGCATCTGTGCTTCGAGACTCGGATGGAAGATGGCTAGGGGAAGTTGTGCACAACATTGGCATACAAGCTTCTATATTTAGAATCTTATTAATCGCCTCGGGGGACAAATAGCAAAATTCTTTTAAGAGATGTTGCATTTTTCCATATAATTAAGCTTAAAGATTACATATAATGATCAAGTTTATTTTAAAACTTTCAACAAAAATCAAGTTTATCTTAAAATTATTTTTCCACAAATATAATAATCATGCATAGACAATAGACATCTTATTTGTTGCCCCATTAATACCCAATTTTAATTCATCATGGCCAAAGAATCCGATTAACTCACCTAATAGGAAGAATTTAGTAAAATTAATCTGATATTCCATAAACACGGTAAGCACTAAGCAATTAAAGGGTGCAGAAAGGGCTTCTCTTGGTCGTCAAAGTGTGGGGTCCTCTTTTCAACAACGACACGTGTCATTACTACAACCGCCCAATGGGAGGATCTCCTGTTGTTGTTATAAATACCAACTATAAATAGTGCAAATAGAAATCAATCATTATTATTTTACCTTAATTAATGACCTCCTCTGCTGCATTACGATTGTAAACTTCCCATTTAACCAAACACATTCCCCACCACAAACACGCAGAGGGGTGGCGTAAACTCAACCAACATGGGAATGCTAGTTCCGTGTTTGGTTGCGCTATTATTATTTTTAATATTATCAATTCCAATATCTTCATCAACAGCAACATCATACATTGTTGGCGACGACGCTGGATGGAGCACACCATTGGTCGATCATTTTTTCTACTCCAAATGGGCTTCGCACAAAACCTTCAAAGTCGGCGATGTTCTTGGTAATAGAAAACATGAAAAATCATATATAGCCTCCATGTTTCATTTGGGTTTTTATTCTCATCTTTTAAATATAAATATAAATATAAATATAAATATAAATATGGTCCATGCATGTGCGCAGTTTTCCAATACCGGATGGCACATACGGTGACGGAAGTGACGAAGATGAACTACGAACACTGCATCGGAACCGACCCCATATCAACCGTTAGCGAAGGTCCCGTCAGTGTCACCCTTAAATCCCCCGGTGACCATTATTTCATTTGCACTGTCCTCGGACACTGCAATTACGGTCAGAAGCTAGCCATCACCGTTGGCGATGATCATGCCGCCTCCACTTTGCCTTCTGCTACCCCGTCGGCGCATCATTTTGGCGTTGAACCAGCCGCCGCCGCCTCCCCTTTGCCTTCTGCCACCCCAAATCATCATGCCGCTGAACCTGCCGCCACGGCCTCCCCTCCTCCTTCCACCGCCCCATCATTGACTCCATCTACCGAGGACGAATCCACTACTGCCACCCCTCCTTCGCCGCCTAAATCCGCTGGAGGTGGAGGTGGAGCCGGCTTCGTATTGCCCCTCCTACACGTGTTTGCAGTTTTGTTGTTGTAAACTTGTAATGATGATGACTCGATCAATAGGCCCAGCGATTCAATCGTCATTTTATTCTTTTGAGACAACTTTTTGTTTTATATGACAGGAGAAGCGCGCTTGTACCACCTTGGTTTTCTTGTTAATTTCAACTTAATTACAAGTTTGAATTGTTTCTTGTTTCAATGTCTAATTCCAATATTTTTCTATGTACATATATATGTCTCACACTGGCTCTTGTACATTCTCTTATTTGTTAGTGTTGGTGCAAAATTTCATTAGGTGTTCAAGGATCGTATATCTCCTTAAAGATTTCAACTTTTAATTCGCAAAAAATTGGACAACAAAGGTCTAATCTCCTAATATACTTTTGATTCTAAGTCAATAAGTGTGTTAATTGTAGTGTTGTGTATTCTCAATTAAAATAAAGCTTACCTTATATAAGGGGGGGGGGAAAGTTCATACCACAAGCCCTAAGGCCAACAAGCCTTCTGCTTGCCCTGCAAACTACCCGATATTATATTCATTCGTTGATACAATTTCTGATTATTAAAATAATAGTCAAACAAGATATATATTCTTTCCGTATAATAGTTTCATCACATGCATATATGTTGGGACGTTGTTGGGACCTCTGGTTCTAAGCAACGGATCAACGATTCAATTCTCTTAAGTTTTGATAATGACAAACACCATAGGGAACTAATGTGGTTTGTTAAAGTATTTCTAAGGAACACAGGTACAGCCAAGAACTCCTACGAATGACCAAAAGCCACTGCTGGCCACAATGAAGAGTTTCCATCAAGGGAACTCTGAAGAGGAAAGTTCCCATGAAGTGGGAAGTCCCAGAAACAAACAAGAAAACACAAGCTTACAACGATGAAGAGTTTCCATCAAGGGAACTCTGAAGAAGTCAGTTCCCATGACATGGGAACTCACATGTGAGGACAACGACCGTTCAGCGCAGATCGCGGGATTCTGTCTCAGACAGCCCGAGGGAACAGTTTGAGGATCAGACTGTCACGCTTCATCCAACGGTCCGATTGATTCAAGAAGTTGACCTAGTTCAAACCAAAGTCACATGTGAAGAAAGTACAACTTGGGCATCAAGCAAAGGGCATTTTGGACACAAACGAAAGATGCGACTGCCCAAGACAAATGGACTATAAAGCCAAATGAATAGTACTCGGTCTGAGTACTTCTCCCAGAACTTACAAACACCCACATCAGAGAAAAGAAAGAAAAAGAGAGAAGTCCCCGCCGGCGAGTGTGTGATCTCGACGACGGAGAAGCTGAAGTTCCCAGGAGCAAGGGAACTGAGAAGTCAGAGTAAGGTTTGAGTTACTTGTGTTTTGCTGTTGTGAGCTTAGGAACTCAGTTGAGAGGATTTACTAGTGTTGCTAGAGTTAGGAAGAACTTGTAGGAACAGAGAATTGTAAATCCGGCTGTGTAACTAAGGAACAAAGCAATCAATATAAGTAAGTCATTCAAAATCCTCCAAGCGGAGGTAGAGGTTTACTCATACAACTAGTTGGTTGTAGTGGGGTTCCTCTATAAAGGAACTGTGCCTTTTATTGTTTTTATTACTTGCGATTATTTACTTCCGCTGCCTTGGGAACAGCTTAATTGCCAGTTCCCAAGCTCACTACTAACCGATCACGATCCAACAATTGGTATCAGAGCTTGCGCTCTAGATTTGTGTTAGCATCGCAGGTGTCAAAATGGCTCAGGAACTTACTCAGGTGGGGAACAATACCAGCAAGCCGCCAAGGCTTATCACAGGAAGATTTGAAAGCTGGCAACGCGACATGAAAGATTGGATGCGTTTCCAAGACTACCAAGCCTGGTGTGTCATCGAAAGGGGAAACTTCGAAATCGATCCAGCTATTGTCAACGACCTCTCAAAGTGGGGTCCCAACGAGTACAAGTGCATGGAGGCAAACTACAAAGCAAAACAGTATCTAAAAAGGTCCATGTGCTTAAAAGATTGTGACAGGGTTGCAAACCTTGATACAGCCAAGGAAATGTGGGAAGCCATCCAACAAATGCACGTTGGGAACTCAGATCTCAGAGAAGATCTTCAAATGAATGCAAAAAGGAAGTTCTACAACTTCCAAATGGAAATGGGAGAGTCCGTCGACAGCTACCAATCCCGGTTTGAAGGACTTTGCACTAAGATGGAAGGATTGGGGATCACAAAAGAAGAAATCACCCACAAAATGAAGGTCCAACAGCTCTTCAATGGATTGACTGGAGAATGGGCAAACGAGAGAACGATGTTCAAGGAAAACCCAGAGAATCGAACGCTCATGCTCCATCAAGTATTTGGAAAGCTAGTGGGACATGAGAAGAGGAAGATCGATGATAAGGAACAAACTCGAGCTCATCGAGGGATCGCACTCAAGATCGAAAAGATGCTCAAATCAACCCAAGAACAACATGAAGACTCCGAAGAAGAAGAGGATGAAGAGCTAGTTCTTGTAACAAGGGCTCTTCGAAATTTCTACAAAGGAAAGTCTCAACGGAACAGTGGGAACTGGGGAAAGGGACAGAGTTCCCAAAGAAAGCCCACAGAGAAGGATCTCTCAGAAGTGACTTGCTACAAATGCAACAGGAAAGGACATTTTGCGAAGGAATGTCCACAAGGAACTGATGGCAGAAAGCAAGGAAAGAAGGCCTACATCGCTACCTGGAGCGATGATGAAGACGAAGATCCTGAATCATGGGCACTCCCAGACATGTGTGGCATGGCCATAGGAGAAACCACTGGGGAACAACCCAGTGAGGTAACCACTGAAACTGTTCTTGATTCCTTGAGTAATTATGAAAAACCTGAGTTGTTGAAAATTCTTTCAAGTCTTGTTAAAGATAACATAAAACTGCAAAACAAGTTGGAAAAACAGGAACACATAAATTCTCAATTAGTTGGTCTTGAGCCCTGTCCCAACTGCATATCCCTTCTAGAAAAACTCAAGTCCCATGTGTCTCACATCGTAGATCTAGAAAGAGAAATCAAAACTCTAGAGAAATATGAGAACACCCTCCTGCAAAACCTGAGTAAGATTTCCGAACATCTTGAAGCCTCTAGTTCCCAAATTAAGTTTGTCCCAGCCAGACATGGCATAGGATACAAAGGTGAGTGCTCCAAGAACGGAAAGTCACCCCTGAGCGAACATGAGAACGATGAGTGTAGGGCCTTAGAACTTCAGTGCGAGAAACAGAAAAATGCTCATCTTGAGGAGAAAATCAGGGTCCTAGAGAGTGGAAACAATGGTGAGAAAGATTACTATACTGGGAACTCTGGACATAGAATCTATGTCAAAATTGCTAAGGGAAATGGGTCTCGAGTGTACAACAAAGAAACCATGGATAGGAACCGTATCCAGAGACCACACCCAAAATACTACATGGGAGAATACTACAAGACATGTTGGCACTGTGGTGCTCATGAGCACTACAAGGATGCATGTCCCAAGAAGAGAGCCCAAACCCCTAAAAGCCATGAGTTCCCAAACAGACAAAAACGTCATACTCATCACCAAAGGAACTCCAACTCTCAAAATTCCAAAGACATCAACATTTCTGACTATATCTTAAATGAAAATGTATTCCCTTGCAAGGGACCTGACAAGAGTCATCTTGCCTGGGTCTCAAAACACTAACTTTTCCTTGTAGGTGGCAGTGAGAGGGAACAGTACATGGTTCATAGATAGTGGATGCTCGAACCATATGACAGGAAACAAGGATATCCTCATCTCACTCCACACTCATGCCGAAGGAGGCCACGTCTCATTTGGCAACAAGAACAAAGGAGAAGTTATTGGAAAAGGAGAAGTGTTGCTCAACAAATCCATCAAAGTCAGCAACGTAAATCTGGTAAAGGATCTGGGATATAATCTGCTGAGTGTCTCCCAGATGTGTGATCAAGGGAACAACATCGTCACTTTCGACTCAGATGAATGTCTCGTCATCAACAAGAAGACCAACAAAGTAATTCTGAGAGGAAGAAGATACAACAATGTGTATGTGGTGGACACCAACTTTGAACCACCAATGAAGATGTGCCTTGCGAGTTCCCAAGATGACACGGAACTCTGGCATCGAAGATTGGGACATGCTGGTGTGAATCAAATCCTGAAGCTTTATCTACAGGATCTGGTCATTGGTCTTCCACGAATTAATCTCGAAGGAGTGAAAATGTGTGAAGCATGTGTTCGAGGGAAACAGACCAGGACCTCCTTCAAACCCAAGAAGGTGGTAAGCACAACCGGGTCCCTGGAGTTAATTCACATGGATCTATGTGGTCCCATGAGAACAGCTAGCTACGGTGGAAAAAGGTACATGTATGTTTTAATTGATGATTTTTCAAGATTCACCTGGGTTATTTTCTTGAAGGCAAAATCACAAGCGTTTGAAGAATTTGAGCTCTTCATTAAAAGAACAGAAGTAAGCTTGGGGATGAAACTGAAAGCAATCAGATTTGATCACGGAACTGAGTTTCAAAACTCGGAGTTCCTAAACTTCTGTGAGCAAAATGGGATCTCTCACAACTTTTCAGCTCCTCGTACTCCTCAGCAAAATGGAGTGGTCGAGAGAAAGAACAGAACTCTGGAGGACATGGCAAGAACCATGATGATCGAAAGTGGAGTTCCTGAGTACTTCTGGACTGAAGCAATCTCCACAGCTACATACATCCTAAATCGAGCCATGACAAGGCCCCTGATCAACAAGACTTCCTATGAGCTCATCAAAGGGAGAAAACCAAACATCTCACACTTAAGAACATTTGGTTGCACATGTTTTGTTCACAACAACGGCAAAGACAATCTTGGCAAATTCGACCCCAGAAGCGACGAAGGGATCTTCCTGGGATACTCATCACAAAGCAAAGCTTACAGGGTCTACAATAAAAGAACCAAGAAGATAGAGGAAAGCATTCATGTCGTCTTCAATGAAAAGTCTGTAAAGATGGGAACTGAGACCCAAGGGAAGGGAACTCTGTTCAAGCTAGTCAGACATGAAGACGAGGATGATGACGAGGATGAGCCAAGAAAGAGGGATGAAGACTATCCAAGTGCAAGCAATATCCCACAATCAGGGAACAACGACGAAGGTCCAACCCTCACTGATCAAACCTCCCTCGAGGCTCCTTCCTCAGAAGAACCACAAGACACCTCCAACTCTATCGAGGTCCCCTCTTCAGGGAACAACTCTGCTGTCCCCCAAGACAATACTCTGCCAGAATCAAGTATTCAAGGGGAACAAAGAGGAAACCTGCCAGAAATCTCTGAAGAAACATCAAATGAAGAAGCTGGAGATGAGAGTTCCCATGACAAAGAAACACCGACTGAGGATGATACACATGCAAAGGAACTCACTCATACAAGAACCTTTCAACAAAGGAAGGACCACCCTCTTGAGAACATCATCTCCCCTCTTGATAAAGGTGTGCAAACTCGTTCCTCTCCCAATAATTTTTGTGCTTTTAACGCGTTTGTTTCAATGGTGGAACCCAAAAATATCAAAGAAGCATTAAAGGACCCAGATTGGATTCAAGCCATGCAAGAGGAACTCCACCAATTCGAGAGGAACAAAGTTTGGAAGCTAGTTCCTAGACCCAAAAACAAGAACATCATAGGAACTCGATGGATCTTTAGGAACAAGCTCGATGATACTGGAGCTGTAGCAAGAAACAAGGCTAGGTTAGTAGCACAAGGATACAGACAAGAGGAAGGGATTGACTACGATGAGACCTTCGCACCAGTTGCCAGGATCGAGGCAATCAGACTCCTCATCGCCTATGCCGCTCACAAGGGATTCAAACTTTATCAAATGGATGTGAAAACAGCCTTCCTAAACTGACATCTCAAGGAAGAAGTGTATGTGGCCCAACCTCCAGGATTCGAAGATGAGAAAATGCCCAACCATGTCTATTTCCTGGAAAGGGCCCTTTACGGACTCAAACAAGCTCCCCGAGCTTGGTATGACAGGTTTGCTCAATTCCTCTTGTCCCATGGATACATTCGTGGTTCCATAGACAAGACTTTGTTTTTAAAGAAAGAATCTAAAGACATTTTGATTGTGCAAGTATATGTTGATGACATTGTGTTTGCAGCAACTAACGAAACTCTTGTAGAGAAGTTTAAGGACCTCATGAGCAGTGAGTTTGAGATGAGTCTCATTGGGGAACTCACGTTCTTCTTGGGACTTTAAATATCCCAAACAAAGGAGGGAACAAAGATTCATCAACAGAAATACATCAAGGAAATGCTTGTGAAGTATGGGATGGAACATTCAAAGCCCATTGACACTCCCATCTCACCAAATTCAAGGCTCAATGCAGATGAAACAGGTATCAGTGTGGACCAAAGGAACTATCGAGGTATGATCGGGTCCCTTCTCTACTTAACAGCTAGTAGACCTGATATCATGTTCTCCGTATGTCTTTGTGCTCGTTTTCAAGCTAACCCTAAGGAATCACACCTGAAAGAGGTGAAGAGAATTTGCAGGTATCTCAAAGGGAACGATAACTTGTGCCTTTGGTATCCAAGGAACAGTTCCCTTGAGCTCATTGCATACACAGATGCTGACTTTGCAGAGCACTTGGTTGACAGAAAGAGCACTTCAGGAATGGCCCAGTTCCTAGGGTCATGCTTAGTCTCGTGGGGATCTAAAAAGCAAAACTCAGTGGCACTCTCCACAGCTGAAGCTGAATATGTGGTTGCCGCATCATGTTGTTCCTAGGTTATATGGCTTAAGTCACAACTCCAGGATTACGGTATGTCTTTTGGCTCAGTTCCCATACTCTGTGATAACACTAGTGCCATAAACATTTCCAAAAATCCTGTGCATCATTCTAGAACTAAGCATATTGATATAAGGCATCACTTTCTACGTGACAATGTTGAAAATGGGAACATCTCGATGGAACACTGTAGAACTGAAGAGCAAATTGCGGATATTCTTACCAAAGCTTTAGACAGACGTCCCTACCAGCGTTTTCGAATGCTTCTAGGGATGATAACTCTAAACTAAACAAGTCCATGTTTGTCTCTCTCTCAATGCCTGACTAGTTTATCTAAGATTGCATGATAGGGAACTTGGATTTATTGCTTTCACTATGCCATGATTACTAGTCTAGAGAAAAATGTGTACAAAGAAACTCTATTTCTTTTGGCCCAAAATGATCAACCAGAGTTCCCTTTATCCCACATTACAAGCCACCATGATGGTTGATCATATGACCCACCCTAAGCTAGGGACCAGACAAATGCTTCTCATGAGCCAAAATATTTCCTTTATCGAGTTGCAAATTGTCTGGTTCCCTTTGAGTTCCCTAGCCCCACAAAAAGATGAGTGTGAAGTTCCCTTAACCACTTCACTCTCCCTGACCTAGAAAAGATCATGGGAACTGCTGCATCTACAAAGGGAACGCTGACTAATCTTCAAAGAAAAACCGTCACTTGGGAAGCGGACTTTTGTGTCAGAAGCTCTGAAGCGTTAAAGGCCAAGTATTCAAAATTTGAAAAGGACTTCCCAAGAGATTGTGATGCGTGTCCAGAAGCGTGCTTGAGAAGTTGAAACGGCGCCCCACGTTCATTGGGCAACAGTTATCGAGGTTATTCCACTTCCCTTTCTACCCTTCACCTCCTCTCTCCTTTAAAACCCCTCTTTGCCATTTTTAGGCCCTTTAGTCCATCTTACATCTCTGTCATTCGTCTTCCCCAAATCTTTTTCACTCTCTTTTCAAGAAACCTCCAAAGCCTCCCAATTTCTTACAAAAATGGCCCCTCAACACACATTCGCCCAAATCAAAGCGTGGGTACTTGCCAATCCTCGCATCCTTTTCATCTCTCAACTAAAAGAGATCGAGCAAGAACAAGACCCAACCATGAAGGATGTCCTCATTCAAGGGCTATACAATCAAGTAAGCCCCTTCTTGCCTCCTCCTCCTCCTCCTCAGGCCGACGAAACCGTCTCCTGGACCTCTTCCTCCTCCGAATCTTTTCCTCTCCCTCCTCCAAATACCAACACCTCCTCCGGAGTTGTCATCGTTGACAACTTCGGAGACGCTCGCCCCTCAATCAGTGAAAAACCCCACAAATCCAAACACCGCCACTCATCCAAACGCCGTCACTCATCAAAAGATCCCTCAAAATCCAAAAAATCCAAACACTCCCACGACCCCTCCAAATCCAAAAAGTGTAAACACTCTGAGGCCTCTGAATTCTCGGAGCCCAGAAAGAAGGCTTTCTTCAAGTTTGAGGACTACCTGAACTGCTCCAAGGAGAGTTCTTGTGCTCCCAAACCTCCTTACTCTTTCCCTTCCGACGATGGGACCTTCGAACCCCAGAGTCTACTCCCCTCTTCCTCCTCCATCCCTCCTCTTCAAATCGAGGGACCTCCCACAAAACGACCAACTCCCCCTCCACCACCTTCCTCAGTACCCACCTCCACGGGCACTCTCACAACACAATCGACTCCGCCTCCCCCGCCTTCTCCAGTTCCCACCACGATGGGAACTCCACCTCCCCAACCTTCTTCCCTTCCTCCCGTCCCTCTAACTACGGGATCTCCAACTCCTCCTTCCTCTTCACCAAAACACATCTCCACCACTCCCATTTCTACTTCGGGGATCCCTACTCCCCAAGTCACCAGATCCCTTCCTCCCCCTTCCACTCAACTCACCACCCCTCTTCCTTCTTCTCCTCTCCCCTCTTCCATCACGTCTCCCACCACCACCAAACTCCCCTCTCCCTCACCATCCAAAAGTACCGTCGCTCTCTCCTCAGACGACGACGATCTTCCTCTCTCTGTGGTCATCGGCAAAATGACCAAGGACCCTCCTCCGATCATCATGGGAACTTTGGAGGAGGAAGCCCAGCTCAAGGCCATCGAGGAAGAACTCAACAGGGGTCCCTCTGAGCACACAGTCTCTCAAGGGACAAAGTCCCCAGAAAAGTTGGCTCCTCAAGAGCCCACAGAGACAAGGGACCTCGCACCAGCTGGAAGTGCTGAGGCAACAACAAGTCATCCTAGAGATGACGCGGAGGGCTCAGGTTCGAGCTCCTCCGAGGAAGAAGGGACCTCCCAAGATGAGGTCGAAGAAGAAGAAGAAGAAGCTCCAGCCACTACGGAGCCAGCACGGATCCCTACACCTGGACACCAAATGGTGGTGTCCACGAGTTCCCAACCACCAAGGGACCGCGTGCTTATGATTGAAGCGGCTGCACCCCCTCAGCAGAAAGGACCTCGCACGGTCTCTAGGGGGAACACATCTAAAAGCACTTCAAAGAAGGGGAAGGGGACCACCAAGCATCATGTCGATGAGCGCCGGAAGCTTCTTCCTCACCTCATTGTTTCAGAAGAAGTGCTGACTGAAAATGGTCTGGAGGAACTGTGGGAACTGATCAAGGCCCAGGGCTGGGAGAGACTCTGCCAAGAAACTGTGAGAGTATATCCCTCAGAAGTGCGTCGATTCTACAACAACTTCACTATCACCAACGACGGCACTCAGGGAACTCTCTCCCACGAAGGCGACGAGTTCATTTTTACAACGTCGACAATCCGCCTTCAACTCCAGGTCCCTGGTCAAGGGCTTAGCGAGGTGCCCAGCAAGCTCTGGGGCGACTTCAACAGCGCCGAGGTGTGCAACACAATTTTTGAGGGTCGGGTTCCCTCTAAGGTCCTCTCGACGCATCATCTGTCCTTGGTCGCCAAGCTCGCTCACCAATTCATCATCAACGTGGTGATCCCACGCCAAGAGAAGCGCCTGGTCGTCAACATCCCAAATGCCATCATCCTCTACCACTTCCTCCTCAAGAAGCCCATAAATCTTCCCCGAATAATCCTTGGGCACATGGAGAAGTGCATGGCCTCCAAGTCCCACTCCCTTCCATACTCCGGGCTGATCAAGAAGCTCCTACAAAAAGAGGGTCTTTACGACGCCTCTACATATGAAATCGAGCTTGGAAGGGAACTGGACATTACAGTTGCCCAGAAAATGAGGCACTCGGAGCCTGTAGAAGAGACGGCTCCACTAGAGTCTGGTCCACAAGAGGGGAACTCTCCAGTGTTGCTCCGCATCGCCAACACCCTCGACCAGATTGCTAGGGACCAAGCAGTGTTGGCCAGAGGACAAGAAAAGCTTACACAAGTCCTTACGCGCCTTTGTGACGCCTTGTTCCCTCAGAACCCATGATCTCTCCCTTCTTGTTCCCTTTAATCCAAAACATGACCACAAATTGTACTTGGGTTCCCATTGTACATATTATCTTAAGTAATGAAATGGTCTTTATTTTGATTGCGTGTTCCCTTCTTTCCTAATATTGCTTTGCTTATTTTCGATGATGTCAAAAGGGGGAAAGATAAAAAATGCGAGATGAGTTAAAAGTTTAAGTTATCACAGACCACGCATAAGCTAAGGGGGAACAATTGCATAAAAAGCCTAATAGGAACTATGTGTCTCACCAGAAGTGGCTCCCTAAATCTAAATGTTTCACTAAGAGTGACTTCCCAAAATCATACTTAGGAACTCATCAGCATATTATTCATTGAAATACTTGCATTTTTGTGATGGGTTTGTCATCATCAAAAAGGGGGAAATTGTTGGGACGTTGTTGGGACCTCTGGTTCTAAGCAACGGATCAACGATTCAATTCTCTTAAGTTTTGATAATGACAAACACCATAGGGAACTAATGTGGTTTGTTCAAGTATTTCTAAGGAACACAGGTACAGCCAAGAACTCCTACGAATGACCAAAAGCCACTGCTGGCCACAATGAAGAGTTTCCATCAAGGGAACTCTGAAGAGGAAAGTTCCCATGAAGTGGGAAGTCCCAGAAACAAACAAGAAAACACAAGCTTACAACGATGAAGAGTTTCCATCAAGGGAACTCTGAAGAAGTCAGTTCCCATGACATGGGAACTCACATGTGAGGACAACGACAATTCAGCGCAGATCGCGGGATTCTGTCTCAGACAGCCCGAGGGAACAGTTTGAGGATCAGACTGTCACGCTTCATCCAACGGTCCGATTGATTCAAGAAGTTGACCTAGTTCAAACCAAAGTCACATGTGAAGAAAGTACAACTTGGGCATCAAGCAAAGGGCATTTTGGACACAAACGAAAGATGTGACTGCCCAAGACAAATGGACTATAAAGCCAAATGAATAGTACTCGGTCTGAGTACTTCTCCCAGAACTTACAAACACCCACATCAGAGAAAAGAAAGAAAAAGAGAGAAGTCCCCGCCGGCGAGTGTGTGATCTCGACGACGGAGAAGCTGAAGTTCCCAGGAGCAAGGGAACTGAGAAGTCAGAGTAAGGTTTGAGTTACTTGTGTTTTGCTGTTGTGAGCTTAGGAACTCAGTTGAGAGGATTTACTAGTGTTGCTAGAGTTAGGAAGAACTTGTAGGAACAGAGAATTGTAAATCCGGCTGTGTAACTAAGGAACAAAGCAATCAATATAAGTAAGTCATTCAAAATCCTCCAAGCGGAGGTAGAGGTTTACTCATACAACTAGTTGGTTGTAGTGGGGTTCCTCTATAAAGGAACTGTGCCTTTTATTGTTTTTATTACTTGCGATTATTTACTTCCGCTGCCTTGGGAACAGCTTAATTGCCAGTTCCCAAGCTCACTACTAACCGATCACGATCCAACAATATAGCATAAAAGAGTGTAATAGATAACATCCTACAAGAAGATTGTGTCTAGTCAACCAAAGGCATAAAAGATATGTTACTATGCATATAATAGTAATAATTAAAATCAAATATATAATTAATTATCACAAAATTATAAACACAATTGTCCGTTTGAATCATATTTTTATTCGTAATATAATACGTTCATCCTTCAGACCTTACGTGCGAGTACGCATACAAATAAGGGTGCCAACTTGTATATTTGTATATTTGTACATTTGTATACTCGTGCCTATTCCATCTCCATTGGCCACTTGTCATGCACACAAGCGGTACTAGTTGCCTCATTTCTGGAACATAGGCGATCCTCTAGCTAATTAGCTTGTACCTAAATTATGGTTCCTCTTATTGGGAATTGAACGATTTGGTGAAGTGTAGATGACACTACCTCCGTAGCATGAATGCAAGGCCTTCCTACCCTAAAAAAACGGGTAATTCATTGACCAATTGTGATCACTAAAAGTGGTCAAAAATCTTTGTTGCATACATGTATAATGATCAATTGGTCGCTGAATTTAGCGACCATGTGGTCTTCATATCGCAGACCAGATGTACCAACCACTTGGTCGCTATTTTGCAACAACTTTGGTCGCTAATTCGTGTCCATGTGGTTGCTAACTCTGGTCACAGATGTAGCAACCACATGGTCGCTAATTAGTGACCACTTGGTCGCCATGTCAAGATCCAATTTAGCGACCACTTGTACGCTAAATCGGCCAAATACTTTTTTAAAAAAATTATATTTTATAATTTTATTTATTTAAATATTTAAATAAATTAATAATTATTAAAACAAAATTATAAATATATAATTATTTAAATTGTTTACAAAACTAATTTGTTCCAACTAAATCGTCAGAATCGAGGGGTCCAAACGAAGATGGATAGGTATGGTTTCGCCGCATGTTCTCCACAAACCTCTGTAGATGCTCAGTATGAGATTGTTGCACTTCGATGTTGGCAGCTTGTGTGTTCTGCTTCTGTCTCCACTTTGGTACACAGGGCGGGCGTTCTCCTATGTTATCCGTGACACCCGGAGAGGTTGTTTGCACAACGCTCTCAATTGATCACTATAGTAATCCGACGCAGCGTTGTCGAGCTCGAAAAAAGTGTCTCCCAATCCATCCATCCAATGGCGTTTAAATATGCATTGCACTCGTCCTGAAAAGACGAAGGGGTGCCCGACTCGGAGGACCTCTATGTGAGGATCTCTTGGGCCTACGCCTAAACAAAAGACGTAAGAAATCTAAACTAAAATAACGACGTCCCGAATAATAAATACGAATGTATGTATATTAATTAAAGGATGGTCGGTACATACAATGATATTAGTGGACTGTTGAATTGGTCTATGTCGGTCCCAGTCTTACGTGTGTATCTCTGTGAGAAACTCGAGAGGCGATATTTGTTAACTGCATTGTTGTTGCTGCGAAATAAAATAAATTGTTAGTAAATATAAGGATATAAATTAAAATAAGTATATGATCTACGAATTTAAATATACATACCAACAAAATCTGGTTCTCGGTGGGACCTTATACCGCTGGTATGGAGGGAGGGATTTCCCAGCCGATTCGCCTTTTGATGCTCGGATTTTGCCTTGAACTCGAGCATGTTTTAATACGCCATACAAAGGTCTTAGACAACCGACTCTATCCAATTCGGCTTCTTCCCTGAGTTATGATGCTTCTCGACCTAGTCATCGCATCAGGTCTTCGCTTGTTTCTCCAACAAGTTGCGAATGGTCGCGAGGTCCATCCTAGAATGAGTGGCATCCCATCTGATGTTTGTCTGAATCGAAAAAATGAATAACAATATTAGTAAATAAATTTATAATTTGTAAAGTTTAATGGGAAACTGAACCCTCCAAGAATCAAACCAATGAGTCTTTGATTCCGAACTCGCAAATTTAAACTCGGAAGCTCGGTTATCTAGTTGATTGGTGCATATGTGTGTTGCATACCATGACATTAAACCATATATCTCCAAAATTGTAAAAAATGTTATTTTCGTATATACTTCCCGTTCAGAATGCTCAGATCAATAATCCTATTGCAGTCGAATCTAGTTGATCGTTGATGGGGAAAACCCTGTCCTACGGGCGGGACGCCGGACTAAGTATCGTCCAATCCCTCATCAAGGCCAAAACCATTTTCCTCTATACATGAGATGTGGAGTTCGTCATCCCTACACGACGTTTGCGCCTCCGACGACTGTCCCATATCGAACAACGGTGTCGCCTGGGATGACTGTACTTCATCGGACGGAGCGGACATAATCCTCTACGTGGAGCCATACTATATATATATAGGTTTTGGTTCAAGTGAGACCCACCCTTGTAGTGAGACCTTTGGCTTAAATTGAGGACTAATCTAATGGTTGAGATTAGTCCTCACTTTAATCCAAAGGTCTCACCACAAGGGTGGGTCTCACTTGAACCAAAACCTATATATATATATATATATATATATATATATATATATATATATATATATAGCGAACAACCATTTTATGAAATAATTACTCAATAATAAAATTCCCTAATCCTCTAACAACTTCTTCATTTAAAAAATAAAAAACAACAATAATTAAATCAAACAATTTATTAAATTATCCAATTCATACTAATTCTTGAAATTCATTAATACAATAACCCAAAATTAACCTCTACAGCTACAAACATTATCAATTTTCTTCTTTCCTAAAATTATCTTAATTCAACCAAATCAATCCTAAACTACAACAACATCAATCAATTTTTTTCCCTAAAATTAAACAAATTCAACCAATTTTTCTTTCCTAAAATTATCTAAATTCAGTCGAATCAACCCTAAACTACAACAACATCAACCAATTTCTTACCTAAAATTAACCAAATTCAACTAATTAATTCTCTTTCCTAAAATTATCTAAATTCAACCAAACCAATCCTCAACAACAAAACAACCAATTGTCTCCCTAAAAATAACAAACTTGTACCAATTTTTGCTTCCGGTTTCTTTTTCCCTGAAATTCAGCTTTGATGCGTAATTATCGTCGCCTTTGTTCTCAGTTGTCCCTCAAGAACATAAAGATATGTTACCAACAACAAAAAGAGGGCGATGAGGACTTCTAAGTGTCGCTTGAATCATCCCAAACAGATATCAAACGGAGTCGCTAGCCATCAATAAAGTTGGCTCATCACTCATTTATTTTTCGGATTTTTATATGACTTAAATGAAAAAAGGGAATGGAACAAGGAAAAAGGAGAAGGAAATGGTGAGTGGATCGGGTTTGCCTCGTATGCGGGGCATGGATTACGATGGACCGTCTTGATTTGTATGTTACCTCGTTTTGTGTGCCACCTCCATTTGTCTGCAAACAAATCTCGACAAGTATGTTACTAGGTAATGTCCGTCTTTTGAGCTTGACTTATATTTTTAGAATGATTTTTAGGATAAGACCATTCGAATTTGGGTTTTTGTATTAAATCTCGTAAATCATAATTTATCGAATCTTTTAATTGGTTAAATTATAAAATCGGATTAAGTCAAGCCAATTTTTATCAAATTATTATAACGACATAATAATTTTTAATAATTAATCTTGAAACGGAAATCAATTGATTATAATTTATTTCTATATTTTATTTCGATACAACCCGAACTCGACTCTTGGATGCACGTTGTTCGAGATGGAAATAATCACCTTAAAAAGTGTTATCTCGAATAAGACAAGTGAACAATTCTCTCTTTCATTTTTTTTATTAAATGAGGAATTAATCCCGTTTAATATTTGTGTTTGGAACGAACTTGTGTGCTTAATAAAATATGATAGGTTGTTATTTTGTTAGAAATAATGATAATGTTATTATTTATTCAGTTTTGCACTAGAATTAGAATTAGGTCAGTTACTCGGTTATGTGTGTCCTTGTGTTTTTAATTGTGTCATGCTGAGACATTGTTGTGTAATAAGTCAGTATCAAGGTAAGATTCAAGTCTTCAATGGCCTCTTTATAATACAATCTATATTGGGAGGTTTAGTTCACTAAGATATTCCATTATTTGGGTCATGATTCATGCCTTACTCTACGCTAGAGGGGGAGTTTGTGCACTCTAGGTAAGTGCTATTGGTATTAGGTGTGGGTCAATGATCATGGATGAAATAAGCCTTATCATCTTGATATCACCATTTGCATGTGGATTTTCAGTAGTAGTTTAGGTCGATTAAAAGTTACCAACCTGATTGTGCAAACTTTTGAAAGTAAATAAGATAAGTGTGTTAAGCTCATTAATAAATATACTAGGATGGTTAGTCCATTCAGAAAACGATTACTACTCTGATATTCATGTTTTAGGTCTAGTTTTTAGTGTGTTTTCTCAGTTTGTTTAGTTTAGTTTTAGTAGTTTTAGAGTTAGTTTTTTTGTGTTTTTGGATGATTTTGCATATTTTGTGAGAAGTATGGAAGCTACTCCGTTTTGTGTCTTTTTTCTAGGTATTGAGCAGGAAAGAGTGATTTTGGAGCTGAATTGGAGTACTATGGTGGAGGACGGAAGAGCATAAAGATAAGAAAGCCCAAGCTTTTAGAGTTGAAGAGTTCAAGAAGAGCAAATCCAGACTCATTAACGAGGTTGTGAAGGGTCGTTAACGAGGCTTAGAGATAGAATTTTTTGAGAGATCTTTGTGATATCTACCGGCCCTTTGCGGAAATCTATCTTGATAATTCCGTGTCGGTAGGGTTTTAATGAGTCTTGGGGTTATTATATTTTATGTGTTATGTCTTGGTATCTTTCTAGATTATCTTTCTATCTTTTTAGAGTAAGTTTCTATCTTTTAGGTAAGTTTTTATCTTCTAGCCTTTTTATTAGATGGCTTTATTAGTATAAATACCCTTCTTTTTCTAGCTTAGAAGGGGGAGTTGGAACAAAGACGAATATTACTTTTTCTAGGAGGGCCGACATGAGAGAAGTCGAGTGGGAAGATCATCGATCCAAGGTTGATCGAGAGTGAAGCTTGGGTCGTTAATCGGTTCGTCTGCTCGTTATTGTCTTGTTTGTTTTCGGTTTCTTCGGGATATTGTAAGACGATATTTTTTCTAGTAATTTCAAGTAAGGTTGTTCTGTTTTCAATGTTTTCTCTTGTTGATGTTATTTGTTTTATAGTTATGAGTAGTGAGTAGTTTTCCTATCTAGGGTCGGGGTTGAAACCCGGCATAGTTATGCATGTTTGATGAATAAGTTGATGTGTTGAATGCCTTTTATCTATTTTAGATTGCTAGTTGTGTTTATGCCTAGACGATAGTCGAAGTAATTTGAGTTCTTAACTTGATCGAGAGAGAAAGTTATTAACTTGAATGTTGATATTGTTCGATTATGAAAGTTTCGAGCTTTGGATCCAAAACAAGTAATTGAGTGAATTGATCTATGAGAATTGATTGATTTGCTTGCTAGTCAGCGAAAGTTGATGAATATATCTTTTTGAAGGCATGATCTTTATCTTCTTACGAGTTTATATGCATGACTATGTTGTGGTAACCCTTGTCCTAGGTTTTTATTCTTAATTGAGTTTGTTTTCGGTATACTCGTTATCAGATTCGTTGCCTCGGTACCGAAGTTGAGTTTTTAGTTGTTAATCTGCATTCGTAGTGTATCCAGGTTCGTTAACGACCCTGACAAAGTCGTTAACGAGGTTGGTCGTAGGTGTTCTGTTCTGTTTTGCTTTATTTCATTTTTAGTAGACAAACAACAGTGCTTCCCGTGGAACGATCCTGACTTCGCTATACTCAGCGGAGTCTTGACTTATAAATTTATTTGTTGTCCAATTAGTCAAGAAAACACCCGTCAACATACTCCCGATTATGAATAATCTTAATTAAACTTTGCTTAAGTCAATCTTATTAGTCGACGAAGATTTTTCAGAATGTTGTGTGGTTAGTATAAGTTTCCAAGAATTGTTCACGTTTCTTAAAGTACAATAACCATAATTTGTGGTGTCCTATCTATTGAATATGCATGCCTCATTCTTGGAAGTTTTACTTGGAAGTTGAATTGAAGAGTAGATATAGAGGAGCAAAGTTTGAAAAATTGAAGAAAGGTGTTGAGCCACTACAAAGTTCAAATCAGGAAAGAAGAGGCTAAGAGATGATGGAATCTCTATTAGCAAAAACTTTATTCAGATAGTAGAACATTTTATTATCTTGTTATAAAAGCTAAGGTCTTTATAAGTTCTTTTGTATCTACTGTAACATCTTCTTAAACATTGTAAAGTTTGAGTTATCAAGTAATAAAGATTAAATTCTTTTGCAACATTTTGTTATCTTTCACTTTTATATTTTTGATTTAAATGAAATTAGTTATCGTGTTCGTTTGTGTTCTATTAGTGTAAAGCCTTAGGTAACATCAATTTAGTCTTAATTGGGCTTATTGGAAGTAATACATATATGGTAAGAAGGGGGTGTTACATAGATGGGCGGTTTGAAGACCATATAGATCAACAACATATGTCTCCGCAAGCTTCCCAAGGACAATCGTCCCTCTTCCATCATTGCCCTGGATAGCGCCTTGTGTGACGCGCGGTGGCGGCCTACGGTGCCTAACGTGTTACATCAATTCAACTAAGCTAATGGTTGTCTTGAGTGTCAAGTTCTTTCTCAGTCGTCTATTGTGTGGCAAGGGCTCTTTTAAATGCCGCTTATGTTGTCTTCTCATCACAATCATCAATATCTGAATAGAACTCCGTGAATCTAGATGAGAACTGCCTAAAGCTTCCAACTTTGTGCATCTTCATTGCAAAGAATGTATC
Organism: Fallopia convolvulus; assembly: GCA_964016875.1. Classification (NCBI taxonomy): domain Eukaryota; kingdom Viridiplantae; phylum Streptophyta; class Magnoliopsida; order Caryophyllales; family Polygonaceae; genus Fallopia; species Fallopia convolvulus. The sequence goes on along the minus strand of OZ024719.1, from coordinate 45,586,157 downwards.
CAAATAGACTAAGTCTCTACTATTTGAAATGTAATGCTTGACAAACTCCTTAGCTAGTTGATTTCACATTCAAATGGAAATATACTTCAAGGCCTGAAACCACTTCATTGTTGCTTTTCCAAGGCTTCCAAGGAACATCTTACACATTATAGTGTCATTCGACACCCATATAGCCATCTTATGAGAGATCGTTGTGATATGATTGACAGCATTTGAATGACCATCGTACAAGTCAAAGGATGGCCACAGAACTTTGCATGAGGCTTTGCTTCTTAGATGCTCGTATGAAAGGTGTTAAAATCAACTGCATCAATTACTGCTCAACTTGTTCTTGCGTTGTTTGTAGGGACCCGACATATGCATTCAACTACTTCAAGAGCCTCTTCTTAGTTTTTCCATTGCCTGTCTCATCCTTCCTTCATCTTGGACCTTGCCTTCTCTACCCCGATCACTACTTCGCTAACTTATGCGACCCTAGAATGGCAAGGGGAGGATCTAGGCTCCAAACGCCCAGATCTTCTCTAACACAAGTAGCGGGATAAATACAAGACCACAAAGTGGACTTGAGGGCCTCTAATACTCCTCGAAACGAGGGTGGGGTGAGGCAAAGGGATAGATGTCGCTCCACGTATGGACTCGAAAACGAAACCAGGGTGACGTCGGGCCAAATAAGGAGGAATCTCACTCTACTTTAACTTGGCTAAATTTGACGTGAATAATAAAAGGGAGTGTGGCTCCTTTATATAGACGAGGCCACACAAAACCCTAGTTCTAATATGGGTGGTGGACTAGGGTTAGCAACATGCTAAGCCCAACATCCAAACCCATAGTACTACTAATAGAAACTACTATAAATGGAAAGGTGCAATCTAACCCTAATGGCCTAATGGGCCTTATGATAGCTTAATGGACCCATCTCTTAATCATAAGAGAACACACACCCAAAATAGTAAAGACAGAATGTAAATGAAATAAATAGAAATAATAATATAAATAATACATAAATGGACTAAGTCCTAATCCAAGGGGGTCTCCAAGGTCTAGGACGTCTCGGGTCCGTAGGAGCTAGGTCCGAGTTAGGGCTCAGTCGCATCATTCTCCCCCGCTTAGCTTCGAAGCATCCTCGCTTCGACGTGGGTCGGACAAGGGAAGAAGGCGACGATCCAAGTAAAGCCTTGCCATCGACATGGATAGTCTCTAATAAGTATGGTGTCGACACAGGGGCAGGATCGAGCATGGGTTCGGGGTTAGCGTCACTCTAAGGAGGGCGCCAGTGTAGGTAAAAGCTCGTCAAGCTAAGGTGGGTCCTCGACTTTAGGTGTCGACGCAGGAAGAAATGGATCCTCGGTAAGGAAGGGCGCGCTCGGCACCGGCGTGGTCACGGCAAGGACCTCGGTACTGACGGGTGAGGCCTCGGTACCGACGATACTGGGCATGGGTGCCGACGGCGCTGGGCTAGACTCGTGCGTCGGCACGTGGGGTGTTGGCCACGGTTGAGACTCTTGGTTGGCCCCGGCGAGAAGGCGCTCGAGCTCTGCGATTCGTGCCATCATTGCGTCCAACAGTGGACGTTGGTGCGTAGGGGGAATCGGGTGTGTGGCGCGGGAGTCCGAGTGGTGGACTCGTGCGCGGGCTAGGGGAGACCTCTCGGCCTCTGGGGTGCAGTCTCGAGGACGCGAGCGCCGAGGTAGCGAACTCCAATCCCGCTCATCGTATCGGGGACGAGGTCGCCGAGGAGGCGGACTCCAATCCCGTTCATCGTAGGAGCGACGACGGGGTTTTGGAATTTCGCCATAATAGCGGGCTCGATTCTCCGGGAGTCGATATGGTGGGATCCAATCCTAATGATCCCTCGGAAGTGGCTTATAGGGATGAGTGTTGACTCGTCCATGTCCCCGATCCCAAGAGTCCGAAGAGTCCTAAATTGCCGAGCAAGTCCAAGACATGGCTCGACCTCTCGGTGTTTTTTTTTGTTCTCTCTTTTTTTTACAATATTACGAGATCTTCCACAATCTGAAAGATCCCTTTAAAAACGGAAATAATAAAAATCTATCCTAAAAGAAAAAATAACAAGATCTTTTATAAGATAAGATCTTTACAAATAAAGGAAAATTGCATAAATGCAAAAATAATAAAGGCAAAAGTAAATAAAAATAAAAATAAAAATATATGATCCCGAAATAACCTAAGAGATCTCGGAAATATTCCGCAAGATCTAGGTTTCCGGATTCGGCGCGGGTTGGAGCGGGGCTGCTGCGGATCTGGCGCAGAGATAGTGCGTTGCTGGTGCGTCCTGGCAAGCGGATCCTCGGCACACCGGTGCGTCTTGGCCCGCTGGTTGGTTGGTATTTCGGCCTTTTGGAGGGGCCAACGACGTCCGTTTTGGGCGAATTTTATATGCCCGGACTCGTATCAAAAAGACCCACAGTAATATGGAAACAAATTGCAGAAAAGAATTTTTTTGTGGTCGAAATCTGGGTAGAAGGGTCGACTTCGTTTTTTTTTGTAGGGACGGAGAAGGAACCGTTCGAGCCGCATTTGCTCTGAAACCAATTGATGCGACCCTAGAATGGCAAGGGGATGATCTAGGCTCGAAACTCCGGGATCTTCCCCGACACAAGTAGCGGGATAAATACGAGACCACAAAGTGGACTCGCGGGCCTCTAATGCTCGTCGAAACGAGGGTGGGGCGAGGCAAAGGGATAGAACGTCGGTCCACGTATGGACTCGAAAACAGAACCGGGGTGACGTCGGGCCAAATGAGGAATCTCACTCTACTTTAACTTGGCTAAATTTGACGTGAATAATAAAAGGGGGTGTGGCTCTTTTATATAAACAAGGCCACACAAAACCCTAGTTCTAATATGGGTGGTGGACTAGGGTTAGCAACATTCTAGGCCCAACATCCAAGCCCATAGTACTACTAATAGAAACTACTATAAATGGAAAGGTGCAATCTAACTCTAATGGCCTAATGGGCCTTATGATAGCTTAATGGGCCGGTCTCTTAAGCATAAGATAATACACACCCAAAATAGTAAAGACCGAATGTAAATGAAGGAAATAGGAATAATAATATAAATAATACATAAATAGACTAAGTCCTAATCCAAGGGGGTCTCCAAGGTCTAGGATGTCTTGGGTCCGTAGGATCTGGGTCCGAGTTAGGGCAGACTCGCAAAAATACTCTCTATTACACTTGGTGAGAGCGACACATGTGAAGCATGCCACACATGCAGAAAGGCATATTCTCTTAAGGAAATCTTATGAGTTGGATGGAGATATATAAAAGGAAAAGGAGAAGAGATGGAGAGGCCTTTTGATTATCGATTTTTAAAAAATAGTGAAAAGGTGATCTAATTCAGATTTCTTAAGGGATTGGGAAAAAGTGAAAGGTTAGATCAGTTAGAATTTGCTTCATGACCCCCTTTTGACTCTGTAATTTGATGTACATGTTTGTAAAATTTAAATAGCATTTCATATCTTTTCTAGCCAATAAAGTGAGTGGTTGATCTTTTCTTTATCTTTTTACTTTTTCTTATTTTTATAATCCAAATCTAGATTCGTCAACTAGACCAAGGACAAGGCCATAGGAGTGCATATGAATCCCTAAGCAATGTAGAATTTACATTTACAATTAAACTTTATCAACAACTCAAAAGACAACATATTAAATGGAGAATGTTTGTTGGTCATGATAATGAGATGAAACTACCAAATCTTAAATGGCTGCCCTTCACACATTGTTGTATATTTTAGATACGGATGTCAAAACTTAGAACATAGTAATAGTTAGACGACATTGTAACTAAAAAAGCAATTAAATCTATAAGATCATGATTAGTAGAAATAAGAAATTATTGAGTGCACACCAGCCCGCTTTAAATAACAAGCGGGTACGAAAGGTGCCCTTACCGAATTGGACTTGGAATCGGCTATCAACCCCTTGATCAAAGTTTTTTAAGATATATTATACTTTTATAATATTGTAGAATCTAGGTGTGTTAGTAAACAGACAAGAAATAGTTCCTTGGACAACAAAGTAAATACTAAGATTGAAATCGGCATGAAACATGGTCAATGAAGAAGCACTAAAAATACTTCCAAGGAAAGGAAAAAAGGAATGCAAAGAAAGAGACAAGACACCATGATTGTTGAGAGGGTTTCTTGACAACAAATAAATTTATAATCAAGACCCCGCTGAGTACAGGGAGGTCAGGTTCGTCCACGGGAATTATAAGTATCTAAACCTAGTTATTAATCCTAACAAAATAAAACAAAACAAAACAAAACACATGCAGTAGACGCTCGGCACCGACCCACAACAGGTCGTTACCGACCCACGACACGACACAAAAACACAGGAGAAAAACCAGAAAACTAATACTCGGCCCCGACCTGAAAGGGGTCGTAACCGACCTATCCGAGTAACGAATAAACTTTGAAAAATCAAATTAGAAGAGATCTAGAGCAAAGGATTCACCACAACAAGCTATGCATGCAAACATGAATCAAAATCAATCCATAGTAATCTCATGAATGACTTTCGCCATGAATAATCAAGTAAAAATCTCAACTTTCATAAAGATCTAGACTTGCAACCCTACTTGTTTTCTAATAGTTTTAACTTTCGTTTCAACCTAGTGATTATCCAAATTCACAATTTAACCTTTCGATTCAATCATAAACATGAACATGTCTTAACTTTCATCAAGGAATTGATAGCAAACAAGAGGATAAAGGATAGAGATTCAAAAAGAGATGGTTTAATCAAAGATTCATGCTTTAATCATGCACAACTCGTCGAGTTTCACCCCAACCCTAAAAAAATAGACTACTCACGATCCATGTCACAATCAATAATCATAGACAAAAGAGAAGACATAACTCAAATCCAAAGAAACTTCAATTAAAAAGAAAACTTACAAATCTCAAGCAAACTTCCAAGTCTCTCTTAAAATTATCCAAGAGCTTGGAATCAAAGTTAACCTAGAAAACAAACTTGCAACTTGTTCCGCTCTCCACAAAATAACGTCTCCTTCAAAAACCTCTAAGCCTCCCCCCTAAAATTAACCCTAAAAAATCCTTATATAGTAGTGGGAATGTCTTCATAAGGAAACTAAATTATATCTTAAAAAGGCCCATAAATAAAACATTTACTAAACCTAACTTAAGGCGCAAGTTTTATTCTCGCTAGACACGGAGATGGTCGTCTCCGACCTAGTGTAGGTCGTCTCCGACCTAGGCAGCACTTGGTTTCTTCACTTCTTTGCCTGAAAACTTGCTCCAAAGCTTGGTTCTTCTTCAATGTTCTTCCTTTAATCGCTCTTAGCCTTCTAAGACTTCCTTTAGCTCCTTCTTAAATCACCTTGATCTTGAAATCTTCACTTTTTAGTCATCAAACCTTCAAATGCACCGACTCTCGTCCTTTTATCAACATCATCCCGAAACAACTCTAACGCCACCTCCTAGAAAGCTTGAAAAACCGGGATATCTCCTCCTCAACGCTTCAAATACCTACAAAACATCAAACAAGCTTATGTAGACTCCATATCTCAAGATAATATGAAAACATACACAAATGACTCAAGACAACACAATAAACCTAGAAAAGACTAAATCCTAGCTAGAAAACTACCCACAAAAACCAACTAAAAAGTACGACATCAAAATACCCCATACATACACTTGCTTGTCCTCAAGCAATCACTTAACATGCATCAATACCAATGAACAAATCTCAAGAATCACTTTTATAAGAAAATAAGCACAAGTAGAATAGTGAGCAAACAACTTCCACGTCCTAGCACACATGAACATTATAAGCAATCACAATCCAACCTCACCAAGGAATGTATTTCACTCAACTCTCAAAGTGTTTAGGGTATAGCAATAATCACTCGACTCAAATTCCAAACACAAAACCGCATAGTCAATGGAACTTATATAAACAAACTCTCCACCGAAGAAGTCAAAACAAGTCAAATCATCAAATGAACTCGGGTGGCTCAATGAAAACTTCAAAGAAGTCTCCATTCGGCCGGGTTGTAATGGGGCTTGGGAATAACAAAGGGTGTGGAAATATTTTGTCCTTGTGGTGCTAACTAATCCGGGAATCAAAACTCCTAGACTACACATCACTTTACCAACATTATTTCCTCTTCTTCAATCACCAAACACTTAAAACTTTACAATGCACTTCCCTTTTCACCTATTATCATTGTCTTTCTTCTATTCTTTGAAAGCCTTGGACTCTTATACTTAATATTTGATTTTCCCCATTTTTCATATCATTAAGGGGGTCAGCACCGACCTTTTTTGGGTCGGTGTCGAGCTACATGCTTGCACTTCGAGCCCAAAAACACTTCATACTTATGAATTCCAAAGACAATAATCTTTATCTACCTTCCTCAATCACTTTGTTTTCACCCAATCAAACCATAACAATCTTCAACAATTTCTTCTAAGTCCCAGTTCCCGGATCAAAGGGGTCAAACTTATCATGGCTATGGAATTTTTTTGTGGAGCTAGAAATAGGCTTTAAGCTCAAAATAATGGACTACAAACAGAGGGATCATGTATAGGTAGGAAAAGGAATATAATAGGCTTATAAAAATGAGTTCAAAATCATTTGATTTAATCAAGTAATGAGCGTATCTCCATTGGTCTCAAGTTTTAAAATAACCATGCCATTGTCAATTGGTATATTGCATTTGGAAGAGTAATTCACACATAAAAGAGAAAGGAGTAAGAATGTACATCCTTTATAGGCCAAATATATATCTCACTTAGGTTCAATTTTTGTTGGATTGCTTTCACTTAGAAATATGCATGCTCAATATCCATTATAAGCTCAAAATTCAAAAAGCAAGATCATGGTTTAGGCAATTCTTAAAGCATGTCATAGAATTTACATGATGATGCAAGCAATTTCCATCCTAGAACATCTAAGGAATAGGGCATTTATCCGTCTAAAATCAAAATCAAAAGACTCAAAACAAGAATCACACAATGCTAAACACACACATCAATCAAAACACAAAACAACACATGACTCAAACAAGTAATCTCCCAAACCACCCCATACTTAAACATCAATGTCCCCATTGATTAAGAAAGTAAAGAGAAAGGAAAGAGAAACTAACTTGGACATTTTGAAGCGTTGGCAAAGGAGGAGAATCACTCTTGAGGAGGTGATGGTGGAGCGGGAAAGAGTTGTTGTGCCAACCAATTGTTATATTCCACTTGAGCATTCCATCTTGCAACGTCTTGCTTGTGATCTTCATAGTACTCAATGCGGAAGTCCTGAAGCTCATGTTGGTGGTTGACAAATTGGTTGTGGTGGTGGTTGAGCACCCCATAAAGATGGTGTTGGTGAAGCATAAGGGCGTCCATCTTAGCCGAGAGAAGGGAGATATCGGGAGTTCCACCCAAACTTGAACCGGTATGATACGTGCCTTGTCCTTGAAAATGAGAGCCGCCGGACCCATCAAAGCCATAGGGGTGAGAGTAGTAAAGGACCATGTCGGATTGAGGTCCCATTGTGAAGTCCATAGGGTCGACACCGGGCTGATTTTGGTCGTAGCCGCCCCTTGTGTGGTCGTCACCGACTCCCTGGTGGTCATCACCGACCTCCTCGGAATGGCCCCGTGGTGATTCCCACTCGAAGTCCGCCTCTCTCGGCGGTGGGTTGGGCTCGGCTCTCGGAAACCTGCTGGGTTGGCCTCTAATCCTTTCATCACGTAGGACATTTGGCACCAAAGGATAAGGAGTGGGGGCCCATACATCGTACCAATTAGGACGGTAGAAAAGCTCAAGATTTTCAGGGGTAAGAACTACATCATGAGTCACATCCGTACTAATATAGAACTTGTTGATGAAACCGGCAGAAGATTGAGCAAGCACTTTAGTATTCAAGAAGTACTTCACATCCATAGCAATGACTTTTCTTGAAGAATAGGCGGAAAGATTGACTTTCAAGGACTTGGCAAGGAGAGCCACAAGCCAACCAAAGTATGTACTAGTGTGGGTCTTGAGGGCTTGGTGGCTTATGATGGCATTAGCAAACTCAAACCCCAAATTAATGTGAACGGTCAGCTCAAAGAGCATAGTAGATAAGCATGCAACCTCTTGCTTGTGGGGGCGAGAGAGCTCGTACCTTGGCCAAATTGTGGATCCGAGGATACGTAGGATATTCCGGAAAACCGGGCTAGCAATGAATTGACCGGGAAGGTGGTTGGTGGGGAATTCGACCTTACCGGTGAGGTAATGCCACAAATCCTTGGTGGGAAAACTCGATGTTGTGTACGCTCCGGATGGGGCACGGAGCCAAGATGTTGGTTGAATCTCTTAATGCTCATCTCGTGGTCCCTATTGCCGAGTTGAAACGTGACCTTTGACCTATTGAAGTCGGTTTCATGTCGGTACAAGCGGAAGTTGGACATGAACTCACATGTGAGCGTCACGTAGTGTTCCTCAATAGGATGCAAGATAAGGTGTTGAGCTCCGATCCAAGAGAAAGCCTCAAGCACCTCCCTATGAAAACCAATCTTCATTGCGCCTTCCCTTTGATAATCTCGCACACTAACGTCCCCATGCCACATTTCAAGAAACCGTTTCTGTTGCTCCTCATCATCAAACACCACACTATCCACCTTTTGCTTGTCTTTCTTGTGCTTCTTGGGGTGACGGGAAGAAGAAGCCATTGTCCTACAAAACGTTCAAGCTTCCAAGATAATTTCCAAAGTTTTAAAGAACAATGCTAAAACAAAGAACACTCATGTCACCTCCCAAAGAAGTACCCCATACTTACTCAAAGAAACATGCTCAAATTTTAGAAAAGAAATCTCAACTTAGCATGCTTTAATCATGAAGAGTAGGTAAGTAGAGGGAAAGATCATGCTAAAAGTACTCAAATCATGGTGGAAGTAGCTCTATAAGCATGCATTGAATGAGGAATACGAGTCAACCGGGGTCGGAACCGACCCTTGGAGGCTCGGGACCGAGAAAATACACGCCAAAGCCCCGTAATAGGACGATGTTGGGTCGACACCGACCTCTAAGGGCAAGATCCAGTCCGCAATTTCAGCCCGATGTCCTAGGAAAGGCTACCAAAAATTCCAAAAAAATCATATACTCTCACAATCAACCAAACAACCAAGTATGTATCAAAAATTCGACTTACAACCCACAATTCATGATGATATCATGTAGATCTAACTACTTAAGCATGCAAACAACCCAAACTTCCATATTCAAACTCAAGAACACCCAAAACCTAGGTTTTCAACTAATCCCTCAAACATAAATCAAGTAAACTTGAATTTAACATCAAAGGAGTAGAGAAACATACCAAAGATGAGAGAAAATAGAGGAATGAAAGTAGAAGGGGGGTCGTAGACGAGCACTAGAGCGGTTCTAAAATTTGAAAAATTGTGGGAAAGGGGCGGAGTTTCCGGTTTTTGGTGGAGGAATTGGAGGATTTATGTAGCACAAGGAAGGATTTTGGTAGATTTGGGATGGGGATGGAGAATTGTGAGGTGTGAGAGGCAAAGAGAGATGAATGGAGGCTATGGGTTTTGAGAAGGGAGAGGGGGTCGGCGGTGTGGGGGAGAAAGAGAGGGAAGGGGTAGGGTTAAAAGAGGTAAAAGTTCGGGGACTTACCTGCAATTTCCAAATTTCTGAAATTTTTTACCGTTTTTGCTAGGAGGGGGTCGGTGCCAACCCAAAAGAGGTCGAAGACGACCCATCCTGACTTTGCTTCCTCTCATTGTCGAGTATTTCGGCCCTCTTGTTCCTCTTCCGCCATCTCGGGTCCCTACAAAACCTTAGTGGAGATCCAAGACAAGAATCCTACCTAATCTAAACTAAGAAAATCAATTGAAACTAGGCTAAAAACGAAAATCCAAAGGAAAATAAAAACAAAACGGGTTGCCTCCCGGAAGCGCTTAATTTTACGTCTTTAGCTAGACGAGAAGTACCTCAACTTAATCAGAAGATGTGAGAGCCCATGCGGCTCGAATTTCCTCATCGGGGTCGGCCCTTGCATAGTATTTCTTCAATCGGTGCCCGTTGACCTTAAAAATCCCTCCATTCTCGTCTATGAGATCGACCGCTCCATGTGGGTAGATGTGGTGAACAATGAAAGGTCCACTCCATCGGGATCGTAATTTTCCGGGAAAGAGTCGAAGTCTAGAGTTGAAAAGAAGTACTTGATCACCGTTGTTGAAGGTCTTCGGGATGAGTTTCTTATCATGCCATTTCTTGGTTCTTTCTTTGTAAATTTTGGCATTCTCATACTCCTTGAGCCTTAACTCCTCTAATTCTTGCAAGTCCATAAATCTCTTTGCTCCGGCTGCGTCAAGATCCATGTTGAGCTCCTTGAGAGCCCATAGTGCCTTGTGTTCGAGCTCGACGGGCAAATGGCATGACTTGCCATACACAAGATTGTAAGGAGTAGTGCGGAGTGGCATCTTGTAGGCAGTGCGGTACGCCCAAAGTGCATCATCCAACTTGGAAGCCCAATCCTTCCTTGAGCGGGAGACCGTCTTCTCCAAGATGTTTTTAATTTGCCGGTTGGAGATCTCCACTTGACCACTAGTTTGGGGATGGTAAGGAGTTGCCACCCTGTGTAAGACCCCATACTTAGTCAAAAAAGCCTCAAAACTCCGCTCAATGAAGTGAGAACCGCCATCACTAATAAGGGCTCGGGGAACACCAAAACGGGGAAAAATGTTGGACTTCTTAAACTTGGTCACCACTCGTGCATCATTAGTCCTTGTGGCTATGGCCTCGACCCACTTAGAAACGTAGTCAACCGCTACGAGGATGTACTTGTAGGGGCCCGAAGAGGGGAAGGGTCCCATGAAAACAATTCCCTATACGTCGAAAAGCTCAACTTCTAGAATTCCTGTGAGTGGGTTCTCATTCCTCCATGTGATATTTCCCGCACGCTCACACTCATCACAAGCCGTGACATAAGCTTGAACATCCTTGAAGAGGGTGGGCCAATAGAATCCGCTTTGAAGAATTTTTGCAGTGGTTTTGAATCTCTTAGCATGGCCGCCCGTTGGAAGAGTATGACAATGTCGGATTACTCCTTCTATCTCATCGTCCGGCACACAATGCCTAAAGATATGATCACTCCCTTGCTTGAAGAGGTAGGGATCGTCCCAATAGTATTGCTTGGCGTCGTGGAGGAACTTCTTTTTGGCTTGGGAAGTCAATCCATCAGGGATAATGCCTCCTACAACATAGTTAGCAAAATCCGCAAACCAAGGGGTTTTCGCCCCTTGAATAGCATATACAGAATGGCAAGAGAAAATGGGAGGAGAAGAGTGAATAATAGTAGTAAGCACACAAGAAGAGTGAGAAGAATGACTTGGATCGGTCGTGGTGAGGGTCGGGGCCGTGCTATCCAGCTCGGTGTCAGCCCAGTGCTGCATATGGGGGGTTGTCTCCGACCCAAGAATGGTCGTCTCCGACCCAGAAGTGGTTGTCTCCGACCCAGGATGGGTTGTCTCCGACCCAGGATGGGTTGTCTCCGACCCAGGATGGGTTGTCTCCGACCCAGGATGGGTTGTCTCCGACCCAGGATGGGTTGTCTCCGACCCAGGATGGGTTGTCTCCGACCCAGGATGGGTTGTCTCCGACCCAGGATGGGTTGTCTCCGACCCAGGATGGGCTGTCTCGATCCGTAAAACTTCATTGCTAATAGAATTTCGTCCGGGCGAGAGTCGTTGATGGGTACTGAATCGCCGGACTCCTTAATGTGCTCCATGGGTAACCGAGAAAGGTGATCCGCCACAAGATTCTCCGCTCCTTTCTTATCCCTTATTTCAAGGTCAAATTCTTGCAATAGAAGCATCCATCAGAGTAATCTCGGTTTGGCGTCCTTCTTATCCATAAGGTAACGGATAGTTGCATGATCGGTGTATACGATTACCTTGGAACCCACCAAGTATGACCGAAACTTCTCAAAAGCAAACATAACGGCTAGGAATTCCTTCTCCGTGGTCCTGTATTTGTTTTGGACCTCATCTAGCGTCTTGCTCGCATAGTAGATAGCATGAAGCTTCTTCTCTCTTCTTTGCCCAAGGACTGCGCCCATAGTGTAGTCACTAGCGTCACACATGATCTCGAAGGGGATTTTCCAATCTGGAGGTTGCATGATAGGCGCCGACACAAGTGCATCCCGGATCCTGTGGAAAGCTTCAAGACACTCGGAAGAAAACTCAAACACAACATCCTTCATTAATAGGTTAGTTAACGGTTTGGTAATCTTAGAGAAATCTTGAATAAACCTCCTATAAAACCCGGCATGTCCTAGAAAACTCCTAACTTCTTTCACGGAGGAAGGGGGTGGCAACTTTTCAATTAATTCAATTTTAGCTTTATCAACCTCAATCCCCCTTTTTGACACTACATGTCCTAGAACAATTCCTTCTTGAACCATAAAGTGACACTTCTCCCAATTAAGCACTAGGTTAGTCTCCTCACATCTCCTAAGTACTCTAGAAAGATTGGCAAGACAAGAGTCAAAAGTGGTACCGTAAACCAAGAAATCATCCATAAATACCTCCGCAATGTCCTCAATCATGTCGGAGAAGATGGCCATCATACAACGTTGAAAGGTGGTCGGGGCGTTGCAAAGCCCGAATGGCATCCTCCGATAAGCAAATGTGCCATAAGGACACGTGAAGGTGGTTTTCTCTTGATCATCGGGATGTATCGGAACCTGCCAAAAACCACTATATCCATCGAGATAACAAAAATAGTCATGCAAAGCTAATCTCTCTAGCACTTGGTCAATAAAAGGCAAGGGAAAGTGGTCTTTTCTAGTGGCGTTGTTTAGCTTTCTATAGTCAATACACATGCGCCAACTAGTGGTAGTCCTAGTGGGAACTAACTCGCCTTTTTCATTCTCAACAACAGTGAGACCACTCTTTTTAGGCACAACATGAACGGGGATTACCCACTTACTATCCGAAATTGGAAAGATGATACCTGCATCGAGCATTCTCAAGATCTCCTTTTTCATATTCGGATTAAGCCTCCGTTGGTGCTCTATGGTTGGCCTGTGTCCTTCCTCAAGGAAAATACGATGCATACAAAAAGAAGGTGAGAGGCCACTCAAATCCTCAAGTGAGTATCCAATGGCCTTCCTATGAGTCCTAAGAACATTCAACAACTTTCCAACTTCTTCCGTATTAAGGTTAGCATTAATAATCACAAGAAAAGTGGAATTAGGGGCAGGAAACTCATACCTCAAAGACTCGGGGAGAGTCTTAAGTTCTGGAGTAGGTGGTGGTGGTGTAACAATGTCCTCAACCTTCTCCATTTTGAAAAACTCTTCAAAGTAAGCGTTGTCATCGGCTTCCAGAAGGGTCGGCTCCGACCATAGAGGGGTGGGTGCCGAGCTGGATGTGGTCGGTGTCAACCTGGATGTGATCGGTGTCGACCTGGAAGTTTCTTCCCCGGCGTTATCTTCACTTGTGTAAGCTCCAAGCAAGCGTTCGATCGGATCTTCACAGTCAATGTAATCCGAGCGAGTGTACAACATCTTCAATTCCATAGCTTCGTCGGTTTCCTTCATCGTTGGATTGAAGCGGAACTCAACCACCTCATTGCCGATTTCAAAAGTAAGGAGGCCTTTCTTCACATCAATAATGGCCCCATTGGTTGCAAGAAAAGGTCGCCCAAGAATGATCGGGACGACAGGGTCTTCCGGCATCTCCATAATAATAAAATCATTAGGCACAAAGAACTTTCCGACTTGAATAGGGAAATCATCGACAACTCCAGTTGGCTTCACACAAGAACCGTCTGCCATATAGAGCTTCATACTCACCGGGACCAAAGGGCCCATATTGGTTTTGGACCATATAGAGAAAGGAAGAAGACTAGCACTTGCACCAAGGTCGCATAAGGCTTTAAAGCGATGGGCACCTATGCCAATAGTAATTGCAAATTTACCCGGATCACCGAGTTTCTCCGGGAGCTCTAAGGATCGCACCTCATCGGTTAGTTCGGACATCGACCGCTTCTTTGACAAGATCTCTTTAAGAAATTTGGTGTATGCGGGCATCTCATTCAAAGCTTCGGCAAAAGGAATAGTGATGTTAAGCCCTTAAAGAACCTGCACAAAACGCTTGAATTTTCCTTCCGTGGAATCTTTAGCCTTCTTGGATGGGAAAGGAAGCACCTTTGTTGTTGATGTAGAAGGAACGGATGGAAGAATTCCGGGCAGAGGGTCGACCACGACCTGAGTGGGGTCGGTGACGACCTTGTCTGTAGTGGGGAGAGGGTCGGTCACGACCCTTGGTGGGTCGGTGACGACCTCCTCTGAGCTCGGCCGGTCTTCATCGTCCACCGCCTTCTTGCTTGTTTCTCGATCCGGCAACTTCTTTCCGCTTCTTAGATGGATTGCAGCAATTTGACCTCGCGAATTCTCATCAAAATGGCCCGGTAATCGCCCTTGAGGTCGTCGAATTTGGGCCGCTAAATCACCAAGCTGAGAATTCACATTCTTCCTCCAAGCTTCAAAGTCACCTAGTTGATTTTGCACTCCTTTAAGATCGGTTCGGATGCCATTCATTCCTTCAAGGGGTCCTTATGCCCAAGTTGGTGGGTCTTTGAAACCGGGAGGTCTATAGGGCGGGGATCTCTGCTCTTGTGGTGGTGCTTGAAAACCTTGACCGTAGCCATTGTTGTTCCATTGAGGAAAATTGTTGTTGTTCCTCCCTGGATAAGCATTGTTTTGGCCACGGTAGGGTCCTCTCATATAATTTGCCTCCTCATAAGCCTCGGCGGCTCGGACTTGTTCTACGTTTGTGCAAGAAGAGGTAGGATGAGCATGGGAACCACATTCTTGACAAGATTGAGCAGTGGACTTGTAGTGGCCTACTTGCTTCTTGAGCCGGTTTATCTCATCTTGCATAAATTGAAACCTCACATCTTGATCAATTGGTTCAGCATTAGGGTCATAAAGTCTCTTCTGTGAAACCTTGACGGCTTGTTGGGTGTCATACATACCATCATAGTTGCGGACTTTGTCCAACAAGGCCCAAGCTTGATCGGGATCCATCTCAATGAACCCACAATCGGTGTGGAGGTTGATCCGATCTTTTGTAGCGGCATTAATTCCCTGGAAGAATACTTCTTGACGCACATAAGGAGGTTGTCCATGAGTTGGACATTGTCGAAGAAGTTCTTTAAACCGCTCCCAAGTTTCCACAAAAGTCTCATTGGGAAGTTGATGATAAGAAGTGATGCGCTTCCTTAACTCTGTAGTCTTAGCCGGCGGAAAGAACTTTGTCAAAAACTGATCATGTAGAGCCTTCCATGTGGTAATCGACCTTGAGGGTAAACTTTCAAGCCAAGTAAGAGCCTTTCCGTCCAAAGACCATTTGAATGCTTTCAAAAGCACATATTCAAGCGATACATCATCAGCGGCAATAGTGTCACAAAGGTCAGTGAAGTTCTTGATGTGCTCCATAGGGCACTCGATGGGCTTGCCTTCAAATTGAGACCTCTTGATAAGAGTGATGAAGTGCGACTTTATCTCAAAAGCATGCTCGATAACAGGGAGCACAATAGCAGATTCAGGAACTTTAAATTCAGGATGCATGTACTGCTTTGCATTACGCGGAATAGCATTGAGTTGTTGTCGAAGAAGGGTAGCAGCCTCTCTTTCCCTTTGTGCAACAGCAGTTTGAGCATCACGCACTCTTTGTATACATTCCATCTAAAGGCGAAGGTCAGCCATCTGGCGAGCAAGGTCCTCAGCATTGGCCATTGCTCTTTGTTCTCTTAGCCTGCGGAAAAGGGTTCTCTCATGTTCGGAATCAAAAGGAAAAAGGTCGACTCCCCTTCGCGAACTAGAGGGCATACACCTGCACACACAATCACGAGAAAACGAATTAGTAAAAACAAAAGGGTATGGGCTATTCCCAAACCCGAAAAATAACTAGATAAAGAAACTAAACTAACTACCCGGCAACGCCGCCAATTTGTTGAGAGGGTTTCTTGACAACAAATAAATTTATAATCAAGACCCCGCTGAGTACAGGGAGGTCAGGTTCGTCCACGGGAATTATAAGTATCTAAACCTAGTTATTAATCCTAACAAAATAAAACAAAACAAAACACACGCAGCAGACGCTCGGCACCGACCCACAACAGGTCGTCACCAACCCACGACTCGACACAAAAACGCAGGAGAAAAACCAGAAAACTGATGCTCGGCCCCGACCTGAAAGGGGTCGTAACCGACCTATCCGGGTAACGAATAAACTTCGAAAAATCAAATTAAAAGAGATCTAGAGCAAAGGATTCACCACAACAAGCTATGAATGCAAACATGAATCAAAATCAATCCATAGTAATCTCATGAATGACTTTCGCCATGAATAATCAAGTAAAAATCTCAACTTTCATAAGGATCTAGACTTGCAACCCTACTTGTTTTCTAAAAGTTTTAACTTTCATTTCAACCTAGTGATTATCCAAATTCACAATTTAACCTTTCGATTCAATCATAAACATGAACATGCCTTAACTTTCATCAAGGAATTGATAGCAAACAAGAGGATAAAGGATAGAGATTCAAAAAGAGATGGTTTAATCAAAGATTCATGCTTTAATCATGCACAACTCGTCGGGGTTCACCCCAACCCTAGAAAAATACACTACTCACGATCCATGGCACAATCAATAATCATAGACAAAAGAGAAGACATAATTCAAATCCAAACAAACTTTAATTAAAAAGAAAACTTACAAATCTCAAGCAAACTTCCAAGTCTCTCTTAAAATTGTCCAAGAGCTTGGAATCAAAGTTAACCTAGAAAACAAACTTGCAACTTGTTCCGTTCTCCACAAAATAACGTCTCCTTCAAAAACCTCTAAGCCTCCCCCCTAAAATTAACCCTAAAAAATCCTTATATAGTAGTGGGAATGTCTTCATAAGGAAACTAAATTCTATCTTAAAAAGGCCCATAAATAAAACATTTACTAAACCTAACTTAAGGCGCAAGTTTTATTCTCGCTAGACACGGAGGTGGTCGTCTCCGACCTAGTGTAGGTCGTCTCCGACCTAGGCAGCACTTGGTTTCTTCACTTCTTTGCCCGAAAACTTGCTCCAAAGCTTGGTTCTTCTTCAATGTTCTTCCTTTAATCACTCTTAGCCTTCTAAGACTTCCTTTAGCTCCTTCTTAAAGCACCTTGATCTTGAAATCTTCACTTTTGAATCATCAAACCTTCAAATGCACCGACTCTCGTCCTTTTATCAACATCACCCCGAAACAGCTCTAACTCCACCTCCTAGAAAGCTTGAAAAACCGGGATATCTCCTCATCAACGCTTCAAATACCTACAAAACATCAAACAAGCTTATGTAGACTCCATATCTCAAGATAATATGAAAACCAACACAAATGACTCAAGACAACACAATAAACCTAGAAAAGACTCAATCCTAGCTAGAAAACTACCCACAAAAACCAACTAAAAAGTACGACATCAATGATACCATGGTTCCATAAGGAAGTATGAGGTTTGTTAGGAACGTTTAATTATTACACACAAAAGTCTTGAAAATCCTACGTATACTAATCGAGTCTACAACCAACCTCATTGTATACGTGTTGTCCGAATTCAGATTGGAAACAAGATTTTTCATAGTCGGGAGCGAGAGCGATTTTCCAAGTTGTAGTCACTACCCTGGTATGTTAATTATGTGCATTGGGCACTTATCTTATATTAATTACAAAATGATACATTCAAGCTGGTGGCTTTTAATCGACATCACGTATTTGGAAAAGATCAGGGCTCATACGTCCCAAATGATAAGAGTGGGTTCTTACGTCCCAAAGGCACTTAGCTAGGGCGCAACACCCCTTAATGCAATAGAGCGGGTCGGGTCATGACCAAACACTAGTATTTAATTCCATCTAGTGCGAAAATGTTATAAGGAGGCATCTAGAGAAACTATGGCTCACTCCCTTAGGCACTACGCTAATCCAAAACAACTCTCAATCGAGAAGATAAACACACATGGCCACAATCATTGAGACCTAATCAATTTCTAGCATAACCTAGCAATAATATCTAACCGGTAATAACAAAGTCATTAATTCTATAACAGTAAATAAACATAAGTTCATTATTAGCAAACAAGTGTTCCCAACAAGGTTTTAAACATGATATGAAAGTTCATGCTTAAACCAAAGTGCAAGCGAACCAACCACTTGCCTTGATTCGAAGGCGAAAGAACGAATTGAGTTGCTTGAGAACGAGATCCAAAAATTGACTTCTCCTACCTGTTTTAATAACAAGTCAAGATCACAAAATAAATTATAACTGATTTATTTTAATTTGATTTTCTTATAGTCTATAGATTAATAATTCCCAAATATTAATGTATATTATCTTAGGTTATCATAACGTTAACCTAATTAAATTGCATAAATATTTATAACATATGCATTAGCAAAATAATGTATTTATACATAACCTTACCAATATAATATAAATTTTGTATTTTATTTTCTATAAATCATCCACAACTAGAGCTGTCAAAAGCAGACCGAACCCACTAACCCGACCCAAACCGCTTGATAATGCTAAGCTTAAAACCCGAAAATTTGAACCCGAAACTCGAAATCAACCGAACCCAATAGAACTTGAAACCCGTTGGGTTGACCGATTTAGTATATTTAAAGAACTTTTAAATTTTATTTTGAAAATTATAATATATTTTATTAATAAAACGGATTTTTCGCCTAGTACCCTCGAGCTTTTGTCAATTTCGTGAAATACCCATAAGTTTTAACATTTGCGCAAAGTAACCTTAATTTTAAAACTATTTCGTATCATATCCATCCGTTATGAAACGTTAAATAAAACGTTAAATTTTAATAAAAGAAAAAGGGATAAAACCCCTATCACGACTACGAGAGAGAGAGAGCGCTTGCTTGACCAGAACAGGGAGGAGGAGAGGTGTCGTCACGTCGCTTCTAGGTGGTGATCGGAGACGACGTCGGCTGCTGCTAGAGCCGGAAGGAGAATACAAGAGGCATCTTCATTTCTGTTGGAGGAGTGGACGACGAGGTTGCACGCGCGAACGAACTGCGAAAGTTGACGAGGTTGGATGCGCGAGTAGAGTTGGTCGGCGACGATTCGGCGACACCGAGAACCTTGGTCTTCGATTTCAGGTACATAATTAGGGTTTTTTGTTTGGATTTTGAATCTTATTAGGGATTTTGGAACCTTGAGGCTGAATATGAAAATTTTAGGGATTTGAAAACTTTATAAGAAATTTAGTGGTTGATAAATTGAACTGCATTAGGGGTTAAGTGAACTGATTATCGGTAAATAGGAAGTTGAATTCCTCCTAAATCAGATTGAAGGCAAATTGAAACTGGTTTTAGGGATTTGCATTTTAGGGGTTTAATTGAACTGATTTTAGACAAATAGGTTGATGTTGAACTCTACTGAATCAGAAAGAAGGCTATTGTACTCAATTTAGGGATGATATTAAACTCTACATGATTTTAGTGATTGACATATACATTGTTCTTTGTGGATGGTGAGGAAGGACATGGTATGTTTTGATGTGAAAATCATATTATTTATAGAGACTACCTTTGTTAAGTCATGACTGATATTCAATATGATAGGGTTCTTTATCTTTCATGTTTCTAGATTATGTATTCCTACAAAGATCTTGACTGATGTGTCATTGATTGAGTCTTTCATTTAGAGCCTATTAGCTCAAACGATAGAGCGATGTGTTTACACACAAAGATGCGGGTTCAAATCCCACATAGGCTATCTGTATATTTCATTGTTCTTGTTTGTAGATTTTCGTGTCATGGCTTATTTAAGTGTTGTTTTAGCATTAGTTATGTTGACTTATCAAGATACTTGCAATTGATGTCCTTTTGTTTCTGCTGGCTAATTACCGTCTTGCCTTGATGTCCATTTTTTGCTACTCATTGTTGTTGAATATGCAAGTTTCTACTGGCTAATTACCATCTTGCCTTGATGTCCATTTTTTGCTACTCATTGTTGTTGAATATGTAAGTTTCTGTTGGCAATTGCTGAGTTTGTTTCTTTACTATCAGATTTCTCATTTCCTCTGGATTTCCTTTTAATTTTGCTTTCCTTCATTATCATTTGTAGTATAAGATCATACAAAAGAGGGAATTAGATATGAGTTTAACAGAAATTAATGTCTTGTTTCACCCTAGTTTCTATAATACTTAATCAGATGAATTGGTAGCTGGTAGATTAAGTTTCCATTATTAAATCCCTTGTCGATGACATTGGCCTCTACTAAGCATTTAAGCACTTGGTATACTGAGAAGTTAAGCTTCTGGAAAGGTGTGAACTGCCTTGGCCTTGTGTCTTCTCCCGTCTCTGAATCATTGTCATCTTTGACCAGTTTTGTTGCTCGAAAAACAACTATACCTAGGATAATTACCACTAGAGTCAAAGTGACAAGTAGTGCAATGGCCACCTTAATCCATCATGAACGCCTTTCATCCGAATTGTTTGTTTTCCCATTACTTAAGAAACAAGAGTTATGGCCTCGTGAGCACAACATTGGGTTGCCTTAATGCCTTCTAATTCTGCAGATGAAAGGTTGTCTAAACAACTTGTTGTTTGGTAAAAGCCATGTGACATTGTTGTAAGACACATTGAGAGAGACCAAGTTGTCTATTCTAGATAGAGCTATTAGACTTCCTTGGAACCTGTTATAAGAAAGGTCGTGTATGGATAGCCTTTTGAGATTGGAAATCTGAGAAGGGATTTCACCATTGAGAGCATTCCAGCTGATATTAAGAGCAATATCAAGGTTCCCAATGTTGAACAATTCCTCTGGGATGATTCCAAATAGCTAGTTGTTGCTGAGATCATGTGATTGCAGCCTTTGCGGGCTTGAACATCTTCCTAGTGAAGTTGGTATTCATTAGAAGAGGGAGTTTTTCTTTAGAATGAGAGGGTTAAGTGAAGTAAAATGGTCGTTGAGGCATCAGACCCACAAAATGGTTTTATGATAAATCAAGGGCCTGAAGCTTTGTTAGAGACTGGAGATTACATAACTTACTATTTAGGATTCATAGCTGAAGGGAAATAGATTGGTGATCCCAAAATATGTCGGGAGGATCAAATTCAATCTTCGAAAAGATTTGCAGAACCCTATGCCAAATTTGAAAAACGAGAACTGGTAGTAAGGTCGACATCTGAGAGAGGAATAATTTTGATGAGGATACAATGGAACTTTTTGCAGCTTGCTTGCTCGCACAACACCCGTAGCTGATTCCTTCAGCAACAACAACAACCGGCATCAGCGTCTTCTACAACACAACATCGTCGATTTCTCAACGTGGTTGGAGGCTTTTTCTTTTTCTTTTATCTTTTACGGGATTTAACGCTTTATTTAACGCTTAACTAACGGATGGGTATAAGATGAAAACTTACAGAACTAAAGGGTTACCATGCGAAAATGTCCATAATTATGGGTATTTCGCGAATTTGACTTTAATAGAGGGTTACCAGGCGAAAAATCCGTTAATAAAATAAATGAAAATAATATATTATAATTAAATATTATTATTTAATTACCAATTGAATTTAATAATCATTACAAAAGGATATTTTAAACCCGCTAGTCAACCCGACCCGAAAAACCAACCCGAACCGCCCGAAAAATTTAGGGTCAAGACCCGAAAATTTGAACCCGAAACCCAAAATAAACCGAACCCGATAGACCCGAACCCGTTGGGTTAAAAACCTCAAAAAACCGTTGGGTTTATCCAATTTCTTATATTTTAAGAATATATAATATATTTTGAAAATTTTAATATATTTTTTATTAAAATATATAAAAATAATAGATTTATTATTAAATATCATTTTTTAAATAAAAAATATTTTAATAATGGTAAAAAAATTAATTTTCTTGACCTGTTAGGTCGACCCGACCCACCTGACAACCTGCAATAACCCGACCTGATTTGATCGGTAACTAGTTACGACCCAAACCCGACTCAACCCGAACCCGAAATAACCGAACCCAAACCCGACCTGACCGACCCGTTTGATATCTCCAGACCCGACAAAAAACCCGCTACAACCAGACCCGATTGACCCGTGACCTATAACAAAACCGAACCCGATTTACTCCGAATCCGAAATGACCGAACACGAACCCGCCCGACCCGACCCGATTGACAAGTCTATCCACAACTCATTAATTGTTTATAAAATTTATAAAATAATATGTAAATGAGAAAATGATAATATTATTATTATATTATTACTATATTTATCATAATTTCCAAACCCTTTACATAAACATGAACTTATTCACTTATAAAATCATACTTTAATATTATAAATTATTTTTAACTCTAAATAATCTGTAAA
Source organism: Fallopia convolvulus (assembly GCA_964016875.1). Taxonomy (NCBI): domain Eukaryota; kingdom Viridiplantae; phylum Streptophyta; class Magnoliopsida; order Caryophyllales; family Polygonaceae; genus Fallopia; species Fallopia convolvulus. Next base: position 45,563,723 of record OZ024719.1, on the reverse strand, counting down.
AATACATTACAAATATGTATTAATGTTAATCTCAATTAGGAGTAATTTATTTATACTAAAACTGAATTTAAACCGATTAAACCAATTAAAAAAGAAATAAAAGAAAATATACATATGGGTTGTATAGAAATTAAAATCAGGAGAAAGAAGGCTTACGAGCAACAGGTTTGGGGCGACTCGTCGCGGTGATTTGGATGGTGGCACGGCTCGGAGATGGCGACAGTTGATAGAGTGAAACCCCTACTCTTTAGTGTCGGCAGTGGACAAGGCGAAAAGGTCTGCTGAGGCGGAGAGAGAAGGGCGACAACATGCAGTGGTGGCCAACCTCGTCCCTTGTTTTGAACTAGTAGGTCAGATGAATTTGATCGGATTTATTAGGAGCTTAGGGTACTGGAAAATAAATGGGTTCATAGGTATTTTGAAGAATTTGTCGTGGAGATTCCGAATATGGCTTCAATTTTGGGTCTCGATTCATGGATTGGAAAAAATGAGTTTGAATGAGGGAGGCTCAATTCTAGGGTTTCGATTGAAGATGGTGAAATTCCGAGAAAATGGCGTATGAATTTATAAGCCTTTTGTTCCGTGGATGACAACAATCATAAGATCTTCAACTTCCTTTTAGGGGTTAGCCACAATTGTAGCCTATAAAGACACGAAATCGGATTTGGATTAGTTTAAGGAAAGAAGAACGAAAAAAAGAGGAGAGGGATGAATTTATATTTGATTTTGATATTTTATTATTATCATTTATATTTTATTGTTTACAATTAAAATGCACTCCACGACAATCTTTTAATAAAAATCACTTTAAAAAATGCAAAATCTCTTATATATTAAACATATTTTTTAAATATAATACCTTTATACCTTGAATATATATGATATCTTAGAAATCTCAAAATACTTTTATAAGATAGACTATTTTTTAAATTAAAACAATTATCATGAGTCAATAGTCTTGCTTATAATGTTCTTATGTGTTTACATTTCGGTTGTGTCGGATATTATGTTTCAGTAATATTTTATCATGGTTTAAACAATATTTTGCCATTCCCTTGCATGGATTTAGGAGTGAATAAATAGGTTGATAAATAAAACAAAGTAGAGAAATATTACTCCATTCTATCCTTAAAAAATGTTGTTCAATCCTTTAGAATATCATCAAAACTAGTGAGATGAAAGGGGTAACGAATAAACCCTTCAAGCAGACATTCATCCTTATTAAGAATAAAATTGTCTTCAAGTTGAACCATATTAGTCACTAAATGTGTTAATTTACCACTTTAGATTCGTAATTAAATAAGCTTCATCGTTTTTTTTGTCTGTATGAAGTTGAATTATTTTTTCATTTGATTAAGGAAGAAATAAATATATATATAGGGTTGTCATCACTTTGGGTTGCTAATTAAATGATTTTGATATTTTTAATTAAAAAAAAAAGAGAAAAGATAAGGGTGTCATTAGACCTGTCAATCGGGTGGGATTGGGCGGGTTCGGGTTCGGTCATTTCGGCTTCAGGTTAAATCGGGTTCCAGATCGTTATGGGTCACGAGTCAATCGGGTCGGGTTGTAGCGGGTTTTCGGTTGGGTCGGGTTGACCGGGGGTCTAAAATATCCTTTTTTCTTATGATTATTAAAATCAATTTTTAATTAAATAATAATATTTAATTATAATATATTATTTTCATTTATTTTAATAATAAAATATATTATAAGTTTCAAAATAAATTTAAAAAAATCTATAAATATGCTAAATCGGTCAACCCAACGGGTTTCGGGTTTCAACCCAATGGGTTCGGGTTCTATCGGGTTCGGTTTATTTTGGGTTTCGGGTTCAAATTTTCGGGTCTTAACCCTAAAATTATCGGGCGGGTCGGGTCGGGTTAGCGGGTTAGGTCAGTAAAGATAAAGAGATTCCTAATTAAATGTGCTAATTTATTATTTTTGTTTTAAATGTAGAGTACTATGCGATTTTAATAAAAAAGATGAGTACTATATCATATAAAAATATTTTTTATTAATCAAAATGAGGTATATTAAAAAAAAGGTAGAGACTATATGAGGAACTATGCAAAAATGAGATATTATAATTTTTTCAACGACATTATGAATTTCTTTAAACGTACATATTCCATGATCTAATTGAACTATTGATCTCTACACTTATTTTTAATTTCTACTAATTCTTTTTAGTGTGCATTTTTTTTCTACTTAGGATAATAAAATCTATTTAATATCTACAAATAATTTATTTTGATTTCATAAAATGATTAATTTATTATTATTTATTATTATATTTTTATAAAAGGTTTCTAAATATAAAAATGTAGGCATGATATTATAGTGGAAGACGAAGATGCTAAGGTCAAGTATGTATGATGTATGATGTATGATATTAATTAAATATTATGTGTGGAAGACCAAGAGACTAAGATTAAGTATGTATGATGCATGATGTATCTTGTATGTTGTATGATATATGATAATGAGTAAATATTATGTGTGAAAACCCAAGAGGAAAAGATCAAGTATATATATTTGACGTATGATATTAAGTATGTATTATGTATGACATTAAGTCTATAGGAGGCAATTGAATGCTTTAAATTCAAAACATTATATGTAAAAAAAAAATTACATGTAGGTTAGAAAATTCCATTAATTTCATAAATATATTATAATAGAAATTAAAACGATTTTTAATTTATTTTATTGTAAGAATTATAACGGGTAAGGTCTAAAATGACATAATAAACATTATAAGTTATTATTTATATTTTCTTATCCTTTTAAGAAAATAAAATAATCCTTTATTAAAATATAGTAAAGGGAGGAAAAATTACAATAATGCCCTCTGAAAAGTGAGGGTTATTACAAACACAAGAATTCCAAACACGAGCACTAACCTTGTCACAAATCCTTTGCTTTAAGGTTCGTTCTCCAACACCAAAAACTCTTAATCTTGGTTGCTTTCCAACTCTCATATTTTCTATCTCAAGACGTGAATCTAATCCTTAGAACACCTTGGTATATATAGGATTCTTATGGATTTGGTCTTTTATCTTTTGCAAAGATATAATCCATAAGACAAGATCTATCCTAAGATATGATATTTTTTAAAATAATTTTATATTATGAGTCGAGTTCTGATAATATTGTAAGGCCTGAAGCCTTTAGAAGCGTTATCTCATGCCAACCCGAGGACTTCCCAGGAGGTCACCCATCCTAAAACTACTCTCACCCCTGCACGCTTAACTTCTGAGTTCTTTGTCCTCACTCGAACTCAGAAAAGGAAGAGCTCTTGTTGACATGGGAGCACCTCAATTCCTTATAAATTATCGGGGTGTTACAATCTCCCCCACTTAAGCACTTGACGTCCTCGTCAAGGCCCAAGGACCGCCCTCCGGGTCGAGTGACCGACCACCGGGCCAAGCCAACTCGTAACCCAGAGTCGGCTATAATACCATTAGTAAGGCCCGAGGCCATAGAAACGCTATCCCATGTCAACCCGAGGACTTCCCAGGAGGTCACCCATCCTGGTACTACTCTCGCCCTTGCACGCTTAACTTCTGAGTTCTTTGTCCTCACTCGAACCCAGAAAAGGAAGAGCTCTTATTGACATGGGGAGCACCTCAATCCCTTATAAATTATCGGGGTGTTACAATCTCCCCCACTTAAGCACTTGACGTCCTCGTCAAGGCCCAAGGACCGCCCTCCGGGTCGAGTGACCGCCAATCGGACAAAGCCAACTCGTAACCCAGAGTCGTCTCTGATACCATTTGTAATGCCCAAACCTTTAGAAGCGCTATCCCATGCCAACCCGAGGACTTCCCAAGAGGTCACCCATCTTGGTATTACTCTCGCCCATGCACGCTTAACTTCTGAGTTCTTTGTCCTCACTCGAACTCAAAAAAAGGAAGAGCTCTTGTTGACATGGGAAGCACCTCTATTCCCTATGGAACAAGTGATGAAGCTCAACATAAATTAAACTCTTTGAAGAAAATCGGCAATGATTTAGGATTGATGTGATAGCTTTACAAATTGAAAGAGGTAACCTTTTAAAAGAAATTGAACAAGGAAAGGGTATTTCTAAGGGGGGCACTAGGCAGGCATGGACATATGTGCGGGCCGGTCCGGCCCGGACCGGCCAGCAATTATGGGCCTAAATGGCCCGACCCGGCCAGCCTGTGGGCCAAACCTGCCCGGGCCATGGGTCGGGCCCTGGTTGGGGGGATTGTATCCTGGACCGACTTAGTTAAATTACATGCAAAAATTAAAAAAAATGGAGTGGGCTTAAGACTTCCAACCCAGTCGTGGGCCTGGTTTCTCTGGCACGGGACCGGCCCAGCCCGGCCCGGTTCCATGTCTAGCACTAGAGGAGGGCCCTAAGTTTTTTCCTCAAAGATTTGGGATAGGCTTCACGGGTGATTGTTCTAAAGATAGAAATTATCAAGAGTTTAATACAGTTGAGCTTTATGAAATGCATGATAGAAAACTTTAGAATCTAAAAGATAAAAACTTTCATTTAAATAAGAGGGTTCAAGTCTTAGAGGGTAGATAAGGGTCACGAAAACTACTGGTATTAGGGATGAGTTGCTCATAAAATCTTAATCAAACGTTCCAAAGGTAATGAACCTAAAGACATTGATCCCTTAAGGGTTAAGGAACAAATGGTGCAGAAGAATCACCCTAAGTACTTCATAGGAGATTACCTTAAAGTTTGTTGGTACTATGGGCAAGGGGGACATCTTAAGAAAGAGTGCAAGAAAAGGTAGGCCCAAGTTGAAGAGCAAAGGGCCTATGTGAACAACAACAATAATGCTAACTAACAACATGCTCTTAGATCACAAAAGAACAAAAAGCCTAACCCTAGATCTAATAGTAATAATGTGAACTTAGTTGAATATTACGTTGGTAGCCCTAGGGAACAACAACATTTTTATCATCAAAACTGACCAGGTAAACCGAAGCTTGTCTAAGACGTTAAAACCTAATCCTTTCTTTGTAGGGTTAGGTGGAAGAGAACAAGATATGGGTACTAGGACGATGGATACTCAAGTCACATGACCGAAAATAGAAGTAATCTTGTCTCACTTCATGAAAATGACAAAGGAAAAGTGTCCTTTGGTAATAAGAAAGAAGGATCAATTATAGGAGCTAGAGAATATAGGATAAATGACAATGTCAGGGTAAGTAATGTGTCTTTTGCTGATGGTCTTGGTTTTAATTTTTTAAGTATCTTGCAAATTTGTGACCAAGGGGACAATGTGGTGACGTTCTCTCCAAAATAATGTCTCGTGAAAGATCCATCCAGTGAAATTCTAATGAGAGGAAAAAGATATCACAATGTCTATGCATTAGATGTTGACTACAAACTGGCAAAACACTTGTGCTTGGTAATAATTACAAACAAAGAAGATTTGTGACATAGGAGAATGGGCCATGCAAACTCTTATATTCTCCTCAAGTTGTTCTAACAAGACCCTGTGGATGGTCTACCATGCATACAACCAAACACTGGTAATGTGTGTAGTGCATGTGTGACAAGTAAGCAATCACGGACTTCCTTCAAGTCTAAGTAGGTAGTAAATACTTCTTGTCCTTTAAAACTGATCCACATGGATATGTGTGGTCCTATGAGGGTTAAGACTTTTTCTGGTAGTAGATATGTGCTTGTTGTTATTGATGATTAATTACTCCACATTCACATGGACAATCTTTCTCAAATCCAAGAGTGAAGCTTTCCAAGAATTTGAGTTTCTCATCAAGAAGGTGGAAGTTAGCGTAGGTCAAAAGTTGTGTGCCATACACTCAGACCATGGGACATTGTTGATAAAAGATTCCTACAAGGTGTGATAACATAAAATATCCATGGGAGCTTGAAAGGTAATGATGGCAAATCTAAGACCAAAACAAAAACCATTTCGGAGGTCATGATCATTCAAGTACAAAATAGTCTTGAAGAATCTACATCTTGTTGATTAACCTTTGTCAAGTCAACATTGAAAAATGCTACATGCTTAAACTCACACACAAGAGTTGTTTGCATGCCTATTTTTAGTAGTTTCCTTTTATAACTTTCTATATTTAGCATAAGATACTTTTAGAGTCGTATAACACATAAGAGCTGACTTTGGCTATGTGTTATGGGCCTCTTGGGTATTTTAATTTTAGATTAGGACTTTCTTATTATTTTAATCTTTTTTTGCCAAGATTACATGTTGCCATGTTGGATACCTTAATGGGTCGTGCAAGACTGGCGAACCCATAAGGGGACATGTGGCATGTTTTCTTACAAGAAAATTTGGCTTGCATGCCAAGTAAGGTTAGGATGATAAAAATAGATGCATTCTTAAATTATTTTCTGGATGAGGATTGAATTTCTCGAGTATTCTAGTTTCCTATTTATTCATGTGTATGACTCAATTTCTAATTAGATTCAAATTTATTGAGGTTAAACTTGGCTAAGTTTAACTTCAATCTTCATTCCAAAAACCTATTTTGACATGTTCATACTTGACATCTCTCTTGATGAGAGTTATTCTCTTAACAAACCCAGCCGAACTCTTCTTTCTCTTCTTACTTGTCTTCTCTTCTTTCTCACAAATCCAAAAACAATTCACTTATACACAAATTGAATTCTAGGTGTGAAGTTGCATTCCTTTGTCATTCAAAGAGTGTGTAAGGAGGTGAAGCATTAGGCAAAAGACTCGTAAAGATCGGGTCCTTCAATTGAAACGAAGCGAATCTACACTAGCAAAGCAATTCAAAATCAAGGTATTGAGATAATCTTCTTAGAAGCAAAATCTTAAGTCTCAAAGTTTGCATCTCTTGATTTGTTCATCAATAACAAGAACCCTTGACGAATTTTCTCTTGCATGAGAGATGCATGGAAAAATCCTTCTACTGGTGTGAATACATCCCTCTTCTTATATTTTCCTTTCCCCACAACAAGTCTGGACAAAAAATATCTTACACAACAACTATAAACTCATCTAACCACAACAACAACAACAACAAAGCACTCGACTTGAGCAACAAAAGGACACTTGAAACCGCAACGATTACACACTAATATTTAAAGCAACAAAGGTACAAAGAGCCTCACGAGGCTCATGATTAGTAGCAGTAGGAGCTAATTAAAGAACAAAAACAAGAAAATATACCAAGTAAATACAACATAAGATGCGTTCTGACGTTCTCATAGCAAGCCTCAAGACACTCTCGAATAGTAAACAAATCCAAAGAAACAGTACTTGACTTCATAAAAATTAATGTTCATTTTAATGACATTAAACTATTAGATAAGTGTAAAAAATCAATGAAATGAAGAAAACACAATTGAGATGTAATGAGGATGTGGCAAAAACCTACAAGTATTAACCAATTTATTCAATTTTAACCCAAAATCGAGCTTGATGAAGAATCTAAACCACCATAGAAAAAAAATGAAAATTATATCCATTGTTGAGCATCTTCAATCAATCGACAACATCTCAACTTGCAATTGTTAAATTAACACCCACCGACAAATGAACTAGAAACGCGTTAAAGACTCAAATCATACTCTTTGAATGTTCAAATTTATTCAATTGAAGTTATGAGCAGCTGAAACTTGAGAATACTTGAATATGCGGAAAAAAAAGCAAACATAAGCCTCAAATTATGAGAAATTGACAATGAGTAAAGCCGATATGCAAATTATTACAAAAAAAAACTTTGCTTACTTAAAAGAGGAAGCAAAGGAAGAAACAAATTTCCCATCTATTAAGAGTTTATCTTTCTTACAACTCTTAGACTATAGATATTATTACTTGATGGTTGTGATGAGGTATTTCATCGAATATATGAAGGAGCCAACAGTTGCGATGGGAGCATTTCTATCTTATTATTTTGGGAAATTTCTTTTGGTACCCTCTAGTTTTAGACCTTTTCTTTTGGTGTCCTAAAAAAAGTTATTCCTAATGGTACCCCTTTACTTTGTATGAAGATGTTCCCATAACCTAATGTTCAAAATAACTGACTTTTCCATCCATTTTTATCACTTTCCATCTATTTTTATATTAAAAAAATAGAATTAAAAAATGAAACAAAATTAACCACAATTAAGAGGCAATCTGGAGAGAAATTCATTCTTCACGACATCCTTGAACACTGGCGAAGACGAGTGTGACTCTAGCGGTCGACAAGTGTGACTCCGACGAACGGAGGGGACCGGTGACGAACGGCCAGCGAAGATGAACATCTAGAGAAGACGATTGTGGAGGAAGCTTGGAGAGCTTGAAGTCTGAATTTTAACAAGTTAGGATTTTTCTTGAACTTCCACTTTGAATTCCAATTTGGATGAATCTGATTTGGCTTATTTAATAGAAACAACCGGGATAAGATAAGATTCAAATTTGTGTGGAAAAAGCCAATTTGGATGAATCCGATTAGGGTTCCAAGTTGGGTGATTTATAAATTGGGGTCTTTGTTGGGTAATTTGATTAGGGTATATATAGTTGTTGCATAATATATATTAGGTAACAATTATCTTCTGGGTAAGAAATGGGTAAGCAATTGGAGTGATTCTTTGGAAAAAGTCTGAACATGTTTATATTGAGGATCACTATTTGCTTGATTTGTCATTGGAAAAATCAAGCAATTGTTCCAAAGTTGGCCTCGTTGCTCTTCCGACGTCATGGACAACCTCCTCCTTCACCGGCGTCCCCCGTTCAAGCCTCATGTTGCCTCCCTCAGATGTGTGTAATGTCGGCCTCGCTCAAGTCGTCCGCTTGGGTTTTCTGGATTTTTACTTTTTTAAGTTTTTTATACATAGAAACGAGAGTTAAAATAAATTAGATTTCATTTCCTTTTGAATGAAAATCTTAAAATGTCAAATATATATGGTTCAAATATTACAGGTTGGATCACAAAAGCAAGTCATAATTGACAAAAAATGGGCAGTCAACTGAAGAAACCGTTGTTGGCTCTCTGTTTCGATCAAGAAAACTGTCATAATTTGTAGCCTTCATATTCTCCCCTCCCCCAAACTCCGAAACGAAGGGATCCATCCCCATCCTCCCCCACCAACCATAGCCATGTCCAATCAAGGCAGCTCGCCGGCGACGGCCGGGCCACCCGCGCCGGAGACCTCCTCCTGGGACTGTATGCTCCCGGGTCCACCCAATCGCAACAACGGCGGAGCTGCCGACGTCAGCCCCGCCGGCCTCCTCGCCTACGCGTCCGGCGGCTCCGTCGCCGTCGTCGACTGTCGCTCAATGCAACTCGTCACCGTGATCCCCTTGCCTCCTCCCTCCTCCGATGCCCACTCGCTCTCCCCCTTCGTCACCTCCGTACGCTGGGCCCCCATAACCCTCCGTCACACCGACATCCTCTCCGTCGAATCCTCCTCCCGCCACCTCTGGCTCGCTGCCGGCGACCGCCAGGGCCGCATCTGCGTCCTCGACGTCCGATCCCGCTCTCCTTTCATGTGGTACGATTCCGACCCCACCAGTCGCCAGGGGATCCAGGATATGTGCTGGATCCAGACCGGCATCGATACCTGGGTCCTAGCCGCAATCTCTGGCCCCTCAATCCTCTCCCTTTACAGCGCCACCTCCGGCCGCTGCTTCTTCCGGATCGATTACTCGCCCGAGTTCCTCTCCTGCACTCGCCGGGACCCCTTCGATGCTCGCAGCGTCGTCGTTCTAGGGCTCAAGGGTTTCCTGTTGTCCGTCAAGGTGTCTGGGGATCGCAAAGAGGACGTCGTGCTACAGGAGCTTATGATCCGGACCGATTCAACCGAGCTCGCCAAGCTCGAGAGGGATATGGGCGGCTCGTCCACAACGTCACCTGCGTCGGCGGTTTTCCCGACCTACATGGCGAAATGCGCGTTTTCTCGGCTGTGGAGGCATATACTATTTGTGACTTTTCCGAGGGAGCTGGTGGTGTATGATCTCCAATACGAGACCGCCCTCATGACGGTGGCTTTGCCTAGAGGCGGAAAGTTCACTGATGTCATGCCTGATCCAAATGGAGAGCTGTTGTACTGTGTGCATTTGGACGGAAGGGTCAGCACCTGGAAGCGCAAAGAGTAAGCAACTGCATTTGTAGTTTGTATTGCTGGTATTTTGATCTGTTTGAGACAATGTGGGTTTTCAAATGCTCTTCTTTTGACCATTCTTTCTGGTCTTTGAATTAGGAAGTTGAGAAATTGTTTCCTTATATGTAATTAAGTCAAACTGCACCACGAATTGATTTGGCGACATGGATGAGTGGGTTTCCAGGGAATGTTAAACACAGTGTAGTGATCATTTCGATTTAAATCTGGATTAGTTTAACCAACAGCAGTAATATAAATTTACAACCCATTCTCTAAGATAGAGGAGGGTGTGTGGGTTCTCCTTTTTAATTGGTGAGGAAGGGAGATTTTGGCAGGGTTATGCTTTGTTGAGGAGCAATGATGGCACTGGTGGAGGTTCGTTACAATTACACTCATTGCTATCCACCATAGTCTTAGTTATGCTTGCATTCACAGTCTTAAACATTGTGAACAAATTGAGCCCATATCAGAGCTGGAATATGGGCATGAACGGGAGGTTTAAGAGTTTTATGAGCTATTTTTAGTACACAAATCATGATAACCCTGAAGGGGTTCAATGATTACAAAGAAAGGCCTACAAATAGCTATAATGGGTTATGATGGGTCAAAGGGTTTACTGCTGCTTCTATGTTTCTATAAAACTGCTTGATTGTCAAGTATAAGAAAAACCAGTCATATAGTGTTAATTCTGGGGCATATACATGCTTGACTATTTCTAATCATAGATGTCAATTAACTTTTCATGGTCTTGCTTGAAAGGTGAGAATGTATAACTGGTTAACAAGTTCTCCCTTTGATTTCCCTTTTTTTTTTTTTTTCGTGATAAGAGCTGTTTAATATGCTCCATAAGACATTAAGAGTGTTGTTTTCGTTATTGATTACTGTAGAGGGGAACAAGCATATTTGATGCGTGCAATACAAGAAATAATGCCCTCAATTGGCAATTCTGTCCCTTCTCCTTGCATTCTTGCCACTTTGATCTACCAATCAGACTGTGCTCTTCAAGATGTGAGCAAATCTTTTACGGGTGAACCTGTTGAAGAAGATTTTGACCATCCTATTAACTTCTCTGATGCATCACTTCCTGTCTCGAAAACACATTTGATCTCTGTTTCTGATGATGGGAAGATATGGAACTGGCTTCTCTCTTCTGAAGATCTTGAGGACACAACAACATCAACAAGGGGTTGTGTTGATAAGAGTGTGTCTACATTACGTAAAATTCCTGAGAATGATGCTTTTGATGGAGGCGCTGCTGCAGTTAAAAAAACAGAGCACGTGAGACGAAGAACACACTCCACAAGCTTAAGTGTCATGCAGGACGACTTCTTGTTTAAGGTCGGAAGTTATAATATCTCCTGTTGTGATTCTTATGTTTGCTTGAAAGATTGTACCTCCTATATATATTTATATTATATTAACTAGTTTCTTTGGATCCTATCTCCAATCAACTCTTGCCTAATACATCTGCCTTCTACTTACCATAAATTGTATGAATATTGATATCTATAAAAATGATTATAGAGAAGGTAGCTATGACTAGTTGGATTATGATTTTAAAGTTAATAGAATTGATAGTATTCTGGAAAAGTGAATTTTTTTTTTAGTTTAAGCTGTCCTATATCTACTTCAAAGTCTATAAAATCCACTACCTCTGTTTATTAAGGATTGTCATTTTAGCCCTTAAATCATGTTAGGAAATGCTTGTCATTTTAGAGTTGATTTATTGGTGAGTTGTGAGGTTTGTTATTGGAAAATACACATTGACTCTTTTGATGCAAATTCTCTTTATTCATTGGCTACATATGAGTTGGATGGTGAATAATTTATAAGTTTTAGAAAAAGTTTGTTGTTTTTAAGAATTCTTCAATAGGTCAAAGCCTAAAATGACAATCTTTAGTGAATAGAGGGAGTATATTTTTTTTTTGACATTTAAACTATGTGGAGTTGAACATGGAACCTACAGAAATGAAGTTCACTGAGATTATAAATTTGATAATGGGGAGATTACCCATTGTGGGCCTAACTTTCCTCAGAGATCCATTTGTCCATTTTTCTGCTTAGATTTATCTTGGTATTTGATGTTATGATGGAAATGATGAATTTATATCGTCTATATATTTGCTCTATGCTTTCTGAAGAAGGAAAATTTTGTTACATCCTGAATCATTTTTGCTTATCAATGCTCACCTATGGTCCAACTGTTGCTGCAGATAACTCTGATTGGACAGCTTCATCTTCTTTCCTCCACCGTGACCACACTTGCTGTACCATCCCCTTCTCTGACAGCTACTTTGGCCCGTTAGTTACATTCTCATTATTATTTATCTATTAAGACGTGATATTGATTTTTATCCTGGATCAAATTCATGGCTTTTTCATAATCAAAGTTGTAGATAAGAAATTGATGTTTGTTTTTTTATTTGTGTGTAAAGGTGGTGGCAACCATCCTGCTGCGGCTGTTCCATTGGTCGCATTGGGTACTCAAAGTGGAACAATTGAGGTTGTCGATGTTTCTGCCAATTCAGTTTCCGCTTGTTTCTCAGTTCACAGCAGTCCCGTAAGGGGCTTAAGATGGCTTGGAAATTCTAGGCTGGTCTCATTCTCTTACAATCAGGTGAGTACTCTTAGGAGTCTTTGAGCATCTGATTCTAACACTATCATGGGCTAACTGAATGTAGCTAAATAAAAAATTTAAATTCTTCTGGTCTGTTCTCTCTCTAGGCAAGTGAAAAAATTGGAGGCTACATAAATAAGCTTGTTGTGACATGTGTTAGAAGTGGACTTAATCGGCCTTTTCGTGTTATGCAAAAGCCTGAACGTGCCCCTGTACGAGCTTTAAGAGCTTCCTCGTCTGGAAGGTTTGTCAATGAGCCTTAATTTGCTGACATGTATTTTATCTTATATGATTAGGGTCAGACTGATTTTATCAATTAAAGCACTATGTCTTTCTTTGTATAGAAAAAGACATGATGATGCTTCATATGCTTATTTGTATATTTTTAATTTGCTTTGCCACAATTTTTCACCGGTTGCATGTGCTTTCAAGAAATGCCACATCACTCTATTTATAGAAATAGTTAATTGTTTATATCCATTCCTGATAGTTTAGGAGATATTCATTTCCTTTGTCTGCATCTCTATTAGATTTATATTTTCCTCAAGCCTGTTAACAGTTTGTTATGATGACTTAGTTAATGGTTTCATTTGCATAATCTGGCAGGTATCTCTTGATATTGTTTCGTGATGCTCCAGTGGAAGTATGGGCAATGACAAAGAATCCAATTATGGTAAGTTGCATCAAAATAACTGCAATAAAATGGGTGTGAAATACATTTTGCTTGTGTATAAATAGGCAACAAATTCATTGCATCTACTTCCATGATAAAATCCCCATCTTTGTATAATCTGTTGATTAACTATGCGGTGGCCTTATATGGATATAGACAAGTCAATTTGACAATCTAGCCCTCTTCTCTCTATCCTCCCTGTTCTTTGTGCATATTGTGGTAATTGCTTCATGAGAAAGCAAGCATTTACAGCTGTCTTCCTGCTGGGAAGAATACATCATAATGGAGAGTCAGTAACAGTTAGATTACTTTCGCTTGATATATGAGAAGCTTGTCATCATATGGTGCATTCATGTGCCAGCAGTCAACAAGTAAAAGTAGATTTCTGAAGATTTAAGGTCTTGGTGCTGTAACCTAGGTGTTTGGGAAAAGTTTATCTGTCTCACCAGTACATTCAATATGCTGAAGAGATTATTGCTTTTGTAAGCTCTGCTGTCTTTTCACTGCGTTCTTTTGTTCCATAGTTGGTGAAAGCCTCAAGTTTTCTGAGAAGTCTTTTTTTTTTGTCCCTGTCTTCATCCTTGCTGATGTTGTTAGTAGTTGGAACCATTTGGCGTGAGCATTTCTGGATTGTGTTTATGATACCCAAAACTGCTTTGATAGCAAAGTTATTACTTAGGTATATGTGAGGTTACATATACCTACTTCCTATAGGAAAGAGATTCTATGCTGAACTCAGCATTGTCAACTCAGAAATCATGTTTCCTCTAGGGAAAAGATGCTCTGCCGAGTAGAGCATTATGAGTTTAGCTCTTTTTGTTGCTTTCTGTTTCATATCACTCATTTAGCAATGGTTACAGCTTACAAGTAAATTGAGTTGGTAACTTGGCAAGCTCAAAATCACAAGATATACAGTGCTGCTTTCTATGGGTTCGCAAAATATAATAAGAATGTGGTTCAGGCAATACATTGTAAAGTTTATTCATTGTTATGATACTTTATTTATATGTTCAATGCCATGCTTATTATCTTCTCCTGTCATATTATCGAATGACACTTGATATACTGATGACACTAAAGCCATTTGTTTCTTCATGTTGCTTTGTAGCATCTTTTTTATCTTCTCCAGTCACAAACTCTTTCTATTCTTTGTTTCTTTCCTTTTTTTCTGAAGTAAAATCATGCTATTCTCAATAACCACTTAATGTAGATGTTTGTGGCCTCTTTTTTGTGTGTAGCTTAGGTCACTAGCACTTCCATTTACTGTACTAGAATGGACGCTGCCGTCAGTTCCTCGACCAACTGCACCAGTTAGGCAGTCATCAGCTTCCTTGAAGGATCGTATAGTTGGAGCAGTAGCTGAGGCAACTTCTCCAAGGCTTGCTCCTCCTCCACCTGAACCAAGTATATCTCATTTGTATTTGTATGCTAAGAGAACTTGCCTATTTAATTTCTCGCACTTACAGTTTATACTTGCACTATCTTTAATTATTAGAAGTTGGAAGTTCTGATGGATCTCAAGAAGAAACTTCTGAAAGTTTTGCCTTTGCACTAGTCAATGGTGCACTTGGAGTTTTTGAGGTACAAGGGCGAAGAGTAAAGGATTTCAGGTATCTTCTCTCTACTAGAGACGTTATGTAATTACTATTCTCCATGTAGCACATTAGTTGGTAATTTACTGGCTCTATGTGATTTGAAAGGTTTTTCTTTCCATCTAGTCATGGCAATGCTAAAAAGAAAAAATTAGCCTTTCATTTTTCTTCAGAAGCAATTCTGCTGATATTCTGTTTCATGAGAAACTAGATGAGATATTATATGAGATCTTCTGACCCTATAGCTTGATGTTCTTGTTATTCTTGTAATGTCCTAGTTAGGTTATGATGTGTACTTGGATGCAGTTCAGTATAAATTTGGATATGATGCATGGTCAAGTGTGTTGCATTGAAGAATATCTATTTCATTTGTAATGGCCATAGCTGATCAGTGAACATCTATTGCTTTTCTTTTTGATTCTTTTTCCCTCCATTTGCTTCTGGAAACTAGTCTGAATGAGCATTTTAGTGTTGATAGAAATGAACTTACGAGTTATTTGTCTATGGGCATAGAGGTGCTATAGAAGGTAATTTTTAACCATTTAATTGATCATCAAGGTGATAATAAGTTTGTAATGGCTAGTGTTTTCTTTTTCTTGTTTTACTTTTTTTTTTCAAGAATGAGGGAGCGTAAGGTTTAACTCAATTTATTAAGCTGAATTACATAGTAACATCCCTAGGAAAAGCTACGGTACAAATATCCCAAAAAATATATGAATCCAACCTTTGGACAACTCTGATACAACATGATTAGCTCATGAGTTGGGTATAGAGTTGAAAGACACGTAATCACCAAGCTAGATAACAGATGTACATGATTGATCCTGCTGCGCAGTAATGGAACATTTACCTGTGAATTTTGGTCCACCATAACCCTATGTCTCATCTCCCAAGCATGTTGGATTCCTTGAAATACTGGCCAAAGCTCTGCCATTGGAGCCGTGCACACCCCTAGATAAGTTGTCAAATCTTGGACCCATTTACAATTCTCATTCATTATTGCACCTCCCACTCCCGCACTTCTTTTGTCTTCCCTTTTTACCGTCTAACTGCTGATAGGCTTAGGATTCTCTGGTTTTTGTAGAAGAATGAAAGTAAAAGAGTGATGTTTTATTGTAAAAGTATTAGAGATAGTATATATTTAGGTGGTTTTCCCGTGTTCTTATTATAAATTGCTATTACTATAACTGCCGGTTTTCTTTTGAAAAAATACTTTCTTTTCACACTATATAGTGCCTTTGAGATGGATATAACCCCTATATCAATTTCAGTGCATTTAACTAAATTCAGTTATTATTGTCACATAGCTGAATTTCAGTTTTCCTTGGGTCATTCGGGCGCATCCTCCTGACATGTTCAGGCTATGGGTGCCCCCATCTTGACCCCCCATATCCTGCTGGAGCGGGACTTTACTAGGCGATAATGTTGATGTTGATGTTGTTCACACTAATAGTTATACATCCATTGCTTGACTTCAGACCCAAGTGGCCTTCTACTTCCTTTGTTTCATCTGATGGGTTGGTAACAGCCATGGCCTACCGTCTTCCTCATGTGGTATGTGTAATGTCATTAAATTTTTTTTCTTGAAATATTTATATTTTCCTAGTGAAGCTAAGCATTCTTTCTCAGGTTATGGGGGACAGATCAGGGAACCTACGCTGGTGGGATGTAACTACTGGTCATTCATCCTCATTTAATACTCACAGAGACGGAATCAGGAGAATCAAGTTTTCACCAGTTGTTGTTGGGGACCGTAGTCGGGGGCGTGTTGCTGTATTGTTTTATGATAATACATTTGCTATATATGATCTTGTGAGTTTGGCTCTTTTGGCTATTATCAGATTGTTTGGTGTACAGTTTATGATAATACATTTGCTATATATGATCTTGTGAGTTTGGCTCTTTTGGCCATTATCAGATTGTTTGGTATACAGTTTACTCATATCCATTGCATGACCACAGACCTACCATCTTCTCTTCTTCAAATGCTTTTATACCTCATCAATAAAAATCTAAACTAAAGTTGTAGAATGGATTTTTTTATGTCATTGTCATGGTTTAAAGGGGTTGATAGGAATTCTTTGTTGCCTTTTCAATGGTATATAAACTGTAGTGGCTTATCTTACATTAGACAATGACAGGAAAAAAAAAAAAAAGAACTGTAAATGTTATGTAAAAAAATAGTCTAATCTGCTGCTAACTATTGCATATTCTGAATTTACAGGATTCACCAGATCCATTGGCCAATTCCCTTTTACAACCTAGATACCCTGGGACTCTTGTGGTTGAACTTGACTGGTTGACTCTCCGATTTGATAAAAACGATCCTCTAGTATTGTGCCTTGCTGGAGCTGATAGCAGTTTCCGTCTTGTTGAGGTTAATATGTATGTCTTTGATTCATTCTTGCTTTTTTCCTCAACAAAGGTTGCCATAAATCTACGGAATTGTTTGAATGTCATTAAATATTATAGGCTTCTGAATTTGATTGCCACTGCAAAAAAAATTTACACGAATTTGGATCCTAGCATGCTTCGTTATGATGTCCACGGTCACATTGTTAAACTTCCACAATTTATGATCTTTCTGAACTTAATTGGTTGAAAGATATGTATGGAAGCAACTCATGCATGGCCTTGTGCTTATATTCCTTTTTCTTTGGGAACTTAAGAAAAAAAGTGAAGATGAAGGTGTGGGAATATTCACATTTTTTTACTTACAATTGTTATTTAACAATTATAAAATTCAATAGCAATGACTGGATTTTGCACTATCTATCCACCTTGATGTTATATGCTCACTTACCTGCTGAAGAAAATGCGGTATTGTAATTTGATACCCCCACCCCTTCTGCATGTTTTTATTTGTAGCTTTCAACATTCTGTTTGTTGTTTTCCAGCACTGACAGAAGAGTTTCATATGGACCTTCTGGGCCAGTTAAGGAGAGATTCAGGCCAATGCCTTTATGTGTTCCAATGCTGCTTCCTACACCACATGCTTTGGTAAATTTAGTTCCTACAAAACACTACTTTCTTAAAAGATTGTTATATTTTTGGGTCAAAAAACAAGTTCATCATGTTTTTCCCATGCTAACATATTGAGAATGTTCCTTTCCTTGCACGATCTAACTAGGCAAGAACATGAGTGGACATTAGATAAAACTGCTGACAATACTAGTAGACTATATATGACATATGACTGATCCAGACATTGTTTTGGCATTCCAGTGTGCAGTTTGACCAAATCTCTTGTCCTTCTGTTTAGGCACTGCGGATGATTTTGCAATTAGGTATAAAACCCTCCTGGTTCAATACAAGTGGTTCATCTATTGATAGGAGGTCTCAGCAAATCCCTGGAGGTGCTTCATTTACAGAAGACCTTCGTAATTACATGATGGACACACCACCTGTTGGTGATCCAGCAGTGCCTGAATTGCTGCTCAAAGTTTTGGAGCCATATCGAAAAGATGGTGTCTTCCTCTTGTCCCTGTGCTGCATTCTTGCTAATATGCCTTTTCAGCATATTATATCATTCCTTCCCTGTTAGTTATTCTCTTTATTTCTTTGCTCTAGGTTGTATTCTTGATGATGAGAGGGCAAGATTATATGCTAAAGTAGTTCATCAAAGCTTGGCATTGAGGCTTGCCTATGCTGCTATAGTCTTTGGTGAACCTTCAGAAGCGATATTCTGGCTGAATCTGCCTCGTGCTGTTAGTCATCTGGTGAACAAGGCTCTCAACAAGTCTCCACAAAAAGCACCTGCACCAATTTCTGTACCTGAAATTGATGATTCAGTAGTAACTATGATTAAATCAAAACCCTTGCCAGGCTCAGGCAACAAAGAAACATTAGTAAGTCATTGAACATGTCATCTTCTGGTTTCACTTATGTTGAGTCTTGAATATTTTAGAAGAGTCAATATTTCAATCAAACAAGTTTTGGCTAAGACATAAATGGAAGTCCTTTGGAATCATAACAGCCTGGTTTTAAACTGTGTGATTGATTAGCAGAGTCCTGGTCAATATAGATCAATGGCCTTCGAGCAAGAAGAGTTGTGGGAGACAGCTAATGAACGCATACTTTGGCATGAGAAATTGGATGGTGATGATGCCATCCAAAATCGCATACATGAGTGAGTTTATGGTTTTACTGCCTTAGCATGTTTTGTGGTTTGATTAATTTCAAAAGTTATGGTTAGCTTGACATGAAGTCGCATTCTTGATCTCCTCCTTTTGCAAGTTCACACTTCACAGCAGTGTTACATTCTACTTGCGTCTGTTTTTCATTTCTTGAAGTGCTCTAATGTTCTTTATAAAGCTTAAAGATATAAATCCGAACAAAAAATTTATTCCTGATCATTTGTACTTGGAACATTGCTATCCAATATTTGGGCAGAAAAAATTCCTAACACGTATAGGCATGATTTTGTGTTTTTGTCTTTTTTGTTAAGAGCCTTGGGTTTCATTCATCTTTTCTCAAGCTGACTTTTGCCCGTTGGCCTTGTGTTTAACTAGTTCCATGATTTGCTTTTATGTCAAAGCTCTAGTATTTGCTTAATAATAATGTAGCTTCATGTGATGTGCATGTTATTTGTCATGGGAGGCTCATGTTGGACCCCATTGTACTGATGTTCACCTATTTGATTTGAATTCCTTATTGATCATCTCCTATAATTGAATGATCAGTCTTGTAACGGTTGGAAACTTGGAAGCTGCGGTAAGTTTGTTGCTATCCACTTCTCCAGAGAGCTCATACTTTTTTATAAATGCCCTTCGGGCAGTTGCTCTTGCTTCTGCTGTGTCAACATCCCTGCATGAACTTGCAGTTAAGGTACATAATGATGATATTTGCAATAAAATTCCTGTATTTTCCCATGCACGGTGTCCAGATTATAACAGAAATTGTAATGATCATCAGGTTGTTGCAGCCAATATGGTTAGGACCGACAGGTCTCTTTCTGGTGTCCATCTTCTCTGTGGTGTTGGAAAATATCAAGAAGCCTGTTCACAGGCAAGTTTACTCATCTTATTCTCAATTTCAAGGTTATGACAAATGCTTGCTGAAGTGTAGAGGTGGCAATTAAATGGGCTGTTACTTGTTAGTAGGTATGAAAATGGGTCGGGTGATGGGTGGGTGGACCACTTCCATCACCTGACCTGCGAGGTCAATCACTCCACTCGACCCACCCGTGATACCCATCACCCTCATCCTCGGATTGGTCAAGTGTAATAAACGGTGTGCTATTCCTTGCGTTTTCCGGTCTAAACTCGCAAAATACGTATAAAAGTTACTTTCTAACATACAATAAGCAAGCATAAAGCTAGAGTATTATAAAAAAAATCCATCATACGAAATCATATAAAATAGTTAAAATTATAAATTATTCACAAATATAATAATTTATCGTAAAGTAATCATCAAATACACATTTATTATCTATAAATAATATACAAGTGAAAAGGGTGAGGTGGTTTGTCGGGTGGTGGGTCGAATGCAACTTTAATCGCATCCTGCCCACCCATCTACCACCCGGCTTAGATCAAGTTTCATCTGCTTATTCGGGTGAGGTGGGTCAGGTGTCAATGAATGACTTCCATTCCTACTTGGTCATTTCGGATGCCAATGTGGTGGATGATGTATGCCATCATTGTACTATGATGCAGCATGTAAATATTATAATTTGTGAGTAGTTTTTCCAACGAGTTCAATACACTTGGGTGCTATGAAGAAACCCATGGTTATAATTTCCTGTTAAGCTTAGTGAATTATAATTTGTTTTGTCCCGGAAATCATTGGTATTGCCAAACAAGTTGGTGGGTCTTGAGGTTGATCATTGGGTTTTGGGTTATAATGAGTTGGAATCATTTAATACTTTCAAGAGTATATGGGTGTTGATATCAGTTAGAATCTATTTTAATATGTACTAGGGTTTGGATTGTAAAGTTTGTGTGGTTAATATTGATTTGGATCTTGGGTTCCAGCAGGTAGGGTTAGGATGGAAATGAAGTGATATTGAGTTGCTTGATCGAAGTTTTGATGACATCAAGTCATCCAAATTAATTCATACTCCCTCTGATTAGAAATAAATGTTTCAGCTTTTGACACAAGTTTTAAGAAACGCATGAATTAAACTCAAAATTTAAAGTTTTTTCAATCCTATCACTTCTTAAATATCCACCCTTTTTGGACCAATGAATGAAGAGGTTTGGTCGATAAAAACAAATTCCAATAACAATTTTCATAACTAACTCCTAATTAATTGTCTAGAAAACATAAAGTTGATCAAAATGTAAGTGCTAAAACATCACTTATTTCCGATCGGAGGGAGTATTAAATTATTTAGAATGGATCTACTTCTGCAGAAGTCGAAATTAATAACAAAAAAAAAAAACTTTTACCCTAATTATCATTCCTTTATTTGTTGTCTTCTCATTTGTAATTTAAGGTTAAATATTATTATCATATACATTTTTGTAGCTATTATTAATACATAAATTTTACTCCAAAATGGATAGATCGGCCATATGCAGCTTAAGTAGCTTGAAATAAACTTCCAGTTATCTTGTTTTCCTGCAGCTTCAAGATGCTGGGTGCTGGACTGATGCTGCAACTCTAGCTGCAACACATTTAACTGGTCCTCAATATTCACGGTATTTTCTTCTGTCTGTCTGTCTTCTACATATCACTTACATCCTACGTGGTTTGATTAGTGTACCAGCATCAACTTGGTGAAAAACTGTTCAGCAGATTGATCATGTTCAGATCATTAATGGATTCAGTGATGTGTATGTGCAGGGTTTTGCAAAGATGGGCAGATCACATCCTTCACAATGAACATGATATCTGGAGGTATTATATTGCCTTCTATGTTCAATGAAGTCTACCCTAAAATCAAAAAATGTGGAATAGTATGCCCATCTTAATCAATGCTTGAAAAATATCCCCCGACTCGGTAACTCTGTTCATCCGACATATATTTGGATATGGTAATTTCAATTCCGAAATACACTCGAAAATACCTAAACTAGCCCTGAGCTGTGCAACCATTTTTCTGCTGTAGGGCGCTGACATTGTACACAGCAGCTGGAGCTTTTCCTGAGGCACTAGCAGCTCTGCGTCTGGCACATCAGCCAGACACTGCAGCCTTATTTGTCGCAGCTTGCAGAGAAATCCATGCAGATATGATTGCAAAATTAGGGGATGAGGAGGAGGAGGAAGACAATTCTGGATCTTCCACCCAACAAAAGCTTGATGCTAACTTACCAGGCTTGAGCCCAGAAAATGAAGAAGTCTCTACAGTGGGTGAATTGCTCGGGCAATATCAACGTAAACTGGTGCATCTGTGCATGGACTCAGCTCCATACACAGAATGAGCTACAATGACCCAGCTTAATCAGTTGCCCAAAGAGTTGAGTTTTTTTTTTTTTTTTTAAAGCCTTCAATCTATATGCAAAATCGGATTTTTCACAGGTGAAAGTAATAGAGTTTCTACAAAGGGAGAGAACCCATTACAAGAAGTTACCTCAATTTTGTTTGTCTATGAATTAAAGTACTTGTGCAGTTTGTTGTAGTTCATTTATATATGTTGATTTTTTTGGCTATTGCCCTCAACATAACAAGGTGTAGTGTCAAAATCGATCTACTATGTTATTATTTGGAATGAGCAATGGTGTGTATAATACATACAACAAATTTTGTAAGAGAGAATATCAAGCAACCAGACAGTGCTAGTGGGAGTTGGTGAACTCCGACCTACTGATGAATGGTAATCATATTTTTCAATACAAGTTGTAGCTTTTGGCCATATGCTGATCTGATTGATTCCAACCTTTTTGTGACCCAATTGTGCTGTAGAATATAATTCAGAATCGCATTTGCTTTACGTGGCTGTTGTGGTTATGAATGCTTGATGTAGGAAAGTTGCCCTTTTCATTTTTGTTGCTACATAAGGAGAGTGGCCTTTTTGCAAAGATTTGGATTGGTTTTATACTCCACCATCAATCTCTTGTGGAGGTGGAGATCTTTAAATTAATTCAACTCTTGAACAGTTGATGCCCAAATTTTCTTTCGTGTGAAAAAAAATCTCGACATCGATGCTGCACGGTTTAATTAGTTTGTTTGAAAAGCTAATAAAAAAAGGCCCTTTCGTTAGAGGGCACCCTCATTTTTTCATTCTAACGCACCCTGATAAATATATAATAAATTTATCCCAAAATTACACAACTTACCCTCATCACACACTTGAGAGATTGCCTCTCTTCCTCACTCTCGTTCGTCTCTCTCCCTCTACAAAAAGCCAAAACGATCCAGCCAAGGGTAAAATTTGAAGACTCGTCTACACAAGATATGTTGTGTTCTATAGGTCTTCAAATCTGGCAAATAGATTAGGGTTTGATGGTGTTTGAAGTTTTTAATTGTAAAAGTTTAGGGGATTGATAAGTTATTTGATTCAATCTGTGCATTAGAATGTGAAAATAATAGATGTAAAGAAGTGTTAGATTCTAACTAAAGATTGGGTTCGATTTTTAATAGAAGAATTCCGGCATTGTCGATCGACATCGTTGGTTCAATGGAGAGGATGAAGTTGGCCGTTACGGCTATGTTGGCTTCAGCCGTAACGGCGACGCGGGATTTGGCTGTAATGGCCGCAAGCAATTTAGCCTGAGCTTGGCTTGTTTCTCTGGTGTGGGGCGAAAGGGCGATGTTCATGGAAAGTAACCATTATTGCTTTGCCTGGATTGATGTTTGGTACAGAATGACTACCTTACTGTTGCGTGAGCTTGAAAATCAATGTTGTGCCTTATCACTTTAAGTGCAACCGTCACATCAAATCTAAGACCACCACATTAACACATTTGCTGTCACAACAAATGATATATAAACATGGATAACTAGTCACATAAATGAAAGCAATGCTCAAATTACAAGAAGCTAGCTAGCTGAATTTAGCTTGCTAATTATGCCAAGCAATAAGAGAGGTCAGCACCTAGCTTTGAAAGGCATCAATATCCCCACATACTTCTGAAGACTTGCAAGGATTTCATCAATAGTAACTTGAGTCTTGGATAATGAAGCTCTTGAATAAATCTAATATCAACTACTAATTTATTG
Source organism: Fallopia convolvulus (assembly GCA_964016875.1). Lineage (NCBI taxonomy): Eukaryota > Viridiplantae > Streptophyta > Magnoliopsida > Caryophyllales > Polygonaceae > Fallopia > Fallopia convolvulus. The sequence continues at coordinate 45,539,649 of OZ024719.1, read as the reverse complement.
TTTCTAATCTGTGTAACACAAAAAAGAATTGGATCCAACATCACATATGGAACAGTGATCGGGTTATCTGATGAAGAAGGAGGATCGATGCACCGGGCGTAACGGCCAAGGTGGCTCCGGCCATAACGGTCGAGGTCGATTCCGCCGTAACGGTTGAGGTCGATTCCTCCGTAACGGCCATACAGTAGAGCCCTCTAACCTGATTACCCCACCAAAAAACTCTGTGAATATTCAATTTGATCAACCCTCTTTCACTTACTATCATTGATTGCTATGGTTGATATGTTTAATCTTCTCAGTTTGGGCTATGTTCCTTATTAGCATACTAAGTGCCAATGGTTTGTAGTAATTCAATCTTCATTATCATTTACATATCTTCATCATGTCTTTCAGTTCAAATATTATATGTATTAACCATTAAAAGTAAATAATCTTCATTATAGTAATTCAGAATGTTCAAATCAAGTTGATCATATTATATGTATTAACCATTAAAAGTAAATAATCTTTCCATTTGTTGTTCCCACTTTTCCCAATGTAAACAGTGAACTAGCTCCTGGATAAACCGACGCCTTTTGAAGATCAACTGATGCTCCGAGGCCAGTTTGAGATACATCATTATTTGCTTAAATATCTACATAATTTTCAGGGTTGTTAGGATTGGAAATAGAGTACATGTGATATAATTTAGTACTTTAAGTTCAATGTATACACATGGCCGTTACGGTCCGAAACCATATGGCCGTTACAGTCCGGAACCATATGGCCGTTACGGCCCGGGTGCGTTTGGCCGTTACGGTCCGTGCTGTTACATTAGGGGCTTCGTTTTCCTTGCGATTGCCCTAGCCTCGTATTCCAGTTCGATGATGGGAGACTTAACAACGGAAATTTTTGTTCAATTTAAACCCAAATTAAAACCCTAAACTTATTGAATTAATCCACCTTGAACTCCTAAGAATCTAAGATGCAAATTCGATCTCTGAAACATATACCGAACTAGCTCATCAACCTAATCTATTTAAGATATAAAAAACCCTAAATACGAAATAGTGGGATGAAATTTCTAAACAAGAAAAAAAAAATAAACTCAAAGCAGTTAGAATTAGGTGCTCGTATTGATTTGAGGGTGATTATATTGATAGTTATAGAAATCGTTTTTGACTCTTCAAAATCAGAGAGCAATGGAAGATGGAGAAGAAAGAATACGGATGGCACATGTGTAATTTTTGGCCAAATTTGTTTTATATGAGTAGAAGGTGCTCCGTTATGAAAAAATAGAGGTGCGTTATTATGCAAGACCGTAAAAAAATCAGAAGGTTACTTATCCTCTAATTGATCAATGACCTCGTAATTCATCAACCTGTCAACAAGCTCAATCAAGTTTCAAGGTCTTAGCTGTCCTTAATTTGAAAGCTTCTTGTTTGAGAGATATGGTCGCCAATATTATATTTTGGATAATTTGTTCAATATACTTAGATTGCTTAAACTATAAGCTTTATATAAATAAGCATAAAATCGTAAACATTAATACATCAATCATACTAGAAACAAAACATAGAAATAGATTTTAATAAATTGTGCTTGCGTATCTTTTTTATAACTCGACGTGGATGCGCGATGATCCTCTTATCTGTAATTTGTCAGTCTGTTGAGGCCCACTCCCTCTTTCCCACCGCCCACAACTTCGTCGGAAAAAGACGCGTATCCATGCGGTTCCGACATGTCCAGGTGAAGATTAGAGATGGAACCCACCCATATTTCTGATTTCTTAAAAAAAAAAACAAAGAAAGAAATCACCCATGCTAGATATCCGATCACTGAACTAAATAAACAATATCTTTTTATTTTTCTTGTTTTTTTATTTTCTTTCTAATCAAACAATACTTCTTACTTGATTTTAGAAGACATGCAGGGGACGACCAATTAAAATGTTGGAAAGATAGTATAAGGCAGTATATCAGTCAGTTGTTCGGTTACCAATACAACGATCTTTATTCGGGATTTTGTTAATAGGATTGATGTTTCTAGTTATTGTTTTGACGTCCTCTTAGTTTATGACCCTGTGTAATTTTCCTAGGTTCCATGAATTGTCCTCGATCAAGAAGGTAAGAATCAACATGATCATCCTTATTGATAAGGGTTTCGGCCTTAAATTTTGGGGATATAGGATTGTTACCAGTTCAGTTGACCAACCAGAAGCGAATGGTTTTGCCATCCTCAACTTTCCAGACAAGCCCTTTCGAGAATTGATCTCATAGGCAAAAAAGTTTTGATCCTGCCACGATGTGTTGACCCGGCAACATTCTTTCATGACTAACTTGCCTAGCCTAATCTAGTATGTCTATCTTGACTCTCTCACTCACTATCTTAGTGAAAATCACTTGAAAAATCTTTCCTAAGTACCTATGTATATAATTTCACTTTTCAATACAACAAACATCTAAAATATACAAAAATATTAACGAATTACAAAGTTGAATAAATATATTTGAAACAATAATCTAATTCATGTATTAATTTGAAAATTTTAAACTAAAACATTGTAAATCGTAACTTACCTCTGATTCGAACATCTTGTTGTCTTCTTGTTCAGATCCCACCCCCCTTCTTCTTCTTCAAAAGAGAGTGATGACTCTTCTTCTAAAGAGCGTGACTCGTCTTCTGCCTCATAAAATGAATCCGAATTTTCCATTTGTGATGATGACATTGTTCAATGTAGTTTGTTGAATAAAAAAAAACTTCAATTTACTTTTTCAAAGATATAGTTTTCGCAGTTGTTGACCGTAGGTTTTTTTCCTGCAAAAGATATGTGCCATGGGAAAAAAAGTTAGCCTGTATAACTGTTTGATTTTCTCACATCACAAAGCGAGACGTTTTATAAAACGGTCAATCTCACTTCATGAAGTGAGAAAAGCCAGGTACCCTGCTTTTATAGTTACATCGTCTCGCTTGTTCGTCAGGCAAAAATTTCTTGTGCACAAGCACAAGGCATAATAACTCTAAAAAAATAAATAATAAATGTATTATGTAATTTGGAGTGGAATATGATAAACGGGTAATTAAGAAAGAAATGAAACCCCTGCCCCCAAACTCTCGACCCCAAACCCTCACACAACAACACCGATACAAAATTCGAAACCCTTGATCTCAAAGACTAGCCCAAATCATAGTAATTTGCATATGTCTCCTCTCATAAAGCTTTTGTACACATGAACTTTGCCATCCTTGGTCTGCAAGATGGGGATTTTTGCCTCGATTCCCGAAAGTAGATACAAGTTCGAGAGGCGACGATGTTCAATTCGTGACTCAATCCGGCGTTCGTAGTGCCCATGCATGTATTAATAATCTCCATCCCTTCCTAAGAAGGCGACGAAAGAGGTGTCGAGGTCTCTCCTTCATGGAGCCACGAGCGGTCAGGAGATTAGGGATGTTGAGGCTTCGTTACTGTACATTCATGTTCATAGTAAGAGAGTTTGGGGTAGCTGCGAGTCTTCAAGCGGCGTGGGCTTCTTGGGTGGGGAGTTAGGTGGAATGCCACTGGAAGGAATCTCCTGATGTTCTATTGAGACGAAAGAATGGGCAAAGTAATTCGAGATCTTCCAGGTTGTTTCTACTCTCTCAAATCTTTGATAAGAATAAACTGTTCTTGTTTATCCTTGTGTGTGGGTGTGTTGTCTATATATTGAACTGTTGGAGAGCCTACTTGTTAGGCATCCCAGTGAAGAAATAAATTGCTCTAACGAAGAAAAATAAGAAACCCTTAAAGAAAGTATTGTGCTTGGATGATCAATTTTCTAAAGAACAAACTGAGATTGTGCTAGCACATGATCAACTCAGACCAATGCCTACCATGGTCCTTGAGACCTTAAAGGGTGGCAAAGAAAATCAGCCTTACGGGGTAGTACCTTCGGGTTCTAAGAAAGAAAAAGGTGAGACGAAAATTGACACGTCGGCCGTATGTGGCCCTATAAAGAACTGCATAGTTGTAGGAATGATGGAAAAACCACCTCTAGTATGTTGCCTTGTCTTGTTTCTGCAATTCAAGCATAGGGGTGGCTCTGTCATGACTCCCTGTAATATTTATGAATTTGTTATGTACTACTCTAATTGCTATGGGATAAGAAGGGCTAGTGAAACTTGTGATGGCTATTTTTCAATAGCAATACTTGTTTTGATGAATATGAATATGATGGCTTGGTTATATTAATGACATAGGATAATTAGATGGATCAGGAACTAAATTCCAAGGATGATTACCTATTATGTGCAACAGTGGTTAATCTGAGGAAACCAAATAAAGAAACTAGTCTTAGAGTCAATAAAGAAATGCAAAGATTAATCTTATTTGTATCGTTTCAATCAAGAAACTGCCTATTACAACTAAACAATATGTATGTAAGTATCTTTTGTGATATATGCTGGGCTGGGTTGATAAAGGGAGGTCAGGGGATCAAATCCCACCTCCAACATCCTGCAGGATAAAATAGGTGTGAATCCTCCTGTAGGTTGGAGTGCATGTGTTGCAGCCCATGGCTTGTGATTTAGCGCCACCAGTTAGATCGCCGACGTGGAGGCAGGTGTAACACCCCGATAATTTATAAGGGATTGAGGTGCTCCCCATGTCAACAAGAGCTCTTCCTTTTCTGAGTTCGAGTGAGGACAAAGAACTTAGAAGTTAAGCGTGCAAGGGCGAGAGTAGTACCAGGATGGGTGACCTCCTGGGGGAAGTCCTTGGGTTGGCATGGGATAGCGCTTCTATGGCCTCGGGCCTTACAAATGGTATCAGAGCCAACTCTAGGTTACGAGTGCACTTGGCCCGGAGGGCGGTGACTCGACCTAGAGGGCGGTGCTTGGGCCTTGACGAGGACGTCAAGTGGTTAAGTGGGGGAGATTGTAACACCCCGATAATTTATAAGGGATTGAGGTGCTCCCCATGTCAACAAGAGCTCTTCCTTTTTTGAGTTCGAGTGAGGACAAAGAACTCAGAAGTTAAGCGTGCAAGGGCGAGAGTAGTACCAGGATGGGTGACCTCCTGGGAAGTTCTCGGGTTGGCATGGGATAGCACTTCTATGGCCTCGGGCCTTACAGTAGGCTGGAGGCTGGCCCACTGGTCATAACGCCGACTCGAGACAGGCCGGGAAGGTGGGTTCAGGTGGGCTTGAGCACATCATGGGTATTATCATTCCAATGATGATTATCTATCTCAATATGTTATGGTAATTCTGAGGAAACCAAAAGCTGAAAATAAACTGAATTGTAAGCTTCATATAAAAAGAACAAAAACTTGTAAATTAAGCTTGTTTAGAAGTCATATACTAAGAAAAAGGCAGGAATCTGTTCACCTGTATGCTATGCCATTTACGCTGATGTGTTCTATTCCTAGAGGAGTAAATAAGCAACAATTGAACTTTGTTATATGTATTATCTGGTTTGGATTTCATTCTAATTGAAATTGGGATGCCTAAGTCCTTTTTCTGATGCTGTGAAAGATGCAGGAATTGGTGCTATGAAAGAGGCAAGAACAATTCTCTACAAACAGGTCTTGAAGATAATAAAGATGTCAAATGGGGGTTTGTGGATCTTACTCAAATCCAGAAGGTTAGGAAAAACACTAATCCTAACTATGAATTGGTATTAGGTAATGAAAAGTTCAGTTGGCGTTACTCTTTATTATTGGAATTTAAATGGAAGATTAGAAATTCTTGGCAATTTCTGTGTGCTTTAGGTTGCATGGGAGATGATATCACCAATAATATTGAAGATTTTAGAAATATTGTAATAGCTGATATTGCTCCATTGGATTTGACAAGGTGTGGTTTAATGAGGAATTATCTAGATATGATGTGCTTCCCTTTCAGGGTCATTAGAATAGTAAGATGTCATATTGCCTATAAAAGCAATTTAAATATGAGTCAAAGACTTGTATAACATCCTAAAGAATAATTAGAATAGAAATTTGTATTGAACAGGGGTACTAATTAATGGTTTACAAATGATTGTAAGTAAATGGAACTCTAGTGATGAATGGTTCTTAATTACTCTTAACACATGCACTCATGTTGCAAGGAACCCATTTGAATTAAGTGTTTGTGTATCGGTGGCACTGATGTGATTAGTCCAATATTAGTTTGTCGATTAGAAGTGGTCATGAGATTACTGATGTAGTGTTTCGAATTCTGCTGAATTTGTCCAGGCATTCTCAATTCAGTTCAGCCTTGATACTTTCTAGCATGAAAATGCTTGGGAAAAAATGGAATTCAAACATTAAATATTGCATGATTATGCTTAGACTATACACTTCTAGTATCTGGAATGTATTTGAATTATGTGTTGTGGGTATTCGTGGTACAAAGAGAAAACATCAAATAGTCAAGGCAAAACCAACACACTTTATCACTATACACAGGTTCTTTGGGACCAATAAAATTCCCAAAATAAGTTAAGTCCATATGAAGATAGGCCTATGGAATTGTAGAGGTATAGGGAGGAAATCGTTTTGGTCGGAAATAGATTCGTTTTGTAAAATAGAAAGAATAAAACTAATGGCTATAGTAGAAACAAAAACCGATAAAATCCTAAGTGATCAAGTATGGAGAAGATCCGGATTTGACAATTTTGTTTGGTCTCTGGCCTCTGGTAAGGCTGGAGGAATAGGAGTAATGTGGAAAGAACACCAACTTGTTAATGAGCAAATATATGTTCTAATCCTAGAACAAAGATACATTATATTGAAATACTCTCATCTAGTCACAAAATACACCATTGCTCTATGTTTTGCTTATGCACCACCAAATGCGGGGAAAAAAAAAGAATTTTGGACACATTTAACGAATACCCTAGTAAACTTGCATCTACCCATAATTTTGATAGGAGATCTTAATGAAATCCAAGACCCGAGTGAGAAAAAAGGAAGGAATTTTTCGGAACCCAGTAGATTCCAATGACTTTTAAGCTTTAAAGATACTTGCGATTTAACAGACATCCTATCCCTTGGAATCCAATTCACCTGAAAAAAAAATAAAACATAAATTGACAACATATACGAAAAGCTCGATAGAACCCTAGTTAGCCACTGCATATTACAATGGTTTCCACAAATTAAAACAACAAATCATGCGTTTACAACCAACTATCATTGTAAAATATCGGTCGATTTTAGCAACGATACAATAACAAAAGCATTACCTTTTAAATTAGAAAAAATGTGGACGCTAAGGAAAGACTTTAGAAACATTGTAAAACAAGCATAAAGGTTGAAGGTAGTAGGTAAGGCTGTTAATGGGTTGGGTTATGGGTGGGTGGAGCACTTCTACCACCCGACCCGTAAGTTAAAATACCTCACCTGAACCACCCGTCAACCGTAAAATGTTCCACCCGTCACCCATTGGTTATATGGGTGACCCGTTCACCCGTATAACCACTGTATAACCGTTATATTTTATGTCTATAAGTAAATTGTCATACATAAACTAAAACAAACATCCATAATACGTACATAAACAAAAACAAATTCCATAAACAATAATTATCAAAATGGAGTCAAAGATGGGTTACATATGAGCTTATTTATCAAAAGCCCGAAATGAGTTATATGGGTGACTTCAAAGGCCCACAAATATTAGAAATTATGGACCGAAATGGGTTATATAGGTGGTTTGGGTGAAACGGACGATGGGTTGGTTGATGGGTCGGGTTATTGGGTGATAAAATCTCACCATTACCCAACCCATAACCCGTTTCGCCCGTCAACCGCCCGTCACCCGCTTTAATTGGGTTTTCACCCGTTTAATTCGGGTGGGTTAAACGGGTGAGTCGGTAACCCGTGGGTAATTGACAACCCTAGTAGTAGGCTCTAATATGTTTCAACTTTTAAAGAAAACTCAGATATTTAAAAAGAATGCTAAACAATGGAATAAATGAACATTAGGAAACACTTTTGAACAACTAAAAGAAATTGAACAAAAACTAAAGGAAATTCAAGCACAAATCTTAAAATCACCACAACCAAGCATTATACAAAAACAACTAAGCCTGATAAAACAAAAAGAATGTATCCTAAATTACCATAAAATATATTGGAATCAGAGAGTGAAAACAAACCATATACAATTTATGATGCGAACACATGATACTTCCATAGAATTCCAAGCGGCAAAAGAAGCGGGAAATAGATTAAAGAAATAAGGACAAATGAAGGAACCCACATTGTGGAAACTGAAAATGTCAGGGAAGAAATACGAAATGATTTTAAACATAGGTATACCAAAGAAGCTGTCAACCAATCACTCACCCGGCAATATCTAGAGCTAATTACAAAAAAGATCTCAGATGAGGATAATGCACACGTAGTTAAGCAAGTAACAAATGAGGAAATAAAGAAAGTTGTAATGAGCATTGGATCTGATAAATCACCAGGCCTTGATGGGATAACAGCAGAATTCTATAAAAAAAATATTAGGATATTGTAGGACCGTCAGTCATTAAAGCAGTTAAAAGCTTCTTTCACTCTGGAAAACTGCTAAAAGAAATTAATCATACCTTCATATCACTTATCCCAAAAGTAGAAAACCCATGTTCTACAAATCATTATAGGCCAATTACTTTATGTTCAACAATATACAAAATTATATCAAAAATTATGACAGAAAGACTCAAAAAGGTTATGAACAAAATTACTCACCCGCTGCAAGGGGCCTTCGTCGCCAACAGAGCAATACAAGATAATGTTCTAATAGCACATAAAATTTTCCATTAGTTTAGAGGAAGTAAAGCGAAAGATGGCTGGGTAGCAATAAAACTGGATATGGAAAAAGCTTATGACCGTGTGGATTGGAGGTTCTTATTTATAGTGCTAAAGAAATTTGGATTCGATGAAAAATTTATTGGTTGGATACAGGAATGTGTCTGCACAGTCTCATTCTCGGTACTAGTTAACAATGGCCCCATGGACCCTTTCTTTCCAGAACGTGGTCTGAGACAAGGTGACCCCCTATCCCCATTTCTATTCGTGATAACTACTGAATTACTTGCTAGAAAACTTCAAAATGAATGTGACACTAGTAGACAATCGATCTGATTTCCAATTATTATGGGTGGAACCCGAATTCCTTTCCTAGCATTTGATGATGATATCATAATTTTCTCAAAATCTACTCACGGTGCTTGTTTGACGGTCAAAAGAATCAATGAGGAATATAGTGGGATATCCGGACAAAAGGTAAACTATCACAAATCCGCATTTCAAGCAAATAAAAACATAAGCAACCAACAGAAAGGGAAAATACAACAATCACTTGGTATCAACTCTACGGACTTGGAAAAGTATTTAGGATGCCCAATAATAAATGGAAGGGTGAATAAAGAAACCTTCAAAGAAACAATAGGGAAAACAAAGAATCAGTTAACCAAATGGAAGCCAAACTCTCTGACCAAGAAGGACGAACAACACTAATAAGATCAAATTTAGCAACTAAACCAAATTATATTATGGAAAGCTTTATGTTACCAAAACATATACAAGACGAAATGGATAGAATAAACAGAGGATTCTTTTGGAATAAAGACAATCAATACAAACCATTGGTAGGGTGGGATAGAATCTGCAAGCCAAATCACATGGAGGATTAGGTATTAGGAAAACGAAAAACATGAACAAAGCATTACAAATGAAACTATTATGGAATGTTTTAGTCGAACCTAACAATATATGGGTCCGAGTCATTATTGAGAAATATTTGAAAAATGAAACCTTCTTCTCATATAAAGTTAAAGCAAACACATCCTGGCAATGGAAAAGACTAATAAACCTACGACTTGAATTTGTGCAAGGACTCGTATGGCAAATTGGGGATGGACAAACAATTGACTTTTGGAATGACATGGAACATGGAAGAACCTTTAAAAACTATGCATTAAATCCCGACAATACTGAGGAAACGATTAAAGTGGTAGAATTCATTACTACTAAACGAACATGGAAAACAGAGCAACTAAGACAGCTAATTCCAATGAACATTGTGGAACAAATTGTGGCCGTGCCAATTCCGGATAATATTACTAGAGACCGTCTCTACAGGGCACCTAATAAAAATGGATGGTTCTCGACAAACTCAGCCATTGCTTTAATGACGAAAACTACAACAAATAACATGCACATAAACAACTGGATATGGAAACTTGACACATTTCCAAAAGTAAAAAATTTCTTATGGAAAATAGATACAAACGGACTACCGACTAAAGCTAGACTACGAGAAAAGCATGTGATGACACCTGTTGGGCATCATATGTAATTGTACCTATGAAGATACATCACATCTCCTAATAGAATGCCCACATACCTTAAACATAGCTGGAAAGATAAATATAACTATTCAACAAACCATACAAGACTATGATGTCAATAATAAATCACCAAAAACTATACTAAATGAATTGTATCAACAATTAGGTCCTAAATAATTTGCGGATTTGTCAGTAATGTGGTGGTGTATATGGCACCAACGGAACTAGTTAGTATTCCAACAAGAAACAAATGATTTTATAACAGATCTACCATTATACATCCGAACAAAATTAGGGAATTGGAAACAAGCCAAGAACTGGGTAGAGGATGAAGAATAAGTTAAAGAAAAGGGTTGTAGACAACAGAGGAACAATCAAAAACAAAAAACATGGAGGAAACCGGGTCATAATGTTATGAAAATTAACTTCGATGGTTTTCGTTTATCAAATGGACAAGCCACATGAGGATTAATCATAAGAGACCAATATGGAAGTGTGTTGGGAATAAAAATAACATAGAGGGAGATAATTTACAAGTAATTAAAGCGGCTCAAGGTTTCCCAAATTGTCTTTGGGAAATATATATGATAATCTCTGATATTCTTGTTTTCCTACAAGGATTTGAGTCAGCTCGTATCTCTCATGTCAACAGGGGTTGTAATGTTGTGGCTGACAAAATTGATAAACTGGGTCACAGTCTCCCTATTGACGAAATTAGGAATGATCCAGAACTTAAAGTTCTCATCCGCTAGGATGCTCTATAACGCTCTCCATGAAAGGAGTGCCTCCTAATCCTTACTTGATGAATAAAAAGAGAAATTAGTACCCCATGCCCCACTTTGAAAATTTGTTTGCAAAAATATCTTCTTATTTATAATGTTACATCAATGCCCAAAAAAATAGCATAAATGCCCAAAAATATAACAAAAATGCCCAAAATCATGTCCTTTCCTATTTAAGAAAAATATTAAAATAATTCAATTTTCTTTACAATTGAAAACTAAATTTCTCGATAAAATCATTTTAAATTTATTTTTAGCTTTAAATTAAATTGCTTTTTAAAAATTAAATTTAATCTTTTTGATAATTAACTTACCTATTGAATTGAATTCCCCATAGATAAACCCTAGACTTACCTTACCCACTTATCTCTCACCTCCGTCCCGTTTCAAACGATTTGAAGGCGACACGTTTGAACAAGATTTTGATACAAATGGCATTGATTTTGCAGTATGAGGTTATCAAGATTGAAGATTTGAAGGCAATTAATGTTTCTTTAATAAAATTAGGTATTGTTGAAGAAGCCTTGTTCTCTCTCATCTTTAATTCCTCGTGTTTGCGTCTATCATCAATTCATCATCATCTACCTTTTGGTTTCAGAATATTCAAGTTTGATCTTTTGATGATTATTCCAGAATTGGTAGCCTTCCAATTGATTCTTTAGCGATTGCATTGGGAGTGGCATCGAAAATCTCAATTCAAGAGATAACCTCGTTCAAGTCGCGCCTTTCACCGTCACCCAAGAACCCCGCTGCAAGACCGTGATCGTCCTCGTCTCACCAATCCTTTTGTGCCTCTGATCATTCTCGACGTTGGTCGTCTTTGTCGCTGGCTTCGCATGCTCGTTGCAGACCGTCGACCCGTCCATGTCTCACTAAACGAGCGTCATTGTCATTGTTCCAGTTGCGGTCGCCAATCGCGCCACTAGTCCGTCATCCATCCCGCCTCGTCTCTCCACTTCACCTATGCCACCGGCTTGCCGATCCTTCCTTCGGGTACAACAACCCTATTCCCCCCAATTTTCGGCTTAGACCTCACCGAGCTGCCGGGGCAGAAGAAAAAGAGTGTAGCCGTTGAAATCGGTGCCACCCTCCTCCGTTTCCAACCTAAGGTTTGATCCAAATCGCGAGGTTGGGTTTTGCCTTGATTTAGTTATGCAAATTAATTTGAGGGGGCCAGTTGTATTTGTGTTTGGCCTCTAATACTGATGTGTAAATTATGTTTGACTTGTTGAATGTCTCGTGGGTGTATATAATTGCTTGAGGTTAGTTTATTTAATATATTTTCAATTAAGCAAACCAACTGGAGTGTTCAATCTTTGATGTCTCGATTGGTGTAAAAATATACTATCCTTTTCAATTAAATTCGGATGGTTGTTGTGTAGTCCGATTTTGATGGGAATCCCTTCTCGGTTGGTTTGATCTTTATTGGGATGCAGTTAGTAGTTTAGGCCTATGATTATGAATTGCATGTTACCTCGGCTTATCGTTGTGTGATAGCATTTGTTTAGCCTTGGTTGTAACCCCTTTTGGTTTAGGAAGGTTTTACTTTGGGTGTCTTGAATGCGGAATCCACTTTGATACTTAAATGTGTATGTTTGTGTGCGAATGGGGTTTGAAGTTTCCACTTTGGAACTTGGACTTCGAAAAATCATTACCCTTGAGCTTATAACTTTGGTTAACTTTGGATGCAATTGATTGACATGCACCAATGTGGATTTTTTGGCCAAAATGATGTAAGTATGTTACAAGTTATGGATTTTTCTTTAAAGAGTTTATGTTTCATCTTATATATTGTACAAATAATCTTATATATTTGTTACTTCATTACCTACCTTTTATTCGCGTATGTTCCACGTCATATAAAGATTAAAATTTTATTCATTTATGACCAATCCACAATTAAGTTGAAAGAGTAAAAAATGAAAAAAAACATCAAATGTTAGTAAAACTAGATGGATTTACCCGTCCGTTGGACGGGTATTGGATTTATATGCTTACTGAATGTGTAAACGTGTATTGGTTTTATATGAGTATATTAATTTAAATTAGAATTCAAAGTATATGTGCAATTAGTAAAACTTGAATGCTTATTATTTCAGGTGGAGTTAATTTTTAATTTGTATTATATATAATATATTACTTAAGGTGTCATCTCTCCTTCAACCAAAAAAATATATTACTTAATGAATGAAGTTCTTATTTCAGTTATATTTTTCTAACTTCTCATTTGACTTCTTACAATTAAGAGTGTAATATTAATGTGTTGGAATGTATATAATCTAGCAACTTACAATTACAATTGAATTTCATTAACTAATATCAATTCTGTAATGTCTCCCCACAAGTGCTTGAAAGGAGTAGTTATATAAAGGTTGAAGAGATCTTAGGAAAGCAACCTAATGAAATATTATTGATATTAATATATTATTGATATTAATATATTATTGATCTAAAGGTAAATGACAATATTGTTAATATATAGGTATCTGATTAATTATAATATCTGATTTTTTAATCATGTATAATAAGTTTTTAATCCCAAGCCAGATTATATATGCCTAATGGTGATTTTTTATTTTTGAAATTCCTAATGGTTTTTTTATCATTTATAGTAGAAAATTGAGGTATGAAATTTAAAAAGTGTTCTTATAACATTAAGAAGGAAGCTTAAAAGATTATAGACAAATTAGAAGTTCAAAGGAGTGCTTAATAAAGTGATGATGGTAGAAGTTCAAATGTATTAGTTTATTAGAAAATTAAATTCAAATAAAAAGAAGATCATTTATTTGTCCATTGAGGGACCACTTTATAGGTTGTAAAGATTATGAACATTAATGAAGGACACTATTTTTGACTTTATTGAGGTTCTTAATTTCTTGTGTGTGCTGGAAATTGATACAGGTTATGGCTCCCTTCATGCTTAAGGATACTATTTTTTATGTATCAAGAGCATGTCCAACTTTCTTATAGGGTGACATGATAAAAAATTGTATGATGACAAGATAATTATTGAAGTGTGACAGTATAGCTTTTCTCATATGAATTTGGAATTCAAATGAAGCTAACATCTATACATGTTCAACTTTCTTATAGGGTGACATGGTAAAAATTGTATGATGACAAGATAACTATTGAAGTGTGACATTATAGCTTTTCTCATAAGAATTTGGAATTCAAATGAAGCTAACATCAATCCATGTTCAACTTTCTTATAGGGTTACAAGATAAAAATTGTATGATGACAAGATAATTATTAAAGTGTGAAAATATGTTCAAGAGGCAGGATTTGAGAATTGGTACAAGGCACATTTTCGTGCCAATAGATTCAACATAATGACAACCAACAATGCCGAAAGCTTGAATCCGTGTTCATCGTCGATGATTTCATCTAAAGTCATGTCATCCTTAATCCATGTTCGATCACACTAGCTTACACGAGGTTAACTTGATGAGACTCTCATCTCTTGCATAGAGTTTGGAGTTTGAAACTCAAAGACTTTCCTGTCAACACCCTCGTCCATAAGCTTATTATTTTTCTTCTCGTTAATGCTTGTGTACAGATCTATCGACCATAGCCCCTCTTTTGATGATTTTGAATTCAAAAATTTGTAGGCTTCAAGATCATCTTCACCATTAACTTCAAAGGGTGGAAGGTTTACCTTTATGGGCGACACATAGTGTAGATGTAGATTGTACTTTTCACAATCAATGGATAGTTGCTCCACTATTTTATCCTTAAGGGATTCGAATTTTATGTATCGGATACAACTAGTGCTATTGCCTTCTTATCCTCCCCTTCATAAGACCAGTTATCTCCCACGACATTCCATTCACCATTTGTAATTAACATAAGTAAGATGTTGTTTCGACCTGAAAATACACAAATCGTGTTACTTAGAAGCAATAAATGATTATCGAAACAATTCAATCGTATACTACTTACCCATGGTAGAACCACTATTCTAAAAATCCCTTCTAGGCCTTGCCTAGGCGTTGGAAGGTCCTACCCCGCCTAGCCGTCCAGACCGCCTAGGTCACCGTTTAGGTTTTCTAGGCGCTAGGCGGTCCCTCTCCTCCCAACATCCGTCTAGCGTTTTTTAGAACATTGGGTAGAACTCAATGTGCATCTACGATGACCCGTTCGTTCGTATATCAAAACTGGATGAACAGATAAGACTGGATGAAAAGATAAGATTAAGTCGAGGTTCAGTACTTTATGTAGAATAATTGTTTATTATTGTTTGCATTAAGATTCGTATATTTTAACATAAGGATAGAAAAGATTTTGTAACATATCTAATTCGTTAGCACTTTCCTTTTCCTTTTTAAGTCCGTGACAGTAGCATATTGTGATATGACAGTATAATAGACAAGCATGACAGTATATAACATCTAGCCCGATTAGATTTTTACGGAAATCTCAACCAACTAGTATCTTTATCATATCTTTGACTTTTTTTTTCCTTTTTTTTCCTCATTAGTTTCCGTAATCATAACCAATAAATCACTTTAAAATATCTTTTCATATGCCTTTTATTTATTTGTGTTTTCAAGTTTCGTTTTATGATTTTAATTTTTTGAATTTAATAATTCATTTCTAAAACACACTACAAATATAAATTCAACTAATTAAACAATAAAATAATGAAAAATAAAATTGCATAAATACCAAAAATGCATGATTTGCAATTTTCTATAATGTGGGGTACTTTTACAAACTGTGGGGTACTACAAAAATACAATTTCTTATAATGTGAGGTACCATGAATATAAATTCAAATAATTAAATAATAAAATAATAAAAAATAAAATTGCATAAATACCAAAAATACATGATTTACAATTTGGGGTATTTTTACAAACCGTTTTTATGCAGGGTACCCTTGCAAATCCGCCTAAAAAAATGATTAACCGGTAATTCACGATAAAAATGCACATCAGTGATTTTAGCCGGTTAACCGAATAGTTGGTTGAGCGACTACCAATTAACTGAAAGCTGATGAGATATCTTAAGTTCGGAAATTCCGCGTGGTAACCTCGAGGTTTGATGTTATTTATGAGGTGTACTAAAGTTTGACATAATTCACACGGTAACCCTAAGGTTCATATAAAATTTACATAATAACCTTTAGATTTGTACGAAATTCATCAAATGTACAAAAAGGTTAAAATTAACATTAATCATCCATTTTGTTCATAAAACATTGATTTTTTTTAACAATCTTAAAATATAATCTTATTCACTACTTTAATATCAACTAATTATTGTATTTAATTTCTTCTAACATTTGTTACTATATTTTAATCAACTAAAAAGCTATTAAAAACATTTTTCTCATTTATCAAAGTTAAGATGGTTTTTAAAAAAATTATCAAAGAATTTAATTCTTTTTACTACCAAAAAAATAATTTAATTCTTTATTATTTAATAAATGAGGATCAAGTAATGTAATTTTAAAAAGAAAATCTTCAAAATATAAATAATTCAAACTTTAAATTTTTATTAATTGTAGTCATGTTTTTCGTTAGTAATTTTTTTTGCATGAATATTTTAAATAAAAATAATTCAAATTTGTAAATAATTTACATTTTAATCCTTTAAATTTTAAGAATTTTTTTTGCGTTTTGTATTTTTTTTATGTTTTTATTGTTTATATTTAGTTCTTTGTTTTTTTTATTTTTATTTTTTTTTTCAAAATTTATTTTTTTTTTCGTTTTTTTCAAAATTTTAATTTTTTAAATTTTTTTACTTTTTCGTTTTTTTTGAATTTATAAAATTTTTTAATTTTTTAATTTTTTTTAAAAATTTTAAATTTTTATAATTTTCTAAAAAAAATTACATTTTTTTTAAATTGTACATTTTTTTTTAAATTTTAATTTTTTTTTAAATTTTTAAATTTTTAAATCTTTTAATTTTTTTAAAATTTTTTTATTTTTATTAAAAAAAGTTAAACTTATTAATTAATGTTCATTTTAACTTTTTGGTTATGTCATAAATTTAGTTTGAACCACAAGATTATTTTATAAATTTTAACTATATCTCAAGGTTATCGCGTAAATTATGTTAAATTTTGGTATATTTTATGAATATTGTCATACCTTAAGGTTACTATGTGGAAGATACGTACTGTATAATATTCGATTTTCTGCCTGTCAGCCATGTCGACGACGACGACAACCCTTCCTCAATAATTATCAACACGATTTCTATTTGCAATTTCCCCTTCATCTCCATCTTCATCTTCCCGAGGGAGTAGAGAGCTATCCATCTATCAACTATCAACTATCCACCATGGATGACCGATACGGCCACCATCACCACCACCACCAGTACTCCGACAACGCTGGTGACCAGCCTCCTCCACCCTTCCCTCCTCCTTCTTTCCAGCCTCCTCCTCCTCGCCCCGACTTCCCATCCTACGGCGACTATCCTCCTCCTCCCCCGCCGTCCTTCTCCTCCCCCTACGACAATCAGCCTCCTCCTCCGCCATTCTCTTCCTACGGAGAGAATCGCCCGCCGTACCATCCGCCGGAGCAGGCGCCCGACGTCTATCAAAGCTCCTACGGCGCTGGATCTCACTACTCTCCTGCTCCGCAGCAATCGGCAGGTTACGCGCATCATGAGGCACATGTTTCCCACGAATCGGCCGCCGCCGACGAGGAGCGCCACCGTTTCCGTCCTCACGTGCCTGATTTCATCGAGAGCCATATCCACGGCCATGGCCACCACAACGAGGGCGGGGGTTCTGGTCCTGATCTCTCCAGGAAGCCTGCCGTTAAGGTCTACACTAAGGCCGAGACGAATTACTCCCTCGCTATTCGCGAGGGGAAAGTCGTCCTCGTTCGCTCCGATTCCAATGATCCTACTCAGGTGACGATCTTTGAATTTCGGCTTTTAGGGTTTTTGTTTGCTTCTTTTGATCGACTTCAAAAACAAAAATCCCTAATTTTGTTCGGAATGATTGATTTGATGATTATTGAAATTGAAGCACTGGGTGAAAGATGAGACGTACAGCACAAAAGTGAAGGATCAAGATGGATACCCGGCCTTTGCTTTGATTAACAAAGCCACTGGTCAGGCCATGAAGCATTCTGTGAGTGCTAATCACCCTGTAAGTCCTCTCCTCTCCTCTCCACTTCATATGATCAATGCTTGTTATTCTTCAAGTGTGTATTTAATCAGCTTCCAAACTCCAGTCATTTGCTTAAATTATTCTTATTACATCAATCAAATTCTGGGCAATTGAAATATATTATGATACATTTGAGCTTTTTCAAAGCTATAAGTGTGGTCACTACATTTGCATCTGCTATGAATCATCTTTTCATCACTTCAAAGTACTTGGACAAGTTTATGAAGCATTAAGATTGAGAATTGCAGTTAGTCTTGCTGCTGGATTTTTCTTCCTAGATGGATACTTACAGTTCTTCTGATGAGCTTTCAATCATTGTGTAGGTGCAACTGATTCCATACAATTCTAATGCTCTTGATGAGTCAATCTTGTGGACATTGGGCAAGGACTTGGGCAGTGGCTACAGGCAAATCAGGATGGTTAATAACACCAGTTTGGTTGTTGATGCTTTCAATGGTGATAAGAAGCATGGAGGGGTGCACGAAGGCACCCCCATAATGCTTTGGGCGCCTGGAAAGGGCGATAATCAGCGCTGGCACATCACTCCTTACTGTAAGTCTCCATCTTCTTACATCATCTTGGTATTTGGCAATGCAAATAGCATAAACTCCTATGAAGGAATTGCTGCAATCATGTTGTTACCTCTTATTGACACAAATAGCTGAAGATTTACTTTGTTTTTGTCAAGTCCCTGCTATAATCTTTCTGTAAATGGAAACATGTGATAATTTGAATCTTGGTTCTCTCCACTGTGTCTTTTTCCTAACCTATGGTACTATCTATATCATTTGCAGAAAATGGAATTCAAGTGATGAACTTGAGTTCATGAGTGCCGTGGTGGTTTTGTGGTTGCGGTCTGCAACCATTGTCTGAGTCGTTTGGTTTTTTATTTTCTCTGCTTGTACTTCATTGTTGTGTGTATGCTATTGGGCTGTGTTTATCCCATCTATGTAAGATTGTTGGTTTTGTTGCAAACTGGTGATATGCTGGAATGTAGTTCCAGTATTGTGGTATGTTGAATTCTGTATCTTCTTCTACTATAATATTTAAATAAATTAGTGTACCCACATGTATACTAGGTACATGCTTCAACTTAATCTTGAAAAGTTGTCACTTCTTTAAGAATCTTAGTCCACCAACAGTATGTGATGTGCATTCATAGCGTACATCATATATTGTCAAAATTATAAATGTAATCATGTCAGACATTAGAACTTTTCTCGAACAACATGCACTAGCGCTCCTTTGATAATTGATTTACAAGTTGTCTTATGAATAATGAATCGATTTCCTTAGGGGGAAGGTTTTGTCTTCTCCGGACACTACAATCTCTCTTAAGGAGAGGCAATTTCCTTCCAAGTAGCTTTAACATACAAACATTTTTGTATAAACTAAGAACTGAGGTCCAGTGACCCGGAATTTAACTATAGTAGTAGAATGCCCTTGGTTGCCCAATGCTGTTTTGGTCATACTGCCGCCATAGCTGCTGTTCTTGCACCAGTAGCTTCTGCTTCTTCTCCATAACAGCCATCTGCACGTACGTCGGAGGTGGTACTGCAATCGAAGCCACAAACGGATCCTCGAGCCCACCACTAGTCAACTCCTCCCTTTGCCTCGCCATATCTCTTGCTGATTCAACCAACGCCAACTCCCAATCTTCTCCTCCTCCTTTGGCTGCTGCCTCCATACCAGACTCAACATGAGTGCCTTCTTCACTTGGTCTATGATCAGACTCTGACTCTGAGAAAATAGACAAAGCCGTGTCATTCAAATCAATCAAATCTCCTGTAACAATCTCATCGTCCATGGTCGGCGGTGGAGGAAGCATCCATATACACTCCTTTGTGACTCCTGACGGGTTCGAAATCTCTGCTTTCTCGGCTTCACCCGACAAACTCAGCTTGGCCTTGAGAAATTCCTCGAGTGATTTGAGCAGATCATCACTAATCCTGTTCACTTCAGGATATCCAACGGAATTCCCAACTCCAACATCTCTACACGCGCCGTAATACTCGAACAGGCCATCAATTTGCCTAGCTGCCTTAACGTACAACTCTAGAGCCACAGCAGAACTCTCAAACCCTAGATCAGGAAACCCGTCTAGAATAGACGACAGCCTCTCACAAAGATCGCCATAGATTTCGAAGCTGTCTACCACAACAAGGTAAAGAGCGGCGATCACAATCCTATTGAATCTAGCCACACCCGCCGGCCTACAAGTAACGATCCGATCAAGCAAAACTTGCAATTGTTTCACCTTATCGAAAACCGTCTCTGCATTTTCATTAGATTCCTCTTCTTCTTCTGCCACCATAACGCGGACCTTCTCGCCAAGATACACAGCGTAGCTTCTGACGAACTCCGAATAGTCCCATGAATCCGAGTGCGATTCGTCTTTGAACCCCGACAAATCGAGCAATCCGCCAAATCTGCCACAGCTAGCATACGCGATTTCCTCTTTAATTGCCCTCCCGCCTTCGATTGCTAGCCTGTGAAGGAGAATCAGAGCCTTGAGAGCGACGGCCCAATCTCGGGTTTTCTGAAGACGCTTGGAGATGGAGTTCACGCAGGAGTAAGCTCGTGGCTTCGACGCCCAGGTGCGCGCGACGATCTCTTGCAGAGGCTCCTCGGCGGGGGCGGCGACGGCGTCGTGACTGGTGGCCTTGACGACGAAGGCTTCCAGGTTCCCGTCGGCGTTCCTCGCCGCCTTTGCGATGCTGATGCTCGTTTGGTCCTTGACGAGGCCTATTGCTCGCCGGATTCTGATGGGCGCCATCCAGAATTACGCTTCTGCTCCAGCCTCCAGATTTGGGGGTTGGGAATTTTGGTGGGCTTCGGTTTTACTTCGCCTTGGAAGATAAGGCAGATTTGCTCATAACAAATGGCGGGGAATTAAAGTGAAATATTTTAATTAATAAATTAATTGAGAGAAAATTACACAAAACTACACAAAATTAGGAAATATGTTACAAACCATCCCTAAAAGGCTAAAATTAGGAAAACCTTACTGAACTACTTATAAATTAGGTTTTATAAAAACAAACCCACCCATACGGCCACACTCATATAATTTATAGTTAAAAAAACAATAGATTAACTTGAATATTTATGATTAATTTAATTTTAATGTTGTAAGGTTAAATATGATAAATTAACATGCATCTTTGAATGTTTTCAGCTATAAAAATGTTATGGGTGTGGTCGTTTAAAAAAATATCAAAAGTTTGAGCGATTTAATATAATTTCTCGATTTATCGATGCGAAACCTCACTGGGTCAATATTGTTGTGATTTATCGATGCTATTGAAAAAAAGGTATATTAAGTTTTGGTGTTTTTTTTATAACTACCCATTGATTAAAGTTTGGGGCATTTCATTTTTTTTCTCTCTTAAAAAACATATATAAGGAGTCAGATTCTGAAACCACATTACTACTCCATCCGTCCCATAAAATTTGTCCAAAAGAACACTTTGCACATATATTAAGATGAAGAAAGGGAGGAAAAAGTAACTAATGGAAAAAGAAGAGAGGGTGTGAAAGTGGTGGGTAGAAAGAGAAAGAGAAAGTAAATGATAAAAAATGATATTGAGATATATTTTTGATTGAATAGTGTAAATAAAATGTGAGATTGGATAGGGGTAATTTTGTAAAAAAAGTTTAATATAAGAGGAAAGTTAAAAAGGTGAATAAATTTTATGGGACACCCAAAAAAGAATACTGGACAAACTTTGTGGAACGGAGGAAGTAATTAATATTGACCCAAGTGACTTTCTAGACAAAAAGGAATGACGTATAAAATCTTGTAAAGTAAAAGTGTAATCATAACAATTTTGATTATTATAATACACAGCTTATTAACCCCAAGTTCTTTCTGCACATGGGTCATGGGTTTAGGTTTCCATTAAAAATTGGGAAATTGTCACAATTTACGTGCTTGGTCGTTACTCGAGTCATACCAACTTAATTGGATGGGAAATGGAAATGCATTTAAAGCAAATAGAATAGTCCAAGACTTATACTAATGGAAATCGAATCGTGGACCACTTGGAACAATCCAACTTTGCTTTTTCAAGTTTTGATCAAAGTTCAGTCGGCTGAGAGAATTCATTTGTGCTATTATTTGGCATTCTTTTTTTTTTTTTTGGTTAAGATTATTTGGCATTCTTAGATATAGGTATATACATTATATGGAGTACATAGTAGGGCTATCGGTTAATCGTAACCCTCAATCAATATTATGGGGTAAAATTATTTTAACTTGGTCATCCCTGCTCTGCTTCTAGAACGTAGCGAACTTACTGAATATTAATAACTTTTAGTTGGGTCAAAATTAAAACAGATTTTGCTCAATACAGGATTACAAAATTAAAGACTCGTGTGCATGCAGCAGCATGAAAACAGATTTGCTCAGGGTTAAAAATTCCAAGGAAATGAGAAACTGTTTTTTTTTTATAATATAAAATCATAACAACAGTTAAAAGTATATACCATGCATGACTTACAATTGGATTTTTATTTCATTTGAATGGGTATTAACTATTAAGTGGAAATCAAAAAGAAGTTGGCTCTTATATCAGGATTGAAGTAGGTCATGACTCGTTAGTAGACGGGCAAAAAGAGACCGGGTTAGGTATGGACAAGGCTCGAATTAAAATTGAGGCGTGTGAACGTGGGTGATTAAAATTGAGGCGGGTTGTAACTACATAAATTTACAAATTCTGCTTATTCATATCTGCTATATAATTACTCCGTATTATTGGCATAACCCTGGGGCGGGCCTGGTGAGGATGGATCAAAACTTTCTTGTACGACCCGAAAAAAAAGCTCTACTTTATTGACCGAGTGTCATTAGTCAAACAATTATGTAGCGGGGTTGTTGAGTGCTTCAGCATTTGGGCCGAGAAGCCCACTGCAACAGAATCAACACACATTTCGTAATTTGTCAACCTTTGTATGAGTTTGGGCTTAATCCAACGTGCGATTGGGCTTTCACCCCAAAAAAAAAGCTAACTGAACTTTGGGGCTTTCGCCCCAAAGAAGATGGAGTCTGACCAGTGTTCTAAAAAACGCTAGGTTAGAGTAGGCGGTGGGATGGGCCTAGCATCTAGACGCTAGACGAGGGTCTAGGCAGTGTCTAGACGAATTAGTATAAATTTTATTTAATTGGATTATTATTTATAATTGGTGTGAAAATATCAATAAAGAACAATCCAATCATTATATCTTCATATAAATTTAAGCATGCAGCTCACCTAGAGTCCGCCTACAAGATCGCCTAATTTGCACAACCTATCTAAATGTTCAGTGCCAAATCGAAACTGTAAACCACCGTTCATTTTCTAAGCGCACTCTGATTTCATTTTTATCACCTACAAACCGCGACAATTATCCTTATAAATAACAGTTTCAACTGCTCTTCATAATCATATCATTTTTCTTAGGGGAATTCACATTCACGAACCATTGACCTGAATTTCTTTTCCTTTTAACAAAAAGCAGGGCTGAATTCTTTGATGCACCACTATTCGTTCTTTCTATACAACAAACACAATTTATCTTCTTCTAAAAAATAGGAAAAATAAAACATTTTATCTTAATTCCCGTTAGAATACACAATCATATTATGCTTTTATGATTTCCTATTTTAATGAACAAGAAGTGCATTTACAAGTTGCTAAATTAGAGCTTATACTAGGGTTGTTAAAACTTGACCCGATCTAAGTAACCCGCCCGACTCGTCCGGCTCCGAACCCGACCTGACATCTAAAAAGAATAAAAATTTGTATACTCGAGACATGTTTGAACAGAACTGATTTGGCCCGAATCTGAAAAAACCCGAACCCGAAAACGATTATACCCGAATGGACTAGCCGGATGCAACCCGATATCAAATGCTACCCGACCCGAAGTCATCCGAAAATCCGAAGTTATCCGACCCAAAACCATACGAAAATCCGAATTTACCGACCCGAAACCATCCGAAAATTACATTAAGTTTAATATATTAATTTTAAATATAATTATGTTTTTTTTTAAATTTAAATGTTACATTAAATATTTAGACATTAGTAGTTAAAGACTTAAAGTACAAAAATCATCATTCGATATATGCTGTCAAGCAAAATCCGGCTCACCTGAAATTCGGCCAAACTCCAAATTCGATTCACCCAAAATCCGAAAAACTCGAAACCCAACTCACCCGAAATCTTGACTAAATTCAAAATCTAACTAAACTCGAAACCCGATTTATCTAAAATCTAGTTGGAACGAAAACCGGATAATCCGACTGAAATTGACCCGAAAACCCGACTTTGCTCGATTAATTGAACACATGACCCGAAATGATCCAACCCAATTTGACCAAATTATCAAAATATCCGAATTTGACCCGAATTCGAACTTACCCGAAACTAAGCTAACCCTACCCGACCCACCCAATTGACACCCCTTTCTACAAAATTACACCGAGATTTTCCATTGACGGAGATGGATCAAGGTATTTCACTGTTGCCGACGCTAAACGATTCGACCCACAAGTATTTTTGGGGCCCATTATTTGCTTTGAATCCATGGGCTTTGGTTCACAGTATACGGAGCAACATTCTTCACTGCAAGACCCATGTTTCCATGCCTACCAAAATGTAGGTGGACCATCTAGGCTTACTATAGTACTAGCCCAGTGGTACAGAAATTGTCTACCTTATCTTTTCATAATGGGTAGTGGCCCTAGTGGCACAGAATAATACTGTACATTTTATGTTGAGTTATTATTGCCAATAAAGATTTTTTGATCCATTAAAAAACGTACAGTATTAACTCAACATAAGGCACGGCACGGTGACGGTCAATGACAAGCAATACTGTACGTTTATAGTCCATTTTTATAGTTTTTTTTATGTTGGTTTTGTAACAAATTCTCAATGATGTAACGAGAAATTTTGATTCTTGAGTAAACATTTTTGTAGCTTTCGCTTTGTATGAATGAGAAGATGTTTATTTCTTCTAAATTCAATTTGATTATGAAAGCTTTACATGGTATCAAAGCTTAAAAGCTTGATTATTGTCTTTTTTTTTTCTTTCACTAATCTTTGAAGAACAAATGGAGGAAGAAATGGAGCATTTGAGAGTTGTAGAAATGGAAAGATTACGAGCTCAAATTACGAAACAACAAGAATTGGAATTTGTGAATCTACGAGCTGGACTAGTTATGATGGAACATATTTAACAACTGGGGGAGAAAATGTGAATGATCCATTGATACTATCCAATTCTGATCAATCGAGTACGCAATGGATTTTTTTACGCTAAATGAGGTGAATTTCTTGAATTGGAGAAGATATACTCCCTCCGTTTCTTTTTAAGTGTCGTTTGAGGCAAATGCACAGTAATTAAGGAAAAATTGAAAAGAAGAAATACGTGTCAGAGCATTGAAAAAAACAATCCAAATCTTATTCCTTTCACATGCTCAGTTAATTAAGGAAAAAAAAACAAATATTCCCTTCATTTACGTGGCATAGAGCATTAACAAAAACAAATTTCCTTTTAGCAAGAGTAAATGCTTCATTAGAAACTTTTCAGTTACCTGTGATATAAATACTCCGTATTTCACTCAAATAATATCCCACCAAATCTCAACCATGATCTTTTTTTATTCCGTATCAAAACCAAAGCTCAAAAGCAAAAAATTATAATCCCGCCATAATACTCCATAGTTAAAAAATCAAAACAAAACAAAAACTCTTCAGTTACATGCTCAAAACTTTTCTATACATACATATCAAAACAAATGTTTTTTTTTGTTTTCATTTTTCTACGTGGAGAGAATTTTCCAGCAATGAACCACATGAGAGAAGATTCACTTGATCTAAACACAAGTCATGATATTGATGTATGTGATGTAGAAGAAAATGTAGATGAAGAGGCTGAAGTTCCCTTGGTAATCCATTCATCTTCTCCAGAATTCTTGATAATTGATCTGAATGTTGATCCAAATCAAGAGTTTGAGGTACCATTAATGGAAGTAGATTTGAATGAGTTGCATGAAGAAGAAGTAGAAGAAGAAGACATCGAAGCTCCAAACTCAGGTAATTAACGTTTCCTTTCTTCCTTATAGATAATGTTGCTTGAATTATCTCTAAAATTGATTTTGTTACCTTATCTGTAAAACCACTTCTACTTTCACTCTATGCAAATCAGTGGTTGAGTTATGCAGTAAACCTATTGCTGAGTGCCGACAACAAGTAAATGGTTCTGTTTTTTCATCTGAATTGTTATATTTTTCCACTTCTACTTTCACTCTATGCAAATCAATGGTTGAGTTATGCAGTAAACCTATTTCTGAGTGCTGACAGCAAGTAAATGGTTCTGTTTTTTCATTTGAATTGTTCTGTTTTTCCATTTCTAGGCATATCTCAGCAAGTAAATGGAAGAAGTAGAAGGTGTATGGTCCCAAACGATCAACGATGGAAAATTTACTATGCTCTATTGGCTAGAAGTGAATTTGGAAAGTTGAAACGAGATACTACCACCAAGGAAGTTTCGGAGTTATTTGGAGTATCATTAAGAACGGTGCAAAGAATCTGGAAGCGAGCAAAAGACACAACCGGTAGCAGGTCTGTTGATGTGTCGCATAGGAAAACCAAAAATTGTG
Organism: Fallopia convolvulus; assembly: GCA_964016875.1. Lineage (NCBI taxonomy): Eukaryota > Viridiplantae > Streptophyta > Magnoliopsida > Caryophyllales > Polygonaceae > Fallopia > Fallopia convolvulus. The sequence goes on along the minus strand of OZ024719.1, from coordinate 45,512,800 downwards.
GTAGAAAGAGAATCCAAGTTGGCTTAAATCAAATTGCTGGCATCGAACTTCATCGACGAACAACTTTGAGATCACTTGCGATGTCTTTAGGTGTTAGTCATGCGACGTTACATCGGCGTTTACGCCAAGGTCTTCTTCGACGCCATTCAAATGCTATCAAACCGCTTTTAAGGGAAGAAAACAAGCGAGCACGTTTAAGATTTTGTATCTCTATGCTAGATCCAAATAGCATTTCCCATGAGCCTAAGTTTGTCAATATGTACAATGTCGTACATATTGATGAAAAATGGTTCTACATGACTAAGAAGAGTGAAACTTATTACTTGCATCCCGCTGAAGAAGAGCCGTTGCGCACTTGTCAAAGTAAAAACTTCATTGGAAAGGTGATGTTCTTAGCTGCTATGGCTCGCCCAAGGTTTGACGACAATCACAATGAGGTGTTTTCTGGAAAAATTGGAATCTTCCCTTTTGTCATTAGGCAACCAGCTCAAAGAAGAAGTAGAAATAGGCCGGCTGGTACCATGGAGATTAAACCAATTACGTCGGTAACAAAGGAGACAATAAGAGAATACTTGATTGAAAAGGTTATACCGGCAATTCAAGCAAAGTGGCCCGAGGAGGATTCAAGAAAGACAATCTTTATTCAACAAGATAACGCAAGGACACATATCAATGCAAACGATGAAGAATTTGCGGTAGTAGCTTCACAAAATGGATTTGACATCAGAATAGTATGCCAACCAGCAAACTCCCCAGACTTGAATATCTTAGATCTTGGCTTTTTCAATGCTATCCAGTCTTTGCAGCATAAGGAGTGCCCGAAGACTGTAGAAGAGCTTATACATGCAGTCGAGAAATCTTTCGATGAATATCCTACAAGCAAAGTGAATCATGTGTTCTTAACTCTACAAAAGTGCATGGAAAAGATCATGGAGGTTAGGGGATCCAACAAATATAAGATCCCACATATAAATAAAATTAGGCTGGAAAGAGATGGTTGCCTCCCAGAAGTAATAACTTGTGAGCATTCTCTAGTACAAGGTGTTTTGAATATTTTAGCTTAATTATTCGAGTTGCTTGAAGATCATGGAGGTAAGGTTTCTCTTTGTGCTTGAAGATCATGGAGTATTATGTAACTTTAGTTGCTAATATATTGGGTGTTGTTGTAATTTCTTGCACAAATTTCTACAGGTAAGTGGGTAGCTGCTGCAATTTCTTGACCCTCTTCTACACATCAGTAAGTACAATGTCTTCTTGATCTTTTGTGCTGTGTATCTGAATTAGCGCATAACTTACCTGATTTTCTTGCCACAACTTTTGTTGTGCTGCATAAGGTGCATCTGAACAAGAAAGAAGCCACATTTTTGTTGTGCTACATAACTTATCTGATTTTCTTGCCAAGTATTCAGTGCTGAATGACAAGTACTTGAGCAAAATTCCCAAAGTATCTGATTTCCTTGCCAAATATTCAGTGTTGAATGGCAGTTTTTGTTGTGTTGTGTATCTGGTTTGAAATGTGGAAACATTTGCTTTCTTAGAACTCTTCTGCTACCACATCTCCATATTTTGGTATATGGTGTTATGCTTTGTTAATTAATTATGTATGTCTACTGATTTTGTCAAATGTATGAATGGTGTTGTTATGCTTTGTTCATTCAAAGTTCAAACTCTTCCTAATTATTTTCAATTTTCAAGGCACATAGACCTTTGCACTGTTCTCTGTAATTTCCCCAAGTTTTTCACTTGTGTATAACACAAACTCGAAGGCAACATTAGCTAACATACAACTTTAAATCCAAGATCAAAGCTGCTGATTAAGCCATATCTGCTAATCTGCTAAATTAAAAAAAGAAAGATGTGCAGTGGTCCGATCCACAGCTGCCGAGTGACAAAAATGTGTTGTGCTCCAACCACATTTGGCTTGGAATGACAAAAAGAAATCTGTGAAGTTTTTTACCCTGAACTTTGCAATTTCTCTTTCTTGCTCAGTTTTGATTTTTTCTCACAGCTTGGAGTGGTCTGAGCCACAGCTACTGAGTGACATAAAGCCACAGCTGTGTTTGATTGAAGAAAGGCCCATGAATGACTTGCTCAAGCAAGGAGTAACATTATGCCAAAGAGTTTCTCTTAATATAAAAGTGATCAAGCAAAGTCTACTACTCATAAAGAAATTGAGAATACAACAGCTGATGAAGTGTTTGATAGATGTGTTAGTTTAGCTGAAGCGTTTGCAAGTTCAGTTTCAGATAAACCAGCTGCTCTATGGGAACTGGAATTGGAGCTGAATTTTGGGCTGGAAAATTATAGTGGAATCAGATTGTCAACCTCTGATCATCAAACTGAAGAATGGCACACTGCCTCGGACTGTTCTGTGAGTTCTGGTGGCACGGTTACTTGCAAAAGCCTGGGAATTCAGTACTTGCAGTTGGTTATTCACATGAAGGAATGCAAATGGGGCGGCTCACTGGCTAGCCACTCATTTTTCTAGCTGTTCTGTTTTGTTTAATACTCAAATCTTGTTTACTTGTTGCTTTATATGGGATCGTTTTAGCTGATTTGGACAGCTAATGCTTGTTTTTGTTCATCAAAAAATGAGATTAAAATTAAGTTCCATAAAAAAGATAACTAAGACAAATTAATCCAAATGCTCCATTTTTCTAACTTTTTTTCTCGTGAATGCAACAGATCTTTCTAACTTGTTTTAGCTGATTAGCCACTCATTTTTATAACTTTTTTTTCCTCATGAATGCAACAGGTCTTTCTTTGACTCCATTATTCACATCTACTCCATTCATTAACTATAAAAACACACATCTTTTTTTAATTGAAACTTTTTTTCCATTATCTTGGTTTGAGAGATATAAAAAAAATTTAATCCTCCAGCAGATGATAGAACAAAGTTTATGCTTTGTTAATTACTCATGAGTTCAGTAGAGAGATTTAGATAATGACTCCATTATTCACATGTAATGTTGTATAAATACAGCTGAAAACACATGAGTTCAGTTGAGAGAGTTAGATAAGATAAAACGTAAATACTGATACCACCTTATAACAGAAATGAATACAAAAGGGTAACACATAACAGTAGATTCAACTCCTCTAGACTTTCTAATACAGCAATTGTTTCCGGCTAGGCTACTGAACATTTTGATGGAGAATAACTACAAAAGGTGACATATCACACATGCCATACATGACAAAAATGGTTAATGTAGTAACACCCACAAATGATGGCAATCCAAAAACACATCCTAAACAGTAATGGAAATTGATAAGCAACCTAAAGTCCTAGAATGAAACCAACTTAATATAGCTGAAATTGATTACTCTCTTACTAGCCTAGATATCATTGGGTAAAAGAAGCTTCAACATCATCACCTTAAACCGTTGAAAATCTTTGTCGGTACCATCTGCTTCAAAGAATCTGTAATACCGTTTGTTCAAGTCTAATGGAAAGCCAAGTTCATCCAAAACATATGGCTTTTCAATTCCTTGCTCTAGATCCCGCTCATTGCTTGTGTTTTCTTCTTTGCCCTCTTGATTCTCTTTGCTCTGAAGAAGATCTCCTTCTTGATTACAAGACTTGTTTAGATCGAAGGAAATTTTGGATTCAACTTCACTTGATTCTTGGCCCTCTTGACTCTCTTTGCTGCAAAGAAGCTCTCCTTCCTCGTGATAGGATTTGTTGAGATCAAAGGGAAAGTTGGAATCATCTTCACTATCTTGTACTTCCATTTGTAATAGATTTTCCTCGTCAATGGTTTCGAAATTTAGCTTTGCCATTGTTAACGAAGGGAGTACAGAGGGAGAGAATAAAGTCTGGTTTGATGGATATCTTTAATACTCCAAGCGTCACTGCTCTGAGATTTTACTGGTATTGGAATCCCAAACATCTAATTAAAATAATCCGAAAATGAGTAGGTAAATAAATGCATTTAATGTAGGCCTGCAAAATTGAAACGTTTTCTTCTTAATTAGCCCAAAACGACAGTTATTTTGCAATATCAGTATTTACCTCAAATGACAGTTAAAAAGAAACGGAGGGAGTATCAAATTAGCCTTAGGGTCTAAGTTAAAATAGGATTCATTAACAAATTTTGTAGAAGACCTAGTCTAGGAATAACAAAATGTGTGAAATGGTGGTGTGCTGACTATATGATGCATTATTGGCTTTTGAGTTCAATGGAGTCAAAGATTTCAAAAAACTTTGGTTTATGTGGATTTTGCAACAAAGTTTTAGGAAGCACTTGTGGAGCGATTTGCTCAAAATAATAGGCTGATGTTGTACTAGAATAAAGAGATCCATGTCTAATCTTCAATTAGGAATTATTATTGTAAATTGAAGCAATATGAGGATGAAATTATTAGTTTAAGACCACCACATGTGTGTGATTGTGGATCATTGACTCGTTATGTTTGCAATATCTTGAAGAAATATTCACATTATGATGAAGATGATAGATTGTTGCATTTTTAATAGGATCAAATGATGAATTTGATTATGTTCATAGCAATATTCTATCCATTAATCCCTTTCCATATGTAAGTAAGGCTAGTATTTGGTTCAATAATTAGAGAGACAAAATATTATGCCAGGTTCTTTGAACAATATAGATGAAGGAAGTACTTTCTCGATTAGTAGTCTTTCTAAGCGACAACAATAAATAATTTATCAAGAACTCAATAAGCAAAGTAGTTATCAAAATAGAGATGCTTATAGGAAAGGAAGAATTGCGAAGAAGTGTGATTTTATCATAAAAAAGACATTTTAAAGATCAATTTTTCAAGCTTATTAAATATCCTCCAAATTAGAAGGTTTAGTCTCAAGGAAGGAGAGTAAATGTAACTAAACAAGAAAGCCCCTTAGATTGGCCTTCTAAGAGTGGGGATGTAGATTTTGAGAGACAAATGCTATGTATGTGGAGATAACAACAATGCAGGAAATGATGAAGATGGCGCAGGTAGGGTTTGGCAAAAAAAAAACCGTAACCGAAAAACCGACCTAGAGAAAGAATTTCCTAATAGATTGGGGGCAATATATCTCTTGCTTGGGTGTCAAGGCATCTCGAAGAGCCATAGAGATAGATTTTTCGGCATTCTCTCTCCCTTTCCTCCATTATATATACATGGGATCACCATGGGTGGTAAGCATACTCATATTCGCTAAGCTCACAAGCAAGTCTTATCTTTACCTCGACGTTCAATCGACAAACTACTCTTTTGACTTAGGCATCGGAGGTGCAATAGGGAGAACCCAAAAGCCAATAGGTGGTGCATTTTCTTAGGCTATCCTTTTGGGAAAAAGGCTTAGCGTTTGCATGATCTTGATAATGATGTCTTCTTCAATTCTATAGACGTTGTTTTTCAGAAACTGAATTCCCTTTTGCTGATGTTGAATCTTCCATTTCTGATGAATCACCACTTGATCAATCGTCGCCGACAATATTTGATGACCCGCCTCTGATCGACAGAGGGGTTGTGTTGATCTCGCACATGTCGTGGCTAATTTGATACCATCTCCTGAATCATCGGCTCCTATGCTGGCTTTAGCTCCTACATCAGTTGATTCTAGTGAGCACATTGATACGTATCGTATTACTCGACCATGCCAAACTTATATTCGGCTTCGTGACTCTTTGTAACCCCACCACCTGCATAGACCCCCGACGTAGCACCATTACCACCATCCACACAATCAACTTCCTCATGTACCTTATACCCTATTGCAAAGTATGTTGATTGCAATAATTTTTCAGCCAACCATGTTTAGTTTTTAGCAGCAGTTATAGCTGCTTGTGAGCCCGAGTCCTTCTACAAACTAGTGAAGGATCCTGCCTGGCGCCAAGCCATGGCTGAAGAAATTGTCGCCTTTGAAAGTAATCAGACTTGGTATGTACAGCCGCTTCCGCTTAACAAAAGGCACATAAGATACAAATGGGTAAGTCTAATGGTTCTATTAAGAGGTACAAGGCTCATCTTGTTGTTCTCGGAATAAATAGGTTGAAGGGATTGATTTTATAATAAACTTTTGTTCTTGTTGCTAAGATCTCATCTGATCGAGTTTTCTTGTTTGTTGTTGTCGTTCAGGGATGGGAATTGCATACGATGGATGTTCATAATGCGATTTTGCATGGTGACTTGGCAAAAGAAGTGTATATGCGTCCTCCATCTGGCTATTTGACGCCTTTCAGTAGTGTTTCTCGACTTCGGAAATCCCTTTATGGTCTTCGGCAAGCTCCGCGAAATCGGTTCTCCAAACTTGCTTTCGCTTTATTGAAATTCGGGTTCATACATCCCCATGCAAATTATTCTCTATTTTGCTACAGATGCCATCATACATTTCTCCATATGCTTGTCTAGGCCGACAATCTTGTTATTGCAGTAAATGACACAACCATTATTACTCGGTTCAAATCCTATTTACATGTGTGATTTCATATAAAAGATATAGGTACATTGAAGTAGTTTTTGGGAATTGAGATTGCTCATGGTGAGCAAGGTTTGTTTCTTTCCCAATGCAAGTACGCCCTTGAGATCATTGTTGAAGCTGGATTACTTGCATCTAAGCCATCTGTCTTTCCTCTTCCTCAGAATCACAACTTGAGAAAACCTACTGGTATTGAATTCTCTCACCCTTATCGTTATCGACGTTTGGTTGGTCGTCTCATCTATCTCACTATTACATGTCTTGAGCTCTCGTATGTTATGCACACCCTTTCTTAGTTTGTGTAGACGCCTAAGGACGCTCATTGGCATGCCGCTATTCATAAGCTTTGATATCTGAAAGGATCTCTGGGTCAAGGCATTATTTTATCCCATCATAGTTCTTTGCAATTGACGACATTCTGTGATTCTAATTGGGTCGTTTACCCTTTGACACGACGGTCATTGATCGGCTATTTTGTCTTCGTAGGAGAATCACCTATTTCCTGGAAGACAAAGAAGCAACCTACAGTTGCCCGTTCTTCTTTTAAAGCAGAATATTGCTCGATGGCCACCGCTTGCTGCGAATTACTATGGCTCCAATCCTTTCTTTCCTCCCTTGGCTATCATCACTGATTAGCTCCCATGTGTCTCTTGTGCTATATCCAGGATGCAATACATGTTTCTGCTACTCCAGTCTTTCATGAACGGACAAAGCATATTGAGACTGACCTGCATTTTGTTCGTAATCTTATTAAGTCTCGTTCTATTTCTACATCTTATGTCCGCACTTCAGAGTAGTTGATCGACATATTTCCTAAGGCGTTAGACAAGCAACAGTTTGGTTATCTACTTGGCAAGTCGGGTATTAGAGACATGAATGCTCCAACTTGAGGGTGAGTATTAGATATATTCTCAGAGATATTTTAGTTAAGAAAATATTTTGTACTTATGTTGTTAATATTCTTGCGGTGATAATTTATATGCTAATTTACTAGATCTTTGATTTCGAAGTTTGTATCTTATTATTTTTATCATGTTCATAGATGACGAAATTCTTTAGCTCATTTTATATATAGTATTGGACTATTGGGGATAATTCATATAACTTGTGTTTGTTGGTGACATTGTGCAAGATATTATTGAGCGGGTGGAGTTGGATGCAAAAACATCAACAACATCAACAAGACTTCATGAAACAACTTCAAACTGACTTCTTTCGACAATTTTCTCTACTTCAAGGAGCTCAAAACTTGACATTTGCAGGTGATCATTCAAACTCTAACCCGGGTTTGAACACAAATCCCTAATTTTTTATTTTCTACAAGTATGGAATGTGGAAGTGCTCTTTTTTGTTATCCTTCCTGGAGTTGGAAGATTGTTTTTGTTGTGCTTGCAAGGATGGAAGTGTTATTTTGTTATGCTTGCAAAGTTGGAAATGAACTTTATTGTACGGCGCTGTAGGACCTAGAAATCATCTTTTTGATGTACCTACATAAGCTTAAACATTTTTGGACTTGTTTTTATGCTTTAGAATGCTTGTTTACTATGTCTTATATTTCGTTTGAATGTTTTGAGCTATTTGGTGGAGACTTGTTAAAGCCCATCAATTAATGCTAATTTATTTAATATTAATCTTAATTAGTTGGATTAATATGCATGTGCATGAGCATATTTTATAAGGTGTATTAGGTATTATATGATTATAGCTTCAATCAATCTTTTGAGCTAAGTTAATTTGATATTTTAAGGCTGATTATATGAATAAATTAGTATATAGAAAGCAAACAAATGTGGCTAATTTTGAGATTATTGTAACCTAACTTCAAATTTAACCATAAAACAAATTGAAGCAAAATTATATCTCTCTTTAAATGAGTTGCTCTCAAACTAATTTGATTATAATTTTGAGGCCATTTATCCTCCAATATCACCCATGAAAAAGTTGGAAGCAAATTTGAATCCTATTTAGCCTCTATTATAGCCTTTAAAATTAAGGGCAACATTCGAGCCTAATTAACTATGAATGTATGGCCTCTAACATTGTCTTGAAATACATTCTAGGCTAATTTCGGGACAGATGGCCTCTAGCTTTACCCTCAAAAATTGTTCGTTCCTAATGACTTGAAAAATAACCTTCAATATCATTTTAGGTTAAAGAGCATTGAAAATGGACTTTGAGGCTAAATTTTTTTAGCCACATTTAGTCACACCCTCCACTGACTCGACTTAGCTTTCGAGGCCAAATTTGGGACTAATTTCGTGGCTATGCAAATTCGAGCTAGACTCGTTTCGAGGTTACTTTAGGGGCTAATTTCGTGTCTATGTCGTGACTTTCTAGCAGTGGAACATAATTCAATAAAAGATGAATGGTGTTTGCTCATATATTATAATATATGATTAAGATCCAAGTACAATAAGTTACAAAATAGAGTAGTGCTCAGTGGCCCGACCCTTTTTGCTTAGCGGCCCGATTTTTCATTTAGTTATTTACAGTTCTTTCCCTTCATTTGTAGTATCTATATTTCATTCCCGTTATTCTTAGTTAATTACAAAATTAATTATTAAGTTTTAAAAATATTAAAAAATATCCTTAAGTTTAAAAATATTATGCATCTTTTATCTTAAGTTTAGCTTAGTACCTCTTAAATTAATATAGGTCCTATAATTTGGTAGCAGAGTCATACTAAAAACTATTGTAGACGAAAAATTATCAAGTCGACAAGCTGGAAATTTCCGATAAATGTCCTAATCGAGAATCTCCACATATTAAACATCTAAAAATTGGCGAAAAACGTTATGAACCTATCATAAACATCATTGTCGACGACATCGCAGAATTAAAAAGTTGCATTTTTAGACTAAGCGAGAAAATACAAAAAATTAAAGAAGAACTTACTTTAGTCCAACGAATCCACCTAGAAGAAAACCAAAAAATTATTGTTGCACTTACTAACGAAATTAGACACCAAGGTGCTATTACTAAAACAGTAGTAGGTAAAAGATCGACTTAGTTTCCACATAAGTATCCTTTTCAAAATCAAAACCCATTAAAGACGTTCTCAGTCCCCAACTTAAAAATTGAAAAGAAACTGAACCTGAAGATGAAGAATCATGAAATAGAGAATAACTCTAAGTTACTAGAAAATATCATGGAAGAATCTGGTATAACGAGTAGCGAAGAATCTGAATATGGTAATTGAAGAAGAAGAAATGTATCAACAAATGTGATTAATAAAATTAAAAGATATGGAAACAATAACCATTAACGAAGTCAAAAGAAGAGTAGATAAAATTATTGGTAAAAAGGTGTTAGATTGTAATGAAGTCGAGGAAGAGATAACACGTACAATGCTAGAAGAGACAAATGAGGCAAATAGATCCTACTATAAAAAAAAGAAGGATCATGTAGTTATCAAATGCCCAATGTTAAACCTAAGGATTTTCTAGAAAAAAACGGCTAGATTTGGAGTAAGGATTATGCCCAATCATCGACCTAATAAAAAAGAACTCACTTTAGAACCAATAAGTGAAACTGGACATAAGCTAAATCTAGATGGTGTAAGAAGACGTGAAGAAGTATTAGATTTCTGGAAGAAAAGCATGATGAGTGTCTTAAACCTAAATATAGATGGGAGATCATCAAATTTTTTAAATTACATAGAACATAGTTTGTATGGTATAGTAGCTGACTGGTATGAAGGAATCCCTAAAGAATATAAAGAAAGTCTTAGAACAAAAGAATCTCCATCCGAAATGTTTACCACATTATGTGAAACTATAGACGAAGAGTTTGTTGGAGAAAGAGATGAAATTGAAAAAAAAATTATCGAGTGGCAAAGAAAGTTAAACACGCTTGAAATCTGCAATATGAGATATTTGGATAACTATCTCTCTAAATTTGAATATTATTATTATAAGATAGGAGAGAACAAAACTAATCTTCAAATTCTCTTTGAAAAACTCCCAAAACCTATTAATGAAGAAATTAGTGATTGATACCATGAATGGAAAAATAGGTATAATTCTAGAGATACTTTGGGTAATAGAACGAAATTTATAAAAAGATGGGTAGAAAAGAAATGTCGAGAAGTAAAAGGAACACAACAAATGAAAAGATAATTTCTACCATGTTGGGATTTACCAAATGAATGGGGATGTGATAGAAGAGATAATCAAAGAAGAAAGAATTATAGAAAGAAAAGTTTCAACAAACAAAGAGGAGAGAAATATCATAAGAAATATTATAAGAAATCGTTTATTAAGAAAAGAAAGTTTTTTAGGAAAGCTTCTTACTGCCCTGAAAAGAAAAGAAATTGCAGGTGTTGGGCATGTGGAGAAACGGGGCATTATGCTAATGAATGCAAAAATAGGAAAAACAATAAGTTAGCAGAAGCATTAGGAAGTATGGATTACATTGAAATATCCGAGGACGAAGCTATTGAATTAGCTTTAAGCAACAACAAAGGTGTTGTTGAAGTAGTTAGGATGAAGAAGGTGAGGAGTCGGATTATGAGGAAGTCAATGAGATGATGCAAGGAGAGGAAATAGATTCTTCAAATTTCATCGAAGAAGCCTTCGATTCAGGTGGAGAAATGACCACTCTAGCTCAACTCCAAGAAGCATAATCATCCATAGATGAATGACATATAGAAAGCATGCGAAAATCAGGGGTTGAATTCCCAGTTATCGCTAAAGAATAGTTCTTCAAGAGACATTTCTTCCCAGCATTCTCTAAATTCGCGTGCGAAGAAATGCTAGGAGATATAGTAATAAAAAATAACGAAAATCAAGCTACTGAAATCAACCTATTTAATTGGAAAAATATTCAAAAAACACAAAAATGATAAAAAATATAAATATATTTATGTGTGCGGAATCCAAATATTCATCAGTCTTCTACAAGATTTTGGTAAAAATGTGCACTGCATTAACTTTGTTTGTGACACTAGGCACAAGAAATTTAGTGACCAAACTATTAGTGGAGTAGTGTATAACTTGAGTCAAGGACTAGTGTCTTGGATATGTAGGCCAAACTATTATGTTAGTTTAGAAGACCAATTTGCATCTAAGTTTTTATCGTTAAAACTTCTAACTGAAGGGATTCATATGCATAAGGGAACTTGTCCTCTACAGTTAAAGTGGAAGGTAGTATATAAGTTAGAAAATATCACCAATCCTCCACTTAGAACCCAAATGGTAGAAGCTGATAAATATGAGATTAGTGGACCAGGACAATTAGGAATACCCGAAGGTAAAGCCAGAGCAAATTAATTTAAAAACAGTTTGGGTAAATGCCTTTAAAAACCCTTCAACCACTAAGCATGAAAAGGTTTTAACAACTGATGAGGAAGGAAAAATCCATACAAACTCACAACCTCCAACAAGTTTAATAAGAAACAGGAGTCTTTCTAGAAGTCAAAATTCTAGGTTCAATCCTAGTCTTAATCTTGCTCAGAGAAACCAGTTATCCCCTTTAATTAGAAGTGTTAATGAAGAGAGTCTATTCCGAGTAGATGAAGATATTGCTAGTCTTCTAGCAGCATTAAATAGGAAGTTAGAACTTAACAGCCTTGGAAGAACACTTCATGAACCAACTTGACATAGTATAGATCTAGGATCAACATCAGTTTGTAGTTCTAGTTCTAGCACTAGCTCAAACGCCACATTTCTTTCAACAACACCATGAGAAGCGTCTACTTCTAGAGCTGATAAAAGGTTAATATGGTTTAAAACAAAAACTATTAGTGAACCTATATATGAAGGAGACGAGGAATCAAATATGCAGATAGAAACATTCATGAGAGTCACTAACCCAAATAGCATCTACATCCCTATAACTATATGCATTGAAGGATTTAATGATTATGAATTATGTGCTTTCGTAGATAGTGCATGTTCTGTGTGTTTTGGAAAGAAATCTTTATTCCCAGAATTTATGTGGAAATCAACATCCAAACCTATTTAGGTCAGAATAGCTGATAATAGTATCATGACTCACTCAGAAGTCAATCTAGATCTACCAATTATGCTAGGGGGTTACCCATGTATAATTCCTATATTATGGACTACGGAACAAACATCTCATGACATGATATTAGGAAATAATTTCGAAAGGTTATATTCTCCATGTACCCAAAGTTTAGATAAAATGATTTTTACTGTTAATGGAGAATTAGCTTGGGTAAGAAAAATGAAAGAGGCCTATACGCATCAAAAGATTGAATTCACGCGCAATAAGCGTGGTGAGGAGCATATTGTTCCTACACAAAGAGAATTTGCACTATTAATAGATGAGATAACTATAAAAGATCAGATTATTAGTCAACAAAAGGATTTGTGTAAAGAGTTATAGTCTGAAGACCCTTTAAAGTTTTGGGATGAAGATAAGTCATTTGCTAAGATAGAATTAATAGATCCTAAGACTGTTATTAGAATAAAACAGATGGTCTACACCTTTAAAGACCAACAAGAATTTAAGTAACAAATTGACGATTTACTAATAAAGGGTTTAATTAGAGAAAGTAAAAGTCCTCATTCTAGTCTTGCTTTTATGGTTAGAAATCATGCTGAAGAAAAGAGAGGAAATGCTAGTATAGTTATCAATTATAAGAAATTAAATGATAATACTGTCTTTGATGGATATTATATCCCTAATAAAACAGTTCTATTTAATAGAATACAGGGAGCCACATGGTTCTCAAAAATGGACTGTAAAAGTGGATATTGGCAAATTAAGATGGAAGAAGACAATATACCATTAATAACTTTTAGTGCACCACAAGGTCATTATGAATGGATAGATATGCCATTTGGTCTAAAAAATGCACCACAAATATTTCAAAGGAGAATGGATAAAATCTTTAAGAATCTTAAGCATTGTTGTCTTGTCTACATTGATGATATCTTAATATTTTCCAAAACTTTAGAATAGCATATGCACGACCTTAGGGCTATAACTCAAGAATGTGTTAATCATGACATCATATTAGAACAGAAAAAATGTATTTATGCTATGCCAGAAATTGATATTCTTGGGTTGATGATTAAAGTTGGACAAATTATATTAGAAGATCATATCCTAGAAAAGGTAGAAAAATTTCCCGATAAAATAGAGGATATGAAGCAATTAGAAAGATTTTTAGGATATCTTACTTATGCCTCTGATTTTATAAAAAAAATTGGCTAAATTAAGAAAACCCTTGCAAGTCAGGTTGAAAAAAGAAGAGGTTTGGAACTGGACTAATCAAGATACAAAGGTAGTCCAAGAACTTAAAAAATGTTGCATGAATCTGCCAGTATTAACTCTACCCAATGAGGAGGGTGAACTTGTTCTTAAAACTGATGCTAGTAATTATCATTGGGGTGCTGTTTTGAAATTAAAGAAAGATAACAAGCTTTGCAGGTACAATAGTGGAAGTTTCAACAAAGCCGAATGTAATTACACTGTAATGGAGAAGGAGATTCTTGCTATCTTAAAAGGAATTAATCAATTCATAATTTCTCTTGCTCCAAAACCCTTTACAGTGAGAACTGATTGTAAAGGAATACTCGGATTTATCCATAATAATTTGGATAATATGAAAGCGCAAGGGAGGCTCTTGCGTTGTCAATGATAAAAATTGACCATTTCTGTGTACGAATATCCTTAGCCCCAGTTTTCCTTTAATATTGAGCATGTGCAGGGATAAAAGAACTCATTAGCAGACATCTTGACACGAGAACTTGCAATTGAGAAGAATGGTGAACAGAGTACCACCTCCACAACCAATTTTAAGAATGTATCACGATTATGGATACGAGAATTTCTCTCCAGAAGAAATGGAAAAAATAGTCCACAATTCCCTATCTCAGCGTCCATCAAACGCAGAGAGGCGGGAACTTGAGGAGAAAGAAAAGTACCACAAGGGATGGGTGTCACCTCCCAGTCAGTTTAGAATTTCAATAATGGAAGAAGTTAGTAAGAGTAGGTGTCGTTTTGGGTATCAACTGGTGAACCATTTGATGACCTTGTGAGTGTTAGAATTGGAAATAACCAATAAAATACTTCAGCTCCCTTGGGAGCTCCAAGAAAAGCTGAAGGGTTATTGGAAGTATAAAGAGTTTCCACAATGGTATTCTTACGTGATGAGCAGGGATAGATGTCCGTACTATGATCTTTGGGAAGAATGGGGAATTCTAGTTCTCCTTCGTGATAATTCTGGAATTGGAGGAATAAACCTTCTTGATAATCCTTCTGAAGATATGAGAATATTAAAGGCATGGGTTTATGGAATGTGCAGCGGCATATATGGAAAATTTCCTTATCAATGAAGTCCAATCAGAATGCATTTCACCAAGTTTCAGAATTATGTGTTCAATAGAGTCAAGCAATCCGGGATAGACGATAAGCTAATTTGTTTTGTGCATGGAGCAAACATGGAGACAAAAGGTGGAAAATCAAGAGCACCTCACTACTTGATTAGGTTTGTTATAGACCAGTTTTCTGCAGATCCAATAACTATAAGGCAACCAATCCTAAAAAATTCCACTGAAGCCAAAGCTATGGGACTTTTCTACATCTATGAATACATCAAACATTATCAAAAAACGGACATGCTAATATTCAAAGTAGGATTCACCACTGTTATAATTCCGAAGGAGCTTCAACCATATTTTTCAAAAGCAATACAGTCATCTGATTCAATCCAGGTTTACTTATCAACAATAGAATTTGGGAGATATTTATCGCCCAAAGGTCAAGACTTTATATGGGATAAGCTTATAGATTGGGATCCAGAATATTCAGAAAATTTGATGAAGCAATTAGAGCTCGACTTAGATGAAGATGCTGCTGCAGGTTGGGAGGATGATGTTGGAGAAGAATGCATGTACAACATCAAATATTGCATGGATTATTAACCATCAAAGACCACATCATGATGCCTAGCCACGTGGACCACCATAAGGAATCTCTTTAGTGTGTTGTCTTTTTATTACTGTTCAGTGTGCTTTTTCTTTTCAGAGTGATGGGCACTGTTTGTGCTTTTTCTTTTCAAAGTGGTGGCAATGTTTGCCATGTGAGTAGATTCCCTGAGACTTTGTCGGTAGTAAATTGTAAAGATCATTGATAGAGCATCTAATGCTCTCCAAGGCTCTATAAATAGGACCCTTGTAAGTTGAAGAAAGGGCACCGAAAATCAGAAAACAAAGTCTGAATCTAGAGAAAGAGAAAGCTTTGAACTTGAAAGTGAAGCGGTGCTCCCTCACTCTAAGAGTTCAAATCCTTCTATGGATCTTTCTAGTTTGAGTGTTTTCAGTGTGTTTGTGTGATTGTAATCCTTTCAAATTCAATAAAGTTTGTTTTCAAGTAAGGGAAAGCTACTTAATCGAAAACTATGACTTGAATAAACCTCTTTCTTGAATACAAATCCTCCATCCACTAAAATTGAGAGATTTTAAGTTAGAGACTACGGTCTGAGGTAGGAAACGAAACAGATCTGTGTTGTGCTTGAGCTAAGGGAGTCCTGGTTGAGGATTAGCAACCCTCTAGAAATCCGGAAGCTACAAGAACACCGGAGGTCCAGAGATACTACGCTCAGGTAACGGTCAAACCTCTTTAATTTATAAATTTCTTTAATTACGAGCATGGTGGGCTTGTGTTCATAGAAAATAGTTTATTTATGTTGTAGCTAGTAGATTATGGTAGTTAGTACCATTTAAAGTCATAAAAATTATAAACCGTTTTAGTTTGGATATATTTGCAAAAGTTTAAAACTTTTGGACATATCTGGTAATTTAATCTAAATTGAGGGCAAAATTGAAATAACTTTTAGATAGTGCTTTTATGTTAGCGGAGCGCTGAAAAGGAGCCTACAAAATACTATTCCTAAAAGTTTACATATATACCATGGTACGTACTATAGTGACGATACAAGATAAACAAACTCGGATAAAATCGTTGGACATTGTAAATAAGTACATATGATTAAGTTGCAATCCTAGGACTCGATTCCATGGGGGTACTACTACATACATAAATACGCAAAACATGAACAACTTACACATGTAAAGATAAACCTAGTCGATCGACGGCCTTTACCCCAGCAATCCTATAAGATATAAAACCTAGGAAGAATATATGTAACATTTGACAACTAACATGAGTAGGCATCATCGGTGTCTACTCTTTAGCAACTTTATACGTTGAACTGATTCCATAAATATCCCGAAATATCAAAATTAGCATTTTTTTCAATTAGAATTCGAACCTTAGCACATGTACAAATCAAAAGTACGTTGAGAAGTTGATTAGTTTTATCAGAAAAAGATGTATATACATAACAGAGTAAGTTTTATTTTCATTACCTCCAAGGTACATTAGCAGCAAGAAGCCAATCTCCCTCCATGTCC
Source organism: Fallopia convolvulus (assembly GCA_964016875.1). Lineage (NCBI taxonomy): Eukaryota > Viridiplantae > Streptophyta > Magnoliopsida > Caryophyllales > Polygonaceae > Fallopia > Fallopia convolvulus. Next base: position 45,495,982 of record OZ024719.1, on the reverse strand, counting down.
TGATGGGTAAGCGTGCAACCATTTACACTTTCTTTCCCTGAACAAATCCACATCTCCTCTCAATTAATTAAGCTTCTAATTTTTTCAACCAAAAAAAATAATTAAGCTTCTAATTTCAAAACAACAACCAAAATTAAAAAAAAAAGTCATGACTTATGATGTGTAATTAGTGATGGCCATTAGTGCGGGCCAGCCCAGCCCAGCCCGGCCCAGCCCGGCCCAGCCCGTAATTGTGGGCCAAAATGGCCCGGCCCGGCTAACCCGCGGGCCAGACGGGCCCAACCCGCCTGGGCCATGGGCCGGGCCCGGGTTGGGGAATTGTGGCCCAGCCCGGTCGGGCCCGGGCCAGCCCGGCCCGGCCCGGAAATTTAATAAAGGACCGGGCCTATATATATCAGCCCGGCCCGGGGCCCGGCCCGCTCCAGCCCGGTACAATACCGGGCCGGTCCCGGGCCCTACTTTTCCGGCCCAGCCCGGTGGTGGCCCGTCCCGGGCCCGGCCCATGTCCATGACTATGTGTAATTGCAATAGAAGAATAATTATCTCCTTTGCCAAACATAAACATAAGGGCGGATTCTAATGTGTGATAAGAATGATGAAGGTTGAGATCAATCTTCCTAGTAATCACCACTCCTTCCATTTGTGCCTTCACATACCATCCTCCGCCGCCGCCGGACTGCCTTTTCCGGCATGACTTGACCGGCGGCCACCCCACTGCCCCCTCTGTTTCCTCCTCTTCGTTTCTGCACATCAAAATCCATATCATGAATAAAATCAAATTTCGAACAATTCATTGGATCGATCGAATTTGTACCCGGTAGGAGTGGAGGAGCATGAATTATGGCAATCGCCATCTTCAACCTTGTCCCAAAGCAACAGAGGAAGAATGTGATCAGTAGTAGAAGCAGTGTCGGATTGATCAGTAAACGCCTCATCGGAATAACACCTGTTCTTGAATTCCCGATCATGGCTCCGGTGGGCTGAACCCGACGTCGACTCGTAGACTCCGGTTGAAGCGTCTGACTGCTCTTCGCTGTTGAGGTCGAGAAGGGGGGCTTTAATGGCGATTGGAGTGATGGTGGTTAATACCGTCGGAAGAGCAAGTCCCAGTTGAAGCTCCATGGCTATGGAGATTGGAATTTAATGGGAGTGAAATTTTGGTCTGAATTGATGCAGACGTAGACGACCTTCTACTTTGTGTTGGGTGGTTCATATATATATATATAGTATACATGCTCTGATGATGCTCAATGTTCTAGCTTTCTATTTTTGTAATAAATCAAAAATTTTATAAAGTTAATTATATTATTTTTGTTAACGGGAAAATATAATAAAGTAAGGAAGCAAAAGTCAAAGATCGTCTAAAGAAATAATAATGATGTGGATAAATGAGAATGGAGAAGAGATATCAATTTCTAGCTCGGATTTGTTTAAAAGGCTTGATTTTATATTATATGTATGAGGTTTGTATATAGAGGATTTTTTTTATAATTATATCTTGTACTGATTGTAAATAGTAAAAAAAAATTGAATTATTTATATTGTGAATTTAAATAAATTGAGCTTTTATGTTAATTGATTAAGTGAGCTTAGGAAACAGATAGAATGAATTTTGCTATTTGGTGATTGTTAATGATAGAGAAGTTCGAATCTTTACTATGTAACTAAGGAACTAATCAATTGATAAAGTCGTCATTAAAAATCCTACAAGGGAAATAAAAATTTATGTGTTTGAAAATTGTTGATCAATGTAAGACTTCTGTATAAAAATATCGTATCCCTATATTGTTATTGTCTTTAAAATCTGCTTATCTTATTATTCCACTATGTAAAGAACCATTAATGTAACAATTTCTTCTTTGTTTTAATAACATGTTATCGATCCTACACAATTAAAGGTTGGTGAATACATGTTCATCAAGAAACTATAAAATTCAACTTTATGTCCAATTGTCCCTACATTATTACGAATTAAAGTGATCGAGTTGATATTGTTTGGAAACCTGATTCTAAAACAAGGATAAATTAAAGTAGCTAGACAATTAAAAATAAGGGAGAGGAAAAATGGAAAATGAAATGTGGGGGAAACCAAACAATTCCCAAAGCGTACGTATCAATGTCGGGCTTTTACCCGACCCGCTTGCCCCCCTTGTGTTCTTTCGACCCGGCTTTGTCCCCCCTTCTTTCTTCTTGTACCATAACACTTACACTGGTGTGATACGTAGTATCCTCTCATGTTTGGCTTATAAATATCATTACCAAGTAATTAACTCTATTCTTACCATTTGTCCTAATTAATTAGGACCACTTTCTTTATATTACTAGTTCAGTTAGGGATGTGCAACGGGTCGGGTCGCCCGCGACCCGCACTGACCCGACCCGCAAATTGCGGGTTGCGAATCAATCTGCGATTCTTGCGGGTCGGGTCGCAGGTCGAAATTTTTTATTTTACGGGTCGCGGGTCGGGTCGGGTCAAACCCGTGCCGGTCGTGGGTTGTCGCGACCCGCAATATTTTTAAAAACATATATATTTTTTTATAATTTTATTAATATATAAACCATTTATTTATTAAAAATCGATGGATTTACGGGTCGACCCGCAAACCCGACGGGTTTTAAAAAAAAATACATGTTTTTATGTTAAAAATTAATTTGTTTAGGTTAAAAATTAATTTTTTTAGGTAAAAATTAGTTTTGACCCGATTGTTTTAGTGAAACGGGTCAAGCGGGTCGACCCGTTAGAGCCACGGGTCGAGTCGCGGGTCAAAAAAAAATTTGCGGGTCGCGGGTTGACCCGATCCAACCCGTTGCACATCCCTAAGTTCAATATGGAGTAATACGCAGGCGCATTCTTGTAGTTGTAGGAAACCAACATGTACTCCCTCCGTCCTTTAGTGTTGTTCCCATTTTCCCCATTGGGTGTCCCAATATGTTATTCCCATTTGTACTTCTTTCCAATTTTAGATATGGGATAAGTATAATTTTATCCTTATGAAACACAAAAAATTACCCAAAACCCAAGCTCTTTTTATACCCTAAAATGGAGAAGCCTGATCATTTTACCTACTCCTCTCTCTCTCTTTGCCGCCGCTCCCATTCTCTTCTTTGCTAGAAACCCTAGCTCGTCCGATTTTCGATCTGTCCCCTAAGATCGATCTAGTCGTGTTGAGCCTTCAATTTGAGCCTTAGATTTGTCCCCTTTATTTGCTCTTGCTGGGTAAATCTCGTCGTGTTGAGCCTTCGATTTGTTTCATCAAGGTGAGTTCAATCGCTCTCCTCATATCTGCTCTTCCTATGTTTGCCTCGAAATTGCTTTACTAATGTTTTTTTTCCATTGATTCGATTGATCTTGTCATCTTCGCCTCCAAATCGTTGATGTGGACTTGAGTTCGGTTGGCTCTCTCAGACCCTTTGATTTTGTGTACTATGGTGACTTCCTACAATCTACGGTTTCATATTGTTGTTTAGTCCCCAAATTGCATATGCTAACATTTTTCTTCTTCAATTTCCATTGCATGTTGGTACACCACTATCTCTGAGTCTTGACCTTTCCTGGATCTTGGTGAGTTCTGATTTTCCCCTTATTTTGTGTGCATTTGCTAACAAGTCCATTCAATTGCATGTTTTAGTCCCCAAAGTGCTTTTGCTAACACTTTTTGACATTTCCCCCTTGTTTGCAGGTTGGTGAAACAACTATTTGTGCCTAGAACTTGTCCCCTTTTGCATGCTGAAGATGTCATTGTCCTCTGAAAGTGAGGGTTCTGAGTGCTCATACGCTCCATATTGTGAATGGGGAAATAGTTGCAAGGGAAATCACTCATTTAGTCCCACTCACTCTGAAGAGACAGTTGAATGGATGTCTACAGATGCTCTTGCATTGGTTGATGATGGTGATTCTGGGCAGGCTCCTGAGACTCCTTGTGATGATGTCAAGGAAGAAGTTGATCCTAATGATGATTTGGAAGGACTTGTAGCTCTTGATTCCGAGGATGATTAGCTAAGTTTTCTGTAATCCCTTAAATGTATTGTTGAATGTCCCTATTGCTTGCTAAGTTGCTGGATTTGTGTGTCCTTGTTTATTGTCTGTTTGTTGTTGATGATGATGAGACTGAAGTAAAAAAACTGATGATGCTGGTTATGTGATGTTGTTGTGGTTCAAAATGCCCTTGTTTGCATTTGTCTCTTGATATTGTTGCTTGCTTTATGATGATGCTGATTATGATGATGTTGTTTATGATGATGCTGATGAATATAATATTGAATGTCCCCTTGTTTGCATCTGTCTCTTGATACTGTTTTTGATGAGCTCCATTTTTGGGTATGAAATGAGCTAGGGTTGAGTAATTTGTTAATGTTGCCTCTGTATGTCCCTGATGTTGACTGTGCAAAATCCTTTGAAATTGTTCCCATTTTCTCATTTAAGTGTCCCATTGTTTGTTGTTTCTCAATTTTTTTTTATACTTAAGTGATGATAACTCAAAAATGAGACTGTTCACCCTAATGATGCTTTGTACCAAATTGTAATGAGCCACCAGTCTCTTTGAGACTTTAGGAGGCTCATGTGCAGTTGGCTTTTAGGGCAAAAGGGTGAATTTGTCAATGATAGTTGAAGACATTTGAGATTTATTTATTTTTAAACTATTCAATGATGAAGTCTTTAAATTGAGATTATTCTCTCTAATGATGCTTTCAACCATATTGTCATGAGCCACCAGTCTCTTTGAGACTTCAGGAGGCTAATGTGCAGTTGGCTTTTAGGGCAAATGGGTGAATTTATCAATGATAGTTGGGGACATCTGAGAATAGGTGCAAAATACATTATCCCATGCATCCAAAATACATTATCCCATGCATACAAAATACATTTTCCCATGTATACAAAATACATTATCCTATCTACCCTTGATTCAAACTTTTTACATCAAAAAACACTATATTTGCCAAAAAGTAAGCATGTACGTTCTTCCATATCAGCCAAGAATAGCACATTCATGTGCTATTTTTGGATGATATGATGTTGTTGCTTGCTAAGTTGCTGGATTTGCATCTTCTGGTGGTGCTTCACCACTGCCTTGTGCTTGATTTAATGGTGCACCATTATGCACAATATCCCATGCTTTCAAAACAGCCCACATTGGTGCCTTGACTTGAGTTTGTAGGTTGCCTTGAGCTTCTAGCTTCTTTTTGTTGACATGGGGCAAATCATAATCATTTCCTCCTTTTACTTTAAGTATTTCATTCATTACGTATTGGAGTGACATCCACACATTGCTTAGAGTTTTGGGATCCAATTCATAAAAGGCATCATGAACAGCTTCAAGCATTTTGTCAATATCCTTAGGCATCATCTTATGCATTAAACTTTGTATGCTTCTAAAAAAAGCCTAAATCTAAAATGTTCAAATCTGGGCTGTTTGGTGGTTGTTGAATCAAAATGAAAGTAAACCCATCTTGCACATGTACCTTCTGCCATTCAGGATAATCTTGTGTGATGTGTGGCTTAGCATTATCTTGCTGAATGAAAATGACTTTTTGAAGCCCATCATTTGGCCATTTTGCCTTGATTGCTGGAATGATGTCATTGATCAACATATTTCTTGTCACTTTTTTATTAACTGATTCCACAATCTTGGTGACAATTGTCCCCTTCTCTCTGTTCTTTGATGACCTCTTTGCTGCCTCTTTGAATGTAAATGGAAAGATTTCAATCTTTCCATCAAAAGTACATTCACATTCTTCATTAAATCTAGGTCTGGCAACCACAGTTGTGAACATGACCTTTGGTATAAATTTACTTGAACTTGCAGCTCTGTATTTGCCTTTCTCTGCTGCTGCAAGATACACCTTGTGTGATTTTTTGCTCAAATTAAACCACTTTTCATCCAAATGCACAAAATCAAACATTGGGTAATACTCTCTCTTTGAATGTGGTGTGTCCCCTTGCAATAACCTTAAAATCCACTCCAACCTGGTTATCTTGTTTGCATCCTTTAAACCAAGATGGAGTGAATTTGTATGTGGCTTTATGCTTCCCTTTTTGACCACCCTGTGTACTGTACTCTTTGAAAGGTTTAATTTTGTTGCCAAGTCTCTTAAGAATGATCGATCACCCATATTCAATGATGTGATTGAGGCAGCTGGCACTTGAATTCTTTTTCTGCCATAATTATTGAACTTTGTACTCACATTGTATGCTTGCCCTTGACTTCTTTGCTATTTGGCAGTGTTCCAAATTTTTCCTATGCATCTTCTTGATAATTGGAACTCATGTGCAGCTTCTTGTATTGCCCCACGTTGAAGTTGTCCATCTGTTGCTTTATTTAGTAGCCATATCAAAATGCTCCATCTCTGATCATTGCTGAGTCTGCAGGTGGCTGGCTGATGATGTCCAGTTGCATTTGTATGCTCTGTTTCTGGTTGAGATGATGTTGTTTGAGGTACCGTTGGCTGTGATTCTGCATGGTGGTAGTCTCCATATTCTGGTGGCTGTTGGTTGAGATCAAATAGAAGCCCACCTTCATCAATGTCCCCAATTGCCTCATTGAGATCAAATGGAATATCTGTTGTTACCTCAAAATCAACACTTGCCTTTGCTGGAAATGAAGCTGTAGTGAAATTTATGACTGAAGCCATCACCTGCAGTCGATGATGCTTCTCTTAAATGTGATTTTGTCCCCTTTTTCTTTTTTCTTTTTGGTTGAGAGCTTTGAATGTTCTGTTGGGAGCTTTGAATGAACCTCTGTAATTATGTGTAAGAGATGCTATTTATGGGTGAAAAACAAAGTTTTGAGTGTGGTTTAGGGGCATAATCCGTGCCTTTGGAATACTTGATTCCTATTGGTTCCCAGAAGTGGAAGATTGGTCTCTTATTGGTTGCTTTTGAATTTATTTGGATCCTCAATTTTAAAGAAACCCTCTGTAATTAATGCAGTGTACTTTTGAAAAGTACAAAATCTACTTTTCCAATGCAAATGAATCTCTCCTTAAAACCTGTGCAAATGGAGAAAATGGGAACAACATTAAGGGAAGGAGGGAGTACATAATATATGCGCGGTATTCGTTTCCGCCATTCCGATCTCTCAACTCTATCAGACTCTGTACTTGCGCTTACGGTGTAAACTCATTTTGAGTCCTGTAGATGGTTTGCAGTTTAAATCCTTTGTCCCAAAACTATGTCCCAACTTCATGTCCCACCTTACCTATTGGACCACGTGGACAAATTTAACACATCATTAATTTTTTTCCTTATTTCAGAAATTCAATTTGAAAGTCTATATTTAATTTTTTTTCGTAAGAATTATTTTTTTGTAAATTTTCGTCACTTCATCACATGCTTATCAAGTTGCCTTCTGTTGATAGGGTTTCTCGGCCAACAAATAAATTTGTAAGTCAAGACTGATCGCTCACAAATGCGAGGGTCTAGAGATACAATTTATAACCCGACCCCGTTGTAGCACGTGGTGGGTGTCGAACACTCGGGAAATCTGCTCGATTGAGGTGCCTAGAAACTAGAGAGCTAGAAAGGAGAACTTAAAACAAAGGAAAACAAAGAGAACAGTCGGGACCGATACAGAGGTCACGTCGGGCCCGATGTTGGCGACAAGAGGAAGTCGGGACCGACGTAGGGTAAGTCGGGCCCGAGGTATCTGGGTTTGTCGAACTCAAAGATTAAAAGTAGATCTTGGGCTTTTGGGTTCCTTCTCTAGTAGATTAAGGCTTTTCCACCCCAACTCAAGCAATAAGTGATGATCGGACTAGGATCGAGTGCTTTCGCCCTCGTTCCAACCACTTATACACATCGATCAGTGGGTAAATCCCCTTCGAAGCACGGTCTTGAGATTGACACATGTTCACTTTCGCTACTTTGCCAATCACAAGCCTTGATTCCTTACTTTCGCAAGGAATTGTAGCTCTATGTAGAGTGGGTTCCTTTGATCAAACACTCAAGGCTATGGAATTGGGGTTTCTAGCCCAAACCTAGCTAGGGTTTTCCCCCATAACCCAAGATCAAGGAGATCTACTCCATATGGCAAACAAAGAAAGAAAACAAATCAAAAGGGAAAGCAATCAATATCATCAATCTCAAAATAAAGCAAAGTTTCATTCAAATCAAAAGCAATCCACAAATTCCAATCAAGGGTTTCCAAATCCACAAGATCAAAACAAAGCAAAGCTAATCTATCAACCAAACCTATCAATCCTTCCTCTCCCTTGGCCGATTCTCTCTCTCTTCCTTCTCCTCTCCTTCCTCCTTGCTCTCCAAGTATCCTCTTAAGGGTTCTTGTGTGAGAGAACCCCTAAATTAGAAGACAAGAGGGCCTTTTATAGATTAGATGAGGGGCAAAAGTGGAAGTCCACAATTTCGTGCCTTGGAGCCCAAGTAGTACAGTGACCGACTCGGACCGACACGGAGGACCTCGGGCCCGAGTTACTGTGCAAGTCGGTCCGAGGTTGAAAATTCCAAGTCGGGCCCGACGTGGTTGCAACTCGGTCCGAACCTCGTTCCACCTTCTTCTTGTTGGCTTTTCTTGATCTTCTTCATGGCTTGCTTCTCTCTTTCCCGCTTTAGCTCGGGCCTTGCTCCATGTCTCGACCCTCCTTCAAATCGATCCTCGATTCATGCCAAATGACCTACAAAACATATAAAACGCGCGTAGTTTCCGAATCTCATAGAAATACGGGAACTAAGCTAAAAAGGAACAAAACACACAAGAAAAGGGGAAAAAGAAACATATTTACAAAGGAAATCACATATGAAAACACCACCAAATAAAGAGACATCAAAATACCCCATACTTAAACTTGCTTGTCCTCAAGCAATAACAATGTAAGCAAGACCGAAACATAATCTTCAAGTAAAGCCTCGTATGAAAACACATTTTAAGGACAAGTGATTGATATTCAAGCAAGATTACATCATCACACATGATTAAGTGTTCCAAGGAATAGAGTCAATGCAACTAAGCCTTACTTTAGGGATATGTGAATGTGTATCACTCATCACGTGTTTGGGTTTAGCAATGAACACTCAAGCTCAAAAATCATGCAAGTAAGGACTTTACTATTGAAGCTAATATCACCAATTCCTCCACCTAGAGATGCCTAATACAAAGTACACAAAGAATTTCGAACTTGGCTCAATGGAGGTCCTCAAAGAGGTTCCATTCGGCCGGGTTGTAATGGGGCTTTTGGTATTTCTCAAGGTGGGAATTATTTGGTCTTGTGGTGCTTACAATGGGGATTGAACAACCTAAACTCTCACCAACTTCACCAAATTTCCACAATCAATTTCACACTCATCCCAAAAGACTTAACATTTTTCCTTTCAACCCAAAATTTCACTTAACATTCCACTTCATCTTTGCTCTTAGGCTTTGTTGGATTTTCCACACTTTCTACATTTTGGACCGACTTTCTTATGACATCGGGCCCGATGTTGCGTGTAACTCGGTCGGATCCTTTTTGTTCACTTAAGCTCTTTGCCTTCATTCCACTTTACATTTCCAACATTTTCTTTCCTTCTTTCTTTGTTTTCATTTTCTTTTTTGTACAACAAAGATGCACTACCCACATGATTCATAACACCATTCTTTGCCCTTAAACCCAAGAGAATCTCAACTCTTCAAATACAATCCCAACCTCTCTTCTAAAGTCCAATCCCATAAGGGTCAAGTCATATAAGGCTAGGAATAATATTTTTGAGGAGTTTCAAACAAAGGCTTAGGCTAGAACGGGGCTACAAACAAAGGATTCACTTCATGGTAGGATATGGAACATTTATGTGACTAGAAGAATAAAGTTCAAAATCAATGTGACAATGCTAGGACAAATCTCATGACGGTCTTGGAAAATAGATAAACACCGCAATAGCAAGTTTTACTAAGCATGAATGAGCTAATCACACAAGAAACATGAGGGATATGCAAATATGAACAAGCATCCCTAAAATGGCCAAAAATCAATCTCACAAGGGTCACTCATACTTAGTTGCATAAGAACTCATCCTAGAACTCACATGTTCAATAAAACAAGCAAGATATCATGATCACATCAAAAACAACATCATTTTAGAGGCTAAACCATCCGAAAATATGCAAAGGAATTTACATGCTCACATCATCATTAGATTTCATTTGGCAATCTAAGATTGGAATTTCTAGTCCAAAACCTACAAAACACAAAATCTTTTTGTTGTTTTCAACACAATTTTTCAATTTTTTTTTATGGATTTTTTTGCAAAAATTTCTCTAAAACCAAAAAACAAAGCCTCATCCATTCAAAACCAAATTAATCATCCTTGTTTTTCATCAAACCACAAACCAAGAAGCAAACATCCCAAACACAAACTAGAAACAAAAAACAAATATCCTCAAAATAACAACCAAACATAAGCAAGTGAAATCATGAACACACTTACCCCCACCCCATACTTAAAATTTTGATGTCCCCATCAAACAAGGAAACCAAAACTTAAAAGCAAGAGAGAAGAGTACGAAGAGCTCACAATTTCTTTATTCTTCAATGGCATGTCTAGGATCAATTGGCGAGGACGAGAGCCCATGAGGCTCTAACTTCTTCGCTTGGACCGGCCTTGTCATAGAACTTCTTCACTCGATGACCATTCACTTTGAAAATATGTCCTCGTTCATCAACCAAGTCCACCGCACCATGAGCATAGATATGGTGGACCACAAATGGTCCACTCCACCTAGTCCTTAACTTCCCCGGAAAAAGTTTAAGCCTTGAATTGAAAAGGAGAACCTTGTCACCGGTTTGATAAGTCTTTGGAATTAACTTCCTATCAAGCCATTTCTTGGTCTTCTCCTTGTACAACTTGGAGTTCTCATAGACTTTCAACCTCAATTCTCCCAACTCATGAAGCTCTAGAAACCTTTTCTACCGGCCAAGTTGATATCCCAATTCATCTCCTTGAGAGCCCATTTTGCCTTGTGCTCAAGCTCTACCGGAAGATGGCATGCCTTGCCATAAACTAGATTGAAGGGTGTAGTTCCCAAAGGTGTCTTGAAGGCGGTTCTATAAGCCCAAAGTGCATCATCGAGCTTAGAGGCCCAATCTTTCCTTGATCGAGATACGGTCTTCTCCAAGATAGCCTTGATTTGACGGTTTGACACCTCGACTTGCCCACTTGTTTGAGGATGATAAGGAGTAGCAACTCGATGAGACACCCCATACTTGATCAACACATTCTCGAAGCACCTCTCAATGAAATGAGGTCCGCCATCACTTATGAGAACCCTAGGCACACCAAACCTTGCAAAATGTTGCTTTTCAAGAACTTCATCACCACCCTAGCATCATTGGTTCTTGTTGGTATAGCCTCCACCCATTTTGAGACATAGTCCACGGCTACCAAGATGTACTTGAAAGGCCCCGATGTGGGAAATGGTCCCATGAAATCAATACCCCATACATCAAATAACTCAACTTCTAGAATGCCAGTTTGAGGAATCTCATTCCTCCTTGATAGGTGATCGCTCTCGGATGCGAGGGTCAAGAGATACAATTTATAACCCGACCCCGTTGTAGTACGTGGTGGGTGCCGAACACTCGGGAAGTCTACTCTATCGATGTGCCTAGATACTAGGAAGCTAGAAAGGAGAGCATAAAACAAAGGAAAACAAAGAAAACAGTCGGGACCGACACTGAGGTCACGTCGGGCCCGAGGTTGGCGACAAGAGGAAGTCGGGACCGACACTGGGTAAGTCGGGACCGAGGTAGCTGGGGATGTCGAACTCAAAGATTTAAAAGTAGATCTTGGGCTTTTGGGTTCCTTCCCTAGTAGATTAAGGCTTTTCCACCCCAATTCAGGCAATGAGTGATGATCGGACTAGGATCAAGTGCTTTCGCCCTCGTTCCAACCACATCTACACCTCAATCCATGGGGAAATCCCCTTCGAAGCAAGGTCTTGAGATTGACACATGTTCACTTTCGCTACTTTGCCAATCTCAAGCCTTGATTCCCAACTTTCGCAAGGAATTGTAGCTCTATGTAGAGTGGGTTCCTTAGATCAAACACTCAAGGCTATGGAATTGGGGTTTCTAGCCTAAACCTAGCTAGGGTTTTCCCCCATAACCCAAGATCAAGGAGATCTACTCCATGTGACAAGCAAAGAAAGCAATCAAATCAAAAGAGAAAGCAATCATCATAATCAATCTCAAAACAAAGCAAGGTTTCATTCAAATCCAAAGCAATCCACAAATTCAAATCAAGGGTTTTCAAATCCACAAGATCAAAGCAAATCAAAGCTAAACAATCAACAAAACCTATCAAGCCTTCCTCTCTCTTGGCCGATTCTCTCTCTCTTCCTCCTCTTCTCCTTCCTCCTTGCTCTCCAAGTATCCTCTTGGCTCCCTTGGAACCCCCCTTTTGTGTGTGTGTGAGGGAACCCTTTTTTAGAAGACAAGAGGGCCTTTTATAGATTAGATGAAGGGCAAAGGTGGAAGTCCACAAATTCGTGCCTTGGAGCCCAAGTAGTTCGGTGACCGACTCGGACCGACACGGAGGAACCTCGGGCCCGAGTTACTGTGCAACTCGGTCCGAGGTTGGAGACTTCAAAGTCGGGCCCGATGTGGTTGCAACTCGGTCCTGACCTCGTTCCACCTTCTTCTTAGTTGGCTTCTCTTGTTCTTCTTCATGACTTGCTTCTCTCTTTCCCGCTTTAGCTCGGCCTTTGCTCCATGTCTCGACCCTCCTTCAAATCGATCCTCGATTCATGCCAAATTACCTACAAAACACATAAAAGGTGCGTAGTCTCCGAATCTCATAGAAATGCGGGAACTAGGCTAAAAAGGAACAAAGCGCACAAGAAAAGGGGAAAAAGAAACATATTTACAAAGGAAATCACATATGAAAACACCACCAAATAGAGAGACATCAAAATACCCCATACTTAAACTTGCTTGTCCTCAAGCAATAACAATGTAAGCAAGACCGAAACATAATCTTCAAGTAAAGCCTCGTATGAAAACACATTTTAAGCACAAGTGATAGACATTCAAGCAAGATTACATCATCACACGTGATTAAGTGTTCCAAGGAATAAAGTCAATGCAACTAAGCCTCACTTTAGGGATATGTGAATGTGTATCACTCATCATGTGTTTGGGTTTAGCAATGAACACTCAAGCTCAAAAATCATGCAAGTAAGGACTTTACTATTGAAGCTAATATCACCAATTCCTCCACCTAGAGATGCCTAATGCAAAGTACACAAAGAATTTCGAACTTGGCTCAATGGAGGTCCTCAAAGAGGTTCCATTCGGCCGGGTTGTAATGGGGCTTTTGGTATTTTTCAAGGTGGGAATTATTTGGTCTTGTGGTGCTTATAATGGGGATTGAACAACCTAAACTCTCACCAATTTCACCAAATTCCACAATTACTTTCACACTCACCCAAAAGACTTAACATTTTCCTTTCAACCCAAAATTTCACTTAACATTCCACTTCATCTTTGCTCTTATGCTTTTTGTTGGATTTTCAACACTTTCTACATTTGGACCGACTTTCTTATGACATCGGGCCCGATGTTGCTTGTAACTCGGTCGGACCATTTTCTTCACTTAAGCTCTTTGCTTTCATTCCACTTTACATTTCCAACATTTTCTTTCTTTCTTTTCTTTCTTTTTTTTTCATTTTTGTACAACAAAGATGCACTACCCACATGATTCATAACACCATTCTTTGCCCTTAAACCCAAGAGAATCTCAACTCTTCAAATACAATCCAAACCTCTCTTCTAAAGTCCAATCCCATAAGGGTCAAGTCATATAAGGCTAGGAATAATATTTTTGAGGAGTTTCAAACAAAGGCTTAGGCTAGAACGGGGCTACAATCAAAGGATTAACTTCATGGTAGGATATGGAACATTTATGTGACTAGAAGAATAAAGTTCAAAATCAATGTGACCATGCTAGGACAATTCTCATGACGGTCTTGGAAAATAGATAAACACCGCAATAGCAAGTTTTACTAAGCATGAATGAGCTAATTACACAAGAAAAATGAGGGATATGCAAATATGATCAAGCATCCCTAAAATGGCCAAAAATCAATCTCACAAGGGTCACTCATACTTAGTTGCATAAGAACTCATCCTAGAACTCACATGCTCAATAAAACAAGCAAGGTATCATGATCATATCAAAAGCAACATCATTTTAGAGGCTAAACTATCCAAAAATATGCAAAGAAATTTACATGCTCACATCATCATTAGCTTTTATTTTGGCAATCTAAGATGGGAATTTCTAGTCCAAAACCTACAAAACACAAAATCTTTTTGTTGTTTTTAACACAATTTTTCAATTTTTTTTTTTTTTTTTTTATGAAAAATTTCTCTAAAACCAAAAGCTAATCCATTCAAGACCAAATTAATCATCCACGTCTTTCCTCAAACCACTAACCAATAAGCAAACATCCCAAATACAAACTAGAAACACAAACTAAATATCCTCAAAATAACAAACAAACATAAACAAGTGAAATCATGAACACACCTACCCCCACCCCATACTTAAAATTTTTGATGTCCCCATCAAACAAGGAAATCAAAACTTAAAAGCAAGAGAGAAGAGTATGAAAAGCTCACAATTTCTTATTCTTCAATGGCATGTATAGGATCACTCGAAGGGGTTGTCACGTCTACGTCCTCTTTGGAGCCTTGCTTGCCGCTCCCTCTCGTACACTTGCTCTTGGTAGAAGTCTTGTGGTGGTGGTTGGAGTTGAGGCTCCGGGCGTGTCCATTGGTCCTCACGGGAAGGGAAGTTCCCGCTCATCCACGTGTTGTAGCTATCTTGGACCCGCCACCTTTGGTCTTCCACCTCTCTAAGCTCCTCCACCTCTCGCCTAGTGTAGCCGAGGGCCCGGTTCATCTCTTGTTGGCTAGCTTGGAAAGAGCTTTGTTGTTGAAGCATTTGTTGTTGTTGTTGGTACATTTGTTGTTGATGTTGGTTCACTTGATGGACCTCTTGGAGAACATTCTCTTGTTGAAGTTGGAGATGAGCCATTTGGTTGGCTAAGAAGGACATGTCCACCGGTTGTTGTTGCTCGGGAAACACCATTCCCGGACCGTACCATTGGGCATAGCCTTCATAACCGCCACCTTGGAATTGCTCTCGCCTTGCACCGCTCCCTTCTCCTCGTTCATAATGTCTCGGGACCTTACCACCATGGAATGAAGTGGACCGACGTTGAGGGAAGTCGGGCCCGACTTGGTATGTACCTCGGTCCTCCAGTGTTGGAGCATGGTGCGTGGCTCGGAGGTCGGCCATCAAGCCTTGGAGGCGCTCATCTTCTTCACTTTGCCCTTGATCGACATCCATGTCCTCCCCACGAGGTGCAAACACGAAGTTGTCTTGGTCGGAATCCGGTGTAGATGGAGGGGAAGTAAACCGAATGTGTTGAGGTTGTTGTCGCCGCCCCTCTCTTGCACCTTCGGGGTCACCAAATGAGTGTGGCTTGCCGGCCCACACTTGGTACCAATTTTGATACCGAGAAAGATCATAGAGGTTGTGCACTAACCGGATCGACACACCATCATAGTTTGAGTGAGGGGCCAAGGAAATCATGTAGAGCTTCTCCTTGATGATGTTGGCCTTCTTGAAATACTTCATGTTCATGAACTCAACACCATTCGGAGCCGGAGAATACTTGTCAAGATCAACTCCTAGACGCATGGCGAGCCTTGCTATCATCCCGCCGAAGTAGATCCAAGAGGAACTTTGGAAGTCCCGCACCATCTTGACCCACTCCCATGCAAGGTTCATGGGCTTCTCGGTGTTGAAGAGCATCTCATGGAGCAACATGATCTCCTCCTTCATTGGCTTGCTCAACTCATGACGAGCATTGATTGCACACCCCAAGACTCGCACCATGACCCGAAAAAGAGGGCTAGCAATCTTGGTTGTGGAGGCGCCCTTTCCCATCTCACTCTTCCCGGCCACATGACGCCACACTTGGTTCACCTTCTCATTGTTGACGCCGGCCTCTTCTCTTGGGCATGGGAACCCGAAGTAGGTAGCCAAATCCCTAAGAGTGAGATTGTGGTCCTCGTTGCCCAATCGGAAAGCGATCTCCCCTTCCTCATCCTCCACATTATCATAAGTGCACT
Source organism: Fallopia convolvulus (assembly GCA_964016875.1). Classification (NCBI taxonomy): domain Eukaryota; kingdom Viridiplantae; phylum Streptophyta; class Magnoliopsida; order Caryophyllales; family Polygonaceae; genus Fallopia; species Fallopia convolvulus. The sequence goes on along the minus strand of OZ024719.1, from coordinate 45,479,851 downwards.
CGAATGTGGCCATAAATTCCGAGGTGAGGGCAGGGTAGTGAGTGTTGTCCCACCTTAGCATTCCATTAAGACCGATGTGGGAGTAGCATCTTTGAAGGGCTTGATCCATGTCCATCTTCCTCACGGCTTCCCAATCAAGCCACCTCGTGTGGTGCTCAAGCGCCATATATCTTTCATAATTCTCCACTTGCTCGTCATCCTCCAAATAGACATCATCCAACTTCGGCTCTTTCCTTGACTTCTTGGACTTCTTCCTTGGCCTTTCCGCATGAGAGGATGAAGCTCTTGTCTCCATTGTACCTACACACATCCAAACAAAAGGATCCAAGATAAACTCCATACAACCCAACAAAAGAAAACATCAACACACAACAACATTCCAACACAAAGGGAACCCCATACTTAGTCTCTAGACTCACATGCATCTCAATCCAACATAAATCATCATGGACATCTTCTAACAATAGCTAAGCAAATGATCATTCTACATCATGATTAGGCTATAGCCAACAATTAAACACATGAATCCAAATGATATCACAAGAAGAGAGCAAAAACAACAAGGATCGACTTCCAACCTATGTCGGGCCCGACTTACTCAACCTCGGTCCGACTTGTTGGACCGACTTCCATAACTCGGGCCCGACTCTCCTGGGCACGTCGATCTCGACCTAGTTCATGCTTCGATTCTAACCTCAAATCAACCCAAATCACTCTATCATGCACTTAAATTTCAAATTCAACCATCAAACATCCCTAATCGAAGTTCTAAATGGATCTAAGCATTCATAAACAACTTTAAAGCTCAATTTCACAAATCATGCAAATCCACCATTGATGCTAAAGCTCAAGCTCTCAATCAAACATGGCATTACTCAATCTACGCAATGAAAGCACAAAATTTTCAAAGAAATAAGTAGAGATCGAGTAACACATACCGGATTCGAAGAGTATTTGAACTTTTGAACCAATAAGCAACTTAGAACTCAAATTTCCTAGATCTAGATCTAGATGGGGGACGAAGGACTATATTGAACTCGAGATTTCTACTCGGAATCGGGTTGGGAGGTCTTTTTGTGGTTGGAACGAGACGAAGTGGGGAGGGTGTGGATCGAGTATGGTGAGGGTAGGGGCGGCCGACTTTGAGAGTTTTTGAGGGAGAGGGGTTGTATTTTGGGAATGGTAGTTGATAATGAAGATGGTAGGTAGGTGGGGGATAATATTTAATGGGGAAAAGGGACAAATTAGGTCAAGGGCAAAATTGGCATTCTAACTAGTCGAATCAAGTTGGACCGACTTCATGGACCGACGTCCCTATGTCGGGCCCGACTTACCTGGGCTCGATGTGGGAGTATTCGGGTCGCCAATTTTACTCCATCCTCATGCAACTTCTTTCCCATATTTCCATTTAAATATTTCACCTCAAATCCTACACAACTTTGAAGGATGCACAACACCATAAATCCACAAAACACTAGATAAGGATTGGTTAGAGAAAAGCTAAGCTAAACCTAGAAAATCAAACTAAAATTACGAAAAGAAGGCTACTAGCTCGGGTTGCCTCCCGAGAAGCGCTCGTTTAGAGTCACTAGCTTGACTTCCTAACCTCAACCTTATGGCGGGTGAAACACGGTGAATTGCTCGCCATTGTTATGCCCATTCCCATTGCCTTCATACCCATAAAACAACCAACGATGGTCTACATACGCATGGCTCTCCGATCTCGGGCCTATCTCATTATACTCCTCCAACGGATGAGATTTCTCCTCCTTGCTTGCTCCATCATGTTTTTCTTGTCCTACACCATAGTCATCCAAAGTATTCCTAGGAGATTCTACCAATTCACCTTTTAAATCACTAAGGCAAATATAGGAGTCTCCTAAGTCATCATTCAAATCACTCAAGCAAATGTAGGAATCAAAATTTTGGGAAGAATTGTGATCTTCACCAACATTAAAAGGATATGAGTAAGGATACTCTTCATCTCTTCTTGAGCTAGCATTGTTCCTTGACTCATCTTGATCCTTAAGTTGCTCCAACAACTCCCTCACTTGTATTTGTTCATTGAAGCTTTCATCACCCCCTAAACCAACAACCTCCCTAGCAACTTCCACTTCTTCACGTTCTCTCTTGGCACTCTCTTCAAGTTTAAGAATGGCCAAGGCGTCCGGCTCATTCAAAGCTTTGTTGAAGTGAAAATCGACCTTCTCTTCCCCAATCTCAAAGGAAACCTTCCCGTTCTTGACATCAAACCTTGCCCCCGCCGTAGCTAAGAATGGTCTCCCTAAGATTATTGGAACCAAGGGATCCTCATGCATGTCCAAGATCACGAAATCATCGGGGACAAAGTACTTTCCAACCCTCACCGGAACGTCATCCAATATTCCTTTGGCCTTGATGATGGAACCGTCGGCCATGGTTAGGGACATATCGGCCGGCTCCATTTCACCCAAATTTGCTCTTCTCCAAATGCTAGCGGGCATTACGGAAACACTTGCCCCAAGGTCATATAAGGCTTGGAAATTTTGAGACCCCACACCAATGGTTATAGCAAAACGACCGGGATCTCCTAGCTTTTGTGGTAACTCCAAGGTCTTGACTTCATCTTGCATTTCCACTATGGACCTCTTTTTGCTCAAAATCTCCCTTAAAAACTTGGCATAAGATGGCATCTCACTCAATGCGTCGGTGAACGGGATGGAGATGTTCAAGCCTTGCAAGAGTTTGAGAAACCTCTTGAACTTGTTCTCAACAACATCTTTCGGCTTCTTCGAGGGATATGGAAGAATTGTTGCACCTTGAATCTTGCTTGGATCAACTTCTTTGGACTTCCCCGCTTCATTTGCAACACTTCCTGGTTGGACCGACTTGGGCACCATGTCGGGCCCGATGTTGTGAATCTCGATCATGGGCAGAGGGGTCGGATCGAGGTCTGTGTACGTCGGTCCCGAGTTGCTCTCAACCTCGGTCCGTGTGAAGGAGTCGATCTTCTTGCTGGGTCGACTTCGGGGAACTTCGGACCCGACTTGCTGGGTAAGTTGGTCCGACTCTCTTCACTCTTCTTAGGCACGTGTGGCTCGGGTAGGTTTCGGCCACTTCTCAATCCAATTGCCCGGACTTCATTTTGATTGTTTTGAGCTCGAGGGTTCTCCTCGGGTCGGCCCGGAAGTCTTCCATTCTCTCTTGGGGCTTGAGTCACAATTTGAGCAAATTGATTGTCGACTTGCCTCCTCCATGCACCAAACTCATTGAATTGGGTCCTCATCTCCTTGAACCCATCTCTCATCTCTTGAGCAAATGTTTGTAACTCATTGAATCCCGGTGGTCTATATGGTGGTGGCGGCGCCCTTGGCTCGTTTTGGTTGAAGTTGTTGTTGTAGCTTTGAGCTTGACCGTTGTTCCACCGACCATTGCCACCATTGTTGAAGTTGCCTCTTCCACCGAAATTTCCTCGAACATAGTTTGCCTCCTCAATTCGCTCGGCCAAGCGCACTTGGCTCTCATTCGGACAAACTTGTGTAGCATGTGCAAAGGATCCACACTCCTCACAAGCTCTAGCATTTTGCTTGTAGTAGTGGACTTGCCTCTTAAGTTTGCTCACTTCACCTTCAAGGAATTGGAGCTTCACATCCCTATCAATGTCTTCTCCCTTTGGATCATATAACTTCCTTGCACCTTCACCTTGAACTTTCACCTCCTTGCTAGCTTGACTCACCCCATACATGGCCTCATAATCGGATAGCTTGTCAAGTAGCTCCCAAGCTTGATCCGGTGTCAAGTCTATGAACCCACAATCGGTGTGGAGATTGAGCTTGTCCTTCGTTACCGGATTGATGCCTTGGAAAAAGATGTCTTGAAGCACATATGGTTGTTGGCCATGAGTAGGACATTGGCGCAACATCTCCTTGAAACGGTCCCATGCTTCGAAGAGAGGCTCATTCGGACCTTGTTGAAAGCTTGCAATCTTCCTTCTCAACTCGGTTGTCTTTGAGGGCGGGAAGAACTTCATCAAAAAAGCGTCATAGAGTGTCTTCCAAGTTGTGATTGACCTAGGAGCTTGGCTCTCGAGCCAATGTGCGGCCTTGCCCCCAAGTGACCATTTGAACGCCTTTAGAAGCACATACTCCAATGTCTCCTCGTCGGTAGAGATCGTCTCACACATGTCCACAAAACGTTCAACATGCTCTATGGGACACTCATGTGGACGGCCCTCGAATTGATCATGCTTGATGAGGGAGATGAATTGCGTCTTGATCTCAAAATTCTTGGCAACCTCGGGAAGCACAATAGCCGGCTCGGGGACCCTCAACTCCGGATGCATGTATTGGCGTGCATTCCGGGGTAGAGCGTTGAGTTGAGCCTCGGCTCTCATCCGTTGCTCCCGTTCTCTTCTTGCCACCTCCTCTTGATTGTCCCTCTCAAGTTGCAATCTAGCCATTTCGGCCCTAAGTTGAGCCAACTCCTCATCAACATGGAGAGCTTGATTCGCCATCCTTTTCCTTCTTCGGGCTTCCTTGAGAATACTTTCCGGATCACTCACAAACTCAAGCTCAAGTGTTCCTCGGGAGGAACGAGCTAGCATACACCTATGAAACAAAAACACAAACCAAAACAAATCAAAAACAAACAAAGGGTTTGGGCTATTCCCTCACCCAAATCACTACCAAAACACAAGAAACTCACCAAATTGGCACTCAATGCACTTAGACTTCCCCGGCAACGGCGCCAATCTTTTGATCGCTCTCGGATGCGAGGGTCAAGAGATACAATTTATAACCCGACCCCGTTGTAGTACGTGGTGGGTGTCGAACACTCGGGAAGTCTACTCGATCGATGTGCCTAGATACTAGGAAGCTAGAAAGGAGAGCATAAAACATAGGAAAACAAAGAAAATAGTCGGGACCAACACTGAGGTCACGTCGGGCCCGAGGTTGGCGACAAGAGGAAGTCGGGACCGACACTGGGTAAGTCGGGCCCGAGGTAGCTGGGGATGTCGAACTCAAGATTTTAAAAGTAGATCTTGGGCTTTTGGGTTCCTTCCCTAGTAGATTAAGGCTTTTCCACCCCAATTCAGGCAATGAGTGATAATCGGACTAGGATCGAGTGCTTTCGCCCTCGTTCCAACCACATCTACACCTCGATCCATGGGGAAATCCCCTTCGAAGCAAGGTCTTGAGATTGACACATGTTCACTTTCGCTACTTTGCCAATCTCAAGCCTTGATTCCCAACTTTCGCAAGGAATTGTAGCTCTATGTAGAGTGGGTTCCTTAGATCAAACACTCAAGGCTATGGAATTGGGGTTTCTAGCCTAAACCTAGCTAGGGTTTTCCCCCATAACCCAAGATCAAGGAGATCTACTCCATGTGACAAGCAAAGAAAGCAATCAAATCAAAAGAGAAAGCAATCATCATAATCAATCTCAAAACAAAGCAAGGTTTCATTCAAATCCAAAGCAATCCACAAATTCAAATCAATGGTTTTCAAATCCACAAGATCAAAGAAAATCAAAGCTAAACAATCAACAAAACCTATCAAGCCTTCCTCTCTCTTGGCCGATTCTCTCTCTCTTCCTCCTCTTCTCCTTCCTCCTTGCTCTCCAGGTATCCTCTTGGCTCCCTTGGAACCCCCCTTTTGTGTGTGTGTGAGGGAACCCTTTTTTAGAAGACAAGAGGGCCTTTTATAGATTAGATGAAGGGCAAAGGTGGAAGTCCACAAATTCGTGCCTTGGAGCCCAAGTAGTTCGGTGACCGACTCGGACCGACACGGAGGAACCTCGGGCCCGAGTTACTGTGCAACTCGGTCCGAGGTTGGAGACTTCAAAGTCGGGCCCGATGTGGTTGCAACTCGGTCCTGACCTCGTTCCACCTTCTTCTTAGTTGGCTTCTCTTGTTCTTCTTCATGGCTTGCTTCTCTCTTTCCCGCTTTAGCTCGGCCTTTGCTCCATGTCTCGACCCTCCTTCAAATCGATCCTCGATTCATGCCAAATTACCTACAAAACACATAAAAGGTGCGTAGTCTCCGAATCTCATAGAAATGCGGGAACTAGGCTAAAAAGGAACAAAGCGCACAACAAAAAGGGGAAAAAGAAACATATTTACAAAGGAAATCACATATGAAACACCACCAAATAGAGAGACATCAATAGGTTCCCCTCTCTTTGGCACTCCTCACACTTCCTCACATAATCATGCACATCCTTGAACATGGTCAGCCAATAATAACCACATTGAAGAATTTTTGAAGTGGTTTTGGAACTCTTAGCGTGACCCCCCGTAGGCAAGGAATGACAATGGTGAATTATGCTCTCAACCTCTTCACTTGACACACACCGTCTATAGATTTGATCACGCCCTTCCTTGTAGAGATATGGATCATCCCAAAAATATTGTCTAGCATCATGTAAGAATTTCTTCCTAGCTTGATAAGACAAATTTGGTGGGATCACTTCCCCTACGGCAAAGTTAGCAAAGTCCGCAAACCAAGGGGAATCCCCTCGTCTTACGACACTAATAGAAAGAAGGCAAGTGGGAGAGAAAGAATCAATCAATTGAGAACGAGAAGGAATGGAAATCGAGTTAGAAAACTTACTTACTTCCACGGACCGACATTGAAGTGTATCGAGCCCGACATGGTTGGACGCCGGTCTAGCTTCGCAGACACAGGTAACTCGGGCCCGACTCTGAAGACCTCGGTCCCGACTTACTGGTACCTGTTCTGACTTTGGTCCGATGTTCTAGACCTCGGGCCCGACTTACTTGGTTCGTCGATCCACCTTTCCTTTCCTCCTTTCCACTCATGAGAACTTCATCTGCCCTTGAATCATCTATAATCAAACCATCTTCCATCTCCAACATGTACTCAATGGGCAAACGGGATAGATGATCAGCTACCACATTTTCCGCACCGGTTTTGTCCTTGATCTCATGGTCAAACTCTTGGAGAAGGAGCATCCACCTTAGAAGCCTCGGCTTTGCATCTTTCTTCTTCATGAGGTATTTGATTGCCGCATGGTCCATGAAGACTACCACCTTTGATCCCACAAGATATGAACGGAATTTATCAAATGCAAACACTATCGCAAGAAACTCTTTCTCCGTCGTTGTGTAATTGCACTGAGTTTCATCCAAAGTTTTGCTTGCGTAGTAGATGGCATGCAACTTTCCATCCTTCCTTTGCCCAAGGACAGCCCCTACGGCGAAATCACTAGCATCACACATTACCTCGAATGGAAGATTCCAATCGGGTGCCGCCATTATTGGAGCCGAGATCAAGGCATCTCTCAACCTACAAAAAGAACTCATGCAATCCTCGGAAAATTCAAAGGGCACATCCTTCATCAAGAGGTTAGACAATGGTTTTGCAATCTTAGAAAAATCCTTGATGAACCGTCTATAAAATCCTGCATGACCTAAGAAACTCCTAACATCACGAACACAAGAGGGAGGAGGTAGTTTTTCAATTATTTCAACTCTAGCTTTATCTACTTCTACCCCCTACTAGAAACTAGGTGTCCTAGTACTATGCCCTCCTTCACCATGAAGTGGCATTTTTCCCAATTAAGCACCAAGCTAGTCTCCTCACATCTAGTCAAAACCTTGTCTAAGTTAGCTAAGCAAACATCAAATGAGGAACCATAGATGGAGAAATCATCCATAAACACTTCTACTATATCCTCAACCATATCGGAGAAAATGGACATCATGCATCTTTGAAATGTTGCCGGCGCATTACATAAACCAAAAGGCATGCGTCTATAGGCAAAAGTCCCATAAGGACATGTGAATGTCGTCTTCTCTTGATCATCGGGATGAATAGGGATTTGCCAAAACCCGCTATACCCGTCAATGTAGCAAAAATATTCATGTTGTGCTAATCTTTCTAGGACTTGGTCTATGAAGGGAAGAGGAAAATGGTCTTTGCGAGTGCCACTATTAAGCTTACGGTAATCAATACACATTTGGGTTCCTTCTTTGCGAGGAAAATGGTCTTTGCGAGTGCTAATCTTTCTGGGTTAGTCGAACTCAAAGATTAAAAGTAGATCTTGGACTTTTGGGTTCCTTCTCTAGTAGATTAAGGCTTTTCCACCCCATCTCAAGCAATAAGTGATGATCGGACTAGGATCTAGTGCTTTCGCCCTCGTTCCAACCACTTCTACACATCGATCAGTGGGTAAATCCCCTTCGAAGCACGGTCTTGAGATTGACACATGTTCACTTTCGCTACTTTGCCAATCACAAGCCTTGATTCCTTACTTTCGCAAGGAATTGTAGCTCTATGTAGAGTGGGTTCCTTAGATCAAACACTCAAGGCTATGGAATTGGGGTTTCTAGCCCAAACCTAGCTAGGGTTTTCCCCCATAACCCAAGATCAAGGAGATCTACTCCATATGGCAAACAAAGAAAGAAAACAAATCAAAAGGGAAAGCAATCAATATCATCAATCTCAAAATAAAGCAAAGTTTCATTCAAATCAAAAGCAATCCACAAATTCCAATCAAGGGTTTCCAAATCCACAAGATCAAAACAAAGCAAAGCTAATCTATCAACCAAACCTATCAATCCTTCCTCTCCCTTGGCCGATTCTCTCTCTCTTCCTTCTCCTCTCCTTCCTCCTTGCTCTCCAAGTATCCTCTTGAGGGTTCTTGTGTGAGAGAACCCCTAAATTAGAAGACAAAAGGGCCTTTTATAGATTAGATGAGGGGCAAAAGTGGAAGTCCACAATTTCGTGCCTTGGAGCCCAAGTAGTCCAGTGACCGACTCGGACCGACACGGAGGACCTCGGGCCCGAGTTACCGTGCAAGTCGGTCTGAGGTTGAAAATTCCAAGTCGGGTCCGGCATGGTTGCAACTCGGTCCGAACCTCGTTCCACCTTCTTCTTGTTGGCTTTTCTTGATCTTCTTCATGGCTTGCTCCTCTCTTTCCCGCTTTAGCTCGGGCCTTGCTCCATGTCTCGACCCTCCTTCAAATCGATCCTCGATTCATGCCAATTTACCTATAAAACATATAAAACGCGCGTAGTTTCCAAATCTCATAGAAATACGGGAACTAAGCTAAAAAGGAACAAAACACACAAGAAAAGGGGAAAAAGAAACATATTTACAAAGGAAATCACATATGAAAACACCACCAAATAAAGAGACATCAAAGACCCCGCTGAGTACAGTGGAGTCAAGATCGTTCCACAGGAAGCAAGGTTTTTTGTCTATCAATCTAACAAAAATCAAACAAAAATAAACAAAACACTCACGAGATGCCTCGTTAACGATGTTGTCAGGATCGTTACCGAGTCACCGTACACAAAAATATTAACTAACGACCTAATTAAATTCCAATTAAAATTCGGTACCGAGGCAAGCACTAAGCAACGAAGATTCACCAAAAATAATTCAAATAAAGCAAAAATCTAGGACAAGGGACACCACAACAAGTAAATTAATCTACTTTCGCATCCTAATTCACTCAATTGCTTGTTTTGGATCTAAAGCTTGAAACTTTCGTTTTCAAACAATATCAACCTTCAAGTTACTAACTTTCTCTTTCAATCAAGTTAAAAACCTAAATTACCTCAACTTTCGTCTTGGTATTAAGCACAACAAACAACCTTAATAAAAGATAAAAGGCATTCAACACTCAATCTTACTCATCAAACATGCTCGACAATGCCGGGCTTAACTCCGACCCTAGAAAAATAAACTACTCACTAATCATGACTAAGAAACTATAAACTTCAATAAAAAGAAACATTGAAACAAAACTCAAACTTAAATTAATAAGAAAAATATCGTCTTACAGAGATTCAGAAGAAACCAAAAAACATAAAAATACCGAACCACAATCACGACCAACGAACACTCGGCAACCGTCGTCTACCGAGCCTCGTGATCCTCTTCCGATCCGATCTCTCTCTCCTTCGGCCTCCTCCAATCTCCTCCTAAAAATAAGCTCTCTAAAAACTTCTCCAAATCAAGCCCCCCCTCACGTCTCTCTCTCTCTCTTCTCCTCCTCTTACTTGCCCTCCAAGGCAATTGATTGTGTCGAGAATAACAAAGGGTAGACAAGAGTATTTATAGAGAAACTATTCTATCTTAAATCTAACTATAAGGAAATAAATCTATCTTAAATCTAACTATAAGGAAATAATATCTTCTAATAAAATATACCCCTTCTATCTATCTAATAACATAAAAAAGGAAACAAGATAGAAGCCCATAAATAGCACCGACTCGGATCTCTACTGATCTCGCTGCCTCGTTAACGACCTTGACAGGGTCGAAAACAGCATTGAGTAAAACTTGCGTAGAAGATTCGTTACAACTCCGTTTGACTCGATTCTTTTTCCTATGTTCTTGCAACGAATTTCTCTATCTCTTTCCAAGCTCAAACTTTATCTTCAATGAATTTACTTCAGCGCTTAATCTTCATCTTCTCTTCATTCTTAAGTGCTATCTTCACCGTCTTTACTCCTTTCTTCAAAATATGCTCCAAAAAGCTTCTAAAAACCTACAAAACACCACCAAAGCTTATGTAGACTCCATATCTTAATAAAATACGAAAACCTACACAAATGACTCAAAACAAAACACAAAACTAAAGAAAAAGACTCAAAAGACACAAAAATACACCCTAAAAACATGACTAAAAAGGCGGACATCAAAATACCCCATACTTAGACTTGCTTGTCCTCAAGCAATAAACAAGACATCAGCCAAAACCATCAACACATATATCAAGTCAATGCCCTTATCAAAAAACAACATCATAAGCACAAGTAGAAATAGATAGACAAGTGAATCTAATGTCATTACACATATATAAGCAACCTCAAGCAAAAGCAACTAAAAATCCAACCTCACAAGGGATGACGTGTTTCTCTCAACTCTCAAGTGTTTTGGGCTTTGAATAACAATTCAACTCAATCCAATATGCAAATATCAACATAGCCATTGTTACTTATATCACCAAACTCTCCACCCAAGATGTCAAAACACATAAAAATCATCAAGAGAACTTAGGCTCAATGAAAAACTTCATAAAAGTTTCCATTCGGTCGGGTTGTAATGGGGCTTGGTAATAACAATAGGGCGCGGAAAATATTTTGGCTATGTGGTGCTAATAATATCCGGGAATCAAAGACTCCTAAAAAATCACATCTCCAAAACTCTCATAAAACAACATACCAAACTCCCTTTTCTTTATGCACACTTCTCTCATTAACCCCTTTTATCTCAACAAATCTTGCTTACAAACACTTAGGAAATTTGGCTCATGCACATTTTCACTTTTCAACTCTTCACTTTGGATTTCTCAAGTCCTTTCTTTTCTTTTCTTTTTTTTTCTTCCCGCGGGGGCTCGGTACCGAACCCTTTTAGGGTCGGTAACGACTTTAAAATTATTTTTCTTTTGTTTTCCCCTTTACTTTCCACTTCATTTCTTTTGTAAGTGCATTCAGGGAACCAAACTCCTTTTACATAACAAACTGCAAGATACTATCACTTTACCCAACCCAAATTACCCCACACTTGAACCAAAACATCTCACTCAACAAAACCATCACCATAACTAACACTAAGTCCTAATCCCCGAATAGGGTCAAGCTTATATCGGCTAGGGAATAATTTTGTAGAGCTAAAAATAAAAGGCTTTAAGGCTCAACTTGGCTTCAAAAAGAGGATAATGATGAGGGTGGATAAGGATTAATAGGGCTTATGAAAATAAGTTCTCCATCATATGACTTACATGCAATGAACTAATATCTCATATAGGTCTCAAGTAATAGATAACCATGCAATGACAAGAGATAATATGCATAAGGAGAGTAAATCACACAAAAAAGAAGAGGGATTCTTCATGTTCTCCCTATAAGGCCAAAAATAACTCACAAGGTAGATTTTTGTTGGATTCAAGTCACTTCTACCTAAGATCATATGTGCTCAATTTCATCACATGCTAAATATCCACATAAAACAATTTTCAACATGATTCAGGCAAAGCTCTCCAAACATGCTATGGAATTACATGATCAAGCAAGTTAAAGCATATCATAGGACATCTAAGTGGAATATCATCAATCCTAAAAAAACAAAAAAAACTGACACAAAACTGAGTTTCCTTTTCCCATACCCCATACTTAAACCAAACAGTGTCCTCACTGTTTAAAATCATAAAAATAAAGAGAATAAGGAAAAGGGAACTCACAAAATAAAACTGAAGCTACTTGAAACCATTGATCACTTGAGGAGCATTGCGGAAATTTTATTCGGTTTGGTAGAGGAGGTCGGTATCGACCCTGTGGGGGTCGTTACCGAGCTTGCGTGCTTGTACACCGATTGTCTTTGATTGTAGCACTTCTTCTTTTTGTACCTGAGTCACATTAGAAAAACTTCTATCCTACTACACTAATCTAACCTAAAAATAAGTCAAAAGAAAGCTAGCAAAAAGAACTAGGAAAGCAAAAACTAAAAAGCAAAAACAAAAGCGGGTTGCCTCCCGTAAGCGCTACTTTTAACGTCGTTAGCCCGACGAACTTACCTTAGCTTACCTAGGGCGGCTGCCATCCAGTATCGAAGGGATCATAAGAAACCCCATACTTGGCCTGAAAAACATAATAGCTTCTTTCCAAAATATTCGTCCCTGTATCATCAATAAGTATGCTCGGTAATCCTACAACAGGGTTAGTATAATCCGAAAACCAAGGAGGTTTTGACTCCTTCATAGGACTAACAGTAGGATGTAATATAGAACTAGGATAAGAGAAAGGATCATGACCAGAATTGATTGGATAAGAACAAGAAAACTTACCAGGGTCATTCGGGAAGTGGCTCGTTACCGAGGTGGTGTGGGTCGTTAACGACCCTGCTGGATCTGGAAGTGGCTCGATGTCGTGAAAATCATACTCGGTTATGGTGATGGGTTCGGTACCGACCCATGGGAGGTCGGTAGGCTCCTTGATAGGCGTGACATCCTTGATTTTGCTCGTTTCTGTACTGAGGGAAGGGTCGTTACCGAGCCAAGGTGGGTCGGTAGACTCTTCAGTACTACAATTATCCACTTCGCTTATGGGTGAATTGAAATGAAACTCAACCCTCTCCTCCCCAATGTTAAATGTGAGGAGTCCTTTTCTGACATCTACACGTGCCCCTGCGGTGGCTAAAAATGGTCTGCCTAGAATGATTGGCACCGCAGGGTCTTCAGGCATATCTAGCCAATGAAGTCCTTTGGAACAAAGAATTTTCCAACTCGGACAGGAACATCGTCAACGACTCCAGTTGCTTTTACAGAAGATCCATCCGCCATGTAGAGTTTCATCTTGACAGGCTCTAGTGGTCCCATGTTAGCTTTTAACCAGATGGAAAGAGGAAGCAAACTAGCACTGCTCCCAAATCACATAAAGCTTTAAATTTGTGGTCGTCTATGCCAATCGTGATGGCAAATCTCCCTGGGTCTCCAAGCTTTTCTGGTAGAGCTATTGATCTGACTTCATCCTCCAGCTCTGTAATGGACCTTTTCCTGCTAAGAATATTCTTCAAAAATTTTGTGTAAGCCGGCATTTCGCTTAGGGCGTTAGCGAATGGGATGGAAATATTAATGCCCTGAAGAATCTTCACGAAACGCTTGAACCTACTCTCAGTAGTGTCCATAGATATCTTAGTTGGAAATGGAAGAAATTTCACCATTCTCGGAACCAAGTTAGGCTCGAGAGGTGAGAGTACCGGGTCAACACTGGGGTCGTTTGGTGTCCTCGGCGGGTCGTTACCGACCCTGATGGGGTCGTTAACTACCCTGGGGTTGAGAGGAAGGCTCGGTTTAGAGAACTTACCTGGGGTAGGATCGTCAGGAATCCTCGGAGCCTCGTCATCCTTGTTTGTGGGCTCGTTATTTACCCTCGCTGGTTCGTTAACGAGCCGTTTGGTGACGTCTTGTTCCTCCTTGTCTTCAACTTGAAATCTCTCTGGCAATGTCTTCCCGCTTCTGAGGTGTACCGCTACTATTTGGCCTCTAGGGTTCTCCTCGGGGCGGCTCGGGAGTTGCCCTTGTGGTCTTGGAATCCGTGCAGCTAGGTCCCCTAGTTGGGAATCAACACTCTTTTTCCAAATATCGAACTCTCCCCATCTTTTATCTTGTCGGTTCAGTTTGGCTTAAACTTCATCAACTTTGTTGTTCACTCCATTAATGCTTTCCTTTATTTCCTGAACCCATGATGGTGGCTCTTGATAGTCCGGAGGTTGGTAAGGAGGAACCCTTTGTTCTTGTTGAGGAGGTTGGCTCTATTGGTCATATGCATAATTGCCCCAGGTGGGCTGATTGTAATTCCTCCATGCATAAAAAGTATCACATTGGTTCCTATATGGGCCCCACATTTAATTATCCTCTTCATATGCCTCAGCAACTATGATTTCCCGTTCTCTCTGGATCTCCTCTATCTCTAAACAGAGTTCAGCAATCTGCTTTGCTAGTTCTTCATGTGTAGTCATGACTTTGTTTGCTCGACGACCTTCAGCTGGCATACACTTTAAGCAAAAACAAAAACAAAAACGAAATCAAAAAGAAAAAACGGGGTCTCGGACAAGGTCGGTAATGAACCTGGGGGTCGTTAATGAGCCTGGAATGATCCCGTAAAAACCGAAACAAAAAAAAGAAACAACTACCTGTCGATAGGGTCGTTAACGACCCTGAAGGGGTCGGTAACGACTCGACAATGACCTAGAAAATAAACAGAAAAACACATAAAACTGGGTTGTCCAGCAGGGTCGGTACCGACCCTGGGGGGTCGTTACCGACTCGGCGGAGTCCCAAAGAAAAACGTAAAAAGAACAAAACTTGGCACTATTGAACTCTCCCCGGCAACGGCGCCAATTTGTTGATAGGGTTTCTCGGCCAACAAATAAATTTGTAAGTCAAGACCCCGCTGAGTACAGTGGAGCCAGGATCGTTCCACAGGAAGCAAGGTTGTTTGTCTATCAATCTAACAAAAATCAAACAAAAATAAACAAAACACTCACGAGATGCCTCGTTAACGATGTTGTCAGGATCGTTACCGAGCCACCGTACACAAAAATATTAACTAACGACCTAATTAAATTCCAATTAAAATTCGGTACCGAGGCAAGTACTAAGCAACGAAGATTCACCAAAAATAATTCAAATAAAGCAAAAATCTAGGACAAGGGACACCACAACATAGCCAAGCATAGGAATTCGTAAGAAGATAAGATCATGCCTTTAAACAGATAGAGTTATCAACTTTCGTTGACTTAACAAGTAAATTAATCTACTTTCGCATCCTAATTCACTCAATTGCTTGTTTTGGATCTAAAGCTTGAAACTTTCGTTTTCAAACAATATCAACCTTCAAGTTACTAACTTTCTCTTTCAATCAAGTTAAAAACCTAAATTACCTCAACTTTCGTCTTGGTATTAAGCACAACAAACAACCTTAATAAAAGATAAAAGGCATTCAACACTCAATCTTACTCATCAAACATGCTCGACTATGCCGGGCTTAACCCCAACCCTAGAAAAATAAACTACTCACTAATCATGACTAAGAAACTATAAACTTCAATAAAAAGAAACATTGAAACAAAACTCAAACTTAAATTAATAAGAAAAATATCGTCTTACAGAGATTCAGAAGAAACCAAAAAACATAAAAATACCGAACCACAATCACGACCAACGAACACTCGGCAACCGTCGTCTACCGAGCCTCGTGATCCTCTTCCGATCCGATCTCTCTCTCCTTCGGCCTCCTCCAATCTCCTCCTAAAAATAAGCTCTCTAAAAACTTCTCCAAATCAAGCCCCCCCTCACGTCTCTCTCTCTCTTCTCCTCCTCTTACTTGCCCTCCAAGGCAATTGATTGTGTCGAGAATAACAAAGGGTAGACAAGAGTATTTATAGAGAAACTATTCTATCTTAAATCTAACTATAAGGAAATAAATCTATCATAAATCTAACTATAAGGAAATAATATCTTCTAATAAAATATACCCCTTCTATCTATCTAATAACATAAAAAAGGAAACAAGATAGAAGCCCATAAATAGCACCGACTCGGATCTCTGCTGCTCTCGCTGCCTCGTTAACGACCTTGACAAGGTCGAAAACAGCCTTGAGTAAAACTTGCGTAGAAGATTCGTTACAACTCCGTTTGACTCGATTCTTTTTCCTATGTTTTTGTAACGAATTTCTCTATCTCTTTCCAAGATCAAACTTGATCTTCAATGAATTTACTTGAGCGCTTAATCTTCATCTTATCTTCATTCTTAAGTGTTATCTTCACCGTCTTTACTCCTTTCTTCAAAATATGCTCCAAAAAGCTTCTAAAAACCTACAAAACACCACCAAAGTTTATGTAGACTCCATATCTTAATTAAATACGAAAACCTACACAAATGACTCAAAACAAAACACAAAACTAAAGAAAAAGACTCAAAAGACACAAAAATACACCCTAAAAACATGACTAAAAAGGCGGACATCACCTTCTTCTCGCTTGTTTGATCAAAATTGGTAACTATGTCTGTGGTGGATCTAGATTCAAAAGCCATGAGTTGCAAATCCTTCCTTGGCTTAATGTCTTTCCTGTTGACCATTTATTGAAAGTTCAAAACCTAAACCGAAAATTTGGGGAATCAGAAATTCAAAACCTAAATCCAAAAGTAGGGGAATTGAAAATTAGGGGAATTGGAAATTCAAAACCTAAATCGAAAATTAGAGGAATTAATAGTACATGATGGTAGTGGTAACAAGGAGTGGTGATGGCGGCTCGGAGGGACGAGGGAACGAGCGATGGAGCACGATCGTCATCTCAACCAAGGAAGAGGGTGCTCGGTCGTCATCCCAAGCAAGGAAGAGACGATGAGCAAGAAACAAAGACGGTAAAAGAACGGGTGGCTCTGCGGCTCCGTGAGACGAGGAACTAGCGACGGGGCGTACCGGCACAGAGCCAGGAACGAGCGAGCGACGGTGAGAAGTTGTTCACAAAGCTGGAGAAGACCGGAATAATAGATGGAATTATTTGGGTTTTTTAACCCTTAAAAATAAACAAGAAATGAAATAAAAGCTTTTAGACTGAATTTCGAAATATGAATAATGATTTGGCATATTTGCCAACTGGTCCAATAAAAGAAGTGGGACAAGAGATTGGGACACCGTTAGGAGACAGACGATTGGAACCGGATGGTTTGCACGTCAACAACATACTTTAATTTGTTTGATGATTACTTTGTATATCCCTAGCTTTTTTTGTACGTTTACATTTTTTTATTTTAATTCATTTTTATGTGTAATTCTACATGCTTCTGATTGGCAACATTAAGTGAACCTGCAAACACTGAAACCTACGTTTCCTTCCGAGCCACACAACCCTTGTACTGTACTAAATTATCCCCCCTTCGTTCGACCCAAAAAAAAATATCCCCCCTCATGTTATTATTTTCTCTATGTTCCCCATATTTTTCTAATCAAATAAATACAGCAGTACGTACAAACATTTTTTAAGTGAAGCACTATGATGGGCTTGGGCTACTCTTAACAACTTCAAATTCCATACTCTGTTTGGTCTAGCCCTTTTTTGACCATGTGAGATGAACTGAAACTTTAAAAATATAATTCTAGGTCACTCCATGGACGTACATTGTTTTAAATATATTGTGCATACTTCGATATTCGAAGGAAAAATAATAATTTGTATTGTCACGAAGAAAGCAAGGTAGTCGACAGGGCAACCAATAATACCTCTCTATTACTTATGTCTCCCTCCATAACTTATCGACTTAGATATATGTTCGTGTACATTTTCTTAAAATTATTATTTTAATTAGTTAAAACTTCTCCATTTGTGTACGTAGAATACATGCAGGGGCGGAACCATAAACTGCTCATTGCAGGGGTAAATAAAATTTTCTAACCTAACTAATGTGTTTTCAATTTAAAAAATTACTCCCTCTATTATGAAATATATATAGGTCGTTTTAGCCTAATTCTTTTGTTCAATAATATTTGTCATTTGACTTATTTACCACATTTTTTTCCCAATATTATCTTCAATAATTAAAAGTAATTATGTTTAAATATAATAGAAGTGAAAGTATCTTAAAAAGATTGACGGTATCTAAGTCAAATCATAAGATTTTTTAATTTTTAAGATAAATCTTAAAACGACATGTATTTCTAAACGGATGGAGTATAAAATATTGAAAAATATTTAAAGAAAATCTTAAAATTATTAATACATAACTAAAATTAACACTTAAAACACGCATATTTTTTTTAAAAATAGAAATATATTATTATATAAGATAATGTTGAGAAAGATGTAGAAATAAAAGTATAAATTTATACAAAAAAGAATATATTTTATTGAGGAGAGACTAAAATATTTTCGAATACAACTACATTAAGAAAACAATATTTTATAAAGACAACTTATAAAATTATGTTTCAGAATACATTTAGGTTAATAACAGCAAAATATTTCAGAATACAAACAGATTGAATCTATACACACTAAAGACAACTAAAAACTAAAATTCAAACTGAAATCCTCGTACTAATAATGAATTGTCTGATTCAAGACATCCCAACAATAACTTATTCAAATCTTTCAGGTTCAGTTACACTATGAAAGTAGAAAGTTTAGCAAACGATAAAAGCATTCTAATTAAATGACTTGTTAAAAGTGATTTGTATGTGTCTAATCTTAAACGTTCATAACTTTTGCTCAAATGTTAGATTGGAGTATAATACTTCAAATCGAAACTGTTAACACGAGGAACATATGTAAAAAAAATTTTGGATTGGGGGGTGGGGTGTCACGGCCCGCTCCTGCCCCCGTATAGTTCCGCCTTTGAATACATGAACTTAATAAATGTCATTTTCATATATTTACTTCCTTGAATAGAATTTTTGGTATGGAACTTATTATTTTTTGTATGAAACTTGTTGAGAAACCCCTTGCCGGTGGTCTTAATCTTTTATTTTTTTTGTCTTGCCTTTTGGCTCGCTCGGTTCGATCGGTCGGACACCGCTCTACATCCGGACCGAGTACTTTGTGGCCCTATTTTGGGGGACACCCTCCCAATATCAGTTTTTCCATACATGCCGCTAGTGGGATTCGAACTTTGAATCTCCTGCACAACATATAAGGAGTCTAACACCACTTTACCACTAGATCTGGTGGTCTTAATCTTTTGGTTAAACATAACAAAATTAAGAAGGTAGCTATATTGTTCTAGCTTTACAAATGTAATTGAAAAATCCTCAATCGAGTATCAAACAAATTACTTTTATTGATCTTTTGGTACATCACAAAATAATTAATTAAGGGCTCGTTTGGTATTGACATATTAATTTTTTGAGATATATCAAAATAATACTTTAATACCACTCTGATATCAGTCGCTATTAATATTCCTATATACCAAATAACATATATCAATTTGATATCGATACCAGAATATATCAAACTCCAGATATGAGTATTAATCATATTTGACCATATTCATATCCGATAGCCTAATATGATACCAAATAGACCCTAAAGTAGTTATATTGTAGAAATTTACTTTAAAAACTGCTTTTTTTCTTTTCTTTTTCAAACTAAGCTTTCTCTTTACTCCTTAGTCGTTACCCACACAAGAATAAACCGAATATATCCATGTCAATTATAACCGTGGTCCATTGTGTAGCTTTCTTTGAATTTCACACTTGATTGCAAGTTGGAGCAGAATTGCCTCTAGAGTCTAATTAGAGTTCTTCTCATTTTACATGTGGTATAAAAGTTTGTCTTTGATACTGTACTCGATCCTTTTATGTTTTTAAATTTAAAGTATTAAGTTGTGCTGGACTCCTTAAGTATTCTTTTATACTGTATTTCAAATCACCTAGTGCCATGTATAGAGAAAGTGATATTGGGAGGGTCTCCTCTATCACTGTTGGAAAATGCGTCTGTAGCCAGGAAAATAGACATGACTTCCGCCACAAAAATAACCACGAAATCACGTTAGCCACGACATCCCCAACGGATTGCCCTACGAAAGGTGTCCTGGGGCTAAAACGCGCGAGGCTAAATATCACTCTAAAAAAGAACCACAGAATTCTAGTTTTGTGGCTATTTAGCTGCAAATAATAGCCGCGAATTAGTTCATTGCTAAATGTGTGGCTATTGGCCACGAAAGTCACGTTCAACCATATTAGCCAGATTTGAATTTCGTGGTTGGTTTTGAGTGCATCACCATCAAATTTTAGCCACGAATGTATTTTGTATTTAATGTCGAGTCGAATTTGAATTCATAATCGCACCCATTTCGCCTTGAAATTTGCCATGAATCTATTTAGGGGGAAAACCGTGGCCATTTAGCCTTGAAATTTGCATTGAATCTATTTTGTTTCAAATTTTGTGGTTAAATAATTAGGCATTTAAAAAAAAATAAAAAAAATATTATACCATAATATCTACTAATTTCTCTCTAACGTTCTCTAATTTAGTCAAAACAATAGTAAAGTATACATAGAGTTGGAAATCAAAAGCAACAAAAAATGCAAACAATGCAAGAAGCAATTGAAAATGACATCATTATCTGTCATAACACATTTCGTATGTTTGATACAAACATTTACTAAAACTAAAGGCAAGCATCATGAGTCTTGGAAAGGCCACTTTTAACACATCTTTAGGCTCCTTCTGTATACCCTTCTTATCCAAGCATCCTGCTTTGCATCTTGTCAAATATAAAACAAAGAGAAAGGAAAGAAATGAGTCTTAACATAGCTCTTTCAAATTAATCATTCCAAAGCTGCAGATTAAGAGGCATACTTCAGATAAATATGGAGCAAAACAAAGAAAGAGTAAAACGAGAAAGAGAGAGAACACATGAGCTAGCAAACAGTGCAAGAAACCCAATCTGCCAGAACCCAATCTGCACAGCAGTAGAAGAAAAGGAAGAACAAGCATTTTAAACCACTTAAAGCAAAATCTATGATAGCATCCTAACTTAAGACACAAAGCAGCAGTAAGGAAGACTATTAAACGATCGGTAGTAGTTGGATATGTACCAGTATAATACAAACAAAATAAAACAGCATGTCACTCACATGAATATGATGCCAGATTTTCAATTCAAACCTAGGATAGAAAAAAAATCTGGCTACCCAAACATAGAGACATTATAGCAGTATCCTACATAGAGGCAAAACTAAACATGTTTCCAAGTATTCCATTTCTATATTAAGAATTTAATATTCATGCAACTTAAAGACAATGGGAAGTAGGATGAAAACTAAAATGCACCAAAGCCAATATCAAAAGCTAGATTCTACATATCAAAACACAACAGAATTCAGAGTTGTAGCTTTTTTTAAAATAAATTCAAAGGCATAGCTAAAAATGCTTAGGAAATAATTTCTGTACTAGCCAACACTGAACAATGCTCACCTAACAAGAGATCAAACTCTTTAATGTGACTTTCTAAGCATATTTAGATTTCAGTATAATGAATGTGTCAGATTAGTTCTCATGTATGAGCTTATGAGGATACTGTGACTTTCTTAGATTTCAGTATAAGCTTGTTATGATGGCAAGATTGGAAGTTACTTTTACTATGTCTATCCAGCACAAGAATGTACATGCTGTTTGATAATCATGAGACAACAAAAACCTGTATAAGTGTAACAAAGCATATTACAGAACCTGTTTACATGCCTGGATATGTTGTACAGAAGTCACCAAACAAGTGTAAGATTATTTATCAAATTTGGAACCCGGATATTGCACTAGAAAAGAGAACAAAAGATGTTGTATACCTCAATTAGCATATCCAGTGACCTTGAAAATGCATATCCAGTGCCCCAATCAACATGTATACCTCAATCAGCACCTTGCAAGCTACAATGACCTCGAAAATTAGCAAACTTGAGCTGCTCTAGATCCAGACCTAGGTTTCACGCTCTCGTTCTCCACTGTGATTCCAGGAGTGCATCTTCTTTCGGATTCCATTTCCTAAACAAGTGAAAATTAGATCTGAGAAATAAAAATCGCAATTGATATAAAGAGAGACATTAGGAAACAAAATTCAATCGAAAATGACAAGTTCAAACCGATCAATTTGGAGACGAATTTGTAGACTTTGACGAGGCGGGGAAGATATGGCGACGGTGAAGAATTTGAACTATTTCTTCCCGAGTCCGTCATTCCATCCTGACTCTCTCGAGTTCCTTCCTTCAACGTGGAGACGAATTTGTAGACTTTGACGAGGCTGAGAAGATATGCTGGCGGTGAAGAATCCGGATTAGAAAAACCAAAATTCAACTGAGAAGGACAAGCTAACGATCAAATTGGAGACAGATTTGTGGACTTTGACGAGGCGGAGAAAATATACCGGCGGTGAAGAATACGGATTCTTTCACCCCGAGTCCGTCGCTCAATCCCGATTCTCTCTCAAGTTCCCTCTTAGAGTTGTTTATCAGTTGAATGAAAGATGAACGCCGCGCAGTACGAGTATGGAACTAGGGTTAGATAGTGAAAAGGGCTGGGCTTGGTTTTTACTGGGCCCAAATTTACTTTTTTCCTTCTTAAAAATTTGACATTCCCTCTCACGCCCGCCGAAATTTTTTTTAACTAAATATTCCCGCCCAAAATTTTTTAACAAAATATTTCAGCCCGTCTAAATTGAATATTTCTTCCTTTTTCCCTCACAAAAATTAAATATTCCCTCCTTTTTATCCCTCCAAAAACTAAATGTTCTAGATGATAAACTAACAAGTAATTTTTGTAAGAATTTATATACAAATTAAATTATTTATTTTTAAAAAATATAGGCCGTAGTTCCAGAGAGACCACCGTCGTGGGGCGTTGCCCCCTGAACCCCCTACTAGGGGGCTCCGCCCCCTAGGACCCCTGGTGTTGTCGGGGGCTCCGCCCCCGAACCCCTGGCGGGTACTTATCAACATCAAGCATATAAAGATCATCATAGAGGTTTAGGTATTGTTAATCTTAAACTTTAACCATAACATGTGAACTAATTAGGTTTCTTATAATAATGAACAGTTCTAAAGATATAAACGACTTCTTATTAGATTGAACGACTCTAAAGGAATATATATAAGAATGAACGACTCTAAATAAATATAAAGTTTTCTTATAAGAATGAACGTCTCTAAAGAAATATAATGTTTTCTTATAAGAATGAACGACTATAAAGGAATATAAAGATTTCTTATTAGAATAAACGATTCTAAATGAATATAACGATTTCTTATAAGAATGAACGAATATAAGGGACTATAACGTTTTCTAATAAGAATGAACGATTCTACAGGAATATAATGATTTCTTATAAGAATGAACTGGTCTAAAGGAATATAACTACTTCTTATAAGAATAAACTATTCTAAGTGAATATAATGTTTTCTTATAAGAATCAACAATTCTAAGTGAATATAACATTTTCTTATAAGAATGAACGATTCTAAATGAATATAACGATTTCTTATAAGAATGAACGATTCTAAGTGAATATAATGTTTTCTTATAAGAATGAACGATTCTAAGTGAATACAATGTTTTCTTATAAGAATGAACGATTCTAAGTAAATACAATATTTTCTTATAAGAATGAATGATTCTAAGTGAATATAACATTTTCTACGCTTTCTTATAAGAATGAACGATTCTAAATGAATATAACAGTTTTTTTTATTACATTGAATGATTCTAAGTGAATATTATGTTTTCTTATGAGAATAAACGATTCTAAAAAAATATAATGATTTCTTATAAGAATGAATGATTATAAAGGAATATAATGACTTCTTATAAGAATGAACGATTCTAATTGAATATAACGTTTTCTTATAAGAATGAACGATTCTAAGTGAATATTATGTTTTCTTACATGAATGAACGATTCTAAAGAAATATAACGATTGCTTATAAGAATGAATGATTATAAAGTAATATAATGATTTTTTGTAAGAATGATCAACCCTAAGCCCTAAACCCTAGACCCTAAACCCTAAACCCTAAACCCTTAGAAATATAACGCTTTCTTATAAGAATGATCGATTCTAAATGAAAGTAAAGCTTTCTTATAAGAATGATCTATTCCAAAGAAATATAACATTTTCTTATAAGAATGAATGATTCTAAAGGAATATAACGATTTCTTATAAGAATGAACGACTCTAAAGGACAATAACGATTTCTTACAAGAATGAACGGTTTTAAATGAATATAATGATTTATTATAAGAATAAATGATTCTAAAGGAATATAACAATATCTTATAAGAATGAACGATTCTAAATGAATATAACGATTTCTCATAACAATGAACGAATCTAAATGAATATAACAATTTCTCATAAAAATGAACGATTATAAATGAATATAACGATTTCTCATAAGAATGAACGAATCTAAATGAATATAAGGATTTCTCATAAGAATGAACGATTCTAAATGAATATAACGATTTCTCAATAAATGAACGATTCTAAATGAATATAACAATTTCTCATAAGAATGAACGACTCTAAATGAATATTACGATTTCTCAATAAATGAACGATTCTAAATGAATATTTAACGATTTCTCATAAGAATGAACGATTCTAAATGAATATAACGATTTCTCATAAGAATGAGCGATTCGAAATGAATATAACGATTTCTAATAAGAATTAAAAATTATTAATTTATTAGGAAGTCATTTATAATTTATTAAAAATTATTAATTTCCTAGGTGAGCATGATTGATATTTTATTTTAATAAATATTTTTTTATAAAGGCCTATGGGTAATATTTATTAAAATTCTAAAATAGTTGTTATTTATAGTGGAAATAATTTTACAAATAATAAAAACTAATTAGGAATGGGCTTGTAGGGTAATTTCCCATCTGATGGGCTTGGGAGTCAAAAGAAATGGGCCCGTTTTTGGATCACCGTACTCGGCCCATATGGAGGAGCAACCCAATCCAAACGTACTCTTCTCCTCTTCCTTCGTTGAAATCTTTTGGTTATTTTTGAAGATTTACCACGAAATGAGGAACTCGTGGCTAATCTCGTGACTGTTTCTGCAAATTTTTCCAAACAAACAAAGTTAGACACGAAATGAAGAACTCGTGACTAGTCTCGTGATTATTTCTGCAGATTTCTCACGAAATGAAGAACTCGTGGCTAATCTCATGACTGTTTCTGCAAATTTTTCCAAACAAACAAAGTTAGACACGAAACGAACAACTCGTGACTAATCTTGTGGTTATTTTATCAGATTTCTCACGAAATAAAGAACTCGTGGCTAATCTCGTGACTGTTATCGCATATGTTTCCGAACAAACTATGTTAGACACGAAAATAAGAACTCCTGGCTAGTTTTGTGGTTATTTCTAAAAATTCTAATGAAATGAAGGACCATTTATGAGTCAATGATTCAAATTACCCACACAAATATCCACAAACCTAGCCACGACTAGTATGTGGGTACTTAGCTCCAGACTTTGTCCTGAATATACACACGAATCTTTTTTCGTGGCTAATTAGCTACTACTCTAGAAATGAATCTAGATGCGCAAAAAATTCGCGTCCATTGGGCCTTAACGTTAGCCACGAGCTTGTTTTCATGACAATATGGCCAGAAATCTACAACCAAATGTAGTCGCGCTCACTTTTTGGGGCTATTTGGCCCCAAAACTAGCCACAACTCTATATTTCATGGCCATATTACCGCAAAATGAAATATTTGTGGCTAAATTTATGGCTGTTGCCACCCAAATTACCCTCGCCAAAATTCGTGGCTAAATATTTTCTAGCTACAGACGCGTTTTCCAGCAGTGTATAATGGGGTCACAAAATACCTGATCTGGACGTAGAGTGGTGTTGACTGATCGAACCGGCTGAGCTAAAAGACAAGACAAAAAAAATAAAAAGGAAAAGAAAAGAAAAGAAAGGAGAGAAATCAAGCTTCAAAAACTAGTCATAAATTATTTTGAGCCACATATAAGTGATCAGTGGCATGACAATATGGAAATTAGGGTTGGATTAAGTTTAGGTGAATCCCTTCCACTTCTCGATCTATAAATAAAAATGGCTCATCCAATTCATTTGCCACTAGTAAACATTTTCACCCATATTCGACCTACCACCAACTAAGTGGCGCTAACGTTGAGTAAGGGTGGTGACAAGAGTGAAGAAGACTAACAGAGTGGTAGTGAAGCAATGAAGGGACACGACCAGACTAAGGAAGACTGATGATGAAGCAATAAAGGAGAGTTATTGGTGGTGATGACTAGAAGACGTCAACAGAGATCGAGGCAAAGAAGACGATATACGGAGTGGAAGCCACAATATTAGATTGTTCAGTTTGCTGAAGGTATTAGAATATATTATATATGTTAGGTTAAATTTACGCGGGTGGTAAAGGGGTGAGTTGGGTGACGAGTGGTGGATCGCGTGAATTGGGTTTAAAATCTCACCCGTTTCACACTAATTTGACCCACCTATCACCCATTTTTGTTCGGTTTTCCCTTTGTATAATAGGGTCAGGTGAATCACGTGGGCAGATCACCCACATATAATGTCCAACCCTTATGAAAATGATGGAAGAACCTTACTTTATACCCATATCGGCTAATTGGGTAGGCAACATAGAACAATCGCCATGGCCCATGAACAATAAGAAACCCATCTCGAGAGAAATAATAGTAGTTTAATTTATTGAAAAAATAGGCCTACTAAAGTACAAATACATATTTAATATTTTTATTTGTTATCTTAAGGGGCCCCTAATTTTATTTCGCCATAGGGCCATAAAATATTAGAACCGGACCTGTTTATACCACACAAATAATTTAATACTACTATAATTCCCGTGCCCAACACGAGATTTGAATAAAATTTAACTAAAATATTTTTAAGTTATTATATGTATTGATCTACATTAATTAATAAAATATATACTTATTGGAATTGTAAAATCACACAAACATATATATTTTTTAGATAAAATCTTTACATTTTTCAATGACTAATTGATCTTATCTTGACTTTATATTATCTAAAAATAATATCAACATATGTAAATTGTCAAAAAAAAATTCATAGAAAAAACAACATTGACAAATATGCAACATTAATATTTTATTTTACTATGATCTTATCTTTTATATTATCCATATATAATCCAAAAAAGTTGTTGAAGGGTTTCTTGAACAAATATATTTATATTCAAGACCCCGCTGAGTATAGCGGAGTCAGGTTCGTCCACGGGAATGAGAATAGTGCTAAAGATTAGTCGATAAACTAAGAAAAGCTAAGAAATAACAAGCAAACAACGTCAAGACCGAACCGAAGTGGGTCGTGCACGACCTTAAGAGGGTCGATCCTGGGCACAATCACACATGATCGAACAATAAACACGAGCAAGGGTTTGAGCACGACTTTATGGGTCGAGATCAAAGCAAAGACAAGAGATTTAATTAATATAAAAGACGAATTCCAGGGCTAAGGCTACCACAACAACAATCATACATGCTTCCAACAAGAACTAACAATTATCATGCAGTTTAGATCATAGAAGAGTCAACTTTCGCAAACAATTCAAGTTATTCAATCAACTTTCGCAAATTAAACAACTTTGTATCTATCCTTCAACCTAGGAATATCAACTTTCACAAATAATGCTATTAGAACTAATCAAACAATCAACCTTACACTTTCGCTTTTGGGTTAACCGCAAGATATATACCTCAACTGTCGCAAAGGAATTTAGCACAAGATAGATAGATATGATCATCAAGCATTCAAACTATGAACTAATGTTTTTAGACATGCATGATTGTCTTGGGTTTTCACCCAACCCTAGAATCTAAGAAAACTACTCACTCATGGCAAAGGAAGACAAGAAAAAGGAAGAAGAAGACATGATCAATCCAAACGAAATTCAAATTAAACATAGAGAAAATCTTACAAAAAGTCTCAAACTTGTTCTCCAAGTCTCCCTTCTAATCACCAAAAAGCGGAACCCTTAAACTAAAGGGTTTTACCTCCTTTTATTGAGGAAAAAGGAGCCCTAAATTAACTAGGAAACAAGGTAAAACAACCTTCCTAAAATACAAAGATAGAGTATCTCCTAAAGATCTCGGAATAGGGAGAAAGTCAGCGCCTCACACGACCCAAATGGGTCGTGCCCGACCCTCATAGGGTCGTACCTGAATCTTGTTCTCTGGCTTCCTCAGCTCGGCTCGAGTACGACCTCATGCAGCTCGATCTCGGGTCAATTTCTTCACCTTCCTCTTTCTTTCACTCTTCTTGGCTCTTCTTCCTTAGCTTGGCAACTTCAAATCTTCCTCATGGCTTGTCCACCCTCTCTTTCAACGCTCCAAACTCTCCTTTCAAGCTCTAAAACTCCTACAAAAAGACACAAAAAGTGCGTAGTTTCCGAATCTCAAGGAAATACGAAAACTAAAGCAAAACGACTCAAAAACGTAAACTCAAACACGAAAACTAACTCAATCTAATCTATTTAGACACTAAAAACCCTACCTAAAAAGCGGACATCAAAACACCCCATACTTAGACTTGCTTGTCCTCAAGCAATAATCATGCAAAATCAAGACCAATAACACAATTTTCAAGCATAGCCTTTGTCAAAACATTTTAAGCACAAGTGAAAAAGTAGACAGGTAATTTTAATGTCATCACATATGTATGAGTCTCAAGTGTAGGCAACCACAATCCAACCTCACAAGGGATATTAATGTGTTTCACTCAACTCTCATGTGTTTAGGCTATTAAAATCAGCTCTCAACTCAATCTTTATGCAACATCTACTTTATCATTGAGACTTATATCACCAATCTTTCTACCTAGAGAAGTCAAAACATATAAAAATCATCAAGAGAACTTAGGCTCAATGAAAAAACTTCATAGAAGCTTCCATTCGGCCGTGTTGTATTGGGGCTTGGTAAAGACAATAAGGCGTGGAAAACTTTTGGCTATGTGGTGCTAATAATATACGGAAATCAAAGACTCCTAAAAACTCACATTTACCAAAACTCTCATAAAAACAACATACCAAACTCACTCAACAATATGCACACTCTCTTATTTCTTCAACCCTTTTAATATACCAACTTAATCTTGCTTACAAACACTTAGGAAGATTTGGCTCATGCACATTTTCACTATTCAACTCTTTTTTCTTTTTCTTTCTTCTTCCCTTATCATCTTCATTTTTTTTTTCTGTGGGAAGTCGGTACCGATTTCTTTTTTTTTCTTTCTTTGTAAGTGCATTCAGGGAACCAAAATCCTTTTACATGACAAACTGCAAGATTCTCAAATACCCAACCCAAAATTACCCCACACTTGAACCAATACAATTCACTCAACAAAACCATCACAACAACCAATACTAAGTCCTAATCCCTGATAGGGTCAAGCTTATCTCGGATAGGGAATAATTTTTGTGGAGCTAAAAATAAAAGGCTTTAGGCTCAAACTGACTTCAAAAAGAGGATAATGTAAGGGTGGATATGGATTAAATAGGGCTTATGAAAAATAAGTTCTCTATCATCTGATTTCACATGCAATGAACTAATATGTCATATAGGTCTCAAGAAATAGATAGCCATGCAATGCCAAGAGATAATATGCATAAGGAGAGTAAATCACACAAGAAAAGAAGAGGGATTTTTGATGTTCTCCCTATAAGGCCGAAAACAACTCACACGGTAAATTTTTTGTTGGATTTCAGTCACTTCTACCTAAGATCATATGTGCTCAATTCATCACATGCTAAATATCCACATAAAAACAATTTTCCACATGATTCAGGCAAAGTTATCCAAACATGCTAAAGGAATTACATGATCAAGCAAGTTATAGCATATCATAGGACATCTAAGTGGAATATTATCAATCCTAGAAACACAAACAAATACACAAAATTGAGTTTCTGTAACACCCTGAATTCTGACAAGGCGCTACTTAGAAGTAGACCTTACCAGGTTCTACTTAGGTGGGTTGACAACAACACTTTAGGATCTTGCAACGCGGACACGACGAGAAAACTTAATAAAACATGCAACCTTTCTATTTCATAAAAATTAGAAAACACAGTTATGAATGTATTCCCGACAGTATAAATATCTAAATCCGACAAAACACTATTAAAAAGAAGGATTAAAGAAATAACAATAAGCAAAACCTAATACCAAATTCAACATTATAACAAGTCATAAATAAACTAACATAAACCCGACCCCACTATGACACGCGCTCTTCACCGCTCCGCCCTGCCATCTGGCCTCGGCTCTTGCACGGTTTCCTGGTTCATACATGGAACTAAAAAAATATTTTTCGAAGGGTCAGCTACTAATCTATCAAGTTAGAAAGTATACGGAAATTGCAAGACGTTTTGAAAGCACTTCTAAAGTCAGCATGCAAGTCCACAATCACACTCATAACTCTAAAGGCCAATACATAAATTAGTCATAATTAGTCACACATAGTCACATACACATTCACAAATACAACCTTAAAACAATGAAATTCCTCCATCTTGCAATCCGACTTCCAAGGCGCTCGACCTCGCGCCGAGTGCAGAGGCAGGCCCTCTCACTCCACTTCACAATCTCCCTTCTAACCCCGGCTAAGCCTCCACTGCAGCACTTGCCAAAACACATAGAGAATATTTTTCATTTTGAAGGGGCACGGTTTCCCTGTCACACGGGCCATACATAGACAACGCTTCCTCAACGCAAGCTACGATGGGGTCGTGCCAGAAACGGTACCAACACAGAGAAAACATTTTAAAAATATCTTTCCGATAAAATGCGTTCAAAACCATTTTACACACAACACACCAATAAGTTCAAAACAATTCAAAAAGGTACTCATGACTTATTCCGAAAACCCATCCTACAACAACGGTATACAGTCTAACAGGATAGAGAAGAATCGAGCAAGTCGAAGACGACTGACCTCTTAAGAAGAAATCGTAGAAAGTTGACAACTTAACTAAACCGAGCAGTGCGAAATCCTAGGAAATAATGACGAATGGCATTTAAAAATTACGTTGTTTCAAGAGAAGTGATTCAACAAAACCGAAAACCCACCAATTAATTAATCTAATAAACTACTAATGAATCTAGGATAAGTTCAAGTTAAACTATCCAATTTAAACAACTTTAATCCCCCTTAACCAATTTAAATCCTCCTCGATCATAAATACATGAAATTATATTAAACTAACGTTAACCCAATTCATGCTCAAACTCCCTTACAAACCCGCATACATATATAATTTTATATCAAATTCACACGTTATCCTATCTGTTGACCGAGCCATACATTAACCTACTAACTATATGTATATATTGAATACTTAGGCTAAAAAACACAACCAAAGCCGTTTGCAGTACCTACACACACAAACACACACACACACATATATATATACTAGTTTTACTCGTCGTAACATGTACGACTATGATTCGATATTTATAGACATTTTAAATAGGATATTAATAAAAAAATATACACTTTAATATAAATAATTTATTTCTCATATAATGTATAATTTTTAATCAAATATTATTCTTCATATTTTATTATTTTTAATGTACGTAAATTTAGAGATTATCAAATATTTCAATATATCTTTTAAATATTTTATTATCTACTTTTATTAATTTTAAAAATTTTAAATATTTATCATTATTTTTTATAAAAGAAAATCACTATATACCTATAAATAAATTCGTCAAAAGATATATGCTAAAAGATTTATAGTATTTATTATTTTATCTTTAATTTTAAATACTTGAATAAGGAAACTTTCAAAAGATATTGTTATACTATATAGAAATTTTTTTGATGTTAGAGATAATTTTAAATAATTAAAAAGAATTTAATAGACATAAGTTATAATAATAGAAATAAAATTAATTGTTTAAACATGAGGTGGGGCCTGAATCGTTCTGGTGGCTCGAAAAACTACAACTTTAATATATAGTTATATATTTTTTATTTTAAAAGAAAAAATATATAATTATATATCTATAAATAAATTCATGAAAAGATATCATGCTAAAAGATAAAAAATATTTATACTTATTTTAAAATAGTTTCAATTTGTTATCTTTAATTTTAAATATTTTTATAAGGAAGTTTTTAAAAGATATTGTTATACTAAATATTGTTTGATGTTAAAGATAGAATTAAATATTTAAAGAAGAATTTAATAAGAAGTTAAAATATTAAGAATAAAAATTACTTTTGTAAATATAAGGTGGGGCCAGAATCTTTCTGGTGGCTCGAAAAGGAACAACTTTAATATATAGTTATAGATATTTTGATCCCACATACCAAACCTAACTATATATGTGTGTATAAACACCCATCTACTCCTCTTTACAAATCATTAATCCAACTCCTCTTTGATTAAAGACTCCATTAACTTAACTCACCATTAACTTAACTCAGCTAAACTCTTTATGTATTAAATTGCAGAATTTATACACTACACTGCCCATGTCCGATATACTATGCTTACCGGTGAAAGGCAGAGAGCGACGCCGATCCAACACGATCACACCATAGACGTTTTATTGGAATGAGAATCCCGATCGGTTCGATGCAATCGAAACTGCTGCCGATTGTGTTGGAGTAAACAGTTTATCGGGGACCCTAAAGGTACACTAACAACGCGTGAGGCAAGAATCTAGCGTGGCGGAAGGTCTGGTGAAGAGTTTTGAAATAGGACTAACGTTGACGATGGAAGGAGGAGATGTCTGGTCTCGGTGTCGTCCGAGGCCTAGCTTTCCGGCAATCTCACAACGAACGCAAGTAAACGGAGTTCTTGGATGAATTGACCGCAGGAAAGAATTGAAGAAGGCTAGGTTTCCTGAACGACTGCCCATTATATATTGTGGAATCAGGGTTAAAGGTTAGGATGAGTTAGCCTAATTAAGTTGGGCCGGTTAACAGATCACCAATGTACATATAAGTTCCTAACAATGTGGACCTACATGTCTTAGATCACCAAAAATTATTACGTACATAACTTTTTCTACGTGTATATACATAGCGTGAATTTATAGTATAATATTACTTGTATTGATAACTCAAGTATATATAATATATGTTTATTTATTATCACCCATAAAAATTAATAGTTTAATTATTAGCCATCAATTTGGCCAAAATTGAGGTTACTTGAAAGGCAATAAATGCGATATTCTACAATTTTGGCCAAAATTGGCCAAAATTGAGGTTATTTCGAGGTAAGAATCCTCCATTCACAGGTTAACATCTAAAAGAAGCTACACCCGTGTATTACATACCACCCCCCTTAACGAAAGTTTCGTCCCAAAACTTAGAATGAACAGGATTGATGTAACATCGGAATACTTAAGGATTTCTAGGCCTATTGCGATATTCTACAATTATCCTCTCTAAGAAAACGGTTCGTTCTTGAACCGCTGTTCTAAAATATCTTACAAAACTAGAGTATAAAATTAAGACCATAACAAACATAATTAATCTCGTTTCCATGAACAACATCCAAACAAAACAACTATCCAAGGAACATCCAGTAAAACAAACAGTCAAACAGACAAGTCAAAACGAACAACTGTCACAAAGCAAACATCGGATCTGAAGACAACATACTAATTACTAACCTCCTCCTCAAACGCTTCTACTAAACCCGGGTAGATCTCTGGTAACTTTCACTCATCCTGGACTCAGTCTCCCAAGTGGCCTCCTCGGCTCCCCGTCGAGACCACTGAATTAGCACCAAAGGAATCTCCTTGTTCCACAACCTTTTCATTTGTCGGTCTAAAATCTTCGACAGTTGTTTGGGGAAAAGTGTGATCTGGTTCCACCATCAACTCCTCATAATTAAGTTTGTGACTAGGATTTGGAACATACTGTCTCAGCTGCGAGACGTGAAATACAGGAGGAACTCCGTCTAAAGCGGGCGGCAATGCTAGCTTTAGGCCACCTCGCCCACTCGCTCCAGAATCTCAAATGGACCGATATATCGAGGGCTTAGCTTCCCTTTAACTCTAAATCTCCTGACCCCGCGGGTAGGCGATACTCTTAACCAGACGTGTGCTCCTACCTCAAACTCCAAGGGTCTACGCCTCTTGTCCGCATAGGATTTCTGGCGACTTTGTGCAGCTAACATCCTCTCCCGGATTAAAGACACTTTCCGAATCGTCTCCTCAATCATCTGTGGCCTCTCACCTACTATATCTGAGGGATCGTCCCAACACAACGGTGTCCTACATCTCCGCCCATATAAAGCCTCATAAGGAGCCATCTTTATCGACGAGTGCCAGCTGTTGTCATAAGCAAACTCTACCAAAGACAAGTGGTCCGACCAATGACCTCCCCAGTCTAGCACGCAGGACCTCAGCATGTGCTCTAGAGTCTAAATCGTCCTCTTTGTCTGGCCGTCTGACTGTGGGTGGTAAGCAGTCGTGAAATGCAATCTTGTCCCCAATGCCTCATGTACCTGCGGCCAATATCTGGAAGTAAAACGCCCGTCACGATCCGACACAATCATCTTAGGCACTCCGTGTAGTCTGACTCTCTGACTGATAAAAACCACTACTAGCTTGCTCACTTGACATGTCTCTCGGATAGGCAAAAAGAGAGCATTCTTAGTCAGTCTATCCAACACTACCCAAATGGCATCATGACCTCTGCTGAGTCTCAATCCTGTGACGAAATCCATGGAGATGTCCTCTCACTTCCATTTTGGAATAGGGAGTGATTGAAGCATTCCTCCAGGTCTCTGGTGCTCGATCTTCACCTGCTGGCAGACTTGGCACTTAGCAACAAATCTCGCTACATCCGGCTTCATGCCATCCCACCAATAAAATTTTCGTAAATCCTTGTACATCTTACTCGCCCCGGGGTGGATTGAGTAAGGTGTAGCATGGGCCTCCTGCAAAATCTTCTGCCTCAACTCTACATCTCGAGGCACACAAATCCGACCATGCAAACACAAAATACCATCTGCTCTCTCCACAAAGTCGAGTGCCTCTCCACGGCTCAATCTTTGCCTTAGATCCTGAATTATCGGGCAACTCTTCTGCTTCTGCCTCACTTCCACAAGCAAGGACGGCTGACACTCCATGGCCCTCAGGCTGCCCTGGTAACGCTAAATTATGCACCTCAATAACGTACCTCATCATCTATCTCTGTAACTCTGGTTGAACTGTCAAATGAGCCAACATACGCTCTAGAGGTGTCTTCCTACTAATTAAGGGCATCAGTGACCACATTCTCTTTCCCTGGGTGGTAAAGGATCTCAAGGTCGTAGTCCTTCAATAACCCAAGCCATCTCCTTTGTCTCATATTCAACTCCTTTTGAGTGAAGATGTACTTGGGGCTCTTATGATTTGTCATCACTTTGCAGGTGCTCCCGTACAAGTAATGATGCCACATCTTCAGAGCATGTACCACATTTGCCAACTCCAAATCATGTGTAGGATAATTCTGCTAATTCGGTTTCAACTGTCTGGACGCATAATCAATCACCTTGTCCCTCTGCATCATCACACAACCCAAGCCTACCTTGGAGGTGTCACTGTAAATTACAAAATCCTCATTCCCCTAAGGAAGAGCAAGTATAGGAGCCGTGGTCAACCTCCCCTTCAGCTCCTCAAAGCTCCGTTGACAAGCTTCATTCCACTCAAAACGAGTGGTCTTCTTAAGCAAGTTGGTAAGTGGTTGGGCTATCTGGGAAAACCCTTCCACAAACCTTCTGTAATACCCCGCTAGTCCAAGGAAACTCTGCACCTCTTTCATGTTCTTCGGAGGTTCCCAGGCCTTTACAACCTCAATCTTCAAAGGGTCTACCATAACTCGACGGGCGGATACCACATGGCCTAAAAAGGTAACCTCAGACATCCAGAAATCACATGCGGTACTTGACTTGTGGTGAACTTGTCTCAACTAACCAATACAATCCGCGTTCCACAACATAGATAACTTCTCCTCATGTCGAGGATCATATCATTAGTTCCCCCTGGATTGATCCCTTCTTACCATTATCCTTGTATTATTGTCAGTACCCAAAAAGGCCTTTATCCTCCGTTGTCCAATTCTCTCTTAAAGCTCTTTATTGCTTGATCCCTATGCTTCGGTTGGTTAAGTTACCAGTCTACACCTCCTTTCAAGTTCTAGACATTGTTAATTTCTCCTTCCAGGTAACTACTCATTAAAATTTGATGACCCATAACAAAATAGAGTCTACATCCATGTTTAACTCAAACTAGATCCAAACAATTTCTTCTCTCTTTATGATACTAACTCATATTCCAATCATCCTAGGCACTTAATGAAGGCGAGTTCTCAACTACATGTTTCTAGGTCATGGTCTTAGTTCAATTGCATCTCCCATCAACAAATTGGGTTAGTTGCCGTGACTATTTTTGTCTTAACTACGTCTTCTTTACTTGATAGTGCAATACTATGGTGACTACCTTCTCGAGAGTCATTCATAAAACCTCCTAATTATCCGATTCTAACTCCACCGTCCATCAATATCTTACTAACTACGCATGTTTTTCATGTGGCACTTCCCAATCTTCCTCTTCTCAAGCAAGCATGAACCATGGTATTCTTTAGCCAACGGTACATGTGAAATAGTCTTGTCTCGTCTGCTGACAACCTCCCCAAAGGTAATTCCCATTAGAATTCATGCCTTAGTCTCCTTTGAGTCCTTCATCCCCTATCTTCACTCTGCTTAATCTCACAATCTCTAGTGTGGAAGTTACCTTTCTCGTCATCTCGGACACATTCTTCAATGTGGCCCGCTTGGCTTCACAATGCATGAACTTGCCTTGTGAACAAGTTGATCTCGGCCTAACACTTACTACTTGTATGATCAAACTGTGTAAATGAGATCAGTGGTGAATAACTACCTCTGCTATCCTCCACTCCGAATTCCAAGCTAATCTCCTTAAGTAGGGTGTTCAACTCTTCCTAACTAAGCAAAATCCTTTCTTCAACAGACGTTCCTAGTTGGAGTTCGGCTACTTCCAATGCAATAACTTAGATGAAAATGCTAGATTAGTTCTACCTTGCTCCTTTCTCTTGTATGTTGACCACTTGTGCCTTTTCTTGTACTAGATTCAACTACTCAATGACCAGTAATAAGAAGCTCTTAGAGACCATACAACCCAACACTTCAATCCTACTCTTGTTGCTTCCTCACACTTCCCTAATTCTAACACTACGAACGAGATTAACTTTTGTCAAACTTACCCTTAGAATTAGTGGGTTAAAAGTACTAAACTACCGGAGGTCCTTTAGCTGACGGTGGCGGAGTCGCGATGTGTCACCTACCCCCTATATGCAGTATGCCTACCCCGGTAAAAACATTTGAAAACACCGACCGATTTTGGTTTTTAAGTTGGACCTCGGGTACGCTCGTTGGTCAGTTCCATGTCCCTGTTGTCAGCCTCACTCTGATATCAATTTGTAACACCCTGAATTCTGACAAGGCGCTACTTAGAAGTAGACCTTACTAGGTACTACTTAAGTGGGTTGACAACAACACTTTAGGATCTTGCAACGCGGAAACGACAAGAAAACTTAATAAAACATCCAACCTTTTTGTTTAATAAAAATTAGAAAACACAGTTATGCATGTATTCCCGAGAATATAAATATCTAAATCCGACAAAACACTATTAAAAAGAAGGATTGAAGAAATAACAATAAGCAAAACCTAATACCAACTCCAACATAATAATAAGTCATAAATAAACTAACATAAACCAGACCCCACTATGACACGCGCTCTTTACCGCTCCGCCTCGCCATCTGGCCTCGGTTCCTGCACGGTTCCCCGGTTCATACCTGGAACTAAAAAAAATATTCCCCAAAGGGTCAGCTACTAATCTATCAAGTTAGAAAGAATACGGAAATTGCAAGACGTTTTGAAAGCACTTCTAAGGTCAGCATGCAAGTCCACAATTGCACTCATAACTCTAAAGGCCAATACCTAAATTAGTCATAATTAGTCACACATAGTCACACATAGTCACATACACATTCACAAATACAACCTTACAACAATGAAATTCCTCCATCTCGCAATCTGACTTCCAAGGCGCTCGACCTCGCGCCGAGTGCAGAGGCAAGCCCTCTCACTCCACTTCACAATCTCCCTTCTAACCCCGGCTAAGCCTCCACTGGAGCACTGGCCAAAACACATAGAGAATATTTTTCATTTTGAAGAGGCACGGTTTCCCTGTCACACGGGCCATACATAGACAACTCTTCCTCAACGCCAGCTACGATGAGGCCGTGCGGAAACGGTACCAACACAGATAAAACGTTTTAAAAATCTCTTTCCGATAAAATGCGTTCAATACCATTTTACACACATCACACCAATAAGTTCAAAACAATTCAAAAAGGTACTCGAGACTTGTTCCCAAAACCCATCCTATAATAACGGTATACAATCTAATAGGATAGAGAAGAACCGAGCAAGTCGAAGACGACTGACCTCTTAAGAAGAAATCACTGAAAGTTGAGAGCTCTCAATCAAGAGTTTCGATCATCAACAACGGAAAAGTCGTTAACTAAACCGAGCAGTGCGAAATCCTAGGAAATAATGACGAATGGCATTTAAAAATTACGTTGTTTCAAGAGAAGTGATTCAACAAAACCGAAAACCCACCAGTTAATTAATCTAATAACCTACTAATGAATCTATGATAAGTTCAAGTTAAACTATCCAATTTAAACAACTTTAATCCCCCTTAACCAATTTAAATCCTCCTCGATCATAAGGACATGAAATTATATTAAACTAACGTTAACCCAATTCATGGTCAAACTCCCTTACAAACCCGCATACATATATAATTTTATATCAAATTCACACGTTATCCTATCTGTTGACCGAGCCATACATTAACCTACTAACTATATGTATATATTGAATAATTAGGCTAAAGAACACAACCAAAGCCGTTTGCAGTACCTACACACACACACACACACACATATATATATTTTGAACCCACATACCAAACCTAACTATATACGTGTGTATAAACATCGATCTACTCCTCTTTACAAATCATTAATCCAACTCCTCTTTGATTAAAGACTCCATTAACTTAACTCACCATTAACTTAACTCAGCTAAACTCTTCATGTATTAAATTGCAGAATTTATACACTACACTGCCCATGTCCGATATACTATGCTTACCGGTGAAAGGCAGAGAGCGACGCCGATCCAACACGATCGCACCAAAGACATTTTGCTGGAATGAGAATCCCGATCGGTTCGATGCAATCGAAACTGCTGTCGATTGTGTTGGAGTAAACAGTTTATCGGGGACCCTAAAGGTACACTAACAACGCGTGAGGCAAGAATCTAGCTTGGCGGAAGGTCTGGTGAAGAGTTTTGAAACAGGACTAACGTTGACGATGGAAGGAGGAGATGTCTCGTCTCGGTGTCGTCCGAGGCCTAGCTTTCCGACAATCTCACAACGAACGCAAGTAAACGAATTTCTTAGATGAATTGACCGCAAGAAAGAATTGAAGAAGGCTAGGTTTCCTGAACGACTGCCCATTATATATATTGCGGACTTAGGGTTAAAGGTTAGGATGAGTTAGCCTAATTAAGTTGGGCCGGTTAACAAATCACCAATGTACATATAAGTTCCTAACAATGTGGACCTACATCTCTTAGCATCAATTTAGCATAAAAAAATTATTACGTACATAACTTTTTCTATGTGTATATACATAGCGTGAATTTATAGTATAATATTACTTGTATTGATAACTCAAGTATATATAATATATGCTTATTTACTATCACCCATAAAAATTAATAGTTTAATTATTAGCCATCAATTTGGCCAAAATTGAGGTTACTTGAAAGGAAATAAATGCGATTTATTTCGAGGTAAGAACTCTCCGTTCACAGGTTAACATCTAAAAGAAGCTACACCTGTGTATTACAGTTTCCTTTTCCCATACCCCATATTTAAACCAAACAGTGTCCTCACTGTTTAAAATATAGAAATATAAAGAGAATAAGAAAAGGGAACTCACAAAATAAAACTGAAGCTGCTTGAAACCATTAAGCACTGGAGGAGATGATTTTATCTTGGATCGGTAGATGTCGGTACCGACCCAATGAGGGTCAGTAACGAGCTTGCTTCTAATGCCACCGATTCTTCTTTTGTTCCACTTGTACCGAATATGTGCAACACTAATTTCTTCCTTTTTCTACCTGAGTCACTTAAGAAAAACTTCTACCCTACTACACTAATCTAACCTAAAAACAAGTCAAAAGAAAGCTAGCAAAAAGATCTAAGAAAACAAAAACTTAAAAGTGAAAACAAAAAAAAACTAAAAGCAGGTTGCCTCCCGTAAGCGCTATTTTTAACGTCGTTAGCCCGACGAACTTACCTTGGCGGATCAAGGTGGCTTCCATCTAGCTTTGTCGGGATAACGGGAAACCCCATAACTAGATGGAAAAGCTTCAAAGCTTCTTGTTGGATCATAAATCGTTAGCAAAGAGCTTGGGAACTGGTTGTTAAGCTGTTCCCAAGGCAGCAGAAGTAAATTAAGCACAAGTATTAAAAGCAGAAAGAACGCAGTTCCCTTATAGAGGAACCCCACTACAACCAACTAGTTGTATGGGTAAACCTCTACTTCCGCTTGGAGGATTTTGAATGGCTTACTTATATTGATTGCTTTGTTCCTTAGTTACAACAGCCGGATTCACACTTCTCTGTTCCTACGAGTTCTTCCTAACTCTAGCAACACTAGTAAATCCTCTCAACCAAGTTCCTAAGCTCACAACAGCAAAATACAAGTAACTCAAACCTTACACCGACTTCTCAGTTCCCTTGCCCCTGGGAACTTCGGCTTCACCGTCATCGAGATCACACACTCGCCGGCGGGGACTTCTCTTCTTTTTCTTTCTTTTCTCTGGTGTAGGTGTTTGTGAGTTCTGGGAGAAGTACTCAATCCGAGTACTATTCATTTGGCTTTATAGACCAGGTGAGTTTGGGCAATCGCATCTTTCAATTGTGTCCAAAATGCCCTTTCCTTGATGCCCAAGTTGTACTTTCTTCACATGTGACTTTGGTTTGAACTAGGTCAACTTCTTGAATCAATCGGACCGTTGGATCATTCATGACAGTCTGATCCTCAGACTGTTCCTTCGGGCTGTCCAAGACAGAATCCCGCGATCTGTGCTGAACGGTCGTTGTCCTCACATGTGAGTTCCCATGTCATGGGAACTATCTTCTTCATAGTTCCCTTGATGGAAACTCTTCATCGTTGTAAGCTTGTGTTCTCTTGATCATTCCTGGGAGTTCCCATTGCATGGGAACTTTCCTCTTCAGAGTTCCCTTGATGGAAACTCTGCAATGTGAGCTTTCTGTGGCTTTTGGTCATTCATGGGAGTTCTTGGCTGTACCTTCGTTCCTTAGAAATACTTAAACAAACCACATTAGTTCCTCATGGTGTTTGTCATTATCAAAACTCGAAGAATAGCATCGTTGATCCGTTGTTTAGAACCAGAGGTCCCAACAACGTCCCAACAATTTCCCCCCTTTTGATGATGACAAACCCATCACAAAATATGCAAGTATTTCAATGAATGATATACGAATGAGTTCCTAAGGATGATTCTGGGGAGTCACTTCTAATGAAACACTTAGATTAGGGAGCCACTTCTGGTGAAACACTTAGATCGTTCTTAGCTTTTTATGCAGTAGTTCCCCCTTAGCTTATGCATGTTCTGTGATAACTTAAACTTTTAACTCATCTTGCATTTTTTGTCTTTCCCCCTTTTGACATCATCGAAAACAAGCAATGCATTTAAGAAGGAAGAAAAGGAACATGCATTCAAATTAAAAGCCATTTCATTACTTGAGAAAATATGTACAAGGGGAACACAAGTACATTTTTGTGGATAAATTTGGATAAAGGGAAAAAGAGGAGAGATCGTGGGCTTGGGGGGAACAAGGCATCACAAAGACGGGTCAGGACCTTTGTAAGTTTTTCTTGTCCCTTGGCCAACGTTGCTTGATCCCTGGCAATCTAATCGAGGGTGTTGGCAATGCGAAGCAAAACTTGAGAGTTCCCTTCTTCACCAGATTCCAGTTGAGCCGTTTCCTCTACAGGCTCAGAGTGCCTCATCTTCTGGACCACTGAGATGTCTAGTTCCCTTCCCATGGTAACTTCTTCCTTGGAGGCGTCTTAAAGACCCTCTTTTTGTAGAAGCTTCTTGATAAGTCTAGAGTAGGGGAGGGAATGGGACTTGGACGCCATACACTTCTCCATATGCCCTAGTATGATCCTAGGAAGGTTGATGGGCTGAGGAGGAAGTGATAGAGGATGATGGCATCGGGGATGTTCACGACCAAACGCTTCTCCTGGCGAGGGATCACCATATTGATGATGAATTGATGAGCAAGCTTGGCTATCAAGGACAGATGATGGGTCGAGGGCACTTTGGTGGGAACTCGACCTTCAAAAATGGTGTTGTACACCTCGGCGCATTTTTACTCTCCCCAGAGTTTGTGAGGCAGATCATGAAGTCCGTGAACCGGATGGTAGATGTTGTGAAGATGAACTCATCGCCTTTTTGATGGAGAGTTCCCTGGGTGCCGTCTTTGTGGACTACGAAGTCGTTGTAGAAACGACGCACCTGTGAGGGATCTACACTCACGGTTTCCTTGCATATTTGCTCCCAGCCTTGGGCCTTGATCAGGTCCCACAGTTCCCCCAGTCCATTTGCATGGAGCATCTCTTCAGAGACAATGAGTGGGGAGAGGAGCTCGCGAGTCTCATCAACAGGGAGCTTCTTCAGCGCAAGTCCCTTCCCCTTTCTAGTAGTGCTCTTTGAAGTGTTCCCTCTTGAGACCGTTCTTGGTCCTTTCTGCTGAGAGGGCTCTGCCGCTTTGATCATGAGCACGCGTTCCCTTGGCTGATGGGAACCCTCGGACACCA
The DNA here is from genome assembly GCA_964016875.1 of Fallopia convolvulus. Taxonomy (NCBI): domain Eukaryota; kingdom Viridiplantae; phylum Streptophyta; class Magnoliopsida; order Caryophyllales; family Polygonaceae; genus Fallopia; species Fallopia convolvulus. The sequence goes on along the minus strand of OZ024719.1, from coordinate 45,436,831 downwards.
CCATTTGGTGTCCAGGTGTTGGGATCGTAGTGGGCTCCTTTTCAGCTGGAGCCTCTTCTTCTTCTTCGACCTCTTCACCGGAGGTCCCTTCTTCCTCGGAGGAGCTTGATCTTGAGCCCTCCACGTCATCTTCAGGATGACTTGTACTTGCCCCAGCACCAACAACCGGTGTTGGGTCCCTTTTCTCCGTGGTCTCTTTAGGATCCCCCTTTTCTTTGGACTTGGTTGCCATTTTAGTTGTCAATGCGGGGACCACCTTGAGCTCATCCTCGACATCCTTGAGTTGGGCCTCCTCCTCGACAGTTCCCATGATGAGAGGAGGAGGGTCCTTGGTCATTTTCCCGATGACATTGGAGAGAGGGAGGTCATCGTCGTCCGAAGTGAGGAAGACGACAGTTTTGGAGGGAGATGGAGAGGGAAGTTTATTGGTAGTTGGGGATGTTGTGGAGGAAGGGAGAGGAGAGGAGAAGGGAGTGGATATTTGTGTAGAAGGGGGAAGAGGGGTGGATACGGGAACCGGGGGAGTGGGGGTCGCCGAGGCAGAAGTGGGAGGGACAGAAGTGTTTTTGGGTAAGGAAGGAGGGGAAGGAGTTTTGTGAGGTGGAGGTGGAGTTCCTGTTGTTGTGGGAACAGAGGGGAGTGGTGGAGGTGGAGTTCCCTTTGTTTTGGGAACAGAGGGAGGTGGTGGAGGAGTCTTGTGTTTTGGGGGAAGGGGTTTGGGAGGTCCCTCACTTATGGGAAGAGGGAGGGAAGAAGAGGTGAGTTGGATCTGGGATTGGGAGGTCCCAGAGTCTGAATGAAAGATAAAGGGGGGTTTGGCGACACATGAACTGTCCTTGGAGCAGTTCAAGTAATCGTCAATTGTGAAGAAAGATTTCTTTCTGGGCTCCGAGCATTCAGAGACCTCAGAGTGTTTGCGTTTTTTGGATTGTGAGGGATCTTTTGAGTGTTTGGATTTTTTGGAATGTTTGGATTTTGAGGGGTCTTTGGATGAACGGCGTTTTTTGGATGAATGGTGGTGTTTGGATTATTGGGCTTCTCGTTGATAGAGGGACGAGCATATCCGAAACTGTCAACAATGACAATGCCGGAGGAGGTGTTGGTGGTTGAAGGAGGAGAAAGGGATTCAGAGGAGGTGGCGGAAGAGGAAGTCCAGGCCAAGGTTTCGTCGGCCGGAGGAGGAGGTGGTAAGAAAGGGCTTACTTGGTTGTAGAGCCCTCCGATGAGGACGTATTTCATGATGGGATCTTGTTCTTTCTCGATCTCGTTTAATTGTGAGACCAAGAGGGTTCTAGGATTTGCAAGAACCCAGGCTTTGATCTGGGCGAAGGTGTGTGTGAAGGCCATTTGAGGGAATTTTGGGAAGAGAGAAGGTTTTTGGATGTTTCTTGAAAAAGAGAGTGAAAGGGATGTGGAGAAGAAGAATGACAGAAGTGGAAGATGGAATAAGATCCCAAAAATAGCAAATGAGGGTTTTAAGGAGAGAAGGGGCGAAGGGTAGAAAGGGAAGTGGAAAAACCTCGATAACCGTTGCCCAATGAACGTGGGGCATCGTTTCAACTTCCATAGCACGCCTCTTGACACGCGTCACGATCTCTAGGGAAGCCCTTTCAAAATTTGAATACTTGGCCCTTAACGCTTCAGAGTTTCTGACACAAAATCCCGCTTCCCAAGTGACAATTCATCTTCTTAGGGGAGTCAGCGTTCCCTTGTTGTTGTGTCCCAGGTCCCATGATCGTATCAAGGTCAGGGAGAATGAAGTGATTAGGGAAACTTCACACTCATCCTTTTGTGGGACTAGGGAACTCAAAGGGAACCAAACAATTTACGACTCGATAAAGGAGTAAACATTTTGGCTCATGAGAAGCGTTTGTCTGGTCCCTAGCTTAGGGTAGGTTATATGATCAACCGTCATAGTGGCTTGTAAGGTGGGATAAAGGGAACTCTGGTTTATCATGTAGGGCCGAAAGAAATAAAGTTCCCTTGTACACATTTATCTTTAGACTAGTAATCATGGCATAGTGAAAGCAATAAATCCAAGTTCCCTATCATGCATTCTTAGAAAAACTAGTCAGGCATTGAGGGAGAGACAAACAGGGACTTGTTTAGTTTAGAGTAATCATCCCTAGAAGCATTCGAAAACGATGGTAGGGACCTCTGTCTAAAGCTTTGGTGAGAATGTCCGCAATTTGCTCTCCAGTTCTACAGTGTTCCATCAAGATGTTCCCACTTTCAACATTGTAACGTAGAAAGTGATGCCTTATATCTATATGTTTAGTCCTAGAATGATGCACAAGATTTTTGAAATGTTTATGGCACTAGTATTATCACAAAGTATGGGAACTGGGCCAAAAGACATACCGTAATCCTGGAGTTGTGACTTAAGCCATAGAACTTGGGAACAACAAGATGTAGCAACCACATATTCTGCTTCAGCTGTGGAGAGTTCCACTAAGTTTTGCTTTTTAGATCCCCATGAAACTAAGCATGACCCTAGGAACTGGGCCATTCCTGATGTGCTCTTTCTATCCACAAGGTGCCCTGAAAAATTCGCATTTGTATATGCAATGAGCTCAAGGGAACTGTTCCTTGGATACCAAAGGCACAAGTTATCGTTCCCTTTGAGATACCTGAAAATCCTCTTCACCTCTCTCAGGTGTGATTCCATAGGGTTAGCTTGAAAACAAGCACAAAGGCATACGGAGAACATGATATCAGGTCTACTAGCTATTAAGTAGAGAAGGGACCCAATCATACCTCGATAGTTCCTTTGGTCCACACTTATACCTGTTTCATCCGCATTGAGCCTTGAATTTGGTGAGATTGGAGTGTCAATAGGCTTGGAGTGTTCCATCCCATACTTTACGAGCATTTCCTTGATGTATTTCTGTTGATGAATCTTTGTTCCCTCCTTGGTTTGAGATATTTGAAGTCCCAAGAAGAACGTGAGTTCCCCAATGAGACTCATCTCAAACTCACTGCTCATGAGGTCCTTAAATTTCTCTACAAGAGTTTCGTTAGTTGCTCCAAAAACAATATCATCAACATATACTTGCACAATCAAAATGTCTTTAGACTCTTTCTTTAAAAACAAAGTCTTGTCTATGGAACCTCGAAGGTATCCATGGGACAAGAGGAATTGAGTAAACCTGTCATACCAAGCTCGGGGAGCTTGTTTGAGTCCGTAGAGGGCCCTCTCCAGGAAATAGACATGGTTGGGTAGCTTCTCATCTTCGAATCCTGGGGGTTGGGCCACATATACTTCTTCCTTGAGATGTCCGTTGAGGAAGGCTGTTTTCACATCCATTTGATAAAGCTTGAATCCCTTGTGAGCAGCATAGGCAATTAAGAGTCGGATGGCCTCGATCCTGGCGACTTGTGCAAAAGTCCCTTCGTAATCGATTCCTTCCTCTTGCATGTAGCCTTGTGCCACCAGTCTAGCTTTGTTCCTTGATATAGCTCCAGTATCATCGAGCTTGTTTCTAAAGACCCATCGAGTTCCTATGATGTTCTTGTTCTTGGGCCTAGGAACTAGCTTCCAAACTTTGTTCCTCTCGAATTGGTGGAGCTCCTCTTGCATAGCTTGGATCCAATCTGGGTCCTTCAAGGCTTCTTTGATATTTTTGGGTTCCACCATTGAAACAAACGCGTTAAAAGCACAAAAATTATTGAGAGAGGAACGAGTTTGTACACCTTTATCATAAGGGGAGATGATGTTCTCAATGGGGTGGTCCTTCCTTTGTTGAAAGTTTCTTGTATGAGTGGGTTCCCTTGCACTTGTGTCATCTTCAGTAGAGGCTTCCTTTTCATGGGAACACTCATCTTCAACTTCTTCATTGAGTGTTTCTTCAGAAATTTCTGGCATGTTCCCTCTTTGTTCCCCCTGAACACTTGATTCTGGAAGGGTATTGTTTTGGGGAACAAGAGAGTTGGAGGTGTCTTGTAGTTCTTCTGAGGAGGGAACCTCGAGGGAGATTTGATCAGTGAGAGTTGGATCTCCTTCGTTGTTCCCTGGTTGTGGAATGTTACTTGCACTTGGATAGTCTTCATCCCTCTTCCTTGGCTCATCATCGTCATCGTCTTCGTCTTCTTGTCTGACCAGTTTGAACAGAGTTCCCTTTCCTTGGGACTCTGTTCCCATCTTTATAGATTTCTCGTTGAAAACGACATGGATGCTTTCTCCTATATTCTTGGTCCTCTTGTTATAGACCCTGTAAGCCTTGCTTTGTGATGAGTATCCCAGAAAGATCCCTTCATCACTTCTGGGATCAAATTTGCCAATGTTGTCTTTGCCATTGTTGTGGACAAAGCATGTGCATCTGAAGGTCCTTAGGTGGGAGATGTTTGGTTTTCTCCCCTTGATGAGCTCGTAGGATGTCTTCTTGATCAAATGCCTTGTCATGGCTCGGTTCAAGATGTATGTAGCTGTGGCGATGGCTTCAGCCCAGAAATACTCAGGAACTCCTCTTTCAAGCATCATGGTTCTGGCCATGTCCTCCAAGGTCCTATTCTTTCTCTCGACCACTCCGTTTTGCTGAGGAGTGCGAGGAGCTGAGAAATTGTGAGAGATCCCATGTTTGTCGCAGAAGTTAAGGAACTCTGAGTTTCGAAACTCAGTTCCATGGTCAGATCTGATGGCTTTCAGCTTTAGCCCCATGCTTACTTCTGTTCTTTTGATGAAGGGCTGGAACTCTTCAAAAGCTTGTGATTTTGCCTTCAAGAAAATAACCCAGGTGAATCTAGAAAAATCATCAATTAAGACATACATGTACCTTTTTCCACCATAGCTGACTGTTCGCATGGGACCATAGAGATCCATATGAATTAGCTCTAAAGGCCTAGTTGTGCTCACCACCTTTTTGGGTTTGAACGAGTTCCTAGTCTGTTTCCCTCGAACGCATGCTTCACACATTTGGACTCCTTCGAGATTGATTCGTGGAAGACCAATGACCAGATCCTGTAGATAGAGCTTCAAGATTTGATTGACACTTGCATGTCCTAGTCTTCGGTGCCAGAGTTCCGTGTCGTCGTGGGAACTCGCAAGATACAGCTTCATTGGTGGTTCATATTCTGTATCTACTACATAAACGTTGTTGTGCCTTCTTCCTCTCAGAATCACTTTGTTGGTCTTTTTGTTGATGACGAGGCATTCTTCTGAGTCGAAGGTGACAACGTTGTTCCCTTGATCACACATCTGGGCAACACTTAAGAGATTGTATCCCAGATATTTCACCAGATTGACATTGTTGATTTTGATTGATCTATTTAGCAACAGTTCTCCCTTTCCAATTACTTCTCCCTTGTTTTTATTGCCAAACGAGACGTGGCCTCCTTCAGCATGAGTGTGGAGTGAGATGAGGATATCTTTGTTTCCGGTCATATGGTTCGAGCATCCACTATCTATGAACCATGCATTGTTCCCTCTCACTGCCACCTACAAGGTAAAGTTAGTGTTCTGAGACCCAGGCAAGATGACTCTTGCCAGGTCCCTTGTAAGGGAAAATATTCTCATTTAAAACATAGTCAGCGATGTTGATATCATGAGGGATTTGAGAGTTGGAGTTCCTTTGGTGATTAGCATGATGTTTTTGTTTGTTTAGGAACTCACGGTTTCTAAGGGTTTGGGCTCTTTTCTTGGGACATGCTTCCTTGTAGTGCCCATGAGCACCACAGTTCCAGCACGTCTTATAGTATTCTCCCAGGTAGTATTTTGGGTGTGGTCTCTGGATTCTGTTCCTATCCATGGTTTCCTTATTGTACACCCGTGACCCGTTTCCCTTAGCGATTTGGACATAAATTCTATGTCAAGTGTTCCTAGTGTAATAATCTTTTTCACCACCTTTCCCACTTTCTAGGACCCTGATTTTCTCCTTGAGATGAGCATTTTTCTGTTTCTCACATTGGAGTTCTAAGGCCCTACACTCATGGATTTCATGTTCACTCAGGGGTGACTTCCCGTTCTTTGAGCTCTCAGTTTTGTATCCTATGCCGTGTTTGGCTGGGACAAACTTGATTTGAGAACTAGAGGCTTCAAGATGTTTGGGAGTCTTACTCAGGTTTTGTAAGAGAGTTTTCTCATCTTTCTCTAGAGTTTTGATTTCATTTTCTAGATCTACGATGTGAGACACATGGGACTTGAGTTTTTCGAGAAGGGATATGCAGTTGGGACATGGTTCAAGACCAACTAATTGAGCATTTATGTGTTCCTGTTTTTTCAACTTGTTTTGCAGTTTTATATTATCTTTGACAAGACTTGAAAGAATTTTCAATAGATCAGGTTTTTCATAGTTATTCAAAGAAGCAAGAACAGTTTCAGTGGTTACCTCACTGGGTTGTTCCCCAGTGGTTTCTCCTATGGCCATTCCACACATGTCTGGGAGTGCCCATGACTCGGCATCTTCGTCCTCATCATTGCTCCAGGTGGCGATGTAGGCCTTTTTCCCTTGCTTCCGGCCGTCAGTTCCATGTGGGCATTCCTTAGCAAAGTGTCCTTTCTTGTTGCACTTGTAACATGTGACATCCGAGAGGTCCTTCTCTGCGGGTTTTCTTTGGGAACTCTGTCCTTTTCCCCAGTTCCCACTATTCTCTCATTTGCCCATTCTCCAGTCAATCCGTTGAAGAGCTGTTGGACCTTCATCTTATGGGTGATTTCTTCTTTGGTGATCCCCAAGCCTTCCATTTTGGTGCAAAGTCCTTCAAATCGGGACTGATAGCTATCGATAGACTCTCCCATCTCCATTTGGAAGTTGTAGAACTCCCTTTTTGCATTCATCTGAAGATCTTCTCGGAGATCTGAGTTCCCAACGTGCATTTGTTGGATGGCCTCCCACATTTCCTTAGTTGTGTCAAGATTTGCTACCCTGTCACAGTCTTGCACGCACATGGACCTCTTCAGGTACTATTTGGCCTTGTAGTTGGCTTCCATGCACTTGTATTCGTTGGGTCCCCACTTTGAGAGGTCGTTGACTATAGCTAGATCAATTTCGAAGTTCCCTCTCTCGATAACACACCAGGCTTGGTAGTCCTTGCCACGCATCCAATCCTTCATGTCGCGTTGCCAGCTTTCGAATCTTCCTGTAATAAGTCTCGGCGGCTTACTAGTGTTGTTCCCTACCTGAGTAAGCTCCTGAGCCATTTTATATCTGCGATGCTAACACAAATCTAGAGCACACCTGCTCTGATACCAATTGTTGGATCGTAAACCGTTAGCAAAGGGCTTGGGAACTTACTTATATTGATTGCTTTGTTCCTTAGTTACAACAGCCGGATTCACACTTCTCTGTTCCTACGAGTTCATCCTAACTCTAGAAACACTAATAAATCCTCTCAACTGAGTTCCTAAGCTCACAACAGCAAAATACAAGTAACTCAAACCTTACACCGACTTCTCAGTTCCCTTGCCCATGGGAACTTCGGCTTCACCGTCGTCGAGATCACACACTCGCCGGCGGGGACTTCTCTTCTTTTTCTTTCTTTTCTCTGGTGTGGGTGTTTGTGAGTTCTGGGAGAAGTACTCAATCCGAGTACTATTCATTTGGCTTTATGGACCAGGTGAGCTTGGGCAATCGCATCTTTCAATTGTGTCCAAAATGCCCTTTGCTTGATGCCCAGGTTGTACTTTCTTCACATGTGACTTTGGTTTGAACTAGGTCAACTTCTTGAATCAATCGGACCATTGGATCATTCGTGACAGTCTGATCCTCAGACTGTTCCTTCAGGCTGTCCAAGACAAAATCCCGCGATCTGCGCTGAACGGTCGTTGTTCTCACATGTGAGTTCCCATGTCATGCGAACTATCTTCTTCAGAGTTCCATTGATGGAAACTCTTCATAGTTGTAAGCTTGTGTTCTCTTGATCATTCCTGGGAGTTCCCATTGCATGGGAACTTTCCTCTTCAGAGTTCCCTTGATGGAAACTCTGCAATGTGAGCTTTCTGTGGCTTTTGGTCATTCATGGGAGTTCTTGGTTGTACCTGCGTTCCTTAGAAATACTTGAACAAACCACATTAGTTCCTCATGGTGTTTGTCATTATCAAAACTCGAAGAATAGCATCGTTGATCCGTTGTTTAGAACCAGAGGTCCCAACAACGTCCTAACACTTCTCTCCAAGACATTTGGCCCTCGATCGTCCACAAGTGTGCTCGGTAATCCTAGAATAGGGTTAGTAAAATCCGAAAACCAAGGAGGTTTTGACTCCTTCATATGACTAACAGTAGGATCTAATATTGAACGAGAATAAGAGAAAGGATCATGATCAGAATTGATTGGATAAGAACAAGAAAACTCACCTGGATCATTTGAGTGGCTCATTAGCGAGGGTGTGTGGTCGTTAACGACCCTGTTGGATCTGGAAGTGCCTCGGTACCGTGCTTGATTCCATCTCCAGCATCGAACTTCTGCAGAAATGGGTCGTTACCGACCCATGGGGGTCGATAGGCTCCTTGGTACTACAACTAGCCACCTCGCTTGTGGGTGAATCGAAATGAAATTCTACCTTCTCTTCTCCGATGTCAAATGTGAGGAGTCCCTTTCTAACATCTATACATGCCCCTACGGTGGCTTAGAATGGTCTTCCCAGAATGATCGGTACCATAGGGTCCTCAGGCATATCTAGCACAATGAAGTCGTTGGGAACAAAGAATTTTCCAACTTGGATAGGGACATCGTCAACGACTCAAGTTGCTTTTACAAAAGATCCGTCCGCCATATAGAGATTCATATCGACATGCTGCAGTGGTCCCCTGTTGGTTTTGGACCATATAGAAAGTGGAAGCAAGCTTGCACTAGCACCTAGATCACATAGAGCTTTAAAACGGTGAGTTCTAATACCAATTGAAATTGCACACTTACCAGGGTCACCTATCTTCTCGAGGAGCTCCAATGACCTCACCTCATCCGTTAGCTCTGACATTGATCGCTTCCTAGATAAAATCTCCTTCAAAATTTAGTATAAGCAGGCATTTCATTCATGGCGTCGGCGAAAGGAATGAAAAGATTCAAGCCTTGAAGCAACTTAACGAAGCGCTTAAACTTTCCTTCCGTTGAGTCCTTGGGTTTCTAAGAAGGGAAAGGAAGTACCTTAGATCGGGATTGAATAGAAGAAGAAGGGATAGAAGACTTACCTTGCGAAGGGTGGTCGAGCTCGACCCCAGTTGGGTCAATCGCCCCTTCTTCCTCATTAGTAGCATCCTCAGGAACGACCCATGAGGGGGTCGTGCTCGACCCTAAATGGGTCGTTCTCGACCCTAAATGGGTCGGTCCTGAGGCTTGTTCCTTCTCCTTATGCTTGGATGGCTCGGGCAACGCCTTGCCACTCCTTAGGTTCATGGCTCGGACTTCACCATCGCTTATTCGGCCTCTAGGATTCTCGTCGGGGCGGCCTGGGAGTTATCCATGAGGTCTCGGGATTTGAGTAGCTAGCTGGCCAAGTTGGGAATCGACATTCTTTCTCCATGATTCGAATTCTCCAAACCTTGCATGAACACCTTTCATCTGCGTGGTAAGCTCGGCTCGTACTCCATTGATTCCGTTCTGGACTCCGTTGATTCCTTCTTGCAGTGCTTGCACCCATGATGGTTGCTCTTGATAACCCGAAGGACGGTAGGGAGGGGGGCGTTGCTCTTATTGAGGGGTTTGCTTGTATTGGTCATAATTAGGATTGCCCCAAGATGGTTGAGCATTGTTTCTCCCTGCATAATTGTTTTGGTTTTTATAGGAACCTATGTAGTTCGCCTCCTCATAAGCCTCAACGGCTCGCACTTGCTGCAAGCTAGTGCAATTGGAAGTAGCATGGGCAGAAGACCCGTATTCTTGGCAAGATTGAGAAGATTTAAAGTAACTTACTTGCTTTTTCAATCGGTTGATCTCATCCACATGAATTGGAACTTCACATCCCGATCAACCACATCGGATTGTGGTTCATAAAGCTTCCTCTCCGTCGGCTTAGCTTATTGGGTACCGTACATGCATCATAGTTGGTCAGTTTGTCCAACAAAGCCCAAGCTTGATCGGGATCCATCTCAATGAACCCGCAATCGGTGTAAAGGTTGATTCTGTCCTTTGTAGCAGCATTAATCCCCTGAAAGAAAATCTCCTGAAGCACATAGGGTGGTTGTCCATGAGTAGGTCATTGCCAAAGAAGTTCCTTAAACCGCTCCCAAGTTTCCACAAAAGTTTCATTGGGAAGTTGATGATAAGAGGTGATGTGCTTTCTTAGCTTTGTAGTCTTGGCCGGTGGAAAGAACTTTGTCAAAAACAGGTCGTGCAAAGCCTTCCATGTAGTAATCGACCTAGGAGGTAAGCTTTTGAGCCAAGTAAGGGCCTTTCCGGACAAAGACCACTTGAACTCCTTCAAGAGCACATATTCAAGTGACACGCCATCGGTAGCGATGGTGTCACATAAGTCGGTGAAGTTCTTGATATGCTCCATGGGACACTCAGTGGGCTTTCCCTCAAATTAAGATCGCTTGATAAGAATGATGAAATGAGACTTGATCTCAAAGGCGCACTCAATTTCAGGGAGGATAATAGTTGATACAAGAACCCTAAATTCCGGATGCATGTAATGCTTGACATTCGTTGGAATGGCATTCAATTGCTCCATAAATCGTTGCGCGGCTGCATCCTGAGCGTCTCGGTCCACTTGCATGCGCTGCATCCGAGCGCAGAGTTCTTCCACTTCTCGAGCAAGAGTCTCAGCGTCGGCCATTGCTCGTCTTTCTCTCAAACGTCGATGGAAGGATCTCTCGGGTTCGCTGTCGTAGTCTATCCCAAAGGTTCTCCGGGGAAACCGAGATGGCATACACTGCGACCAAAGACAAAGAAAACAAAATTAGAAAACAACAAAAGGGCAAGGGCTAGTCCCCAACCCAAATATCAACTAAACTAGGCACTATTGCACACTCCCCGGCAACGGCACCAATTTGTTGAAGGGTTTCTTGAACAAATAAATTTATATTCAAGACCCCGCTGAGTATAGAGGAGTCGGGTTCGTCCACGGGAATGAGAATAGTGCTAAAGATTAGTCGATAAACTAAGAAAAGCAAAGAAATAACAAGCAAATAACGTCAAGACCGAACCGAAGTGGGTCGTACACGACCTTAAGAGGGTCGGTCTCGGGCACAATCACACACGATCGAACAATAAACACGAGCAAGGGTTTGAGCACAACTTTATGGGTCGAGATCAAAGCAAAGACAAGAGATTTAATCAATATAAAAGACGAATTCTAGGGCTAGGGCTACCACAACAACACTCATACATGCTTCCAACAAGAACTCACAATTATCATGCAGTTTAGATCATAGAAGAGTCAACTTTCGCAAACAATTCAAGTTATTCAATCAACTTTCGCAAATTAAACAACTTTCTATCTATCCTTCAAGCTAGGAATATCAACTTTCGCAAATAATCCTATTAGAACTAATAAAACAATCAACCTTACACTTTCACTTTTGGGTTAACCGCAAGATATATACCTCAACTGTCGCAAAGGAATTTAGCACAAGAAGATAGATAAGATCATCAAGCATGATCATCAAGCATTCAAACTATGAACTCATGTTCTTAGACATGCATGATTGTGTTGGGTTTTCACCCAACCCTAGAATCTAAGAAAACTACTCACTCATGGCAAAGGAAGACAAGAAAAAGGAAGAAGAAGACATGATCAATCCAAACAAAATTCAAATTAAACAGAGAGAAAATCTTACAAAAATTCTCAAACTTGTTCTCCAAGTCTCCCTTCTAATCACCAAAAAGCGGAATCCTTAAACTAAAGGGTTTTACCTCCTTTTATAGAGGAAGAAGGAGCCCTAAATCAACTAGGAAACAAGATAAAACAACCTTCCTAAAATACAAAGACAGAATATCTCCTAAAGATCTCGGAATAGGGAGAAAGTTAGCGCCTCACACGACCCAAATGGGTCTCATAGGGTCGTACCTGGGTCGTGTTCTTTAACTTCCTCAGCTCGGCTCGAGTACGACCTCATGGAGCTCGATCTCTGGCCAATTTCTTCACCTTCCTCTTGTTTTCACTCTTCTTGGCTCTTCTTCCTTAGCTTGGCAACTTCAAATCTTCCTCATGGTTTGTCCACCCTCTCTTTCAACGCTCCAAACTCTCCTTTCAAGCTCCAAAACTCCTACGACACAAAAAGTGCGTAGTTTCCGAATCTCAATGAAATACGAAAACTAAAGCAAAACGACTCAAAAACATAAACTTAAGCATGAAAAACTAATTCAATCTAATCTTTTTAGACACTAAAAACCCTACCTAAAAAGCGGACATCAAAAGTAAGTGTGGTGGTCATATTCTTTGTGTCTTATGTATATTGTTGGGCCTCCCCAAAACAATCCCAAATTTGGAAGACCAATAACACGAGTTAGCAAGGTGCATAATCACGATCGTCAAATGTGCACTAGAATAAATGGTATGAAGCAAGGATCTCAGTAACGTTTAAGGCATTAAGAGTGAGGCAACATCTGTGGGATCTATTCGCACTCCATAACTCCAGCAACGGTCACAAGGAAGGAAGTGATATAAAAAGCAGACGAAGGGAAAGTAAGAGGATATTGATTCATCAACTCTTGTACCATTACATTCTGAAAAGCTCTCGAACAGATCAAACCTTTTTGTGCTCCGAAATGATATTCTCTAGTCTGATTGATCGCTTGTAATTTGGGAGGAACTCGTACTGAAACGACTATTATATATCAATCGTGTTATTCATTTTTGCTTTCTTCCTACTTCTTTCCTTTTAAGTTTCATCGTGTCAATAGGCTATAACGTGTCACGCTGCTTTTTGGTTAGGTTTCCCTCATTGTAGTAGGTAATACGTTCGCGTGGTAAATCTTTCCAAAACAATTGGCGCCAAGCGTGGGGCCCTAGCCAAAGAAAAGTTATCCAGAACAGTAAGCTCTATATGTAAGAGATGGAAGTTATTCAAACCACTTATAGTCAAGTCGACGATGTCGAGAACAACGAGATCAATCAAGGGGTTGGTGGTCAACAGACTGGGAACGAGACGGAAGAGGGTGAGCATCACTCTGATGGGAATGGCAATCCGACCACCTCCACAGCAGTAGAACAAGGAGGAGCAGTCGACTCCGACACTATCGCTGAACTCCGCGCAACCATGCTCGCCCTGCAAAGGGATTTGGCGAATCAAAAGAATGCTCACGCCAAACTCACTGAGGTATACGAAAAGCAAACACAACTTTAACTAATGAACGTAATTTGCTTCAATCTCAGGTACAATCCGCACTAAATCGACAATGCGTTACTGGAGCGGCAGAGGGCATCACTCGACGACTAGACAAGGACAATCCAAATCTTACAACCCCACACAACACTAGGACAATAACTGGTTATCAGCTAAATGGTAATTCATTAAGGGCCGTTAGGGAAGATTCCGAGGTTACCCAATTACGGGAACGCCTCTAAGCCTTGGAGGACCTAGTTACACAGGTCCCTAAGGCTCTACAACCGATAGCGGTGGAAAGACGGGATGGATACACTGATTCTCCCTTCGTGCCCGCTATCGCAAGGGTAGACATCTCTCGGAAATATCATGTCCCTAACGTACCAAAGTACGAAGGGTTTACGGATCCGGACCAACAAGTAGCCGCATTTAAACAAGCTATGAACATTAGTACAATTCCATTTGATATGAACGAAATTGTCATGTGTCGTTGGTTCGGTAACATGCTATCTGGGCCCGCACTTAATTGGCATTCTCACTTACCTCTTGGGAGTATTTCGTCTTTTGCTGAGTTAATTGACAAGTTCAAGATAAGGTTGCAAGCAGTCGACACGCTAAAAAGCATTCAAGCGACCTATATTGCATGGTTTACAAGACCGGTGAATATTTGAATGCTTTTCTTAACATGCACAATGAGGAATCGGTTAAGATAAAAGGATGCAATGCCGCTACAGCTGTGGAAGCATTCCGAATAGGCATCTCGGCTGGTAATCCTGATATTTATCATTAATTAACTAAATATCCTTGTTCGAATTTCGATGAGGTACAAGTAAAGGCATTGGCACATGTACGGTTAGAAGAAGATGACCTCTTCACCATCAAAGCTACTAATCCTCACCGACCAGAGTGTAAGCAGGGGCGACGAGAAACCAGATATGTTCCATACCCCAATTCGTCCCCCTCTAAACCAACTGTGAACACGGCGTTCACCACGCAAAGCGAGCGATATGAAGACCCTAGGCTACCTCCCAAGTTATCTCACTACAACTTTCGAGTAGACACGACAGAGGTTGTACGAACACTTAATGGCATGGGGGATACCATCAAATGGCCTAGAAAAAGCAGCACACCTTCACACCAAAAAGATAAATCCAAATGGTATGATTTCCATTTCGATCACGGTCACAGGACACACGAGTGTATCGCGTTGAGGAAAAAGGTAAGCGAGTTGTTATGCAGGCGGTACCTTAAGGATTTAATATCGGAAAGAGAAAGGGAACAACTAGAACGCCACAAAGGGAAAACCAGTCCACCCCCCAAGCATACAAGAGTAATCAATGTCATCACTAGGGGATCCATGATTTGTGGTGTAACCTATTCTACAACTAAGAGGATTGCAAGGAATACCCAGAGAAAAGAGCCCGAAATCCCTGTCTGAAGGGGTCACGACGTGATGCCCATTACCTTTGATGACATCAGAGAAGAAGAAGATCATCATGACTATTTAATTATTTCCTTAACAATAACAAACTTCCTTGTTAAAAGAGTTTTAATTGATAATGGAAGCTCCACTAATTTACTTATGTTGGATACCTTGTACAGTTTAGGCTTGGGTTTGGACGACATCTTCAAGAAGTCTACGACTTTGGTGGGATTCAGCGGCGAATCGCGCAACACGTTGGGGGAAATATCATTACCAACCATCGCAGGAGGGGTAAATTATCAAGTAAAATTTCAAGTACTTGATTGTCCTTTACCTTTCAATGTTATCTTGGGCAGGCCCTGGATCCACGGGATGAAGGCCATTCCTTCAACCTATCATCAATGTGTAAAATTCTCATCACCATGGGGAATACATGAAATCAAGGGGGAACAAAAGATAGCAATGGAGTGCTATTCTGTAACAATGAGGGCAACGACTTCGAAAAATCCACAGGTCGAGGCGAAAAAGAAGTCGTCAGAATAGCAATTAAAGGACTGTAAGACTCCCACTTACTACGTGAAGCTAGAAACACCGAAACTCGAAGAAGTAGCCCTTGATCTGCTCGATCCATCCAGGAAAATCAAGATAGGGGCAGATCTGGAGCCAACTCTACGAGGACAATTAGTGGAGTTCTTACGGTTGTACAATGATTGCTTCGCTTCATCGAATGAAGATATGGTGGGAATCGATCCTAACATGATCACACATGCGATCAAAGTTAATCAAAAAATCCCACCAGTTAAACAGAAGAGGCGTAAGTTCGCGCCTGAACGGAATCAGATAATAAACAATGAGGTAAAATCTTGCTTGAGTCTGGGAAAATTAGAGAAGTAAAATATCCTGATTGGCTAGAAAATGTGGTTGTTGTAAAAAACAAAAATGGGAAGTGGCGTGTTTGCGTCGACTTTACCGAGTTGAACAAAGCATGTCCCAAAGATTCATTCCTGTTGCCTCACATTGACGCAATGGTGGATGCGACTGCGGGACATGAGCTTTTGACTATCATGGACGCGTTTAGCAGGTACCATCAAATAATGATGCACCCTGACGACCAAGAAAAAACTGCGTTTGTAACGAATCAGGGAACCTATTGTTACAAAGTTATGCCTTTCGCACTAAAAAGTGCAGGTGCTACTTATCAGAGATTGGTTAATAAGATGTTTCAAGAAAAAATGGGGGATACGATGGAAGTATACATCGACGACATGCTAATCAAGTCTTTGAAGGAGTAGGATCACATTCGACATTTGGAAGATGCATTCCAGATTCTACGAAGTTATCAGATGAAGCTGAACCAAACTAAGTGCTCCTTCGAAGTTACGTCAGGAAAATGTTTGGGTTACATAGTGACGCAGAGAGGAATCGAGGCAAATCCGGACCAGATCAAAGCAATAATGGAGCTGTATCGCCAAGATGTGTCAAAGACGTTCAGAAGTTGACAGGATGAGTAATAGCCCTCAACCGTTTCATATCGAAGTCATCGGACATAAACAAGTTATTTTACGACATCCTGAAGAAAAACAAGTCGTTCGAATGGACAGAAGCACATGAAAAATCCTTCAAAGAGTTAAAGGAGTATCTATCCCATCCACAAATATTGTCTAAACTCGAACCAGGAGAAATGCTATATGTTTACTTGGCATGTACGGAGGCAGGTGTAAGTGTAGTCTTGATTCGAGAAGAAGATGGAAATCAGTTGCCCATTTACTACGTAAGTAATACTCTACTTGATGCAGAGACCAGGTATTCACCCGTTGAAAAACTCGTATTATCTTTGGTAATGGCTTCTATCAAGTTATGACCTTATTTTGGGAGTCATTCTATTATTGTAAGGACTAACTTTCCAATGAAGAGCATTATGTCAAAACCGGAGTTATCAGGTCGTTTGGTGAGGTGTTTTATTCACCTCAACGGGTACGATATCACTTATGAGCCACGAACTACATTGAAGTCTCAAGCCTTGGCGGATTTTGTGGCTGACTTGACTCCTACCTTGCCAGAAGGAGAAAACTAAGAAATACTACAGGTTGTAGGATCGCTGAATGTTGAAGGAGGGTTTCTTGACAACAAATAAATTTATAATCAAGACCCCGCTGAGTATAGGGGAGTCAGGATCGTTCCACGGGAAGCAAGATTGTTTATCTATCGACTACTAAAAATCAAACAAAAGCAAGCAAAACACACACTAGCAGCCCCGTTAACGACTTTGTCAGGGTCGTTAACGAACCACCGTAGACAAAATTCCAAAACTAACGATCTAGACAGGTTCGGTACCGAGCCAACGAACTTAGTAACGAATACGATCTTAAAGAAAAATCAAATAAAAACAAAGATCTAGGACAAGGGTTACCACAACATAGTCATGCACACAAGCTCGTAAGAAGATAAATATCATGCCTTTAAATAGATAGATGCATCAACTTTCATTGACTTAGCAAGTAAATTAACCTACTTTCATAAACTAACTCACTCAATTGCTTGTTTTGGATAGAAAGCTTGAAACTTTCGTATTCAAACAATGTCAACCTTCAAGTTTATAACTTTCTCTTTCAATCAAGTTAACAACTCAAATTACCTCAACTTTCATCTCGGTATAAGCACAACAAACAATCTCAACAATAGATAAAAGGCATTCAACTCATAATCATACTCACCAAACATGCATAACTATGCCGGGTTTCAACCCCGACCCTAGATAAAAAAGTCGACTCACTAATCATAACTAAGAAACAAATAACTTCAATCAAAGAAAACATTGAAAACAAAACACTACTCAAATTAATAAATATCGTCTTACAGAGATTCAGAAGAAATCGAAAATACCAAAACACTAGAACAAAACCTCGAAAAACGACCCCGGTAACTCTCGTCCACCGAGCTCTCGATCTCGACCCGATCCATCTCTCTCTCTCTCGTCTCTTCTTCCTCTCTCTACTCTCTCTATGATCGATCCTCCTCTCATATCTATGCTAGATAGAAGGGTGTTTATACTAAAAAGGCTAGAAACTAAAAAAGGTTAAAAGATAAAAACTTTCCTAAAAAGATAGGATCTATTCTAAAAGATAAAAATAAGAAAGATAACAAGACCTAAAATACATAATACAATAACCCTAAAAATTATTAAAAAGACTCAATCGATACGGAAATAAATTCCCGCATAGGATCGGTAAGTCACAGAATCAACCTCTCGAATATTCCATCTCGTGGCCTCGTTAACGAGCCCTCACAGCCTCGTTAACGAGAATGGGCTTGGTTTCTTCAACACTTCTTATCCAAAAACATGAACTTCAACTTCTTCACTCGTATTCCTCCGTCCTTTATCATAGCTCTTCAAATTCAGCTCCAAACAACATCATTTCCTCGCTAAAACCTACAAAAAAACACAAAACGGAGTAGCTTCCATACTTTTCACAAAGTATGCAAAACTATCAAAAAATACACAAAACTAACCCTAAACTTATCAAAACTAAACTTAACAACCTAAGAAAACCTATCAAAAACTATACTAAAAACACGAACATCAAAATACCCTATACTTAGACTTGCTTGTCCTCAAGTAATTACTCAACAATAATCAAAACCAAACAATATACTCATCAAACTATAGCCATCATCTAAAAAGCAACTTCAAAACATATAGAAGAAAAATAGCAAACGACTATTAACGTCATCACACATACGTGCACCAAAAATAGACACAAGAAAATACAGTCCAACCTCACAAGGGTAATGTGTTTCTCTCAACTCTCAAGTGTTTAAGCTTATAAATATATCTCTCAACTCATCTTATATACAAAAACTCATAGAAATTGGAACTTATATCACCAAACTCTCCACCTAAGATTTGTCAAAACAAACAAAAATCATCAAGAGAACTCAGGGGGCTCAATGAAAAACTTCATAGAAGTTTCCATTCGGCCGGGTTGTAATGGGGCTTGGTAATCACAATAAGGCATGAAAATATTTTGGCTATGTGGTGCTAATAATATCCGGGAATCAAAGACTCCGAAAAACTCACACATCTCCAAAACTCTCATAAAAAAATACCAAACTCACTCTCATTATGCACACATATTTTCATACACCCTTTATATATCCTAGAAAGTCTCATAAAACAAAAGAATCTATGGCTTCATAAATACTTTGCACTTTTTACTTCTTCATTTTCATTTTCTTCTCAACATTGTTTTAATGCGCTGCCTCGTTAACGAACCACTGCAGGGTCGTTAACGATCTTCATCGTGTACTCCACTTCCAACTTCATTTTATGCATCTTTTGTACCAAGAGATCTTTGTTTTACATAATTAACTCAAGAGACTTCCAATCTACCTTTCCCAAAAATCCTTCATTTTCAAACCAAACTTAACATCTCTCTCTTTTCTTTTCAACCCTCAACAAAACAATTTCCTCTCCAAATCTAAGTCCTAATCCCCGGATTGGGTCAAGCTTATATCGGCTAGGGAACAATTTTGTGGAGCTAAAAATATAGGGCTTCAGGCTCAAATTGGCTGTCAAAAGAAGGATAATGTAAAGGTGGATAAGGAATAATAGGGCTCATAAAAATAAGTTTTCCATCATACAATTTTCATAAGTAATGAACTATAAATCTTATACAAGTCTTAAGTAATAGATTGCCATCACAATTCCAAGAGATAATATGCATATAGAGAGTAAATCACACAAAAGAATCTCTGGCCAAAAATTTCTCATAAGGCTAATTTTTGTTGGATTGCATCACTTATGCTAAAAAGGTATATGTGCTCAATTTCATCAAATGATATTCCTTCCTAATAACATCTTCATAATTAAGAATCCGGCTTTTTTCTCAAAGATATGATTGCAAGGAATTATATGATCATGCCAGCAACTACTATCATAGGATATAAGAAAGGGATATCTATCAATTCTAAAACTCTCTTCTTCTTTTTTTTGAAAATTTTCAAAAAAAATCGATTTTTTTAATATTTTTGGAATAAAAACTACTTAAGCAAACAAAGCACAAAAGACAAATAAGACACAAAACTTTCTACTTTCTCCCACCCCATACTTAAAATTACAGTGTCCCCACTGTAAGAAAAATAAGAAGAAGGAAAGAAATAGAAAAGAAAAACCAAGAAAACAAGAAAAGAGAAAACAAAAACTTACAAAGTCTCAGAAGTGGAAAACAAGGAAAACGTCTTCAAGCTGAATCAACGGTTAGGTGGAGGAAAATAGTGCTCAAAGTTTCCCATGAAGTCGTACATCGTCCTCCAACGCTCAGCATCCTCTGTCTCTCTCTGGCGATGCCTCTCATCCTCAAATGTCATCCGAGCTGAATAGACAGTCTCCCATCTATCCATCCTCCTATAAATGTGGTCCTGCTGGAGGTGAAGTTGTTGCATCCCTGTAGAAAGATCCTCGGCCCATGGTGGCGGAATGTTCGATCCAGAGTACTCAGGATGAGGAGGTGGTGGGTAGTGAGGCTGAAAGTGATCATGGTGAAGCATCGGGTTGTATGGCAGGAGTCCATAAGAGTAGGGGTCGATAGGAGCTTGCGGGGGGTCTGTAGCTGCCCTCGGCGGGTCGTTAACGACCTTGGGTACCTCGTTAGCAGTAGATGTAGAAGGCTGGAAATGATCGTTAACGAGCCTGGTGGGCTCGTCAACGAAGACGTTGGTGCCTAAAACTTCTGTCTCGAGGTCTTCTTTCTCGAGGTTGAGCTCCTCTGTGCCGCCTTCTGTGTCAGCCTCCTCGGTGTCTTCTCCAACTAACTCGGTATCCTCATCTTCATCTTCATCTTCATCCATCTCATCTTCCTCTCTTTCAAATCGGGACACACACGGCCGAAGCGATAACTCATCCTCCAGCTTGGGCTCTAACGGGAAAGCATGCCCCGTCCACGCCTCGTACCAATTTGGTACGTAAAGTAGCTCTAGCTTTTCGAGGGT
This sequence comes from Fallopia convolvulus, assembly GCA_964016875.1. Taxonomy (NCBI): domain Eukaryota; kingdom Viridiplantae; phylum Streptophyta; class Magnoliopsida; order Caryophyllales; family Polygonaceae; genus Fallopia; species Fallopia convolvulus. The sequence goes on along the minus strand of OZ024719.1, from coordinate 45,416,221 downwards.
TGGTACAACAATACGGTCTTGAACTTTGGTCTTGAACCCTCCCTTGGCTTGAATGAAAATGCTGGAACTATACCAATAGTTCTTGTTGAGCAACTGAGCATGTGTCGGCGTGTAGCGAGTGAGGTCGACTCCAAGGTTTATAGCCAAAAGACTAACCAAGTTACCACACCATACTTCCTTAGACTTGGTTGATTTCTCTATGTAGTCCATTCATACCCCAAATTCAAAGGGTCGGGCTCCTCAAAAAGGATAGTGCGGAGACAAGCAACTTTCGTCCTTGTTGGCCTGTTCAACTCTCTCTTCGGCCAGAATGTAGCGGCTAGGACTCGGAGAATGATCCTGAAAATGGGGTTGATGATGCTTGCCCCGGATAATGCCGCGGTGGAGGATTGGACCTCCCCGGTGATGTAGCTCCAATTCCGTGACACCTTGTAGTCTTTCAAACTGTACTCTCTAGAAGGGTTTGGGAGCTCCAGAATTGCATTGAACTCCGCCATGGTGAGCTCACGGCTCACATTACCGAGCCGAAACCGGATACGTCCCGCCGAAGCCTTCGACGGAAAGCTAGTCTCTAGAGTGGCCACGAACTTGGATGTGAGGGCCGGAAAGTGTGGTAGATTTTCCTTCTTCAACAAATGAGCAGCACCGAGAATAACAAAGGCCTCCTTGACATCCGTGTAAATCCCCGTGTGTATGGCACTTGACTTCGAGAACCACTGAGTGTTGTGGTCCTTGTCTAGAATGGCACGGTATCGATTCACTTGGCCTTGGGTGCTCAAGATCACATTGTCCATGCAAGGTGGGGATGGGGACCTCTGATTCCTCCTCTTTTTCTGGGCTCGGGTAGCGGGTCTGCTTGAACTTGCCATGAGATCTACAAAATAATCATGAATTTTCCAAGGTAAGATCCACTCAAAATATATAGGCAAGAGACACCATACTTGGTCTCAAAATAACCTCGGAATTATTCGTTAACTACCCAATTGGGTCGTTAAAGAATCCGGACTGGTTTATACACTTTGACGTTGCGCAGGGTCGTTAACGAGCCTGGGTGGGTCGTTAACGAGCCGCCGAGAACCAGAACACAAGATCCGAATGTTATTAACTCAAAAATCAAGCCATGGATCAAGCATGCATCCGCAATATCCTTCACTAAACTCACAATCGGGTTTATGTACCCCATACTTGCTCGATTTCCCATCCCGAACATGCTAAAATTACCCAAAATTGACATGGCAAAGATTGAACTTAAGGCTAGAACAAGAAAAATTCATGCTTTCTAATTAGATTTTTGCAATGGAGAATCTAAAATGAATAATCTTCCCTATAACAAGAAAAATTAAGCACAACCAAAATTCATGGGCAAAATCCAAACATGCAAGTCGACCCTTTCCATAAACACAATCCCAATATGAAATTTCTACCCTAAAAATCATGAATCTTGTAAGCAAGAGTTAGGGTTTAGAAATCATACCGGAAATTCGAGAAATTGAAGAACAAAGGATCGGATTGGGGTGGTTAACGAGCGTGGATCTCGTCGGTGGGAATCTAGGGTTCCGAGCTTCGGTAACGATGGTGGCTCCGACGGTCGGTGGAGTGGGAAATTCCGATCGATGGTGGGGGATTTCCAAGATTTTTGGTAGGATTTTTGAGGGGTTTGGAGTTTTAGGATTGAGGATTTGAGAGTGAAAATTTTGTAGGAGGGTAAAAAGGGTTATATAGGAGAAGGTAAGGATAGGAAAAGATAGAGGGGGCGGCGGCTTGGGGGTAGGTAGAAGATAGATTAGGGTTAAAAAAAATTTACCTGCCCATTTTGCCGAATCGGTTCATCAAAGCCGGTCGTTAACGACCCTGGGTGGGTCGTTAACGAGCCACCGTAGCCTCTTTGAGTGATTTTCGAGCCCATCTCCTGCATCTTATTAGTTCAAAACTTCTCCTATTTTCTATCCTAAAAAGTACTAAAAAGAACTCAAAAGAAAGCTAAGAAAAAGAATCTAAAAAGAAGAAAATCTAGTCTATACTAAGAGCGGGTTGCCTCCCGTAAGCGCTATGTTTAACGTCGTCAGCCCGACGTACTTCCCTTGCTCAATCCGACGTTGTAAGAGCCATAGTGACTCTAATCTCTTCATTTGGGTCGGGTTTCTCATGGAACTTTTTCAGTCGGTGGCCATTAACTTTGAAGATTGTGCCTTGATTATCGATCAACTCTACCACACCGTGGGGATAGATGTGATGAACCACGAATGGCCCACTCCATCTTGTCCTAAGCTTCCCTGGAAATAGACAGAGTCTAGAGTTGAAAAGAAGTACATTGTCACCAACCTCATAAGTTTTAGGCACCAATTTCTGATCATGCCACCGTTTGGTGCGCTCTTTGTAAATTTCAACATTTTCATATGCCTTAAGTCTCAACTCCTCCAGTGCTTGCAAATCCATGAATCTTTTTGCTCCATCTGCGTCGAGGTTCATGTTGAGCTCTTTAAGAGCCCATGGTGCTTTATGCTCCATCTCGACCGGTAAGTGACATGCTTTGCCATACACTAGATTATAAGGAGTGGTGCACAGAGGCGTCTAGTATGCTGTCCTGTACGCCCAAAGAGCGTCATCCAATTTAGAAGACCAATCCTTCCTAGAACGCGACATTTTCTTCTCCAATATGCTCTTTATTTGCCTGTTTGAAACTTCAACTTGGCCGCTAGTTTGGGGATGATATGGTGTTGCCACTCGATGTGATACCCCATACTTCGACAAAAAGTGCTTCAAAACTCCGCTCAATGAAATGGGAACCGCCATCACTAATGAGGATTCTTGGGACGCCAAACCTGGGAAAAATATTAGTCTTAATAAACTTGGCCACGGTTTTAGCGTCGTTGGTCCTTATAGCAACGACTTCTATCCTTTTAGAGACATAATCGGCCGCCACTAGGATATACTTGTAGGGGCCTGATGCGGGAAAAGGTCCCATGAAGTCTATCCCCCATACGTCGAATAGATCGACCTCTAGTATCCCAGTTAGTGGATTCTCATGTCTCCAAGTAATGTTGCATGAGCGTTGGCATCCATCACATGCTGTCACATAAGCTTAAACGTCCTTGAACATGGTTGGCCAATAGAGACCACTTTGAAGAATCTTTGTTGTGCTTTTGAACCCGTTTGCATGGCCTCCGGTAGGTAGTGTGTGACATTGACGGATCACATTCTCTATCTCTTCTTCTGGAATGCAGCGTCTAAAGAGGTGGTCACTTCCTTGCTTAAACAAGTAAGGATCATCCCAATAGTACTGTTTTACATCATGGAGAAACTTCTTTTTCTTCTGTGGAGTTAGTCTGTTGGGAATTATGCCTCATGACCAATTCCTCATCGGACCTGAGTGGGTCGTTAACGACCCTGGAGAGGTTGTGTGACCCTCGGCAACGACCTCCGGTGGCATGATAACAATCCCCCGAACTGATGTATCGATGCTCCTTGGGACTTTGCTCTCGTGATTTATGCATTCCAGCCTCGGTGCCTCGTTAACGTCCCTGAAGGGGTCGGTGACGAGGGTTTTGTTGAGTTCGACCTCGTTCAGCATGAGGTGTTTGTCTGGTCTGGAATCATTTATTGGCACTTCGTTGTTGGATTCAGTGATATTCTCAATCGGTAGTCTGGATGAGTGATCTGCCACTAGGTTTTCTGCTCCCTTCTTGTCTCTTATTTCATGGTCAAATTCCTGCAATAAGAGCATCCAGCGAAGCAATCTAGGCTTGGCATCCTTTTTGGCCATTAGGTATCTAACGGCCTCATGGTCAGTATAAACAATCACTTTTGATCCAACAAGGTAGGACCGGAATTTTTCAAAGGCAAATAACACATCCAGAAACTCCTTCTCCGTTGTGGTATACTTACTATGCACCTCGTCCAGCGTCTTACTGGCGTAGTAGATGGCGTGGAGTTTCTTATCCTTCCGTTGTCCCAAAACTGCGCCAACTGCATAGTCACTTGCATCGCACATGATCTCAAAGGGGAGTGTCCAATCTGGAGACTGCATAATAGGGGCGGACACGAGGTCTGCTCTTAACCTGTAAAAAGCTTCAAGACACTCTGGAGACATCTCAAACACTACATCTTTCATTAATAGGTTAGTCAAAGGTTTAGCTATCTTAGAGAAATCTTGAATAAAACGTCTGTAGAATCCAGCATGCCCTAGAAAACTCCTTATGTCTCTTACAGAAGAGGGAGGAGGTAGTTTTTCAGTAAGCTCAATTTTTGCTCTATCTACTTCTATCCCTCTTTTTAGAGACAAGGTGTCCTAGTACTATCCCCTCTTGAACCATGAAATGTCACTTTTCCCAATTCAAAACAAGATTGGTTTCTTCACATCTTTTAAGCACACGCGCAAGATTAGCAAGACAAGCATCAAATGAAGAACTATAAATAGAGAAATCATCCATGAAAACCTCTATAATCTCTTCTATCATATCTGAAAAAATGGCCATCATACACCTTTGAAAGGTGGCGGGGGCATTGCAAAGCCCAAATGGCATTCTCTTATAAGCAAAGGTTCCATAGGGACATGTAAAGGTAGTCTTCTCCTGATCGTCAGGATGAATGGGAATCTGCCAAAAACCGCTATAGCCATCTAGATAACAAAAATAATCATGTTGGGCTAAGCGTTCTAATACCTGATCAATGAAAGAAAGCGGAAAATGATCTTTTCTAGTGGCAGTATTAAGCTTCCTATAATCAATGCACATCCTCCAACTGGTGGTGGTTCTAGTTGGAATAAGCTCTCCCTTTTCGTTTTCTATAACGGTCATTCCCCCTTTTTTTGGAACTACATGGACCGGACTCACCCATTGGCTATCCGATATAGGAAATATGATCCCAGCATCAAGTAATTTAATAATTTCTTTTTTTACCACATCCTTCATGTTAGGATTTAACCTATGTTGATGCTCTATGGTGGGTGTATGATTGTCCTCCATGTATATTCTATGCATGCAGAGAGAAGGGGATATGCCCGTTATATCATCGAGGGAGTAGCCTATGGCTTTTCTATGCATCCTAAGTATGCTCAACAGTTTCTCTACTTCCTCATCTTTTAATTTGGCATTAATGATGACCGGTAAAGTAGAATTAGGACCAAGAAATTCATACCTGAGAGAGTCTGGGAGAGGCTTTAGTGTTGGAGAAGGTTCGGCTGGAATGAGAATTGGTTCTTCTGAATCCGTCTTCAACACTTCTTCCAGGTATTCGAATGCTGAAATCTCACAGTCCTCAGCCAAGGTCGTTAACGATGCTGAGGGGGTCATTAACGAGCTTGCTTTTTCTGCCAGAAGAGTCGGTAGTGAGGTACGAGGGCTCGTTACCAAAATTGCAGGGGCTATCTCGGCCCATCTTTTGCTTGGGAACTCTTCATGCGACAGCAATCTTCCTATAGGGTCCCCACATTCAATGATTTCATTGTGGGTGTAGAGCATTTTGACTTCGGCTCTATCGATATCCTTCATAGGTTGTTTGAATCGGAATTCCGTCACCTTGTCCCCAATTTCGAAAGTTAGGAGTCCCCTCCTAACATCAATTATGGCTCCAGCGGTGGCAAGGAACGGTCTCCCTAGAATAATAGGAACTACCGGGTCTTCGGGCATTGCCATGACTATGAAATCATTTGGGACAAAAAATTTCCCACTTGTACTGAAAAATCTTCTACAATCCCTGTTGGTCTGATGCAAGAACCATTGGCCATGTATAGCCGCATGTTGATTGGCTCTAATGGTCCCATGTTGGCTTTTGACCATATTGAGAGAGGGAGGAAACTAGCACAGGCTCCCAAATCACATAAAGCTTTGAATTTGTGGTCGCCTATGCCAATCGTGATGGCAAATCTCCCTGGATCTCCAAGCTTTCTGGTAAAGCAATAGATTGGACTTCATCCTGCAATTATATGATGGATCTTTTCCTGCTAAGAATATCTTTCTAAATTTTCGTGTGAGCCGGCATTTCGCTTAGGGCCTCAGCGAATGGGATGGAAATATTAATTCCCTGAAGAATCTTTACAAAACGCTTGAACTTACTCTTAGTAGAGTCCATAGATTTCTTAGTGGGAAATGGAAGAGATTTCACCATTCTCGAAACCAAGTTAGGCTCGAGAGGTGATGCTACCGGATCGACACTAGGGTCGTTAGGTGTCCTCGACGGGTCGTTATCGACCCTGATGGGGTCGTTAACTACCCTGGAATGGGGAGGAAGGCTTGGATTAGAAGACTTACTTGAATTAGGGTCGTTAAATACCCTCGGAGCCTCGTCACCATGTTGTCCCAGTTCGGTAATCGCCTTCGCTGGCTCGTTACCGAGCTAAACCGTGGCATCTTCTTCAGCATCGTCCTTAGCTTGGACACATTCTGGTAATGTCTTTCCGCTCCTAAGGTGCACCGCTGCTATTTCTCCCCTAAGGTTCTCCTCGGGGCGACCCGAGAGTTGTCCTTGTGGTCTTGGAATCTGTGCAGCTAGGTTCCCTAGTTGGGAATCAACATTCTTCTTCCATATATCGAACTCTCCCCATCTTTGATTTTGTTGGTTCAGGTTGGCTTGAATTTTGTTAACCTTGTTAGTCACTCCGTTAAGGCCTTCCTATAACCCTTGAACCCATGATGGTGGCTCCTCATGGCCTGGAGGTCGATAAGGCGCAGGTCGTCTATCCGGCGGAGGCCCTGCATAGTTTGGATTTGGATTTTGATTGCCCCACGCCTGATAATTGTTTGACCTATCAAAATAGCTAGACTGGTTCCTGTATGGGCCTCTCATATAATTCATCTCAGCAATTGTCTCAGCGGCTCTAACCTTCTCTATGTTAGTGCAAGCAACAGTACTATGGGCAGAAGAACCACACTCTTGACAAGATTGAGAGGATTTCAGAAAACTTACCTGCTTTTTCAAACGGTTGACCTCAACTTGTAGAAATTGAGTTTTAACATCTGGGTCAACTTCTTCTCGGTTAGGCATGTAGAGACGTTTCTGGGGCTGGGGAGTTTGTTGGGTTCCATACATGGCATCATAATTGGACAGCTTATCCAACAATTCCCATGCAGCTGTTGGGTCCATCTCTATAAAACCGCACGCAATATGCGTGTTGATGTGGTTCTTGGTCTCTGCGTTGATACCTTGGAAAAAGATTTCTTGCAAAACATATAAAGGTTGTCCATGAGTGGGGCACTGTCTAAGCATCTCTTTAAATCTTTCCCATGTTTCAAAAAAAGTCTCATAGTGGTAAGTATTCCCGCTTGTCACGCGGGTGACCCGGGTTCGATCCCCGGTAACGGCGCCAATTTGTTGAAGGAGGGTTTTTTGACAACAAATAAATTTATAATCAAGACCCCGCTGAGTATAGGGGAGTCAGGATTGTTCCACGGGAAGCAAGGTTATTTATCTATCGACTACTAAAAATCAAACAAAAGCAAGCAAAACACACACTAGCAGCCCCATTAACGACTTTGTCAGGGTCGTTAACGAACCACCGTAGACAAAATTCCAAAACTAACGACCTAGACAGGTTCGGTACCGAGCCAACGAACTCAGTAACGAATACGATCTTAAAGAAAAATCAAATAAAAACAAGATCTAGGACAAGGGTTACCACAACATAGTCATGCACACAAGCTCGTAAGAAGATAAATATCATGCCTTTAAATAGATAGATGCATCAACTTTCATTGACTTAGCAAGTAAATTAACCTACTTTCATAAACTAACTCACTCAATTGCTTGTTTTGGATCTAAAGCTTGAAACTTTCGTATTCAAACAATGTCAACCTTCAAGTTTATAACTTTTTCTTTCAATCAAGTTAACAACTCAAATTACCTCAACTTTCATCTCGGTATAAGCACAACAAACAATCTCAACAATAGATAAAAGGCATTCAACACATAATCTTACTCACCAAACATGCATAACTATGCCGGGTTTCAACCCCGACCCTAGATAAAAAGACTACTCACTAATCTTAACTAAGAAACAAATAACTTCAATCAAAGAAAACATTGAAAACAAAATACTACTCAAATTAATAAATATCGTCTTATAGAGATTCAGAAGAAACCGAAAATACCAAAACACTAGAACAAAACCTCGAATAATGACCCCGGTAACTCTCGTCCACCGAGCTCTCGATCTCGACCCGATCCGTCTCTCTCTCGGCTCTTCTTCCTCTCTCTACTCTCTCTATGATCGATCCTCCTCTCTTATCTATGCTAGATTATAGGGTATTTATACTAAAAAGGCTAGAAACTAAAAAAGGTTAAAAGATAAAACTTTCCTAAAAAGATAGAATCTATTCTAAAAGATAAAAATAAGATCTAGAAAGATAACAAGACCTAAAATACATAATATAATAACCCTAAAACTTATTAAAAAGACTCTACCGATACGGAAATAAATTCCCGCACAAGATCGGTAAGTCACAAAATCAACGTCTCGAATATTCCATCTCGTGGCCTCGTTAACGAGCCCTCACAGCCTCGTTAACGAGCCTGGGCTTGGTTTCTTCAACACTTCTTCTCCAAAAACTTGAACTTCAACTTCTTCACCTCGTATTCCTCCGTCCTTTATCATAGCTCTTCAAATTCAGCTCCAAACAGCATCATTTCCTTGCTAAAACCTACAAAAAAACACAAAACGGAGTAGCTTCCATACTTTTCACAAAATATGCAAAACTATCCAAAAATACACAAAACTAACCCTAAACTTATCAAAACTAAACTTAACAACCTAAGAAAACCTATCAAAAACTTTACTAAAACACGAACATCACTAAACAATGGCAAATGGATGATGCACACCGACGGAGCGTCAAATCAAGTAGGTGTAGGGATGGGGGTAGTCTTGAAGTCGCCACAGGGGGATAGGATAACCCAGGCTATTCGATGCACATTTAAAGCTACCAATAATGAAGCAGAATACGAGGCACTCATTGCGGGGTTACTTATTGCCAAGGACTTGAATGTGCAAGAAATTGAGGTAATATGTGATTAATTGCTTGTTCTGAATCAAGTCACAAATTCTTATGTTGCCAGGGATTCAAAAATGAAGGCGTACTTGGAGAGAGTTCAAGAAATTATCAAAGACTTCAAGCATTTCGAGATAAAGCAAGTACCGCGAGATGCTAACGTGCAAGTCGATGCCTTAGCAAATCTCGGATTCACGATTGACCCAAGAGAGTATGACAAGATACCGTTCGTGTATCTGGATGCATCATCCATAACACAAGAAGAATACGTGTTCAAAGTCCGGGATTTTGATCCAACTACTTCCTGGGTAACCCCTTACTTAAGATGGTTACAAGATGGAGTTCTACCGAATGATAAAGAGGAAAGTCGACGACTTAAGGTAAAAGCTTCTACTTTCTCCATTAAAGATAACATCTTGTTCAAGTGGATGTCATTAGGATTGTACGCACGATGCGTGAAATAAGATAAAGTAAAAAAGGTGTTGCAAGATATACACGATGGGGAGTGTGGAAATCACACAGGGGGTCGTAACTTGGCAAAGAAGGCAAGTAGTATGAGGTACTATTGGCCCACCATGAACAAAGACGCAGTGGAGTTTGCTCGGAAGTGTGACGCGTGCCAACGTCACGGACCTATTTCACATCAGCCACCAGAATTCTAAATCCTATAACTTCCCCTTGGCCATTCATGAAATGGGAAATGGACATCTTAGGGAAACTCCCCCCAACTTCGGGACAACGCATGTACATACTAGCCATGACCGACTACTTCTCCAAATGGATCTAAGCCGAAGCCTTCAAAGAAGTAAGAGACACACAGGTTATCTCCTTCATAAAGAGAAATATCCTTAGCATATTCGGGGTACCATCTACCATAATTTGTGACAATGGATCACAATTCATCAACGACAAAACAAGATCCTTTTGACAGCAATACAACATTCAATTGGTGATGTCTACACCACGATACCATCAAGCCAATGGACAAGCACAAGAAAGTAACAAGGTGATCATCAACAACTTAAAGAAATGCCTTAAAAAGGCCAAAGGAAGATGGGCCGACGAGTTACCCCTTATTCTTTGGTCAGATCGGAAAACTCCCAAGATTGCGACGGGCACACGCCTTTCTCATTGGTGTACTGGTGTCAAGCCGTATTACCAATTGAGATAACTCTTCCAATAGTTCGATATAGCGTTACTACTGAAGAGTCAAATCTATCCAACTTGTTCCATCATCTAGATACGGTAGACGAGTTAGGAGATGAGGCATCATTCTGTATCGCGACATATAAACAGGGGGTAGCTTGGAGTTACAACAAACGCGTCAGAGCAAAAGTATTTCAAGTAGGTGATTGGGTACTGAGAATGGTTTTTCCAAAATACCCAAGAGCTGAATGCTGGAAAGTTAGGAGCCAACTGGGAAGAACCTTACCAAATCACGAAAGTCGTTAGACAAGGAGCTTACGAGTTAGTCTCTCACGACGGGAGGATAGTCCCAAGAAGCTGGAATGCGATGAATCTAAAACTTTACCACTTCTAAGATAGACAAGTCATGACAAGGTACTGATTTACTACTTGATTTTTGTTTATCAAATGCATTTACATCCTTTAAAACACACGAAACAACAACACCATTACAAAACTGACAAGGGACACCTTGTGACGTTACAGGACAAAACAAGGTCCCTCGTCTTACAATCAGACAAATGATGTGCATGCAATGACTAGTCACAAGATGCAAGAGACGAGAAGAACGTGCTAACGATTCTAGAGCAAGAGGAATCTAACGCAGCAGAATACTTGTGTAAACAGTTTAGATTTCATTAATAAGACACGAGTATCTTACATTTGCATTTTATCCAATTACACATCTTGCTCTTTCTAAAGCATCTAATACAAAAACGCTATCACAACATGACTTAGTCAAACACGACTAACAATCTTCTTACCAAACTCGTTGGTGTTCGACCAATGCAAGATGCCATCGAAAACCTGTACCACTTGCAAAATATAGACAAACAAGATACCATACAAACACAAATAACATTCACAAAAAATGTCCTAGAGGCATAACGTAGAAGTTAAAATATTGTCCACACAAACGACCCTAAAACAAGCGGCCCCAAAAGAGTAAATGTCTTAAAACCCCGACAAATCGGGGGTACCAAAATACTTAAAGTTCATAAACAGGAATAAGGAGATTACTCCTTAGAAACATCTTTGAAAGCCTTCTGGTTCTCAATGAGTTTACACCTAGGCTACCTCCTTGGCAACTTGAGCAATGTTGTCCACCATCAAGAATTTCATGGTTGCAACCCCGTGGCAAATTCTTCTATCATTTCTACACGAGCCCTGCATGACCAGTAATCTGCAGTATCCTCAATCTCCTTTGCGAGAGCAGCCTCCTTCCTTGATGTGAAGATGAACTTCTCTTCCCACTCCTTGGAACTCCTAGAGGCCTTCTCGAGAGCAACGGATAGCTCCTTAACGTTTTTTCTCTAGAGCATTTTTCTCTTTCCCAAGGATAGTACTCTTCTCCTTCTCAAGTTGCACGTTGATTTTGCTCTGAGCCAGTTGACCAGGCAGGTCTTTGAAGGCCTCAAAAGTCGAGAGCGTAAGTTGGAAGTTTTAAAATTGTTAACGCGTTTTATGGACAAAGAGGTAAAACACGTAAATGAAAACATAACAAGTTGCTATAGGGCAACAATCATACCTGCCACTGAGCAACTAATATTTCGCCAAAAAATTTCGGCATGGAAGATAAATGTTTAGCAGCTCGGGAGCAGTTCACGTGGAGAGGTAGCAAGGAGTTTAAACACTTCTCCGCTGCCATATCCAGCGACATCATGGTGTCAGGGAGATCAGTTAGGCAGGAGGCAGCGTTCTTCTTTGAAGAGGAAGTCCTGGGAGTGGTATCAGCAACCTTCGGAGGAACAGACATTGCTAGAGATGTATCCGCTGTAGAAGTTGTCTTGGCTTTTCTCTTCTTTCGAGCCTCGACTCTCTCCATGGTCGAAAGGGCAGCGGTAGATCGAGTAGTCCGGGAGCCTGAGAACATTCAAGTAAAAAGAATCACGCGAGTACAAGGTGTTAGCAAAAGTACAGAAGAAGGGCATCAGAACTTACTTGACATTTCAGAATCTTCGGGATCGGCAAGGTGCGCTTTCAGAAGTTTTGTATAAGATCTCTCCTCCTCTGAAAGAGATTCGATCTGGGAAATAATTTGAGGTGATGCCTTCCGTGGTTGTAGAGAAACCAAATCTACTACATCAAAAAACAAGCACAGTCAAAGTTAATGCCATCAGGAAAAGATAAGAAGAACGAATAGAGTAAATACTACCTGTTGTACGCCATCAAGAGTTCTGGAAAGAACTATCAACCCCAAAGAGGATAGCTTTACGAAGAAGAACTTATCAGCCCAACTCCGATCCGACTTCGACACATCATATATGAAGTTAGATTTGCCCAATAAGGTTTTCAGAGTGAATCGACCGGGACCACCTTTGGAAAGACGGTAATTGCAGAGAAAGTCGAAAGTTTTGAACGGAATATTGTGAGAAGAACAGAGAACATCAATGGATAACAAAAGCCTACAAACTTGGGGAAGAATTTGCCCGGGTGACACATTAAGGGTGGTAAGAAAGTCAATCACAAGAGGGGAGAAAGGAAATCGATGACCAATACGGAAGGGGTACTCGTAAAGACACACCCAGTCATCATTGTAAAAATTAGCCCAAACACCAGGAGGAGGTAGAAAAACCTCCGTCGTAGCCGGAAATCCAACGGAGGGAGCAAAAGAACTCGGATCTTCGAAAGTACTATTCCTTTGATGGGGAGTAAGAATTTTAGAAGAAACAAGGCAATGAGGGCTAGAGGTTCATAGAAATGAGAAAGATGTTCACTGGAAAAGCAAGAATCCGCCATGGAAGAGGAGGAAGGAAAAGTAGAAGAAAGAGATTCAAGGAAAGGAGAGACGTACCTGCAGGGTGAAGTCCACGAATGACTCACAATGATGCCTATGAAGAGCTTTAAATACAGAGTTGATGGGACGTGCTACTAGTGGCTACAACTTTCGAGATCAATGTCAAAAACCCTAGAAAAATTGGAGGGATTTTTCCTGGGTTTTTGGGCGGTATTGTTGGGCCTCCTCGAAAACAAGCCCAAAATTGGAAGACCAATAACACGAGTTAGCAAGGCCCATAATCACGATCGTCAAACGTGCGCCAGAACAAACGGTATGAAGCGAGGATCTCGGTAACATTTATGGCATTAAGAGCGTGGCGACATCTACGGGATCTGTTCGCACTCCATAACTCCAACAACGGTCACAAGGAATGAAGAGATATAAAAAGAAGTAGAAGGGAAAGGAAGAGGATAGTGATTCATCAACTCTCGTACCATTACATTCTGAAAAGCTCTCGAACATATCAAACCTTTTTGTGCTTCAAAAGACTATTCTCTAGTCTGATTGATCGCTTGTAATCTTGGAGGAACTCATACCAAAACGACTATTATATATCAATTATGTTATTCATTTTGGTTTCGTCCTACTTCTTTCCTTTTAAGTTTCATCTTGTCAATAGGCTATAATGCGTTACAACTACTTTTTGGTTAGGCTTCCCTCATTGTAGCAGGTAACACGTCCACGTGGTAAATCTGCCCAAAATATATATATATATTTACATATATATATATATAATCCTACCAAAGTCAGTTTTTTAATGTCTTATTATTTTTGTAGGATTGTTACTTGTCAATATGTCTAGGTCGTCGACCTCAAAGTAAATGCATTGGAATTTAAATAACAAGAAAGACTTACTTGACATAATGATTTTTATAGTGGAAACACTTGATCAACAAACTCTGTTAATTAGGTGTGAAAACCACTCCCTTCTAAGTTCTTTCTTGGAAGGATTAAAATCGTAACTTGTTTTATTATTTCTATTGAATATGCTTACAAGAACACCCCATAAATAGCCATACTTCCCAAGTATGCTAGAACTCTTATGAACCAAGTAAACACTACTCTCAACCAACTAACAAGCCTACGTCTCTCTTCCTTTCTTTTGAACTCTCGAACAAATCATTTTCTTTTGTTTCACAAGTAGAGTATGAGTTTGTGCTTATTCTAACCTAATGCCTAGGCTTAAATACATGAAAACTAGGTCAAATAGAAAAGATATTATCTTCCAATTCGGTTATGAAAAGATAATATTTTTCTATCGTTACATGTATCATCCTAAGCATAAAATATGGCTTAGGGAAAAGGCAATCGGCGGCTTGCTATCCATACATAGAAGACCTTTCCTGAAATCACAATATCTTGATCAAATCTTCAATATCACACGCGTCTATAAGATCTTCTATGTTTGCCTTTAACTCAAGTCTACCACCTGACTCATGTTGGCCACTCTGTTCACAAACACGAGGTCGGCCACATGACTGACGTTTGGAACCATCAAAATCAAAGCCTTAGCTTTTCTAACAATTTTTATATTGTTGTGAATTTTACATAAAAAAATGACGGCTAAAGAAACTCTTAAATTGGTTAAACATATTCACACTTGAAAGTTTACTAGTTGTTAGAAAGTGAAGCTTTGATTTTGATTGTTCCAAACTTCAAGGAAGTCGACAACATGAATTCATCTATGAAGTCGTTGACATGTGAGAAGTCGCGAACATGTGAACTAAGACGGAATAGAAGAGTTGGTAGAATGTGAGCTCAATACTTTAATAGGTCGTCGACCTATGCAAGTCAAGTGATCGACCTCGAGTCTGTGAAACAGGTCGCCAACGTGATCCAGGTCATCGACGTGGGCAGGTCGTCCACGTAACAGGAAGGCAGACTGAAAACGTGTGAGAAGATTGCACGAGATATCAGATCAGTTCGGTTAAGGAAAGAATCTTCTCAAAACAAGAAAGGACATCGATCTTGCTTAAGCCTTAAGGAGTTTGTTTATTGTAATATTTATTTTATCCTTAGGAAGATTTGTAAGGATTAGATTTATATTATCTTCCTTAATTAATAAAGGAAGTAATATATCTCTAAACCCTAGTGTGCTAGCCTATATAATTCGTGGTTATTAGGTTAGAAATTGAGTGCACTGATATTGCATATTAAGAGAGGAAAAACCCCGAGCTTATACTCCATATTGTGAAAGAGAAAAGATAGAGTGACTCGTTCGTGAGATTCGATCGAGTGGTGAGTTCGATAGTTTGAAAGAGGAAAAGAGACGTAGGCTTGTTAGACGGGTTGAGGGTTGCGGTTACTCGGTTCACAACGAGTTCTAAAGTGCTTGGGAAGTAGGTCTAGATCCAGGGTGCTCTTGTAAACAATCCAAAAGATCAATAAAGCAAGATACGGCTTTTAATCCTTCCAAGCGAGAACTTGGAAGGGAGTGGTCTTCACTCTTGATTGATAGAGTTCATCAATCAAGTGTTTCCACTATAAAATATAGGTGTGTCAAGTAAGTCTTTTCTGTTAAATCAAATTTCCGTTGCGTATACACTCAGGTTGGTGACTATGTCTAAGTCGACAACCTTGACCAGGTTGGCGACGTTGGCTAGGTCAACGACCTAGAAATACTAACGATCCTACACTAGTTGAACCCGTCGTGTCATGTACTACTACTAATCTAATTTAATTGTTTTTATTATAAATAAAATATTTTTGAAAATATAGCTCATATAATTTAACATGAACATACTCTTTTTATAAAATAAAGGAGACTATGTATGAATTGGTATTACCACATTATAAAGTTTGTAATACCATTTTCTTAACTCGATTTAAGAATATATATATGAATTTATATTTTTTTGGTATGGAAAGGCAAAGCCTTTCAGAATGCATTTACTAAAAAACTTAACAAGGTACAAAACGAGGTAGTGGCCTACCCCGGACATCGTCAAGTAACAAAGGAACAGAAGCTGAAGGCGGCTCAACAAGCGAATGAAAACCAAGCGGGAAAGAAAAAGCAAGATTATCAAGGGAGTCGACGACACAATTCGCTTCCCTGAAGACATGAGAGAGACGGGCATTCCAATCTCGTTTGATGAAGCCTTGGCATTTCCATACCAGGCTAAACAAAGGGTGGGTCAAGCCGGGGCTTTTTTCAAGCAACCCCACCGCCAAAGCTGAATCGGTTTCAACAAGGACATATCGGAAACCCAAACTCCAAGCAAGTTTAAGTCCATTAAGCACTCCCCAGAGCTCTTCAATAGGCACCGTGCAGAGCCCAATATTGTAAACGAAGTCGTTAATCCATCGTTTATCTGAATCTCTGACGACACCCGTAGTCGAGGCAAGGCCGTTGCGTAGCACCGACCCATCAATGTTCACTTTAACCCACCCCGGCTCAGGTTTGGTCCAACTGATCATACGTTCCAAATGTGCGGAAGTAGTGTGCAACTCCTTTCCCTTGGACCAAATGTTCTTGTACTCCTTTCCCCGTGCCAGGACAAACTCCGTAGCCCCAAAGACCTCGCTAGGGTTCCCGAAAACCTTCCAATTTCTCCACTTCCATAACCACCAAAGAGTTCTAGCAAAGATGGCAGCCCACTCCACACCCTCCTCCTAGCGCCAGGTGCAAGTCAAAGTGGGCCGAATCCAACCTGCAAATGGGAGCACAAAGAAATTAGTAATCGGAACATTGATCGAAAGCAACAAGTTAGCAGTTTTGGGGCAGTCCCGGAAAAATTGAATAAGGGTTTCCGGGATTGTGCTACACAGAGGACACAAGTTGACATTCGTGAGGTGTTGACGTTGTCTTTCAACGTTGGTCAGAATGCAACCACGCAGCGAGAGGCAAACGAACATACGCACATGCTCCTGCACATTAAGTTTCCAAATCATTCCATAAATAGGACCATCAGCCCAACAAAAATGATCACCGCTATCAACCGAGTGGTAGGCCGATGAAATCAAATAACTTCTGTCATGAGCAAACTTCCAACTGAGCGTATTTGCAGGACCATCAATGCCCCCCACAGCCAAGGCATCAAGTTGTAATAAGGAACCATGATGTGATTCCATCTACCGAGTCATGGCCCCATGATTTGAGTGAAGATTCCATCCCTAAAGACAAGCCCAATCTGCACGATAAAGGGAAGCCAATACTTGGACAAGCAACCAAAGACGATGTTCGAGGCGCTATGAAGCCGAGACAAGGAGCCATACCCTATCTTGGGCGCATCACACGAGCCCTAGATAAGTCTATACTAGTTAAAATCAAGGAGGAGCTCATGGCTCATAAGTTTCCGATGGCTAATGACGGTGAAGGTTGGAGTGTTCTTGTGACTATTGGTTCGACTAGTGCTAAAACTTGAATTATGTTTTGTTAAGCGTTTTTAGTTGAATTTCTTGAAAGTTAAGGGTGTTTTATGTAATTAGAGAGAAATGAGGGTGGCTGAGTTGAGAGAGGCGTGGCATTAGGGTTATAAGGCCCATTTTTGGCCTCCTTTCTCCCTTAGAGACTTGGACGAAATTTGCTTCTCTTTTCCTTGCATTTTCAATTCAAAGTTCTTGTTTTGTTTCGTTCAATTCTCGTTGTTCAATTGTTGGTGAGTAATATCCGACAATTCGAGCATCCTAGTTTGTTTGAGAGCTTGGTGAGTCATATCCAAGTTATCAAGCATCCATATCCCCTTGTTCTCTCCATTTCGAACCATCATTCATCTCGGAGGTTTCTGCACCCCCTCAGTAAAATCGACATAGATTTCAATCCACTCGTCATCTTGATCTGAAATTTTGAGGGGTTAAACTAGACTCAGATATCTAACTTCTCGAATTAGAATCACTCAATTCCGAGTTCGGAAGAGGAAGATCCAGCCAGTTGAAGACGGGTCAGTTGCGTGGTGTTTGTTGTCGGAATTCCTTGGATTCTCGTGGCGATCTCTTTGCACCATCATCCCCTCCATCGATCCTTTCATCAAGTGGTATCAGAGCCACGCGAAGGTATTTCCATCTAAACCTTGTTCCGACCTTGAACTTCCACTTGTTGCAAGTTTTAGGTTCGAACTCTTTATTGGATGCGTTGTGTTGTTGTGTGCGACCATAGTGTCCTTGTTGTGTGTTGTTGTGGTCGTTGCTTTGTCTTGATCTTGTGGTTGTCTTGGCTGAGTGTGTGTTCAGCCATGGCTGCCAACCATGCTCAAAAAACGTTCCAATAGAACACTCAAAAGAGTTATCAAAAGTTGGTAGTTGAAAGGGTGCATTTGTTGCTTGATTAATGTCTTCCCTTAGTGCTTGATTTAAGTGTGTCTTGCTGAATTTGGCTGAGTAAAAACGTGGGAATTGAGTCCATAATCTATCTTTCTTTTGACCCCTTTATATCATTACATGCTTGTTGTTGGTTACGGTGCTAGGATACGGGAACGACACCAAGACGAGACATCTTGTGTTGTTGTGTTTGAGCTTTTCTTGTTCCATTTTGTTGGTCATCTCCTACTTGCAACTTGTCGGATTTTCATCTCGGACAAGTCTTGGTGATTAATTCATGTGACCTCTATACTTTGATCTTTGCCTTGTTTTTACGATGACAAGTGTAGGTGATGACAAGAATAAGGAACAAGTTGAGGAGACGTCCACTAGTTCAGTGGCTGCCATGATACAAACTTTTCAACAATCCATGCAACAATCCGTGGAAGCTTTGGCGACACGCATGGATGCCTTGGAGCGCCAAATCCTGGGGCTGGACGAGAGGACACAAGTGCCTCAAGTGGTGAAGATCAAGGATATACGAGAAGAGGATCAAGGTTCGAGGACGACCCCTTGTAAAGGGGAGGAGAATTCATTCCAACAAAGAGTGATGTGTGACACAGAACAACCAAAAAGAGAGACTCCTTTCCATGGATTGGAACAACTCATTGCCATCAAGTGTCCAATAGAAATGATGCACATATTGCAAGAAGAGGAGGAAGTTGTGGAATTGTCACCTAAAATCAAGCATCGTCCTGCCATCACTCCTAGCTCCATGAACTCGTTGGCTACACCATGGATGGATGCATTTCCTAAGATTCCTTCATGTTTGCCCTTCTTGCTCCATGAAGAGGACGAGGCTGTTTTAGTCACTCAAAGAGGTGATTACATTCCTTTTCTTGTGGAGGCCAAGAAGGATGTCTTTGTCATGGAGAATGCCACACCAAGGGAGCTAGAAGCCCCACCTTCTTTGTTGAGCTCACAAGGCTTGATAGATTCTAGGACGAATCTTTTTGAAGGGGAGGAGGATTATGTGATTCCACTTACCGAGTCATGGCCCCATGATTTGAGTGAAGATTCCATCCCTAAAGACAAACCCAATCTGCACGATAAAGGGGAGCCAATACTTGGACAAGCAACCAAAGACGATGTTCGAGGTGCTATGAAGCCGAGACAAGGAGCCATACCCTATCTTGGGTGCATCACACGAGCCCTAGCTAAGTCTATACTAGACAAAATCAAGGAGGAGCTCATGGCTCATAAGTTTCCGATGGCTAATGACGGTGAAGGTTGGAGTGTTCTTGTGACTATTGGTTCGACTAGTGCTAAAACTTGAATTATGTTTTGTTAAGCGTTTTTAGTTGAATTTCTTGAAAGTTAAGGGTGTTTTATGTAATTAGAGAGAAATGAGGGTGGCTTAGTTGAGAGAGGCGTGGCATTAGGGTTATAAGGCCCATTTTTGGCCTCCTTTCTCCCTTAGAGACTTGGACGAAATTTGCTTCTCTTTTCCTTGCATTTTCAATTCAAAGTTCTTGTTTTGTTTCGTTCAATTCTCGTTGTTCAATTGTTGGTGAGTAATATCCGACAATTTGAGCATCCTAGTTTGTTTGAGAGCTTGGTGAGTCATATCCAAGTTATCAAGCATCCATATCCCCTTGTTCTCTCCATTTCGAACCATCATTCATCTCAGAGGTTTCTGCACCCCCTCAGTAAAATCGACATAGATTTCAATCCACTCGTCATCTTGATCTGAAATTTTGAGGAGTTAAACTAGACTCAGATATCTAACTTCTCGAATTGGAATCACTCAATTCCGAGTTCAGAAGAGGAAGATCCAGCCAGTTGAAGACGGGTCAGTTGCGTGGTGTTTGTTGTCGGAATTCCTTGGATTCTCGTGGCGATCTCTTTGCACCATCATCCCCTCCATTGATCCTTTCATCAAACCATGTGACAAAAGACCCGACAGACTAGCCCAATCTCAACCACCAACATCAGTCCAATAATCTCTCACAGTTATGTTTCTATTTAACTCATCAACAAGGGACGTAGCAACAACAATGAGTAGTTAATCACCTAACCAGCAGTCCAGCCAAAAAGAGATAGAAACGCCATTACCCAGCAGCCATCGACTACCTTTAGAAACGACATCTTTAATACCATTTCGAATGCCTTGCCAAACATAAGAACTCGCTTGAACCATGTTCCCCGACTCCCTAATATACTTATCCTAGAAAACCCTACTCCACTGGCCATCAGAGTAATGCAAGAACCGCCACCCGATCTTGCCAATGATTAAGAGATTGAGAACCTTCATCGAACGAAGACCAAGACCCTCCTCACACTTTGGCTTACAAATGTCTAACCAAGACACAAGATGCATCTTCCGCCTATCATTGTCGTGATTCCATATAAAATTCCTCATGATTTGGTCAATCCGAGCACACACCTCATTAGGCAAGACAACAGTAGACATAGTATAAACCGGTATAGATGTCAACACGGATTTGGCGAGTGTGACCCTTCCCGCGAAGCTTAATAATTTTCCTTCCCACATGGCCAGACAAGAGCTGATTTTATCCATAAGAGGAGCGAAGGTATTAGCCGAAACCTTCTTGTGAAGCACGGACATTCCAAGATAGCTGCCAAGATTTTCCGTAACCTCCATGCCACGCTCAACACGAAGACACTCAATCATATCTTGTCCGACATTGCCAAACACATACAATTTGGACTTAGCGGAACTGAATTTTTGGCCCGAATTTGAGCCACCGAGGCCTCCGCAACCAAAATCACGTCGTCCGCGAAGAGAACATGCGAGATCTCAGGCCCATATGTAACACCCCTATTTTGTAACACTGGGTATTACCGCCAGTGACCTCGAACTTTACCGTCCAAAGTCACCGAAGGCTTTAAATATTTAATTAGACATAATTAAAGGAGAAATGATTAAAAGCAGAATTTTATTTATTGATAAGAACATTCGTTCATTAAATTGATAGTTGTTTTACAAAAGATGTAGCAGCGGAAAATAAAGTCCGTATTGAAAGGGTTAAAAAGGCATATTTAAAAAAAAGTATGTTTCAACAAGACAACTCATATGATGATGATTTTCTTGGTTAAAATAGAAGAGCTGGTGCACTATCTTCTGAATGCTTTGCTCTTTGAAAATTCCTTCCTTCCTTAAACGTCGTCTTCCCTTGACCTTCTATCCTTGCATAACTCTTCTCGAGCCTTCTAGACTTTGTCTTTAAAACTTTGATGTGAATTTCCTAGAGTCTAGCATTTGTCGCAAAGGGCGGAAATACCAAGCAAAAATGCAGAAAATAGTGGAATTAGTCTAAGGAGACTAAGCAAGTGGGAATGGAAATTCTCAAGGGTAGTATGGTAATTTAAGTTATTCGAGATAGATTATCAGGATGTGTTTGAGATGTAGAACTTTATGTGGAGCTTTAAGGACGAAAATGAGTAAATCTCGAGATGAGATAACTCTTAAACCGAAAGGAAGAACTACGAGATTGTAGAACTTCATAGAGTAAGAAGTATGTTGAGAACGTTATTAATTTATACAAGTTTTGAAAACCTCTCACGCCCTTGTTGGACCTGAACCAACCTCATCTGATGCGGTGCTCCAAATCGGGGAGGTGGCCCAAAGGCGCTTAAGTACCAAACCCACCTTGAAAAGCCCGAATAAGC
Organism: Fallopia convolvulus; assembly: GCA_964016875.1. Lineage (NCBI taxonomy): Eukaryota > Viridiplantae > Streptophyta > Magnoliopsida > Caryophyllales > Polygonaceae > Fallopia > Fallopia convolvulus. The sequence continues at coordinate 45,394,348 of OZ024719.1, read as the reverse complement.
ATTCAGATTGGAAAGACGATCGTTTCAAGAACCGAGAACCGGGTGGTCTTCCAAGTTGTACTACTTTGACCCGGTTTTAGTTTCTTTTAAATGTGCTTTGGCACTTATCTTATGTCGTGATAAAACTTTCACTTAGGTTAATGATTTTTAAGAGTGTGGGGGGGAGGGAGGCAAGAAAGGGCCCGGGTCTACTTAATGGAACAAAGTTCCGGCACTTAGCTAGGGTGCACTCGTCCCTCCTCCGAGCAGGAGCAGACATAGATCATGATCCTTAAAGTCACGGAAAATAGGCATGGTGCCTTGCGACTTAGTAGGTTATATAGAGGTGTCGTGTTAATCCCGCACCCTTTATGATTTAATCCATACCGATCTCGAAAAGAGATCTTAAACAAGCAAGGTCACACAAACAAGACTAGCATAATAGTCCTATCGAACATTAATAATCGTAATAACGATAACAAGCGGGACATTATTTCTAACAATCGATAGTCCTAGATTCATTTATTATAAGCAAACAAGTTGTTCCCAACATCGAGAAATTTCACGGAAACGGAATATCTAGGCTACAAGGAGAAATTCCACTTGCTTTAATTTGCATGCGTTTACGGTTGAATGAAACAGAAATTGATGGCTTAGACGGCATCGGGATCTATTGAAAGTCTCAATTCCTATCCCCCCAAGGACTTTCCCCACCTGATGAAGAAGGCAGGAATGGGGCTACGGCGCGCCATCACCTAACGACAGGAGAGATATGAAAGAATTTTTATTAAAAATTCCTTTTATCTTCTAAGGTTTTATTTTCTCTTAATTTCCTTTTTATAAGAGAATTCATGAAACTAAATTATGAAAATAATAATTTAGATGAAGGTGTTAAAATAATAATATTCTTGATTATTATTTCTTAATTGTAATATCCTAAGAATTCTTTATAAAATATTTATATTTTATCAAGTATTATAAGATTTTGAAAGTCAAGACACACTTCTCTTTGAATTATTAAAAATATTAAAACCTATGGTTATATCTATCAAAACAAACATACCCTTTTTTTTCAAACTTATAGTTAAATTGATATATCCTTGATAAGTTGGGTAATTCTTTATTAATAGCATTCAAGGTGATAAATTGAATAAAATCCATTAATAATATATTTCCCATATTATTTATATTCCATATTTTAATCATATGATATATCTTATGACTAACATATCATATCAACATATATTTAAGTTTATAATATGCTCTTTAAATGACATGCAAGACTATTTTCTTTTTACTAAAGTCTTGTTTTATTAAATCTCCCTTCTTTAGACTATTTCTTTTATAATAGAAGAAAAATATGTCTAAGTGAATATTATTTTAAAATCAGAATTTCATGATTAAAAAGTCATTTTATGATTTCCAAAATTTATTGGAATTTATTTAATAACTTAACAAAAATAATTTCCCTTTAGATCTTATGCATGCATGTTATTTTTATTAAAACTTTGTAAAGGAAATTACATTTTGTAAAATCTTATTTAATTAGAGATTTGGGCCAATAAATTAATAGCCCAATTAATTAAAATTATCAAAAATGAATTAAGCCCAACTTAGCCCTTTTCTTTATTCTTCTACTTATTTTTTTATACGTACAGGATTCAGAGAATACAGGACGGACGAACGACGACGGGCACCAGCAGTGGTGAGGCACCAGCGTGGACGGTGGCACACCTGAGCGGCCGGCGGTGCGCGCACGATCCAGGGCGGTCCGGCGTGGATGGTGTGCTCTAGTGGTGCAAGGGGCCAAAACTAGGGTTCTATGGAATTTTACCCAAAAAATTCAGATTTGGTACAATGGATAAATTGGGATTTTTAGGCTTGGTATAGGATGAAAATATGAGAAGGAGAGTATTGTGTGAATCTTTCCTTGCAATCTCAGCCCCTTTTATAGGAAAAATTGAGCCTCCCATGGATCCACCACACTTTGGATTGACCATTGATGGAGGAGGAGGTCCATGGAGATTGGGTCGAGGTGTGCTTCTTGAAAGATGACATGTGATGAAGGTGGTGTAGGTTATTCTTTGAAGCAACAATGTCAATTGGAAGGGAGAATGTAGATGCACTAGTTTAACTTCAATCATACTTGACAAGCCTGATGACTCAATTTGGAAGAATAAGAAAAGAAAGAGATAAAAGAAATACAAATCCAATTTGATTAAATAAGTTACATTAGCCTAGCAGATTTAAGTGTGTGTGTGTGTTTAAGGGAAGGGTGCTAGAGGTCTCGGGTTCGAGTTCCCCTCTCAACACCTTTTTTGCCTTGTTTCTTATTTTTGCTTACTTGTAATTATGACTTTAAATAAAATCCAAAAATATTATGATTTATATTTGTTTAAAATTTTATTTGTCACTTTGATAATTCTTTATAGCATTTTTATAGTTCATTAAGAAAATTATAAAAATATTAAAACTCACTATTTAAGAGAAAAATATTTAAATGCATACCCAATTTTCTGAATATATTTAATTAAACATCAACACAAATAATGCTGAAGAAATCGAACGGCCCGACAAGAAGCTCCCCTGCATAGGGCTAATCAAATCAACAAGTAATGGTCGCATCCGATTGACAAGGATATTTGTGATTAACTTATAAATCACGTTGCTAAGGCTTATAGGACGAAAGTGGGCGATCTTCCTGGTTTAGCCACTTTGGCAAGCAAGACAATGACAGTCTCATTCAACCCCCTCCCCCCCCCCCATGAAGACGACCATTGCTGAAGAAATCGTGGAAAAAAATGTGCACCAAAGGCCGCACCGAGTCCCAAAATTTCAGAAAGAATAATGGTTGAAAGCCGTCCACCCCAGGAGCTTTGAGACTACCCATTTGTTTCATTGCCCCAAAAATTTCAGCATCAGCAAAGGGAGCGATCAACGAAGCCCAAACATCATCACAAATGGTTGGGAAACGCCCATTGACGACCCCACTCCGAGCAACACATTCAGCAGGCGGTGCGTACAGAGACTTAAAGAAGTCAATAGCCAAATCTTCCACGACCTTGCAATCATCAATCAGTTTGCCATCATCATCCAACAACTTTTCAAAAATGATTATGCCTCCGTCTCACCACCGTAGATAGGTGGAAAAAGGAAGTATTTCGGTCCCCTGAACATAACCAGTTCTCATGCGACTTTTGGAGCCAAAGCAACTCCTCTTGCTCAAGGATTTTACTTGACTCAGTATGCAATTTAGTTTCAAGATCAATAAGGAAAGGAGTAGCCCCATTCACAAACGTTTTCTGGATGCCGGTCAAGCGTCTTAAAACAGTCTTTTTTCTGGTATAAATGTTGCCAAACACATCAATTTTCCATTTACAAAGCACCTCTTTAAAACCATTAAGAGCGATCGGAGTAGTTGAGACGCTATCCCAACATTGCACGACCAAATTCTTGAATGTGGGGTGCGTAGTCCAACCAACTTCAAAGCGGAAGGGGCATCTCTATTTGTTGACCTTCCTAGTGCATTCAAAATTAACAGAGGAGCATGATCGGAGCCAAACATTGGAAGATGGTGAACCTCGGCGTCGGGCCAATCTAAACGAGTAGCAGCATTCAACAGCATACGATCATCCAAGCGCCTTGCTTTGAATGTGTCGAAGGTCTTCCCCGAGGACCAGGTAAAGTTAGCTCCAGAGAATCTCATGTCGTTAAGGCCAGCATGATCAACCCAGTTCTGGAAAGAGGACGAATCCGGGGACAAAGGGGATAAAGTGCCAATACTTTCGTAGTTGTGCAACATGCGGTTGAAATCACCACCAACGAAGAACGAACCATTGATCACCCTCGTGACATCCTGCAAATCAACCCAAAAATTAACCCGGTCAGTCTCATTAGGAGGTGCATAAACGATAATTAGATAAAAAACAATTGCTTGGGGTGACGGATCGTCATCCTGCATCGTCTCATCTGTGGCGCTAAAAGTGTTCTCCTCTTGAGTGATCGTCAAAATCTTTCTAAGTTCAACAATCGTTTGATTGGTGTCTTGAAATTGAGAGGCCTCACAATCCATAGAAACAATAGCGGTTTCTCCAACAGGATATTAAGACTGGGCTAGTTGATTATTAATAGCTACAACTGGCACATTAGAAGCCTTGTAAGGGTTGAAAGAAATGGCTTAATCAACTTGTCTAGGACTTTTGGTCTTGGATGGCCCGGAATCACGTTGGGCTTTTTGTTTTGGATTTCCACCGTTTTTGGGCCTTACTTCTATGCTTAATTAACTTCTTCAAAGCGTGTTGGTTTTTGTTTTAGGGCGCTGCGAAAGACCCGACGGTAGTACATGTGAGATCTACCGCCTTAGGGGCGATCCCAACAGTTTTCGAGGCGGTCGAAGGCGTGGCGTTATCCTCAGGAACAGCTGCATCCATAATGTCTTTAGCTTTTCCCGATCCAACGTTCACATCATTAATTACTTCTAGATTGTCACCAGCGGCAGACTTCAGGGTTTGAAATCTATTGCCAGAATTCTTTGTCGGCGACGGCGTCACACTATTCGCTTTACCTTTTCCTTTGCCTTCGTGTATTCTCCATTGGACTTTCATCCATGGTCCGTAATGAGCACTCGTCGTGTCTTGGGCGCTATTTTTTTCGCCCTCCATCATGTTAACCTCCATTGGATCTTCAACAACAGTTGACGTATCCTCCCCAGGCTTGTTAGCAACAGGGGTCGCCGTGGGGCATTTAGAGGCGAGATGCCCGTACCGGCCACTCTTAAAGCAAATTAGATGGAGCCCTTCGTATTCCAGGAAGAACCGTTGCCCATTGATAGTAGTCGTCCCTTTTAGGGGTTTTGTAAGATCCAACTCGACACATACTTTGGCAAACCGACAACGATTCAAAAAGAGTGTGCGGTACTGCGGGTGTCAACATTGATGGGATGCCCGATCCCAGCAGCAATAAGCATGAGTAGTTCTTCTTCATAGTAGACCAACAATAGTTTAGCTATTCATACCCATGCCGGAGAAGTCATAATAGTATCTGTTTCCGGGTTAAAACTTGGGGACCAAGCTTTGATAATTAAGTAATGCCTAAAGATTGTGCAAGGTCCTCCCGTAAGAACCATCATATAGTTTCTCTCCGTATCAAATCCGACCACGTAGTACCCGTTTGGCAAATCTGCAAGGAGCATTTTCCCGGCTGGTTTCTTAAGACTGTGGAGCTTCTTTTCCATAATATGATAAGGAACAAAACCACCAAGGGTTTTAACTATCAGAGACGATCTCCAAACATCAACGAGAGAACTAATAACCTCCGGTGCAATAGAGACCACCGGGTCACTAGAATCGCCCCCCTGAAATGAGATATCAATCTTCCCATTCAAGAATTCAGGCACAAGTTTGGGGCTTTGATGGCCGGTTTCATTAACAACTAGGTCTTTCCACATCCTAGGAGGGGGTTTCGCAACTGCGGATGAGACTTGGTGCAGATATCGGGGATCCGGACGGATCTGGGTTAGGAGAGGGTTGCGCACTAGCCGCCACCGTCGAGGTGGTCTCAGCCATAAGCGACGGTCCAAAGGGCGGAGCAGTAGACAGTGGAGCGAGCATTTTTAGAGAGCAATTGTATAAACTTCATATGAATTTATATTTTAGTTGTAGTAAACATAAGTGGAAAAATTAATGTATACTTTTTATACTTGCCATGTCATGCAGCTCAAATTTTACAATAATTTTTATACATATTATAAATAGGATATTAATAATAGAGAAATATAATATAAAATATAATTTTAATATATATATTTCTAATCAAAATTCTATTTTTGTATTATTTCCATAAATAGATTGAAAAGAAATTAATTTAAGGAAAATCATTCAATTTTATAAAAATCTTTACAAAAATGAATAAAAAGGTAGCCATAATGTATATTCTTATAGTTTTTTAATCAAATTTAATTTTTAACAAAACATTCAATAAATATTTAAAAATATAATTGATAAGAAAATATGATAAAATATCATTTTTAAAATGTGAGGTGGTGGAGCTATATCAAAAAGTCATCTATATTTAAATAAATAAAACAAAAAATAATGAAGAAAACAATAATATTAATGTTTATCAAAGTTCAATTTAGGGAACTAATTATTCAAATATTATAGTTTTTTATATATTTTTATTCAAAATTTGATTTTTAAAAATCTTTTACTAAAATGGATAAAAAGATAAAGATAATGTCCTTTTTATTATTTTTATTTTAATTTTTAATTTTAATTTTTTTTTGACATAAACTAATAAAAAATAATTTAATTAAAAAACTAAATTTATATGACTAAAAAATATTTTTTAAGATATAAAATTGGATCAGAATTAATGTGGTGGCTCAAAAATGTATAATTTTATTATATGATTATAGATGAAAGTTTTATCATGTCAAATGTCATTTCGTTAATATTTTATTATTTTTAGAGTAGCTGATTCTTCAAAGATATTTTTTGGCAATAATTGTATTTGGGAATTTCGAATTTGTGTCAATGAGCACACAATAAAGATATTAATTTTGGTAATTCTAATTATTGTTTGTTAATTGTAATTTTTTAAAAGGGTTCTTTAATTTCAATTTAGGGAATAGTTTTGAAATAATTTTCAAAATTAACATAGTTATTGTGTTCCCATGAGCACACATTAACCGGACCGATTGTAGTTTGATGTTGAAAAACACAAATACAGCGGCAAAGGGAGGGGGCGGATGGGGGCGGCCGCCCCCACCGGCGGTGGGAGGAGCGGGTCTATGTAGTGAACCACCCCCAAGGAAGGATCGAGGGTAGGGGCGGAAAAGAAGATAGGGGGACGTTGGGCGTGGGCGGTGTGCAATGGCAATCGGCGAAGTTGGAGATTTCGGAGATCGGAAGTCGGAAAATGGCATCAGACCCGTCCTGACTCCGGAGTTGTTGAGCACATTGAATTTGGGGAAGAAGGATAGGTTTTAATTAAAAAATCAGAAATGGATAAATGGGTCTATCTATACAAATTGAATTGGGCTTAATATAATTTGTCTTGGGCCTTATAGTTTCTCTATAAATTGGACTCTTAATTAAAAAATAGAAATAAGCTAGAGTAAATTTGTGCTAGTTAGTTTCTCCTAAAAAAAAAAGTTGTGCTAGTTAGTTATTTCATTAGTTGACATAAAACGAGAGCCATGTGGACTTTAAAAAAATAGAAATAGTGGTGTCATTCACAAATTATAGTGAAGGTAAGGTTTCGATATATCTTAAATCCGTTCAAATATATTAAGGGATCTAAAATTTTATAAGAAAATTAATAACATGTTTATAAAATTAATTATTTCAGAAATAAATATAAATTAATAAAATATTACTATTTTAAGAAGCTTAATCAATGTTCTAAGTTAATAGGTTAGAAAAATCGATCTTATACATGTTAAACTAATTCGATTTTTCTAAGGACAATGTTCGAGGTCCGCCCCCCTTCCAGACTTTTCTGGCTCCGCCACTGCACAAATATATGATATATATATATCAGATTATATCTAACCATCCTGATCACCCATGGAATCCTGAAGTTTCATCATCGACATTGTCGACATCAAGGTCCCCATTGGGGTCCGTAATAAGCTCGAACGGCATTGCCGAACCACATCATCCCATTGGAATTCATAACAATCAATAACGTTCTTGCCGATTTTACTCATTCATACCACTTATGCACACATGTATTTACTAGAAAAATAGGATATAAGCTATCAATCATTCAAGTCACAAAATTATGCATAAAGCATGATGCTTAATTCAACATTACTTAGCCTAAGAAGATTTATCAAGCATAGCCTTCATCAAAATATATTTTCAACCCAACCTTCCAATTGCCCACCAGTATAGCCTTAAAACTCCAAGTTTTCACCAAAATCACACAAATAGTCATAACTCATCACATACACATCCAAATCAAGATCCGTAAAATTCCTCATACTTGTAGAAGGATTCCTTACCTTGTGATGATAGCCTCAACTTTTCAAAAATTACAGAAACTACCCAGAATTTTCGGAATTTGTGCGAAAATGCCCTCTACACTCCAACTTCTAAAAATAAGCTTCAAATTCAACAAATTAATGCCTCATTAGTCTTCACTTTAACCCCTAGCCTCCAATTTAACCTCAAATTGACTTAGAGACAAGAAAAATTCAAGTTAGGGTTTAGAATTGGGGGAAAACTTACTCACATGTTCAAAGTCAAATTAAACCCAAAATTGGAGGGGAGAGTGACTCAAATGGCTTCCCAAAGGATGACCCCAAGTAAGAAGAGGTTGGAAGAAGCCCAAAAATGGCGGGTGAAGCTAGACGAACATCAAGGTGCGAGTGAGAGGGGAAAAACGTGGCTCCACAAGCTCCGGTTAGAGCATGGTGGCGGCGTCTCTAGCTTGGGCCGCCTCTTCTAGACCCAGAAGGAGGTCAAACGTGGCTTCAAGGGGGAGAGTGAGAGCAACCGGGCCGTCCAATCAGATTAGGGGGCCCTGTGCAAAATTAAATTTAAAAAAATAAATTATCAATCATTAATCTAGTAATGTTATTAAAACTCCAATTTAATACTAAGAAGTGTAGGGTTATTAGTTGAACAAGTGAATAACAAGTTAATATTAAAATAATTAGAATAAGTGTTTTTTATAATAGTTAATTAGTTGAGAACTAGTATTTTTTATGAAGTAAATATTATAAAAATGATTATAAGTCTATTTTTCAAGTTCAAATGCTTTTGAGTTGAAAATCAACAAGATAAACTAATTGCCAGATTTTTTTATATTTATAGATAAAAATTTGAAAGGAAAACTATAAAATGATTTGGATGAAAAAGAAAAAAAAAATTATCTTGTTGATGCCTCGTTTGTAAATAAGGAATCATAGAAAAATTGATAAACCTAGAATGAGCTTTCATTTTTACGAAATTGAAAAGTAATTGATATTTTAATAAAAATCTGATATTGAAGAAGAATATGGGCATCAACAAACTTAGTCATGCAGAATTTTTATTACTAAAAATTTAAAAACACTGCTTGCAGGTCCTAGGTGTCAAACTTGTACCTGCTAAAAAACATTTGGTATTTTCTCCCCACCATTCGTCCACTAGAGCAAGCGTTGAACCTTAATAAATTCTATCATAGATTTATTATATATATAAAAGAACTAAATGTTGGGGCCCTAAACATTTGGGGGCCTTGTTCCGTTGGGTTGTTTGCACAACCCAATGGACGAGCCTGGATAGCAAGGTGAATGGAGGTGGAAGGAAATGTGAGAGAGAAAGGAGTTGTGTGGAGGAAGGAGATGTAGTGGGGGAAAAGAAGTACTACCCTAATTTTAGGGGTAATAAGGTAATTCAACAATACCCCTCTCATATTTAATATGGTATTCCCTTTTTCCTTATTCAAGCTTACAAAAATGATATTAATGGACAAATAAATTCTTAAGTCCAATACCCAAATTATTCATAAATAAATAAAAGATAGGAGCAATAATAATATTACTCATAGGAGTTAAAGTAATTACGAACCTAGTTTAAGGGGTATTTCAGAAGCAATCAAGTAGGTCCTTTCACTCAACTTGAAATGCTTATAATTGAAACAAAAGCTTCTACTAATTTAGCACCAATAATTGATGTTTTTGCTTAGTTCTAATACCCAATAATCATTCTTTTTATTACCTATGATGCAAGAACTTTACCCAACAACATATTTCATGCATTGTGTAGGTGTCACAATCACAATCAATGCCTTCAACTCAAGGTTATGTTGGGAGGTCCTATTTTCCCACTACAAAGCCTAGAATAAAGATGACTGCAACTAAGAGAGCTCTTACAAAAGTGGTTCTAAGGTGTTCACCAGGAAATAAGGAAGTCGCCAAGCCAAGTCCTAGTTTATGTATGATGTTATTATGCAATTGTCTATGTGAACTTGTATGTTATGCCATTGGCCAAACAATCTGATATGTGTCTTTTTGTGTTAAGTGCTTGCTGCATATGTGCTTTGTCCATAAGACAACTATTTGCACTTAGTTCATGCTATGTAAGACCTTATTAACAATTTTACTTAATCATGTAATGACATTAAGGCTATTTAGTGGCCCCTTTTGGTATATACATCTTAGTCTATTTTGTTACATGTTGTTTTGGTTTTTAAAAATTCATCAGAAAATGTGTTATTTACAAGTTGTTCAGGTTCTTGCTCCATTTTGTTAGTTACCATTTGTACATATTCACCTTAGCAATTCAATAAAAAATGACAACCATTAGTAAAGCATAGAATGACCATTAGTACAAGACTTGAAATTAACCATTAATGGACCAAAAAATGGCCATGAGTCTTCAGTTACAACAGTTGAACACTATCACAATTCACAACTTAGCCAACACTTGAAATTACACATAATAGTCATATTATCCCGCCTTTACATTGCCATCTTTAGTACTACACCAATCAGAAACATGTCAACAAGCATAGCAACCACAATTGAAGTAATTCCACTTCGATCATGAGCCTTCAATTTCTGAACTTTCATTGCTTCCAATTCCAACCGTAGCCTCTCCATTGAGGCCTTATAAATCGCAACCTCTCCTACCACTTGTTCATCTCGATATGATGCATGCTTGACAAATTTTGCATCTCCAAGATCTCCCCTTGTAATTTTTCCTTCTCCATCACCAATTTTTTGAGTACATGAACTCCTCTTTTAGTGTATTCTTCATCTCTCCACACAAAGTAATTGCACTTGTTAGGTGAACTATACATACGACACCCATAAAATCTTCTTCCAAAGGTCCTTTTTGTATGAGGAATGGACTCCCTAACTCAAATACCACAAAAACAATACCTAGATTGAAGATTAGATGAAGTAGAACTTGAGCTTGACATACCCGATGTCAAATGGCGATTTTCAATCGTTTTTGAATGTCGAGTTGTGCAGCTCGCAATCAATATCCAAAAAGCCGAATTTATGCAATCAAACACCCTCTCCACGAACCCCCAATTTGGATAATTGAATTCTATCGACTTCTTCCCAAGCCTCTCAAAAAACCATTATATCGAAACCCCAGCTTAGACAGAAACTCGGGCTTGGATGGTAAAAAAGGTAACAGAAAGCCTATTGCGTGTGGTTTGCGATAATTAGGCATTTGACAGGTGGTTAAGTGGAATATGGGCGATTGGAGTAGCGGTTTCCGGTAAATGACCCATTATTTAAATGCATCCGAAAGGTTAGACAGTCTCTGTTCATTGACATATAAAATGACAAAATACACTCGCTATGCTATTGAGTTCTTAACTTCTTACACTCGACCTGAACAAAATATGCTCCATGATTGTATATAGCATATTAACTACCAAATTCATTCATCTTTTCTAATAGCTTCATCTGTTACACTCGCTATGCTATTGAGTTCTTAACTTCTTACACTAAAACCTGAACAAAATAAGCTCCATGATTGTATATAGCATATTAACTACCAAATTCATTCATCTTTTCTAATAGCTTCATCTGTTAGATCCTCAGTTATAGTGCTATACCCACATCTCTTATACGATGAGGTGTTGGATCTCTAGTGTATTCAGTTTTACCAATTAAGCCTGCCAGTTCATTGTCGTAGCATGCTGAGAAAAGATACAGCAACTCCCAACAACCAAATCCAACCACTAAGTAGTGTATAGTTGTCACAGATAGAGTTGAAGAACCAGCAAGAACAAGAACTCGGATTTGTTACAGAATCCAAGTTCCCTCTCCCTAGTTTACTAACCATAGGTGATAGGTACATGACATGTGATGTACTGTTCCTAAACACAGCTACCACAAAAGCACGTCATCCTTCCAATTCAGGCTCGCTCACTCGCCCATTGTTAACTGTCAAAAAGGATAAGAGAAGACAAGCTAGTTATAAGAGAAGCTAGTTTTAAGATGGATGAATGAATAGATGGATGGAGTAGAAGAAATTTAACCTGTGGAATTGGGTGCCGCCTTGATCCAGTCATGCCCAAGAAGAAGGTGTCTTGCCATACTTGCGTGACATGATCCGGAACCCGGGACGCCTCCACAAACGGGACCCAGTTTTCTTGGTCTGAGGCAGAGCTAGTGATAGTGCTAGTGCTGCTACTGAGTATCCAGGTTATTTGGTGTGGAAGGTTGAACATGTCAAAGTTTTCTGGATTCCCCACCATCTCAGGAGTCTCCTTCCTAGGACATGTAGCCTGCGGCGACCGCAGGGCCTGTGCAGGAAACCAGCATGTTATATTGAACTAAACCAGCAACAACAACCAAATTGATATGGAACTTTTTGGAATACCTTTATCAATCTTACCTTAATTGCACTAGGATTCGGAAGGATCATGTTCAATGGTTTGAATTTGGCTACATATTCATCGTCCTCATCATCATAATCAGCATTAAGATATCTTAGCACTTCCGGCACGGACCGGAACTTTCTTCTTGTCACAGGCTCAATAAAATACTGCACATTAAACACAGCAAATGCCAGAAATGGTTGGATGGTAGAAATGAAAAGAAAAGACTAAAGATGTAAATGACATTTACGGTGTCAGTCCTGAGTCCGCATCTCCTTGGAACCTCCTCAACAATCCAGCCATCAGGAATTAGTGAGGACGCCCTGTGCTGCACAGTTGCAGGCACCGCATTCTTCCTTGCTCCCGGTCGTCGTGCCGCTTCCAGCTCCTCCAGCATCCACAACTAAGCTCAGTTGAGAGTTGAGATCTAAAATTAGCAATCTTAATTTCTGTAATTGATTTGCTGCATGTTAGCCTAAACTGGCTAGGTCATGGATTTCTTTACCTTTCCATTGTACGCGATTCTCGTATTATAAGTCGCCAATTGCAGATCATCTTGCTGAAGACGATCCACCACAATAGAAGAGAAACATGGATCAATTAATTGATTCAATTGAAATGGACAAACGCGCGTATTACTAATTACTCACTTGGTGAAATCTTGGTGCCTTGCGCCGCGGCGGCTCCTTGTCTCCGTCTAAGTACCTCTTAATTGAAGGGAGAGACCGAAATTGGCGCCCGGTGTGAGGCTCATGGTAGTACTGTACTTTGAACAATGTAGATTGATCGGCAATTACGCAGTAGGTGTAGAGAAAAAAGATCGAAATGATGATCTAGCAGATGCACAATATATGAAAACTGATACCTTGTCGGAGCTCTTTGAGGAGCAGTTGCCACGTGGCCTGACTTCCAGAACCCAGCCATCGGGGAGTTGGAACGCCGGGGCAGGCACAATTTGCATAATTCCGGCTGACTGAAGCGCCGGGGCGTTGTTTCAGTTGAGTTGAGGGAGGCGAATTCCGGTTTTGAGTTTGGAGTTTTACTAATTGCAAAACCCTCACCTTTTTCTAATTCTATATTTCTATGCGCTGTGATACTACTGTATACTGAGATGCGTTGTTGGTTACTAACCAAAACCACGTGTGCCTCATTCATTTTGCCGCGATTGGATTTAACCAAGGCTAATAATAAGGGAAATTCCTAGTGATACCCTTCAGTTTTATACTTTTTTGAGTGGTGCCTAGAAAAAAAAGTTATTCCGTGTGGTATTCGCGAATTTTCATACGATTCCGCCCCATACCCTTTCATATAATCTCCTTCCAATTTTGACAATTTTCCGTTAGATTGATTAATTTAATAGTTTTGTAGGATAATAGTATAGTGGATAATCTTATTTAAAGTATTGTGACTTATTTTGGATTTAAGTTCATAGCTTAAAATCAAACGGGTGTTGAGCAGAGATATGCTGAATGCTTATCATTGCTTGAACGACGACAAATATTGCAATGGTCAAATACCTATGAACATACAAATCAAAAAAAAGTTGTTATGAATTAGAAAAAAAAAGAATAAATGAAAAATAAAATCTAAAATCATCGAATTGCAGTAACAAATACAAATTGTCCCCAGCGTCGTCAACCTCGCATTCTCTTCCGCTCCTGAAACAAATACAAATTGTACATCCAATTCAGAAAATCCACACCACAATTATCGAATTCCAGTACCACAATTGATTCAGATTTCTAGTAATCGAAGTTCACAGCACGATTTACCTGATTCAGACATGGAGAGAATCGAGACCTAGAATCATGGCAGCGCTGATCCAACCGCCGGTGATAGATCGGCGGGCGGGGCGGCCTTTGTAGTCCCTGGCGTCGGGGACTGTCATCAGTGGAGGACTGAGTTGAACGTCGGTTGCCCTCTCACCCTTCCTTCCGTCTAGATTGTATAGCCAAACCCAAATTTTTTTTTTTCTGAGTTGAACGGCGGCGGACTGAGTTGAACGTTCAATAATGGTTTTGGTGTTTTATTTTTCTTTTTTTTTATTTATGTTATATTTGTATTTCTTTTTTTAAAAGCAATTTAACGGAAATTTGTAAAAATTGGAAGGATATTGTATGAAAGGGTACGGGGCGGAATCGTGTGAAAACTCGGGGGTACCACACGGAATAACTTTTTTTTGTGGGTACCACTCGGAAAAGTACAAAACTGAGGGGTACCAAAAATATACCCTTGTATTAGTATTTTTCCGAAAATAACCTATTACATAAAATTGGTCAAAATTACCCCTATAATAACTAACATCCAATATAATGTACGTATCTAATAAAAACCTCCACTTTCACGATTCTCCTTCTCCAACTTATCATCCGCCACTCCTCAATCTTGCCGGAAAGGCGGAAACTACCATCCTCCACCACCGTGCCGGCATCCAGCCCTGTACGATCCTCCACCACGCCGGCGCCCAGCCTCGTGCAATCCTCCACCCCGTCGGCGTACAACCCCGGCCTGTACGTTAACGCATTTAAAAGAGCCGGAGTTGGTTATCATACTGTGCAATTGGGTTTTTAAGTCAACAATTTCAATTCGTTAATTAGCAAGTTTTGTGGATCGTGCTGGTTTGTTTAGTTTATTATTAATGCAAATGCTAATTGTTCTCTGGGTTGGTGGTAATTGTTACATTAACTTTTATAGTGTAATTGTTACATTAATTTATTATAGTGTGATTTTGTGATATAAATTAATGTAAAATAATTTTTATAGGTTAAATATTGTTACATAAAATTGTTACATAAATTTTATGTAGATAATTTTATATAATCAAGTAATTAGTGTAAGGAAATTTGGTTACATTAATTAAAATAGAATAACTCTTGTAGGTGAAATATTATTACATAAATTGTAGAATAGGTAGGTAATTTTGTGTAAATTAATAATTTGTGTAATTTAATTTTGTTACACTAATTAGATTAAAAAAATTAATCTAAAAGAATTTATGTAACAAAAAAAGCTGCATGATTTCGTGTAACAAAATATATGAATTAGATTACATAAAATTAACCTAAATGAATTATGTAACAAAACAAGCCTGAATAATTTCGTGCAACAAAATACATAGATTAGATTACACAAATTAACCTAAAGGAATTTATGTAACAAAAAAAACCTACATGATTTCGTGTAGCAAAATACATGAATTAGATTGCACAAAATTAACCTAAACGAATTTATGTAACAAAAAAACTACATGATTTCCAGTAACAAAATACATGAATTAGATTACATAAAATATGGTTGTTAAATAAAATCAAGATAGTTACACTAATTAGTTTATTTACACTAATAATTAGTATCAATAATTTGGTTATATAAATTTTGCTACATTAATTTAGGATTAGTGTATTAGTCTACATTAATTCTTTGTTACACTAATTAGTTTATTTACACTAATTTAATTTGTTAGATAAATTTAGAATTAGTGTATTAGTCTACATGGATTTTTTGTTACACTAATTTGTTTATTTACACTTTACATGATTTTTTTTATTACACTAATTTGTATATTTACACTAATTTTGTTACATAAATTTGAATTACTGTATTAGTGTACATGAATTTTTTGTTACACTAATTTTGTTACATAAATTTGTTTATTGTATTAGAATTAGTGTTTGTTTAGAATTAGTGTATTAGAATTACTGTATTAGTGTACATAAATTTGTTTATTTTTTTGTTACACTAATTTTTTTTATTACATAAATTTGAATTATTGTATTAGAATTAGTGTATTAGCAGCCTACATGAATTTTTTGTTACATAAATTTTGTTATAATAATTTGTTTATTTACACGTACTAATTTTGTTACATAACTTACATAAAATTGAATCCACTACTCTTAAAGAAAAATGAGTGTTAATTGAATATTATTCTTACATTAATTTTATATACACATGAATTTTGATATAAAATCCTACGTGATCAACAAGTCAAAAGGATATTTATTGATAATTACCAATACATGCCCTTATGTGCATGTTTTTCATGTAAACAGATTCTATGTTTTTCATGTAAACAGATTCTACTTTATAAATCTGTACACTAACCGCTTTTTTAGCTTTTAATAAAAAACTCAATTTCAATAACAAGTTCATATGACCGCTTTTTTAGCTTTTAATAACAAACTCAATTTCAATAACAAGTTCATATAACCGTGAATGTAGTGGAATCACCGATTTTAGTGAAACAAGCAGGAAAGAGAATGTACTTATCTATTAGAATTATTGGGTCTTTCTATTAATTAGTATTTAGGGGTAGTTTAGTATTTTAAAATAAAAAGTGTAGTTTTGTAAAGAATATAAGGGTGGGCTATATTGTTGGAATAAATTATTAAAAATAGGCTTATTATGGTATTCTTCTCATTTTAATCTGATTTTTTAATTCACGACTCTATCTTCCCTTCAAGTAATGCAGTAAGTAATGCAAGTCATATTCACAAAAGCAGAAATATGTTATGGCAGATTGGTACTGGACTAAATTAATGGGATTAAAGAATCAATTCTTGGAAGGTTTAATATTGTAAATACGGGATGGTTGTAGTATTTGTTTTCGAAAGGATCAATGGGCTACGAATTTTTCCTAGAAGGTTTGCTTGAATACACAGGACATAGATCTAAATGCAACCGTGTTTCAGTTTATCGATGATAACAGGTAATGGAAGACTCGAGAGCTTTCTACATGGTTACCTGATGAATGGGTGAGCAAAATCACGTCTACACTGATTCCAAAGAATGTGATTAGAGATCGCCTTGGTACCCGAGTAAGAATGGATGGTTTTCTACTCACACAGCCTCATCCTTCGTATCACATGAACATAGCATGAGAGATTGTGACTTTATGTGGAAATAGAGGTTAAATTTAACGCCAAAAGTTAAATTTTTCTTATGGAAAATATTTGCAAAAGGACATCCGACTAAAGATCAATTATTACAAAGACATGTGTATGTTACTGCACAATGTTCGTAGTGTCATAACCAACTAGAAACAACAAAACATTTGTTGATAGTTTCCCGTGACATTAAATACATTAGCTAAAATTGACTCGAATATTGTCAACAGAATTTTGCAACTTCGGCCAAATAATGACTCCAAAATGACAATTATACATAGACTAAAAGAACAATTGAATGAGTCACTATTCACGAAGCTAACTATAGCGTGGTGGAGTATATGGTATTATAACAAAATAGAACTACGTTCAATCAAACAATTGAAGGAACTGCGAGAAATATAGACGAATTTATAAAATCACAGATAAATTTGTGGGCTAAAGCGCAAATTAATAGACATGACAAGTTTTTTGCTGAAGTTGGAACAATTTAAAAGAAAAATGGAAAAAAGAAGAAATAGACTAAACCAGCTCAGGGTTTTGCAAATATAAATTTTGACATATCAAAAAAGTGTAATGGGATGTGCGGGATATATTATGAGAGACCATTGCGGAAAAGTGATCACAATGAATGCTACGACAAATGAATGCTACGACAAATGAACACTGGAATGTCATTCAGGCTGAGGTCAGGGGAATTTATGACGTTGTTTGTGAAGTTAAGGCTAGGAATATTTTGAAAATTGAAATTGAAGTAGACAGTCTTATTGTCATAAACGCTTTAAAAGGAAGTAGATCTTGCCCTTGGCAAATTAAAATGCTAATTGTCGATACGTTGGTTATTTTGCAGTCCTTTGAGGTGGTCTGTTTCATACATATACTACGTGACTACAATAAAGTGGCGGATTTGCTCGCTGACTTAAGACATTTGGTCAGTGTCAATCAGATTCAGACCCATTCAAGGCTTGTTTTCCTCATTCGTAAAGATGCGCTAGGTTGAATTATTTCGACCTAATTCTTTCCTATTCAAAAAAAAGTAAGTAATGCAAGTGAAGTTATAGGGAGCTCTATTTTTGAAAGTGCGTTTTTGCTGTATATGGTGATTGATTGGGAAATCTATTTTTGCTACCCTGGATAAACTGGTGATTTATTCTGACAACTTCTTATTTGTTGAAAATACGAGGCGAAATATATAAATAGGACCTTGAAATTTAACGATTTTTGCAACCACAACATTGTACTTTGGGGTTTTCAAATAGGTACTTGTACTATGTATATTTTTGTCCTTTAAATACAGATCACTTGAGCTCCACCTTTGTGTAATCCACTCGCGCTGACGTGAATGTGAATATTGCCATGTATATGTCATGTAAGCACCACATAGTTAATTTTATTAAATTTTAATTAAAATACTGCACAAGTTTTTTTTAAACGTCAATTTTCTTTTTCTTTTTTCTCCTTTTCTTCTTTATCTTCTCTGCCACTTTCTTCACCACCAGCATATCTTCTCTACCTCATTAAAAATCAAGACGGATGAGAGAATCAGGAGCAAGCCTGCCTTGTCAAAGTTAATTGGTGAAATTGAAGATGAGGGAAAATTGAAAATGGACGTTGTTTTTTTTAATTAAACCCTCCAAAATTCTCTCCGAAAATCAAAATCACTGCTTAATTAAAACAAATATCTGCACAAACAAAAGAGGGGAATTTGAAGATGATTTTTTGAAAATCTAAAGATTTGAGATTTGATTTGGGTTTTTGTAGAAATGTATAATTCAGAGTTGGGGAAAGCCTGCTTGTCAAAATCTGGACTCGGGAGCTCCAAAATCTTCATCGGCGACATACTTTTCTGCCTCGTAAACGTCTGGACGGAACGGCGGAGTTTCAGTAGGAAATTGGAGATCGAATTCTTCAGAAGTCTGGACTCGTCTGCCTCGTCAAAGTCTACCTCATCAAAGTCTGGACTCGGGAGCTCCGAATTCTTCAGATTCGACGAGAGAATGACCTCGGATCTGCAGATCTGGGAACTAAACACGAAGAACTATAACTTTGCAATAAATTTGAAGCAAGATCTGAGCGAAGAGGAGGGAGATTGAGATGGAGAGTGGAGGAAAATGCGGAATTTCATCTTGAATTGCTCCGAATTTCATCCTGATCGGAGGAGCAAGATCTGAATTGCTCCAAACATTGGGCTTGAATATGGATGAGATAGTCTCCCATGGAAAACAAAGATTTGGAATTTTTTTTAATTTTGACATTATTAAAAAATATAAAAAGTCGCTTAATGAGATTACATGCACACCTACCTACGAGAGTCACGTACACGCGTTTCGCCACTTAAGATTTTTGTGTTTAAATGACAAAAAAATTATATAGTCCAAAGGCCTATTTGAAACCTCCAAAGTACAAGGATATGGATGCTAAAATTATCAAAATTTAAGAACCTATTTATATATTTCACCGAAAATACTAGTTTCTAATATGTTTAGAAAGAAGAATGCATCTAATTACCGTGCAAATGGGCATCAAATGATGTCTTCAAAAAATACAATATATTATCTGAATGAAATCCATTTCAAAAAGAGATCAGTTAGCACTTCACATGAAGCAAGCATATGCATGTATGAAAGACCATATAAAAGCCCCTCCTCCGTCCAACAAAATCCCCATCATGCGAAACTTATTTGATGACTAAACAGTCCATAAACCTAAATATTAGCAAGGAAAAATTGCATTTAACCACCCTTTATTTTGTGTTAGTTATATTTAACCACCCGTTATATTTTTTTTTTTTTGCAAGAAACCACCCTTTATTTTAAAATAGATGGCATCTCACCACCGTTTAACAGAAAAAGGTTAAATCTTAACGGAAAAAGGTTAAGTCTTACAAATATAAGAATTAAATTATTATTTTTGTCAACCTTCTTCATCGCCTCCTCTCTCTTCCCCCACCAAGTAAAGGCTATGGCGTCCTACACCATAGAAGAGTCCTCGTCTCCTCTCTCTTCCCCCGGGCACTCATCTCTGACCTCCGCCACCCTTCTTCGATCGTCGGCGTCGCCGTCCTTTTCCGACCGTTGCTGCAACCCTTCTCCGGCCACTTCCGATCGAGTCTTCCCTTATCTAACTAATGTCAGCAATTGGAGTCTCCGACCACCAGATCTGGTCCCCATATCCTACAATTAAGTCACCTTGCTCCTCCAAAGTTTGATTTAGTGATGTTTCTTCCAAGCCCCTTCATCCCAAATTTTTCTGGAAATGGAGTTTGAAATCTTCCCCAAACTATCCCATTAATCCAAATTGCTTTGCTCTAAAAACCAAAGCCAACTCCAGCCTTCTTCCGTCCCTTTTTTCATATGTTAATTCCAATTTAGATACCTCATCAAGCTTTCCTCCAATTTCAAAGAGAGATTGAATTCAAAAATAACCCTAAAAAATACCATAAGCATAAGGATTTCAGCCACTTGTGACCGGCGTTCTCAATTGCCCATCGACCTCTATCGGACCACCCAATAGCACCTCGACTTGTTAGTTGCAATGGTTATTGCCGGGAGAAAAGGCGAACTTTGAAGAACTCGATCGAGCCTGAAGGAATATCGTCTCTTGTGTTGCTTCACTGTCATCCTCTCTGGGCAAATTTATTTTAATTTAGCACTTTTTTTTAATAAAACAAAAAAAGGAAGGGCATAATAGTCATTTAACATATTTAACAGATGGATAACGAAATCTGTGAAAAAGGTGGTTAATTGTAACGTTATGTACATAAGAGGTGGTTATTTGTTGATTTTAAAATAAAGGGTGGTTGATTGCAAAGAAGTAAAAATAAAGGGTGGTTAAATGCAATTTTCTCTATTAGCAATGCATGCCTTCATTAAGGTGAATACATTTTACAATACAAGTATGCCGATAACCTCGGGGATTAGTAAGTACTAAATGGACCTCATTGGAAAGAAACCATAAAGTGGGTCGTGTAGTTTTTTTATAGAAAATGAAGGAATTATTCTCATATAAAGAAAATCAAAAAGCTTGGAGATCATTGGGTATTTTAGCATTGATTTCATTAAGACTATGGTTTTATTTTGGCTAGAAAGGCTATATTTTGGAAGAGTGTGAATCAAACACTTATAGCTTGTTTCTACTACAGTTGCATAGTTTTGTCACTAGGGTGCATTCGATTGCATTGAGAGCCCATTACAGATTTTGTGTGACAAATTATAATATTCTTCTCCAACAACAACAAAAGTTGTTTAATGTAGAAATACATCAACATTGTTGATGAAGGAAAGAGTTCAGGAAAGCCAAGTATTTTATAGAATATATGAGGACAAACTCCAAGATATCGGATCCGTTCACTAAGGATTGCCTCCTAAAGTCCTTCATGAGCATTCTGCCCTTTAAGTGTTGGCATTCTTATGGTACTTTGGTTTAGTGGGAGTTTGTGTTGATAAAATTCTATGTTTGATTTATGCATAATAAAGTTGTTATGATTTTCAGTCATAATAAAGATTACTGAACTTATTTAAGAATTGTTTGGATTGATCTCCAAATGAAGTAGGACCAGTTGGAAATAGGCATGTTTTGAGATCACATTGCATGTAATTTCCATGCCACTCATCTGTACTTGATTTATGTAATTGAATATACTAGTTTGGTGAACACGAAAGGTTTAGTTGCGATAATATGTGACGAATGCCATCGTGATCTCATAATCGTATAAGAGATGGACCAGATTGAAATAAAGGTGAATATAGATTAGCCAAGACGTGTACACATAAAGAATTTGGTTAATATAATTGTTCTTTTGGTTCATATGTAGCCCAAGTGGGAGATTGTTAGATTATTAATCTCTATTATGTGGGCTTACATATTTAATAGAACAATTATATTAACCAAATTCTTTATGTGTACACGTCTTGGCTAATTCTATAGACTTTACCTTTATTTCAATTTGGTCCATCTCTTATACCAATATGAGATCACGACGGCATTCGTCACCTGATAAACATCGATCTAATAACGTAGTATGATCGTGACTCTGATACCACTTGTTGGAAAATTAATCCCCTTTAGACCTAAAACACCAAGATTGATCATACTAGGTTATTAAGAAACACCAAATTTAACAAACCTTTAATCCTGATGGAAATCGAACCTTATGCGGAACTACGAACGAGAACCGTAGGTATGTGATCTTCCTCAGCCAAATCTAGGGTTTGTGCTTTCACTCTGATGAGAAGAGTACCGAAGAAAGCCTGAATGATTTAGCGTATTGGGGACCATAACCTAAAATCTCTATTTATTTAACCCAAGAGAATCCCATTAAGCCTATTGGGTCAAATTCGGTATCCACCCATTGAGCCCATACCATTTATTAGAAGTCTGAGGATTTTTCACATAATTGAATCACTTAAAATAAACCCACTAATAATTAGACATATAATATAATTGTTCTATTAAATATGTAAGCCCACATAATAGAGATTAAAAATCTAACAAGACAATCCTAATCTAGTCATTATGAGTACATCTAGAATGCAATTTGCTGCATAATTAAGCAAACACTTTCAAGTTTCAACTAACTGAGTACTAAATCTATATAAACCTCCATTTCCAAATGTAAACCAACACTATCAGAGCAAGTTGGCAGAGGTGTTGGCTGCATAATCCTCGTTTTTTTACCTATAACTCATTAAATCTGTATTGACCCTTTCTATTAACATTGACCAGTCTTTTAATGACCCTCAATCAGTTTTTTGACCTGTTGTATGACAATGAGCTTCCAGACTATGAGGCACCTGCACATGCGCTGACAAAGATGTTCAGCTTATATAGGCACATATTGTCGAAGAAATGCAGTGTTTGGCTTCTTCTAAAAAATGCACGTATTTCAAATCTCTTCAAATCTTCATCAACATAGAAAATTCAGATACACATTCCACCAGGGGACAATTCAATTCACTATGAACTTGTACTTGTTCATATTTTGGAGTTATGTGCTAGCAAAACAAGTTTTCCAACTAAGAACGCTTGATACCATGACTTAAAGTTTAGGAAAATAATATTGCAATGGAATGAACTTGATAGGAAAATAATTATAAAGTGGAATTCTTCGTTAGAAGAAGTGTTATTTAAGGTTATGCGTGCTTTTTTCAATTGAAGTTAATTGTGTAGAAAGCCTTTAAGATTTTCATCAAAACTCATTGTTCTGTATGTACAACAACAACATCATCATCATCTGATACAGTAACACTTATCGTGCTAGTACCAAAATAAGCAGAACAATAGTGAAATTGAGAAAATAGAGGAAGAAGAGCCAAATCGGATGGGAAGAGGAGACGAGAGAATTAAGAGAGTAGAGAAAGGAGATTAGAGAGAGATAGAGAAATAGGGCAAGATAATAAATTTCTGATTATGTAAAAAAAAAAATTAAGCGTATTTATACTAAGCCCTACCAGTTCAATAAAAGCGCCATGGCAAAGAAAACCCATGAAGGAGCATAAAACTCTATTTAAAAATTACATTAATTAAAAACACTTAACAATAATCCTTAAATCTAACCGGACTCCTTCGTTCTCGAACGGGCCTACGAAACGAGTTTGTTGCCTCTGCAATTGTCGTATTAATCTCTCCCCCATTGAGATGTGACTTGTCCTCAAGGCATAAATCAGGAAAAGATGTCTTCAATTGATCTAGTGGCTCCCAAGAAGTGTCCTCGATCAGTCGATCCATCGTCCCACACAATTAACCACTACAAGTGTGGAACACCCTCAAATATAATATGACGCTCATCAATAGCACGAAGAGGGCGGG
Source organism: Fallopia convolvulus (assembly GCA_964016875.1). Taxonomy (NCBI): domain Eukaryota; kingdom Viridiplantae; phylum Streptophyta; class Magnoliopsida; order Caryophyllales; family Polygonaceae; genus Fallopia; species Fallopia convolvulus. Next base: position 45,370,340 of record OZ024719.1, on the reverse strand, counting down.
AAATGGGCATGTCATGAATGAACTAAGTCGGAAGCGTAGCCTTAATGGGCCCTAAAGTAGCAGAAATGAACAGACGAAATAACGACACATGAAAAACATTGTGAATTCGAGCATTATCCGGCAATTCAAGACGGTAAGCAATAGGTGAAATCCGTTCAATAACCTTAAATGGCCCACAAAAACGCCGGGCTAACTTAGCAAAAAGCGGTCTAGCAACTTAATGTTGATGGCATGGTTGAAGTTTCAGCAGAACTTGATCACACACTTTGAAATCAACATCAAGACGATGTTTATTAGCTTGTGCGACCATGCGTTGTTGCATTTTCCATAATTTAGTTCGGATTAACTCCAAAACCTCCTCGCGATCGCGGATGAGCTCTACGGCGGCCGCAGTCAGGCCAGTCAGCAGTGTTGGCCGAGCAATGGGCGGGGCGTCACGACCATACAACGCCTTGAATGGAGACATTTTCATCCCCTGATGAAACGTACTTTTCAGCGCTAATTTATCCCAAGGAAGGAAATCATACCAGTGTTTGGGGCGGCCTTGAGTAAAGGCGTGCACGTATTGTTCGAGGCCCCGGTTCTTGACTTCTGTTTGGCCATCAGTTTGTGGATGATAAGCAATACTATGGCACAATGTCATTCCGCTGAGCCTATGTAGTTCCTTCCAAAAAGTACTAGTGAAAATAACATCTTTTTTGGAAAGGATAGAAGCTAGAATGCCATGAAGTTTAACAACAATATCAACAAACAAGGTGGAAACTCTAGCGACATCATAATTCGTTTCCAAGGCACCAAAGTGTGCGTACTTCGAAAGACGATCAACAACCACCAAAATAGTTGTATACCCTCGGGAGGGCGGAAAGCCTGTTATGGAATTCATAGAAACCTCATCCCAAACTTGTTAGGTAATTGGTAACGGTTAAAGAAGACCGGTTGGCTTGTGTGTATTATACTTGGTAGATTGACAAACCAAACAAGAATCAACAAACTGTTTGACATCACCACGCATTCCCTGCCAAAAGAACACCTCTACAACACGACAAAAAGTGCGGACAATGCCCGGGTGGCCCGCGCTGGGGGAAGAATGAAATTCGGTAAGAACCTCAACCTTAATTGGGGAGTCCGGCCTAACACCAAATGATGATCATAGTAAAGAATGCCATGGTGTACCCGAAAGGGGGCGGCTAATTTGCCGGCAGCCGCGACGGAGTGCTAAACCAATAAGACCGAATTCTCAAGACGAACTCGATGCAATAGCTCCGGCATTGGCCTGGACAGTGCTAAAAATTATGACAAAGTAGCATCATCAGTAATCATACAACGGGACAAGACATCAACTACTTTGTTACTGGCCCCTGTTTTATATTCAATTCGGAATTTGTAACCCATAAGCTATCGAATAAAAACTGTATGACTTGAGATAGAAGTTCCTTCAAACTTTTCTAATTTGTACGAATCAAGAACTCCCTGCCTAATAGATATTGACGCCAATTTTGAACCGCGGACACAACAACATACAATTCCCGATGATAAGCTGAGGAACCGCGACGGCGGATTCCCAAAGTATTATTGAAAAAAGCTAGTGGTCGCTCATTTTGTAATAAGAAAACTCTGATTCCTTCATCAAATGCATCAATCTCCAAGTCAAAGGACTTAGTAAAGTCATGCAACTGTAATAAAAATGGACTCATCATAGTCACTTGTTGGAATGCAGACTTTGCTAAATCAGACCAAAGGAATTTATCTTTTGGTAAGAGCGTTGTAAGTGGGGCTGCAAGCACAACATAATTGCGGATAAATTTGCGGTAATAACCTATAAGACCCAAAAACCCGCGCAATTTCTTGACTGTCTTAGGAGTAGGTCACTTAACCAAGGCCTCAAGCTTGCTTGGATCAGCCAACAACTGGCCAACGATAACGATGTGACCCAAATATTCCACAGATGACGTCCCAAAAGTGCACTTGGAACTCTTGACAAAGAAATGATTGTCATGCAGAACTTGAAGAACAATATCAAGGTGCCTGACATGATAAGCCAAGGACGAGTTGTAGATCAATATATCAAAGACGATAACAAAGTCACGTAGATAAGGGCTGAAAATACTATTCATGGCTGCTTGGAATGTAGACGGTGCGTTTGTCAGCCCAAATGGCATGACCAGAAATTCAAAATGACCGTCGTGTGTACGAAATGCAGTTTTGTAGATATCGGACGTGTGCATTCGGATATGATGATAGTCCGAACGCATGTCTAATTTAGTGAAGAAAGCGGCTCCACCAAGTTAATCAAATAGCTCATCAGTAGTTGGGATCGAGAATTTATCAACCACAATAGCGACATTCAACGCCCTATAATCAATACAAAACTTGAAACTGTCATCTTTTTTCATAACCAAGAGTGCAGGGGATGAAAATGAGCTAGTGCTATGCTGAATGATGCCCTGTTGTAACATATCCTGAACCTGACGCTCAATCTCTGATTTCTGAAAGTAAGGATAACGTTAATGTCGGGCATTAACGAGTTTAGAATCTTGTTGTAAATGAATTTGATGGTCCCAAGCTCACTGAGGGGTTAGGCGGATGGGTAGTCGGTACACGCATTCATGGGACTGTAAAATTTGTCGGATATCCAGGTGCAGATCAGGTGGAAAGGTGGGGGCCTCAACCGCGGCTACGACAGGAGGAACAACGGGTGCGGTGATGTGTGTCGCGGGCACGGTCGCGCTTAATTGAGTCGAGGCTTCTAGGGCGAAAACCGCGCGTGCGGTGGGATGAGCCGTGGGCGTGGTGACGCCGAAATAAGTCGCGGTCATACCCAGCTGACTCGCGTTTGCTGTTGTTGTCCCCGTAGTCGTCCATGGTGTCAAACCCTCGGTAATTGGGAGCACCTCAAAACATTCAGCGACATGCATATAAGGATTGCAAAGCATTAAGAGAAATCAATTTCGGTGTCTGACGATCCCCTTGTAAGACAACCAACTGATCATTCCATTGAAATTCCATGGTAAGTTGTGCATAATCATAAGCAACCTTGCCCAAAGTTTGTAATCACTAAACACTCAGAACCACTTGAGGTCTGTGTGCTTTCAACACAAACAAGTCAATAGGAAAGAAGTGTCCCTACAACAACAGCGGGGTCGTTGCATATTGATGAATGCACAATAAAGAAATGCCATTTCCAACATAAACACGAAATGGAGTGATCTGAGTTAATGGAAGTTGCAATTGTTCAGCCACTGTAGGGTGGACGAAATTATGAGTACTACCTCCACCAATTAAAACCTGTATTGGCATCTCTTTGATGAACCTTGCAATTTTAAGGGACTTGGGATTCAAGCGGCCTTCTATGAAGTGAATACTAGAAACATCACCTGTCACTGCTAAGTTATCATCAACTGTATAATTGACGTCCACTTCATCAATGGCATCACTACCTAATAAAGCCAAAAACCGATGTTTGCAACGATGGCTTGATGCGTACTTTTCATCACAATTCCAACACAACCCCTTTTTAGTACGTTCCTCACGCTCGACGACTAAGAGTCGCTTAATATGGAGTGAGGACAAGTGAGCTCCTAAAGTAGCAGTAGGGGCTGTATTTTTTGAAGTCGATGCCGTATTAGCAGTATTTTGTTCGCCAAGGCAGAAACCGATCTGATTCCATCGTTGCTGAGCCGCAATACCTGCAGTTGTGTCTACAAACGAAGCTGCAAGTTCCCAGACTAAAGCAAAATCCTGGCTTAGAGTTGTCGGATTACGCAAATTCAGCTCTCTTTTGATTGGTCATTTCAACCCAGCTTTGAACAAAGAAATCACTGTTGCTTCTAATAGCCCTTCAATCTTATTAAGTTGGGACTCAAGCTCAGTGTAGTAATCTAACACAATTATTTTTTTACTGTAATTTAGCAAGAAGTCCGACGAAATCCTCATAGTGATGAGGGTCAAATCTCTGTTTAACAGCATCAAGAAAAACGGGCCAAGTACTAATACAATTGTTCCGCCTTTGCTAGCGAAACCAATCTGACGCCAGGTGATCAAACAATATACTTACTAATTGCAGGCATTCATGTGCAGAAGTCTGAAAATAATCAAAATAAGATTGTACCTTATATATCCAGCCATCTGGATCTGATCCATTGAAGCGAGGAGCATTAACTCTAATTTTAGGGTAACGATCTTGGCACGGTGGATCCTCCCTATCGAAGTGGTGTTCATGGCACGATGGATCGTCTCCCACCAGCCGGCGATCGGGAAGCGGGGCAGCGACCGTTGTTGGTGACACGGCGGGACGTCGAGCGATGGCCATCGCGGATCCATATACGGATTTTCAGCCATTTTTCTGTTTGTCACATGCATTGAAATACTTGTCTTTTTGAAGTGTTTTTGTCATCATCAAAAAGGGTTAAATTGTTGGACAAGTGTTTGAAACTCATGTTCTACAACACTAGAACAATGATCGGTATCCTTAGTTTTGAAAATGACAAAACACTATTTGGGAACTAACGTGTTTTATTCAAGTTTTTAAAGGGAACTACATGTCGAACTAGAACCACAAAACCATATGCAAATGTTCCTATCAAGGGAACTCAAGTGCTACAAGGTCCCTACTCAAGGGAACCCTCAAGACAGTACAAAGACAACTCAGCGTGAAATGTGGAGACCTGCTCCAATCTTATCAGAGGCGCAGTATGTTCCTCAGGCTCAGCCGATTGATCCAAAGACTTGATTAGCTTCAAGAGTTGATGAAATTCAAATGGAATCACATGTAAAGAAAGTATAATGCCTTGGTAAGAAAGGCAAGGGCATTTCGGACAAATGCCCAAAGAGATAAGGATTGGGCTCCAAGGCCGAGGCGCCTATATATAAGAGTAAATAGTTACATTGCAAAATACTTTTCACAAGCATCAAGAAAACCTAAAGAGAGCCAAGACTAAGAGAAGGAAAACCAGGAAAAGTCCTCGGCGGCGAGTGTGCGATCTCGGTGACGGGATAGAAGAAGTTCCCAAGTGTAAGGGAACTGAGTAGTTGAAGATCTCAAGTGTAAGGTTTGAGTTTATTATTTTAGTTGAGTTGTTAGATTAGTACTTAGGTTGAGAAGGTTTATTAGTGTTTCTAATGTTCAGAGTCTGTTAGGAACATAGAAGTTTGAACCTTACCTGTTGTAATTAAGGAACAATCAATAAAATAAGAAATTCATTCACAATCCATCAGCGGAGGTAGAGGTTTACCCACACAACTAGTTGGTTTTTGTGTGATTCCTCTATAAGAAATCGTGTCCCTTTATTATTGCTCTCTTACCTACTTTTACTGTTATTCCATTGCCTTTGAAACAACTTAACAATTGTTCCGAACCCTTTACTAACACGCCTAAGATCCAACAAAATCTATCCCAATATAATTCAGTACGGTCTTAAACCTTTGATTAACTAATTAAACTATATTCCCTCCGTTTCACAATAGACATCTATAGACAAATTTACATATATATTGAGGAAAAAAAATTTCTCCAAAATTACCCCTATTAAAAAGTACATACTATTCCTACAAGTTGTTTTTGGGAGAAATGTATAGGATTAATGTAATATAATCATTAGGGGTATAAATAGAATAAAAATTTCCAAAATTTTTATATGGACATCTACTATGAAATAAGAAAAAAGTCTCTTTAAACATCTATTTGTGAAACAAAGGGAGTATTTATTTAGTTTTGTGCATGTGTCCGTTCTTATTTTTAATATTTTTATTATTAATTGCCTTTTCACGTGCATGTGTAAGTGGGAGATATATATTATAATAATTGGTAGGTGCATCTTGTTTTATCCTATTTGGCCATGTATGTAAGATTGGTAGCTTGTTCTTATAACTTAGTCGATCATGCTTATCATGCCTGACCCTGATTTTAGAAGACTCATGATGGTCTGATGGGCGATATAATGCATGAGTTTCTGACCCCAAAAGCTGTTTCAACTCATTCATAACTTTAAATTATTATAATGTAGAAATTTAACCAAAAGGGACTCGTTGAAACGTTAGTAGCCCAGGTCCCTCTTTGTTTGAACATTTCAGTAACATGATATTCAACTACTAAAATTATATATGCCTGCTTCTTTTTTAATTACTCTATTATCTTTAAGGACATTTTTATCGATGTTATTTTGAGAAACTTTAAAAAAGAATAATCTCAAGATTGTACTTTTGGAATTCCACACATCTATCTATTGTATTCCATAAAGAGGAATATTCTTGATGAGAGAAAAGTATAAAATTATTTGTAATTTTATATGGAAATTAAAGTTAAAAAGTGGTGAGAATGGTTAATTAATAAGTTGGTGAAATAAAAATAAGTAAGATCCCTGAAAAATGGATGGGATGTTGAATTAATAGTGTCACATAGAAATTTTTAAAAAATAAAATGGCTTAATATTGCTGACATAGTGTCTAAGTCCTCCAATTAATTGGGAGTGAGAAATATTGAAAATATTTTTATTGACTATGTTTTGTTTTGAACTTTTTTTCTTACATTGGCTTAAAAGGGAAGTGAGTACTTAAAACTTAAAAGTGGTAAAATCTTAAAAAAAATCATACAATAGTAAATTAATTACAAAAGCTAAAACGTCAAAAAAAAAAAAATTATAGAAGGGAGTACGTAGCTAGTGTACTTACACCAGCTCTTTATTAGTATATATGTATAACCCATATATGCATCCCTTATTGAGAGGAATTGGAAACATTCAATAAAGAAGAGAGAGAGAGAGAGAGAGAGAGAGAGAGAGAGAGAGAGAGGATGAAGATGAAGATGAAGAAGGTTGAAGAGGTGAAGAAGAGAATGTGGAAACCAGAAGAAGACATGATTCTGAAAACATATGTAGAGATACATGGCGAAGGCAACTGGTCTTCTGTCTCTAAGAAGTTGGGTACGTACCAAATTAGTATCATATGGTATTGCAACACATTCAACAAGTGATTAATTAATCAATTGGGCATGTCCTACCTTGCTTGTAGTTCTAATTTTGGATCATAACTTGATCGCTAGCAATCAATAAATGAAATATATATATTCCTGTCATTCAATTTAGTATTTATTTATTTTTGGTCTTTATTCAAATTCATTATTCATATGTACTTAAACTAATTAAGTAGATATGGAGAGGCGTTTAACATTTTTAAGAACAACAGCTACATTTATGTGGCTGGTGATTGTGTTAATCTCAGCTGGCATGACCAATACATGACTAGGGAGCTAGTGCATTTTATTTTTTATTTTAAGTCTCTCTATATATCTTGGTTTCATCAGTACGTAGGAAGACCTGAGATATATGGATTCTGTAGGCTGATTGAATTTAAGCAGCATGTATATAATTAATTAAGCAGAAGCTTGTATAATTAATAGATAGATATTGATGAATTGAAAATGATGGAAATAGGGTTACGGAGAGGAGGAAAGAGCTGCAGGCTGAGATGGAAGAACTATCTGAGGCCAGACATCAAACATGGGAGCATGTCCTCCGATGAAGAAGACCTTATCATTAGGATGCATAAGCTCATCGGCAACAGGTCAGTACGTTTATAATTAATTAATAAGTGTTTAACCAAGCTAGCTAAAATTAATGCAAATTACTCCTACAGTAGGATCGATACTTGCACATTATGCATGGCAGCTAGCTTTTTCAAAAAGGCAGATATCGTCCATCATTGCACTTCTGTCTCTCTTGATCTGAAAAACAAATTCTCTTTAGTAAAAGGCAAGGCACATAAAAGAAATGCTGAAAAAGTGTTTTTTTTGCTATATATCTGGATTCCATGATCCAATAAAGCTTCAATCATTGTCATGCAAGACAAACGACACCAGATATATATAACAACATCTTTGTAAATCATATATACACGAAGTGTTCGAAGCTAGAATATTCATGAATATATCATTGTAAATTAAGTCTATGAGTACCATACATGACATAGAGATAGAGGGTTAAACACTTGACTTTACATTTTGTTCTTGATAAATTACACGACCCACGAAACATTCCATTGAAATTAGTTATTGTCTTCACTCAGTAAACTAATTAAAACTAAATCGAATCCAAATTATCTTTCTCATATTAATTAACTTCGGTTATTTAATATATGTATATATATATATATATATATATAGCATAAATAAAATCAAATCCACTAATTAACATATATTTTTAAAAGCAGTGTTTTGATTAAAGTGCTTAATAATTGAAGTATACATGTATGTATCTATTACACCAACAATTAATATGAGTAAAAGTGAGTCTTCAAGGGATCCTAAAAATAAGAAAATGTAAATTTTTTGTTTTTGTTTTTAAAAAAATTGATGAAAAATGGATGGAAACTTGAGCTTGAGTGAGTTTAGGTTATGATTAGGAATTAATCCAAAGTTGGATGTCACGGAAAGGAATAAGTTTTATTTGTAAACATTAAAAGAAAAAGTCGAAACTTGAAGGATACTAAAATGAATTATCCCTAAATTTATCCCTCCAATTTAGTGAAGAAAGAAGCTATTACTAGGATTTATTAATACTCCATTTAAAACTACTTTATTACTACATGATATGAGTAACGTTAAAAGGGAAAACATTAAAGAAAAAAGTAATACTCCTATATGTATAAATAAATTAGAAAAAAGAAGAAGAAGAAGAAAGATTTTGTCGCCGACATGGGAGCAGTGTTTTTGAATTTTGGATGGAAAAGAGTAACACAGATGTGTGTGTACTATCAACCCCAACCAATCACTTGTCAACTTAAATTTTGTTCTCGCTGGTATCTTTGACTCAATATTATGTCACAAAAACTTACTACTCCCATACAAGAAGTGTCCATTGTGTGTTCAACCAAAAAAAAGAAGTGTCAATTGTGTGTTGAATTAAGGATGAAAGTGTGTTTTTGGCTCACAACCTTTCAAACCTAAGGTTTACTAGGCCCTAACCTTTTTCTAAATTATTCAACTATGTAATGCTTTTAAAATGTAATAATAAAAAAACCATCTTGGCCTTGAACTAATGATGTACGTTGTTTGATAGGTGGGCACTTATCGCGGGGCGACTTCCTGGTCGAACCGACAATGAAGTGAAGAACTATTGGAATACGTATTTGAGTAAGAAGGTTGCAAAGCACAGACCCAGAAGAAAGTCCGTTGACAAAAATGACACGAAGCAACCCGAAATTGGGAATAATGAGGAGGGTGGAGTCCATCAAGGAGAGGTGAAAGAAACGAACAATAACACGAACATGGTGAATGTTGATTTAAGAGACGAAGAAGAAGAAGAGTCGATCAACAACAACAAAGAGTTCGATGAAAAGTATTGGAGTCGTAGTGTAACGGGGGAGGTGGGGGTGGGGCCAGGATCAGATAATGCGGGGAGCCTCATGGACATGGACATGGACATGGATTTGATGATGGAGGGTGCAAATCAATTCATGCTATTCGGGGGAGAATTGGAGGGACATGGCAGATGTGATTTGTTTGATACATTTGGATTCATCAATTGGGAGGATACACATCCACCACTTCCCAATTCCCATTCATAAAGTGCCTAGAGACACGTAATTGAATAATGCATTCTAAGTGGGCCACGAGCGATGGCCATTGTTCAGCTTTCACTGTCATTTTTTTTGGGCTGTTTGCTTTATTGTATTTGCATAAATGAGCTAAGTCACTGAAACTTTGACTTGTCCTTTTGTTTTTGGGCTTTGCCATTTTTCAGGGTCTTGAAATCGGTTTTTTTAGTTTGCTGTCAAATGGGCACAAGATATTATTTGAACAATGTTAATATCAAGTTTGGCTTATGGTTTGGCTTATATAATTAATGGTTTGGACATTTATATTTTCTGAAACAAGGCGCACTTGTCATGTTTGGATAGATTCACGGTATAAACACAAATATCTATCTTTTTTGGGAGAAAAAATGACAAGTAAAAAACTTAATTGACTATATGGCTATGATTGATGTGTTCAACCAAGAAAGGGTGAATGATGATAAGTACTAAAGTACATCATTTTTCACGGATTTTAAGAAAATCTCAACATAGAAATGATAGGATTTTGATTCATACTCCGTATTTACAATTTTCATTAATTATTACTCCGTACTAATGTTCTTTTTAAATTAGTGTTGTTTCGATGAGTTTCTTCATTTTCACAAGTCTTGAGCTTAGTTAAAACTAGAATAAAGAAAAAAGTTAAATGAATGTGTTATTTTCGAAAAGATTTGCCATAATTAATGAAAATATGGACTTATATTATGTAATAGAATTTGAAGCTAAAATGCCCCTATGTATTGTTGGAACTCGGAAGAAGTTCAAAATTTTACTAGTTATTCAATATATACAAGTATGAAGTATGAACTGAACTTTTTTTACACTTGCAGACTATAATTCAGAGCTTTTAGATATTTTAATCACAACCCATATGAAAAGGAAGACTAAAATTTGAATGAGGAAGTACTACTATACGAACTGTCACGTAGACGTCTTCCAATAAGAATTGCTGAAATTCCAAAATATTGGACCAAGAAATGATGAAATGGCCGGGAAGAACAAAAATTGATAGATATCATTGAGTCACTTTAAATAGGCATGCATTATTATCATATATATCAATCATCATCCACGAAACAGATACCGGAATGACAGGGATGATTATTCATGCATGATATCAAGTGTAATGACAGGGGAATTGACCAACTTAACTGATCGATATTAGTTGTTGAGTACTTGCATAATTCAGTTACATCCCGACTTCTTCGAAATGAAATCAATAATCTTTATTGCAGTACGTAAAAAAGAATGAATGTTGAATGTTAATATTGACAAATGCTCTTGAGATGACTGCTTCCTTTTTTGCAAAGACGCGGCGTTATCCGCACCGTCGGATAAACCTCGCAACCTCTTTTCTAGCAGCATGAAAGGGTATTGTGATTTGTGGAAGAAGATTGGTTGAGAAATTCCTCCTCCATTGAAAGATGGATGGTTCAAGACTATTTAAATTCTATTATTGATCATTCATGGGCCAGGCTTCGATAAAGGGACTTCTTTTGGGCATCTTATTGGGCCTGGCCCATAACTGCTCCACTAATTCTGCCATCTTTTCCCTTTTCTACCAACCAAAAAACCAATCGTATTCTTGGCTTCATCTCAATCCTTCTTAAGCCGGAAACTCAATCAGACTCCAAAACCTAACAATCTCCCACATGGAAATTGATTCCAATTTTAAATATCGTTAACATCATAATTCCATCTGGTAGCTAAAGGTAGTGTCAAGTCCCATTGAAACCATGCAAAACTTCAACTTCTCTAAGGTCACAACCTTAGTCAACATGTCAGCAGCATTCTCATGCGGAAGGATGTCATTACCAAATTTCACATGTAATAAAATAAATTACTTTTACTTTCCTATTTTAGAAAAATAATTAAGAAAAATTTCTTTTGATGTCCTTTAGATTCTTACATTTTCTTTCGGTGCCCTAAAAAAACCTTATTCCTAATAGTATCCCCCTCTACTTTGTTGAAACATAGTCCCATAACCTACAGTCTAAAAAACACACTTTCCATCTAATTTTATCTCATTTCCTAAAAACAAAAATAAAATTCTAACCCACTGTAACCATTTCTTTTTAGTATAAAAAAACATACACTAAAATTTACCTAAATGAAATATTGTATTTATAGAATTAACCCAAGACTCGACCGCAACATTAAATAATCAACGACAACAACACTAGATAATCAACATTAATATTGATGGCCTTGTATTCTACCAAAAGAAAAACATTGATGGCCTTGTTTATATAATTAAAGAAACAAACATCCACAACAACACTACATACAACAACAACAACATTGACCCAATTCATTACCCCTCAAGGGAGTATCTAGGGGGTCAACCAAAATTCGAAATAGCTCTTGATTTGATTTTACAAGTGAAATACAAGAGACATTTTGACAAATTAATTTCATAATTTTCCCTTGTAGGAGCTCTAATTTCAGGTTTTCCCAAGCTAAATCCCTGATTTTATAGTTTTTCCAGATCAAAAACCCTCAATTAAACTACACATCACAATGAAACAAATTGAAACTTAAAACTCAAAATTTGAAACTGAAATCGAGTGGAAGATCTTCTCAATCGAAATCGCCCTTGTAGCCTCGAAAATTTTCATACATGCTTGGAGCTTTAAACGCTTGGAGCCTCCTCACCGACCGGCTGCAACAGCGTCCTCCTCGCCTCGTTGCTATTCGGACGTCGCCGCCAACCTCCATCCTCACCAGCATCTTCATCGTTCCTGCTTAGATGTGAGGAGAGTCGACTTCGCTGTTGTGCGGGGGTTGAATGCTTCGTTCATATGGTATTTATTGCAAGTTCCTTTTATTTTTTTCACACACAAATAAGATAAATGGTCAAAATAGGTTAGAATTGTCCTGAAATTGGGAGGAAACTTATGAAATCTGATGCGAAAGTTACATTGAAATGTCTAAGGTATTTATAGGCTAAAAGTTTGACTTGATCTTGCAGTATGGAACTAAGAAAAATAGAAACCGGTAAGGGTCACCAAGTCATATGGGCCAAAGATCACTAAGAACAAAACATATATAATACAAAAGGGGTGAATAATTCACCTGTAATTATCTCTTAACACTCCTCCTTAAATCGGCTAATAGGGTAGTTTAGGTAGGGCAACCGCCCTGTGCCCCCAAATAATATAGGGTCCTAAAATAAATAATACAAGTCTAATATAGATAAAAAACAGGCCCCTAAAGATAAAAAGCCCATTTGTAAATTTAGGGTAAACAAAATCTCCTTTTCTGTAAGAAATTGAAGCGTTGCTTCATCAGAGAAATAACATTGGTAACAACTGAATACAGATTACAAGAAAAATCGTGTTCAATGACCTTCAGTCAATTTCGGCTTCTTCACCCGCATTTAATTTCAATGGCCAATTCCAACATAGATCTCAATCTACAAATCCTATTATATATATGGATTTCTATATTTTTCTTTTGTTCATCTTCTTCCCATCAATTTTTCTCTTATAATGTAATTTGTACTTGTGGAATATACACTCCACATCACCGGATTCGGGATTCACTACCCCTGCCTTGCCACACCTTGCTCACACAGCCACTCCGGTGACATAGCCACTCCGGTGACACTAATTCTCGAACCTCTGATTGCCTGAATCCGCGTTCCAGATCAAGATATACACGTTTTCAAGTAATTTCTTCAGTTTTTTAACTAATTAATTTGCTTATATTCTATTTGTTTCTAATGAACTTGAAATTGTAAAGGATGGTAAAAGATTTAAGTTTAAATTGAAAATAGTTGAAAACTAGAATTTACAAATTGATCTTTGAGAGGAATTTAGTGTATCGCTTTTTTTAATTAAAAGTTTTAAATTGTTGAAATTTGAAACTTGAAAGTGGTTTGAGTGGCTCATGAGCAAATCTAATTTGGAATTGAATTACACATTGAACGAGTTTGATGGGTTTCATGGTTGGAAGATAATAATGTTAGTGATATAATCACTGATTTTCCATCTAAAAATGCTTGGGAAACATAATGACTTGTTAGTTTGATTATTTTGCAGGTCATAGAAAATTTTGGTGACATCAATTGAAGATGCTGGTTGGTTTATGCCCACCATGGAGTACTTATTTTTATTAAATTTATCTTATTCGTGTGAACTTTAATCTACAATTTCAAAAGTTTGACACTAATTTATATCTTTTGAAGTTTAATTACTTGTAAAATAGTTGTTTAATATTATGATAATATTTTGGAATTTAGACTTTTGTGTTAAAGGCCCTTAAACTAATTTCGTCCTAGGGTTCATGAAGTCTTAGAACCGGGCCTGCCTTGAATATTCATCTTTTCATTTGGGGTTATATGATGCCTTGTTAAAAACCTGACTAGGAAAAACCCAGTGGGATAAAAACCATAGCATAGGGAAAAAAAGTACATCTTGCCTTATACGATTTCATAGTATCGCCTCATTAAAAACCTTGTCAGGAAACCCAATGAGCAAAAATCCGAACGAAGGGAAAAAAGAGTGCAATGAGTATAATTCTCTCCCTGAAATCAACGTACTTCTCGAAATCTACTCATTTCGACCTTGAACACAAGTTCTTGAAACTTCTTGGGTTGTAAGGATTTTGTGAACAAATCTGCAACATTTTCACTTGATCGAATTTGCTGGATTTCGATCTTTCCTTCCTTCTCTAGATCACGAGTTTAGAACAATTTTGACGAAATGTGCTTTGTCTGATATCTTTTGATGTAACCAGTGGCGGAGCCAGAACAAATTGAAAGAGGGGGCAGAGTTAGTTAAGAGAATTGACAAATAGAATAATATATTATTATATTTATTATTATTTAAAAAATAAATATTTAAAATAAATGTCAATATATAATGACCAACCGATAGTAATGAAGAATATATTTATATAAAGTAAGTAAAAGAAAATTCAATATGTAAAAAGAACATTAAGTTCTTATCTCTATTCTCATAGGAAAAATATGTATAAATAATTAAGAATTTATAATTAATTATTAAATAAATAATAAGTTATATCTAAAATTTTCTTCTTTTTTTACTTTACAATACATTAATTATATTTTAATTATTAACTAAAACTATTAATATATTAAAATTGCTCACCATAACAAAAATCTAGCTAGTTTAATTTAAAATTTTTGTGGTTGAAATAAAATAAATAAATAAACGTAAATCTATTTACTTATTATGGTGGCCAAGTGGGATGTGTGTGGGGTCAACGGAAAGTAAAAAGTGGGGTCCCCCTTTCTTCGCCAAAAAAACAGTAAAAAGAATAGGGAAGGGGCGAGTGTTTGAAGACTCGAACACGAGATTGCTCCTAACAAGAGTAGCTACCACTAGGACAAGGAGTTTTTGTATCTCTTTTGGGAACTTTAACCTATTATATACATATATTCCCAGCAAGAGAGAGGGGGCGACCACCCCCCTTGGCCCCCCCTCGCTCCGCCTCTAGATGTAACCCCCTTTGACTTGTGTGACACATGCAGAATTGTCTTCATATATTATGTTTGTCCGCAATTGATCTTATTTTTCATTCTTTTTGTATATATCCAATCATTGACCTTAACCAGACACATTCTCTTCCTGCTTCATAAAGAGCGATTAATTCTGCATAGTTTGATAATGTAGCGGTAAGCGTTTGCTTTGTGGAATTTCATGAGATTGTCGTATATCCATACATGAATACATAACCACTTTGAGATTTTGCTTTGTACGGATCTGATAGATATCCTGCATATGCATATCCAACAAGAATAGCATTCGCATACAAGGAACTACAAGAGCTGAGCATTCGGTTCGTTAAGGGGTGTAGGTCATTTACTGAAGAAGGTATTATTTATATTGCCATGAGCTGTCCTAAGCTTCACTCTATTGATTAAGAATGTGAATCGATGACAAATGCAACTCTTCTTACAATTGCTGAACAATGGCCAAATCTTCGCTCTTTGGGCATAATACTCACTAAGCCCAGTACAAACAACTTTATTGATGAACCATTCAATGCTGGCTTTTCAGCCTATATTGAGCGTTGCAAGAACCTAAAGCATCTCGTGATCATTGGTTTTTACATTACTAAGCAACTATTAGAAAGTATTGGGGGCCATGACAAGAAATTCGAGACACTTAGCCTATCTTTTGCTAGGTTTTTTGAATAAGGGATTTATCATATTCTCTCGGGATGCACTAGTCTTAGATCCTTGGTTCTTGAGGAATGTGATTTTGGTGAGGAAGCACTGCTAGCAATTTGCAGTTGACC
Organism: Fallopia convolvulus; assembly: GCA_964016875.1. NCBI lineage: Eukaryota > Viridiplantae > Streptophyta > Magnoliopsida > Caryophyllales > Polygonaceae > Fallopia > Fallopia convolvulus. The sequence goes on along the minus strand of OZ024719.1, from coordinate 45,354,506 downwards.
AGAGACATTGGAGTCCATTAAGATGTGGCCAACTCAAGTGGAATATGGATTATGTAAGCTACTCAAGGAAAGGTATCCAAGACTGATTTTCGAAGTCAATGGTCAGATAATGCCTTTACTAGATTTGGAAGATGAGTGTATTTGGATTTACGACATATTTATAGGTCTGGTGATGTGTGAGATTTTGTGGTTTTGGTATATGTACAAATTGGAACTTCTTTAGAAATCACATTGTAGAACGCGTAATGGTTTTGTGGTATCAACCTTAGAGTCACATTGTAGAACACTTCTAAATTCCAATATGGAATTCTGGCATAATGAATAACCTTATTTGTAGTTACTAATCATTATAACATACGCTTTATGCCTCGTTTAATATAAATCTAGAATTGGGTTAGGATAAGGTATAGGATTGGGATCAGAATGAATTTAGGTATGGCTTATACCTTGATTTAGATTTTAGAGGAGAGTATGACATATTGTGTAAAATGGTAAAATGGGCCATTCTTGGAACGACTGATCTCGAAAACAAAATCTAACTAAACACGGGAATCGGGTTGAGTGATTCCTATACCGAATCCTAATGCCCAAGGTATAATTTACCGATAATATACATGTGTCTTGTTTATTGGTCAATAATGCATGTGTTCGGCAACGAGAATACAATACATGTGTTGTGTTTTATTTATTATTATTCCGTGTGAACAAAATCGTCACTAAGATGTCATATACGTATGTTCAATATTACGATGAACAATATCCTGGGGTGCTATTTTGTATTGATTTTGAGCATCTTGACTTGATTTGTAACGTTGTGTTATTTTCGTTCTCTTACATAATGGTGCTTCCCACTTTATACATCAGGGCTATTTTTGTACGTCACCTTTAAAATGAAGCACCCAAGGATTGATATTATCCAATTGGGTCATGATGCAAAACTTCAACTAGCTATGTGCATATGTACTCATAACTTGGTGAGTTAATTGCCTTTTTTTGTTTCAATATTCAAGTTTTTATAAGTCTTATTTATAGTGATCTTTATTTTTCCCAAATGCAGATTTTCCTACTTGTGTGCTTGTATAAAAGTTTGGGTTTGAAGGACAAACGAAAGATACTTACGATGCTAGTTTGGTAGATAATGAAATGCACTTGCCTACGAGTAATTTCCCTCTCTTTGAGAATGACCTAAGTATCTATCTCATGTACCACATGCACACATATATGGGAAACGGCCCCCCAACGGCCAGCAAGGGTGGAAGTATCAAGTTCGGGTGTGCTCAAGGGTGATGTGATGACTCTTAGACAGATGTACACGCCCATGATCATAATGAGCCCCCTCAATGAGCCCGATATCAACGAGCGCATTCTTAGAGTAATGTATTATGTACATTGTTCTACCCAAGGGCCGATCGGTTGAGAAGTGTTGGGTGTATGTGGATGACATGTGTGTTTTGTATATTTGTGAATTTGACTTGCTAGGATGTTTCATGGAAGGCACACGGGTTTCACGGAATGCACATGAAAAAATCATCCAATTGAGTTATGGATAAAATCCAAGGACATCACAATTGCAATCATATGACATCATATTTAAATACTAAAAAGTTACCGAACATCAAATATTGCCACAATCCAATGACATCACAAATTCCTCAAATACATCCTTAATTACTCAATGCCCATAGGCCCCCACAAACTACTTGAATCTATCCATACATACATAAGTTGATGGTTGAATTACACAAAAGTCCAGATGTTTGGTGTGTTAGCAACCGCAAAATACACACAAAACACACAACAACATAGACTCAACCCCTTATGATTTCCACGACATACTTTTGAAGATCTCCATCAAGTCGGAGGAGGAGGCATCCATCCCACACCACCAATTCGTTTTCCAATGCAAACTCCCTCCACCCACTCTTCAGCTTGACATGCCACCTTGGTCCTTTATGAAACTTGTAGTCGATTATGTAATGCTTATTCCCCTCTACAAACGTCATTTCTATGAGACTTTAGTGTTTTTGGGGGCCGAAAGCTCGGTCGAAGGCCGTAGGGATTGTCTAAAAATGGTGAGTAGATGCTTTAGCGGCCAAATTAAAAAAGTTGTCAAGGTTGTATTAAATGTATTGTATATATTTACTTACCGAGTCGTAATCAACTACTGGGTGCCGATCCTCGACAGTCAGTACACAATAATGGACTGATATTTGGAAAGCAGTCGAACTTTCAAGGCAGGTGCATCTCTCGCTACACAAAATGATGGTATACAACCACATGGTGATATATAATGTACATTTTATGTTGTTGCAAATCATATATAAAAAGAGGGTTGTCAAGATTGTGTACCCAAAGTCATCTCATTGTTTGTTCTTGGTTGTGGTTGTCGGGATGTGCTAGTAGATGCCTCCATGGCCCTTCTCCTACAGAAATGTCAACGCCTTCGAGCATAATCCTCCATGGCCCTCCTTGGCTTGCATGATGAATTTGAAGCATACATACTCGCCTTGTTTGAGCCCATTGTAGCGGGAAAATCTTGACCATCCCTTAGTTATTTTCACTCCTTTTCCACGCTCCAGCCTCACTAGATATACTCTTCTATCAACCATGAGCTTGTACTCCGATGGTAGAGACTCGCCATGCTCCTTCATAAACAATGTGGGCAATTGTTGCATGTCCATCCAGTACAACAATGAACCATTATATGAATTCACTGAGAGTACAAATAAATTTTTTCCTACATAGCATATGATGAAAGTGTATTGTTTTGCTGATCAATTAATTTCAATACCATTTAACTTTAGTGGTGTGGATATGCAATATTTCTAAGGAACCTTTGAGTTGGGGGTGGATCAGATCTTGGCATCTACTGTCATAAAATTTTACACATTAATAAATGTACAAATTGCATATGCGTGACTATAGTTTCTGAACTAAACAAAATAAGTTTTGGGGGGACCAAAGAAATTTGAGAATCAACCTTAGTGATTCGTTGCAACTATGTAGTTTGTGGGGGACCACAATCATGTCATGTCAAAATTACCAAAGAACCCTAGTTTTTAAACCAAACAAAACCCCAATTAACCCACAAACAAGTTAAAATTAAACATTTGTGGATTTCATAATTTTTTTTATCATGTATCAATCCAACAACCAAAATCCTAAGCAAACCCAAGTTCTAGAAACCTAAAACCTACGACTCCGAATTACCAAAGTCAATATTAATCCAGAAACCCTAAACCTAAAATCAAACCCAAACCTACTCAGAATTACCATAAATTAAATCAATCCTTGGTTTAATACCAGTTCAAAATGAAACGAATGACAAAACCAAATTAACCCTAAACCCAAATTGATACATGGAAAATGCAAATAGCAACGCAATCGACAAACCCTAAACCCAAAATCCAAATAAAATCGAGATTAACCAATAGACATGTAAAAACGAACGATAAACCATTTTGCAGCAAAAATCGTGATTCAGATTGGGGTGTAGGAGAGCGACATCAGAGAGCCTCAAAGTGCTCAACTAGTTGGACAGACCCAATCGGCAAGAGACGATCGGCATTCGAATATACTAAAAGTGGACGACGGTGGGTGGATGAACGATAATAGTTCCGATGACCCGATGGATCTACTTTATCTTCATTCAATGCAGTGAATCTTCATTATAATATTATTACTTTTCACCTAGTGTAAGAAAAAATCTCACATTTGATGTAAGTGTACCTTTTCCAATTAAATCTACTTCTCCCAAGAATAATTGAAGTGAGTTATCTCCAGTCACCAACATTGGCATTCATGGTGCACAAAATAACAATGTATGAACAATGGGCGCAGAACTCGAGGTAAAAGAGATAAGCGAGGTCCCCAATGTTTTTTCCATGATCTTTTCCATACCCATCCAAAAAAGCAAAGTCCATGTTCCCGCGAGGCCTCAAGTCGCGGGAACGAGGTCCAAGCATCACAAGTCTCTCCGATTAACGAGGACGAACCTCGCATACTCAAAAGCTGCCACCCCCGCCCCGCTCCACCAGTCAAAAGCCACCTCAACCTCCGACCAATCATCGACTGCCTTCTTCCTGACCAATCAAACGGTCGAATCCTAGGCGTCCCACATCGGAAGTTAGCAAGAACAAAGCTCCACAAGCGTCTATAAATAGGAGAGGGCTTCGAAGGTTGCAAGAGTCGAAAAACATCTCTAACTAAAGAACTATCTTGCTTGTTGAAGATTGACGTGTTGGAATCATCCTAAAGACCACACTACCATCAAGAGAACTTCACTAAAAAGACTTCAAGTCGCACAAAGAAACCCCAAAGTCCCCAAAAGCTCCCACATGCTTCTTAGCAAGCTACAATCCCGACATCGTCGACAAGACCTTGGCCTCGCTAGATAAATAGCAACTCTCAAAGCTTGTAATAAGAAAAGATCTCGTTAAGTAATTTGTAAGCGGCAATCTCGTTGTAACAAAGAGGTCGTTAAGCAGAGACATCGACTCTTGTAAAAGGAAATCTGGGGCATAATCTCGTTGTTGTAACCTCGTTTGAAAGTAAATAATAAAAGCAAGGGTTTTGTCTCGTCAAATATATAACCTCGTTTCTTGTCTTTAGCGTCGGTTTATTTTGGGTTTCATCAGGCATAAAAAAGTAAGAATGGATGAATAACACATACATCGAGGGCTATGCGGATCCTCATACATATACGAGTAGTCAAAAGTGAATTACGAGTCGGACCAATCTACGAATCGAGGGAGCTACCCTTTCATGCAATGATGTGGTGGAGAACCTCTCATTCGAATTCAGTTATCTCTAAACCGTGCGGGAAGGTTTCCCATCACACGACTCACCAACTTGATTTTTGGTCTTAATTTATAGGGGAAATTGTAGAAATTAATTGCCCAAAACGATTTCAAACCTTCCATAACTCCAATTTATCTGATTGGCAATCACATAAGGTTAATTGATTTTAGCCCTAAAATGTTTCAGACATAAAGTGCGGAAAACCAGGATTAGATCGTGCGATTAAGAGCATAATTGAATTGTGCCCGAGAGGGGGATCATTTCCATATATAATACTCTCGATTCCGTGATCAAAGGGTGAAAATTGAATTTGGGCAATCTCCATTGATGATGCACTGTACATGGCTGCTGGAGGAAGAAGGTGGATTGCTGAATTTTGCAATTTCAGCCCCATTTGTAAAAAAAATTACAATTTCAGCCCATATTTTTAAAATCAAGGCAAAAACGCCCATTTCTTAGGTATTTGAAATTCCGAAAAATATATTTTGTACCCAACATTTTAAGGACTCATTATCTTGCCTTAAAAGTTTATTCCTTTTTTCACAACAATGATTAAAAGATATTAAGTAATTTATTAAAACTCCTTATTCATAAAAAAAGGTTTTTAGAATAGTTAAAATCTCTTAAGGAAAATTCTTCCTAATAATTTCATATGATTTTCTTCATATCACTGCTCATGAATACTTCTTTAAATTTATTATTAACATTGAGTAAGACTTATGACCTTTCGGGTAAGGTCATTTATCTAAAATAATCTTATAACGATTATTTGTTAACTTTTTAATAAGATGAAGCATTTAATATTTCTGATAATGCCACATATGTTTTATTAAATAAAATAAGGGAAATTTCATTATTGCCCTTCTTAGAAAAGAGGGTTATTGCATTAGCTACCTGCCGAGAACTGCAATGAAAGGGCGGGCCCTCGATCGCCGACGTCATGGTAGAGGAAACATTCCCCCAAACTAATGAAAGCGCAGAGGAATGGAAGGTCTTCATTGATGAATCGCGATGCGATGCCGTAGGCGGGGCTGGCGTGTTCCTTGTCGGTCCCTCAATCGAGATGGAGTATGCTCTTAACTTCGCCTTCGATACCACCAACAATGAGGCCAAATATGAGGCTATGATCACAAGGATAGAAATGGCGTTGCTTAGCGGAGCTCGTAAAATCAGGGTGTATACCGCATCCGAGTTGGTAGCACGGCAGTTGAGCGGGCAATACGAGTCCAAAACAGGTTTCTTGCTCACATACCGCGAAAAGGTTAAAGCCTTGATATCTTGCCTAGAGACATTTGTTGTAGAGTCCGTTCCACGCGCTGCCAACATAAAAGTCGACGCCCTAGCGAGGCTAGGGTCAGCTCTCCCTTTAGAGGTGGGAAATCGTGTAATGGTGGAAAGAAAGCTTGCGCGGAGCGTGATAAGAGGGGTTTTCTCCGTATCGCTCGAGGATTGGATGGCCCCTATTATCCGTATGTGGAAAGCGGGGTTCTTCCCGAGGATCCCGCAGAGGCAAGGAAGCTCAAGATGCGAGCCGCTCGCTACTATGTCGTTTGAGGGCGCTTCTACCATCGTGGCTTCGCAGAGTCTAATTGCTATGCGTGACGAGCAAGGCCAAAGATCACATTTTGTACGAGGCACACAAGGAAGTATGCGGCGGGCACCTCAGATGGCGTGCCCTGTCGCATAAAATCATCCACATGGGATATTTTTGGCCCACCCTTAGACAAGACGCGAGGTCCTACATCCAGTCTTGCGACGGATGCCAGAGGCATACCTATGTCTAGCACGCCCCCGTCATTACCCAGCAATCGATCCACGCACCCTGCCCTTTTGCGATGTGGGGGATGGACATCCTGGGTCCTTTTCCAAAAGCAGCTGGGCAGGTGCAATACATCTTAGTAATGGTGGATTACTTCACGAAGTGGATCGAGGCGAAATCCATGGCCAAGATCACGGGGGCAATGGTTTGTTCCTTCCTTTGGAAAAACCTCGTATGTAGCTTTGGGGTTCCCATAACAATCATGAACGACCACGGCCCCCCAGTTCGACTACGCAGAAACTTGAACTTTTTGCTCCGAGCTTTGCATCAGCCTTAAATTCTCCTTAGTTGCTCATCCACAGTCGAACGGCCAAGTTGAAAACGTGAACGCCCGGATCCTGACCAACCCCAAGAAACAGTTGGGAACCACACAAGGATGATGGGCGGAGCTCCTCCCTCTCGTCCTATGAACGTATCAAACAACTACGCGCCACATCACGGGGGATACTCCCTTCGCTTTGACCTACGGGGCGGACACGCTGGTCCCGATCGAGACCCTATTTCCATCGGCAAGGGTCTTTAATTTCGACGAAAAAGAAAATGAGGCCGCAATCGAGACGGGGTTACAATTCAGGGACGAACTTCGCGAGGTTGCGTCCATGCATTCCGCGAAATATAAGCGAGTAGTCGTAGTGTACCACGACAAGAAGGTTAGACCGCGGAGTTTGATCTCGGAAAATCTCGTTTTAAGGCGTACCGACGGAGGAAAACTATTCCCAACTTGGGAGGGACCATATCTCCTTGGAGAAGAGGTTGCACCCGGTGCCTTTAAATTAAAAGATAGTGAGGGGCACACTCTAAGTAAAACTTGGAACGTAGCTCGACTCAAAAGGTATTATATGTAAACTTTCTAAATTCTCATTGTCGCCACATTTTGTGTATAAAGGGTGACGAATTAGTTCAAATTGTTGTCTCAGTGCGATACACACTCCGTCCTCTCCAAGCTTTCTGCTTGGGGCTGGACACCTCACTCCAAGCTTTCTTCTAGGAGTTGGAAACCTCACCCCCTAGCTCCTCGCTTGGGGTTGAAAACAACCCATGCACGATCCAAGCGAGGCTCGGGATCATTGCATACAATAAAAAACAATTGATGCGTGATCCGAGCAAGGCTCGAGATCGTTACACACAATCAAACCCAATCGATGCGCGATCCGAACGATGCTCAGGATCGTTGCATACAATAAAAAATAATCAATGCACGATCCGAGTGAGGCTCGGGATTGTTGCATACAATAAAAAACAATCAATTCCCGATCCGAGCTAGGCTTGGGATCGTTACATACAATAAAAAACAATCGATGCGCGATCCGAGTGAGGCTCGGGATCATTGCATACAATTAAAAACAATCGATGCGCGTTCTGAGCCAGGCTCGGGGTCGTTGTATACAATCAAAAAAAATCGATGTACGATCTGAGTGAGGCTCGGGATCGTTGCATACAATCAAAAACAGTCGATGCGCGATCCGAGCGAGGCGCAGGATCGTTGCATATAATCTAAAACAATTGATGCATGATCCGAGCGAGGCTCGGGATCATTGCATACAATCAAAAACAATTGATGTGCGATCCGAGCGAGGCTCAGGATCGTTGCATACAATAAAAAACAATCGATGCGAGATCCGAGTGAGGCTCGGGATCGTTGCATACAATCAAAAAACAATCAATGCGCGATCCGAGCGAGGCTCGGGATCGTTGCATACAGTAAAAAACAATCCATGTGCGATCCGAGCGAGGCTCGGGATTGCGGATTGACTCATCCGAGCAAGGCTCGGGATAGTTGCACATAACGTCAATGATCGACCCGATTTGGCCCGAGCAGTCTGCAAGGTTTACAACACTCACGCCATGGAGTTGGATCAGGATGGCATGGGCCTTCGGAACCCTCAAAAAGCACGTCATATAAACCACAAACAAGGATAAAGAGGAAAATGCATAAAATAAGACCGCAAGGGCCAAAATGTTATATTACAAGCCCTAGTAGGGCTACAAAGTGTTCTAACAAAACAACAAAAATACAAAAAACACAACCTTCATTCCTTTGGCTTGTCGGCGGGAGAGGCCTTTGGGAACTGGCGGAGGGGCAAGGCGTTGACAACTTCAAGCTCAGCGGCGGGATCAGCCTAGGCGAGGTTCAGATTTTCCTGGCCCGCGAGGTCTGCGGCAGGAGGTTTATTCTCGCTTGCTACAACCCTGCCTTCATCATCGAGGAAAAATTCGCATTTTCCCTCCGGATCCTCCTCGGTCTCCCCCACGTAGTTAGGGATGAAAAAAACGATGCGATGATCGATGTGTTGATACTTCACAATCACTTGTCTCACCCCTACGCGGATGGCCTCTCGGTACATTCCTTCCACAACACTCAGATTTGCCTTCTTGAATTTAGCAGACTCAACGTACATAGGACCCACAACCATAACCTCCTCGTTGAGCTCTTTGATGTAGTTGTGAAGGCTGCTATTCTCCTCCTCCACCTTCTAGAGGTCTGACTCTTTGTCCTTGGAGTACTTGTGCTCCTCGGAGAGTTTGGCATGCAAATCTTCGATCGAGGCCTTTGCCTTCTCAGCCTCCCTAGCCTCCTCCTTTTCACAATGCTCCGTAGCCTGGGCCCGTTCCTCAGCATCCTCCAGCGCCTTCTCCCTCTTAGTGCATTTCTCCGTGCTTGCTTTAAGCCTCTCCTCCATCTTGTCCATCTTCTTGTGGAGAAGGGTGATGCGGCTGCTGTTATAATTATCAAGGAAGTTGTGCTGCGAAAATAAGCGACGCATTAGAAAAAAAGACGAGCAAAAAGAAAAAAATCAAAAGAAGAATACGCGAAAAGAAAAATGCCCACCATCGCTGAGTAGTGGAGGGTCTCCTGGACGAGCTCTTGGTCGGAGAGATTGTTTGCCCAGCCAATCTCTTCCTAATGAGCGAGCTCCGGGACGGCCTGGGGCAATGAAACTGGGTGATGGACAAGCCCCCCTCCATGGGCAATACCCCCTCGAGGTTGGAGCTCAAAGCGAGCTCCCTCCCCTCACGGCCATGTCTGTCGTCCCCTTGTGTTTTTTCTTCTCCTTCTCCCCCTTTTGAGACTGGCCTGGATCCTTTCGTTTGGCTCTTGCCTTGTCACCGTGAGGATCCTTAGAAGACGTCCTCGCGACGGTCTCCTTCGGGCGAGTGGCGGTGCTCCGCCCCTCTGGTGCCTTCGGGGGTGCTGGGATGTTCGAGGTCCTAGGACCTGGAGTGGAAGGGCCCTCGTGTGTCTTCTTCTTCGCCCTCTGGGCCAACTCCTCCAAAAAAGTCAATGAAAAGGGAAAAGGCGAGGGATTAGTGAAAGAAAAGAGAATAAGGCGACAAACAATCTAACTTCAGAACGCGAGGTCCGAGCGAAGCTCGGATGTTCACAAGTGACGCTCTGTCAAGAACAATCGGGGCCCCCTCATCTAGAAATTGCCTGACTGAGGGGTTCGGGGTCATCGGAATTCGCTCCTCGATGACTAGCGGGACATGAGACACGCAGTCGACGAGATACCGCGGGTAGAAGCTTGGTTGTTCCTTGGAATCAGACGACCGCACGTCGGAGCCAACAAGTTCTTCGTTTGAAATTGAGGACAAGGCCATCTCAACTCCGGAAGATGTGCGCACTCGGAAAAAAATTGAGATAACAGAAAATTCAGAAGAACTGGGTGAGGGATCGCTGAAAGCAGGCGAAGGGGTTCGCGGGTTCTGAGAATCACTTGTCTCGCTAGTCTCTACGGTAAGGGAAGGTTCTTTGTAGTACTTCTCCAAAATATTGAACACGAGGACTGGAGGAGTGCTTGAAGAAGTGACTCTAGGCATGAAAAATGAAGTCCAGGTCACGAGAGGCGAACATCTGGAAAAGAAGAAAAAATCTTAAGGAAAGAGCAGATTAGACAAAAGAAAAAGTGAGGCATAGATGGCGTAGGATAAACGCAACCATAGAGCTACTCTGACAGATTAGACCACCTAGGAAGAATGTGAAGGAGAAGGCAAACAGAGTTGCAGGCCAAAAAGCAAATCTCAGAAGATCGAAAGGATGCATGTCCCATCACCTAGTGGTGAGACACTTGAACTTCCCAAGAACCTTCAAAATCCAAAAGACAAGAACGATGAACTCAACCGTAGGGCAAGCGCCAGAAGGGTTGAGCACATCACAAGACCCCTAGTGTCCGCCCCCACCCACACCTATTCACTGTCGTGATGCCGATGCGAAAGTCGAAAAAATCACGGCCTCTGCCTAGGGCAAAGGGCGGAAAAGAATCTAAAAACACCAAGAGCACATGCAAAAAACCGAAAAGTTGTACTTACTTGTCGAAAATCGTTGTGGAGAGGGCGGTTGCGAGCCTTATCTGGTGGCGATGCATGTGCTTGGTTTCCGAAAATTGAAAAGTCATGAAGAGAGAGAGACCGGTTTCTTGGGGAGGAAGATGAAGCAAGAAGGCGAGAGAGAGAGAGAGAGAGAAGGGCACGCAAGGTATTTATAAAGGGTGTGTTGGGCCTTTCCCCGCTTAGCGCCCTAATGGGGCTGATGCCCTCAAGGCCCACCAACCCATAACGAGAAGAAATAAATGCCTCCAGAAAATTGCTAAGGATGAACGATCCCGATAAAGGTTCACAAAAAAACCTCGGGCCTCGTTGACCCAAACCCCAAATTTCGTGAAGAGGGACCCTCAAACTCAAATCCCGAATCTCATAAAAAGAGATTCTCGAATCTAGATTCCGCATCCCGCCTATGGAAGGTTGCGACAGGTTTTGCAAAAGAATAGGATTGAGGAATGACACATCGCGTATGTATGCCTTGCGGCCCATAGACCACAGACCACAAGCCATGGGGATGTGATGGTGCGCAAAATAACGATGTATGAACAGTGGGAGCGGAACGCGAGGTAAAAGAGATAAGCGAGGTCCCCAAGGTGTTTTCCATGATCTTTTCCATATCCATCTAAAAAAGCAAAATCTTTGTTACCGCGAGGCATCAAGTCGCGGGAACGAGGTCCAAGCATCGCAAGTCTCTTCCTAACTAATCAAACGGTCGAATACCGGGCGTCCCACATCGGAAGTTAGCAAGAACAAAGCTCCACAAGCGTCTATAAATAGCAGAGTGATTTGAAGGTTGCAAGGGTCGAAAAAAATCTCTAACTCAAGAACTATCTTGCTTGTTGAAGATCGATGTGTTGGAATCATCGTAAAGACCACGCTACCATCAAGAGAAGATCACTAAAAAGACTTCAAGTCGCACAAAGAAACCCCAAAGTCCCCAAAAGATCCAGCAGGCCTCTTCGCAAGCTACAATCCCGGCATCGTCGACAAGACCTTGGCCTCACTAGATAAATGGCAACTCTCAAAACTTGTAATAAGAAAAGATCTCGTTGTAACAACGAGGTCATTAGGCAGAGACCTCGACTCTTGTAAAAGGAAATCTGGGGCATAATCTCGCTGTTGTAACCTCTTTTGAAAGTATTTAATAAAAGCAAGGGTTTTGTCTCGTCGAATATATAACCTCGTTTCTTGTCTTTAGCGTCGGTTTATTTCGGGTTTCATCAAGCATAAAAAAGTAAGAATGGATAAATAACACATAAATCGAGGGCTATGCGGATCCTCATACATATACGAGGAGTCAAAAGTGAATTACGAGTCGGACCAATCTACGAATCGAGGGAGCTACCCTTGCATGCAATGATGAGGTGGAGAACCTCTCATTCGAATTCAGTTATCTTTGAATGCGGGAAGGTTTCCCATCACACGACTCACCAACTTGATTTTCTGTGGAAACCGTATGTCCAAACAAGCCTGGAAAAAGAGGTACGGTCTTGCTTTCCTTTGCCACTCAAGTGTAAGGCATCTACCATGCTTAGGCCCCTTCTTCCTTCCTTCCCTAATTGCCGAAAGAGGATAGGTTAGAGCTCTTGAAGGAACAAAGAGAGAAAGCAGCACAGTGCGCTGATTCTTATAGTGAAAGAATCGCGCCAGCCTATGATCGAATGGTCCACCCTAGAACATTAAAAGAAGGAGAGTTAGTTCTAAGGGTTGCTCAGCACATAAGGAAGAATCAAAAGCCACTCACTTGAGAAGCTAGTCGCTAGAAAGAAGCTCACTCAGGAAGATAAACAACGAATCCAGTCGGAGAGGAAGCATCAATCAACGCATTGGGAATCCGGTGATGGAAAGAGTGCTCAAGAGCAGCCCCCAGTTCAATCGATAGGTCGTTGGGAGATCACAAAATCCTTAGAGCGTGGTGAGGAAGAGTAAGAGAGTGCCATTATACACTATATCTATCCTTGTATCCTTAGTAGGATATGATATAGGTGAGCAAAGCCTCAGAAACTTGTGGGTTTTTAAGGGGCTTCGCTTTTTTCTGCAAGATCTGGTGGTTTGAAGATTGAATAAGTGGTCAGTCAATATTGGGCCAAGCATTGCCAGCCAGCATGCAGGTGCAGGTTTGTACAGCAGAAGCACAACAGAGAATGAATCTATGCTATGTTGATCAGTTCGCCTTTGCTTAGTTGAAAGGGCCAGAAAAAGGGATTGATAAAATTTTATGGAGTCTCACACACATTGATCATTTAGTAAAGAGTGACTATGGTTATCAAATGTTTGAACAAGCAGGAGCAATTTACTTTCAAACATAAGCCTTCCTTTAAAAAAATGTGAGCTTACTCTCTTCTTTGAACACCTCCTCTCATTTTCTTTTCAAAAAAAAACCTATGCTTACATATGAAGATAAAATCTACTATTTTTTATGGTTGAGGGTTTTCTCATAGAAATAAACGAGAGCTATGTCTTTCTTTCAAACACAATCTTTCTTCTTCTGTTAAAAAAACTTGCTTATGGTTACGTATGAAGATAGAGTTTAACTTCTTGTCAAAAATTCAATGGAGGAAGAAGAAGATAGCAAAGCAAGTTTATGAAGAATTAAAGAAGAAGACTTTTGGTAAACATTTTTCTACAAATCCTTATAGGTATTTTAACATTTCATTTATTTCTCCCATTCTTTTGACCTCTACCCTATAAACACTCTTTTTCCTCTTTATATTTTTTCCACATATTCTTGTATACTCCCTTCTTATCCTCTCGACTCCCTCAACTCATTTTTTCATCCTCCTCATTTTCTACTCCGATCAACATGTCTCACTCCTACCGATTTTTCCTTGAAGTTATCATATGTACAATATTTATCTATATAACCCTCTGGATCAACATGTGATCTCAGAGTTCAAGGGTTTTACTTATTTTGAAAAATAGGTATGTAAAATCGCTTTTTTAGTTTAGATCTAATGTAAACTACGAGTTTATATTTTGATCTTCAATGTAAAATCCAATTTTGTTGTAACATTCATTTGGATCTAATAAAATACCGAGGTTTATGTTCAAAAATATTTCATTTCATATGAGAAAATAATTTTTGATGCAAGCTCTCATATCATTGAGCTATTAAAAACGATGATCCATAAAACTAAAGTTTAGAAAATTGAAAGCGGTATAAAATATGTACTACCTTCAAGAGATCTAGCCACCCAGTTGATATTTTATTTTGAGAAACTCTCGTGCTGATAACGTGTTGTGAATTTGGGAGTAAACTTATGAAATCTGATATGATTTGCTTGATTAAATTACATTGAAATGTACAAGGTATTTATAGGCTAAAAGTTTGGCTTGATATTGTAGTATGAAGCTAAGAAAAATAGAAGGTTTTAAGGGCCGTCAAGCCGTATGAGCCAAAGATCACTAAGAACAAAACAGATCGAGTTGCGAGTAACTTTTTTCGAGTTGTCGGTTGGGTCGGGTTAAACCCATCGAATTGTGGGTCGACCCACAACTTTTTTAAGAAAAATATTATATTATTTTATTAAAGAGTAAAAAATTTATTATATTACTTGCGGGTTTCGGGTCGGGTCGGTCGACCCATTGAGCACCCATACTTATGGGACATTCGGAGTTGTCTTAATTTGTTTGTGGCAAACGGGTCGGCCCGCGAACCGGCCTTCAAAACCCGTGACTCGACTCTGCAACCCGCAGGTCGAGTCGCAGGACAATAATTTTTTTTTACGAGTCAACTCATGACCCGCAACTCAGATTTGGTTGACCCATTGAGCCCCCCTGACCTAATGAAGAGTGGTATCCATATATAGAACTCAATAGTGATTTTTCATGAAGAGTGTTTTTCCATATACGCCAGACACTTTTTATGTGTGCACAAGAAATTGACCAAACAAAATGTCAAAAACTTTCCAAAATTAAAAATATATTGGCAATTTGGCATGATCGTGATATCACTATTTGAACAAAAAAGACATAGAACTAATAATTATTTGATATGATTACCATCCATGACGATTCACATTCTTTTCACCAAAAAAGGAAGAGAAACAAAAGAGATTCCTAGCATTCCTAACCCAAGAATTAATAATGAAATAAAAAACATAATCAAGGCTGTAAACCACATTAGCCCCAGTTAAGCAAAAACTTTATAGATGCGTTTATTTTAATTTATCTCATCGCCTTTGCACAGTAATAATTTGTAATGTGGTTTCCCACTGAAATCGATCGTGCGGCTGGAAAGCCTAATAAAAGGAGAGTAGAAATGTCCCACCCCACCACTCCCCTCCGCCTCTCACTGTCTTAATTTTTCAACACCCAAAAAACAGTTGTAACACCACGTGTTTACTCTCTCCCTCAGTTTTGGTTTGCCTATTCTCGGCCGGTCGATCATGGAGGATTCCAAGAACCAAGCTCTTCCGATCACAATCACAAGCGATGCCAACGACGACGACGGCCGTCACAAGCGCATGACCACAAAAGGCCTTTACGCCGCCGCCTCTTATATGATCTGCGCAGGTACGCTCTCAATTTCATTCCTCAATCGCCATTATTCATTTTGCTTTAATTGATTCTCTCACCGTCGTCTTCGGCATTTAATTAGTCAAGCGGCTAAAACTTCGTAGGGTGGTTTAGTTAATATCCGTTCTGTTTCTGTGATTTACGAAAGGCGAAATAATGCATGTGGTATATATGATGATATGATCGAATGAGAACGACAATTGAAAATATTGATGCACATGCCGTTTTAATCGAGTTTGGAAGAAGAATTTAACTGGTTTCAAGTTTATCGGGTATGAGTTAGTGGCAAGTACTATCAACATATAGTGCGTCAATCTCTGCCTTTAAGTTTGAGTTGAAGCACGTTACAATGTGGCTCAACCACTTTTAAGTACAAGTATGTGTTTTGGACTAATAGTCAAAACCTTTATTTGCGCATGCATGTTTTCAACCCACCCACCCAATAGATTCTTCAAATTGCAAGAATCAAAACCCATATTTTTCAATTTTTTTTAAAATAATTCAAACATTTTTCTATTCTGAATAATCAACATTTTCTATTTTTTTTTATTACATGGTATTGAACACTCTGCAATATTTATTTCATAAATTATAAATTATTTTTAATTTGACCTATAAGGAAAAAAATATTCTACAATCTCTATTTAATAAATGATAAATTATCCTGTATTTTATTTGACTAATAAGGAAAGAAATATTCTGCAATCTTTTTTAATAAATTTTTATTTATTTTCTTTGATTAATAAGGATATAAAAATATTCTGCAATATTTTTTTAATAAATGATCATTTATGTTTTTATTTAACTGATAAGGGAAACATGTTATTCAATCTTTGTTTAATAAGTAATTAATTATTTTTATTTGACTAATACGAAAACAAAAAATATTCTAAAATCTTAACATAATAAATGATAAATGATTTTCTAATTAACTAATAAGGAAATAAAAATATTACATAATTATCCTAATAAAGGACCACAAATTTGTTTTTATTTATTTTCTTTGATTAATAAGGATATAAAATATTCTAAAATCTTTGTGTAACAAATAATCATTTATTTTCATTTAACTAATAAGGAAAACATGTTATTCAATCTTTCTTTAATAAGCAATTAATTATATTTTATTTGACTAATGTGAAAATAAAAAATATTCTAAAATCTTACCATAATAAATGATAAATGATTTTCTAACTGACTAATAAGGAAATAAAAATATTACATAATCTTATCCTAACAAATAACCACAAAGTTTGTTTTATTTATAAAAAATAAAAAAATTAAAATGAAGAATCAGTCTAAAAAATGGAGAAATGACCCAAATTTGGGAAAGGGTCTTTAAATTATTTTTATTTATTCTTATTTTGAGAAATGAGATAGAAAATTTAATAGACTGAAAAAGACTTGACATTCTTCAGAAATACACAAATTATTACAATGGGAAATTTTTTGGGTATGCGAAGACATTGGGCTACTTATTTTTGGCCCACTAAATTAATTAGCATGACAAAGTTTACGTGGCTAATGGGCTACTTAAAGTCTCTTAACATCTTTTTTTCTCCCTGGTTTGAGTTACAGCAAAATTTAGTTTAAGCTCCATGTCTGTTCGTTAATGTTCGCATCTGATCATTCTTTTGTGCCAAGGTTAATGACACTTGGAACCATTAATGGTGTGTTTAAATCACGTCATTTAATACTTCCTCCGTTCTATTCTACTTGTTCATGAATCCTTAAACTTTTTTTCAGTTTTATTTGTCCTTAAAACTATATTTGTACAAGATTTTCCATTTGTACCCTTGTTTGTAATTAATAAACTTGGGAAAAGTCTCTTAAAAAAAGAGAAAAGTATAATTAATAAGGGTAATTTGGTAAGATTATATCATGCCTTAATATACGTGTATTAGACCAATTAATATGAGATTAAATCATATAATAATAGGTTATATTTTTTAGTATTTAGAAATATACTAGTATGTATTACCGTACCTTGTACGGGTTTTTCCTAAATAAAATATTTATAATAAAAAATTCAAATATAATTATATCTGAGAAAAATAATCATGTAAATGCTTAAATAAATTTTTGTTATATTCTGCGTAAAAAAATAAGGCAATTATCATTTAACTAATCAAAATCTTTTCATATAAGGTAACGAATAATTGGATTATAATAATGATCTTCGAATCTATCATAGCTAAAAATAAAAATAAAAGATTATTTAATAATAAAAATTTCTATCCTATATTCTAAAAATATGAATAAAAATTTATCATATCTAAAAATATAAGATTATTCTTAAAATAAAAGAGGTGGTTGGTCCAATCTAAAATTGACATGTGTCGTTTAATAATTTTTTTAACCTCCACTTTAGTTTATTGATATTATTGAAATTAGAAATACTTATATTGTGACACAAAATTTTAAGGTAAAAAAAACATATATTACGAAACGGAGATAATAGTACTATTCCATCGGGAAAGGAAAATGGCATCATCTGACTTCATTGTGGGGTTTATCAACCACTTTTGGCTCTTTCATCTTCTGCAATTTGTGTATAATGATTTTTTTTAAGGCTTTTTTTTTTTACGGGAAACCACCCTTACAATATAGCATATTAGCGTAAACCACCCTTTTAATGGCTATTTACCGAGAACCATCCTTAGAATGCCCTCCGTTACGTTTTAACCACCCAATTAAAATTTTCCGTTAGAAAACACGTTATCTCGTGCAATGACCCGTTTGCCCCTCTATTTCCCCACAAATTACCCCCCAATTTCCTCTTTCTCCCTCTCGACTGCACGCATACTCCCATTTCGATTTCTAGGGCTCCAAATTCGATTTCGATCGGCTCAAAGATCTATTTTCTTCTGGTTTTTAGGCTTTTTACCGGCTCAAATAAATCTGATTCCTCGTCTTCTTCCTCCCTCCAGAACTGATGATGATGCTGATTTTGCTGTTCCCTTTTGATCTCCCACTGATTTGTGGCCGGTGAAGGTGGAAGCTTTGTTGTCTGCTTCAGAAAACAACTCGAATCAATCGGCTTCTGATCACCCACTGGTAGGCTAAGAACAGGTGGTTGGGGTCTGATTGAAGACTGGGATCTTGATGGGAAAGAACAAGGCAAATCCAATCTCTGTGTGCTCATTGAAGAAGGTAACTGGAAATGGCAGGCTCTTGATGCTTCGCTCCTCAATCGAGGTCTGGGTGACACAAGTGTGGAAGAACACCCAGCCAACATCCTCTAACTATAAATCCCTCAATCTTGATCTCTAACTCTCTCACTCAATCTATCTCCCCACTTCTTTTGCTTTGATCTTGAACCAAAAGTGTGCAACTATGTTATATATGTGACGAGTGTATAAACAAAGTCTTTTGGAAGTCAAGAGAAGAGCCTAAGTGTTGTTTTTGTGAGTGAGTGTGTGTGGATTTTGAAAAATCAACCAGGAAGAAGAAGAAAAGGAATCCGATGAGTTAGAATAAAATTAAATTTACTGAAACACAGATGAATGAATCTAGTGTTTGGTGTTTTGTGCGGGTTCCTACAATTTGAATAACGAAGAAAGAATCTGGAGAGTGTATATATAAAAGTATATGTGCAGCAATGAATTGAATGAATGAATGACTTGATTACAGGGATAAAGAGGAAATTGGGGTGTAATTTGTGGGGAAATAGAGGGGCAAACGGGTCATTGCACGAGATAACGTATTTTCTGACGGAAAATTTTAATTGGGTGGTTAAAACGTAACGGAGGGCATTCTAAGGGTGGTTCTCGGTAAATAGCCATTGAAAGGGTGGTTTACGCTAATATGCCATATTGTAAGGGTGGTTTCCGGTAAAAAAGCCTTTTTTTAATTATCCAATTTAAAAAGGTGCATACAGGATAAGGGTGTACAAGGAGGCCCATTGCACAGGGCTCATTTTTTCAAGGGCCTCTATATAATTATAAATAACATTTATATTATGTTAGTTTAGTTTGCCCAGTTGGTTGACACGCTAGTCTTAGACTTGAAAGTCACGAGTTCGATACTCATTTGTCTCGTTGAAGGGCCCAATTTTTTTTTCATACGCAGGTTCTGGCTTGAAAGCCACTCTCTTTCTTTTTTTTGCTTTAAGTAACTGTTTTTTTTATGGATAACTCACTGTTTTTTAACTTTATCGTGTAATATTTTAAATTTCTTCATGCATTTGCATTCAATAAAAACACATTTTATTCAGATTTTTTTTTCATGTGGTTACATCCGTTGATTGTGTTATTGTTTTTTGTAAGATGTTTTGGTTTTGTAAATTAACGATTTTAAAACTAAAAATTCAAATTATTCTATCTAGTTATGTAATAATATTTTCCAAATAAGTGTTATGGAATGGATATATATGGTATTTGAATCCAATAAAAATGCTAGTGATTAATCGTAAATTTTTTTTATACCTAATCTAGTAATTTTTATATCAAAAATAAAATTTTAATCTAATAAATTAAAATATATATTTATATAATATATTATTAAGGGGCCTCGTATTAGCTACTGAACAGGGTCTCTAAAAACTTTGGGACGGCCCTGGGTGCATATATAATAGAAGCACTCAAGCACATACAGCTTCCACTGAGAAAAACGGCTGGAAGAAAGTTTTTAGTCCATTCATTGGAAATGGAATCAGTTCATCATATGTAGTGCAATTAAAAATTAATACTATAGTTTGAAGAAACTAATGCCTATTTCTTACTGAATTTATACACAAAACACACTATCTGTTTTTCTTACGCACAAAGATACTTTTATTATGTGTAAAATAGTTGGAGACTCTCTAAATTACACAACACACTGACACACTATTACATACACTTATATACAATTGGAAAGTAACTTCTTCTAACTGCAATTAACCGACTTCAACTTACTGTTATGACAGTTAAATAACCAACCTAATTAACTTCTTGACTTAAAACAGAATAAGACTCCCAATAAAATATACTTATGAAATGCACACAGCACCACTAACTAATTTTGACTAATAGACTTCCATTTTAACACAAACATAATTATAACAAAGACAGTTTACTTATGACAGAAATTTAAACCAAGTTTAAATCCCAACATAGCTAAAAAATAGCAAAATAAATTAGTGTAACTTTATGCATCAATGGAAGATTTCTTTGTTTATCCTTTCTGGTTTATAAAAAAATGTCTTCTTATGTTGGTCATGGAACATCTCTGCAGTTCTGCTTGTATTGTTCAACAAAGCTGCCCTCTCTTCCTATCGGTTTCCGCATGTCAATGTTATCACTCTCTTCCAGGTATTTTAATTCATATTGTACAATTTCACAGTTGCATAGTATATAAGAATTACAAGCCAATCCTTGTTATGTATTTGTCACAGATGATATGCTCTTGTTTATTGCTGTACATAATGAGACGTGCGAAGATAATCTCTTTCATGGCTGGTGAAAAAGCGAGCGATCGTCCAGCAACTCTTGTACCGATCAGAAAGATGATGCACACCCTACCCCTTGCACTTTCATATTTGCTCTACATGGTATGCACCATCCATCTAAGTTCTAACGCCATTTTCCTAAACTTGTCCCATATATTTGCAATTGATGTCACAGCCTAACTAATATTAACTTGGTTTCCTCAAAAATTAAATTAAAGCTGGTTTCTATGGAATCTGTGCGTGGCATAAACGTTCCAATGTACACCACACTTAGGCGCACGACTGTGGTGGTTACAATGGCTGTTGAGTATCTATTGACAGGTCAGAAGCATACGCGCTATATTGTTGCCAGGTAGGCACTGTATCTTCTCTTTGTTTACTTTGGAGAATATGATCATTTTACTTGATTTTATCTTTGCAATATACGTTCTGGCTATATGAATTAAATCTACATTTATAACAAAACACTGCCAAAATGCTAATGTCAATGTGTGGTGGAAATCTCCAAGGGTTTTATCAGTGTGGCTGTAATTATTCTGGGTGCATTTGTTGCTGGAGCAAGAGATTTGTCGTTTGACGTCTACAGCTATGCCATTGTGCTGCTATCAAACATCTGCACGGCAGTTTATCTCGCATCCATTGCTCGTATTGGTAGATTCTCATCTTCATCCAATTTTCACATCACAATATCCTGTATTAATTATATATTTTACTACTAATTGGCTTCCTCTCCTGTTCAAAATCAACAGGCAAATCCAGTGGCCTAAATAGCTTTGGTCTTATGTGGTGTAATGGTAGGTACATAATATAATATTGGATAACTCAATTAATTGCAAGATCGATAAACATGCAACTTTATAGAATCAATATATATGTCTACTAAATTTCTTAACAGGTGTATTGTGCGGACCGGTTTTGCTACTGTGGACATGCATCAAAGGCGACCTAGAGAAGCTGATAAACTTCCCTTACCTTCTGTATCCTGGATTTCAGGTACATCAATTTATAAATCCCAAATCGACAAGTCTCACATTTATGAAATGTCACAGTAATTTTGAACATTTAAGCTGGATATACGACATATAGCTCTTGTCTCTTAACATATATAATGCATTTGGTTTTGCAGGCTGTCATGTTTTGTTCTTGCATAATGGCATTCCTGTTAAACTATACTGTGTTCCTCAACACTACCCTTAATTCAGCACTCACACAGAGTATTTGCGGCAACTTGAAGGTCTGGCAATCCTTGTTTCCAACTTCAGTACAACACTAGCTATCACACTTTGTTTTTCTGGTCACTAACTTAAGTCACTTGCAATACTATGTTTGGTTCAGGATGTTTTCACAGTTGGGTTCGGATGGATACTCTTTGGTGGTCTTCCATTCGATTTGGTAAGTGAACATCTGGACTAAACTAATTAACTCTTGCATTTTTACCACCACAACCGTTCGTTATCTGTCTGTGCTTATAATTGTTATTGCCTTGCTTTTGGGTTCAGCTGAATGTATTTGGTCAGCTCCTCGGATTTCTGGGTTCAGGCTTGTATGCCTTTTGCAAGCTCAAAGGAAAGTAGCCCAATATACAACATTATACAATACATACAGCTCTACTACATGGACGCCGATTTTGATACCTTATTAGTCACATCGAATTTAATCTGCCGCTGAGGTTAATTAGTCTTACGTATAATTTGGTGAGAACAAGTATTTTATACTCTAAACGGAGCTTGATTAATATATATAACTTGTCATAAAATCACATCTGCTAATATGAATCCTTGTTGAGCATCGATCTCTCTGACATGTTCATCCGGGGGTCTAATAAGAAGCTTAGCATGTTGAAAAGGCAAGAAATGTATCAGTCCAGATATACTCAATAGAATTTGCCCCGAATTGTTGAAGAAGAATGCTACATCCTAATTGATATTTTTCCATAGCCTACTCTGCTATAATTTCTATACTCTCTCATTCTCTCCTAAAGCTGAGAAGTAAAACTTATGACTTCATTTATGATGCCATTAGATTATACTTCATGTCATTTCACCGGTTTAACTTCTTACAATCACAAATTAAGGCATTCAACCAAAAAAAAAAATCACAAATTAAGGCATCTAATCTTATGCTATTTTTACGTTTCTTTCCAAGCAATTTCAACTAGAAGAGTTCAATTTTTTCAGCAATTTGATTGTACTTTGTCAAATAAACAAGAACGAGAGGCTTCCTTTTCACAAATCTTCTATTATATTCACTCATCCCTTATGAATCGTACTTTCTAATGTTAAGACTAGGAGTGGGCAAAAATAGATATGGCCCGTTTTTTTGACTCGACGGAATCGATCGGGACTGAATCGAGAAATTTCGGTCCGGTCTTTGTGATGCGACTTTGCCCGATCCCGTCCAGCCCGAATCTCCTTAGTCCTAGGCGATTCCCTTAGCATAGGATTTAGTCTTTATTTGTATTATATTATTTCTATTTTCATCATTTATATTTTCGCTATTACTATTTTGGGCGTGTGTTCTTTTATGCTTAAGCGATCAGATCATTAAACTAGAATAAAACTCATTAGGCCATTAGGGTTTAGTTGCACCTTTCCCTTTTTAGTGTTTGATATTATTAGATTTATGATCTTTTGGATGTGGGCCTTGATTGCATGCTTGGCCCAATCCAATCCCCTACCTTGTAACCTAGGGTTTCGAGTTTGCTTCTCTATATAAGGTACACTCGAGACTCATATTATGCATGTCAAGATTAATCAAAAGATAGAGTTAGAGTCGAGAGTTCATCCTCCCCTTTGGGTCCGACATCACCATCTCTTCCGCCCCTTTCCCTCTCGTCGATCCTCCCTTGGATTTGACATCTCTTATTGCTAAGCCTCGCCCCACCCTCATTAACATGAGCATTTGAGGCCCGCGAGACTGTAACATGCATTGGTCTCGTACTTATCCCATTACTATCATTCAAAGAAATATCCGGGCATTTCGAGCCTAGATTCTCCCCCAACGACACGAATCCGAGTAGGGTCACATCAATTAGTATCAGAGTGACTCGAATGGTCCCTTCTCCGAGGTATCTCTTCTCCATTTTTTACAAAAAAACTCTTAAAAAAAGCCTCTTCTACACAGTTTTCGATCCAAAAAATTCTTTTTTAGCAATTTTCTTGCAAAATATTGTACATTTTTTCGATACGAGTCCGGACATATACAATTGCCCAAATCGAACTTTGTTTGCCCCTCTAAAAGGTCGAAATACCATTGTCGCGTGAGTTCCTTTGCCCACTATTGGATCGTAAACCGTTAGCAAAGAGCTTGGGAACTGGCTGTTAAGCTGTTCCCAAGGCAGCGGATGTAAATTAAGCGCAAGTATTAAAAGCAGTAAAGAACGCAGTTCCCTTATAGAGGAACCCCACTACAACCAACTAGTTGTATGGGTAAACCTCTACTTGCGCTTGGAGGATTTTGAATGACTTACTTATATTGATTGCTTTGTTCCTTAGTTACAACAGCCGGATTCACACTTCTTTGTTCCTACGAGTTCTTCCTAACTCTAGCAACACTAGTAAATCCTCTCAACTGAGATCCAAAGCTCACAACAGCAAAATACAAATAACTCAAACCTTACACCGACTTCTCAGTTCCCTTTCCCCTGGGAACTTCGGCTTCAACGTCGTCAAGATCACACACTCGCCGGCGGGGACTTCTCTTCCTTTTCTTTCTTTTCTCTGATGTGGATGTTTGTAAGTTCTGGGAGAAGTACTCAATCCGAGTACTATTCATTCGGTTTTATAGTCCAGGTGAGCTTGGGCAGTCGCATCTTTCGTTTGTGTCCAAAATGCCCTTTGCTTGATGCCCAAGTTGTACTTTCTTCACATGTGACTTTGGTTTGAACTAGGTCAACTTCTTGAATAACCGGACCGTTGGATCAAGCGTGACAGTTTGATCCTCAAACTGTTCCTTCGGGTTGTCCAAGACAGAATCCCGCGATCTGCGCTGAACGGTCGTTGTCCTCACATATGAGTTCCCATGTCATGGGAACTGTCTTCTTCAGAGTTCCCTTTATGGAAACTCTTCATCGTTGTAAGCTTGTGTTCTCTTGATCATTTCTGGGAGTTCCCATTTCATGGGAACTTTCGTCTTCAGAGAGGTCACTTGGTGGAAACTCTGCATTGTGAGCTTCTGTGGCTTTTGGTCATTCATGGGAGTTCTTGACTGTACCGGCGTTCCTTAGAAATACTTGAACAAACCACATTAGTTCCTTATGGTGTTTGTCATTATCAAAACTCGAAGAATGACATCGTTGATTCGTTGTTTAGAACCAGAGGTCCCAACAACGTCCCAACAATTTCCCCCCTTTTGATGATGACAAACCCATCACAAAATATGCAAGTATTTCAATGAATGATATGATGATAAGTTCCTAAGTATGATTTTGGGGAGTCACTTCTAGTGAAACACTTAGATTTAGGGAGCCACTTCTGGTGAGACACTTAGATCTTACTTAGCTTTTTATGCAATTGTTCCCCCTTAGCTTATGCATGTTCTGTGATAACTTAAACTTTTAACTCATCTTCGCATTTTTTGTCTTTCCCCCTTTTGACATCATCGAAAACAAGCAATGCATTTAAGAAGGAAGAAAAGGAACATGCATTCAAATTAAAAGCCATTTCATTACTTGAGAAAATATGTACAAGGGGAACACAAGTACATTTTTGTGGATAAATTTGGATTAAGGGAAAAAGAGGAGAGATCGTGGGCTTGGGGGGAACAAGGCATCACAAAGACGGGTCAGGACCTTTGTAAGTTTTTCTTGTCCCTTGGCCAACGTTGCTTGATCCCTGGCAATCTGATCGAGGGTGTTGGCAATGCGAAGCAAAACTTGAGAGTTCCCTTCTTCACCAGATTCCAGTTGAGCCGTTTCCTCTACAGGCTCAGAGTGCCTCATCTTCTGGACCACTGAGATGTCTAGTTCCCTTCCAAGCATAATTTCTTCCTTAGAGGAGTTGTAGAGACCCTCTTTTTGTAGCAGCTTCTTTATCAGCCCAGAGTAGGGAAGGGAATGGGACTTGGAAGCCATACACTTCTCCATATGCCCAAGTATGATTCTGGGAAGGTTGATGGACTTCTTGAGGAGGAAGTGATAGAGGATGATGGCATCGGGGATATTCACGACCAGACGCTTCTCTTGGCGAGGGATCACCACATTGATGATGAATTGACGTGCAAGCTTGGCGACGAGGGACAGATGATGAGTCGAAGGAACCTTAGTGGGAACTCGACCCTCAAAGATAGTGTTGTACACCTCGACGCTGTTGAAGTCGCCCCAGAGCTTGTTGGGAAACTCGTTGAGTCCTTGAACTAGGACCTGGAGCTGAAGGCGGATTGTGGACGTAGTAAATATAAACTCGTCGCCTTCGTGGGAGAGAGTCCCCTGAGTGCAGTCATTGTTGATGATAAAGTTATTGTAGAACTGACGCACTTGTGAGGGATCAACACTCACAGTTTCCTTGCAGAGGTTCTCCCAGCCCTGGGCCTTGATCAGGTCCCAGAGTTCTCCTAGGCCGTTGTCGTTGAGCACTTCTTCAAAAATGATAAGTGGAGGAAGGAGCTTCTGGCGTTCGTCCACAGGGTGCCTTGTTGAAGAAGATCCCTTCCCCTTCTTGGTGGTGCTCTTAGAAGTGTTCCCCCTAGAGACCGTGCGAGGTCCTTTTTGCTGAGGGGGTGCAACCGCTTCAATCATTAGCACTCGTTCCCTTGGCTGTTGGGAACCCGTGGACACCACCATTTGGTGTCCAGGTGTTGGGATCTGTGCTCGCTCCTTAGCAGCTGGAGCCTCTTCTTCTTCTTCTACCTCATCATTTGAGGTCCCTTCTTCCTCGGAGGAGCTCGAGCTTGAGCCCTCCGCGTCATCTTCAAGATGACTTGTACTTGCCCCAGCACCACCAGCTGGTGCTGGGTCCCTTGTCTCCGTGGGCTCTTCAGGAGCCACCTTCTCTGGGGACTTGGTCCCTTGGTCAGTTGTATGTTCAGAGGATTCCCTGTTAAGCTCTTCTTCTATGGCCTTGAGCTGGGCCTCCTCCTCGACAGTTCCTAGGATGAGAGGAGGAGGGTCCTTGGTCATTTTTCCGATGACGACGGAGAGGGGAAGATCATCGTCGTCCGAAGTAAGGACGACGGCAGTTTTGGATGGAGAGGGAGTGGGGGAAGGGGAGTTCCCTTTGTTGTGGGACAGAAGGAGGTGGTGGAGGAGTCTTTTGTTTCGAGGGAAGAGGGTTGGGAGGTCCCTCACTTATGGGAAGATGGAGGGAAGAAGAGGTGAGTTGGCTCTGGGATTGGGAGGTCCCGGAGTCCGAATGAAAGATAAAGGGGGGTTTGGCGACACAGGAACTGTCCTTGGAGCAGTTCAAGTAATCGTCAATGGTGAAGAAGGATTTCTTTCTAGGCTCGGAAAATTCAGAGACCTTAGTGTGTTTGCTTTTTTTGGATTTGGAGGGATCTTTAGAATGTTTGGATTTTTTGGATTTTGAGGGGTCTTTGGAGGAGTGGAGCTTTTTGGATGAATGGTGTTGTTTGGATTTTCTGGGTTTCTCATTGATGGAGGGACGAGCATCTCCGAAACTGTCAACGATGACAATTCCGGAGGAGGTGTTGGTGGTTGAGGGAGGAGGAATGGATTCTGAAGAGGTGGCGGAAGAAGATGTCCAAGCCAGAGTGTCGTCGGCCGGAGGGGGAGGTGGCAAGAAAGGGCTTACTTGGTTGTAGAGCCCTTGGATGAGTACGTCTTTCATGACCGGGTCTTGCTCTTTCTCAATCTCTTTTAATTGAGAGATGAAGAGAATTCTGGGGTTTGCAAGCACCCAAGTTTTGATCTTGGCGAAGGTGTGTTGAGGGGCCATTTTTTGAAGGATTTGGGAAAGAGAGAAGTTTTTGGAGATTTCTTGAAAAAGAGAGTGAAAGGGATGTGGAGAAGAGGAATGACAGCTGTGGAAGATGGAATAAGGGCCCAAAAATGGCAAATGAGGGTTTTAAGGAGAGGAGGGGCGAAGGGTAGAAAGGGAAGTGGGAGAACCTCGATAACTGTTGCCCAATGAACGTGGGGCATCGTTACAACTTTCATAGCACGCCTCTTGACACGCGTCACGATTTCTAAGGAAGTCCTTTCAAAATTTGAATACTTGGCCCGTAACGCTTCAGAGCCTCTGACACAAAAGTCCGCTTCCCAAGTGACGGTTCTTCTTCGTAGATGAGTTAGCATTCCCTTGCTAGTATGAATCAATTCCCATGATCTTATCAAGGTCAAGGAGAGTGAAGTGGTTACGGGAACTTCACACTCATCCTTTTGTGGGGCTAGGGAACTCAAAGGGAACCAGACAATTTACGACTCGATAAAGGAGTGAACATTTTGGCTCATGAGAAGCGTTTGTCTGGTTCCTAGCTTAGGGTAGGTTATATGATCAACCGTCATAGTGGCTTGTAAGGTGGGATAAAGGGAACTCTGGTTTATCATGTAGGGCCGAAAGAAATAAAGTTCTCTTGTACACATTTATCTTTAGACTAGTAATCATGGCATAGTGAAAACAATAAATCCAAGTTCCCTATCATGCATCCTTAGATAAACTAGTGAGGCATTGAGAGAGAGACAAACAAGTACTTGTTTAGTTTAGAGTTATCATCCCTAGAAGCATTCGAAAACGCTGGTAGGGACGTCTGTCTAAAGCTTTGGTGAGAATGTCTGCAATTTGCTTTTCAGTTCTACAGTGTTCCATCGAGATGTTCCCACTTTCAACATTGTCACGTAGAAAGTGATGCCTTATATCTATATGCTTAGTTCTAGAATGATGCACATGATTTTTGGAAATGTTTATAGCACTAGTATTATCACAAAGTATGGGAACTAGGCCAAAAGACATACCGTAATCCTGGAGTTGTGACTTAAGCCATAGAACTTAGGGAACAACAAGATGCGGCAACCACATATTCTGCTTCAGCTGTGGAGAGTGCCACTGAGTTTTGCTTTTTAGATCCCCATGAAACTAAGCATGACCCTAGAAACTGGGTCATTCCTAATGTGCTCTTTCTATCAACCAGGTGCCCTGCAAAATCCGCATCTGTGTATGCAATGAGCTCAAGGGAACTATTCCTTGGATACCAGAGGCACAAGTTGTCATTCCCTTTGAGGTACCTGAAAATCCTCTTCACCTCTTTCAGGTGTGATTCCATAGGGTTAGCTTGAAAACGAGCACAAAGGCATACGGAGAACATGATATTCGGTCTACTAGCTGTTAGGTAGAGAAGGGAACCAATCATACCTCGATAGTTCCTTTGGTCCACACTTATACCTGTTTCATCCGCATTGAATTTGGAGAGATGGGGGTGTCGATGGGCTTGGAGTGTTCCATCCCATACTTCACGAGCATTTCCTTGATGTATTTCTGTTGATGAATTTTTGTTCCCTCCTTGGTTTGAGATATTTGAAGTCCTAAGAAGAACATGAGTTCCCCAATGAGACTCATCTCAAACTCACTGCTCATGAGGTCCTTAAATTTTTCTACAAGAGTTTCGTTAGTTGCTTCAAAAACAATGTCATCAACATATACTTGCACGATCAAAATGTCTTTAGATTCTTCCTTTAAAAACAAAGTCTTGTGTATGGAACCTCGAAGGTATCCATGGGACAAGGGGAATTGAGCAAACCTGTCATACCAAGCTTGGGGAGCTTATTTGAGTCCGTAGAGGGCCCTTTCCAAGAAATAGACATGGTTGGGTAGCTTTTCATCTTCGAATCCTGGGGGTTGGGCCACATATACTTCTTCCTTGAGATGTCCATTGAGGAAGGCTTTTTTTCACATCCATTTGATAAAGCTTGAATCCCTTGTGAGCAGCATAGGCAATTAAGAGTCTGATGGCCTCGATCTTGGCAATCGGTGTGAAGGTCTCATCGTAATCGATTCCTTCCTCTTGCCTGTAGCCTTGTGCCACCAGTCTAGCCTTGTTCCTTGCTACAGCCCCAGTATCATCGAGCTTGTTTCTAAAGACCCATCGAGTTCCTATGATGTTCTTGTTCTTGGTCTTAGGAACTAGCTTCCAAACTTTGTTTCTCTCGAATTGGTGGAGCTCCTCTTGTATAGCTTGGATCCAATCTGGGTCCTTCAAGCCTTCTTTGATATTTTTGGGTTCTACCATTGAAACAAACGCGTTAAAAGCACAAAAATTATTGAGAGAGGAACGAGTTTGTACACCTTTATCATAAGGGGAGATGATGTTCTCAATGGGATGTTCCTTCCTTTGTTGAAAGTTTCTTGTATGAGTGGGTTCCCTTGCACTTGTGTCATCTTCAGTGGAGGCTTCCTTTTCATGGGAACACTCATCTTCAGCTTCTTCATTGAGTGTTTCTTCAGAGATTCCTGGCAAGTTCCCTCTTTGTTCCCCCTGAACACTTGATTCTGGCAGGGTATTGTCTTGGGGAACAAGAGAGTTGGAGGTGTCTTGTAGTTCTTCTGAGGAGGGAACCTCGAGGGAGATTTGATCAGTGAGAGTTGGATCTCCGTCGTTGTTCCCTGGTTGTGGGATGTTACTTGCACTTGGATAGTCTTCATCCCTCTTCCTTGGCTTATCATCGTCATCATCATCGTCTTCTTGTCTGACCAGTTTGAACAGAGCTCCCTTCCCTTGGGTCTCTGTTCCCATCTTTACAGATTTCTCGTTGAAGACGACATGGATGCTTTCTTCTATCTTCTTGGTCCTCTTATTATAGACCCTGTAAGCCTTGCTTTGTGATGAGTATCCTAGGAAGATCCCCTCATCACTTCTAGGATCAAATTTTCCAAGGTTGTCTTTGCCATTGTTGTGGACAAAGCATGTGCATCGAAGGTCCTTAGATGGGAGATGTTTGGTTTTCTCCCCTTGATGAGCTCGTAGGATGTCTTCTTGATCAAAGGCCTTGTCATGGCTCGGTTCAAGATGTATGTAGCTGTAGCGATGGCTTCAGCCCAGAAATACTCAGGAACTCCGCTTTCAATCATCATGGTTCTGGCCATGTCCTCCAAGGTCCTATTCTTTCTCTCGACCACTCCGTTTTGCTGAGGAGTGCGAGGGGCTGAAAAGTTGTGAGAGATCCCATGTTTGTCACAAAAGTTAAGGAACTCTGAGTTTTGAAACTCAGTTCCATGGTCAGATCTGATGGCTTTCAGCTTTAGCCCCATGCTTACTTCTGTTCTTTTGATGAAAGGCTCGAACTCTTCAAAAGCTTGTGATTTTGCCTTCAAGAAAATAACTCAGGTGAATCTAGAAAAATCATCAATTAAGACGTACATGTGCCTTTTTCCACCATAGCTGGCTGTTCGCATGGGACCACAGAGATCCATGTAAATTAGCTCTAAAGGCCTGGTTGTGCTCACCACCTTTTTGGGTTTGAAGGAGTTCCTAGTCTGTTTCCCTAGAACGCATGCTTCACATATTTGGACTCCTTTGAGATTGATTCGAGGAAGACCAATGACCAGATACTGTAGATAGAGCTTCAGGATTTGATTGACACCTGCATGTCCCAGTCTTCGGTGCCAGAGTTCTGTATCATCGTGGGAGCTCGCAAGACACAACTTCATTGGTGGTTCAAATTCTGTATCTACTACATACACATTGTTGTGCCTTCTTCCTCTCAGAATCACTTTGTTGGTCCTTTTGTTGATGACTAGGCATTCTTCTGAGTCGAAGGTGACAACGTTGTTCCCTTGATCACACATCTGGGCAACACTTAGAAGATTGTATCTCAGATCATTCACCAGATTTACATTGCTGACTTTGATTGATCTATTTAGCAACACTTCTCCCTTTCCAATTACTTCTCCCTTGTTTTTATTTCCAAATGAGACGTGGCCTCCTTCGGCATGAGTGTGGAGTGAGATGAGGATATCTTTGTTTCCGGTCATATGGTTCGAACATCCACTATCTATGAACCATGCATTGTTCCCTCTCACTGCCACCTACAAGGTAAAGTTAGTGTTTTGAGACCCAGGCAAGATGACTCTTGCCCGGTCCCTTGCAAGGGAAAATATTCTCATTTAAAACATAGTCAGCGATGTTGATATCATGAGTGGTTTGAGAGTTGGAGTTCCTTTGGTGATTAGCATGATGTTTTTGTTTGCTTAGGAACTCACAATTTCTAAGGGTTTCGGCTCTCTTCTTGGGACATGCTTCCCTGTAGTGCCCATTAGCACCACAGTTCCAGCACGTCTTGTAGTATTCTCCCAGGTAGTACTTTGGGTGTGGTCTCTGGATTCTGTTCCTATCCATGGTTTCCTTATTGTACACCTGTGACCCGTTTCTTTTAGCAATTTGGACATAAAGTCTATGTCCAGTATTCCCAGTGTAATAATCTTTCTCACCACCTTTCCCACTTTCTAGGACCCTGATTTTCTCCTCAAGATGAGCATTTTTCTGTTTCTCACATTGGAGTTCTAAGGCCCTACATTCATGGATTTCATGTTCACTCAGGGGTGACTTCCCGTTCTTTGAGCTCTCAGTTTTGTATCCTATGCCGTGTTTGGCTAGGACAAACTTGATTTGGGAACTAGAAGCTTTAAGATGTTCGGGAGTCTTACTCAGGTTTTGCAAGGGTGCTCTCATCTCTCTCTAGAGTTTTGATTTCATTTTCTAGATCTACGATGTGAGACACATGGGACTTGAGTTTTTCGAGAAGGGATATGCAGTTGGGACAGGGTTCAAGACCAACTAATTGAGCATTTATGTGTTCCTGTTTTTCCAACTTGTTTTGCAGTTTTATGTTATCTTTAACAAGACTTGAAAGAATTTTCAACAGCTCAGGTTTTTCATAGTTATTCAAAGAAGCAAGAACAGTTTCAGTGGTTACCTCACTGGGTAGTTCCCCAGTGGTTTCTCCTATGGCCATTCCACACATGTCTGGGAGTGCCCATGACTCGGGATCTTCGTCTTCATCATCGCTCCAGGTGGCGATGTAGGCCTTTTTCCCTTGATTCCGGCCGTTAGTTCCCTGTGGGCATTCCTTAGCGAAGTGTCCTTTCTTGTTGCACTTGTAACATGTGACATCCGAGAGGTCCTTCTCTGCGGGTTTTCTTTGGCAACTCTGTCCTTTTCCCTAGTTCCCACTGTTCCTTTGGAGCTTCCCTTTGTAGAAGTTCCGAAGAGCCTCTGTTAATGAGAACTAGCTCCTCATCCTCTTCTTCTTCGGAGTCTTCGTGTTGTTCTTGAGTTGATTTGAGCATCCTCTCAATCTCGAGTCTGTTTCTTATCATCGATCTTTCTCTTCTCGTGTCCCACTAGCTTTCCAAACACTTGATGGAGCATGAGTGTTCTATTTTCCGGATTCTACTTGAACATTGTTCTCTCGTTTGCCCATTCTCCAGTTAATCCGTTGAAGAGCTATTGGACCTTCATCTTATGGGTGTTTTCTTCTTTGGTGATCCCCAAGCCTTCCATTTTAGTGCAGAGTCCTTCAAATCGGGACTGGTAGCTATCGACAGACTCTCCCATCTCCATTTGGAAGTTGTAGAACTCCCTTTTTTCATTCATCTGAAGATCTTCTCGGAGATCTGAGTTCCCAACGTGCATTTGTTGGATGGCTTCCCACATTTCCTTAGCTGTGTCAAGATTTGCTACCCTGTCACAGTCTTGTACGCACATGGACCTCTTCAGGTACTGTTTGGCCTTGTAGTTTGCCTCCATACACTTGTATTTGTTGGGTCCCCATTTGGTGAGGTCGTTGACTATAGCTGGCTCAATTTCGAAGTTGCATCTCTCGATAACACACCAGGATTGGTAGTCTTGGCCACGCATCCAATCCTTCATGTCGCGTTGCCAGCTTTCGGATCTTCTTGTAATAAGCCTTGGCGGCTTACTAGTGTTGTTCCCCACCTGAGTAAGTTCCTGAGCCATTTGATACCTGCGATGCTAACACAAATCTAGAGCAAACCCGCTCTGATACCAATTGTTGGATCGTAAACCGTTAGCAAAGAGCTTGGGAACTGGCTGTTAAGCTATTCCCAAGGCAGCGGAAGTAAATTAAGCGCAAGTATTAAAAGCAGTAAAGAACGCAGTTCCCTTATAGAGGAACCCCACTACAACCAACTAGTTGTATGGGTAAACCTCTACCTCCGCTTGGAGGATTTTGAATGACTTACTTATATTGATTGCTTTGTTCCTTAGTTACAACAGCCGGATTCACACTTCTCTGTTCCTACGAGCTCTTCCTAACTCTAGCAACACTAGTAAATCCTCTCAACTGAGTTCCTATGCTCACAACAGCAAAATACAAATAACTCAAACCTTACACCGACTTCTCAGTTCCTTTGCCCCTGGGAAGTTCGGCTTCACCGTCGTCGAGATCACACACTCGCCGACGGGGACTTCTCTTCCTTTTCTTTCTTTTCTCTCATGTGGGTGTTTGTAAGTTCTGGGAGAAGTACTCAATCCGAGTACTATTCATTTGGCTTTATAGTCCAGGTGAGCTTGGGCAGTCGCATCTTTCGTTTGTGTCCAAAATGCCCTTTGCTTGATGCCCAAGTTGTACTTTCTTCACATGTGGCTTTGGTTTGAACTAGGTCAATTGATCTCTGACTACATTCATCACTTTTAGCATTCTTCTTCCACTTCCATTCTACATCTTCATTAAAAACTACATTTCTACTGATGATTATTTTGTCACTAAGAGGGTTATATAATCTATATGCTTTAGATTGAGTTGCATAGCCTATAAACACACACTTCTCAGTTTTTATCATCAAGCTTTCTTCTTAAATTGACTAAAGCATATGCTATACAACCAAAAACTCTTAGATGACTTACAGAGGGTTTCTTGCCTCTCCATGCTTCGAATGGTGTCATGCTCAAGACAACCTTGGTTGGAGAGATGTTGAGAGTGTAGACAGCAGTGGCAACAGCTTCACACCATAGCTCATTTGGCAAGTTCTTGGCTTTAAGCATACTTTTGGCCATTTCAACTACTGTTCTGTTTTTCCTCTCGACAACACCATTTTTCTCTAGTGTATAAGGTGTTGTAAGCTCATGTTTGATTCCTTCTTCATCACAAAAATTGATGAACTCGTGTGATAAGAATTCTCCACCACGGTAAGTTCTCAGGGCCAGCACCTTATTTCCACTTTGCCTCTCTACCATTGCCTTGAACTTCCTGAAATTCTCAAATGACTCAGATTTGGCCTTTTGAAAATACACCAAGCTCATCCTACTGAAGTCATCAGTGATCAGAAAGAAGTATTTGTTGCCTCCAAGAGATACAGTTTGCATCGGCCCACACAAATCAGCATGTAACAGTTCTACTTCTAGGCATTCCCTTGCTCTCCAAGAAATTCCACTTGGAAACGAACCTCTTACTTGCTTTCCATAAATGCAACCTTCACATAGCTTCAACTCTCCAATTTTAGGCAAACCATTCACCATTTCCTTTGTATGCAGTAACTTCAGTTCATTCAAATTCAAGTGACCATATCTTAGATGCCATAGCTTTGGTTCTTCATCACCTTTGACTATCAATGCCCGATGCATATTTCCTAAAAGATCCAATGGAAACATTCTGTTCCTTCCCATTGGAATCTTCACAACAACTTCACCAGATTTCTTGTCAGCTATGGTGCACACTTCATTTTCAAAGACTACTATGTAGCCTGAATTCAACAACTGCCCCAAACTCAACAAGTTATGTGCTAACTGTGACACAAATTGCACATCATGGATGATCTTGACATTGCCTTTCTCAGTTTTTATAGCATGGTTCCTTTTCCTTCTACTTCAAGCTGCTTCCCATCTCCAAGATTCACCTTTCTTTTGCTTGAATCATCAATGTCTTTGAACAATGATTTTGCACTCGACATGTGATTTGAACAACCATTGTCTACATACCATACACTGGTCATCTCTTTTCTTGATCCACTGTGAGCCAAGAATAATTTCTGTTCTTGCTCAACAAAGTTGGATTTTTGCTCCTTTTTTAGCTCGTCCTCTTCCTTCTTCCAGCAATTAGCCTCTTTATGCCATGACTTCTTGCAATAGTAGCATTTGGGAGGGATTTTATTGAGAGAAGATTGCTGAGTATAGGCCCATCTCTTGCTGTAACACTGTTCTGAAAATTATTTCCAAGCTGCTAGTTCATAAAATTAGGCCACAACTTGAGAAGATCATCTCAGTCACTCAGGATGCTTTTATACCCGGGAGGAACATTTCACATAATATAGCAGTAGCTCATGAACTAGTCAAAGGTTATGAAAGGAAAGGCACTTCCCCTAGATGTATGATCCAAGTAGACCTCCAAAAAGCTTACGACTGTGTGAGATGGAAATTTTTGGAAGAAGCCTTACACTATTTCCAATTTCCTCCTCAGTTAATTGTATGGATCATGCAATGTGCAACTCTGCCTTGGTACTCAATCATCATCAATGGTGAAGCAAAAGGCTACTTTCCAAGAAAGAGAGGATTAAGACACGGTGATCCACTATCTCCCTTCCTTTTTGTCATTATTATGGAAATGTTTTCCAGGAAAATGAAGATGATAAGTAGGAAGAATGGCTTCAGTTTTCATCCTAAATGTAAACAAATAGGCTTGACAAACATTGCCTTTGCTGATGATCTGCTTATTTTTTGCAAACCCAACAAGGCAACCATGTAGCTAGTTAAAAATACTTTGCTTAGCTTTGGGAAAGAATTTGGTCTGAATGCTAATCCAGCTAAAAGTAAAGTATTCTTTAGAGATTTATCCACTGTAGAACAGAATGAGATGAGCAACTTACTGGGCATTGACTTGGGAATTTTCCCTATAAGGTACTTGGGCCTTCCGTTGCACACAAGAAGATTGAAAATAGGGGAATATATGCCACTCATTAACAAGACAACAAACATCATCCAAAAGAGGAATGTAAGGTTCCTCTCCTATGCAGTAAGAGTACAAGTCATCAAATCAATCATTGAAGGTGTTCTCTCCTTCTGGATGCAGATTACACCTCTACCAAAAAAGGTAATAAGGAAGATTGAAAATATTTGTAGAGCGTTCTTGTGGTCAGGAGGTATAGAAAGCAGGAAAAGTTTAGTAGCCTGGAGCAAGGTTTGTAGACCGTTTGAGGAACGGGGGTTGAATTTCAAGGAATTGTTATCCTGGAACAAAACCCTTCTCTTTAAACTAGGGTATGATATTCTAGTTGGAAGGGACAATCTGTGGACACAATGGGCCAAAAGTAATCTGTTAAAAAGACAAGGTTTCTAGTTTGTAAGAACTTCTGCAGCAAACTCTTGGATCTGGAATGGAGTTTTAAAATCAAGAAACCTAATCCTTTAGAGACTACAGGTTACAACAAGGCAAATTGAAGATGACAGCTCTCATTTAAACACTCTATGCAAGGCGGATGGCAAGCTGAATTGTATACTGGTGTATGACTATTTCAGGCCTCAATTAGATAACATAGAATGGTGCTCACTTATTTGGTCAGATATCCACTCAAAGAAATGGAGTTTTCACTGTTGGCTTGCCACCTAGAATAGATTACCAACAGATGCAAGGCTGGGAAAGATTGGCCTTGTTCCGAGATCAGATTGTGTTCTCTGTGGTCATGATGTGGAAGATGAGAATCACATATGGTTTTAATGTGTGTTTACCAAAGCAGTTGAAGATGTAGTCTAGAATTGGCTACGGGTAATTGTGAGATTTGACTCAATCACAGAATGGTGGACCTGGTTTCTGGCTTGCAATAGAAGAAGAAATAACATATATCAAGCTAAACTAGTTGCGTGTCTAGGGATAATATATTACATCTGGTGGATGAGAAATGAAACCAATTTCAACAATAAACTAACCCCTTGACTTGCTTCTTCTAGGATTTGTTTGGACTGGGCTTAGGAGGGGTTTTTTGGGGTTTTTTTTGGTTCTGAGAACTTGTCCCCTCTCTCATTCTTTGCTGAGTGCTCTAACTGATGTTATCATGATGAAAGCAAAGTTTGGTTTGGCCTACAATAGTGTGCATCGTGGTCTCACAATCACTCTATGTGCTTGGCATTAGAATGGGTGATTATGGGATCCTTGTCGGGCTATTGGAAAGCTCTCTCTTTCTTTTTTTTTGTTTGCAACTGGGTTTGTGCTGTTTGGGGTAGTTTTTTTTGGGTAGATATTGTTGTAAATGATGCCCCTTGCCACCTCTTGTGGAATGATAATGCAAAGGCATTTCATAAGGACACATTTGGTGGCTTGTTCCTCACTTTAGCATCGTGCCTGGGTAAGTATTGAGTGTTCTTACATGTGGACATACTAACTCATGGCCTTGCTGGATTTTGGGTTTTTCATAGTAGGCTGCCAGTTTGGCTGTATTTTTGGTTTTGTTATGGTCCTGGTGACCCTTTTGTAAACAATCTTCTCCTCCTTTTTTCTATAAAGTTTACCATCAGCGAAAAAGATTGATCTCTTCCCTCATTGCTTTGCCCTCTCCCACGGCCTCTTCCTCTTGAGCCTCCTCTGCCTCTTTCTCTACCTCTTCCAGAGTTCTACTGAAATCTTTTCTTTGAAGACTCTCTTGATTCTTGGAAAGCCTTCTCTTCTTTCTTATCATCACCCTTGGACATTCTGTCCTCATATGATTGAAGGGAGCCCTTCAATTCATCAAAGGTATATCTGTCCATATCCTTTGATTCTTCAATTGCTGCCACCACATGATCATATTTCTTTGTGAGGCTTCTTAATACTTTACTTACAACCTGGATTTCCTTGAACTCTTCGCCTAAGGTCCTCATCTGTTGCACTGTGCTAGATATCCTAGATAGATGTTCTTGCATTGTCTCTTTTTCCTTCATTTGGAATGACTCAAATTCTCTTCTCAGAGATTGTAATCTCACATTGATCACCTTCTTATCTCCCACATACTCTTGCTTGAGAATACACCATGCTTCTTTTGATGTAGAAGCTGCTACGATGCGTGGAAACACCTCATCATCAAGAGCTTGTTGAATGATGAAGAGTGCTTTCGCATCTTTCTTTCTATTCTCCCTTAAGGCTTAGTCAGGATCCTCAGTTGCATCGTCTTCAAATCCACTCTCGACAGTACTCCACAACTCTTGTGATTTGAAGAGAGTTTTCATTTTTAAACTCTAAAAATGGAAGTTATCCCCTTTGAAGATATGCAGCTGATTGAGTGAATTTACATTCCCATTGTTACTCTGCATGGTGAATGATTTCACTCAAGAGAATCTGTTTCCCTTTGTGTTTAATCTCACACACGAAAACACTCAAAACCAACCCAGGAATTTCTCTCAAGCTCTGATACCAAATGTTGGTGTTAAGAACTGAATTTTCTCCAATAAACAGAACAAAGAGAGAATAGAGTTTGAGGCTGCCAATTTTTTTCATTAACACAACTGAAACTGAACGTTTACAGAAAGATAAATAGATCTAAACTGATGCCACTTCTCCACCAACATTCATCCTAGGATCGTGGCTTTTATTCAACAACTAAAGTCTACCCTAATTCTAGCCAACTTAACATAACAGCTTTGACTCACACTAACCTGAAAAGTAGGAACAAACACAACGACAACCTCAGACTCTAACACACAAACTAATCAACCGAAATTAACTTCAACAAGGCCGAGAGGTTGAGGAAGGAAGACTCGTTATATGATATAACTCGCTAGAGCTAGTGCATCTCATTCGATTGGTTCCCGTTTGAAGTCCCTTCACAGAAAAACTGGTTGGGTAAAATTCCACAGAAACATTATTATCAATAGTAAATTTACGTACGGAAATAAGATGTTTAAAAAGATTGGGTCCAAGAAGGAAATTGTTTAGGTAAAAGGGAGGGCTAGTGGTGGGAATTAGGGTTGATCCTTGACGCAAAGTAGGTATGTGCTTGCCATTGCCAACAACTATTGAATGAGAGGAACCCGTATTAGTAAGGGAACAAATTACCTTGGTGGTTGGACATGTTGCCCGTCTCCCCCATATCCATGTACCAATTGTTGTCCGGCGGATACAAAGTCATAGTATTGAAGGCATGAGAGAAGTACGTTGTAGGCTGGTACCCATAAGAAGGATTCGTAAATACGGCATTGTCCCACGGTGCTTGGCCATGCGGTCCCATGCCAAGAATGCCAACCCTTGTCATGGTGGGGTATGGACAAGGCGTTAGCTGCCAGTTCTAGTATGAACACTATTATGGTTGTTGCTGGGAACCCCTGGTCGACAGAAACCAGCCAAAAGGCGTACAATGGAATGTGATTGCGCCATTGCCGCACCAGCGTCCGCGGCCACTATTGTTGTTCGACTGTCCTCGGCCAGAATTTCGGAAGAAGAGGGTGCAAAAGTAGGTTTTTCCGGCTTCTCAATGGACAGAGGAGATGATGCAGCAAGAAGCGCTTAAAATTCAAATGCAAGAGAGTCGCATTTGGCGCGGCGAGTTTCTTCCAAAAACACCATGGAGCAAGCCTTTGCAAAATCAAGAAGAGGAGAGGTCTATTGGATAAAACTCACAACGATACTATCATACTCACTCGATAATCCAATGATGAGTTGGATCACGAGTTTCCGTTCGGAGACCTTTTCATCAACGTTTGCCAATTGATCGGATAGATCCTTGAGTTGACAATATGTCGAGACTGACAAGAAGGATTCCAGGCGGCATCGAGCGAATTCGTTTTGGAGATAGATCGTCCGAGTGGCCTTGTTGTCTTAGAAGATGGACTGGAGGGCGTGTCCATTCTTGAAGAGAAATAGAGTTATGTTAGTTCACAAAAATTCCGTCTTTAATGCACTAATTGAATGCTCCTTCCTCTTCCGTTCCAAACCGATTCTTCCAACTTGTAACCTGTAAAAAAATGGACATAGGGGGAGGGGACCCCCTAATCCACCTCCGATGCCTAAGTCAAAAGAGCAGTCTTTCGATTCGAACGTCGAGGTACAACGAGAAAGCAATGAATCCCTAAACCAGTCGAGCTAAGCGAGTATTAGCTTGTCCAAGTTTTCTGAATACGCCGATATGCACATGTGGCTCTCCCTACACACCTAGGGCGTGTATTCATAATGGAAGAAGGAGATCAGAGGGGTCGACTTTACACATATCCTATGGCCAGTCTGATTGCTTAGAGCCCAAGCTAGGAATATTCCCCCCTTCTCCAAGTTTAATTCCATCATATTTGAAGGATAGAATCTTTTATTAAGTTGCACAACTACCATATTTTTAATGATAGGAAAATAAATAAAAAGTAATAATAAATGCGTAGTAATTTAAGAAATACCTTTAATAACGAAAATGATTATGGTAATTGTGTTTGTTTTACCCACTCACATGTTACTTTCCAGAATTGTAAGAAGCAAGCCTTGAGAAATAGTTGTGTAAATCCACTAAAGCAAAACAACATCGAGTTGATCCTATAGAAGATCGTCAACATCAGCGGGGTGCGGAATTGAAGCATCGATGTGGTCAATTACACGATTTGCATGAGCCGCAACCTTAAAAAGTTCCAACCACGAGTTGTATTTGGTGTTGGATGCATCAAGAGTAAGAAGCATCAAGTTCTTGATGTTAGAAACCGCAAGCGCCGATTGCAACAGGTGTATGGATCCAGAAGCGACTCGGAAGCAGAAGCAATGACCGTCGACTCTTTTTCTTTGAGAGGTGGTGTTTTCTAAGCATTTGGAGCGTCATCTTTATGAGACAAGGTGATGAAGGGTTGATAAAATTTGGGCAAGCATAGCTTGAGGGGGATGCAGCGAGGGGGTGGGCAATGTCAATGTTCAAGACGATGATGGAAGGCGGAGGAAGAGAGACTAGCGACGACAGAAGAGAGATGACGGTGGCGCTGATTAGGGTTTGGTGGTTTTTGTTGATACCATGTTAGAGCGTATAAATTGTCCCTTAGGTTGTTGTTTTTTTGGTCGAACAGAGGGATAAACCCATTTATTTATAAAAGGATAAATTAGTTACATAATAGGATTAGAAGCTTCAACATTACATATCAAATCTAAATCATCAGGGTGATCATTGAACAAGATGAAATCCGCAACAAATTCTCTAGCCCTTTTTGCAAGCCAGTCTTCAACGGAGTTAGCATTTCTTTTTATCAGCCTGAGTTTCACTTCCCAACTCTGATCAGCAATCAAGCTCTGAATTTTGTGGACCATAGCACAATAACCATTAGCAGGAGCAGCAAAGTGTTGAATGGAATTCATCACCACACTAGCGTCAGCCTCAAAAAGCAGCTTTTTTATTCCCAATTCCTTTGCTACCGTCAGACCCTAGAGAACTCCCAATAACTCAGCACGGAACAGAGAAGTACCAACTGATGAAGCAGTAAAAGCTCTTATGAATCTTCCATCACTATCTCTGAGCAACCCTCCCGCCCAGACCTTTGCTTCTCCTAGAACATATGAACCATCCGTGTTCAACTTGAACCACCCAGCAGTAGGTCTCTTCCAAAGCAATTCCTCCCTCTCATCAGCATTACCATTCCCGATTCTCTTTTCAAATTTATTCTGAATTCTGATGTATTCACACGCCTTCATTCTCACATAATAAGCCTGATCTTGTGGGATCGACAACGCATCTCCAAAGATTCTAACATTGCGCCAACGCCACAGCCACCAAACACCAAGTCCCTTAGGTTGTTTTGTATTCCATTAACAATATAAACAGGGTACAATGTCTTATATGACAAGTTAGGTCATTTATACTAATATACAAATATAATATATACTATTATATGGAATCTCCTCTCAATTTTATTAATTTTTTTTTTAATAAAAGCACAATTCATCAACTCATATCACATTGGCTCGCTCTCATTGATTGAATTGTCTTTGTAGAAGAAATGAG
Source organism: Fallopia convolvulus (assembly GCA_964016875.1). Taxonomy (NCBI): domain Eukaryota; kingdom Viridiplantae; phylum Streptophyta; class Magnoliopsida; order Caryophyllales; family Polygonaceae; genus Fallopia; species Fallopia convolvulus. The sequence goes on along the minus strand of OZ024719.1, from coordinate 45,311,794 downwards.
TTTGAGATCAGTTTGAACATGAAAGTAGTTTGAAATGTATAAGGCCATCTCCAACAGTTTCCCTATAATTTTCTCCAAAATGAAGAGCCAAAAGTCATATTCTTCAAATAAAATTTACTTTAACTCCAACAACTTCTTCATTTTAGAGAATCTTACATTTATTAGTTTTATTTATATATAACAATTTTTATAAAATTTAATATGACCAATCACAAGTTTTCATGTATACACTTTTAATTAATGCATTCTCCAAATAAATCTGGAGAATTCTCTAAATATAGGGAACACACTTCAATCTTTTGGAGAATTTTCTATTATAGAGAATTGGATAGGGAAGCTATTGGGGCAAAAAAATGAATAAAATTCTCCAAATGCACAATTTCCAACAGTTTAGGGAAGCTGTTGGAGATGACCTAAGAAGTCAAGCACACTAATTAATTAGACAAAGCACAAAAAATGGTTTCAAAGGCGTGAAGGAATCTGGATGCACGCGAACTTATTGCCCAATATCATGAGCAATTTTTTTTTCCTTATACTATAATATATATACCGAAAGAGACCCCTTTTCTTTTCCTCTTTTATTCTTTTCTTTATCTTTCTTATTATTAAAAAAAATACTCGTATTTAATAGGGCACTCCCAGAAACTATCGAAGATTTGGAAAGAACCAAGAAGAGTGTCTCCCAGTGCAGGCCCAAGGCAGGGCTGCTTTAGAGCCGGTGTCTCCGCTTCCCACATTTAACTTCCAACAACAATGTTTCTTCTTATTTGTTTTGGATTTGGGGGGTGTTTAGTGTTTAAATTCCTTTTTTCTTTTTGGTGCAGAATATTCCATTTTAATTAATGTATTGATACTTTGATACAAATATTATGTTCCTACATGCATTAGGATCCGTTTTTGACAAGCAAGCCACGCTAATATGATACGTAATTGATAAGGCAACATGATATAGGTTAATTAGTTGGCAACATTCGTTCCCAAATAAATCCATAAGGTCAAAGAAATTTCGGTTAGAATCTTCCTAATAACATGAAAAGGACAATTATATTATCATTGGAAATCTAAAAAAAGAATACAGAGTACCTTGTATATAAATTCTTGAGTTAATATGGATGGACTTCGATCCACTGGGCTATATGATGGATCTAATATAAATATGCGCATGAAACGATGTGCATGTCGATTCTCCATATTATATTGGCCCACCGAATTTCCGATCTACTTATGAAGCGACTAATAATGGGATAGTTTCCTCAAATCAAAACATGGGCACAAAGTACCTATCTGGACATAGAGCAACAGTGGGCTGAAACTATCGAACCAAACGAGTCATAAGATAGAACGAAAAAATTGTACTATATTATGTACAACTTTTTGCTTTTCTTTAATTCATGTCTAATTATAACTTCAAAAAAAATTTAAGCATATATACTACATATTTGGATTCAAGTATTAATGTTAATTACAAAACGTTCTAAATAGGTCTGTTTTATAAACTGATACAACTATTTGTTGTTTGGGAGCACATGATGGGAATGCCATAATATTGTGAGATCTTGCAACTTTTTCCCCCCAATGACCAACATTTGTACCAGACACTTTTATTTGACATGTTTTGTTGTCCCATATTTTTCGTATATATATTTATGTATATTCATCATAAAACATTAATGATCATGGATAAAGAACATCAATTTATAAGTGGGTTTCATTTAGTTGATTTTTAAGAATGAATTATTAGTTTTTGTCCTTGGGCTTGTGCTTATGGAAGAACAATATTGCAAATGGCAATTAGCATGCGCAAATTAAAGGAGAGAAGAGAAGAAGAAGCAGATTCAAAAAAGCGATTCATGTTTTTTTTTGTTGGAGTGCAAAGTAAGCATGAGAAACCCTAGCTAGAGAGAAGAATTAAGAAGGTACATTGCTCCCTTGTTGGCATCATTCCTTATATTTCAGTCTAATCCTCTTCACAAACGCATACCATTCTCATCTCGAGGCATCAAGATTCAAAACCCGACTCCTTTTTCTTTTTAATTTATTTCTTCTTCTTCGTTGAACTTTTCCTCCACCAAATTATATATATACCTCCATCCACCATTCCATTCACTTGTAGCTTTCTCGATCATGTTCACTAGCTTCCTTATATTATCATATTCTTGCAGCAAAAAACTCACATCCTTAATTGAGATTTTAATTGTTTTCTTCTTATGTGTTTGTTTCATTTTGCATTGTCTCGATGTCTCATAATTTTCATGGCAAGGTTTAGGGCATCTTTTCCGATGTCTTTGACTGGATAAAATCTTAATTAACGTGGTAGCTTACTTTCCTTGTTCAACAACTCTTGCACGATCATTAAATCGATCGATCGATCGATCTGTTGTGGCCATGAGTTTTTTTTTTGCATTGGTTACGTCGTCATTCTTAATTTCTATAGCAAAAGTTGCATAGCAGGGAATGTCAGACACTTTTATATATATATTTCGTATGTTGGAAAAAGTGGTTTACGATTAAATAAGGATGAAATTAGGAATGGGATAATGTAATGATGGAAGCGAAGCGATATTGGTGCGGTTCAATCCGAAGACGGATTTACGACATGAATAAATCACGTAACATACGATCTCAGATTGAGCCGCGCCAATATCACTTTCTACCACACCCCCACGCTTCACGCTTGCTTCCTAAATTAATTTCCTCTCCCAGCTTTAATTAACCACTGATTCCTTAATTATATGTATCTGTTAATTAATTATTTCCATCTCTAGGACTCTAGCTATATATGACTGACCATTATCCATTATTATTACCCCTCTAACTATCATCCTCTTTGACTATATGTTTCTGCAGGATGCCAGCAGTTTGGTCGATCGATTTTTTTAAGGCTCTCTACGCACCGCAACGGACTAACATTGATGGGCACCGGCTTTTGGGCGGCCTTTTCCCGCCTGTTGCATCTGATTTGTGGGAATCTCTGGTGGTGCCTGTGTCTACGCTTGAGATTGATAGTGCTATCAAGCAAATGGGGAGTCTTAAAGCCCCTGGTGTTGACGGATTTCAGCCTTTATTCTTCCATAAGTGCTGGAATTCCGTTGGCTCCTCGGTTCGAATATTTATACAGGATTTCTTTTGTACTGGTAAGCTGCATACAGGGGTTAATGAAACGTTGATTATCCTTCTTGCTAAGGTGGCCAACCCGGAAGTGATTAGTCAATTCCGCCCTATCAGTCTGTGCAATGTTATCTATAAGTTGATTACCAAGATTCTTGTGAACCGAATGAGACCGCTCCTTGCTGATTTGATTGGTCCGATGCAGGGTAGTTTCTTACCGGGCCGCCTTATATCTGATAATATTGTGCTTGTTCAGGAGTTGGTTCACTCTATGAGGAAAAAACGGGGACGAAAGGGTTGGATGCTACTAAAAATCGACTTAAAAAGGCCTACTTCCATGAGGCTCGTTTGGAATGGGGAGATGACGGAGTGCTTCAATCCTACTCGGGGTATTCGCCAAGGCGACCCCATCTCGCTGTACCTCTTCGTCCTCTGCATGGAGAGATTGAGCCATATGATCCAAATGGTCGTCTCGAATGGTTCTTGGAAATCGGCGCGCCTCACTAGAAACGGCCCCGAGATCTCCCACGTCTTCTTTGCTGATGATGTGGTTTTGATTGCGGAAGCTTCGGTCGCCCAAATGCGGACTATCAAAGACATTCTTCACTCTTTCTATGTGGCGTCCGGTCAGAAAATCAGCGGGAGCAAATCCAAGTTATATGTCTCTCGGAATGTTGATCAAGATGTGGTTGATATTTTACGCCGTGAGAGTGGGATTTAGGTTACCGATGATCTTGGGAGTTATCTTGGCATGCCGTTGCTCCATAAAAAGGTATCTGCTGATACATTTGCTCCCCTCATTGATAAAATCAACGCTAGGCTCGCTTCTTGGAAGGGGAAATTCTTGAGTTTCGCCGGACGGGTTACCTTGGCCAAGTCTGTTTTGTCTTCGCTCCCGATTCATGTGATATCTACGGTGGTGCTGCCCACAGAGGTGTGTGACCGCATTGACCAAATCACTAGGAATTTTGTTTGGAACCATGATAACAATAGAAGACGCTTGCACTTAGCTTCGTGGACTGAGATTTGTAGACCCAAGCTTGATGGTGGCCTCGGCTTGCGCTCCATGAAAGAGCTGGACTTGGCTATCATTGGAAAACTGGGATGGCGTTTCCTCCATGACTCTTCTAGTCCTTGGAGCAAGGTCCTCAAAGCTAAGTACATTCGGGAAGCTGGTAATGTTGTTGGAACTCCTTCCTACACTTGGAAAGACATTCAGAAGGGCGTCCAACAGGTTGTTAGCAAAGGCTGTCGCTGGCTTGTTCGTGATGGCTTTACGATCCAATTCTGGCTAGATACTTGGTTAGGCGATTATCCGCTTAAGTGTGTTGCCCGAGTGCCTATTGATGGGCATTGTGTGGAAAAGAAGGTTCGGGATTATTGGATACATGACAGAGGCTGGAATTGGGAGGCGCTCTCTCCGCTGCTGCCAACGCATTTTCTGCTTCAACTTGCTGCGATTAATATTACGGATACCCCTGGTAATGTGGATACCATTTGCTGGAGACTCTCGTGCGACAACAACTATTCTATCGCTTCTACCTATCGTTCGATCATTGGTGCGGACAAGATCTTGGGGAACGATGCTCCTATTTACAAGGCTGTTTGGAAGCTCAAAGTCCAGGAACGCATCCGATCGTTTATCTGGCTTATAATCAGAGGGAGCATTCTTAGGAATTATGAACGGCGTCGTCGCCATCTCGCGAACTCGGACCTTTGCCCGCTATGCAAAGCCAGTCCGGAGACTCTTGTGCACCTTCTTCGTGATTGCCCGTTGGTGACTGGTTTGTGGAATTCCATGGTTATTCCTGCTGAAATTACTGACTTTTATTTTACGCCTTTTGCAGCTTGGATGCGCAACAACCTTTTGTGCAAGTGGCAGTCGGCTGATGGCGTGGAGTGGTCCGCTATTTTCGCTACGGCACTTTGGAAGAGGAGGAACGAGGTGGTTTTTGGCAACTCGAACTACATCCACGGAACTGCTGAGTTTGTGATCGCGAAAGCTAAGGAGTATAATCTTGCTTGGAATAGTAGAGAGGGCGTCAAAATTAATCTTCCACACACTGAGCTTCAGATTGGTTGGAGTAGGCCGGCGGCGGATTACGTGAAAATCAATACCGACGGATCGGTGTTGGACAATGGCAACGCCTCGACGGATGGCGTTATTCGTGACTCGGACGGTAGATGGATCGGTGGGTTTGTCCACAACATCGGGCAATGTATGGTACCCATGGCGGAGATCTGGGGTGTTCTTAATGGACTCACTCTTGCTTGGAATCTTGACCACCGTAATGTGCTTCTCGAGACGGACTCTACACTTGCAATCGAGTTGATTTCGAGGCTTCCTTGTATGACCCATCCTCTTTTTAGCCTGGCCTCATAGTGCCAAGGCTTCCTCAAACGGGATTGGAATGCCCGATGCTACCATGTCTTTAGGGAAGCGAATGTAGTCGCTGACTCCCTCACTAAGCTTGCTTTTTCCTTTCCGATTGGTTTGCATTTTCTTGTTGAGCCGCCTGTTGGCTCCACTTCTATTTTGTTTGAAGATATCCGGGGTAGAACTTTTCCCCGGGTTGTGTGCTCTATTTAGTCCTTCCTGAAAGGCTTGGCCTTTCTTTACCAAAAAAATATACAATCTTCTTACTTCACTCGTAATTCAGGACTCTCCTAGCTAGCTTGTGTATAAATCTTCAAGAATTCAAGCTCAATATTGCCTAGAGTCTCGCAATCATGTGGTAATTAAAGCAACGAGCAGGTTGATGCAAGTCATCGATCGAACAGACGTGTAACACTTTTTTTAAACTGTCCAGTCATTCATATATATGTGTCAACGTTGTTAAATTGTCCTAATGCGATCGATCAATTGATATTTCAGTAGAATTATATCAATTGATTGTGAGTGCACAAAAATTCACCTTCAATATATTAATTGATTATTTCCTTTTTCACTTTTCTCTCCAACTACTTTCTTAACCTAGAACCTGTAAAACAATGCACAAAGGGGGAGGAGTCCCCCTAATCCACCTTAAAAAATTCACCTCCGATGCCTAAGTCAGAAGAGCAATTGTCGATTGAACGTCGAGGTAAAGGACAAGACTTGCGTGCGAGTTCAGCGAATACGAGGTGTTCATCATACATGGCGAATACATGTATTTATAATGGAGGAGAGAGAGCAGGGGGATGAAAATCTAATCCCCTAGGGCCGTCTCCTCTGATGTCTAATTCAGAAGAGCAATTGTCGATTGGACATCAATGTAAAGGACAAGACTTGCATGCGAGTTCAGCGAATACGAGGTGTTCATCATACATGACGAATACATGTATTTATAATGGAGGAGAGAGATCAGGGGAGCGAAAATCTAATCCCCTAGGGCCGGCTCCTTGTCAACCAAGCAAGCGATATCTTGCTCCCCACTAGCTCCAAGTGAAAATTCTATCTTTCAACTAAGATAGAACCCACCATCATAACAAATAGCCATCATATTTAAGTTTATATTAAAAGGTTTTGGTTCAGGTGAGACCCACTCTTATGTTAAAGATTTTTGCTTAAAATGAGGACTAATCAGGACAATTGATTTTCTTAGATCTAGGGTTAAAATTAAAGCTAAAAAAATATGTAATCCAATCTTCTAATTGCGCAGCACGACGCTTTCTAGACATCTCTCTCCCCTTCCTCTCTCTTCCTCTTTCAATCTCGTTCTCACCCTCAAAATTTTGATTTTTATTTCTTACTAAGCTCCTCACTCTTCCTCTTTCAATCTCGTTCTCGATCTTTCTCATTCATATTGAGAAAGGCTTCACTCTCAACTGATTATGGTTGCAGGTTAGTATTGTGCTCTCTTCCGTTGGAAATCTATTGGCTTTTGATAATCTGCAGCTTGAGCCTACTTTCATCTTCAATTTCTGTAAATTTGCATCAATTTCTTGAGCCTTTTGAGAATTTTGCATCACTTTGCTCATACAAGGCCTCAATCTCATGTGTTCTTTCAAAGATTAGAGGATTTGATATATTCTATTCAAGCTTAGATCAAATCCCAAATTGTGGCAGATTTTTGTGATACTTTAATCATGTTTCACATTTTTATTGAATACAACTTACAACCTGTTCGACAAAATGCCTAACTAAGTTTAGGTGTTGTTTCTATAGATAAAACATGAACTATAGATGGTAGTTGCTTTGTCCTTTTCAATTTGAATGTTTATTGCTTTCTATGGTGTGTTGAAATTCATGTAAGACATTGTGTTTATTGTGTGTGATGTTTATATGGTTTTCACATGACACGATCTACAGGCGCAATTTTTATTTTGAATTCATAGTACTATTTTTTTTGAACTATTGGTTATTTATTTGTGAACCGACTTTACAAATATTGACACTTCAGGTAGTGGATCCTCATTAGAGGTTAATGGTGATGTTTCACATGAAAACCAACAATCTATTTTACAATTGTCACCAAGTAAACCAAAATTCAAGCTTCCTATGTGTGATGAGGTATTGAAGTCATTTGTTGGTAGGTTGTTTTCCACGTATAGATGAAGTTGTTGCTTTGTAACTTGAGTATGCAAACACTTGTGGATTTAAGGTTCATCTTAGTACTCTTCGTAAAAAGAAAGAGGCTACTATGATGAGGTATTGTGTATGCTTTAGAGAGGGAAAGAAGAATATAGGAAATAGTTTCGGGCAACGAAAAACCATATCAAATAGAGTTGAATGCATTGCTAGAGTTGCGATTACCCCTTGTGGAGACGAGAAATGTGTGGTCAAGCTGTTTGAAGAACTTCATACTCACACGCTTATGGGCATCAAAGTTTTGTGATCAATTGTGCTAAATCCAGCATTGGTCCAGTGAAGTCTTATAGGATATTCAAAGAATTTGTAGAGAGTTATAGCAATGTTGGTACAACAGTTGTTGATTTCAAAAATTTCAAGCGAGATTTGATGGCATATATAAGTGGTGTTGATGCTCAAATGGTTTTAGTTAAGTTTTTTTAGAAAGAATGAGATTTGTAGTAATTATTACTTCAACTATGATGTTGATGAGTATGATTGTTTGACAAGAATTTTTTGGTTTGATCATATATCAAGTAGAAACTATGCTATTTTTGAAGTTGTTGTATCATTTGATGCAACATATAGAAGTAAAATGTAATTTTCATTATTTGAACTTATTGATTTTATATTTTTGAACTTTTTTCCTATAAATTTGAACACATATGTATAGTTTTCTAATGTTATGTTTTTTCTAAATCTTTTCCATTTACAATATGGTTTTCGCACCCTTTACTGGTTTGGATAGCCATAATATCTGTGTCAAATTTGGGGCATGCTTATTGTCAAAGAGGATGTGAATTCATATGTGTGACTGTTTGAAAAATTCAAGAAAGCAATGGTGCATGAACCTAGGATTTAATTTGGTGACTGGTCAAGATCCTTCAATGAAGATTGCAACTAAGAGGGTGTTTTACAAACTCGACACGGATTTTACATGTGGCACATCTGGTATTATTACACCAAGCAAGAAGGATTTAGTTGAGATTTTTGTTGGAATTAGGGCACCAAGACAAGTTAATGTGTTGCCACTAGAACAAGCAAAAAACAAAGGTAGTGGCAAGCACATGAAGGGTGGTAAAGAGAATACAATTGATGAAAGGGAACGTCCTAAAAGGAAGTGTAATAGGTGTAAAGAATATGTTGATCAAAATAGTAGGAAAATGCAGTAAAAGAAGAAGTCTGGATAGAAACGAAAAAACTCATACAAAATTGAACTTCTTACAAAGGAAAATTGAGCTTCATTTTTTCTACCTTTTGATATGTGATTCACTATTTTGTTAAGCATTCCAAGTACTATATTTTTTGATGTATTTAAATTTTATTACTTCATTGATATCTTTGAATAGTTGCAATATATACTTCGTATTAAACATAAACAATTGTTTAATATTTTCACACTTTTTAGTGGCATCTTGGTTGGTTTCAAATTAGCTCTATTTTGCTTAATTTTTAGTACAAACCAAGTGTTGATACTTCATCAAATCATAAGTTAATGTGATAGAAAATTTCATTACAATTTTTATTTTACCCGCTGAGATGCAAGAAACCACAAATAAAATAGTAAAACCAAGTGTTAATATTCAAATTTTAAAATTTCATAGTTACATTAGTAGCCAAAATGCATGCATAAGGTTTTTAATACTAACATGTCAACCAAAAGATATCATAACCTAACAAAAATTTTCATCCCAAAAAATAGAAATTTCCTTCCTAAAAAATACATGTAGAGGGATTTCAATCCCGCTGTCATATAATGATTAATACTACCAAATTTCAACAAAAGGCACATCATAACTTGAATTCACTACTATCATCTTCATCATGGTATGAACTACTCTATATCATCTTCTGTGACTTCTTCAGCTTCAATACAAGTCACCTTTTTAATGTCGTGTTTCCCTTGTCTATTTCTTCAACGGATCTCTTTCTCTTGATGGGAATTATATTTTCAAGAGGGATGTCATCTGCATTTATTTAAAAATTGAACTATTAGAAGAACATATTGAACATTTTAAGATATTTTCCGAACTATTCAATTTTACAATAAATTTGAAATAGTTACCTTCATTAACATTAGCTTTCTTCTTTGGAGGCATTATCTTATCGAATTCCTTCTCAAATAATTCCAAATAAATGATTTATATGGATAATAAAGCAATAGAGAATAAAATATTAAGGCTAATGATATATACAAGCCAACAAAATGAACTACTCATATAAAAATTGAACTTTTAGCATAAAGAAATGAACCAACAAATTCGAATGTGATAAAAAAATACACATGCAAATAAAGTGAACTTCCTCATATGCAAAATTGAACTTATAGCATAAAAACAATGCACAAATGAAGTGAAAAAAGACTTTGAAGATGATTCCTGAAACAGATCCAAAAAGTACATATATAACACGATACATTAGGCCTTGCATAGCTCCATGATATTAGATACTAAGAAATGAAGGAGCATATACTAAAATATATATAATATGACCAGGAGGTCCACCTACCCTAGAAATTAACTAAGTTTAGCTTATATATATTCAGCTTACATTCTATAGGTTTTGTGAATGGATTGCTTGAGTGAGTGCAGCTAGAAATTTTTATGGACCCTACTAAAAGGAATAAATTTCCTTGTACAAAGAAAGCCTTGTTGTACTGGTGCTTCTTAGAATTGATTAATTGAAGCTATACAACAAAACTATTATACATGGAAAGTGGACAAAAATCACATCAATGGTTGCTATTGACCTCTATTCCCCTCCAAAGCTATGCCGAACAAGAAATACAATGGCCTACTTCATCACCACTGTATTTTTTTACATAATTGACCTCCCAACTCAGCCCACAAATACCACAACAACTCCTCAAACTAATATAAATAGTCATAGGAATGTGACATTTGCAGCACACACTAGCACACCAATAATATATCCTTCAAGAAATGGGATCAAACTAGACGGAGAAAGAAAACAAGCTATTTGAGAATGCATTATCCATCTAGGACCAAGACACACCAAATCGGTGGCGGAACGTGGCAAAGGCCATTGGTAGTAAGACTACCGAGGAAGTGAAAAAACAATATGAGAGGCTAGTTCAAGATATCAAACTTATTGAGTCTATAAAGCATAGGTAGGCCTAGGTTTCCATGAATTGTTTTGGTCCAAAAGACGTGGATAAGTTTGTACAGTACATACAAAGCGCACTAAAATCCAACCACGATCATTGAAATTAACGAACAATACATACAAAGCACACTAAAATCTACAACTCCAAACCCTAGAACAGGCTCAATGCCCCAATTTCAATTTCTTCTTATTTATATGTCCTCATATACAATTTTTCAAATCAATGACTTAATTTCAATTTCTTGTCATGTTTCTAATGTCCCTTAAATTCAAAGAGAGAGTCGAACCAGGTAGTCGTCGGTTGTTTAGTGGCCGGAGAGGAGAGACGCTTGTGTCGTTGTCGATTGCCAGAGGCAGAGTAGAGTATTCAAAATTCTTCGACTATTGCGGAGTGGAGTGGAGTGAAGTGGAGTGTTCGGATCTCTAGAGAAGATCAACAATAGCGTCAATCTGGAGAAGCATGTAGAAGTCTGAAGATTCGATTTGTGTGCCGTTTCACTTTCTCTCTGCGTGTAATGGAAGGTTGAAGATCGCCAATATCGTTTTGGAGAAGTAGGAAAATTACATTTTTGTCCCTAAAAATCATGTGATTTAAGAAATCGCGCGAGAAGATATTAAATCTCATACGTCAATTTAATACAATCAATGGTCCACATTAGTCCGCATTTTAAGCCCAATCCTCACCATAAGGGTGGTCCTCACCGGAACCATGCCCTATATTAAAATACTTAAAGATTGAAAAGCATAATAAATAAAATACCTTTATGTCAGAAGATAGAGAAAATAATTATGGCGATTAATTTTACCCGCTCTAGGTATTAATTACGTTAGAACATAACTAAAACGTAAGGAATTGTAGGTCACTAGGTTCTACACAAAGTGGCAATGCGGATTAGTCGACGAGTTCCCCTTTCCCGTGTATTCGTATATGCGTATATTCGTACATCCATGAGCGAATATCATGGAATCCTTTTCTCCTCTACATACACGCATATGTAGAAGTTCGTTAGTGCGATGAACTAACGTTGCGCTCATTTTTTATGCAATATTCAAACTAATGCAAAAACTGGCTTTTATTAAAAATAAACATGAATGATATGATCTTAAAGATTAAACTAATGAATAATAAGTAAAAATCTAAGGGTCTCATCAAAACCACGTGGGAAAAAGAGTACCCTATTTAAATGCAACGATTCATCTCTTGAGAGGACACGATCACAACTACGAGTCCGCGGTCGTGGATCAGTGATCCGCGGGTGCAGTTTTCATATCAGCGGTCGTAGCTCGGCGATCCGGGGTCGCGGTTTTGACCTAGAGAAGGAGCCTTCCTCTTTGGACCATATCCGCGATCGCGACGCTTGGGCCCGTGGTTGCGGTTACGCTCCTAGTTCTTATTGCTTGGCTTGACTTCAATCTTTTGCATAAATTTAGTCTTAGCACGATTTCCCTTAGAGCACATACGTGCCTCAAGTTGATTGGCTCAAACTCGGACTATAGCATCTTCATCTCTAAACTGGATCATTCGATCGAGGGTTGAAGGTACCACTTCCCAAGATCAAATTGTATGGGGCAGGCACGTCGACAATTAAGCACTCAATTGTGATCTCTTTCTTTGCCAAACTAACTTGGGGCCTATACATTCCAAGCGGGAACGTCGGCTATTCTCCAAGTCTCGTGAGCTTCATCTTGACCGGAATCAAGCTAAGTCTTCGTTCTTCTTTCCAAGGAGCCTGAAGACATCATAGTACATGATATTAACTGAACTCCCCGGATCCACTAGGGCCCAACGTACCTTTAAGCCTTCAAGATCGACTGCTAATACTAAGGGGTCGTTGTGCAGGATTTGGACTAACGCAAGGTCCTTATCTCGGAAGACGAAATCGTCAACCGCGGGCGCGGGCGATGATGGTTGCCGTGGCTCGGACTGCTGGATTCTCATTACCTCGAGCTCATGGCATGATTTCTTGAAATTGCTCCTAGCTAGCTTCATCATCCTCATTTTTGTACGTTGCCAAGATTGTTTGAATGACTTCAATTTGCTTCTTCCCCCCCCCCCATCTTTTGGCTCATTTTTGTTGATGTACTCAGGCAAGTACCCTTTTTTAACCAAGCTTTCAAGGAACTTCTTAAAGGGTTCACATTCCTCATTCATGTGCCCTCGTATTTTATGGTACATGCAATACTTCTGGCTTCGGGGATCATCTTCAAGACATTCACCCTTTGGAGGATAGTGAAAGTAATTCTCATGCTTGATACATGGTAGAATCATGTAGATCGAAATGTTGAATATGGTGTAGATGGCTCTAGCTTGATCCCCTGAAGAGTGTGCTTTCTTTCTGAAGTTCTTGTTTGAAAGGCGATGCAACTTTCGAGGTGGAGAGGGCGACTTCCCTCTGATCTTGTAATTAGCCTCCTCTAAGCGCACATATTGGTGGATGCGCTCTTGAAGCTCAGCAATGGTGGAAGGAAGACGAAGTGTCAACTCATCCTTTAGTTTTCTCTCGAATGGGATTGCCCTCTTAAAGGTGGTAATTGTAGTCTTCTCATCACACCCATCAATCTTGGCATAACACTCCATGAAACGGTTGGCAAAGTGGTGCAAGCTTTGGCTTTTCTCCTTTCTTAGACCGAAGAGTGTATCTAGGGATATCACATCCCGATTGTTGGCTATGTAGTGCCTCACAAATTCAGTGGCAAATTGATCCCAAGACCGGATTGATCCTGGTTTCAAACATTGAAACCACTTCAATGAGCCCTTATCAAGGCTACCCAGAAACATCTTTCACATTGTAGCATCCTCGGATACCCATAATGCCATCTTGTGAGAGAAAGCGGCTATGTGATTTATCGGGTCTGAATGTCCATCATAGAGAGCGAATGATGGAGGAGAAAACTTTGTTGGAGGCTTAGCGTGCTGAATACTCCTATGGAATGGTGTCAATGTCATCATAGCCAATTTATACTCTACTTGCTCTTGAGCCGATTGCAGGGTCCCACCTTGCGCACTTAAAAGATCAAGCAACCTCCTTTTAGTGCGCCTCAGAGCCCGATCTTCTCCTTCATGCCTTTCCTTTCTCTCACTTCGACGTCGACTATGTCGTCTCTTCTTCTTACTGCCCCGATCATGAGTTGACTCGGGCTTCTCGGACGGGTCATAACGATCATTGACACATTCTCACGATTTCTCGATCTGGTTGCTTTGTCTGCGGTCGCCAGTGGACCGTTCGCGCACTACTGGAAAACGCGCGTATAGCCACGAAATCCCTGTGTGGTTTGTGGGTAACTGCCACAACATCCCCCACAAACGTCAAATTTTCTGGTTGTTTACCCATGAAATTCTTGATTGGGGTTGTATTTGTGGGAATATTGTCGCGAAATATACACACAGCTAAGTTCGATTCTAAGTTTGTGGTCATATAGCCATGAAAATATGGGTTGCGGCTATAGTTGCAGCCATATTGACGCGAATATATTACGAAGCTAAATTCGGCTCTAAATTTGTGAGAAAATTATCACGAAATAATCACGCAGCTAAGTTCGATTCTAAGTTTGTGGCCATATAGCCATGAAAATATGGATTGAGGCTATATTTGTGGCCATAATGACACGAATATATTACGAAGCTAAATTCGGTTCTACATTCGTGTAACACCCCTTTTTCGGAAAATACCTAGGGTCACAAGGTGGTAGACCTCGCAATGGGTCCACCAGAACAAGCTGACAACAATAGACTGTATTGGACCTTGCAACAAAAGCAATGCGAGTAAATTCAATTTAACCATCCAAGTTAGAAGTTCAAAAATTCATGTCATAAACCATATGCATGCAAAAGCCAGAAATCTGAGAGTCATGACAAAAAGACCCTGTAGCTAGTCTAAGCATCAGACAACTCAACAAACTTCAATAGGTTCACTGTCAAAGCATAACTACTCAAGTCTAACAATCCAAAAGACTCAAATGCTAACATCACTCTCCTAGAACACGTCACGTCAAGACCGAACTCTACCATCTGGAATGCAATCTCCTGACACATTTTCCAAGCCAGAATCCTTACCTAAAATGCCACAAGTTGATCACATTATCCTACGATCCCGGTATGGGCCAAACAAGTAAATCAAACATGTACAAAATATTTTTAGTAAAATAAACTTGCATATATACATATACTTAAAGGCACACACAATTATAGTCACAAAGAAATAAAATAGTAGCCAACATAATATATATATATATATATTCAAACATGAAATCATTCATAACAACGTCAACAAGGATATTAACAACAAGGATAAGTATATTACGAAAGCACACATAACCACAACATACATTCTCTTAACTCACCACTCAAGCATTTTAGCCCGTTCCAAAAGAATCCATCAATGCAGTAGCAATCAAACATCGCCCTCAAATATATGGCACCCTCCGTCCTCTCATCTATGG
Organism: Fallopia convolvulus; assembly: GCA_964016875.1. Classification (NCBI taxonomy): domain Eukaryota; kingdom Viridiplantae; phylum Streptophyta; class Magnoliopsida; order Caryophyllales; family Polygonaceae; genus Fallopia; species Fallopia convolvulus. Next base: position 45,296,571 of record OZ024719.1, on the reverse strand, counting down.
CGCATGGTCAGGGCGCGTGCCTAAACACATGCCCATTTCCTCCATTCACCCTTCTTTCTCCAGCTAAACCTCTACTAGAGCGTTTGCCAAAACAATTTAATTTATCTTTATGAAGGGGGTTCTTTCCAGCCGCATGATCATGCCCGAGGGCCTCTTCATCTCCAGCGTACCCACACCCATGACCATACCGGTGGAACCCAGTGCACGCATAACGAAAACGTTTAAAAGCGGTTTTCAATAATTTCAAATATATATATATAAGCACGTAATATGGAATCATTCCAAAATAAGGGCTACACATTTAATCTACTTATTTAACACATAACGAATCGTAAACTTAGTAAGTCGGCAAACGACTTACCTCGAAGACGAGACACAAACACGTAATGGGAGAGAGGAAGCTCGAACAAGTCACACAGGAACGTTATCGAATCCTAACAAATCAATAACGATAACTATAACATTCGAAGAGAAACAAAACCTTAACGCCTCAAAATCTAAGAGTTCTTTCTAAGCGATGCTCGTTCACGTGTATCGATTTTAGCTTATCCCTTCCAAATCCAAACCAACCCGTCCTCGTTTCCCATTCGATTCCAACCTTGGGTACTAGTTACTAGCACCCTTCAAATAAGTGACATTCTTAGAAGGACTTACAAGGCAACTTACAAGGACTTACAAGGCAACTTATTTGGCAACTTACAAGGACTTACAAGGACTTACATATAAACCAACTCGTCCTCGTTTCCCATCCTCATATAAGTCTACTTACAAGGACTTGGATATAATTAATTAACAAACAAGAATGGATAGATTAGTGCAACCGGTTGATAACAAAAAAACAGGTTGATAATTCACTACTTTTCAAACAGTTATATGAAAACGCTACTAAATACAATAATTAAACAATTCAATAGCAACATTACACTTAATCCCCAAATCAGTGGCTTTGGAACTCTCGGATGGATTGTAATCTCTACTATAAACACAATTAACGCATTAACCAGTTCGATCGACTCTTCACTTACAACATTAAGCCTACAAAACCTGACCAAACTCATTGTAAAACCAACATCAATTTCTAACTTGAATGGAATCGGTCGAACTCTCACATACACCCTCAACCGTCCTCGCAAATCAACGGAAATAGATCGGAAAAGCGTAAATTACAACGACGACTTACAATCCAGCAGCAGGTCCTTCACGCGTTGGCACCGATTGAGGAGTTGGGTGTCGCCGGAGGGCAAAGAAGCCGAACAACAGTCGTGTACGAAGACATCATCGAAGAGGTGAGGCCGCGCGCTATGCTTCTTCGAGAGGCATTCTGCAATTCGATGCTAGAAGCTCGTAGAAGGTCGAAAAGGGAAAGGTAGCGTTCCGAGAAGGCGGGGAGTGCTCGGCGACCACCAGTGGAAGGCGATCACCAGCGGTTGGAGCGTTCGAGTGGAGATGAGAAAAGAGGTCGGGAACGAGAGGAGGAAGAGGAATGGAGTGGCGAGGAAAATGATTGAGACCTTCGGTCAAAGGACGTCTCAAAATCGAGGAAGGAATTCGTTGCTCTATGAAGGAGCTCCTTGAGAACGAGTGGCCGAAGAAAAGAAAGTAGAAAGGAATGAATAGAAGACTCCCAAAAATTAGGGATAGGCGGAAGAGTGAAATGGCTTGGGCCTTGTATTAACATCCAGTCCAAAAGGAAGGAAGGAGGCCCAAACGTAGAAGGAAAGCGAACAAGATAGATTGGCCCAATGAGAAAGAATATAAACATTAGTAGATAAACTCGAGCATGGTATTACATATACCCCCACTTAAAGAGAGTTTCATCCTCGAAACTCAAGTAGAGGTAGGTTACTATACGAATAAGGATGGGAGATTGGTCAGAGTTTTAAAATTCCCCACCCCTTAACGTAGGTTCGTCCTCGAACCATTTCCCAACGACCACAAGAACGAAAGTGAAGTGTTCATCAAATGAACAAAATGCTTTCAGAACACAGTCAACATACTCTCTACTTTAACATGTCAAGGAATCATTGAATTCATACAAGAAACCAAGTAGTCAAGCACAAGCAAACGATCAACCAAGAAAACCAATCAAGCAACCAAGTGAAACACAATCAAGCAATTTAAGGTACTAGATATGATGCAAGAAAAACTCAAATACTGACCATTACTCCACAGACTCAATCAACTTAGAGTATAACTCGGGATAACTGTCTTGCATACTTGTCTCGGTTTCCCAAGTGGCCTCCTCAACTCCACGCCTAGACCACTGCACTAAGACTAAAGGAATTTCCTTGTTTCGTAATTTCTTCATTCGACGATCCAAGATAGCTATCGGTTGTTCAACAAAAGTATGATTTGACTCGATTCTCAACTCTTCATAACTAAGCTTGTGGTTGGGATCGGAAATGTATTGCCTTAGCTGAGACACATGGACCACGGGATGAATTCCCTCCAAGGATGGGGGAAGTGCCAAGTGATAGGCCAACTCCCGACCCTCTCTAAGATCTTAAAAGGTCCGATGTAGCGAAGACTCAACTTTCCTTTAATCCCAAATCTTCGTACTCCTCGAGTAGGCGAAACCCTCAACCACACATGTGCACCAACATTAAATTTTAAGGGTCGCCTTCGTTTATCAGCATAGGATTTCTAACGAGTCTGAGCGGCTAACATGCGTTCTTTTATCAAAGCAACTTTATCAACTGTCTATTGGATCACTTGAGGTATCTCACCCACTCTATTAGAGGGGTCATCCTAACAAAGTGGTGTCCGACACTTTCGACCATACAACGCCTCATAAGGAGCCATTTGAATCAAGGCGTGCCAACTGTTATTGTATGCGAACTCCACCAACTCTAAATTCTCTGACCAACCACCACCCCAGTCGAGGACACAGGCTCTTAGCATATCCTCAAGCGTTTGAATCGTCCTCTCTGACTGTCCATCTGCTTGCGGGTAGTAAGCTATCATGAAATGTAGTCTTGTACCCAACGCTTGGTGCACTTGATGCCAGAATTTTGATCTAAAGCGACCATCTCGGTCGGATACAATTGTTTTTGGTACTCCATGTAGTCTCACTATCTGCCTTACAAACACATCTACTAGTTTAGGAATCGGCCACGCCTCCCTAATCGGTAGGAAACGTGTCGTTTCCGTCAATCTGTCCACTACTACCCAGATGGTATCATGACCTCGACTGATGCGCAAACCTGTGACGAAATCCATAGATATGTCTTCCCGCTTCCATTTTGGAATGGAGAGGGGTTGGAGCATCCCTCCCGGTCTCTGGTGTTCTATCTTAACTTGTTGACAAATCTGACATCGTGCTACAAACTTGGCCACATCAGGTTTCAGGCCATCCCACCAGTAATGTTGCTTGAGGTCCTTGTACATCTTACTTGCTCCTGGATGTATTGAATAGAGCGTAGCATGGGCCTCTTGAAGGATTTTCTGTCTCAGCTCTTGATCACGGGGTACGCATACTCTCCCATTCAAACTCAAAATCCCATCTCGGATTTTAAAACCGAGTGCTTCCCCTTGACGCACCTTTTGACACAAGTCTTGAATCATCGAGCAAGCCCCTTGCTTTTGACGGATCTCTTCTATCAAACTAGGTTGACAGTCCAAGGAACACAACTGGCCTTGATATCTCTGAATCCATACCTCAATCCCGTTTCTTATCAAATCCCTTTGCAAAGCGGGTTGAGCAGTCAAGTGGGACAACATCTGCTCCTGGGATGATTTCCTACTGAGTGCGTCAGCGATGACATTTGCCTTGCCTGGGTGATAACGGATCTCCAGATCATAATCCTTAATCAGTTCAAGCCATCTGCTTTGTCTCATATTGAGTTCTCGCTGAGTGAAAATATACTTAAGACTCTTATTGTCTGTCAAAATTTGGCAAGTTGTCTCATATAAATAGTGTCTCCAAATCTTCAAGGCGTGGATCACAACCGCTAACTCTAGGTCGTGTGTCGGGTAATTTAGCTCATGAGTCTTGAGTTGTCTAGAAGCATAAGCAATTACCCGATCCTTCTGCATTAACACACAACCCAAGCCAAGTTTCGACGCATCACTGTAGACCACATACCCTTCTGAGCCTTGAGGAAGTGCCAAGATGGGCGCAGAAGTTAGCCTTCTTTTCAACTCTTCAAAGCTTCTTTGGCAAGCCTCTGTCCATGTAAACTTGGTAGCCTTCCGGAGTAAATTTGTCAAAGGTTGAGCTATCTTTGAGAAACCCTCGACGAACCTCCTATAATATCTTGCGAGTCCCAAGAAACTGCATACTTCCTTTACATTCTTGGGAGGTTGCCACGATGCTACAGTTTCGATCTTCACTGGATCAACTTTCACCCCATCTGTAGAGACGACATGCCCTAGAAATGTGACCTCAAGCAACCAGAAGTCGCACTTTGAAAGCTTCGCAAACAAACGGTGTTGTCTTAAAACTCCCAACACAACCCTTAGATGATTAGCATGCTCATCTTGGCTCCGAGAGTAAAGCAAGATGTCATCAATGAACACTACCACAAATTGATCTAAGTATTCAATAAAAATCTTGTTCATCAACTCCATGAACACTGCTGGAACATTTGTTAAGCCGAACGGCATCACTACAAACTCGTAGTGCCCATATCGTGTCCGAAATGCCGTCTTTGGGATGTCTTCATCTCGAATTCTCAATTGATGATAGCCAGACCTCAAGTCAATTTTAGAAAACACTACTGCTCCTTGCAACTGGTCTAGCAAACCATCGATACGGGGAAGTGGATACTTGTTCTTGATAGTTATTCGGTTGAGTTCTCTGTAATCAATGCACAACCTCATCGATCCATCCTTCTTTCTTACAAAAAGTACCGGAGCACCCCAAGGCGATGCACTAGGATGAATGAAGCCTTTCTCTGCCAACTCTTCTAGTTGCTTTTTCAACTCTTGCATCTCCACTGCCGCCATATGATAAGGGGCCCGTGAAACAGGTCTTGTTCCCGGCTCTAACTCGATGCTTAAATCTACCTCTCTGTGAGGCATAAGCCCCGACAACTCCTCAAGAAAAACATCTTTGAATTCTCGCACAATAGGAATGTCCTCGAGTCTCGGACTATCCTTGGTTTCTTGAAGGGCATAGCACCTATATTCTACACAACCCTCATTCAACAACTTTGCAACTTTCATAGCACTAATCATAGTTCCAGACTTTTTAGGGTCATGCCCCCAAAACACGTGTTGAGTTCCATCACTAGCGGTTACTGTCACTGTACGACTATGGATATCTAGAACCGCTTTGTACCTAGTCATCCAATCCATTCCTAGAATTACGTCATCATTTGGCAAGGCCATGACGATGAAATCTGTAAGCCAGTACTTATCCCCAATGTGAATTGGACATTGAAGGATCTCTTTATCCCCACTTATCTTACTACCATCCGGCAAACCCACAACAAAGGGAATACCCACAGAACATGTCAAATGCAATCTATCTACGCATGCAGTTGCAATAAAAGAATGCGTAGCACCAATTTCAAAAAGAATCTTAATAGGCTCAGATTGGATCCAAATCGTACCTGTAGTTATCGGAGCATTTGGATCTTCAGCTCATCTCATCTCGAACACACGAGGTGGGCGGTTGGCTCCAGGACCCCCAACTGTGCTACCACGACCTTGACTTGGAGTAGGATAAAACTGAGGGGTAGGCTGTGATCGAATTCCCCAGTTGGCCTAGAAGCAGGTGAGGACCCCTGAGATGGAGCAACCCCTTCGTTGCGACAGAAGTCAGCACGGTGACCCTTTTCTCCGCAAGTAAAGCAAGTTATCAGTGGTCGGGAACAAGCACTCCTTAAATGATTATGGCTTCCACAGTTGAGGCACTGCCTTTGTCCCATTGCAGCACCCGACCGTTGAGATGGGCCTTGTTGGTTCTGCCTCATGCCCGAGTTGTTACCTCCCTGAGGCATGGAACTCGGCCTCCCGTCACCCTTGAATTCTATAGCGGTCTTTTGCCTCTTTCCACTACCTTGGGTGACATCAGATCGCTTATAAGATGGGTGTGCCATCTCGTAAGCCATTGCCTTGTTCTGGTACTCTCTCAAGGTAGAGCATTCGAACCCAGTTACATACTGCCTAATCTCTGGTCTCATCCTCTTAGCAAAAGCATGAATGCACTGCTTCTCTGTTGTCACAGTGTCAGCCACATAAGTTAAATCTCTCTGAAACTTCAAGGCAGCTTCTGCCACTGAAATGTTCTCGGGCCTTGTATCAGCAAACTCTTGAGCTCGAGCATCCCTTACAGCAGTAGGGCAGAAATCATCTATCAACATCTTAGCAAATTCTTCAAAGTTCACTTCGTGGTCCAAAAATTGTAGAGACCACCAATCAAAAGCATTATCTCTAGGCAAGCTTTGTGCTAGCGACACCTTTCGATCCTCTGGTACCTTGATCGTGTTGAGAGTTGACGTGACTTGCCTCAACCACAGCTCCACGTCCTCCCTATGAGCTCTAGTGAAAAACGGAAGTTTCATATAACTGAACTCAGGCAACCACTTGTCAGGTCCGGAGTCTTGACGACCCCTTTCAACCCGAACTGACTCTTCAGATACTTCATGAACAGGTTGGGGCGGTCTCTGAATATTCGACACCCTAGCTGGGGGTGCTGGTGGAACTGACATTCTAGAATGGGACGCTCTCACAACGAACCCTTGGGGGTTTGGTACCCTTGAACCAGGCAGATGGGAAGCAGCAGCGACAGCGTTTGGTGCTTGACCACCCCCAAAAAGAACTTGCAAGAAGGACATAACTTGTTCTTGGACTAAATATTGTAGCCCAGGTGGACCAGTGGGAGGTGCTTCTGTAGTTGGAGCAATTGGCTGCTCTTGAACATTGACATTAGCTTCAGCCCTAGACCCTAAAGGATCTGGGCCTCCAAATCTAGAATTACTCAACGCAACATCAGATCGATCAACACCTAGTCCCTAATTAGCATTATTGACTGGTCCCAGAGTCTCTACAATTCACTCAGCCAAGGGATTAACACGCGGCTCAACAGTAACTCCCCTTCCTCTACCTCTAGGTCTTCATCTACCTCTACCTCTTGCCATTACTAAGTGATACCTAAACATAATAAGTCACTTAGATTTTACAAGTAACTACTGTAATTAAACAAACAAAATGCTTACAGAGATTCTTCCCAGATGATGTAGCGGTCTCGACGTGTTTCCCTACCTAAAATGCAGCATGCCTAAGAAAAAAGGTTTTAAATTTTTCATAACTATAAATTGGACCTCACGACTCTTTTGTTAGGACCTAGTGCCCTTGTTGCCAACCTGGCTCTGATACCAACCTGTAACACCCTTTTTTGGCAAATACCTAGGGTCACAAGGTGGTAGACCTCACAATGGGTCTACCAGAACAAGCTGACCACAAGAGACTGTATTGGACCTTGCAACAAAAGCACTGTGAGTAAATTCAATTTAACCATCCAATTTAGAAGTTCAAAAATTCATGTCATAAACCATATACATGCAAAAGCCAGAAATCTTAGAGTCATGACAAAAGGACCCTGTAGCTAGTCTAAGCATCAAACAACTCAACAAACTTCAAAAGGTTCACTGTCAAAGCATAACTACTCAAGTCTAACAATCCAAAAGACTCAAATGCTAACATCACTCTCCTAGAACACGTCACGTCAAGACTGAACTCCACCATCAGGAATGCAATCTCATGGCACATTTCCCAAACCGGAATCCTTACCTAAAACGCCACAAGTTGATCACATTAGCCTACGATCCCGGTATGGGACAAACAAGTAAATCAAACATGTTACAAAACATTTTTAGTAAAATAAAATTGCATATATACATATACTTAAAGGCACACACAATTATAGTCACAAAGAAATATAATAGTAGCCAACAATATATATATATATATATATATATATATATTCAAACATGAAATCATTCATAACAACGTCAACAAGGATATTAACAACAAGGATAAGTATATTACCAAAGCACACATAACCACAACATACATTCTCTTAACTCACCACTCAAGCATTTTAGCCCGTTCCAAAAGAATCCATCAATGCAATAGCAATCAAACATCGCCCTCAAATATATGGCACCCTCCGGCCTCTCATCTATTGCGCACGGTCAGGGCGCGTGCCTAAACACATGCCCATTTCCTCCATTCACCCTTCTTTCCCCGGCTAAACCTCTACTAGAGCATTTGCCAAAACAATTTAATTTATCTTTATGAAGGGGGTTCCTTCCAGCCGCATGATCATGCTCGGGGGCCTCTTCATCTCTAGCGTACCCACACCCATGACCATACCGGTGGAACCCAGTGCACGCATAACGAAAACGTTTAAAAGCGATTTTCAATAATTTCAAATATATATAAGCACGTAATATGGAATCATTCCAAAATAAGGGATACACATTTAATCTACTTATTCAACACATAACGAGTCGTAAACAAAATAAGTCGGCAAGCGACTTACCTCGAAGGCGAGACACAAACACGTAACGGAAGAAAGGAAGCTCGAACAAGTCACACACGAACGTTATCGAATCCTAACAAATCAATAACGATAACTATAACATTCGAAGAGAAACAAAAACTTAACGCCTCAAAAGCTAAGAGTTCTTTCTAAGTGATGCTCGTTCACGTGTATCGATTTTAGCTTATCCCTTCCAAATCCAAACCAACCCGTCCTCGTTTCCCGTTCGATTCCAACCTAGGGTACTAGTTAATAGCACCCTTCAAATAAGTGACATTCTTACAAGAAGAATCTACTTTAAAAAAATAGTAATATTCATATAAGGCAACTTACAAGGACTTGGATATAATTAATTAACAAACAAGAATGGATAGATTAGAGCAACCGGTTGATAACAAAAGAATAGGTTGATAATTCACTACTTTTCAAACAATTATATGAAAACGCTACTAAATATAATAATTAAACAATTCAATAGCAACATTACACTTAATCCCCAAATCAGTGGCTTTGGAACTCTCGGATGGATTGTAATCTCTACTATAAACACAATTAACGCATTAACCAGTTTGATCGACTCTTCACTTACAACATTAAGCCTACAAAACCTGACCAAACTCACTGTAAAACCAACATCAATTTCTAACTCGAACTCCCACATACACCCTCAACCGTCCTTGCAACTCAACAGAATAGATCGGAAAAGCGTTAATTACAACGGTGAGTTACAATCCAGTAGAAGGATCTTCACGCGTTGGCACCGATTGAGGAGTTGGGTGTCGCCGGAGGGCAGAGAAGCCGAACAACAGTCATGTACGAAGACGTCGTCAAAGAGGTGAGGCCGCGTGCTAAGCTTCTTCGAGAAGCGTTCTGCAATTCGATGCTGGAAGCTCGTAGAAGGTCAAAAAGAGAAAAGTACCGTTCCGAGAAGGCGGGGATCGCTCGGCGACCACCAGTGGAAGGCGATCACCGGCGGTTGGAGCGTTCGAGTGGAGATGAGAAAAGAGGTCGGGAATGAGAGGCGGAAGAGGTATGGAGTGGCGAGGAAAACGATTGAGACCTTCGGTCAAAGGACGTCTCAAAATCGAGGAAGGAATTTGTTGCTCTATGAAGGAGCTCCTTGAGAACGATCGGCCGAAGAAAAGAAAGTAGAAGGGAATGAATAGAAGACTCCCAAAAATTAGGGATAGGTGGAAGAGTGAAATGGCTTGGGCCTTGTCTTGACATCCAGTTGAGAAGGAAGGAAGGAGGCCCAAACGTAGAAGGAAAGGGAACAAGATAGATTGGCCCAAAGAGAAAGAATATAAACATTAGTAGATAAACTCGAGCATGGTATTACAATTTGTGGGAAAATTGTCGCAAAATAATCACGCGGCTAATTTTAATACTAAGTTTGTGGCCATATAGTCATGAACATATGATTTTCGGCTATAGTTGAGGCTATATTGACGCGAATGAATTACGTAGCTAGATTCTGTTCTAAGTTTGTGGCCAATATAACGCAAATTAGATTTTATTATGGATAGAAAAGTTCTTCATTTCCTGTCTTAGTTTGTTGTAAGAAATCTGAAGAAACTGTCACGAGATTAGGCATGAGTTCTTCATTTCGTGAGAAATATGCAAAAACAACCACAAGACTAGCCACGAGTTCTTCTTTTCGTTCATATCAAATGAATATCCATTTTAGATATAAGTGAAAGGGAAGGTTGTACAAAGGGGGGGGGGGGTTGCTATCCCCAAGAGTAGATCCCACAACCTCTCACATCCCAAATTTCCAATGATACCCGAACCAGTTATGCTGACCACTCTTTCAAACTTATAACGGAATGATTTGTATTTAGTTTTTCCCACGTGACAAAGTCATGTTCAACCCGGTTTTTTTTTGTTCGATTTTAATTAAAATTGTACGGTTCAACTTGTAATAACTGCTACTTTTATTAAAAAAAATTGTGAAATTAAGTATTTTTGTTAAAAATAATAATTTCTTTTCGCACACCCATATTTGTAAAAACTAAGCATAAAAATAAAGAAATTGTACAAGGAAAATTTTATTTAAATGAAATAAACAATTTCTAAATTTAAGCTTATGGCAAATTGGGAAAACAGAGGGGGATTGGAAAGGAGCAAAAATAATGAGAGATGTGCAAGAGGGTCATCTTCAACCTATTGAGCATTGGTCAAAGTGTAACACCTCGATAATTTTTAAGGAATTGAGGTGATCCCCATGTCAACAAGAGCTCTTCCTTTTCTGAGTTCGAGTGAGGACAAAGAACTCAAAAGTTAAGCGTGCAAGGGCGAGAGTAGTACCAGGATGGGTGACCTCCTGGGAAGTCCTCGAGTTGGAATGGGATAGAACTTCTAAATGCTTGGGCCTTACAAATGGTATCAGAGCCGACTCTAGGTTACGAGTGCACTTGGCCCGGATGGCGATGACTCAACCTAGAGGGCGGTCCTTGGGCCTTGACGAGGACGTCAAGTGCTTAAGTGGGAGAGATTGTAACACCCCGATAATTTATAAGGGATTGAGGTGCTCCCCATGTCAACAAGAACTCTTCCTTTTCTGAGTTCGAGTGAGGACAAAGAACTCAAAAGTTAAGCGTGCAAGGGCGAGAGTAGTACTAGGATGGGTGACCTCCTGGGAAGTCCTCGAGTTGGCATGGGATAGGGCTTCTAAAGGCTTGAGCCTTACACAAAGACTTAGAAACCAATTGAGCCAACTTAACTTTCAAAAAAATAGGGAAAGGACTCATATTTACCCTTTTTCAAGTGGGTCATCTTCAAACTCAAGAACAACGAACAACACTTCAATTTTCGACCTTATCTTGAGAAATTATGGCACCACGTCGACAATTTGTGTTCAATCTTATCCAAAATTTATGGAATCACGTAAAATTGGATTTCAATCGTTTGGTTTCCATGGGTTAATTCGGATTAATTAGGTGAATTTAAAGGGGTTTTAAATCTAGGGTTTCAATTGGGAGTGGAAGGGCTTGAAGTTAGGACTATAAAAGGGGGCTGCGTTTCTCCAAATTCACATCAATTTCACTCTCAATCTCAAGATTTCCGAACAAACAAAAAGATTTCAGGTCGGAGGTGCTCGAAAATCAGTCGGAATCGGCGTCAAAAACACAAGTCGAGCATTGGTCAAGGCTGGCCACGAGCGTGTTTCACCACCTGATTACGCCACCGTCTGGACGCCTCCGACAAAACCGTTTTCGACAGTAGAAAGTCGGCACCTCCTTCGTCCAACTGTCGCAACCAGTTGTTGCCTCCGTCGCCTGTATCCACCGCACGAAGGCCGTGAAATGCGCTGTTGTTGATGTTGTGCGGCTTGCTGTTGCTGGTTGCCTGGTGTTGCAGATGTGCACGAGTTGCTATTCGTTATTGCTGTTACTCGTTCTTGGTATTGTGTGTTGTTACTGTGTTGTTTAGAATAGATTAGTTTTAGGATTAGGTTTTAAATAAATTAAAAAAAAGCTATAGCACAAATTCGAAATTAAAAAGAAAAAAATATCAGTTTCGGTTATAATAATAATAATAATAATAATAATAATAATAATAATAATAATAATAATAATAAGGAGGAGGTGGTCTTGGCGTCTTTGCTGCTGGAGATGTAATCCGTTATGCTTTTCTTGCTTCTCGGCTTCAGACAAGCACACTGCAGGCCAAGATTTTGTTGAATACGGGTATAGTTTCTCCTGGCTCTTCTTTTCAGCATGCTCTTGATGATTTCAATGCCTTTTGCAACGCCGATGCTATCTCTCTCACCACTGTTTCTCCTGCCCCCCAAATGATGAAAACCCTGGCAAGGTGTTACTTTGGTGTCGTTGAGAAAAGTCTCGTCGTTAAGTACATGCTTAGCCCAAGGGAGGTTGTTGTTCTTAACTGTATTCGTGCTCCTCACGCACAAGATTTTTTGTTCACTATCCCTATTGATGGATTGGGACAGAGGATGAACCATCGCCAGTTTCGTTCTGTGTTGTGCTACAGGCTCATGATACCTCTATTTTCTGATGGTAGTATTTGCCCGAGTTGTAACGTTCCCAAGATGGACAAATGGGGGGATCATGCGGTCCACTATTCTAGTGAGGTGGGTGTGAAGTTCAGGCATAATTTGGTGCGTGATATCCTAGTTGATATTTGTTCCAAAGTCGGGATCGCGGTGCGGAAGGAGGCTCCCATGGGTTTCCTCTCGGAGAATGGGCATGATCTTAGACCGGCTGACCTTTTACTGTTTAATTGGCATCAGGGTAAGGATGCTTGTGTGGATGTGACTGGGGTCTCTCCCTTTGCTGGTGGTGGTGCGAGTTCTTGGGCGCCTGGGTTGGCCTTGCACAACGCCGTGGAGAGGAAAAAGAAGAAGTACGAGTCCAAATGTGAGGAGAACGGATACAAATTTATCCCATTCGCTTTCTCTACGTTTGGGGAATTTGATAAGGAGGCTTTGGACACGCTTTCACGTATTAAGTCTCTTTCTGTTAGCCACTCTAACAATATTAAGAGTGGTGTTTTTATTTTTCATAGATTGAGTTTTTGCATTCAGAAGGGTGTGGGAGCCCAGCTTGTTTCTAGGCTTCCATCAAACTTCATGTAATTCAGCTTATTTAATTATTATTAATAATAATAATAATAATATTTAATAATAATAATAATAATAATAATAATGATAATAATAATAATGATAATAATAATAATAATAATAATAATAATAATAATAATAAGATCCCTTTGATAAGAAAAATAGATATGGATCTAATTCAAAATTAGATATGTAGATATTTTGATAAGAAATTATATATAGGGATTTTGTTAAAAAAAATAGAAACGGGCTTAGGGTTTGGGGCTCTAAATTTGGCTTTTTGGCCCAAATCCAAAAATAAGGTATTTGGGCTTTAGAATGATAATTATTTACGTGATTTTCGGAAAAGCCCAATTTGTGAGATCGACAACGATCTTGGGCAAATGGAAGCAGGAAAGGACGCTCACGAGTACCACTAGACTTCTTCGAGGGTCAGCGACGGCGACTACCTTGACATATCGTAATTTTTATGTGCTCAAGAATTATAAACGTGACCAAAATACGGGTCCGGGTATATAGCGACAGTCGACAGATCTTCTAATTATAAGAAGCGGGTGAGAGAAAAGTGAAGGAGAGTGAGGAAGAAGAATCAAGCGATGGAGCTCAGGGTTTCCGATGGAGAAGTCAAAAGATGAACATCGGCGCTCATTGAGACCTTTAGGATTATTCTTATCATATAATAAATCAGTATATTCTTTTAGAATTGTTCATTCCTATAAGAAATCCTTATATTCCATTCATTCTTATAAGAAATCATTTTATTACTTTATAAATCTTTCATTATAGAAGAAATTGTTATATTCATTTAGAATCATTCATTCTTATAATAACTTGTTACATTACTTTAGACTCGTTTATTCTTATAAGAACTCGTTTTATTCTTTTAGGGTCGTTCATTCTAATAAGAAATCGTTTATAACTTTAGGGTTTAGGGTTTAGGGTTTTAGGGTTTAGGGTTTAGGGTTTAGGGTTTAATGATCCCCTAGAATTGTTCATTCTTACAAGAAATCGTTTTATCACTTTAGAATCTTTCATTCTTATAAGAAATCGTTTTGTAACTTTAGAATCGTTCATTCTTATAAGAAATCATTATATTCCTCTAGAATCGTTCATTCTTATAAGAACTCATTATATTCCTTTAGAGTCGTTCATTCTTATAAGAAAACGTTATATTTCTTTAGAGTCGTTCATTCGTAAAAGAAAATGTTATATTCATATAGAACCGTTCATTCGTATAAGAAATCGTTATATTCATCTTTATATTTATTTAGAATCCTTCATTCTAATAAGAAAACGTTATATTTATTTATAATCGTTCATTTTAAAAAAAATGTTATATTCCTTTAGAATCCTTCATTCTTATAAGACATCTTTATATTCATTTGAAATCCTTCATTCTAATAAGAAATCATTATATTGCTTTATAATCATTCGTTCTTATAAGAAAACGTTATATTCGGTTTGAATCGTTCATTATTATAAGAACTCGTTATATTTAGTTTGAATCTTTTATTCTTATAAGAAATCGTTATATTCCTTTAAAATCGTTCATTCTAATAAGAAAACGTTATATTCCTTTTGAATCGTTCATTCTTATAAGATATCGTTTTTATCCTTTAGAGTCGTTCATTCTTATAAGAAAACGTTATATTCATTTAAAATTGTTCATTCTTAGAAATATGTGGTTAGGCTTTAAGGTAAAAGGATTGAAGTTTAATGGTTAGAGTTTGGTTAAGATTAACACAACCTAATTAGTTCACATGTTATGGCTAAAGTTTAACAAAACCAAAACCTCTATGATGATCTTCATGTTAGATTAATATCGGTTTATAAATAATATCGTTAATGTAGGACTGCTTTTCATATTAACTTTAGTATATATTACTGATTTATTTATGTCAATCACTCTACACTCTTCTTTCTAAAATGATTTATTAAAACAATCTAATATTATATATACAAAATTTGTGTTTAGTGTATGGTAAAACATTTATACATAGGAAAGTATATTAAATTAATTAAAAAAGGAGGACAGTGAAATATTTTGGCGCGTTGTATGATAGATGGGAGGGAATAAAATAAATTAGGAGGGAAAGTGAAATTTCATTTGGAGCCCGTCCAAAATTCAAGCCCTAATAGACACTCTCTCCTCCGCTCATCTCTCAATCTCTCATTCAAAGAGCGCCGCTCCTCCTCTGCTCATCTCTCTCACTCTCATCTCTCTCCCATCTATCATATAGACAAAGGCCTTAAATTTGAGATATGAGATCTCTCATCTCTCTCCACTCTTCTGCTCGCTCACTCAAACAACCGAGGAACAATCTCTCCTATTCTAGTGGTGATTGGTGGGTTTAGCAACAATCAAGGTTGTATTTTCTTTCTTTCCTCTTTTGTATTATTTCTACCGGTTTTTCTTGTTCTTCTTTTCTTCTCTATGTCTTCTATTGGATCTGTGCCCCTCATATCCTCCTAATAACATATTGATTCTTGTATTTTGGATCCGTGCGGCGCTCAAACCCTAGGTCCAAGTTCATTAAACAACTCTAGGAGGGAAACCCGAGAGAGAGAATCATGAACGACGGCGGACTCAGGAAGAAAGAATTCGGATTCTTCACCGCCGACATATCTTCTCTGCCTCATCAAACTCTACAAGTTCGTCTCCAATAATCGGTTTAAACTTGTCCTTCCCGATTGAATTTTGTTTCTAATGTCTTTATGTCAATTGTGGTTTTTATTTCTCAATTGAGAAAGGCCTAGATATTCGTTGTTTTTGTGCGGCTAGCACCTGGATGAGAACTCCCTGCCGCCGGTCAACTGTAAATCTTATTTCTCAAGTGAGATAGATCCATGTTCAGTGAACTGATTAGTTTTTTTTAAGGAAAGGTGATTGATTTTGTTAATGCTGCTTAATTGTTGATTTTCGTTTTGATTTGAATGTTTTTGGGTGTGATATAGAATTGGAATTATTTCCAATTGGAAGTTGGAGGATGGTTCAAAAAGGATTTCTTGTTTATTTAGTCTAGGATTTTATGAATTCTGAACTATAATGAAAATTTTCTTGTTGAGAAGTTTGGTTAGCATATATGAATTCTGCAATACAAAGTTGCAGAGCTGTGTAAAGTTTCTGAAAACTGTTGTTGAAAGCTTGAAGTTCTTGGAAACTCTTCATTGTATAGCTGTGGTTAACTCCCAGTGAATCCTGAAGGGATATATAATTTTTTGCTGGCACTTTATTTGCTAATGTTGATCAACCTTTGTATTATTTGATGGTATTGAATACAATTCTTGATATCTCATAATGCTCATATGTTGTGTAGTATCATCCATACATGAATAAAAGCCCTAGAGCAGAGGAAAAAATTCAAAGAAATAAGTGCTGCCTATGAGGTAACATGTTCTTCAAGACCTACAATTTCTTTTCTCTGTTTTGTATTGCTAGAAAGTGAAGTATACTTTGGTAGCTTTTTCTCTGTGGTGGGGGCTTAACATTTTAGTATTTAGTTTTTGCATTCTTCTTTAGAACATTTAAGAGACACAATTTCATATACATATATAGTTCTATAGATGTCACAATCACTTAAGTGTTTCTGTTGGAAGCAAATTGATTCCATGTTCTGTGCATTTGTCAAAGAGACTCGATTCTATTTTGTTATTCACATGCACTCAACGATTTTGAAGGATTTCTAACAGTGAAGTTTAATGCCAACATAATGAGCAGATGTATGCAGTTTTTCTCAAAGTTTTCGAGTCTCCTGTTGCAAAAATGGTTTTCTCTAAATAGGACCAATGATAAACATTCATCTTTGATAAACTCTCTGCTATCTGCTCTGTAATTTTATACACCGCCTTTGAGATAGATTTAGTCCCTATATCAATTTTGGTGCATTCTAACTAAATTCAGTTATTAATGTCACAAAGTTGAATTTCATTTTTTCTTGGGTCTATCCGGGCATACCCCCTTTCCCTTGGGCAGGGGTACCCCCATCTTGACCCCCCCAGATTCCGCTACGGAGCCTCACTGGGTCAATGATGATGATGATGCTCTCGACTGCAACCAACTCCAAATTTTCATTGTTATTGAGGAAAGGTTTAGGCCATGGAAACATTAATTAGTTAGTACCCTTACTTATCAGTCCAATGGCTCTATTATTGTATTTGATTACTCGTTTAATAATTAACCATTAATTAGTACCCTTACATCATGCAAGGGAATACTTTGCCTTAACTGGGGCAAGATTGAGCGGTAAGGACCACAGTTGACATAAAGACATTAGAAACTGTTGTTCTCTTATCGGTAACTTCATCTTTGATTACTCATGTTACCTACTTGGTGTCTGCCTATATTGATGTATATATGTATGGACAACTATGCAGAGGATGGAAGATTAATGGCGGATGCTGACACAGGCGAGTTTTGAGGATTTTTTTGGTGGATTTGCTCTACTGCCAAGAAAAGTGGATGGAGGATGGAAGATTAATGGCATCTAATGAAGAGAATAAAATTAGGTGTTGATGCCTTTCAACAAGTGTGGGTGTTGTAATAATATGGATATGAGAACTCAATTTTCTTACATTTTTATATTGATGGCATGTATTAATGGTTGAATTGCTAGCTAGCATGTGGGTGAACTTGTTTTTAAACTTAGGTGTAGTCTTTATGGGTGAATTTTGGCTTTAGAGCATGTATGTTTGAAAAGTGAATTCAATTTTGTACATTTTATGTATATTTATAAATTGGTTATTATTACTATAAATTTTGTTCAAAGTTAAATATTATTGTGCATTTAGTATTGAAAATAAATAGGTGGATTATAATAATTTTTTATATTCTATATATGTAATAATGTAACCACAAATTTAGACACTAAATGTTTTCGAGACTATGTTTATGGCTAAAAGGCCACTACATTAGCCATTAAATGTATACTGTCAATTTAATAGCAAAATTTTATGCTAAAGGCCACAACTTTATCTACCAAATGTATTCGAGACAAACTTTGATACTAAATGGCCACGACATGTAGATGATGAACATCATTTATTACTCTCGAATTTAGCCAGAAAAATACTTTGATGCTAACTTTCTGGTAAAAATAGACTCAAACTTAGCCACAAAGTGTCTCTGGCTATACCATGTATTTAGCAGAACATGATTTTCATACCCAATATTGTGGTTAAATAGGCACGACTCAAAATTTTATGGGTAGTGTTCACGCTATACTATACCCGCGAGCGTTTTAACCACAAACTTTTCGTCCTGGGAACACTGGTGACTACCGTTGTGGAGAAGCCTGTTTCTTGGCTAACTTTGTGGCTTATAAGAGGCGAGAAAAGAAGAGACTTTCTTATTTTGACTTATGTTTTAATGAGGAATTATGAGTATGAGTTTAGTTTTATTTTTCTTATTTTGGAGCTTGTATCTCACTTTCCCATCAAATTTCACTAATTTAGTTTGATTCAATTTCTCATCATTTTTCTACAAATTTTCTTATAAAATCTTATCAATTTTCATTTAAAAATGCAACCAAAAAATAGAAACATGGTTCGTACAATTTTCCACTCTAAAATTCCCATCAAATTCTACTATCCAATCCACCATTCAAACATACCCTTATACTCCCTTCGCCCCCTTTATTTTTGTCCAAAAGTATAATTTTTTATCCCAAAATATTTGTGCAAATTTTGAAAAGCCCAATACAATTTCAAATTCCAATATACCCTCGGTCCCTTTTTGTTTGTCAAAAAGTACAACATTTTGTCTCAAAATGTTTGTCAAAATTATCCCAAAGCCAATACAATCTTTCTCTTTTCTCTCTCCTCTCTTATTTTCTATTGGTTACTTTCATTACAAAATTAATTTAATTTTATCTCTCGTGTTACATTTTATTCACCCAATGCAATTTCACACTTTCGCAATACAATTTTGTACTTTGTTAAAATGTGTATTTTTGTACAAGTTGACAAACAAAAAGGGAGGGATGGAGTAATTTATTTTTGCCCTCTCTTAATTCTAGGCTCAATACAATTTGTACATTTTCTTAACGATTTTTTTAACCTATGCACTTAGGGCATAGGTTAAGCATATTAATGAAGGAAACTAAAACCCTCTTAGGAAATTAGTGAAACTTTTTTTAAAAAATTAATTAATCTAAAATAAGTACAAACTTATATATAATTGTCATTTTTAGGAGCTTAACCTATGTCTTGGGCATATGTTCCAATAATCTTTATTTTTTGCAAAATGGTGGTAAATAACACAAACTTTCCCTTTGTGGTGTTTAATAGCACCAACTTTTAAAAATATAAATATAATCACCAACTTTAAGGGTAGTGGTGTTGAGTGACTCCAATTTTGAAAAAATAAAAAATAGTCACCAATTTAAAAAATGGTGGCGTTTATCGGCATAAGATATTCTTAGACTCGGTTCGAACTTAACTCGGGTATGTCCCGGTCCCATTTCGACGTCAATCACCCTGTCAAACGGGTCGGTTAAGTCGGGTTTGAGTCCGGCCATTTCGGGTTCAGGTTGAATCGGGTTCGGGTCGTAATGGGTCACATGTCAAATCTGGTCGGGTCGTTGCGGGTTTTCGGGTGGTTGGGTCGACCCAACAAGTCAAGAAAATCGAATTTTTACAATTATTAAATATTATTTATTTAAAATAATATTTAATAATATGTTTTTATATATTTTAATAATAAAATATATTATAATTTTCAAAATATATTATATATTCTGAAAATATAACAAATTGGGTCAACCCAATGGGTTTTTAGGTTTCAACCCAACGAATTTCTGATCTATCGGGTATGATTTATTTCGGGTTTCGAGTTCAAAATTTCCGGTCTTGACCCAAAATTTTCGGGCGGTTCATGTTAGGTTTGCGGGTCGGGTTAGCTTTTTACAGCTCTACACCATCTTTTGGTGAATATTTTTTATTTTTTGTAAATTTGGTGCCACTAAACACAACTACCCTTAAAATTAGTGATTATATTTTTTTTTTTTAAGTTAGTACAGTTCAACACCATAAAATAAAAATTTATGTTATTTACCACCCTTTCGCCTTTTCTTAATGTGTGTTTACTGTTTTTTTTTGGACAAACGTGTCCGGACGGACGAAGTATATAAATTATAAAATAATCTGCAGGTGCCAGATCATTTCCCCGATTTGGTACGAAGTCTCAATTTCCAGTCGGATTTACCAGAGCCGTAACAGGAGAAGCAATTTCTCCCTAGTTGTAATTCTAATGTAGTTATTTTGCACTTTGGATTGGGAATTTTGGTTATCTCTTGCTTGTTTCCTTGGATTCTCTGCGAATCTTATTTTGCCCTTTTCGATTTTCTACAATTCTGAAGGTTGAGAGGTGTTTGCTTTTGCCTGTGGCATTGGGTGAGTGAAAAATTAAATGGTGAAAACGAGGAGAGTTGGAAAGTATGAGGTCGGTCGGACGATTGGAGAAGGAACTTTCGCGAAAGTCAAGTTTGCGCGGAACGCGGAGACCGGAGAATGTGTGGCGATAAAGATCCTGTCCAAGTCCACTATTCTCAAACACAAAATGCTTGATCAGGTAAATTCATGATATAAATTGTCCCACGATTTATAGCTAAGAATTTTGAAACTGAAGTTGTTACCATTAATCCACCTGATATTTTTGAATTGTCCTCCGATTTATAGCTAAGTATTTTTATTTTGTTTACTTTCGTGATTGTTCATCTACTGCTTGTTTCTATAATTTTGAATTGTATTGCTGTACATTCTAATATGTTATTGCCATGTTAAAAGAATGATCCAATTGAATATAAGTTCAGAGGCAGTAGGATGAGAAAAATACAACTAGATGATTTTTTTACTCCATGAAATTTTTTCCAACTGCTGACATGTTTTAGATGCTAGAACGAAGTCAAGAGTAATTTGCTTTTGATTTAATATGATTTTTCTGGATACTGCCTAGCACTCCTAGCTAAAAGATTTTGTTAAAACTAGAAAGTAGGTGATGCTTCTGTACATTTGTTGCTCATTTCCTGTTGCTGAACTCTTCACTTTCTCAAGTTTTCTGTGTTCATTTTTTTTGTATGCCTTTGTTTTTTTTTTTTTTCTCAATTGGATAATTTCTTCTCCAGATTAAACAGGAAATATCCATAATGAAGATTGTCCGGCATCCTTACATAGTCAGATTGCATGAGGTATGTGCATACAAGTGTCAAAATGCTCGTAAAAAATATGCAGGATTCCTTTTATGCATCTGCATTCTTATGGCGGTGTCTTCTTGCTAATAAATTTCTTACTTGGACCTTTTTATTTGAACTCTTATATTCTGCATCTAAGGTCTTGGCTGGTCGGGCAAAGATATATATAGTCTTGGAACTTATCACCGGTGGTGAACTGTTTGACAAAATTGTACGTTTCTCCTTTTATTATATTATCTTTTGCTTGTTTCTTGTGCCTTTTATCTAATTTCTAACTAGTGTTTCCTGTTTCAAGCTTTTGCTATATCAATGTCATAGAATGCTATACTAAACTAAAGTTGTGGAGCAAAGAACCTACAACGTATCTCAGAAAGTACTAGAATTGAATCGAAAAAATTGTTATATAGTGGCAGTTGATAATCTATAAGATTTATCACATAATTTGCATTACAGCTCAAAAATTTGTAACACAGTCCAAAGATGTATTCATCTATAGATACACTAATCTGTAAATTTATAGCAGGTTTCCCAGGTATAACTCCAATGGGAGGTACCTCTATGGTTAGCATGTTGATTTTTGGACATTTGGTATGGTTGAAATTCAATTTAGTGATACCTAGGGAAGAAACAAAACGAATAGCTACTCCTACCATTTACTGTTCTGCATGTGTGCTATATCTTACTTTGTAACTGACGGACAGGCTCACCAAGGCAGGCTCTCAGAAAAGGAATCTCGAAAATACTTTCAACAACTCATTGAAGCGGTCTCACACTGTCACAATAAGGGCGTATATCATCGAGATTTGAAGGTGCAATCGCCTTTTACAAGTTAATCAGAATGAAATCAGATTCCTATTTTTTTTAAGTAATAAATTCAGGTTCTGTTGAGGTGACTTTTTCTTAATTAGGTTTAATTATAACTAAATTGAAAATAAATGATGACCATCCTATTGTAACCTGAAAACCTTCTGCTTGATTCACATGGGGATTTGAAGGTTTCTGATTTTGGACTTAGTGCCTTGCCACAGGAAGTAAGTCCAAGCTGAATCTACTGGGTGTATTTAGAATCAATTATTTTAAAAAGCCACTGCATAATAGCTGCTTGCTGAATTTTCTTTTTCAGGGAGTGACAATTCTATATACTACGTGTGGAACTCCAAATTATGTTGCTCCTGAGGTAACTCATCAACTCAGCTATAGGTGGGCTTCATATGTTTTCTCCACTTAACCTATTTTCAGCAATCAACATTTGCAGCACTTGTGGCTTTCGTATAAGCTTATTTTGTCTTGAAAAAAGTTCTGTAAATAAGGCTATAATCCTAAAAATGCTTAAGCTCCCATTACATCTTGTTGTCCATATGAGGCCGAACTATGGTGCTTCAAATGGTTCCTGAGAACATTTTTTTTTCATCATTGATAAATGTTATGTCTGCTGCTTTTCCTTGACAGTTCAAATTGAACTCCATTTTATGTTGCTTATGAGGTATCTTATGTATTAGCAAACACAAATTGACTCTCCCTAATAATTTAAGTAGTTTATCACTTATCAATTAGATGTGCTTCATATACTTTTCTCTTCTAATTATGGAATTATCTTAAATTGAGAAAATGTTGTATTTGATCAAAGGAAAAAACTAAGCTAGTAGTGTACTTCTTGACTCAAGTTAAGCTTATTATTTGTCAATTCCTGGCCTAAGATAAGAGCTTTTAAATTACTTATGTCTAGTGTAATCAAATTGGAAATATGTTGAACTCAGCTTGTATTATATATGAAAAAAAAACCACAACCATTTTTGGTAGTTCAACATTTTAGGATTCGTCAATTCAATGCCTTGTACATTGTATTTATTTTATTTTTCAACAGTTTATTATTGTACTTATGCCACCTAGTTGAAATGAAAATTTGAATCTGGAGGAGTCTGAATGAACCTTGTGACTGCTTCCATTCTAAATTTCTTACACTTTCTTCCCAACCAATTCTTTAGGTCTTAAGTGGACAAGGATACAGTGGTGCTGCTGCAGATGTTTGGTCTTGTGATGTCATCCTTTATGTTCTCATGGCAGGTTATCTCCCTTTCGTGGAAGCTGCTCTTCCTTCACTATACAAAAAGGTAAATTATAATATCTGCTTCTTTATCCTAGATATTAAACAAAGGTTGTAGATGCTTGTTTCTCCTAAATGTATTACAGAAAATTTAGTGTGTAGGACGCCCACTACCGCTTACAAATTGTGTTCTTAGTGTTTCATCTTCATCCATAGGTTTTCTGGTTTAACCGTCCTTTTGCTTGAGATGTAGATCCATGCTGCCGAGTTTTCTTGTCCATTTTGGTTTTCTCCGGGTGCAACTCGACTGATACAAAAGATACTTGATCCAAATCCTAAAACTGTAAGTAACAAAATATACCGTAACTCTCGAGTTGATCAAGTTAGCTGATTGATCAATGTTATTTATGCATGTCTATTTTTTTGTGTATGATTTAAAATTATAGATTGTTTGGTTATAGCAAGTACCATTGTTTTCATTGCATAGCATCTCAGGCATCTGGGCTAAAGTTACCAGGCATTTGCTAGATGTTGTGTTGTGGACTCTTGTCTTTCACCCTGACCACAAATTGTCTATTGTTCTAATGTAAACTGTTCACTCATCACAGCTACAGTATTAGCTTGTAAATTTTATTTTCAATTATGAAGAAATTTCTTTTGTTTTTCAAAATTTTTATGCATTATTATGTAGCTAATTCTCTATCCTGAAAATATTATCGTCTAGAACTGTACAATAAGTTTTTTTTCCATTTTTAATATTGCAAAAAACATCACTTTTCTCCCCTACGTACTTGAGGTCCTTGTTAATTCTAAAACAAAACAGAACTGTGCACTGCATACAAAGTACTTTCTTGTATGTTACAGTTTTCGGGGAGGCGACAGACATCTTCTCCTATACATTAGACACATATATATACTAATGACAAAGGGTAATTGTCAACATAACTAACTCAGTTGACAGTTAACGTAACTACCAAATGGCGCCAGTTTTCCCAACTGACTTCAAATACAAACTTTCAACTATTTAAACTAACTTCTGTCTTTTCATACCTTTGACAGATTGAACTAACTAACAAAAATAACAGACTTTAAAACCACATGGCACACACCTCACATATACATGCTGCACAGTATTAACATAATCAATGTAACAGTAATGACTAACTAATTATAAACCATGCTTAATTCCTTCAGTCCTAAGCACCACCTCACTGGAAAATAGGAAACTAACAGTTATATAGAACAGCTGTGAAAAAAATTCATTATATTAAGTTTGTCTGAAATTTCTTGATTGATGCACTCTACTGTTCGAGTATATCTGTGAATTACTCTACATCAACTTGTGTGTTAGAACTTGGAAGAACAAGTGCATGTCAATTTACTTGTCAATTCATATTATTCTAGCAATATTTAGATTGCATTAAATTGGACTGTCAATGCAACTTCTCATATCCAATGATAAGTTCTTTATGTCATGTTAGTTAGTATTTAGTACTGTTGGACTGAATGCCATAGAGTGTTCTAACCTGAGCTATAATTTAATATAAACTTGACCTGGTGAAGTTTCGTGGGATAATTAACCAAACTTTGAAACCTTATGTGGTTATCCTGTCGGAATGAGAAGTTCTTTTCTAAATTAGTCTCTTATCTTGTAATGGAGCAAGAGAAGTGGATTATGTCATGTTAGTCAGTATATATTAATATTGTATGTGTGTAGTAAAATGTTCTTACCTTAACTATAATAAAATGTAAACTTGACATGCTAAGTTCCTTTTAGCTGCAATTCCTATAACTTCTTTCCTTTTGATTGAAGCGTATTAAAATCGAAGGAATAAAAGTTGATCCCTGGTTTCTAGCGAATTACATACCTATCAGACATGGAGTGGAATACGAGGTCAATTTGGATGATGTTCAGGCTGTTTTTGATGACATTGAGGTTAGAAAATTCTTGCTTTTTTCCATATTTTTAGTATCTCATTCTCTGTAATGTCAGTTTCTGTTGATTATCTTTTTGAGCACACAAAATCTAGGACAGTTTTTAAGCATTCTTCTGCTACATCTGTATTTAGCTTGCTCTTCTTTTTGTGGTTTATGCAGGATCAGTATGTGACTGAGAAATCAAGCAATGACAATGGTCCTCTGGTTATGAATGCATCTGAAATGATTACCTTATCCCAAGGTCTTAATCTTTCAGCCTTATTTGACAGGAGGCAGGTGTGATGTTAACTACTTGATTCCTTTTTACTGTGATATTTGTAATATTCGACTTTTGTGAGTATGATGAGGCTTGTTTCTATTCAAATGATGGATGTTCTTCTTAATATTATTCATGACATCATGAAAGACTAGTCTACAGGCAAAAAAACATTCAAAACAAGGATACCATGCTTTGTTTGCTGTTATTTGCTTGGTTGTTGATGTTAACTGTATAGGATTATCTTTATCCATAGGATTATGTGAAGAGGCAAACCCGCTTTGTTTCCCGTGAACCAGCAAGAATAATTATTTCTACAGTTGAAACAATGGCAGAGTCAATGGGCCTCAAGGTGCATACCCGCAATTATAAGGTACTGTTTATCTTCTCTCTGTCAGTCTGTTTCTCTATGATTTTGCTGCGAAAATTTTCTACACAAAGGGGTATGTTTCTGTGGTTTCACAGATTTTTGCCAGTGCTTAAAATTGAATATTGTAAGTAGCTCTAAGCCCCTTGTGGTGAAGAAAGGGCTTAATTATGACCTATAACATTTGTGTTAATTACACTTCTGCAGGTACATGCCATTATCAGCTTCAACAAAGTATTAACCGTATTACAAATTTACAATGGATTGCGTAGGTTGATACAATGATCTCTCTCACTGAGCTAGTGTTTATCACTGCAGTGCAGACTCTCCAAAGCCTAAATATTAGCAGAATAATAGAAGATGGATTTTATATATCTATTTCCACTAGTAACTCACTGGATGAGTTGTAGTCTATTATCATTTATCATGTCTTTTAAGAGGGGTTTTTTCCCTTGTGTGTCTAAGGGCTGTTTTGCTTGTCTAATCCATCTTATAATGCGTCATGATGTTTGAAGATCCATGCTGGGGCTTATATCGTATGTTGATTTTTCTTTAATATGGGGGTGAGGAAGCCCTCCATCTTGGTCTGGTAACTAATTATCCATTTTTAATTTGCTTGGGATAGACAAGAATTGAAGGGAAATACAATAAGGGAGGGCACCTTGCTGTTGTGTTAGAGGTAAAACATGCTTCATTTCTTTTCTGTCCCCATCAGGGTCTCTTAACTAATGATATTTTCAAGTTATTCTTGCAGATTTATGAAGTTGCAACCTCCCTTTTCATGATAGATGTTCGAAAGGCTGCTGGAGATACCCTTGAATACCATAAGGTCAGTTTTATTAGTTCGTCTATTTGTCCAGTTAGCTTTCTCCCTTTTCATGCTACATCATCAAGGTGACTTAAACTTCTCAAGGCTTGTGATAATATAGTGGCATGCTATAAGTAGCTATACTCTCTTGTCCATTATTTGTGATAGGTATGTTTTCCATCATGCAACTTCATTGAATTCAATTTTTGTAGGCATAGCTAGCTAGATCACATTACATTTTCTTTAAATTCTGTGCTCGTTTTGTTTTTATTCCCAAGTGTTGTAGATAGCTCCAATCGTCTATTCCCTAGTTAATGTTGAAAGCTCTGTTGAACTGGTTCTAGTAGCCACATAATTTGGCAACAGATTCCTAAACTTACCCAAACACCTATTTACACCATGCAGTTCTACAAGGAATTCACTGGTAAATTGGAGCATATTATACTAAAGCCCCCAGATAGCACGGGCCATCCAAGCTGCTCAAAAAATAATCTCGCTAATCCAGTTTAGCTAACTATACTTGGCTGGATTAGGCCCACAGTTTGCCATGATGCCTTTGCTGCATCCTATTGTGTAATGTGGTGATTAAATATGTACATATAGACTTTGTATTAGATATACTCCCAATATATGTAGTGGACGTATACTTACAGTGCACAGGTTGAGATGCCAAATAAATAAGGAGT
Source organism: Fallopia convolvulus (assembly GCA_964016875.1). NCBI lineage: Eukaryota > Viridiplantae > Streptophyta > Magnoliopsida > Caryophyllales > Polygonaceae > Fallopia > Fallopia convolvulus. Next base: position 45,269,213 of record OZ024719.1, on the reverse strand, counting down.
CCCTTGGCCATAAATGCAATGCTAGGAGGAGGATCCACCTTGTCTCTTTGCTGACCCTGTTTGTTGTATATATTCTTGTTGATTTCAATCTTGCTGCATTGTGTTGTGTAATATGGGTTTTCAAAAATTGATGTTTGTATAGTTTAGTTCTAAGCAAACGCAGATATTTGAAGCTTACGCTGATTAATGATCACAGATCAAATTTCCACACTTCCATTAACGTAGAAGAAACTCAGCTGAAATCCGCTAGAGTTAACGAGCAGCTCATTACATTAATTTATACACTTAACAGAGTGGCACTTCCATTAATTAAAGCATGGCTTATATACGAACCCTCTAGAATTGGGAAATTTTACCAGTAATGAACGTGAAAATTTCAATGACGTCGAACCTGTAACCTGTTAAGTGTTAATCTATATGGGATTCAGTTCCTGTGGAGGTTTTAAAAAAAATTCTATCGGTAAGTTTGATCAAAGCTTGTTATTTAAATGAGATTACACAATTAAGATTAAATTCTTTTATCTAGATCTATTTTTAATCTATTTATCATTCAACAAAAACACTGCCGAGTATAGCTCGCCGAAGCTAGGTTTAGGGCTTTGATCAAAGCTTATTTTTAAAATGAGATTTACGCAATTAAAATCAAGGGGAAATTACATTTAACCACCTTCTTTTACACTTATTGCAATTAACTACCCTTTATATATTTTCTACACTTAACCACCCCTTATTTGTAATTATGTGAATTTAACCACCCGTTTTAACCAAAAACATCATTTTCTCCGTTAAGTATAGTAAATTACGTTTTTTCCTTTTTTTTAAATTTTATTTACAATAAATAAATAAAGAAAAAACCATAATTAACGCTTTCAAGTTCCAATACGCCGATTTTTACAACCCTGACCTAATTTCCCATAATAATTCCTTCCCTCCATCCAATGGTGACGAAAAACCACGACTTTGCCGATGTAAAAACCATGGGTTTTGGATCTGATTCTAACGACTTTGAGCGTCCCTTGGAGTCAATCGTGTTTATGATGATGGCAGACGACTCGAGACTTAAGAGGTTGAGATGTAGGCCGAAATCCAATGATAATGACATTCCAAGCTCAATTTATTCCTAAATTATTTTATTTATAGTAAATAAAATTAAAAAAGAAGGGAAAAAATATAATTTACTTTACTTAACAAAGAAAATAACGTTTTTCATCAAAATGGGTGGTTAAATGCAAATATTTACAAATAAATGGTGGTTAAGTGTAGAAAAAATATAAAGGGTGGTTAATTGCAACAAGTGTAAAATAAAGGGTGGTTAAATGTAATTTTCCCTAAAATTAATTCCTTTTATCTAGATTTATTTTTAATCTATTTATTATTCAACAAAAACACAACCCACTATAGCTCGTCGAAGCGAGGTTTAGTGGTCAGGATGTAAACATCGCCCTTGAATGAGTTAAGGGATAGTTCCAAAAAATGCAACTACGGGAAGGTAAAACAAATAAAGACGTACAAGACCAGAAAAGGTAGGTGATGAAAGGAAACGTACGTACAAGAAACAAAACAATCATGCACCATAGTAAACTATAAGACGACCTCCTACCCCTATGACTATGAACTAGGGAAGGCACTCAAAACCCACCCACCCACCCGCAAGCAGCTCTACCCTCGTGTCCTGAATATTGTTTCTCTACAAGACCCTATCTTGGGCCATGTCCTCTGTGAGGGCTAAAAAGGTCGAGTCATATCTGATGGCTTCATTCCTGCTCTTCTTAGGGCATCCTAATCCTCGTCGGAAATCCTTAAGGGTCAAGCTCTCACACCTCTGCATCGGGATACTTGGTTGCCTCCGTCGCACATGCCCAAATCACCTAAATCTCGCCTCACAAATTTAATTCTTAATGTTGGCTACATCGACATTGCTACGAACGACTTCGTTCCTGACTTTCTCTAGTATTGTGTGCCCGCACATCCAACGTAAGATCGTCATCTCTGCCACCATTATCTTCTACCCCATGGCAGCCAACAATCTACTACGTATAACATCACTGACATAACAACCACCTTGTAGAACTTTTCTTTAAGCTTAGGAGGTACTTTCTTATCACATAATATCTGGACGCTGCTCTCCATTTTTTCCATCCCACCTGGATTCGGTGCTTGATACCTGCATTAATGCTTCCATCACTCTACATGAGAGATCCCAGGAATCTGAACTCTCCTTCTTCGGGATACAATCTTCCCCAAGCATCACGTATTCACCTCCTTCCAAAGCCCTTCCAAAGGAAAACTCTAAATACTCATCTTGGTTATGCTCAATCTGAAACCTCTAGACTCGAGCGCCCCTCTCCATTGCTCGAGCTTATTGTACGTTGACCCTAGCTCTAGATTCATCCGCCAACATAATACTCCCTCCGTTTCAGAATAGTTTTTTTTTTCTTGTTTCATAATACATGTCCATATAAGAATTTTGTCCATTACTTTTCATTTGTACCCCTAATAATTACACTACATTAATCATATACACTTTTCTGAAAGGTGTACTATTTAATAGATTCATAGGGGTAATTTTGGGAGAATTTTTTTCCCTTAATATATGTGCAAATTTGTATATGGACATCTATTTTGAAACAGAGGGAGTATTGTTTGTGAAGAGCATATCTTTAAGCGGTCTCGTCAGCACATCCATCACTACTACAAAAAGGAACGTACCTAAAGTTGACCCTTAGTGCATACCAGCCTGCAGAGACGGAGCTGGGGGAGGGCACGGGTGGGCCCGTGCCCTCCCTTCACTCATAAAAAAAAATTTATATAGGCCCCCGATAAAAAAAGGCCCATTATATATATATGATAAAAATCCTATTTTTTCAGATAGAAAAAATGGCTCAGATGGTTAAGTCTCATACATATGTGTGAGGAGCTCCGTGTTCGAGCTTATATTTCTAATATTTCCGTTTTGTTTTCTTTTACCCAATGCATGCCTTCTCTGTTTACTTTATTTATTTTTAAATTTCAGCAATTTTCTTTCCGGTTTGTATAAGCCCAATTTCAATTAGCAATTTTCCTTGTTTATTTTTTACCAATGCACACTTCCTTTGTATTTTCAATAAGTAAGAATTAAATTATTTAATATTTAAATTTTGATTAGTAGTAGATGTTTCTTTACAAATAAATTACAATGAAAATAATTAATTTTTTAATTAGTATCATATATTAGAATTTAATTTTTTTTATATAATATTTTTACAAGCCTAAATTTTATTAGTATAAAACAGGGCCCCAAGTGGGATGTTGGTTGATTTTGAATTTTGGTAAATTGTTTTTTTTGTCTTGCCTTTTGGCTCGTCCGGTTCGATCGGTCGGATACCGCTCTATGTCCGGACCGAGTAGTTCGTGGCCCCATTATTTGGGGAGACTCTTTCAATATCAGTTTCTCCATACATGCCGCTAGTGAGATTCGAACTTCGAATCTCTTGGACAACACTTAAGAGTTCTAACACCACTTTACCACTAGATCAACTGAGTATTATTTTTTGATTAATTGTTAATTGTGCCCCTCCTTCAATTTAGTTCTGCGTCCGTCACTGCCAGCCTGGATGCGGAAGTAGTCTATGTCTCCGCCCAGGGTGCAGACACTAGTTACCGAGATCATATAATGAAACGTGTCTTTTACGATTCTAATGTACGTTCTGAACAACTCCCTTTCCTTAAAACACTAGTTACTGAACTATTATACATGGAGTTAGTTTTTTTTTTTTTTATCAAGTAAGATTTAGGATAGCCCAAGTACTACTTGGACTAACCTAGAGCATCCATGAACGGGTGATAATTGTGAACAATTCAAGAGAATGAGTTTAGGTAGGCAATGATCCAAAAACTTTTTTTTCCTTCCATTTACACTCTACAAGGCACAAGCAATAGGCACTTAACCCAACTCATATACAAATTAATAGGATAATGAAATCTATCATACTTTTCTTCAAACTTTAAAAATCCCAAATGTTAGTATTAGATAGGGGTGGAGAAAGACGAGGAGATTGTAATGTCACGCTATCGGTCCTGGGCAGCGCCCAATGGCCACAATATAGATAGGGGCGTACAGTTTGTCTGGGATGGACCCCACACTAATAAAAATCCATCCCCTGCTCGTGTGAAGTTTTGGTTTTCATGAATTTATTATCAAAGAGAAAGTCTTTTTTTTTTTTAATTTATTTGAGTTTGATGTGATCCTGAAGTGATGATTCCATGCCTGTGTGTACTATAAGATGCCAGCCGCGTGTTACAAAGAAGAGTCTGAAACTTAATTTAAAATATATTTTGGTCCAAGTGTGTTCATATTGTGAAAAGTGTACGTGTTGTTTGCTCTTGTTTTCCTAACTTTGTCTATGCCTACTGATAATTCGAACCTTTTTGAAGATAATGTAGAGCTTCAATTCACCAATTTGGTACCGGGTTATGTAATGTAATGCTTTAACATATTGTGATATGGGGCCAACAAAAGTCCTAATCATGAATATAATAGTATGTTGCCAAAAGGCTGGAATGCGAAGGTGAGCCAAATATTCCAATTTGATACACCTACTTGCAGGCAGGAGAAATTATTATGATGATCGATGTCCATATCTTCATGTCTGCTGATCATAATAATGATTTCCATATCAAACTTTATGACGTCGTACACTTTGTCTAAGCATATACATGTACAATTTCTTTTGTTTCTGTTGTTAAATTTGTCCTTTTTTATTTATTTTTACTTTTTACTCTTTTAGAATTAAATACTCCGTAATAAAATTAGCTCAATCAACGTGTACTTCACTGATCGAACCTGAGAATTATCAAGTGTGTGTGTGTGGATAATGAAGTGGGGATTTGAAGGCTTCTCGATCTGCTTTTATTATTGCTGAAAACATAATAACAAAAGGCAACAGCAGCTCCACAATGACAAAAATGGTACACTCACTTACTCATTCGGTATCTACAACACGTACTCAACCAAGAGAATTTAGAATGACAAGAACAAAAATCCATCAAAATTTGAATAAGGATCTATCTATCTAGTGGAAGCTAGCTGGGTTTGGATCAGGGTGGGAAGAGCTTATTCTTGCATTTGCATTTCCATCCAAGAAGATAGTAGTTCTCTTCTTGTTGTTGTGGTGTTAATAATTCTGATGAGGATTTCTTGTGGATCCTCCTGTGAGGAGGAGGAGTCACAAGAACAGCCATGCAAGGACTGCAATTCATACACTTATTTATGCAACTTGGAGGTTTTGAACCCAACACCAATTTCATCACCTCCTCCTCATTTCCTTGATTATTATTATTGATTAATCTTCCGGCTGTCCAAGAAAACAACAAGTTAATTAAAAAGTGCAACTAGCTACTACTTAATGTATGAGTTTGCAGGAATTGATGGAGCTAGCTTTTACCTGATTTGTAAGGAAGGATTGCAAAAGTCAGGAAGCAAAGGGTAAAGATGAGTGCCCATTCAAACTGAAGCTGTGATTTTCTTGGCAATGCCATCAACCAACCTGGTTTCTGTCTAGTAATCTGAAAGATTATTACTAGACTACACAAGGAGAGTCACAATTTATTTGTGTGCTTTGGCTTCTTTCGAAGGTGGAATGGATAGTTAGGAAAATGAAGCTAGTTGTGTATGTGTATATATATAATGATTGATGGCTGATGCCAAGGAGGGGAAAAAGTCTAAAACAAAAGCGTTACCCCAATATTTGTAATTTGTATTGTGCCTGTGTATCATCAGTAATAATATAAGTGTATATATAGTGGGGAAGAGGATTCTCTTGTGTTTTTTATAACCTATGAAAATTCTCATGCGGCCCAATTTTTTTGTTGTGTATATTTTGAATTTATGAAACAATTGCAAGCTGTGTGGCCTGTGGGGGGTCCCAAATTTAATTGGGAGGGGATGCGACAAAAGATCAAAAAACTGATTTCTTCTTTTCAGGTGATGTGATTGACATATCACAAATGCAAATTTCTTTTTATCTTGGTTCCCCCAGCTCCCTTTTTTCCTATTTTACTCTCTCCATATTCAATCAAGCACACTAGTGTACTGTGTGATCATTTTCACACATATGTGAGATTCCAGAATTTAGCCTCATATACAAAATCTAAATGAGACAATTAGAAACTGCCCACTCCTGAACCAAAAGTCGTCCGGTTGAACAGTAAGTATGAAAAACTTGTTTGGTCACCATTTTTCACTCAGGAGGTGAAAACAGTGATTCTTTCCCCATGAGTATTGGTAAAAACATGTCCAAAAATGAGATGAAAAGATTGGCATCCAAACCCTCTTTCCAAGGAGAAAAAATACTGTAGTGTTTGTATTAGGCAAGGAATAAAAATGAAAGACAAAGGAAGAGGAGACACAAAAGGTGACCCTTGAAAACACATGTGTTTGGGTTGGTGGGTCTTGTGTTCTTCTGCCCTCATTTTTATCAACACCACAGAGGGAGGAGGGAGAGCCACCAACATTCATGTACTTGTCCTTCTTTCATTTAGTATGTTGGGGCTCTCCAATGTAATGTTTCCCAATTGTGGGGATAACTGCCCTTTGGTTTGCATTTAAAGGGTCTTGACATGCATCACATCTTTTAATCAATCATCACATGTAATCTCTTTTTTTATGAAAATGAAAGGTTTTTTTTTAATAAAGAAAGAGATTAGGGCGATCGCTAACAGGCTAGCGACCTCTCTAGAGCATCCTGAATGATGAGGTTACGAATAACAGGATCAACTGTAAGCGGGACGGATGAGACATTGCAAAACGATGCAGTTGTGTAGTCCGCCACCGTATTGTACTCCCAAGCGACATGACAAATACTCCAATGTCGGAATCGAGCAAGCTAAGGAGAATTTATGATAAAAATGAAAGGTAATTTTGCAGGATTATATCTCCCTTCAATATCTTTTTATAAATAAATAAATTAAGTTTGCCATGGTATATATCTTGTGTACATGTTTCACAAGATTACATTAAATAATGTGGCCCAATAAAATTTTATACATCTAAGGAGAATTTATGATGTTGAATTAATGAACGAAACCTAACAATGCGTTGCAATGCAGGTATTTATTGGTAGTTGATGGTTATTGGTAGTTGATGGTTATTGAATTCTCATAAAATGATCAATTTTTGAGTTAGAATTCCGTCTATATGGGTATTTTCTCAGAGCATCTTCAACAAATTCCCTTTAACTTTTTCTATAATAGAGAATTAAATGCTTTATTTTTCAAAATAATTTTATTTCAACTCCAATAATTTCCCTATTATAGAGAATCCCATATTTATTATATGCATAAATATTCACTAATACTCCCTCCGTTCTATTCTATTTGTTCATGAAAGCCTAATACATATATATTAAGGCATGGTATAATCTTACCAAATTACCCTTATTAATTATAGCTTTCTCTTTTTTTAAGAGACTTTTCCCAAGTGTATTAATTACAAACAAGAGTACAAATGGAAAATCTTGTACAAATATAGCTTGAAGGACAAATAGAACTGAAAAAAAGTTTAAGGCTTCATGGACAAGTAGAATAGAACGGAGGGAGTATATTATAAAATATAATATACCTAATTGAAAGTTGTCATGATAGCATGTGTAATTAATATATTAAGATACCTCCTTTTTTTTCTCATCCCTCTATTATGGGGAATGTGATGGAGAAACTGTTAGAGCAAAAACTTGTATCAAATTCTCCAAATTCACACTTTCCAATAATATGGGAAAGTTGTTGGAAATGCTCTTAGGGTACTTATTTGTTTTTTCCCTTAGATTGAGGCTTGGGGTGCGTTCGAGTAAATTTTGCTGATAAGTTACTTATAAGTAAATTGTGCTGATAAGTTACTTAAAGTGAATTGTGCTGATAAGTAAAAACTTATTTCTGATGCTGATAAGTAAAAACTTATTTCTGATGTAAGGAAGTAGTGTTCGGTTGGAGGGTTTGCTAATTTTTAAAAGGTAATTAAGGAAAGGTCAAAATTACCCTTACAAAACAATTTTTTAATAAAAATCAAATTACTTAAAAAAACAAATTGGGAAAAATGTACGTGTAGAATTTGACGAACAAGGCAGAGAAGATACATGCCGGAGGTGAATAAAATCTTTCTCCCGAGTCAGCCGTTCGTCTTGATTCTCTCTCTGGTTCCTTCTTGGGTTGTTTATCAGTTGAATGAGGAGACAAAATTGTAGACATTGACGAGGACAAATTCAAATCGATAAATTTTGGAGACGAATTTTTGGACATTGACAAGGCAGACGAAGAATTTTATCCGACATCGTCGTCGTTCTCCCTAATCTGTTGTTTCAGTCGAGATTCTTTCTCCCGAGTTCGTCGTTCCGGTCGGATGATGGGCTTGAATGGCTAAGAAAGCTTGGTCGGTGTTAATGGCGGGCGTCAATGGCGGGCGTCTTGGAGGAGGGAATCAATGGCGGAAGGAGAGAAGGAGAGAGGAGAGGAGGAGGGCGGAAGGAGAGGAGGGCATCCCGAACCAGAGAGCGAAGGGAGGAAGGAGATAGAAGAATAAAAAGGGGATTTGGGGTAATAAAAAAAAATAAAGGGGTGGGGCTCACGTGCTTACACTTTTGGGGGGATAAGCATGCTTAAATCGATAAGCATAGGAGGTGTTGATTATTTTTTTTTGCTTATAAGCATGTGCTTACACGTTGCTTAAAATCGGTAAGAAATGTGTGTTCGGCAATACTTATGTGCTTATTTCTGCATATAAGCATTTTTGTGCTTATAAGCACACCATATAAGTAATGCCAAACGCACCCTTGCTAGACACTTTCGAGAGGGAAAATATATATGCAACCTTCAGTATAAATTTTAAATATACATTTTTAGATAACATCTTATAGTTTCATCTTTGCTATAACCTGGAAAGAATTGGAGACAAAAAATATCATGTTAAATTCTGATGGGCCAATACAAAATGGGGGTACACACGTCCATTCATGTGTATATGCGTGTTAGGTCTAACACATAAGTCAATGGGGTTTCATCGTAAAATCAATTGACAATAGGAGGAGTAGCCAAGGTTATATATGTTGGGCAAGTTATATCAGAATTCCCGATCTCAAGTGCAACTGCTTGGCCCCACAATATGCCAGTTTCAACTTAACGTCATGCCTTAAGGTCGGCTAGCCCAGTAATAGACCAGGAGTTCGAACCCAGACCGAACAGGCTCTGATACCATGTTAAATTCCGGTGGGCCAATACAACGTGGGGGTACACACGTACATTCATGCACATAAGCGCGTTAGGCCCAACACACAAGCCCATGATGTTCCATCCTAAAACCAATTGGCGATAGGAGTAACCCAAGGGTATATATTTAGACTAATCTCTCTTTAGATTTCCGATATGGGAAGTCTTTCTTCAACACAAATCAAATTTTAGTTTTCAATCAGACATTTCTATACTAAAACTTAAGGTCATAAGGAGAGAACCAAGAGCTAACTTCTCCAATTAGAGTTTAGTTGAAATTTGGCCTTATAAAGACAATAAATATTGGTTTAGATTGCTATGCAATCTGATATTTTTTATTTGTAACATATATATTAAAGTAAAATATCCCCAATTGCTTTTGGGAAAGCAAACCCAACAGTTAAACTTGAAAATATGTGTTTGGGCTGACGATCATGTGTTGTTCTTGCCTCATCTGAATTTACATAGAGCCTCCAAAATTATGTACTTGTCATTATTGGGCAATTAAACCATCTCCAATTGCTTTTGTTCTTTCTTTTTGTTATTGTGACGTGTCTTTCTTTCTTTGCCCCCATTTGAAAATTGAATGCTTTTGCAATGTGCATTGTCTTTCTTCTAAAATGCCATATTTATTAGGGACCAAAAAAAATGTCATATTTATTGTCTTCATTTAATATGTTGGGGCTCTCCAATGTAATGCTTATAGATTGTGGGGATAACTACCATGGGGTTTGCATAAAAGGGGATGGTGAGATTTCATGGTGAATCTTGACATGCGTCACGTATATTTTATTTAATAATGATCACATGTAACCCTTTCTCTATGAAAATTAAGGTATATTTACAAGATTGTATCTCCCTCTGATCTTTTATTTCCAATTGATATTTTTTAATACAAACTTAACGTCACAATAATTCTTATAAGGTCAATGTGGATTCATACCTTTGTATTAATTATCCTACAATAATTTAATTCCACCCTGCAAATGGTCTATAAATAAAGCATACATAACTCGAAAAAAAAATTGAGTTTGCAGTACAAGTTTCATTAGATGACATCAAATAAGACGGCCCAACAAAGTTCACAGATCTAAGAAAAATTTATGATATTCAACAATAGGAAGAAACATATCAATGCATTACAATGCAACCATTAAATTCTATTCAATTTGCTCATTTCCGACACACTAGGTTTACTGCAGTCGTTTGAGGTTGTTAGATTCAAACATGTACCTAGTGATTCCAATCAGTTTGCTGATTTGATTATGGGACTGCACCATAATTGTAGTTCTCATCAAATTCAGACACACTCAGGACTTCAAGTCCTCATCCGTAAGGAGGCTATAGGTTGATGTTTGTCAGTATTGGGACGGTGTTGGGAACTCTGGTTCCAAACATCGGAACAACGATATCATTCTCCAGTTTTAACAATGACAAACAACATATGGGAACTAACGTGTTATATCCAAGTATTTCTAAGAAACACAGGTCTAGTGAAGAATTCTCATGAACGTCCAAGGAACACAGGCATACATGATGAAGAGTTCCTCTCAAAGGAACTCTGAAGAAGACAGTTCCCATCACATGGGAACTCACATGTGCAAACAAAGACAAGTCAGCGAGATTCACGAGATCCTGTCTCAAGACAAAACAAACGCTCAGTCTGAGGAACAGACTGAAGCGTTTGATCCAACGGCCCGATTGCTTCTCAAAGTTGACTCAATTCAAATTGTCACATGTGAAGGACAAAGACTTGGCTCACAAGACAAACGGGATTTCGGAGACAAATGAAAGTCAAGATTGCAGCCCAAGTATTGACAAGTATAAAGCCAAGTGAATAGTACTCAGACAAAGCACTTCTCCCAGAACTTACTCATACCCACAAAGAAAGAAAGAGAGAAGAAGAGAAGTCCCCGACGGCGAGTGTCTGATCTCGACGACGACGAAGTCAAGTTCCTAGGAGCTAGGGAATTGTGATAGTCAAGGTGTAAGGTTTGATTTACTTGTCTTAGTTGAGTTGTTCGCTTAGGAACTCGGTTGAGAAGATTCATTAGTGTTGCTAGAGTTAGGTAGAACTCCTAGGAACAGAGAAGTTTGAATCTGGCCTGTTGTAACTAAGGAACAATTAATAATACAAGTAAGTCATTCAAAATCCTCCAAGAGGAGGTAGAAGTTTACCCACACAAGTAGTTGGTTGTCGTGGGGTTCCTCTATAAGGGAACTGTGTCTATTGCATTCTATTTACTTGCTTATATAGAACTTTCGCTGCCTTGGGAACAGCCTAACCGCTAGTTCCCAAGCTCTTGTTAACGATCCAACAATTGGTATCAGAGCAGGAACGCTCTAGATTTGTGTGTTAGTATCGCAGGTTACAGAATGGCTGACGAACTCACTCAGGTTGGACATGGGAACAACAAGCCTCCGAGGCTTATCACCGGAAGGTTCGAGAACTGGCAACGCAACATGAAGGACTGGATGCGTGGCCATGACTTTTAGGCCTGGTGTGTGATCGAAGTAGGGAAATTTGAGGTAGACCCAACCATTCGCAACGACTTCACCAAATGGGGACCAAACGAATGGAAGTGCATGGAAGAAAACTTCAAGGCAAAGCATTATCTCAAGAATGCCATGACAGTGCAAGACTGTGGCAGAGTAGCAAACATCGAAACGGCAAAAGAGATGTGGGAGGCCATCTAGCAAATGCACATTGGGAAATCTGACCTCAGAGAGGACCTCCAGATGAATGCCAGAAGGGAGTTCTTTAATTTTCAGATGGAAATATGAGAATCCGTTGACAATTACCAATCTCGCTTCGAAGGCCTATGCACCAAGCTCGTCGGATTAGGAATCACAAAGGAGGAGATCACTGACAAAATGAAAGTTCAACAGCTATTCAACGGCCTAACTGGTGAATGGGCAAATGAGAGGACCATGTTCAAGTAAATCCTGAAAATAGAACTCTTATGCTCCACCAAGTTTTTGGAAAACTTGTGGGACATGAGAAAAGGAAGAAGGATGATAAGGAGCAAGCAAGGTTACACAAAGGGATCGCCCTCAAACTTGAAAAGATGCTCAAGTCAGTTCAAGAGCAACATGAAAAATCTGAAGAAGAAGAGGATGAGGAACTAGTCCCGGTAACAAAGGCCCTTCGATCCTTCTACAAAGGGAAGTTCAAAAGGGGAAATGGGAACTCACAAAAAGGACAAAGTTCCCAAAGAAAACCTGTTGAGAAGGACCTCTCAGACGTCACTTGCTACAAGTGCTACAAAAAGGGACACTTTGCGAAAGAGTGCCCACAGGGAACTAACGACCAAAGGCAAGGGAAGAAGGCCTACATCGCCACCTAAAGCGATGACGAGGATGAAGATCCTGAATCATGGGCACACCCGGACATGTGCGCAATGGCCATAGGGGAGACCACTGGGAAACAACCCAGTGAGGTAACTACTGAATTTGTTCTTGCTTCCTTAACAAATTATGAAAAACCTGAGTTGCTAAAACTTCTTTCAAGCCTTGTTAAAGATAACATTAAACTGCAAAAGAAGTTCGAAAAATCGGAACACGCTAATGCTGAATTGGTTGGCCTTGAGTCCTGTTCCAACTGTGTGTCTCTAATCGACAAGCTTCAGTCCTATCTATCTCACACTGTAGATCTTGAGGATGAGATTAAGACCCTAGAGAGTGATAAGAATGCCTTTCTACAAAAACTGAGTGAGAAAGATGAGAGCCCTGAAGCCTCGTGTTCCAAAACTAAGTTCGTACCTACCAAACACGGGATAGGATATAAGTCAGAGTGCCCTAAGAAAGGAAAGTCTCCCTTGAGTGAACAAGAGATTAATGAATGTAGGGCCTTAGAACTCCAGTTTGAAAAACAAAAGAATGCTCACTTAGAAGAGAAAATCCGTGTCCTGAAAAGTGGAGTGAATGGAGAAGTAGATTATTACACTGGGAACACTGTACATAAGCTCTATGTCCAAATAGCCAAGGGAAATGGGTCTAGAGTGTACAATAAGGAAACCATGGATATGAACAGGATACAAAGACCTCATCCTAAGTACTACCTAGGAGAATACTAAAAGACCTGCTGGAATTGTGGTGCTCATGGGCACTACAAGGAAAGCTGTCCCAAAGCTAAAGCCCAAACCAAGAGGAACCATGAGTATTGGTACAGGCAAAACCAAAAGGGCAACAAATCCGCTAGAGGTCCCACTCATGGGAACAAACATAGGAACTTTGCCTACAACTCTAAGAATCCTCGTGACATCAATATTGCTAATTACATGTTATTTGAAACTGTCCTTCCTTGTAAGGGACCAGGCAAGAGTCATCTTGCTTGGGTCATCAAAAACTAACTTTCCTTGTAGGTGGCAGTGAGGGGGGAACAACACATGGGTCATTGATAGTGGATGTTCGAATCATATGACTCAGAACAAAGATAACCTCACCTCACTCCACACAAAAGCCGAAGGAGGTCATTTGTCCTTTGGCAACAAGAATAAAGGGGAAATCATAGGAACAGGGGAAGTACTACTCAACAAATCAATCAAAATCAACAACGTCAACTTGGTGAAGGACCTGGGGTACAACCTCTTGAGCGTATCTCAAATATGCGATCAAAGGAACAACATTGTCACTTTTGATTCAAAGAAGTGCCTGGTCATCAACAAGAAGACTAACAAAATCATCCTAAGAGGAAGAAGGTCCAACAACGTCTATGTTGTGGATACAGACTTTGAGCCAACAAGGAAACTATGCCTAGCAAGTTCCCATGATGAAACAGAACTCTGGCACAAGAGACTAGACCATGCAGGCATCAAATAGATTCTAAAGCTCTATCTACAAGACTTGGTTATTGGTCTTCCACGAATCAACATCGAGGGAGCTAAGATGTGTGAAGCATGTGTCCGTGGCAAGCAAACCAGGATTTCCTTCAAGTCGAAAAGGGTGGTCAACACAACAAGGCCCTTGGAACTAATCCACATGGATCTCTGTGGTCCCATGGACACCGTCAGCTACGGAGGAAAGAGGTACATGTATGTTTTAATTGATGATATTTCAAGGTTTACATGGGTTCGTTTCTTGAGATAAAAATCAGATACCTTCAAAGAGTTTGAGACTCTAATCAAGAGGATGGAAGTCAGCATGGGACTCAAGCTCAAGGACCTCAGATCTGATCATGGAACTGAGTTCAAAAACTTAGAGTTCCTAAGGTACTGTAACGACAACGGTGTATCTCACAACTTCTCGTCTCCTCGCACTCCTCAACAAAATGGCGTGGTGGAAAGGAAAAACAGAACTTTAGAAGACATGGCACAGACCATGATGCTTGAGAGTGGAGTTCCCGAAAGTTTCTGGGCCGAAGCTATCTCTACAGCTACATACATCCAAAATCGAGCCATGATACGTCCCATGATCAAGAAGACATCATATGAGTTGATCAAGGGAAGAAAGCCCAATATCTCTCATCTTAGGACGTTTGGGTGCAGATGCTTCATCCACAACAATGGCAAAGATAATCTTGGGATGTTTGATCTAAGGAGTGATGAAGGGATCTTCCTAGGGTACTCCTCCCAAAGAAAGGCGTACAGGGTCTATAACAAAAGGACCAAGAAGATAGAGGAAAGCATTCACGTCATCTTCGACGAACAATCTGTAAAGGTGGGAATAGAGGCCCAAGGAAAGGGAACTTTATTCAAACTAGGCAGACAAGAAGAGGAAGACGACGATGACGAACCAAGAAAGCAAGATGAGGATTATCCAAGTGGGAACAACATCCCACAACAAGGGAACAACGAAGGAGATCAAAATTCCACAGATCAAAATTCCTTTGAAGTTCCCTCCTCAACAGAAGAGCCTCAAGATGCATCAAACTCTCTTGTTCCCCTAAATGAAGTCATACCAGAGTCTAGTGTTCAGGGGGAACAATGAGGAAACCTTGAGGAAAATCCTGATGAGACCCTCAATGAAGAAGTTGAGAACAACTGTTCCCATGAAGAAGAAGAAGCCGAAGATACAGATGAAGAAGAAACAAGGGAACAAGTTGACGTCTCACACATCCGAACTAGAAACTACCACCAGAAGAGGGATCACCCCATCGATAACATCATAACTCCCTATAATAAAGGCGTACAGACTCGTTCTTCCCTCAACAACTTCTTTGCCTTCAACGCCTTTGTCTCAATGGTGGAGCCCAAGAGCATCAAGGAAGCCCTAAAAAACCCAAACTAGATTCAAGCCATGCAAGAGGAACTCCACCAATTCGAGAGGAACAAGATGAGACCTTCGCACCAGTTGCAAGAATTGAAGCAATCCGTCTCCTCGTAGCCTATGCCGCCCACAAAGCATTCAAGTTGTATCAGATGGATGTCAAGATGGCATTCCTAAACGGGCATCTCAAGGAAGAAGTCTACGTGGCACAACCACCAGGATTTGAGGATGAGTACTTCCCAAACCACGTATACTTCTTGGAGAGGGCCCTATATGGTCTCAAACAAGCTCCTAGGGCATGGTATGACAGGTTCGCTCAATTTCTCTTATCTCATGGATACCTTCGTGGTTCCATAGACAAAAACTCTCTTCATTAAGAAAGAATCAAAAGACATTTTAATTGTTCAAGTATATGTTGATGACATTGTGTTTGGTGCTACTAATGAGATTCTTGTTGAAAAACTTTAAGAACTTGATGAGTAGTGAATTCGAAATGAGTCTCATAGGGGAACTCACGTTCTTTCTGGGACTTCAAATATCCCAAACCAAGGAGGGAACAAGGATCCATCAACAAAAGTACATTAGAGAAATGCTCGTGAAGTATGGGATGGATCACTCCAGGCCCATCAACACTCCCATCTCACCAAACTCAAGGCTCAACGCAGATGAGACAAGTATAAGTGTAGATCAAAGGAACTTTCGAGGTATGATTGGGTCTCTTCTCTACTTAACTGCTAGTTGACCCGACATCATATTTTCAGTGTGCCTATGTGCACGCTTTCAAGCTAACCCTAAAGAATCACACCTGAAAGAGGTGAAGAGGATTTCAGGTACCTCAAAGGGAATGACAACTTGTGCCTTTGGTATCCAAGGAACATATCCCTTGAGCTAGTTGCATACTCAGATGAAGATTTCGTTGGGCACTTAGTTGATCGAAAGAGCACATCTGGAATGTCCCAGTTCCTAGGATCATGCCTAGTATCATGGGGATCAAAGAAGCAAAACTCAGTGGCACTCTCCACAGAAGAAGCGGAGTACGTGGCTGCCGCCTCATGCTGTTCCCGGGTTCTATGGCTTAAGTACTAACTTCAGGATTACAGTATGTCCTTTGGCCCTGTTCTCATTAGATGTGATAATACAAGTGCCATTAACATATCCAAAAATCTTGTGCATCATTCACGTACTAAGCATATAGACATTAGGCATCACTTTCTACGTGACAATGTGGAACATGGGAACATCTCTATGGAACACTGTAGAACTGAAGAGCAAATTGCGTACATTCTCACTAAAGTTTTAGAAAGACGTCCCTACCAGCGTCTCCGGATGCTTCTTGGGATGATAACTCTAAAGTGAACAAGTCCATGCTTGTTATACCTCAATGCTTGGCTAGTTTACATTGATTTGCATGATAGGGAACACTAGGCATAATTGCTTTCATTTTGCCATATTACTAGTTTTGAGCTTTTATTGTACATTTGGAACTTTTTTTCTTTCGACCCAAAATGATCAACCAGAGTTCCTTTAACCCTCATTACAATCCACTATGACGGTTGATCATAAAACCAACCCTTAAGCCAAGAACCAGACAAACGCTTCTCATGAGCCAAACTCTTTATCCCTTTATCGAGTTGTAATTGTCCAGTTCCACTTTGAGTTCCCCAGCCTCACAAAGAACTTGAGTGTGAGGTCCCTTAACCACTCCACTCAACCTGACCTTTTGAAAGATCATGGGAACTGGTGTGCAAAATACTCACAAGTAAGGGAACACTGCTATCTCTGAGAAGATGAAGCGTCACTTGGGAAACGGGAAATTGTGTCAGAATTCAAAGCATTTTGGGCCAAGCGTTTGAATTTCTAGAAGAGACTTCCCTTGGAAGAAAGCGACGCGCGTCATAAGCGTGGTACGAAAGTTGAAACGTCTCTGCGCATTCATTGGGCAACAGTTATCGAGGTTACTCATCCTTCCTTTTCTACCCTTTTCTCTCTCTCACATAAAAACCCTCAATTGCCATTTTCGAGACCTTCCTCCATCTTCGTCCTCTGCAACCCATTCTCTCTGAATCCTCCCTTCCTTCCTCTTCGAGAAAAGCTCCAAAATCTTTCACCCATGGCACTTGTCCATCTCGACCGCCGTATCCGTGAATGGATCGAGACCAGCTCCAAAACCCTCTTCATCACAATGATCCAGAGGCAGACAATGAAAAAGACCCTGCCCTTCGCCAAACTCTCTACAGAGCTCTTCATGAATATGTCCTTCCCTATGTCCATCAAGAATGCACTGGCGTCTCATCCCTCGAGTACGAGATTCTAGGGCCGGCCCCTTCCCTTCCGGCAGCGCAAACCCTAGCGCTGCCATCTACTTCTTCTCAATCTCTTCCTCCTCCACCTCCTAAACCCCTATCCATTTCTTCCTCCGAAACTGTCATTGTTGACAATTTCGGTTCTGAACCCCCATCCAAACACACAAAATCCAAAAACTCAAAATCAAAATCCTCAAAATCCAAACACTCTTCCTCAAAATCCCACAAATGCAAACACAGTTTTCCCCCCGACCCTCTTCAATCAGAGAAGAAAAAGTCCATCTTACCCATGGACGAAATTCTCAACCTCTCCAACCCCAACTCCTTCAAAATACCATATCCTCCACCTCCACCATAGTCCACTCAAACCTCCTCTCTACCACCTCCCTCGGATTCTGGGAACTCCCAATCCCAGGATCTCCCTCCTCCGCCTTCCACTCAACACAACCTTGCCTTTGAGAACTCTAGTCCCAAATACTCCCTCCCAAACTCCTCTTCTCTTCCCACTTCTGAGGGAACTCTCAACCCATCCACCTCACAACCCAGAGTTCCCACGCCTCCTACCTCTCCTTCCAGAAAAACTCCCTCTCCTTCAAAATCCCCTCTTCCTCCTCCTCAAAATTCACCTCCACCTCCTTCCACAAAAAGAACTTCCCCCTCACCCTCGGCCCAGGAACCCATCGACCTCGACTCCGACGAGGACATGCTGCCCATCAGAGAGATTGCTCACAGAAAGTCCATGAATAAAACGACACCCATTGTCATGGGAACTGCCGAAGAGAATGCTCGCCTCGACGCTCTCGTGACCGAGCTCACCAACATCATCCATCAGCCCTCCTCCTCCACGCGACCTAGACTGATAGGCGCTCAAGACGAGGCCTTGACAGCTGAGGAGGAGGCCACCCTCAAGGAAGGAAACTCAGCACCGGCTGTTGGTGCTGGAACCACTACGAACCTCCTAGAGGAAGCTGACAATGAGGAACTGGGTCTTTCCTCCAAAGATGAAGGGCGCTCGGCCGATGGTGCTGCCACCGAGGTCCTCGATCAAGCCGGCCTTGAGAAAGAGCATGTTGCCGCTCTTAAAGAAGAAGCACAAGGGCGCCAAATGGTGGTGTAGGAGGGTGCCCATAAAGAAAGGGACCCTCCTCTCTTGATCGAATCGGCTGTCTCCCCCAGCAGAAAAGAAAGGTTGCCGCCTCCAGGGGGAACAAGAAGAAAAGGGGGAAGGGAACTGCCCAAAAGAGGGTTCCCATTACTAAGGATCGCAAGCTAATACCCCCACTCATCCTAAATGAGCAACAACTCCAAGAACAAGGCCTTGGGGACCTCTAGGACCTCATCAAGGCTCAACGGTGGGAACATGTATGCGATGCTATTGTGAACGTCGACCCTGCCCAGGTACGCCTCTTCTACAACAACTTCGTCATTCATGATGAGGGCACCAAGGGAACTCTCTCCCTCCAGGGCGACGACTTCGTCTTCACCGCCTCCACGATCCCTCATCAGCTACAAGTCCCTGTCAAGGGCCTCAACGCTGTTCCCATCAAGAACTGGGGTGAGTTCGACAGCGAAGTCATCTACGACGCCATCTACGAGGGCCGTGTTCCCAAGACTGGAACACCCACTCACAACCTGTCTCTCATCGACAAGCTGGCCGACCAGTTCATCATCACGGTTGTGATCCCTCGGCAGGAGAAGCGTGATAGGCTATTTTCCTACACCGCAAGTATACGGTTCGGTTGTAGTAATCAAGGTGTCGAACACAGGGAACTTTGTAGTATTGATTATAACACGATTCAGTAGATTAAGCCAAAAATAAGAAAAAGAAGTTGTAATTGTATTCCGAAATAATTAAAATCAAAATTAAGAAGTAACTATCAATGGAGAAAAGCATTCCAAGGTCAGGATTCCCACAATGATTATTCAGTAGATTACCGGTGATATTTATTTGGATTTCAATTCAAATGTTATTTGAAGGACTAACTATCTCAAATGTTAACATTAACTCTTTTCAGACGATTAATGCATGTACCTAGACTCGACTAGCAATCACTCTCGCACAAAGCAAGTCTTATTTAGGTCCTTTAAGTTCTTTAGAGATCAATGAATCAATAGAAATAACATCCGCTCTCACGCTCAGTTAAGACTACTCAATCAATAATTTCTAGGATAGGTTAAGTTCCACAAGTGAATTAAGTCACTCTCGCACAAATAATTCAACAAGTTCAAACCTAGGGATCTAACATGAATTAACAATTTGTGAATTCAATTCAATCAATCTCTTGTTATTCTTATCTCCTCTCGGTCTCAAATTATAACAAGATTCCTAATTCAAGCAAATTAGGTCATTAAGCATCCTAGGTTGAATCAAACAACAATTCAAATCTCAATTCAACCAATCATCACCATTAACTACCTATTAAACCATTGGGTTCACCCTTCCTTAGAACTAAGAAATTAGCTAGACATAATATGGAGAGATAAGAAATCTAAATCAAAGAGAAACATACCAATTGTCTTTTCAATAGATCTAAATTCAACTCCAACCAAGTCTTGCCAAAAATCCACAAATCTCCAATCTAGGGTTCTTCAAAGAGAGAGGCTAAGAAAATAATACGTAATCTCATCCAAACTTAATCTCTAAGTATTTATATGAAACCCTAAAAACAAGATAGAAAAGGCCCGAAATTAATAAATAAAACACGCGGAGGAGAAATTTCGGAAAAAGACGCGACTCGGTCTGAAACTCGGTCGAGTTTCAGACCGAGTTTTGTAAAACTCGGTCCAGAACTCGGTCGTCACCTGGACCGAGTTTTGGACTGGTGCACTGCTCCGTTTGAAATGTTAAATGAGCTTCCTCCCGTGCCTTCCACCGAGCTTTTGCCAATCTTCTCTTCAATTCCTTGCATCCGCTTGACTCCTAGACACTTCCTATCGGGTTGCTCCTCTTGCCCTTGTCCTTGTCGTTGCCAAAACTCCTTGAATCCACCTCCAAATGATCCTGAAATCGAACAAAGCAAGAGTAGAAACCGAAACTACAAAATCTACTAAAAAGACAATAAAACCAAGAGGAAAATAAAATAAAAACAACTAAACTAAGGAAATAAACATGCTTTATCCTAGACTAAAATGCATACTATCAAAGCGTCACCACATCAACATTCAAGACGCCATCCTTATCTATCACTTCCTCCATAAGATGCCCATCAATCTTCCTTGCATCATCTTTGGGCACATGGAGAAGTGCATGGCCTCAAACTCCCACTCCTTGCCCTATGCTGGTCTGGTCAAGAAATTGATGATCAAGGAAGGGCTTTATGATGCCAACAAAGAAGAAGTAACCATCGGAAGGGAACTAGACCTTTCCGTGGTCCAAAAGATGTGTCACTGAGAGCAAGTTGAGGATCAAGAGGCACTCCCCTCTGGTGAAGGCCCAAGGATTGGGAACACCCAAGTGTTGATGCATATTGCAACCACTCTAGAGAACATGGCATACACCCTTCAGAATATCTTGTCTGTTACGACCCAACTGCGTGATAATTCTGTTCCCCGGGCCCCTTGATCTTCCCTTTTCTCTTTCATAGCCCAGTTTTCTCCACAAATCGTTATGTGTTCCTTTTGTACATTAAATTGCTTAAGTAATATAAATGGTTTCTAGTATGATTGCTTGTTCCCTTATTCCTTATTTATGCTTATCTGTTTTCGATGATGCCAAAAGGGGGAAGGAGAAAATGTGTGAGATGAGTCTTATTTTGAGTTATCATATAATACGCTTTCGCTAAGGAGGAACTATCGCATAAAATGCTAAGTAAGAACCCATTGTTTCATAGTGGTGGATCTCTAGGAACTCACTCCATTTCACATAGAAACTTTGTTGCATATCATACTCTAAAATACTTGGTTATTTTTGTGATGGGTTTGTCATCATCAAAAAGGGGGAAATTGTTGGGATGGTGTTGGGAACTCTGGTTCCAAACATCGGAACAACGATATCATTCTCCACTTTTGACAATGACAAACACCATATGGGAACTAACGTGTTATATCCAATTATTTCTAAGAAACACAGGTCTGTGAAGAATTCTCATGAACGTCCAAGGAACACAAGCATACATGATGAAGAGTTCCTCTCAAAGGAACTCTGAAGAAGACAGTTTCCATCACATGGGAACTGACATGTGCAAACGAAGACAAGTCAGCGAGATTCACGAGATCCTGTCTCAAGACAAAACAAACGCCAGTCTGAGGAACAGACTGAAGCGTTTGATCCAACGGCCCGATTGCTTCTCAAAGTTGACTCAATTCATTTTGTCACATGTGAAGGACAAAGACTTGGCTCACAAGACAAAGGGGATTTCGGAGACAAATGAAAGTCAAGATTGCAACCCAAGTATTGAAAAGTATAAAGCCAAGTGAATAGTGCTCAGACAAAGCACTTCTCCCAGAACTTACTCATACCCATAAAGAAAGAAAGAGAGAAGAAGAGAAGTCCCCGACGGCGAGTGTTTGATCTCGACGATGGCGAAGTCAAGTTCCCAGGAGTTAGGGAACTATGATAGTCAAGGTGTAAGGTTTGATTTACTTGTCTTAGTTGAGTTGTTCGCTTAGGAACTCGGTTGAGAAGATTCATTAGTGTTGCTAGAGTTAGGTAGAACTCCTAGGAACAGAGAAGTTTGAATCTGGCCTATTGTAACTATGGAACAATCAATAATACAAGCAAGTCATTCAAAATCCTCCAAGAGGAGGTAGAGGTTTACCCACACAACTAGTTAGTTTCCGTGGGGTTCCTCTATAAGGGAATGTGTCTATTGCATTCTGTTTACTTGCTTATATAGAACTTCCTCCGTCTTGGGAACAACCTAACTGCTAGTTCCCAAGCTCTTGTTAACGATCCAACAGTCAGCCTAATCCTTTCCAATTCTAAAAAAAAAATTTAAATTCTATTCAATTGGTCACTTTGTTGTATCATCAATGGGGAATGTGTTGTGGTTCTTGAACTCCCGTTTACTTTTAAAAAATTCAGATTTAGCGACCATATTCCGGTTGGTACATATGGTCGCTAAAAGGTCGGACACTAACCAAGTGGCGACCATATGGTCGCCAGAGTTAGCAACCATGGTCGCCACAATAGTGGCGACCAATTATGCGACCAAAGTGACCAAATGGTCGCCAACAATAGCGACCAGTTGGTCGACACTTGTCGCGTCCATTTGGTCGCTATATAGCGATCACCGTCGCGAATGGTAGCCATACCGTTTGCAATCATAGTGACCACGTCGTCACTAAATAGCGACCACGTGGTCGCTAAATAGCGACCAAATGGTCGCTACAATTAAAAAAAAGGACGCACGACCCTGATCTTTGACTGAACGTAGGTGCACGATCAATCAAAAAATTAGCGACCAGATGGTCGCCAAGATTTATTTAATAAAAAATAAAATAATAATTACGTATAATTAATATTAATTTTAATATATAAAAACAATATAAAAGTATATGAAATTGAAAATTTATATTAATTTAGATAATTTACTAATTTAAAAACGCAAACTAGTTGGTTCCGTCGCGGATGGCCGGATCACTCCCGTCGGAACCATGGGAACCACCCTGCTGCGGGTCGAATCCGCGCTGCATCCGGGCCATGAACTTCTCGACCCGAGCAACCCTACTACGCAAGTCCGTCACTTCAGTCGTAAGCTCGACGTTGCGCTGCGTCAAATGCTCCACTCGAGGAGGTTGTCAATGCGGCGCCGTCAATCGCTTCCCGTAATACTCGGAAGCGGCGTTGCCAAGCTCGAAGACCGAGCCGCCTGGGCCCACCCCTCCAACTGCCGTCAAATAGGCATTGCACTCGTCCTGAAAGGATGACGGGGTGCCCGAGTCCAAGGACCTCTGGGAGAGGATCTCAAAGATGTAATTTACGTTCATTTTGGTTTATTTAATGTCATGTTGTAAGAACAAGCTTTTGATTTCCGTTGTAAAACCATCTATATATGTTGTACGAACAAAGTCTCATTCTTAAGCACCTTTTAATATATATATATATATATGTAACGTCTATGTCAATTTCAGCATTTTTCCTATGTTTTAATATCATTATAAAGCCTATGGTGACTTTGGGCGGTAAAGTCCGAGGTCACTGGCAGTAATACCCAATGTTGCAAAATAGGGGTGTTACAAGCGAGAAATACCCACAAAAGGAGACGACGAGGGCGCGTTCTAGTGGAGGCGGGCTGGCGGCGACCAAGCCTAGGCGCCGCAACATATTCTTCTTGGCGGCGGGCACTGCTACGGAGACGGCGGGCGTCAAGATGAAGGTTCTTGGCGGTGGTCGCTGCTTTGAAGGCGGTGGGCGCCGCAATGAACTGGAACACGCTAATCGAGGCGCGCGACGACCGGTACAAAGAGAGAGAGAGAGAGAGAGAGAGAGGCGGAGCGCAAGGAGGGAGGCGGGAGTGTAACACCCCTATTTTGCAACGATAGGTGTTACCGCCAGTGACCTCGGATTTTACCATCCAAAGTCACCCAAGGCTTTATAAGGTATTAAGTTAAATGAAAACTTGCGGAATTATAAAGTTATTACAATAAAAAGGGTTGCTCATATATGAGACTTTAGAAATACTATTACATACCATGATTAGTTTAGCAAAACCCAAAACCTTAAGTATTATTAGACAACGGAAATTTAAAACAACATTGTTTTCGCATAAGTCTAGAATGACCCGAAAGTGAACAAAATACCATACTTGACTTTAAGTCGAATTCCTTCCTTCTCTTGATTGATCTTCTTCCTTCATGCCTTTGATGGAGGTTTCCTGGATTCTGGCATTTGGCGCGAAAGGCGGAAAATGCCAGGCAGAAATGCGGAAAAAAACAGAATTAGTCTAAAGAGACTGAGCAAGCGAGAACGAACAATCATAAAGTAGTTTGGTAAAGTATCGAACTTAATACGAGGTAGTCGAAATGTGTTTAATTTTAAAGTGGAGGTACTAAGGACGGAAGGAGTGAATCTCGAGATGAGATAACTCGTAAACCGAAAGAACGAACTACGAGATTGTAGAACGTCTTAGAATAGAATATATATGTTGGGAACGTTAATTACACATAAGCTTTTGGAAAACCTCTCGCGCCCTTGCGGACCGAGAGCCGGATCGATCATTTGAGACCGGTCCGGTTTTGGTTTCTTTTAATGTGCTTTAGCACTTACTTTCTTTCGTGAACAAAACTTTCACATTAGTTAACGATTTTTAAGAGTGTGGGGGGCCATGAATGGGCCAACGTACCACTTACGGGAACTGAGTTCCGGCACCTAGCTAGGGTGCACACGTCCCTCCTTCGGGTAGGAGCAGACATAGATCATGATCCGTAAAATCGAGGGAAGAGAGGGCATGGTGCCATACCACTCGACATGTTATATAGAGATGTTCGGGCCGAGCCCGCACCCCTTATTATTCTAACTACGCATTTCATAACGAATCTCGAAAAGAGATTTTAAACAAGCAAATCACACAACAAGTCTAGCAATAATTCCTATTAACGATAGTAATAGTAATAATGTTAACAATAGTCATTATCTCTAACAATCGGTAATTCCTATGTTCATTTTTATTTAGCAAGCAAAGTGTTCCCAACATAGAACAAGTTAACGGAAATTGAATTATCGAAAGGTTCAAGTAGAAAGTCCACTTGCCTTGGATTTCTTTCCGAACTAATCGTAACTCGGAAATATAGCTCCTAGAGACGTCGAACACTTTGACCTATTTGATTGAAAGGAAAAACGAACGGAAACTTATTAAAATCCCTATTTTAATATTAAAAACACTTTTTTCTTAATTTTCTCTTCTAAGAGAAAGAACACTAAATCTAAATTATTCTAGTTAACAATTTAGATATGGAAAAGAAAATAATAATCTTTATTATTATTTTCAAGACAATGCTTTTTATGGTTTTAAAATATTTATTTTTAAAGACACATGTATAATGTTATTTAAATATAAGGAAAAATCCTTTTAAACCATATGCAATAATTAAAACCTACTTAGAAGATGATTTTCATGTATTTTATTAATTTACAAGTCGAACTTTATTTTATTTCCAAAAGTTTATTTGACAAGGCATAATTTGGACATGCAAGCATATTTATTTATGAATAAACTCTTTTTACAACTATTAACATTTTATACAAAGTACTTGGTAAAAATTATTATTATTATGATCAACCTTAATATTAAATATCATGAAGGATATATTATAAAAATATATCAAAGTCTCTAATTGACATGCATGCATATATTACCTTGTAAAAATACTTTATTTTCTACATGCAAGATAATATACATAATTAAATAGGGTATGATTATATAAATTCCTTTTTCTTTTAAGAAAAGTAGTATATGTATATTTATTTCTTTACCTATTGAATATAACTAGGTTGCATGCAAGAAAGGATTTTTCACAAATATGTTTATAAAAATCCATGCACAACTATTTAAATTACTTAAGTGGATAAATACCTTATAAGTTTATTTTAACCTCTACATGGTTCAAAATATTTTATCAAATCATTTCAACTAGAATTGACATGCAAAGCATTTTAATTCATCAAAACTTCTTTAACAAGACATGTAAAGATATTTTCATTTTAATTGCTCAAAACTTGTCCTTTTTAACATTTATTCAAACTAGGAAAATAAAAAGTCATATAAAAATCCACCAAGTGCTTATATGGACATGCATGAAGATTTCATGCATGCAAACTTTGATTTATACAATTTATCAAAACTTTATCTTTATAAAACCAACAATCTTTGTGTAAAAAGGGAGATAAGCCTAAGCCTTTTAATATAATTAAAAATCAGATTTTCCAAGTTAAAATCACTTTTATAAGTTTAGGATTTATTAGAATTTCCCATATAACTTGTAAAAATCATTTTCTCTTCAATCCTTTGCATGCATGTTGTAATTCATAAGAAATATGTATTAGTTTTATAAATCCCATAATCTGATTTTTAAGAGATAAAAAGGGAAGATGGGCTCATTAAAAAAAAATACATAACAAACTCAACCCATATTAGTGTAAATAAAAAGGCCCAAAGGGAAAACAATATACCCGTTCTCCTTTAGAATAACACGCAGGAGGAACCAGTAGAGAAATCAGACGAAACGACGACGCAGCGAAGGGGGCGATTGACGAGCACTTTTACGTCGCAATAAAAGCACTATCAAAGAATATTCCTAACTTCCTAACCTAAGTATAGTGGAAGTAAGGGTCGAACCCACAAGGACTCAGATTATTCGTATTTATATAATATTACTAAGCAGAAAGGTTTTTTTTGTGTGATTATAAACTAAAATCTAAGTAATTAAACTAATTAAAACTAAACAAGTAAAGTAAGTTGAGATTCAAATATGGAGAAAAGCGTCCAACTAGTTTCGTATCCATTGCATACATGAGTTTTGATCATCGATTATCCTTATTTCAATTTCCCTTGACTAATCTATTGTGAATTTATGAATTCAAGCTTATTGTGGTTGTTAATATACACCGTCTTTAACAACCTTTTAATCAGTTAACCTAGAAAGCCTTCTATGTCAAATTGATCATGCAATTAAGTTCAAAGCATTCAATAGAAACAATATTCATGAATTCCACCGTCTATTCACGAAATCTTGTGATTAAATTCTCCGCCTTTGATTAACCTTAATATACACCGTCTTTAAGTTTAATCAAAGGATTCATCCATGAATAATCAAATTCCACCGTCTATTTAATTATTCTAGTTGTAATTCAACCTAGAAGTAGAATAGGTGATCAAGCTATTATAATCCTAAGTGAATTTAATCAATTAAGCATGGAGAGATTCAATCTAGTCAAGGCAAACTAAAATAATTCAAATCTCACAAACAATCATGCACACAACTTCAACTAACTAGTTGGACATGAGAAACTTTAGCTAGAAATCGACATTAAAGAGAAATCAAACTTACAAAAGTCAATTTGATCTTCAATTGCAAAAACTAGGGTTTGTCTCCCACAAATCTCCAAATTGCATAAAACTCCAAAAGATAGCATATTCCATCCAAATAAAACCCTAAGGAAAGTATTTATATCAAGTCTAAAAATATCTAAAAGAAATAATAGAGTCGGCCCACAAGATCTCGCGAAAGCCCAAGTCATCGCCGCGTCAACCGCCGAGCGCGGTTTGGTGCACTTGAGAGCGCGGGGGCGCTCTGAGGCTTTTGGCCGCGCTCCGCCAGCAGCAGCTTTAGTGACACTTCGGAGGCTATTTTGACCCCCTTCGAGTTGGAATTTGGACTCGGAGTAAAAATATGAATTGTAGCTCTTCGAGTTAGCTTTCCAGTGATACCCAATTCAGCTTCATCCGACCACTGTAGCTCCCAAACCAAGTATTGTAAGATAGAGGTGTCAAAATAAGACTCCAATTCATGACCCGAGTTTAAGCGTTTTTATCCCTCAAGCTCTTGGGCCTTAGCTCTTCGAATCTTCACTTGCACCACTTTAAGCCTCATCTTGATCCTCCACAATCATCTAAGATCCATCCCGTCCACGCTTGTTTACCTAAAGATCTGCAAAACCGAACAAAACAACCGCAAAACCCGAATTTCCTAGAAAACCTAAAAACCTAGAAACTAAGCTAAACTAAGCTAAAACCATGCAAATTAAACATAAATATGCATCCTAAACACTACCTAAATGTGAGCTATCAAATTCCCCCATGCTTGAACCTTGCTTGTCCTCAAGCAAGAAATAAATCCAAAACACACTACAGAAATGCAATCATACATCCATCTCAAATCAAACAAGCATTTCACATATAATCAAAACCCGACCAAGACTTCTCAGCATGCATTATAATAAGAAAAAAGTAAAGACCATTCATTCATTCTAGACCTCACATAGGTAATTTGTGTTTGCACTCAACTCTCAAGTGTGTAAGGGTATGTGTTTCACTCAAAAATCAACCATGAAAACTAGACTACCAGAAACATGCATCAGAGCTTTAGATCTCCACCGCTGAGGATCAAACACATAACAAAAATCATGAGGTCTTTTGGAGGCTTGTAATGGGGCCAAGGTAAAGAGAAATTTGGAAGAGATAACATTTGGCATGTGGTGCTATATCTGGGATAAAGAACTAATCCTAACCCAAACTTCAACACTTTTCTTCTTACAACACTTCTCCCAAACTCTTTCTTTCTCAACTCCATTGACACTTCTATAAACTTTGTTTCCCTTTTTTTTTTCTTTCTTTCTTTCTTTGCCTATTCTTCAACTCTTCTTTTGTTTTATGAAGACTACTAACAGCTATACTTGATTGCTTACTTTTGCTTTTGCAATATACTTTCATCTTCATTTTTTCACTTTACACACAAGAGTTTTATTTCCTCTTTTCCTCCTTTTCTTCCATCAACTCCCCCATACTTATACATAATCCACACAAAACAAAACACAGAACCTAAAGTCCTAAATCCCGGATTATGGGTCAAGCTTATTAGCCTATGGAATCATTTTGTGGAGCTTAATAAAAATAGGCTTCATGCTCAAAAGAACAGGGCTGTCAAGAACATGGATCGTGTAGGGTAGGAAGGGAAATAATAGGCTGATAAGAAACATTGCCTCAATCATTTTAATGCTATGTATTCAATCATATAAAGCAGTCTTGACAAATTCATAACACAAGTCCTAGAGCTAGACAATCATAGTGATACACTCAAGAAATGTGGAGAAGAAATATGTCATGGAAGGCCAAAAAGAAAACAAACCTCACAAGGCTAATTTTTTCTTTTGTCTAGAACTTCAGAATAAATCAAATACTCAAGCTAAATACATGCTCCATCCTATAATCAAGGTACTTAATCAATGATCATGCTTATATCATATCAACTTCAGCATATCATGCAAATCATGGGTTAGAACTTATACTTAGCATTGAAACACAAGAGGAAACAAACAATGGGGAAATAAGAACCTAAGTGCAATGTTTTTTTGTATTTTTTCAAATTTTTTTGATTTTTTTGATTTTTCATTTTTAAGCAATGCATGCAAAAATTTTAAATATGACCTAATCTAATGCAACTATATGCAATGCAAAAGTAATTCCCTCCCCCATGCTTAAAACATACTTTGTCCCCAAATTATAGTAAAAAGAACGGGAAAAAGAAATACTCACAAAACTCTAGTGATCCGGGTAATGCGGCGGAAATCATTTTCTCATATAACTTGTAAAAATCATTTTCTCTTAAAAATCAGATTTTCCAAGTTAAAATCACTTTTATAAGTTTAGGATTTATTAGAATTTCCCATATAACTTGTAAAAATCATTTTCTCTTCAATCCTTTGCATGCATGTTGTAATTCATAAGAAATATGTATTAGTTTTATAAATCCCATAATCTGATTTTTAAGAGATAAAAAGGGAAGATGGGCTCATTAAAAAAATACATAACAAACTCAGCCCATATTAGTGTAAATAAAAAGGCCCAAAGGGAAAACAATATACCCCTTCTCCTTTAGAATAACACGCAGGAGGAACCAGTAGAGAAATCAGACGGAACGACGACGCAGCGAAGGGGGCGACCACCAGGCTGGGACGACGTCGGCGTCTCCTGGGCGGTGCGCGGTGGCCGGCGTGGTTGGGGGACGGTGGCCGGCAGTGGTGAGAGTGGTGGTGGTTCCCAAAACAAGTAAACCCAATTTTTGTGGTTTTTGAAAAAAAAATCAGATTGTATTTTCAAGGTTTTTGGGTGTGTAATTGAGAGTTTTGGAGAGTAGAGGAGGCCTTCTCTGAGTTGTATGAAGCCTTTAAATAGGCAAGAAGTGGGGGATGAAGAATCATGGCAATCATGAGTAGCAATCTTCTCCCATGGTGAGTGGAGAGAAAGAGATTAAAAATCCATTAAATAATATAATGGAAGAGAATATTGTCTGAGAACAAATCCTGCCAAATCTCCCCTCTTAAACATCCGAATTTGTGCTTCAACCGGATCGAAAATCGGTTTTGGTGAAATTTCTACTGTAAAGAAGGTTTATATACTACTGGTTGTGTTATAATATCGGAAAAACAAACTAGCATAATGGTAGAGGAGTGGGAGAGTGAGTAGGAGGTCAAGGGTTCAAATCCCACCCATGTCTCTAATTTTTATAAAAACCCTTTCGATGATATATGAGCTTTTTAAATGGGCCTAGCTAAGGCCCATATCTTTTCTTTTTAAGAAAAGAAAGGTTGAGAAATTTAAGAGAAACGGAATTTCTGTTAGAATATGAATTTATTAAATTCCGTCTTTAATAAATTTATTTATCCAAATAAAAAATATATTTTTTATGAGATTATTTACTTAATAAAATAATCAAATATTAAGAAATAAAATTTATTTTTTTAATGAAAATTGCGGATATTACAGGGAGGACAGAGGGAGAGATGGAGGCAGCGGCGTGAGGAAGGGGAGGCGGCGGCATGAGGGAGAGGAGGCGGAGGCGGCGACAGAAGAGGAGGCAGAGGCGACGGTGCGGATTCGAGAGATTGAGAGAGAATCGGAGGGAGGGAGGGAGATGCGGGCTCGAATGAGGAGCTTTCCCCTCCTTATTTAGAGTTAGCTAGCGACCATATGATAACGTTTTTTTTAGTACAACGAGGAATATCGCGACGAAATGGTCGCTTAACCCAAAATTTGGACTTAGCGCTTTATTTTCAGATTCCCCCCATATTTTAGCTTTCCCCCGATATTTTTTATTTTCACGACAATATGGTCACCAATTAATAACCATATGGTCACCAAACCTTAAAAAAATTGAATTTTGCGGTACACAATTTCAATGTCGATATAAATTTTCGAGTTTGTGACCATTTGGTCGCTAATTGACGATCACGTGGACGTTTGGTCCCTTTCTTTGACTGAACGTAGGCGCATGATTGTGCGCTACGATATGTTAGATATGTCAGCATTTGCGACCATATGGTCGCCAAATGGTTCGGTAACGAAAGATTTGTCCTAAACTTCGCTTCATTATCAACCCAAACTGGATCGTTAACGAAAGACTTTTCTTCGTTACCGAGGCCCCTACCAACCCAATTAGGTCAGTAGCGACACACTACGAGGTGACCAAAACTCAATTATGTGACCAAACAAACAACTTCATTGCTTCCAAACTTAACCAGGTTAAAAACAACTAATTTATAACAGCGTATAAACAACACTTGCTTCTTTTTAAGTGAAAACATCAACAAACAACTAAAATTCATGGACTCTCATGTTGTACGTGGAGAATCACCTGCCAGGATTTCAGCACCTTCGAGCACGCGAAGCTGCACAGCCGTTTCCCTAGCCTTAATGCGATTTGTGATGTCGTCGCCATTCAAGAAAAAATGGAAAAATCCCGGTGGTGCTCCCCCGTCAGATAATATCCAATTAGTGATCACTACTCTTAATGCTGATTTGGTCTGGTGCTCCATTCTGTTCTTGTCTCCGTATCCCCACGCACGTGCACGATTGAGAAGTGGAAGACTTCTGGAGCAAAGGCGATCATGCGCTTGGAACACGCTCACCTTTGAGATTTTGATCGGATCAGTTGAAGATAGAAGCTTTAATTAGGTGGGGTTTGATGTTGGAATTTGAGGATGAAGATGGAAGCTATATCAATACATGTTTGAACTGAAGATGAAGTCTCCTTTTATGGTTGGAAATGGATGACCACTTGTGATGTGCATGCATGACTCTTGTCATTAGAATAGTAAATGTTAATAGTGTCATCAGAATAGTGTCATCTGAATAGTATTATCAACATAGTAAAAGAAAATAGTGAATCAGAATAGTAAATGATAATAGTGTTATGAGAAAAGTGAATGGCAATACAATAGTAGTATTCTAATTACATATCTTCCTCATCTATATCCGTCTCACTCTCAAACTCCCCCTTAGACGTTTCAGTAGACGTCTCTGCTTGTTCCTCCACGACATGATCCTCTCCATTTGGGTCATTTAGCGAACCAAGTGGATCATTATCATGTGTGTCGTCGATAACTCGTGGAAGGGAAGAATCATGTTGAAATGCCTCTTCAACGGAAACCCCCCGTGAACCACTCTCGTTAGGGTCTACACACGTACCTTCATTGGGCCACACACGTGACTTCACTTTACAGACCGCCATCCATTCAGCATCTGCACGCCTCATCTTTGGGTAATCTAGGAAATAAACTTGAGTCACTTGATGTGCTAAGATGTAACGGTCTTTTGCTCTCAACATTTTATGTCTATGAACATCCACAAGCTTTAGGTGAGGGTGAATGTGTGTTCCTACACGACTTCTAGTGTCAAACCACGAAGAATTGAAGACAATAGGGCGCTTGACGGTTGGAGATATGTAATTCAACTCAATTATTTCCTCTAGCACACCATAGAAGTCCTCCCCGTCACTACCAAAGCTTTGTCCTAGAACACAAACCCCACTACTGTCAGTAGTCCTGGTTGATGCGTGTGCCTTCGTCTGGAATCGATAACCATTGAATACATCACCAGGATATGTCTTCACTATTTTAGAGGGTCCACGAGCTAATGTTGCAATGTTATGATCTGTAATTGTCGGACTGTCAGCCTGCATGTGGATCGAGGAAACAATTAACATTTTTGAACAATTTCAAATTAAACTGAAATTAATTTAGGAATTCCTTACATGGGAGTAGAACGAGAGGCGAAAGTGTCTTTCTAAAATCTTTTGCTCTTCAGCTTCGTTTAGTGTTGGATTTGACGGTCGCACGAAGTTTGTCAAATAGTATCTATCAAAGAGAATAATTGAATCAAGTACTTATATTAAGGACATACTTTATTCAAATCAACATATATATAATTAATAGAAACTTACTCGATATAGGGCTCCACTTCGACGTAGTTCAAGAGTATGTAAGTTTGGATCACATGGAATTCATCATTTGTGAGCACACGACCACTTGATCTGCTACCCAAGGTTCGCCTAGTTATTGTGAAAATAGACAAATCGCCCAGATCAACCCCAACTAGAAGTGTGCAACTGACGTTGCGGGAGACATCCATATGATTACTCACGACAAGCGAGTTAAAATAATACGAGCAAAAGGTGGACGTCTCCTGAATGAGATAGACACTACAAATTGAGCCCTCAACTTTAGCTTTATTGCCAATTGTGCCCTTCAGCCTTTTTAAGAACCTACAATATATATATATATATATATATTGAAGACCATGTGTTATACAAGTTAATTAGATAAAACCAAATTAACTACAAATTATACAATATATAATTGTAGATACCTTTCCTCTAGATACATCCACCTATAATTGACAGGGCCACAAAGTGAAGCTTCCCGTGACAAATGAATAGCCAAGTGCTCCATTGAATCAAATAACGTTGGGGGAAAGATATGCTCTAGCTTGCACAAAATAATTGGTTTTTCCTTGTGCAACTGCATAACCACCTCAGGCTTAAGCTCGTAACACGTCAGGTCCTTGAAGAACGCACTTAGCTGACCAATAGGCTCCCAAACTTTGTCATCAAGAAATGCTCGAAAAGCAATAGGCTGATACCTTTGCATGAACACATGACAATCATGGCTCTTCACGCACAGAGTCTAAGCTTGTGCAAATCAATGCAGCGACTCAAGTTGGACATGTAGCCATCCGAATATTTTACGGATCTCAATCACTCAAGAAGCACTTGTTTTTCATGACGATCTAGTGCATAGCAAGCCTTTTGGTACTTATTGTCCTCCTGTCGGGTTCCAACTCCGGACGTTTGCACAATTCCTTTAGATCCTTTCTAACCGACCGCTTGTCTTTCGACTTCCCCGGAACATCGAGAATGGTGAAGAAAACATTATCAAATAAATTCTTTCCAAGGTAGGTCCCAGAAAATGTTTTTCTTAAGCCAACCCGAAACTCTACTGACCGTCTTATTATGCTGCTCGGCTCCCACTTCATTTTTCTTCATTAACCCCATATTGTTAATCTGGTCTAATATTACGTATTCGTCACAAAGTACCGGGGAAGCACGACGTTCCCTTCTACCCTTCTTGAAATCGTTCTTATTGTTTTGAAAGCGATGATCATGTTCTGTAAACCTCCTGTGACAATCGAACCAACACATTTTGTGTCCATGTGTTAGATAAAATCCATCAATGTCTTCCATGCAATAAGGACACGCGTATTTCCCAGAAGTGCTCTAGACTATAGTAACATATATTTGGTGCAACACATTAAATTTCACGCTTCATATATGCATGATTATATATATAAATATATATATATATATATATATATATATATTCAATTTAATTAAGCATATGTACAACAACATACGTGACAACATCGAATATGCCGAAAAGTCACTGATAGTCCATATTACATCTGCATGCACTTCAACAATTTTCTTCCTTCAAGAATCGTATGTGCACACCCCATTAAACCACAAATTCTTGAGCTCGGCTATCAACGGCTGCAAGTAGACATCCAACTTTTGTTTCGGACTCTTCGGTCCAGGAACAATAACCGTCAAAAAATAACCTCTTCTCGCATACACATCGACGGCGGAAGGTTGTAGGTTGTTAGAATCACAGGCCAACATGAGTATTGGCGTCTGGACGCCCCGAACAGATTGAAACCATACATGCAAAAGCCTAGTCTCACATTTTGTGTTTCTGGAGAAAAATCTGGCCACGCAGCATTGAAGTGCCTCCATGCTCTACATGCCATCTCATGTGCTCTGCAGTCACCACCGATGCGTAGAACCTCTGCAACCGTGGAGTTATTGGCAAGTAAAACATACGAGAATAGGGAATGAGCTTTGACTTGCCTTGCCTCCATCTAGGATACTCACATATCTTGCAAGCCGCGTATTCTGCATCTGCACCCTAATATACCACCATGCAAGAGTTTGAGCAACAATCAATGGCCTCGTACGGAAGCCCGAGACCCTCAACTAGTTATTTCTTGTCGTAAAACGTGGCTGGTTATGTGGTCTCCGGGTGTGAAACGCGTTTGCAGAAATCCAAGATCATGTCGTATCCGCGCTCCGTCATCCTTAACTTTTACTTAGGCTAAGTAACTCAGTCGTCGCCTTCAATTGGGTCTAGGCCACAACGACCTATTTGCGGCTGGCAACATGTCGTACATACGTTGTGCATCGGGATTGAGCGCTTCATGATAATATTGCTCCCCCTGCTCATGCCTTATATCCTCATTCTGGATGGGATCATCAGCAGTGTAATGACTTCAGGCATTAAAACCATCATAGACCATCTGCTCCATTCAATTATCATTCCCATATAATGGTGGTGCTGGATCAGTAATGCTACAGCCTTCATACTGTCTAGACTCAGCCAACAAGGCAATGAACGTTTCATTTGTCTCCTCGTGCGAAACCCAATGGTAATAGTTCGGAACAAACTCATCCTTAACAATGTGATAATGCACATCATCTACAAGAATCAGCTTCCTATTCTTGCACCTCCGACACGGACATCTTAATTCGTATGGGTCATATGTCCACATAGATTTACAGAAGTCAATAAATTGCTTAACGCCAGCTAAAAACTCGATGTTCAAAAAACCATTTATATTACACACATACATCCATTCACGCATTTTTCCTTCCTGCAATTCAATATAAGAATATAATTAATTTAATTCGGGTACATATAATCTTGGATGTGTCGACCAAATGGACGCAAATTAGCGACCAATGGACGCTAAATACCAACCATATGCACGCTGAATTGTGTTAGCGACCAAATGGTCGCTAATCAGTGTCCATTTGGTCGTGACATATTGTATATGCAAACAAAAACTTTCTTCACCCGATTGTTATACTATGTGAATTTAACAATTACATAACACAATCTCTTATAATTATATAAACGAATACTTTCTACAAACAATATTTGTGCAAAACGATATCATGATGGAATGAAATGTGGTGAATAAGTTGTAAATACATACCTTTGATGAAACTGCCGAAAAAATTGACGCGCGCATTTATTGCGACCATATGGTCGCCAACGTCTGGCGGAAAAATTGCCCACGCATTTATTGCGACCAAATGGGGTTGGCGACCATGTGGACGCCACAATTAGCGACCAAATGGTCGCTAACTTGTTTTTATTTTTTTCACGCAGTTTTGTCGTCCACATTAGCGTCCATTAGCAACTATTTGGTTGATAATTAGCGACCATATTAAGTGGTCGAGGAAATAGTGTGTGTTATGATCGTTACAAATTTTTATGGATTTTATATGTTCCTTACTTTATTTTTACCCTTACAAAAGGTTCTTCTAGATTCTAAGAACCATGAGACAAACATCATCATAACCTTGGGATTTCTAGGTAAAGTCACAAGAAGAATATGGAGATTGATTTGATTTTAATTGAGCATTGATCAAATTCTTATTATAATTTATAATAATTCATAAGGTGACATGATATGTTGGTAAATGTCTTTCTTCCCATTATTTTTTCTTATATGTTTATGCACTTATTATCATTATTGTAGATATTATTCATTTGGATAAATCTCTCTCATGACATACAATTTTTTCCATAACACTTGTGAAAGATACTAGGAAAGGAGGTCAATGCAACCAATTGCGTAAAATAGTATGTTTGATATTCTATTATAAACGCCTAAAATATTTTTTTATTTGTGTATAAGGAAAATAATAGCTAGGTACCCTCCTAAAGTAATGCCAACCTAAATCATCTATGCGAATGATCTTCGTAAATTTCATCATCAAGGGATGCCAGTTACCCGTCTTGATTTGTGGGTATTGAGTACAACTACGTTTGAGCAGCTCCATGTCATAACCTCTTGATGTTATGAAATTTCCTCCTCTATTTCCTTCTCTAAAGTAGGGATCGATATTAGATATCAGTATCGGGTATCGGTATCGGATATGGGATATCATTCATATCTCATATCTCTCATACCTCTTTTTATTGGGGTATATCAAATATCATGCATTTGGCCTTGTTTTGATATCAAGATATGGCTCGATATCCATATACTCCCATACCAAACACAAGATATGGCCCGATATCGATATCTGATATTAGGATATCAATACCAAACGGGCCCTAAATATAATAGGAACCACCTAACATCTTCAATATTTACTTCGATTTTCTAAGGTGTGTCCCAATTTTTTAGATCTTGTTTGTGAAATGTTTGTCATATAAGTGTTTTGATTAAGGGTCCGTTCGGCGGGCTTTATTTTGACCTTATACAACTTTATTCAAGCTTATGGTAAAAAAAATAAAGTCAAATCATCTGTTCGGTAGTGGGAGTTGATGGTAGTTTATTTCACCTAAAATTTAATCTACCCCTCCAAACCTTATCTAGCCTTATGGAATTTATTTCCTTCAATTACCCTTTACTAATTTAACTTTGGAAAATTTTAAAATTATCTTCGTTTTATAAATTTATAAATATATCCTTTTTGGTAATTTTGCATCCATCTTGTATAAAATCAGTCTCGATCAATTTAGTCTACCGAACACCTACATAATTTTTCACAAAAATAAGCTGATAATTTCAACTCCTAAAATTAACTTGTAAAATCAGCATCAACTATTAAATTAGTATCAGTATCAACATCAACTCGTATCAGGTTTGAAGTGCCGAAGAGAACCTAAAAGGAATGTTGAGGTTTATATTAAATTAAGAGGATACTAGTTTCATGAATTAGACATCTAGTATATCTACAATTAAAAAATAAGAGGTTTAAATCGTCATGCTTTTCTGTAAGGTGGGTCACGATTTTAAAAATCTAACTTCTCTTTACAAAGAGTACATTGAAGCGGAACAAGATTGTAATATTTGTTAAGTCTTTCTATAGTTAGGAAAGAATCAGATACACCTTTCCAAATTAAATTTTTAATTTTCAGTGGGAAACTCAAATTTGAATCCAAGAACAAAAAAATGTATCGTTGAATTTCTCTAACGGTCCGGCTAATATGTGCCCACAATAGCTATATTAATTGTGGAAATTATTTCAAAATTATTCCCTAAATTGGAATTAATAAACCCTTTTAAAAAAATTATAATTAACAACCAATAATCAAATTTACCAAAATTAGTATATTTATTGTGTGTACTTGGGCATACGTTAGAAATTCCCTTTTTCTAAAGCTTTGACTAAATAAAATAGAATTTGCAATTAGCTGAAGGAGGCCAAATTATATTATAGTTGATAATTTGATATCATGTAAAGGATATTTGATTGATAAGCTCAATCATTTGGAATGGTGGTATTTTTTTAGAGAATTTAGGTCATCTTTTTTTGTTCCATGATGAGATCAAGAACTTTAAGATCAATGTTTATAATTGGCAAGATATCACTAATGGGGGAATCCCTTACACAAATATCCAACCAAAAATTATACTTTTACCGTTTCCAACTTGTCATTTGATGGTTCTTTTGAAAACATTACGAATGGAAAGAATATGTCCAAATTGCCAATAAGAAGGCTTTTCCTTCTTCAAATATATCATTTGATCCTGAATAAATTACATTTATTATAATTTTTCCAAATATTATTCGTCTTCATAATAATTTTCTAACGAGGCTTACCCCATCTGTTGGACAGGGCAAAGTTTTTCTCTATGTTTGTTGTATTTTTAAATGTGCATGGGTTTGTAAGCATAGAGTAATTAGAATTAAAATTCAAAGTATATGCGTAATAATATGATTAAGCATGGTTAATTGGGGTAATTAAACTATATTATAACCCTTAATTAATTGTATATGAAAAATGCAACAGTGGATATATTAAAATTATTTTATCATACACTTAGTTGGCAAAAAGAATTTGTCTACATTTTAATTTAGTAGAAGGTGTACTGTTTTATGTTTGGTTGCTTAATATGAAAAAAAAAATAGGCTTGTATTAGTGGTGGTTGTTGTTGCATGTATTAGTGGTTGCTTAATTTGAAGAAGAAAAAAGTAGAAGGGGTGTCGTTGTTGTTGCATGTATTAGTGGTTGTTTGGTGATATTCTAATATTTGAATAGATTGAATTTGAGTGTTTTATTACTATTATGTTGATCAATAAAGAAAAATGTGATTCAAAAATAAATTGTAGTTGAATTAACTAATTTGATAGATGAGAGGTATATAATCTGGGTAAAGAGAAGGAAAGTCGAGAATTAAAGTTTTAAGGGATTATTAGGTTTCTTTTTCATTAGTTTGACTTTAAGATTGGAGTGAATTAGTTTTAAAGGATTTGTGTGGGAGTTGAAATGTAGAATTTGAAATGTACATGATACTAGGTTTAGATTTTGTACGTCAAGAGATTCATAAAAAAATTTGAGGCCCACTATGTGGCCCAATAGATAAATTATTTCGTACGAAAAATGGAAGATCATTTATTGGAGAATAGAATTTGTTCATCGAACTTTATAAAATTACTGAGGGACATTAATCTAATAGCTAAATTAAATTGTAGACAAAAAGAAAGAGCATTTACTTGACGATAGGGGGAGGAACTTGTTATAAAAAGGCCAAATGGTGCCCAATAACACAAACTTTCATTCCATTGCTCTTAATAACACGAACTTTGAAAACAACAAAAATAAGCACGAACTTTCTGTGTGGTGGTGTTTAATAGCACCGTTTTATTTTTAAATGGCATATCTCCAAAATAAGAAAATGACATGTCACATATATGCTTAGTTGGCAAATTAATTAATGACATGTTACATATATGCTTAGTTGGCAAATTTAATTAATGACTAGATAATAAATTAAGAAAAAAATGGTAATTTATAAAAACCCTAACTTTACCCATTCACTAGTCTCCTCTCTCAGCCAATGCTTTTCACGCCTCACTCCAATGATTCTACAGCCCCACGCAAATTGCCGATTCTACTTCCACTATCCACACCAAATCTGCAATTCTATAGACAATGCCACCATTGCCGACAAGCCTACCACCGGCATCGGCCACCACATTCTCCCACCGGTGAGTCTCCTCAACATACTTCTATCCATCTCTATCCTCTGAATTCTATTTATTTCATCTAAAATCCGAATTCAATCTCTTAAGCAAGTGAGCTTGGAAAAGAAGACATGTAGTTGTAGATAATATGATCTCACTGGTGTGCCTTGTTGCCATGCAATTGCTTGTAGCGAACGCAACAGAGTATCTACTGAAAATTATGTTCTTGACTGGTTTAAAAGGGATAAATATGCATTGACATATGGTTTCCCTATCAAAACTATCAAAGGCCAAAAACATTGGTAATATGTAGAGTGCCCATTATCACCCCCTGATTTGAGGGTTCCTGCTGGTAGGCCAAGGAAGAATAGGAGGAAGGATCCACATGAAAGAACCCTCAAATCAGGAGGAACCCTCATGTGGATCCTTCCTCCTATTCTTCCTTGGCCTACCGGCAGGAACCCTCAAATCAGGGGGTGATAATGGGCACTCTACATGTTGCCAATGTTTTTGGCCTCTGATAGTTTTGATAGGGAAACCATATGTCAATGCATATTTATCCCTTTTAAACCAGGCAAGAACATAATTGTCAGCAGATACTCTGTTGCGTTCGCTACAAGCAATTGCATGCATGGCAACAAGGAACACCAGTGAGATCATATTTTCTACAGCTACATGTCTTCTTTTACAAGATCACTTGCTCAAGAGATTGAATTCGGGTTTTAGATGACAAAAATAGAATTCAGAGGATAGAGATTGATAGAAGTATGTTGAGGAGACTCACCGGTGGGAGGATGTGGTGGCCGATACCGGTGGTAGGCTTGTCGGCAATGGTGGTACTGGTTGTAGAATTGCAGATTTGGTGTGGATAGTGGAAGTAGAATCGGCAATTTGTGTGGGGTTGTAGAATCGCTGGAGTGAGGTGCGAAAAGCGTTGGCTGAGAGAGGAGACTAGTGAATGGGTAAAGTTAGGGTTTTTATAAATTACCATTTTCTCTTAATCTATTATTTAGTCATTAATTAAATTTTCCAACTAAGCATATATGTAACATGTCATTAATTAATTTGCCAACCAAGCATATATGTGACATGTCATTTTCTTATTTTGGAGATATGCCATTTAAAAATAAAATGATGCTATTAAACACCACCACACAGAAAGTTCGTTATTGTTTTTGTTTTTTTCAAAGTTCGTGTTATTAAGAGCAACATAATGAAAGTTTGTGTTATTGGGCACCATTTGGCCTATTTGTTAGAACAAATATGTTTCCAATTGATGAGGAGTGGACCCACTTGTGTTCATTTTGTTCCAAGAGAATATTTAATTTATTTTGTCTATCACATTCCAAATTGTTTTAAGAAGGAGATATCTTTGCATTAAGTAGTTCACTTTGAAAATAAGGTTGGCATGTATGAAGTTATTTCACCCTAGTACCCTACTATATAGGTGATTGGAATTCCAAAATGATTTCTAGTGATTTGAATGTTCATGGTTGTTGCTAGGATTTGAGCTTCTTGTGTTAAATATTGGAAGATACTTGTAAAGAACTATTACTACCTCCGTTTCACAATTTACGAACTTTTAAAAAAAAAATTAAAATATAACTCCATTTTTAATTAATTAATGATAAAATTTGTCAAAAATAACATTTAATTAATGTATTTCTAATTCCAATGTACTTATAAATACTAAGAAATGTCACTCATTGGGTGATATTATATGATTTAATTTCATATCAATTTTGTACAAAAAAATAAAATCTCATCAATTCCACTTTAAGCTTGTCTTAATATAACAATTTCTGTTTTTAGTGAGAAATTGTTTAGAAAAAACTTTGGATACAATTAATTGATATTTGGGATGCATTTGCTATTACGTGGGTATCATTTGCAAAATTTAAGAAAGGGAAATGGGTTCCAATGCGTGTGAGTTGTATACCAACTTGTGGGTTTGGTTTGGTAGCTTCTTTATTAATTGTCCTTGCTAGGAATTTTATGGCTAATGGGTCGCCTTGTCAAATGATTAATATGTATCGAGAAAGACAAAGTTTTGAATCTTTTTTTATACAAGTCATTATCTAATTGATGAATTTGGAATCAAAACCGGAGGATTTTCCATAAAAAAAAACCGGACGATTTGTTCAATAAAATTCGTTTCAATTTTTTTATATTCATTTTTCATGTTTAATTTTAGAGCCATCCAATTAGGGAAGCACAAAAAATCTGTAAGGACGGGAATTTTTGGGGACTCACCCCTAATGGGGTGTGGATCCCTGACTTGATGGGGAACGGGGTGGGAACGAGAATCAATTTTGTATCCCCGATTTGAAACGAAGCGGCGACGGGGAATGTACTATCCGCCCCGAATCCCTGAATCCCCGTTATATATACCCGATATGTTTTTTTATTGATAAAACATAGAATTAAAATAGATTTTAGATATAATTGTAAAAAGCTTATATATATATATATCTACAAATTATATAATGAAATTTAAAATTCATATTATTAAATTTGATATTTTTAAACTTTTCTAAAGTTTAAAACATTTTTTTTATAATAAACGGGGTCCCGTTAATAACTCGATACTCGACTGGGATTTTCCGCCCCGTTCTTCACAGGGATTAGACGGGGGCGATTGGATTTAGGGGGGAGGGGGCATAATAGTATGTAGGAGATGGGCCCCACCCTACATCCAAATCAATCTGTTTTTTTTTTTGGAAAAATCTTTGGCGACACCTACTATTTGAGGTGTCGCCGACGACTGGAGTAAGACAAACAACTTTGAAAAAAGTGAATGTCTGTAGTTGCAGGCAATTGCAGGTGGGTTCAGGCGTCTACTGTTTGCTTTATCCAATTTCCAATGTAACCTGCAATATTTTAAGAGTTTTACTTTTCAACTTTTGGATTTATTTAATTGGAAAGAGAAAAACTAAATGTCAATAATCCAAAGTTAATAACGCATACGCCACTAATTACTAACCTAACGTTTGAGAATTTATTTTTATGTCTATATTTTCATATTTTAAGAGGAAACTAACTTAGTGGTTTAAAAAAAACTATTGTTGCTACCAATAATACGGAGTATAAATTAACTAACGGTAAGATGTAGTTTGTTCTCTCTTTAAAATTGACTAATGAATGTTTTTATTTTCAATTTACCCCCTATGATTCACTAATTTACAAGGGAGGATTGGGTATATACCCATTGAAACTTAACTAATCGTAACTCTACCCATCAAAATATTTGAATTGGATATATATCCATCAAATCCTAACAATATTGTATAAATCTCTTTGATACGGAGTATTACAAAAATTTTATTGATAAAAAAATTTATCAATTAATTTCCTTAATTATTCTCCCTAATGAATTTATGTGTGTACCTTACAATCTCTTCTCCTAGTACAGTCTTTAAGCAGTTACCCAAAGTTAAACTTAAAAACATTCAATGTAGTATAAAGCTAACCATTCCCAAATTCAATTGCCACCAATTTCAAAGAATATTAATTATTGAGATACTATACCGAAGATTATCTTTGTGATCATACATCTAATCAATTATTTTTACAAAAATGCATAAAAAGCTAGTCAATAATCATTATAGCACAACATTGTGAATTACATAATGCAAGAATATATTGTAGCAAACGATTATATGAACCATGGAATACTTCGGAGAGAATGAGATTCTTCGGAGAGCCTTTGGGACGAGGAAATACTCATTTGATTTAATTCAATTTGATATGTACTTTTTTAGATGTTGAATTCTGATATAATTATTGTATTACTTTCAATTAATTTACTAAAAAAAAGAGGGACGAGGAAAATAATTTATTCATCCATTCAGGAGTCTTCGGGCTTGCACATGTATAGCCT
Organism: Fallopia convolvulus; assembly: GCA_964016875.1. Classification (NCBI taxonomy): domain Eukaryota; kingdom Viridiplantae; phylum Streptophyta; class Magnoliopsida; order Caryophyllales; family Polygonaceae; genus Fallopia; species Fallopia convolvulus. The sequence continues at coordinate 45,224,615 of OZ024719.1, read as the reverse complement.
AGTAGATGTATATATGGTCAAATAGTCATAACGCTGGTTCACATATATGTCCAATTTAGGCCTATGTTTTCAGAAAGATCGGGCCATGTATTTAGGTACGAACAATTTTGTGAATTTATTCAGCGATTTATGGCTACATGTGAAAACTGAAATTATTGTACACATTGCTTAATATTATTGGTATAATTGGCATTGTTTTGTTATAATTAATTAACACTCCCTCTGTTTTGTTCTACTTTACAGCTCAATGCACATATATTAAGACATATCCTATTCTTACTAAATTACCCCTATTAAATTCATATTGGTAAAAGGTGAATGGTGAATGCATTTAATGTGTCTTGCTTAAGCATATTGGTTTTAAAGCATTCTTGAGTCTTGTTTGATAAACTTCCCTACAGTTAAAAAAACAAAACAAAAAAAAAACGTCCCATGGGCATTGGCCCAATTTTCGAATAGCATTCAGGATTGTCAAGTTGTCTCCTTATGTAATTCATGGCCCGATCTATATTGGGCCCGCGTGTTCGGAATATTAGGCCCATGTATCCAGATAAAGTTCCATACCTTTATTGAATTGGGCCTTAAAGAATATGTTGGACGCTATATCTCCTAGAGGGGGGTAGAAATAATAAAATATTGGGGAGATGGCGGAGTTGGCGGCAGCGGAGGTGGTGATGGTGTTTAGCGGGTTAGGTGGTGATGATCAATATGTGTTAGGTGGTATTAGCTATGGGGGTGGTGTCATTGGTCATGTTGATCACGTTGGTTCATCGAAATTGAAATCGATTCCGATGACGGTGATGGATGGTTAGGGCGGTGGCGGTTTGGTTGGTGATGATCATTGGTGGCATGGGTGGTTTAGTTGTGGTGGAGATGGATGAGGTGGTGGTGTGGTGGCGATGGAGGAGGTGGTGGTATGGTGGTTGGGCATGTTGATCATTGTGGTTCATCGAAACTCAAATCGTAAAATCGAATCCGATGACGGCGATGGATGATCGGGGTGGGGCGGATTGGGTGGTGATGAACAATAGGTGGCTTGGGTGGTTTAGTGTTGGTGGCGGTGGAGGAGGTGGTGGTGTGGTGGCACTGGTCATGTTGATCATGGCGGCTCATCGAAACTCAAATCGTAAAATTGAATCCGATGACGGTGATGGATGATCGGGGTGGCGGCGGATTGGGTGAGGATGATCAATAGGTGGCTTGGGTGGTTTTGTGGTGGTGGCGGTGGAGGAGGTGGTGGAGTGGTGGCATTGGTCATGTTGATCATGGCGGCTCATCGAAACTCGAACCCTAAACCCTAAACCCTAAAACCCTAGAACCCTAATGTCAAAACCGTAAAATCGAATCCGATGACGGCGATGGATGATCGGGGTGGGGGCGGTTTGGTGGTGATGATCAATAGGTGGCTTGGGTGGTTTAGTGGTGGTGGCGGTGGAGGAGGTGGTGGTGTGGTGGCATTGGTCATGTTAATCATGCCTGGTCATCGAAACTCAAACCGTTAAATTGAATCCGACGACGGCGATGGATGATCGGGGTGGGGGTGGTTTATGATCAATAGGTGGCTTGGGTGGTTTAGTGGTGGTGGCGGTGGAGGAGGTGGTGGTGTGGTGGCATTGGTCATGTTGATCATGCCCGGTCATCGAAACTCAAACCATTAAATCGAATCCGATGACGGGGATGGATGATCGGGGTGGGGGCGGTTTGGGTGGTCCCGCCGTCGACGCATAGATCGGTGCCACACGCACTCACAACACCACGGTTACACCACTGCATCTGGCGTCTCCGGCAACCAGCGGCGGCGCCGAGCAACCACGCCAGCACTGAACCGGTGGTGGCCACAGATGGCACTCTCCCACCACCAGAGCAACGGCGTCGACACCATCAACCGTCGCCGCCGTGACAACCACGGCCACGCGCCTCCACGACCCAGCCGTCAACGCATACGCAGGTGCCACAGGTGGCACTCCCCCAACCATTAGAGCGACGACTTCGTCAACTTCACGCGCCGCCGCCGGAACATTTACGCTCACGCGCCGCCGCAGGCAGAACCACGCTCACGCGCGCCGGCCGTCACAACCACGTTCACGAGCCGCCATCGGAACATTTACGCTCACGCGCCGCCGCAGGCAAAACCACATTCACGCGCGGCGCCGTCACAACCAAGTTCACGCGCCACCGCGGCACCGCCGTCGACGCATAGACAGGTGTCACGCGCACTCACAACATCGCGATGCCACCACTGCCTCTGGCGTATCCGGTAACCGCCACCGCTTCCGGTACAACCGCCCTAATGTGTCAATCATATGGCGGGAATTTGTTTCACTTGGCGCCTTGGCAGGTAAATCAAATGTTTTGGCGGGCCCATATTCAATATTTGGGCGGTTTCATTTTTCCGAAATTTTTGGTTGCATTTTTTTTCCACCCATCCCCCCCTCCAAAATTGTACTCATTTTTAGTGCATCTATTTAAACCTATTGGTGACCCGTATGTGCACCTAATTTCTAAAGACAAAATCCTCTTCTTCTTTTTTTTTTGCCATTCCTTCTGGTATGAACTAAAACTCCCTCTCCGCCCTAAAATAGCCAAAGCTCGAATTGGTAAGGAATAAGTAAGCTATGGACCACCACACCAAACAAGCATTCGCCGAAAATGGATCTGAAACAGGTAAAACATGTGGCGTGATAGGTGTATCACACTTGCCCTTTTTGAGTACTTTTGACATTTCCTGTTCTCCCTTGGATCTAAAACAACGTTTGTTTGCAGGTGCATCTCGAGAAAAAGTGCATAGTCTTCTTGAGAGGGCACTTGCAAATGCAAAGAAGAGGCATGAACTGACTAGCACTAGCATGCCATGGTGGGAGGATAGGCGTACATTAGAGACATTGGAAAAGGTACGAATATTTTAAATAACCACACGCCTTTTACTTGAATTTAAAGATCCATTTGTTTTGTTTTATGTTGGATTAACGTAAAACCAATTATTAGTCGCAAAATGAGATCCATTCGTTGTACTGGGAGGCATACCGTGCGTTTGCCGACGACGAAGAGGTATAAAGGTCTAAACTGTAGTTTACACTTTGTACTTATATTCGGACTCATGCCTGCTGAATGGTTACCTGATTCCTATTGAATAAACTAAAGTCGTTTGGTGCTTTCAAGAGTTAAGGAAATTCAAGGAAGCGACTTCGGGATACGACTGGCATGAGTCCGACATTGTGTAATTGATACTGTGTTTGGAATTTCGGAAATATTTGTTTGAACTCATTCCTAGAATAAAGACTTTATAAATGACTGTTTGTTTACGTAATTTATTGACCGTGTAGCATGTTTATCAATGGAAAAAGAGCATCTCTGGCTTTTAGGATAATGCCTTTCTAGCTTCTACACTTTTTTACTCTGTTTTTCCTCAATAGAGTACTAGCTCTACTAGCTCATACAACTTGATGAATCATAAATCACAAATAAATGTATATTTTAATTGCTTATTCTTGTCTAAGTGTGTCTACGATACCTCGAATCGACCTTCGTCACCAGTCTACGGGAGCTCGCAACCACCACCGTGACCAGGTATGTTCTGTTCTGAATTTCCTGGGTTCTGCATTCAGCCAACGAGAATGGGTTATGCATTGTGAGCCTCCACTACTGAGATGGGTTTGCAAAGCACATACCCAAAATGCCAAGTTTGATTGCTTTGTAATCTGAGTTTGTCTATAATCTTCAATTCTGAATTGAGCAGAAGCCACCAAGTAAGGCATCAACAATGTTTGCAGGAACCAAGGATCAGTGTGTAGGCTGTACAAAACAGTCTATCCAACAGAGAAGGTAAATCCAAATATCCAATACTGCTACACAAAGACAATCTTCAATTTTGTTATCTCCTTTATTTTGTTCTCAATGATTACTTATAAAGAAATGTATTTGAATTGCTATGAATGTGTACTAAGAAGATCGTAACTTATCACAACAGTATGACAACTTCGATCTAAAGAAAACATAAATACACGCCGCCCACATTCATAAACAACCACGCAAATTCGGAGATCCCACAACGCATGGCTCGCTTCCCTACAGCAACTTCATGTACTCCTTCGATATACGGATCGCTTGGGATGCAATCTAGGTTGTAGAACACGTAAATGAATTGATAATATAAAACATTAAGCACGAGTTATTGAGTTTTGGTTCTGAAAGAAGTCTAGGGCCTACTGTTTCAAACCTCCTGGAGGGCTGAGACGTGAATTGACAAATCCGTTGCGTCTGATGGTTCCGTGCTGGCCAGTAACTGTACATTTTCCCGCACCATGGCAAGCTGGTAATCCAGATTGTTGAGCATCTGTTGCCTGAGTTCCCACTTACGTATTGTCCTTTCTCGAATTGCCTTCATATCTTCCTCCAGCCATGTTAGCAAGAACATTAGCCCCGCCGTACCACTAATTATTGTGCAATGGGTATACATCAATAATGAATACATGTTCGTTAACCTTGAATGAATGATTCGTAGCAAGACGCGATGGACTGGAATGTGTTGTCCGCCACCATGTTTAGTTCTAAAATGGCAGCAAGAAAGAATGAAATTTCCTATTGGGTTATGCTTGTTTCTTACGGAGTAGTGTAGTGCAAGCCAAGATTTATTATACTATTACCCATTTCTGGGTGCGCGGGAAGAGAGAAATTCAAAAACTTGAATGCGTAAATCTTCCTAGTACACATTAGAAATGCCCTTTTCATTGAACTCTTTGTGTGCCCAATTTAACTGCCCTTTTCATTGACCTCTCTGTGTGCCCATCGCTACAATAACTGCAACAGTTATTATTTTCAAAAATAATCAAACCATATTAGAAATCCTCTTTATAAAAAGGGGCCACATATTGTTAATTGTCGTCAACCAAAATATTTTCCTTAAGTTCTTTTCATTCACTCCCCCTACCAAACCCTAATAAAACTGCAACCAAGAAAAAGCACCTATGAACCCAACCGGAGAATCATCCAACCCCCATGTCGTCGGTGAGTCATCAATCCCGCCTCTCATCAGGCAACATACATTCGCTGAAGGTTTCTTGATGTGGAACAGGAAGGTCAAACTGGAGGAGGAAATATGTGCAATAAAGGGGGCGTTGGCAATGTTTGAAGAAGCTGATCGTCTGAGAGGAGAGGTCTTGAGGATGCCATGGGGCTGGGCTGGCACGGAAGAGGAAAGAAAGAGGATCGATCTAATCAAAAAGGTATCTTTTTGATTTTTACAAAATCATCCAAAGTGGTATATCCGTATATATAGTACGCCGTAGTAACATGGGTATAAAACTTAACTGTCATATGTGTAATTTTTTACAGGCTACCAAGTTGCACAAAAAAGATGTGGATGAGACCAACCGCATTGCCGCTGAGGTAGGGCAAGAGCTAGAGGATGACGACGATTACTTGGTTTGATATATTGTAATTTCGTCATGTAAACTGTATCTCTTGTACTTGCTTTAATGAACAAATGAATGTTGGTTGGACTTTGCTTCTACTTTGGTGCATGCAATGCTATTAAATGCATAATCCACGTAAACACTGATTCATCCACGCGTTAAACTTCACCGAAAAGACAAATAAACTCCAACTGAGAAATCCCCCTACAAAGAGAAGTAATTGCGATCATTATGACATGTGAAAATGCACGCGTGACGCGTTTAATCGTCACTTAAATGGTTCAGATTCTAGGCAGCGGTCACATGATCAATTAAATGTTGCGTTTATGATTGTTTCAACCACAAATCTTACAAATATGTTTGGATGATTATCGATCTATAACAAATATGGAGTATTTAATGTTTCTACAGCGTTCCATAATCTTCTAGGAATATTTAAGGAATGGATAATCCACGATTTGTGTAGATTTTAGTTTTCTAATATCTTCTCCATAACTAAATTATCATATTTATATATTTTTTGTTAAGATTTGTGTCGATTTAATCCACGATCTTGGTTTTTGCCACCATTTATTGCTCTCATTAACTATACTCACAATAACACCATTTATTGCCACGATCTTTGTATATAGATATGATTGTTAATTTATAATTACATAGATTATAGTATTTGGAAAGACTTATAAGTGAGATAATTTAATTAGTTACATGAGCGGTTTAAAAAAAATTTACATTAAATATATTATTTAAGAAAAAATAAATATACTTCATAATATTAAGGGATTTTCCTTTTGGTGCCCTCGAGGTTTAGACTTTTCCTCTTGGTGCCCAGAAAAAAAAACGTATTCCTTTTGGTACCCTTCTAGTTTTACAAAAGTTCCAACCGTAACCTAAAGCCCAAATGTCGTCCAATTTCTGCAGATTTCAGTTAAAAAATAAAGACAGAGCAACTAATTTACAATTAGTCTCAATTCCACTCATTTCAACCAAAAAAAAGTCTCAATTCCACTCACTGCATCAGTGCATCACAATAATTAATCCCCTTGCAGAACTGAAACATCCCACCGGAAGAAGAAGTCGCCATGACCGAAACCGAAGCTCCAGAGTCCGGAATCATCGTCATCATCTGCCGCCATGGAATATTCACCATCGCAAACTCACTAGAGCCACCATCCGAAAAGCCACTACCGCCATTAAGCTCTCCAACACCTTGGCGATCTCGACGACGCTCTCGAGCGACGCCGTCCTCCGCACGAGCCACTCCTTCTCGGCACCGAGAACGGCGTTCACGACCTCCACAGCGTCGAATCGCCGAGAGATCTCCTTCGTCTTGTCGCAGATCTCTCCTTTCTGGATATGGAGTTGTGCAACCGAGATAGCGCTGCTTCCTCTGTGATTTGGGTTTATGTTTATTTTCCCAGATAGGTTAAAACAATAGGGGTAAATGGAATTTTATTTTTATTTTATAATTTTTTAACGGAAATTTGCAGAAATTGGATGGAAGTTGGGATTTAGGTTACGGTTGGGACTTTTGTAAAACTAGAAGGGTACCAAAAGGAATAAACTTTTTTCTGGGCACCAAGAGGAAACGTCCAAACCTTGAGGGCACCAAAAGGAAAATCCTAATATTAATATTGGATCCATATAATCATCTTTGGTCATTATCGGATAACCTTAACCCTCACGGGAGACTTAAAAGAGCACTCTCAATGTTTGACCAAAACCTAGTCACCAAAAGAGAGAGGCAATAAAAAATGATTAAAAGAGGGAAGAGAATGCAAATATGGGAGAAAGTGGGATTTGTCCTGATGACCATTTCTCATCTTTGGTCATACAATATAGTGATGACATGTGTCCAAAAAAGTGAAGAGGAAACATTAAAAAATTAAGAAAATTAAAAGGGCATAAATTTGTGGTTGGACAACCATTAAGATACTTAGATTTAAGTTGGGCATAAATTTGGTCATAAAAGAGGTGGAAGAGAGAGATATTCTTTTTATAATTTGATGACCAAAATAAATGGACAACCATTGCTTATACTCTCAATGGTTGCCCAAAGTCTTGGGCATCAAAGAGAGAGGCAATTAAAAAATAATAAATGGAAGAAAGAGAGTGATGACCAAAACTTGTTTTGGGCACTTCATTGACATAATGACAAAAGGCATTAGAATACACATGTGGCGTGATATATAACGTTTAATCTTTCGATTATACTGAAGTATTTTAACTTTGGAAACAAAATAGGAATAAAGTAAAAGGACATGCATTATATTCTGTTTTGTTTTTATTGGGCAAAGAAACGGCATGCGTTATCATCTTTTGGTGGTATTGGTCAAAAAAACGGCATGCATTACATTAATTGCGCCACTAGTGCACGCTGTATCACGGGGGTAATAGTGCACATATTTCTTCTATAAATACAAAACGATGGACATCCAAACCATATAATGAAAATGAACCCTACAAAGCCACTCATATCATCTTTCTCATTTCTCCAGCCAGAAAACTCCTCTCGCCGGTCTCTTCATGCCTTGGAGAATGCACTAGGGATAGACATGGGCGGTGGATTATGTGCGGGAATGGTTATAACCTCTATCGGTCCGGTATGCTCCTAAACTCTCTGAATTATCTAAACAGGATTCTTTGTCAATGCATATGACCAAGTTTTGGTATTATTTTCCAGGCACTTCCAACATACCCGCCATATTGTTCTTTACGGCGAATGGACAATGGATTCTCTGCATGTGCATCGCTCCTACCGAACCGGTACGTTCACTGCTTGCTTAAATTCCAATAAAATAAGGCTAAAATGTCAGTGCGTCCAACGTTTGCTTTATTTTTACCATACAGGTGCTTCCAACGGGCGGCGCGATCTTTGCTTAAGTCATTCGGTATCCCTTCCTCTACCCCTCGGGCGGATCGGAGTCGGAATCGGAAAGGAGGGGACACCGAAGGACTCGATGATGTGCAAGGGACCCAACGCGTTACCTCTTTCCTCTACCAGAGACCAAACGTCGCTCGTCATAAGAAAACGGGTTTATGAACTCTATTGAGGGCGTGTTTGGGTACCCAAGGTAATACATTATCTTGCATTAATGCAAACCTGTCATGGCTTAGTCCAGCATTCTCAAGGTTCTCCAATGATATGAGTTGATCATAAGGCAATTTGATATGCTCTTTTAATCTTAAGAAACATTCCTTGAAATCTTTGGCCTGGCTCGGAATATTATCGTTGCAATCTATGAAATCAACGATGAATGGACTTGCAAATTTAATATTCCGAGCGAGGCCAAATATTTCAAGGAATGTTTGATAAGATTAAAAGAGCATATCAATTTTCCTTGTGATCAACTCGTATCATTGGAGAACCTTGAGAATGTTGGACTAAGCCATGACAGGTTTGCATTAATGCAAGATTATGTATTACCTTGGGTATCCAAACACGCCCTCAATAGAGTTCATAAACTCGTTTTCTTTCGACGATAGACGTTTGGTCCCTGTTAAAATAGTTGGGTGCCCTTGGAAATTGCACAGGAAGACTTGGTGGCTCGGTACAAGGAGACATGGTTAGATGAGATCTCGGTCGGCCAGTACAAGCTTCATCAGCACGAGACGTGTGCGGCATCCATTCCAAGTGCTATGGATGTGGCAAGAACAAATATTCAACAGGCTTATAAGTTCGATATCTTTTACCAAATCATTAATACCTAGGAAGCAAACAATGACATATGTAAAGGACCCTTTGTAAAATGAACTATGGTTTTGAAATATTTACACCAAGTTTCTAAAATGACCTATGGGTTTTTAGTCCAAATTCTATCCCACAATATATGGGGTTTTAGTTTTTCCATACTACTATGGTTTTTAAATGTTTACAGCAAGTCTAGTGTAATAACATTTGTATTTGATTCAGTTCATCCTCTCCTATATGGGTTTTAATTTATATTTAAGCAATTACATAATTATTTTTCTCGGATAATAAATACTTGGAGAGGTCATCTATGATATATATGCTTGGGAGAGGTGAATGAGATAATGTGTTTGATGAAGTCCGATTTGGATGAAATCTTTGGTAATTTGGCTTGAAGGCAAATGAATAAAATATATATGGACGATGGTCAATTGGTGATGATACTGATACACCTATATTTATACAATTTAATAATGTGAAGGAGAATCTTTACGAAACAACAGTGTGTTTGTTCAAGTCAGATTTGACTGAGATTGATAACTATCGTTTATCAATTTAGGTAGAAAGCAAACAATGATATATTGAAACACTTTATATAATGCTCTATGGTTTTAGTCGAAATCTATCCCACAATATATGTGGTCTACGTTTTTCTACACTCACATTTAATACTTTGTCATGCATCCTCTCCAATATAAATATGATAAGGCAAATTACAAGGTGTAAGTGCAAACACTAATAAGACTGAGCATTAAATTTGATATGAGGTTTACCAACCACCTACCGTGTTAAATTTGATATGAGGTTTACCAACCACCAACCGTGTTAAATTTGATATGAGGTTTACCAACCACCAACCATGCTAAATTTGATATGAGGTTTACCAAAAACTTAACATTTTTCTTTTTTGTTTTATTGGGCAAAGAAACGGCATGCATTATCTTCTTTTGACCCATATTGGTCAAAGAAACAGCAGGCATTACATTTACTGCGCCACTAGTGCACGCTCTATCACGGGGGTAATAGTGCACGTATTCCTTCTTTAAAAACATAATGATGGACATCCAAGCCCTACAATGAAAATGAACCCTACAAAGCCTCTCATACCACCTTTCTCGTTTCTCCAGCCAGAAAACTTGAATCCCCTCTTTGCTAATGCACATGACCAAGTTTTTGGTACGCTTCCAACATACCCGCCATATTGTTTTTTACGGAAAATGGACGATGGATTCTCTGCATGTGCATCACTCCCACCTGACCGGTACGTTTCCTCATTGCTTAAATTCCAATCAAATAAGGATAAAATGTGAGTGCATCTAACGCTTGGTTTATTTTCGTCATACAGGTGCTTCCAATGGGCGACGCGATCTTTGCTTATATGATACTGGTGCATTATCCGATTGAGGTTTTCAGGATCTCCTTACACCCCAACTAGATGGGTTTGGTCTGCTCAGTCTTGACCCATCACCCTCCCTTCTTGTCTTGAATCATCCGTATCTTTCTTGTTGTACTGGATGATGATGGATGTGCTTTCTTTTTTTTCTAAGATTTTTTCTTCAGATTAGAAAAGCACATCAAAATTGCCTTGTGATGAACTCGTAACTCGAGGCTGCGCGGAGGATAGAGTTGTACAAAGAGCGAAATCCTTTCAAAGTGTAAATGATAATGTGTGATATTGATAATGTGTAGTAGTATACATTATTTTTTCCACTAGTATGTATGATATTGATATATATACTTGCAGAGTTGAATGATATTGTGTTTCTTCAAGTCCGATTCGAATAAGATGTATTTGGCTATTTGCTTAAAAAGCAAATGAATAAAATATATGGAAAATGGTGATGATATTGATTGACCTCTACTTTTAGAATTGAATTATGTGACAATGGCAGGAGAATCTTACAAAACAGCAGTGTGTTTGTTCAAGTTCGAATTGACTAAGATTGATATCTTTTACCAATTTAGCTAGGAAGAAAACAATGACATATATAAACACATTGTAAAATGAAAAATGGTTTTACGTTAAAATGTTTAGATTAAGTTTATAAAATTACCTACATTTGGGGTTTTAGTTTTTCCAACCTCACATTTAATAATTTGTCACTCCTGGTATTTGGATATTATTCAATTCATCCTCTCAAATATGAAAATGAAAATGCTCTTACTAGGTGAAAGTCTGATAAATCAACTTTAATTAAGGAATGATTGATGTCATTTGCTTTGTGTAAACAACTCAATCACAAATTACAGTAAGCTGGGGAAATTAAGAAATCAAAAGTATAATTTCAATGGAGAATCATGTATGTATGAGTCTAGGGGATACACTTACAAATTAAATTTTCAATTTCAATTTTCCATTGATTATATTCTCTGCGCCCCCTAGTGTACCGATATTCGCTATTGCATGATGTATCACGGGGGTAATAGTGGTTGCTTTATTTCAGCTTTTTTGGTATAAACTATTAACTATCACGAACGTAATAGTGAATGCTTTCCTTCTGTTTTTTCTGTGCGAAATTTCGTTTGGTGCCCCTAAGTTTTGCCATTTCTTTTTGGTGCCCAAAAAAAACTTATTCCTCTTGATACCCTTGAGGTTTTGACTTTTCTCATTGACGCCCCTCCCCGTTTCAAACTAGCCAGTTTCAAACTTACCATTACGTTCATCACCCTTACAATTACTCAATTAGTAGGATTTGACTATTAAAACATCAAAAAGTATAACCAGACTACATCAATTTAAATTCGTAAACCCTAATGGTGTAAACAACCCCTTAAAATAGAGGATTGTTTAAAAATTCAAATTGATCTGATTTGATTATGATTTTAAGTGTTTCAAGAGTGGAATCCTACTAATTTAAGGGTGATGAACATAATGGTAAGCTTGAAACTGGCTAATTTGAACCGGGGAGGGGCGACAACGGAAAAATCCAAAAACTCAAGGGTACCAAGAGGAATAAGTTTTTTTCTTGGGCACCAAAAGGAAAAGGCAAAAACTTAGGGGCACCAAAAGAAATTTCCCTTTTCCTTTTGGTAAAAGCAGAAGAACGTATTCCTTCTATAAATACAGAACATACGATGGACTTCCAAACCATACCATGAAATGAACCCTACAAAGCCACTCATATCATCTTTCACATTTCTCAAGCCAAAAAACTTGAATCCCCTCTCGTCAGTCTCTTCATGCCTTTGAGAATGCACAGGGGATATACATGGGTGGTGGCCTATGTGCGCGTATGGATCTAACCTCTGCAAGTCCGGTATGCTCCTAACTTTCTAAAATACTTCAACAGGGTTCATTGTCAATGCATATGACCGACGGTTACATTGTTTTGGTTTACAGGTTTTCCCAACGGGCGGCGCGATCTTTGCTTATTAGTTCGGTGCCCTTAGAAAACGCTCAAGAAGAAGATCACGGTCCTTGAAGTGTGGAAAAACAAAAAGATCTTCTATTTGAACATTTTCTTAGGGTTTATTACTTTCTTGTTGCACGCCTTCGGAAATGAGGAGCGGAAACACCGGACACATACACCACCACCAGATGTCCGCGTCCTAGATATTGTGTTTAGGGACTCCGCAACCTAACGGTTGCAGGTCGGGCCGGGCTTTCGGGTTTGGAGGTGGAGATTTATCAAGTGGGCTGGAGAAGGGGACTACTACTTTGATGATCAGAAATCTCCCGAGCAAAATGAAAAGAACACAAGTGTCCTCCTGTATTACAAGGGTTTTAATGATAGAAGGGTTGCGCATGTGTCACATCATACCCATCATCTCCTTTTTCAATGGTAGAAAAAAGATTTCAATATAAACACGAGGCACAGATTTCGGAACCTAGATACATGCAAACCATGAAATTTTGGTTGTGAACATTATGCCCTATGATTAAATTGAAATCTTTATTTCTCCCGTTGAAAAAGGGGATATGGGGATGATGTTACACATGCTCAACCCGTCTATCGTTGAAACCCTTGTATTAAAGGAGGACGCTTGTGTCTTACATAGCGCAATCGACCAAAAAAAATAAAACGTCGAGCATTGGGGAACTTGTATATCATGTTTTTGGTCGTCGTATATATATATGAGTATACTTGCCATGACTATGTATGCTAATTGGAAGGTCAATGATAACGTGTTTGTGCCTTGGACATCTAAACAACAAACGTGTATATTGAATTAGTAAAGTAGGGACTATAACAAAAGAAAGTGGTTTCTATAAATTCAATTATTTTACTATTTATTTACCTATATATTATATAATATTATCTCATTCAAAATTTAAATCACATATCATATTATAAATTGATAAATATTTTAATACATTCCCTACGTATTATAGTAATTATCGGTTGAAAGTTTTACTGAAGAAATTACTTTATTTTATCAAATAAGTTTATGTAAAATTCAATCGACAAGTATGGTTCTACATATTTTTTTTTCAAATCATCGTGATGCTAGAATTAAGTATTTACGGAAAAAAAAACACCTTTCTATGAATTTATAGAAACAATTGACCCGTATTTTACTTAGGTACAAAAAAGTAAAAAAAAAAACCACCTTTCTATGAATTTATAGCAACAATTGACCCATACTTTCCCTATTTACATGACAATGGACCCATATTTTCCACATTTGATTTGAGAACTGATTATAACCGCCCATAGTTCAATTGGTTTGAAATGTAGACAACAAACATAGAGGATGTAACCAACATAAACAAAATGAAGAAACCATATACACATCCACAAGCCTCAAACGCCAAAGAGTTTAACCCTAGATCACATAGAACCCTCGTGAAAAGGAAGGACATTCTGAATGGAATTAGATTTCACCCTAATCGACCTAAATCGAGTACAAAAATATCGGTTGTCACTGTTAACAAATTCAAGAACTGAAGAATTCTACATCCAAAAAGTGTTAAATGGATAAACATGCTATCCTTATATCGTTATATGAAATGTGCTCCAGTAGAGGTACAATTTAATTCTATGGTTGAGACGTAGGGTTAGAAAGATCTCAACCGTTGAATAAATGATCAGCGTTTAAGATAAGATTTTTCTCTCGCAAAATTTACTTTTAATTTTTTTTTATCTTGAATAATTTTCCTAGGGTTCAACATATAAACAAGCATGCTTATGGTCTTCATTGTGAGAAGAGTCCCTCAATTAAGGGATTTGCAGAATTTTGAGAGACCCATTTTTAGTTGGAAAAATCATTATTTAAGTGGTAGAGACCCAAATGGGTCTCCATTGGTAGAAAAATCATCATTTTTAGTTAGAAAAATCATTATTTAAGTGGTAGTTAGAAAAATCATTTTTAGTTAGAAAAATCTCCATTGGTAGAGACCCAAATTGGCATATTTGGACGATTGAATTTACTTAAATTTAAGGGGATGCCGAAAGATAAGAGTGAAATAAACTGAAATTTATAATAGAAGGATAATACAAGAGAAATACTACATAGACCGCTTAACCCAAGCGGTAACAACTCCCAAATCGTACTTGGAACTCATCATCTCCTTCTGCAGATCGTCCATTTCAATGTTGATATGGACCATCGCTTTGACCTTACCCATGTAGACATCAGGGGATGAATCATCCATGGCTTTGATCTCCTCCAACCTGGCACATAAGGAGTGAAACTTGTTGTTTACTTGTTGCTGCTTCTCCTTCCATTTCAGAAGCCTCAGTTCCATGGGTCGATCTCTTTCTTTTTGATTTGTCTCCAACTCTTCATACAATTAACAAAACAAAAGCAATCAGACATTTCGTAAATAATGGAAAATTCAAATCATTTTCAAAGAGTTTTTAGCCTCCGGATACCGGTCATCAGAGGCTTTGTCCTTGGCAAAGAATTCATTCATCTTCACAGAGAAAGATGGGGATCGGTCGCCGTTACCTGCCATCTTAAATCAATTTGGAGTAGATTAGGTTCAGAAAGGTGCTGGAGAAGAAAGCTCAAGGCGTAGGGCAAGATGGGAAGGGTCTTGATACTACTCCATATTTATATTGTTGATAGAATGCAAAAGGGTCTTCATACTTTAATACAGCGTGTACGCGTTCCTAGCATAAATTAAATGCGCACCAACCCCATCGTTGACAGCTTAGCACGCGAGAATTAATAATAAATGCAAAATCTAATGAGATCAGGAATTTGGATATGACCAAAGAAGAAGATTCACGATGTTTAATTAAATGTCAACTACTACCACCAGCGGGTTGAGTTCTTTTGCAGTTATTTATTGCTTAAAGATTTCTATCTCACCAAATCTTCTTTTTGTTTCATGCGGGTCTACTGGGCTCCCACACACGGTCCTCATATTATAAAAAGGAAATAAAAACAAGAATAACTGGTCCTTTCGTTTCTTCGTCCAGGCCCACAGAATTAGGGTTTGCTCTACTTGAGATAGCGGTATTATATATATTCCCCAATTTATCCCTTTTTGCCCCCCCATCCTCATCGGAGCTCCTCTAGTCAATCCCCTAACTCACGGTTGTTGACCAATTCTCTCCTCATTCCCAGTTCAATCACCAAACTTAATTTTACTCAGTCATGTCGTCGTACGATTCGTCAGTGTCACTGTCGTCAGACATGACGGATGCAAGCTCCACCGATCGGGCTTCCCGAAACCGGGAAATAATCCATCCCACGTTCTTCACCTTCGACTTTTGGGCCTATTCGGAGGATGCAGATGTTCATTCGGCCTTCGCCATGCTCCAGGCACAAGGGTGGGGCCATCTTAATGCAGACCTTGAGAATGTCTGCGAACAATCCATGAATTGGTTTATAACCTATTCTCGCTTAGGGAATTTACGCCTTTAGATAGGGCAATCCCCCTCTGTCATTTGCAAGAAGATCCCAACAAACAGTATTTTATCGGTCCCGGCGACGTTGTAGCCGCGCTAGGTGTTCCGAATGATGGTGAGTTCAAGTGGGTATCTAATGATGATTACTTTCCCGGATATGAGGGTATGGTCGAACGCATCTGTGGAGTTACTGTGGGCCATGATCGGATTATGGACTCTTCAAATCTGTTCAAGCCAATGAAGATCCTACACACCTTCATCATCGACAACCTTCTGCCTCGGCATGACAACATGGATTCTGTCACGAGGCGGGACGTTTGGATCTTGGATTTTCTGGGGAGGAGGGAGTTGATCAATCTTCCCTACTTGATCGTATACCACATTTGGGCCAGCAAGCTACGCATCGATACGCCCCTTCCTTACCCTGGTTTAGTGAAGCATCTGCTCCAAAAGTTTCGACTGTACAGCCGGGGAAACGCGCAGATTCTGGAGAGGAAATTTGGGAATCCGTTTGTTCTTGATTTTTAGAAGCTTCTTATATTTGCCTAATCGTGCGCATATCTGTTTTTTTTTTTTTGTTTTTTTTGCAATTTCATCAATGTGATCTTTAGTTATTGTAAATAAATTATGCAACACTTTAAGTTTATGCTATGAAATAACTGTTACATGTCATTATCTTATATAACACAGTAATGAATACTCTATATCGCTTTAGGTTTATTTCCTTTACAACAACATTTATTCAAAAACACATAGTTTGACATTACACATATGGAAAATTAATTTTAACTTATTTAATAGAGTGAAGAAGAATGAGTAATGAAATTTATTGTAAATATAAAATTAAGTTTCTTAAAAATGGAAGATTCATTTGTTGAAAATTAATTCCTGCAAAATTAATTTGGCCTCCAACAACCAAAAAGTAATTACAAACTACTCCCTCCGTTTGAAAATACTACTCCTTTAAAAGATTTAGTATAATTTCTAGTAAATTTGACTAAAACTAAGGAGGACTATAAATTTCCCAAATTATCCTTCATCCTTTAAAAGATTTAGTATAATTAATTAATCTTTTAGATTTGGTATAACTATTTTCTATCAAAAACAGATTTGATAGTTGACATAAAGCATGATGAGATTAATTTTCGACCTTTTCATAATTCGAGTGAAATTTTTTGGAGAATGAAGATATGGAGAGTATGGCTGATTATTTTTTAAGGGTGTTTTATTAAAGGGTGAAGTTGGAAAAAGATGGGCAAAAGATGGGCTACAAAATCTTATATTTTCAAACGGAGGGAGTATTTGGGAGTATGAACTAATTATTGAAAACACTAATGTTACAAATATTACTAATCATATTACTAATATACAATTATAATTTAAAGATTTAAAATTCGATACGAAACATACTTTTCATTATTAAATAATTTTTTATATAATAATATTACTAATATCCAATTTTTGGTCATAGTGATGACCAAAAGTATGACCACCTTTATCATGAAGACATGTGGCAATTGGGCTATTTTTTTTCAATTGATGAAGCTTTAAAGATAGATGACCAAACAATATTGGGCAACTATTGAGAACATTTGGGCATGAAAAGTTGAAAAAGATAAAAAATAATAATTTAATTGATGACCAAATATATTTGGGCAACCACTATATACTCTTACGTCTTCATTATAAAAATATCATTTAGATGTAGTTGGCTACGATTTTAAGTGTTTTATGAGTTGAAGCCTTCTAATTTAAGGTGATACCGAAACGAAATGGCAATATTAAAAGGCCCAGATAAATAAACAGGCCCAACATATGGAAACAATCAAACTCCGCTAATCAGTCAATGGCCCAACTTTAGGTATTACTCAGAATGGAACCCACATCGACGAGCTATGGGGGCAACATGTTTGTAGTTTCAAAAGCAGCACTAAAGCAAAACCAATATGAAAAACTACGAACACATTCGTAGTTCAAAGAAATGCAAGGGAGTGAAGGAAAAAAAATGTTATATGTTGGCTTTTACAAATTAGTGCCAGCCAAACGAGGAGGTATTGGATAATCAGAATCCAGTTTAGCCTTCTCCAAATCAACATTAGGTGAACTGTGCTCCTCTAGTATCTCCACACGTCCCAGCCTTCTGTAGTAATCTTTAACCTTCAATCGTTAAGATTCCACATTCCCCAATCTCGTCTTTGCTTCTGCAATTCTACTCTTTGTTTTCGTCAATTGACATTGCAGATCCAATTCCCTTTGTGATGATATCTCATATAGCTGAAGTAGTTCTTCATACTTTGCTTTGCACTCATCTATGGACTCATCTATACACTCAATAATTCCATCAGAGCCAAACACAATCTCCTCCAGTCTGGCTATCCGAGCAGCCAAATCCTTTCCAGGCTTTACCACTTCGCCCATTGCATGTGGCTGTTCAACTTCGTGTTCAACATCCGAATCACTGGATATATCAATACATTCCACCACCTTTGCACCGACTGATTCAATACAAAGGTCGTGGACAAATTCATTATAAAAAGGTACATTAAAAACAAGTTAAGGAAAAGCCCCTAATTCGGAAAATCACACAAACATAATCCTAAATTTTTTTCAGTTGATGCCAAAAAATTGACCAGATGAATAAAGGGGATAACCTGCAGAAGAGGATGAGCCAACAGAGTCTTCCTTCTCCGCAGCAGAAGGGAAACACAATTCATGGAGGGCCTACACGCGTCCTAAACTTTTGTACACAGTTCTTAGTTTGAACTCTTCTTCCTCTAACTGTTGTAATTTCGCTTGCACACGATCAAATCTCACTTGTGATAACAACAATTTCGTCTGCAGCTCGGATCCCTTTTTCAAAGACGCCTCATAAGTGGATTTGGCATCAACGCAAGCCCTTCTCCAATAGGCCGAATTTTCGTGTCCCTCTCCACTGGATTCGAATCCACTCCCTAAATCCATATCGGAATGGAAAGAAATTGCAGCGATAAGTTCAACTGGAAAGAAATTGCAGCGACAAGTTTACCAAGCCCTCAAATAGCTCTAGAATGAAAATTGGTCCTTATCCCTGGTCTTTTTAAGCAAAGGAGTTCTGAATCGACGTTTTCCTCTTTGTGTACCTTTTTTTTGAACGCACAAGGAAGTGGCCTATTGGGCCGGTAACAAATTGGGTCGTTTACTAATCCACTGCCATCTCCGCGATTCTCCAAATTCGTTACATAAAACCGCTTTCAGAACTGAAGTCGGCATGTCCCTGCATATTGCACACACAAATAGTTACTCAAAATAGTTTCGCAGTAATTGTGTTCTTTATTTTTCGAGCACTAATCGTATTTACGTACGTGATTAGGAAATTGATAATAAGCTGGCCCCTGCGCCAATTGCCTTAAAAATGCCCTCGTACTCATATCCGAAGATTGCCCGATTGGCCGGTTCCCCTGCCACAATAAATACATAAGATTAACACTACACAAAACATAGGGAATACATTCCATAACAACTCGATTTCTTACCCGTTGATTAACATGAATGTATGGTTCATGGGATAGCATGTATGTTGGTTGGGATGACATATGTGGATGTGGGCAGTTGTGGTACCACGGAAGGCCTGCATTTGCAAATGAGTAAGTTGATGGTGATGGAGGTTCGGGTACCCTATTAGCCGCTTGGTTCCGATTATTCTTATCATGTTCATAACCCAACCTGCGTCTGCGTTTCATGCCCTTTTTTCTTTTATCAACTGGGTCCAAAATGGGATCTCCATCCCCAATCGAGGCAGCTTCGTCGTTATCTTCCACTACAGGGCAAGGGCGAGGAAAGATCGGCATTTTTGAATAGCATCTACCCACGTTCTCCAAGACCTGTGATTGCAGACCATTTACGGATCCTACCGTGGAATTCCCTCTTTCAATTATGTCCAACATAGCCTTCTTAGCCGCCTGAAATGAACTGTCATTGGCAATTGCAACATCAGAAACTTGGTCCCATAATGCACTCAGCTCGTCCCACCTTTTTAGTTGTTCCGGCCTATTATGCAGGTCGCCATTATATGGAAATGCCACCTTAACATATTTTCTAGGCACATCTTTTTGCCACCTATTGAGGGTGAATTTATCAAGAACAAATATCAGTTCCTCTATGTGAAATACAGTCAAAATATGGCAGCACAAAATTCCCCTGAACTCAAAATTCTTACACTGACATTTAAGATCCGCATTTGCCTTATCATAGGTCACCCTCGCACTCTTGCAGATGACAATACCGCGTTTGTTGGGCTTTTTCTTTTTGATTACATATTCAACTATGTCTCCCCCGCCATCGTTGTGTGTGTTTCTGCTCGCGACTACAGTGTATAGAAGTTCAGCAAGCTCGTTCAGGAATTCCTCGAACTTGCTTGTGTTGTATACCTTTTGATAGACAACCTCAAATACATGAGATGTCAAGCACTGCTCTGCGGAATTAATAGACTTAAAGTCCTCTCTTTCCTCCGCCTCGACCTTACTAGCCACAGCAGATGCGTACTGCTTCACAAATTCCGTCAAGGTTGTGTCTGCATTCACGTACCCTTTGAAGAAGTTGTTCATACCCTCACTCCTTTGCGTGATGGACATACCCGCCCAGAAGTCGTTCTTGAAATAAACAGGAGCCCACTTATCTCTAATTGCATACATATCACGACACCATTTGCTAGCCCGGAGGTCATACCGGATTAACATAGATTTCCAAGCCGTTTCGAAATCAGAAACTGTTAGTGAATCCCGAAGAGCAATACGGAGAGAATTGGCGATTTTGCTCCATCTTGGAATATGTCGTAAATGTTTGGAGGCATTTCGTAATACGTGCCATATGCAAAGTCGATGCGTTGTGGTTGGGAGGACTTCCTCTAATGCGCCCCCTGCCCATTGTCATGCGCTATAATTGTTAATTAAAGGTTCGTACATACAGACAAATAAACAAACATTACATAACATATACGTCGATTAGCATGAATCAAAGTCTTACAAACCTATTGCTCGGCACTGATCTGTGATGATTCCTTTGGGAGGCTTTCCACCCATGCATGTAAGCCAAGTTTGGAACACCCATTTAAAAGTGGGAATATCCTCCCCTGATAGCAGAGCACATCCAAACAGAATGGACTGCCCGTGCTGGTTAACTCCTATGTAAGGGGCAAATGGCATGCCATATCTGTTTGATACATACGTGGTGTCAAAGGAGACAACATCCCCGAAGTCACGGTATGCTTCTCTGGTGCGGCCATCTTCCCAGAACACATTCTTCAACCGGCCTTTGTTATCCACGTCGGAGCTGTGGAAGAAATTGGTGTTAGTCGCGCTCATTTTCTCGAAGTACTTCCTCACTGTTTCATAATCTCCACCCTTCATTTCCAGGCTTCTCACATTGCTTATTAAATTCCTACAATCCTTCTCACTAAAGGGAGCATTAGCATGCCCTCCTCCCTCATAGGTACAAATGAATTGTAGCTTTTCGATACTGGAACATCGGCCCTATCGTTTTCCAATATTCTCATCCTATCGGCTTCGCTTATTTGCCTGTACAATGGAAAGAATCTAGTTTTCTCAGGTTCAAGAGGATGGTTATGCTCAAGGTGTACCGAGGATATCCAATAGTGTCCGGTTCCTAGATCCCTCTTTATGCCAACCTTGAATTTACAATATGTCTTTGCGGTATTGCCTGCCTTTGATGGATCTTTTGATTTGGAAGTGAACTTACCCTCTTTTGAACAAACTATGCATGCATACTGTAATACCTTGCCTCCTTCGGTATAACAGGTATTGCATTTTCTTATTTGAAATCCGACCCTTTTTGCGTATGCAAAACAAAAATCGTATAATTGTTCAAATGATGCAAATGCTTCCCCCACAGCTGGATCGAGATCAACCTCTTGTGTTGAAATATCAACGCCTTCGGCACCATCGTCAGCACGAAAATCAAAGCAAGGTTCATTCAAATCTGGAATTTTTTATTTTTTCACAGGAGGTTCAACATTCAGGTTTGGTCTCTCCCCTGGATTTTGAATATCTTCATTGTACTGAACCGGAGGTTCAACATTCAGGTTTGGTCTCTCCCCTACGGATTGAGTTTGTAACCCAACAGTTTGCTCGACATCTTCCTCATCCACGGGTAACTCGTTACTTCCTTCGGATACTTCATTGTCATCCGACGCAGACGAATAGACGTCGATTTCATCCATGAACTCCTCGTGATCTGATAAAAGATCTTCATCTGATAAAAGATCTTCATCTTCATCTGCATTTACCACAACATTATATACGATTACACATTTTAATATCTTGAATACAAAACCCATATCAAAATTACAAGTTAGAAAACACTCACCAATCTCCATTAATCGTAATTACGCGGAATTTCGGGTTGAAACTAGAACCCAAAGATCTGATAAATATTTAGCTAAATTGACAAGTTTTTATATTTTCTCTTTCACTTGGAGATCACGCATGGTCTGGGCGGGAGAAAAAGTTGAATTTACCACCTAAAATGCAAAAAAGTCCTTTTTTATTACTGTACTACTAAGTATTGTAATTAAGCATTGTATTTAGCTTTTTCCAAAAAGTTTTTTTGAATAGTTTACTACCTTTTTCTCTGACTGTAACTGTTTAAGAAGCCCACTTTTTGAATTGTACAAAACTTGCAGAGAATGTGACAGAGGGTAGCAGAGGTACTTTTTATTTGTCTTATTGAGTCGTCCCCGTCGTCTCCCAAAAGTGTAGTTCCTGAAGCATTGTCCGTTTTTTTTTTTTTTTGTCAGACCAATTTGTTTTTTTTTTCATTTCTTACGGAAGGAATGCAAATTTTTCATGGGGAAATTTTCATCGGTGATTAGCATGTTATCTAGTCTTGGTCAAAAATGAAAAGCTAAAAACGTTTGAAAAAAAATTAGCGGCTAACTTTGAACGTATCTGGATCATATTTAGGTTAGAATTCCGTTCATGATTGTGTTTCTTTAGGGTAATTAATTCTCATTTTTCTCTGATTGAAGCTCTAGCCAGCCACTTGGGAGAAAATATAGACCTTAGATTAAAGATTCATATTCTACCAAAAAAAGGTTGAAGATTCGTACTAACTCATTGATTTGGTAGCACTAAATTTTCTACCTTCAACTGTACAAGTGTTTCACAAAACACCAAAAAAGCATTTTTCGGCCTTTGGACATCTAGCTTTCAAGGGTAGTACTTAGATGTCATCTGTTCGACTCTCGTGTGGGCAGTGCCCTTCACCAAAAAAAATCATTTCTGGAGTAGCTTTTTAGCAATCTATCTTCATAACAACATGACAACATGCAAAGAATTAGAGACCAATAATTAGATGTTCATTATAAATCACACATTTCTGCATTGGAATTTCAGACGTTCTGCATATATACACAACTTGCGAAAGGCATACCATACAAGTGTAACTAAACAAGCTGTTTCCACTTTGAAAGAAAAAAAAACCTCTTAACAATTCTAAATTGTGATCATCCAGAAACCGTGGCATAACATCTATAACTCTTGTAGAAAAGAAGCACCATACCCTTACAAAGAGTTGTGACCAAAGCCCAAGCTAGAAAACATGTACATACTCCAGAAGCAAAGAACATATGCTGAAACTCCGAGAACACTAGAGGAAAAAGCTCTAAAGCTAAAAACAACTGCATAGTACCCATAAGCAAAAAGAATGAACCAGTTCAGATGCAATGAAAACCCACAAACTGGACACTTCAAACCAGCACCGGGTGATTTGCATTTCTCAGAGATATATGGCTTAAGAAGGTGGGCGTGGGAAAACAGGCTAAGCCTGCAAAAAAGGGTGATCAAGTGTTTAAGCCATAACTCCCAAGGAAAACACCCTAATTACTGATGTTAACAGCGGATCCCGTCAAGGAAACCGAAAAAAGTGGATTATTGATGCATCCAAAACTGGTTCTTTTCTCCATTGAACGTTTATCCTGTGCAGAGTTCCTCGGTGACTCCTGATTTAGTAAAGCATGTCACATCTCCACAGATTCTCTGCTAATAAATCAACTGCACTGCTACTCAAGGAATTGCAGTGCTTGAGATTCAAACCAACAAGGCTTTGTCCCAATTTGATGAGAGAAGACAAACTCTTATCTGACAATGCACAACCCGAACAAGCAAGGATCTGTAGATTCAGCTGCTTTGCTGATGACAATGCAGAAATCCCGAAATCTGTGATTCCGCAAAATGACATATCAAGATCCTCAAGCAAATGACAACTCTCAGCAATGGCAAATAAGCTTGCGTCTGTGAGTTTTCTACAACCCTCAAGGTTCATAATCTTGATTGCTTCACCATGGGTTCTGACAATGGACATGATCACTTTATCAGACAAGTTGAAACAT
Organism: Fallopia convolvulus; assembly: GCA_964016875.1. Taxonomy (NCBI): domain Eukaryota; kingdom Viridiplantae; phylum Streptophyta; class Magnoliopsida; order Caryophyllales; family Polygonaceae; genus Fallopia; species Fallopia convolvulus. The sequence goes on along the minus strand of OZ024719.1, from coordinate 45,200,330 downwards.
CCATTCAGGTTTAACTTCACAAGCTTTCCCTCACAGTTTTCAACAAAGGAGAGAAGGCCCTCATCTGTGATTCCATATAATCCACTTAGATCAAGTTGGCGAATCTCAGGGCAAACATTCCCCAAGATAGCAAGGCCAAAACTGCCAAATCCTGCACAGTTTCGAATTGAAAGAGACTGAAGAGATCTACAAGGGGTAGTAGTAGTAGGCACAAGGTTTTCTATTCCCAAGGCAAGATCCTTAAGTCCAATGCAACTCACAAGGGAAAGAGTTCTTAACTTTGATTGGCAGACGGATAAGGCTGAGATAACCCCGGATTGAGTGATCCTGTTTACCTCTTCAAGGTGAAGACTCTCAAGAGACACCACAGATCTAGAGAAGGCTACCAAGCCATGGTCGGAGACAAAACAACACTTCCGAAGACAGATCTGCTTCAGAGAAGGGCAACCATTTCCAATGGCCTCAATGCTAAAATCTGTCATCCCCAGACAAGAGGAGACTGCCAAAGACGTCAAAGACTGTAGACCCCGGGCATTACCCATGACCCAGAACCCCTTTTCACTGACATTCTTGAGATTGGCAAGATTGAGGTGGACTATAGACTTGCCATAGTGACCAATTACAGCAAGAGAGAAATCAGAGATGCTTAGACCGTTCAACTTCAGCTTTGTTAGAGATGAAGAAGATGATAGGTTTGCAATCCCTTGATCACCAATCAAACAACAGTCCTTAATAGAAATCATTTCAAGCTTAGTGCAGCTTTTAGCAATCGCTTGCAAGCTATCATTTCCAATCCTTGAGCAAGATTCAATTGATAGAGCACTCAAGTTGGGGCAATTTTCTGCAATGGCAGTCAAGCCGCTGTTTGTAATAGATGGGAAGTGGGATAGATCAAGCTTTTCCAACAAAGGACAGCCCTTAGCTATCTCAATCAAACCCTTATCCCCCACAGATGAAACATTCCAAACAGAGAGAGATCTAAGAGTAGGACAACCTCGGGCTACTGCTGAGAGACCGTAGTCAGTGACACCACGAGACGAGTTGCTTCCCCTAATTGAAAGCTTCCCTAGTCCTCCACGGTTGGCTGTTCCAACAGCCATGGCATGAAGTCTTAAATCTGTGGCCTTCTTTCCCTCTAGAGACCTGGATAAAGAGCCCTCTTCTGCCTCCCCAACAGAAGAAGCCATATTAGCATCATCGAGATCAGAATTACAGACATCAACCTTTTGAATACTGCTCAGCGTTGAAAGCCAGTGCTTTGAGACACAGGCACAAGTGCTCCTCTCTTGGGCTGGCAAACGTCTGAAGATTTCAAAAAGGCACTCATCTGGAAGAGCTTCAATTGATGGTTCATTCTCCTGCTCCAATTCATCTTTCCAGACTGTGGATGAAGGGCTAATGCGTAATCTCTTCCGAGGATGGCAATACGCATCCATGTGGAATAATCTTCCATGAAGGAATTCATCCTCTCCTGCAGAATCAAGCAACATATTATGATACTGCAAAAATTCTATTTTTTTTATTGCAGTATGAACTACTACCGTCTCAACAAACCTAAGGATTTTAATAGCTCCTAATTCTACAGCACATACCAATTACTGTATATTTCACTGATTTGAGCAATTTCCTTTCCTATTTTATTTGTAATTTAGAAATGGTACTATCCACAAAATTTCAAAATTATGCATTTCCCAGCATAATCTGAACCAAATCCAACCTAATTTATGTTCCTGTATGCAAAACTCGAATTCCTGAAATACAATCAACAACTCCGATCACTAATTACCCGCAATTTTGTTTAAAGGTTACAGAATTTCACTATTCATCTACCACAAACACAAGAGAAATCTCACATCATAAAAATCATGATGTTCAAACCAATAATAAAGTCTGAAACACTAAATGCTAGTAACATAACTTGAGATCCAAAAGAAAGAGGGGAGAAAGAAAAAATACATACCGCTGTAATTGACGAGCGCTGACATTGTAACAACAATGCAGAGAAAATCTTTCACCAACTAAACCTTCTTCTAATTATCCAACACAGAAACCTCCGAAAAGCAAGATCACTGACGACGGCAGGAAAAACAATTGTAGGAGCTTCAAAATCCACAGCACATTACACTATTTCAGAAGACGAAATCCCGAGTTCTGGAATCGATCGACGGTTAGAGACTAGAGCAAGAAGAAAAAACAAGAGTGAAAAGAGGAGAAGAGAATGAATTTGGGAAGTTGGAATTGCGATAAGCAAAAGAAAGAGTTAAATATGGTTGGGATTTGGGAAGGAGATTCAGAATTGAGCCGTTTCTAGATACATTGACAGGAGACCATCTTCCCCCATTCAATGTATCCGTCCTTTCTCACGTCACCCTCTCTCCATAGTCCATACAATCTCCCGCCCCCCTCTTCTTATGAAAATTAAAAAGAATATTAAAAAATTAGAATTTTATATGCGGAAGGAAAAAGAAAAAACAACCAAGTCTACTACTATTAAAATTCTAGATACTTTTAACCTAGAAATAATTATTAAAAAATAGTATATGATATGAATGATGAACCCGTCAAGAAAAGTATATACATAATACATGTATGATAATCATCGACAATATGAAAGCAAGATATAAATGGGTAAGCAATCATCTGACCTGCTCCGGGTTTTTTTCCTTTCCTTTTCTTTTCATTTAGTACTAAAATTAAAGTTAATAACCCTTAAATTTCTTGAGCTCCAAATTCAATTTTGTAAGAACGTTATCTTTATATTATCATTCAATGAACATGAATCTTCACTTTTTGCATTGACTATTTATTTAGTTAATTATTACTCCACTTTATAAGAATTTCTTTTCTAGCACCCTGTTGCTTATTTTTTTGGGTCGAAACACCCTGTTGCTTATTTATTACAGTATGATCAAAATATGGAATGCATAATTATACGGGTTATAAATTAAAAAAAAAACGATCACATTGTACACGCTTTCTGTACGAATGGGTGAATGAAACCATTTCGGATGAATTACCATACAAAGTTCTCATATCATCTTTCACTTTTAATTGTCAATTTAATAACTTTTTTCACTCTTCCGACACAAACCCAAAAAAAAATTGTGAATTAAATCTATGTATCTATATATAAAAGACGTAAGGAATAAGGTCACTATGTTGCGATAACTAGGATTTTTCTGCGTGTCATTTTCACATTAAATCACCTGGGATTTTGCCAAATAGGATTTTTTATTTTAGAAATTTATATATGTTAATATTATTTTAGGATAATATAGAAATACGATAAATTAATGTAGGAAAGATTCTATCTAATATAAATATGTTATCTAATTTTAAATCATAAGTATTAATGTTAAATACTTGATATGATAATTTATTTAACTTAAAAAGATTATATCTAAAATAAAATAAACTATAAAATCAATAAATATTTGGTAAAATATTATTGATGAATATTATTTATAATAAAATATTTAAGTTACTTTTTCTATCACAATATAAGATATCTGCCACGTAAGATTTTACCATGTGCCACCTAAGATTTTTCGAAATGACATTCTCACAATTTTATATATATATATTAAAAAGATTCTATCTAATCTAACATAAAATAAAATATAATATACATTAGGATAGATTCTGAGTATATAATTGATTATCAGTTGATTACATTATCTTTATCTATATATCTATTTCTATAAAAGTTTTCTTAAATCAAATTATGATAAAATAAAAATAAAAAAATTATAAGATGATAAAAATTACATTATTTTTTATAATTCATCTTTTATGTATATTACTTTATCTTTTTCAAATAACTTTTCTTTCTATTTATGTATGAAAATTGAAAAAAAATAAAATTTATTTGATTTTAAAAATAAAAAATATCGTATGTGAGTATAAATTTTTTATCTTTTATGCATCATTATATTAAAATAATTATGCTCATATATAATCCGAGTCGTAGTCGTGCATGGCACGACGGGTATAACTAGTAGGTTTACTAATTTTGCCTGATCTTTTACTTAAAAAATGTTAGCTGAGCGGATAAAATAATAATAATTATCTATTTAAGTTATTTTCCGCAAGAAAGATATTTTTATTTATTTTGCTATCTTTTTCTTTAAATAAGGTTTTTATTATGGTAATATTTTATCTTCTTAAATTTGGTAATTAATTGGTCATAAGGGAAGATTTTATTTTAATCAAAAGGTAGAATATCCGCGTGGATTAGGTAGCAAAAAATCGCTTGTCGGGCCCAAATTGAATTGGGCCAGCCCTAGGGGAGATTTTCGATCTCCTCTTCTCCCTTTCTTTCATTATAAATAAATGTATTCGTCATGTATGGTAAGCATATTAAATATTCTCTAAACTCGCTCGCAAGTCTTACCTTTATCTCGACATTCAATCGACAAACTGCTCTTTTGACTTAGGCATTGGAGGTGGATTAGTGGGACCCGCCCCTGTGTCCATTGTTTTGTAGGTTCTAGGTTAAAGAAGAAGTTTGGGGAAGACGAAAAGGCGAATCAAGAGAAGCATTCATTAGGGCATAAAAAGGCGAATTTGTGTGCACTAACAATTGGCGCCGTCCGTGGGGAACGGGCAATCGATTCACGCAGTTATGGTGTTGGAATCGATCCTCGAAGACCAAGAAGCAACCTTTCTTGGTCCCAAAGAAACCGTGAGTTCGCAAAACACGGTAGATCATGTTCGCGACCCGAACCGCGATTGCGACTCATAGGGCAATAGCCCCAGCGCGCACCAAGCAAGGCGCCTTGTTTGAAGACGGTCTAAGTCGTGAACCGACACCACTTGCGAACGCGTCCGCACTCCGCGCGAGCCGACGAGGTCCGAGTCGAGCGACGATATCGAAGGTCGTAATACAAAGTGGTCCAACCCCCTAGATGAGTTCGACCATCTATAGGATTCAACGATGCATATCGCCGAATTTGACCACGATCCAAGCTAGCCTAATGGGACATGATCGGTCGCAAGAGCTAGGGCACGAAACCGCGGTCGCAGATCGCAGACCACAGCCAGACACGACATCTTGCCTCGAGATCTGAGCGAGCCTTAAGCCGAGAGTGAAATCCCAACCTGGCCAACACACAGTATGAGTGTGGCCAATCAAGCCACGCTGGGACCGATCTCGTGTGTGGTAGCCTCGACAAGGGCGCGTTAAAGTGGTTCCAAAGCTTGAAACCTAGATCGATACGATCATGAAACCTACTTGCTACCGAGTTCTTGAAACATTACATAGCCAATAGTCGGGACGCGGTATCTTTGGACACACTATTCGGCCTTAGAAAAGAAAAAAGCGAAAGTTTGCGCCGCTTCGCTAATCGTTTCATGGAATGCTACGCCGAGGTCGACGGCTGTGACGAGAAGACCACAATCACCGCCTTTAAAAGGGCCATCCCGTTCGAGAGCAAGGGAGGACTTGACACTTCGTCTTCCTTCCACCATTGTCGAGCTTCAACAACGCGTTCATCAATATGTGCGCCTGGAGGAGGCAAACTACAAATCGAAAGAGAAATCGCAATCTCCACCTCGAAAATCACATCGCTCCTCAAGCGGGAACTTAGGGAGAAAAACACACCCATCGTGAGAGCAAATCAGATTCGTCTACACGGCCTTCAACGTCCCGATCTAGAAAAAATCAGATATGCACCTGAACAAGGCTAGAATCTTAAATTAAAGCTGAATAGCTATGCTCCCGAGACAACGACGCTCTGCTACCTTGAAAAAGCTCGTTTGAAGGCTACGATTGCTCAATCAGAACTGTTCAGGAAGAGTTGGAAAGCTAAAAGAGAGAAAAACATTTTGTCTTCAAGAACGAAGTCAAGAATCCCACTCAAAGTGGATCAAAACTGGATGCAAACACGAAGCAAGAGAAAAAAAATATAGTCTTGCAAAAGGTCCGAGACATGACTGAAAATGCAACCAACTTAAAGGAGTATTATATACAGTACTCTAGGATCCTCTTGGAAGAAGGATGAGACTCTTTCCTCGTCCACGGGTTTTGTCCCACAGGGTTTTCCCGTCGTAAGGTTTTAGCGAGGCCTCCCCTTCATAGTTTACTTTCTTTCTAGTTAATAAAATAAGTTTGGTCCATTTTTGCCCCTAAAAATGACTATCAAACAGGAAACGACTATCAAGCAGGAATCGACTACCAAGCAGGAATACAATCAAACTATGTCACGGGACACCTCCATGAGCTTTAAACGACATGTAGGCCCGCTCAACGACCAACTATCTCGCGGTACACCTCCTTACACGTTAAACGCCTAACAAGCCCGCCCAACGACCAATTATGTCGTGGTACACCTCCTTGAGCGTTAAACGACTAGCAGGCCAGCCCAAGGACCAGCTATGTCACAAGACACCTCCTTGAGCGTTAAAGGTCATGCGGGCCCGCCCATCGACCAACTATGTTGCGAGACACCTCCTTGAGCGTTAAAGGTCATGTGGGCCCGCCCATCGACCAACTATGTTGCGAGACACCTCCCTAAGCATTAAACATGTGGTACGCCCGCCCATCGACCAACTATGTTGCGGGACACCATCCTGAGCGTTATACGTCAGGCAGGCCCGCCCAACGACCAAAGTGAAGACAAGACGCACGTATGGCTAAAAGAAGACAAGCACAAGGATACACATTGGACACAACTCAAAGCCCTCAACCTATTGACACGCTCGAATGCTTGAAGGAGGAATTGTTGAATCGTATTTTTTTAGTATTTATTTTATATACCTCATATATATTTAATTTAATATTAATAATTGGTGGATTATTCCTCAAGAAAGGATATTAAATATCCTAAGTGCTTGTTTGGTTAAGAAAGAAATTCCTAAAAAGTTGTGAAATGAGGTGGGAGACCTATGTTTGGTTGAAGATTTTCTATCCAAAATAATGGATTTTCCATTTTCTACATTTTAAAGAAATTCTAATTACCAAGAGAGGGATATTGTAAGATAATCTTCCCCCATTAATTCATGTGAATTAGAGTTTAACCAAACATAATTTATCAATTCCCATGAAATACAATTCTCGAAAACTTAATTCTCATGATATAACTTCATGGATAATCTTCCCCATTAAGAATTTATTCACCTATCGAAATTCTATTTAAAGGGCCCTTCATATCAATAAGACGGATGAAATATTCTACATTTAAGGAGGAAAAAAAAACCTAGTACCTAATTACTATAAAAAATTTAGTACTACACTATTAAAAATATTTTATAAACAAAATGTTATTCAGCAGCAGAATCAAGTCAACCTTGGTGCTCTAGTCATTTGCCATTTTGACTCCTGCTCCTCAATTTTTAGTTTTAAATTAAAAAACATTAATTGAATATACAAGCTTGATTGTATGGACATAAATTATAAATAAAACAACATATGAGTACGTGTGGAATATAAAATATTGAAAATTGGAGGAAGAGGTACGTGTGGAAAAGGGAAATTTTGCAAAGCCGTGTTTGGGTTGGAAATTACAACGGGAAGGGGAAAAAAAAGAGATACAGTATTGTCGATGTATGGTATGCACTATGCACTGAACTTAATAAATTTAGAGCTAATTATTATTCTACGGATCTTAAGTACATTGAACTAATGTCGTATGTCTTGTGATTTTCTTTAGTTTTTAACACGTACATAGCTTATCTCTTACTATCTTATGATTATCTTCATCTTTTTTGTTGTTGATGGTCTTAAAAAAATCACCTAGTGGCTAGTGCTAATCTTGTATATATGTACGTAGTCCGGCCATATTTAATTTCATATTTAAATTGTAAGGAGATAATTAAGCTTCTCTTTAATTAAGAAATTAGATTTTAGCTATAGTGAAATATAATATGGTACTCCCTCCGTTCTATTCTACTTGTCACTTTAGCCTTAATTTTGTGTTCCATAAAACATGTCATTTTTGATATTTTATTCATAATTTTCTAAATATACCCCTTCATTTATTATCTAAATCTCTCTCCCAACTTAATTATATTTCAATTTTCTATGAACAACTATTATGTGGATCAATTTTATTGGTTAAAGAAAGAAAATGAATAATAATATAAGTTGTATTTAATAGGGACATTTTAGTAAGATATTATATTGTCTTAATATGCGTAAATTTAGCTAAAATGACAAGTAGAATAGAACGGAGGGAGTACTAGAGATGGATTGATCGAGAAATCACAACATTCAATGTACTTAATTATTTGTTACTGTAGGTAGCTAGGTGCTTCATTACTTAATTACTTAGGTTGTGCGAATGATGCAAGTTGCCCATATGGGCATATGCACTTTGCAGGCAGGCGGTCAGGCTGGCTAATTAAAACCACGTACGGTACGTAGCTGTGGATCGTATTTTGTGAATAATAGACGTAAAGCAGCCAACATGGTCATTAATCAACTAAGTGATTCTTCCTTTTTAGGGTATCAAACTCAAAACTATTCACGCAAGTTGAAGCTAAGCTTATGATAGCTTCAACTTGCATACATACTCGTATATTCTTGACTATGTCCACAACAAGTTGATACCCCCTATCGCCATATTTATTCATTATTCTTGCCGAGATTCTGACAAGACAACTCCACCTTTTGAGTACCAACCCAAAAAGTGGCATCGGGATCCAAATCTCGAGAAATGGAACAAAAATCCCTTTCTTGGCATTTGCGGACGATATCATCATCTTTGCAAAAGCCAATAGCCATGCCTGCAAAATATAAAGACACTATTGACGACTACTGTCAAATATCTGGCTAGAAAGTCAACTTCCATATATAAATCCGCGCACCAAATTACCAAAAACACAAACAACAACACAAAAGAGCAGATACAACAAATCTTCCAAATTGCAAACACAGTTGCCTTGGATAAATATTTAGGATGCCCGATAATTAACGGGAGAGTAACACAAACCACTCGCACTACGCACCAGATCCCAATTAACAAAGTGGAAAGCTAACGCCTTATCCCAAGAGGGCGTAAAACCCTAATCAAAGCGAACATCTCAGCACAACCAAACTATATAATGCAATCGTTTTCACTACCGCAATCAACCTTGAAAGAACTAGACGATATTAACAAAAACTTTTTCTGGAACAAGGAAAACAACTACAAACCACTCATAAGCTGGAATTCCATCAGTCGTCCCCCCACTCACGGGGGGTTGGGAATCACCAAGGCGGCCAAAATGAACCAAGCACTCCAAATGAAACTACTTTGGAAAATCCTAGCATAACCAAACAATCTCTGGGTCAAAATAGTGACTGGAAAATACCTCAAAACAGAAAGTATCCTAAACTATAAGAAAAACAGAACACATCATGGCAGTGGTCCAAGTTAGTTGGCCTACGAGATCTGTACATTAAGGGACTCATCTGGCAGCGGAAAGCAAAGCCATCCGATTTTGGAAAGACAATTGGACCGACAATGGTCCTCTCAACCCAAAGCCCGAGGTTGAAACCCTTATTAATTGGGAGGAGCCTATTGAGGTGTACCTCAATGAGGATAACTCATGAAACATTGAAAAGTTGAGTCAGGTTGTAAAAGACCTCGAAAGAATCTCCAAAATTATTAACTCAATAAAAAAATACCAGATAGACTGTACTGGCAACCAAGTAAAAATGGATGATACTCCACTCACTCGACAATGCAGTGGCTCCACCAATCCAAAGGTGAACCTAAGATTAACCTAGAATGGATTAATTGGCTAAACATTCCCCTCAAAATGAAAAACTTTTTGTGAAAAGTGGCTCGTAACGGCCTTCCGACTAAAACTAGGCTTGCGGCTAACCATATCCCGGTTCCACAAGGCTGCGAAGCGTGCAATATCCAAGTTGAAGACACAAACCACCTCCTATTTTCATGCCCCCATATAAAAGCAGTCATTGATTCTATAAACCCAAAACTCCGTAGGATTACTACCCAGGTATCCCTGGACGACAAAAAACGACATCAGTCCCTTGAAGAAATTAAGAGAAAGTTAACAAAAGAGGAATTGGAAATCTTTATAAACACGTGGTGGAGCCTATGTTTCGCCAGAAATAAGCGAGTTTTTTATACCAACAACGGAACAAACCTGACTAATGCTGATAACATTGCTGAATTTACCCAAAACCAAATTAAAGAATGGATACAATCTGGAGCTTCAGATTTTCCTAGCCCCACACTCACATGATTGGTGGTGAAGCAAGAAGAAAGCATATGAAATGGGCAAAACCCAAGAGGGACTATATTAAACTAAATTTTGATGGTGCATTGAATGCAGATGGTGTGGCTTCGTTCGGGTTCATCCTCAGGGACTCTGATGACTCCCCCATCCATTTTGACAAAGGACTGATTGGTCGACAAACTGTTCTGATTTCTGAGACCATCACCATACACCAGGGACTTCTCGAGGCCACCAAATGTGGCATTCCCCGGATCCAAATTGAAGGCAATAGTTTGCAGTTGGTCAAGGCCGTGCTCGGTAATTGGCGCTGCCCGTGGGAGATTGAGCTACTACGTTCGGACATCCACTGTTTGCTTGCCCGATTCCAAGATTGGTGTATCACTCACGTCTATCGTGAGTGCAATTCTATGGCGGACTTCATTGCTTGATCTTTTAGACGTGTCTCCTCCTTCCCGCTTGCAGATGATCCGAGTTTACTTACCCTCATCAGTCATGATGCTCTAGGGAGACCACTAGGTTGTTAGTGGTCACCCTAATTACTTTCCTTATCAAAAAAAATAAAAATAAAATAGACTAATTAAGAACATGCAATGGAAAGGGAGAAAATGTGTGAACAAAGAAAACATAGGGTGAGATGAGATCGACTTACATGATCCCTAGCTCTGATGCTAGTTAATGCAACCTTGACTCCGTTGGAGCCAAGAATGTAGATCTTCATCGGTTGAGTGTGTAGTAGGTCTCGTAGAGCAGATATGCAAAAGCTTTTGGTTGAGATTTGAGGTTCTTGTCATTGGCAAGACCCAACATGATGGATCTTGGAGAGACTCAATGTTACGAGATGCAAGGAATCAACAAACATTATGAACAATCGAAGTGTGTTTAATAGCTTTTGATTCGAACCAAAGGGGTGACGCATGATCCAAGAACAAGGAGTTTTCTCAACTTAGTAAATGGATTAAATTCAACGTAAAAAGGTAACAAGGGGGAGGTCGTCCTTATAAAGAGGCGTCTCAAAACCCTAGAATAGTAACAAGGGGTAGCACTTTGGCCAAGGGTGCTACCGAGGCCTAATGTCCAAAAGTCCAAGCAAAATTTGCTAAAACGTACTCCCTCCATTTCTCAAAAGTTGTCATTTTAATCCACTACACGATTATTAAGGAATGATTTTTTTATCCAAATTACCCATACATTTGGAAAAATGTAGAGTAATTATTACTCCTATAAAGTAAGGATAAAATTGAAAAATGTGGAAAAAAATATTAAAAGGACATACTTTATGAAAAATAAAAAATATGCTAAAAGAACATTTTTAAGAAACGGAGGGAGTCAAACACAAATAGAATTGTTTCATATGGAAATACTACTAAAAAAAAGCAAGATTAAAGCAACGTCATGGCTAAGGCGTCATTGGTGTCAAGACACGGGCCAAGAAGGGGCTGGCGCACACTGGCGCACACATGGCGAGGTTGGAACCTCAAGTGGTGTTGAGGGCATCGGCGTTGGGCTAGCGTGCGAGTGAGTGTCACTCGACATGGATCTGGCACGCTAGGCGTGGGAAAGACTCAATGACGTCGAGGGTGAGGAGGCAAACCTACGAGGGCATGTCCGAGGGTGCGTCGTGGCTAGCGAGGAATCGTGTCACGAGCGACTGAGTTGCCGAGGAGATGACCTTGGCTCGGCTGCTGGTGATAGGACCATCCGAGCATAGTGACATGGCGTGCTCCTCTTGAGCGGCGTCCATAGGTGAGGTCGCATTATAATGGTAACAAGGTATATATCATCTACAAAATAATTGTTTTGATAAATATTATTGACTTTGTGAGCCTTTTATTTGGTAAAATTAAAATTCTTTTTACTCTTTTTTAATTAAATAATACTTTGTGTTCCCCAAAGTAAATATAATATCTTTTATAAATATTAGGAATGTGTAGATAAACAATTGCATGTGCTCCCCCAAAATAGCTTTTTAATATTTTAAAGATCGAGCTTATAAGTCTCACACCAAAAATCACAAATATAGATCTTCTTAGGCCTCATCAGATGCTAATTGATTTTTTCTTTTGTTTTTCTAAGGCCATAAGTTAAACATCCTTATTTTAGAAACTAAAACTCTACAAGCAAATAAATGAACCCTAATAAAATAAAATTATACTAAATAATAAAAACTAACAAAATCTTTCTTTTTTAATAGTCTTAACCTATACCTTTGGAGCATATGTTAAAAAAAAAATATTTTTACTTTGTCACTTTTCATTATTAATATTAATAAAATCTTTATTAGCGATGCTTTTTGTATAAGAAATTAAAAATTACAACTATTTGTATTAATTAGTTAGAAGCTGGTAAAAGTAAACTAATTTCTCGTCAAAGTTCATAGTATTTAGGAGTACCTAGATTAGCTAGTCTCGTACTCAAGTCTCACAATGCAAGGTGTTATCAACTTGGTGGTTGGGTTGGACCATCAACTCTTAACTCTTCATCCCTTTCCCTTCTGGTACGGTTGTGTTTTATAATTTCTTAGTTTGGTGCTCGATATTCGATGTACTAGTTAATTGATTCAAAATTATTGCTAATGAACGTTATATATTGATTATTATTTTGATAAGGAAAAAAATAGAAGGTTCATACTAATTGGAGATGGGTCATCCTAGAATATTTTCACGGACAAAGTTGTAAAGATTTGAATCAATTATGCATAAGTAGAAAAGAAAAAATAGGGACAGAACGAGATGGCGATAAAATCGTTAACATTAACTTTGGGAAACATGTGAGAAATGCACCAATTCTGAGATCAAGCCAACACACATTATAATATATTGATTGTTGTCTTGTTGATGATACGTACCAATTACCAACCACAAAATAACATATGCCTGTTGATGCAGATCGATTAGTTGAAGGACTTTGTATTGATGTTATTTCGGATTTGGACTGGAATTGATTTTATTATATCATGTCGACCAAATTAAACATGTAATTAAACTAATAGGGTTGATTAAGCTAGATGGGTCCATGAATGATTGCAACCTTCCGGACCATTAATTTATGAGATTATTTTTCCTTTAGAAATCGGAATTGATGTTGATGTTCTAACTATACAAATATTTTATTTATTTTTTATGTACTGTGAATAATCATTGCATGAGGTTAAACCGTACTTATTTCTTCAATTTCGTGGAAGCATCAAGTGATTGGTGCTTTACCAAAAAAAAAAAAACTCAAGTGATTGGTGTGAAATTGATCAGTTGTGTTCGTATTACGGAATCTATTAATTTGCCTAAGAAATTAACATTGATTGAAGATTTCAAATTCTGTGAGCACGTGACTCAGCTAATACAAGATTAATTTATTTATTTTTTCTACCAAAAAAATTAAATTAATCTTGTATGCGCCGTTCTTCTTCAAATACATTGTAAGATTTTAAGCAAAGTTAAATGCATTTGAAATTGATCATGCATCAGACAACGTACTCGTTTCTTAAATCTTAATTGTTTTTTTTGGTAGAAAAAATCTTAATAAGAAAAATGATGAATAGATCCAGATGAAGGGAACCGGAGATATGATGCATGAATATAAAATATTATGATAAAAACATACTCCCTTTGTTTTATATACAATGAATAAGATCGATGTAGGGTTGCTGGGAGAAATCAAACTCGACCCTCTGGCACTGCTCCTCTCTTTTTCTTTTCTTTTTTTTGTCGAAAAAATAAAGGGACCTTCGCAAAACTCGAACTCCAGACGTAGGCGTTTGATGTAACAAAACTCTCCGCTAAACTGGAGTGGCAATGACTGCTCCTCTCTTTTTCTTTACTTTGTATGATTGTATTTGTATTTGCATTTGCATTTTAGGCGACAAACAGACAGATTTGGTTGAGAGAATGATGGAAAATCAAATACGCAGTATAATAATTATAATTTGCTAAGGAAAATTGATTGAGAAATCTACAATCTACGATCTGCGCGTGCAAGCCGTAGCACCAAAATTGAATTAAGTACGTTGAGTGTATACTTGTTGGTAGCCACTGTCATTCATTTTTCTTTCTAAAATTTTGGGGCCTATTCATAAATTATTAATATCATGCAATTATTCAGTTGGTGGGCAATAATATATGTTCATGGTCTTCGGGTTTTTTTCTTGCTTGATCAGTTTCGGCAGTGGACTCGGGAAACCAACATTCAACTTAAGCTCTTCCATGTTCGCCGTTCTGCTCATTCCGCAATAGATTGCCTTGTCAACGAATCCTTTGATTATACGTTTCTATATCCCGGATCGGCCTAGAGATAAGAGATGCCACAAACGCCGAATCTAGTCTTGTTTGGGAAGTCGCCTCGAGTAGCCTTTGTGGAAACCTTGGGCTTGACCCTTGTTGTATTACACAAATGGCTCTCGAACGTGAGGTAAAAGGACAAAACACGAGGTTGAATGCACAGAAGCAAGTGTTGCAAGGGAGGATCGACCTCAGGACTAGGTGCGGTCGAGATCCAAGACTTAGGACTAGTCTCGAATCGTGTGGTGGCGGTGACCTTAGGACTAGGTCGTCGAAGGTGCTAGAAGACACAGCCCTAGAATGGGAGGCATTGGTACAATGCACTCAAAGGCGAGTCATGGGAGCAGTGCCATAGCATCGGTGTGGGGAAGGTGGTGAAAAGAAGAGGGTGACGCCTAGACCGAAAGGGAGGAGACCAATCTCGACTCAAATCTTCATTTCTTTTGTTAATTTAGACGTGAATAATACAAAGAGTTCTAGACCGTAAACCTAGACTTGACAAATCGGACTAGCCCATGAAAACACTCGCAAAGCGCACGTCCGACCCATAATTCAATAAAAGAAGCTTACTAAATATGCAAATTTTCAATATAGTAACAACTAAAATAGTAAGCGTGCAAAGGGGATAGGCGCGCCTAGGGTAGATGCAAGACACGAGGGGTGCACCGGGCGCAAGCGTCGTGAGCGATGGCGCGCATCAAAACCTCGTGTCACGTAGAGGTTGGCGCGGTGCCAAGGGCACATGTCTTGGATCCTGACCAAATGAACGATACACTGACTCCTTCAACAGTGGCGAGGAGCTGTATCTTGATGCCGGTCTCGATTGTGCCATGGAACATGGTGACGCGGCGCACAAGTGGGTGCTCGGCCCCACATATGGCTTTGGCGTGGGCACGAGTTATGGGTCATTGATAGCGTATGATCATGGCACCCTCTTCCTCAATGACAGTCGTAGGGGTGGAGTCTCATCACTCAGTCATCAGTATGGACTGTCGACCAATCAATCCACAATCAATGTGGATCACCTTGCCCAAGTGGTCTCAAAGGATGAACCCAATCAAAGAGTCACCATCTGAGTCGATCGTACCATTAAAGCTAAGTTTAATGTGGTTTTGTTTGGATTTTTCCCATTTGAGGTTCATTCTTCATCTCCTCGTAGCCGTTTCAGCGTTATACAAAACGGAGTAAGTGTTTCTCATTCGTTTTGTTGTTTTTGTACGAATTCACAAATTTTACTCCTGTTTTCT
Organism: Fallopia convolvulus; assembly: GCA_964016875.1. Taxonomy (NCBI): domain Eukaryota; kingdom Viridiplantae; phylum Streptophyta; class Magnoliopsida; order Caryophyllales; family Polygonaceae; genus Fallopia; species Fallopia convolvulus. The sequence continues at coordinate 45,184,627 of OZ024719.1, read as the reverse complement.
CTGTAGATTGATCTTATTAGTGTCAAACACTTTCATGTTTCTAAAATAACAAATGCACCACTAGGAACATGACAACTATTCCATTTCCTTTTCAGAGATTCCGCGTTAATTTCTTCAATGAACGGATGAGATTTCTTTTTTTCAAGGTTGATTTGGTCAATTGCATGGGCAATATCAACATTGATGGATTTTAGTGTTTCTTTTGTGTGGGGGATAGTTTATTAGTACGTGATTAATGTCTGCATTCAGGTTCTCGCAAGTAATGTAACCTTGCGAAACGGCAATATGGTTCGTCGTGAATCTCATTTTTATTAGAAGGCCATTTGGGCACATTTCCAACTGAAGGCATAATATTTAATTTCTAGATCCATTCAACATTAATTGAGGTTTCTCCTTTATTTTTATGTATCCATTGCATTATGAAATTTGTTGAATACTAACCATTTTTTACTCGGCTTCCAATATATTTTGTCAAGAATTTTGTTAAAGGGTGTGATGATTCGTGAAATACAATTCACATCCGCAGGATTCAAAATATGATGGAGCTTATTAAGGCTCCATGATCTGTCATCCATGAGGTATTCAACGACAAGTTCATCCCAATTTGTATTTTTTTGGTTAGTAATTTTGGGTTGTACTCCCAATGTCGATCCAATCGTCCTTCTAGAATTTGATTGTTTGGCCATATCCGACTTGCCAAATGAGTCCCGAGAAGAATAGTTTTCGAAGGCTCGTGAGTTTGGACCACTACCATGAAGTGTGTTGTTTTTTGTGTAGTTGAAGCGTCCTTCTGTTATAGATATTTTTCTGTAACGATTTAAACAAATATATTATTGAGATCCGCAATAATTTTCTAGAGAAGTTTCATTTGGAGAGTCCGGTTCATCTTTTTTGCCTTTGCAATTCCAATTCCCCCTACAAATTGAGTTCCAACTAATTAAAGGTTTGTAGTTGTTATCCTTATTCCATAAAAAGTTTTTGTTGATTTTGTCTAATCTCTAAGGATAATTTTGGGGAGTAAGACCAATTGCATTAGGTAGTTGGGCTGTGCAGATATGTTCACTTTGATGAGGGTTTTATGCCCTTCTTGGGATAGCCCTAGTTTTGAGTGTTAGCAGTTTGAAAGTGTGCTTCTTAACAATTCCATTAATAATTGAGCATCTTAGGTATTTCTTCAAGGCAATCGTACTAGTGATGTGAAGGATTTGTTTAAGTTGTGCTTTTGTGTAATTGTTCGTATTTTTCGTAACTTGGAACGCAAACTTATGGAAAATTGACTTTTTGGCCAACGATTTGTCAATATTTGTCGATGATGCTTTTGGTTGCAGGTTTGGTTGCTATAGCACATATGATGATATATTATCTGTAAATGAAAGAAAAGGGATTTTGGTGCCTCCTCTTGCAATCTGGATACCTATGCCGTTTTTCGGATCGAGACAACTTATGTGGGATTGTCTTGCTAAAATCTCGACGGCAAGTATGAGTAAATAGGAGGATAGGGGATCTCCTTGTCTTATCTCTTTTAGGGAAGAATTGGCATGTACACTTGTTATTGACTAAGATCAATGACAAAACTGTTTTCAACATATTTACGAATCCAACCTCTAAATTTTTCTATAAAACCGAATTTGTTAAAGATGTGAAAAAGAAATAAAAAAATCTTCGAGGACGATAGCCAAAAAATTTTAATATCATGGAATGGAAAGTCTATAAACATTTCTCAGAAATTACAGGCCTTACACAATATCTGTATGTATACTATGGGTGCGTTCAGATAAATTTTGCTTATAAGTTACTTATAAGTTTTTTGTGCTGATAAGTTACTTAAAGTGGATTGTGCTGATAAGTAAAAACTTTTTCTGATGCTGATAAGTCAAAACTTATTTCTGTTGTAAGCAAGTGGTGTTCGGTTGGAAGGTTTGCTGATTTTTAAAAGGTAATTAAGGAAATGTCCAAATTATCCTTACAAACAATAAATAAATAGAATAAAAACATAAAATAAAATCTATCATCTTCTTCTACCCCTGTGCTTGTCACCCATAAGATTGAACAATTGGGTTTTTTTATTTTTGAGCGCAAACACTATCAATTGAATTCAATTTGTAGGCTTTGAGGAGATCAATTGGTAGATGAGTTCAATTGGTTGTTCACTTCATTCAAATCGATCAATTTGGGAGACGAATTTGTAGACTTCTCAACCAAGGCCAGCAACCAAAACAAGTTGAAAATTGGAAACAAAATTCAATTGAGAATGACAAGTTCAAACCGGTCAATTTTAAAGACGAATTTGTACTACCATAAGCCGACAGTGAAGATTTGGGAGACGAATTTGACTTTGAGGAGACGAATATGGGAGAATGACGAGTTCTCCCGAGTCCACCGGATTCTTTCTCCCGACCCCGTCGTTCAATCTGGATTCTTTCTCCGAAACGCGTCGTTTCGTCCGGCGTCGTTGTTCCGTCGTTCCGTCCCGATTCAATTGAGAAGGACAAATTCAATCCGATCAATTTGGGAGACAAATTTGACTTTGACGAGGCAGAGAAGATATATGCCGGCGGTGGTGGTCGGCCTTTGTCTTCGTCTTCCGTTCGGGACTAAACAAGAGGGAAAATCGGGTCTAGAGACCTCAGCGAAGTCGACTCCGGTGGTGCGCCTACTCGCCTGGTTCTCGACGTCTACTCCGGTGGTGCGCCTACTCGCCTGGTTCTCCGGTGGTGCGTGCATCGTCTCCAGCAAACACCACCGTCTCATGCGTCGTCCAACAACAAGCGGGAAAAATCTGGGAGAGATCTGAGAGGAATCGGTCGGGGAGAGAGAGAGGGGAGAGGGGTAGGTTGTGAAAAATGGGTATTTATTTGAGGGTAATATTGTGGGGCCTATGTGCTTACATTTTTTTGGGATAAACATGCTTAAACCGATAAGTATGGGGGGTGTTGATTATTTTTTTTTCTTATAAGCATGTGCTTACGCGTTGCTTAAAATATGCGAGAATTGTGTGTTCGGCAATGCTTATGTGCTTATTTCTACATATAAGCATTTTTGTGCTTATAAATAGTACATATAAGCATTACCAAATGGACCCTATGAATATTTGAAAACGGGTCAGAATAGAAATCTTAGAAATCATTTACAGAACATACTTTTACAACAAAAATTAGAAGCTCAAAAGCACGTCGTCATTGAATTACAATATCAATGAGACACTTCAAAATCTATACTTGAATATATTTTTTTTTGTAAATCAACAGCTTATATTGATAATAGAAATTTAGGAACTTGCTGGTACATGCAAGCTTTAGCTTAAATACACAGCTGGGAAAAGATTGATGCGAATTTGCTCTAACATTTCAAGCCAATTTTTTTTTAATGAGAGGCGATACTCTTCTTAATAAAATTAATAATAAAAATGAGCTAAGTAGTACTCTCCGGGAATTTCATGCCATGAGTATGGTATATGTAGCAGCAACAGTTTATAGCAACCACAAAAAAAATTGAAACAGGAGAGGGATCAGATGCGTTAGCAAGGTGTATATACAAGAGGAATAGGCCGATTCACACTTGCTGATGTTTTGATTTGTTGTTATTTGAAGTCAAATTTCATATATTTCAGTCGTATAATCCTTCCTCGTCCCATGTATCTACCAAAAACTCCACCATTTCCTGCCATAGTTAATAAGATTAATCAGTATAGCCACTACTAGACCTGTAAATCGGGTCGGGTCGGGCGGGTTCGGGTTCGGTCATTTCGGGTTCGGGTTGAATCGGGTTCGGTTTCGTTATGGGTCTCGGGTCAATCGGGTAGGGTTGTAACGGGTTTTCGGTCGGTTCAAGTTGACCAGCGGGTCAAAAATTTCCTTTTTTTATGATTATTAAAATCAATTTATAATTAAATAATATTATTTAATTATAATCTATTATTTTTCATTTATTTTATTAATAAAATATATTATAATTTTTAAAATAAATTTTAAAAATTCTATAAATATACTAAATCGGTCAACCCATGGATTTCGGGTTCTATCGGGTTCGGTTGATTTCGGGTTTCGGGTTCAAAATTTCGGGTCTTGACCCAAAAATTATCAGACGGTTCGGGTCGGGTTAGCGGGTTCGGTCAGCTTTTGACAACTCTAGCCACTACACATTCCAAGTTCAAATGAAACCAAAATTTAACCAAGTAAAAAAAAAAATAACACCACATTAATATGGAAATAAATGGACTCACGGCGAGAGGGATTGGTTTTCGAAAGGCCAGCTTTGTTCCAAGCAATCCATCATATGTTGCACATACACTGCAAGAAATGCATTAACACATACACTGCTTATAAGCTCTCGGAGTCGATTATTTTTACCTTTCATCTAAAAGTATCATTTAAAGATTTGATTGTGTGATATCGGTTTTAGATCTTGAAAGCAATAAGGATAAACACCTTATGCAACGTTCCCTGGACTTGTGAGATCGATTTGATCGCTTCTTCTCTCCACTCCACTGGGTACGAATTTGATTCCACAGTATAAGACCTACATCACCATAACCAACAGAGAGCATACAGGTTGCAATGCCACAATATAAGACCATGTGCATTGGTGAAATCCGTAAAACCCATAAAACCCAAATAAATACTCACTTTTTTCATTTCTCTCTCATCCACATCATCTTAAACTCTACCAATTTCATTTCATGAAACTCACTCAAATATCAATGAAACCCATGAAACCACTTTTTTACTTTTCTCATTTCCCAACAACCATTTATTTATTTATGCACAATTATAACTATACCCTTCATTTATTAATTTTAAATATTTCTGTAGCTAATTAAACAAATTATAATTTGACTAATTTTATTATATTTTTGAGTTTTGGGTTTGTAAAAATATGTTTTAAATTTCAGGAAAAATTAAATTAAAATTTTTAATTTGCCAATAACGCGGTTAAAACCATGAGCTATTTTAAAAAGTGAAAAATATGTGTTTTACCCATAACAACCCAAAAAATTAATTTAATTTTAAAGTGAATCAAATATATACAAAATTGTTATCTATGAATAGATAAATTTTTTTATTAGTTATAGTATAATTTACTTTTATTATTATTAATTTAAATTTGGCTAAAATAATTAAATACAACATATGTTTGATTAGCCAAAAGAGAGTGCCATGACACACTCTAATTAGCTCTCGGTATGTGTACTGGCAATGAAACCCAACTAGATGGATTTCGCCAGACGAAACTCGCTGGGCCAATTTCACGTATTTATCTTTTTTATTTTTACGTGAAACTCAAGCGTCGCTGATGCCCATGCTCTAAGGTAACTTACAACACGGTCTTCAAAATGAAATGACACATATCATAATTAATGCAAAATTGATATAGATTATTACCATGATTTATGAATTCAAAATGGTCAATGGCAGGTTTAGTTCCAAGATCACAGGGAAGACTTTGTTTTGATGTACTCCGAAAAGAATGGGTTTTCTGAGACAGAGCAGCAGAGTTGACGTCTATGTCATAAGCACTGCTTGTCCAAAAACAATCCGACATACAGGACTTGTCAATGGGATAATGCATTCCTCTTGATCGCTCCTGGACGAGGAGGAGATTTGCAGGTTTCGTGCAGCTTCCAAAACAGCCTCTGCTCTGCCAGGAACCAAATTGATGAATATTCATAATTAACACCAAGCAAGCAAGAGACAGCAAAGAGCGTCACTCAAATAGAAACATGAATTTGATTTAGAATCATAAGTGATAGCACTAAGTTTAAAAGGAAAGGCCATATGATGCTTTGAAATGTTTCCTTTTTTCAATCAAGAAAGGTATTAAACCAAAACACATATATACATATTTATTTGGGATCTCAATACAACGTTAATCAGAGAATCTTAAGATTGCATTATATAATACTCCCTCCGTCCCAAATTGTTTGTCCATAAAGTACAATTGGCACGGTAATTAATACAAAGTTGAAAAGTTGAATAATTAGGGTATAAAAAGTTTAAAAAGTAATAAAGTTGATGGAAAAGGTGGATAATTGGGGGTAATATATAAGATTGGATGAGGATAATTTTGTAATTTTATAAAAAAAAGTAATAAAGTTGATGGAAAAGGTGGATAATTGGGGGTAATATATAAGATTGGATGAGGGTAATTTTGTAATTTTATAGAAAAAAAAGTAATAAAGTTGATGGAAAAGGTGTGTAATGAGGGTAATATATGAGATTGAATAAGGGTAATATGGTAAGAAAAGTATGATATAAATGGAAAGTTTGAAAGATGGACAAACTTATTGGAACAACCGAAATGAAAAGATGGACAAATATTATGGGACGGAGGGAATATACAGTACAGAATTTCTCATTGTATGTCATTGCAATGCCATCTACCAATTTGTTAGTGATTTGTTTCAAAAGCCGCCACCAGACAGTCATCAATTGCTGTCGTAAACTGTATAACCAGCCATTAGAGTTAGCTGAACTACCAACAAACTATAGGTGAAGTGGCTATCATTATAAAAATAAAAATGACAAGGAAAATGGATAAGCTTACTGAAATTTTTATACCAAACTTCACTGACACTTTTCAGTGGTTGCAGCTGGGGAGAAGAACATTAAAGCCAGAACTCGATATTGATTACACATTCACACCCTCAACCGATGTTATAATATTTCAAACCCTCACAGGTACCAGATAATACTGAGGCATTTGATGGTTACACTTGCTTTATTAACCATTGCATTGAGAGATTAAATCCTCAAAATTACGAGTACAAAATAGACTAAATTCAGTATCCTTTCTAATTAGGTCTTATGAAAACAGGTTGATTTCTTAATTTCACAACTAAGATCCCTTCAAAGTATCCCCGGAGCCATTTTTCTTGCGCGGTGTGAATTTGAGACACTCTCATATGCGAATCACTTGTTTTACAATGTGATTTTTTATAACAGAGATTTCCGCTTGATCTAATCAGCTAATATTGGATTGTTTCTGGCTCCATAATAGGTGATAAAGAGTTTTGAAACATATCATAATTACTAAAGTAATACGGAGTAGAACAGAACTCCCAAAGCAATTCAAAGGAAAGGACATGCTGAACAAGAACAATAAGAACTTCACTTAATCGAACATTATAGCAAAGAAGAAATCCAATCCCAGAAGAAGCTGCTTTAACACAAATAACTCCAAAATTCAAATACCTGCGGGATGGCTTGGGTCATTTGGTGACGACCAGATAATTATGATATAATTGGACTTCAAAAAAAGAAGAAAAAAAGATCTCATGCACACAACAAGTAGTTCAGGAAATGCATAAATCCAGCAATTGACAAGTGAGAATGAAAGACTTGTTTCAAATTCACAAGAGAAACAACAAAAACAAGAACCAGTGAGAAACAGAATCAAATTCATACGCATCATCATCATAATAATAAAACAGGAATCATGCATAGAATGTGAGGGCAAATACGACATACCCCATGCAAGAGAGGAGGCTGTTGATCCAAGCAGCGAAAGAATTGTAGAGCATGATTTTGATTCCAGATCCAGCAGGCCAAAATGTAGGTAGGGGTCCTCTACTCTATTTTAGGGTTCTGGGATTCGACGGAGGATTGGTAAAGGAGATTTCAAGTGTTACAATAATCAATAATGCGAAAACCAACTTGAAGCGTTGGGAATTGAGACGCTAAAATGCTTGGGAATCTGATTGGCCTAAGCTGACATCACAATACACGCGCAATTCCGTAAATTAGAACATCTTCAACAGTTTGTTACAAGTATTTTCCAAAGCCAAATTATTTTTACTTTTTAACTTTAATACCCTTTTCCATTTTGAAGCTGAATTTGAAAAGGCCTTTTCATTTTTACAAATGCTCCAGATTTGGAAAAGTTTCTACTTATTCGCTAATAAAAATGGCTAATACGAGGCGTCCATGTCAGAGTTGACAGGCGCCTCGGTCGTCTCAACCGACGTGTAGGTAGTCGGTCGAGGATACTGACTGTATAATTTTTTTTTAAATAACACGCTATCGCGTGTGGGCCCCCAATGTAGTCGGTCGAGGTGACCGACTACATTAAATTTTTTTATAAAAAAAAATACGCTATCGCTGCTAGCGATAGCGTGTGGGGCTGAAAGAGTCGTTGCTCTTTTCGGCCCCAACAAAGAGCCGAACGGTTCTTTGTTGGGGGCTATATAAAGCCCTCAACTCCTCCACAACTCCTCCACAATACTACCATCAGTAAAAAAAATTGCAATCGAGAGGGAAAAAAGTGTGAAAATGAGAAAAGAGTGGTTTTTCGGTATAGGAAAATCTAAGAGCAAAAGCCATTCAAAAACTTCAAATGGGCAATCGACGCAAATAGATTTGAATGAAGGGACGAACGTTGAGGATATACAAGCTAATGTAGAGCAAGAGGAGGTACCGATCCAACCAACGGCTCCAAATGCGTTTGAGCTTGACCTCACAAATCAAGAAGCTACACCATTTAGCGGGGGGATTGATTTAGGTATGTAAATTAATAATTTACGTTTTTAATCATCAAGTTTAGTCGGATCATATATTATAATAATACTTTAAAATTATCTTAATTTTATTTGTTAGTATTTTAATTTAATTTATTATTCATATTAGAATTTTCTTAATTTGATTTCATAGTATTTATATTTGATAAGTAATTATAGTATTTAATACATTATATATGATAGTGGTCATACATTATTTATGTAGAGACGCTTATGAACGATCCACGATATATGGAGTAGTATACGTTTGGGGGTACAAACCCCCAACCACCACACGAGTTTACTGGATCACCGTTTCCACCTAACCCAACTATTCCGCCAACCCAATATACAACTCCCAACTATCAGAAGTTGTGCGGGTCATCCACTTCCCAACACACCCCACACAGCACCAACCTAACCCCCACTAGGAATTTGTATACTGAATTCGATAATACTTTTACTCCCCGGACCGACATACAGACTGGCCCACAGGGTGATACATGGATTCGAGATGCAATTTCTTTTACTCCCTTGAGTCCTTATTTCCAAGCTGAGAATCAGGCGGGGACTTCTTATTCACAACCTCCACCATCCCAACCTTATTTTCAAGCTGAGACTCATGTCGGGACTTCTTATTCCCAACCTCCAGCATCCCAACCTTATTTCCAAGTTGAGTCTCATGTCGGGACTTCATATTCCCAACCTCCATCAGATCCTCCCAACACCCAAGATGGATATGGTGGCGGACCAATCGATACTAGTTTGTTGGTCAGTTACGACACGCATATAGCGAAGCTCATATGGGAAGATCAAACGGTAAGAACGTTTAATTAATTTACCTTATATTTATGCATAAATAACTATACTGAATAATTTTGATAATAATGTTTCAGCATAGTAGTAAACCCTTTAGAGTGCATACGCGAGGGAACATTAAGGATTGTAACGAAAAGTTGACGGATGGGTCAGCGTGGGTCACATGTGCTCAGCGTAGCGGATTATTACGCCTACAACAATGGAGGTTCAAACAAACAGATGAAGCATTGATTTAAGCTTTTGTCGAAAGATGGCATCCTGAAACAAACAGTTTTCATTTTCCTTGGGGAGAAATATCAATCACCCTCCATGATGTTCACTACATTTTGGGCCTACCGTTGAACGGGATGAAGGCTATTTCAACGTACTCCGAAGAACAATTAAAGCAGTTTATCAGTGGTGCATACGACGTTAGTGCTCTTGAAATGAAGAGGTTAGGTAATAGTGGTAGCATAAACATCAAACATTGGAAGGAGATCCTATTTAGCATGATAGAAAATGGAGGAAACCCAGAGTTGATAGCGTCAGGATATTTGTATGATCTGTTGGGAAGCACCTTGATAATGGACAGGTCAGGTGTTGGGTTACCCCTCAGATTGTTGCAGCTCGTGTTGAACCACGATCAAGTGATGGAGTATTCATGGTGTGCCGCTACACTTGCAACACTCCATCCTCGAATATATCTCGCGGTGGGTCCTCAGCTCCTGGACAAGCTCCCGTCGCATATGCAACCATCCATCATTCGCATTCCACCCCATCTGAGAAGCGAGCGCCCTGTATCCACAATGACCGTCTCCTGGAACATCATGCGCAGCGACGATGTATGAGATCATGAAAGGAGGTAAATAAGGTATGAGATCTAATCATCCAAAGTCGCTAGTGAGAGGGGGGAGGGCTTGGGTGGAATAAACCCCATTCCCGACGTGGGAGGCAAAACCGGGTATGCATCTTTCTCAGTCTTGACATCTTCGTCTTGTTCATCAACTGCTGGGATCGATGTAAATGTTTGCCCTGGCATAGAACGAGCGCCTTTTACAGCCCTTTTGCGCTGGAGAGGTTGTTGTTGTAGATGCTCCAACCTAGTCAACCCTCTTGCCTGAACCTTCGATTTCTTCCTAGGTTTTCCCTTCTTCTTCTCACAATCGGGTTCCTCCAATGTGATGGTATCCTTGATCTTACGATAATCGCGGATCACCTCACGTTGCACGCGTTTGGGCATCGTGCCTGCATTGTAATCTGCTATCATCTTTACCCATTCAACATCGTCATCTTCTATGCAATCATCCTCGGGCGATGTCGTCGGAAGGCCTTCCCATACCAATTGCTTCCAAAAAGGATGGATCATTGAAAGCTCAATAGGCTTACATTGAGTGATACATTGCTCAACTTGGTGAGGGCACGGGAGCCCACGGGCAGTTGTCCACCACAAATCGTCGCATACCGGACTATATCCACTATCTGGCCTAAGAGGGGTACTAATATGATCGAACAAATGACCTATACAACTGTTGGATACCTTCGTTGGGAGGAGAGAGAATACTGTTCGGAGCGGTTCCGCCATGTGATAGATGGCAAGTGGAATAGTGGTGCGATCCATCTCCATCTGCCCACGTACGGTCATAATCTGGATTCTGATCGCGTTGTGTATCTTCCTTACTATAGTATTGAACCCTCCAACAGATGATCCCAAGTAATCCTTCAACGTGGAGAGTTGTGACTCGGCCCTACAAAAATTTGGAACTTAAAACCCAATTTTTTAAATTGGAATGAGTGGCAAAAGTAACTTATTTTTACCTATTTGTGGTCCTCGTAAAAAGGTTGAAGCGGTGGTCGGTGAATGCCCTCACAATCCGATCGCGCCAAGGGGTGAGCCAGGTTTTCTGGAGATATTTTTATTTTGATCAAATTTTACGTGTGGGAAAAAAGTGTCTTATTATTTTTCACATTTAATACGGAGTACTCCGTAGTAGGTTTTGATTCAAGTGAGGACCACTCTTGTGATAAGGACTTTTGCTTAAATCTATTACTAATAACTAAAGCTGAAGTAATTTTATGTCACCACATTGCGCCACATCACCGCCTTTATTAATATAATAATTTTAAATAGTTAATTATGCAAAAAAAAGTTATCTCCAACTAAACATAAAGATAAAATAACATTTGTAAAAATTAATTCCAAAATAAACATAAAGATAAAATAATATTAGTAGATTTGACCAATATAGATAAAAAAAGGACATTATATTTATTATATTTGTAAAAGATAAATTAAAAAAAGATAAGAAAAAATATGTACACATGATCACATATATATCTTTGAAATAAAAATAGTCATATCTATCTATAACTATATGTTAAAGTTTTAACTTTTCTAGCCGCCACATTAATTTTGGCCCCACTTTATACTTTAAAAAATTATTTTTATTAATTTTTTCCAATTAAATTCCTTTATTTTTATATATGTGGAAAAATTAATTCAACTTTGATTAAAAATAATGAAAAGTATTTTATCTTTATCGTTTTATCTATTTATAAAAAAATATTTATCTTAAATCAAATTTTGATAAAAAAAAGTAAAATTTTTAAATATCTACATAATTACTTGCCTAAATTAAATTTTAATAAAAAAATTATATTATATTCCTTAATTTCCTTTTTGGATTTTTATGTAAATATAGAAGATTTTTTTATCTTAAAAAAATCTATATATTTTTAATCTATTCTTATTAACTATCTTTTTAACTTTTTATTTAAAAGATTTTTAAAGAATTGTTTTTTTTAAGAATTTACATTATTTTTGGATTTTTATTTATTTTTATATATTTAAATTATTAATATCATATTTATAATATATCTAAAAATTGATGAGTCGTAGTCGTGCATGGCACGACGGGTACAACTAGTTGAGGACTAATCTCAACCATTAGATTTACCTTATTACTATATATTGGATGATCAAGATTTTTTTTATTCTTTTTATTTTCTTATTTTTTTTGTTCTTTGTTTAAAAAAGCTTTAAAAAAGATAAATATGGCCGTTCAATTTTTATATACTACGAGTTCATTTTTATACACTAGAAGTTCAATTTTTTATGTTAGGAGTAGACCTGTCAATCGGGTCGGGTTGGGCGGGTTCGGTTATTTCGGGTTCGGGTTAAATCGGGTTCCGGGTCGTTATGGGTCACGGGTCAATCGGGTCGGGTTGTAGCGGGTTTTCGGTCGGGTCGGGTTGACCAGCGGGTCTAAAATATCATTTTTTCTTATGATTATTAAAATACGAATTAATAAAATAATAATATTTAATTATAATATATTATTTTCATTTATTTTAATAATAAAATATATTATAGGTTTCAAAATAAATTTAAAAAATTCTATAAATATGCTAAATCGGTCAACCCAAGGGGTTTCGGGTTTCAACCCAACGGGTTCGGGTTTCAACCCAACGGGTTCGGGTTGTATCGGGTTCGGTTTATTTCGGGTTTCGGGTTCAAATTTTCGGGTCTTGACCCTAAATTTATCGGGCGGGTCGGGTCGGGTTAGCGGGTTAGGTCAGTTTTTGTCAGGTCTAGTTAGGAGTTCAATCTTCTATATTGTATGAGTTTAATTTTTATATTCTACGAGTTCATTTTTTTTTATCGGTGATAAGTTCAATTTTTATGTGCTTTGAGTTCATTTTTCAAATAATTCAATTTTCACATAACTGAAAAAATATTTAAAAAAATAAATGATTTTTTTCAATTTTTATTTTACATTTTTAAAATTATTTTCTTATTTCAAAAAAGCATTAAATTTTTTAAATATGACAGTTCAATTTTTATATATTACAAGTTTATTTTTATACACTAGAAGCTCAATTTTTTCATTCTAGAAGTTCAATTTTCTATATTGCATGAGTTCAATTTTTATATTCTACGAGTTCATTTTTTTTATTTATGATAAGTTCAATTTTTATGTGCTTTGAGTTAATTTTTCATATAATTCGATTTTGACATAACTAAAAAAAATTGATTTTTATTATCAATGTTTTATTTATTTTTTTAATTTTTTTACTTTTTTTACTTTTTTAAAATTATATTCTTTTTTAAAAAAAGCTTTAAAAACATTAAATATGACGGTTAAAGTTTTATATACAACGAGTTCATTTTTATATACTAGAAGTTCAATTTTTTATGTTAGGAGTTCAATTTTCTTTATTGTATGAGTTCAATTTTCACACTCTACGAGTTCATTTTTTATCCATGATAAGTTCAATTTTTATGTGCTTTGAGTTCATTTTTTTATAAAATTCAAGTTTTACAAAACTAAAAAAATAACAAAAAAGTTTAAAAATTTAAAAATAAAAAAAAAATTTTTTGAAAAAATCTTGACCATTCAATAAATAGTAAAGGAGTAAATCTAATGGTTGAGATTAGTACTCATTTTAAGCTTAGTCCTTACCACAAGAGTGGTATACTCACCAGAACCATGCCCCTCCACTAACACTAATAATAACACTCTAAATTAACTTATTTTATAAAGTAGTCCCTAAACCCCACACCATCTTCCTTCTCTCATGCTCTCTCACGCTAAAACTAGTGTTATTCTCGTACTATGTATCGGTTATCATAAAAATAAATATATTGATTCCGCATTAGTAGTAGCACAATAATTTTAAAATGTAAATACCTGAGAAATTCAAAATACAAACCATAAAGTTATACTCAATTATTTTGATTATAAATGCATTAGGGAAAGCTCTGACATAGAAGATGTAATATAATAGTTTGATTATAAATTGTACCCATGCCCTGCACGGGATTTTTAATAGTTGTTTGATATACTTATTGTAAATAAGTATTTATTTTAAGTGAATATTAATAAATATTTTTAAATAAATAAAGTATAACATAATGTTAATAACTTTATATAATTTAACCTCCAAATACATAATAGAATAACCAATAAGAAAATATATTCGAAATAACTATAAGACTAAAATAAGAAAAATATGTTTGAAATAATGTTTGAAAAGAAAATTCATATTGTAATATTGCAATGATTTGCATTGGATCTGCAAACAACTTAATTTTCGTCTTCGTGCTTCAAAGTTTTTTTGGAATTGGAAGTGAAAAGTTGATCTTCTATAAGTTTGTCTCCATTATCATCATATGGGATGAGCTTTCATTTGAACACTTAGAAGGAGTACGTGGTTCATTCGACGATACATTGCAGTATAGTTCAGGCTCAAATGCGGTTTGTGGCCTAGTTAAGGTGATGACAAATAGGATAGATGGATTCGACTTTAATTATAGTATATTGATATTAACTGATAAGAAAATAGTTGCATAATTTGTATTATAAAAAATAGAAACAATCATCTTTACATAAAAATTCAAAAGTTATTTTATGTAATTAATTAATATAAATTGATCCTGAAATACAATTATTTAATATATATTGATCTTACAAAGTTACGTGCATGTTAGATATTGTTTTATGAAATTATTTCATATAAATTGATCTTAATAATACAATTATTTAATAATTACTTCAAAAAATTGATCTAAATGATCATTTAAAAGTACAAATTGAACTACTTATTAAGGAAATATAATTATTGAATAAGAAGAAAAAGTAACCATGAAATTTTAGGGAAAATAGAAAACAATAAATTTATTCCCTTTATATAATTATTTAATCTAAATTTATTTTAAAATATAATTATTTAATAGGATGAATTAATTAAATAGCAAAAAAAAAAGTCTAATTAGGTGGATATTAAGGAGTGTGCAAAAATTAGGTAAATGGCAAAAACCCCCGTCCCCCATCCCCACCCCACTCCCACCGAGTTGACTCGATCGTTGACCGGGTTGACTCACCCGTTGACCGAGTTGACTCGGTCGTTGACCACTCGTTGACCGACCATTGATGACGTTGACCGGCCGTTGACCGACATTGACCGGTTGACCATCATCACTATCATCTCTATCATCGCTGTCATCAACTGTCATTACTACTTGATGACTATCATCACTATCATCTCTATCATCACTGTCATCAATCGTCATCAACTGTCATCAACCATTATCAAATGTCATCAATTGTTATCACGATTTGATTGTCATCAACTATCATCACAAGTTGTCATCACAATTTTTTTCACCGTCATCACAATTCTTTTTCACTGTCATCACACTTTTTTGATGACAAAAAGTGTAATAAAAGGTAAAAAGTGTCATCAAAATGTCTTAATAACACTTTTTGATGACAAAAAGTATCATCACATATAATCATGTTTAATTTTTTAGTGTCATCACATATAATTTTTAGTATCATTATTCAAAGTGTCATCACGTACGATTGTCATCAATTGATGATGGTTGATTGTCATCAATCATCACTACTTGATGACGGTTCGATGTCATCAACTGTCATCGCTACTTGATGACGATTTCATTGATTTGTTTGTCATCAAAAGGCCTTGATGACAAACAAGTGTCATCAAAAGGCCTTGATGACATTGATTTGTTTGTCATCAAAAGGGCCTTGATGACAAACAACCGTCATCAAGTGTCATAATAAAATTATCATCAAGTGTCACCACATGTTTTTAAACGGCCTTGATGACATTCAAGCATATAAAAGCAACTATCTTAAAAACGTAAAAACAAAATTGTTATCAAATAACATCACTTGTCATAAGAAAATATTAATAAGCCTATGTGGGATTTGAACCCACATCATTATTTTTTAAGAAAAATGCTCTACCATTTGAGCTAATAGGCTAAATATATTTTATAATAAAATAAACCCTAAATTAAATTAAACTAGAAAAGGAGAAAGTAAAAGAGGAAGAATAGTATATGTAATGGAAATCTAATGCTGATGATAGTGATGAGGCAACTAGCTATAAAACCAAAAGCATGATTATTGAATTTCTATTAATCTAATACTGATGAGACAACTAGCTATAAGGGAAATCAAATGATGATGAGGCAACTAGCTATAAAAATTGTAAACCACTGATTTTTTTTTCTATTAATATAAAAAATGTATGCAAGCAAGGTTTGGTTTTGAACTTTTTTAGCAAAAAAAAATGCTACCTTTTTAGGTCTCCAATGATGGAGAAAAATAACAGCATTACTAGTTTAACCAGTGGACCAATTTCATACAGGATTTGTCCATGTCTAATATCAGATAAGTGGCACTACAGCATCAACATGAATACCTGAACTCTAATCCATATTTTTTGGATAAATCAAGTGATATCTCCTTTATGACAATGAATCAAGCGAGTAAATTAAGATCTACAATGTACTGTTATAAAAAGGAAAGTGAAACATAATAGTATAAGAAGATAATATACCTCTTCATTTCTTTGATTCCTCTCCATCTCCATTTGAAAACGAATGATCTTCTTCTTCTTTGTTATGCACATTTCAATAGACTACATTAAAAAAGGCCCTCAAATCTTGTACCCGATAAAGAGAGATAAGTATTTCAACCTTCAAATTCACAACTACAGAAGCCAAAGCGCAATTCAATTAGCTAATTGATACCTATTTCAACCTTCAATCGAGTATTTACAGAAAAAAATGATTGAACAGAAACAACACCTGCAAATCACCTCTAAAGTATCAACAACTTTGTTTAAATCAAACACACCATCTTCAACATGGTTTATCAAGTTAATCACACTAGAGTTAGCAAAAGTCAGGCACAATATGAAGTTTATCACACTGACATTAATGAGAAGACAACAAGAAAACAAAACTTGAATTAATATATTTAGTAAAGGAAGGAGAATCCCTATTGTAGAGACTGTAACTTAAAGTGTCACACGCAGCTTAGGGGAATCCACCTCTTAAAGTGTCATACACATTTATCAGATCTGAAACCAAATTGAGATCATTTAATGATGATGTATTTAAATAAAACTTACTCAAAATCGGAATAATTAGAATCGAAAGCCTCAAAAGTTGTTAGCTTGCTTGGTTTGTACATACATAGATACAAGATATCATCAGATCTGAAACCAAATTGAGATCAATTAATGATTGATGCATTTGAATAAAACTTACCTAGCATCAAGGTTCGATCCCACGGTGAAATCCTGCAAAACCAAGGCTCAAGAGATGAGATTCAGTGATGAAGAATCGGAAATCCCCAAAAATTAGGGTTTCGAAATCGGAAATCCCTTGATTTAAGTGCACTGACCTGATTCTGCGCCGATTCAATGGCGCTTGGCGTGTTCCGAGGACGTTTCAAGGTTTGTTGCAATCGATTCATACCTTGTTGAAGATCAACGACGTCTTCATCTTCCAACTCGCGGGCTTTCTTCAAGGCACTCTCTCGTCGTCGACTGTAGAGAGGGAGAAGGAAATAAGAAAAAATAAAAAAAGGCTCTTATATACTTAACAAATACCAAAAAAATCCAATCTATGTCCAAACGTCTAAATAGGGTAGCCCAAAATGCTTTTGGGCTAAATTTGTTCTTATTTAATATTGATTGATCTTAAAAAGGTTACATAGATGTAAGCTAATTAAGAAAGATATAGTAATGATTTTATATACATTCTTCTTAAAGAATTAATACCTTTTATAAAAAATATATTTTTATAGATACTCCGATTAGAAAAGATAAGTATAATATGACAAATCACCAATAAGTAAAGTGACCTAATTAAATAGTATTTGAAAATTATAATGTGGTAAAATTAAGTAATATTTGAAGATTTAGATAGGAAAATTAGTAAATGTAAAAATTAATTTGCTTAGGTGGCATAGTTAAATGAGTGACACGTAGGATTGAGTGATTCGACTTTAGTTATAGTACTAGTATGTATTCCCGTACCTTGTACGGGTTTTTCTTAAATAAAATATTAATAATAAAATATTTTCAAATATATATATATTTCGAGAAAAATAATCATGTAAAGGCTTAAATAAAAATTTTGAATAAAAATTTAAAATAAATAAACTATAAAAATTGTTTATTTCAAACAATAATATTTTATTAATATTGCGAATTAAATTAATATCCAAAACATGATAATTTATTTAATTATGAAAATAAATAAGTAATAAGATAAAAACTTATCAATTTATTATATACATGAAAGTATGAGACCATTTAAAATAAACTTAGTTATAGTAATATACGGTTACAAAGATAACTATTCAATTAAGATATATTATTTAAAAAACGATTCTATCTAAAAATAAAATAAATATTCTAGAATTTGTATGATAACATAAAAAATATTCTGATGATCTTCCTATCTTTCATATCCGAAAAAAAAGATTGTTTAATAACGGAATTTTCTATCCTATATTCTAAAAACATGGATAAGAATTTATCATATCCAAAAATAAAAGAATAGTTTTAAAAAAGTGGTGATGGGGTCCAATCTAAAAATGACATGTGTCGTTTAATAATTTTTTTAACCTCCGCTTTAGGTTATAGTTATGATATTGACTAGTATGTATTCCCGTACCTTGTACGGGTTTTGCTTAAATAAAATATTATAATTGCTAATATCTTAATAATCTTCCTATTTATCATATCTAAAAATAAAAATTTATATTTTTGAAATTAAGAATGGGATTTTCTATCCATTGATTATAGTCATATAAGATTGTACGTATCTTACACTATCTTTATATTAAACTTAATTATCTAAACCTAGCATATGCATTCTATCTAAAAATAAAATAAATATCCTAATATTTGTATAATATATAACATAAAAAATATCTTAATAATCTTCCCATTTATCATATCCAAAAATAAAATATTATTTAAAAAAAAAAAGTGGTGTGGTCCAATCTAAAAATGACATGTGTCGTTTAATAATTTTTTTAACCTCCGTTTTAGGTTATAGTTATGATTGTACATTCGCAAATAATAAGAACTCGAGAACACAATATTAATTTGAGACTCTAATCTATATATATATATTATAAAATAGAAAAATTTGGCCAATTAATGACCAAAGCATCTAATGAAATAATGAGAGTTAAAAAAGAAGAAAAAAAGTACATTTTAAACTTAAAATCATTTAATCCCTCTTGCAATTGACCTTTGGTTTAACCCCTCTTGCAATTGACATTTGGTCTACTTTAATAAATTCAGGATAAAACAAAATACAATCCCTTTTAGCTAGCCTTCCGTAACCTCTTTTCATTTGATTGACCTTTAGTCTCCTGTAAAGTGTAAAAATTTAGAATAAGCATCTAAAGAAACTAAAAAGATAAAATAAAAAAACCCATTTATTGTCAATATCCTTTCAATTGACTACAATTACAATTGGCCTTTTAGACTTCCGTAACGGTTTTTGAATAGAACAACTGCTTCTAATTTTACACTGGTTTTTTAATTTTAATAGAGCAATTGCTTCTAATTTACACTATATATAGTCAGCTTCACCTACAAAACTATCTGAGGCTGCAAAACTTCCAAAACCAACAGAAAAAGAACTGCCGAGTATATTTCCCATTTCAATGGTAAGCCGTGGCATTTTTTGCAATGTTGATTCTATTGTATTTTCAGTAATTGCTTTCTTCTTTTGCATTAGCACGTTATAAGGAAATCAGACTCATCGAACATGCATGATGAAAAGCAGAAAGTGATCCTGGCAATGGAGAAAAACATAATTGCAATGAAGTTAGTCACATCAAATCAAAGGCAAGAAATACCATTTTGTACATATTCTTCCATGCATATTCATAAGAATCAATTATGTTTAATCTCATAAGTATGAATCTGTTTATAATTGTATAATTTGTTATCTTTCAACTAGATGCATCGAAAGACAAAAGCAAAGCAATTCTCAAACCGGAGAAACAAAGGAAACTCATGACAATGTAATTGAAGGCACGATATTTGGTTTACTGGATTAATCGAAGAATAATACAAAGGTAATTTATATTAATGTTTTTCCCACTAAAGGCATTAAGCATATCAAACAGGTAGTGAGTTCATTCACATACTCATACACTTGCACAAAATAGTCAAGTCCAATTAACTAATGAAAATGACACAAATTTAGGCCACTTTAGATCTCAACCAACACTTTAAATTTAGGCTATTATATTTGAAAGTGAAACAGATATTCATTACATCTAATAAGACGGGTTCGTACAAATTGTAACAAGTTCACATGGATTTAAAGGTTTAACATGGTTATATGCATGATTTATTAAATAGTAGAATGTATATGCAAAAAGGGACCATGATGTGGATGTAAAAGATAAGCTATTCCAATTAAAATGGCTTTTGTTAATTGACTCGCAAACTTGAGGATCACAAACAAATTCCATTTGAGACTTTTTCCCGATAACATGAGCTATCATGGATGTACAAAATTATCTAAATAATTATCTCTAATAAAGAGAAAATATACTCATAAAACACACAAAGCAAACCGACCTCGCAATTACCCTCACATTACATCTTCAACTCCACCAAATCATATACCAGTAATTTGATACAAAAAGAGGAACAACTAATAATATTACACCAGATCCAACAGATCATGTCGTCGAGAAATTAATGAAATTGCATGCAATCAGGCAAAACAACAACAACAGATCTAACAATTTTAAAGAGAAAATAAACAATCCAAAGAACTAAGCACAAAAATACCAAATATAACAGTGAAACAAAAACGCACACAGTCATTGGATCTGCTTCGAAATTGGGGTTAATACTACCTTCATTCTCGAGGAAGATCAACACAAAATAGACACAGAGGGAGATGGTTTTTGTTTTGCACGGAAAATCAAAGCCTTCCTTTATGGCAGCGACAGTGCGGATTCCTTAATTCGGCCATCGGCACCGTACTGGTACTAGAGATTCGTCTGAAGATGACGAGTAGATGCTGTTTTATAAGAAAATAAAGACGAAGGGGTGAGGAGGATGTGGAAAACGGTCAAAGGCGGCGATGGACCTCTCCATATGATAGAAGCTCAATTGAAGCAAACTAGGGCAATACAAAAGATATTCAAAATAATGATACTACATATTAACAATGTTCTAAAAAACGCTAGGCGGACGTTGGGCGGAGAGGGACCGCCTAGCACCTAGACGGCATGAACGGTGGCCTAGGCGGTCCTAGACGGATGCCTAGGCGGTCTGGACGGCTAGGCGGGCTATGACCTTCCAGCGCCTAGGCGGGGCCTAGACGGGGCCTAGAAGGGATTTTTAGAACAATGCATATTAATGAAAGCCCAGTTTATTAATAAAGCCCATTGTAAAAAAATGTTACTAATGGAAGCCCAATATGCTAATGGTTTAACAATTACGTATTTCTATATTTCATTTTGATATAATAACACCAAAACTAGATATGGAAAGAATTTAATATGGAATATTACAATAATAAAATAATTACCCACTCCATCTGGAAATCAGTATCGTTTTAAAAATTGAATTTTGATCAAAGTTAAGTGGTGGATAATAAAAAGTAATAAGATTGAGAAAAACTTTAAAATCTTAAATTTATTTAATAATATTCTTAAAATTTGCGGTGTCCAAAGCTAATAAAGCTAGCGCTTAGTTGGATCAGAAGGATTATTAATTTTATAAGTTTCCCTTTGCCCTATGGAAATTATGTTAAAAAGACTTCTATCATTTAGTGAAAAAGTAAAAAAATATGTAATATGCAACCAAAATAATAAAATTAATGTTTTAACATAAAAAAATGTTTTAACTAAAAAACATGTAAAAAACAATATGAAAAATAAAAAAAAACCGTGCGTAGCACGGGTCATCCTCCTAGTTAAGATGTAAATATAAAAATTAGATGTTAGGTGATTGCTTGTAGGAGTTGAAGTAAGAACTATTGAAAATTGGTGTACTCGACAACTGTTCAAGTCATTTGCCTAAGAAACACACATAATACATTCAAGGGCCCATCAAGATTCATCAAATGGGAAAAACGCTCTCTTCTCTCTCCTAGGGCTGTGCTCCATTTCTGTGCTGCCGGTCCTTTCTCATTTCTTCCTTCGCCTCTCTCGTTTCATCATGTAGATCCGCCCTGGTTTGGTGTTTGGTGGTGTGCTTGAGTCTCCTCCTTCGTCTTAACCTCTCTTTAGATCTCTCAAATGACCCCTTTAGGATTTGGGTGGTGGTTGATCTTCGTTTCTGTCGATCCCGCTGTTCTTATTCCCCTATTGATCCCTTCAACCTTGTCAATTACCCTTCTTTGCCCTTTATTTTTGGGCGTCTTGCCTGGCTTTTCCTCTGGTTCGATCTGGATGTTTTTGGTGTGCCTCCTTGCACTTTTGGTGGGTGGATCTGGGGTTTTATGCCTCTGGTCTTCCCTGCTGGCTCCAGCTGTGGCCTTGTGTCTAGGGATCTTTCTTTATTTGAGAGATTCTTAGATAGTGGTTCTCTTTGCTTCTTTCTGTGCATTCGTCATTTTCCTCTGTTGTTGGAGTGCTTCTCTGCTCGGCTTGTTGGTGGGATCTGTCATGTTCTTCTATGGGAGGGTGAGTTTGAGTCTCACTCTCTTTGCTTCGTCTGGATCTCGACTCCTCCAGGTTTTGTTTGTGCTTCCTCCCTTCTTCCTTACTTTCTTTTGTTCTCCTTTTTTGGTTATGTTGTTAGTTCTATGAAACTTTTCTCTTTGATGCTTCATTATGGTATCCATCTCTCTTTTCAACCTTTGGGGCTTGTAAAGATTGAGATCTTGCCATGCTGTTTGTATCTAGAGAATGAACCTTTATCTTGTGAAATTTTGTTAAAACGTGCTCTTCACTACAGGTTGAACTCAGCCATAATTATTGACTTATTTATGCATATTAATCTGTACGTTCCTTTGAAGGTGACCCATTGCCATAATCTTATTCTCTCTTCTGCTGTGAGTAATATGCAGACTCTATATGCGTCTCTCTTGTGTGGGAATGGACACTTTGATCTTCTTCAATTTGGAATCTTCTCTACTTTTCCTATTGGGAAAATTGATATTCTTGTCAGCTATCCTGGTTCTTTCTTAGATCTTTCTGATATGCATGATTCAAGTAACAAGTTCTTTTATTTGACCATCTTGCTGCATTTGCTCTTTTGTTATAATTCAGGTGAATTTATACTTCTTGGTTTAGTTGTATTACAGATTGCTTTCTTCTAGAAATTTCCCATGCTTATGTATCTTTTCATAGTTAAATTTGTTCTCTGTCCATATGACTTTCATCTTGTGTTTCTCTTGCTCAGGCTTGCCATTGATCTCCCCTGTGTTAGTTCCTGCTTAATGCTTCATTTGGTTGAGATGTTGTCTCCTTCTTTTTGGAGGATGTGTTTGAACCATGGCTTTAACTATATTTTAATCCTGTTTGGTGTCTGCTGGAGTAGGCTCTTTTTCCTTCTTGGAAAATTTTTAGCTTTTCCTCAGTACCTTTCATGGATTGTAATCAACTTCTATGATGATAATTGGGTGTCCTATTCTTGTGATAGACTCCCTATGAGAGTTGCTTATGAAATTGCATCTGAATTTGCCTTTGAAACTCCAACATTTGTTCAAATACAGACTTGTGATGACTTGCATTTCATGATAATTCTGGGTGGTTTTTGTTGGTGTAGGCTCCTTTTCCTTTTGGAACGAGTTGTAGCTTTGCCTCAGCTCCTCTCTTGGATTATTCTAAAATTCTATGATGAAAATTGGGTGCTCTATTCTTGTGATAGACTCCCTCTGAGAATTTCTCTGCAATGTTCTTATGATTGTGCAATCTAGTACATATGCTTCTCTCTTTCATGTTATATATCAAATTCATGAGATCTTATGTGATTATTCTTTCTCTTATTGTTCTTTGTCCATGTAATTTTCATCATGCAATCTTTTTTCAGTTGCTTGGCCATGATCTATTTTGCTCCAAACTTGAAAATTATTATGATTTAACCCTAAATTCCTCTATACCTCATACTCTATTTTTCTTCTATCTGATATTTCTTGTTCTTGACCTATACTATATCAAAATTCATAATTTACTGTTCATCGTAACATATTATAATATCTCATTTTATGCTCACTGCTACCCTCTGATTTACTTGATAAATCTTCTGTCTCTTTCTTTTCTTCATTATTACAATTTAAATATACTCTCTCATCAATATTATGTTCACATTGCTGCTTTAGTTCATGAATTGTTCTTAGTACTCTATGGTTTGGAAAACAGATTCTATGCTTGCCCTGGGTGCTTTATTTCCTCCCTAGTAATCATTTATCTAGCCACTTCTTCATTAAATGCTTTTGTGACTGCCTCTCTGAGTATTTATTGCACAAAGACTTTTTTTACCTTCATTAACTTCTATATCTATATGCTGCAGGCTAATATCTTGTACTACTTTTGCATGTTCACTGTTAACCTCTTTGTTAACCAATCACAACTGGTTGCAGTTAATATATCTATCTATACTCCTACTATTGTTTATACAATTACCTTGGTAAGATGTTATAGTTATGACTATACCAAACATTACAATTTACTGTTCATCATATTATATTATGTCAAAATCTTTTTATACTACTTGTATCCTGAGAATCTATCTATCTATCTTCTGTGGGTCACTACTATTGATTTTTTCCCTCTCTATATATATCCCTCACAGTTTCATGTTCATACTACTGTCTCCTTTTATAACATGAATTTCTCACTTAATGCCTTGGGTAAACAAGTAAATGAGTACTCTGTGTGCTTTCTTCTCTTCCTATTTATTATTTCTCAAGCCTCCTCTTTATTAATTGCTTATGTGGTTCTTTCCCTGTTTTTTTACTGCACCAAGACTTTTATATACTTCATTAAATTCTATCCTTGTATGATTATGACTAACTTCCTATACTTTATAGGCATCATAAATGTTCACCTCTTTTTTAACCAATCACAACTGTATGCTATTAATATATTCTTCTGTGATCCTATGTTTTTATCTATTAGTAGCATTCTGAAATTCTTAATTCATGAATATTCTGACTGCAGTATCTACTTCTTCATAATCATTCTTCATGCCTACTATAAAATAAATGCTACAGTGGGATTTTACCCGCAGTTTGTTTGTTCTAAGACTGATATATATGCCTTTTATTTAATTCCCTATATGATTCAAATTAATCTCTCTTATCCTCTGTAATTGGTTACTGTTGACCTCTTTTGCATCCAATTATATTTGTTGTTTATTAAATTACTGATACATCTCATTTATTGCCTCTTCTCTCACACTTCTTACAACTCCTATTCTCTTCATACCTTTCCTCTATTTAAGGGATGGCTCGATATCAATAGTAGTCATCATCCTTCATATCCTTCACATACAAGTCACTGTGTTTACTCTTACTCCCAAGCCTTCACTAGCTGGTTCAATATGTCTGATTCCATAACCTATCAGGATGCCTTAGTCAACTTCCCTGTTCTCAATTCCATGTCAACTAGTATGGATGTTGAAAGCTTTCTTGCTCCTCCCTCCTTAGTTGCTATTAACCACCCCAATGGGACTACTCCTCTGAAAACCTTGAGCCCCACAGGTCCTCTTTCCACTGGTGAAACTTTGTCCTACCTTTCTGATGAGTCTCCTAATATTATCCCTGACTGTGACTTTGTTCCTTCAAATGATATACTCAATCCTGGTTCTTTTAATGCCACTATCCCCCTCCCAAATCCAACTTCCATCCCCTTTGTCAAAACACACTTGGATGAGCTCATTAATTTATCCCTTCTCCTCAAAATGGTAGAGGTGCCTATCTCTACCACTTTGATCAATGGTAAAATGAAAGAGGTTTGGAAGGAGTATGTGAAAGGAGAAGTTCAATTCCAGGAATTTGCTAATTTCTGGATACTTTTCAAATTTTCTAATAAGGAAGCAAGAGACCTAGTTTGGAACAAAAGGCCCTACCTCGTTCAGGGTAAGCTTGTTGCCTTAATTCCCTTTTATCCTGAGTTTAATCCTATTTCTGATGAACTTCAGAGGGCTGATATCTGGGCACGTATTCCATCTTTGCCTTATTTTCTGTACACCCCTTCTGCCCTTGACCTTATTCTAAGGGATAACCTTATTGGACACTTTGTTAGGGTTGATGATCTTTCCAATGCTAAAAATAAGATGAAGTTTTGTAGGGTTCTTATTAATGTTGATATTACCTCTCCTCTCAAGGGTAGTGTAAAAATCCAAACTCATGTAAACTCTGTTTTGACCCTCAAAGTGTGGTATGAGACTGTTTCCCCTGGGTGTGGATGTTGTGGGGAGGGTTCTCATGCTTTTGATGAGTGCCCTCTTAACAACATTCAGCCTAGAAGCTGCAAACTCTTTGTTCTGGAAAATCCAGCAGAAACTGAGCTTATGAACCAGACCTATTTTAGGCTGCATGGTGATGTGTCTGCTAGACCCTTTGTTCCAAGAGCTCCTAATGGCCCAACCTTTGTGAGAACTAATGTTGTTGCTCCTATGTTTGCCTTACCTCAAGCCTCTGCTGGGCCTTCAGTTTCAGCTGGTTTTCCCTTTGCTGGGGCGCTTTCTGCTGATCTGAACCCCATTCAGACTATGCCCCCTGGTAACCCTCTGATGATTCTGGAATTTTACTCTAATATGGATCCTAGTGTCTTCTCTGATCCTGCTGTATTGTTGAATGCTAAAGAGCAAGTTGCTTTGGCCCTTGCAAGTTTGAATGCCCCGATCCCTCTGACTATGATGATCCCTCCCTACCTCTGTGCTTCTCCCATGTTGGCTGCTGGAATGAATATGCCTAGTGCTCTTTCTATTCCTCAACCTTCCTCTTTGGGATTGACTGGTATGGACCCAGGGACTGAGTCCTCTAACACTCTCTTAAGGAATCAAATGGATGCTGTTGCTATTAAGTGTGCTAGTGAGGGCACTTCTGACTCTTCCAAACGCAAAGATTCTGAGGTTTTCAAAGATGTTGTTGAAGCTATTTCTGTCTCAAAGAAGCCTAAAAAGACCCGAGGCAAAAAACAAGTCACTTGATGATTAGTGCTCTTTATGTGTTATGGTCTCTTTTGTCTAACAAAGGAACTTACCATGTACTGTTATCCTTCTATATGTATTTCCAGTATGCTGTATCTTTTCTTTTCTACTTGTTTGTTCACTTGTCTTTTCAATTGCTGGGTTTTGGCTTTTGTTTGTGGCCATCTTTTGTGGTGTGTTATGCCCAGTTTAGCCCTTCTTGGCTGACAGTTTGTTGTATCAATCTTTTATGTATAATATTATGGATGTTGTTTTGCTATATCTTGTTTTCAGCTTCCTCTTTTCTTCTTAATGATTTTGGTCACAATCTCTTTAGTAATTACACATTAAAGTCAAGGTACTACTTTACTTTATGTCACCCTAATCTTTTATCAACTTTTACTTCTATTACTTACTTTTATCCTCGATCTGTTGTATTGTTCAACAGGTTTTTATGCATGTGCGACTTCAGCTGCATATCTTCTCTCTCGTTGCCTTTGTCCTTGTATTTGTATCACTTTATTAAACATTTTCTCCTTTGTAATTTTGTGTCTAAGTGTTGCATTTATGGGTACCCACTTGGTGTTAAATTGAAGTTATTAATAATCTTGTTTAATAACTTATTTGTAATACTTTGTAAACTCTTAAGTCTTATGTATACGTCCTGGTGTTTTGTTAGTGATGCTATGTGTACGACTTTTTCTACCAACCTTTTTTGTTCTCTTACTGTTTGTATGATTCACAATTTTATGAACTTTGTTCTTTTTTATAAACAAGGTTTTTTATGAATATAGGTTATTGGAACATTAGAGGTATTCGTAGGCCCAACTTCTGGGAGGAAATTGGGTTCATAAGAAAACTCAATAAACTTAATTTCCTTTGCCTAGCGGAAACTAAAACTGAATCTGATCCCGTCATTTCGGTTTTCCGAAAAGCCGGTTTTCACAAAGTTATTTCTTCTCCTTCTATCAGTTCTAAAGGTGGACTTTGGCTACTTATTTAGAAAATATAGAATCTAGAAAATGTCTATTACTTTATCAATCTAACAATCTTATAGTTATGCAATATAATTACTGTCACCAAACTTTCTTGATGATTTTTGTTTATGCCCCGTCCCGAGAAGACAATAAAAATCTTTTTTGGAACTCTATTTCTGAAACCATTAATCACTTTCAATTACCTTTTCTATTAATAGGTGATCTAAATGAAATCTCTTCTCCTAATGATAAACTTGGCGGTTCGGCACCATTATTAAGTCGCTTTAATAGACTGTTAAACTTTAAAAATGAATTTGGACTTGTCGATTCCAAAACGTCAGGATTCCCTTTTACTTTGAGAAAACGATATGTTCCTTTGGATAATACTTTCGAGAAATTAGATCGAGTGTTATGTCATCAATCCTTAACTTCTTTTTTTCCTTCTCTTTTAGTTCATCACCACCCGTTTACTACTTCTGACCATTGTCTTATTACTTTTTCCCTTGGATCTACTAAATCTTTTCGGAAAATACCTTTTCGTTTTGAAAATGCTTCGATGTCAGAATCTTCATTTATCCCTTTAGTTTCCAAAGTTTGGAGTTATCACATGTCGGGTTCCTTTATGTTTCGCTTGTCTATGAAGTTGAATCTTTTAAAAAAGTATTCAAAGGTTTGGGCAAAACATCATACAAATAATAATTTTGAACAGTTAAAAATCGCAGAAAATCAGCTTCAAACTCTAAAGTCAGATTTATTAATTGATCCCCTTAATCCTACCATTATTTTGCGGCTTCAATCGCATTTAAATAAATACAACGCTCTTTTGGATTTTCAACATAATTTTTGGAAGCAACGTGCTAAGGTGACTCATTTACAAAATGTAGATCGAAATACAAAATATTTCCAATCAATCTCAAAAATACGTTCTTATAAACAGAGAATTATTTCTTTCCAAACTCATGAAGGTGTTGTTATTTTTTATCATTGTTTGATCTCGCAGAACATAACGGAAGAACTTAGTCATAGATTTTTGATTAATTCTTCTTGTTCCATCCTCCCGGCTGATCTTGATATAATTCCAAATTTAATCTCTACAGATGATAACCTTATGCTTGTGAAATCTCCTTCGGCTACAGAAATAAAGTTTGCAACTTTTGATCTTGCTCCAAATAAAACTCCTGGTCCGGATGGCTTCCCAGTAGACTTTTTCCAAAAGTTTTGGAATATTGTGGGAAACTCTGTTGTTTTAGCGGTTCAGGCTTTTTTCCATTCTGGGCATATGCTTCGATCTGTTAATAAATCGTTTGTTACTCTTATTCCTAAAATAGATGCTCCGTTAACTATTAACCATTTTCGTCCCATTAGCCTCTGTAACACCATTTATAAAATTATTACCAAAGTGCTAGCTATACGATTGGGAACGCTTCTTCCTGCTCTTATTCATCCGCTTCAGGGGGCGTTTGTGAAAGGAAGACTTATCCAAGATAACATTCTTATAGCGCATGAAATATTTCACTCGTTTCATAGAAAGAAAAAAGGGAAAAAAGGATGGATGACCATTAAATTAGATATGGAAAAAGCTTATGACAAACTTGATTGGAACTTCATCAAATTAATTCTTCTTAAATTTGGATTCCATTCCAAATGGGTAAGTCTTATAATGACATGCATCTCTACTTCATCTTCTTCTGTCCTTGTTAATAATGAACCTGGGGCTGAGTTCTCGCCCCAATGTGGTATTAGACAAGGGGATCCAATTGCTCCTTTTATTTTTATAATTGCTATGGAATATCTTGCGCGCACACTGCAATTTCAGTCTACCCTAGACTCTAAGTTTGTTGGTATACAATTAGTTAAGAATGGTACGTGTCTACCCTTCCTTAGCTTTGCTGATGATACTCTTATTTTTGCGAATGCTTCTCATACAAACATTAATTATATTAAAAGTTTTTTAGATAATTTTTCAAGAATCTCGGGTCTTTCGATTAATTACCATAAGAGTAGCTTTCAGGTCTCAGAAAATATTCCTCGAACTTCGGCTCTTTCTCTAGCTTCTGTGTTAAATATTCAGATTACTACTTCTATGGAAAAATATCTGGGAATTCCTATCCTTAAAGGGAGGGTTCAAAATTCTGTTTTTTTAGAATCAATTACTAAACTTAAAAGACAATTATCTCAATGGAAAGCGAACTCTATCTCTCAGGCAGGTCGGGCTGTCCTTATTCAATCTAATCTGCTACGCCAAGTGAACTATTTAATGCAAAGCTTCCTTCTTCCTAAAGTAATCTTGTGTGATATTGATAAAGTAAATAAATCTTTTTTTTGGAACAAATTCCATCCGAACCATCATACTCTGATTAGTTGGGAGAAGGTGTGTTCTCCTAAAGAGTCCGGAGGAATGGGCCTTCGCTCTTCTGAGAATAATAATTTGTCTCTTCAAATGAAGCTTCTTTGGAAAATATTAACCTTCCTCATAATTACTGGGTTCGTATCATTTCTGAGAAATATCTTGGCACTCTTTCGCTCTTTCAATATCAGAAGAAAAATTGCTCTTGGCAATTTGGAAGACTGATGAATCTTAGGGATAAGTTCTCTAAAGGTATTTTATGGAATATAGGAAATGGGCATTCTGTTAATTTTTGGACGGACCTTTGGATTTCAAATATTGAGTTATTTCCCTACTTTGATAATATTAATATTAAGTTAAAAGTCTCCTCTTTTATAACCCCTTATCATACCTGGGATTATGAAAAATTATGTTTAATTTTGCCAGACTTCTTAGTTAGCTTAATTTCGGAAATTAGAATTCCCATCTCTCCTTCTTTGGATAGATTAATTTGGCTTCCGTCTTCTGATGGTGAATTCTCCGCTCATTCGACGTCTTCTATGCTTAACTCCTCCCATCCTGAGTTTGATTTTGATTTTGCTTGGGTTTGGAAATCTTCTCTTCCTCCTAAAATAAAAAATTTCCTTTGGAAAGCATGTGCAGATTGTCTCCCAACTACGGATCGTCTAAATAGGCATTTCAATTGTGTTTTTAGTACTTGCTCCTTATGTGACTCTGTTGATGAGAGTTTGAACCATTTGTTTTTTAATTGTCCCTTTACCCTTAAAATGATCTCTAAATTAGAGGCTATGATTAATGTCAATTTCTATATTTCATGTTCGGATAATTTCTCTAACAATTTGCAATCTACCTTAAAATCTAATAAAAATAGTAATGTGCTTTGTTTTTTATGGTGATTTATTTGGGGCCATAGAAATTTAAAAATATTTAATCCAGGTAAGCTCTTGACTATGCTTCCTCCTTGTGACTTAGCTTTTTCACAACATCTCCAATGGGTGTCTTCTAAAGGTGCTCCCAATCTTTTTGGAAAATCTCGTCCGAAAAGGAAAAATAATATTGTTTGGAAGAAACCGCCAGCTAACTCTTTAAAACTGAATTTTGATGCTTCTAAACGTTTAAATAATTCGACTTATATAGGTTTCTTAATCCGTGACCACAATAGCAAAATCTTGTGCTATGACCGTAAACACATTTGCTCTGTTTCTGTTTTGCAGGCTGAGGCCCTTGCCTTGCTGGAAGGTCTGAAAAGTGCGATTCCTTTAAACCCGTCTCGTTTGATTATTGAGGGAGATAATTTAGTTCTTATTAATTCTTTGAAAAATATTTGGAAAGTTCCTTGGGAAATCCAAACTATTGTAAATCACATCCGTCATTTTGCTGCTTTTATTCCCTGTGTGGTGTTTTTTCATTGTTTCAGGGAGTGTAATTCGGCGGCGGATTTTATCGCCAGAAGGTGTTTTGTTTTTTCAGATCTTAGTTTTGCTATTTCTCATTTTTTCCCGGGATCGTTGTTTGATCCTTCGGATTCTTCTAGTTTTAATGTCTGGATCCAGACTCATCCTTTGTTATTTGATTTTCTAAAGATCATCCGCAGTAATGATTTAGAGTGGCCTTGTAATGTACGGGCATCCTAGTGTTGGCTATGTAATGAGCTAGTAGCTCATTTCTTCAAAAAAAAAAGATTCATCAAATGGATTAGCCCAATTTTTTTATTACCAAAACAAACCCTTCTTAAATTACGTCACCAACATCATTTAGAACTACATCAAAAACCGAAGGAGGTAAAGAAAAAACGTCAAAAACAAGAAAAAGACAACTAGGTAAAAGTCTACTAATAAAATGAGTAGCTTGGTTTGAGGCCCGTTTCACAAATCTCCATTGACAATCGTCAACCTTATAACCCAAAGCAAGGACCTGAGCCACCAAAACACCAACAACAGTTCGAGGAAGTAATTTAGCCCGTAGCTTCTGAATGGCAACTTGACAATCCAAACCCACCACAACCTTAGAAACACCATGCTGAATCGCACACTCCAACCCCCATTTAATTGCCTCCAATTCAGCAACCTCCACATTGGAACCAACTTGAATCACCTTAGCACCAGCAATGACCACCTGGCCATGCGAATCACGGCCAACAAAACTGACACCACACTGCCCTTGTAAAACTGTCCCATCACAATTCAACGTAAGCCATCGAATCTTCGGTTTTTGCCAACCATCTACACCAGCAGCCAGACATCCATCCTGGACCTCATGAATGTCAACATAATCTTTCACTTCACCCCAAGCACGCAAGCTACTCTCGATTAACCCATCCGGATCAGTATCGACCCCCTCAAAAACCAGCAAATTCCGAGCCCTCCACAACCGCCACACCAGTTCCGACCAAAGTCCCAACCTGTCATGATCAGCCTGCTACGATAGAGACTCCAACCAGTCCATAAAAGAATGTACACGACGACAAGGCTTAAACTCAGGAAAATGCAATATAACCAGCCTCGGCAGAGCACAATTTGACAAAGCATGAAAAACCGACTCTTCCCGCCCACACCATGGACACCCATCAGACTCCACGATATTACGAGACAAAAGCTTAAGCTGACAAGGAAGGATATCCTTACAAGCCCGCCAAAGAAATTATCGAACACGAGGAATAACTTTGAGCTTCCAAAGGTGCTTCCAAAAGCGATCAACCCCTCCACTATCAACACAACCATTTGCACCCGAACTTAGACTCCGAAATTTTAAAGCATAAGCAGACTTTACCATAAATTCCCCACTCGTAGTAAAATGCCACATCATATCAAAATCACAAGGAGCCAAAAGCGCACGCACCTCTTGCTCACGCCAGCACTTACTAGACCAATCAATAAGATGCACAACACGGAGATTCTCATCCGCCCCATAAAAGTTCCCTTCCACCTTGAAAGAAGAAGGACGCGGAAGCCATTTATCATGCCACACCGAAATTGTAGAAATTCCCCACCTGCCAAAAAACTCCTTTGTCCAAAATTTCCCTTGCCCTAATCAAACTTCTCCATGCATAGCTAGGATTAAAACCAACCGAAGCATTCATAAAAGAAGAATGAGGAAAATACCGAGCCTTATAAAGCTGGGCCAAAAGAGAATCCGAAAACTACAAAATTCGCCACCCTTGACGAGCAAGAAGAGCCAAATTAAAAGCCTCAAGATCAAGAAAACCAAGACCCCCTGCTAAATGAATACCAATTAAGTGCTAGACTTAATTTGAGAAACAACTTACAAAAATCTATTTTTGTTAGGAAGCTTTAGTTGTCTTACTTAAACGTTGGAGGAGAGCAGATCATGGTAGCATACTAGCATGATTAAATTACACAAATCAAATACTTCGTAGTAAAAAAAAGGTTCATAAATGGTTATTAAAATCCCGTAGCATACTAGCATGATTAAATTACAAGTGGGTTTTTTTTACTCCGAGTATCAAATATCATTTAAAAGCATCGGTAGTAGAGTTGCTAATCAACTCACTTTGACCCACTATGTTCATTTATATTATTAATTTATTCAAGGTTTACCTCTCAATTTTATTAAGTTATTTTAAGTAACATTTATACTTATTACATTCTTAACATTTATCATGTTTTCATTTTGTATATAATAAATTTACAATACATAAGATTGTATTTACATACTTTTAGCTATAATGTAGAATTTTAAGATTCAACCATCCAATTTTATGACCCGATCCAAAGACCCTTTTACGACCCGATCCTAAAATCCCGATTTTAATAACATTGAATACAATGGTGATTTTTTTTTTTGGTAGGAAGGGGGGCTAATGCCCTTATATTACTGATTAGTGGCTAGAAACAGTTGCCTCACTATGAGGTACATCAAGAGATATAACAGTAGCTAAAAACATAGGAATACTAGTGAAAGTAGTAAGATCAGAGGTTTGATCATGTGCATGTTTGGCCAAGGTATCAGCCACAATGTTAGCCTGGCGTGGAACATAAGTGAGAGTATGCAGAGAATACTGCTGAAGTGTGTTGCGAATCTGCTGAATGAGATGGAAATCCGGATGTGTGGAGGGTTGAACATCTGCAGTGATGAGTTTTACCGCCACAAGAGAATCACTTTCCACTAGCAAATTGGACATTTGTGATGACTGGGCAATTTCAAGGCCACGGAGAATGGCCATAAGCTCCGCTCGTAAAGGGGAACAATAGCCACATTTGAATGTGAATGCTGAAACAAAACAACCCAAATGGTCTCTAAAAATTCCACCGCCACCAGCAAAGGTTGGATTCTCAAGTACTGAAGCATCCGTATTTAGTTTAAGAACACCAGGAGGAGGTGGAATCCAAGAACTCCTATCATCACTGGGATTGTTAACACCAGGAGTAAAAGTTGGGAGCCCAATATGACGATTAAGATGAAAAGTTGTTGCAGAATCAGCCGCCATATGTGCCAAAGAAGCATGACTGTCAACTTGATCAAAAACAAATTTGTTACGACTCTTCCATGTGTACCAGACCATAAAGCAGAATTTGGTGCTCCAAAGATCGCCTTGGCGAATATTGATGCGAATCCAATCCTGTAAAGATGGCAGGAAGAACGAGGGCGACAATGAGGTACCTCCCAGCTGACGCCACGCCTGAACAATAATAGGGCAATCTCGCAGCGTATGAAGGCATGTTTCAGGCTCATAGCATCGAGGACAAGAGGGACTTAAAGTGAGATGACGCCTGTAACGTTCAGCATTACACAGAATGCGTTCATGTGATGCAAGAAACAAGAAATTACGGGCTCATTGTGTTGTAGGCGCTTTCCAAATTAGCTTCCAGTAGCCATCAGAAGGAATGTCAGTAAAGCCCCTGAGTAGAGAATAAGCTGAAGATGTTGAGAAAAGCCCAGAACTTGTGAAGTTCCAAAAAGGCTTGTCATCTGCTTCCTCGTGAGGCACCAGGAAAACAGAGGCGATTCGTTGGAGAATCGCAGAGGGTAAAAAAGGAGAGAAGACTGACCAAATCCATCCTGAAGGAGTCCAGTAACTAGCAACAAGATCATGTAATTGTGTAGAAGGTACCTCAACGATCGTAAGATCAATCAATGGGTATTCAGTAACCCAAGGCTGTAGCCAAAACTTTATAGATCGGCCATTACTAACTGAATGACGAACGCCTTGAACAAGTAGAGATGAGCCGGAGCAAATTCCTTTCCACATGTGGGACGAACCAGTACTATATCTGAACATAGATGTAGAACATTGATTCTGACAGTATTTGCCTCTGATTACACGAGCCCAAAGCGAATCAGGATTTTGCAGAATCCGCCACCTCAACTTAGCAAGTAGAGCTTCATTGGTGTGTCTCATACAATGGTGATTTTAATCCTAAATTCAGTAAAATCCAGAGTATAGAGCATATGTATAAAACAAAAAATATATAGAAGAACATCAACAACAACAAAAAAATTCAGTAAAAGTAAGAATTAAAGATCGGATGGTCAGTTACGTACCCTCCTCAATGTTGACAGTGAAAGTGGTGAAGAAATATCAGCGAACCAGCGGCGTGAGCAAGGGTGAAGCATCAGTGAACCAACATCGTTAGCAAGGGCAAAGCAGCGACGAATCGGTGGCATAAGCGAGGGTGAAGCATCGGGATTTAAAGGTGGGATTGTGGGAGCGGTTACGTAGATAGTGGGGGCGTAAGTTTAGCCATTTGCATTGTGTGGGGAAGTAATTTCGGAGCTTTAATTTTAAGGATAAGTTTAGTTTTTTTTTCGATACAAATTATAAATTTTAATTGTGCACTTCAAATCAAGCACGTGGCTAAATTTTTTCTTAGGACTTAATTTCTACTTTATAATTGTGCACCAACTAATATTCCCATAAATAATTCAAAATCTGCCATTAAGGATTCCTTTTCAAATGAGATTCCAGAATTCCAGAGGCCAGAGCAGAGCCCCAGACCAGTGATAACGAAACATTACCAGTCAGCCAACCAGCCTTGTCTATAATTCCAAATTGGGATATGGAAGCTTATTTTGCTGTAGAAAAGTCAAAAAAAAAAAAAAAAAAACCACGATACAGTGATACTTACCCTAGAAAGAAACTAGAAAGTAAGTAGACAGCCTTTCAAATATAGCAAAGTTGGAAATGGAGCAGCAGTTAGAAAAGATTGCCTGCTAAAACATGTATACTGATAAAGCAAAAGTCCTGCTGTTGAAATACATTAATGTATGATGTCAAGCACTGACAAGGTCCCAACAGAACAATAACTCCCTGTTCAAACAAAAGCTTTGATTAGCTTGATTTTGCAGGATAAGCACACCATTGATGGCCTCGAAACAGTTGTAACTTGTAAATACTCTGATCTAGCGGCTTTTATGAATATAGAGAGATCTTGGTAATTTAAATGTTCCCAATAGTCACAAGACTACTTGTGGTGATCAATTGGTCTTCCTTAAGAGAAGAGAAGCCAATCCAGCCCTCCAACCAAGCATAACTGGAGAATATTGCCTTTTGGGGATAAGAGATGCCAAACCTACTTGAACATTTGCTGCGTTTGAGACTTGTTGCGTAGATGCAATCTCTGTGGATCTACAAAAAATGGCAAAAAGTTTGTCAGGGGAAACATTGTAGCATTTCTTTTGGTGTTAGATAAAATCACCATCCTGGTATTTCAACTATAATCCAGTAGCTGATATATGAGACATATGACTAATCTCACTAGCATTAAAGTTTAAGCAACAGAAACTCCAAAGGCCAATATCACATAACAGCAAAACTTTTACCAAAGAGAATAATTATGAGATTTCAGATAAATGTAACTATGTAAGATGAGATGAAAGATCTATCCTCAATAAACACTAACAAACAGGCTCAAATAATTAAACAGAAGTAAAGATAAACTTTCATAATCTTATAAGAAATATATCAATACTAGGTTTATCATCTACCTCATTTAAATGACAAGTCTACAAATAATTAAACATAATGATTAATGCGGCAAACAAAAACTGTTCTGTATCTTTGAAAGTGACAGGAAATATAGTTCAGTGACCTTCAGATGCTGAAGCACCAAGCTCTGGTTCCTCGATGCAACACCAATGCTCAAAAACTGTCACCATAAGAAAGAAACAAATAAAAATTGAATATCAATTCTCACCCCACCCCCAATATTTACAAACAACTGAAACAAGAGAAAAATATGAGATTATAATTGTGAAGAAGATATTTCCCCTCTTAACTTTTCAAAATTAGTAAAAGCACCAAGGAAATTCACATAATTGCAAACTGAATTGCTTTAGCTTATTATCTTGGTAATACAATGATATGCCCCACTTCTGGCTGAAATGAACTTATCATTGTTTTACGATAATCATTGACGTAAGCCAAAACAATTCAGTTTGCAATTATGTCAATTTCCTTGGTGCTTTTACTAATCTTGAAAAGTTGAGGGGAGATCTCTTCTTCACAAAGGTAACAATCCAGTTATAACCTCATATTTTCTCTCATTTCAGTTGCTTATAAATATTGGGGGTGGGGGTGAGAATGCTAATTCAATTTTTAAAGGTCATTGAGCTATTTCCAGTCACTTTCAAAGATATTTCAGTTTTTGTTCGTCTTATTATGGACGCCCTAATCTATAAGAGCTGAAAATCGCTGTAAGTATTTGCAGACTTGTCATTTTAATGAGGTAGATGATAAACACAGTATTGATATAGTTATTATGAAATTAGGAACATTTATCTTTACTTCTGTTTGATGATATTTCAGATAAATGTAAGATGTGCCAAAGAGGAACCACAGGAACAACAAAAACTTGTTGCTTAGCTACTAGCTATATCAAAAATAGATAAAACAAAAACATGAATATGGTGTTTCTACATTTATAATTTGAGCATTTGGATGCATCTAAGAAAATAGTAGGATGAAAAAAAATAGCATCAAAAGACAGCATAAAAGCCTTGATATGTTAATTCCAGGGAAAGGGAAAAGGAGCAAATACTGCAGCAAACAAGATAGACAAAGAAACAGAAGAAAGTAGTTGAGAGGCGCTTTACATGGAGATGAGAGGGCCTTCATTGGCAAGCGTTGAGATGCCTTGTCTCTGTTTGTGCTTGGGATTGGCAGTGCAAAGTATATATACTCGTCCTCTACGTTTCACAGTCTTGCAAAACTCGCACATCTTCTTCACAGACGAACGAATCTTCATTATTATTCCTGAATTCAGAAAGACGCGGGCAAGAAACTAGATCAATTAGGTTTGAGAAACAATTAGATTTCACATAAATACTTTGGAATGCTACTCCATCAATTTGTCAAGAAACTACTTGGAAATTTGTATTCTAAGTTAACGGGGCAATTTTGGATATTTCTTGAGAAATAAGAATTCAATTGAGAACGATAAGTTCAAACCCCCGATCAAATTTGGATCTTTAAGAATTACAAACAAGATGAAAGAGAGGAAAATCTAACCCTAGAGATACATACACGTAGTTTAAACCTACCTTTGTAGTAGACTTGACGAGGCAAAGAAGATATGACGCCGCCGCCGGTGAAAAATTCTCTCCTTGCAAACTCCCGGGTCCTGATTCTCTCTGTCTCTGGTTCTAGGCTTTCGCCGACCTCACTCCTCACACCTCACTACCTCAGTATGTGGTATTGGGAATCAGGTGAATGAACTTGAGCCCGTTTAAATACCGGCCCGTGATCAGCCCGGCTCATTAAATGGGCTTTTCATTTGAATAACTTGGGCTTGGGCTTATCAGATCCACTTTCATAGCAATTTTATCTTCTTGAAGCAAATTATTTATTTTTATTTTATTTTTATGTGTGTTAATTTGATATTTCTTGAAAAATTATTTAGGATATTTGCTGAAAATTGTTATTAATTGAGCAAATTGATACTTTTTAGAATTGTTTGGAATATTTCTTACAATGAGTATGCATAATTGTCTTATAATGAGTGTGTAATTTTCTCCTATCAAACATGGAATTGACTTAAACTATTTTTTATATATTTATTTTAATAATTAAAATATTTAAATTTAATTTATGTAAATTACAATAATAAAAACTAAAAAGTGTTAAAAAATTATTAAAAATATAAACCTACAGAGCATATTTTACAACATATAATTGTATTTCTATCATGAAAAATTTATAAATATTATTATGTTAAATATATAGGATTATATAGTATTATTATAATTTAATAAATAGTCTATTTATTTAATTTTATGCACATGTATTTTCAATCTCAATTAAAATTTCTTGATAATAATTTTATAGTATAAACATTGATTTAATAGATTTTTAAGTATATTGACAAAGAGGGTGGTTCATGTGATAATGGAGCCCTAAGAGAGAAATGATAATGAATCTCAATCGTTGATTGAACGTGCATGAACCCAAATTTTATTTTATTTTACCTTCGATGTGTAAAATTTCGAAAATGACAGTGTATAATTTTGTATGAGTCTGTTCTCTCTCAAGACGGTGGCTAAGGGATGCATGATCTCATCCTCGTCGTTTGGCCCAAATGTAGATATGCGAGGGTCACCATGTACGGGATGACCCAGCGTGACTCGATTGACCATGCTTGTAGCGTGGGCAGACGAAACTAGGTTTTCGCTCGTGATTTTGGGTCGTCGTTGGCTCTGATATACGCAGTCGCGCTTGATTGCGGTCGCGGCTCGCTGGGCCGCGGTCGTGTATTTCCAGGCCGTGGTTGCGACTACTATTCGTGACCGCAGATGTTCGTCCTGGTTCATGTGATGGCCCACGTGTTTGTAAACTTTGATTTCTCTCGGATTCAGCAACACATATTGTTGAGTCCCATAGTTGACCAAACCCATCGGATTCGGACCGTATAACGTTACAACCGTCGATTTGTCGCTCGACTCGGACCCCTGACGGCTCGCGTAATGAGCCGCCTTGCTTGCGAGAGGGGTTGGGTCACGGTTCAGGTCGTCTTCAAGCAAGACGCTTTGCTCGGTATGCGCTAGGGTTCGATCCTCCGAGCCAATATCGGAGTTCGCATGATCGTTGTGTGCTAGGGTTCAATCTTCTAAGCGAATATCGGAGTTCACGTGATCGATGCGTGCTAGGGTTCGATCCTCCGAGCGAATATTGGAGTTTGTGCGATCACCCTGGGTGCCATGGTCGTGGTTTTCGATTCCGCAGTCGCGGTCTTCTGGTCCGCGGTCACGACTCTCTGTTCTACGGTCGCGATTTTGCTCGCTGAGGGCATCGCACTCGATT
Organism: Fallopia convolvulus; assembly: GCA_964016875.1. Classification (NCBI taxonomy): domain Eukaryota; kingdom Viridiplantae; phylum Streptophyta; class Magnoliopsida; order Caryophyllales; family Polygonaceae; genus Fallopia; species Fallopia convolvulus. The sequence continues at coordinate 45,143,807 of OZ024719.1, read as the reverse complement.
TCGCTTTGCGTAAACGCCTCAGGACGTCGAAAAGTAACTTCTTGCTCTTCTGGGATCGATTCCAACACCATAATTGCGTGGATCGATTGCTCATTTCCCATAGACGACGCTAATTGTTAGTGCACAAAAATTCGTCTCAATGCACTGATCGGATATTCCTCTTTACTCCCTTCTTCACCTTCCGTTCCAAGCTTCTCTTCAACCTAAAACCTACAAAACAATGGACACAGGGGGCGGGGACCCCTTAATCCACCTTTGATGCCTAAGTTAAAAGAGCAGTTTGTCGATCGAACGTCGAGGTAAAGGACAAGACTTGCTAGCGAGCTCAACGAATATGAGGTGATCATCATACATGGCGAAGACATGTATTTATAATGGAGGAGAGGGAGAGAGAAGATCGAAAGCTCTATCTCTAAGGGTCAACCGATAATGCTACAGGCACAACAAGCGATTTCTTGTTCTCCCAATCCATGCGAAAATTCTATCATTTGACTAAGATAGTGATGCGTCCCTGCCCCAGCTCGGACCCAGCTCGGACGGACCCGAGACGGCCTAGACCTTGGAGACCCCCTTGGCGTAGGACTTAGTCTCATATTATGCTATTATTTATATTTCCGTCATTTATTTCCGTCATTTCCATTTTAGGCGTGTGTTCCATTCTTGTAGAATGGGCTAGCCTTGTTATTTCCCTTTCTAGCTAGTTTCCCTTTTTAGTAAGTTGTCTTATTGGGCCAGGAGTCGTTGGGCCTTGTTTGCATACAAGCCCTAGGCGCCTCTCCCATTAGGTTTAGGGTTTCGAGTGCCTCCTCCTCTATATAAAGGAGCCTCGCCCCATTGTACTACTTACGTCAATATGAATTAAGCCAAAGTTATAGTCGAGTGTGAATCCTCCTAGCCTTGGCCCGACGTCACCCCGGTTACTTTGTCGAATCCTTTCGACCGACGTTCTAGTCCTTTCCCTCGCCCCACCCTCGTTCCGACGAGCACTAGAGGTCGCGAGTCCACTTTTGTGGTCTCGTATTTATCCGGTTACCCTTGTCGGAGAAGATCCGGACGTTTCGAGCCTAGATCCGCCCCTTGCCGAGCGAGGGACACATCAGTGGTATCAGAGCTTAGGCGGTTTGAACGGTTCCTTCTCCGTTTTCACAAAAAAAAAACACGTCGATTCTGCCCAGATTTCGGCCAAAAAAATTTATTTTTCTGCAAATGTTTTCCATATTACTGTAGGTCTTTTCGATACGAGTCCGGGCATATATAATTCGTCCAAATCGGACGTCGTTTGCCCCTCCAAAAGGCCGAAATACCAACAAGATGCGCGAGTCCGGCGCCCAGCCAGCGTCAGCGTGCCAGGATTCGCACCCCGGCGCAGGATCGCTGCAGCAGTCGCGCGCCGACCAGCGTGCCAGATCCGAGTCCCGGCGCAGCAGCAGCGTGCCAGGATCCGAGTCCCGGCACAGTCCCGGCGCAGCAGCAGCAGCGTGCCAGACCCGAGTCTTGGCGCAGTCCCGGCGCTGCAGCACCGCACCAGTAGTGCGCCATCAACGCGCCGATCCGCAGCAGCCTCGTGCCAGCCCCGCGCCGAATCCTGAAACCCTAGATTTCGAGATCTTTTGGGTTATTTTCGGATGCATATCTTTATTTATTTTATTTGTTTTGATTTTATTCCTTTTTGTAAAAGATCTTAATTATAAAAGATCTTCTAGTTATTTTTAGGATAAATTTTATTATTTCCGTTTTTAACGGGATCTTTCGGTTTGTGGAAGATCTCGTAATATTGTAAAAAAAAAAACCGAGAGCCAACCCATGTCTTGGACTTGCTCGGTCGTATGGGACGACTCGGACTCTTGGGATCGGCGTCGTCGACGAGTCAACACTCTTCCCTATAGGCCGCTTCCGAGGGACGATCCGGATTGGATCCCACCATATAGACTCCCGGAGAATCGGGCCCGCTATTACGGCAAAATTCCAAATCCCCGACGTCGATCATACGTTGAACGGGATTGGAGTCCGCCACCTCGGCGTCCGAAACCCCGATATGAAGAGCGGGATTGGAGTCCGCCACCTCGGCGCACGCGTACCCGATACGACGAGCGGGATTTGAGTCCGCCACCTCGGCAACCACGTCCCCGAGATCGAACCCCGGAGGCCCCGAGGTCTCCCACGGCCCGCGCTCAAGCCCTTCATTTGAGTCGTGGACCGCCGATACCGACCCTGAGCAACACACCGCCGACTCCTCCATGGGTCGCCCGGATCGCAGAGCTCGAGCGCTTTCTCGCCGAGGCCAACCGAGAGTCTCAACCATGGCCGGCACCCCACGTGCCGAGACACGAGTCGAGCCCAGCAACGTCGGCACCCATGCCCAGCGAGGTCCCTAGCGAGGTCCTTCCCGAAATCCCTTGCGAGGTCCTTTCCGAGGTCCCTAATGAGGTCCTTCCCGAGGCCCTTTCCGAGGTTCTTACCGAGGTTCTTCCCGAGGTTCTTCCCGAGGTCCTCCTTGATTCCGACGCTGACATCGAGCCCAAGCTCGCGCCTGCCCCTGTGTCGACACCATATTTACTCGAGGCTTCACATGTCGATGGCAAGGCCTTGTTGAGACCGACGCCTTCTTCCCTTGTTCGACCCACGTCGAAGCGAGGACGCTTCGAAGCTAAGTGGGGGAGAATGATGCGTCCCTGCCCCAGCTCGGACCCAGCTCCGACGGACCCGAGACGGCCTAGACCTTGGAGACCCCCTTGGCGTAGGACTTAGTCTCATATTATGCTATTATTTATATTTCCGTCATTTATTTCCGTCATTTCCATTTTAGGCGTGTGTTCCATTCTTGTAGAATGGGCTAGCCTTGTTATTTCCCTTTCTAGCTAGTTTCCCTTTTTAGTAAGTTGTCTTATTGGGCCAGGAGTCGTTGGGCCTTGTTTGCATACAAGCCCTAGGCGCCTCTCCCATTAGGTTTAGGGTTTCGAGTGCCTCCTCCTCTATATAAAGGAGCCTCGCCCCATTGTACTACTTACGTCAATATGAATTAAGCCAAAGTTATAGTCGAGTGTGAATCCTCCTAGCCTTGGCCCGACGTCACCCCGGTTACTTTGTCGAATCCTTTCGACCGACGTTCTAGTCCTTTCCCTCGCCCCACCCTCGTTCCGACGAGCACTAGAGGTCGCGAGTCCACTTTTGTGGTCTCGTATTTATCCGGTTACCCTTGTCGGAGAAGATCCGGACGTTTCGAGCCTAGATCCGCCCCTTGCCGAGCGAGGGACACATCAGTGGTATCAGAGCTTAGGCGGTTTGAACGGTTCCTTCTCCGTTTTCACAAAAAAAAAACACGTCGATTCTGCCCAGATTTCGGCCAAAAAAATTTATTTTTCTGCAAATGTTTTCCATATTACTGTAGGTCTTTTCGATACGAGTCCGGGCATATATAATTCGTCCAAATCGGACGTCGTTTGCCCCTCCAAAAGGCCGAAATACCAACAAGACGCGCGAGTCCGGCGCCCAGCCAGCGTCAGCGTGCCAGGATTCGCACCCCGGCGCAGGATCGCTGCAGCAGTCGCGCGCCGACCAGCGTGCCAGATCCGAGTCCCGGCGCAGCAGCAGCGTGCCAGGATCCGAGTCCCGGCACAGTCCCGGCGCAGCAGCAGCAGCGTGCCAGACCCGAGTCTTGGCGCAGTCCCGGCGCTGCAGCACCGCACCAGTAGTGCGCCATCAACGCGCCGATCCGCAGCAGCCTCGTGCCAGCCCCGCGCCGAATCCTGAAACCCTAGATTTCGAGATCTTTTGGGTTATTTTCGGATGCATATCTTTATTTATTTTATTTGTTTTGATTTTATTCCTTTTTGTAAAAGATCTTAATTATAAAAGATCTTCTAGTTATTTTTAGGATAAATTTTATTATTTCCGTTTTTAACGGGATCTTTCGGTTTGTGGAAGATCTCGTAATATTGTAAAAAAAAAAACCGAGAGCCAACCCATGTCTTGGACTTGCTCGGTCGTATGGGACGACTCGGACTCTTGGGATCGGCGTCGTCGACGAGTCAACACTCTTCCCTATAGGCCGCTTCCGAGGGACGATCCGGATTGGATCCCACCATATAGACTCCCGGAGAATCGGGCCCGCTATTACGGCAAAATTCCAAATCCCCGACGTCGATCATACGTTGAACGGGATTGGAGTCCGCCACCTCGGCGTCCGAAACCCCGATATGAAGAGCGGGATTGGAGTCCGCCACCTCGGCAACCACGTCCCCGAGATCGAACCCCGGAGGCCCCGAGGTCTCCCACGGCCCGCGCTCAAGCCCTTCATTTGAGTCGTGGACCGCCGATACCGACCCTGAGCAACACACCGCCGACTCCTCCATGGGTCGCCCGGATCGCAGAGCTCGAGCGCTTTCTCGCCGAGGCCAACCGAGAGTCTCAACCATGGCCGGCACCCCACGTGCCGAGACACGAGTCGAGCCCAGCAACGTCGGCACCCATGCCCAGCGAGGTCCCTAGCGAGGTCCTTCCCGAAATCCCTTGCGAGGTCCTTTCCGAGGTCCCTAATGAGGTCCTTCCCGAGGCCCTTTCCGAGGTTCTTACCGAGGTTCTTCCCGAGGTTCTTCCCGAGGTCCTCCTTGATTCCGACGCTGACATCGAGCCCAAGCTCGCGCCTGCCCCTGTGTCGACACCATATTTACTCGAGGCTTCACATGTCGATGGCAAGGCCTTGTTGAGACCGACGCCTTCTTCCCTTGTTCGACCCACGTCGAAGCGAGGACGCTTCGAAGCTAAGTGGGGGAGAATGATGCGTCCCTGCCCCAGCTCGGACCCAGCTCCGACGGACCCGAGACGGCCTAGACCTTGGAGACCCCCTTGGCGTAGGACTTAGTCTCATATTATGCTATTATTTATATTTCCGTCATTTATTTCCGTCATTTCCATTTTAGGCGTGTGTTCCATTCTTGTAGAATGGGCTAGCCTTGTTATTTCCCTTTCTAGCTAGTTTCCCTTTTTAGTAAGTTGTCTTATTGGGCCAGGAGTCGTTGGGCCTTGTTTGCATACAAGCCCTAGGCGCCTCTCCCATTAGGTTTAGGGTTTCGAGTGCCTCCTCCTCTATATAAAGGAGCCTCGCCCCATTGTACTACTTACGTCAATATGAATTAAGCCAAAGTTATAGTCGAGTGTGAATCCTCCTAGCCTTGGCCCGACGTCACCCCGGTTACTTTGTCGAATCCTTTCGACCGACGTTCTAGTCCTTTCCCTCGCCCCACCCTCGTTCCGACGAGCACTAGAGGTCGCGAGTCCACTTTTGTGGTCTCGTATTTATCCGGTTACCCTTGTCGGAGAAGATCCGGACGTTTCGAGCCTAGATCCGCCCCTTGCCGAGCGAGGGACACATCAGTGGTATCAGAGCTTAGGCGGTTTGAACGGTTCCTTCTCCGTTTTCACAAAAAAAAAACACGTCGATTCTGCCCAGATTTCGGCCAAAAAAATTTATTTTTCTGCAAATGTTTTCCATATTACTGTAGGTCTTTTCGATACGAGTCCGGGCATATATAATTCGTCCAAATCGGACGTCGTTTGCCCCTCCAAAAGGCCGAAATACCAACAAGACGCGCGAGTCCGGCGCCCAGCCAGCGTCAGCGTGCCAGGATTCGCACCCCGGCGCAGGATCGCTGCAGCAGTCGCGCGCCGACCAGCGTGCCAGATCCGAGTCCCGGCGCAGCAGCAGCGTGCCAGGATCCGAGTCCCGGCACAGTCCCGGCGCAGCAGCAGCAGCGTGCCAGACCCGAGTCTTGGCGCAGTCCCGGCGCTGCAGCACCGCACCAGTAGTGCGCCATCAACGCGCCGATCCGCAGCAGCCTCGTGCCAGCCCCGCGCCGAATCCTGAAACCCTAGATTTCGAGATCTTTTGGGTTATTTTCGGATGCATATCTTTATTTATTTTATTTGTTTTGATTTTATTCCTTTTTGTAAAAGATCTTAATTATAAAAGATCTTCTAGTTATTTTTAGGATAAATTTTATTATTTCCGTTTTTAACGGGATCTTTCGGTTTGTGGAAGATCTCGTAATATTGTAAAAAAAAAAACCGAGAGCCAACCCATGTCTTGGACTTGCTCGGTCGTATGGGACGACTCGGACTCTTGGGATCGGCGTCGTCGACGAGTCAACACTCTTCCCTATAGGCCGCTTCCGAGGGACGATCCGGATTGGATCCCACCATATAGACTCCCGGAGAATCGGGCCCGCTATTACGGCAAAATTCCAAATCCCCGACGTCGATCATACGTTGAACGGGATTGGAGTCCGCCACCTCGGCGTCCGAAACCCCGATATGAAGAGCGGGATTGGAGTCCGCCACCTCGGCGCACGCGTACCCGATATGACGAGCGGGATTTGAGTCCGCCACCTCGGCAACCACGTCCCCGAGATCGAACCCCGGAGGCCCCGAGGTCTCCCACGGCCCGCGCTCAAGCCCTTCATTTGAGTCGTGGACCGCCGATACCGACCCTGAGCAACACACCGCCGACTCCTCCATGGGTCGCCCGGATCGCAGAGCTCGAGCGCTTTCTCGCCGAGGCCAACCGAGAGTCTCAACCATGGCCGGCACCCCACGTGCCGAGACACGAGTCGAGCCCAGCAACGTCGGCACCCATGCCCAGCGAGGTCCCTAGCGAGGTCCTTCCCGAAATCCCTTGCGAGGTCCTTTCCGAGGTCCCTAATGAGGTCCTTCCCGAGGCCCTTTCCGAGGTTCTTACCGAGGTTCTTCCCGAGGTTCTTCCCGAGGTCCTCCTTGATTCCGACGCTGACATCGAGCCCAAGCTCGCGCCTGCCCCTGTGTCGACACCATATTTACTCGAGGCTTCACATGTCGATGGCAAGGCCTTGTTGAGACCGACGCCTTCTTCCCTTGTTCGACCCACGTCGAAGCGAGGACGCTTCGAAGCTAAGTGGGGGAGAATGATGCGTCCCTGCCCCAGCTCGGACCCAGCTCCGACGGACCCGAGACGGCCTAGACCTTGGAGACCCCCTTGGCGTAGGACTTAGTCTCATATTATGCTATTATTTATATTTCCGTCATTTATTTCCGTCATTTCCATTTTAGGCGTGTGTTCCATTCTTGTAGAATGGGCTAGCCTTGTTATTTCCCTTTCTAGCTAGTTTCCCTTTTTAGTAAGTTGTCTTATTGGGCCAGGAGTCGTTGAGCCTTGTTTGCATACAAGCCCTAGGCGCCTCTCCCATTAGGTTTAGGGTTTCGAGTGCCTCCTCCTTTATATAAAGGAGCCTCGCCCCATTGTACTACTTAGGTCAATATGAATTAAGCCAAAGTTATAGTCGAGTGTGAATCCTCCTAGCCTTGGCCCGACGTCACCCCGGTTACTTTGTCGAGTCCTTTTGACCAACGTTCTAGTCCTTTCCCTCGCCCCACCCTCGTTCCGACGAGCACTAGAGGTCGCAAGTCCACTTTTGTGGTCTCGTATTTATCCTGTTACCCTTGTCGGAGAAGATCCGGACATTTCGAGCCTAGATCCGCCCCTTGCCGAGCGAGGGGCACATCAGATAGAATCCTCCATCATAAAGAATAACCGCCATATTTAATTTTATAATAAAATATATAATTGAAAACAAGAATAATAAAAAAAATTACCTTTATGGCGGATAATATCGAAAAGAATTATGACAATTAATTTTACCAGCTCACAATATATTATGTGAAAATATTGTACAAATGTATGCATATTCCATGCAATCTTGACACATTAGGGTAATAGGGTCCTTAGGGTATTACATAATAAATAGCTCTTTTGTACAATTTTTAATAGTTTTGTTCCAAAAATTCTTAGCTATTATAATATTAAAATAAAACTTATCTAATATGATACGAATTTACATAAAGTAACTTAAGTTTCAAATATTGTTCAAAAATGGGAAAAAAAGACTTTTTGAAATCCTTTTACTAAAATTATATTTAAATCCTACTAAAATAATCAATAAACGGATTCTTATAAATAAGACTTTTTGAAAATAAATAAGAGTAATGCCAATTAATAATCACAACAACGACGACGAAAACAACAACTATAACAATATTATTTTTGGTTGAAACAACAATAACAATATTGACCTAGTGCAATTCCGCTTTAGCCGAATTTGAGGGATAAGATGGGGCACCCCTGGCTTAACGCAGAGGTGGATCACCTGAAAGGCCGGAAGACGACCACCAAATAGGTACTCGGCAAGCACTTGACAACGACAAAGCAAGCAATGGCACAGATAAGAGCAAAACATGACAAAGCACAACAAAACCAAACGACGAAGAACAAGAAGAATCGTTTGTCTTGACAACTACCTATCCACACCATGGTCTTCTCCCTCAAATTATATCTGCATTCTGCTAATTAATAATCAAGAAAGATAAATCATAATTTATCGATCATACACATATGTTGATAGGCACATGTTATTTGGTTAATAAGTTGAGCAAAAATGAAAAAAATTATAGCAATACTAATTAATAATAAAAAAGGATAAATAATAATTTATTAATTAATTATATAAATATGTTGACAAACCCATGTGCCATAAGTTAAGCAATAATGCAAAAAAAAATGATATGAAATTTGAACATAAGACCTCTTGAAAAGAAGAACATGATACACTTTTCCACGGGTGAGAAGCCTAGTCCAAAGGTTGGTCCTTGGGGGGGGGGAATTTCGAGGTCGTCGTTTCCACACCCACCTGCGACGAAGCAACAATATTAATTTCTCAAGAACAGTTCCCAGTTCTGACCCATTCATGGGTGCTCTAGGCTAGTCCAAGTAGTACTTGTACTATCCTAAATCTTACCGAATAAAACAAAATGATACACTTTTCCTCTATGCAAACTTGTATATGTGTATATACTACCACTCTTTTAGTAATATTAAATCTTAAAAATTAAGGGACATGGGTTGTCGCCCACCCTGCTCTTGTCTTTAAGTTGGGCCTGATTGCATTCTAAAAGTAAACACGGTGGCAAAAAGAATTGAAACTCTTAGCTATATCTAACCATTGATGGACCTAAATGGGGGTCGGTGCCCCACTTTGATCTAGATTACAAAGTAGTTACTAGTGTCCTCAATCTTCCTCCGGATTGCAATTCAGTTACAAGTATCTAGAAACTGATATTCTATTACTTATTAATCACTATGTACACACAACACCACAATCTTATTAGATGAAAGTTTATTCAGATGTTGATTATACTGGGTGGCGTCTTAATTATACTGGGTGGGCTTTTAAATTTTATTTTCAAAATTTAAACTAGTTAATTTTACGTTTTTTCCAATTATCAAATTCCGTTTACATTTCCATTAGTTTATTTGTAAGGCTTTTAAAATTATTTTTTTTTATCAAGGTTATATGACATTTCAAGATTTGTCGAGTTAGAGCGAGTACATCAGTTTTTTTAATCAGGGCTACAATGTAGTTGTAGAATCCCAAAACAGTGTCATTTTGATAAAAAGGTTAACTTCGGATGTGCTGAATATTGAAAACAATAGAACCTAAAACGAGCTTACGATCGAAGGGGCAAAGTGTGTAACTACGATGGATTCCATGATTGACGCCTTCATGCCAACATAATTGTTTATTTGTTCCCCCACTCTAATTAATTTTCGTGTCCGTCCCTGTATGTAACTTTGTAGTATCATTAGGAAGAATACACTAGGTTGACCGACAAATCGTATTTGAAGCTAACTTAATCCAAACCTAATAAAAAAATCATGCCAAACTAAGTCATCATGTTTGTTGTGACGGTGTTGGGAACTCATGTTCCACGACATCTTAAAAATGATCAAACCCTCTAAGTCTTGATAATGACAAACACCATATGAGAACTAATGTGTTATGTCCATGTATTTCAAGGGAACTTCAAGCTGAACAGACATTCCCTTAAAGGGAATTCGACATTGAATGAAAAGACTGGATGAAAGAAATAGTTCTCATCAAGGAAACTCATGAGAGACAAGTTCCCAAGACATAGGAACTCACATGTGAAGACAAGAGAACTCAGTGTGAATCACGGAAGCCTGTTCCAAACAAAGCAGAGGTGCAGTATGTTCCTCAGACTGGGCCGTTTGATCCAATGACCCGATGAGCTTGAAAAGTTGACAAATTCAAATATAATCACATGTGAAGAAAGTACACACTTGGCTAGCAAGTCAGCAAGACAAGGGTATTTCGAACCAATGCAAAATGAAGATTGAGCCTCAAGCATCAAGACTCTATATAAGCCAATGAATAGTATACTTGCAAGATACTTTTCACAATAGCCTCAAGCAATTAGAAAAGGAGCAAGTGAAGAACGAAGCAACCAAGAGAAGTCCCCGACGACGAGTGTGTGATCTCGACGACGATGAATCCAGCGTTCCCATGTGAAAGGGAACTGAGCAAAGATACAAGCATAGTGTGTAAGGTTTATGTTCCTTGTTTTAGTTGATATGTTGTCCTAGTACTTAGGTTGAGAAAATTCATAAGTGTTCCTAAAGTTCGGTGATTGTTGGGAACAAAGAAGTTCGAGCTTTGTGTGAAAGTTTGTGGGCCTGGTAGATAGATAAACTGGGGACGTGTCGAGCGTACATGCGCGGATAGGCCTAGCACAGAAGCCCATGGGGTTCCATCCTAAAACCAATTGGCAGTAGGAGGAGTAGCCCAAGGGTATATATACTAGGCAAGATATGTCCCAACTTTAGATGTGGGAATGCGTTCTAATAGTTTTGTAGTAGTTTAGGGAACTATCAATAAAAGAAGGTAGTCATTCAAAATCCTCTAAGAGGAGGTAGAGTGATGCGACCTTGCCGACGCTCGGACCCGATTCCGGCCAGCCCGAGACTCCCTAGGCCTTAGCGACCCCCTTGGCGTAGAACTTAAGTCATATATTATGTATTTCCCTATTTTAGCATATTTCCATTTATGTCTTTGGAACTTTTAGTTGTTGCTATTTTTAATATTACTATTTATGTTTTATGGGCTTTTGGACGTTGGGCCTTGCTTGCATGCAAACCCTAGTCCATTAAGCCTTGTTTTCTGTTAGGGTTTTGAGAGCCTCCTCTTTATAAGGAGCTCTCGGGCTCATTTATTATTCAGCGCACATTAGGGTTTAATAAAGTCAAGGTTTTACTCCTTATTTTATCCTTGTGCTTGCGCCGCCCCTCAATCTCTCAATCAAATCGCAATTGCTCTCGAGTTCTCGGTTTTCATTGTTTGTTCGAACCAATTCACCATCAAATCAGCCTTCCGCTACGCCAATTTGAGACCCACTACTCAAGCCAACGATCGATCCGAAGCATCCCAAACGAGGGACGCATCAACTGGCATCAGAGCCAAAGGTTTGAGTAAGTCTCACGTCTTATAAGTCGCTCGATTCATTTTGTTCACGTTCCATTGATTCAATCTATCCCATAATTATCTTGCTTGTTTTCTAGATCCATTATTAAAAAAAATCCCCAGACCTTGCGGATTGCAAACAAGATTTGCACCGAATTTTTTTTTCTCTACCTTGTGCATATTTGTGTTGTGACGTGAACAATATTGACATAGTTCTTGCAGTTATTACTGATCTTGTACGTGAACTTCATCATTCATGTCCGCCTGCTTGCCTTTCAATTGATATACATATCCTTGATCTTGGCATCTTTATGATTTTTGGCACACATATCTTGATGGGTGGGTACTACATAATATATTAATTGCCAAATTTCTTATTTACTAGCCAAAATCTTCCTTGTCGGCCCCACTAGAAATTGCCCATATCCCGCTTTTAATTCTGTTTTGATTTCATGCGTGTATTTGGCCACTCAATTTATCTCTCCTAATCTTTTATTGCCATATATTACTTGATCACCTTAATTACGTGATTGGTATTTTACTTGCAGAGATAGCCATTATTCTATTTTCTTTCCATATTTCTACACACACATATCTTCACTAATTGCCATCTTCGTGTTCATATCTTTAGCTTTGATAACCGAATATATTTAACACGAAAATTCAGATTCGGTTATTAAAATAAAAAAAAAAAGCTCTTTTATTTTGCCTTTCGTTCTGTGGTTCACGTACATATTGGTTTGATTACTTTGATTATGTGAGTATTTGTTCTCTAGACACCATATTTGTGCAAAGCCTTAAGCTGCCCTCACGTAGCCAAACCCTTTTACGTGAACAATTTGATTCGTGTGCATAGATTTGTGAGTTTTTATACCATTGGTTCGCTTTTACTCTCGTCTTGGCATGTCTCATACATGACTTCATCGAAGACGCTTTGTCGGTTATGATGACCCCGAGGCGTTTTTGGATTGGGCAAAGCACATGGCCAACTACTTCGGCCAACGAGACTATGACAAATTTGAGCAATGTGAGATTGTCATTGGTTGCTTCACTAGCTACGCTCGAGATTGGTTTGAGCGTTTGGAGGATAATCGATGGTATAGGAAGCGGCCCCCAATTAAGACATGGTGCCACCTTGTGTACTATATGGCTCGAGACTTTGCGCCTAATGTGGACGCCGTAGCCTTTCCAGAGTATCTTCTGAGGCGCATGGCCAAACAACGAGAGATGTACATGTTCGACACAACGAAGGAACCAAAGCGATCATCGTTGGACACCGGTCGCGCGACATCGACACCAGTGCCACAGCTGCCCATGCCTAACGCATCCACCGACGTGCTTGTCGTGCCACCCACGTCCAGGGTCGAGGCCATCGAGGCGCCAACCGAGCCTGTTGGCATGTCTATGGCCGCATCACACATGGTCGTGGTCGAGACCACCAAGGAGTCAGTCGCGCCTTTCGTCTCGCCCATCGTCACGCCTCCCGTGCCCGTGGCCCAGGCCACTGAAGTGCAAGCCCCGCCCATTGTCACAACCGTGACCACGCCTTCCGTTTCGAGTCCTCTCTTGAGGCCGAAGATGCGCCGCGATCGCTACCAACACCGGCACCTTTCTTGGACTTGTCTTCGACGTTGGATTGGCCACTTCCCATGCCCTTACCTTCGTTTTCTGGCGCCGAGTCCGAGATCCAGTTTGAGCCTACATCGACCCCATGCATATTGACTTTTGCGAAGACGGAGGTCGATGACAAGCTACACTTCATTGTTGTTTTGGTCGCCTTTTCCTTCACCAACTCGAAGCGAGGACGCTTCGAATCTAAGCGGGGGAGAATGATGCGACCTTGCCGACGCTCGGACCCGATTCCGACCAGCCCGAGACTCCCTAGGCCTTGGCGACCCCCTTGGCGTAGGACTTAAGTCATATATTATGTATTTCCCTATTTTAGCATATTTCCATTTATGTCTTTGGAACTTTTAGTTGTTGCTATTTTTAATATTACTATTTATGTTTTATGGGCTTTTGGACGTTGGGCCTTGCTTGCATGCAAACCCTAGTCCATTAAGCCTTGTTTTCTGTTAGGGTTTTGAGAGCCTCCTCTTTATAAGGAGCTCTCGGGCTCATTTATTATTCAGCACACATTAGGGTTTAATAAAGTCGAGGTTTTACTCCTTATTTTATCCTTGTGCTTGCGCCGCCCCTCAATCTCTCAATCAAATCGCAATTGCTCTCGAGTTCTCGGTTTTCATTGTTTGTTCGAACCAATTCACCATCAAATCAGCCTTCCGCTACGCCAATTTGAGACCCACTACTCAAGCCAACGATCGATCCGAAGCATCCCAAACGAGGGACGCATCATAGAGGTATACTCATATATATAACTAGTTGATTGAAATGGAGTTCTTTTATAAAGAAACTGTGTCCCATCCTACTTAATTACTTGTATATTTCTGTTTTACGTTTGTAGTCTTGGAAACAGTTCACCGTCTGTTCCCAACTCTTTACGATTCAACAATGTCACTGTTGAATGATCTGGATAACTTCTCTAGAAGAAGATGAAGAAGAAAGTTGATCAGCAATAATACTTCAGAAATAAGAATTAAGGATAATGTGAGACAAAAAAAACTAAAGACGTACACAAACATCTATTTTCATCCAAAAGATAGTTTGATGAACTATTATCGGTACCGCTCGCTCTCCTTGGAGTACAACATAAATATGCTGATGTACTGTATGGACACTTAACTTACATGTGAACCACACGTCGAGCAAAATCGGAGTCCAAAATGACCTAAATCTCATTGTCAAAGAACCACAACATGACACGTCTATATGTTGGCATGGGGTGCACTATTCATTGGATTGCTCCCCTCCAAACGTAACTCATGAACGACATTAGTTCATGTATCATCATTCATATATGTTGGCATGTGTCAACTTAATTGTACCTTGCTTTTTTGTTTCAGATTGGAAACTTCTCCCACCTTTCTTGTTATGGAAAACGGGACATTGCTCGATCCAAACTCCAACTCACGTTTCTCCTTATTTAAGATTTGGACGTTGGAAAGCAGTGTGTAACTGGGGTGGGCCTTTCAGCCTTGCCAATAACTCAGACCTACCTGTGACGATTTAACAAGTGGATTTGGAAAAAAGCCAAAATAAAGTAAGTGAATCATACTGTATATAAAAGGGGGTTAATTCACAGCCTCTCGTCTCCAATTTATTGTTGATTTCATAAAAGGGAAAAGCAAAATTAGAAAGTTGGTGGATTAGATAACAACAAATAGAAAATGAAATAAGATTGGTTTGAGATTAAGATTCAGGCAGGGAGTATTTGACATGTTAAGATGTGGTGCACGGTTAGCAGTGAAAAAGGATTGGAACTATCTTAGAGCAAAACAAGTTACTTGTTTGACTTCGCTAACCACGTACAGTTACGTATTAAACCATAAAAAGAAGATGAAAGTTATAGTACTCACTACACAACTTTCCCTTTTGACTAAACAAATATGCAATCAATTTACAAAAATAAAGCATAAACTTGACCCTCATCAGCTTTACAAAGGACATGATGGTGCAATTTACAACGAGCCACCACCAAAAATCAAGTAAACAGTAATATCGTGTGTCTCCTTGGGCTTTGAATAGCCTATTTCTCCCTCCCCAAGTGCTAAGAAAGAAAACATTTAAAAAATGTCTCCGTTTTTTCCTTTTCTTCTTTCTTTACACAAATGGACAACTAGACCAGTCCACATTCAACAGAACCTTCTGTTGCTTGTGGAATGTGATCATAGAGAAGAAAGACCGGAAAAAAAAAAAGAAAAAGGAAAAAGTAATTGGTTAGATAATGGGTTAGTAAGAGTAACCCATCCTATAAATCACCCGATCTCTGAGAATCCCATTGTACAGAGCCGCCCTGTTCGCCGGCATTCCCCCTCGCACCACCTTCACGGCGGCGGGGGCGGCGCTCTTCTTCTGGATTTGGCTGTTAAGTCTCTTGCGGAACTCTTCGCTGTTCCCGGACGGCTCCACCACATCTTTTGCAAATCTTACTTTCTTCCTTTTCTTCTCCCC
Source organism: Fallopia convolvulus (assembly GCA_964016875.1). Taxonomy (NCBI): domain Eukaryota; kingdom Viridiplantae; phylum Streptophyta; class Magnoliopsida; order Caryophyllales; family Polygonaceae; genus Fallopia; species Fallopia convolvulus. The sequence goes on along the minus strand of OZ024719.1, from coordinate 45,128,394 downwards.
CTTCTTCTCACCTGCTCAGTAGACAAATACAATTTAAAAAAACTAAATCAATTAATTTCGGTCAAAATCAGGGGAAATCGATAGTTTATCGATCGATCTCAAACTCTCAATCCTCAAACCAAAAAGAATGATCGGTAAAATCAGGACGGGCATGGAAAGAGATTTTGACCGATGGAACAATTTCGGAGGAAAAGATTACCAGAGGAGATGCAGGGGCGAGGAGGAGAGGCGGGCGGGCTATCGGGCTGGAATCGGGCCTCCGGTACGGGCGGCGGGAGCGAGAGGGATTTCTGGATCTTTAAGGCCAATACGATGAAGGCGGTGCCGGACACGGCGGCCATAGCGGTGGCAAGCACGAACCCCGGCATAGAGGACATGGTCAAGTCAACGCCGGCGATGCGGTGGTTGTGGAGCTGTGAGTTGCGGTGGCTTCTTCCAGAAGTCTGACGGGAGGAAAAGAAAAAGGCGGAGGAGCGCAAATCCTCTCTCTCCCCCCCTTGGTCAGAGTTTTATATGGGAAAAAGAGGAAGAAATTTTGAAATTTGATAATTGGGGGTTTGGTGTGGTGGTCTTTAGCTACTCCGTAAATTTATTTTATATTTTCAGAGAAATGGTTTTGTTAGGTCATTGTACTCCGTATTGGTTAGGGAGTTTCACAGGTATAAGTTCACACGTGGAAAACCGGAGTTCTCTCGTATTTGTTTCACATGAAACCCGAGTCATTCCGAGACCCACGTGAACCCGGTTTGTTCGCCTTCTCAATCATATACTTCATGTAATTTTAAAATTAGAGAGGTGTGGTGTGGTTTGGATGAATGTGAACGAACACATGATGGGGGAATCGAGATGGACCTTCTCTAGTTGCTCACTCCTGATTGGTTGGAAGTTGGATCATATATTATGGACAACTTTCTTTTTCTTTCTTTCCTTTTTTTTTTTCTGTTTTTGCTTGACCTTAAATAATGGAACGTAAATGTCTCACATGGGCTTCTTTTCTTTTCTATCCATAGCATGTTTCATAAGAATGTTTATCTATTGAAATTTATAGGGTGAGGAGCCCAATTTAACAGTTGGTCCTTGAAAAAAGAATTTCGAGATCGTCGTTTTGAAGCTATGATATTAATTTATCTAGAATTTTTTACAATTCTCACTCGTTCATGAGTACTCTAGGTTAGTCAGTATTTAGGGCTATCATAAATCTTACATGATAAAAAAAACATGTTTATCTATTAAAATTTATTGAAATGCTAAAATAATATATTAATAAAATAATAAAAGAGAAGTAAAAAAAGAACATTTTATATGAAGAGATGCTTTGATTTGAAAATAAAACATGTCAAATGGAGAAATAGTATAAAATAATGAAAAAGTGAATTCTTTAGAGATGCTCTTTTTCCATTGATAAACCGGTCTGAATTCTTTGTCACCAACTTTTGTCCCCTTTTTATTTATTAATCAAGTGTATTTAGTTTTCTTTTACAAAATACTAATAAAGTCTAAAATGTAATTGTTTTTTATTCAAATTTGTAAATCACATATCTCGAGAAAATTGTGCTATTAATAAATACAAAGGAGATGTAAAAAAGGATACAAATTGGGAACAAAGGATCCTGCTCGTAGATAAACATGCTCTAAAATTTTAATTGTTGACAAGATTTTAACCATAGATATTTAGCTCATATATAGGCTAAAAGAACAATTTTGTTAATTGTTTCACTTTGTAGTTTGTACATCCATATCATCCACATATATCAAGTTTTATAAATTGCTAGGTCTTTTTTTAAAAATATAAACAAACAATCAATTTGATTTAAATCCCAAAGGATATATTCTTTACATCATTCTTTTTTGGTTCGGAATCAAATGCAGTATTACAATTTTCTTATTTGAAAAAATAGATATTGTTATGATGGTTTTTTTTATAGAATGATCTATGATAAATTGAGGATAAGGTCTAACTATATATTAAAATAATATTTTTTTGAGCCAATATATTGCATCAGGTCCCACTTTATTTATAAAAATTAATTTATATATACTAATTTAGTTTTTTAATTAAATATCTTTCTATCTATTTATGTGGAAAAAATTTAATTAAAAAACTAATTAAAAATAACGAAAATAATTTTATCTTTATTTATGCAATTTTTTTTATCTTCAATCAAATTTTTATTGAAAACTGTAAAAAATTTCAATATCTAGAAAATTATTTGCGTACATTGAATTTTGATTAAAAAAAGTTACATTGTATTTTCCTTAATTTATTTTTTAGATTATTCATGTAAATATAGAAGATTTTTTTTATCTTTAAGAAATTAATATCTATTCATATTTTTTTATTAATTATCTTTTTAAATTTTTTTAAAAAGATTTTTAAATATTGAATTTGATTAAAAATTTATAAGAACTTACATTATTTTTCCTTTTTTTTATTATCTATTTTTAGTTTTTTATAAAAAAAATTAAAATTTAATGATTTTAATTAAATTAATTTTTTTAAAATAAATTATCATTAAGCCTTAAAATTTTACTAGGTTTGCCTTAATATTTTTGGCTCTGTCTCATATCATAACAATTGTAAAATTTTATATAAAACTTTTTATAATAAATAAATTATTTTTTAATATTAAATTAAAATTATATTTATTAAATAAATTGTATTAAATTGATGTACATCTGATAGGCGTGAAATGGTCGTGCAAATCACGGCTATGCAAAAGAGTCCTAACAACCTAAAGACTGTAGTCTTAGGGAAGTAAGGGTCGAATCCACAGGAAGGAGATTTATCTTTCTATGTAAATTTTGTGTCAATTAAAGTAAAAGGGTTTTTAGAACTAAACTAACTATTGAGCATGCAAAAACTAGCAAAGCAAATAAAGTTTGGATTTTTATCAATTTAAGGAAACACTTAGTCAACCAGAGATCCACATTCGTATGACAAGTTGATCATTGATTTACTCAATATCGCATGCATATGGAATTCCAATTCCTTTTCAAATATAATTAATAGCACAACCAGATACTATCAATTCTAACTAATTGAATAACCCTGAAACTATCAAGATTCAATTCAAAAGCAACATGAAGATTAGGAATATAATCAGGATACAATTCTAGCATAAAATAACCAGCTTTTATACTAGAATGCAATTTAACTCTCTTCTACAATAGACTTGCACAATCAAATACTAGTACAATGTAGTTTGCTACTATGAAATAGAGAAACTCAACCAGTAATTTCTCTAGATCTAGCAATTGAGATTCAATAACAACAACCCTAGAAATTGCTGAAATCAATCACATAAACAATTCAAACAAGAGAGTAAAATAATTCCATGCAATAGATAAAGAGTAGAAATCTCACAACTGAAAGTCAAATGATGCTTCAAACTGTCTGACTAAGCAAAAGGGCTTAGTTCTCCATGAAATCTAAAAACTCTGAATGAAAAATACGATAATAATGTATGAATAGATGAGAGGTGCAACTCTCTAAAACCCTAATATAACAAACTAAGTCTAAAAAGTCTATCCAAAAATACATATATCTCGGATCAAAGCTGACATAGGAAGAACCAATAGAAATAAAACATGTGGCAAGTAAAGGGCTGCGCGGCGGTCAGGGGCGGCGGGTGCCGCCAGCACATCGGTTCAGAACTCACATGACATTTCGGGGGCTGTTTTGACTCACTTCGAGTTGGAATTTGGACTCGGAGTAAAAACATGAATTGTAGCTCTTGGGATTAACTTTCCAATGATACCAAACTCAACTTCATAAGATCACTATAGCTCCCGAATGAACCCTTTCAAGACAGAGGTGTCGAACCAGCAACTCCAACTCGGATGGCTCAAATTCAAGCGTTCTTTCCCCCGGTTCCATTCCTTTCACATTTGTTCACTTTAAGACCTGTAAAACAACATTGTACAAGTGCAAAAACCCAAAACTCCTAGACACTCTAATAACTTAAAGAAACTAACTAAAACTACCTAAAAACAAAGCAAACGGAACGTAAACATGCATCCTAAATACTACCTATATGCAAGCTATCAACATCGCACAACATGATAATAAGTATAACTAGTTAATAGTTATTGATAAAATAATTCGATTTACCCTCTAACGTACGAAAAATGGGTGTATTTATTTAGTGCTCAGTGGGGGATATAACCCCCATTGAGATTTTTAAAAAATATAAAAAAAACCCTAATTTTTTTTAGGTTTAGACGCAAGTTCCGTCACTCCCATATGAGATTTAGAGCCTTTAGACGCGCATGATTGAAATTCTGAAACTCCGCCCCTTGAGAGTGCTCAAAGCCTTGCGCCCTCGCCTCCATCACTCTCTGATCCCACTGGTCACTACATCGTGGTCGTCTCCTCGAATCCTTGTTGCGAATTGTGCCTTTCAGTAATACATTGCAGCTATTGTGAATTCCGTTATGGTTTATGTATTGATAAGTTTTTTAATTGTTCAGGAAATGAAGAGATTTTTTCCAACTATCACAAAATATAGGTTCTAGTTCTAATCCCCATAAATTAATTGTTCCAAGTTTGTCTAGTGTTGATCCGTCAAGAATAGCAAATCTGTCTACTGCTGATGTTGAGGTTGGATCTGATCCCAATCGTATTTTATATATTAGCCCCCATTGACTGAAATTCTTGGCTACGCCCTTGGTACGAAATACGGTGTACTGATCAGCCACTGATAATGCTTGACCACTAGAGTTGTCAAACGGGTCTGTCAGATCGGGTTCGGGTTTGGGTTGAGTCGGGTTCTTATCGGGTCACTGGTCAAATCGGGTCGGGTCATTTCGGGTTTTCGGGCGGGCCGGGTCGACAAAACAGGTCAAGAAAATCGAATTTTTTACAATTATTAGAATATTATTTTATTTAAAAATTTTTATTTAATAATAATCTATTATTTTTATATATTTAATAAAAAATATATTATAATTTTTAAAATATATTATATATATTCTAAAAACATAAAAAATCGGGTCAACTGAACAGGTTTCGGGTTTGAACCCAACGAGTTTCGGGTCTATCGGGTTCGATTTATTTTGGGTTTCGGGTTCAAATTTTCGGGTCTTGATGCTAAAATTTTCGGGTGGTTCAGGTCGGTTTTTCGGATCGGGACAGCTTATGTGGAACACATATATTACAGTACAGTTTAAGTAACAATAAATTTAGAGTAAAATAATTAGAACTAATTCGAGCATATAAACCTTAAAAAAATATATATACAATTTTATAACTTAGTTTTATATATATTTAATTAATAAAATACAATTAACGGAAATGGTCGAGAAATTTCCCGGCGGTTGAGCATGACAACGATTGACTATAAGTTATTGTATCTAGTCGTTGGAAGCGGTCTTTTGGATGGAAGATATAAAGGGGCAACGAGAATTAAAGTTGGTACAGTAATCTAGTCTTGGCCATCATTGTAGAATTGTTCTGCCCGCGGTTTGACCGGTCTATGTCCATTTGAAATGTATCAATCACCGCCATATGGAGGATCTCGATTCTCAAGTATGATAAAACTAGACCACCAAAATTTATTAGAAAAAATTTATGTATATATATAAAAGATGTAAGGAATAAGACCATTATATTGCGTCACCTAAAATTTTTCTACGTGTCGTTCCCGCGTTAAGCCACCTAGGATTTCGCCACAAAGGATTTTTCTACGTGTGCGAATTTTATATATGTTGATATTATTTTAGTATAATATAGAAATATGATAAATTAATCCAGAAAAAATTCTATCTAGAATAAAAAATGTTATCTTTATATATTAGGAATTAGCATAGATCTAATTTTTTTTTATCTAAAACAAAAATAAGTTATAGAATATTAGATATTATGTATTAAGATATATATATATATTAATTTAGTTTTTTCAATTAAATTTCTATCTATTTATATGAAAAAATTAAATTCAAATTTTATTTAAAATTAAGGAAAATTATGAATTAAGTAAATAGAAAAAAAAAGAGGCTAATTAGGTGGATATTAAGGAGAGTGTGAAAATTAGGTAAATAGCAAAACTCCCCATCACCCACCCCCACCCCACTCCCACCGAGTTGACTCGGTCGTTGACTGGGTTGACTCGCTCGTTGACCGAGTTGACTCGCCCGTTGACCGTCGTTAACCGGCCGTTGACCAGCGTTGACCATCATCACTATCATCATTTTCAAAACCGTCATCACAATTTTTCACCGTCATCACAATTTATTTCATTGTCATCACAACTTTTTGATGACAAAAAGAGTAATGAAAGGTAAAAATGTCATCAAAATGTCTTGATGACATTTTTGGATGACAAAAAGTATCACTAAAAGCATTCAACCACATAAAAAATCCGTCATCCCCCATCATCACAATTTATTTCACCGTCATCAAAATTTTTTGATGACAAAAAGTGTAATAAAAGGCAAAAAGTGTCATCAAAATTTCTTGATGACAACTTTTTGGTAACAAAAAGTATCATCAAAGGCATTCAACCATATAAAAACAACCGTCATCACATGGTTCGAACCGTCATCACTTGTCATCACTTGTCATCGTTATTTGATGACGGTTTGATTGTCATCAACTATCATCTCTACTTGATGACGGTCGATTAATTTGTCATCAAAAGGGCCTTGATGACAATGGTCTTGAAGACAAACAACCGTCATCAAGTGTCATCACTCAAAATTTATTCGTTTTTATCATCATCACAAAAAATAGTTGTCATCAAATCTCATCACCATATAAAATAAGTTGTCATCACCGCATAAATTGTCATCACAAATAAAAAAAAAAGTTGCCATCAAATATTTATCATCACGTTTAATTTTTTAGTGTCATCAAATATAATTTTTAGTATCATTATTCAAAGTGTCATCAAATATGTGTCATCACGTACGATTTTTCATAAACTGTCATCACTACTTGATGACTGTTTGATTGTCATCAACTATCATCACAAATGTCATCTCTACTTGATGACAGTTCGAACCTATTGATAACGATTTGATTGTCATCACTATCATCACAAATGTCATCTCTATTTAATAACGACTTTATTTATGGGAAGCATCATCAACTAGAACAAGATGTAATAAAATCTATTTTCTAATGTTTTCTGTTGACAAATTCTTGTCAATTTTACTTTATGTTGGTAGGAATAAAGTTGCATCTAATAAACTATCTAGTTTAAATACCGTAGTTATTTAAGGGCAATAAACTATCTAGTTAATCTAAGAGAGATAGTAGAGGGAGTAATCTTCCAATCAACATCAAGAAAATTGCAACAACAACATCAGTAAACTGCCATTAGCCTTTAGCATTCAACATTCTCAAATTCTGTTGATATTTTCTTACCCGTAGCATTCAACTTTTTACAGTGTTATTCAGAGGCAAATGGAACTAACATTATTCCAACCGTGCTTTCAATTAAGTTCATTGACAAAATTTTGCTCAGTGTTAAAATTCATCTCTGCTGAGATTCAGATGAAACAATATATGAGCAAAAGGATAAATCAAAACAACAACAAATAAAAGCGAGACGAACGAGATATACATATACGATTGTCTACTTGCAGAACTCTGGCGCATCAGCACAACCACAACAAATGCGAGTTCTAGGCGATATTCAACTTCGAAGACTCCAACTCTGACACCGACGACCTATCAGCTGCGTTCGGACAGGCTCCGACCAAACCTTCTTCCATTCCCTCGCAGGCGGTCGATTTCTGCAGTTGTGAGATTGGGAGTACTGTAGGACTCCACCGCCTCTCCCTCTCCCTCGGCCCAATCTTCTCCCTCCGATTCGGCTCCCCCAAAGATTACAAGTTCTCAAGGACTACAAGATCCTCTTGCATCTTGTGCACAATACCAGATCCACAAAATTCCGAGAATTAGGGTTTAGAACTTCAATCAAACAAACGGAAAAGAAGAAATTGGGGATAACAAGCGAGAAATTTGCACAGGGAGGAAGGAACCAGAGAGATCGGAGTTCGTTCAACCGATAAACAAACCAAGGAAGGAAGGAACCAGAGAGAGTGGCGGAATTACTGGAAAAAGAATCGGAAGAGGTGAGAGAAAAAATAAAATGACCTTTTATACTTAACAAATACCTAAAAAATGAGTTTGCATTACAAGCGGCTAATTAGGCTATTTATTTTCGCGTTTCCACTAAATCTTTTCTTTTATCTTTATTTTTTTTTATCTATTTATGTAAAAGATTTATCTTAAATAAAATTTTGATAAAAAAATAGAACTTTCAATATAGATAATTACTTGCCTAAATTGACTTTTGATAAAAAAAAATTACGTTATCTTTTCTTTAATTTTCTTTTTGAATTATTTATATAAATATAAATGAAATTCATGTAGTCGTGCATGGCACGACGAGTATATCTAGTTTATTTAAATAGGCTAATTTTTGACGGGGTGAAAAATTAAGGCCCGTGTTATTAGCACCCACATAATTAATATGCAGCTTTTAATTTATGAAAAATTGCAAAATTATCCCGAATCCAATAGAACAGACTTGTAGAGCGAGATAAACCCTAATGTTAGGCCTTATCAAAATCAGTCTTTTTTATCGAATATTTTAAATTCTTTAGCGTTAATGATCGGGTGAGAAACATAACCAGAACAAACAATGGAGATGAGCAATTCAATGGCCATCAATACACTTGCACGAGTCACAAGTTCACGATCGAAACCCGTTTTACTCCAATAATCTCCACAAAATAGTTTCTTTCTTAAATCCTAATCAAACTTAATTTTTCAATCGAGTATTTATCAATATGTGTTTTTATTAAAATCAAAAGTGATAGTCAAATTGCATCTTCCATTAAACAAATTACAAAATTAGTGTGATTATCTACATAACCTTTTAGACAAATATGATTGAGATGCTCTCATCAAGTTGTTCTTGTATACGCAGTACTCCTTTTGATCCATCTCGCTTGAGCAGATTGATATTAACATGATATAAATGCTTCAAAATCGCTTGAGCAGATTGATATAAACATGATATAAATGCTTCAAAATCGCTTGAGCAGGTGTGATATTGTAACAGTAACTTTGCCATAGAAAAAAGAAGGAAGGGAAGACACCAATCGGGGCTTGGGCTTAATTTATAAATTTTTGGGAAAAAAACTGCAAACTAAAATAAAGGATGCTGCATAGTTAATATGAAAATTAATATCCTAATCTTTTAAAATATAACAAAACAGCCCAATATTTTAGAGTCTTGATCAAAAGAATACGATTTAGCACCATGTCATTTTTTTGTGATAAAACTCACACTCCTGCACTAAATGAAGGTCAAATTGTAGCTAAGCCAATTAACCTCCTGGTTTAATATTCCTTCTTGTTGGGTTTTGGAGGATGATTGAAGTCAACAAAGAAAGTCGAAGACGTAGTTAGGGACAGCAAGACGCGGCCGCGTCTTAAGGGCATTGTCCGCGTTCTTGGCGACACAATTAACACAACACACGGGTCAAAGACGTGGGTTGGAGAAGGGCAAGACGTGACCGTGTCTTGCAGGTGTTGCCCGCGTGATACCTCGTGTTTGCAAAAAGTCGAATTTCTTGCGTGACAAGCAAAACGAGATCTTAAGAAAGATTATGATTTCAATCCTTTAAGATTATGATTTCTATCTTTAAGTCTTCTTGTCTATTTATATCCATCATTTATACTCCCTCCGTTTCAAAATAGTTGTTCTTAAAGCCACTATTTTTGTTTCAAAATAGATGTTCATGTAACTTTTTTTCCATTTATACCCTTATATATACCCCACTTTACACATATCCCAAAATTTCCATTGATAATTGAAAAAATAAATAAAGAGTACTTATAGGGGTAATTTGGGGAAAAAAGATTTTCCTTAATATGTGCGAAGTTTTATCTAAGATCAACTATTTTGAAATGGAGGGAGTATTGATTAATGTAATTGTATCAAAAAAAGTTAAAGAGTGGGCAATTGGAGTCATGGGTGTTGGACTCAAGTCCGTCGTTTCATTCTTGTAGTGTTGCCGAAATTATGGAGCATTATTCCCCTGGGAATTTGGGGAAGGTCTATCTTGCTAATGATGAGACCTTAGATATTGTGGGGAAAGGAGATGTTCTCAAGTTAGAACTTCTAATGAATCTATACTAATGCTGCATGGGGTAAGGCATATTCCTGCCTAAAAAAGAAACTTGCTTTCTGTTGGAGAGTTGGATGATGAGGGTTATGAAGTAACCTTTGGGGTGTAGCATGTGAAAGATTACCAAGGGGGTCATGGTGATGGCTCGGGGTAAGAAGGAGGGGGCATTGTACATGACATGCAATGTCTAAGATAGCATTGTGTTAGTGCACAAAAATTCCGCTTTTAATGCACTAATTGATTGCTCCTTCTTCAGCTTCCGTTCTAACTACTTCTTCAACCTAGAACTTGCAAAACAATGGACAAATGGGCGGGGAACCCCTAATCCACCTCTGATGCCTAAGTCAAAAGAATAATCATCGATTGAGCGTCAAGGTAAAAGACACGAAAAGCTAGAAAACTCAGCTAGTATGAGTATTTTAGAATATCCAAGCTGAGCGAATATCAACCTGTTCAATTTGTGAATATGTGCCCTTGACACACGGCGATGACATGTATTTATAATGGAAGAGAGAGGGTACGAGGATCGAAAATCAACCCCCTAGGTCCGGCCCATGCCTTGTCACCCAAGCAAGCGGTATCTTGCTCTCTACTCCAAGCGAAAGTTCTATCTCTTCGTTAAGATAAAATCTTCCATTATGTCGAATAACCAACATATTTAATTTTATAAGAAAGTACTAAAAGATATAAAAAGCATAATAAATAAAATACCTTTATGGCGGTTGATAGAGAAAATAATAATGATGGTTAATTTTGCACGCTCACACATTGCTATTGTAGGAGTTGATGGTGATGCAAATTTGTGGCATTGTCGTTTAGGCCACATGAGTAAAAAATGGATGAAAGTTTTGTGTTCAAAGAGGTTGTTGTTGGGTCTCAAGTCTGTTGAAGTTGGATTGTATGAGGACTTCGTATTTTGGGAAGTTTAAAGGGTCAGTTTATCAAGAGGAGGTAGAGCATTGAAGAAAAAGAAGCTGGAGTTGGTCCATACTAGTTGTCCCCATCGTGCCATGCACGACTATGACTCGATATTTTTTAGATATACTATATAAAAAAGATATTAATAAATACAAATATAATATAAATTTTAATGTAATTAATTTGTTGCCTGTAATATGTATAAAAATTATTATTTTTTTAAATGAAATAAAATAAAATAAATTTAGATGATTAATTTTAAAAATGAGAATAAACAAAGAACATTAAGATAAAATAATCTACATTGCTCATTTTCCTTGACAATATTTCATAAATAGGTTTAATTTAAAAGAAGGATATAAAATATGAAGAAAATAAAGCAGAAAAAATATATTTTGAAAATATGGAAGAGATGAGATTTTGAAAAATAATAATTAATTTAATAATAATATATGTAATTAAGTATATTTATCTTTTAATATAAGAGAGAGAAAGAAACAACTAAAATGTTAAAAAGATTAAACATATTTTTTGGCTTATAAGGAAAAAATTCAACCATTAGTTAAATTTTTTTAGTTAAGATATTATCTCCTACCAAAAATTAAGATATTATCTAAATTTGGGAAATAAAAATAAATTTTAATTAAGTGGAAAAAATTTGCCATGTGGATATATGAAGTGGAAAGAATAATTAATATATAATTTTTATGGAGCAAGGATTAAATGATATGTGTCAAAATCCTATGTGGATTAATAATAGGATGACATGTGTCAAAAGTTGAGGTGGCGCAATGTAGTGACTCCAAACCTTATTGCTTTTATATATATACACTAGATTGATATATGGGGCCAAGAGCCTGTCATTTCCTTTGGTGGAGCATCATACTACACGACCTTCAGCGACGACTCCACAGGAAAGGTATGAGTTTATTTTCTTAAGCATAAATCTGATGCATTTAAGTGCTTTAGAAAATTAAAGGCCTGGGTTGAAACTAAAACAAGTCTCAAAGTGAAGTGTTTGAGGTTTGATAATCGGGGACATCGAATATGAGCTCCATGAGTTCTAGAAATATTGTGTTGAGAATGGAATAAGGATGGAGAAGACTCTGAAAGGAACAACTTTGGAGAACGGTGTGGCAAAACTTATAAATAGGACCCTGATAAACATTCTAGGAGTATGAGGTTGAAGTGCGGACTTCCAAAGATGTTCTAGGTAGAGGCAGTGAATACTTCTACAATCCTAATTAATCGGGTGCCATCAACTCCCTTGGAGAACGAGATACCAAAGGAGGCTTGGAGTGGAAAAGAGGTAAGCATGTCCTTTCTTAGTATTTTTTGGGTGTGTTGCATATGTTCATATTGTTGATGTTGTGAGAAGCAAGTTGGATGCTAAGTCTATTAAGTGCACATTCATTGGATATAGAAGTGATGAATTTGGATATCGTTTTTGGGATGAGCAAAATAAAAAGGTTATTCATAGTCGAGATGTTGTATTTAATGACAAATGTTGTACAAGGATAGGCTGAGTGCATCAGAAACTAGCGGCTTAGATCTTGGTGTTTTGGAGCTAGACATCTCGAACTCGGGTGGGATTAGAGTGGTTCAGGATAGGAAAGAGCCTATTGAGGAAGGTTCACATAGTCATGATGATCAAGGGGTCATTGGATAAGAACCCTATTCTCCAAAAGTTTAGTTAAGGAGGTCAATAAGGGAGCACATGTCGCCTGATAGATTTTCTCCTTTTAATTTCTAGTCAAGATGTGAGAAAGTGGAGATTGCCATGGATGATGAGATGGACTCACTGAAGACCAACAAAACTTGTGAGCTAGTCAAGCTTCCAAAGGGCAAGAAAGCTTTGCATAACAAGTGGGATTATAGGGTGAAGGAGGAGGCTAATGGGAGCAAACGTTACAAAGCAAGGCTGGTTGTGAAAGGGTTCCAGGAGAATTATGATATTGACTACGTTAATGTCTTTGCTCCTATTGTGAAGATGACAACATAACGATTGGTGTTGAGTATGGTAGTTGTAGAGAACAGGAGTTACAATAAATGGATGTGAAGACAACTTTTCTTCATGGTGATGTAGAGGAGTGATGCCCGCCTTTTTAGTTGTGTTTTTAGGGTGTGTTTATAGTGTTTGAGTCTTTTTCTTTAGTTTTGTGTTTTGTTTTGAGTCATTTGTGTAGGTTTTCGTATTTCCTTAAGATATGGAGTATACATAAACTTTGGTGGTGTTTTATAGGTTTTTAGAAGCTATTTGGAGCACTTTTGAGGAAAAGAGCAAAACCGAGGAGAAGCACTTAAGGAAAAGCTCAAGGAACGAAGTTCATGAAGTCATTGAAGATCAAGTTTGAGCTTGGAAAGAAATAGAGAAATTCGTTACATAGGAAAAAGAATCGAGTCAAACGGAGTTGTAACGAACCAGCTACACAAGTTTTACTCTAGGCTATTCGAAGTGCTGAACAGGGTCGTTAACGAGGCACACAAGGTCGTTAACGAGGTCCCGTAGCGCAGCAGAGATCCGAGTCGGTGTTTAATTAAAGACTTCTATCTTATTTCGTTTTATGTTTTTAGACAGATAGAAGGAATATATCTTATTAGAAAATTTATTTCCTTAGAGATAGATTTAAGATAGAATAGTTTCTCTATAAATACACTTGTCCCCTCTTTAGTTTTCATATCATTCAAGTTAGAGGAGGAGGAGGAGGAGAGACGATTAAGAGGAGGAGAGGGGCGTGAGAGAGACGAGTGGGTTTTGTGGAGAAGAACTATCGTTTGGATTCGGTTGTAAGCTTTCTCTTTTATTTAATTATTATGTTCTTAATTATGAATTGTGAGTAGTCTTCCTCTCTAAGGTTGGGGTTAAACCCAACAATGGTTGTGCATGCTTGTTTATGATCATGTCTTGATTGTTTTTATTGCATGAATATATTCTCTTGTTCTTAATCCTTGAGACGAAAGTTGAAGGGAATTTCTCATTCATAGTTGAAGCGAAAGCATAAACCTTGAATCAGAATAGTCAAATTAGGGTTTTGAAGCGAAAGCAAGTCTATCCTAGTTGAAGTAGAAGAGATAGATAGTAAGTATATTATTTTAGCGAAAGTTGATTGATTTACTTGCTTTAGTTAACGAAAGTTGACACCTTTATGTGATAAAGCATGATCTTTATGTTTCATAAGCGTTTGGCGTGCATAATTGTTGTTGTGGTGACACCTTTACCTTAGAATCTCTCTCTTTCTTATTAAAACCCCTTGCTTTGTTTGATTACTTGTGTAATAAGTTACAAAACTTGATACTGACTTTCTCCCTGCGGACGAACCTGACTCTTCTATACACAGCGGGGTCTTGATTATAATTTATTTGTTGTCAAGAAACCCTCTCAACAAATTGGCGTCGTTGCCGGGGAGATTTCAATAGTGCCAAGTTTTGTTCTTTTTTGCGTTTTTTGGGACTCCGCCGAGTCGGTAACGACCCCCCAGGGTCGGTACCGACCCTGTTGGGTAACCCAATTTCTGTGTTTTTCTGTTTATTTTCTAGGTCACTGTCGACTCGTTACCGACCCCTTCAGGGTCGTTAACGACCCTGTCGACATGTAGTTGTTTCTTTCTTTTTAGTTTTTGTTTTACGGGATCACTCCAGGCTCGTTACCGACCCTGTCCGAGACCCCGTTTTTGCGTTTTGATTTCATTTTTGTTTTTGTTTTTGCTTACAGTGTATGCCAGCTGAAGGTCGTCAAGCAAACAAAGCCATGGCTACACATGAAGAACTAGCTAAGCAGATTGCTGAACTCTGTTTAGAGATAGAGGAGATCCAGAGAGAAAGAGAAACCATAGCTGCTGAGGCATATGAAAAAGCTAATTACATGAGGGGTCCATATAAGAACCAAGGTGATACTTTTTATGCAGGGAGGAATTACAATCAGCCCACCTGGGGCAATTATGCATACGGCCAAGGGAGCCAACTTCCTCAGCAAGAATAGAGAGTTCCACCTTACAGACCCCCGACCTACCAAGAGCCACCATCATGGGTGAATGAACTTCAAGAAGGAATCAATGGAGTCCAAGCTAACGTCAACTACCAAATGGAACGGTGGGGTGAGTTCGAGATCTGGAAAAAGAGCGTTGACTCACAACTTTGTAACCTAGCTGCACGGATTCCAAGACCTCAAGGGCAACTTCCGGGCCGACCCGAAGAGAACCCTAGAGGACAAATTACAGCCATACACCTCAGAAGTAGCAAGGAGTTGCCAGATCGAGCCAAGCCTAAAGACACTGAGCACGACAACGAAGATGATGCCCCGGTCAGGCTCGTTACCGATCCCAATAGGGTCGATAATGAGGCTCCCCAGCTCGATACCGAGTCCTTCAGGCCAGGTAAGTCTTCTAAACCAGACCCCACTCTCAATGAGTTCGTTACCGACCCTTCTTCTACACCAATCGACCCTCTTGTTGATTCGGTGGGTCCTCGATCCGGGTCTCTCTCTATCCCGAGTCCATCTAAAACTCTTCCTTTCCCGATTACAAAGTCTAATGATGTTACGGAAGAAAAGTTTAGACGCTTTGTTAAGATCCTTCAAGGGTTAAATATTTCAATTCCATTTACTAATGCCCTTAATGAAATGCCTGCGTACGCTAAATTTTTGAAAGAGATTTTGAGCAGGAAAAGATCTATATCAGAGCTGCATAATGAGGTCCATTGCATAAAGCTCCCTGAGAAACTCGGTGATCCAGGTAAGTTTGCAATTTCAATTGGTATTGGGACTCACCATTTTAAAGCTCTATGTGATCTAGGTGCTAGTGCTAGTTTATTACCATTATCTATCTAGACCAAGGCTAACATGGGACCACTGGAGCCTGTTAATATGAAACACTACATGGAGGATGGATCTTCTGTAAAAGCAACTGGAGTCGTTGACGATGTTCCTGTCCGAGTTCGAAAATTCTTTGTCCGAAACGACTTCATTGTGCTAGATATGCCTGAAGACCCTGCGGTGCCAATCATTCTAGACAGACCATTTTTAGCCATTGCAGGGGCACGAGTTGATGTTAGAAAAGGACTTCTCACGTATGATATTGGAGAAGAGAAGGTTGAATTTCATTTCAATTCTCCCATAAGTGAAGTGGCTAGTTGTAGTATTGAGGAGCCTACTGACCCACCATGGCTCGGTAACGACCCCTCTCTGAGTACAAAAAAATGAGAAAAATCAAGGATGTCACACCCACCGAGAAGCCTACTGACCCCCCCCCATGGGTCGGTAACGACCCTTATTTGAAGGAAAACGAGGTGGGAGGAGGATTCAGGCACGACATCGAGCCAGTTCCAGATCCATTAGGGTCGTTAACAACCCACATAGCCTTGGTAACGAGCCCCTTTCTGCTCGATCAAGGTAAGTCTTCATTTTCTAAGTTGATTGATTCTGGTCATGATCCTTTCTCCTATCCTTGTTCTATGCTAAATCCTACTGTTAGTACTATGAAGGAGTCGAAACCTCCTTGGTTTTCGGATTATACTAACCCTGATGTAGGATTACCGAGCATACTTATTGATGATAAAGGGCCAAATATTTTGGAAAGAAGCTATGATGTTTTTCAGGTTAAGTATGGGGTTTCTTATGATCCCTTCGATACTGGATGACATCCGCCCTAGGTAAGCTAAGGTAAGTTCGTCGGGCTAACGACGTTAAAAAAATAGTGCTTACGGGAGGCAACCCGATTTTTATTTTCGTTTTAAGTTTTCATTTCTTAGATATTTTTGCTAGCTTTCTTTTGACTTGTTTTTAGGTTAGATTAGTGTAGTAGGATAGAAGTTTTTCTAAAGTGACTCAGGAACAAGAAGTTAAGAAGTGTTAAAATCAAAGAAGAATCAGTGGCATTAGAAGCAAGCTCGGTAATGACCCCAGGTTCGGTACCGACCTCTACCGAACCGAAAAAATTCAGCAATGTTCCTCAAGTGATCAATGGTTTTAAGCAGTTTCAGTTTTATTTTGTGAGTTCCCTTTTCCTTATCCTCTTTATTTCTATGTCTTTGTTTTAAACAGTGAGGACACTGTTTGGTTTAAGTATGGGGTATGGGAAAAGGAAACTCAGTTTTGTGTCAGTTTTTGTGTCTTTGTGTTTTGTAGTTTTAGGATTGATAATGTTCCACTTAGATGTCCTATGATATGCTTTAACTTGCTTGATCATGTAATTCCATAGCATGTTTGGAGAGGTTTGCCTGAATCATGATGAAAAATTGTTTTTATGTGAATATTTAGCATGTGATGAAATTGAGCACATATGATCTTAAGTAGAAGTAACTGAAATCCAACACAAATTACCTTGTGAGTTATTTTTGTCCTTATAGGGAGAACATAAAAAACCCCTCTTCGTTTCTTGTGTGATTTACTCTCCATATGCATATTATCTCTTGTCATTGATATGGTTATCTATTTCTTGAGACCTATATGAGATATTAGTTCATTGCATGTGAAAGTCATATGATGGAGAACTTATTTTTATAGGCAGAATACATATATAGACACCTGTACTTGTGCAAAAAAGTCACTTAGACACCTCACCTTTGATTTTGTTCAATTGAACACTTGAATTTAGCCTTTTGTGTTCTATTGAATACTTATTTGCTGATGTGGCAATTTCGTGTAGTCCACTCTTTAATAGACGAGTGAATCTTATATCACATCTGATTTTTTCATTATTTAAATTAAATGACAAAAAAAACAAAATTAAAAGTTTTTTATTCCATTGTTAAATTAGACTTAATTAAATAATTTTTTAACAAAAAAAGAAAAGCTAAGTAAATGGGGGTGGTGGTATCGTGGTCCATGGGATAGTTTTTTTAGCGTAAGATTAAGCTTATTCGATCTTTTTTTTCCTTTTTAATTTCTTTCTTTCTTTAACTGGAGGAAGCGGTACAATGGGGTGGTGGATGAAGGCGGAAGCGGTACCAACGGGTGTCCATGGATTGCAACAACAATCTCCGGCGACAAAGGCATATGAGGTGGTAGATGAAGGCGGATCTGGTGCCACAGAAGAGGCGGAAGCCAGACCTCTCGAAGCGGACGCCAGATCTAGTACCATAGAAGAAGCGG
Organism: Fallopia convolvulus; assembly: GCA_964016875.1. NCBI lineage: Eukaryota > Viridiplantae > Streptophyta > Magnoliopsida > Caryophyllales > Polygonaceae > Fallopia > Fallopia convolvulus. The sequence goes on along the minus strand of OZ024719.1, from coordinate 45,110,243 downwards.
AAGCAAAAATGCATCACTCAAGAACGAGATGCGCAACACTTTGAAGATGGAAATTGATTCAAATTGGCGGAAGCGGTACCATTTAAGCACCGAATCAATGCCTTCGCCATTGATTGGTCTTGACCCATATCGAATTTGTGTCTCCGCCATCGAATTTGTGCCCCTCTCACTGAATTTTAGCTAGATTAGGGCTCCATTTTTTCAACTCGAGGTCACCGGACCGAATCAGTCTTCTTTCGCTGGCTCCATCTTCTTCCGACATAACGCCGTCTGCCGATCCACGCCGGAATCTTTCTCGTTATCGGCCATCAAATTACAGATCTGGGAGGAGGCAGAGCAGCAATGCGACGATTGAAGAGGGTCGACGGTTGTAGCTGTTAGGGTAAATAAAGTGGTAACGAAAACAAAAAGGGATGATTCAGTTAAATCCTAATTCTATGCAAAACAAATCTTTTTATTAAAAAACTTCAGTGTAAAAAAATGTTACGTGCAAAAAAAAGAATTTAACATGATGTGGTAGTGTAAAAAAATGTTATGTGCAAAAAAAAAAGAATTTAACATGATGTGGCATCCACATGGAATTTATGTGTAAAAAGAATTTAACAATTCAGCGCGCGTGTTTAACACTTAAAAAAAATTTGATGACCGAGTGTTTAATAGAACACAAAAGGTTAAATTCAAGTGTTCAATAGAACAAAACCAAATGTGAGGTGTCTAAGTGACTTTTTTGCACAAGTACAGGTGTCTGTATATGTATTCTGCCTATTTTTATAAGCCTCATTAATCCCTATCCACCCTTATCATTATCCTCTTTTTGGAGCCAATTTGAGCCTTAAGCCTTTTATTTTTAGCTCCACAAAATTATCCGTAGCTGATGAAGGCTTGACCCTATCCGGGGATTAAGACTTAGTATTGGTTGTTATGGTTTTGTTGAGTGATTTGTATTGGTTCAAGTGTGGGGTAATTTGGGTTGGGAAAAGTAAAGATCTTGCAGTTTGTCTTGTAAAAGTAGTTTAGTTCCCTGAATGCACTTGCTATAAAGGAAAAAGAAGAAAAGATAGTACATCAGAACTCGTTACCGACTCTGCATGTTCGGTACCGACCTCCCATAGAAAAAAAATGAAGATCAAAAGGGAGGATGAAGAAAAAAAAGCTGAAAAGTGAAAAATGTGCATGAGCCAAATTTCCTTGTGTTTGTAAGCAAGATTAGTTGGGATATTAAAGGGTTGAAAGAAAAGTGAGTGTGTGCATAATGCTAAGAGAGTTTGGTATATGTCTTTTTGAGAGTTTTGGTAATGTGAGAGTTTTTAGGAGTCTTTGATTCCCGGATATTATTAGCACCACATAGCCAAAAACTTTCCACGCCCTAATTGTTTTTACCAAGCACCATTACAACCCGGCCGAATGGAAGCTTCTTTGAAGTTTTTCATTGAGCCTAAGTTCTCTTGATGATTTTTATGTGTTTTGACATCTCAGGTGGAGAGTTTGGTGATATAAGTAACAATGACTATGTTGATTTTTGGGTATTGGATTGAGTTGAGAGTTGTTATTATAAGCTCAAACACATGAGAGTTGAGTGAAACACATATACCCTTGTGAGATTGGATTTTTAGTTGCTTTTGCTTGAGGTTGCTAATATATGTGTGATGACATTAGATTCACTTGTCTATCTATTTCTACTTGTGCTTTGATATTGCTTTTTGATAAAGGCATTGACTTGATATATGTGTTGATGGTTTTTGTTGATGTCTTGTTGATTGCTTGAGGACAAGCAAGTCTAAGTATGGGGTATTTTGATGTCCGCCTTTTTAGTTGTGTTTTTAGGGTGTGTCTTTAGTGTGTTTGAGTCTTTTTCTTTAGTTTTGTGTTTTATTTTGAGTCATTTGTGTAGGTTTTTGTATTTCCTTAAGATATGGAGTCTACATAAGCTTTGGTGGTGTTTTATAGGTTTTTAGAAGCTATTTGGAGCACTTTGGAGGAAAAGAGCAAAACCGAGGAGAAGCACTTAAGGAAAAGCTCATGGAACGAAGTTCATGAAGTCATTGAAGATCAAGTTTGATCTTGGAAATAATTAGAGAATTTCGTTACAAGAACATAGGAAAAAGAATCGAGTCAAACAGAGTTGTAACGAACCCGCTACGCAAGTTTTACTCTATGCTTTTCGAAGTGTTTAACATGGTCGTTAACGAGGCACACAAGGTCGTTAACGAGGTCCCGTAGCGCAGCGGAGATCCGAGTCGGTGTTTAATTAAAGACTTCTATCTTATTTCCTTTTATGTTTTTAGATAGATAGAAGGAATATATCTTATTAGAAGATTTATTTCCTTAGAGATAGATTTAAGATAGAATAGTTTCTCTATAAATACACTTGTCCCCTCTTTAGTTTTCATATCATTCAAGTTAGAGGAGGAGGAGGAGGAGGAGGAGGAGAGACGATTAAGAGGAGGAGAGGGGCGTGAGAGAGACGAGTGGGTTTTGTGGAGAAGAGCTATCGTTTGGATTCGGTTGTAAGCTTTCTCTTTTATTTAATTATTATGTTCTTAATTATGAATTGTGAGTAGTCTTCCTCTCTAAGGTTGGGGTTAAACCCATCAATGGTTGTGCATGCTTGTTTATGATCACGTCTTGATTGTTTTTATTGCATGAATCTATTCTCTTGTTCTTAATCCTTGAGACGAAAGTTGAAGGGAATTTCTCATTCATAGTTGAAGCGAAAGCATAAACCTTGAATCAGAATACTCAAATTAGGGTTTTGAAGCGAAAGAAGATCTATCCTAGTTGAAGTAGAAGAGATAGATAGTAAGTTTATTAATTTAGCGAAAGTTGATTGATTTACTTGCTTTATTTAACGAAAGTTGACACCTTTATGTGATAAAAACATGATCTGTATGTTTCATAAGCGTTTGGCGTGCATAATTGTTTTTGTGGTAACACCTTTACCTTAGAATCTCTCTCTTTCTTGTTAAAACCCCGTTCTTTGTTTGATTACTTGCGTAATAAATTACAAAACTTGATACTCACTTTCTCCCTGCGGACGAACCTGACTCTGCTATACACAACGGGGTCTTGATTATAAATTTATTTGTTGTCAAGAAGCCCTCTCAACAAGGAGGAAATCTATATGATGCAACTTGTTAAAAGGTAACAAGGTGCTCGTGTGTAGGCTGAAAAAGACATTGTATGGGTTGAAGTAATCTCTAAGACATGTTAATATCAGTAATAAGTGCTCAAAAGTGAGTAAGACGAAGGAGCAATTATCCAAATGGTTTGCTATGAAAGACTTGGGTGATGCTAAGCAGATTTTGGGCATGCATATTGTGAGAGACATGGTAGCAAGGAAGTTGTATCTTTCACAAGCTAAGTACATCAAGAAGGTATTGAAGAGGTTCGACATGGAGAATACAAAGCATGTAAATGTTCTATCAGGCAATCGATTTATGTTTTCTAACAAGGACAATCTTACGAATGAGGAAGATCGTGTCCATATATAGAAGACTTTGTATGCTTCAACAATTGCTAGTTTGATGTATGCAACGATGTGTACTAGGACGGATATTGCATATGCGATGGGAGTTGTTAGTCGGTTTATGAGCAATCCATGGAAGAAGCATTGGGAGGCAATGAAGTGAATTTTGAGATACTTGAGGAGTACTACTGATCAGACCTTATGATTTAAAGGCAAGAAATTTGTGTTAGTAGGGTATATTGATGCCGATTTTGCTTCTAGTGATCTTGACAAGAAAGGAGTACAACATGGTATGTCTTTACTTTGGGTGGTACAACAGTCTCTTGGGCTTCTATGTTGCATAATTTTGTTGCTTTGTCTACTACAAAAGTTGAGTATATTGCGATGATTATGTCTTGCTGGTGTTGCCTGCGTGACGCCCTGTGTCCGCAAGAAATCGGATTTCTTGCGTGGCAAGCAAGACGAGATATGAAGAAAGATTATGATTTCTATCCATGAAGATTATGTTTCTATATTTAAGTACTCTTCTCTATTAAACTCATCATTGAGTATTGTAATTGTATCCAAAAAATTGCGAGTGAAAATCATTGGCTTGGTAGTGCTCCTAGACGTAGTCATTCTTGACGAACCTGGGTCAACAATCTCTTGTGTTCTTATCTTATTTCTTCTTTCTCTCTTTTCTTGTGAGTGTGTTCTCCTTACTATAGGGGGTTAATTTCCTAACACTTCTTGCATACCTCCAATGAAAAAGTAAAAAACTTCGCTCTAAGTCCATTTCCCACACCATTAGAATCCCAAAGTTGAATTTGGAATGACCTCATTTATAGCTTTCAGCATCAACTTAATTAGTGACGGAGCTAGAATGAATTGAGGGGGGGGGGGGGGGGGAGTTAGTCATGTGTGCAGATTGGTAAATAAAACAATGTATTATTATTACTATTATTATTATCTTATTTAAATCTTATATCTATTCCAATAGGAAAATTGTAAATAAATAATTAAAAATTCACTATTAATTATTTAATAGATAATTTAGTTACAACTAAAAATATTTTTATTTTTACTTTGAACCTAACAACTAAATTTTAATTATTAACCAAAACTAATAATCTTTTAAAGGTACTAACCAAGATAAATTGAAATTCTAATTTATATGTCTCTTACATAAACTAAAAAAAAATTAACTACGTGTACAACTTAAGAAAAAAAGGAAGAGGTGAATGTCTGCGAGAGTCGAACACGGAGTAGTGAGGTACTAAGGGAGCGCCTTACCATTGCACTAAATAATATCGGAGTATTACTTACTTTTCTATTGAAACTAAATATATTGATTCTTATTTGGACATTGAAAGGAGGGGCAACCGCCCCCCTTCGCCCCTGGATCCACCCCTGACCTTAACGTAGTTGGTCTCAACCATGCATGACGCTCTCACAGCCAACCGACCTTGCAAATCGCAAATCTCATATAACCGACTATGCCTCACCAATATCATGTCTTTTATCTTTTTTGACTTGGTGAAGACCACATTCACATTTGGCAGATTACTCTCCTAACAACTCTGATACTACACGAGCCACCCTTCATTATAACACCATAATTTATCTTCACCCATCCCTCCGACTGTTTCTCCCAACCACTTTGGAATCATCAGTTCTAGTGGCATTCGCTTCCACCCACTTGGAAACATAGTCCACTGCAAGCAAAATATATAAATTCCAACGTGAATTTGGAAAGGATCCCATAAAATCGCTACCCCAAACATAAAAAAATTCACAAAAAATCATGAGTGTTTGTTGTAAAGAATGAGGCCTTAGAAGCGCTATCCCATGTCAACCCGAGGACTTCCCAAGAGGTCACCCATCTTGGTACGTACTACTCTCTCTCCTGCACGCTTAACTTTTGAATTCTTTGTCCTCACTTAAACCCATAAAAGGAAGAGCTCTTATTAACATGGGGAGCACCCCAATCCCTTATAAATTATAGGGGTGTTACAATCTCCCCCACTTAAACACTTGACGTCCTCGTCAAGGCCCAAGCACTGCCCTATGGGTCGAGTTACCACCCTTCTGGGCAAGTCAACTCGTAACCCAGAGTCGGCTTTGATACCATTTGTAAAGCCCGATGCCTAAGAAGCGCTATCCCATGTCAAACCGAGGACTTCCCGTGAGGTCACCCATCTTGGTACTACTCTCGCCACTGTACGCTTAACTTCTGAGTTATTTGTCCTCACTTGAACCCAGAAAAGGAAGAATTCTTGTTGACATGGGGAGCACCTCAATCCCTTATAAATTATCGGGTACATTTGTGGCATCTCATTCCTCCTAAAATGTTCCCAACTCTCTGACATCTATCACAAGACTTACAAAAAGCATATGCATCCGAAATATGTGTGACCAATAGAATCCTGCACATAGAACCTTGATTCCTCGCACACTAGTTCCTTCTCAACTTTATTGAAGTTAGGTGGGAACTCTCCCGGGACGAGCTGGCTTGAATGAATGTAATCTGAACACTTTTTTAGACTCAAATTTTTAGGAGTGCTCCGTAGAAGAACCGCAATCGTAGTCAAGGACTTGCGGTCGCGGTTCAGAGTCATCAAAATCTGAGCCAACCTCTGTGTGGGAACCATGATCGTGGTTAAGGACCCGTGGTCACAGTTTCGTGTCAAAATCGATTCCGAACAGTGTGTAGGCTTGGCAATTTCACCCGCACCAGATGGGTATTGGAAAAACCGACCCGAAAAACCGATTAAATCCGGGTAAAAATGAGTTTCGGGTGATCGGGTGATGGAGAGGGTACGGTTTCGGGTATGGTCTCACCCGACCCGATCACCCGATTTTTTGTCCCATATCGAAAAATTGGTAGAAGAAGAGGAGAAGAGGATCTTATAAAAAGGGAAGGAGAGGAAAAGAGGGTCAAGTGTTTGAAGCCTTACCATAGGGATGAGCTTTGAGGCTTTCTAATTAAATCAATTTTTTGGGCTAATCCATTATGTAGGCCCTATATAAATATGTTTAACTATTAGATGGATTAAACGGGTTGACCTGTAATCCGACCCGTAAACACATGTTACAAGTTAAGTTTATGTTGTTTACGAGTCATTGGGTTGACTCGTTGAACAAATGACTTTAAGTTTCAACATCTTTTTATAACACCAGAAAAAAACCGACCCGACCTGAAAACCGACGGGTTTTGGGTGAGTCGGTTTCGAGTGGAACCCGTCGGGTGAAAATACCGGGTCGGTTGGACAGTTTACAACTGCAGGATGGGTGGTGGAAGTAGTCCACCCGCACCCGACCCGACCCATTGCCATGCCTAACAGTGTGTCATCAGGGAAGTCCCTTGAATATGTATTTGCTTCTCCGGTTTGTCCTCTTCATGCACAATTTTGGTCATCATCAACTAATTTTTCAACTCCTTTCTTGTCTCTAATCTCTACATCAAACTTACTCATCAGTAGAATCTATCAAATCAATCTTGGGTTCGCCTCTTTCTTCGTTAATAAATAACGAAGGACTGATTGGTCTATGAATACAATTGCCTCGACACTTAGCAATTATTGTCTAAATTTATCCAAGGCAAAAACCACTGCCAACAATTCTTTCTCAATGGTGGAGTAGTTCTGTTGTACTCCATTCAGAGTGATGGAGGCATAGTGAATCACATGAGAAACTCTTGTTTCTTTTTTTCCCCCAAGAACTGCTCCAACCACATAATCACTACCATCATACGTTATCTCGATAAACAAGACCAATTTAGTGCCTGAATGATGGGTGCACTAGTAAGGCGAGTATTCAAATCATTAAAAGCTTCCTTGTATTCTTCATTCAACTCAAAGGCTTCACATACGGGTGATGAGATCTTGGAGAAGTCTTTAATAAACCTGCAATGGACTACATCGCCTAGAAAAGAACGCACTTCACGAGCATTAGTAAGATAAGGAAAAGACTTAATAATATCAATCTTCTCCTTATCGACCGCAATACCCTTATATGAAACTATATGTCCTAGAACAATGCCTTGTTCGACCATGAAATTGCACTTTTCAAAATTTAGAACTAAATTACTTTTTACACATCTTTTAAGCACTAGTGATAAGTGGTCTAAACATGCATCAAAATCATAACCATGAACCGTGAATTCACCCATGAAACTTCAATGAAGTTCTCAATATACTCAGAAAAAATGCTCACCACAAATCGTTGAAATGTCCCAGGTGTGTTACATAGCCCACATGAGATTTTACGATATGCAAAAGTTCGAAAAGGACATGTAAATGTTGCTTTCTCTTGATCCTCTAGTGATATGGCCACCTGAAAATACCCTAAATATCCATCTAGAAAATAGTAATAGGCGCGAATAGAAAGTCACTCAAGCGTTTGATCAATGAAGGGTAGAGGAAAGTGGTCCTTTCTAGTTATCGCATTCAGCGTACGATAATCAATGCATACCTTCCATCTTGATTGGACTCGGGTAGGAACCAACTCTCCTTGATGATTCTCTACAATTGTAATGACCCTTTATTAGGGACCACTTGTGTGGGACTCACCCACTTTCTATAAGAGATAGGAAAATCATACCCGCTTGAGTCGCCGTTGTGGTTGCCTAGATGACTTGGCTCTCTCCTCCGGCAAGATCCTATGCATTTATATAGAGGGAATAATCTCGTAATGTTTGTAATGGTCCATCCAAAAGCTATTTTATTCTCCTTTAGCACTTCCACCAATTTTAATTCTAGTTCCTTCGAGAGTTTGCTAGAGATAGTGATTGGTAATGTGTCACCCTCTCCAAGGAAAGCATACTTAAGGTGATCGGGTAGCTATTTCAATTCATTCTCTGGTGCCTGCACAATAGAATGAAGAAGCCTCTTGCTTGGAATTGTTAGTTGAATGGGCCTAGTGGCCAATGGAGTATAAATAGTTATCATCTTGGGGTGTTTGTAGCATCATAGATATTATATTAAACTCTTTCCCCATCAAATTCCATGGTAAAGATTCCATTACTTACATCAATTTTGGTATGTGCAGTTTTCAAAAATGACCTACCTAACAATATAAGGGATGCATGTGTATCATGATCCATATCCAACACAAAGTAATCAGCAGGGAAAATCAAGTTATCATCCATCACAAGAACATCTTCAACAACCCTTTTCATGTAAACAATAGATCTATCAACCAGTTGAACTACTATTCTTGTTTCATGCAGGGGTCCTAGTCCTAATGACTCATAGAGAGAATAACGCAAGACAATTGGGGGTCGAATCTTAGTGAATCAAGTAAAGAAAATTTACCAACTAAGAAAAAGGGAGTTTTTGATTGATTAATTCAAAAACAATGAAGGAAAACAAGTAAACAAGAAGCAAGTTTACTTGAAACAATTACTGAGAAATAGTTTCATCCACAAATATCCACTTTTGATTTGGTTGGTTGATCATTGATCTTTCCCCAAGTTTTGTTTTTCCATTGATTATTCTTGTCTTAATCTTATGTAAATTAACAATCTTGTGAGTTTTGATCATTCTTATTTTTAAATAACCCTGAACTGATCCAGATTCAACTCAACAATAGATTTATGGACAAGGATTAGCCAATATGCATGCAATATCAAGAAACGAGTCAACATTCAACATGAAATTATTTCTCTTTTCAATAAATTAGTCCTACGAGTCCTAAATTAAAGAGTTTGCTACTTGGAATTAAGCCTTTCAGTGAGAAAGTACTAGATCATAGCAATAGAATAAACTGAATATTAACTAGTTGGTCAATTTAGAAGAAATCAACACATTCAATCAAGCAATAAGCATAAAGAGAATCAATACTGATCAAGGACTATAACAAAAATAGAAAATCTGACAACTTACAAAACGAAAGCTTCAATTGTAGATGAAACAAAAGGGTTTTAGTTCTCCATAGACATGAAAAAGGTCTCTTCTTCTAGGGTTTCTCCAGCTTAGAACAACTTAGAATAATGAAAACTTAATAATCGAACTACTTAAGACGCCCTAATACAAAGACTGAAAAACATAAGATAGGAATATAATAAAAAGATAAATCTAGAAAAGATATGCGTCACTAGGAACCATCAAGCCGACGAACACGGTTTGAGATCATGGCTATTACGATGCTAGGAAATGAAAAAAGAGATCGACTATACTGGGCACCAAGTAAAATGGGTGGTTTTCATTCTCTTCGACTATCGAGATCATAAAAAGCAAACATCCAAAACCCGAACATTAATTATTGGATCTAGAAGCTTAATACGCTTCCAAAAGTTAAGAATTTATTATGGAAAATCGACACCAACAGACTTCCTACAAAAGCTAGGTTGCAAGAGAAACATGTCTCGATGATAGTTAGATGCATAATGTGTAATTGTACGTATGAAGATATGAGGCATTTATTCATAGAATCCCCGCACAGAGAATACCACTAGATAACTCAATCCTAAAACAGAACAAATCCTATGAATATAAAAAGCTAGGAGCAAGACATCATTGGTCATCTTGAACAAGCTGAAACAACAACTAGGGACTAAAGAGTTCATAAAGCTTGCCGTAATCTGGTGGAGCGTATGGCACCAAAGGAAATAGCTTCCAACAAGCACTAAACAGTTTATATCAGACCTAGCATAATATATTCGAATGCAAATATTGGCCTATGAATGATCCAAATGTTGGAAGGGGAATAAAGAATGGATTGGGAAGAAAGGAGGCAATAAGACAAGGAGGAAACCCAAATTAATAACATGGAACAAACCGCAACTAGGTTTCTATAAACTCAACTTTGATGGGTCTAAATTCATGACTGATTCGGTGACCATTGGATTGGTAATTAAAAACCAAGATGCTTGAGTAATAGGCATGGTCACATCAAATATGGGCATGTATTTATTTTAAAAGTATTAAACACTAACTCTTCGAGATAATATAAACGAGTAAAATAATTGGGAATACGAAACATAGAAATTTCGGATGACAACCTTATAATCATCAATGCCTCCAAAGGGACTAATATGCCCTTAGGAGATTGAAATGATAGTCTTTGACATTGTGATGTCCCTTCAATGGTTCAAGAAATTTCAAATTATTCTTATAGGTAGAGAATTGTTGGGCCCCCCAAAATCAAGCCCAAGATTCGCTACGTTGGAGTCGCCAGACCCATATCAACAAACATTAAACGGGCAAAGGTGTAATTGCAGGAGATCGTGGCTAGCGGTGAAGTAATGGCGAAAATCATGGCCATAGAAGATCTTCAAAGTAACGGCTACATTATTAAACAACACTAGCGACATCCACGAGAGGGGAGGGAGCTTGTAATCACCTACAACAGTCATGAGAGAAGGGGGGACTATAAAAGCATAGGCCGACGAGGAAGAGAGGACATTCGAACACTAAGGAAAAATAGTCTAGCAATCCCTGTTTATTGTCGATCATATTTATCACAATCTTTGCTCACATCAATTTTCCGATCCTTTTGTTCAAATTGTGTTCTGGTAACATCATTATTTTGGTGTGCTCTAGCTACCGCTTATTCTCTTGCTTTGCAATTTGCAGTTACATCTTTGCTTTTGATTTAACTCGTAATAAGAGATTAACGTGTTTTGACTTCTTGTTGGTTAAGATCCCATCATTTTAGCAGATAACGCGTTAGTTGTTATTCTGCCCAAACAATTAGCGCCCACCGTGGGCCTTAGCCAAAGAAAAGTTGTCAAGAACCATAAGCACTATCCGTGCAAGATGGATGGTATTCAAACTAATTACAGCCAAGTCGATGACGCCGAGAATAACGAGATCAATCAAGGGATCGGTGGTCAGCAGACTAGGAACGAGACAGAAGGGGGTGAGCATCACTCTGATGGCAATGGCAATCCTACCACCTCCACAACAGCAGAACAAGGAGGAGCAGTCGACCCTGACACCATCGTTGAACTTCGTGCAACCATGCTCACCCTATAAAAGGATTTGGAGAATCAGAAGAACACTCACGCCAAATTCACCGAGGTATACGAAAAGCAAATCAAGACTTTAACTAATGAGCGTAATTTGCTTCAATCTCAACTACAATCAACAACAAATTGGCAACGCGTTACTAGAGAAATGGATGGCATCGCTCGGCGATTGGACATGGACGATCCAAATCTTATAACCACAGACGAAACTAGGCCGATAACTGGCTATCAGGTAAATGGTAATTCGTTGAGGGCCGTTAGGGAAGATGTCGAGGTTACCCATTTGCGGGAACGCCTCAAAGCCTTGGAGGACCGAATTACACAGGTCCCTTGTGTAATAACTGCTATTTCTATATAAAAAGAAACGGTTAATTTTTTTTTTAAATTAATTCTCTAAAATAGAGAGTTTAATTATTATTATGATTTTCATAGTATAATATTAAAAATTTATAAAGGCTTTTCATAATGATAAATAAAATTTAACTAAATAAAATTAAATATAATTTCGGATTTTTATTGCATATTAATTTATAATACAAATAAAAAGCGCAAAGGAAGGCCGGAAATAAAAAGGGAGAGGTGGGACTCGAACCCATGACTCTTGCAACTTTCACAAACTATCACACACTCCTTTCCGCTATGCTATAGTAACTCATCCACCCACTTAGGAGTTTATATCCTCTTATTTCATTATTTCTTCCTTGTTAGAAGAAAAAGCCATCATTGATTGATTTGACGCTTGATCAATGCATGTCTTCACCTCCTACCATGGCCACTAAGGACCTCTCTTTCCACCTCTCCTCTTAACCAATCTTCTTCTTCCACCTCCATTGCAAGAAGCACACAATGGACCAACCCCCATGGATCACCTCTTCCATGAGAGGTCCATCCATGGAGGTGTGGATCAAAGAGGATGTCTTCCACCACTATAAATTGGGGTGTTGTCTAGAGGAAAGACTCACAAACTAATCCTTTCTTCTCCTCTCATTTCCGTCCATAATCTCACCCAAATTTCCAGAAGTTCACCCTCCTCTTTATCCCTCAAAATTCTGATTTTTACCCAAAAATTCCAGATTTTTTGCACTAGTTGTGCATGATATTCAAAGAGCGATTCCAAGCTCGTTTCTCTACCAAATGTCTGATTCAAGTCCCTAAATATAGAGTAAGGAATTGCCTACAAAACCCTTCAATCAATCAGGAACAAACACCACAAAAATCGAGCCAAAAATGCATCCAAACTAGTCGACTTTGTACAGTTTTCGGGTTTCCTGGCTGGTGATGCGACCTCATTTGAAGGGCACTACGGTTCTTTGCGTGATATGAGTATTAGGTCTCGGATTTGTGATGTGGAAGACTTGAGAGGCTCGAACCAACATTGGATTGGCTCGAGAGTGTGACGAACAAGCAAGAACGAGAGCGATTGAACAAGAAAGCTTTGTGAAATAAATGTAGCGGTGCAAGCACTAGGCTAAAGATAGGAGAATCCCTCAACTAATTCATTAACCTAAGTGTGCGTAAGTTGCAAAAGAAGAACATATCACCTTATATAGGTGTGGCAAACATAAAACCCTAAAGAGCTAGACGCGCGCCTAGGGCTTGCATGCAAGCATGGCCCATCGGCGCAAGGCCCAAGAAGGACCTTCTAATAATGTCAAAACATAAAAGGAAGTGTCTAACAATAGAAAACATGCTAAAATAGCATAAAAAATAGATAGGTCGTTGGCCATCGACACCGAAGTGTCATGACAAGGCCAACGCTGGGCGCGGCGTGGCATGGTGAGGCCTCGACACGTTGTCGTGTGCGTTGGCACGACAAAGTCGCGCGGTGCCGCGAGGCTGACAAGAACCTTAAGTTGCGACTCTGGTGTGCGGCGCGGGTCCGGGGTCTGGCGCGAAGGATGAGTTCTACGTGGATGGTGCCGAGGACTCGACTTGAGGTTCTTCGGCGCTAAGGATACAAATGGTGGTTAGCGCCGACGTGGAGAATGGCACGCCATGGCCTGCGGAAAAGCGCGACACACTGTCGTGTGCGTTGGCACGACAAAGTCGTGATGCGTCGGCGAGGCTGGCAAGAACCTCAAGTTGCGACGCTGGTGTGCGGCGCGGGTCCGGGGTCTGGCGCGAAGGATGAGTCCGAGGTGGATGGTGCCAAGGACTCGACTTGAGGTTCTTCGGAGCTAAGGATGCAAACGGTGGTTAGCGCCGACGCGGAGAATGGCGCGTATGGCATGCAGACAAGCGCGACACCAAGGAATGTGTCGCGGTCTCGATGGCATGGGCCCGGGCATGAGTGATCCATCTGAGCGCATGGCGAAGGTGTCGTCCTCTTGGCTAGAGTCCAATAACGGGGTCGCATCACCCTCCCCCACTTGGTTGGGAAACATCCCCGTTTCCTCATAAGCAGGGTCAATGCAGGGGAGAGATCGACAACGTTGACCGTGGAATGATTTGAGTACTTGCCTGGGAGGTCGATGCGATACGCGTTTTCCCCTATGCGCTCCAAAACTCTGAAAGCATCGTCGCCACGCTGATGATGTTTTGTTTTGCGGGCGTCCGGAAAAATGTCCTTTTGGAGGTGCAATTAAACGAGATTGCCAAGGTTGAAGATCATGCGGCGGCGTCCCTTGTTGTGTTGCGCCTCGTACTGGCTCACCCTACACTCCAACTGGATCCGAGTGCGGTCGTGTGATGTTCGCATTTCTAGTATAGTTTTTAGTAGGTTTTCTTTATTTATTAAATTTAGTTTTGTTAAGTTTAGGTTTAGTTTTGAGTGTTTTTAGATAGTTTTGCATATTTCTATGAAAAGAGTGGAAGCTACGCTATTTTGTGTATTTTGTAGGTTTTAGCAAGGAAAATTGCTATATGGAGCTGAATTTGGAGCGTTACAGTGAAAGACAGAGGAATACAAGATTGAAGAAGTCAGAGTTCAAGATTTACGAGAGGAAGTGTGGAAGAAAATCAAGCCCAGGCTCGTTAACGAGGCTGTGAGGGCTCGTTAACGAGGCCACGAGCGAGAAGATTCGAAGGTTGACTTTATAACTCACCGATCCTGAGCGGGAATTTATTTCCGTGTCGGTTGAGTATCTTTTTAGAATCTTTTAGGGTTATTAGAATATGTATTTTAGGTCTTATTATCTTCTTAGATTTTGTTTCTATCTTTTAGAGTTTTATTTCTATCTTTTAAGGTAAGTTTATATCTTTTTGCCTTTTTAGTTTTTAGCTTTTTAGTATAAATACCCTTCTATCTAGCATAGAAAGGGGGAGTCGAATTAGAGAGAGAAGAAGAAGAGGAAGAACCGAGGAGGCGAGTCGATCGAAGTCGAGTTCGAAGGTCGGTGGACGAAAGTTACCGAGTTCGTTGATCGAGGTTTTGGTTCGGTGTTTTGTTCTTTTTCGGTTTTCTTCTTAATTTCTGTAAGACAAATTTTTCTATTTAATTTAGTAGTGATTTGTTTTCAATGTTTTCTTATGTTGAGTTTATTTGTTTAGTAGTTATGATAGTGAGTAGTCTTCTTTTCTAGGATCGGGGTTAAGCCCGACATAGTTGAGCATGTTTGATAAGTAAGATTGTGTGTTGAATGCCTTTTATCTTTTATTTGAGATTGTTTGTTGAGCTTATACCGAAATGAACGTTGAGGTAATTTGAGTTTTTAACTTAATTGAAAGAGAAAGTTAGTAACTTGAAGGTTGATAATGTTTGAACACGAAAGTTTCAAGCTTTAGATCCAAAACAAGCAATTAAGTGAATTAGGATGCGAAAGTTGGTTAGTTTACTTGATAGTCAACGAAAGTTGATGACTCTATCTGTTTAAAGGCATGATCTTATCTTCTTACGAGTTTATATGCTTGGCTATGTTGTGGTGTCCCTAGTCCTAGATCTTTGTCCCTAGTCCTAGACGACCTGCACCATATCGACCTCCATGCCATCAAGAGACGCCATCATGGGTTCAGGGATTACAGGAAAGCATTAACGGAGTGAACATCAAAGTTGATGAAGTTCAAGCCAAACTGAACCGACAAGATAAAAGATGGGGAGAGTTCGATATTTGGAAAAAGAGTGTTGATTCGCAACTAGGGGACCTAGCTGCACGGATTCCAAGACCACAAGGGCAACTTCCGGGCCGCCCCGAGGTGAACCCTAGAGGCCAAATAGCAGCGATACACCTCAGAAGCGGGAAGACATTGCCGGAGAAAGTTCAAGCTGAAGACAAGGAGGAGCAAGACGTCACAAAACGGCTCGTTAATGAGCCAACGAGGGCAAATAACGAACCCACAAACAAAGATGACGAGGCTCCGAGGATTCCTGACGATCCTACCCCAGGTAAGTTCTCTAACCCAAGCTTTCCTCTCAACCCCAGGGTAGTTAACGACCCCACCAGGGTCGGTAACGGCCCGCCGAGGACAATAAACGACCCTAGTGTCGACCCGGTACTCTCACCTCTCGAGCCTAACTTGGTTCCGAGAAAGGTTAAATCTCTTCCATTTCCAACTAAGAAATATATGGACTCTACTGAGAGTAAGTTCAAGCGTTTCGTTAAGATTTTTCAGGGCATTAATATTTCCATCCCATTCGCTGAGGCCCTAAGCGAAATGCCGGCTTACACAAAGTTTTTGAAAGATATTCTTAGCAGGAAAAGATCCATTACAGAGATACAAGATGAAGTCAGATCAATAGCTCTACCGGAAAAGCTAGGAGACCCAGGAAGATTTGCAATAACGATCGGCATAGGCAACCACAAGTTCAAGGCTTTATGCGATCTGGGTGTCAGTGCTAGTTTAGTTCCTCTCTCAATCTGGTCTAAAGCTAATATGGGACCACTAGAGCCGGTAGACATGAATCTGTACATGGCAGATGGGTCATGTGTCAAGGCCACAGGAGTGGTGGACGATTATCCTATCCAAGTCGGGAAATTCTTTATACCGAATGATTTTATTCTCCTCGATATGCCTGAAGACCCTCATGTTCCCATAATTCTCGGTCGACCATTTTTAGCCACAACAGGTGCAAGAGTTGATGTGTAGAAAGGACTCCTCACTTTTGATATCGGAGAAGAACGGGTAGAATTCAACTTGGATAAAAAAGCCAACGACCCAGTTGGAGTCGCACAAATCGAGTTTACTCAACCAAAACTCGACACAACCGTCACTACCGAGTCTCATTGGCCGATCACCGAGTCCCACGTGCAAGAGTACAACCAAGGTAAGTACTCTAATTATGAATCGGCTAAAGAGGAGCATAATTGTTCCTTATCTTTTGTTCCTACACCACGCCCTATTATATGCACTACAGAAGAATCCAAACCACCTTGGTTTTCGGATTTCACTAACCATCATGTAGGAATACCGGGCATACTGATAGAAGAAAAAGGTCCCAATTTAGCAACTCAAGCACATAAAAACTGCAAAGCTAAACATGGGGTACCTCAAGACCCTAACATGGCTACACAAGAGCCACCGTGGGCCAAAGAAGTTCGTCGGGCTAACGACGTTAAAAATAGCGCTTACGGGAGGCAACCCGCTTTTAGAATAGATTTAGTTTCTCTTTTTCCTTTTTAGATTATTTTTCTTAGCTTTCTTTTGAGTTCTTTTTAAGTTTTAGTTAGGATAGAAATTAGAAAATTTTTGAGCTAACAAGATTTCAGGAGAAGGGATCGAAAATCACTCCAAGAGGCTACGGCAGCTCGTTCATGACCCACCCAGGGTCGTTAACGACCCGGTTCGACGACCCGACTCGTCAAAAACGGGCAGGTAAGTTTTTTTTAACCTAATCTATCTTTTACTACCCTAGCCGCCACCCTCTACCCTTTCCTATCCCTTCCCTCTTCTATAAAAACCCTTTTACCCCTTCCAAAAATCTACCATCACACTCTCCCAATTCCAAACTTCTCAAAAAACCCAACCAAAGAGCTCGGAATCCCCCTCCCACCGTTCAAAATCTCGCACTAACCACCACCGAGCAACCGTCGTTACCAAGGCCCGGAAACCCTACCCTCCACCGACGAGGATCCAAGCTTTGATAACCCTCACCGAGCTCGTCACCCACCCAATTTCCGATCCCTTGTTCTTCAAATTTTTCGGTTTTCCGGTATGATTTCTAAACCCTATCTCGAAATTGCATGATTTATGGTTTTTAGGGTAGAAATTTCATGTCTAGAATTGAGTTCATATAGAGGATTGATGTTCATGATTGGATTTTGCCCTTGAAAGTTTGATTTTTCTTCATAATTATAGATCTAGAGAAGGATATTCATGTTAGATGTTCCATTACGATTGATTGTGAAAAAGCATGAATTTTTCTTGTTCTAGTCTCAAGTTTTAGACTTTGCATGTAAAAATTTCGGGTAAAATTTAGCATGATCCGGGATGGGTAATCGAGCAAGTATGGGGTGCTTATATCCGATCGTGAGATTTGTGGAGAAATATAGAAGATTGCATGCTTGATTTATGCTTTAATTTTAAGGTAGATTAAACTCGGAAATTCTGCGATTTGGGTCTCGGCAGCTCGTTCACGACCCACCCAGGTTCGTTAACGACCCTGCAATGCTTCAAAAATCCATACAAGTCCAGAATCGTAAACGACCCAATTGGGTAGTTAACGAATAATTCCGAAGCTATCTCAAGACCAAGTATGGGGTCTATTACCTACCTATTTTGAGTGGATCTTATCTTGGAAAATTCTTGATTATTTTGTAGGATCTCATGGCAAGTTCAAGCAGACCCGCTACTCGAGCTCAGAAGAAGATGAGGAGACCGAGGTAGTTGGCGACGACACGGAAGAAGCCGACACTGAGGGTGGAACTGAGGAGCTTAACTTTGAGGATGACAACATCGACACGGAAGTATTGGGCAACAACGTCCGCGTTGACGATCCCACCAGGCTCGTTAACGATCATTTTCAGCCCCCTTCTTACACTGTTAACGATACACCCAACTTCGTTAACGAGGTGCCGAGAGCTTCAGTCGACCCACCACCTGCCCCTGTCGATCCTCATTCCTATGGACTCATGCCTTACAACCCGGTGATGTATCAAGATCATTTCCAGCCTCACTAACCACCACCTCCTCAGCTCGAGTACACAGGATCGAGTATGCCACCACCATGGGCCGAGGATCTTTCTGCACGGATGCAACAAATTCACCTCCAACAGGATCATATTCATAGGAGGATGGATAGATGGGAATCTGTCTATTCTGCTCGCATGTCGATGGAGGATGAGAGGCATCATCAAAGAGAGGTGGATGACGCTGAGCGTTGGAGGACGATGTACGACTTCATGGGGAACTTTGAGCATTACTTTCCTCCACCAAACCGTTGATTCAGCCTGAAGACGCAGTTTTTCCTTGTTTTCCACTTTTTAAAACTTTGTAAGTTTGTATGTTTTTCTTTTTCTTATTTTTATCTTTATTTGTTTTCTTTTCTATTTCTTTTTCTTCTTCTTATTTTTCTTACAGTGAGGACACTGTAATTTTAAGTATAGGGTGGGAGAAAATAGAGAACTTGTTGTCTTATGTGTCTAGGTGTTTTTAGTATTTTTTATTCTGAAAATCGAAATAAAATAAAACAAAAATCGAAAAATTTGAAAAATCTAAAAAAAAAGAGTTTTAGAATTGATAGATATCCCTTTCTTAGGTTCTATGATAGTAGTCGCTAACTTAATCATATAATTCCTTGCAAGCATGTCTTTAATAGTATAGCCGGACTCTTAACTTGAAATTATTTGTTTTAGAAGAAGATAGCATTTGATGAAATTGAGCACGTATACTTTATAGCATAAGTGATGCAATCCAACAAATTACCCTGTGAGCATATTAGCCTTGATTTTCTTGTGTGATTTACTCTTTATATGCATATTATCTCTTGGAATTGTGATAGTTATCTATTTCTTGAGACCCATATGAGATTTTTAGTTCATTATTTGTGAAAATCATATGATGGAGAACTTATTTTTATAAGCCCTATTATTCCCTATCTACCTTTACATGATCCTTCTTTTGACAACCAAATTTAGCCTGAAGCCTTTATTTATAGCTCCACAAAATTATTCCCAAGCCGAGATAAGCTTGACCCTATCCGGGAATTAGGACTTAGATTGGAGAGGTATGTTTTGTTGTGTGTTAAAAAGAGAGGAGTTTCTTATAATTTTTGCTTTAATTGAAGGATATTTGGGAAGGGTAGATTAGAAGTCTCTTGTTTTTACTTGTAATAAGAAAGATCTCTTGATAAGCAAAAGATGCACAAAATAAAGTATGTGATGGAGATGAGAAAGTAAGGAAAGAATGTACACGGAAGCTCGTTAACGACCCTGAAGTGGGTTCGTTAACGAGGCAGCGAAAGAAAAAAAAAGAAAAAAAAAGGGGATAAAAATAAATAAATAAAAGGAAGTGAAGAGTTGAAGTGCATTTGTATTTATAGATAATATCAGAGATTCTTTTATTTCTTATTAGACTTTCTAGGATGATAATGGGTGAGTGAGAATAAGTGCATTATGAGAGTTTTTGGATGTGTGAGTTTTTAAGAGTCTTTGATTCCCGAATATTATTTGATGTCTCTCTATTTGGTGGTGTTTTCATATGTGATTTCCTTTGTAAATATGTTTCTTTTTCCCCTTTTCTTGTGCGTTTTGTTCCTTTTTAGCTTAGTTCCCGTATTTCTATGAGATTCGGAGACTATGCGCATTTTATGTGTTTTGTAGGTAATTTCGCATGAATCGAGGATCGATTTGAAGGAGGGTCGAGAAATGGAGCAAAGGCCGAGCTAAAGCGGGAAAGAGAGGAGCAAGCCATGAAGAAGAACAAGAGAAGCCAACAAGAAGAAGGTGGAACGAGGTCCGGACCGAGTTGCAACCACGTCGGGCCCGACTTTGAAGTTTCCAACCTCGGACCGAGATGCACAGTAACTCGGGCCCGAGGTCCTCCATGTCGGTCCGAGTCGGTCACCGAACTACTTGGGCTCCAAGGCACGAATTTGTGGACTTCCACTTTTGCCCCTCATCTAATCTATAAAAGGCCCTCTTGTCTTCTAAGAAAGGGTTCCCTCTCATACACACAAAAGGGGGGAAAGGGTTCCCACACTTGGAAAAGGAACCAAGAGGATACTTGGAGAGCAAGGAGGAAGGAGAGGAGGAGGAAGAGAGAGAGAATCAGCCAAGAGAGGAAGACTTGATAGGTTTTGTTGGTAGATTTGCTTTGTTCTTGTGGATTTGAAAACCCTTGATTGGAATTTGTGGATTGCTTTGGATTTGAATGAAACTTTGTTTTGTTTTGAGATTGATTATGATGATTGCTTTCCCTTTTGATTTGATTGCTTTCTTTGCTTGTCACATGGAGTAGATCTCCTTGATCTTGGGTTATGGGGGAAAACCCTAGCTAGGTTTAGGCTAGAAACCCCAATTCCATAGCCTTGAGTGTTTGATCTAAGGAACCCACTCTACATAGAGCTACAATTCCTTGCGAAAGTTGGGAATCAAGGCTTGAGATTGGCAAAGTAGCGAAAGTGAACATGTGTCAATCTCAAGACTTTGCTTCGAAAGGGATTTCCCCAAGGATCGAGGTGTAGAAGTGGTTGGAACGAGGGCGAAAGCACTCGATCCTAGTCCGATCATCACTCATTGCTTGAATTGGGGTGGAAAATCCTTAATCTACTAGGAAAGGAACCCAAAAGCCCAATATCTACTTTTAAATCTTTGAAGTTCGACATCCCCAGCTACCTCGGGCCCGACTTACCCAGTGTCGGTCCCGACTTCCTCTTGTCGCCAACCTCGGGCCCGACGTGACCTCAGTGTCGGTCCCGACTGTTTTCTTTGTTTTCCTTTGTTTGGAACCCTCCTTTCTAGCTTTCTAGTATCTAGGCACATCGATCGAGTAGACTTCTCGAGTGTTTGACACCCACCACGTACTACAACGGGGTCGGGTTATAAATTGTATCTCTAGACCCTCGCATTTCGAGGCGATCAAAAGATTTGCGCCGTTGCCGGGGAAGTCTAAGTGCACTGAGTGCCAATTTGGTGAGTTTCTTGTGTTTTGGTAGTGATTTGGGTGAGGGAATAGCCCAAACCCTTTGTTTGTTTTTGATTTGTTTTGGTTTGTGTCTTTGTTTCGTAGGTGTATGCTAGCTCGTTCCTCCCGAGGAACACTTGAGCTTGAGTTTGTGAGTGATCCGGAAAGTATTCTCAAGGAAGCCCGAAGAAGGAAAAGGATGGCGAATCAAGCTCTCCATGTCGATGAGGAGTTGGCTCAACGTAGGGCCGAAATGGCTAGATTGCAACTTGAGAGGGACAATCAAGAGGAGGTGGTAAGAAGAGAACGGGAGCAACGGATGAGAGCCGAGGCTCAACTCAACGCTCTACCCCGGAATGCACGCCAATACATGCATCCGGAGTTGAGGGTACCCGAACCGGCTATTGTGCTTTCCGAGGTTGCCAAGAATTTTGAGATCAAGACGCAATTCATCACCCTCATCAAGCGTGATCAATTCGAGGGCCGACCACATGAGTGTCCCATAGAGCACGTCAAACGCTTTGTGGACATGTGTGAGACGATCTCTACCGATGAGGAGACATTGGAGTATGTGCTTCTAAAGGCGTTCAAATGGTCACTTGGGGGCAAGGCCACACATTGGCTCGAGAGCCAAGCTCCTAGGTCAATCACAACTTGGAAGACACTCTATGATGCTTTCTTGATGAAGTTCTTCCCGCCCTTAAAGACAACCGATCTAAGAAGGAAGATTGCAAGCTTTCAACAAGGTCCGAATGAGCCTCTCTTCGAAGCATGGGACCGTTTCAAGGAGATGTTGCGCCAATGTCCTACTCATGGCCAACAACCATATGTGCTTCAAGACATCTTTTTCCAAGGCATCAATCCGGTAACGAAGGACAAGCTCAACCTCCACACCGATTGTGGGTTCATAGACTTGACACCGGATCAAGCTTGGGAGCTACTTGACAAGCTATCCGATTATGAGGCCATGTATGGGGTGAGTCAAGCTAGCAAAGAGGTGAAAGTTCAAGGTGAAGGTGCAAGGAAGTTATATGATCCAAAGGGAGAAGACATTGATAGGGATGTGAAGCTCCAATTCCTTGAAGGTGAAGTGAGCAAGCTTAAGAGGCAAGTCCACTACTAAAAGCAAAATGCTAGAGCTTGTGAGGAGTGTGGATCCTTTGCACATGCTACACAAGTTTGTCCGAATGAGAGCCAAGTGCGCTTGGCCGAGCGAATTGAGGAGGCAAACTATGTTCGAGGAAATTTCGGTGGAAGAGGCAATTTCAACAATGGTGGCAATGGCCGGTGGAACAACGGTCAAGCTCAAGGTTACAACAACAACTTCAACCAAAACGAGCCAAGGGCGCCACCACCACCATATAGACCACTGATGTACGCATTTCTGGTATAGTTTTTGATAGGTTTTCTTTGCTTATTAGGATTAATTTTGTCTAGTTTAGGTTTAGTTTTAAGTGTTTTTAGTTAGTTTTGCATAAATCTACGAAAAGGGTGGAATCTACGCTATTTTGTGTATTTTGCAGGTTTTAGCTAGGAAAGGATCTAAATGGAGCTAAATTTGGAGCATCACAGTGAAGGACGGGAAAGTGCAAGATTTAAGAAGTCAAAGCTCAAGAAAACGAGAGGAGGTGTTGAAGAAAACAAAACCCCAGGCTTGTTAACGAGGTTGTGAAGGGTCGTTAACGAGGCCACGAAGAAGAAGATTTCGGAGTATTATTTTATTATTCACCGATCCTGAGCGGGAATTTATTTCCGTATCGGTTGAGTATCTTTTAGAATCTTTATGGGTGATCAGAATATGTATTTTAGGGTTTAATATATTTCTAGATTTTATTTCTATCTTTTAGAGATTGTTTCTATCTTTTGAGGAAAGTTTTTATCTTTTAGCCTTTTTAGTTTTTTAGGATTTTCTATAAATACCCTTCTATCTAGCATAGAAAGAGGAGGGTCGAACTTTGGAGTGGAGTTTTAGAGCTAGTTTTGGAGGAGAAGGAAGGCCGAAGGAGAGGCTGCCGGATTGGAAGTCGGTGATGAGGTTCGGTGACGACGGTTTCCGAGGTTCGTTGATCGAGTTTGTGGTTCGGTGATTGTTTTGTTTTGGTTTTTCTCTGATTCTCTGTAAGACGATATTTTTGTTATTATTTTAAAGTTTGAGTTTTTGTTTCAATGTTTGTTTTTATGGAAGTTTTTAGTTTGTTTATCATGAGTAGTGAGTAGTCTATTTTTCTAGGGTCGGGGTTAAGCCCGGCATAGTTGAGCATGTTTGATGAAGTAAGATAGTGTTTTGAATGCCTTTTATCTTTATTGAAATTGTTTGTTGTGCTTAATACCGAAACGGGAGTTGAGGTAATTTGAGTTTTAACTTGATTGAAAGAGAAAGTTAGTAACTTGAAGGTTGATATTGTTTACAAACGGAAGTTTCAAGCTTTAGATCCAAAACGAGCAATTGAGTGAGTTAGTTTATGAAAATAGATTAATTTACTTGTCTAGTCAATGAAAGTTGATGACTCTATCTATTTAAAGGCATGATCTTATCTTCTTATGAATTCTTATGCTTGGCTATGTTGTGGTGTCCCTTATCCTAGATATTTGTTTTTATTGAATTATTTCTGATAAATCTTCGTTGCTGAATACTTGCTTCGGTACCGAGTGTTAGTTAGAATTTTATTAGCTCGTTAATTGGTGTTTTTGTGTTCGGTGGTTCGGTAACGATCCTGACAAGGTCGTTAACGAGGCATCTCGTTAGTGTTTTGCTTGATTTTATTTGAATTTTTATTAGATTGATAGACAAACAACCTTGCTTCCTGTGGAACGATCCTGACTCCACTGAGGGAATTGTAGCATGTTCGGGATCGAACTTTGCATGTCAAAATTCCGGGAAATTTGTAGCATGTTCGGGATGGGTAATTGAGTAAGTATGGGGTGCTTTTAACCAATGAGGGAATTGTGGAGAATAATAGAAGATCGCATGCTTGATTTGTGCTGAATTAGAGGTAGATTTAATTTCGGAAATTATTGGTTTTGCTCTCGGCGGGTCGTTAACGACCCACCCAGGCTCGTTAATGACCCTGCACTTCATTAATGCTTGATCCGAGCCCAGAGTCGTGAACAACCCAATTGGGTAGTTTATGAATAATTCCGAGGTTAATTTTGAGACCAAGTATGGGGTCTCGTACCTATTATTTTTGAGTAGATCTTATCTTGGAAAATTGTCGATTATTTTGTAGGATCCATGGCTAGTTCAAGCAGACCCGCTACCCGAGCCCAGAAGAAGAGGAGGAACCACAGGTCTCCATCTCCACCCCGGGTGGACGATGTGATTTTGAGCAGTCAAAGCCAAGTACGGTGCTACCGGGATTTCTTGGAGAAGGACCATTACACCCGATGGTTCTCGAAGTCTAGCGCCGTCTCTACGGGCATCTACACGGATGTCAAGGACGCCTTCGTCATCCTTGGGGCCGCGCACTTATTGAAGCAAGAGAGCTTGCCACATTATCCGACCCTCACATCCGAGTTCTTGGCCACCTTGGAGACCAACTTCTCGTCGAAGATCTCGGCGGGACGCATTCGGTTCTGGCTCGGTAACGAGGACCGTGTCTTCACCATGGCGGAGTTCAATGCAATCTTGGAGCTCCCAAACCCGTCTAGAGACTATAGCTTGAAGGACTACCGAGTGACCCGCACTTGGAGCTACATCACCGGAGAGGTTCAATCCTCCACCGCGGCGTTATCCGGGGCAACCATAGTCAACCCCATCTTCCGGATCATTTTGAGAGTCCTCGCCGCACTATTCTGGCCGAAGAAGGAGTTGAACCGGTCTACAAGGACGGAGGTCGCTTGCTTCCGCACCATCCTCTTCGAGGAGCCCGGCCCCTTGAATTTGGGGTACGAATGGCTCTACTACGTCGAGAAGTCCCACAAGTCCAAGGAGGTATGGTGTGGCAATTTTGTTAGCCTCTTGGCTAAGAATCTTGGAGTGGATCTCACCCGCTACACACCGGCCCACACTCAACTCCTCAACAAGAACTATTGGTATAGTGCCGGGATTTTCGTGCAAGCCGAGGGAGGCTACAAAGTGAAGGTTCGAGATCAAGTCGTCATACCTTCCCTCGACATGTACGAGCTACTCTACGTACCGAATTGGTACGAGGTGTGGACGGGCCAGCCTTACCCATTGGAGCCAAAACCGGAGGATGAGCTCTCACTTAGGCCATGTCACACCCGGTTTGAGCGGGATGATGTGGACGAATATGAAGAAGAAGATGAGCAACAGGATACCGAGGTCGTAGGCAATGACACCGAGGAAGCCGACACCGAGGGCGGCACTGAGGAGCTCAACTTTACCGAAGAAGACATGGAGACGGAGGAATTAGGAGGCAACATCTTCGTCAACGAGCCAACCAGGGTCGTTAACGACCATTTCCAACCACCGCCCAACACTGTTAACGAGGCAACCAGCTTCGTTAACGAGGTGCCGCAAGCTCCTATCGACCCTCCACCAGGTCCTGTCGACCCTCATGCATATGGATTAATGCCTTACACCCCGGTGATGTACCAAGATCATTTCCAGCCTCACTACCCACCACCTCCTCAGCCCGAGTACACAGGATCGAGCATACCACCACCATGGGCCGAGGATCGTTCTGCACGGATGCAGCAACTTCACCTCTAGAACAATCACATTCATCGGAGGATGGATAGATGGGAAACCGTCTACTCCGCACACATGTCGAGGGAGGACGAGCGGCAACGTCAGAGAGAGGCGGAGGATGCTGAGCATTGGAGGACGATGTATGACTTCATGGGGAACTTTGAGCACTATTTTCCTCCACAGAGCCGTTGATCAAGCTCAATATGAAGTTTCCTTTCCTTGTTTCCACTTTTGTAAGTTTTATATCTTTCTTTTTCTTTTTAATTTTTTTTCTTTTCTATTTCTTTTCCCTCTTCTTGTTATCTTTCTTACAATGGGGACACTGTAATTTTAAGTATGGGGTGGGAAGAAAGTAGAAAAATTATGTCCTAGGTGTTTTTTATGTTCTATGTAGTTGTTACTTTTGTTAAAACGAAAAAAAAAACCCAAAACAAAAAAAATTGAAAAATTTGAAAAATTCAAAAAAAAAAGAGTTTAGAATTGATAGATATTCCTTCTTAAAAAGTTCTATGATAGCAATCACTAGTTTGACCATTTAATTCCTTGCAAACATATCTTGAAAGTATAGCCGGATTCTTAAAAATTGAAATTATTGTTTTATTAGAAAGGAATAGCATTAGATGAAATTGAGCACATATACTTTATAGCATAGATGATGCAATCCAACAAAACTTACCTTGTGAGAAATTTTTGGCCTTATAGGGAGAACATTTATAAATCCCTCTTCTTTTTTGTGTGATTTACTCTCCTTATGCATATTATCTCTTGGAATTGTGATGGTTATCTATTTCTTGAGACCCTTATAAGATTTTTTAGTTCATTACTTGTGAAGATCATATGATAGAGAACTTATTTTTATGAGCCCCATTATTCCCTACCTACCTTTACATTATTCCTTCTTTTGCTAACCAATTCTGGCTTGAAACCTTTTATTTTTAGTTCCACAAAAATTGTTCCCTAGCCGAGATAAGCTTGACCCTATCCGGGAATTAGGACTTAGATTGGAGAGGTAAAGTCTTGTGTTTTGTTGAAAAGAAAAGAGTTTCTATTTCGCTTGAATTAAAGGGTATTTGGGAAGGGTAGATTGGAA
Source organism: Fallopia convolvulus (assembly GCA_964016875.1). NCBI lineage: Eukaryota > Viridiplantae > Streptophyta > Magnoliopsida > Caryophyllales > Polygonaceae > Fallopia > Fallopia convolvulus. The sequence continues at coordinate 45,083,089 of OZ024719.1, read as the reverse complement.
GTCTCTTGTTATTTTATGTGATAAAGGTCTCTTGATTAAAAAAGATGCAGAAAATAAAGCTTGAAGGGTAGAAAATGTATACGGTGGATCGTTAACGACCCGGATGTGGGTTCGTTAACGAGGCAGCAAAAGAAAAAAAAGAGAAAAAAAATGAATAAAAAAAGAAAGAGGAATAGTTGAAGTGCATTTGTGTTTAAAGATAATATCAAGAGATTCTTTTATTTTTGGTTATGAGACTTTCTAGGATGATAAATGGGTGAGTGAAAATAAATGTGCATAATATGAGAGTAAGTTTGGTTATCTTATATGAGAGTTTTGATGTTATGTGTGAGTTTTTAGGAGTCTTTGATTCCCGGATATTATTAGCACCACATGACCAAAATATTTCCATACCCTATTGTTATTACCAAGCCCCATTACAACCCGGCCGAATGGAAGCTTCTATGAAGTTTTTCATTGAGCCTAAGTTCTCTTGATGATTCTTTGCTTGTTTTGACAAATCTTGGGTGGAGAGTATTGGTGATATAAGTTCCAATTTCTATGAATTTTTGTATATAGGATGAGTTGAGAGATTGAAATTATAAGCCCAAACACATGAGAGTGGAGTGAAACACATTATATCCCTTGAGAGGTTGGATTGTATTATTTTATGTCTATTTAAGTGCATATATGTGTGAGGATGTTAATAGTCTTTTACTATAATTTTCTTATTTGTAGATGTTGCTTTTGGAAGATGGCTATGTCTTGATAAGCATGATTTGTTTTGGTTTTGGTTAATATCTTGATTATTGCTTGAGGACAAGCAAGTCTAAGTATGGGGTATTTTGATGTTCGCATTTCTGGTATAGTTTTTGATAGGTTTTCTTTGCTTATTAGGATTAATTTTGTCTAGTTTAGGTTTAGTTTTAAGTGTTTTTAGTTAGTTTTGCATAAATCTACGAAAAGGGTGGAATCTACGCTATTTTGTGTATTTTGCAGGTTTTAGCTAGGAAAGGAGCTAAATGGAGCTAAATTTGGAGCATCACAGTGAAGGACGGGAAAGTGCAAGATTTAAGAAGTCAAAGCTCAAGAAAACGAGAGGAGGTGTTGAAGAAAACAAAACCCCAGGCTCGTTAACGAGGCTGTGAAGGGTCGTTAACGAGGCCACGAAGAAGAAGATTTCGGAGTATTATTTTATTATTCACCGATCCTGAGCGGGAATTTATTTCCGTATCGGTTGAGTATATTTTAGAATCTTTATGGGTGATCAGAATATGTATTTTAGGGTTTAATACATATTCTATCTTTTTAGAGATTGTTTCTATCTTTTTAGGAAAGTTTTTATCTTTTAGCCTTTTTAGTTTTTTAGGATTTTCTATAAATACCCTTCTATCTAGCATAGAAAGAGGGAGGTCGAACTTTGGAGTGGAGTTTTAGAGCTAGTTTTGGAGGAGAAGGAAGGCCGAAGGAGAGGCTACCGGATCGGAAGTCGGTGACGAGGTTCGGTGACGACGGTTTCCGAGGTTCGTTGATCGAGTTTGTGGTTCGGTGATTGTTTTGTTTTGTTTTTTCTCTGATTCTCTGTAAGACGATATTTTTGTTATTATTTTAAAGTTTGAGTTTTTGTTTCAATGTTTGTTTTTATGGAAGTTTTTAGTTTGTTTATCATGAGTAGTGAGTAGTCTATTTTTCTAGGGTCGAGGTTAAGCCCGACATAGTTGAGCATGTTTGATGAAGTAAGATAGTGTTTTGAATGCCTTTTATCTTTATTGAAATTGTTTGTTGTGCTTAATACCGAAACGGGAGTTGAGGTAATTTGAGTTTTAACTTGATTGAAAGAGAAAGTTAGTAACTTGAAGGTTGATATTGTTTGCAAACGGAAGTTTCAAGCTTTAGATCCAAAACGAGCAATTGAGTGAGTTAGTTTATGAAAATAGATTAATTTACTTGTCTAGTCAATGAAAGTTGATGACTCTATCTATTTAAAGGCATGATCTTATCTTCTTATGAATTCTTATGCTTGGCTATGTTGTGGTGTCCCTTATCCTAGATATTTGTTTTTATTGAATTATTTCTGATAAATCTTCGTTGTTGAATACTTGCTTCGGTACCGAGTGTTAGTTAGAATTTTATTAGCTCGTTAATTAGTGTTTTTGTGTTCGGTGGTTCGGTAACGATCCTGACAAGGTCGTTAACGAGGCATCTCGTTAGTGTTTTGCTTGATTTTATTTGAATTTTTATTAGATTGATAGACAAACAACCTTGCTTCCTGTGGAACGATCCGGAATCCACTGTACTCAGCCCAAACACATGCCTAAGAAGAATGAAGAGAGTCGGACCAACTTACCCAGCAAATCGGGTCCGACATCCCCCGAAGTCGACCCAGCAAGAAGATCGACTCCTTTACCCTGGACCGAGTTTGAGAGCAACTCGGGACCGACGTACCCGAACCTCGATCCAACTCCTTTGCCTCGGACCGAGACTCACAACATCGGGCCCGACATGGTGCCTACGTCGGTCCAACCAGGAAATGTTGCAAGTGAAGTGGGGAAGTCCAAACAGGTTGATCCAAGCAAGATTCAAGGTGCAACAATTCTTCCATATCCCTCGAAGAAACCGAAAGATGTTGTTGAGAACAAGTTCAAGAGGTTTCTCAAGCTCTTGCAAGGCTTGAACATCTCCATCCCGTTCACCGATGCATTGAGCGAGATGCCATCTTATGCCAAGTTCTTAAAGGAGATTTTGAGCAAGAAGAGGTCGATAGTTGAAATGCAAGATGAGGTCAAGACCTTGGAGTTACCGCAAAAGCTAGGAGATCCCGGTCGCTTTGCTATAACCATTGGTGTGGGGTATCAAAACTTCCAAGCCTTATGTGACCTTGGGGCAAGTGTTTCGGTGATGCCCGCTAGCATTTGGAGAAGAGAAAATTTGGGAGAAATGGAGCCGGCCGATATGTCCCTAACTATGGCCGACGGTTCCATCATCAAGGCTAAGGGAATATTGGATGACGTGCCGGTGCGAGTTGGAAAGTACTTTGTCCCCGATGATTTCGTGATCTTGGACATGCATGAGGACCCCTTGGTCCCAATAATCTTAGGAAGACCATTCTTAGCTATGGCGGGGGCAAGGTTTGATGTCAAGAACGGCAAGGTTTCCTTTGAGATTGGGGAAGAAAAGGTCGATTTTCACTTCAACAAAGCTTTGAATGAGCCGGACGCCTTGGCTATCCTTAAACTTGAAGAGAGTGCCAAGAGAGAAAGTGAACAATTGGAAGTTTCTAGATAGGTCGTTATGTTAAGGAGTGATGAAGGGTCCAATGAACAAATACAAGTAAGGGAGTTGTTGGAGCAATTTAAGGATCAAGATGAGGCAAGGATCAATGGTAGCCCAAGAAGAAATGAAGAGTATCCTTGTTTATATCCTTTTAATATTGGTGATGATCACAATTTTTCCCAAACTTTTGACTCCTACATTTGTTTAAGTGATTTGAATGATGACTTAGGGGACTCCTACATTTGCCTTAGTGATTTGAAGGATGAATTGGTAGAATCCCCTAGGAATTCTTTGGTTAACTTTGGTGTAGGAAAAGAAAAACATGATGGAGCAAGTAAGGAGGAGAAATCTCATCCGTTGGAGGATGATGATGAGAGGGGCCCGAGTTCGGAGAGCCATGCCTATATAGACCATCGTTGGTGGTTTTATGGGTATGAAGGCAATGGGAATGGGCATAACAATGGCGAGCAATTCACCGTGTTTTACCCGCCATAAGGTTGAGGTTAGGAAGTCAAGCTAGTGACTCTAAACGAGCGCTTCTCGGGAGGCAACCCGAGCTAGTAGCTTTCTTTTCGTAATTTTAGTTTGATTTTTCTTAGTTTAGCCTAGCTTTTCTCTAACCAATCTCTATCTAGTGTTTTGTGGATTCTTGGTGTCGTGCATTCTTTCAAGTTGTGTAGGATTTGAGGTGAAATATTTGAATGGAATATGGGAAAGAAGTTGCAAGAAGATGGAGTAAAAATTGGTGACCCGAATACTCCCACATCGAGCCCAGGTAAGTCGGGCCCGACATAGGGACGTTGGTCCATGAAGTCGGTCCGACCCGATTTGACTAGTTGAAATGCCAATTTTGCCCTTGACCTAATTTGTCCCTTTCCCCCATTAAATATTATCCCCCACCTACCTACCATCTTCATTATCAACTACCATTCCCAAAATACAACCCATCTCCCTCATTCACTCTCAAAGTCGGTCGTCCCTCCCCTTCCATACTCGATCCACACACTCCCTACTTCATCCCGTTCCCACCACAAAAAGACCTCCCTAACCCGATTCCGAGTAGAAATTTCGAGTTCAATATAGTCCTTCATCCCCCATCTAGATCTAGATTGAGGAAATTTGAGTTCTAAGTGCTTATTTGTTTAAAAGTTCAATACTCTTCGAATCCGATATGTGTTACTCGATCTCTACTTATTTCTTTGAAAATTTTGTGCTTTCATTGCATAGATTGAGTAATGCCATGTTTGATTGAGAGCTTGAGCTTGAGCATCAATGGTGGGTTTGCATGATTTGTGAAATTGAGCTTTAAGGTTGTTTATGCATGCTTAGATCTATTTAGAACTTCGATTAGGGATGTTTGATGGTTGAATTTGAAAAATTTAAGTGCATGATAGAATGATTTGGGTTGAATTGAGGTTAGAAGTCGAAGCATGAACTAGGTCGAGATCGACGTGCCCAGGAGAGTCAGGCCTGAGTTGTGGAAGTCGGTCCAGCAAGTCGGACCGAGGTTGAGTAAGTCGGGCCCGACATAAGTTGGAAGTCGATCCATGTTGTTTTTGCTTTCTTCTTGTGATATCATGTGGATTCATGTGTTTCATTGTTGGCTATAGCCTAATCATGATGTAGAATGACCATTTGCTTAGCCATTGTTAGAATATGTCCATGATGATTTATGTTGGATTGAGATGAATGTGTGTCTAGAGACTAAGTATGGGGTTCCCTTTGTGTTGAAGTGTTGTTGTGTGTTGATGAGTGCTTTTGTTGAGTTTTATGGAGTTTATCTTGGACCCTTTTGTTTGGTTGGATGAGTGTAGGTACCATGGAGACAAGAGCTTCATCATCTCATGTGGAAAGGCCAAGGAAGAAGTCCAAGAAGTCAAGGAAAGAACCAAAGTTGGATGATGTCTATTTGGAGGATGATGAGCAAGTGGAGAGCTATGCAAGATATATGGCGCTTGAGCATCACACAGGGTGGCTTGATTGGGAAGCCGTGAGGAAGATGGACATGGATCAAGCCCTTCCACGGTGCTACTCCCACATCGGTCTCAATGGGATGCTAAGGTGGGACAACACCCACTACCCCACCCTCACCTCGGAATTCATGGCCACATTCGAGTGCACTTATGATAATGTGGAGGATGAGGAAGGGGCGCTCACTTTCCGATTGGCCAATAAGGACCACAATCTCACTCTTAGGGATTTGGCTACCTACTTCGGGTTTCCATGCCCAAGAGAGGAGGCCGGCGTCAACAATGAGAAGGTGAACCAAGTATGGCGTCATGTGGCCGGGAAGAGTGAGATGAGAAAGGGCGCCTCCACAACCGAGATTGCTAGCCCTCTTTTTCGGGTCATGGTGCGAGTCTTGGGGTGTGCAATCTATGCTCTTCATGAGTTGAGCAAGTCGATGAAGGAGGAGATCATGTTGCTCCATGAGATGCTCTTCAACACCGAGAAGCCCATGAACCTTGCATGGGAGTGGGTCAAGATGGTGCGATACTTCCAAAGCTCCTCTTGGATCTACTTCGGCGGGATGATAGCAAGGCTCGCCATGCGTCTAGGAGTTGATCTTGACAAGTATTCTCCGGCTCCGAATGGTGTTGAGTTCATGAACATGAAGTATTTCAAGAAGGCCAACATCATCAAGGAGAAGCTCTACATGATTTCCTTGGCCCCTCACTCAAACTATGATGGTGTGCTATCCGGTTAGTGCACAACCTCTATGATCTTTCTCGGTATCAAAATTGGTACCAAGTGTGGGCCGGCAAGCCACACTCATTTGGTGACCCCGAAGGTGCAAGAGAGGGGTGGCGACAACATTCTCAACACATTTGGTTTACCTCCCCTCCATCTACACCGGATTCCGACCAAGACAACTTTGTGTTTGCACCTCGTGGGGAAGCATGGAAGTCGATCAAGAGCTAAATGAAGAAGATGAGCGCTTCCAAGGTTTGATGGCCAACCTCCGAGCCACGCACCAAGCTCCAACACTGGCGGACCGAGGTACACACCAAGTCGGGCCCGACTTCCCTCAACATCGGTCCAGTTCATTCCATAGTGGTGAGGTCCCGAGGCATTATGAACGTGGAGAAGGGAGCGGTGCAAGGCGAGAGCAAGCTCAATGTGGCGGTTATGAAGGCTATGCCCAATGGTACGGTCCGGGAATGGTGTGTCTCGAGCAACAACAACCGGTGGACATGTCCTTCTTAGCCAACCAAATGGCCCATCTCCAACTTCAACAAGAAAATGTTATCCAAGAGGTCCATCAAGTGAATCTCCAACAACAACAAATGTACCAACATCAACAAAAAATGTACCAACAATAACAAAAAATGCTTCAACAACAAAGTTCTTTCCAAGCTAGCCAACAAGAGATGAACCGAGCCCTCGGCTACACTAGACGAGAGGTGGAGGAGCTTAGGGAGGTGGAAGACCAAAGGTGGCGGGTCCAAGATAGCTTCAACACGTGGATGAGCGGGAACTTCCCTTCCCGTGAGGACCAATGGACACGTCCGGAGCCTCAACTCCAACCACCACCACAAGACTTCTACCAAGAGCAAGTGTACGAGAGGGAGCGGCAAGCAAGGCTCCAAAGAGGACGTAGACGTGACAACCCCTTCGAGTGATCCTATACATGCCATTGAAGAATAAGAAATTGTGAGCTTTTCATACTCTTCTCTCTTGCTTTTAAGTTTTGGTTTCCTTGTTTGATGGGGACATCAAAATTTTAAGTATGGGTGGGGGTAAGTGTGTTCATGATTTCACTTGTTTATGTTTGTTTGAATTTTTGAGGATATTTGTTATTTGTTTCTAGTTTGTATTTGGGATGTTTGTTTCTTGGTTTGTGGTTGATGAAAGACATGGATGATTAATTTGGTCTTGAATGGATGAGTATTTGATTTTGGTTTTAGAGAAATTTTTGCAAAATTCAAAAAAAAAAAATTGAAAAATTGTGTTAAAAACAACAAAAAGATTTTGTGTTTTGTAGGTTTTGGACTAGAAATTCCCATCTTAGATTGCCAAAATAAAAGCTAATGATGATGTGAGCATGTAAATTCCTTTGCATATTTTTGGATAGTTTAGCCTCTAAAATGATGTTGCTTTTGATGTGATCATGATATCTTGCTTGTTTTATTGAACATGTGAGTTCTAGGATGAGTTCTTATGCAACTAAGTATGAGTGACCCTTGTGAGATTGATTTTTGGCCATTTTAGGGATGCTTGTTCATATTTGCATATCCCTCATGTTTCCTGTGTGATTAGCTCATTCATGCTTAGTAAAACTTGCTATTGCGGTGTTTATCTATTTTCTAAGACCGTCATGAGATTTGTCCTAGCATTGTCACATTGATTTTGAACTTTATTCTTCTAGTCACATAAATGTTCCATATCCTACCATGAAGTTAATCCTTTGTTTGTAGCCCCGTTCTAGCCTAAGCCTTTGTTCGAAACTCCTCAAAAATAATATTCCTAGCCTTATATGACTTGACCCCTATGGGATTGGACTTTAGAAGAGAGGTTTGGATTGTATTTGAAGAGTTGAGATTCTCTTGGGTTTAAGGGCAAAGAATGGTGTTATGAATCATGTGGGTAGTGCATCTTTGTTGTACACAATGTTATTAGAATCGGGATCCCACCTTGGATCGGTGAGGGGGGGTTGGATCGGATCGGTAGGATCGGATCGTAGGATCGTAAGATTCTACAAATTTAAGTAGATAAGCTGTCAAATTGATACGACATGAATAATAAATGCATTATAAGTAAAAAGAATGATAAATATAGATGATTTAGAGCGTAAAATATCGATATTACAAAGTTAAAATGATTTAACAAGTTTTCTTCGTAAATATCATACATTGTCTAAATAGTACAAGAAAAATGATAGGTTTTTTAGCATGAAAATCAACAAGCCAAATACAAATGTCTTCATCGTAACCAAAGTTCCTATCGTTAACACAATCAAAGCTCACCGTTCTTGAAGTTCTTGTCCATGTTCCCATTGGTAAGACCATACAATATCACCGTCATTACAAGTAATTAGCAACCAATTACAACTTGAGTGACTGAATAATTAGTGTTTACAAGTAAATCGGTAAAAAAAATTACAAAAATTAATAATTAAAGACGTTGATTATATCCTTTATATTTTGAATATTATACCCATTTTAAGTGTAGGGTTGTGTGGTTTCATACTTACATGATTCATCAACAACATAATTAATCAACAATTATATTATAGAAAAACTTTAATTAAAGATATTGATTATTTCATTTAGTCAACGATCCCACCCGATCCCACCCGATCCCACCCGATCCTAGACCGATCCCACACGATCCTAGACCGATCCTACCACTTTTACCTCACTCGATCCCATACCGATCCCACCCGATCCTAGACCGATCCCACCCGATCCCACCGATCCTATACGATCCCATCCGATCCTAGACCGATCCTACCACTTTTTCGATTCTACCTTCGATTTGGATCGTTTTAGCCAAACTGGATCGTAGGATCGTACGATCCTACGATCCGGATCGCGATTTTAACAACATTGGTTGTACAAAAATGAAAAAGAAAGAAAGAAAATGTTGGAAATGTAAAGTGGAATAAAGCAAAGAGCTTAAGTGAAGAAAATGGTCCGACCGAGTTACAAGCAACATCGGGCCCGATGTCATAAGAAAGTCGGTCCAAATGTAGAAAGTATGGAAAATCCAACAAAAAGCCTAAGAGCAAAGATGAAGTGGAATGTTAAGTGAAGTTTCGGGTTGAAAGGAAAAAAAATGTTAAGTCTTTTGGGTGAGTGTGAAAGTAATTGTGGAATTTTGTTGAAGTGGTGAGAGTTTAGGTTGTTCAATCCCCATTGAAAGCACCACGAGACCAAATAATTCCCACCTTGAGAAATACCAAAAGCCCCATTACAACCCGGTCGAATGGAACCTCTTTGAGGACCTCCATTGAGCCAAGTTCGAAATTCTTTGTGTACTTTGCATTAGGCATCTCTAGGTGGAGGAATTAGTGATATTAGCTTCAATAGTAAAGTCCTTAATTGCATGATTTTTGAGCTTGAGTGTTCATTGCTAAACCCAAACACATGATGAGTGATACACATTCACATATCCCTAAGGTGAGGCTTAGTTGCATTGACTCTTTTCCTTGGAACATTTAATCATGTGTGATGATGTAATCTTGCTTGAATATCAATCACTTGCGCTTAAAATGTGTTTTCATACGAGGCTTTACTTGAAGATTATGTTTTGGTCTTGCTTACATTGTTATTGCTTGAGGACAAGCAAGTTTAAGTATGGGGTATTTTGATGTCTCTCTATTTGGTGGTGTTTTCATATGTGATTTCCTTTGTAAATATGCTTCTTTTTCCCCTTTTCTTGTGCGTTTTGTTCCTTTTTAGCTTAGTTCCCGTATTTCTATGAGATTCGGAGACTATGCGCATTTTATGTGTTTTGTAGGTAATTTCGCATGAATCGAGGATCGATTTGAAGGAGGGTCGAGACATGGAGCAAAGGCCGAGCTAAAGCGGGAAAGAGAGGAGCAAGCCATGAAGAAGAACAAGAGAAGCCAACAAGAAGAAGGTGGAACGAGGTCCGGACCGAGTTGCAACCACGTCGGGCCCGACTTTGAAGTTTCCAACCTCGGACCGAGATGCACAGTAACTCGGGCCCGAGGTCCTCCGTGTCGGTCCGAGTCGGTCACCGAACAACTTGGGCTCCAAGGCACGAATTTGTGGACTTCCACTTTTGCCCCTCATCTAATCTATAAAAGGCCCTCTTGTCTTCTAAGAAAGGGTTCCCTCTCATACACACAAAAGGGGGGAAAGGGTTCCCACACTTAGAAAAGGAACCAAGAGGATACTTGGAGAGCAAGGAGGAAGGAGAGGAGGAGGAAGAGAGAGAGAATCAGCCAAGAGAGGAAGACTTGATAGGTTTTGTTGGTAGATTTGCTTTATTCTTGTGGATTTGAAAACCCTTGATTAAAATTTGTGGATTGCTTTGGATTTGAATGAAACTTTGTTTTGTTTTGAGATTGATTATGATGATTGCTTTCCCTTTTGATTTGATTGTTGTCTTTGCTTGTCACATGGAGTAGATCTCCTTGATCTTGGACTATGGGGGAAAACCCTAGCTAGGTTTAGGCTAGAAACCCCAATTCCATAGCCTTGAGTGTTTGATCTAAGGAACCCACTCTACATAGAGCTACAATTCCTTGGGAAAGTTGGGAATCAAGGCTTGAGATTGGCAAAGTAGCGAAAGTGAACATGTGTCAATCTCAAGACCTTGCTTCGAAGGGGATTTCCCCAAGGATCGAGGTGTAGAAGTGGTTCGAACGAGGGTGAAAGCACTCGATCCTAGTCCGATCATCACTCATTGCTTGAATTGGGGTGGAAAAGCCTTAATCTACTAGGAAAGGAACCCAAAAGCCCAAGATCTACTTTTAAATCTTTGAAGTTCGACATCCCCAGCTACCTCGGGCCCGACTTACCCAGTGTCGGTCCCGACTTCCTCTTGTCGCCAACCTCGGGCCCGACGTGACCTCAGTGTCGGTCCCGACTGTTTTCTTTGTTTTCCTTTGTTTTGAACCCTCCTTTCTAGCTTTCTAGTATCTAGGCACATCGATCGAGTACACTTCCCGAGTGTTCGACACCCACCACGTACTACAACGGGGTCGGGTTATAAATTGTATCTCTAGACCCTCGCATTCCGAGGCGATCATTATTAGCACCACATGACCAAAATTTTCCACGCCTTATTGTTATTACCAAGACCCATTACAACCCGGCCGAATGGAAGCTTCTATGAAGTTTTTCATTGAGCCTAAGTTCTCTTGATGGTTTTTGCTTGTTTTGACAAATCTTTGGTGGAGAGTATTGGTGATATAAGTTCCAATTTCTATGAGTTTTTGTATATAAGATGAGTTGAGAGATTGAATTTATAAGCCTAAACACTTGAGAGTTGAGTGAAACACAATATCCCTTGTAAGGTTGGATTGTATTGTCTTATGTCTATTTTAGTGCATATATGTGTGAGGACATTAAGTCTTTTGCTATATTTTTCTCATGTGTAGATGTTGCTTTTTAGATGATGGCTATGTCTTGATGAGCATGTTTGTTTTGGTTTTGGTTAATGTCTGTTGATTGCTTGAGGACAAGCAAGTTTAAGTATGGGGTATTTTGATGTTCGCATTTCTAGTATAGTTTTTAGTAGGTTTTCTTTGTTTATTAGGTTTAGTTTTGTTAAGTTTAGGTTTAGTTTTGAGTGTTTTTAGATAGTTTTGCATATTTCTATGAAAAGAGTGGAAGCTACGCTATTTTGTGTATTTTGTAGGTTTTAGCAAGGAAAATTGCTATATGGAGCTGAATTTGGAGCGTTACAGTGAAAGACAGAGAAATACATGATTGAAGAAGTCAGAGTTCAAGATTTACGAGAGGAAGTGTGGAAGAAAACCAAGCCCAGGCTCGTTAACGAGGCTGTGAGGGCTCGTTAACGAGGCCACGAGAGAGAAGATTCGAAGGTTGACTTTAAAACTCACCGATCCTGAGCGGGAATTTATTTCCGTGTCGGTTGAGTATCTTTTTAGAATCTTTTAGGGTTATTAGAATATGTATTTTAGGTGTTATTATCTTCTTAGATTTTGTTTCTATCTTTTAGAGTTTTATTTCTATCTTTTAAGGTAAGTTTATATCTTTTTGCCTTTTTAGTTTATAGCTTTTTAGTATAAATACCCTTCTATCTAGCATAGAAAGGGGGAGTTGAATTAGAGAGAGAAGAAGAAGAGGAAGAACCGAGGAGGCGAGTCGATCGAAGTCGAGTTCGAAGGTCGGTGGACGAAAGTTACCGAGTTCGTTGATCGAGGTTTTGGTTCGATGTTTTGTTCTTTTTCGGTTTTCTTCTTAATTTCTGTAAGACAGATTTTTCTATTTAATTTAGTAGTGATTTGTTTTCAATGTTTTCTTATACTGAGTTTATTTGTTTAGTAGTTATGATTTGTGAGTAGTCTTCTTTTCTAGGATCGGGGTTAAGCCCGACATAGTTGAGCATTTTTGATAAGTAAGATTGTGTGTTGAATGCCTTTTATCTTTTATTTGAGATTGTTTGTTGAGCTTATACCGAAATGAAAGTTGAGGTAATTTGAGTTTTTAACTTAATTGAAAGAGAAAGTTCGTAACTTGAAGGTTGATATTGTTTGAACACGAAAGTTTCAAGCTTTAGATCCAAAACAAGCAATTAAGTGAATTAGGATGCGAAAGTTGGTTAATTTACTTGATAGTCAACGAAAGTTGATGACTCTATCTGTTTAAAGGCATGATCTTATCTTCTTACGAGTTTATATGCTTGGCTATGTTGTGGTGTCCCTAGTCCTAGATCTTTGTTTTATCTGAATTATTTTAAGTGAATTTTCGTTGTTGAGTTACTTGCCTCGGTACCGAATTTATTTAGGTCGTTATTTGAGTATTTTTGTTTACGGTGGTTCGTTAACGACCCTGACGACGTCGTTAACGAGGCTGCTTGTGAGTGTTTTTGTTTGTTTCTGTTTGCTTTTTAATAGATTGATAAACGAACAACCTTGCTTCCTGTGGAACGATCCTGACTTCGCTGTACTCAGCGGGGTTTTGACTATAAATTTATTTGTTGTCAAATTAAAACCCTCTCAACAAATTGGCGCCGTTGCCGGGGAAGCAACGAGTTTGTTAGTTTATCTTTGGGTTCGGGAATAGCCCGACCCCATTTTTGTTTTTAATTTTTGTTTTCTTTGTCTTTTTTTGTCAGTGTATGCCGGTAGGACGACGAAGGCTTCAGTTTGATAACACTGGTTTTTACTCAGAACCCGAACGTTCCCTGCACCATAGACTCCGAGAAAACCGAGCCATGGCCACGGCAGAAGAGATGGCTCAACAGTTGGAAATCCTCCGGACTCAGATGGAGGCACTTAAAGCCGAGAAGGACGGCGCAGATGCCGAAGATGAGCGTCAACGAGCTGACAAGGCTCGTTTACAAGAAGAGCTTATGCCTATCCGAGGAATGCCAAACAGTACATGCATTCGGAACTGAGGGTGCCAGAATCTCCTATTGTGCTTCCGAAGATAGAGAAACCTTTTGAGATCAAATCTCAATTTATATCCTTAGTAAAACGGGCTCAGTTTGAAGGGAAACCTACTGAGTGCCCTATGGAGCATATTAGAAACTTTCTTGATTTATGTGACACCATAGCTGCTGAAGGTGTCTCACTAGAATATGTTCTGTTAAAAGCTTTTAGATGGTCTCTTACTGGAAAGGCCCTGAGCTGGTTGGAGAGCCTGCCCTCTAAGTCTATCAGGAATTGAAAAACTTTGTACGATCAATTTCTTACAAAGTTCTTCCCTCCTACTAAGACTACGGAGTTAAGGAAACAAATCACCTCCTATCACCAGCTGCCTAATGAAACATTCGTTGAGACTTGGGAAAGATTTAAGGAGATGCTGAGGCAATGCCCCACTCATGGGCAACCAAGGGAACGATAGTTCTAGGTACACCATTTAGCTTCACGACGTGTACAAAACACAAGTTTGTGATTTCGATCGCATTGTTGTTCCCTTTACACGGCCGAAGTGAGCCATTTTGGAGAAGCAGTCCACAATGACAAAGATCGAATCTTTACCACGCCTTGTCATAAGGAGGCCCATGATAAAATCCATGGAGAGATCTTTCCACGGGGTATCCGGAATGGCAAGGGTGTGTAAAGGCCATGAGGTTGAGACCTCGGTTTTGCGGTTTGGCATGGCACACAACCTCGACAATACTTGTGAACATCCGAAGCCATGTGAGGCCAAAAGAAGTGCTTACGAAGTGCTGCCAAGGTTTTGGCTATGCCAAAATGGCCACGACCGTCATGAGCTTCCTTGAGCAACAAATGCCTTACCGAGGAGCTCGGAATGCAAAGCTTTCCGGCCCGGTAGAGGTACCCATTGTTTAAGAATTAAGTCTCATGGATTCGATTGTGCTCGAGGTTCTCCATGATCGGTTTAAAGAAATGATCATGCAAATATAACTCCTTAATCAAGGAGAACCTGAGCAAGTTGGTCTGTAATTTAGTAAGCAAAACGTACATGCGCGAGAGAGCGTCGGCCACGACGTTCTCTTTCCCTTTTTTGTGGGCTATAAAATATGGAAAAGTTTCCATATATTCCACCCAACGAGCATGGCGGCGATTGAGAGTTGTTTGACTCTTTAAATACGCTAAGGCTGCGTGGTCCGTATGGATTACGAACTCCCTTGGCCAATGGTAGTGTTATCAAGTTTTGAGTACCTTAATCAATGCATACAGTTCCTTGTCATGCGTAGGGTAGTTCAAGATCACCCCTGTCAGTTTCTCGCTAAAATAAGCGATAGGGTGTTTTTCTTGGAGGAGTATTGATGCAGTGAAGCCAACCATGTCTCCTACCGACGTCGATGAGTTGATTCGAGTTCCATCTGATGGACCAATTACTAGAAGTCGGGCTAAGAAGATTGCTCAAGGCACAACAACGATCTTAGTTCGATTGGCAGCCATTGTTGAAGGGTCCAACAAAACAAGATGGGTCACTTGCATTCGGCATCAACTAAGCCCAGATGGAATGGATTAATTTAAACATGAAATATTCTCTCTCCTATGTTTCACATCGTCAGAGAGAGTTTCACATCTATTTCCTTATTTAGAAACATGAAATAGCTTGTCTCACTTTAGGGCTGAATTTAGTAAGTGACCGGGTGAGATGAGTTGTTACATGGGTCAAAGTCAACCCTTTGACTTGACCAATCTAAATAATGGAAAATATTAATTTATTTATTTAATTATTTTTGGACGATTTCTATTTTAATAATGTAGAGAAATTCGACCCTAGGCCGATGTTAGTTGGTTGAATATTCTCTCTCCTATGTTTTATTCTATCTTTTAGATATTTTAAGTTTGTTCTGATATTTTCCTTAAATAAGTGAATCAACCATGATTTATTTTATTTAAGGGAGATCTAGTTTGCTATTGGATTAGATATTTTATTATATCTTGGGAAGCAAGACATGGGCTTTCTCTCTATCTTAGGGCCGGCCATGCTTGTTACTTGCTCTCCAAGATTCAGCTTTGTATTCACTATTTATACTTTGTAATTTCATTAATAAAAATCAGCTTGAGAGAGATTAAACCCAAATTGGTTTAATCTATCTCTTGGGCTCCAAAAGACACACATGTGAAGGCTATTGCTTGCAGCATTGATCGATCATCATCCTCACCAATCTCATTCGAATTCTCTCTTTGTTCTTTGTGTTTAATTCGGTTAGTTCATTCAAATTGATCAATTGATTAGTTCTAGTTTTGATTGTTAAAGATCAATCTATTTTATCAATTGGATTTAGCGTTAGAGGCAATGCAATTGAACTATCCCTTTTGATTCAATCTAGTGATTCAAACCAGTTTCGTTCATATTCAAGTTCGACTTTGTTGCTTGTGTTACAAGTTATTGATATTGAGAGCAATTTCAAGTTGGAATATCAATTACAAGGCAAGATCGGGACTTGTGTGGGTTATATATGAGGTTTCTAAGGAGTAATCCGAGGCAATCACGTATCAAGTGTTATCAGACATCCAACGTCTCGCCAAGTAATTTCTTCTTACCTTAATTTGCTTCCTAGTTGATTAATTCAGTTTTTGATCCCAAAAATCCAACCTTTACCCAAAGTTACAAGTTTTGAGACCATAATTTGAATTTTCCATACAAAGCCACCATATTTCTGCCACCGCCACCATTAACCACCGCCGGACCACCACAATCTGGTGTCGCTCTCACCAGCCACACCCTCCACCACCACCGTCCGATCAATACCCCACCATCCCCGTTCCAATCGGACCACCACAAACCCTAATTTCCACCCCCTTCCCCGAAACCCTAACCCCAGGTGCACAAGCCCTAACCCTAATTTCCCCTTGTTGATTGCTTTCCCCCCAAGTAATCAACCACCTAGGAGATATTTAAGGGATTTGTTGCATGTTTTTGGATGATTGGTTGAGTTAATTTCAATCTAAGATTAGCTTTTGTTTTCCCACAATTTTATGAGTTTTTCATTCATATTGCATTATTGATAGAGATTCATATTGCTTGTTTAATATTTGTTAATTTTTGTTATTGCATCCCATAAATTCGACCATACCCTTTTCTTCTATTTTAATTTGGCTTATAGTTGGTTTCATTGGTAGCATTTTTCACTTAGTATAAAAAAATCAATTCGTTCTACCCTCTGCGTTCGTATTTTGCATTGCTTTGCTTTGTTTGTTCTAGCACAAGAGTAGTTTGTGCATAAAAAAAAAAGTGATCTACCCCAACTAGTTTCAAGACACTTTCACCCCTAGTGATTGCTTGCTAGAAAAGTAGCTAGTACTCACTTTGAAGAAAAACAAGTGACGAAATAAAACTTACATTAGCCTACCTTGTTTTTGTCCTTGCATGCATTAATTAGCTTTATTAACTTGTATACAGTCAACTGAGAGATAGCTTGTGTTTAAAAGCATATAAAGGGATATATTGCATTGCTTGTCTTATTGCATACTTGCTAATTGCTTGAATTGCATTTTTCCTTTATCTATCATTAGAACACCATATCTACACTTTTACTCCCTCATTTCAACCCAAAAACTGAATTAGTTGATTGGATTGCTTTGAGGCAAGTTTTGACTTGATTAAGGTATGATATTGCTTGTGTGATTTGCTTTTGGAACACACTACTGTTGTAAGGGTTTTACCTTGATCCTAACAAGAAAATCAATTTATAGATCAAGACCCCGCTGAGTACAAGGAGGTCAAGTTCGTTCACGGGAATTAGAAGAATCAACGTCTAGCAATCAATCCTAGCAAAACAAAACAAAACACACTCGGAAACAGCTCGGTACCGACCAAAACCGGGTCGGTAACGACATATAACACGACACACAACACAGAGGAAAACCGGGAAAACGGGAAGCTCGGTACCGACCAAAAGGTGATCGGTAACGACCTGTCTGGGTAGCAATAAAACTTCGAAAAATCAATATAAAAGAGATCTAGGACAAAGGATCCACCACAACCAAGCTATGCATGTAGACATGAATCTAAGATCAACCAAAAATAATCTCATGAATGACTTTCTCCATAAATAATCAAGCACATATCTCAACTTTCATAAAGATAGAAACTTGCAATCTTACTTGTTATCTAAAGGCTTTAACATTTGCGTCAACCCAAATATCATCCGAATTCACAATTTTGATCTTTCAACTCAATTATGAATATAAACATGCCTCAACTTTTATCAAGGAATTAAGAACAAACAAGAGGTATAAAGGATAGAGATTAAAGGAATGGTTTTGATCAAAGATTCATGCTTTAACCATACACAACTTGTCGGGTTTCACCCCAACCCTAGAAAAATAGACTACTCGCACTTCATCATGCATCCAACAATCAAAGAGAAAAGAGAAGACATGATTCAAAATAAACAAACTTCAATTGAAAGAGCAAACTTACAAATCTCAAAGTAACTTCCAAAGCCCTCTCAAAATTTTCCAAGAGCTTGGAATAAAATTTAACCCTAGAAAACCAACTTGCAATACTCGTCCGTTCCTTCTCGTGTCTCCCTCAAAACAACGCCCCCTTCAAAAGTAACCCTAAAAGCCCTTATATAGTTGTAGGAATGTTCTTATAAGGAAACTAAATTCTATCTTAAAAAGACCCATAAATAAAACATCTACTAAAACCCTAACTTGAGGCGCAAGTTTTCTTCTGCACGCTCCGTACAATGCTCAGTACCGACCAAAAGTGGGTCGTCACCGACCCTAGCCTGCACTTGATTTCTTCATTTCTTTGCTCGAAACTTGTCCCCAAAGCTTGATACTTCTTCAATATTTCTTCTTTAAACGTCCTTGGTCTTCTTAGACTTCCTTAAGTTCCTTCTAAGACACCTTCATCTTGCAAACTTCATCTTGAAACTCATCAAAACTCCAAAAACATCGACTCTCGCCCTCCTAACCAGCATCGCTACAGGACCACTTCAAGACGACCTCCTCGAAAGCTGAAAAACTCGGGATATCTTCTCCTCAACGCTTCAAATACCTACAAATACAACAAACAAACAAAAACGACTCCAACTCTCGAAAGAGGGTCGGAATTATATGCAAAAAAACACAAAAGAACTAGAAAAGACTCAACCTAGCTAGAAAACTACCCACACAAACCAACTAAAAAGTGCGACATCAAAACACCCCATACTTAGACTTGCTTGTCCTCAAGCAATCACTTAACATGCATCAATACCACATAACTAACTCAAGAATCGCCTTTAAGGAAAAGAAGCACAAGTAGAATAATGAGAAAACAACTTCCACATCATAGCACCCATGAACATTCTAAGCAATCACAATCCAATCTCACCAAGGAATGTGTCTCACTCAACTCTCAAAGTGTTTAGGGTATATCAATAAACACCCAACTCAAATTCCAAACACAAAACCTCATAGTCAATGGAACTTATATAAAAAACTCTCCACCGAAGAAATCAAAACAAGTCAAATCATCAAATGAACTTGGGGGGCTCAATGAAAACTTCAAAGAAGCTTCATTCGGCCGGATTGTAATGGGGCTTAGTAATTCAAAGGCTGTGGAATAATTTTGGTCTTGTGGTGTTAACTAATTCGGGAACCAAGACTCCTAGATTATACAACACTTAACCAACACTCTTTCTTCTTACAATCACCAAACACTTCAAACTTTTCAATGCACTTCCCTTCTTCACCTATCATCATTGTCTTTCTTCCTTTCTTACTTAGAAGGCTCTGGACTCTTGCACTTATTACATGATTCACCCCTTATTTTATTCTCTTTTTTTTGTTTTTGTTTTGTGGGAGGTTGGTACCGACCTTCTTTGGGTCGGTAACAAGCTTCTTTGTGCAATTTCAAGCCCAAAATACTTCATTCTTTAAATTTTCCAAAGACAATACTCCTTTCTCTACCTTTCGCAATCACTTTATTTTCACCCAACCGATCCACAACAACCTTCACCAATCCATTCCAAGTCCTAATTCCCGGATCAAAGGGTCAAGCTTATCATGGCTAGGGAATTTTTGTGGAGCTAGAAATAGGCTTTAGGCTCAAAACAAGGGGCTACAAATAGAGGGATCATGTATAGGTTGGAAAAGGAATATAATAGGCTTATAAAAATAAGTTCAAAATCACTTGATTCAATCAAGTAATGAGTAAATCTCCATTGGTTTCAAGTTTAAAATAACCATGCCATTGACAAGTGGTAGATGCATTTGGAAGAGTAAATCACACATAAAAGAGAAAGGAATAAGACATATATCCTTTATAGGCCAAAAATATATCACATAGGTTCAATTTGTTGGATTGCTTTCACTTAGAAATATGCATGCTCAATATCCATCAAAAGCTCAAAATTCAAAAAGCAAGATCATGGTTTAGGCAATTTTAATTTTATAAAGCATGCTATAGGATTTATATGATGATGCAAGCAATTTCTATCGTAGGACATCTAAGAAAAAGGGCATTCATCCATCAAAAATCAAAAAGAGAAAAGACTCAAGCAAAGCTAGACATAAACATAAGCAAACACAAAACTCAAACAAAGTAATTTCCCAAACCACCCCATACTTAAAACATCAATGTCCCCATTGATAAGAAAAGTAAAGAGAAGGGAAAGAGAAACTAACTTGGACACCTTGAAGCGTTGGAAGAGGAGAAGAATCACTCTTGAGGAGGGTTAGGAGGTGATGAAGTGTGCAAGAGTTGTTGCGCCAACCAGTTGTTGTATTCCACTTGAGCATTCCACCTTTCGACATCTTGCTTGTGGTCCTCATAATACTCAATACGGAAGTCTTGAAGCTCTTGTTGGTGGTTGACAAACTGGTTGTGGTGATGGTTAAGCGCCCCATAGAGATGGTGTTGCTGAAGCATGAGGGCGTCCATCTTAACGGAGAGAAGAGAGATGTCGGGGTTGCCACCCGAGCTCGACCCGATATGATATGTGCCTTACCCTTGAAAGTGAGAGCCGCCGGACCCGTCAAAGCCATAGGGGTGGGGGTAGTAGGGTACCATTTCCGTCTGCGGTCCCATGGTGAAGTCCATAGGGTCGGAACCGTGCTGATTATAGTCGGCACCGCCCCATGCCTGGTCGTTACCGACCTCTGATGGGTCGTCCCTGACCCCCCCTGGGTTGGCCTCTTGGTGCTTCCCATTCAAATACGTGTTCTCTCGGAGGCGGGTTAGGCTCGGCTCTCCGGTACCAGCTGGGATGACGTCTAATCCTCTCATCAACTCGAACATTTGGCACCAAAGGGTAGGGTGTAGGAGCCAATGCATCATACCAATTTGGGCGGTAGAAGAGCTCAAGATTCTCCTTGGTGAGAACCACGTCATGTGTCGTGTTCTCATCGAGTTTGAACTTGTTGATGAAGCCAGCGGCGGTTTGGTAGACAACCTTAGCATTGGTATAGTACTTCACATCTATAGAAATGACCCTCTTGGAAGAATAGGCGGAAAGTTTGATCTTTAAAGACTTAGCAAGGATAACGACGAGCCAACCAAAGTAGGTGCTGTTGTGATTGTGTTGGCCACAGTGGCTAACGACTGCGGTGGCGTACTCGAACCCCAGATTCATTTGCTTGGGCGTCTCAAAAAGTATGTTGGCTAAGCATGCAAGCTCTTGCTTGTGGGAGCGCGAGAGCTCGTACCTTAGACAAATTGTGGAGCCGAGGATGCGCAGGATGATACTGAAAACGGGGCTAGCAATGTACCGATCGGGAAGGGCGTTGGTGGGAAGTCTACCCTGCCGGTGATGTAGTGCCACAAATCCTTGATGGGGAAGTCCTTCGTTGTGTACACCCCTGACGGTGCACGGAAGCCAAGATGCTTGTTGAACTTCTTGATGTCCATCTCATGGCTCCTTTTGCCAAGCTGAAAACCGACAATGGACTTGTTGAAGTTGGTGTCGTCTAATTGCAAGCTAAAATCGGACATGAACTCACACGTGAGAGCCACATGATGCTTCTCAATAGGATGTAAGATGAGGTGTTGAGATCTAATCCAAGAGAAGGCCTCGAGCACATCCGCATGGAAACCAATCTTATCGGTGTTGGCTCTCTGATATGCTCGCACATTGACATCTCCATGCCACATCTCAACGAATCGGTCTTTTTGCTCGTCAGAAGCAAACCCAACATAATCCACCTTTTGATTGTTCTTCTTTTGCTTCTTGGCGGGATGACTTGATGAAGAGGCCATGGTCCTACAAAACATTCAAACTCCCAAGATAATTTCCAAATTTATAAAAGACAAAAACCATACAAAGATCACATATAGCACCACCAAAGAAGCACCACATACTTACAATAAGCAACATGCTCCAATTTTATTAGAAAAATCTCTACCAAGCATGCTTAATCATGAAAAATAGGTAAGTAGAGGAAAGTCTCATGCTTGAATCACTCAAATCATGGAAAAATCAGCTCAATAAGCATGCAATCATCAAGATTACGAGGCAACCGGGGTCGGAACCGACCCTTGGAGGCTCGTAATCGCACCAAGACACGCCAAAACACAAGCACTACGACACTAGCGGGTCGTAACTGACCAGATTTGGGTCGTCACCGACCGTTCCGGGCAAAAACATGCTCGAAAAATTCAGCATTAACACCTCGTAATAGCTATCACAAATCCAAGAAAAATCATGTGTGCCCAAATTCAACCAAACAACCAAGCATCAAGCAAGAAATCCACTCATAAACCACAAATCCAACTCATATCATGTAGATTTGACAAACAAAGCATACAAACAACCCAAAATTTCATATTCAAACTCAAGAACACCCAAAACCTAGATTTTCAACTAACCCTTCAAAATAAATCAAGTAAACTTGAACTTAAGAGAAAGGGAGTAGAGGAACATACCAAAAACGAGTGTAACTAGAAGAATGAAAGTAGAAAAAGGGTCGTAACCCAACACTTAGAGTGGTTCGAAAATTGGGGTTTATGAGGGAGGGTTCAAATTTTCGGTTTTTGGTGAAGGAATTGGATGGATTATGTAGCACAAGGATGTATTTTGGTAGATTTGAGAGGAGTAGTGATGGATTTGTGAATATTTGAGAGCAATGGAGGCAATGAGATTTGTGAGGGAGAGTGGGTCGGCAGCGTGGAAGAAGGAAGGGGAGCAGTAGGGTTAAAAGGATTAAAAGTGTAGGGACTTACTTGCAATTTTCGGAATTTCTGAATTTTTTTACCGTATTTGCTTGGAAGGGTCGGTACCGACCGGATTTGGATCGTGACCGACCACATCTGGACTTTTTGTTCCCTTGCGTTGTGGTGTGTTCCGACCCCTTTGTTCCCTTTTCGACGCTCGGGTCCCTACAAAACATTAGTGGAGATGCAAGACAAGAGTCCTAACTACTCTAAACTAATAAAAACAAATTAATTTAAGCTAAAAAGTCAAAACGAAAAGAAAAGGAAAAATGAGTTGCCTCCCGTAAGCGCTTTATTTAACGTCTTTAGCTAGACATGAATACCTCAGCTTAGTCGAAAGATGTGAGAGCCCAAGTGGCTCGGATTTCCTCATCGGGTTCGGCCCTTGCATAATTCTTCTTCAATCGATGCCCGTTGACCTTGAAAATCCCTCCATTCTCGTCTATTAGGTCGACCGCCCAATGTGGGTAGATGTGGTGAACTACGAATGGTCCACTCCATCGGGTTCGTAGCTTTCCGGTGAAATTTCGAAGTCTAAAGTTGAAAAGGAGTACTTGATCACCGGCTTTGAAGGTCTTCGGGACAAGCTTCTTGTCATGCCACTTCTTGGTTCTCTCTTGGCATTCTCATAAGCTTTTAGCCTTAACTCTTCGAGTTCTTACAAGTCCATGAATCACTTTGCTCCGGCCGCGTCGAGGTCCATGTTGAGCTTCTTGAGAGCCCATAAAGCTTTGTGTTCAAGCTCGACGGGCAAGTGACATGACTTGCCATACACAAGATTGCAAGGAGTAGTGCGGAGTGGCGTTTTGTAGGCGGTGCGGTACGCCCACAGTGCATCATAAAGCTTGGAGGACCAATCCTTCCTTGAGCGGGAAACCGTCTTCTCCAAGATACTTTTAATTTGCCGGTTAGAGATCTCAACTTGACTACTTGTTTGGGGATGGTAAGGAGTTGCCACCTTGTGGGATACCCCATACTTGGTCAAAAGTGCCTCGAAACTCCGCTCAATGAAGTGAGATCCGCCGTCACTAATAAGAGCTCGGGGAACACCAAAGCGAGGAAAGATGTTGGTCTTCATGAACTTGGCCACCACTCGTGCATCATTGGTTCTTGTGGCTATGGCCTCGACCCACTTTGAAACATAGTGGACTGCCACTAGGATGTACTTGTAGGGGCCCGAAGAGGGGAAGGGTCCCATGAAGTCAATACCCCAAACGTCGAAGAGCTCGACCTCTAGGATTCCTGTGAGTGGGTTCTCGTTCCTCCATGTAATATTTCCCTTGCGTTGGCACTCATCACACGCTGTTACATATTTTTGAACGTCCTTGAAAAGGGTGGGCCAATAGAATCCGCTTTGAAGAATTTTTGCGATGGTTTTGAATCACTTAGCATGGCCGCTCGTTGGAAGCGTATGACAATGGCGGATTACTCCCTCTATCTCATTGTCCGACACACAACGCCTGAATTGAATCTCACTAAGGAGGCAATCAACTTCATTAGGTTGTTCATTAGTGAGAGCATAAGAGATGGGCAACAACGAGCTGCGGAAGTTGCAACAACGGCATTGAATCCAAGAATGCAGCGTATTGAGGAGCAACTTGCAACCTTAATAGAAGCCTCACAATCAAGTCAAAAAGTTGCCCCTGCAATTTAACATTCCAATGACCTAAATCATGCCTCAGCTAGCGACAAGGGTAAACAACAATTAGTAGATGAAGAGCATGATGTGCTTGCTAGCTACAATAGGAAAAATGATCTACCAGACCAATATTCTCCCAATGGCAGCCGAGGTAGAGGAAGAGGCAATGGAACGAGGCAGCCACCGGTTACACATGAACAACTCTATACTCAACAATCGGCACGGTTTCCTCAAGCCACTCATCATCAACAACAACAATACAACAATCCTTATGATGATGTGACTTATGGCTATCCCGAGGAAGAAAGACGCCCATGGCATCCTCCCCTTGATGATTTCTACAATCAAGTTGAGGTTGTAGAAGATATTCCACCATCTTATGGAGTACAAAGGTAGGTCAACAACAACGCTAATTAGAATGTCGCTCAAATTGCCAGGCGTGACATAAAGTTCAAAATCGAACCATTCGGCGGAGAGCTCAATCCAAAGAAGTATCTAGAGTGGGAGCAAGCTAAAAACTTCATTCTAGATCACATGGGCTATGAAGAATGGGAGAAAGTTGTTGTTGTTGTTATTCACTTTGTTGGAACCGCTAGAAATTAGTGGTTCAGAATGAAGGAAGATAGAGTCCGAAAGGCCTTGCCACCTATTGAAACTTGGGGCCAACTAAAGTTTGTCATGAGGAAGAAGTATGTGCCAGAAGAACACACTGAGCACATGAGGCTTAAAGTTGTCACATGCAAACAAGGAACCAAGTCTCCAACTAAGTACTTCAATGAGATTGAAGATTTGAGCTTGAAGGCTAGAATTCATCATTCTCAAAGGTCTTTAAGGACCCAATTCATGGCTGGACTGAATCAAGCTATTAAAGACACACTTGAGATTCAACAAATCAGTGATCTCAATGCATAAGTAAATATACGAGTAACGGAGTAAGAGGAAGTGGTAACGGTCGATGGATGTTCTTAAGTATTTGCTGACTGAAGCCTTACATCAAGGTGACAGGATTAGTGCATTCAACCCAACTACTCTATGACCAGTATCAAAGGAAGAAGAAAGAAACTTGGAATGCTCCAAAAAGGTATACTCCTAAGTCTAGTTCAAATTCCAATTCTTATTCTTCTAACCCTTCTATGCAGCAAAAGGGAGCTTTTAGCTCACCTAAACCAGCAGGTTCTCAAGGCCAAAGACGTCCCACAAATGCACCTCAAACGCAGCGAAGGACACGTGACATAGTTTGTTACAAATGCCAAGGAAGAGGTCATTATGCTAAGGATTGTCCACACCAAAAGCAAGTGCTCCTTACCACTAATGGTGGTTATGTGAGTGATGAAGAAATACCTCCAAATCAAGTGGAGGAGGAGAGTAATGGACAAGAAGAGGAGGACGTGAAGGCCATAGAACCAGATTGCACCGAACATCCTTTAACCTTGGTAACTATGCGTACTCTTACTTTACAAGAAACACCGAGGCTAGATCAAAGAGAAAATATTTTTCATACTAGGTGTACTGTAAGAATGAAGTGTTATGCATGATAATTGATAAACATTATAAATGCTAAGGTTGTTGATCACTTATAATTAAAAACGCAACCTAGGGCTACTAGTTATGGTCTCAATGGCATAAATGATTCAGATGGTTCTAATCTCGTTACTCATCAGTGCTTAGTTCATGTTTCCATTGGTAATTATGTTGATGATATCATGTGTGATGTGATAAACATGGAATGCACTCATATCTTGTTAGGTAGACTTTGGTTATTCGATAGGAAAGTTATTTATGATGGCATGCTTGATACCTATTCGTTTAACTATGACGAGAGGAGAGTTTCTCTTCTACCATTGTCACCCCAACAACTTTTACAGGACCAGGTATGAAGGGACAAAGCTAGAGCACTTAGGCGTGCCAAGGAAGAAAAGGAAGAGGCCGATGCAAAGGCCAAGGTTGCGGCGCACCGCTCGGCGCAGCAACAAACCACACCGGCGTTTCCCAGTCTCCACCAGGGTGTTCTGTCTTAAATTTTAGGGCAACATCAAGCACAAGTGGAGCTACTGAATGGGATGAAAAACGTCGAGAAAAGCCCTCCCAATCGTCAAAAGTGTCGAGCCATACTTCGAGTAGTGCAGCTGAGACGAAAACTGGGCTATTTCCCAAACCACTCGGGCGTTCTGGCTCAAATTTTGGGAGGAATTCAGAAATTCAGAGAGCTACAAATCAGGAAGAAGAAAGCCTGCAAAAGGAGCCAAAAATCAGATTAAAAGGCTGTGTAGAAAAGTGCTCTCTAATAGCACAATCTAGTACTTCTTTCCCTACTTCTTTTTGTTTATTTCTTATGAGGAAAGAAATACTAATTCTATGTCAAGACATCTCTCATCTTCCAAAGTGTATTCAGGATCTCTTACAGGAATTTGAATATGTTATGCCTGAAGAGTTGCCACAAGGCCTTCCATCAATTAGAGGCATTGAGCATCAAATTGATTTGATGCCTGGAGCTTCTTTACCAAACCGTGCAACATATAGAGAAAGGCCAGAGGAAACTAAGGAGCTTCAAATACAAGTGCAAGACCTCATTGAAAAAGGTATGTTCGTGAATCACTCAGTCCATGCGCGGTTCCGATGATTTTGGTGCCAAAGAAGGATGACACTTGGAGAATGTGTGTTGATTGCAGGGCGATCAACCAAATAACAGTTAAGTACCCGCCATCCCATTCCTAGATTAGATGATATGCTTGATGAATTTCATGGTGCTAATTTCTTTTCAAAAATTGATTTAAGAAATGGGTACCATCAAATCAGAATGAGGGAAGGGGATGAGTGGAAAACTGCTTTTAAGACTAAGTATGGTTTGTATGAATGGTTTGTAATGCCTTTTGGATTAACTAATGTACCTAGTACTTTTATGAGGCTTATGAACCATGTTTTGAGAAGATACTTAGGAAAATTTGTAGTTGTCCACTTTGATGATATCTTAGTTTATAGCAAAACTTTGCATGAACATGTAGATCATCTTAGGGCTGTTTTGGACACATTGAGATTAGAAAAGCTTTTTGTTAATTTAAAGAAGTGTTCTTTTTGCTCGGAATCTACTTTTTTTTCTTGGTTTTGTTGTGTCTAAAGGTGGATTGAAGGTAGATGAAGACAAAATCAAGGCTATCATGGGGTGGCCACAACCGACAACGCCTACAGTGGTGCGCTCTTTTCTCGGCTTGGCTGGCTTCTATAGACGGTTTGTGCGTGATTTCAGCACAATCGCATCCCCTCTCCATGAGCTTACAAAGAAGGATACATCATTCAAATGGAGAAAGCAACAAGAGAACGCCTTCAACACTTTGAAGGATAGGTTGTACAACGCCCCGGTGTTCCAACTCCCTGATTTCTCCAAGGCATTCGAGATTGAGGTGGATGCATCAGGCCATGGCATAGGAGGCATCCTCTTGCAAGACAAGAAACCCATAGCTTATTTCAGTGAAAAGATTAGTGGGGCTGAGTTGAATTGCCCTACATATGATAAAGAATTTTATCATTTAATTAGGGTTTTGAAAACTTGGTCTCATTATTTGTGGTCTAAAGAGTTTGTAATTCATTCTGATCATGAGGCCTTAAAGTATTTGAAAGGCCAATCCAAACTCAATAGGTGACATGCAAGATGGGTTGATATCATGGAGACCTTTCCTTATGTTGTAAAGCATAAGAAAGGCAAAGAGAATGTGGTAGCTAACGCCCTTTCTCGCAGGTACGTTCTCTTGAACCAATGTGATGTGAAAATCCTTGGATTTGTAATGATTAAGGAATTGTAGGCTAGTGATACTCACTTTGCTGAAATTTATAAGAATTGCATGTCTAGGGGAGAAGTTGATTCCTACTTTATTGATGATGGTTATTTGTTTAAAGCTGGAAAATTATGCATACCTTCATCTAGTATTCGTAGGCTGTTAAATAAAGAGGTTCATGAATCAAGAGGACATAGAGGGTTAGTGAAAACTTTAGAAGGATTAAAAGAACACTACTATTGGCCAAAAATGAGTAATTATGTGCTTAGGTTTGTCAAAAGTTGTGTTGTGTGTGCTAAAGCCAAATCTAGATTAAACCCTCATGGCTTGTACCAGCCTTTGCCTATTCCTAGTTCACCTTGGGAGGACATTTCTATGGACTTCATTGTTGGATTGCCTAGAACTAGGAAAGGTAGAGATTCAATTTTTGTGGTTGTAGACCGTTTTTCTAAAA
Source organism: Fallopia convolvulus (assembly GCA_964016875.1). Taxonomy (NCBI): domain Eukaryota; kingdom Viridiplantae; phylum Streptophyta; class Magnoliopsida; order Caryophyllales; family Polygonaceae; genus Fallopia; species Fallopia convolvulus. The sequence goes on along the minus strand of OZ024719.1, from coordinate 45,054,736 downwards.
TGGCTCATTTTATTCCATGTCACACGACTGATGATGTTGTGCATATTGTTGATTTGTTCTTTAGAGAAGTAGTTAGATTGCATGGCATTCCTTGTTCTATTGTTTCAGATCGTGATGCTAAATTTTTGAATTATTTTTGGAAAAGTTTATGGTCTAAGATGGAAACTAAGCTGTTATTTTCTACCTTATGTCATCCACAAACTGATGGGCAAACTGAAGTTACTAATAGAACATTAGGGGTTTTAATAAGAACTATGCTTAAAGCTAACCTCAAATGTTGGGAAGATGTTTTGCCTTTTGTGGAGTTTTCTTATAACAAGTCAATCCATTCAGCTACAAAAATGACCCCTTTTGTGGTTTTTATGGGCTGAATCCAAGGACGTTAGTAGACTTGACGCCTCAGCCATACAAGGGAAAAGAGAGCTTTGAAGTTGACAAGAGCGCTGAGTTTATGAAGAAGCTACATGAGAGGACCAAGATGCACTTGGAGAGGAAATCCATGAAGTACAAGGCCCATGCTAACAAAGGGCGAAAACAAGTGATCTTTGAAGAAGGTCATCTTGTTTGGGTGCATCTTAGGAAGGAGAGGTTCCCACACCAAAGGAAGAATAAGCTAGATCAGCGTGGAGATGGACCATTCAAAATAATCAGGAGAATCGGCCCTAATGCCTATCAAGTCAACATGCCTGGTGAGTATAATGTCCATTCGACGTTTAATGTGGCTGATCTATCTCTTTATGTGCCAGATTTTGATTCCGACGTCGAATTAGAGATAATTCAAGCTCAAGTGGAGGAGAATGATGCAGTGAAGCCAGCCATGTCTCCTACCGACGTCGATGAGTTGATTCGAGTGCTATCTGATGGACCAATTACTAGAAGTCTTTCTAAGAAGATTGCTCAAGGCACAACAACGATCTTAGTTCGATTGGCAGCCACTGTTGAAGGGTCCAGCAAGACAAGATGGGTCACTTGCATTCAACATCAACTAAGCCCAGATTCAATGGATTAATTTAATGGACCGAGTTTCACATCTATTTCCATATTTAGGATATTTTCCTTAAATAAATAAATCAGGCATGATTTATGTTTTTTAAGGGAGATCTAGTTTGTTATAGGATTAGATATTTTATTATATCTTGGGAAGCAAGACACGAGCTTTCTCTCTATCTTAGGGTCGGCCATGCTTATTACTTGCTCTCCAAGATTCAGCTTTGTATTCACTATTTATACTTTGCAATTTCATTAATAAAAATCAGCTTGAGAGAGATTAAACCCAAATTGGTTTAATCTATCTCTTGGGCTCCAAAAGACACACGGGTGAAGGCTATTGCTTGCAGCATTGATCGATCATCATCCTCGCCAATCTCATTCGAATTCTTTCTTTGTTGTTTGTGTTTAATTCAGTTTGTTCATTCAAATTGATCAATTGATTAGTTCTAGTTTTGATTGTTAAAGATCAAACTAGTTTATCAATTGGATTTAGCGTTTGAGCCAATCCAATCGAACTATCCCTTTTGATTCAATCTAGTGATTCAAACCAGTTTTGTTTATATTCAAGTTCGACTTTGTTTCTTGTGTTACAAGTTATTGATATTGAGAGCAATTCAGGTTGGAATATCGGTTACAAGGCAAGATGGGGACTTATGTGGGTTATATACGAGGTTTCTAAGGAGTAATCCGAGGCAATCACTTATCAAGTACGCCTACTACGCCGTAGTCGGAGGCGTCGCACTCGACCTCAAAGCGCATAAAATAATCTAGCATTTGCAAGACCGGAGCACGGCATAAAGCGTCCTTTAACGCCAAAAAGGTGGCCTCATGGACGGGCAACCACTTGATTGTGGTTGCCTTCTTGGTTAAATTGTGGAGTGGCCCGATGATGGAACTAAAGTCCTTGACGAATCGCCTATAGAACCCTACGAGCCCTAAGAAGGATGGAACCATCGTTGGGGTCGTAGGGGTGGGCCACTCTCGGATGGCACGGATCTTGTCGTCATCCACACGAAGGCCATCCTTGGACACGACGAAACCAAGAAAGTTCGTCGCATACGTGGAAAAAAACACTTTGTAACGTTTACAAACAAACTGTGCTCCCGAAGGCAATCTAACATCAACCTAAGGTGCCTCGAGTGAGAGTCTAAGTCCCTAGAATAAACAAGGATGTCGTCAAAATACATGACGACAAAATGTCCTAAAAATTTGCGAAAAACAAAATTCATAAGCTGCATAAAAGTACTAGGGGCGCTTGTCATGCCAAAAGGCATGACAAGGCATTCGTACAAACCATGTTTGGTTTTGAAAGCGGTCTTCCACTCATCGTTGTCATGCATACGGATTTGATGGTATCCGCTCCGTAGATCTATCTTGGAAAACAATGCGGCACCGTGGAGCTCATCGAGCATATCATCCATTCTTAGGATCGGATGCCTATACTTCACTATGATTTGATTGATGGCTCGGCAGTCGACACACATCCACCACAAACCATCCTTCTTTAGCACAAGGATAACAAGCACGGCGCACGGACTTAGTGACTCTCGAACAAAACCTTTGTCCAAAAGTTGTTGAACTTAGCACAAGGATAACGTTAGTGACTCTCGAACAACTCGTCCGGCATGACATCTTCGTATTCCTTCAAAAGAGACACAATAGAAGGAGGAAGCTTATGATCTAGAGATTGAGTAATGGAAAGTAAAGGACATAAAATGAAACAAGTGGGACTCCCCTGAATTGATTTAGTGATGTCGCGACGTCGGGCCAAAAGCAACCATCTTTGCACGTGCCTAAGAGTGATGGCTCGGCGACCTCAATGGTTCTTGGGGGTTCTGGGGAGATTTTTGGAAGTGTTGTAGCCCCTGAATTTTTAGGAGGAATGCCCTTTGAAATGCCTATAAACTCATCCCGAAGCTCTTGGAAACTGAATTTTCGTGAAACTACGGCATGCGGCGCGACGCTAGGAGCTGTTGTTGGCGGACCTCAACTCAAATGGGGTTTTCCTCGGCGTTTTTGTGTGTTTTCTGTTGGAAACCCTATATGAATTGGATCGCTCCCAGAAACGTCTTGGAATTCTGCAGAAAATTGTTTGAGACCCTTTTTGACAAATCAGCGTCGCTCGACACGTCACCGCAGCCATGAGACAAGTTCTGTCGGCCATACGTAGGCTTTTCTCAACGCTTCTCGTCCCCAACCTCTTTTGTTATAAAATGAATGGGAGAGGAGGTGGGAACGCAGTTGGGCTCCAAAATTTTGGCTGGTGATGCCGAAGGAGACTCGCTCAGCGCGGTGGTGCTCTTGTCGCTAGATTTTTGGCGTTGCCTTTTGGCTTTGTCCTGCAATGCTTCACTAGGTGACATAGGTAAGAGAGTCACGCGCTTCCCGTGGAAATTGAACATGTAAGTGTTCAAAAACTCGTCGTGAACATGCGACGATCGTATTGCCATGGGCGCCCCCCAACAAGAGATGTGTGGCGTCCATAGGTGTTACATCACATAAAATCGAATCCTTATAAGCAACAATGGAAAAGGAGAAACTTACTTGCCTGTCAACCCAGTCGCTGCAGTCGTTTGATATTTGAAGGGTTGTGGATGCGGCGTGGTTGGTAGCTTGAAACGATCAACAACGTTTTTGGATAGAAAATTGGCACAACTTCCCGAGTCGATGATCACACTAAGAGACACATTATCAACTAAACAGCGGGTGTGGAACAATTGTTCCCGTTGATCAGTTTTTGGTGCCTCACGAATGCTAAGGGCTCGGCGTGTGATCAATTGCAACTTTGAAATGCCGAGGCCGTTCGATGGATCGCATTGCAACTCGGGTCCAACGTCAGAAGGCACGACGTCCACATCTTCTTCTTGGCTCTCGTATGAATCTCCTTGAGCCATGAATAAAAATTTCATTTGGTTTGGACAATTGCGCATTAAATGTCCATGGCCACAACATTTGTAACACGCCATGTCACGATCTCTCTCGGCACTTGGCACAATATTGCGATCCCTCAGCCCTGCTGGCGCCGGTGGCATGGATTCGGACTTAGACTGCGAACCTATCTTAACATTGGGCACGAATGAAGGCAAACAGTTAGTACTAAAATTCGAAGCACTAGGGTTTGAAGAGTACCTCGAATTGGACCACGATGGCTTGGCACGCGTTTCTTGTTTATGCAATTGCATCGCCGTATGCACAAGGGTGTTGAGATCCTTAATAGGAAAAATCTCCAACTTGTCTTTGATCGATTGCCTTAGACCCGATAGAAACCAAGTCCTCATGACCGAAGGGGAAACGCTCATGCCAGCCTTGAAAAACATGTCTTCGAGTTTAGCAAAGTATTCCTCCGGCGTCATGGCTCCTTGTTTGATGCGCATGATCTCAATCTGCATTTTATCTTTGTAGTCCAACAGAATGTGCCGTTTCTTCAAGATGTAGACCAGTTGATGCCATTCTCGAATGAGGGTCTTGCCTCTTTGAATCCTTTTAGACTCAAAACGGTTCCACCACGTTCGAGCGGCACTATGAAAATGCAACGTAACCACTTCAACGTTTTCGTCATCTTCATAGCCAAGATGTCAAAGTGTATGCTTGGTTCCTTGCAACCATTCAATGAAAGCATCAGGGTCATATGTACCATAAAAAGCTTCAAATTTTACCTTGATGTCTCGTCTCGTAATGCATAGATCTCAAGCATCGCGCCTATCGTTGTCTCGGCGTGGACTGCGGCGCCAAGGAGAATAAGCTTGCCAAGAGCGTCGATCGAGGGGCGGCCCACGATCGTAGCCATCGTCACCATCATCCGGATCATCGCCACCATCGGGGCGCCGAGGGCGCCGATCTTCTCGATCTCGATCGCGTCGTTGGAGATGTCCGACCTTGCGATCCATGCCGTAGGCACGCTCGTACTCCTTATTTTTGGCGAGGTGGGGGCGGTGGAATTCAATCGGATGGCCGATTGTCATGCTCCTCCGAGTCAACCTACGGATGATCAAATATGTCCTCTTTAGAATAGTCCTCGAATTCCTCGTAAGAATCCTCGAATTCCGAATAGGGGCTATGAGCACTTTCATGCTCCAAATAATACTCGACATTGTAGTCGTCGGCGTTGTAGTTTTTGGCCCCGTGCTTCCGCTTTGGGGTTTCATACACGTAAATCAGTGACTTGTTCTTTTTGTTCTTCTTAAGGCCACCACTAGTGTGTTGATGTCGATACTCCTCGGAGTCGTACTCCTAATCGGAATAAACATCATACACTTTTGTGTCCCTATAATCTCGCGCCAATTGACGGCGATCTGTAGTCCGGGGACCACCATCGTACCGATCAATATGGCGACTTTCTTTAATTGACTCCACGTGATCAATGGTGCCAAATTGTGAAGACGGCTAGGCATGGCCTTTGCCCTTGGCACGTGCGCGTGCGACATCGTCCACGGAAATGCCCGAATTTGCATGGATCTCCGAAGTGAGGACTTGCACCTGTGGCACGGTGCGTTTGGATTGTGTTTGACTGTCGTCAAAGAGACGTTCGAGTTCCGCAATTCGAGCCGTCGCAGCCTCCGGGGGCAAGTGTTGTTATTGTTGTTGTTGCGATGCCGGTGGTGGGTCATATTCCGGTTATCCTCGTTTCCCAATTCCGAAACCGTACATACTGTCACACCAGTCATGGCGCAAGTAAGAAGTTCACAACAAAAGGCCAAGAGTTTTAGATTTTGCTTAAGTCGGCCGACCCTTAATTTTTAACCACACGAACAAACAAGGATGGGGTAGGCTCAAGGTCACTCGACTCAAGCAATAGAATAAAGGATCAAAAACAAACAATGAATGCTAAAACAAGGCACAGAGAAGCAATGAGAAACCGAAAAGGAAAGCAAGCAACAAGCAATTGGCGTGAAAAATATGGTTTCCAAAAATCAAAGATTGGAGAGAGAAAGATCTTGCCTTATTTTGGCTTGTGATCTTCAACGATTTTTTTTAAATAAAATCGGAAATATCTTACCTTATTTTGGTTTATGACATTCCGAGATCCCTTTTTTTAATAACTAAAAATCTTTAGGATCTTTTAGCCCTTCGAGATATGGTAACAAACAAGCAAGAGATCAACACAAGATATGCTCGAATGAAGCAAGCTAGAAATCGGCAAACATAACCCTATGTGCATGCAACTAGCAAGACAAAGTAGTAATTTCACCAAAATCCAAAGATCAAGTCGAGTATGTCTAGGCTGATTATAGTGGGGGTGTTTTTTAAAAAATAATGCAACAAGAAAAAACAATCGGTACCCTAGATGGCGGAAATGAGATGATGGATGGATATCTAGGGATGTAAGCAAAGGAATGGATCGTGTGAATTGAACAAGAAAGGTGTAGCGAGACTTACTCAAACCGTTGGCTCTGATACCAGTTGATGCGACCTCGTTTGAAGGGCGCTACGGATCTTAGCGTGGTATGTGCATTAGGTCTCGGATTTGCAAAGCGGAAGACTTGAGAGGCTCGAACCAAAGTTGGATTGGCTCGAGTGTGTGACAAACAAGCAAGAACGAGAGCGATTGAACACGAAAGCTTTGTGAAATAAATGTAACGGCGTAAGCACTAGGCTAAAGATAGGAGAATCCCTCAACTAATTCATTAACCGAAGTGTGCGTAAGCTGCAAAAGAAGAACACATCACCTTATATAGGTGCGGCAAACATAAAACCCTAAAGAGCTAGACGCGTGCCTAGGGCTTGCATGCAAGAAAGGTCCATCGGTGCAAGGCCCAAGAAGGACCTTCTAATAATGTCAAAACATAAACGGAAGTGTCTAACAATAGAAAACATGCTAAAAAAGGCATAAAAATAGATATTTCGTTGGCCATCGACACCGAAGTGTCATGACAAGGCCAACGTTGGGCGGGACGCGGCGCGGCGAGGCCACGGCACGTTGTCGCGTGCGTCGGCGCGGCGAAGTCGCGCGAAGCTGGTCAGAACCTCAAGTTGTGACGCTGGTGTGCGGCGCGGGTCCGGGGTCTCGCGCGAAGGATGAGTCTGAGGTAAAAGGTGTCGAGGACTCGACTTGAGGTTCTTCGGCGCTAAGGATGCAAACGATGGTGAGCGTCGGCGAGGAGAATGGCGCGCCATGGCCTACGGACAAGCGTGACACCAAGGACTGTGTCGCGGTCTCGATGGCACGAGCCCGGGCACGAGTGACCGGTCCATCTGAGCGCATGGTGAAGGCGTCGTTCTCTTGGCTAGCGTCCAATAACAGGGTCACATCAGCTGATGACGAGCGATTTTCTCCAAGCTCTTACGCCTTCGTTCCACATCCTTTTCGTTCGATTTTTCCATTAGTAGAAATAGGGGAATGAGAGATTCAAATTGTCGCACCTTCCGGCCCCACGACGTTACCAGTGTCGTCGCTAGAACCGCGCGAACATTCCTCGACGACCAACTTGCACCCACTCGAGGATAACGGGATGGCGACGACCGAAGCTTACGACCACCGTACGCCGTTTGCAGGCCGCCTTAGCCCAAGCCATTGCCAAAAGTTGGTAGAGGATGTGTCCATCTACCGACTGTCGCTTGAAGCGCCACCATTGACCTCCTATATACGACGCAGTGCACCGACAAAGTTGGCTTGTCGGGCTGTTTTTTTTTCGCTTGGAAAGAAAGAAAAAAAGGTGTGGGTCGAGCCACCTCATTTTGTGTGCGCTTTTTCATCTCGTTATCGCTCAGTATAATTTCAAGACTCATATTTCAATTAATATCTTTTTATAAAATAATTTTTCACAATATATAATATTTATTGAATTAAATAAAGTTGTTGCATGTAGTTTTTACACGGTTTTGTGAATATATTCAACCATTCCATGTCAATTTAGACCTTATAATAATGTTAGAAAATGTTATTAATAACCTTGGACTTAATAAAAATGTATGAGAAATAATATGGATTTAACCAAATGGTGTAAATATTAATAGTAAGTTTTAAAAGAGAATTTTTGGCTTATTTCAACTCTTGCATGAAACTTTATACGAATATAATTATTTTTATAAAGTTATTTTAAAGCATATATTTGAGAATAATAATCAAAGATTATTATTATATAAAATCTCCACCTAAATTATTATTTAAATAATTTAGCTTTATTAAGTTCCCTTGTAAAAAGGAAAAATAAGAGAAGATAATAACTTACAAGAGATAAAGAATTTTAATAAAAATTCGCTTGTTATCTCTCGTTTCGTTAGGTCGAAGATTCAATTCCGTCTAGGTCACCTAATTCTGAATCGTTCGAAAAGAAACAGTACGCAAATCAAGACAAGTGGAATTTCTCCTTGTAGCCTTGATATTTCGTTTCCGTGAAATTTCTCGATGTTGGGAACAACTTGTTTGATAATAATAAATGAATCTAGGAATATCGATTGTTAGAAATGATAGCCCGCTTGTTATCGTTATTACGATTAGTAATGTTCGATAGGACTATTATGCTAGTCTTGTTTGTGTGACCTTGCTTGTTTAAGATCTCTTTTCGAGATCGGTATGGACTAAATAATAAGGGGTGCGGGATGAACCCGACAACTCTATATAACCTACTAAGTCGCAAGGCACCATGCCTAAATTTCGTGGCTTTAAGGATCATGATCTAATGTCTGCTCCTGTTTGGAGGAGGGAAGTGCGCATCCTAGCTAGGTGCCGGAACTTCATTCCCATAAGTGGACCCGGGCCTTTTCATGGCCCCCCACACTCTTAAAAATCATTAACGTAAGTGAAAGTTTTATCACGACATACGATAAGTGCCAAAGCACATTTAAAAGAATCTAAAACCGGGTCGGAATAGTACAATTTGGAAGACCACCCGACTCTCGGTTCCTGAAACGATTGTCTTTCCAATCTGAATGCTTATTCGGGCTTGTCAAGGTGGGTTTGGTACTTAAGCGCCTTCGGGCCACCTCCCCGAGCTGGAGCACCGAATAAGATGAGGTTGGTTGAGGTCCGACAAGGGCGCGAGAGGTTTTCAAAACTTGTATGAATAATAACTTTCCCAACATACTTCCTACTCTATGAAGTTCTACAATCTCGTAGTTCTTCCTTTCGGTCTAAGAGCTATCTCATCTCGAAATTTACTCATTTCCGTCCTTAAAGCTCCACTTAAAGTTTCTACATCTCAAACACATCCCAATAATCTCTCTCGAATAACATAATTACCATACTACCCTTGAGAATTTCCATTCTCACTTGCTTAGTCTTCTTAGACTAATTCCACTATTTCCGCATTTTTGCATGGTATTTCTCGCCCTTTTCGACAAATGCCAAACTCTAGGAAATTCACATCGAAGTTTTGAAGACAAAGTCTAGAAGGCTCGAGAAGATTTATGCAAGGATAGAAGGTCAAGGCAAGACGATGTTGAAGGAATGAAGGAATTTTCAAAGAGCAAATAATTCAGAAGATAATGCATCAACTCTTCTATTTTAAACCAAGCAAATCATCATCAAATGAGTTGTCGTGAGGAAATATACTTGTATCTTCAGTATGCCTTTTCAACCCTTTTAATATGGGCTTTATTTTCTACTGCAACATCATTTGTAAAATGACTCTCAATGTAGTGAACAAATGTTCTTATTGATGAATAAAATCCCGCTTTTAGTCAATTCTTCTTTAATTATATTCTCATTAAATTAATTAAAGCCTTGGATGAAGTTGGACGGTAAAATCCGAGGTCACTAGCGCTAATACCCATCATTGCAAAATAGGGGTGGTACACCTAGGCCCCACAACCCATATCAGTAGAAAGACTGGATGGATTCACTGATTCTCCCTTCGTACCCGCTATCGCAAGGGTAGACATCTCATGGAAATATCATGTCTCCGATGTACCCAAGTATGAAGGGGTTACGAATCCAGACCAACACGTAGATGCGTGTAAATAAGCTATGAACATTAGTACAGTTGCCTTCGATATGAAGGAAATTGTTATGTGCCATTGGTTCGGTAACACGTTATCTGGGCCCACACTTAATTAGAATTCTCATTTACCCCTTGGGATTATTTCATCTTTTGCTGAGTTAATAGACAAGTTCAGGATAAGGTTCGCGAGCAATTGACGCGCTAAAAAGCGTTCTAGCGACTTATATCGCATTGTCCAAAAGACCGGTAAATCCTTGAAAGCTTTTCTAAACATGTACAATGAGGAGTTGGTCACCATAGAAGGGTGCGATGCCGCTACAGATGTGGAAGCATTCCAGAGAGGCATCTCGGCTGGTAACCATGATCTTTATCGTGAATTAACTAAATATCCTTGCTCAAATTTCGATGAGGTACAAATAAAGGCGTTGGCACATGTGCGGTTAGAAGAAGATGACCTCTTCGCCATCAAAACTGCTAGTCCTCACCAAACAGAATGCCGACAGGGGCGAAGTGAAACCAGATATGTTCCATACCCTAATCCATCCCCCACCAAACCAACGGTAAACACGGCGTTCTCCAGGTCAAACGAGCAATATGAAGGCCCACAGCTGCCTACCATGTTATCTCACTACAACTTTTGGGTAGACGCAACAGATATTGTACGAACTCTTAATTACACGGGGGACACCGTCAATTGGCCAAGGAAAAGAAACACAACTTCACACCAAAAAGATAAATCCAGATGGTGTGATTTTCATTTCGAACACGGCCATAGGACGGATGAATGTATCACGTGGAATAAAAAGGTGAGTGAGCTGTTACGCAGGGGGTACCTCAAGGATTTAATATAAAAAAGAGAAAGGGAGCAACTAGAATGATACAAAGGGAAGACCAGTCCACCGCCACCTCCAAAGCATACAGGAGTGATCAACGTCATCACTGGGGGATCCGGGGTTTGTGTTGTAACCTATTCTGCAGCTAAGAGGATTGCAAGGAGTACCCGAAGAGAAGAAGAGGAAGTTCATCATGATTGTTTAATCATTTCCTTAACAATAGTAAACTTTCTTGTTAAACGAGTTTTAATTGATAATGGAAGTTCCACTAGTTTGCTTATGTTAGATGCCTTGTATAGTTTAGGCCTGGGTCTAGATGACATCGTCAAGAAGTCTACGACTTTGGTGGGATAAGCGGCGAATCACGCAACACGTTGGGGAAATATTATTACCCACCATCGCGGGTGGGGTAAATTACCAAGTAAAATTCAAGTACTTGATTGTCCATCACCTTTCAATGTTATCTTGGGCAGGCCCTGGATCCACGGGATGAAGGCCATTCCTTCAACCTATCATCAATGTGTGAAGTTCCCGTCACCATTGGGAATACAAGAAATTAAGGGAGAACAAAAGATAGCAAGGGAGTGTTATTCTGTAACCATGATAGCAATTAGTGGAGTTCTTACGGTCCTACAGTGATTGCTTCACCTGGTCGAATGAAGATATGGTGGGAATTGATCTTAACGTGATCACCAACGTTAATCAAAAAATCCCACCAGTTAAATAAAAAAGGCGTAAGTTCGCACCTGAATAAAATCAGGTAATAAACGATCAGGTAAAGAGTCCACTTAAATCTGGGAAAATTAGAGAAGTAAAATATTTTGATTGGTTAGCAAACATGGTTGTCGTCAAAAAGAAATACGTGAAGTGGTGCATTTGCGTCGATGATAGAGCATATAGGTATAGGTGTTACAGCATGTTTTTATTCCCATTTTATGCATTTTTAGATAGAGTCATACTTTAAGTTGTATTTTAGGTTTTATTTCGGTTTAGTTCGGAATCTACGCGTTTCTATGCTATATTGCAGGTTGGAAGATGAAGCATGGTTGATGTGAAGCTAAGGGACGAAGCCTAGTGGACTATGGTGGAGTTTGATGAAGCTTAGAGTGATACAAGTGAAGATTGAAAGAGCTAAGACCCAAGAACTTGTGTGAGAAGAACGCTTAAATCCGGATCATTCATTGGAGTCTTGTTTTGACACCTATATCTTGCAATGCTTGGTTTGGGAGCTATAGTGGTCGGATGAAGCTGAATTTGGTATCACTGGAAAGCTAACTCGAAGAGCTACAATTCATATTTGTACTCCGAGTCCAAATTCCAACTCGAAGGGGGTAAAAACAGCCTTTGAAGTGTCACCATAGTTGCTGAGGCCGGAGCGCGGGTAGAACCAAGGAGAGCGCGACCGCGCTTTGGTGCATTTGAGCGCGCTTTGGCACGTTGATCCGACGCTGACTTCGGGCTTTGCGAGGATCTTTTGGGCCAACTTTAGTTTATGTTTTTGGATATTTTTAGAGATAATATAAATACTTTCTTTAGGGTTTATTTTAGATGTGATGCTATCTTTTACTTGTGTTATTAAGTTTGAAGAATTTGGAGATTTGAGGGAGACAGAAACCCTAGTTTTGCAATTGAAGATCAATTTGACTTTTGTAAGTTTTGTTTTTCTTCAATGATAATTTCTAGCTAATTTTCTCATGTCCAACTAGTTAGTTGAAGTTGTATGCATGATTGTTTGTGAGATTTGAATTATTTTAGTTTGCCTTGACTAGATTGAATCTCTCCGTGCTTAATTGATTAAATTCACTTAGGATTATAATAGCTTGATCATCTATTTTACTTTTAGGTTGAATTACAACTAGAATAATTAAATAGACGGTGGAATTTGATTATTCATGGATGAATCCTTTGATTAAACTTACAGACGATGGAATAAGGTTAATCAAAGGCGGAGAATTGAATCACAAGACCTCATGAATAGACGGTGGAATTCATGATTATTGTTTCTATTGAATGCTTTGAACTTATTTGCATGATCAATTTTTCATAGAAGGTTCTCTAGGTTAATTGGTTAAAAGGTTGTTAAAGACGGTGTATATTAACAACCACTTTAAGCTTGAATTCATAAATTCACAATAGATTAGTCAAGGGAAATTGAAATAAGGAAAATCAAGGATCAAAACTCATGTATGCAATGGATACGAAACTAGTTGGACGCTTTTCTCCATATTTGAATCTTAACTTATTTTTCTTGCTTTATTTTAATTAGTTTTAATTACTTAGATTCTTAGTTCATAATTACAAAATCTCCCATTAGTTTAGTAACATTACTTAAATCCAAATAATCCGAGTCTCTGTGGGATCGACCCTTGCTTCCACTTTGCTAAGGTTAGGAAGTTAGGAATAACTCTTTGACAGTGCTTTTATAGCGACGTAAAAGTGCTCATCAAATTTGGCGCCGTTTCCGGGGACTCGGCTACTTATTTGTGTTTATCTAGTGTTACTTTTTTTTGGTGTCGTGAACCTATCTTACGGTTCATAACACCCGTGCTAGTGATCCATGGCTTTGTTTGAATGTAGACAGCTGCAGGATGAACACTTCCATGACTATTTTTTTAGATTTCAAAACCATGTGATTGAACTTGGTGCTTGGGGATTACGATACAGTGATAGAGATGTAAACATGGGAGTTATTCATGGTATGAATCTTGAGACAAGAGGATTGGCTGACTACTTGAGCAATAAGAGGCTTTTATTTATGGGATCTGAGGAATGCTGGGACTTCTTCTGTTTCATGAGCCATCAATGCTTTTTGGTCGAGTCATCTTCCCAACCACCCCAGCCGGTTGATAAGTCTTTTGAGAATTTAATCAGGGATCTCCCTACAGGGGTGTATGCTTCAAAGCAATGTGAGTCTTGTTCTTCATATATGCATTCCACAATCTCATGTCCTTTTGAGTTGTGTGAAAGAAGTGGTGGAATCACGTTGGAATCAAACAATCAAGAGTCAGACACCTAGATGCAAGTTGTGGATCAATCTAAGACACTTGATGTGGGTTATGAGGATGAATTTGACGCCCAACATGAAGTCACACCTATAATTCATGATGAGTAGATCACCATAGAGCGTACTGAAGTCTGTGCAGGCATAGAGATTCTTACAGAGCCTAGAGAGCCTGAGTCATTTTCACCCATGTGGAGTAAATTGCTTGAGGGTTTTGTGGTTTTGGAAGAAGACTCTTTTGTCGACCATTAGGACTTCTTTGCTGAAGAAGTAGACAACCATGAGGGAGAAACACAACATGATACATTTATTAAGGCTCCCGTTGTCATGGTGCACCCTATGTTAGGCCTTGACATCCCATGTTTCAGTTTCCCCACCTTCTCACATCTAGAGCTGATGGAGCTCCAAGATGAGGAGCCAAGTCTACAACACAAGGTTGAAGATCAAGAATATATGGAGTTCATCCTGGATAAAAGTGGTATTGCTGATAAGTGCTTTGATTCATACTGTAAGTATTTTCTAAAGCCACCACTTGTGCTGAATTTATTTGAACAAATGTCATCTCATGAAAATTGGGCACACATGTTTGATAAATTGAAACGTTCTTTGAAAGTTATATTATGCATCTTTAATTTATCATTGTGTTACTTATGTCTTTTTGAGATGTGGGCACAGGGGTTTGACAAGTTGTTAAGGGCATTGACTATGTCTAATCTTGTCAATTCATGCTAAACGTCAAGCTAATGACGTTAAACAAGCGCTTCTTGGGAGGCAACCCAAGCTTTAACTTTAGTTTTTGTTTTCGGTATGTTTTTGTTTTGTTTCGGTTTGTTTTTGTTCTTAGTTTTAGGCAAAGTCGGGAAACAGGTTCATGCGGTTCGAGGAAGCCAAGATGCCCCCGCGCTCATAGCACCACCACCACCTGAGGAGTAGATTCTTGAGTATGTCAAGCTCTTATGACGAGGTTAGTTTCTTTTTCTCTTAACTTTTTCTTTTACTTTGGGGACAAAGTAAAGTTTAAGCATGGGGGAAGGGGATTATTTATTTTGTCATAAGTGCTTAGTTGTGTATAGTTCATGTAGTTGCATTTGCATGTTCATTTTATTGTTATGCATTGATTAAAATTCTATAAAAAATTTGAAAAAATATCAGAAAAATTTGAAAAAAATACAAAAAACATTGCATTTAGGTTCTTATTTCCCCATTGTTTATTTCCTCTTGTGTTTCTATGCTAAGTATAAGTTCTAATCCATGATTTGCATGATATGCTGAAGTTGATAGGATATAAGCATGATCATTGATTAATTACCTTGATTATAGAATGGAGCATGTATTTAGCTTGAGTATTTGATTCATTCTAAAGTTCTAGACAACAATTAGCCTTGTGAGATATTTTTGGCCTTTTATGATATATTTGTTCTCTACATTTCTTGAGTGTATCACCATGATTATCTAGCTCTAGAACTTGCGTTATGACTCTTTGTCAAGATTGCTTTATATGATTGAATGCATGCATTAAAATGATTGATGCAATGTTTCTTAAAAGCCTATTATTTCCCTTCCTACCCTACAAGATCCATGTTCTTGACACCCCTGTTCTTTTGAGCCTGAAGCCTATTTTTATTAAGCTCCACAAAATGATCCATAGCCTAATAAGCTTGACCCATAATCCGGGATTTAGGACTTTAGGTTTTGTTCTTGTTTTGTGTGAGTTATGTACAAGTATGGGGGAGTTGGAAGAGAGGGGGGAAAAGAGGAAATAAAACTCTTGTGTGTAAAGTGAAAAAAAAATGAAGATGAAAGTATGTTGTAAAAGCAAAAGCAAGCAATCAAGTACAATTATTAATAGTCTTCATAAGGAAAAGAGAGAGTTGAAGAAAAGGCAAAAGAAAGAAAAGAAAGAAACAAAGAGCTAGAAAGTGTTAATGGAGTTGAGAAAGAAAGAGTTTGGGAGAAGTAAGAAAAGAAAGTGTTGAAGTTTGGGTTAGGATTAGTTCTTTATCCCGGATTTAGCATCACATGCCAAATGTTATCCCTTCAAAATTTCTCTTTACCCTGGCCCCATTACAAGCCTTAAAAAGACCTCATGATTTTTGTTATGTGTTTGATCCCCAGCGGTGGAGATTTAGTACGCTGTTGCAAGCTTATGGTAGTCTAGTTTTCATGTATGATTTTTGAGTGAAACACGTCCTTAAACACTTGAGAGTTTGAGTGCAAACACATTTACCTTGGTGAGGTCTAGAATGGATGAATGGTCTTTACTTTTTGCTTCTTATAATTCATTTTGAACACGGCCATAGGACGGACGAATGTATCACATCGAATAAAGAGGTGAGTGAGCTGTTACGCAGGGGGTACCTCAAGGATTTAATATCAAAAAGAGCAAGGGAGCAACTAGAATGATACAAAGGGAAGACCAGTCCACCGCCACCTCCAAAGCATACAGGAGTGATCAAAGTCATCACTGGGGGATCCGGGGTTTGTGTTGTAACCTATTTTGCAGCTAAGAGGATTGCAAGGAGTACCCGAAGAGAAGAAGAGGAACTTCATCATGATTGTTTAATCATTTCCTTAACAATAGCAAACTTTCTTGTTAAACGAGTTTTAATTGATAATGGAAGTTCCACTAGTTTGCTTATGTTAGATGCCTTGTATAGTTTAGGCCTGAGTCTGGACGACATCATCAAGAAGTCTACAACTTTGGTGGGATCAGCGGCGAATCACGCAACACGTTGGGGGAATATCATTACCCACCATCGCGGGTGGGGTAAATTACCAAGTAAAATTCAAGTACTTAATTGTCCATCACCTTTCAATGTTATCTTGGGCAGGCCCTGGATCCACGGGATGAAGGCCATTCCTTCAACCTATCATCAATGTGTGAAGTTCCCGTCACCATTGGGAATACAAGAAATTAAGGGAGAACAAAAGATAGCAAGGGAGTGTTATTCTGAGACCATAATGACAATTAGTGGAGTTCTTATGGTCCTATAGTGATTGCTTCACCTGGTCGAATGAAGATATGGTGGGAATTGATCCTAACATGATCACAAATGCGCTCAACGTTAATCAAAAAATCCCACCAGTTAAACAGAAAAGGCGTAAGTTCGCGCCTGAACGAAATCAGGTAATAAACGATGAGGTAAAGAGTCTACTTGAATCTAGGAAAATTAGAGAAGTAAAATATTTTGATTGGTTAGCAAACGTGGTTGTCGTCAAAAAGAAATACGTGAAGTGGTGCATTTACGTCGATGATAGAGCATATAGGTATAGGTGTTAGAGCATGTTTTTATTCCCATTTAATGCATTTTTAGATAGAGTCTTACTTTAAGTTGTAGTTAAGGTTTTAGTTCGGTTTAGTTCGGAATCTACACGTTTCTATGCTATATTGCAGGTTGGAAGATGAAGCATGGTTGATGTGAAGCTAAGGGACGGAGCCTAGCGGACTATGGTGGAGTTTGATGAAGCTTAGAGTGATACAAGTGAAGATTGAAAGAGCTAAGATCCAAGAGCTTGTGTGAGAAGAACGCTTAAATCCTGATCATGCATTGGAGTCTTGTTTTGACACCTCTATCTTGCAATGCTTGGTTTGGGAGCTACAGTGGTCGGATAAAGCTGAATTTGGTATCACTGGAAAGCTAACTCGAAGTGCTACAATTCATATTTTTACTCCGAGTCCAAATTCCAACTCGAAGGGGGTAAAAATAGCCTCTGAAGTGTCACCATAGTTGCTGAGGCCGAAGCGCGGGTAGAACCAAGGAAAGCGCGACCGCGCTTTGGTGCATTTGACCGCGCTTTGGCACGTTGATCCGATGCTGACTTCGGGCTTTGCGAGGATATTTTGGGCCAACTTTAGTTTATGTTTTTGGATATTCTTAGAGATAATATAAATACTTTCTTTAGGGTTTATTTTAGATGTGATGCTATCTTTTACTTGTGTTATTAAGTTTGAAGAATTTGGAGATTTGAGGGAGACAGAAACCCTAGTTTTGCAATTGAAGATCAATTTGACTTTTGTAAGTTTTGTTTTTCTTCAATGATAATTTCTAGCTAATTTTCTCATGTCCAACTAGTTAGTTGAAGTTGTATGCATGATTGTTTGTGAGATTTGAATTATTTTAGTTTGTCTTGACTAGATTGAATCTCTTCGTGCTTAATTGATTAAATTCACTTAGGATTATAATAGCTTGATCATATATTTTACTTCTAGGTTGAATTACAACTAGAATAATTAAATAGACGGTGGAATTTGATTATTCATGGATGAATCCTTTGATTAAACTTATAGACGATGGAATAAGGTTAATCAAAGGCGGAGAATTTAATCACAAGACCTCATGAATAGACGGTGGAATTCATGATTATTGTTTCTATTGAATGCTTTGAACTTATGTGCATGATCAATTTGACATAGAAGGTTTTCTAGGTTAATTGGTTAAACGGTTGTTAAAGACGGTGTATATTAACAACCACTTTAAGCTTGAATTCATAAATTCACAATAGATTAGTCAAGGGAAATTGAAATAAGGAAAATCATGGATCAAAACTCATGTATGCAATGGATACGAAACTAGTTGGACGCTTTTCTCCATATTTGAATCTTAACTTATTTTTCTTGCTTTATTTTAATTAGTTTTAATTACTTAGATTCTTAGTTCATAATTACAAAATCTCCCCCTTAGTTTAGTAAGATTACTTAAATCCAAATAATCCGAGTCTCTGTGGGATCGACTCTTGCTTCCACTTTGCTAAGGTTAGGAAGTTAGGAATAACTCTTTAACAGTGCTTTTATAGCGACGTAAAAGTGCATGTCAGTCGACTTTACCGATTTAAACAAAGCATGTCCCAAAGATTCATTCTCGTTGCCTCACATTGACGCAATGGTGGATGCAAATGCAGGACATGAGCTAGTTTTTGACTTTCATGGACGCATTTAATTAGTGGGTACCATAAGATATTGATGCACCATGACGACCAAGAAAAAACTACATTTATAACAAATCAAGGGACCTCTTGTTACAAAGTTATGCATTTCGGACTAAAAAACATTGGTGCTACCTATCAGATATTGGTTAATAAGATGTTTCAGGAAAAACTAGGGGATACGATGGAAGTGTACATCGACGACATGCTAGTCAAATCTTTGAAGACGAAAGATCACATCTGACATTTGGAAGACGCATTCCAGATTCTACGGAGTTATCGGTTGAAGCTAAACCTAACTAAGTGCTCCTTTGGAGTTATGTCAGGCAAATTCTTGGGTTATATAGTGATACAGAGAGGAATCGAAGCAAGTTCAGACCAGATCAAGGCAATAATGGAGTTTCAATCACCAAGATGCGTCAAAGACGTTCAGAAGTTGACATGACTAGTAGCAGCACTCAACCGGTTCATATCCAGGTCATCGGACATGTTGAAGGGTTTCTTGAACAAATAAATTTATATTCAAGACCCCGTTGAGTATAGCGGAGTCAGGTTCGTCCACGGGAATGAGATTAGGGCCAAAGATTTAGTTGATAAACTACTAAAAAAGCAAGAAAACACAAACAAAGCAAGGGTTCAGCAAGGGTTCGAGCACGACTTTGGGGGTCGAGATCGAAGAAAAATCACAAGTTTGTTATCAAATATAAAAAGGCAATCCTAGGGCTAGGGCTACCACAACAACAACCATACATGCTTTCAACGAGAATCCATAACTATCATGCTATCTAGATCATAGAAGAGTCAATTGTCGCAAACAATTCAAGTCATTCAATCAACTGTCGCAAATTAAACAACTTTCTATCTATCCTTCAACCTAGGAATATCAATTGTCGCAAATAATCCTATTAGAACTAGTCCAAGCAATCAACTTTACACTTTCGCTTTTAGGTTAATTGCAAGACATGCCTCAACTTTCGCAAAGGATTTAAGCACAAGATAGATAGATATGATCTTCAAGCATTCAACTCATGAATTCAAGTTTAGACATGCATGATTGTGTTGGGTTTTCACCGAACCCTAGAATCTAAGAAGACTACTCACACATGGAAAAGAAAGAAGAAGACATGATCATGCAAAACAAACCGAAAAATCAAATTAAAAACAAAGAGGTCTTACAAATTTCTCCAACTTGTCCAAGTCTTCCTCTTAATCTCCCCACAACCTCCAAAACAAAAGCTAGAAAAAGAGCTCCTTCAATTAGAAGGTCTAGCCCCCTTTTATAGAGAAAAAAGGAGCCCTAATTACACTAGGAAACAAGATAAAACTACTTCCTAAAATAAAAGATAGAATATATCCATAAAGATCTCGGAATAAGGGAGAGTCGGCGCCCCGATCGACCCATATAGGGTCGTTCTCGACCCCCTTGGGGTCCGTCCTGAGGCTTGTCTTCTTGGGATGGGTCGATCTTGGCATGTGTAGGCTCGTGCACGACCATGTTGGGTCGTTCTTGGTTTGCCTTGGCTCGTGCACGAGCTCCTTTGGCTTGATTCTACTCTTTTTCCGTCCTCCTTCCTTAACTTCTCTTCGTAGCTCGTCCACCTCTTCGTATGACACTCCAAATTCATCGGTTATGCTCCAAAATACCTACAAAAGACACAAAATACGCGTAGTTTTCGAATCTCAAGGAAATACGAAAACTAAAGCAAAAAGACTCAAAAACATACAACTCTAATGCGAAAATCAACTTAATCTAATCTATCTAGATACTAAGAACCTACTTAAAAAAGCGGATATCAGGACAAAAAAAAGTTATTTTACAACGTCTTGAAGAAAAACACGTCGTTCGAGTGGACAGAAGCACATGAAGAAGGCTTAAAAGAGTTGAAGGAGTATCTATCCCAGCCACAGATACTATCCAATCCCAAGCCAGGAGAAATGTTGTACGTCTACTTGGCAGTCATAGAGGAAGCTATAGTATCGTCTGGATTCGAGAAGAAGATGGAAACCAGTTACCCATCTACTATGTAATTAAAACTCTACTTGATGCGGAGACCAGGTACTCACCCGCTGAAAAACTCGTATTGTCTTTGGTAATGGCTACTATGTAAGTCATTATATTATTGTGAGTACTAACTTTCCAATGAAGAGTATTATGTCAAAGTCGGAGCTATCAGGTCGTTTGATGAGGTGGTTGCTCACCTCAACGGGTATGATATCAATTACGAGCCACGAACAACATTGAAGTCTCAAGCCTTGGCGGATTTTGTGGCTACCTTCACTCCTACTTTGCCAGAAGGATAAAATCAAGAAATATTACAGGTAGCAAGATCGTTGAGCAACGACAAGTGGATGATATACACTGATGGAGCGTCAAATCAAGTAGGTGTAGGGTTGGGGGTAGTCTTGAAGTCGCCACAGGGGGATAGGATAGCCCAGGTTGTTCGATGCACGTTCAAGGCTACCAATAATGAAGCAGAATACGAGGCACTCATCGTAGGATTACTTATCACCAAGGACTTGAATGTGCAAGAAATCGAGGTAATATGTGATTCGTTACTTACTGTCAATCAAGTCACGAATTCGTATGTTGCCAAGGATTCGAAAATGAAGGTGTACTTGGAGAGAGTTCAAGAAATTATCAAAGACTTTAAGCAATTCAAGATAAAGCAAGTACCTCGAGATGCTAACGCGCAAGCCGACGCCTTACCAAATCTCAGATCCGTGATTGACCCAAGAGAGTATGACAAGATATCGTTCGTATATCTAGATGCACCGTCCATAACAAAAGAAACAGACGGGTTCGAGGTTCGAGATTCTGATGTAACTACTTCATGGGTAACACCTTACTTAAGAGTTAAGATGGTTGCAAGATGGAGTTCTACCAAATGACAAAGAGAGAGCTCGACGACTTAAGGTAAAGGCTTCTACTTTCGCCATCAAAGATAACATCTTGTTCAAGTGGATGTCATCATGATTGTATGCACGATGCGTGAAAGAAGAAGAAGTACGAAAGGTGTTGCGAGATATACACAATAGGGAATGCGGAAATCACACAGGGGGTCGCAACTTGGCAAAGAAGGCAAGTAGGATGAGCTACTATTGGCCCACCATGAACAAGGATGCAATGGAGTTTGCTCGGAAGTGTGACGTGTGCCAACGTCATGGACCTATTCCACATCAACCACCAGGGTTGTTACATCCTATAACTTCTCCTTAGCCATTCATGAAGTGGGAATGGACATCGTGGGGAAAATCCCTCCAGCTTTGGGACAACATGTTTACATACTAGCCATGACCGACTACTTCTCCAAATGGATCGAAGTTGAAGCCTTCAAAGAAGTAAAAGACACACAGGTCATCTCCTTCATAAAGAGAAATATTCTTAGCAGATTTGGGGTACCATCAACCATAGTGTGTGACAACGGGTTCCAATTTATCAACGACAAAACAAGATCTTCTTGCTAGCAACATAACATTCAGTTGGTGATGTCTACTTCGCGTTACCCTCTGGCCAATGGTCAAGCGGAAGCAAGTAACAAGGTGATCATCAACAACTTCAAGAAATGCCTTAAAGAAGCCAAGGGAAGATGGGCCGACGAGTTGCCCCTTATTCTTTGCTCTGATCGGACGATTCCTAAGACTGATACTGGGTACACGCCTTTCTCATTAGTGTACGGGTGTGACGCTGTGTTGCCAGTCGAGATAACTCTGCCCACAGCTCGATATGGCCTTACTACTAAAAAGTCAAATTTGTCCAATTTGTTCCATCATCTAGATATTGTTGAAGAGTTACGAGATGAAGCATCAGTCCACATGGCGGCATACAGACAAGGGTAGCTCGGAGTTACAACAAACACGTCAGAGCGAAGGTGTTTCAAGTAGGTGATTGGGTACTGAGAAAGGTTTTCCAAAATACTCAAGAGCTGAATGCTGGCAAACGGGGAGCCGATTGGGAAGGACCCTACCAAATCACGAAAGTCGTCGGACAAGGAGCTTACGAATTGATCTCCCACGACGGGAAAGTGGTCCCAAGGAGCTGGAACGCGACAAATCTGAAACTCTACCACTTATGAGGAAAACAAGTCGCGACAAGGTATTGATTTATTACTAGATCTTGCTTATCAAATTCATTTATATCATTTCACACATGCGGAACAACAACAACACTATAAAACTAGTGAGGGACGCCTTGTGACGTTACAGGCCAAAACACGAGTATCTTGCATCATTACATTTTATCCTGGTACACGTCTCGCTCTCGCTCTCTTAGCATCTTTTACAAAAGCGTTATCACAACATGACTTAGTCAAACACGATTAACAATCTTCTTACCAAACGCGTTGGGCTTCATCCAATGGAAGAGGTCCTCAAAAACCTGTATCACCTACACAATAGATAGACAAACAGAATACCATACAAACACAAAACAACATTCACGAAAGATCCTAAAAGCATAACGTAGAGGGTTAAAAAAGATTGTCCACACAAACGTCCCTAAAAGAAGCGGCCCCAGAAAAAGTTAATGTTTTAAAACCCTAACACACCGGGGGTACCCAAAATATTTATAAGTTCATAAAAAAGAGCGATAAGGTTACTCCTTAGAAACGTCTTCATAAGCCTTCTGGTGCTCCGCGAGTTCCACCTGGGCTACTTCCTTGGCAACTTGAGCAATGTCGTCTACCATCGAGGATTTCTTGGCTGCGACCACATCATCAGAGAATAGATTCTCGAATTGTTCTCTTTCTTGCACAGCATCCCACGAGGTATGCTTCCCTGCGGTGAATTCCTCTATCGTCTCCACACGAGCCCTACACGACCAATAGTCGACAATGTCTTCGATCTCCTTGGCAAGAGCAGCTTCCTTCTTCGATTTGGCTATGAATTTCTCCTCCTACTCCACTTAACTCTTAGAGGCCTTCTCGAGAGCGTCCGTCAACTCTCTAACCTTCTTCTCTAAAGAACGTTTTTCTTGTCCAAAGAATGACGAGTTGTTAAAAGTCAAAAATCTTACCTGCCATTGGGTGGCCAGCATTTTGCCAAAGAATTCCGCCATGGAGGATCGATTTTCAGCACCACGGGAACTGTTCACATGGAGAGGTATCAAGGAGCATAAGCACTTCTCCGCCTCCACATCTAGCGACATCATTGTACTAGGGAGGTCAGTCAGACAAGAGGTGGCGTTCTTCTTTGATGAGGAAGTCTTAGGAGGGGCATCAACGACTTCCGAAGGATGGGATACCACTAGGGATGTGTCTACAGTAGAATCAGTTTCGGCCTTTCTCTTCTTCCGAGCCTTGACTCTCTCCAAGGTTGAGATGGTAGTAGTAGATCGAGTGGTCCTTGAGCCTGGGGACATACAGTTCATAAAAGTCACACGAAGCACAACATGTTTAGCGACAAGAAAAAGAAGAAGAGTGTCGTAACGTACTCGACATTTCTGAATCTTCGGAACCAGCAAGGTACTCCTTCACAAGCTTGGTATAGGACCTCTCCTCTGCAGGAAGGGCTTCAATGTGAGAAACAATTTGAGACGATACTTTCCGAGGTTGCAAAGAGGCAAAATTTATTGCATCCAAAAACAAATATAGTCAAAAGTTAACACTATCAAGAAGACGTAAGAATAATAAAGCGGGGAGATACTACCTGTTGCACACCAACGGGGTTTTAGATAAGAGGTGTCAACTCCCAGAGAAGACAATGTCACAAAAAAGAATTTATCAGCCCAACCACGATCCGATTTCGATACATCATAAACCAGGTCAGATTTGCCCTTTAGGTTTTTCAAGGTAAAACGGTCGGGGCCACCTTTGGAGAAACGGTAGTTGCAAAGGAAATCAACGGTTTTGAAAGGGATATTGTGAGAAGAATAGAGGAGGTCAATAGCTAACAAAAGCCTCCATACTTGAGAAAACATTTGGCCAGAAGACAGGTTAAGGGTGTTGAGAAAGTCGACTACTAAAGGGGAAAATGGGAAACGATGTCCAATATGAAAAGGGTACTCATATAGACATACCTAGTCTTCATGGAACGAGCCGACCCAAACGCTTGAGGGAGGAAGGAAGATCTCCGCAGAAGAGGGAAATCCGACAAAACAAGCAAAAACATACGGTTTGAAAGAGGTACTTTGTTTCTGGTGGTAAGGCGTAAGGATGTTGGAAGAAGCAAACAAAGGAGGATCAATTGGATCAAGGCATTGATGGAGAGATTCGAAAGATGAAGCAGAATTGGCCATGGAAAATGGAAAGAAAAGAGAAGAATTGGAGAGCTAAAGAGACGTACCTAGGAATCGAAAAGAGCAGACAAAGTCGTGATGATAACTAGAAGGGCTTAAATAAGAAGTGATGGGACGTGCTCTGCGCTACAACTTCCAAGGCATAAATAAAAACCCTAAAAGGTTTCGGAGGGAACTTTCCTGTGTTTTTGAGGGGGTATTGTTGGGCCCCCCGAAATCATGCCCAAGATCTGCTACGTTGGAGACGCCAGGACCATATCAACAAACATTAAACGGGCAAAGGAGTAATTGCGGGAGATCGTGGCTAGCGGTGAAGTAATGGCGAAAATCATGGCCATAGAGGATCTTCGAAGTAATGGCTACATCATTAAACGGCACCAGAGACTTCCACGGGCGGACGAGGACTATAAAAGAATGGGGACTATAAAAGCACAAGCCGACGAGGAAGAGAGGGCATTCGAACACTAAGGAAAAATAGTCTAGCAATCCCTGTTTACTGTCGATCATATTTATCACAATCTTTGCTCACATCAATTTTCCGATCCTTTTTTTCAAATTGTATTCTGGTAACATCATTATTTTGGTGTGCTCTAGCTACCACTTATTCTCTTGCTTTGCAATGTACAATTACGTCTTTGATTTTGATTTAACTCGTAATAAGAGATTATTGTATTTTGACTTCTTGTTGGTTATGATCCCCTCATTTTAGCAGATAACGTATTACTTGTTATTCTGCACAAACAAGAATTTATTGTTGTGGCTAATAAAATTGTCAAACTAGGTTATAGTCTTCCAATAAAGCTATATAGATCCATCCAAAACTACAAGTTCTCATCCGTAAGGATGGTCTAGGACAGAGAATCTCCTAATTCCTACCCTGTCAAAAAAATACAAAAAATCTTGAATAAAGCCATCGATACTTAATCAAAAGAGGGCTCAGACTCATCTTGGATTAGTTCACCAAGAATTGCTTAAGAAGAAATAGTGTAGTAGGATAGATCCGTCTTTAACAAATTTGGATTTATATTTATATTTATATCACTAACAAATTTCCCAAAAGTACTATATAAGTATGTGTTTTTATTTATTTTTTATATTCAAAGATATGAGAACTTTAAATCTCTCTAAAGTCATTATCTTCCTTAAAGTTAAATTATATTTTATGGTGTAATTTAGTCCAAAATGGTTTCTCTTTTTTTTTCTTTTTAAGTAAATAAAATTAAAACACAAAAAACATTATTTTAAACAAAAAATCAAAACTAATTTTTTTTACAAAAAAACCCAAGAAGGAGTCTAGGGCGAACTTTTCTCAAAGTTCGGGGGTACGGAGCGAACTTTTCCAGAATAACATTTTTGTTAGGATACCACTCGGAAAAGCAAAAATCTCAATGGTACCAGACGGAATTTCTCATTAATTTTATTATTCTTTATTATAACCACCAATTCATAAAATTTTGAGGATAAAGTTGTAAATTAACTTATTAACAAACATTTCACAAAAATATGCGGGTGGAGGGTTGTTTAATAATGGAGATGGATTTATTATAAGGGTGATTTACAGTGAATTGATCTTCAAGACATCTACTATATTAAAGAACTTTTGTTGAAGACTCATATTAGATGGAATATTCGAATTTTTATCTAGGTTTGTTTAAAATAGTAATTGAATATATATATATATATATATTCAATATTTTTTAAACCACTCTCTCTACAATATATCATTTATATTTAATTGAACACATACAAGTAGGCATGTGGTAATTTGACCCGAACCCGACAGATACCCGATGTACCCGACCTGAAAAAACGGATGAAAACCCGACTAAAATAGGGTGAAAAACGGGTTTAGGATGAAGCGGGTGATGGACCGGGTCGGTTTAGGGTGGAAGTTTCATCCACCCGTCATCCGACCCGTCACCCGACCCCATCACCCGATCCGTTTTTCACCCGAAATATATTAATATTTTAAAATATATTTTTAAAAAATATACTACTGTTTAGTAGTAAGTACCGTCAAAAAACCCTAAAGACTAAAGCCTCGCCAGTGACCAGTCGCCCACTCGCCCTTTCCACTTCGGCCTCCCTTTCCACATTTCCAGACTTCCAGTTCCACGCCTCGTCAGTCGCCTCCGGCCTCCCTTTCCCTTCGGCCTCCCGTTCCAGTTCCACTCTTCGGCCTCCCTTTCCCTTCGGCCTCAGTTCGACGCTCAGATCTCGCCAGTCGCCTCCGGCCTCCCGTTCCAGTTCCACTCTTCGACCTCCCTTTCCCTTCGGCCTCAGTTCGACGCTCAGATCTGGTCTAACGGTCGGAGCTCTCTGATATTCCTGTTCGACGATTTGATTTAAGGGCCAATTTGTAAGTTCTATCTTGTATATTTATATCTGATTGTAAACGTGATATGCATTCGAATGCTCCAAAATTAGTTAATTTAGTCCCAATTTGGAAGCCTGCAAATTTCTGGAATGTGTTTAGTAAAACTCTTTGGAGTTTATTTATCCGTAGTTATCATTTTTATGATAAATTCTTGATCTTGTATATGTGATGTACACATTTTCATTGGTTTTTATTGTGGTGAGATTTTGATGTACTCGGCTATTCACTTTGAATTGTAGTGTTGATAGGGTTTCTCGGCCAACAAATAAATTTGTAAGTCAAGACCCCGCTGAGTACAGTGGAGTCAGGATTGTTCCATATGAAGCAAAGTTGTTTGTCTATCAATCTAACAAAAATCAAATAAAATCAAACAAAACACTCACGAGATGCCTCGTTAACGACCTTGTCAGGATTGTTACCGAGCCACCGAACACAAAAATATCAACTAACGACCTAATTAAAATTCGGTACCGAGGCAAGTACTCAGCAACGAAGATTCACCAGAAATAATTCAATTAAAGCAAAAATCTAGGACAAGGGACACCACAACATAGCCAAGCATAAGAATTCGTAAGAAGATAAGATCATGTCTTTAAATAGATAGAGTCATCAACTTTCATTGACTTAACAAGTAAATTAATCTATTTTCATAAACTAACTCACTCAATTGCTTGTTTTGGATCTTAAAGCTTGAAACTTTCGTTTTCAAACAATATCAACCTTCAAGTTACAATTTTTCTCTTTCAATCAAGTTAAAACTCAAATTACCTCAACATTCGTTTCGGTATTAAGCACAACAAACAATCTCAATAAAAGATAAAAGGCATTCACATCACACAATCTTACTCATCAAACATGCTCGACTATGCCGGTCTTAACCCCGACCCTAGAAAAATAAACTACTCACTACTCATGACTAAGAAACTAAAAACTTCAATAAAAACAAACATTGAAACAAAACCCAAACTTAAATTAATAACAAAAATATTTTCTTACAAAGATCCAGAAGAAAACCCGAAAAACATACACCGAACCACAAATACGATCAACGAACTCGGCAACCGTCGTCTACCGAACCTCGTCACCGACTTCCGATCCGATTCTCTCTCTTTCGGCCTTCCTCAAAATCTTCTCCAAATCAAGCCCCCTCTTTCTATGCTAGATAGAAGGATATTTATACTAGAAAACCTAAAAAACTAAAAAGGCTAAAAGATAAAAACTTTTCTAAAAAGATAGAAACAATTTCTAAAAGATAGAAATAAAATCTAGAAAGATATTAAACCCTAAAATACATATTCTAACAACCCCAAAAAGATTCTAAAAAGATACTCAACCGATACGGAAATAAATTCCCGCTCAGGATCGGTTAATAATAAAAAATAATACTCGAAATCTTTCTCTTCGTGGCCTCGTTAACGACCCTTCACAGCCTCGTTCACGAGCCTGGGGTTTGTTTTCTTCGACACCTCCTCTTGTACTCTCGAGCTTCGACTTCTTCAATCTTGCACTCCTCCGTCCTTCGCTGCAATGCTCCAAATTTAGCTCCATTTAACTCCTTTCCTCGCTAAAACCTGCAAAATTCACAAAATAGCGTAGATTCCACTCTTTTCACAGAATTATGCAAAACTAACTAAAAATACTCAAAACTAAATCTAAACTAGACAAAACTAAACCTAATAAGCAAAGAAAATCTAGCAAAAACTATACTAAAAATGCGAACATCAAAATACCCCATACTTAGACTTGCTTGTCCTCAAGCAATAAACAAGACACTAACCAAAACCAAAACAAATCATGCTCATCAAGACATAGCCATCTTCTAAAAAGCAACATCTACACATAAGAAAATTATAGCAAAAGATTATTAACATCCTCACACATATATGCACTTAAATAGACATAACATAATACAATCCAACCTCTCAAGGGATATGATGTGTTTCACTCAACTCTCAAGTGTTTCGGCTTATAAATTCAATCTCTCAACTCATCTTTTATACAAAAACTTATAGAAATTGGAACTTATATCACCAATACTCTCCACCCAAGATTTGTCAAAACAAGCAAAGAATCATCAAGAGAACTTAGGGGGCTCAATGAAAAACTTCATAGAAGTTTCCATTCGACCGGGTTGTAATGGGGCTTGGTAATAACAATAGGGCGTGGAAAATATTTGGTCATGTGGTGCTAATAATATCCGGGAATTAAAGACTCCTAAAAACTCACATATCTTACCAAAAACTTCATAAAACAACATACCAAACTCACTTTTCTTCATGCACTTATTTTCACTCACCCTTTATCATTCTAGAAAGTCTCATAACAAAAATAAAAGAATCTCTTGATATTATCTATAAACACAAATGCACTTCAACTTCTTCCTTCTTTCTTCTCTTTTTTTTTTCATTCGCTGCCTCGTTAACGAACCCACATTAGGGTCGTTAACGATCCACCGTATACATCCTTTTCTTCTTTTCACTTCACTACATCCATCAAAACTTTATTGTGTGCATTTTTTTCTATCAAGAGACCTTTCTTACATGTAATAACAAGAGACTTCCAATCTACCCTTCCCAAATACCCTTTAATTCAAGCAAACATAAACTCTTTTCTTTTCAACAAAGCACAAAACTTTACCTCTCCAATCTAAGTCCTAACTCCCGGATAGGGTCAAGCTTATCTCGGCTAGGGAATAATTTTTTGTGGAGCTAAAAATAAAAAGTTTCAGGCCAGAATTGGTTATCAAAAGAAGGAATAATGTAAAGGTAGATAGGGAATAATAGGGCTTATAAAAATAAGTTCTCCATCATATGATCTTCACAAGTAATGAACTATAAATCTTATAAGGGTTTCAAGAAATAGATAACCATCACAATTCCAAGAGATAATATGCATAAAGAGAGTAAATCACACAAGAAAAAAAGAGGGATTTATAAATGTTCTCCCTATAAGGCCAAAAATACTCACAAGGTAGATTTTGTTGGATTGCATCATCTATGCTATAAAGTATATGTGCTCAATTTCATCAAATGCTATTCTCTTCTAAAAACAAAAATTTTAATTTTTGAGATTCCGGCTATACTTTCAAAAGACATGTTTGCAAGGAACTATATGATTAAGCTAGTGATTGCTATCATAGAACTTAAGAAGGGATATCTATCAATTCTAAACTCTTTTTGGATTTTTAAATTTTTTTCAATATATTTTTTTTTGATTTTTTCGATTTTTTAGTTTAAAAGAAATAACAACTACATAGAACACAGAAACACCTAGGACATAATATTTCTACTTTCTTCCCACCCCATACTTAAAATTACAGTGTCCCCACTATAAGGAAAATAAGAAGAAGAGGGAAAAGAAATAGAAAAGAAAACAAAAAAAAATTAAAAAGAAAAAGAAAAACATAAAACTTACAAAAGTGGAAACAAGGAAAGGAAACTTCATCTTGAGCTTGAATCAACGGTTCGGTGGAGGAAAGTAGTGCTCAAAGTTCCCCATGAAGTCGTACATAGTTCTCCAACGCTCAGCATCCTCCGCCTCTCTCTGACGCTGCCTCTCGTCCTCCATCGACATACGAGCGGAATAGACGGTTTCCCATCTATCCATCCTCCGATGAATGTGATCCGTCTGGAGGTGAAGCTGCTGCATCCGTGCAGAAAGATCCTCGGCCCATGGTGGTGGTATACTCGATCCTGCGTACTCGGGCTGAGGAGGTGGTGGATAGTGAGGCTGGAAATGATCTTGGTACATCACTGGGTTGTAAGGCATTAAGCCATAAGCATGAGGGTCGACAGGAGCTGGTGGTGGGTCGACAGGAGCTCTCGGCACCTCGTTAACGAAGCTGGGTGCCTCGTTAACAATGTTGGGTGGTGACTGGAAGTGGTCGTTAACGACCCTGGTGGGCTCGTCAACGAAGATGTGGCCTCCTAGCACCTCCGTGTCCATATCTTCTTCTTCAAAGTTGAGCTCCTCAGTGCCTCCCTCGGTGTCGGCTTCTTCGGTGTCATTGGCTACTACCTCAGTATCTTCTTGCTCATCTTCTTCTTCATATTCATCCACTTCGTCCCGCTCAAACCGGGTTTCACATGGCCTAAGCGAGAGCTCGTCCTCCGGTTTTGGCTCCAATGGGTAAGGATGTCCCGTCCACACCTCGTACCAATTTGGTACATAGAGTAGCTCGTACATGTCGAGGGAAGGTATGACTAGTCGATCTTGCACCTTCACCTTGTAGCCTCCCTCGGCTTGCACGAAAATCCTTGAACTATACCAATAATTCTTGTTGAGGAGTTGGGCGTGGGCCGGTGTGTAGCGGGTGAGATCAACTCCAAGATTTTTAGCCAAGAGGCTAACCAAATTTCCACACCAAACCTCCTTGGACTTGGTGGACTTCTCGACATAGTAGAGCCATTCGTACCCCAAATTCAAGGGGTCGGGCTCCTCAAAGAGAATGGTGCGGAAGCAAGCGACCTCCGTCCTTATAGACCGGTTCAACTCCCTCTTCGGCCAAAATGTTGCGGCGAGGACTCTCAAGATAATTCGGAAGATGGGGTTGACTATGTTTGCCCCGGATAGCGCCGCCGTAGAGGATTGAACCTCTCCGGTGATGTAGCTCCAAGTGCGGGTCACTCGGTAGTCCTTCAAGCTATAGTCTCTTGACGAGTTTGGGAGCTCCAAGATTGCATTGAACTCTGCCATGGTGAAGTCACGGTCCTCGTTACCGAGCCGGAACCGAATACGTCCCGCCGAGGTCTTCGACGAGAAGATGGTCTCCAAGGTGGCCAAGAACTCGGATGTGAGGGTCGGGTAATGTGGCAAGCTCTCTTGCTTCAACAAGTGGGCGGCCCCAAAGATGACGAAGGCGTCCTTGACATCCGTGTAGATGCCCGTAGAGACGGCGCTAGACTTCAAGCACCATCGGGTGTAATGATCCTTCTCCAAAAAATCCCGGTAGCGTCGTACTTGACTCTGACTGCTCAAAATCACATCATCCACCCGGGGTGGAGATGGAGACTTGTGGTTCCTCCTCTTCTTTTGGGCTCGGGTAGCGGGTCTGCTTGAACTAGCCATGGATCATACAAAATAATTGAAAATTTTCTAAGATAAGATCCACTCAAAAATAATAGGTACGAGACCCCATACTTGGTCTCAAAATTAACCTCAGAATTATTCGTAAACTACCCAATTGGGTTGTTCACGATTCTGGGCTCAGATCGATAAATGATGAAGTGCAGGGTCGTTAACGAGCCTAGGTGGGTCGTTAACGACCTGCCGAGAGCAAAACCAGTAATTTCCGAAATTCAATCTACCTCTAATTCAGCACAAATCAAGCATGCAATCTTCTAATATTTTCCACGAATCCCCTATCGGGTATAAGCACCCCATACTTGCTCAATTACCCATCCCGAACATGCTAAAAATTTCCCGGAATTTTGACATGCAAAGTTCGAACTTTTAGATCTAGAACAAGAAAAATTAATGCTTTCCTAACTAAGGGGTTACAATAGCTAATCTAACATGAATAATCTTTCCTAAAACATGGACAACTAAGCACAATCAAGAATTTTTAGAAGGGAATTTAAGCATGCTTATCGATCTCCCTAAGAATCATGATTCAAGATATGAAATTTAACCCTATAGATAATCAATCATGCAATTTCAAGAAAGGGTTTAGAAATCATACCGGAGAACCGAGAATTTAAAGAACAACGGTCGGAATCGGGGTGGTTTAACGAGCTCGGCGTCGACGGTGTGTGGCTTCCGAACTCCGGTAACGATGGCGTCTCCGGCGGTCGTTAGTATGGGAATTCCGACTCGGTGGGAGAGAAGGGAGAGGGATTGAGAGAGTTTTGGGTTTGAGAGTTAATTTTGAAGGGATTGTGGTAGAATTTTGGGAGGGGTAGAAGGGTTTTTATAGTAGGGGTAATGGGTAGAAGGGGGCGGCGGCTAGGGTTAAAAAAATAGAGTATGTTAGAATTACTTACCTGCCCCGTATTGTGACGAATCGGGTCTTCCGAACCGGGTCGTTAACGACCCTGGGTGGGTCGTTAACTAGCCACCGTGGCCTTCTTGAGTGAATTTTCGACCCCTTTCTCCTGAAATCTTGTTAGCTCAAAAAAATCTAATTTCTATCCTATTTAAAACTAAAAAAGAAATATAAAAGAAAGCTAAGAAATAATCTAAAAAGAAAAGGAAAAAATAAAATAAACTAGACCTATTCTAAAAAGCGGGTTGTCTCCCGTAAGCGCTATGTTTAACGTCGTTAGCCCGACGAGCTCACTTGCTAATCTCATGGTGGTTCATGTCTGGCCATGTTGGGGTCTTGAGATACCCTGCTTGTCGCCTTACTGCCTCTGTGCGCTTGAATGGCTAAATTAGGACCTTCTTCTTCTATCAGCAAGCTCGATATCCCTGGATTGTTAGAGTAGTTCGAAAGCCAAGGTGGTTTGGACTTTTCTGTAACCTCTGTAGTAGGGCCTTGGTTGAACTCATGCACGTGAGACTCGGTGATCGGCAAATGTGGCTCGGTAGGGACTGTTGTGTTGAGTTCGGGTTGAGTCAACTCTATTTGTGCCACTCCAATTGGGTCGTTGGCTTTTTGATCCAAGTTGAATTCCACCCGTTCTTCTCCTATATCAAAAGTGAGGAGTCCCTTCCGCACATCAACTCTTGCTCCTGCCGTGGCTAAGAATGGTCGCCCGAGAATTATGGGGACATGAGGGTCTTCAGGCATATCAAGGACGATAAAATCATTCGGTATAAAGAATTTCCCGACTTGAATAGGGTAATCGTCCACTACTCCTGTTGCCTTGACACTTGACCCATCTGCCATGTACAGATTCATGTCTACTGGTTCTAGTGGTCCCATATTGGCTTTAGACCAGATTGAGAGCGGAACAAGACTAGCACTGGCACCAAGATAGCATAAAGCTTTGAACTTGTGGTTGCCTATGCCGATTGTGATTGCAAACCTCCCGGGATCTCCCAGCTTTTCTGGTAGAGCTATCGATTTGACTTCATCCGGCAGCTCTGTAATGACCTTTTCCTGCTAAGAATATCCTTCAAAAATTTTGTGTAAGCCGGCATTTCGCTTAGGGCCTCAGCGAATGGGATGGAAATATTAATGCCCTGAAGAATCTTAACGAAACGCTTGAACTTACTCTCAGTAGAGTCCATAGATTTCTTAGTTGGAAATGGAAGAGATTTCACCATTCTTGGAACCAAGTTAGGCTCCAGAGGTGAGAGTACCGGGTCGACACTGGGGTCGATTGATGTCCTCGGTGGGTCGTTACCGACCCTGATGGGGTCGTTAACTACCCTGGGATTGAGAGGAAGGCTCGGTTTAGAGAACTTACCTGGGGTAGGATCGTCAGGAATCCTCTGAGCCTCGTCATTCTGGCTTGTAGGCTCAGTACTAGCTCTTGTTGGCTCGTTAACGAGCTGGTTGGCGAGGTCTCTTTCCTCCTTCTCTTCAGCTTGAATTCTTTGCGGTAGTGTCTTCCCACTTCGGAGGTGCACCGCTGCTATTTGGCCTCTAGGGTTCTCCTCGGGACGGCCCGGGAGTTGCCCTTGTGGTCTTGGAATCCGTGCAGCAAGGTCTCCTAGTTGAGAATCAACGCTCCTCTTCCAAATATCGAACTCTCCCCATCTTTTATCCTGTCGGTTCAGCTTAGCTTGAACGTCATCAACCTTGTTATTCACTCCGTTGATGCTCTCTTTAATCTCCTGAACCCATGATGGTGTCTCTTGATGGCCTGGAGGTCGATATGGTGCAGGTTGTCTATCTTGTGGGGGCCCTGCGTAATTTTGATTTGTATTCTGATTGCCCCATGGTTGATAGTTGTTTGACCTGTCATTATAATTAGGTTGGTTCCTGTAGGGTCCTCTCATGTAGTTCATCTCAGCTATTGTTTCAGCGGTTCTAACCTGCTCAATGTTAGTGCAAGCAGAAGTACTATGCGCAGAAGAACCACATTCTTGACATGATTGAGAGGATTTCAGAAAACTTACCTGTTTCCTCAGACGGTTGACCTCATCTTGTAAGAATTGATTTTTAACATCGGGGTCAACTTCATCTCGGTTGGGCACATAGAGACGTTTTTGAGTTTGTGGAGCATGTTGGGTTCCGTACATAGCATCGTAATTTGCCAGCTTGTCCAACAGTTCCCACGCTTCTGTCGGGTTCATCTCTATAAAACCGCACGCAGTATGCGTGTTGATGCGGTTCTTGGTCTCCGCGTTGATACCCTGGAAAAAGATTTCTTGCAATACATATAAAGGTTGATCATGAGTAGGGCACTGTCTAAGCATCTCTTTGAATCTTTCTCATGTTTCAACAAATGTTTCATTAGGCAACTGGTGATAAGAGGTGATGCGTTTCCTTAACTCCGTTGTCTTAGCAGGGGGAAAAACTTTGTAAGAAATTGATCATACAAAGCTTTCCAAGTCCTGATAGACTTAGAAGGTAGGCTCTCTAACCAGTTCAGGGCCTTTCCAGTGAGTGACCATCTAAAAGCTTTTAATAGAACATATTCTAACGAGACACCTTCAGCAGCTATGGTGTCACATAAATCAAGAAAATTTATAATATGCTCCATAGGGCACTCAGCAGGTTTCCCTTCAAACTGAGCCCGTTTGATTAAGGATATGAATTGAGATTTGATCTCAAAAGGTTTCTCTATCGCAGGAAGCACAATAGGAGATTCTGGCACCCTCAGTTCCGGATGCATGTATTGCTTGGCATTCCTTGGATAGGCATTGAGCTCTTCTTGCAGTCGAGCCTTGTCTGCGCCGTCCTTTTCGGCTTTTAGTGCCTCCATCTGGGTCCGGAGGATCTCTAACTCTCGAGCCATCTCTTCTGTTGTGGCCATGGCTCGGTTTTCTCGGAGTCGACGGTGTAGGGGACGTTCTATTTAAATAGATAGAGTCATCAACTTTCATTGACTTAACAAGTAAATTAATCTATTTTCATAAACTAACTCACTCAATTGCTTGTTTTGGATCTAAAGCTTGAAACTTTCGTTTTCAAACAATATCAACCTTCAAGTTACTAACTTTCTCTTTCAATCAAGTTAAAACTCAAATTACCTCAACATTCGTTTCAGTATTAAGCACAACAAACAATCTCAATAAAAGATAAAAGGCATTCACATCACACAATCTTACTCATCAAACATGCTCGACTATGTCGGGCTTAACCCCGACCCTAGAAAAATAAACTACTCACTACTCATGACTAAGAAACTAAAAACTTCAATAAAAACAAACATTGAAACAAAATCCAAACTTAAATTAATAACAAAAATATTGTCTTACAAAGATCCAGAAGAAAACCTGAAAAACATACACCGAACCACAAATATGATCAACGAACTCGGCAATTGTCGTCTACCGAACCTCGTCACCGACTTCCGATCCGATTCTCTCTCTTTCGGCCTTCCTCAAAATCTTCTCCAAATCAAGCCCCCTCTTTCTATGCTAGATAGAAGGGTATTTATACTAGAAAACCTAAAAAACTAAAAAGGTTAAAAGATAAAAACTTTCCTAAAAAGATAGAAACAATCTCTAAAAGATACAAATAAAATCTAGAAAGATATTAAACCCTAAAATACATATTCTAACAACCCAAAAAAGATTCTAAAAAGATACTCAACCGATACGGAAATAAATTCCCGCTCAGGATCGGTTAATAATAAAAATAATACTCGAAATCTTTCTGTTCGTGGCCTCGTTAACGACCCTTCACAGCCTCGTTCACGAGCCTGGGGTTTGTTTTCTTCGACACCTCCTCTTGTACTCTCGAGCTTCGACTTCTTCAATCTTGCACTCCTCCGTCCTTCGCTGCAATGCTCCAAATTCAGCTCCATTTAGCTCCTTTCCTCGCTAAAACCTGCAAAATTCACAAAATAGCGTAGATTCCACTCTTTTCACAGAATTATGCAAAACTAACTAAAAATACTCAAAACTAAATCTAAACTAGACAAAACTAAACCTAATAAGCAAAGAAAACCTATCAAAAACTATACTAAAAAGGCGAACATCAGGTAGCTCTTTCTGATTTATTTTCTTGCATCTCGCTAATCCTTTGCAAGTGGTAAGCTGCTGTCAAGTATTGTGATTTTGAAATATCTGTTCAATAGAGATGGAGGTGATGACTTTTTCCCCTGAGTTATGGGCTAATCTGTTTTTAACGGCACTCGATTTTTAGTTTTTGGTTCGCCCAACTGATTCTGTATGTTTTGAGTCTGATTTGGTAGACTCGGTGGGCCAGTGGTGGTTTCGTGTTTCCGTTTGAATTTTGTTTAATGTTTAATTGTATTGGATATTCGTGATCTCAATTTTAGTTTTAGTTTTTACATTTTCTGATCAATGTTGTATGATTTTCAGATTTTGTAGTTGAATGGAAATGGGTCAGAATATAGAAGATCAATCTTCATGCCCTCAATCAACTGAACAAACAGCCACCCCACCTTTAATTGATGGGAATGCATCTGTGACTGTGAATGAGGAATCTAGCCAGCCATCTTCTTTGCCTGAGGTGTCGGGTCCCCTTCCTCTAAGGACTAGAAAGCTTAAATCAGAGGTGTGGAATCATTTTGAGAAGATGACTGTTGACGGATTACCAAAAGCACGATGCTTGCATTGTAATCAACTACTTTCTGCTTTGAGCAAGAATGGTACTTCACATCTTAAAGATCACATGACAACGAGATGCCCCAGGAAGCATGTCAAACTCGATATTCGTCAACAACTGTTGAGCTTTAGTAATCGAGGAGATGGCAAAGCAAAGCTAGAGAGTTATAATTTTGACCAAGGAATATCAAGGAAGGAGCTTACAAACATGGTTGCTATGCACGAGTACCCGTTATCTATAGTGGATCATATCGGCTTTAAGAGCTTTGTTACGAGTTTGAATCCAAGCTTCAAGTTAATTTCTCGCAACACTCTGAGGAGCGATATTTTGAAGTTGTTTGCTAGCAACAAAGCAACTCTTAAAAAGAACTTTGAAGATCATAATGGAAGAATTGCTATTACAACCGATATGTAGACTACATCTCATCAAAAGAAAGGCTATATGGTGGTCACGGCTCATTTTATTGATGATCAATGGGTTTTGCATAACAGAACTTTGACGTAACATATCTACACTATACTTGCACATTTTTTTTGTACTATAATACCTAAATTCAGTTTTTTAATATATGATTTCTTCCTGTCCATGATTGTTTTTTTCTTGATTTGCAATTGTAATTGTTGTTGTACTATTAGGTTTGCTTATGTGCCTTCTCCACACACAAAAGAGGTTTTGGCTCAAGTTTTGCTTGACACTTTTAATGCATATAACATTGTTGAAAAAATCTCTGCAGTAGTTGTTGATAACTTGAGTACAAATGATGCTATGGTAGCAATATTACGAGAGAGATTTGATTCGGGTTCTCTTATATTGAATGGAGAATTTCTACACATGCGTTGTAGTGCACATATTTTGAACTTGATTGTGCAAGATGGAATGAGTGTAATTGATAAGGGTATTGAGAAGATTAGAGATTGTGTGTTGTTTTGGACTGCAACTCCGAAAAGGGTTGAGAAATTTGAGGATAAGATTAAAGCTTTGAAACTTGATTGCTCAAGAAAGTTGAGTCTTGATGTAAGAGCTAGATGGAACTCTACTTATCTCATGCTTCAGAGTGCTTTGCCATATAAGGATGTTTTTTCAAAATTGAAGATTCAAAATCCTTCTTTTAAGTTTGCCTCCCCTAGTGATGAAGAATGGAATCTAGCTTCTCTTGTTTGTAAGAACTTGGAGCCGTTTTACAAAGCAACCAAATTGTTTTCTGGTAGAAATTACCCGACTGCAAATGTATTCTTCAAGCAAGTTTGTGAGGTCAAAATTAACTTGGAGAGATGGTTATATTCTGAGGAGTTGGTTGTAAGTAGTATGGCTAGTAAGATGTCAGAGAAGTTTGACAAGTATTGGTCAAGGGTCAATGGAATTTTAGCTATTGTCGCAGTTTTGGATCCTCGGGACAAATTGGAATGTGTTGATTTCTTTTTTAGCATGATTTATGGTAAAATGGCTGAAATTGAGATTGAGAGGGTTAGAACATTATTGTATAAAATTTTGTGTGAGTACCAACAGAAAGAGAAAGAGGAAGAGAAAAAGAAAAATGCTTCATCAAGTAATGAAGATTATGCTCGTATTGATGACATTTCTGGTGTGCTTGGAAAACGATCTGCAATGAACAACCTTGCTGAAAGTACGGGTGAAGTTTCACTTTGGGATTTGGCTAAGAAGAATAGGAAGAAACAGGTTTGTGTGAGATCTGAATTAGATATTTATCTTGAGGATCCAGCATTGCCTACTAGCAAAGATTTTGATGTCCTTCATTATTGGAAGCTTGACTTGAAATATCCTACACTCCGTACGGTTGCTAAGGACATTTTAGCTATTCCCGCTTCTACTGTTGCTTCTGAAAGTGCTTTTAGTGTGGGTGGTAGAACGGTGAGTCCTCATCGTTCTAAGCTTAAACCAAATACAATTGAAGCCTTAATGTGTCTCCAAAATTGGACCGTTGAAGAGTTGGCAGGTAATTTCATCTACTTTCTATTGTTAGATTATAAATGATTAAATTATAAATATTTTTAGTTATGATTTAATTGGTTTTTTTAGGATATCAAATTGATAATGTTGAAGCATATGGTACTTGTACGAATGATGGTGATGATCCAGAGGAAGAAAGTACTATCACCAATATCAATGACGTTATTGATGTAAGTATTTTTTTTCTTATCACTCTCAATAGTTGTCATGTTATTTAAAGATAATGCCATAATATCTTATTGTCCTTTATGTTTTTTGTAATATCCGCGATATTCCAAGCTTTTTATAATATAATATTTATTATCAATTTTTTTTTTTCTTTCTTTTCTCTAATAAAAAGGGAGAATTTCTAAATATCAAATTAACTTCTATTATTTTCTTTTGAAAGAGATTATCAAGAAAATTAAAATAGATAAAAATTCAATAAAATAACTTGAGGGGCATAGATTAATAAAGTGAGGTAATTTAATAAGAAGAGCATTAGACAAAAATAAGGTCTTGTAGAAATTGAATTTACTCCATAAAATAAATTACACAAAGGCCTAAAGATACAATTTACAAGCTTTGTAAAAAGAATGCAAGAGCCGGGATTTGAACCCGAGACCTCTTGCAACTCACTCCACACGCCCCCTCTCCATTCCGCTAGACCATTACAATTTCTTGTTCACTTAGGCAACCATTATTCTCTTATAACAAATAAACTCTTTCTACCAATTCCAACATTAGACAAAAGTGTGATTGATGTACATTGATTTGAATGTTGGCCATTGCATGCCATTTCCACCTCCATCTTGCTTGTTGACCTCCCTTATGACCTCACTTCTCATCACCATAGAAGAAGCACACTCTTGACCAATGCATGGACTTCTCCTCCTCCTCCATTGGTCTATTCCCTTAGCCATGGATTGAGAACTCCACAAACTTGTCTATAAATACCCTCCCTCAAGCATCCACTCAAGCCTTTGCTCTCTCTTCTACTCTTTCTAGCAATTGCTTTCTAAATCATAAAAAAAAATCAGCACCTTATCAAGTTCAAATTCTCCATTCAAAGTCCATAGAAAACACCACAAAACACCATTCAACCTCCTCCTTCTCCTCTCCTTGGACCGCCGGACCACCCCTCCTGCCCGACCGGACCACCGACGACGACGACGCCTGCCTTGTGCCGACGCCTGCCCTCGCCGGAGCTCCCTGGCCGCGCCGCCCCAAGCCCGCCGGTCTCCCCCGCTCTCTTCTCCTACACTCCGTAATACTCCAAAAGTATAAAAATCCTATCCTAAATTCTATTTATTTAATTCATGCAAGTATAAATTTATAAAGTTCTTATATGTTATTAGAAATTATTTTAGGAAAATAAGAAATAAAATTATGTTAGTAAGACCTTGTTAGTTAAAAGCTAGAAACAAACTAGTTTACCTTGGTAACTTAAGATATAAACAAATAGATAAACTTTTATGGATTTTATTACATGCATGCCTCTTTCATAATATAAATAGTGGATTTTATAAAATAATTATAGCATACAAGATAATAATTATTATTGTCATCCTTGATCAAATAGGAATTTTAAAAGTTATTATGCATGCATTAAACTTAAAGATAAAATCATACTATATGATCTTAGAAATAAAAAGGTTTAGAAAATAAAGCCATTACTATTTTTATATGAAATTAACAAAGTCCCTAAGTTAATAAAAGTTGTTGCATGGCCTAATCTATAAAAGATATAGGATTTATAAAAATCGAGTGAATAAATAAAATTACGAAAATAAATATTTATTCAATATAAACTTAGCATATCTTTTTATATGAGGAATATATTATAAGATGTTAGCTATTATGTAGGATATAATAAAATATTATATCATTAGCATATGAGTTTAAGTTATAGAATATGTTGGAGATCTAAAACTATAGTTTGGCTTAGACAACGATCTCATAAAAATATGCTACTACTAAACAAAATATTACTAGAGTTATCTATATAAAAATATAAGTTGTTTAATGAACTTCCAAGTGTAGAGAATTATTAAAAGGCCTAAGTTCAAGATTTAATATATAAATATGATCAAAGATATTTTTTTTATGAGCCTTATTATATTAAAAGGGGTTTATGGAAATAGAATAAATAAGATTAATCTAAATTAAAAGTAGTTTAGGCAAGTTACCTTATAAGGAAAAGTAGAAATTACTAATTAAGGAAACTTCCTAGTAAAAAGGATTATTTAATAATTATTTTAATAGAGATTTTCGGAATAATAAGGATATTACAAAATCAAAATAATAATAAAGGAATATTATTATTTTTAAAGAAAATAACTTTCTAAATTATTATTATAATAATTTAGAAATTCAAATCCTCTTATAAAGACATTATAAGAGGTAATCCGAACTCTAGTTGGAAAATCGTATTTTGAGTCTTTTCGTAAATTCCTTATCATTAGGTCGGAATCCTCGCTCGTAGCAGGAAATCGCCTAAGTTTCGTCAAAGCTCGTTGCTAGAACTCGTTACACTAAGGCAAGTGGAATTTCCCCTTGTGCCCTTTTAATCCGTCTTTATACTATTTCTCGATGTTGGGAACGACTTGTATGCTTAAATAAAAATGAATCTAGGAAATATCGATTGCTAGAAATAACGACTATTGTTAGCATAGATTGCTTTATATATTCCTTGTTAGGATTATTTATGCTAGTGTGGTTATTATCTTGATTGTTACGATCTCGTTTCGAGATCGATGTCGAACTAGTGAGGGGCGTGGGATAGCCAACGCCTCTACATAACCCCACTAAGTCG
Organism: Fallopia convolvulus; assembly: GCA_964016875.1. Classification (NCBI taxonomy): domain Eukaryota; kingdom Viridiplantae; phylum Streptophyta; class Magnoliopsida; order Caryophyllales; family Polygonaceae; genus Fallopia; species Fallopia convolvulus. The sequence continues at coordinate 45,012,109 of OZ024719.1, read as the reverse complement.
TAAGTGCCTACGCGTTTGAAGTACGACTTTCGGGATCATGATCCCATCCGCTCCGATTGCAAGGAGGGATGAGCGCACTCTAGCTAAGTGCCGGGAAACGGAGTTTTCCCTCGGGTGGCTCGGATTATCCGTGTCCCACCACATACTCTTTAAATCATAAATGGAAAGCGAATGTCTTTACCACTAAATAAGATAAGTGCTAAAGCACAACTAAAATGACTAGATCGGACCGGTCTCTAACGACCGATCCGGACCTCGGTCCATTACGGGCGCGAGTGGTATTTGATTTGATTGAATAAATCAAAGTTCCCAACATACCTTCTACTCTAAGGAAGACTACAATCTAGTAGTACTTCTCTTGCTCTTCAAGCTACCCCTTTCGGGATATGCTATCGTTAATTCTCGTATCTTAGCTCCACATAGTCAAGCCATCGTAAACACAACCTTTATCTTCTCATTACACCGATAAGTTGAAATTACCAAAGTACCCTCGGGAAGTTCTATTCCCGCTTGCTTAGTCTCCTAGACTAATTCTTCTTTCCGCATGTTTGCCTGGCATTCTATCGCCCCTCGCGAATTATGTCAGATTCAGGAAACCATAGCAAGGCGAAGTGAAGGGAGGTGAAGGAAGTCAAGATTGCTCAAGATGTACTTTTATTTCCGTTTTGGTTTTAATATTTCTCCATCCCCGAAACATGATGGATTTGGTGTTTGTTTTCAATTAGTCGTTAAGCTAAAGACAATGTAAGATATTTTGTAATGAACTAAGTCTCCTTCGGGAGCATGTTTTCCGATTTATGTATTATGTTTTATTCCGCATTTTATTTGTTCTATATCATTCTAAAAGCCTTGGGTGACTTTGGACGGTAAAGTCTGAGGTCACTGGCGGTAATACCCAATGTTGTAAAATAGGGGTGTTACAATTGTGGTATCAGAGCTAAACGTTTTTGTTTTAAAACCGAAAAGTTTTAAAACCAAGAATTTTCGAAAACTGAGAACTTTTAAAACCTTAACTTTTACTTCCGCTATTTAGGACTTCCAATTTTAGAAGATTTCCTTCTTTACTCTTTTAAAGAAAACCTAGGAATAGTACCCTTCCAATTTCAAATTCTTAGCTAAGAAAATATTTCCCGAAAATATTAGAAACCTTAAATAGCAAATACTTAGTTCTAGAACTAACTAACGTTTTCTCAAAATCTTTTCTATCTTTTGAAAAACTTAAGTGGTATGAACTTTTCAACTTATCAAGAATGTAAGTGTTCCTTTAGGAAACTTATAACTAGAACCTTATACCTTCACCCTAGGAAGCTTGTTAGTAATCCCAAAATTTACTTCATAAAGTCACATATTCTAGGAGAAAAATCTTAAGACCTTTAATAGGACCAAGAAAATGAAAAGTATTAAATAAAACTTTGTTTTAGTAATTTTCAAAACCTCAACTTCCTTCAACATGTCTTCGCCTTATAGAATCAAGGATATTCTATAAACGCCTTCTTCTCCTCTACAAAAATGGTTCTCACTAGAAGCCAAACCCGAATCGGGGAAGATGCCAAAAAGGCCGCTCAAGAGCTTGACGAGGCTTTCGCTCAATGGCCGTTTTTGCCAAATGGATACCTCGAAGACAACCCCGAAGTAGCTCCACAAGAAGAGATGCATGAAAATGCACCCGAGGCGAATCTCGAGGAAGAGAACCTTGAAGAAGCATTCCTTGAGGGAGGAGTTAATAATTCACTTCCCGGCCAAGCAAGTCCGGAAATCTCTAAGCAAGAATTCTCGGGATATCATCCATGGGGACGCATGACGGAGACTCCGCATCACCAAATCACAAGTCAAGTTCCAATGACCTATCAAGTAGGTGGATGGGCTAATTGGACTCAGGGAGAGTCATCCAATCACCAAGCAAATGGTCAAGCAAGAAACCCATCTCCAATCATTGACCCATACCCAACGAGGATTCGTCAACCAGATTACGACGACCTCTTCCAATGTAAGGGGGTAGGATCGAAAGAGATAAAGTCCTACCAGAATGTGGATGTTCTTCCCCCTGAAGGCGTCCGTCCAAGACGAACCCGTTACATCAAAAATAACCTCATAGAGAAGCGCAAAGAAGGTTGGCTAAACAGACAAATGGCCGAGCAAGACGAATTGTTTCAAGTCGAAGTCCGACTAAGCGAACTTTGCGCAAGGAGTGCGTATCGCCTCCGACGGATTGAACAAGCCAACTTAGTATTGGGCAATGAGAGCGGGATTCTTGATGAGAATCTCTTTGACGACCATTTCCTCGATAAGTATAGTTACCCCAACCGTCCCTAGGCTTTGTCTTAATTATATCCTCTCGTTGCAAAGGAGGGAGCTAGTCCGCTCTTTCGTTGCGTCTTTGAAAGGTCAAGTCGACATTGTTTCTTTTCCGTCCCTTAGTGTAATGGATTCTTATGTAGAGCCTTTTGTGATCCGTTTCCATAAAAAGTTCTAATAAAAATTTTCTCTCTTCTTTAAACTTACGCGTCATTTCTTGCCTGTACTTGGCAACAAAAACAACTATATCCTTCTTTAAATATATAGAATTACGGATATTCTATATGAATGTCGATTATTAGCCATTTTCAGAAAAAGGTTCTACCAAAAGATAAATTCATGCTCATAAGGAATTACAAGAAATCACGCCAACTAAAGGTAAGACTTACGTTTCCATAAGAGCCAAAATTACCAAGCCAGTGACTCACGGGAAGATAGAAATTTCCAAAGAGGACGCCAAGGAAGGCTTAGTCGACTAAAGATCTAACATGTCTCTACGTAACCCGATCTCGAAACAGATTATCGAGAAATATGGGAGGGACAAACAATGATCTATCAATAAAGAAGTGGTAGAGATTTCCGACCAATGAAAGATATACTAATCCGACGTACCGACCAACCGTTAGGATTTGCTCAACTAACATATGGAAACTTGGCATGATATTTGTTTTTTTTGTCAACCGATTTAGCCAACCATAATAAAGCTATGCGAAAACCACGTCATGGACTTTTCTTCGCCTCGATTTTGATAAGTCAACAGGGTGACAAATGAAGTCAGAAAAGAAGTTGATAGGACCAAGATATTTTGGACATGGATCCCTATGACATCATTCTCGGAAGAGATTGGTTATCTCGTCATGGAGCGATAAACCGTAACCATCAACTCAGGAGGGAAGCACATATGTAAATTCAAGGGAAAACGAGAAGAAGAAAATGGAAAGATGATCAACGCCAAGAATTCCGGGAAGCTACTCCGACAAGGTTGTGTTGGGTATCTTAGTTACCTCGAGTCGACGGGGAAGAAGGTCGTGGATATTCAAGAGATTCCGGTAGCCAGAAAATTCCCCGACGTCTTTCCAGAAGAACTCCCTAGATTACCTCCCCGATGAGAAGTCGAGTTTTCCATAAGCCTCAAGCCAGGAACCCCGCCAAACCCCAAGGCACCCTACAGAATGGCCCCGCTAGAGATAAAAGAACTCAAGAGTCAGCTCGAAGAACTGCTTGAGAAGGGTTTCATTCGGCCAAGTGTTTCGCCTTGGGGAGCACCGACGCTCGTTTTAAAGAAGAAGGATGAGACTTGCCGTTTCTGCATCGACTGCAGAGAGTTGAATAAAGTCGCCATCAAGAACAAATATCCTCTTCTAAGGATAAACGACCCTTAGATCAACTCCAATGTGCAAAAGTCTTCTCAAAGATTGACCTAAGACAAGGGTATCATCAACTTCGGATCCGCGAGGAGGACTTTCCGAAGACCGCTTTCCGCACCCGCTATGGGCACTACAAGTTTGTAGTAATGCCATTTAGTTTAACCAATGCACTTGTGGTGTTCATAGACTTGATGCACCGATGCTTCCATGAATACCTCGACAAGTTTGTCATCGTCTTTATCGACGACATTCTGATCTACTCCGGAAATCCAGCTGAACATGAAGAACATCTCCGAACTGTGTTACAGATTTTTAAGGCACAACCAACTTTACGCCAAATTGTCCAAGTGTGACTTATGGCTTAAAGAAGTGACTTTCTTAGGTCACGTCATCAACAAAGACGAAGTTATGGTAGACCCAAAGAAAATGGAAACAGTCTCAGAGTGGAAGCAACCAAAGAATGTAAAGGAAATTCGCAGCTTCCTAGGACTTGCAGGGTACTACCGAAGGTTCATCGAAGGGTTCTCCAAGATCTACCACCCAGGAAAAGCTAACGCCGTAGCCGACACTCTCAGTCGTAAGACACACCAAGAGGGCTTAATCGCAGTGCTAAAAGTTCAGCCAAAACTCCAACAAGAACTGATAAGAGAAGGCCTCGAGGTCTGGTTTGGAAGACAACAAGGTTGTCCAAACACCTTGGAAATCCATTCCGACCTGTTAGCCGAAATCAGAGAGAAGCAAATAGATGACATCATGCTAATCAGGATCAGTGGTGAGGTGTAAGAAGACAAGCACCTAGGTTCGTCATTCAAGATGACGGTTTCCTTTTGGCACCCAAAATCGGATTTGTTTGCCAACAGTGGACGAGCTTCGAAAGATCATCTTGATAGAAGCCCACGCATATGCATATTGTACACACCCAGGAGCAAGTAAGATGTACAAAGATGTACGAAGAAACTTCTGGTGGCCAAACATGAAACAAGATGTCGCAGAATTCATATCCAATTGCTTAGTTTGTCAGAAAGAAAGAAAGTAAAAATCGAGCACAAAAGACTCAGGAGAAAAAGGATTTCATCAAGGAAATAGTCCGCCTCCAGGGCACCCCGAAGACAAATATCTCCGAGCGAGACGGTCGTTTCATGGCCTCGTTCTGGAAAGGATTACTTAAGGCCATGGGCACCGAACTGAAGTTTAGCAAACCTTTCCATCCACAAACCGATGGTCAATTGGAAAAGGACCATCCAAGCCCTTGAAAATATGCTTCGAGCCTGTGCGCTAGACCGCACAACGAGTTGAGATGACAGCCTGAATCGTATAGATTTCACCTGCAAAACAAACTGGCATTCCACCATCAAGATGGTTCCCTCCGAGGTCTTGTACGGCCAGAAATGTTGTTCTCCGATCTGCTGGGACGACAACGCCGACAAGATGCTTCTCGGACCGGAACTAGTGGAAAGAACTGCATCAAAGGTTGCTCTCATCCGTCAAAGAATGTTGACTGCTCAGAATCGACAAAAGTCATATGCAGACCTGAAGAGACGAGACATCAAGTTCATAGTAGGAGACAAGGTTTGTCAAAGTATCGCCCTCGAAAGGCGTGTTCCGCTACAAAAAGCGAGGCAAACTTAACCCTCGATATTCAAGACCCTTTTAAATCCTAGAAAGAATCGGCAACTTATCTTATCGAGTTGCCTTACCACCGTCAACTCACCCCGTTCATAACATGTTCCACGTGTCACCTCTAGGAAGTTTGTGCCGACGAATCCCACGTAAAAAAAATTTCGACGACGTCGAAATCCAATCGGATGGCCCTTGTGAGGAGAGACCGCTTAAAATAGTAGAGCACCGAATTAAGCAGCTACGCCACAAAGAAGTACCTCTAGTACGAGTACTTTGGTCCAAGGATGGCAATGAAGCTACAACTTGGGAAACCTGGGAAACTGAGCAGGATATGCCGAGACGTTTTCCCCAGTTAATGTCTTCTTAAGTACCATTAGTATTATCTTTTTAAGGGGGTACTAGACCCCGTAGCATCCTCATAGTGTGAGTTCAGTAGCTATCTTCCTATCCGAGTTTAACCTTCGTAATCATATTAGTTTTTCCCTTAAGACACTTTCATATCGCAACAGTAGTTGAAATGTCGAACCCTACTGGTGACACTCTTTCTCGTAGGGGTGTCCCATTTTGAAATTTATATTATGATTATGGTTATCATATTATATCCTTGCGTATCAAACCAAAGCCCGTGTTCCATTGATAACTTATATAAGAGAACGTTCGAGCTAAACCCTAATTTAACTTGATGATATATACATTGTGCTACTTAGTTCACCTCAAAATGTTACTTATATACTATAATGAATTTGTAAATTATGAATCAAAGGTTTCGGTATAGATTCATGGTGGTGAATAAGAATGGACTTGTACCTCCCATCTTGGCCACTTGGTTGAGGTAGAATTTCAGGTCTTATTCCTATGAAGATATACACTTTAGGCGATTATGTGGGAAATCGCTCCCCGGTACTGATCACATCGGTGGAATGAAACCACGTAGTCCCTCGAGTTTAACCTTGCTTACGAAAAACTACATTTTTTTTTACAAATACTGTATAATATAATATTAAGGGACGCTCGAACCATTTCTCGATAGTATGATATATATTCGAATACGACATCGTAACGATGGTTACTCCCTCTTGGAAGATAACCATTCCCTATCCCAGTAGTAATTTCTTAGAAATCGTAAATCGAAATTCTCTTTCCAAGGCATGGCCCTTGTATATTCAAACTTCGTTTCCATATCGTCAGTTATCGAATGGTCACCTGAAAAGGGTTCCTCTGCAATGACCAAATTCCAGAAATATAGAATAGATTAGTCATTTTCTTACTCGCTTCCTAGAAGCACCTAAGTGTTCATTTCAATAACGAAACTTACTCTATAAGCAATCAAACCTTTATGTTCGGGAAGGTCAACCCAAAACTTCCGTAGGGTTGACCACATCTTTCGAATAAAACCACTGGACCCCCGCCTACTTCGCGAGCCAGATCGATCGGATTTCCAATCCTCTCCCTTGATTCCAATTAAGCCACATAAGCTCAAATGTGGGAATCTTCTTAAGGATTTCTAATTTAACGATTCCTTAAGATAAAGGTACAATAGTAATTCTTCTACTTGTACAGTCATCTTAACTAAAGAACGAAATGTTCTTTAAGGGGGTACTAGACCTTTTCTCGTTTCCTCAAAGATGTGAGTGTTAGGAGCTTTCCGTGTTAACCTTGTACCACCCTAAGTCTTTCCTAGTTTCGGGGACGAAACTAATTTTAAACTATTGTAATATCCGCGATATTCCAAGCTTTTTATAATATAATATTATTATCAATTTTTTTTTTCTTTCTTTTCTCTAATAAGAGGGAGAATTTCTAAATATCAAATTAACTTCTATTATTTTCTTTTGAAAGAGATTATCAAGAAAATTAAAATAGATAAAAATTCAATAAAATAACTTGAGGGGCATAGATTAATAAAGTGAGGTAATTTAATAAGAAGAGCATTAGACAAAAATAAGGTCTTGTAGAAATTGAATTTACTCCATAAAATAAATTACACAAAGGCCTAAAGATACAATTTACAAGCTTTGTAAAAAGAATGCAAGAGCCGGGATTTGAACCCGAGACCTCTTGCAACTCACTCCACACGCCCCCTCTCCATTCCGCTAGACCATTACAATTTCTTGTTCACTTAGGCAACCATTATTCTCTTATAGCAAATAAACTCTTTCTACCAATTCCAACATTAGACAAAAGTGTGATTGATGTACATTGATTTGAATGTTGGCCATTGCATGCCATTTCCACCTCCATCTTGCTTGTTGACCTCCCTTATGACCTCACTTCTCATCACCATAGAAGAAGCACACTCTTGACCAATGCATGGACTTCTCCTCCTCCTCCATTGGTCTATTCCCTTAGCCATGGATTGAGAACTCCACAAACTTGTCTATAAATACCCTCCCTCAAGCATCCACTCAAGCCTTTGCTCTCTCTTCTACTCTTTCTAGCAATTGCTTTCTAAATCATAAAAAAAAATCAGCACCTTATCAAGTTCAAATTCTCCATTCAAAGTCCATAGAAAACACCACAAAACACCATTCAACCTCCTCCTTCTCCTCTCCTTGGACCGCCGGACCACCCCTCCTGCCCGACCGGACCACCGACGACGACGACGCCTGCCTTGTGCCGACGCCTGCCCTCGCCGGAGCTCCCTGGCCGCGCCGCCCCAAGCCCGCCGGTCTCCCCCGCTCTCTTCTCCTACACTCCGTAATACTCCAAAAGTATAAAAATCCTATCCTAAATTCTATTTATTTAATTCATGCAAGTATAAATTTATAAAGTTCTTATATGTTATTAGAAATTATTTTAGGAAAATAAGAAATAAAATTATGTTAGTAAGACCTTGTTAGTTAAAAGCTAGAAACAAACTAGTTTACCTTGGTAACTTAAGATATAAACAAATAGATAAACTTTTATGGATTTTATTACATGCATGCCTCTTTCATAATATAAATAGTGGATTTTATAAAATAATTATAGCATACAAGATAATAATTATTATTGTCATCCTTGATCAAATAGGAATTTTAAAAGTTATTATGCATGCATTAAACTTAAAGATAAAATCATACTATATGATCTTAGAAATAAAAAGGTTTAGAAAATAAAGCCATTACTATTTTTATATGAAATTAACAAAGTCCCTAAGTTAATAAAAGTTGTTGCATGGCCTAATCTATAAAAGATATAGGATTTATAAAAATCGAGTGAATAAATAAAATTACGAAAATAAATATTTATTCAATATAAACTTAGCATATCTTTTTATATGAGGAATATATTATAAGATGTTAGCTATTATGTAGGATATAATAAAATATTATATCATTAGCATATGAGTTTAAGTTATAGAATATGTTGGAGATCTAAAACTATAGTTTGGCTTAGACAACGATCTCATAAAAATATGCTACTACTAAACAAAATATTACTAGAGTTATCTATATAAAAATATAAGTTGTTTAATGAACTTCCAAGTGTAGAGAATTATTAAAAGGCCTAAGTTCAAGATTTAATATATAAATATGATCAAAGATATTTTTTTTATGAGCCTTATTATATTAAAAGGGGTTTATGGAAATAGAATAAATAAGATTAATCTAAATTAAAAGTAGTTTAGGCAAGTTACCTTATAAGGAAAAGTAGAAATTACTAATTAAGGAAACTTCCTAGTAAAAAGGATTATTTAATAATTATTTTAATAGAGATTTTCGGAATAATAAGGATATTACAAAATCAAAATAATAATAAAGGAATATTATTATTTTTAAAGAAAATAACTTTCTAAATTATTATTATAATAATTTAGAAATTCAAATCCTCTTATAAAGACATTATAAGAGGTAATCCGAACTCTAGTTGGAAAATCGTATTTTGAGTCTTTTCGTAAATTCCTTATCATTAGGTCGGAATCCTCGCTCGTAGCAGGAAATCGCCTAAGTTTCGTCAAAGCTCGTTGCTAGAACTCGTTACACTAAGGCAAGTGGAATTTCCCCTTGTGCCCTTTTAATCCGTCTTTATACTATTTCTCGATGTTGGGAACGACTTGTATGCTTAAATAAAAATGAATCTAGGAAATATCGATTGCTAGAAATAACGACTATTGTTAGCATAGATTGCTTTATATATTCCTTGTTAGGATTATTTATGCTAGTGTGGTTATTATCTTGATTGTTACGATCTCGTTTCGAGATCGATGTCGAACTAGTGAGGGGCGTGGGATAGCCAACGCCTCTACATAACCCCACTAAGTCGTAAGTGCCTACGCGTTTGAAGTACGACTTTCGGGATCATGATCCCATCCGCTCCGATTGCAAGGAGGGATGAGCGCACTCTAGCTAAGTGCCGGGAAACGGAGTTTTCCCTCGGGTGGCTCGGATTATCCGTGTCCCACCACATACTCTTTAAATCATAAATGGAAAGCGAATGTCTTTACCACTAAATAAGATAAGTGCTAAAGCACAACTAAAATGACTAGATCGGACCGGTCTCTAACGACCGATCCGGACCTCGGTCCATTACGGGCGCGAGTGGTATTTGATTTGATTGAATAAATCAAAGTTCCCAACATACCTTCTACTCTAAGGAAGACTACAATCTAGTAGTACTTCTCTTGCTCTTCAAGCTACCCCTTTCGGGATATGCTATCGTTAATTCTCGTATCTTAGCTCCACATAGTCAAGCCATCGTAAACACAACCTTTATCTTCTCATTACACCGATAAGTTGAAATTACCAAAGTACCCTCGGGAAGTTCTATTCCCGCTTGCTTAGTCTCCTAGACTAATTCTTCTTTCCGCATGTTTGCCTGGCATTCTATCGCCCCTCGCGAATTATGTCAGATTCAGGAAACCATAGCAAGGCGAAGTGAAGGGAGGTGAAGGAAGTCAAGATTGCTCAAGATGTACTTTTATTTCCGTTTTGGTTTTAATATTTCTCCATCCCCGAAACATGATGGATTTGGTGTTTGTTTTCAATTAGTCGTTAAGCTAAAGACAATGTAAGATATTTTGTAATGAACTAAGTCTCCTTCGGGAGCATGTTTTCCGATTTATGTATTATGTTTTATTCCGCATTTTATTTGTTCTATATCATTCTAAAAGCCTTGGGTGACTTTGGACAGTAAAGTCTGAGGTCACTGGCGGTAATACCCAATGTTGTAAAATAGGGGTGTTACATTTTTAATATTTGATAGTCTATTGATGAAGTTGAAGAATCAAGATTGAAGAAGTTAGAAGGGAATGAAGATGCTGGAGATTTTTCATTGATTTTATGGCTGTTTTTTTTGTTCTACTACTGGATTCTTAATGTTGTCTACTGTCTTGTTACTCTTGTACTACAATACTAAGTATTGTTAGGTTTTTTGAATTTTATTATGTTGGATTTTATTGTTATTTTGCCTACTGATGTACTTTTGGATTTTTTTTTGCTATTTTGTCTAGTTTTGTTTAAATTAGCTTTAATATAAGGTTTTTAAAAAAATCAGATTTAATACAGGTTAGCACCCGAAATATCACCCGATTCACCCTAAAATTTAGGGTGGGTTGGATTAGGATGACCCATTCTAACGGGTGGGTTCGGGTTTGGATGGATTTTTTTTAGGCGGATCGGGTTTGGGAATGGTTCATCCATCCATAACCCGATCCATTGCCATGCCTACATACAAGGTTAAATATGCTACTACTTCTTATATATCAAAAGAATCTGTATTTGGGCGGGATATCTCAGGTATTCAGGCTTGTACCACTGTTCGCACCCTGTCCATGGATTCAAGTGGGCTGGGCCTAGCTAACGGAATAGGCTAGGAACCTTGCCCATGTCCAACCATTATGTTGACGAGTGGTACAAATTTGAGGCTGGTTAGTTTCTGTTTCTTAGTTCTATGGTTGAGTTAAGAGTCCGGAATTGACCACCAAAGATGGTTCGTTATGATTAAAAAGAGTTAAAAAAGAGAATTGAACATAGAAAAGGGTTGTTTTCTTTACGTGTAACATGTAATGCAAATACCTACATGTACGTATGTTTTCCATATTTATAGGGTTTAAAAATGTCAACTGATACTGAACTCTTGACGAATTGTTTCTCTCTATTATATTTTCAGTACTCTGTCGCTAGCCAACAAATTTTCAAATTGCATAAAATAACACTTTTATCCATCCATTAAACTATATAAATATAAATAAAAAAATATAATAGAGAAAACATACGTATACGATAAATTACTGAATTTATAGTACTTTTTTAGATCCAATTTACTGAATTTAGGGTGAATTTAATTTTAGTTTTCATAAAGGTACACGATAAATTATGGCTTCCTGACTTGATAGCTCTATTTTGTGTTTTGATTGGATAAACAAAAATTATTAGTTTTCATGGACTTCAAAGTTGAAAAAAAAATATTCCTTCCGTTCTATTTTATTTGACACTTTAGAGCTAAAATCGTGTTTATTAAAACTTGTCATTTTGGAGTATTTATTTAATTAATGTATTGGAAAGTGTTCATAAGGACTTTTTTCTTTCATTCTATTAGCTCTATGGATGAGTTAGTAATTAGTTTTTGATTACGTATAGAAAAATTTGTATTTCCAATAATATTTCTTATATTTTTAATGAATTTCTTAATATTTGTAAATAACAATAATATTGTTATTCTATTTTATTTCCATTTGTATATATATTTAATTAAGGTTGACATATGTCATTACAAAAGGACATTTGTGCATTATGAATATTCTACACCATATACTTCTATGTTTGTTTGTACTTTTTAAGCGTATCTACTTATTTGTACTTTTGAGATAATAATAATAATAATAATAATAATAATAATAATAATAATGTCATTTTCAATAAAATTTACTCACAAAGAGTCATTTTCACTAAAATTTAGCTCCACTGGACCTTGTATAATATATTAGGATGTTGAAATGAAGAAGATATTTGTTTATCTCGATAGCACTATTTTGCAAAAATATTTGTGCCTTTAAAAATGTTGGCAGGGGTCTCTTCGAATTTACCTACTGAAGAACATAACCCTGTTTCGGTAGAAATGCATTCTTAAGGTGTCTAGTTAGAATTGGATCAAAAAAAGGTGTCTAGTTAGAATATTCCAGCATATCCTTTCTATATGACATATAAATTTCTTTACTCTTTTTATACTCTTGATCCTTACTTTCATGCAAGTCTTAAAAGTATAATTCCATCATCATCTTAATATATTTTCATATAGAGTCCGAAACCTAAAATTACTCGTAAAATATCTCACTTTTCACATAACTACCCTAAATATAACTATTTATTTTTAATCACCCGTAAAATACCCTCCTTTATCTCAATGATACCTTCCGTTACTTGCCCCGTTAAAAAAATAAAATAAAACCCAAAAATCAATAATACTATAAACTTAGGTTCTTAAATAATTAATGTTCATATAATTAATAAGATTTTTTATAATTTCATTTCAAGCATATATTATATAAATATTTTGATTTCATTTCAATCAATCAATACTCATGCAATTAATGAAAAATTGAATCAAAATCATATATACAAAAATGTAATAAATACATAATATTTTAGTCTAAAAATACCTAAAATGTTTCTAACGTATCTAATTCTACAATTAAATGCATTTTAATATTTTTATTTTTAAAACCATAGATACAAAAATATGTATATAATGAAATTTAGTATAAGTATAAAATTAATGTTGTGATTTTATAAAAATTAGTATAGTTTTCATCTCATTTTTCATATCATAGCAAAGTGTGATAAATGCACATTAGATTCTCAATTAGATATCAAAAGAAAAAGAAAAAAGAGAAAAAAAACAACTAAATTTGAATCCTTATCTTAAACATTAATTCGACATTGAATGTCAATAAAAGAAATTTAATAGAATCAATCCACATTTGACTAATCTCTTCAAATTCTAAATGAGTTTGAAATCCTTTTGTAACATCCCCTCCTCTAAATGTTATTAATTTTCATATTTAATTTCATATAACTAAATTAGTTTACCTATCTCAAACGTATTTTTTTTCATCCCCAAAAAACGTCCATATATTCTTATTATCCATTATCCATCTTTACCATGGCTTCCCGACGCCATAAATTAGTCTTTAGTTTATAAATAGGGATGCTATTATGACCAACTCTAATAGCAATTTGATTCCCATTCCATATTTATTGCAACGATCCACCCTTCTAATCACCGAGATCGACCCTAACTCTTGCGTTTTAGAGAAATTTATGCAATACGAAACTTAACAGGTATGAGTTTTTATGAATTAGCTCATAAATTCGTAGTTATTAAAGTCATTTTGCATACTAGCTATATTAGTAATAATTTTATTTTTGGTTTTGCAATCAAAGGTCTTACCTAATTGGGACTAATTGGTGCAAGAGGTTTTTCTTAGTGTTCAAGATCGATCGATCAACATAAGTGAAGACTCGGTGGTGAATTCTCAATAAGAGGTCAAGAGTTTGTCGCAGCGGATCGTTGAAGGCAATCACGCCACTAGAGAATTGTTTTCTTTCGCTATGGTCTTATGTGTTGCTGGTACGGCTTTTTTTTTATGTTTTCAATTCAAGTTCAAAATAAATTGTTAATATAAAAAATATAAATGTTTTTGAAGTTTTGTCGGTCTATATATCTTAGACCTTTATTAATATTTGTTTTAAATGCAAAGAATTTCTTTTCAGTGTATGTATTGGAGATTCATTTCTCTTCTTTCAAGTATTTTTATGGATTTATTTTATAAGATAAAACTTTTTTTAATAATAACATTTTGACTTGAAAACACATTTTCATAGATTTATTCTATGAATAATTGATAAAAAAAATATAAAGATGAAATTGTGCCACTACTAACCTTTTTTAATATAAAATTTATATGTATATTAGTTGAATAAAGTACCCTTTTAATTTAGTTTAGAAATATTAGTTTATTGCTTTTTAGCATTAAATTACATTTGTTAAGGTTAATTCACTTTCAAAATTTAAAATGTAGTAATATTACATTACGAATTTAAAGCCATTAAATTATAACCATTAGTATTACAAATAAAAGTAAAAAAATAAAAGAAGATAAGATCCACCTTTGGTATTGTAAACAAAAGATAATATCAAATTTCAAATATAATTTTTCACATTATTTAGCAACTTTTGTAGTAAACTTTAGTATTAAAATATGAATTTAATGTCATTAAATTATAACCATTGATATTACAAATAAAAGTAAAAATAAAAGAAGATAAGATCAACCTTTGGTATTCCAAACAAAAGATAATATCAAATTTAAAATATAACCTTTCATATTCCACTCTCCTTCACAATATATAAGTTTTTTACTTTTCCATGATCACATCACATCCATTCACCACAAAGCAAAAAATATAAAATAACTCTCAAACTGTTGAAAAATAATTATTAATCAAGAAACCTTGGAGATGGGTAAAAGTGAAAAAAATCTATATATACTATAATATATATATATAACCAATGAGAACCCGTGCGATAGCACGGGCCATTCACCTAGTACCATTTACTTTTACCTTCTACTTACCCCTTTACTTGCCTCGTTCTTCCTCTCTTGTCAACCAAACCAGAGAAGGGCGGAATGGCAAACTCGAACTTTTCACATGCGACATATCTTCTCTTTCCCGTCAAAGTCTACAAATTCGCCTGCAAAATTGATCGTTTTGAACTAATTTTCAAATTGATGGAACCAGAACCAGAGAAGGACGAAACGACGGACTAAAAGTCTTCATCGTCGGCATATCTTCTCTGCCTCGTCAAGAGTCATCATCGTCGTTGTCTATCTCGAGGAGCAATGTGGCGGAGATTGTAATTAGAGAGGAACATGTTCGGCAGGGATCGCGATGTGTCATCCATTTTCAGAAGCAAAAACCAAACATCAAAAGCAGTAAAGCGAGACACTCACCATCGCTGAATAGCGGAGGGTTTTGTCAACAAGGGTGAGGTTGGGAAGAATGTTCGCCCACGCGACCTCCTCGTTGAACTCAGCCTTGCGCCAGACCCTCAAGGTGACCCGGGATGGACCATGGCAGTGAAAGCGAGAGGGCAACACGACACTCACTTCAAGGGGCGCGACTCCCTCAAAGCTCGGGCTCAGCGCGATGCCCCTCCCTGGGGCGTCGAGGTGGGTCCCCACCTTCTGTTTCTTCTTCTCCCCCTTGGGGGACGACTCCGACTCCTTCATCTTGTTGCCAGTCTTTCCCTCGAGCACCAAAGGTGCTTTGGAGGACGCCTTGGCGGCATCATCCTTCGAGGACGTCGTTGGCCCCTTCGTGATCTTAGAGCTGTAACACCCTTATTTTACAACAATGGGTATTACCGCTAGTGACCTCGGATTTTACCGTCCAAAGTCACCCAAGGCTTTTAGAATGATATAGAACAATAAAATGTGGAAATAAACATAATTCATAACATACAAAGGGTGCTCTCGAAAGAGACTTTGTTCGTACAAAACATCTTACAGTGCTTTAAACATAATGTTGTTCAGAAGTGAAACGTAAAACCAACTTGTCCTTGAAACATAACGGAAGTAAATCAAAATGATATGAAAAGTACATCTTCGGAGATCCTTGTCCTTCCTTTGCCTTCTACGCCTTACTAGGATTCCTAGGTTCTAATTCGCGAGGGGCGAGAATGCCAGGCAAACATGCGGAAAAGAAGAATTAGTCTAAGAGACTAAGCAAGCGGGAACGGAACTTCCCAAGGGTAATTTGGTAATTTGAGTAATATCAAGGTAGATATTATCGGGTTGTATTTTAAGATAAGGCTTAATTATGTGAGGTTTAACGGTACGATGGAGAGCGTGTCTCAAGAGGAGATAGCTCGATAATCGAGAGAAGAGCTACTAGATCGTAGACTTCTTTTAGAATCGAAAGTATGTTGGGAACGTTATTAATTCATACAAGTTGAAAACCTCTCGCGCCTTGAGCGTACCGAGAGCCGGATCGATCATTTGAGATCGGTCCGGTTTTGATGTCTTTTAAATGTGCATTGGGCACTTATCTTATATAGCGACGAAAATATTCGATTTCGTTAATGATTTTAAAAAGGGGGGTGGGGGCTTGAATGACCCGATCCACCAAGGGAAAAACTCAGTTTCCGGCACTTAGCTAGAGTGCAACTCATCCCTCCTTGCAATCGGAGCGGACTGGATCATGATCCTGAAAGTCATACTTTAAGCGCAAAGGCATACGACTTAGTAAAATTATATAGAGGTGTCGGGCTACTTCCACGCCCCTCGCTAGTTTGTTCGACATCGATCTCTTAACGAGACCGTAAACAATCAAGGCCACAACCATACTAGCATAAATAATCCTATCAAATAACAGAGAGCGAACTACGCTAACAATGGGGTCGTTGTATCTAACAATCGATATTTCCTAGGTTCATTTATTACTTAGCACACAAGTTGTCCCCAACATCGAGAATTTCACGGAAACGAAATATATATAAAGTCACAATGGGAATTTCCACTTGCCTTTGTTCTCACGAGTAGACTAGCGATAAGACGGAAAGTGTTGTTCGCGACTCCGAACAAAATCTCGACCTATCGACACGGAAATTTACGAACGATCTTTACATACGAATTTCTTTTAAGGTTTGGGAATCTCTTATATACTTAGTATAAGAGGATGGAATTCTAAATTATTAAAATAATAATTTAGGTGGCCAATTAAAATATTAATATTCCTTTATTATTATTTTAATTTTGTAATATGCTTTTATTCCTTAAAAATCCTTATTCAATTTATTAAAATAATTCTTTTAATTTCACTCGTTAACTTCTTAAAATAAAAGCAAGTATAAACTCATAAAAGCATGTGCTATGAAATTTTATCTAAAGGTGTTTTAAAAATTATATATACCCCTTAAGATTATGAAGAATCTATTATAACCTTATTACAATATTTCCCTTAATGTCTTTATAATATTACTTTATTTTCAATAAAAAAACATGGGAGCACTTAAAGTATTATTTTCTCACCAAAGAATATTTTACTACTAATATTTTCTTAATGAAACCTTATTTAACTATATAGATCATATTAAATGAAGATATAATAATAATAGACCACTTTCTAAGTAAATTTCCATAAATAGAACTTTCAATTTACTTTATAAAGTAAGCTTTCCCAAAAACTAACATAATATTAAATTAATCTTATTTATTTTATTCCCATTTATCTCTTCATATCTTATAGTTTACATAAATATATGATCATGGCTTAAAATATCTTACTTTCTACTTATAGTATATTATTATGATATCTTAGGTCACAAAAATAATATCTTTTCTATATCTTATGGTATCTTTTCATGCAAGACATCTTTTATAACTTATCCATATTAATAACACATTATATATATTATCTCATTATCACCACTATCATATTTTTATTATTAAAGCTTATATCTATAGAAATCTCTACACCTAGAGATATGACAACTAATATTCTATTAATAAAACTTTATTAACAAATCTATTATTATTATAAACATATATCTTGATATTCTCTATTAAAATAATATTTAATATAAAAAGCTACAACCTTTATACTAGTAACTTTATAAAATACATTTTATAAGAGCTCTTATTTATTATATATATAAACATGTCTTGCAATTCATACTATAATATGACATAAGAATTTAACAATAATTTATTTAATTGATTTATCTTCTTCTTTCAACTAACAAGATCTTACTTAATATTTTTATTGAATTAAAACTTGCAAGCTAACAAATATTATGAGATCTATTTATTTTATAATAAAAAGATTTATCCTTCTTATTCTACTAACAATATCTCAACAAAATATTTTTATTATATTAAAACTTGTACTTTAACCCATAATTTAAAAGGCTTTCTTATACTAACAATTATTTTAATAACACATGATTTACTTAAATAAATAAATAATAAATAAAAGGGTTAGATTTTATATTGTTGCCTGTATTACAGAATACAGAGGAGAGGAGGCAGGGGAGGGCCGGCGGTGACAGGCAGCTGCACCAGGGAGCGACGCGCGGAGGGTGCGGCGTACGTCGGGCGGTGCTCCGGTGGGCAAGGAGGCAGCCGGCGGTCTCAAGGGAGAAAAGAGGAGGCTTTTGGTGGAGCTTTGGATGGAGAAACAAGGCTTGAAAGGTGTTGAGTTTTGGGACAATTGAGAGCAATTTGCAAGAAGGAGAAGAGAATGGTGAATATGTGAGTGCTAGGAGTTGTTTGAAGCCTCTTTTATAGGCCAAGGGGAGGAAGCTTTTGATCCATGGCTATGGTGATGGACCAATGGAGAGGAGGAGGATGATCCTCCATTGGTCACAAGTGTGTTAGTTTGATGATGATGAAAGGTGATGCAAGAAGGGAAGTCTTGCAAGCAAGTGGAAAGGGAGGAGGAGGCTCTAAGGGCATGCAATGGTGGAAATCAAATCAACGTTAAATCAAATCAGACATAAGTCTGATGTCTATTTTGAGAAGAAGAAGATAGGGTTGACATGAAATTAAAAGAGTGGGGTGAAAGAATAGAAAGTTGAAATGGTCTAGCGGATTGAGGGGGTTGGGCGTGTGAAATGGATTGCAAGAGATCTCGGGTTCAAGTCCCGACTCTTGCATTCTTTTTACTAAACCTTCAATGTATTTTTAATGACTTGTTGTACTTCATTTTATTTAATAAAAATTCGAGATTCATAAAGCAATATTTTATTTGAATGTTCTCATCTCTTCATAACCCTTATAATAAAATTCTTGAATTTTATTTAATTTACTTTACTTAAGAATTCTCTTTTTAAAGAGAAAATAAGGGTTATTAATATTTGGCAAATCTCTTTTATATAGAGAAAAAGATTATAAATATAAATATAATATTATATTCGGTTTTAAAAACCTTGGAATATCGTGGATATTACAAGAGCTCAGGCCCTTCGCGGGCATCGGGGCCTTGGAGGTTGATGTCCGCTTTTTAGGTACGTTTTGAGTGTCTAGGTAGATTAGATTTAGTTGGTTTTCGTGGTTAAGTTTTAGGTTTTTGAATCTTTTTGCTTTAGTTTTCGTATTTCCTTGAGAATCGGAAACTACGCGTATTTTGTGTCTTTTGTAGGTATTTTGGAGCGTAACCGAAGAATTTGGAGTACCATATGAAGAGGTGGACGAGCTATGAAGAGAAGTTAAGGAAGGAGGCCGGAAAAAAAGAGTAGAATCAAGCCAAAGGAGCTCGTGCACAAGCCAAGGCAATCCAAGAACGACCCAACAAGGTCGTGCACGAGCCTACACATGTCAAGATCGACCCATCCCAAAAGACAGCCCTCAGGACCGACCCCAGGGGGGTCGAGAACGACCCTATATGGGTCGTGCATGTCGCCGACTCTTGCATTATTCCGAGATCTTTTGTACTATATTCTATCTTTTATTTTAGGAAGTAGTTTTATCTTGTTTCCTAGTATAATTAGGCCTCCTTTTTCTCTATAAAAAGGGGGGCTAGACCTTCTAGTTTGGGGATCTCTTTTCTAGATTTTGATTTGGAGATTAAGAGGAAGACTTGGAGGAAGTTGGAGAAATTTGTAAGACCTCTTGTTTTTAATTTGATGTTTCGGTTTATTTTTATGATCATGTCTTCTTCTTTCTTCTCCATGTGTGAGTAGTTTTCTTAGATTCTAGGGTTGGGTGAAAACCCAACACAATCATGCATGCCTAAACTTGAATTCATGACTTGAATGCTTGAAGATCATATCTATCTATTTTGTGCTTAATACCTTTGCGAAAGTTGAGGCAACATCTTGCAATTAACCTAAAAGCGAAAGTGTAAAGTTGATTGCTTGATTGGATCTAAATAGGATTATTTGCGAAAGTTGATATTCCTAGGTTGAAAGATAGATAGAAAGTTGTTTAATTTGCGACAGTTGATTGAATAACTTGAATTGTTTGCGACAGTTGACTTTTCTATGATCTAGATTGCATGATAGTTGTGAATTCTTGTTGAAAGCATGTATGGTTGTTGTTGTGGTAACCCTACCCTAGGATTGCTTTTTTTTTATTCTTGATTAAAACCCATTAAGTTGATTCGATCTCGACCCCATAAGGTCGTGTTCGACCCTTAGTCCCTTGTTTGTTCTCTTTCTTTCCTTAGTTTATCAACTAATCTTTGGCACGATTCTCATTCCCGTGGACGAACCTGACTTCGCTGTACTCAGCGGGGTCTTGAATATAAATTTATTTGTTCAAGAAACCCTTCAACAAATTGGTGTCGTTGAGCAATAGTGCCTAGTTTAGTTGATATTTGGGGTTTGGGACTAGCCCTTACCCCTTTGTTTTTATTTAATTTGTTTTCTTTGTTTTTGTTCGCAGTATATACCATCTCGTTCTTCTCGGAGAACTCTTGAGATTGACTACTACAGCGAAACCTGAGAGGTCCTTCCATAGACGTTTGAGAGAACAACGAGCAATGGGCGACGCTGAGACTCTTGCTCAACAAATGGAGGAACTCCGCACTCAGATGCAGCGCTTGCAAGAGGACCGAGATACTCAGGCCTCCAATGCGCAACGATTCCAGGAGCAACTGAACGCTATCCCAAGGAATGCCAAGCAATACATGCACCCAGAACTGAGGGTGCCCGAATCGGCAATAGTGCTCCCGGAGATCAACCGCACTTTTGAGATTAAATCTCACTTCATATCCTTAATAAAGCGTTCTCAATTTGAGGGGAAACCCACTGAATGCCCAATGGAGCATATTAAGAACTTTATTGATTTATGCGACACCATTGTTGTTGACAATTTCGCCCTTGAATATGTTCTCTTGAAGGCTTTTAAGTGGTCTCTTGCAGGAAAAGCTTTGAGTTGGTTGGAGAGCTTGCCACCAAGATCTATCACGACGTGGAAGGCTTTGCATGATTTATTCATGACCAAGTTCTTTCCACCGGCAAAAACAACGGAGCTTAGGAAGCGCATCACCTCCTACCATCAACTTCCAAACGAGACGCTTGTGGAGACATGGGAACGATTCCAAGAGCTTCTACGCCAATGCCCTACTTATGGGCAACCTCCTTATGTTCTCCAAGAGATCTTCTTTCAAGGCATTAATGCGGCTACCAAAGATCGCATTAACCTTCACACTGATTGTGGGTTCATCGACATGACTCCAGAAGAAGCATGGGCATTATTGAACAAGCTCACCAATTATGATGCCATGTACGGAACCCAACAAGCTAAGCCAACGGCGAGGAAGCTGTATGAGCCACAATCTGATGTGGTTGATCGGGATGTGAAAGTCCAATTCTTGCAAGATGAAATCAATCGTCTGAAAAAGCAAGTAAGTTACTTTAATTCTTCTTCATCTTGTCAAGAATGCGGGTCTTCTGCCCACACTACTTCCAATTGCACTAACTTACAGCAAGTACGAGCCGCTGAGGCTTATGAGGAGGTAAACTACATGAGAGGTTCCTATAGGAACCAAAACAATTATGCAGGGAGGAGCAATGCTCAACCATCTTGGGGAAATTCCAATTATGACCAATACAAGCAACCCCAACAAGAGCAACGTCCCCCTCCCTACCACCCTCCGGGTTATCAAGAGCCACCGTCATGGGTAAAAGGGCTGCAAAAAGGAATGAATGGAGTGCGAGCTGAGGTCCAGACCGGGATCAATGGAATACGAGCCGAGCTTTCTACGCAAATGAATGGGGTTCATGACAGATTTGGAGAATTTGACTCATGGAGAAAACACATCGATTCCCAAATTGGACAACTAGCATCTCAAATCCCGAGACCTCAGGGACAACTCCCGGGCCATCCCGAGGAGAATCCTAGAAGTCGTGCAAGCGATGGCGAAATCCGAGCCATGCACCTAAGGAGTGGCAAAACTTTGCCCGAGCCAACCAAGCAAAACGAGAAGGAGCCAGCCTCAGGACCGACCCTGTCAGGGTCGTGCACGACCCCAACAGAGGTTGGACCTCTCAGGACCGACCCTACAATAACTCCAATAGGGTCGAGCACGACCCCCATAGGGGTTGATCCAGAGGGTACTAATAACAAAGAGGAAGAGGAGATCAACCCTCCAAGAGTCGAGCTCGACCACCCTTCGCCAGGTAAGTCTTCTAACCCTTCTCTTCTCATTCAATCTCCATCTAAAGTACTTCCTTTCCCTTCTAAAAAACCCAAGGACTTAACGGAAGGTAATTTCAAGCGCTTTGTTAAATTGCTTCAAGGTTTAAATCTTTCCATTCCTTTCGCTGAGGCTTTAAATGAAATGCCTGCTTATACTAAATTCTTGAAGGAGATCTTATCTAGAAAGCGATCCATGTCGAAATTAACAAATGAAGTAAGATCGTTGGAACTTCCCGAAAATATAGGCGACCCAGGTAAGTTTGCTATTACCATTGGTATTGGAGCTTACCGTTTCAAAGCTTTGTGTGATCTAGGTGCTAGTACGAGTTTGCTTCCACTTTCAATTTGGTCCAAAACCAATATGGGGCCTTTAGTGCCAGTGAACATAAGGCTATACATGGCGGATGGGTCGTGTGTCAAACCAACAGGAATAGTGGATGATTTCCCGGTTCAAGTAGGGAAGCTCTTTGTGCCCAATGATTTCATAGTGATGGAGATGCCTGAAGATCCCGTGGTGCCAATTATTCTCGGACGGCCATTCTTAGCCACAGCAGGAGCCATCATAGATGTCAAGAACGGGCTTCTCACCTTCAACATTGGAGAAGAAGTAGTTGAGTTCCGGGTTAATCCAACAATAAAAGAGTCAAATCAAGAGGAGGTCAAGATGCTATATACGCGCTCCGACTACATTGAGTGCAACAATCCAATAGAAAAATTCTTGACTTGGGATCCTATTCCACACATTCTAGGCGTCTCAAGACCGACTCTCCAAGGGTCGAGCACGACCCTCCTGGATGATAGTGAAGAGCAATGTCTTGTCTTGGATGTACTCAAAGCGGAGATTGAGGAGGAAGTTAGTCTGCCCAAGCCTACTCCCGAGCTTAAGGAGCTCCCCGACTCTTTGAGGTACGCTTTTCTTGGTCCTAATTCTACTCTTCCCGTTATTATTAATGCTAACTTGAGTATGGAAGAGGAGAATAAATTGCTTGATGTGCTTAGGACCCATAGGAAAGCCATAGGGTATTCATTAGAGGAACTTAGTGGTATTTCACCCTCTTTGTGCATGCATAGAATTTATATGGAGGATGATCATAAACCCACTATTGAGCATCAACGTAGGCTAAACCCTAACATGAAAGAGGTAGTAAAAAAGGAAATTCTGAGGATGTTAGATGCCGGTATTATATTTCCTATCTACGATAGTAAATGGGTTAGCCTCGTACATGTAGTTCCAAAAAAAGGGGGGATGACGGTTGTCGAAAATGAAAAAGGGGAGTTTATTCCAACTAGGACCACCACTAAGTGGAGAATGTGCATAGACTATAGGAAACTTAATAGTGCTAATAGGAAGGATCACTTTCCACTCCCCTTCATTGACCAAGTCCTAGAACGCTTAGCCCAACACGATTACTTTTGCTATTTGGATGGCTATAGTGGTTTTTGGCAGATTCCCATTCACCCCGATGATCAGGAGAAGACGACATTTATTTGTCCGTATGGGACGTTTGCATATAGGCGGATGCCTTTCGGGCTATGCAACGCCCCAGCCACCTTTCAACGATGCATGATGGCCATCTTCTCCGACATGATTGAAGACATAGTGGAGGTATTTATGGATGATTTCTCAGTTTACGGTTCCACTTTTGATTCATGTCTTGCTAATCTTTCTAGAGTCCTTAAGCGATGTGAGGAGACTAACCTTGTGCTTAATTGGGAAAAGTGTCATTTCATGGTTAGAGAAGGTATTGTCTTAGGACATCTAGTGTCTAAACGCGGGATTGAGGTGGACAAGGAAAAAATTGAGCTTATTGAGAAATTGCCCCCTCCATCTTCCGTTAAAGACGTTAGGATCTTTTTGGGGCATGCGGGTTTCTATAGACGCTTTATTCAAGACTTTTCTAAAATTGCTAAACCATTGACTAACCTACTAATGAAGGATGTAGTGTTTAGCATGTCTCCAGATTGTCTTGAAGCGTTTTACAGGTTGAGGAAAGCCCTCGTGACGGCCCCCATCATGCAATCACCGGATTGCTCACTTCCCTTCGAGATCATGTGTGATGCTAGCGACTATGCCATAGGAGCGGTACTTGGGCAGCAGAAGGACAAGAAGCTTCATGCCATCTACTATGCCAGTAAGACGCTCGATGAAGCCCAGAGTAAGTACACTACGACCGAGAAAGAGTTTCTTGCCGTGGTGTTTGCTTTTGAAAAATTTCGCTCTTACTTAGTAGGTTCTAAGGTGATCGTTTATACTGACCATGCTACGGTTAGATTTCTAATGGCGAAAAAAGACGCCAAGCCTAGGTTGCTTCGTTGGATGCTTTTATTGCAGGAATTCGATCATGAAATCCGAGACAAGAAAGGAGCGGAGAACTTAGTGGCGGATCACCTATCAAGACTGCCCCTTGAGCATATCCAGGAGTCCGGTGGATCAATTCCCATCAATGATACTCGCCCCGATGAGACACTATTGCAAGGCAAACAAGAGCCCTATGGAGATAAGAGTGGTGGGGAAATCAAGCATTCAGGACCGACCCCGCCGGGCTCGAGCACGACCCCAATGGAAGTAGGTTGCCTCAGGACCGACCCTCCAAGGGTCGTCATACGGTCGTGCACGACCCTTCATGGGTCGAGCACGACCCCAGTCCTCGAATCACACTTCGAGCACGACCCGCTAGGCTCGTGCACGACCCTAACCCAGGGTCGAGCAGGTAAGTTTTCTTCACCCTTTTCGGTTCTTTCAAGTTCCGATAATCTCAAATCTTTACCTTCTCCCTCTACTTCTATTCTTTCTTTACGCGGGTCAAAGCCCCCTTGGTTTGCGGATTTTGCTAACTATATTGTAGGAGGCGAGATTCCGGCGGGTTTAACCCCTCAAGCCAAGAAGAAATTCCTCCACGACGTCAAGTACTACTATTGGGATGATCCTTACTTGTTCAAGCAAGGAAGCGATCACATATTCCGACGTTGTATTCCGGATGATGAGATTGAAAGCATCGTTCACCATTGCCACACTCTACCAGCGGGAGGCCATGCTAAGGGATTCAAGACCACGGCGAAGATTCTTCAAAGTGGCTTCTATTGGCCAACGCTTTTTAAAGATGTACAGGAGTTTGTGACAAGGTGTGACGAGTGCCAGCGTTCCGGCAACATTACTTGGAGAAATGAGAACCCGCTCACCGGTATCTTGGAGGTCGAGCTTTTTGATGTGTGGGGGATAGACTTTATGGGGCCCTTCCCTTCATCTGGTCCTTATAAGTATTTCCTTGTAGCGGTTGATTATGTCTCCAAATGGGTGGAAGCCATTGCCACTAAGACAAATGATGCTCGGGTGGTTGCTAAGTTCATGAAATCAAACATTTTTCCCCGATTTGGAGTCCCCCGAGTTCTTATAAGTGACGGCCGCTCACACTTCATTGAAAGGAGCTTTGAAGACCTTTTGGCCAAGTATGGGGTCTCCCACAGGGTGTCCACACCATATCATCCTCAAACAAGTGGTCAAGTGGAGGTCTCAAACCGTCAAATAAAGAGCATCTTAGAGAAGACGGTGTCCCGGTCAAGGAAAGATTGGTCTTCAAAGCTTGATGACGCTTTATGGGCATACCGCACCGCTTACAAGAAGCCACTCCGCACCACTCCTTACAACTTGGTGTATGGCAAGTCTTGTCACCTACCTGTCGAGCTTGAACACAAAGCTTTATGGGCTCTCAAGGAGTTCAGCATGGACCTCGATGTGGCCGGAACAAAACGATTTATGGACTTACAAGAATTGGAAGAATTGAGGCTTAACGCCTACGAGAATGCCAAAATCTATAAAGAGAGAACTAAAAAGTGGCATGACAAGAAGCTCGTTCCAAAACACTTCAAAGCCGGTGATCAAGTACTCCTTTTCAACTCTAGGCTCCGACTTTTTCCCGGGATGTTAAAGACTAGATGGAGTGGACCATTCACGGTTCATCACATTTATCCACATGGGGCGGTTGACCTTATAGATGAGAACGAAGCGATTTTCAAAGTCAACGGGCACCGCTTGAAGAAGTACTATGCCAAGGTGGAATTGGATGAAGAAATCCGAGCCACGTGGGCTCTCACTACCTCGGACTGAGCTCAGGTAAGTCGTCAAGCTAAACGACGTTAAACAAGTGCTTTCGGAAGGCAACCCGGTTCTTAGATTAGTTTTATTTATTTTTACTTTTATTTTATATTCAATTAGATTTTATAATCTTCCTTAGAACTAGGATAGCATATATATTTTTCCGGGAAGGAATTTTGTGTGACTTTTGCAGGGTCATAAGCTTAAAAGACGGGATCAAAAAGACGGGAATAGACAACCTCATACACGGGGCCAATTTAACGGTAAGTTTCGACCCCCCTTCGAATTGACGATTCTACCCTTCTTCAAAAAGGTATGTCTTCTTTTCCCTATTTGTCCCCAACTCCATTCACGATACTATTCCCCTTCTTTCTTGACCGACCTCCTCCACCTCAAACACTCCCAAGCTTAAGTTTTTCTTCAATTCCATCTCCATCACATCACAACACCACTTCCCCTCGAGTCTTCACCACCTCCCCACCATCACGCCACTGCTCGTGCACGACCCAACCCAGATCGAGCCCCCATAGCTCGTGCTCGGCCCAGCCCCCTCGCCCCAATTCTAGATCTAGGTCGAACACACCTCTATTTCCACTTTTCTTGCTCAAATCTCGGATTTTCGGTATGGATCTCTAACCCTCTACTCTTGATCTTGATTATTAATGGTGGATATTGAATTTTTGGGTTGGATTTGCATAATTTGGGGATTTTTGATTTTGGGTAGAAATTTTGGAATTTATTTGCATACTTGTTGTTGTTTCGATTTGTGCATGCTTTGGTGTGTTTTGACTTGAAATTTAGAGAAAATTGTGGTTGAAATCTGATACATGAGGCTGATGGGGGCTAGATCCAAACTTTGGGTAGAGGTTGAAGACGAAGTGCATTACCTGGTGGTCGTGCACGACCCCCTTAGGGTCGTGCACGACCCAACCAGAAAACAAGGCAACCAGGACCGACCCCGTGAGGGGTCGTGCACGACCCAATTGGGGTCGTGCAAGTCCTCCTTTTGTGTAAAATTAGGTGGTTTTTGCTAAGTATTGCATGCTAGGTTGAGAATAAATCCATGCTTTCATGCCTTTATATATCATGTCTCGCCTTCATTGTGCGACGCTTAATTGATAAGCTTGCAATACTTACCTTTGAATAAGTATGGGGTGTATTATGTGGAGTTGGTGTTTGATGAATGTAGGTACCATGGCCTCCACTTCTAGACCCGCCAAGAAGTCAAAGAAAAGTGACATGCCCGAGCTAGACCAATACAACCTGGCCTCCACATTCCAAAAGACGTTCAATGTGTGCCATGAGCTCAAGCATCGAACACAATGGTATTGCAAAGAGGATGGGCAACGGTTGCACATCCACGATGATTTGATGGAGGCTTTCACCTATATAGGGGGAGAGAATTTTCTTCAATGGAAAAATCACCAATATCCCATACTCACTTGTGAGTTTTTAGCTACCTTTACTACCTCTATCAAGAGCCCGCACACTGGTGGTAAGATGCAATTTCAGCTCGGGAACAAATGGTTCAAACTCACCTTGCAAGAGCTTAATGATGCATTCGGGTTCCCTAACCCGATTTACGATGCCAAGCGTGAGCCCGACCCCTTATTGACATGGAGTTATCTATCCGGAAAACAGGAAAGCTCTTTCCACAATTTGCCTAGCAAGGATTTAGCCAACCCGCTCTTTCGGATTATTCTTCGCATCTTAGGGAGCACGGTCTACCCAAGGACCGAGTTATCTAGGCCAAACAAGAGGAAGGTCTTCATGCTGAGGACAATGTTATTCTCTTTTCCCGAGCCTCTCAACATTGGTTTCGAGTGGATGAGAAGTGTGGATGGTTTTAAGGCCAAGTCGGATTCGGTCTACTTTGGAGGGATGATTGCTCGGCTCGCCCACAACCTTAACGTCCACATGAAAGCTTATTCGGGAGAGAAGCCGATATTTGTAGACATTCCATTTCTCATTAATGCAAAGCTAATATCAAGGCACCCCGATGATCCCGACACATTTTGCTCCGTTTTCCATGGTCATCGAGTCATCATCACCAAAGAGCGGGTGGATTTGCTTCATGTACCCAATTGGTTTGAGGTATGGTCCAGCGACCGATACCATTTGAAGAAACGCCCTGAACAAGAAGAGTCCTTAAGAAGACGCCTCCGCCGCTATCCGAGTCCAGGGCCCGGGTATGAAATTCTAGCTTTACCCCCTACTCCTACCCTCAGGAACGACCCCTTTGGGGTCGAGCACGACCCATCTGGGTCGCGCCAGACCCCCCTGCACGACCCATTTCGGTCGTTCGAGCCCTCACGCCAGTCCGTGCACGACCCTAGAGGGGTCGAGCACGACCCACCAGCCTTCTATGAACCTGCCCGCCACTCCGTGCACGACCCCTATGGGGTCGCGCACGACCATTCATGCCCCTACCACGTCCCCTTGCCACCCATGCATCCTACCTTTAGGGCGGCTTATGAGTTCGGGACCTCCTCTACTGCTAATACCGGTCCCGGGGATGAGGAGCCAATGCAACAAGATGAGGCTCTGGTATATGATATGAACTATTTGGCTCGGGAGATGGCGGCAATGAGGGTTGATCACCGGCAACAACATGAGGCCGTGATGCGTGGGCAAGCATCTATCAGGGAGGACTTAAGGGAAACCCGGGGCGTAATGGATCAGCGTTATCAAGAGTTCCAGCAGTTTCAGTCCTACTATGAGGCCCAACAAGAAGTCGATGATTATCGTTGGGCTCATACGGAGGGCTACATGCATTGGGACTACGGGAACTACCCGGGTCGAGAGGCGTATATTCCACCGGCGCATCCACCATTGCGCTCTCGTCGCCGACCTCCACAGTGATGAGCTCCACCCCGTCCCGCTTCAAAATTAAGCTTGTGAGTTTCTTCTTCATATCTCTTTACTTTGTCATATATTTTTATGCATGAGGACATAGCATGATTTAAGTATGGGGTAGGGGAAGAAGAAACTAGTTGTATATAATTGAGTCTTTGATTGTTTGCTTGCTAGTTTGTGTTAGTTGTTTGCTTTGTTTGGTTTGTTGGTTTGTTTTGTTTAAAGAAAACTAAAAAAAATCAAAAAAAAAATTGCAAAATGTCAAAAAATCCAAAAATACTTGCTTTTGTTTGTTTTAGGATAGAAGAATGCTCCATCTTAGATGTCCTATGATGAGAAATAATTTCATGCTTATCATTTAATTCTTTTGGCATATTTGGATAGTATAGCCTGAGTCTTGAGAAATTGCTTTTGATTGTGAAAATTGACTTGTGATGAAATTGAGCATATGTGTTTTAAGTGAAAGTAGTTGCAATCCAACAAAAACCTTACCTAGTGAGAATTTTGGCCTTATAGGGAGAACATCAAAAATCCCTCATCTTTATATGTGTGAGTTGCTCTCTTTGTGCATTAATCACTTGTCATTGATAGAGTTATCTATTTCTTGAAGCCGCTATGAGATCGTTCATGCATGTTAATTATGATTAAGAACTTATATTTCATAAGCCATTTTTATCCTCTCTTTTACCTACCTTTACATTATCCTCTTTTTGAAGCCAAGTTGAGCCTTAAGACTTTTATTTTTAGCTCCACAAAATTTATCCCTAGCCAAGATAAGCTTGACCCTATCCGGGGATTAGGACTTAGTATTGGTTGTGATAATTTTGTTGAGTGCGATTGCTTGGTTCAAGTGTGGGGTAATTATGGGTTGGGAAAAGTTAAAAAATCTTGCAATATGTCATGTAAAAGGAGTTTGGTTCCCTAAATGCACTTACTATCAAAAGAGTTGAAAAACAAAGAGAGAGAAAGATATCGATATCGATCTCCCATAAAAAAAAATGAAAATCAAAAGGGAGAAAAATAAAGCAAAGTGTTGAGAGTGAAAGTGTGCATGAGCCAAATTTCTTAGTATTTATATGCAAGATAAGTTGGGATTTAAAAGGGTTAAAGAAATAAGTGAGTTTTGAGCATAATGTTGAGAGAGTTTGGTATATGTTCTTTTATGTGAGTTTTTGGCAATGTGAGAGTTTTTAGGAGTCTTTGATTCCCGGATATTATTAGCACCACATAGCCAAAATATTTCCACGCCTTATTGTCTTTACCAAGCCGCATTACAACCCGGCCGAATGGAGTCTTCTATGAAGATTTCATTGAGCCTAAGTTCTTATGATGATTGATGTGTTTTGACTTCTCTAGGTAGAGAGATTGGTGATATATGTCTCAATGATAAAGTTGATGTTGCATAAAGATTGAGTTGAGAGCTGATATTAATAGCCTAAACACATGAGAGATGAGTGAAACACATTAAAATCCCTTGTGAGGTTGGATTGTAATTGCCTATGCTTGGGACTCATACATATGTGATGACGTTAAAATTACTTGTCTACTTCTTCACTTGTGTTTAAAATGTTTTGACAAAGGCTATGCTTAAAGATTGTGTATTGGTCTTGATTTTGCATGATTATTGCTTGAGGACAAGCAAGTCTAAGTATGGGGTATTTTGATGTCCGCTTTTTAGGTAGGTTTTGAGTGTCTAGATAGATTAGATTTAGTTGGTTTTCGTGGTTAAGTTTTAGGTTTTTGAATCTTTTAGCTTTAGTTTTCGTATTTCCTTGAGAATCGGAAACTACGCGTATTTTGTGTCTTTTGTAGGTATTTTGGAGCGTAACCGAAGAATTTGGAGTACCATATGAAGAGGTGGACGAGCTATGAAGAGAAGTTAAGGAATGAGGTCGGAAAAAAGAGTAGAATCAAGCCAAAGGAGCTCGTGCACAAGCCAAGGCGATCCAAGAACGACCCAACAAGGTCGTGCACGAGCCTACACATGTCAAGATCGACCCATCCCAAAAGACAGCCCTCAGGACCGACCCCAGGGGGGTCGAGAACGACCCTATATGGGTCGTGCATGTCGCCGACTCTTGCATTATTCCGAGATCTTTTGTACTATATTCTATCTTTTATTTTAAGAAGTAGTTTTATCTTGTTTCCTAGTATAATTAGGCCTCCTTTTTCTCTATAAAAGGGGGGCTAGACCTTCTAGTTTGGGGATCTCTTTTCTAGCTTTTGATTTGGAGATTAAGAGGAAGACTTGGAGGAAGTTGGAGAAATTTGTAAGACCTCTTGTTTATAATTTGATGTTTCGGTTTATTTTTATGATCATGTCTTCTTCTTTCTTCTCCATGTGTGAGTAGTTTTCTTAGATTCTAGGGTTGGGTGAAAACCCAACACAATCATGCATGCCTAAACTTGAATTCATGACTTGAATGCTTGAAGATCATATCTATCTATTTTGTGCTTAATACCTTTGCGAAAGTTGAGGCAACATCTTGCAATTAACCTAAAAGCGAAAGTGTAAAGTTGATTGCTTGATTGGATCTAAATAGGATTATTTGCGAAAGTTGATATTCCTAGGTTGAAAGATAGATAGAAAGTTGTTTAATTGTGACAGTTGATTGAATAACTTGAATTGTTTGCGACAGTTGACTTTTCTATGATCTAGATTGCATGATAGTTGTGAATTCTTGTTGAAAGCATGTATGGTTGTTGTTGTGGCAACCCTACCCTAGGATTGCTTTTTTTATACTTGATTAAAACCCATTAAGTTGATTCTATCTCGACCCCATAAGGTCGTGTTCGACCCTTAGTCCCTTGTTTGTTCTCTTGCTTTCCTTAGTTTATCAACTAATCTTTGGCACGATTCTCATTCCCGTGGACGAACCTGACTTCGTTGTACTCAACGGGGTCTTGAATATAAATTTATTTGTTCAAGAAACCCTTCAACAGAGGTCTCAGAGCCCTATGCGGAAGACCCCTCCATTGCTTTCTTTGCCATCCTCGAGGCTATGGAAGATGCGCTAAGCACTGAAAAAACACAACAAAAGTAAGTCGTGAGAGCAAATAGTTCAAAAAGTGTAAAAAGTAAGAAAATACCCTCTTCGTCGCCAAGATTCGGGAAGAGAAGGCTCAAGCCCCCGCGCTCAAGGTGGTCTTGAGCCAGATACTCTTTATAGGATTCCGCGTTTGTCATTGTGAATCGCTTCTTGACCTTGGCAACCTCCCTCGGTTTTGCTTTGGGAGGACGTGCGAAGATACGCGATACAATGGGAAACTTAAAAAGCCTCCTCGACTGGTCGCGCACCAAGAACCACTTGTCCTTCCAATCTCCCACGTTCGAAGGAGTGGTCACGATTTAGAGGTTCGGGAGGCTAAGATTCACCAAATTTTTTCCGCTTGCGGCCTCGACAGCAGTAGGGACGTCATCGTAGCGATGTTGGGCTCCTCGGCGAGCTCGTAGCACCGAATGGTGTATGCACACAAGTACCTCCACGCAGGGGCGGAGCTATGTTGGGGCGGGTAGGGGCCATGGCCCCCCAATCCAAATTTTTTTTCCGTATATATGTTCCTCTTGTCAATAGCTTCGATTTGATATATTATAAGCTTAATTCTGACATTTGAGTAAAACGTTATGAACGTTTGAAGATTGGACATATACAAACTACTTTTAACAAGTCATTTACTTAGTTAGAATGCTTTTATCTTTTGTTAAACATCCTACTTTCATAATGTGATTGAACCCGAAAACTTTGAAATAAGGATTTTTGTTTGAATTTTATTTTTTAGTACGAGCTATTAATATTTATAGATTCAATTAATTTGTATTTTGAAACATTTTTGTTTTATTAATCTAAATGTAGTTTGAAACATAATTCATAATTATATAAATTGTCATTATAAATTCTTGTTTTCTTAATGTACTTATATTTTGAAATATTTTAGTCCCTCCTTTATAAAATATGTTCTCTTTTTTTTTGTCTAAATTTGTATTTTTTATTTCTACATCTTTCTCGAAACGTACATTAGCTATGTTGGAAAAAAAAATTCGGCCCCTACAATGATAAATTTCTGGCTACGCCCCTGCCTCCACGCGTTGGGAGAGAGCTACGCGAGGCACACACTAATCGCCCACAAGTAATCGGTTATGTGCTTGGCTAGCAAAAGCCGAAAGCCAGCTTGAAGACTGAGCAAATACACCAACGCGCAGTCTTCATATGTCGCCATCGAGTTGGCGCCTTCCTCGAGAAGCACCAGCTCGATCCCCTCAGGCTAGGGAAATTCAGAGGCGATCTCCGCAAACATCACTCTGTTAAAAATTGTAGCATATCCATCGCGAAGAAATAGCCCAGGCGATTCATTCGGGATCATCGAAATTTGGTCTTCAGCCACCAACGAGGTATGGGATACGTAGTTTTTAATATATTGCGGGAAAAGCTTGGTTGTTCGCTAGAGTCCGACATTTGCACATCGAAACCAGTAGGCTCCTCGTCTGATATCGATGGCGGAGCCATCTCGACCCCAGAAGATGTACACGCTTGAGTTATTCGTGAAGTAATAGAAGCTTCAAAAGATCTAGGGGAAGGATCGCTAAAGACAAGCAAAGGAGAGGTAGGGTTCTGAGAGTCGCTAGTCTCGTTGGCCACTACTGTTTCAAAGGATTCCTCGTGGTACTTCTCCCAGAATTTGAACACAAATCTTGGAGGCGGGCTCGAAGAAGAACCTCTAGGCATGAAAAACGGGATCCAGGGAACGGAAGGCGAGCACCTAGAAAAGAAGAAAATCTTAGGAAGAAAAGCAAACTCGAAAAATAAAAGCGATAGAGGGGAAAACGCAATCCTAGGGCTATTCGGAAGGATAGGCTGCTTTGGGAGAAGCAAATGGGAACAAACAAAAATCACAAGTCAAAACCAAAACCCAGAAGATCAAAAGGCCAAATGCCCCATCACCCAAAAGCAAGAAGGTTAAACTTTCGAAGAACTTTCAAAATTTAAAAAACAAACAAAGAACTCAACCACCCTACAAAATGCCAGACAAACACCCAGAAGGGCCGAACCCACCATCGGACAACCAAAACTCAGCCCTACTGTCGCCGACCCACCACCGTGGCACCGGCGCGGAACCCGGAAAAACACCGTCTCCGCCTAGGGTGAAAAGCAAAAAAGAAAATAATCGACTAAAAAAGCAAACCGAAGGGAGAAAAGAACTTACTTGTTGAAGAAAGTGACTCGGGCGACAGTGGGGAGCTTAGATCGGTAGTGTTCCAAGTTCTTGGTCTCCGGAAGCCGAAAGGTCACAACAGAGCATGGGATTTTTGGGTTCGGAAGATGAAGAGGGAAAGAGAAAGGAGAAGGGAAGGTATGGCATTTATAAGAAAAGCTAATGGGCCTTCCTCCCAAAATCACTTTTATGGGCCAAGCCTCTTGAGGCCCATTAAAAAAAAGTCCAAAACACACAAGTATGCATCAAGTAGGTTCTCAGAAAAAATGCTAAAGCATAAGGCTAGGTGCCTCGTTAAAATCTATCTCGTGTAGAAACATCGCGTCTCTTTGATAAGTTGGCGCCGAACCTCGAAGAAAAAAGAAGAAGAGCTCGTAACCACGCATTTATGCCTTGTGATCCTCGATAGCAAACCACATGTAACACCCCGACTTTCATCGGAGCGCTACTCGGTGGTAGACCCTGTCCGGGTACTACTCAAGTTAGTCTGACAAACCAATTCACTAGGATCTTGCAACTCGGGCACGACGAAAAAAACCAATAAAACATCCAACTTTTTATTTTAAACTGAATGCAGAAAATGTCATAGTATATTTTTTTCGAATTTATAAACATGGATGACAATCAAATCATTCAAATCATTTTGTAATTTCAAACTATTCTAAACCAGTCTTATCCAACTCACAACAAAATGATTCAAGACAACTTTTAATATATACTTAACCAGATCCCAACAACCAAAACATAATGACACGTG
Organism: Fallopia convolvulus; assembly: GCA_964016875.1. Lineage (NCBI taxonomy): Eukaryota > Viridiplantae > Streptophyta > Magnoliopsida > Caryophyllales > Polygonaceae > Fallopia > Fallopia convolvulus. Next base: position 44,976,785 of record OZ024719.1, on the reverse strand, counting down.
CTCCAATATCCGCTCCACCACCTCGTAGAGAAATCCATCACAATTCTTAAAAAGTACCTAAAACTGTAAAAAAAAAAAATAAGTCCTCGAGGGGTCAATTTCTATTCCAATTCAAGTTAGAGATCACACAGAACTAGTAAGACGTTTTAAAAACCAACACACAATTCCTAACATTCACAAAGAAAATTAACAAACAAACAAACAAACCAACTACAGTCCATACCTATTTTTCATTTAATCACACATTCACATTAACACATTCACATTTACAAAAATTCAGCACATCAACCTACACTCCCTCCTCCACACACACGCACCCACACAATTTATTTTGCGGTAATGCAACCCTTCTTTACCATTGCATTCTACACGACAATGCAACTCTTCTTCATCATTACATGTCTTTCCAGCGATGCAACCCTTCTTCATCATTACTGAACCCTCGTGTAAGATTAGACAACATAATATTTACTTGCATAATTGCTTGGATGTTTGGTTGTTTGTTAGTTTGACTGAATTGGGATTCCTTGCTTACATTGTTATGTGGATTGACCATTTTCCATAGATAAGAGTTTAGTTATGTTTTTTTGAATTTAATGAGCTTGTTTTCAATTATTGATGATTTAGTGTGGTTTTTGTTAGTTTTAGGTTGTTTATTTTTGCTTCGGATTCGTAGCTATCTAGAAATGACGATTCGGGGACGAATCGTTTCTTTAGGGGAGGTATCTGTGAAACCTCAAAGTAGTTCTAGTATTTCTTTAGTGTTCCACTCTTTCTATGTTTCGGGACGAAACTTTCTTAAGGGGGATAGTATGTAATATTCGGGTACGTTTTTCCGTCTAGGCTGGAAAAAAACGAGTTCCTTAGTTTACAACCAATCGAGTTTCTTGACCAGCAAGTAACCTCGTTTTATAGAATAGAGTATATATATTTTTAAATATATGTATTCCTATCCAAGGAGATTGATCATATCCTTTTATTAATTTTGTTCAACCCCAAGCAAATTCTTATCCTTAAAAATCCAATCCAAATTAGTTACATATAAATCTATCTTTAGCCCAAATTAGGATACCATAAATCGAAAACCCCCGCTATATCAATCGAGACGTCGCCCTTGAAGAACCATCGTTCTTTCTTCCTCAGCAACTAATAACATTCTCGCCTTCCTCTGTTCTTGTCTCACCATCGACGACCGCTACCGTGTTTGGTTCACCGGAGGCCGGCGTCGACTGTTTTGGCCGCCATCACGAAATCACGAGGGGCTGTCGAGCACCTCCGTTGACAACCGAGCATGGACTGCTTTGTTTTGGTTATCGATCCTTTGTTTTGCTTTGCCGAAGCCGTTTTTGATTGATTCGAGGTTTCTTGTCATAGACCCGATTGTCGATCCAGAGGCTCCGCCTCTTCGCTCATACCCTACCGGTGATATTTACCATCATCCGAATTCCTTCTTCTCTGAAATCGGGTTTAAAAGATAGCCGTTGCATACTCAGAGTTGTCACCACACCTTTCTTCCGTCAAGAGGTAACCTGGCCCGAGCCTCCTATGTCTTCCTCCTCTACTGATGTGGGTGTCATTGGTGGTTAAGTAATAGGCTAATTAATTTAAGTAGTAGCATGTTTAGATGTGAATGGTAGTATATTTATATAATTGTTTATCCAGCATTAAATTAATGTTAGTACAATATGTTAGTGAAAACGAGTAGGAAGAAGGCACTTTTGTTGTTAGTTAGGTGGTTAAAGATGCTTTGTTATAGAGTTTATTAGTAGGCTATTTGATTAGTTAGTGGTTTTAGGTTGGTGGGTGGTCCGGTCAATTTCTGGATACATGTCTGCTTGTTATAATTTATGGTTATTTGAACGTGGGAGTTTTAATTTTTAAGTAAAGCGTTGATGATTAGTTAGTAGTTAGTGTATAAGATTAGCTAATTAGTGGAAGGGTGAGACGGTTCAATGGTCAGAATGGGTTAGAATGTGTTAGAATGTGGGTCTTTATATAAGCAGAAGGTACGTGGTGGTGGTGGTGGTGGATAGAGTTAAGAGGGTTATGTTAGGAGATTAGAGTGGTAGTAGATAATAGAATAGGGGGTTTATTAGTTTACTCGGATGGAATATCTTGGTTGACTTAGTTAACGGATTAATTGGGTTCGTAGTGTAGGGTTCTGTTTAGATGAGTCGTTAATCGTAATCTAGTTGGTGTTATTGACCAGTCGACTAATTGATCTTGAATATTCTTAGGTTCTAGTGTTGTTCGTGTTCACTACTCTACGCAAGGGTCGTCTTTGAGGTAAGTCGTTCTGCGACTTGCTCGGTTTTTATTCTAGTTCTTGTTAGACGTTATGTTGTGCTTGTAGGATTGGTATTGGGGAACTAATTCCTACTATTTGTAACTATAATTGGTGATTGTGAGTGGTGGAAAATGTGTTTGTGTTTGTAATTGTCTTTGTGATTGTGATTATGATTGTGACTGTGACTGGTAATTGTGTTTGTGAAATATTTTGAATGTTTGCTCTGTGTTGATTGAAAACCGTCATGTAATGATGGAGAAGGGTTGCATCGCTGTAAAGACATGTAATGATGAAGAAGGGTTGCATTGTCGCGTAAAATGCAATGATGAAGAAGGGTTGCATTGCCGTAAAATAAATTGTATGGGTGCGTGTTTGTGGAGGAGGGAGTGTAGGTTGATGTGCTGAATTTTTGTAAATGTGAATGTGTTAATGTGAATGTGTGATTAAATGAAAAATAGGTATGGAATGTAGTTGGTTTGTTTGTTTGTTTGTTAATTTTCTTTGTGAATGTTAGGAATTGTGTGTTGGTTTTTAAAATGTTAGGAATTGTTTGTTTGTACTAACATTAATTTAATGCTAGATAAACAATTATATAAATATACTAACATTTCCATCTAAACATGCTACTACTTAAATTAATTAGCCTATTACTTAACCACCAATGACACCCACAACAGTAGAGGAAGAAGAAAGAGGAGGCTCGGCCCAGGTTACCTCTTGACGGAAGAAAGGTGTGGTGACAACTCTGAGTTTGCAGCGGCTATCTCTTAAACCCGATTTCAGAGAAGAAGGAATTCGGATGATGGTAAATATCACCGGCAGGGTACGAGCGAAGAGGCGGAGCCTCTAGATCGGCAATCGGGTCTATGACGAGAAACCTCGAATCGATCGAAAATGGCTTCGGCAAAGCAAAATAAAGGATCGATAATCAAAACAAAGCACTCCATGCTCGGTTGTCAACGGAGGTGCTCGACAACCCCTCGTGATTTCGTGATGGCGGCGAAAACAGTCGGCACCGGCCTCTGGTCAACCAAACACGGTAGGGGTCGTTGATGGCGAGACAAGAACAGAGGAAGGCGAGAATGTGATTAGTTGCTGAGGAAGAAAGAACGATGGTTCTTCAAGGGCGGCGTCTCGATTGATATAGCAGGGGTATTTGGTTTATGGTTTCCTAATTAGGGCTAAAGAAGATTTATATGTAAATAATTTGGATTGGATTCATAAGGATAAGAATTCGCTTGGGGTTGAACGGAATTAATAAAAGGACATGATCAATCTCCTTGGATAGGAATACATATATTTAAAAATATATATACTCTATTCTATAAAACGAGGTTACTTGCTGGTCAAGAAACTCGATTGGTTGTAAACTAAGGAACTCGTTTTTTTCAGCCCAGGCGGAAAAACGTACCCGAATATTACACCACAAGCCATGGGGTTGTGATGGTCCGCGAAATTAACAATGCATAAGCAGTCGGGATAAACTGCAGAACAAAGCCAAGAGAGGAAAGTTCGAGGTCGGCCTCAGAGGTTTTCCTAAACCCATCCAAAAAAACCAGAGGTCAAACATCACACACTTCCCACTAAGGTGGAAAGTGGACCAACAAAGCGATCCAAGTCATCGAAGAGTGCAAGGCCAAACATCGCGCACTTCCCGCTAAGGTGGAAAGTGGACCAACAAGTGATCTAAAGTGAGTCGACAATGTAGAAAACCGCACACACTCAAAAGCTGACACAACCGGCCCGCCCAACCAATCAAAGATCACCTCTTCTCTAACCAGCCAAAAGTCGTCTCGCTCTCAACCAATTAGATAGCAACAGCTCGCAAGTCCCATATCAGATAAATGTGAAAGCCTCACTTCACAAATGCTTATACATAAGGAAGAAGCTCGAATGTTGCAATGGGACCTCCAGAAACATGTGACACGCAAGCACAACCAACTAAATTAACAGAACATGCTCAACCAAACGCCTCCTAACAAGCCAAGCCACTTCCACTTCCCACCACCCCCACCGTCAATATCATAATTAATTAGCCAAATTGACATTAAATGGCCAAATAAATACTACTAATTGTTCTCTCTCTTCCTGCCCTTCTTCCTACGCGAACGAAGAGATAAAGAAGCGTATATATTCGCACACCAATTTCGAATATTCTGTTTCTTTTTAACCCCACCCAGGCACCCACACCGCCACTTCCCATATTCACGCCCACTACTTTCCGTCTGCGAAGTTTGTGATTCCAATTTCGGTTCATTCAAGCGCCGGTGAATTTTCTCCAGCGATTACCATGAAGTTTGGCAAGAGCCTGAGCAACCAGATCGAGGAGACCTTGCCGGAGTGGAGGGACAAATTCTTGTCCTACAAAGGCCTCAAGAAGCGCTTGAAGCTCATCAATCCCAAGGACGCCGACGGCGCTTCTCGACCGGCCAAGCGTCTGAAGCTCTCCTCCGCCGCCACCGGTGACGGAGATGACGTTGATGCGCTGGCCGAGGAAGGGATGTCGAAGGAGGAGGTTGATTTCATCAGGCTCCTTGAAGACGAGTTGGAGAAATTCAATACCTTCTTCGTTGAGAAGGAGGAGGAGTACATCATCAGATTGAAGGTATGTTTATCAGATTCTCTCTCGATCTCTTCCTCAAGAATTGTTTCTCTGTTTCTCTATCTCTTATTGAAGAATCGGAATTCGGCGAGTTCCAATTTGGTAGTAAATTAGGTTGAAACTGAAGATTTCCTGATTTCTAGGTCGAAATTGATATGAGTTGGAGAATTCGCTAGCCCTGAGTCGAACCGATTGAAACCATGCGGATTGATTATGGCGTGCTTATTACGCTGTTTCAGATTCTGATTTATTTTCTTTCTTTCTAAATCATCCTGGTGTAGAATTATGATTACGGGACTCTGCTGTGATTGATTGCAGTCCATGATCCTTAATTAGCGTTGTGAAGAATTACTGCATGTGCTTTATTTTGTTATCTTGTTGTGGTTACTCTTTTGATCACGATCCTCTGAAATATTTGTCACCCGGTGGGAAACAGTTGAATTGTACAAAACAGTAGCCTGTCTGATTGGGGGAACTAGGATGATTGAACTACTTTTCAACTGAAATGAGTCAAAATTGTGTTGATTGATAGTTTGTTGACATGGTCATTGTTCTTTTGTATAGGAACTGCAAGACAGAGTGGCAAAAGCCAAGACCTCAAACGAGGAGATGCTCAATATTAGGAAGGAGATTGTGGATTTCCACGGAGAGATGGTTCTGCTGGAAAATTACAGTGCTTTGAACTATACAGGTAACTACTAAACTTCCATCTTTGGCCTTATCTTGACCTTTTCTTTTTCCAAATTGGAGTGGATAGAATTCATTATACGCTTTCAATCCTAGGCCACTCAGGATGTGATAAGGGAATGGTGTAAGCTGTAAGACTTATTATGATTAAACCTTGACCCACTAGGCCACTAGGATGGGACAACTTGTCAAGTTGATTTAATTGTTTGTGAATATTTTGCAGCTTATCCTTGGAATATTCCTTGATGAATAACAGTAGTTAAACTGTAATTTGGGTATGTTTTTTGCTTGATGCTGGTTCGTGAGGAACTTGGGGAGAACAAAACGATACTTCTAGTGGTTCCAACATCTAAGTTGGACTAAAAACTGTAAAGCCTAGGATCTTTGAGCTAATGGGTCAAGCTCTGTATCAGATATGGATGAATTTCATTGGCGTTTATCTTTAATACGTTGATGTTGTCAATGTTGGTTGACTATTGTCACAAGATTAATGATTTTCTTTCAAAAATTAAAGAATTGAAAAATGAAAAGGATGTATTTACACATGAAGACTTTTTTTTTATCACATACACATGAAGACTTAATCTTCAATACTAAAATGAAATAGTTAATATCCCTATGATTTCTGTTTTTCTTGACTTGGTTTGCTTACTTCCTGTCATGTTTTTTTTGAAAGATGGGTAAGTTTATCGTATTATCCTATTGTTTGCTCAGTCAGGATACAATAGTATTATCCTGTATCAATGTGTGATCTTATGATGAAATTCCTGTTGAGCTCTTTTTCATTATCATGCTGAGCCATGTTGAATATCGCATTTCTCATGCCTTGAAGCCTAACCTGAAATCCACCATTGCAGGACTGGTTAAAATTCTGAAGAAATATGACAAGAGGACAGGTGCCCTCATTCGCTTGCCTTTTATCCAGAAGGTTCTCCAGCAGCCCTTCTTCACCACAGACCTGCTATACAAGCTAGTAAAGGAATGTGAGCGTATGCTCGACAAGCTGTTCCCAACAGAGATGCCAACCCTTGCCACAGCAGCAGCAGCAGCAGCAGCAGCAGAGTCATGTGGACCCACCATCAGTGGAAGCACGACCGAGCCCACCAATGACAACAACGAGAGCCGCCTCCTGGAAGGTGGGCCCAAGGAGCTTGCAGAGATAGAGTACATGGAGAGCCTTTATATGAAGAGTACAGTATCAGCTCTCAGGGCGCTCAAAGAGATGAGAAGCGGGAGCTCGACTGTTAGCATGTTCTCGCTTCCTCCTCTGCAGTTGTCTGAGGTGGACGAGACGTGGAAGAAGGTTCCTGTACTTGAACAAGTAGCAAAGTAGTTGGAAGTGATGTGTCATTAGAAAATATTCACGGCTGGCTTGAATCTGTTGTGTTATATAATGTTATAAACTGGGAGTGTATTGTGCATGCACTTACTAACAGATTACAGAGTACCTTTAATTCGTTATGGTGAAGGACTGAAGGGTTATGTAACTCTGCATTCACATGCCGTTGTTTGGAGAAAATGTACCCTGTCCTGGTAAATGGCAGTTTTCTGCAGATCTACATGGGTAGCTTTAGAAGGCTATTGTAAGGATTTGGATTCAAAGTATGCCTTTTCCAAGCCTTGACGAAGATTAGGAGCATTTAGGGTCAATTATACAGCGAATGCAATAAATATTAGTCCTATTTGATTTTAACATGACCAACGTGATATCTTAATCTCACTTCACCAATCAACTTGTTAGTAATTTTTATTAAATCCACCCTCATGTTATAGGGTGCCCAATGAAGATTTGGTCAGAAGTTTTTTGGTTTATTTGAAAACTATAGTGTAATTGAACCTAAACGTTTATATATGATCTTTTTGTAAACCAAAGCAATCTCCCCCACACCCCCTCAAAGTCGGACGTGAAGATCTCGCCCCTTTAAAGCCGGACATGAAGATCTCGCCCCTTCAAAGCTGGACGTGAACAGAATTGAGCCAATATTCTATTCACGTCCGGCTAGATTTGCTTCAGATTATATCTGCATTTGGGTTAATGATAGCTTCGAAGGATCGGATCGTGCAAGTCTCCACGGAACCGGATCCAAGTGCACGTCGGATGGCTAGATCGGCACAACGCTGCGCTGAGAAGGTGCGATGCAACAACGGACTAGTGTGCCGGATGGCACGTAGCAGCAGACCTCGACACAATAGGATGGGCCGCAGATGTCGGATGGTGACGTTGTAGTGTGCAGCGATGGTGTGTGGCAAGGGTGTCGGCACAAGGCAATGCAAGGCCGAGGGCTAGAGGCCTCGACTAGGGCAAATCGATGTTGGACCGAGGCTGCTTAGAGGTTGTGTGTTTGAGAGAATGAGAGAGAAAATAGAGAGATGTGTAGGTAGTAGTGGCTAAATGAAAGAGTAATCTCTATTCTAAATGATGCAAACCTGGGTTACAAAACAAGGCAAGGAGGCTTTTATAGAGGAAGCACTCCTTCCTAAAACGAGATGAACTAGTCTCGATATGCAAACTGACATACACCTCCATTCTACATTAAAATAACAAATACAAGAAATAGTAATAAGTTATGCAAATGATAATAATAAATAAAAATACATATGGCACCGATAAGGCTCAGCTAGACCAAGAGCAGGCGCGACGACAAGGAAGGGCGCACCTAAGATAATATGTCGAGCACGGTGTCTAGTGCCTCACATATCTTAGCCAAAGAGAACATGGTGAGATGTAGCTCGACATGTTGGGTGAACTGTAGTCCAGCTCTCAAGATCACTGAAGATGTAGCACGAGCAATGGCCTTAGCCCGGAAACGGGTAATAGGGTCATCCGAGCGAACACTAGTAGCTTGTTCCTCCTCCTAGACAATCATAGATGAGGGTATGGTTTCATCACCCTCCCCCCTTGAGTCACCCTCGTCGGCCTCTAGAGCAATGTAAGGAGTCAGATTAGCGACATTAAATGTGAAGTGAACGTTGTAGCCATTAGGAAGTTTGATATGGTAGGCGTTGTCGCCCATAGCATGAACAACTCGAAATGGCCCATCACCCGAGGGGGACAATTTGATCTTGCTCTAAGCAAGAAAATGCTCCTTGCAAAAATAAACCCAAACTAGGTCTCACAAAGCGAACACTACCCAATACCAACCGCAGTTGTGCTGGGACGTGTATTGAGAGGTATGAAGCTCTCAAAACTGATCTACGATGTTGGCTGCGGTAATATGCTCTCCATCAACAAGGGGCCTCGGGCTGAAGTCCATTGGCGTTAAGGGGTTGAGGTCGTAAAAAACCTCAAACGGTATCAACTGTGTCCTAGAGTGCCTAGACTTGTTATAGAAAAACTCAACAACAGAAAGTAAGTTCTCCCAACGCCAGAGGTTTGCCTTCAAAATACTGCAAAGGAAAGCCCCAAGCGTACGGTTGGTCACCTCAGTTTGGCCATCAGTGTGAGAATGATAGCACGTAGAGAATAGAAGCTTTGTACCGAACTTCCCCCAAAGAGTTCGCCAAAAATGACCAACAAATTTGGAATCCCGATCACTAACAATAGTGCACACGACCCCGTGAAGGCAAACCACATTATCAAAGAAGAGGTCGGCGATCTTAATTAGAGGCGCTATTTGGGGCCTTACAAGCCACAAAATGGACCATCTTCGAAAACAGATCGACGATGACAAAAATGGTCCTTCCCCCTCCTAGTGGTGGGCAAGCCCACGATAAAATCCATGGACAAGTCTTCCCAAGGCTCAATCGGGATGGGAAGCAGAGTATACAAGCCATGAGTGTAAGAAGAGGCCTTGGCTCACTGACAAGTGACACAAGCACGACAGTATCGGGTCACCTGGTGAGCCATGTAAGGCCATAAGAAGTGCTCCTTAATAGCAACGAGTGTCTTCGGGATGCCAAAATGGCCACGGACATCATGGGCTTCTCGAATCAGCAAAAGGGAAATGGACAAAGTAGGAATACAAAGGTGTACAACCTTATAAAGGTAACCCTCAGATAGAAAGTAGGTCTCATACGAGAAATGAGGCACTGCACATATAAAGGACCAAAGAATGGATCTGAGGCATACAATTCCTTTATGAGTACAAAACCTAACACCTTAGTCAGCAGTGAGAAGGGCATGTCGGAGAAAAAGGGTATCAGCAAACACATTCTCGGCCCCCTTCTTATGGACCACCAGTGTAAGGAAAAGTCTCCAAGAACAAAAATTAGCGAGCATGGTGGCAGTTAAGATGATCTTGGCTCTTCAAAAACCGAAGTGTCGCGTGATCGTTGTGAATGATAAACTCGCGTGGCCAAAGATAGTGGGACCATGTCTTAAGGACTCTAATCAACGCATAGAGTTACTTATCATAAGTCGGGTAGTTAAGGGTAGGCCCGATCAACTTCTTGCTAAAGTAAGCTATGCCACAAAGCTAGCTTCAAGGCTTGGAAGGCCTTTTCATGTGCTGGGAACTAAACCACTATCATGCCTTTCTTGGTCAAACCATGAAGAGGAGCGACAATGCTACTAAAGTCTCAAACAAATCGACGATAGAATCTAGCAAGGCTGAGAAAAGATCTGACCTCAGTGGCGGCCGAGGGAGTAGACCACTCCTTAATGGCCTTAACATTGCTATCATCGACGTGCATCCCTTCCTTGGAAACAACATACCCAAGGAAGATCGTGGACGGGGCGCAAAAAGAATATTTGGCAAGATTTCCAAAGATAGTCTCAATGCGGAGACGATTGAGGATGAGACGAAGATGGTCTATATGGTCATCAAGTGTCTTACAAAAGATCAGAATATGGTCAAAGTAGACGACAATGAACTTGTTTAGATGCTCTCTAAACACGTGGTTCATGAGTCTCTTGAAAGTACTCGACGTTTGTGGGCTCAAAAGGCATCACAAGCCACTCATATAGCCCATACATCGTCTTGAAGGCGGTCTTCCACTCATCGCCTTCCTTCATACGAATCTGATGGTATCCGCTCATCAAATCTACCTTAGAGAAAATGGTGGCTCCATGTAGCTCATCTAACATATAGATATAGTCGAGCCTCGAAATGGGGGTGACGGTACTTAAATGTAATTTGGTTAATTGCTCGACAATCCACACACATGAGCCAAGAACCATCCTTCTTGGGCACAAGAATCACAGGCACGACACAAGGGCTCATTAGGGGTGTTCAACGGGTCGGGTCACCCGCGACCCGCACTGACCTAACCGCAATTTGTGGGTTGCGGGTTGAATTTTTTTATTTTGCGGGTCGCGGGTCGGGTTAGGTTAAACCCGCACGGGCCCTCAATATTTTTAAAAATATATAATTTTTATAATTTTATTAATATATAAACTATTTTTTTATTAAAAAATTGGGTCAACACGCAAACCCGAACCGACTCGAAATTACGGGTTGTGGGTCGACCCGCGACCCGCAAGTCAGGTTGCGGGTCGGGTCGCGGGTCAAAAGTAAATTTTTTGCGGGTTTCGGGTCGATCCGAACCGACCCGTGAGCATCCCTAGGGCTCATAGACTCTTGGACATAGCCTCGTTCCAAGAGTTCTTGAACCTGCAGCTCTAGCTCCTTCATCTCTTCAAGGCCAACCATATAAATAGCTCGGTTTGGCAGAGACACACCAGACACCAAGTCTATTTGGTCCTTGATGCCTCGGACGGGTGGAAGTTCGGGAGGCATCTAATCCGAAAAAATATCAGCAAACTCCTCAAGCAAGTCAAAAACCGCGGTAGGCAATGGCTTGGAATCAGAAACCTCGACCGTAGAAGGTGTCGGAATAAGAAGGAAACATGGCGTTTCTCCTGGGATAGAAGTTGAAATCTTTCTAGGGCGAGCTAGAAGAAGATGTCATTCAACACACCCTTGTAACTCGGGCGGTGATGACGGTGGGAGAGGCGCGTCGCTAGAGGGAGGCGCACCGATAGAAGGGAGGTGCGCCGATAGAAGGGAGGCGCGTTTGTGAGGAGCGCGGTGTGTCGGTGTGTGCGGCGTGGGCCGTGGGCGGCATGCCCGACCACATGAAAAGAAGGCGCACCCGAGGGGGCGTCTCCTGGGAGAAGTGGCGTGGTGCCACGGAACAGCGGATGAGTGGTGGCAACACCGATTGAGGTCAGGTGTTGAATGCATTTCATCGACAATGTCATCCTCCTCCTCCTCACCGTGACCTGACTCCCCACCGTTGACATCAATGATGGCTAGCTCATCTTCCCTGAAAAGTTGATCCCACAACAAACTTATTTCCGGGTCAAGCCCAGATTGGTGGAACTTCCTACATCGTGGGTATGCTTGCAATATCATGAATGAAAACACTACTACAAAGTGAACATGAAATCTGAAATCTAGGGTTGAAGGCAACTTTTTAGGGAACTAACCCCCGATCATCCGTCACCATAATGCATTATCACCGATGAATCGACTTGTGGAAAGGTCCCATGCATCATTACCTCCTAATGCTTTGAAGGCACAATATGTACACCACTTTGACTTGTGGTAGTCTAGTCTGAATTTCAATTCTATGGGGGGCAGCCTAATACCGGTTTGGAGCTCAAATGCATTGGAAATCTCCCACAACTAAATAGGATCATGGAAAGGTCGTTGACCCCTCCTTATATCAAGTCGAACAATGGTGAGGGAAATCTTATCAGTGTTAGTGGTCCATTTAGTAAGCCGAAGCATCTGTACTACAAGTAAATAAAACCATTAAGTAATGGTACAAAGAAAAAAGGGACAATATTATCATAGAAAACATATGATACCTTGGTAAGGATGAGAGGAGGTTTTCAAAGCAAAAGAGGGCTTTTCAAGTTTGAGGAGGAAAGAGCATTGTATTGATGATATGTTTCAACGATGGAGTGTATGCTATTTATATCAAATTAGCACCTAACTAGGTTTTTTTTATCTCCATACAAGAATGCATATAATAAATGACTCTCTCTTTCCCTAATAAACGACTATGACATGATGCATATAATGAATGACTACCCTAATAAGTAGTACAAAAGACAAGTACAAAACACAAGTAGTAAGCAAACAAAAGTACAAAACATAAGATAAGTCCTCTCAAGATTCCAGGTCCAACTCATTAATATATCACTTAAATATTAAACCAAACAAAGAAGTGTCGACACATGTGCTTTCATTTTCATCAAATAGAGAGTCAAGAATAATCAAGCATCATCAAGATTCACCAAGCATCATAAAGAAAATAGCAATGTTGAACAAACATAATGTTTGTGTTTATCATATGACATCAAGCTCAATTGTTTTTAAAGTAGCATAAGGTTGTGCTAGATAAACCTATTGGTTGATCAGATTGATCACTTCTTTCTAATAAACAAACAGAAGAGTTTACTCCAACAAGCTATATAACTAACCTGCAACCAAGATATTCTTTAACATGAAATTCAACTCCACGCAATCATGACTGAACATGCAATTCAACACTGTCCCTCCAATATCCATGACCAATAAACAATTGCTTATGACATCCCATAAACTGCTACAGATTCATCAAATGGTACGAGATAATTTTGAGAGGACTGAGATGGACTGATGTTCATATGAAACTTGAGATATCAGAAAAAATGATTTCTAACTTTTTCTCAATGTAAACATAGAACTAGAGGAAGCTAAATTAACATATATACCAAAATACAGTATGTAATGCAACTTCTCTTTTTCAGATAATGTAATCATGTATGACACTCAGTCTCTATGAAATGACAACCTAGTAGCCTTGAAAGTAAACAAAACAATCCTTAAGAGGTTTTCATGGGGACAAACTCAAACATAGGATTGATGGCTACAATTGGTGAAGTCTTCATACTAGTTTTCTAATGTCTTACAAACCTACAAAAGATCAGACCTCTAACTTGGGCATGACATTGGAGATTCACATCAAATTTAAGCTAAACCAAATGTATAGTTAACCATCAACTTGAATTTTATATACATAATACGTTTTATCACCATCAATATAAGTCATGTGTAATCAAGAGAAAAAAAAGGCTCAAAACATATACAATCCCCTATACTTGTGCAAATTGGTCATTTAGACACCTCACCTTTGGTTTGGACCTATTGAGCACTTAAACTTAACAATTTGGACCAATTAAACACCTGATCACTGACAAGGTTGTTGAGTGTAACACACGCGCACTGACATATTCCAACTTTTTGTCCAGATGTATGCCACATAAGCCTATTTTTCCACATACGCCAAAATTTTAAAGGTCCATTTTGCAACATAAGCCAAAATTTTAAAGGTTTATTAAATTATATGATTAAAACAAAAAAAGAAAAGAATAAAGATTTGCCGATATGTGTGCCTCGCTCTCTCTCCCGAAAAAGGCTATGAAGCTCGCCTCCCATGGCAGCAAATTCTGGCTCGTCGGAGATTGGAGCCGACTACAGTGGCTCATAGGCCGATTACAGTGGGGGGATTTGGCGTTTTCGATTTTGAAATTTGGACACTTTTGGCATAGATTTGGGTGAGACATGATAGGGTTTGAAGAAGCTCGAAAAGGGGCTTTAATGGTGGAAGTCCCTCTTTCCCTAATTTGGGGGTGGAAGTCCTCTTTCCCTAATTTGACGATGAAGAATTTGGGGTGGAAGTCCCTCTTTCCCTGATCTCCGGCACCCACTTGTCCATTGGCGCTGCCTGACACCCCTGTACAACTTGGGATTCGCCAGAGCTTCGACTTGCTTCATGGACATGGGCTTCGGGGAGAGGAAGCCCTTGCGAATTGGTGTGTTGGTGTTGGAATTGAAGCCAGATGTGGATCTGGAGCATATGAGATGGAGTGAGTTGGTTGAGCTCGCGAGCCCATTGGCTCAGAGAAGCTCCATAGACAGATCTATGTCGATGGAGCATTTAAGAGGGTAAGGGTGGAGTGCTCTGGCGATTCGCTACTACCGATCGCCATAGCCATGACTTCTCCAAGTTCCAATCAAATTCTCTATTGTTGCTTCTGTAAACCTACGTTCCAAGGGTAGAACAAAGAAAGAAAATAAAACAAAATAGGATTAAAATATAGAGAAAAATAAAAAATAAAATAATACCTTAACTATCATACCTCACTCTCTCAAAAATGAGTGAAGTACACGCGATTTGACACATCAATAATCAAGCGTTTAATTGGTCCAAATTATAAAGTTTAAGTGCTCAATAGGTCCAAACCAAAGGTGAGGTGTCTACATGACTAATTTGCACAAGTACAGGGGGTTGTATATGTTTTGAGCCGAAAGAAAATATAGTAGCTTGATATATGAAAAACCATAAACTTATCTTCCTTATCTTCATTGTTCTCCTATATTCCTTTACGTTGATTGTATGGCGAAGAACCTCTTTATTGTAACTGCATCAAATAAGATCCTTGTCAAATCAGTACACTTCTATAATTCAGGCAATCATGAAAAAATATATGTACATGTCCAATGAGAGACATTGACCTCGGAACTTCAAGAACCCTAAGCAACTTAAAACTTCAAGAAAGGGTTAGGGAGACTGTTGGACCCAGATTTTAGGCAAAGAAGCGTCAGCCCATAGTCAGGAAATCTCTAATGCATCTAGAGCTACGGAAGATCTTCGGGATTGACTAAGTCGGTTGGAGGAGAAAAGGTCCGAGATATATTTGTTACAAGATAAATTCCTCTCAAAATTGTATCCATTATAAGATAGGAATGATCAAAGATTTGTTAGTTAGGGATAAGATCATATCTTCGACTAAGATAAAGTATGCCCTAGGGGGCTATATAAATCGATGTAATCCTTAAGGGTGAGGAGAGAGATATTGGATTTGCATAACTTTTCGTGAATTCAACATCAATACAAATACATTCTCGTTCGTGTTCTTCTCGGTTTACCTGATCAAGGCCCGATTTAGGCCAAAGTCCTACCTTTGGTAAATTTTTCGCTCAAACAATTTGGCACCTATTTGAGCCAAAATTTACCAAAGGTAGGACTTTGGCCTAAATCGGGCCTTGATCAGGTAAACCGAGAAGAACACGAATGAGAATGTATTTGTATTGATGTTGAATTCACGAAAAGTTATGCGAATCCAATATCTCTCTCCTCGCCCTTAAGGATTACATCGATTTATATAGCCCCCTAGGGAATACTCTATCTTAGTCGAAGATATGATCTTATCCCTAACTAACAAATCTTTGTTCATTCCTATCTTATAATGGATACAATATTGAGAGGAATTTATCTTGTAACAAACATATCTCGGACCTTCTCTCCTCCAACCGACTTAGTCAATCCCGAAGATCTTCCGTAGCTCTAGATGCGTTAGAGATTTCCTGACTATGGGTTGACGCTTCTTTGCCTAAAATCTGGGTCCAACAACGCCCACCGTGGGGCCGTGATCGACACAGCCATCAGGAGAACCACCATTCTACTTCCTTTTGGATCAAGGAACAAGATGTCTTAAAACGGGGAAGAAAGCCCTAAAACTCCGATCACCAAGGACGACCAAAACCTTGAGAACCAAGGCATTCGGTCTTGGGATGAGGAGACGGCGGACCTCAGACAACGCATGGAATTTCTCCAAAAGGCGTTGAGCGAACAAAAAAGCTTTTATGACCCTCATGTAGAATGCCTCACTGCTGAAAATAGCCAACTCAAACAACAAAACGAGGTCTTGGCTACGGGACGTCGCTCCCTCCACGTCACCCGACGCACTAACAGAATAATAAGGAGGCTAGATTTCAACGCTGGAGAAGGAACTTCCGGAAAGGGTGCAGACCCGGACCCCCGAGACAAGGCACCCGCACGACGAGACGCGACTCCGGAGCCCATTGGCCGAGCCCACCGTGGAGAAGTCTTCCACGACGATAATCCTCCAATTAATCTCCGGTCGGCGGCTAACCAACGCCGAGCGCCATCTCAGGAAGTCTGGATCGAAGATGACGACACCGATGGAGAGGATCGAGAAAGGCGCGAGCCAGTTGATATAGACGCAGCCATCCGGAGAAAAGTGACTAAACAAATAGGCATCATCGCCGACCAACTCCAGAGGGGCAGCCAAGGTTTCCAGCCTTTGGAGCCTGAAGCACCCGACGGGTTTGACAAATCTCCGTTTTCTCGTCGAATCGCCCGAGTGGAGATTCCAAAAAAGTTCTCAGTGCCTAGCATGCCCACATACAACGGGACTACAGACCCTAATGAGCACGTGGTCGTATACAAACAGAAGATGATGACGAGTGCGGTCCCGTCCCACTCAAAAGAGGCAGTGATGTGCAAGGGGTTTGGCACAACCTTAACAAGGCCGGCCCTAACCTGGTTCATCAACCTCCCACCGGGGAGCATTAGATCCTTCGCGGATCTCTCAAACACTTTCCCGTCTCAATTCACTAGCAGCCGCAAATTTGAGAAGCAATCCAACGACCTCTACCGGATCCGCCGACGGTACCAAGAAACTACCAGAGAATTCTTGGATCGCTTCAATCGCGAGAAGATCTCCATCCCGTCTTACGACGTGACGACCGCGGTGGAAGCTTTCAGACTAGGGGTCACCCCCGATGGTGGCCTCTACAAGGAACTAACTAAACACCCTTGTGCTACATTTGAGGAGGTGCAAGCTAGGGCCCTGGCGCATGTCCGGCTAGAGGAAGATAGGTCCCTAAGGAAGAGGTCTTCAAAAACGGAAAGAATTGAGAGAAGGGGTCCCGCTGACAACCGTCGAGGTTCAGCAGACCAAAGGAGGGACCGTCGTGCTCATCCTTACTCACGGCCTACCTCAGGGCAGGTCAACGTGACCAAGACACGATCGACGGATGACAAAGAACGAGAACCCATGCCACCCTCTCTCGACTCCTTCAAACTCAACATATCCATGAAAAAGCTGCTCCGGAACATGGCGAAACAAGGAGAACTCATGAGGTGGCCGAGAAGAGACAAAATCCTCAGTCCGAGCACTAAGAAAGGCGAAATCCCCCAACACCTGACATGGTACGTGGTCAACGTGATATCCGGGGGATCAAGCATCTGCGGATTATCGTAATCAGCAGCAAAGCGCCACGAAAAGGAAAGCAGTTTTAATCGACCTCAATCATCAAGGCACCGCGCCAAAGAATCTCCGGGACAAGCCATCGTGTTTGACGACACCGATGCAGAGAACACTTCCGAGCCGCATCATGACGGTCTTGTGATATCCCTACACATTGGGAACGTGCTGATGAAAAGGGTATTGATTGATACAGGAAGCTCCACAAATCTCATGACCCTAACTGCCCTGAAGGAGATGGGTTTGTCTAAACACCCGGTACCTTTAGTGGGGTTTAGCGGCGAGGTCAAACACACTATGGGCGATATTGCAATCCCAACCTTCGCCAAGGGTGTAAATATGCAAGTCAATTTCCTTGTGATGGACTGCCCTTCATGCTACAACGTAATCTTGGGACGACCATGGTTACACGACATGAGAGCCGTAGCTTCCACCTATCACCAAACGGTGAAATTTCCAACACCATGGGGAATAGACGAAATTAGCGGGGATCAGAGGTTGGCTAGAGATTGTTACAAGGCAGCCCTCAAGCCAACCACTCTAAGACCTGAAGCATAGCAATTACAGAACGTCACCCCTCCGCTGGCGCGAACTAAAGATGGAGAAAAAGCGGAGGAGGTGACCATAGAGGAGGGGAAGGTTGTCAAGATCGGAGAAAATCTAGAACCCTCAATCAGAGAAGAATTGGTAATTTTCCTGAAAAATCACAAAAGCTGTTTCGCATGGAGTCACGAAGACATGATTGGAATAGACCCTTCCATCATCACACACAAACTCAACGTAGATCCTGAGCACCCTCTAGTTAAGCAAAAGAGACGAAGATTCGCCCCAGAGCCAATACAAGCAGTCGACGAAGAGGTCAAAAAGTTACTAGATACCGGGAAGATCAGATAGGTGATGTACCCCGATTGGCTAGCTAACGTAGTCGTGGTGCCTAAGAAAAACGAGAAGTGGAGGATTTGCGTGGACTTCACCGACCTCAACAAAGCTTGCCCTAAGGATTCTTTCCCTCTTCCCCACATCGATACAATGGTGGATGCAACCGCGGGTCACGAACTCCTTACCTTCATGGATGCATTCAGCGGTTATCACCATATCCAGATGGAGCCGGGAGATCAGGAGAAGACCTCCTTTATCACCGGGCAGGGCACGTATTGCTACCATGTAATGCCCTTCGGCTTAAGAAACGCCGAGGCCATTTACCAACGATTAGTCAATCGGATGTTCCGTGATCATATTGGCAAGACAATGGACGCGTATATTGACGATATGGTGGTGAAAAGCATGAGCGCTTCCCTACATAGGGGGCACTCGGAAGAAGCATTCAGAATCCTTGAAGAATACAACATGAAGCTGAATCCCCAAAAGTGCATCTTCTGGGTACAATCTGGGACTTTTCTGGGGCACGTGGTAACCAAGCAGAGGATTGAGGCTAGCCCGGACCAAGTTCGGGCGATTGCTTCCCTAAAATCCCCTCGAAGCGTGAAGGACGTGCAAAAGCTGACTGGCAAGATAGCTGCACTTAATCGGTTCATTTCCAAATCCTCAGATAAGTGCCGACTATTTTACGAGGTACTAAAAAAGAACAAGAGCTTCCAGTGGACGGAAAAACACGAGGCCGCCTTCCAAAAGCTAAAGGCATACTTCGCCAATCCCCTACTACTGGCTAAACCGACCCCAGGGGAGGTACTGCACCTCTACTTAGCCGTATCGGACAGCGCTCTAAGCGGAGTCCTTGTCAAGGAGAAGACGGCCAACAGGTTCCAGTTTACTTCGTAAGCAGAACAATGGTGTCCATCGAGACACGCTACTCTCCGATGGAAAAACTGGTCCTGGCAGTCGTGATGTGCTCAAACAAACTCCGACCATACTTCGAGTCACACACCATCATCGTCCTGACGAATTACCCACTCCGAAAGGTCATGCAAAAGCCAGAATTCTCAGTAAGAATGGCAAAGTGGGCAATCCACCTAAGTGGATATGACGTCAGATACGAACCTCGAAGAGCAATCAAGTCACAAGTATTGGCCGACTTCGTTGTCGACTTCACCCCGACTCTTGAAGAAAGCACTAAAGAGGAGGTTTTGGTCTCGTCCCTCGACGAGCCTCAGGAAGAATGGATACTAAACACCGATGGAGCCTCAAATGCAAGGGGAGCGGGCCTCGGTGTCGTGCTAAAGTCGGCAAGGGGGGAAAAGATAGCTCAGGCAGTCAGATGCAACTTTGAGGCCACCAACAACGAGTCGGAGTATGAAGCTCTCATCTTTGGGTTGGAGTTGGCTAAGGAATTGTCCATCAAGAAAATCAAGGTACGTGCTGATTCCTTACTCATCATCAATCAAATTTTGGGCATTTTCAATGCCAAAGATGATAGAATGGCTAGCTACCTCAAGGTGGTTAAAACACTATCCGGGAATTTCGAACAAATACAATTTGAGCAAATTCCTCAGGACCAAAACGCTCCGGCCATTGCCCTAGCCGGTCTGGGCTCAACCCTAGACCCCAGGGAGTATGATAATATACCATTAGTCCACTTATTATAGTCGACTATAACAGAAACATCGGTGACGCGGGCTGTTGAACCACCACTAGAGCAGCTCGCCCCGGATATTCTCCAAGCATCCACCAGTCCAGGGGTCAGTTCGGGCGACCATTGGACCAAGCCAGACCTTGATTGGTTCCTACACGGCGAAGTACCCAAAGACAAGATTGAGGCCAAAGCCTTAAGGTCGAAACCAACGCGATTTGCCATCGTAGATGAGATCCTTTTCCACAAATCTGCCGCAGGCTTCCTACAGCGGTGCGTAGAAAAGGAAGAGGCTGAGAAAATCATGCGCGAGGTACACAGCGGATATTGCGGTAATCATATTGGGGGTCGAAGTCTTGCTAACAACATCCTTAGACAGGGGTGGTTTTGGCCTACCATTCGCCAGGATGCCATCGAGTATGCTCAGTCGTGCGAAGCATGCCAACGGCATGCACCAGTCCCACATCAGCCACCAGAGATTCTCCACCCCTCAGTCACTCCCTGGCCATTCATGCGATGGGGGATGGACATCGTCAGCAAGATACCCCCTTCCACGGGGTAAAAGGTGTTTTTCCTAGCCATGACAGACTACTTCTCTAAGTGGATCGAAGCTGAAGCCTTTCGGGAAATCAAAGACAAGCAAGTAATCTCATTCATCAAGCGCAACATCTTGAGTAGATTTGGGGTTCCCGCGGAGATTACTTGCGACAACGGGTCACAATTCATAAGCAAGAAGATGCGCGACTTCTACAAGGAATGGAACATTGACTTAGTCATGTCCACTCCCAGGTACCCGCAGGCCAACGGACAAGCCAAAGCTAGCAACAAGGTCATCATCAACAACCTAATGAAGCGGCTGATAAAATCCAAAGGAAAGTGGACTGAGGATTTACCTTACGTACTCTGGGCGGATCGCACCACCCCAAAGGGAGCCACCGGACAGACCATGTTCCCACTAGTACACGGTTGCGAGGCCGTTATCCCTGCCGAGGTCTTAGTCCCAACCACAAGGTATGGACTCGCTACCTCAAATAGCAACAAGTATGAACTAGAAGCGAATCTGAATACTATCCAGGAACTCAGAGAGGGTGCCCATGCTCGGATCGCGAAGTACCAACAACAAGTGGATAGGAGCTACAATAAAAATGTTCGAGTAAAGAGATTTCAGCTTGGAGACTGGGTGCTGTGAAAGGTTTTCCTGAACACCGCAGAAGCAAACGCTGGCAAATTAGCACCTAATTGGGAAGGGCCATACAAAATCACCAAAGTCGCAAGGAACGGAGCTTACCAACTAGAATCCAAACATGGAAGGGCGGTACCACGAAGTTGGAACGCAACCCATCTGAAAAAGTATTACTTCTAAACTAATTCATTATCATGTTTCATCTCTAATCATTTCTTAGCTTTAGCTTAAAGAATCTTTAGGCCATTTTTGACTTTTTCAAATAAACGACTCAGGGCACTTGCCCACACTGTCGAACAAAGTCTTCAAAATTCCTAGTTAATAAAGTTTATTTCACACATTTTTACATAATGATTTGCGAGAAAATATTCTCCCATTACTGCACACTCTCTTATTGCTCAAAAACGCAAACATGCGCTAATCAACGTTGCATACAACATGAAACGCGTCGAACACAAAATACCACTGTTGAGACACATGGTTATATCGTCAAAAAATGACGAGGTCGTCACGAATACAACGTCGACGAAGTAACCCATAAGATGGTTACCCCCCATCTAAATTCGATTAACAAAACATCTGATTAGTACGGGAAGGAGAAAGCTATAGCATATAACTCAAAATGGCCATATTCGCGGGACGTCGCGATGACACCCGCATCCTAAGTCCTAAGCTTAAGGATCCATTGCCCAAAAACGCGTCAATTCCTAGTGACCCTTGGCAATGGCCAAAGGAAGCCCAATCATAACTAACTATGCACGGCCCTTTGCAGAAAATTAAAACAACCAAAACGAGAAATGTAAATCCCCACGAGATTCACAATAACTCGCTAAAAAGAGGAGCTCCAAAACTCCCTCTTAAAACGCTAAACTCTAACGTGTACCCCATCCACGGGCAACGAATTCCGGGAGATTCTCCAGGAATCTACCCATACCAACATATTATGCAAAACTGTTTTTCAAACACAGACAGATAAGTAGCAAATATTATATTGTGCCATTCACGGGGCGTCATAACCATCCAAAAAGACGCCACAAAAGTTTAGGCCACCATGCCAAAAAGTTACCAAGTCTTTAAACATATCCCACAACAAAAACAAAGAAAGTACTGCTGAAAGTTCATTAAAAAGAAGTCAAGAGAAGCGCGGCTAGGGCTTACTGATCGTCGATTGGGGTCGAAGGCTCCTCCTTATCCGAGGCCTTCTCACCATCTCCTTCTTTGCTAATTGGGGCCCCACCATCGTCGTTTTTCTCCTCTTCCTTGTTCGGGGAGCTGGCATCATCCTCTTGGTCCTCGGTCTCCAAATACTCGTTGTCGGGGGGAGGGTTGCAGGCGGGGTAATACTCCTCCAAGACCTCTTGCTACGTCTTCAGATCCCACTTGGCGCTCTTGCCGTCAGCAAAGTCCTGCAGCAGCTCCACTTGAGACTTCATCGTATAGTACGCCGCCACATTCACCACCACCTGGGAGAAGCCCTTTATCTCCTTCTCCGCCTCATCCGCCCTCGCCTCGATCGACGCCTTCTCGGACTGGAGATCCTCCACCTGAACCCTCAAGGAGTCCACCGACGATTGGAGTTTGCGAGCCTTCCTATCCGTTGAGGCGGCCAATTCCCTCGCTTGCTTCTCCTTCTCTTCCAGCGCCCTCATTTCCTCTTGACAACGACCGTTGGTGGCCATTAGCTCCTAGAAAGCCTACAACAAGGGAGAGTGAAAGAATGAGGATAATCCAGACATAAACCAGACAAAAAGCAAGTGAGCGCCAAAGAAATACCAAAGAAACGGTAACGAATATATAAAGACTCAGATAAGCGAACCTACCATTCTTAGCGTCGCGCCAACATGGCTGAATGCGGCGTCTGGGGTTAGGACCTGGAAGTCTAGCTTGACATTTGGCAGCAAAGTATCCTCGAAAGTGCTGAGAAGATCCTTGGGCTCTTTCTTCTTGACAACAGGCGAAGCTGGAGAATCTTCAACTCTTTTTCGCTTCAACGCGAGAGACTTATTCGCTTCGGAACTGGGTGTGGGGGATGCGAGAAGTTTGGGGCCTCCAGACCTCAGCCGGTGAACCATCGCCGCAGCGGAGGTATCCACACCAGCACCTGAAGAATTCAAGAAAAAAGGAGTCTCTCAGGTCATTAAGAAAAGGCAGCAGAAGCAAATCTCGTTTTCCAAGGCGTCTCCAAACGTCTTATCAGCTTAAATGCAAATTTCGAAATTTGAAGTATAAATTTTGAAATTGCATTTAGGGGTAATGTTGGACCCAGATTTTAGGCAAAGAAGAGTCAACTCATAGTCAGGAAATATCTAACACATCTAGAGCTACGGAAGATCTTCGGGATTGACTAAGTCGGTTGGAGGAGAGAAGGTCCGAGATATGTTTGTTACAAGATAAATTCCTCTCAAAATTGTATCCATTATAAGATAGGAATGAACAAAGATTTGTTAGTTAGGGATAAGATCATATCTTCGACTAAGATAGAGTATGCCCTAGGAGGCTATATAAATCGATGTAATCCTTAAGGGCGAGGAGAGAGATATTGGATTCGCATAACTTTTCGTGAATTCAACATCAATACGAATACATTCTCGTTCGTGTTCTTCTCGGTTTACCTGATCAAGGCCCGATTTAGGCCAAAGTCCTACCTTTAGTAAATTTTGGCTCAAACAGAGACCTGAATTATGTACAAGTAATAAATTAAGATAAATTTTACTACGTACTTGAAATCAGGGTTTGGAACTAGCACTCACAAATCTGGAATTGAAGCAGACATGTGCACTGAGATCGTTCCCGCAACCGGAAGAAGAGTCTAGCACTTCGTGGCGGCGATAGCAGGCAAAGATATCTTCGAAGGGAGCGGCGAATATTGTTGGAGAAATGAGGGGCAAGGAAAAGATCTTCGAGAGAGTGAAGGAGATGGAAAATGAGGGGGCAAGAGTAGTAGGGGGCAATTTTGACCGAGGATACCGTGAAATATCCGGACAAGCTACCAAAAGATAAGGTTACCCCAGCGTGAAAAATTGGTCAAATTCCATCTAGTAAAAAGCTTTGTCCAACTACCCAAACTAGATGGAATTTTCGCCAGTGAATAGTTACGTCGAAACTGGAAAAAATTGGCTCTAACTAAGGGTGTCCATAAAAAACTGAAACCGAACGAAAAACCAGTTATTTTTAGGTTAACCAAACCGACTTTTTTTTGAAACTTCGATTTGGTTAACTGAATTGAAAATATTTTCATTTTATCGGTCGGTTTCGGTTCACGACTTGACATATAACGGTTAACTGAAAAATCGAAAAAAAAAATATTTTTTTCAAATATTAGTTATCTTTTATTTATTTAGTGGTTAAACTCTATGATCTTCAAGGTGTTGTTCTAGTTTGAGTCTTTCCTTCTCGAATTACACATTGTTATTCCACTTCTCATTGATATAAGACTCACTTATTAAATTTGGTGGGAAAAAAAAATGTACACAATGTTTGATTTGACACACTATGGTATATACTCTCTATATTTGTTTACAACAATCGAAACAATATGGTATAAGTACATATTTAAAATAAAAATCAAGTGTAATCACTTTTTATTCAAATTTAATTATTTTAGTTTAAATTATTTAATGTAAAATTACATAAATGGTTATCTGTTAAACGAGAAAACCTAACCAAAAAATTAGTTAATCAAATTTCGGTTAACCTAAATCTCAATTAAAAAAAATATCGATTAACCAGGTTTGGACATCCCTACTAGCTCCAAACACGTTCCAACCCGCTACCATGGAACGGATCCTTAAATCTATTCTTTTTCAATATCTCCAACTTTCTAGTTCCTGTGCCCGGAGGAATGGGCCCCACACCCCCCGTCCTTTGTCGTTGCTTTTGGCGCCCCACACACCACCACTAATTATTCTCGCCCTCGCTCACCAATCCTCTTGGAAACGACGCCGTTATGTTTTCATCGTCGTGACGACTTCTCCATCTTCTTCATCCAGAACTACATAACCCAACACATAGAGAAACCAAACTCACCAATTTTTAGTAGTTTCAGAGAAAAAATCTGGCAACACCCATTGCTATACTTGATATTTGCTCGAATCTCTTATTGGAAGAATAAAAGATAAGTTTTTGAATCCATTGGAAATTCTTCCGAGTAAGGAAAGGGCGTCTGAAACATTTTTCAAGACGCAAACCCCCACTTTTTTTCTATAATTCTCCACCATTACTTGCAAGCAACCCCTCAAAAACCCTATTCTATAATCTCTGTGAAAAAGACCGTCCAACTCCCGCACAATCACAGCAACTCATGGCTTTACTCATACCCATCTCTCAATTCCACCCAATCTCTAGAAGTTCGGTTTTCAATCAACGAATCCCGCGCCCGGGTTCGGTTTCCTGCTCCGTAAGAAACCCAAATCTTAATTCCGCCATGGTATTCGGTAAAAAGCCGTCAATCGGGTACCGTCATTTCAGCAGAATGCCCTTGAAGCCGGCGGTTGTGGTGGCGGAGGCGACCGCGGCGGCGTCTGCATCCTCGGAGAAGCAGAAGAAGGGCGGTGGTGAGGGTAAGGCGTTCGTGGAGGAGATGAGGTCTGTGGCTATGAGGCTGCATACTAGGGACCAGGCCAAGGAAGGTGAAAAGCCCACTAAGTCGGCGGAGGAGACGTCGCCGGCGAAGTGGGAGCCGACGGTTGATGGGTATTTGAGGTTTCTGGTGGACAGCAAGCTGGTCTACGAAACGATGGAGAGGATTGTGGAGAAAGCCCCTATTCCTTACTGTGAGTAGCTTTCTTGTTTGTGAGTCTTGGATTCAGTTTGTTATCTGTTCACTGTCTTGGTTTTAACTCCTGCATGGGATAATTTGTGTGTCAATTCAAGCACCAAGAAGCTTATGGTTTGTGGGTTGGTTATGATTGGTATGCATTATTTGGATAATGCAAAGGTAGTTTACAAATTGAGCAAGAACTGCAGGCCTGAGAAAGATGGAGATCCTGAGTGAAAATAGGAACTTGAGATTCTCGAATTGAGCATCATAATCAGTTGATGAGTGAATGTGTTTTTTATCTAAATGAGCAAAGAAGCCTGCAAAAGGTTTACACCGCCTTCAGTAAAAACATTAATTAGGTGATGATTGTCATGTTTAGGATGTGGAATAGAATTCATCCGTATGAATAGTTTGGTTCAAGATAGACGATTTCTTTTGGTGGCTTTGTGTTTGAGCTTTAAGACTTCAATAACTTCTTCTGTTGTTGGTAAAGTTTATGTTGTATGCTGTTTCTGAGGGAGCTAAGAAATCTGACATTTTATAATTATGCACCAGAATGAAGTAAGCGGTTTAAAGGTTGTAGAATACAGATTTGTATCTCTCTGTCAAAAGGCAGTTGCTTGATTGTCTCATATGTTACTGCATAAATTCATATATCTGAGTTTCGCTATTACTACGAGCCTGTGACTTTGTAGAGCGTGACAAATTGAGTCATTTACTAGCATAGTGCTGTGTTTTTTAATGTCATGGGACAAGGGCTTGTCACTTTTTGTTTTCTATTGGTTAATGCATGGATATAATCAGTAGTTCTAAGGTGTTATGAAATGGATGGCTTCTAATGTTGTTGGAATTGAACATGAGCTGTCTGTGGAACCTGCTGAGAACAGGATAAAACCTACTCTTTTTATTTTCAACTCACCAATGACCGTGGTCCGTGGGGGTCTCATCCAACTGAAAGTTTTGGTATGGATTATAGGACAAAACTTGCAAGAGTATTTCTAAAA
This sequence comes from Fallopia convolvulus, assembly GCA_964016875.1. Taxonomy (NCBI): domain Eukaryota; kingdom Viridiplantae; phylum Streptophyta; class Magnoliopsida; order Caryophyllales; family Polygonaceae; genus Fallopia; species Fallopia convolvulus. Next base: position 44,949,729 of record OZ024719.1, on the reverse strand, counting down.
ACTTAACGATTTATGCGCCAAACAAATGTTGGTAATGATTCTTACCACATTTTGCTACCATAGAACCATGCAAATGTAAGTAGTAAGTCATCTTGACATTATTTAAAATCCATCAGCTACTAAATTCAGTGCTATGTGAAGGAAGTTGAGCGGTTTACGTGACTTGTGGATTCCAGTGCCTCGTACTTCCGGGACTAAACATCTTGCTGAGTTCTGTTTTGTCTTTTAACTCTTTTTTGTGGGAATTTTGCTTTATATATTGAGATGGTGATGACTTTGTTTGGCTGTCACTTTGTTTACCAGTTTATTCAGTTGTATTTTGTGCGGGTAATTTTATCCTAACATATACATCTTTTATTCATAGATGCTGAGTTTACAAACACCGGGCTTGAAAGATCAGAAAGTTTAACCAAGGATTTGGAGTGGTTTAAAGAGCAAGGCTATGCAATTCCTGAGCCATCCACCCCAGGCCGCACTTATGCTACTTATCTTGAAGAATTATCAGAGAAGGATCCACAGGCATTTATTTGCCATTTCTATAATGTATATTTTGCCCATTCTGCTGGTGGTCGTATGATTGGAAAAAAGGTATTATCATACAAGTCTGAAATTTTTGATTTGGTATCTGTTTATATCATTCCCCAATTGAATTACTTATAGATTTGGCAACATACCCTAGCAAATTAGTTTTATATCTTATTGTGGGATTGCAATGCTTGGGGTTGGGCACCGTGTCTAGTTTGAACTGCTTGAGGAAATAGAAGAGTGCGGGACTTACTTTCATACATTGATTGTTGTTTTGTACTCTTTGTGGTCTGAAATGGCTGTTGTAAAGATAACTCTAACTTCTCTTTGTGTCTTCGATTGTAGGTGGCTGAGAAGATACTCAATAAGCAGGAATTGGAATTCTACAAATGGGATGGCGACCTGAGACAGTTACTGCAGAACGTAAGGGACAAGCTAAATAAGGTTGCTGAAGTATGTATTCCGAACCCCTTTCCTTGCAGTGTTAATGTCTTGGTCTTTTTTTTCCTTCCTATGGCTTGTTGTGAAGTTAAATTTCTGAAGACCTTGTTCTGAATAAGCTTGTAAATTGTGTGGTGCAGAGCTGGAGTAGGGAAGAGAAGAACCATTGTCTGGAAGAAACCGAAAAATCGTTCAAGTACTCGGGGGACATACTTCGTCTGATATTGACATGAACACGTTTACCAAAGGAAACCCATATGTAGTAATTTCATGAATGCTTGAAATAGGGATTTTTAGTATGCACTTTTTATGTCCTTTTTAGCACAGACAGAATCAGACAAGGGCGCACGCTATAATCACTTCAACTCTTTATCACTCATTTCCATGGCTTATACCGAGCCAGCTTTGATCTCTCTTGAATTTGCTTCATGAATAGATGATTTGTGGGTTCGCTGTGAGAAAAGTTGGCAATGATGGTTTTTTTGTTTGTTGGTTCATAGATCAATGTATTTGAGTAGATGAATGGTGAGAAGGTTTTGGTCAATAAAACTGGAATGATGACTTGATGAGATATGACTCGAACAGTCATATTAAAAATATATGGGGTAAATTACACAAAAGTCACAAAACCATACCTAAATTTAACTGCACAAAATCATCTCTATCATTGAAATTGTATTTGACAAGTTTGTACTACTGTATTATTTTCTTGGGTTGAACTTTTATTGGAACGTTAAGAAAAGGCTAGAAATGCTTAAAATACCTTCCCTTCATTTTTACCCAAATACCCCTTTATCCTAAGTGTGATATATATGGATAGAATGAGGAGCGAGAAGCTCCCAAGAGAAGAGAGCGAATCAGAACTTCTCACTTTCCCCTTTGCCCCAAAAGTAGATCCACCTTTCACTAAATCAATGTTTTCAAAGCTCTCATCTTCTAGATCTCTACTCATGCAATTATCCATAAGCTATGAAATCACATAGAAGAATACGGGTGCGTTTGGGAACCCAAAAAGTGTGTGCTTTTAAGTTATAAGCACAAAAATGCTTAGTTTCAGAAATAAGAATCAAAAGTGGGTGTTTGTGAACTTTACTTATCGATTTTAAGCAAACTTATTTCCAATGCTTATAGACCAAAAAAAAATAATCCTATGCTTATCGGATTTAAGCATGCTTATCCCAAAAGTGTAAGCACGTGGGCCCCACCTCAAATTTTTTTTACTACCCCCATATATAAACCCTATGTTTTTCTCTCTCTCATCCATAACCCCTCTTCCGATAAACTCGACTCTCTGGTGAAGAACACCATCGGCGCTACCGACGACGACCGGCGACATCGATGACCACTGCCTCTCTCGCCTCTCTATCATCGTCGACGACCGACGAAGAAGACCGACATCTATCTCCCTCCCTCCTCTACGACGGCGGAGCGGCGGTGTACAAGGAGGAATCAGGCCGGAAAGACGGACTCCAAAGAAAGAACCAGAGAGGAATCATGACAGAAAGACGGACTCGGGATAGACGGCCTTGGGTGAAAGAACCAGAGAGAGAATCAAGCCGGAAAGACGAACTCGGGAGAAAAAATCAGGCCTCAAAGTCAACAGATTCATTTGAAAAATTGATCGGGATCTTCAATTGGACTGCTCCATCCTCCATTAACACTGATGTCACCGACTCGGGAGAGAGAATTGGGACGGCACGACGAACTCAAGATAAAGAACTCTTCATCGCTAGCATATGTCAACAAATTCGTCTCCAAAATCGATCGATTTGAACTCGTCGTTCTCAATTGGATTTTGTTTCCAATTGTCACCCAATCTGCCTCCTCAAAAAGTCTACAAATTCGTCTCCCAAATTGATCGGACTTGAGAAGGAGGACGAACGAATGCCGAAAGACCACCAACATGGAGGAGGAAGACTGACGAACGCCAAGCGCACTCTGCTCGGATCTGTATACAAATTCGTCTCCAAAACCAATCAGTTTGAACTTGTCCTTCATTCAATTAGAGAACTAGGAAGGACGACGGAATCGGGAAAGAAATTCTCACCGTCGGCAATATGGCATATCTTCTCTGCCTTCAATGTCCACAAATTTTATAAAAAAGGGTTTTTAAATATTTTATTAAAAATGATTTTAAGGGTATTTTGGTCATTTTCTTAATTATCTTTTGAAAATCAGCAAACCCTCCAATTGAACACCACTTGTTTACCTCAAAAACCAGCATCGACTTATCAGCATCGTAACTTATCAGCACAATCGACTTATCAGTAACTTATCAACACAATCGACTTATTAGTAACTTATCAACAAAGTTTACCCGAACGCACCCTACAATCCCCCTTTTATTCAAACTCATCTCTAAACAAAAAGGTAGCCCCAAATTCAACCAAACATTAGCCTATTCTAAAATGTCTACTCCCAATTTCACTTCTCAGATCAATCGACCCTCAATTTATCCCAGAAGATTTATTCACACTCATACTGCAAAGAATGAGAAATTTGGGCGAGAAGCCTATCTCTTTTTTATTTGGCGAGAAGCCACAATCCATGCGATGGTTTTTAAGACTCAAATCTATAGAACTTCTTGGTCTTTTGTATGGATGTTTGATCTAACTCATTTAATGGACTTGGATCTAATCTCAACGAATTTCATCTATGATGATGTCCGGCTTGTCTCCGGATATTTTCGTCGGTCCATACATTCTTAGCATAGATCTAGTTTTTACAAAGATCAACTTTGATTTTCGACTCTCGATTGCGACCGTTCAATTGTTGGCCTTCAAACATCCTAATGGATGAACTATACTCTTTTTGGCTCTGATATAGATTTTTTAACTCTTTGAGAACTATATAAAGACAAATTTGGCGATGCCAATCTGTTCCTTTCATTCACAAAAAAGAGTTTAAATACTCTAGGATTTTTACAAGACTTGGCCACAATATATTATATTTTCTCTATACAAATATACATAAAAATAACATACAAAATACATATAATATCAATACTCCCCCTCAAGTTGGAGCATGTAGATCACGAATGCCCAACTTACCTAAAAAGAAACTGAAACTGTTGAGTCCTAAGAGCCTTAGTAAGAATATCCGCCGACTGAGAATGAGTACGAATATGAGCAGTCTGAATCACACCACCCAACAGAACATCTCGAATGAAATGACAATCGATCTCAATATTTTTGGTTCGATTATGAAATACTAGATTGGCTGCAATATGCAAGGCAACCTGGTTATCACAAAACAAACGCATGGGGGATGTAAGACGAACCCCAAGAGAAAGCAACAAGGACCATAGCCATAATAACTCACAACATCAAGAGGGCATAGCACAATTCTTCTTGGAGGAAGGTTGGTTTGCCCAGGTGGCTGATCCTGGTCTTCTCTTAGAGTTTCTCTTTGATTCGGAATGGGAGCTGCACGTTAGCACTTTCCTTTTTTTCACTTTTTTTTCTGGCATATCCGTCTTCGAGGAGGTATAGGATAGGAGCCATGGCACGATACTCAGCTTCTGTAGATGACCCAGAGATAGTATTTTGTTTCTTGGTCCGCCAAGAAACAGGAGAAGATCCAAGCTAAACATAATATCTGGTAATGGAGCGACGAGTAATGGGACACGAAGCATAATCCAAGTCACAAAAGGCAGTCAACTCCAAGCTAGAAGACCGAGAAAGTATAATGCCTTGCATAGGATGACTCTTAAGGTATCGCAATACCCGAGTGGCAGCATCCCAATGATCAACTGTCGGACTCTGTATAAATTGTGTCAAAGTATGGACAACATCACAAATCTCTGGTCGAGTGATAGTCAAATATATAAGATGTCCAACGAGACTCCTATATCGATTTGGAGCATCAAATAAAGGTGCATGTGACATGGCAAGCTTGTGATTCTGCTGCATCGGAAAATCACAAGGCTTGCTAGCTAATAAACCAACCTCAGATAAAATGTCCAACATGTACTTGCGTTGGCACAAAAACAATCCCTCAAAAGACCGTGCAATCTCAATGCCCAAAAAATATTTCAAAGGACCAAGATCTTTCATATGAAAGCAAGAACTGAGTTGTCCTTTGAAGGTAGTAATAGCAGCAGGGTTATTGTCAACAATGATCAAATCATCTACATAAACTAGAACATATAAGGACACTCCAAAGCGAGAATAGGAGAACAAAGAGTAATATGCCAAGGACTGAACAAAACCAAATTTACGCAAAGTTGCTGACAATTTAGCAAAGCAATTCCAAGGAGCCTGTCGGAGACCATACAAAGAACGATTCAAGCGACAAACCTGCCCATTAGCTGAACTTGAGAAGCCTAGAGGAGGTCGTATATAAACTTCCTCATCCAAATCGCCATGAAGAAAGGCATTATGAACATCCATCTGATGGAGTTCTCAATCACAAGCAACAACAACAGCTAGAAACGTCTTGACAGCGACCATTTTTGCCACAGGAGCAAAGGTCTCATTATAATCAATATCGGCCTTTTGATTGTTTCCAAGGACATCCAAACGAGCTTTGTAACGCTTAATAGATCCATCCGACTTATATTTCACCTTGAAAACTCATTTACAACCAATGGATTTCTTTCCCTTATCAAGAGTAGAAAGAGTACAAGTGTCATTCCGCTCAAGTGCATCAATCTCGGCCTTCATAGCCTCACGCCAATGAGGGCTACGAACAGCATCAACAAAAGTAGTAGGCTTTGTAGTAGACTGAATAGCAGCAATAAAACCAAGATGTCGAGATGAAAAACGGTTATAATTGACAAAATTAGCTACGGGATAGGAGGTACCTAACAAAGTCAATCGGGAAGGCGAAGTCGACATTGAAGCTTCCTGTTTTTGTACAGTATTGCACACAAAGTCACGTAGCTTCACAAAAGTAGTACGATCACGGGTAGAATGATGGACATTGTCTTGAACGGCAACAGGAGGAGATTGAATCCCACTCCCCCTGTCATCCGTCTGCGATTGGCCATTTGAGGAGCTAGGTAAAGGAATGTCTTGAACAATGCTAGAAGGAGATTGAACCCCACTCCTCCCAACAATTGTTTGTGAATGGCTATTTGAGGAGTTCAAGGTCGGTTCTTGGATAGGGATAGGAGGAGATTGAACCCCACTCCCCATGTCTCCTGTTTGCGTAGGAGCCAATGGACAAGGTAAATCATCATAAATTGAGGCATGTATGTTATCAGAATTAGATAAGGCCGAATCAGGCGTAGGAGATGCAAGTTTAAAAGGAAAGTGAGTTTCATATAAAACGACATCAGACGAGACAAAACGTTCTTTAGTTTCCAAATCAATAACTTGCCATCCTTTTTGACCTTTCGGGTAACCAATAAAAACACATTTACGAGCTCGTTGTTCAAATTTATTAGAAGACCTTGGAATAGTAGAAGCATAACAAAGACACCCTATGGTGCGCAAATGAGCATAATCATGTGGTCGACCAAACAAAATTTCATATGGTGTTTTATTTTTCCAAAAGAAAGAGGGGTAGGAGTTCGGTTAATTAAATATCCCGCGGCAAGAATACAATCTCCCCAAAACATTAAAGGTAAGTTTGCCTGAAAACGAATAGCCCTAGCCACATTAAAAATATGTCTATGCTTGCGTTCAACTCGACCATTTTGTTGTGGTGTTCTCACACAAGAAGTTTCAAACAGAATTCCATTTTGATCAAAATAAGAGCGTAAACATGTAAATTCAGTACCATTATCGCTTCAAAAACGCTTGACATATGCTTTTCAAATTGACAAGTAACCATAGAACAAAACTTTTGAATAAGACAAGCAACCTCAGATTTATGTTTCATCAAAAATATCCAAACATCTCGAGAACAATCATCTACGATAGTCAAGAAATAATGAGCTCCAGAAACATAAGGAGTCCGATACGGACCCCAAACATCACAATGAATCAAATCATATATGTCTAAAGCATGCGAATTACTAATAGGAAAACCAAAATGTGTCTGTTTCGCTCTATGACAACTATTACAAGGGTCTAGGAAACCATTTATTTTTAATGTTATGCAAATGTTGAACAGAAAGAGAAGGGTGTCCAAAACGGGAATACCAAAGGGCAGGTGAATCAGTGTCTAACCGTGAAGCATGTGTTGTGGGCGCCACTACACGAAGCCAGTACACTCCATTGCGTTCCTCACTCGATCTAACCAACCTCATCGAAGTCTGGTCCTATAAAATGCATAGCTTATTAGTCAATGTGACAATACAATCATGATGCTTCTATAATTGTGCAACTGATATCAAATTGCAATGTAATTTTGGCACAAAAAGCACATTATGTAAAATCAAATCGCCACTCAATATCAGACTGCCAACGGATTTGGCAACAGTAGACAAGCCATTAGGAAACAAAATAGTTGATGATGGCACCACCGTCAAGTTACTCAATAAGGATGAGTCACCGGTCATATGAGAGGACACCCCGGTATCAAAAATCCATTTGAAACAAAACATGCCCGACAACTTAGTGGATCCGACATTGGCTGATTGGAACAAATTCACCAACATAGCCCATTGATTCTCGTTCAAGCCCGTACCTGCGGTGAGAGAGACAATACCGCAGCCTGAATTATGCCGAGACATATCAATAAAATTTCACACAAACAGTAACACACAAGAATTATGAGCCGAACAAAAACGGAACACAACAGCAACACACGAACACCACTTAACTAAAAGAAACAAATACCCACTAATCTAATTAGTACAATAGTAAAGGAGAAACTATGTTTGTACAAACAATTGTGCCACGTGGGCAAGTTAAAAAAAAATTATATTAATAAATTGAAGTAAAAAAAATCTGAAACACGATCAAAAAAATGAAACCCAATCGTGCCCACTTTCTCCACGTCTCTTTCTATAAAAAAAATTGCCACGTCTCCTTGGTTAAGTAGGACTGCAAGATCGAGTGATAAAATGAGATCCTTGTTCTGATTATCGAAGAAGATTATGGATAGGGATTTCTTAATTCTTATTATGCAAGTAGCTTGTGCTTGATAGAGTGTGAACAAGTCCAAAGGTTTCTTATTTCTTAATTCTTATAGTTTTTGCTATGCAAGTAGCATCTTTGTTGTACAAAAATGAAAAAGAAAGAAAAGAAAGAAAGAAAATGTTGGAAATGTAAAGTGGAATAAAGCAAAGGGCCTAAGTGAAGAAAAATGGTCCGACCGAGTTACAAGCAACATCGGGCCCGATGTCATAAGAAAGTCGGTCCAAATGTAGAAAGTATGGAAAATCCAACAAAAAGCCTAAGAGCAAAGATGAAGTGGAATGTTAAGTGAAGTTTCGGGTTGAAAGAAAAAAAAATGTTAAGTCTTTTGGGTGAGTGTGAAAGTAATTGTGGAATTTTGGTGAAGTGGTGAGAGTTTAGGTTGTTCAATCCCCATTGTAAGCACCACAAGACCAAATAATGCCCACCTTGAGAAATACCAAAAGCCCCATTACAACCCGGCCGAATGGAACCTCTTTGAGGACCTCCATTGAGCCAAGTTCGAAATTCTTTGTGTACTTTGCATCTCTAGGTGGAGGAATTGGTGATATTAGCTTCAATAGTAAAGTCCTTACTTGCATGAATTTTGAGCTTGAGTGTTCATTGCTAAACCCAAACACATGATGAGTGATACACATTCACATATCCCTAAAGTGAGGCTTAGTTGCATTGACTCTTTTCCTTGGAACACTTAATCATGTGTGATGATGTAATATTGCTTGAATATCAATCACTTGTGCTTAAAATGTGTTTTCATACGAGGCTTTACTTGAAGATTATGTTTCGGTCTTGCTTACATTGTTATTGCTTGAGGACAAGCAAGTTTAAGTATGGGGTATTTTGATGTCTCTCTATTTGGTGGTGTTTTCATATGTGATTTCCTTTGTAAATATGTTTCTTTTTCCCCTTTTCTTGTGCGTTTTGTTCCTTTTTAGCTTAGTTCCCGTATTTCTATGAGATTCGGAGACTACGCGCATTTTATGTGTTTTGTAGGTAATTTGGCATGAATCGAGGATCGATTTGAAGGAGGGTCGAGACATGGAGCAAAGGCCGAGCTAAAGCGGGAAAGAGAGGAGCAAGCCATGGAGAAGAACAAGAGGGAAGCCAACAAGAAGAAGGTGGAATGAGGTCCGGACCGAGTTGCAACCATGTCGGGCCCCACTTTGAAGTTTCCAACCTCGGACCGAGATGCACAGTAACTCGGGCCCGAGGTCCTCCGTGTCGGTCCGAGTCGGTCACCGAACTACTTGGGCTCCAAGGCACGAATTTGTGGACTTCCACTTTTGCCCCTCATCTAATCTATAAAAGGCCCTCTTGTCTTCTAAGAAAGGGTTCCCTCTCATACACACAAAAGGGGGGAAAGGGTTCCCACACTTGGAAAAGGAACCAAGAGGATACTTGGAGAGCAAGGAGGAAGGAGAGGAGGAGGAAGAGAGAGAGAATCGGCCAAGAGAGGAAGACTTGATAGGTTTTGTTGGTAGATTTGCTTTGATTTGCTTTGTTCTTGTGGATTTGAAAACCCTTGATTGGAATTCGTGGATTGCTTTGGATTTGAATGAAACTTTGTTTTGTTTTGAGATTGATTATGATGATTGCTTTCCCTTTTGATTTGATTGCTTTCTTTGCTTGTCACATGGAGTAGATCTCCTTGATCTTGGGTTATGGGGGAAAACCCTAGCTAGGTTTAGGCTAGAAACCCCAATTCCATAGCCTTGAGTGTTTGATCTAAGGAACCCACTCTACATAGAGCTACAATTCCTTGCGAAAGTTGGGAATCAAGGCTTGAGATTGGCAAAGTAGCGAAACTGAACATGTGTCAATCTCAAGACCTTGCTTCGAAGGGGATTTCCCCAATGATCGAGGTGTAGAAGTGGTTGGAACGAGGGCGAAAGCACTCGATCCTAGTCCGATCATCACTCATTGCTTGAATTGGGGTGGAAAAGCCTTAATCTACTAGGGAAGGAACCCAAAAGCCCAAGATCTACTTTTAAATCTTTGAAGTTCGACATCCCCAGCTACCTCGGGCCCGACTTACCCAGTGTCGGTCCCAACTTCCTCTTGTCGCCAACCTCGGGCCCGACGTGACCTCAGTGTCGGTCCCGACTGTTTTCTTTGTTTTCCTTTGTTTTGAACCCTCCTTTCTAGCTTTCTAGTATCTAGGCACATCGATCGAGTAGACTTCCCGAGTGTTCGACACCCACCACGTACTACAACTGGGTCGGGTTATAAATTGTATCTCTAGACCCTCGCATTTCGAGGCGATCACATTTCATGAAGATTCTGTTGGTGCTAATCACTCTGCAAGTCCTCTACACTTCACTTAATTAAGTGCTTGCCATACTTAAAGTGATTGTGATTAATCAATTCCGAAAACTCCAATTAGTGGATTAAATTATTCCTTTTTAGTTCAATTAAAGTGTGGGTAATTATTGGATTGGGTTTGCTCAGAATTCCGGATTTGGATAAAGCCTATACAAATGCAAGTAAGGTGTGAATTATATTGGTAAAATACTAATCACTGTTTTTTCCCACTGCAATTTGAAGAGAAAACAATGTTTGCAGGGGAAGGAGCTTTAGGATGATATGAAGAGGGAAGTGTATAAATGGATCACTCATTATTGATTAAATCATAATTTTAGGTATTGAAGCTGACAAAGGATCTTTCTTCGATTTCTACAATGTAATTTACTAGGAAATGTAGGAAGGGATGATTTTTTTTTTTATAATAAACCACAACCTTCATTATGAAGTAGCAGAATACAAATCAAGTTCTAGCAGCTGACACAACTTAGCAGGAAAACAAACACATTGAACAGAAAAGAAAGGGGTTGCTGGTCTCCATTGTCCCAGCCAATGGGCAACACTGTTAGCCCCTCTCTTAACAAAAACAAACTTGCAGGAAATAAAACTAAAAGACAACTCTAATATAAGAGCAATAACAGACCCCAAAACAACTCTAGGAAGGACTTTGTTTTGAAGTTTTGTGATCAGGGCTAAGCAATCTGATTCAACCACAATGTGAGTGAGGTTTGAGATTTTGCTGCCTCCATTCCTCGAAGTATTGCTTCAGCCTCAGCCAATTCCAAGTCCGTACCCTGCTGGATTCTGCGGGAGCCTACAAACACACTTCTCCTGTTGAGAGTTTGCACACATATCCAATTCCGCATTCCGATCCATTGACCGCCGCATCACAATTGATTTTCGCCCATCCAACATCAGGTGTTCGCCACGCCTCCTTCTCAGTGCGCTCAATTCTTCTACTGTAGTGCATTCCTCTTTGCAAGCTTTCATGATCTGTGTGCGATGCTAAACTGGATTCAATGACCAAAACATGACTATCGTGCACTCCTTCAAAGATTGCTTTATTTCTTGCCTTCCAAATGCCCTGCACCAGTCCAGCCCATCGAGCAGCCTGTTCTTTGTCACATTGTTGGAAAATTCTCTCTGCCCATGTCATCATCGAGTCAGTTTGTGCTCCCAACGCTTCAAATTCAGGGAACAAAGCCCAACCATTCGGGGCCTGATGCAACCAAACAGCGAATGCATTGTTGTTTCAATCAAACCACAAAATTCACATATAGGATCAGCAATAATTTTCCTCCTAAAGAGATTATATTTGCATGGTATTATCTGCTTGCAAGCCCGCCACAAGAAGTTTTTGATCCTAGGGACAATCTTGATCTTCCAGAGATTTTTCCACACAAATTCTTCCTTGTTCGGAAGTGATGATCTTTAGTGTTATAGATTAGTTGGTCATTTATTTAGTTAATATCATATATTAGTAAGTGTTATAGATTAGTTGGTCATTTGTATCATATATTTTCATTTGTATCATATATTTATTTATGTATTCAAGATGAGGGCATTCAGATTTTTAATTAATTAGTTTGATTATTTATGTATTCAATTTAGATTTTTAAGCTTTTGTTCAAGATGTTCGAAGTTCGAATCTTCCTGGCGGCGTGTATGAAAAAATTGAATTAAGAGGGTCGCCCCTAGCAATGGGCCTCTGCAGTACCCAGTTCGGACGTATATTGGCCCCGACTAATCAAACCGAGCGAGAGATAAAAAAAAATATATTTATTTCTATTATCCCGTACATGGTACGGGTAAAACACTAGTTACAAATAACCACCAATCACTAATAGCCACCAATCACTAATCAGCAAACTCAAAAGAATTAATTTCACGAGCAGCCTCAAATCAGGTAGCAAACTCACGCGATCATACACACGCGAATAAGGCCCAATTCAGAGTCAAACAAAAAAGCCGAAAAAACGCCCCGATCAGTCTCGAGCAAAATTCTGACTGCAAATCACGAAAAACTTGCGACGCAAACGATACCATAAAGACAAATTTGGAGCTGCCAATCTGTTCCTTTCATTCACAAAAAAGAGTTTAAATACTCTAGGGTTTTTACAAGACTTGGCCACAATATTTTATATTTTTCTATTATAACTATAACTTAAAGCGGAGGTTAAAAAAAATATTAAACGACACATGTCACTTTTAGATTGGACCACATCACCCTTTTATAAAAAAAATAATCTTTCTTATCCATGTTTTTAGAATATATGATAGAAAATCCCATTATTAAACAATCTTTTATTTTTGGATATGATAGATAAGAATATCATTAGGATATTTTTTTATGCTATCATAAAAATTCTAGAATATTTATTTTATTTTTTGATAAAATCATTTTTAAGTAAAATATCTTAATTGAATAGTTATCTTTATAGCCGTATATTATTAGCAATATCCTTGCAAATATGGTTATTATTATAATCCAATCATCTGTTACCTTATATGAAAAGATCTTGATTTTATATGATAATTGGATAATTGTCTTATCTTTTTACGCAGATCATAACAAAAAATTTATATTTAAGCATTTAAATAATTATTTTTCTCGAATAATAAATATATTTCAAAATATTTTATTATTAATATTTTATTTAAGAAAAACCCGTACAAGGTACGGGAATACATACTAGTACTATACCTAAAAATAACATATAAAATACATATAATATCAATACTATATTCCGACCCCCTTGTTTGGGTTGCCAACGACGAGCCTTGCTTATCGGCATTTTTGCCCGATGAGCCAGGTTGTAAGTGGCGCTTGTGTACCGTCAACCACGTTTGACGTAGAGAAGGTTTGACGGCTTTCTTTCCACTATGGGGTTTGTTTGCCCTGTGGAACTTTGATGTGTATGGTGGAAGACAACTTGTTGGGCTTTGTTTGGGCCTAGTTCTTCTTAGGCCTGGCCCACTTCCTTAAACTTCCTTGTTATCTGTTCAGCCTTTTCGTTTGTTTTGGTTGACAGCTTCTTTTGAGTTAGCTAGTACTTCTCCAGAAAGTCGGAGTTGAGTTGTGGTTTTCACTGTGTCGGATGCTACTTGCAGTGCAGAGTCATAGCTCACTTTTTGGTCCTTTTTTGGTTGTTTGCACATTTTTCGTTTGTCTTGGTTGTTTAGGTCGTGTCATCTCTTAGCCGGTCTCGGCTGCCGCCTTGTGCGGCCTCCCAATTTTCCATTCTTGTGTGGTTACCAAAATCTTACCTTCATAAAAAAATATATATATATATGGATTTAGAATGCAGTGCTTTGTTTTATTAATTGGAATGATAATAAATACAAGATAATTAGGTTAAGATAGCAACCCTAACAAACCATAGCAATATACTAAGATTGTACAGATACAATATATACTTAATAAGAGAGGTATACAACAATAAAATCTTATCCACTAATATCTATAATTAAAACTAATTTAATTGTAGTATTATCAATACTATATACATTTTTTTGATATTTTCGTAGGGGTGTGAATTTGCTAATTGTGTTGCGCAAACAAATATGTGTATATACCACAATAGGCATCAAAGCGTCTGTAGCTCAGTGGATAGAGCGTCTGTTTCCTAAGCAGAAGGTCGTAGGTTCGACCCCTACCTGACGCGTGAGATGGTTCTTTTTTTCATTTTCTTTTTTTCATTTTCTTTTTTTCATTTTCTTTTTTTCATTTTCTTTTTTTCATTTTCTTTTTTTCATTTTCTTTTTTTCATTTTCTTTTTTTCATTTTCTTTTTTTCATTTTCTTTTTTTCATTTTCTTTTTTTCATTTTCTTTTTTTCATTTTCTTTTTTTCATTTTCTTTTTTTCATTTTCTTTTTTTCATTTTCTTTTTTTCATTTTCTTTTTTTCATTTTCTTTTTTTCATTTTCTTTTTTTCATTTTCTTTTTTTCATTTTCTTTTTTTCATTTTCTTTTTTTCATTTTCTTTTTTTATCCTCATTATGAATCAGCCAACCATTAATAATATCGATCAAAATTTTAATTTCATCCACTTTAATAAAACGAAAATTTCTAACAGTTGTTTCAGAAAATCTGTCAATTTCTTCAACTGGTACCATACACGTATGTTTTACGAGGAAGTTACAACGTTCTGCAGCTCCCAAGGCTAGGATTGATCAAGGAATTCGATCTAGACCTCATCAGCTTTCACCCAGAGAGTAGAACACAGTGCAAAAAAGCAATGGAGGTGAGAAGTGCAACCTTTATGGACATGTAGCCTACATATGAATGTAAAGGTTTATATTGAAATATAATTTGCAGTAAACTTGGTTGTTATGCTGAAATTTGGGCAAGTAATTTCTAGATGATTGTGAAAGCACAATGGTAAATGGTAATTACTACTAGCATCATTTTACAGCATAGAAAACTGAAAAAGACTTGACAAAAACACGCTTTTGTTCATGAAGCACATGAATGCTGTACAGCTTGAAGAATTGCTTTTTTCATTCACTGTTCGCCTGTGCTCATGAACCCACCAACAAATCCAGCTCCATTGCAATTCCCACATAAGATTTCCTTTCTTCCCCTGCAAGAGCACGCACATTCAAATGATTGAGTACAACAGTAGGGAGGGAAGGTCCAAACTCAACACGAATACGACGTTATCACTTCTGCAATAATTGGGAATCAGAAATGACATATAGATGGATCACCTGCAGAGCCAACATAATGCACCAGCCTTAAACTGCCCATTAAAATGGTCTTTGGAGTTCACTCCCTTTCCTTCGCATTGTTTGCATTGCACAATACCTACACCAAGTATGAACAAACAAGTATTATCTTCATTTGAATGGTAAGTTACTAAGAGAGTTATTTTTAAAAGCAGGAACTGACCCGCCAAAGAGAGGAATTTAGATTACTTTCATCAACTCTACCTTGTTGATGTTCAATAAAGTATGTAACATAGTATATAGACTCGTAGTAATCAGCCATTGTCAAATTTAACTTTGAGCAACCAGGCAATACATAATCTTTCATGGATAGCAGATACGAAATAATTAACTTGTATTATCCAAAGCTTCTTGCACACCAAGTAGGCAAGCACAGACAAGAAGACAACAAATGAAAGCACATGTAAGAACTGAAAACAAATAACCCTGATTTCATTCTCCTTGTATACTGAAGTTTTACTACAAGAGGGAATACGTCCTGCATTTCTCTTGAAAGGTCTAAACAGTAATAAGAGAAATCAATTATTTACAAGGGTATATTAGGTAAAACGTGTTGATGATGTTAACTCTGTGCTAATAAGGTGTGAATGTGATAAGTTAGGATAAGATAACTAACACGGTGACAGTATGCTCATAGCAAGGCTTGATTGTATATTTAAGTGTTTGTTTTCATCTCAATATACTGTCAGGTAATAGTTTATGATTGCTAATAAAAGAGCAAATTACCGTCAGCATATAACCAAGAAAAAGCTGATGTTGGATACTAGAAAAAAGAGAAAGAGGAAAAAATAGTAGAATTGATTCAAAGAATGGATAAGCTATGTGAAACTCATAATGTTCTCACCATTTCCTTCACAATCGGCGCAGATTAGGCTCGATGTCTTGGTCACCGGTGGCTTATCTCCTGTTGCCTGTTGACATTATCAAATACCACTCAAAAGATCATAGTAACACTCAATTTAACTTGAATTACTGGCCTAAAATTCTTATTCAATTTCCCCTTTTTATAGTTCTGAACTTCATAAGAAATTTCTAACGTATTCACTATTCGCATGGACCCTCCTCACAAGCATCTATCTCCTCTTGTCTAATTTCATTTTCCTATCGACGAAAATGAACCCACATCGGCTAAATTGCGGTTTCCTTCTTTAATTAAGGCGACACACATACAGCTAAACCACTCTAGGTAAAAGCATAGGCTCAATTTCACTCCACATGAAGCAATTCAAAAAACAAGGGCGCAAAAAAAGCCCTAGAACCCCACTTTTCGGAAATGAAAAGAGCTCACCTTAGCTTCCATGGCTTGGAGCCTCGAAGTTCCAAAATTTGGAAACCCTTCATTTGAAAAGGTAACCTTCCGAGGTGCAGCATTTCTAGCTATCAAAATCCCTAACAATTCCAACATATTAAAGCTAATTAGCAAAATCAATTTCTGTGTGAGCTGATGAATGGGTATGAGAAAGAGAGAGAGAGAAAACCTGGCTTGTTTGGCATGGCAAGGGAAGCCACAGCAGTGTATCCCATCGAGTTCGCCATTTTTAGCGCAAGAGAAGGAGAGAGTTAAAGTCCTCGAAGCAGTTAACAATGGCGGAGGAACGCGGAGCATGTAGAAATGAGGATTCACGGTTCACCCGCTTCCATATGCACCGTTGAAGAAGACAAAATCGCAAGGGATAATTACCAAAACCGCCCATAAAAAAGGCCATTTTCATAAAGCCACTTCTTTTCCGAATTTTTTTATTAAACAAACCTTTTCTATTTGTATTAACAAGAAAAATTCATCGGTTCTCGGCTCAAGGTTTCGGTTTCACTCTTCACTAAACAAACAACGTGCATACAGAGTTTAATATCAAGACTACTCTATGTTACAGCAAAATCTCATTATCATTTATCATGAGTGTGTCAGCTATAAAACGCAACTCCAAACCAGTGCATTATTGGAAACGAGTTACACTTGAGCATTTGAGTTCAAAATTTTCTGTCGCAAAATTAATACAATTTCTCTCACCCGAACCTTAGCAGGTAGCATGTAACAACAACAACAACCTAGTCCTTGTCACCGTCGCAAGGTCGGAAGGCCTGGAGGTACACATCACCCCCCAAACAAGTCGGAAGGGTATTTCTAATACATCCAAAGACGAAAAGGCGAGAGCTGAAACAAAGAACGCCAAACATTAGTGACAATAATAGGATACACCGAGGTAAACAAACAACAAACTAAACAACAAGACATTAAAATGTCAAAGCAATCACACACAAAGCGCGTGCACGTAACAAAAGCAACTGAAAAAGAGGAACAAATTAACAAGCATGCTTAAAGGGAAACCAAACATATAGGCCCAAAATAACCTCATGCACCGAACCTATTCTCCCTCCTAAAACCCTCCACCTTCTCTACCTCAATATTGTCCCTCCACAAGGACATATCTTGGGCCATGTTTTCTGTGATGGATAAGAATCTTAGATCTTGTCGGACGACCTCCTTCCAACTCTCCTTAGGGAGCCCTTTTTCTTGGGTGAAAATCCCTAAAGAGTAGGTCCTCACACCCAGGGCCGTCTCAATCATTTCAGGGGCCTTAGGGCGAGACAAAATTTTGGGGCCCTTTACATAGTAAGGAAATAGCTTTCTCCAGGGCCGTCTCTAGAACCTCCTTGTTTGACAACAAATTTGTGAATAGCTCCTCTTTGAGATTCTATTAATTGTTCTATTCGTTTTCTTTTTTTTTCTTTTTGACACCCAAATGCATATTTTCTAGGCAACATGATGCAAAATAGTATATAAGATAAAATATAAAAGGAACAATAGCACCTGTGAGTAGGCTTCGATTTGTAGATCAAGATCAGTTCCAATTGAATAGAAGACAAAACATTCCTGTAACAACAAAATAAAATTCAATTAAAAGTGAAATTAAAAGTGAAATTATAAATCTGTCTAATGTATACAAATTTTCCATTAGGAATTTTATACCTACTGACTACTATAAAAAACCCAATTTGCAAATTGCAATTTGCACCTAACTAATCCTGTAATCCACCGAGTTTGTAAATGCTAATTGCTTTTTTATTTTTTTTTGATAGGACAATGCTAATTGCTGATTTGCTGCGACTAGCTATTAAATTGTTTTTTTTTTGACTAAAATTGGAGTTTGGAGAGGGACGAATTAGTGCCAGTGGACTCACCAAATCAGTTTCAAGTTCCAATTTCGTCGGCGGTTGGTAGTGGTCGTCGCCGAGGAAGTTGCCGGGGTGAATTGGCGTGGGCCGGTGCCGGTGGGCGATCCAATTGAAACGGCCGAGAGTCGCCGTCGGTGAGTCGTCGCCTCGTCGGTCTGCGGAGCCGCCGAAGCTTTCGCCGGCGGGCGGCGGGGAAGTGGTGGCCTGGTGCCGGACTGCCGGTGCGCAGTGGGCTTCCTTCCTGCAACTTGTGCTTTGTGAAAATTGTGAAATCAGTATATAGACGTTGAAGAAGAAGTGAAGAAGAATGGGTAGAATTGAAATTGCAATTACATGTATATATGAGAAAGTTTTTTTAAACTCACCATTGTAGATTAATGGTGTGATTGAGAGAATCGGGGCAAATTGGCATTGATGGAGCGAAACGAAGAGACGCTGACTTGTTGAGGAGGAAAGTGTATCATCTGATTTGATTTTTTTTCACGTTTTTTTCTTTATTTCCCTTATCAGATTGATAATGGGCCCTTTTAGATTTTTATGGGCCTTTTTTTAATCCGAATGGGCCTACTTATACTACTACTAATTTTCTACATGGGGCCTCTATAATTTGGGGGCCCTAGGCGACCGCCCTCCACCGCCCCCCATTTGAGCCGGGCCTGCTCACACCTTCGTTTGTTGCCTTCATTGCACCTGCACAAACTACTTGAGTCTCGATTCAGGCCTCTTATCCTTAATGTTGCGCCGACCTTGTTTCATATGACCTCAATTCTAACTTTATACAGCCTCATGTGCCTACACAATCAGTAGCATCCTCATCCCTCTAGGGCATAGAGAGGCACGAGCCCTCTATGCCCTAGAGGGCTCGTGCCCCTCTTTTGGTCGGACTTGTTACTAATATGTGTGTGGATTTAGATTTGAATACGGTAGATTTAAAATAAGTTTTATTAAGAATATGAAAATTAACTAGTCTAATGGTTTAGGCAAAATTGCACTAAATAGCTTGACCTTTAAACTAGTTGCGCTTAGTAGTCTAATCTTTGAAAAACACAAAAAATATCCTAACCTTTATAAATTGTTGCGGAAATTAACATAAGCACAGAATATAAATTAATAAAATTATAGAATACCCCCATATTTTGCAAATAACATTCCAGATACTAAAAGACATTCAAGATCACTATTTTTTTCCCCGTAATTTCAATCCCATCATACTAACTAATTAAAGCAATTAGGCTTGAAGCCATGTGCTTTCGCCACTTGTCCTTTTATTAAGCCTTTTTTTCCATTTTTCTTATTTCTTTTCTTTTCTCCAATATTAAACCACGTTCTCCCCTCCTATTCAGATTTATCCACCAACCTAAAAATTGCTTACCTTCTCCTTCTCCTATTCAGATTAATCTCTCAAGACTCACTGAAATTCAACCACGTTCTTATGCAACCCTAACTGCTCCAAAACTGTTCCTCTTCTATTATGCAACTGCCTTCTTCAATCTACTAATGCCACCGCCAGAGAAGTGGCAAAGTTGAGGATAAGAAGCGAGCAGGAGCAAGTGAGCAACAGTATAAGGGAACTGGGGTTTTCAACCCGCCGGCGAAGCACCACAAGCCCTATCCCTTTCATACTTGATTTCAATGGGTTCTTCGCTCAGAAACCCGAATTGACTCACCACCAACAGACTTTTCAAGTAAGTAAACCCAAATTTCAAACTCAATTAACAGTTTCCACAAGTTTGGAGTAGCATGGATCGGAGGCGATGAAGCAAGTGAGTCTCTTTGAAAACGGTGATTTCTTCCATGGCGGAAGGGTCCAACAACCACCTCCATATTCATCCCCTTTTCTCTCACCGACAACTTGGCCTCTGCTTCAACGGCCCGTACACCGACAATCGCATCCGCCACTGTCCGCGTAGAATCTTTTCGGCACCAAGCGAGAGAGCGTCAGAACAGGCGTGTTCTTGTCTAGAAGGGCTAACATATCCCTAACCCTAACTCTAGCCCTAAACCCACCCCCACCGAATCTCGAAAATCAAGAACAAGCATGGTGAGATTAAACTCTTACTCTGGATTAAGACCAAGAATTTTGCTGTTAAACTGCTAATTTGAGATTCTAATTTTTCTAATTTCGTGGTTTAAGCCGATTCAACGAGGAAACTTTGAAATCAGAACAACGAGTTCCATGGTCCAAGGCTTGAAAACGCACAATGCCCAGTGTCAGGGTCCAACTCCACTAAGATTCGGCTGCCATTTGAGTGGAACTACTGACAATCCAGGCCTACCATGAATCTAGCTGTTGGGTTTGGGATTAGGTTCAAATAGGCTAGGGCTACCATGAATTAGGTGGTTAATAAAATTTAGAACTTTTTTGTTCGAATTTAGTCTTCGCTGGTGAATCAGGGTATGGAAAAATTAGCATGCAATACCTGCTCCGAAACCACCGTGAGGAGGGAAACTGGCGCGCGACGATCGGAGGCATCAATATTTCTGCGAGGAGATCGGTCACGATGCTGCGGAGACTTACCTCGTCACTCGTCTCACCTTGAAACTGCCCGGTTACCTTGGATAATTTGCGTTTGAACTTTTCCTTCTGAAATTTATTTAATTCTCTTTGTTATTTTGGTTCCGACTTTTGGAATTTCTCATCACTTGGCTTGATTGCATATAACCTCCTTCATTTTTTAATTGGAATTAGTAATTAATTCTATGTTTGGCGGTGTTCCTCATGCTCATGCTCATTGGCTTTTATACACTACCTTTGAGATGGATTCAGACCCTATATCAATTTTGGTGCATTCTAACTAAATTCAGTTATTATTGTCACATAGCTGAATTTCAGTTTATTTTGGGTCTATTGGGTGTATGCCCTTTCCCTTGGGCAAGGGTACCTCCATCTTGATACCCCCAGATTCCGCTGTAGTGGAGCCTCACTGGGTTAATGAATAATGATGATGATGATGATGTTTGGCAGTGTTCATTAATTTTGGAAGCCGTGTAACATATTTTTGTCTAATGATTTTGAGCCCGTGGTATATACTGATTACGAGCAATCTTCTAATATAGTTGATTTTTTTGTGTTTGGATAGATTTCTAATTTTGGGCTTGCAAAGTAGCTTCCTACACAATGGACTCACCATTCCATAGTTCCAATTGAAGGACAGGTAGGGTATTAATCAAAATCTACTAATTAATCACCCTTTTTCTTAGTAATGAATACTTTTGATTAATCCAAAAATTGTTAAAATTTTCCATGACTGTTTTTGTTTAGGTATTTAGCTCTAGAGTATTTCTCTCATGGGTTAGTTGATGAAAAGACTGATGTTTATGCATGGAGCTCGTATTTGGGAAGAGACTAATTGATTCTTCCCACCAAAGGGGATAAGTAGGGTGAGTATAATCTGTAATTTTAACTGAGTAAAAATTTGACCATATGTTATTATGGGAAAAGGCTGAGGTGTACTTCTTTCCTTTATAACGGGAGAAGAGCTTGCATTGATCTAATGCTATTATGGGAATTGATTGTGACTTATCAATAATCTAGGGTTTTCATATCCATAAAATAAATCCAGATTTTTTAGGCAAGTGATCTTTGAGCTGTTAAACCTTTAAATTTTGATTATGAACGTGTTGTGTTAAATTGGTGGATTTTGAGCCTGTTTCGTTTGAGTTTTGGGTTTTATTGGCATGATTGTTTATGTGATAATATTACAAGTTTACAACTCTACTTTATTGGCTATGCTGAAAAGTGAAGAACTTAGTGGTGGAATTATGTATGGCAAACTTGAGTTCCATCTATGTGATATCTTGAAGGGTTAGCTTTCTTCGCTTGCAACATTAATGAAACTGGGATTCAAGAAACGAGTATTTCTTTGATTAATCACTTCCTTCAAGAATTAGCTCCTCAAAGAAAACATTCCCTTCAAGAATAAAAGCTGTATTTAATTATGTACATGATAAAAGTCTTAAGATTGTTATCTATTCTGATGTTGGGTATGTTGAATTTTGTAAAAACTAGTCATTTTCCAACCCTAATATTAAAGTTGTATGAGTGAAGAAACACGTTGAATATCTTTACCATATGATCTAGGGAATTCACATGCCAAGTACGGCCTGCATTCCTGAACTATGAAAGCTCTGATACTGAGCAATTTACTTCTTTAGTCAGTATATTTTCATATTTATAAATTGCTTCTACCGATCACTTTATTGTATAAACGTTTGATATTATTTGGTTTGTTGTTCATCTTCCATTTCTAGGGTGTAGACTGTGGACTATTGAAACTGTTAAAGAGTAAAAATTTGACCATGTGTTAAAGTTATTATTGGAGTGTCATATATGATTGCAAACCCTTCTCAAGTTAAATTGGTAATGGTTTACGCGAGAGGACTAATTAATTAGTAGAGTAACCCACTTGCTTAAAAATTGCTTCTTGCTAAGGATTTCTTGTGTAAATTTAACTTAGCCAACTGTTCATCCAAATGGGGCTTTTTTGAATGCTGTTTGGTCACTTAATGTGCCTCCTAAAATGTGGATCTTCTATTGGAGACTTATTACAGGATGGTTAAGTGTTAAAGGTGCATTGCATTGACATCATGTTATTAATGATCCTCTATGAGATTGGTGCAGTTTGGCAACTAAGTCTGTTTGGCACTCAATTTTTAAATGTCCATCTGCTGCTCAGATTTGGAGAACATCATACCTGTATTCTTTTTTGCTGATGCAACCATCGACTCTTCCACATGATCTGGTCTTTGCAGTACTCAATGAAATTGGTATTGTTGGTTTGTCAAATTTTCTGCTGTTGTCTTGGATTTCATTGACTACACATAATCAGTGGGTTTTCCAGGGAAGGGACATTGATCACCTTTCTTCTATTCAAATTGGATTTTCACGCTTGGTGATAAAATATCAGGTACAGCAGGCTTCTGTTGCAACTGCCTCTTCAGCACCTTCACGATCAGACCAAAGATGTTGGCAACTTCCTTACTCTCCTAACTTTAAGCTCAATTGTGATGCTTTCGGACGAAGAAGTTGGGCTTGGTTTTTGTAATAAGACTCTTATGGGTTCATAGTTGCAGCAGGTGTGCGACGTCTACAAGTCTCCTGTTCTGTTCAAATTGCTGAAATACGAGCTCTTCTTTTTGGCCTCTACACTTCCAAACGATTGCAAATTGATTGCATCCAAGCTGAAACAGATGCTCTTCAGGTTGTTCTTGGTGTTAACAACGTCCTAAACTTAGCTTATATCGGTTCTTTGTTTTGTGATGTTCAAACCCTTTTGTCATTTTTTAGATCTTCTTCTTATTTGTCTAAGTCGGGATGGTAATACGGTCGTGCATTACATTGCCCGTATTTCTCCTAGCATAGGTGAGGAACAGTTCTTCTTGGATGACATTCCATCGGGATGGGAATGCGTTTTTTATACATTGACATGGTCGGCATGACTGCATGAGTAGCCATTACAGATGGGCAGCCCGTTTAAGCACCTTTTTACCCCATTATTTGATAAGGAAGCATGGAGACAAGATTTACTTTTTTTTGCTGGGAATGGACATCATTTTGTCTTGATTGTTGTATTAGATCCATGTTTTTTGGGATTTTGATGTATTAATTTTCTCTATAAAAATAGGTTATACAATAAAGGTTCACCAGTCACCACTAAACCTTTGATTATATTCCCCACCATACCGATAAAAGTTCATGACTTATTAATATTTCCCACCAAGACTAAGCTATGGTTTGAGTGTATGTATATCTAATATGAGGAAAATAGGTGCTTAGTATTCAATATATTTAGTTGCTAGGTTTGTCTGCTGAACTGGTCTGAAGGTATTTATCTCGTGTGTTAAGTAATTCATCATTTTCGATTTAGCTTGATGTTGTAATCGTATGATCATACATTCATATATGATTTTATAATAGGAGTATATAACTTCAATATTGTTTAGTATTAAATAAAATAAAATTATTAAGCTTAGGCCTTGACCCGTGCCTAAGGCACGGGACAAGCACACTAGTTCGTATATAAAAGACATTTTATACTACATTTATGAACTTTATTATCCTACCAATCAATAATTTACCAAAAATCCTAATTAATTGGGTGACCTACCTAACTATTTTCCCCCAATAAAAATAAACACATATTGATACGTAGATTAATTATTCATCTTTTATTGTCATATATAAATCCGGCAATTAGCTCCTGGCTTACAGATGCATTAGCTAATTTTGTTACTATGATCAAGTGATATGATCATTATAGAAGCATTTGTCTTAATCTATAGTACAATATTTTTATGTTTCTTTGCCTTGCTTCCTAAAACGAAAACTCACTGTTTTGAATTTGATTTTGTTATATTCGTAAATTTGTTGTCATAGTATATTGGAAAAAAAATGTTTTCTTTTCATTAACCAAACACAACATAAAAAATTTTAATAATAAAGTTCATAAATGTAATACAAAACATGGTCTCTTATATACGAACAAGCTTGAATTTTCAAGAAAAATAAAAATTGGTGATTTTTTACATGAATTATAAAATATGGGAGATATTTTTATGATTTTATTGTTTATGTTTTGTGCCTAGGTCAATTTCTGCAACAATTTATAAAGGTTAGGTTATTTTTTTGTATTTTGTAAAGATTAGGCTATTAAGCGCAACTATTTTTAAAGGTGAGGCTATTTACTGCAATTTTTCCAATGGCTTATTACTCAACATTGTATACAATCCAATAAGGATGAATTCCCCATAGTCCCATTTTAATGTTTCTTCATTCATATTTAATGCTTTCTTACATAAAATAAAATTGTATTGATATTTTTCTTCACATTTAATGCTTTCCTCTCAAAATAAAATTTTATTATTTAATGTTTTTTCATTAATATTTAAGAATATTGACTAACTACTCGTCGCAATTCCCGAATTATTGGCTTTATAGGAGAAATTATGTCCCCCGAAAATTTATTTTGCGCCATCCCAGATTATGACTAAGTAATAACGTTGGTCTCGTGGAATTTGTACTTAGCCATTTTGGTATGGAAAAAGGTCTTTTATTTACCTTATTCGATTCTTATTGATTGGAAACATGGTGTAAAATTCATATTTAATGCTTTCTTACATAAAAAAATATTAATATTTTTCTTCACATTTAATGCTTTCCTCTCTAAAATAAAATTTTATTAATTAATATTTAAGAATATTGATTAACTACTCATCGTAATTTCTGAATTATTGGCTTTATAGGAGAAATTGTGCCCCCTTAAAATTTATTTTGTGTCCATCCCTGATTAGGACTGAGTAGTAACGTCGGTCTCGTGGAATTTGTACTTAGCCATTTTCGGTATGGAAAAAGGTCTTATTAATTGGAAACATGGTGTAAAATGATGATCAAATACTCTAATTTATCGTTGTTTGGTGGAGGAAAAAACAATGCAAATTCTCTGTCTCATCTCCATGACTCATTCATTGTGATTGGTTAAAAACTAATTAAAAATTATCAAGTACTACTATCACGTGTTTAATTAAAAAATAAAAAGGAAATCTTTTTTTGGTTGAAAGAGAGACGGTACTCTCCGTTCCCTCAAGGGGATATTTTATTAATAATAAAAAAAAGGTCTAAGTAGTCAGAAAACAGGGGATAGCCCGGCCCCTAACATTAGCATTAAGTAGAGAAATAATATCCTTTGGCGGGCCAAGCAATAAATGAAAGCCTAAACTAAAAGAAAAGGCTAAGGAAGCTAGAAAATCAACAACATAGTTAGCTTCTCTATAAATATACAAGACCTAAACAACCCAACTCCTACGAATGAAGCCTTAGCATTGGGCTACTAGGCTGAATAAGTGGTAATAATGATTAATGATCCACAATTTTGCTTAGAATAAACACACAAGTTGTGAGTCTAATTCTAAGCAAACCATCATGTATCCCCATTTCCAAGCTAAGCGAAGGCCTTGAAGAGTGTCCTATAACTCAGCCAGAGAAACCACACAAATCCAATATAATGGACAAAACCTACTTGCCAATGCCCATCACTGTCGTGTATGTGCTTGATTACAAGAAATATTTGAACGAATCCAAAAGGCGAAATTAGACTAGAAAAAAAAAATTCCCTGGCAAGAAGAGGGTGGAGATCTTCCCAAAAACGCTTTGTGATTTCACAATCGCGTAAAAGGTGGATCATCAACTCCTCCTCAGTGG
The DNA here is from genome assembly GCA_964016875.1 of Fallopia convolvulus. Taxonomy (NCBI): domain Eukaryota; kingdom Viridiplantae; phylum Streptophyta; class Magnoliopsida; order Caryophyllales; family Polygonaceae; genus Fallopia; species Fallopia convolvulus. The sequence continues at coordinate 44,923,334 of OZ024719.1, read as the reverse complement.
AGCATAAAAAACACATAGCATCCACTACAAAGTGACGTCTAACCCGCTCTTGGTTAGTAAGAATAACTCCCTTTATCGCCAACCAGGAGAAAAAACGAGCAATTTTAGTGATTTTGAGCGACCAAATGTGCTTGTACATAATCCGATCAGCTTTGATCAAAGCGCGAGCGGGTCCCACCAACTCATAAGCCCCGCGAACCAAGTACTGGCCCGATGACGAGTTTTTCCACGTCAAAATGTCGATAGCATCATCACTCTCGACCACAACAATTGACGCCAAAAGTAGCAGCGTACTAGGTGACAACACATTGTTGAGCAAGTCTCATTTCCACTCAATGCCGAATGCCCAATAATCGAAAACAACTAGTTGAAGACAATCCTCATCAATCGGCACTATAGTTAAATCGAGCAGACAACAGTCCTGGAGCCAGGAGTCCAACCAGAAACGAATCAAACGGCCATTGCTGATGCACCACTTAGAGGCGGGAATTACCACTTGTTTGACCCCCAAAACAATGCTATTCCATTCTCCAGACATGAGATTTTGACATAGAAATTGAGCCAGACGGTCAAATTAATATATTTGGCCTGGAGTACGTCAACCCACAACTGGTTCGGTTCCGTCAAAAAATGCCAGCTCAACTTGCCTACAACAACGACATTAAGCTCTCTCATAGCCCTAATCTCAAGCCCACCACAATCTTTTAATTTTTTGGCTTGCTCACTTCTTCCCAATTAACAAGGTGGATTCGATGTCTATCCTCGCTACCGCCCGATATAAAGTTGTGGCTTATGGCATCAATTTTCGAACATACATCCTTAGGCAAAATAATAATGGTCATAGTGTATACTGATAAGGAAACTAAGACCGATGTAGCAAGAGTAACCCGGCTGAGGGATTTGCATGGCAAAAATCTGATTTTAACATGTATGGTTGTTTAGGTCTTTCTCTGATTAAATAAAATTAAATGTTGAATTGCATGTCATTTATAGAATAAGTGCTTCTCATCGAAGAAATTCATTGCATTTTGTCCTATAGTGATTATACGCATATTTCGATATCAAAAAGAATGCAGGGTCTATTTCTGTAAATTGTAAGTTGTAAAATCACATTATGGTCCCGAACAAGTAAATGACTATAGTCCATATAATCCATATATCATGAAATGAAATGAAAATGGAATCTTAAAGTTTTTCCGCGTGCTGCGTGCACATGGTGGGTGATATTCATGGGAGCACCAATTTAGGAGGGCATATACATTTATTGACATTAATCCTGTGATTGTGATCGATCCTTCCCATGTTTCATGAAATAAGTTTGGCCCGATCATCATATCATATCATAAGTACAACTACAAGGTGAGTGTTGGGACTTTTCATGGTTGGGATCTTGTTTATGCTAAAGCAAATATTATATGAGTATGAAAATGGCCGTTACTAAAAGTCCTTGCATGCCTTTTCGGATGGGAAACAAAAAACTTTGTTCAACAACAACATACTTTTATCAAGCATATCAAAGGGGTCCTTTCAAACATGTGAGGACTCGGAATGCATTGCTCTCTTTATTGAACATATATTCAACGTGTAGTAGTTTACCGCTCAATCACATACTGACATACAAGAATCAAGTAAAAAAGTTCAATAGTTATGTACCAAAATTTTGTTAAGAAAGATCAAATTAAGTTACACTTATTTCAATAGATTATCTTATTTTTATAGTACATACAAAGTCTATGTATATATACTAGATTGATAAGTGAACTATACGACAATGTTTATTGCAAAAGAAATCACACAATTGAGTCTTTTAGAAGGCAAAAAATCACTTTATTTGTATTTGACGAAAGATTAATAATTTTTTATATCAAATAAAATAATAATAAAAAATAAATCCAGCCATTTTAATTCACATTTATAATCACATGTATTGAAGTACCGAGATGGAAAAAAATCATACCTTTGATAAAATACATGCCCATTATTATCCAAGCCTCACGTTGTACATTACTAGTAGTTAAGTTCAAGTCAACTGGTTGCCGTTCCAACAACGGACCAAATCTTGAAGCCCGCCCGAGCCCGACCCGGCCCACCTCACAAGTCCTCTCCAGCCCTCATCTTCTTCTCCTTATAATCTGTGGATTTCCCCTCTTTCTCCTCTCACACCCTCCCCTCCCCTGCAACACATCCTCTTCTTCTTCCTCCGGCCAGTCCCCCTAATCCAGATCGGAGATCTGCGCCCTAATCCCCCAAATCCACAATGGGAAAGGGCGATTCTCTGAGCGACGGCATGATCAAGAAGATCGTCCTCTCCTACACCTACGTGGCGATCTGGATCTTCCTCTCCTTCACCGTCATCGTCTACAACAAGTACATCCTCGATCGCAAGCTCTACAACTGGCCCTTCCCCATCTCACTCACCATGATCCACATGTCCTTCTGCTCCTCCCTCGCCTTCCTCCTCGTTAGGGTTTTCAAGCTCGTCGAGCCCGTCACAATGTCCCGCGAGGTCTACCTCTCCTCCGTCGTCCCCATCGGCGCTCTCTACGCCTTCTCCCTCTGGCTCTCCAATTCCGCCTACATCTACCTCTCCGTCTCCTTCATCCAGATGCTCAAGGCGCTCATGCCCGTCGCCGTCTACTCCATCGGCGTCCTCTTCAAGAAGGAGAACTTCAAGGGCGACACCATGGCCAACATGCTCTCCATCTCCTTCGGCGTCGGCATTGCCGCTTACGGGGAGGCCAAATTCGACGTCTGGGGCGTCTTCCTCCAACTCGGCGCCGTCGCATTTGAGGCCACTCGCCTCGTCATGATCCAGATCTTGCTCAGCTCCAAGGGGATCAATTTCAATCCCATCACTTCTCTCTACTACGTCGCCCCCTGCTGCCTCGTCTTCCTGTTCGTCCCCTGGATCTTCGTCGAGTACCCCGTTCTCAGGGATACCTCCAGCTTCCATCTCGATTTCTTCATCTTCGGCACCAATTCCGTCTGCGCTTTCGCCCTCAATCTCGCCGTTTTCTTGCTCGTTGGCAAGACCTCCGCGCTGACCATGAACGTCGCCGGGGTCGTCAAGGATTGGCTCCTCATTGCCTTCTCCTGGTCGGTCATTAAGGACACCGTCACTCCGATCAACCTGTTTGGCTACTTCCTCGCGTTTTTGGGCGTGGCCTACTACAATCACGCTAAGTTGCAGGCGCTCAAGGCAAAGGAGGCGCAGAAGAAGCTGGCTCTGGCGGACGAGGAAGGCGGGAAGCTGTTGGAGGAGAGGGAGAGCGGAGGAAGCGCCGTTGATGCCAGGAAGAGCGACAGTCAATCGTGAATGGTTTCGGCTTTCGATTCAGATTCCGATCCCTTGGAACCCTAGTTTTAGTTACTACTACTACAAGCTTCAGTTGTTGCTCTTGCTGTTACTATTACTGCAATTCAATTGTTTTGTTTTTTTGTTCGGGAGAGATGGGGATAGAGGGAGGACCCAAAAAAGAAAACAGGATCGATGGAGCTTCCATTTCCATCTTCATGTATGGGAGAAGAATCAGAGACTGTTATTAGGTTGGTTTGAAGGGTGATTGGTGGTGTGTTCTCTTCTTTTTTGTCTTATATACTTACAGCCCAGGATAAAACACAATGCAGGACCTCTACCTCAGTATTTATTATTCTGTTTAGTTCATTTTAGATGTTTATGATTACAATTGATCTTTTTATTAAGACTGTTGTATCTCATTAGTATTCCTGTCTTTGTTATGGTAGTGTGTGGCACTTCCTATTTGTTGTGGTTCATGTGGAAATGGCATTGGTATGGTTCAATTGAAGAAACTGTCATTCTTGTTGTGGCATTGCCCTTTACCTTTCGTCTACCATGATGATAGTCTTGTTATTTAAATCAACCTCTTTCATTGCCTTTTTGCTTTTCAAGAAGTCTGTCTCCTGTGCAAGTGTATGATCTTGCATGGAGGGGGTTAATCTGATGAACCTTATTGTTATGCAGTTGTTTCTGCAATGGATGCCTTAATAAGAAACAACAATGTGATTGCGTTTGAGAATTGTAGTCTCTTGTAGAACATGGTTAACATTATGTCAGTATGTTAGCAGCCTGTTCTTCTGGATAGTACAAACTTAACCACTGACGTTATGTGGGATGTCTTTGCTTTTACTACAATATGATGTTCAATGTCTCCGTAATTCCTTCCCTTTTGGGAGATATACAAAATCCTGTCTTGATAGAATTGCTTGATTCTTTCAGTTCTTTGTGCATGAACTAGTTTCCTCACAAGTTAATGTAAATCAACATCAACACCATTGCCTAGTATAGTCCCGTTTAAGTGGGATCCGGGGGTCAAACTGGGGGTACCCATAACTTGAACATGTTAGGACTTAGGAGGATGTGTTCGATAGACCAAGGAAAACTAAAATTCAGCTATGTGACAATAATAACTAAATTTAGTTAGAATGCACAAGTTAATGTAAATGTTTTTCAAATTCAAAGTGATGAATTTTTATATTTTTTCATCTGAGTTGTTCATAGACATTTTGGTATGGGTTAACTCTATTCTCTCATTAGCCCCACCTAGACTAATAATTCTTGCCTTTAAGCCACATATCAAAAATATTATGTAGCTTCCAAGATCTCTGATCCCCCACTTTAAATTTCTAGGTCTACTAGCGTCTTGCCTATTGCTGTATTTTTTAGTTTCTAGCAAGATTGCTATGCAAGGGAAACTTTTTGAATCCTTGTTTCCTGGGTTTAGTTAGCTGTTGCATTTGGTTGCTTTGCTAAACAGTATCTGGTATGTATGCTTCAGACTTTTGAGAAACTTAAACGTGTTAGCACAACTAGGAGCTAAAAAAAATACGTGATCAGTTACCACACTATGGAGTAAAGTGTTCCTCCCCCAACTTGCCTACGATCGGGTTGACTAAGTCCGTGACCCACCGTTTTAGCCAGCATAATAGATCACATCTTTTTTTATATAAAAATCTAAGTAATCTTCAAGTAGTTTTCTTCTTTCTTTTTTTTTCATTATAATTTTATGTTGACATCCGCATTCAGCAATACTGCAATAGCACTTTTTTCTGGCAAGAACATATAAACCAAAAACAATCCGTTGATAATCATCCAGCATCTCAATAGCAATATCATCATTACACAACCATCATCTCACATTCATGTCATGAAGGAAACTACATTTTCTCCGGAAAAAAAAAAGAGCAAACAAAATCCAAAAGGGAAGGGTGCCTGATGCAAAAACAATCTCATCAGTCAAAGCCTCCAAGGGGCAAACTTTTATGGGGCTATCACTCCGAATAGGCAGCAGCATTGCTTAATTCTTCTTCAAATCAAGAGTTTCTCAATTGCATCCTGCAAATTTGTACAGAGAGACAAATCTTAGTATTAGCAAATAGCAATGGCAAATTGAAAAGGAAAAAGAAAAAGAAAATGACTAGTTTTGGCAAGAAACCTTCAATTGATTTATTTGAGATCTCAATTGGCTTCCTTCATTGCTGGTGACAGAGCAAGCAATCACTGGTCTTGTGACTCCACAAGCACGGCCAAGAGCTTGTTTTGATGGTACAAAAACATATGGCACGTTCTACACAAACATATGCATATACACATTATTTCTCCAGATGAATTACAAGCATAAAATCATCAATTCATACAGAACATATATTCCAAGGAAATGAAGGGATATATGTCGTGCGATTCTACAACTTTTGCATTTTACTATTGAAATTCAAAGCAAGGACAATTTGCCTAAATAGCAAAACGCCAAAACATCACCTTACCTATTGATAGTAAAACAGCCATAAGAATTAATACAAATATAATATGAACTGTTTATCCATTAATTTGACCCTAGAATCACAACTTCACCTAAACCATACCTTCTTTTTTCTATTATCAAAGTTTATAACCATACGAAAATTAGAATATTGCTCCTATTCCCAATCCTTTCTTCCAACAAAAAGCATTATTAAAATTCGTTATCTTGTTTAAGATAACCACTATTGGGTCTCTCGGCAGCACCCCTCAACGTTAAGCCAGGGGTGCCTTGATCTTGACCCCCCAAGATTATCCTTGAGGGGATCTGCACTGGGTCAATGTTTTTGTTTAAGATAACCACTAAACAATGAACAAGAATATGACATTCATCCAACAATATATGACATCAGCCCTAACTGCAATCACTAATTTTAACAAGTTCTGATTTAAATGTATTCAAAGCCACTTCAATTTAATTTTGCAAAGACTAATGAATATCTTATACCAAAAAAGAAAAACTGATATCAACCTAGTTAAAGCATGTCTCACCAAAATATTCGACTTCAAACAATGACAAGCATAACAAGCAATAACATGAACTCTTTTCACAAAAATAGGATGACAAATACAAAGCAAAAAGTACCTTGTCTTCAGCAAGCAAAGGAAGATGGAGTAGGATCTCAAGAGGCTCTGTATCCGCAGCCATGACTACAAATTCAGAAATACCTCTGTTCAAGGTCTTGGTGGCTGAAATCAAGCCAACAATCAAAATCCAGACACAAATTAGACAAAATTTGAAAAATGAACAAGAGAAACTGAAGAGTGTTGGAAACACAAAACCAAAAAAATAAAAAAAACAATAGAACAGAGAGTATACCTTCATTGGCACCCTTCTTGAGTTGCTTGTAATTGGCAGCTTGTGAAACCAAATCCATTATCGTAATGGTCAGCTGAGCATCAGCCAGCGGGTAAGCCTTTGGGTTGACTGCTTCTCCTCCCTATATTTAGCAGCAAATCCAATTATTATCGCAAATTGTCAAAAAATATGCAAAATTCGTAGTTAGTACGAACCAATTCACTATATTCTCAACAAGATTGAAAGAAAAAGTACCATTTCAGTGGCGGATCGAGAGGAGACAGTACAAGCAGACGATGAAGGAATGGAGGGGAGGAGAAAGCGGGAGTTAAAAAGGGGGGCTAGGGTTTTTGCACAAACGAAAACGAGGGCTTTAGACGGGGCACATGTCAAATTAGGCAGTGGAATATATAGGAAATAAAAAGGGTGAATTCTTTATATGGTCCCTAACTTATCACATAAATTTCTTATTAGTCCTTAATTTTTATAAATGTTTTTTTAGGTCCCTAACCTTGAAAAGTGTTACTATTTGATCCTTTTTCATTTTAGACTTTAAGTTTAATTACAACCAAATACCCAAACTTTATATTTATTTCGTCATAATATCAATATTTATTTATTTTTAAAAAAATACCTCAATCTACACATTTTAGGAAAAAATAATAAATTATCACTCCATATTTACTCTTTTCTTTTTCAAAAAATAGTACTTTTTATTAAAAAACTGTTATAATATTTATTATATTATTATAATTAGATGTACAATTGGAAACCCTAGTTTATATTCTCTATATAAAGGCGCCTATGAGTGACCTAATATGATGGATCTAATCTCTACTCTTTTTCTCTATTCTCTCTATAATCTCTCTAATTTATAACATGTTATCAGCACGAATCGCTCAAAGCTCGAGGCATTATTCTAGCACTAAAATTAATCCTCCATACACTTCGTTTCAACTTTTGCTTTGTTTTTGATCACATGCCTCTTTAATATATTACTGGATGTGTGAATTATTATTATATGCCTCTGCCATTGAATTATATGCTCGAACTAATCATCATGTGAATTATTTGCTCGAACTTATGAATTGCGTTCTTATTTTCCTGTGCTTTGTATATTCTGATTTGAGATAGAGAGACAATACGATGATTCATTCCATTAATTTGACATAAAGCACGTACGAATTGCAAATTCTGATCATTCATGATGAATTCACGTTATTGTGTTATTTTGATAACTATTTTTTTATCATTCACGTATATCTCTTTATGCATATCTCTACATACTTAATTAATATTCATAAATTATATGCCACGTTATAATTAATGTTCGTTCTTTTTATTTACATTGATTTTATATGGTACATCCCTTGAAGTGGGTGTATTCATAAATAAATTTGTCCTTAGTAAGACAAATAATATGAACATATTAAAATCATATTACCCCCGAAGTGATAATTTTCATCCTTTGAAGTGAATGAAACCTCAATATATAATCCCTGAAGTGATTATTTTCCATTCTCTGAAGTGATTGGAACATCACTATATTATCCTGAAGCGATAATTATTTCCTCTTGAAGAGTTGAATTTACAAGTAAAATTATCCTTGAAGTGATAATTATTTCCTTCTGAAGAGTTGAATTTACAAATAATATTATCTTGAAGTGATAATTATTTCCTCCTAAAGAGTTGAATTTACAAATAATATTATCTTGAAGTGATAATTATCTCCTCCTGAAGAGTTGAATTTACAAATAATATTATCCCTGAAGTGATAATTATTTCCTACTGAAGAGTTAAATTTACAAATAATATTATCCCTGAAGTGATAATCATTTCCTCTTGAAGAGTTGAATTTACAAAACAATATTAAAATTTTATCCCTGAAGTGATAATCATTTTCTCCCGAAGAGTTGAATTTACAAAACAATATTAAAATTTTATCCCTGAAGTGAATGAATTATTTTATTTATTATATTATTCTTATATTGTTTATTTATTTATTATTTTCATATACTTAATTATGTTATATTATTTTATCTTGAAAAGTTAAATGAATGTACAGAACAAGATTATCCCTGAAGTGATAATCCTCGTTCCTTGAAGTAAATTAAAACTTTATTTTATCCCTAGAGTGATAATTCTCATTCCCTGAAGTGAATGAAAACATTGTTCTATTTTTATACTTGGAGTGATAATTTCCATCCTCGAAGTGGATGAAATAATTGAATCAATCCCCAGAAGTGGATGAATATAATAAAAGTTTCTACTCCTTGGAGTGAGTGGTGATATTAAAGTCGTCTCTTGAAATAAATGATATGATTCATGTGCAAATTGAAAATAAAAATATCATCTCTAAAAATAGACGATAAAGTTCAAATGACAATATTACCTCTTGAAGTAGATAATAAAATACCCACATGGATATCACATCCTAAAGTATGTGACTAAAAGGTCTCATTGAAATCACATCATAAAGTATGTGATTGAAAGATCTTATGAATAATCACATCTTGAAGTATGTGATGGAAAGAAGTCTAGAAGACTTCGTATACAATCTCTTGTCACCAGAAGTTGACAATATTTTATGATACTTTATTTCTTTATTTATACTTTTCAATTATATATTTATGTTATTGCTTATATACATTTTTATTTGTTCTTAAAATTAAAACTTGTCATCTCCTAAAGAGGATGCTAGTATGTCCCAATAGAGACAAATTTGAAATCATCTCCGAAGAGATGAAATAATAAATCTCATTACCCCTGAAATGAGTAATGATAGAAAATATCACTTCCTGAAGAAGATGAAAAAAATTATGTGACAATGATCATCTCTTGAAGTAGATGCTTTTATACATAAGAGTATTATACCTAGAAGTGGATTTACATACATAATTACTTCTTGGAGTATGATGAGAAGAATTTATTAGTGGAACTATATGAACATATCATCTCCTGAAGTGGATGATAAATTGGTTCAAGAAATAAAATTACATTGTCATTTGAAGTTGACAGATGAGATGTTTTGGAGATTCATGAAGCACTTGACGTTCCAATAGACATGTGCTAAGTTATAATGAACGTATCATATCATCAACTCTATTCGAGCTTGAAAAATCGAATTTTGACAAGTAGAGATCGTTATAAATTCTTGGAGAGTTAAGAGATCTCATACCAAACCATGTATTCTAGATGTAGTACAAGAAATATGGCATGTACTCTAGAAGTAGTACAAGGAATGTGGGTCGTTACAATATTCAAAACTATGTCTAAATGACCACCTACCTAGCATGAACTACAAGTTCAAGGTCATGTTGACCAACCTTTTGCATGCTGGAAGCATGCCTCCTCTGGAAGAGGGTGTGAAAGAGGTTACGGTATATTACGCATGCGGCCGTTAGTCATGGTTATGACTTATAGCTAGGACGTCGTGGGTTAATTTGATGTCCAGAAGAACATCTAAGATAAGGGATATCCCATAAGTGATGTATTTGATCATTAGTCGTGTACCAGTTGTACAAAAACCACACCTTATAGGCATAAGTGTGGAGACCGGTCTAGTATAAATTAAAAAATTCTGAATGCATCCATTTTGAGGCATCTAATGTTAAAAAATCAAGATAATGATTTATCTGATTTGAGTTGATGAGCTCCCAAACATAAGTATCGATCACCGACATTTTTTAATGGTGTCACACTGTATAGTATTTGAAAACCAGAAGTTTTCACAAGTCATGTGCAAATTTTGGTGTGAAGGTTATGATGACTCTAGAAGAGTATATCCCATTGAATAATGTAATCTCACTAACTGGAAGTTAGTTAATGATAAGATATATTTGTGGCATGATTAACTTGGTTACTCAAGTGAAATAATAATGCGCATGATCGGTATGGGACCGAAAGATCTTGAGACTTGAAGTCTCTTCCTAAGAGTGACCTTGAAAGGCTTGTGATCTTGGCAAATTAGTAGCAAAGCCAGCATAATATGCAAGTAAATACAAAGTCTCATATGCTCCTTGACTAAGTTCAAGTGATATAAGAGGACATATTACATCGCCATGGGAACCATTGTGGATTAATCATATGATGTTGATAGATGCCTCAACCCATTGGTTCCATTGAAAAAGGAGGGGAATAAAAATAAATTAGTGTAGTGGTTGAGCATTGAGTAGCTCTCACACACATTCACAAATTGACCTAGTAGAGTCGTCAATAATGCAGTCATAATTGATAGCTAGGCAAATGCTATACATGAAATACACGACTAGGATGAGTCGTTGATAAAAGAGGGTCATGAAATGTTAATGTCGATAATTAAATTCGACTTGGACTGACTGCTTATAGAAAATTTTCCTAATAGAAGCTTGTCCCTAGAAGAGATTAAATGCTTTATATGTCCTCCACTTCCCTAAATGATTGTTAAGTAATGCCACACAATGAAAGTTGGGATTAGACTAAGGGTTTGGGTCCTTATCGTTTATAAAATACCTAGAGCTTATAAGCGGTGATCAATATATTGCTCGGTATTAAGATTAACACTTTGGCGAGGTGAAAATCCCAACTTTAGGGGGAGAAGATAATTGAGACTACAAGTTAAGAGATTGCATGGGATGCAATCTGTTATCCAAAGAAAGTTAAACCAGAAGTTTAGCATTTTGTATAATTAAACCAGAAGTTTAGTGACTAAGACATAAATACTATTTGAGAATACACCAGTCATTTGGAGATTCCAGAAGTAACTCCAAACCAACACATAAGCATGCTTGAAGCATGAGAGACATTTTTCGGATTTAAGGATACATTCCCCAGAAGAGGAAAGAGCCAATTACATCCCAAAAGGATGATATGTCGACTGGAAATAAACATGAAGATAGAACTCCTGAAGAGATTCTATCTAAAAACTCTAGAAGCAAAGAAAATGGCATGAGAGACAATTTGGAAATGTCAATTAATTATATAAGTATCGGTATAGGCTATCGGGAAGATATCTTTGCTTATTCAGTTATCGTAAAAGTCATTGGAGACGATGACAATAATCCCCAAACAATGGAGGAATGTCGATATCGAAATGGTTGGGAAAACTGGAAAGCAGAATTGGATTCGTTAAACATACTAGGTGTTTTGGGCTTGTAGTTCCAACACCAGAAAGTGCAAAACTTGTCTGTTATAACTGGTTGCACAAGGGTTCTCGCAAAAACCTGGAGTGGATTACATGGAAATGTATTCACCAGTAGTGGATGCAACGATACTCAGGTTCCTTGTTGCTTTAACCGTTGTTGAGCGTTTGAAAATGCAACTTGTGGATGTGGTAACAACATACCTAAATGAGTCATTAGGTACCAACATATACATGAAAATCCCATAAGGATTGAAAATGCCTGAAGCATTTGAATCAAAACCACATTACATTTATTTCATTAAACTTAGAAGATCGTTATATGGATCGAAACAATCGGGAAGAATGTGGTATAATCGCCTTAGAGAATATCTTAAAAGGCAAGGATTTATCGGCGATCAAATAGGTCCTTTTGTGTTCATAAAAACAACAAATTTGGGACATGTAATCATTGTTGTTTATATTGATGATTTGAATATTATTGGGACTCCAGAAGAGATCCTAATAGAAGCTGATTATTTCAAAAGAGAATTTGAAATGAAGGACTTAGAAACTACCAAGTATTGTCTCGGCCTGCAGTTCGAGCATACAAAGGATGAAATGTTTATCCATCAATCAAACTATGCAGAAAAGGTCCTAAAGCAATTTAATATGGATAAGACGCATCCATTAAGTACATTAATGGGAGTAGATCGCTAAGTGTGGAAAAGGATCGCCTTTTGTCCCCGATTAGAAAATGAAAGAGATATTAGATCTTGAAGTACCATATCTCAGTACAATAGGTGCACTATCGTACCTTGCTTCATTACCTCAATAATGTCATTTTGAGTTATTGTCTCCTTTAATCGTACAATAGAGATTGTTGGTCCAGAAGTACCAAATTTTTACGAAATCCCACTATGACAAATATGCTCGTATGAAGAAGCATATGTTTAACTGAGGGGGAGCATTATTATACGACTGTACTCTTTTTCCCTTGGCTTTGGTTTTTATCCCACTGGATTTTTCCAAACAAGGTTTTTAATGAGGCAGTTCGTCATATAAAATCTCTGATGAGACAATCTCGGCCTGAAGTTCGAGATGTGTGAAGGAATGAAGTTTTTATCCATCCATCAAATGAAGTTGAAAGGAGCCAACAGTGATATATGAAGATAATTCGGCATGGACTGATCTACCAAAATACAAATCGCCAAGTGTTCTCAAACTACAAGATTCAACTCAAAGGCAGGATGGATGTTCAATTCAATCAAGCAAGGAGGATATATTTCAAGTTGAGAGGAAGAATCATAACTGCACTCTTTTTCCCTTAGTCTTGGTTTTGTCCCATTGGGTTTTCCAGACAAGGTTTTTAACGAGGCAGTTAGTGATGTACATCTAAGGGGGAGTGTTATAATATTATTATATTATTATAATTAGATGTACAATTGGAAACCCTAGTTTGTATTCTCTATATAAAGGCCCCTATGAGTGACCTAATATGATGGATCGAATCTCTACTCTTTTTCTATATTCTCTCTATAATCTCTCTAATTTATAACAAAAACATAATTTTAAAAATTAAAGGTGTGTTATAAATATTTATTGCCCTCTTATTGAATTTAATAGTTATGAAAACATTTTATAAAATTAAAAAAAAACTAATTTCACAAAAAAATCTAACTTCCCCTATTTACCCATTATCTATAACTTTTTATAAAGTGATTTTTTTAATCCATCACTTTTTATAAATTATTTTATAAACCTCATAAAAATTTGATAAAAGAAATTTTTATATAAAAAAAAATCACCCCTTATTTACCCTAGCCTTTGTTAAAAAAAACTAGTAATATTTACCCATTGTTAAAAAAACTAGTAAAGTGATTTTTAATCCATCAATGTTTTGCAATTATTTTAAAAACTTCATAAAAACTTGATAAAATAAATATTTATATAAAAAAATCACCCCTTATAAAATAAATTTTTATATAAAACTTGATAAAATAAATTAGTAATAAATTTTTATAATATGGGTGAATTTTTTCTATGGTCCCCAACCTATCACATCAAGTTCTTATTAGTCCCTAACCTTTGCAAATGCTTTTTTAGGTCCCTAACCTTTAAAAAGTGTTACTATTAGGTCCTTTTTCATTTTAGACTTTAAACTTAATTACAACTAAACACCCAAACTTTATATTTATTTTTGTCATAATACCAATATTTATTTATTTTCAAACAAATACCTCAATCTACATATTTTAGAAAACAATAATAAATTATCACTCCAGATTTACTCCTTTTATCAAAAAATAGTACTTTTCATTAAAAAAAACATAATTTTAAAAATAAAATGTGAGTTATAAATATTTATTTCCCTCTTATTGAATTTAATAGTTATTAAAATATTTTATAAAATTAAAAAAATTTCTTCTATTGCCCTCTTATTGAATTTAATAACATCACCCCTTCTTTACCCTTTGTTAAAAAAACCTAGAAATATTTTTTTAACAAAGGGTAAATAAGGGGTGATTTTTTTATATAAAAATTTATTTTATCAAGTTTTTATGAAGTTTTTAAAATAATTGCAAAAAATTGATGGATTAAAAATCACTTTACTAGTTTTTTTTTAACAATGGGTAAATATTACTAGTTTTTTTTTAACAAAGGCTAGGGTAAATAAGGTGTGATTTTTTTTATATAAAAATTTCTTTTATCAAATTTTTATGAGGTTTATAAAATAATTTATAAAAAGTGATGGATTAAAAAATCACTTTATAAAAAGTTATAAATAATGGGTAAATAGGGGAAGTTAGATTTATTTTGTGAAATTAGTTTTTTTTAATTTTATAAAATATTTTAATAACTATTAAATTCAATAAGAGGGCAATAAATATTTATAACACACCTTTAATTTTTAAAATTATGTTTTTTAATAAAAAGTACTATTTTTTGAAAAAAAAGAGTAAATATGGAGTGATAATTTATTATTTTTTCCTAAAATGTGTAGATTGATGTATTTTTTTTTGAAAATAAATAAATATTGGTATTATGACAAAATAAATATAAAGTTTGGGTGTTTGGTTGTAATTAAACTTAAAGTCTAAAATGAAAAAGGACCAAATAGTAACACTTTTCAAAGGTTAGGGACCTAAAAAAGCATTTACAAAAATTAGGGACTAATAAAAACTTTATGTGATAGGTTAGGGACCATAGAAGGAATTCACCCGAAATAAAAATTTTATTTGGGAAAAATGATAAAAACCTCCCTTGTTATTACCTGCTTTCACAAAATCACCCTTTACAAAAATATTTGCACAAAATCAGCCCCCTATTACAACTCACTTGGTGTTTGCTAATTTGCTTACAACTTCCCTTTATTTAAAATGTGTAATGCGAGGCACCTGTGTAGAATTTCGGGTTACCCCGTTCTCTGCATCGGTCACTTCGACTGACGATCCTCACGTCGATTAAACTTCAAAGTGACTGATAATTATTTTTTCAAATTGAATACACTATCTTCAGATATAAATAGCGTGGGGGGCTGTCGTCGGTCACCCAGACCAATGGGATCCAATGTTCATTTTTTTAGTCGTTGGCAATGACTCTTTGGGCAATTATATAAGTGGGCATTCGATGAGGTTTTGAGCATCGGGCATTTGAGGGAGAAAAGTTTAGAAAAAAATTCATTCGAGTACAGTTTGAAAATTTCAAAAATGCATAGGTGGTCCGGAGGAGGGAAATCTAAAAGCAAAAGTCATTCGAAAGCGCAATAATCAAAGGAAATAGATTTGAATCAGACAATGATTGGCGAGGTCGTCGAAGCTAACACTGTGCAAAAAGAGATTTCAATCCAGCCAACGGGTCCAAGTAACTCTATCTTTGAGTTTAATTTCGCCCAAGCGAGGCAAATCTCACCCAGTAAAGGGAGTTGATTTAGTTACATCATTTAATAATTTAGGTCTTGAATTATCGAATTTATCGTAATATTAATAATATATCATATATCACATTAGTCGTCATAATTTTATTTATTTATACTGTTAGAAATAAAATTTAATTTATTGCAATACTTTAATATTCTAGGCTTTGATACACTTATGAGAGATCCCCGATACGTCTACTGGTATATATTTATGGAGGTAAAATATCCCAACCGTCACTCGAGTTCTCCACCTCCCCATATCCACTTAACCTCGTCATTCCACCCACCGAAGCCCAAATCCTAGCTCTAGATTATCGTAATGCATGGGCATCAACCTATTCCGAACACACATCCAACCTAGCCCTTGATCTCAGGTAAATCTGTACACAAAATTTGATAATATTGCCACACCACGAACAGACCCACAAACCGACCCATGGCTCCACAATTTGATTTTATATACCCCTAGTTCAATTTAATCTAACCCCACCATCTCACTGTTGGGTCTTCTCACCTTCAACCAAAGCCTCAATATCCCGAGCCCACCAACCCCTAGATCGAGCCTTCTCACCCTTACCCTTAGGTCGAGCCTTCTTATACTTACCCCAAGCCGAGCCTTCTTATCCCTAGGCCAGACCATCTTACCCTAATGTTGGGCCTTCCCACACCCAGGTGATCATGCTCAAGACGGATATGATGGTGGACCTATCAATACCGGTCTATTGATCAGCTTTAACACGCATATTACGAAGGCTATATGGGAGGATCCTACCTATGTAAGAAGCTATACGCGTTATATTAATTTTTTTTTAAAATTTGAACTTGGCTCTAAACCAAATAAATCCTCTATGCAATGTTTCATGATTGCTTCCTTTTTGGAATTCGAGGTTGGATGTAGAGTCGAAGTGGGTCGGTCTCGTTTAGTGTAGCAGATTAATGCACTTATGAATTTGGATGGTTAAGGAAACAAATGAAGTGTTGGTGTCGATGTCCATCGAAAGGTCGCATCAAAAAACGAATAATTTCCATTTTCCTTGGGGGAATATCGATCGCCCTCCATGATGTTCACTTTATTTTAGGCTTATAGATGAGCACGGTTAAGGTTGTAAGGTCAACGACTACTGACAATCTAAATGTGTTTATCCATAATGAGTACACAAAGATCGCATAGGAGATTGATGAGAGCATTGGTGACTAAAGGCAGCATTACCATTGCACATTGGCATCGAATCCCAAGCACATGTAGACCAAAGGAGGAGATCAAAGGTTGTTGGCATTGGGATGTTTGTACAAGTTACTAGGGAGCACATTATTTATAAACAAGATCGGTGGTTGGGCATTGCTCAAAGTGTTGTAGTTGGTGTTGAACCACAATCATACATTGGAGTATTCATGGTGCGTTGCTACACTTGGCTACTTGTACAAACACCTCAAAATGGCGTCATGAGCTAAAGCGGGTCAATTAGGTGGATGCTTATATGTGCTACATTTGACTTATGATAACTAGTAATTTTTTTCATTATTGACCTGATTTTATTTGTGTCTAATGATGATGAATCGCTCGTCTTAGGGTTGGTCGAATCATTCTCAGTTGAAGTAGAGTGAGTTTCCAATCGCCTTATGCCCGAATCTCACGAACACAATATATCTTGAATGGAGTGAATGAAACTCAACTCAAATCTTATGAATTGAATTGCAATAATGAATGGAATAATCATGGACTAGAATCTCATGAATCTACCAGTAATCTGGCCCCACTTCTCAAAATCCTTAGTTTGAAAACTTCTCACCTTCAATGAAAGATACAATCGTCTTCTTTGATTTTTACGTAAAACTGATTTGCCCTTTCTCTAGGGTTTCATTATCTTAAATAGAGAAAATATCCTTACAAAATAAACATACCCAAAAAATAATAATAAATCCTAAAAATATAATAAAGTTATCTTATCTAAAGAAATTAGATAAAATATATAAGGCAATTCTATCTAATAAGAAAGGCGGAACAAGGCCAAACACGAGCTCGACCTGCCTTGGAAATAGTGCACGACCTTATCCTTTATATGAGAGAGCACATGATCATGTGTCCCCTTAGTGGTATTCTCCGCTCCTGTCAAATAAAGTAGAGAGCACGACCTCAGTTTGGACTACGGTCTGATGCACGACTGTGCATGTAGGCACACGACCCCGATTGAAATTAGACTAGGCTTCATTGTTGCATAGTTTTGACCTCCTTCGAGTTGGAATTTGGGCTCGAAGTAAAAATATAAATTGTAGCTCATCGAGTTAGCTTTCAGATGACACCAAATGAACCTAGAAACAATAACCGTAGCTTCTGAACGAAGTGTCGTAAGATGGAAATGCAAAACCACAATTTCAATGTCCAAACTGTGTTGTTAGGTGGGAAAGCTTGGTCATCCTTTTGATTTCCATTGACCCGTATATATAGCACTTGTATATATAGTAGTAATTATCTACACATTGGGAATAATTCCCAACGGTCCTTGACAACCGACAAGCTATTGACCACCTTGACTAACACAAAGGCCAAAAAGCAAGCCCTGACTCATCGATCGAGATGACTGACCGGGGGTGCTTGAATAATACGCCGGGGCGCATCGATCAGCCATTTTATAATTTATTTACAAAAAAACCATTCTAAGCATTGCTAAATTTCTCGTTAAAATTTTTGGTAAACTTGGTTTCAATAAATCATAATACCCGATTAAGATAATATCGAGACCCTAAGATCAATCAAGGCCATATTTTGTGGGTTGATTGAAATTTGGGTAGAAATTACAAAATCAGGTTTGAACCAAGCCAAAAGAAGAGACTAAACCAAATGGGTTTTGGGTCACTTCACAAAAGCTCACTTTTTTTGTTAATTTCACACACGTCCAAAATCTGAATTATCTATGAGAAAATTTAAAAGTTTGGTGTTTGGATTTTTGTTAGTCTAAATATGTCAATATGAGGTGGTTTATGCAAATAAATGGAAATAAAGGGCGGTTTTATGCATTTGTCCCTTTAGCTCTAGATACGACGTCGTTGCGTAGGAAGAAAGTTGAATAAGCGCCGTCTTGGTTGCCTTATTAACCTATGTTCTCTGGACAAAGCTTCTTCTCTTCGCCCTCTCTCTAACTACGCAAACGGAAGACGAGAGAGAGAAACACAGAAGGAAAGATGGAAGAGGAAAATCAGTATCAGATTGACCTTGGAAACCTTATGGTTTACAACCCTAGTCACCACTTTCAATCTATTCCTTCTTCCAGGTAACAATGAAGAAAAAGCCGCCCTCTTTTTCGTTGGTTCTGCTTTCTTATTGAATTTGTTTTTTTTTGGTGTATTATATGATATTGTGGCTAGCTATTGTGTCTTTCTAGCAAAATATTTTTGCTGTATATATGGAAGAGCATGTCAATTTTATCGCCCCATCTAGCTATGGAGTATTGGGCTGATGTTGCTTTAGTGTAGATGTCTGCTTTTAGGGCTTTCGATTTTTTTTGCTAAAGCAATTTTGGTGAACAATTCGTTCGTGTTCTGTACTGTAAAAAGAAATTAGCTCATGTTCTTCTGTCATATTCTTCTGATTTTGGTATTTTAATAATGTTTTGGGTAGCATGCACTTTTATGTTATAATGCTTTGCATTTTGGAATAATTTTAGGGAAGATTTAGTGAAGGAATGTATTAAGGAGGGAACAATATTAGCTCAAGAACTTGCAAATAAGCTGTTCAACTTGCCTGCGAATGAAGATGCAGATGGACCTATCGTCAAGTTGCCTCCTACTACTACCAGATTGCCTAGGCAGAAGCATGTAGGTCATCTCTTTCTTGGGTTCACTGACTTTCTTTGGTTTGTGCTCTCTATTATGTCAATAGAGATGTGTCATTTTGGTCTGTGCTTATGTTTTGTGCATAGAAATTAACATTTCATTAACCCTGCATGGAAATCTTCTTTATGGGTTCTCAAAGTAGAAAATCCCCCTCTCTGTTTGGCGTAGTAGATTTGAGATTTTTCTAACTCATGATTCATGAATTTTTTATGGGCAATGGACCTTTCTCTGAAAATCAGTGATTTGTTGACGCTGTCATGATATCATTGAAGTGCTACTTAAACTGGCATAAGTTCCTTTTGGTGGTGGAATCACAATATGGTTGCATCATTTTGAGTTCTTTGCTCTATTTGAGCATGATTACTAGAGTGACATAGACTTTGATATACTCGAGTCTTCAATTGAGCTCTGAAATTTTTATTCTTTAGTTGCCTGTTTTGGATTTTTACTATTTTAAATTCATTTTTTCCATGCAGCTTCCAAGGCCTAAGCCCCCTACAAAGTGGGAGGCCTTTGCCCAGAAAAAGGGTAAGATTTCATAACAATATGTGTAGCTGTTAACACCCATTCAGATATATACCACGCTGTACTTTCTTAGTGCCACTTATGTTCTTTTGTAAATTTTTTTAGGTATTTTGAATCGGAAAAGGGAGAAACGTGTGTGGGATGAACAGACTCACAGCTGGAAACGTCGTTTTGGCTATGACCGTGTAAATGATGATAAAGATATACCCATCATTGAGGCCAAGATGACAGATGGTTAGTTAATACGTTAACTAATTGCTACCCTTTGTTTCAATCATACATTCTTTCTTTGTGAAGCTGTCTCAACTTTTCTTGTTCCTGGCCATAATTAGTGTATTATTGTCTATGCTGTATGTTCATGAAACTTTGTGTACATTGCATTTGCAGAACCTGGGGTGGATCCTTTTGCAAAGAGAAGGGAGGAGAAGAAGGATCGTGTTGAGAAGCAAGAAAAGAATCGTCTGAGGAACCTTAAAGATGCGTCAAAGGTTGGCGCGCTACCAAGGTGCTCACTTTGTGCCTTTCATCCCTTAACTTCAGTTATGCTATTTCACTTCAAACATTGGAAAATAATCGATTTTCTAATTTGGCTAGAATTATAGGATAATTAGATTAAGTGGCAAACTGGTGCATTTGTTCTTTCCCTAAAGTCTCACCCACTTAATCCACTATCATATCATGTATTCAAGAACTTTATAGATCTCGTTTCTAATGTAAACCGTGTTAGGTGATTTTTCTGAAGGGTCTGTTTATATTTTTGTTCATTATTAAACGATTTCTGTGATCTTTGCTCTATCATAGAGTTCAGGAATCTAACATTATAACTCCATGGTTGACCTTGTCCCCCTTCGAATGATTCTCATTTAGAAAGTGTTTCAAACGTGTTGTCTTTGCAGCCACATTCAGCTGGCAGCTACAGCTTTACCCATTACAGGAACTCAAACTGCACCAAAGAAATTTAGCAAGACTGAACTGGGAGAAGTAGCGGGTGCTGCTGCAACCTCTACGGCTAGTGGTGGAAAGTTTGATAAGAAGTTACCAGGAGAGAAACCACAGAAAGCGAAAGGAAAACATCGAAAGGTACATGTCTCCTTTCTCATAATGCTTTATATTTAAATTAGTGTTTCTTCATCTCTAATAACCTTTTTTTTTTATGTGCAGTTCTTACCTGTTGCAGAAGGGAAGGGAATGGGATCACAAGAGAGGCAGCAAGCTGAAAAAATCCTGAACAAGCTGATCTCTCAGAACTCGCATGAAATTGTTGATGTGAAGAAGGTTAGCCAATTTAACTGGTTTTTGCTTCTTTTATTTGTTTGCTTATTAGATGTTTTGGGATGAATGTTAACTTTGTGTGTTAAAAAATGTAATGCAGGCTGTGAACAAGATAAACGTACAGAAGGAGAAGGGGGAGAAGAAGGGGGGAAAGAAAGACAAGTCCTCGAGCAAGCTAAAACCAAAGAAGAGCTCTTTCAAGAAATCACCATATAAAGGAGCTTCAAAGAAGGAAAGATCGAAGAAAAATTGATTACTACAAGCCAATTGCTGTGTTTTTTTGCGTATGATTTTAATTATTCCAGATAGGATATATGCTTGTTGCAGGATATATTTTGAAATTGAAATTTTGGTTAGATATGGCAGAGCTGTCTGTAACCATGGCAATTTGATATCATCATCATATATTGTATCCTTATTTATGTTTTCAAGTTCTTACGTCAGAGTTGATCCAGATCCAGGTATCTATAAAGTTACTTCCCCTTAATCAACAAATGTGAAAACTGAAAACTGAATTTTGAATGCAAATGCAAACATGTGTACTCAGACTTTCGGTAGATCAAGCTCTACGGCCCCCTTGAACAAAAGGGTCATGCTAACTTTCACTATTTTTTTTTCCCCTTTTACTAATTTCTTATAATGTCGCCAAAAATGTATACAAAATTACAAATTACAATTAAAACCACATTCTACGCAAAAATAATGTATCTTCCCTAACATTTGGGTAAAAGTTGTTAGGGAGAAATATCTCAAGAATGAGAACCTTTTGACATATAAGCCAAAGCAAAACACCTCATGGCAATGGAAAAAACTCATATACCTTAGGAATGACTTCAACAAAGGCTTAATATGGCAAATAGGGGATGGAAAAACGGTGAATTTTTGGTTTGATAATTGGACCATTAAAGGCCCATTATTTCCCCATGCTAAAAATTCATCAATGATTGTTGAAACATCAAAAGTTGCAGAATGGATATCAAGTGATAAGGTATGGAAGGAAGAAGAACTAAAACATGTCCTACCAGAAGAGATTGTCGAACAAATTCTAGTAACCCCGATCCCAGATAACTATATACAAGATCGGCTCTATTGAGCACCAAGTAAAAATGGGTGGTTCTCCACAGCCTCGGCGATTGAACTAATAACTAATAGAGGGGAACAAACTCCAAGCCTAAACAATTGGATTTGGAAAATGGATATCTACCCAAAAGTTAAGAATTTCCTATGGAAGATAGACAATAATGGTCTCCCCACTAAAGAGAGATTACGCGAAAAAAATGTAGTAACGCCCGGAGGATGTATACTATGTGATTGTACAACTGAAGATACCACTCATATACTTACTCAGTGTCTGTACACGACATACATTGCAAATAAATTAAACCCCAATATTGCTCAGGTAATTAGTGGGGTCGATGTCTATAATAAAACACCTAGAACCCTCATCAATGAGATTAATCAAACTCTAGGAAGAAAAGAGTTTACAGAACTTGCAGTAATATGGTGGTGTGTATGGCACCAACGTAACAAGCTAACATTTCAACAAAACCAATGCGAGGGCATTCCGGATTTAGCTAGATTTATCCGAACCCAAATTACCAATTGGGAAAAGGCTAGATCTTGGTCGGAAGATGAGGAAAATATAAGAGAGATCAAAACAAGAAAAACAAATAAACGAAAAATAACAACTAAGAGATGGAAGAAACCGACAGAAGGTTATGTGAAAATCAACGTTGATGCATCTAGACTAACAAATAATCAAGCAACGGGAGGATTAATAATAAGGAACCACCATGGCCAGGTAATTGACATAAAGAAGTATAGCTTTGGTAAAACCTCGGCGATTAAAGCAGAAGCTCTGGCATTTCGAGAAGCAATCCGAGAAGTAAAGAATAGGAATCTAGAAAAGGTTGAAATTGAAGGTGACAATCTGCAAGTCATAAATGCGGTTAAAGGCTCTTCTAAATGCCCGTGGGAGGTTGAGATTATAATCTCCGACATCCTTGTCTCCGCCTATGGAGCCCAGGATATTTCTTTTAACCACATTCCTAGGGAGTGCAACGCTGTGGCCGATAAAATTGCTAAATTGGGCCATAGTCTCCCCACTGAGTTCATTAAGACTCACCCAGAACTTTTAGTTCTCATCCGAAAGGATGCTCTAGGACGCCCTCCGTAGGAAATGCCTCCTAATTCTTACCAAATCAAAAAAAAAAAAAAGTATCTTCCCTAACTTTACCTAATTTACTACTACCAGTCTACCACTAGCCCTCTAGCCCTCTCCCCCTTTGGAAAGCAGTCGGGCATTTCTCCACACTAATTTCAAAGCTCTAATTTTACCTAGTTTACTACTACCAGTCTACCACTATCTTTTTGTTTGGGAGTATTGTGTGACATTATTAATTGATTTTTGAACAAATTGGGTATGATGCAATAATTAAGACTCCGGTGTTGCACCCAAAAATCAGTGTAGTAAAATGATTATTAAAAAAAATGACTCTAAACAATCTCAAGTATCAACTTTATATTAGTATTAATTTTGAACAAAAAATAATACGAACTTTAAAAATCACCATAAACTATACGAACTATGACAATATTAACCCAAAATGATATGAAACCAATTTCCGATCAGTTTTCCGGTGGGATTGATGACATGGAGATTGGAACTCGTACATGGCAAATTAAAATTTTACCCTTTGTTTTTTTTTTTAAATTGAAATCCTATGTGGCATGTCATTATATATACATGTCATTAAAAATTAGCCTAGTAAAAAAATATAACTTGTCCAATCTGTTTTAATTAGACTACATCTAATCCAAAACATTTAATCTAAAATGTAAAATTATAAGGCAACGCCTTTTTGCACACAAAATTTGAGCTTATTGCACCACGGCATACCAAAGCGTAACTATTTCACGGCAACTTGTGCCGTAACATTAAAAATTTATTAAAATAAGATATTCTAATCTCGTTTTAAATTTTTTGCGTAACGTTTAAATATTACGTATTTACGAAGCGTTATATCACGGCACAACGACGCGTGATAATTGGACACTAAAATTGGGCCGGCCCAGGCGTATATTTCACGGCACTCCATGCCGTAAAATCACGGTACCTATTACCGTGAAATTAGGCATAGGAAGAAGTCTCGCGTTAAAGAAATTGGGCCGACCCAACTATATCACGGCACGAGATGCTATGAAAACTAGGTTTTAAAACCCGTAACTCAGCACTTTCTTGCGCCGTCACTTCGTCTTCTTCAACCTTAATTTTCAGCGAGATAGAGCGAGCGTGATTCCGAGAAGCCCGTTCCGAATTTCCGAGCGAGATACCTGATGGTGCGCGAAATAACCGCTAAATAATAAGCGGGTAATTAGCGGGTATAAAAAGGAAAACAGATGAAATATCGCGTTACATTTACGCTCCATGCTCAAAGGGGCTAACGTGGCCAACATAATGCAACATGTATGAATTTGCATGTGTTGCGTTTGTATTAGAATGATTGATGGGCTCGGCCCATCAAGTATGATATAAGGTCTTGGCCCAAGAGACCTCGCATGTGGGCTTGGCCCATTGTCAATCTTTGAATTGGTGGCAGACGTATGATTCCAAATTCCACTTCCATGCATCGACAAACAAGTTCGTTTGTTTGTGCGTGTGTTTGTATAGTTTGGTGCATCACAATTTAAACGAGCACGTTGAATAGTCAACAAAGGTGGCTGATTTATGGTGCAAGCGGTATCCCACGTAATCCCATTTGCATTTGGTCCAATTAGGTGTCTTCGTACAAAACCTCGTTAACTTTACAAAAACAAGCAAGGAAGCTTGTATGAGATGAGTCATCACAAGGTATACATCAAAGAGACACCTCACTATCATTATGATAAATATCTTTTGTCCCACATCGACTATAACCATAAACAATCAAGCAACTTCCAATAATATAAATAGGGAAAAGGTGGAACGAATTTAAGGGTCGAAAATCCTCTCTGGCTCGAGAACTATCTCGTTTGCCAAAGCTCGGCGTGTTTGATCTCCGAGTGAGATCGCGCTATAAACGGTATAAGGTCTAAAGGCTTTATAGGCTTTATTCGTAAAGAGCACAAAAACAACCGGCTGAGGGGTGGGGAGGAGGAATAATCCACGTACGAAAACCATTCGGTTGTACGAATCCTGAGAGTTAGTATTTATTTAATTCCCGTTTATAACGCGTATTATATCGGGTATATATAGGCACGAGTGGCATAAAAATAAACCTCGCGTTATAAATATATATATATATATATATATATATGTATGCATGTTGCTCGTGAACTACCTCATATCATATATATGTGTGCGTGCGTGGATATCATAAAAGTTCTATGTGCTCGCATGAGGAGATGGACAAGTATGGCTAATGGCTTATTTCCACAACCTCCGTTCCGAAAATCACACGTTGTCTGACCGTGGAGTGAGGTATGTCTTGTTAACTAATCTAGTTAAATAAATTCCATACAATACGCATGTTTGTTTATATGTGCGCTAATCCACCCCTCGCTTCCCGCTTGGGGTTGGAGATTCGCGAAAAATACGCTAGTCCACCCCTCGCTTCCCGCTTGGGGTTGGAGATTCTCGAAAATTGCGCTAGTCCACCCCTCGCTTCCCGCTTGGGGTTGGAGATTCTCAAAAAGTGCACGAATCCACCCCTCGCTTCCCGCTTGGGGTTGGAAACTCTCTATGGACGAGGTCCAAACCCTCTATGGACGAGGTCCAAACCCTCTATGGACGAGGTCCAAACCCTCTATGGACGAGGTCCAAATTCTCTTATGGATGAGGTCCAAACTCTCCATGGACGAGGTCCAAACTCTCTTATGGACGAGGTCCTGACTCCCTTATGAACGAGGTCCTGACTCTCTAAGCGAACGAGGTTCGCTGATTCTCAAAGGACGAGGTCCTAATTCTCTAAGCGAACGAGATTCGCTAAAAGGACAAGGTCCTGACTCTATAAGCGGATGAGATCTGCTAACTCTCTAAACCGCGCGAACTCCACCCAATCTCGAGCTCAAATCGCGTTGCTCAAGTTGTAAATCGATAAGGCATGCGCACCTGTTTGTTGTCTCGTTGCCCTCGTGGAACGAGGACACCGAGCCAAGGGGTTGTGATGGTGCGCGAAATAACCACTAAATAATAAACGGGTAATTAGCGGGTATAAAAAGGAAAACAGATGAAATATCGCGTTACATTTACGCTCCATGCTCAAAGGGGCTAACGTGGCCAACATAATGCAACATGTATGAATTTGCATGTGTTGCGTTTGTATTAGAATGATTGATGGGCTCGGCCCATCAAGTATGATATAAGGTCTTGGCCCAAGAGACCTCGCATGTGCGCTTGGCCCATTGTCAATCTTTGAATTGGTGGCAGACGTATGATTCAAAATTCCACTTCCATGCATCGGCAAACAAGTTCGTTTGTTTGTGCGTGTGTTTGTATAGCTTGGTGCATCACAATTTAAACGAGCACGTTGAATAGTCAACAAAGGTGGCTGATTTATGGTGCAAGCGGTATCCCACGTAATCCCATTTGCATTTGGTCCAATTAGGTGTCTTCGTACAAAACCTCGTTAACTTTACAAAAACAAGCAAGGAAGCTTGTATGAGATGAGTCATCACAAGGTATACATCAAAGAGACACCTCACTATCATTATGATAAATATTTTTTGTCCCACATCGACTATAACCATAAACAATCAAGCAACTTCCAATCATATAAATAGGGAAAAGGTGGAACGAATTTAAGGGTCGAAAATCCTCTCTGGCTCGAGAACTATCTCGTTTGCCAAAGCTCGACGTGTTTGATCTCCGAGTGAGATCGCGCTATAAACGGTATAAGGTCTAAAGGCTTTATAGGCTTTATTCGTAAAGAGCACAAAAACAACCGGCTGAGGGGTGGGGAGGAGGAATAATCCACGTACGAAAACCGTTCGGTAGTACAAATCCCGAGAGTTAGTATTTATTTAATTCCCGTTTATAACGCGTATTATATCGGGTTTCAACAATACCGAAATTGATTCGTGAAAATGGTTAGAACAAAGGGAAAAGGGCGTAAATTTGGTGGGGCGGGTGGTTATCCCACCGGATCTACGACGGGCCCGATTCAAGGAGATGGGCGGACACCATCTGCGCCACCGGAGAGTTCCGAGGCTGAAGTTGGGCTGCCACCAGCGGTGATTTCCGAGGCTGGGCAGCGTGCACCAGTTGCGACAACGGCTGGGCAGCGAGCGACGGCCGCCAACGTGGCACACCGGAGAAGACGACAGGTCGCCGGTGCGAGGCCGATGGGGGTGCCGACGACAATGGGTCCTGCTGGATCTGGACGGACAGGTGCGGGCCCGCTGGTTACTCCGACGCAGGCGACGGGTACGTCGGGATCGAGAGTCGGACCAACGATATCGGTATGTTTTTAAAATTTTATTATTTAATTTGATATTATTAATGATTTAATTCATATTTTAGTGATTAATATTTACAATTGGAAAATATTTATATTTTTTTAGCATTATTATATGAATTGATAATAATTGTTCTACGTAATTGTTTAGTATTCGAAATCGTTTATAGTTATGATTAGAATTAATTTTGTATATTCTACCTAATAACAAGAAATCACTTATAGTAGTTAAAAAAATAAGGTTCCATTAAAAATATTAGTTAAGACGAAAGACCACATAGCCGATTTCGACTAATAAACTATGTTCTATAATTTATAAATTTATAAAAATATCATTAGATAATTATAGTTATAAAAATTATAAATTAGTAACCACTAAAACATGATGAAAGTTAATTAATATTATTAGATAATTTCAACTGTAGTTATCATTAGATAGCTAGAAATTATAAATTATAAAACAAAAAAAATCAATAGATAATTTCTATTTAAAAAATAGAAATGAAATTGTTTAAAAAATCAATATCGCACCATAACTAGAATATAAATAATTATAATAACTATAATATCTTTAAAAAATCAATATCTTACAATTAGATAATTTCCAATTATTATAATCATTGATTGATTATAATAATTGGAAATTATTCATACAAAGTTGTTTAAAACTTTATAAAAAAACAGAATTGGAAAAAATAGTATAATTAAATTCCGTCTATAAATTTAGGCCGTGCAAGCGGCCTTGGCGGCCGGATTGAAGAGGAAGGAGCGCGAGTTCGACGCCCAGCCTACCGGTAGGGATTTGATGGAGGAGTTCGATGCGATGGTCCGAGAGAGTGCGTCGACTTCCGCCCCGACTACCACAGTAGATCCTGTTGCTACTGCGACATCGACCCCGGTTCCCATCCCAGCTCCGGCTTCGACCCCGGTTCCTATCTCGGCTCCGGCTCCGACCCCGGTTACAGGAGTTGCGGGTTCGCAGCCCCCCTCGACTGCCACCGTCGGGACCGACGAGGTCCCCTATCTCGGCTCCGACCCCGAGGACGCACGAGTTTCGGAGCCCGAGGACGCACGATATGCGGAGCCCGAGGATGCACCGGATCCCGCTTCTCCTGCTACAGTCTTTGTTGGAGGCCTGGAGATCACGGATATACTTGCGAGTTATGCTTCTCACGTGGCGGTGGATATTTGGGAGCAGACGAGTGCCGAGGTCGCCCGTGCGACCGAAGGGGAGGATGATGATTCTCGTGTGGTGCAGGCGACGACCTTGGCACGTAACGATTTTATAATTTAGTACGATTATTTCAGATTAATCATATTATGCGATTAAAATATTTATCTTAATAATTTGTGAATTTCAGCCGTGTAAGTTGCTAAGAGTCCACACACGTGCTCGCTCCCACTATCGACGTCTCCATGCTTACATAGATTTTAGAGACGCGGATGACGATAGGGCGGAGGGTTGGTTTGATGTAGCTAGGGAGAGCGGACTTACTGGTTTAGCCGACGATAAGATGATTTGGGGCCGGATAGACCACGTTTTGATCTCGGCATTTGTGGAGCGTTGGCATCCGGAGACCAACTCATTCCACTTCAGTTGGGGGGAGATTTCTATTACGCACCACGACGTCGTGGAGATTTTATCTTTGCCGATCGACGGTCTTGGTGTGGCGGGTGTGGCGAACACCGCCTCACGGACTCAGATGGTAGCTGAGGTCTTTGGCATCGACCTGGAGGATGCCCAGACGCTGTGGAGGGTTATCGAGAGTATAGATGTGAAGGAGATTATTGGGTGGGTGGAGCGCGGGGTTAACGGCGAGGAGGATGTGCATCACGATGGCTTGTTTAAGAGACCGCTCGTTCCCGGGTCCACGGACCAGTTGGCCGCCATCTATCTCTTCGTTCTTCTGGGGTCCACCCTGTTCGTCGACAAATCGACGAATAAGGTGAGAGATTTGATCCTCTAGTACGTTTGGGACCCGGTCGACGCGAGTCGTTATGCGGGGGGGGGGGGGGGGGGGGCTGCGGTTCTTGCCCACGTTTTTCGGGAGTTAGGTGCGGCGTCTCGCAGCAAGGCCATGTCGATCGCAGGCGCGTGCCTACTTATCCAGGTTTGTACTCGACTCTTAATTTTTGTGCCATGATTTTTTATATTTGCATATTTGAATTTGGTGTCATCGTTTATATTTACGTTTTTTCTCCAGACTTGGATTTGGCACTACATCCCGATGTTCGCCGGACACGGAGCACAGGATATGACAACATTTGATGTCCTCAATGTCCAAAGGAGCTGTGGAATCCTCCGTAGTGTACACATCGGGAACGCCTTCCCATAACACTTGCCTCCAAAAAAGGTGAATCTCACACAATTCGATGGGCGTGCCGTCGACGATTGCACTCGCAACTCTATGGATGCATGGAATCCCGAAACAATCTCTCCACCAATGATCGTCACACACTTCTTGGTAGTTACCTTCCACCACATCGAAATACATAGCCAACAAGATCTCGAAACACACCTCGGATACTCGATGAATCAATGGAGCAAATAGGTACCTAAATGCTACAATGACATGTCCATCTTGTTCGGAATCGTTGTACGTGATTTCTCCAAGTCTTCCCTCACGCGTCAAATCTGTGACTCCAAGTGATCGTGAATCTTTAATATCATTGTGTTGAAGCCCAGTGTTGATGAATCTAAAGTGTCCTTCACAACCTTGTGCATTCCCTCGACCCTGCCAATGTATAACATTGTGCAATCATAAGATGAAAATAAAGTGACATTCAATATTATAAAATATCTTAAGTTTTAGCTCTAGCATAACAAATGTATCACTTCGTCTTCGGTGAAAACCTCGTGGATCGCATTTTTGAGGGCTTGGTCTCGATCCGTCGCAATGGCCGTTGGCATTTCACCTATCTCCTCGTACAATCTCCTCAAATGCTTTAAAACCCATGTAAAATGTGGAGTGTCTTCCTTGGACAAGAATGCAAACCCGATGTTAAATGTCAGGTTCGTGCATGTCATGCCAACCATCTCCAACATGAACATGTTATACCTATAAATTAGAATAAACTATTATAGCACATAAAAAAGATTAGAGCACAAACCTCAAATAGGACAAAATACTAAATTACAACATACCTGTTTGTCTTGTACATAGCGTCTATAACAACGAGATAAGAAAACTTCTTCATCAAGTGTTGTGACGTCGGGTGGACAAAGAATAGGATATCTAACTCACCGGAAGCTGGGAGAGTTGCTGTCCGAACTCTATAACCCTGGTTTTGCATAAACTGTAGCGTCCACTGACACACCGTCAACTTACCATGGTCTTCCACTGATATTTTCTGCTTGAAGTTCGATATATGTTTCCTTGACGTCACATTTTGAGGGTTAGCAGACACCAACATAGTTGAAATAGCCTTCGGGCTCAAGATTAATCCGGAAGCATTGATGATCATATCCTGTTCCGTCGGTGTCAATCGACCAGCATACGGGTGTCCTAGGAAATTGGTACAAAGCTCATGGTTATGCATGCCGAAATTCACCTCCAAAGTCCATTTTCGATTATACCTTGATCGGCGTCCAACCAACTTAAATGGGCAGTTGCACTTCCTTGATCCCCCTATCTTCTTTTTCGATCTAGACTTCCCGTAATGCTCGCATCTTAGATTCATACAATTTTCATTTGAGTTTGAAATAAGAAAAATCATCATCCTATCTCGACCGATTTGCCTAACCCACTTAATCAACTCATCTCTATCAACCCACGATTGTTCCGTGGTAAAATCACTTGTGAAATCTGTACCACATTGCTACACATACAAAATTCCATCACATTTTTGTTTCTAATCAATTTCACATAACCCTAAACAATTATATATTATTAATTTAACTTCTTAAAATGATATGGAATGGAAAACGTCATAAACAATTGTAACAACTTCGACTAAACAATTCTACTAGATTATAAAAATATTAAACTATTTCCTATTACTTAGTAGATTCTAACAAATATAATGAATTGAAATAACTTTTTATACAATTTCTTAAATTTAATTCTAAATAATAATAATAATATCGAATTCTAAAACTATTTCAAATATAAACAACTCTACTAGATTAAAATTTAAACTCTAAATAATAATATCGAATTCTAAAGCGATTTCAAATATTAACAATTCTACTATTTTATAACTATATTAAACGATTTCATATTACTTATTTAAATCTAACAAATACAATGAATCTAAATAACTTTTTATACAATTTTTTAAATTTTAATTCTAAATAATTATATCGAATTCTAAAACGATTTCAAATAAAAACGTACATACCGTTAAAAAATTGCTCGGATCAAAGGATTCTTCTTGTTCATCTATTTCTTCTCCTCCATCATATGAGGGATTTTTACCTTCTTCTTCTCCACCATAAGACATTGTAAAAAAATATAATTTTTTTTGCAAATGATAAAAGTAGAAGAGGAAGATTGAGAAGAGGTGTGTAGGAAAAATGGTGGAAAGGGGGTTTAAATAGGGATAAATTCGACCGTTATTCCAACGGTCATATTTTTCACGGCACGTAATAGCGTGATATTTATAGCCGTTGAAACAGCATCAACTGGGCCAGAATTGGGCTGGCCAGATTGGGCCCAACCCACACTAGATCTCACGGCACCAGGTGCCGTGATCTCACGCAACCTGGTGCCGTGAGATCTGGTGTGGGCTGGGCCCAATCTGGCCAGCCCAATTCTAGCCAAGTTGTGTATCACGACACGAAAACGCGTGAACACGTGATATTACGCAGTTTTTTACAAAAAACCCTAAAATTGAATATTTTAATACTTTTTAATGTTGCAACATCTTGTGCCGTGAATTTGTTACGCTTTATTATGTTGTGGTGCAATAAACTAAAAAATGGTGTGCAAAAATCTCGAGCGAATTATAATCTAACCCAAATTAAAATAAAAAATTGAACTTAATGAAAAAAGAAATTAACTACTGTAGAAGAGAAGAACAAAGAGACATCTTGCGGCTGTTTGAATTCATCAACGACGAACTGACGAGGAAGACTCATTTGACGAAGACGGCCCATTCTTGTTATTAACCTGAACTTGCTCCAGTTGAGCAGCCATTGATACAGAATCAGAGATTTGTAGCAGCAAAACGATCCAACTACCCCAAATCCACAAATCCAAAATTCGTAAATTTCAAAACAATTCGATCGTAAATTTGAAAACAAAGTGCGCAAGGGTTGATTATTGTTTTCAAATCTAGGTTTCCCAAATTAATTTAGGGCTTTTCTTATTTGGGTTCTTTTTCTTCAAATATAGGCATTCCTAAATTGATTTAGGGTTTTTCTTAATCATCCAAATTAGGGCTTTGCTTGGGATTTGATTGATAAAAGGCAGTCGGAGGTGGCAGGGTGGCGGCCAAAGAAGGATGGGCGGTCGGAGATGACAGGGAGGTGGCCATAGCAGGATGGGTGGAGATGGTGGAATGGCTTGATTGCACAACCAAATCTAAAAAATGCACATATCTAAATTTAGGTGAGGTAGAAGACGAGTGAGTCAGAGAGAGGGAGGTAGGACGGAGTCAGAGCAAAATGGACGAAGGAGGCGACCAGAATCTTCGTTTGAGGAGAAAGGCGGAAGGAAAAAGAAAATGAGTAAAATAATTCTTTTCTTAATTACAATTGAGTTTTTTTTATTGATTTTAATTAGTCTAGGAAGAAGAAGATGATTTTAATTAGACCAGAATGTTCGCTGATTTAGTTTTCAGTTTTTTTTTTCCTATTATTAATGACATGGCTATTATAATGATATGGCAAAAAAATTAAAAAATAAAGTATAAAATGTTAAATTGCCATGTAAAATTTCCGATCGCCATGTCATCCGTCCCACCGGAAAACTGATCGGAAATTGGTTTCATATCATTTTGGGTTAATATTGTCATAGTTCGTATAGTTTACGGTGATTTTTAAAGTTCGTATTATTTTTGGTTCAAGGTTGATACTTGAGATTATTTAGAGCCATTTTTCTATTATTAAACTGTTGAAACATTTTACCTTTTTTTTTAAAAGAGAATGGATCACGTGAGAATGAAACTTAAGGAGAGAAATGAGAATAAATCTTAGCCATTTGATCGAGTTACATCTACGACTGAGATCACGGACGCATGAAAAAAACAATTATTTATTTATTTATTTTTTACCTCCGAGGTTGCAAAATCTTAGAATGATTGTGCTTTTATACTTAACATGAATGTGCCTTTTCACATAACACGATTGTGCCGTTTCGATAAACACGACTGTGGATGCTCTTATCTAATTGTGTGTGATTTTTTTTATGTGTGTGTGTGTGTAATGAGTGTGTAATATGTGACGAATGTTGTGCCTTTTCACATAATATGATTGCGCCTTTTCACTTAACAAGATTGAGGATGCTCTTATCTTATTGTGTGTTATTTTTTCATGTGAATGTGTAATGAGTGTGCAATATGTGACGAATGATTGTATATTTTCGCTAAACATGATTGTACATTTTCACTTAGAATGATTGTGCATTTTCACTAAACACGATTGTGCATGCTGTTATCCATTGTTCTAAAAAAAGGTCTAGGCGGACGACTAGGCGCCGCGTAGAAGCTGGGCGGTGGTCCACCGTTCCGATTTAGTCTTGGGTGCCTAGATTGGTGGTGTAGGGTAGGCGGATTAGGCAGACTCTAGGTGAGCTCTAGGCTTGAATTTAAACGGAGACATTATGATGGAATTGTTCTTTATTTATATATTTTCACCAATTATAAATAATAACCCTATAAAATAAAAATTATATTGATCCGCATACACTCCGGCTAGGCCTCCGCCTAGTGGTCTAGGAGCTAGGCCCCATCCCAACACCTAGCTCACGCCTAGCGTTTTTTAGAACACTGCTCTTATCTCATTGCGTGAGACTTTTTGCACATGTAATACAATGCACACTTGGTGAAAATGCCTACAATAGTCATGTTAGATGAAAAATGCAAATTCATGTTAGATAAAAATACACAATCACATACAACATTATACACAGTCATTTTCGAAATTCACAATACCAAGGTTAAAAACATTTTTTTTTGCGCGCACGAGTGATAGGTGGTTGAGATTCATTCTCATTTCTCTCCTGAGGAATCATTCTCATGTGAACCTCACCCTATTTTATATGTTGTTTTACTATTAAACTATTTTAAAATTATTGAATAATAATATAAAAATTTGATGATAAATAAAATTGATTTAAAAAAAAACTATGTTAATATATTAATAAAAATTTACATTTATAGGTCAATCGAGTCTTATATTCTTGGGTCATCATTCGATTCGCGTCAGAAATGAATTTGGAGTAGGTGAGGTCGGATTTAAGTGCAGTTCGATCAGATTGGTTTTTCGGATTCATTCATATTTTACTTCTCTACATTAACAAGCTAAGCTAGCCTACCCCTCCACATACACATGGGAACGAATCCAGACCGATCGAAAATGCGAAGAAGTTCCTTTTCACCCTTTTAGGTAGAAGTAAATACGAAGAACTAACATTCAAATGAAGTAAATTCAAATTGTGTATTTGACTTTGTTGATGAAATGCGACATGGAACTTGTTGAGCAAAGTTGAACAAATACTCTTCTGATATCAATAACCAACTAGGAGTGACGAAACAAAATTTCGTCCAAATTCTCTCTCGATCTTACTTCTTCAAATTCTCCTCCTACATTCCTACTCCACCTCCTCCTCCTTCAATGGAGCATAATTCCCTAAAACTCCTCCTATCCTACCTATCCCTCCTATTCACCTTCATCTTCACCTCAACCCTAGCAAATAACCGCCTCGTAGGCCAGCTTCCATCTCAACTCTCTGCCTTCCGGAAGCTTGAAATCCTTAATCTAAAAAAAATCGATTATTGGGTCAAGTACCGCTGAACATGTCAAAGGTCGCTCATGATTTGTCTTCCATTAAGCTTTCATATGACTTGAGCTTGCTCAAGCATATTCCCAATTTGGAAGTTCTTTCAAATCTCTCTAGTGGAAAGATTCCACCATCTTTGAAATCTTTTCCGAATCTTCGGTTCTTTAAAATATTAGTCACTGATTATATCCAAGGACCAAACCTGAATCTATCGGGAGTTGAACTTGAACAAGTTTCCATGATTCCTAGAAGGTACATATTTGCTTAAACCAAAAATTGCACTTCAAAAACCAACCACTCCTCTACAAACATCATAACCTACATCAAGCATGAAAGCCGCTTCACCAACATCATCAACCTTCCACAAAAACAAGAAGATGAAAAAAGTTGATTCTCATTTTCCGGGTTGGGCTGACAATTGGAAGCGCAACCGGATAATTGGTCTCGTTTATGGTCAATATGGTGGTGGTGATTGTTTGAGCCAAAATTTACCAAAGGTAGGACTTTGGCCTAGATCGGGCCTTGATCAAGTAAACCGAGAAGAACACGAACGAGAATGTGTTTGTATTGATGTGGAAATCATGAGAAGTTATGCGAATGAATTGTGTCCCCGCCCTTAAGGATTACATCGACTTATATAGCTCATTAGGGCATATTCTATCTTAATCAAAGATATGATCTTATTCCTAACTAACAAATCTTTGCTTATTTATAACGGATAAAATCTTGAGAGGAATCTATCTCGTAACAAACATATCTTGGACCTTCTTTCTTCCAACCGACTTAGCCAATCCTGAAGATCTTCCGTAGCTCTAGATGCGTTGGAGATTTTCTAACTATGGGCTGGCGCTTCTTTGCCTAAAATCTGGGTCCAACAGTGATCGCTAGAGCAAAGAAGAAAAACGAGATCACGATTTTCAACCGTTTGATCAAGAAATTAGAGGATATTGAAGTCTTGACAAAAGAAGACGAATTGGCCAATTTTGAGATGATTGGAAGAGGAGGATGTGGTGAAGTCTAGAAAGCCGAATTACCCGGAAGCAATAGAAAAATGATTGCAATCAAGAAGGTAATTCAACCTCCAGATCAAATGCGCCAAATCAATGATTTTGCAGAGTTCGCTGACGTAGAGAGCAAGCAATTAACTAGTAAAATGTGCCAAGTCAGATCGGAGATTCAAACTGTTGGGCAAGCCCGATATCGAATATCTTGCCTCTGTTAGCCTATGTCTCAAGACCAGATTTCCATTACTTCGTTTATGATTTCATGAAAACGGAAGCTTGCAAGATATTCTTTGTCAAACTCGAACGAGGCGAGGGATATGGATTGCCTCACAAGACACAATATTGCAATAGGAGTGGAATGTGGTCTTGATTATCTTCATATAACCAATACTCCGAAAAGTTTTCGTTTGAATCTCCATGATGAAGTGGGCAACATGTAATTTTTAGTTCAAATAAACTGGTTCAATTTCTTTATTCATGACATAAATCCAAGTTAGGGTAGCCGCCTTGGCTCCGCGTAGAAGATGGGCGATGGTTCACCGTTCTGATTTAGTCTCGGGCGCCAAGACGGTTTGTATAGAGTAGGCGACTTAGGAAGACTCTAGGCTTGAATTTATACGGACACATTATGATGGGATTGTTCTTTATTTTCATATTTTCACGAATTGCAAATAATAACCCTATTAAATAAAAGTTATATTAATCTGCCTACACTCCGGTCAGAAATGAATTTCGAGTAGGTGAGGTCAGATTTAAGTGAAGTTTAATTTGATTGGTTTTTCGGATTCATTCATATATTACATCTCTACATTAACAAGTTAAGCCAGCTTACCCCTCTACATACACATGAAAACGAATCCAAACCGATAGAAAATGTGAAGAAGTTTCCTTTTTACCCTTTTTAGTTGAAGTATATACGAAGAACTAACATTCAAATAAAGTAAATTCAAATTGTGTATTTGACTTTGTTGATGGAATACGACATGAACTTGTTGACTAAAGTTGAACAAATACTTGGTGATATCAATAACCAACCAAGAGTGAGGAAACACAATTTCGTCCAAATTCTCTCTTGACCTTATTTCTTCAAATTCTCCTCCTACAGTCCTAGCCTACTCCTCCATCAATGGAGCTTAATTCCCATAAACTCCTTCTATCCCTCCTATTCACCTTCATCTTCACCTCAACCCTAGCAAATAACCGCTTCTTAGGCCAGCTTCCAGCTCAACTCTCTACCTGCCGGAAGCTTGAAATCCTTAATCTCAAAGAAAACCGATTATTGGATCAAGTGCCTCTGAACATGTCAAAGGTCGCTCGTGATTTTTCTTCCAATAGGCTTTCAAATGACTTGAGCTTCCCTAAGCATATCCCTATTTTGGAAGTTCTTTCAAATCCCTCTAGTGGATAGATCCCGCCATCTTTGAAAACTTTTCTGAATCTACAGTTCCTTAAAATATCAGTCAATGATTATATCAATGGACAGAACCTGAATCTGTCGGGAGTTGGACTTGAACAAGTTTCAATGGTTCCTAGAAGGTACATATTCGTTGAAACCACAAATTCCACATCAAAAACCAATCACTCCTCTCGAATATCACCCCCTAAATCAAGCAAGAAAGGCACTTCATCAACGTCATCAGTCGTCCACAAACAGAAGAAGATGAAAAAAATTGATTCTCATGTTCTTGTTTGGGCTGACAATTGGAAGCGCAATTGGATAATTGGTCATGTTTATGGTCAATGCGGTGGAGGTGATCCCTAGAGCAAAGTAGCAAAACGGGATCACGATTTTTATCCGTTTGATCAAGAAGTCAGAGGATATTGAATTCATGACAAAAGAAGAGGGATTGGCCAATTTTGAGATGATCGGAAGAGGAGGATGTGGTGAAGTCTACAAAGCCGAATTACCCGGAAGCAATGGAAAAATGATTGCAATCAAGAAGGTAATTCAACCTCCAGATCAAATGCGCCAAATCAATGATTTTGCAGAGTTAGATGATGAAGAGAGCAAGCAATTAACTAGTAAAATGCGGCAAGTCAGATCGGAGATTCAAACTGCTAGGCAAGCTTGACACCGAAATATCTTGCCTTTGTTAGCCCATGTCTCAAGACCATATTTTAATTACTTGGTTTACGAGTACATGAAAAACAGAAGCTTGCAAGATATTCTTTATCAGGCCTCGAACGGGGCGAGGGATTTGGATTAGCTCACAAGACAAAATATTGCAATAGGAGTAGTGGAATGTGGTCTTGATTATCTTCATATCAACAATATTTTGAAAAGCTTCCGTTTGAATCTCCATGCTAAACTAGGCAACATGTAATTTTTTTAGTTCAAATTAATTGGTTAATTTTATTTATTCATGACATAAATCCAAGTTTGGACGGCCGCCTAGGCTCCGCGTAGAAGCTAGACGGTGTTCCACCGTTCCGATTTAGTCTTGAGCGCAAAGACGAGTTTTATAGGGTAGACGACTTAGGTAGACTCTAGGTGGGCTCCAAGCTTGAATTTATACAGAGACATTATGATGAGATTGTTATTTATTTGCATACTTTCACCAATTACAATTAATAACCCTATGAAATAAAAAAGTATATTGATCTGCCTACACTCCGGTCAGAAATCAATTTCGAGTAGTTGAGGTCAGATTTAAGTGTAGTTCGATTGGATTGGTTTTTCGGATTCATTCATATGTTACATCTTTACATTAACAAGCTAAG
Source organism: Fallopia convolvulus (assembly GCA_964016875.1). Taxonomy (NCBI): domain Eukaryota; kingdom Viridiplantae; phylum Streptophyta; class Magnoliopsida; order Caryophyllales; family Polygonaceae; genus Fallopia; species Fallopia convolvulus. The sequence goes on along the minus strand of OZ024719.1, from coordinate 44,883,973 downwards.
CCATCTTAGCCCTCCACATACACATGAAACGAATCCAGACTGATAAAAAATGCGAAGAAGATTCCTTCTTACCCTCTTTAGTAGAAGTATATATGAATAAGTAACATTCAAATGAAGTAAATTCAAATTGTGTATTTGACTTTGTTAGTGGAATGCGACATGAACTTGTTGACCAAAGTTGAACAGATACTCTCCTGATATCAATAACCAACCATGAGTGACGAAACACAATTTCGTCCAAATTCTCTCTCGATCTTATTTCTTCAAATCTCCTCCTACAGACTTACTCCACCTCCTTTCCTCCTCCTCCTCTTTCAATGGAGCTTAATTCCCTAAAATTCCTCCTATCCCTCCTATTCACCTTGACCTTCACCTTAACCCTAGAAAATAACCGCCTCTTAGGCCAGCTTCCAGATCAACTCTATGCCTGCCAGAAGCTTGAGATCCTTAATCTCAAAGAAAACCAGTTATTGGGTCAAGTGCCGCTGAACATGTCAAAGGTCGCTAATGATTTGTCTTCTAGTAGGCTTTCAGGTGACTTGAGCTTCCTCAAGCATATCCCCATTTTTGAAGTTATTTTAAATCTCTGTAGTGGAAATATTACACCATCTTTGAAATCTTTTCCGATATTCGGTTATTTAAAATATGAGTCAATGATTATATCCAAGGACTGAACTTGAATCTATTTGGAGCTGAACTTGAACAAGTCTCCATACATATTCGCTGAAACCACAATTCCACTTCAAAAACGAATCACTCCTCTCCAACATCATCACCTAAATCAAGAAAGAAAGCCACTTCATCAACATCATCAACCGTCCACAAACACAAGTAGGTGAAACATTTGATTCTCATGTTCTTGGTTGGGATGACAATTGGAAGTGCAACTGGATTATTGGTCCCGTTTATTGTCAATGCGGTGGTGGTGATCAGTAAAGCAAGGATGCAAAACGGGATCACGATTTCAGCGTTTTGATCAAGAAATCAAAGGATATTGAATTCTTGACAAAAGAAGACAGATTGGCCAATTTTGAGATGATTGGAAGAGGAGGATGTGGTTGAAGTCTACAAAGTCGAATTACCCAGAAAACAATGAAAAATGATTGCTATCAAGAAGGTAATTCAGCCTCTAGATTAGATGCGCCAAATCAACGATGCTGTAGAGTTAACCGATGTAGAGAGCAAGCAATTAACTAGTAAAATGCGTCAAGTCAGATCGGAGATTCAAACCGTTGGAAAAGCCCGACACCGAAATATCTTGCTTTTGTTAGCCCATATCTCAAACGGACCGAGGGATTTGGATTGGCTCACAAGATACAATATTGCAATAGGAGTGGCATGTGGTCTTGATTATCTTCATATCAACAATACTCCGAAAAGTTTTCGTTTGAATCTCCATGCTGAACTGTGCAACATGTAATTTTTTAGTTCAAATAAACTGGTTAGTTTCTTTATTCATGACATAAATCCAAGTTTGGGCGGCCGCCTAGGCTCCGCGAAGAAGCTAAGCGGTGGTCCACAGTTTCGATTTAGTCTTGGACGCCAAGACGGGTTATATAGGGTGGATGACTTAGGCAAACTCTAGGTGGGCTCTAAGCTTGAATTTATGCGGAGACATTATGATGAGTTTGTTCTTTATTTACATATTTTCACCAATTACAAATAATAACCCTATAAAATAATTTTTTTTACAGATTTCCAACACTCAGTCTGAAATTAATTTCGAGTAGGTGAGGTCAGATTTAAGTGTAGTTCGATCGGATTGGTTTCTCGGATTCATTCATATGTTACATCTCTACATTAACAAGGTAAGCAAGCTTACCCCTCCACATACACATGAAATGAATCCAGACCGATCGAAAAAACGAAGAAATTTTCTTTTTTACCCTTTTTAGTAGAAGAATATACCAAAGTAATATTCAAATGAAGTAAATTCAAATTGTGTATTTGACTTTGTTGGTGGAATGCAACATGGAACTTGTTGACCAAACTTGAATAATACTCTTCTGCTATCAATAACCAACCAAGAGGGACGAAACACAATTTCGTCCAAATCCTATCTCTCGATCTTATTTCATAAAATTCTCCTCCTACAATCCTACTCCACCTCCTATCCTCCTCCTGCTCCTCCCCTCCTCCTTCAATGGATCTTAATTCCTTGAAACTCCTCTTATCCATCCTATTTACCATACCTAATTTTGTATGTTGTTTTACTATTAAAATATTTTAAAATAATTCAATAATAATATATACTTTTGATGATAAATATAATTGTTTTAAAATAAAAATATATTAATAAAAATTTACATTTATAGGTTAATCGGGTCTTTTATTCTTGGGTCATCATTAGATTCGCGTCAGAAGTGAATTTCGAGTAGGTGAGGTCGACAAGTGTAGTTCGATCGGATTGATTTTTCGGATTCATTCATATGTTACATCTCTACGATAACAACCTAAGCCAGCATACCCCTCCACATACATGTTGAGAGGGCTTCTTGACAAACATAAATTTATAATCAAGACCCCGCTGAGTACAGGAGAGTAAGGTTTGTCCACGGGGGAAAGTCAGTATCAAGTTTTGTTCTTACTTAGAACGCAAGTAAGAGATAAAATTTAGGTTTTTATATCAATAAGAGAGAAAATCTAAGGTTTTGGTGTCCCCACAACAAGAATTATGCATGCAAACGCTAATGAAACACAAAATGCTTTTCACATAAAGTCGTCAACTTTAGTTAACTAAGCAAGTAAATCAACTAACTTTCGTCCAATCAATAAACTTACTATCTATCTCTTCTACTTCAACTAGGATTGATCCGCTTTCACTTCAAAACCCTAAATTGACTATTCTGATTCAAGGTTTCCGCTTTCGGTTCAACTATGAATGAGAAATTTCCTATCAACTTTCGTTTCAAGGAGTTAAGAGCAAGAGAATAAAATCATGCAATAAAAACAATCAAACATGATAAAAGAAAAGCATGCACAACCATTAATTGTTGGATTTAACCCCAACTTTAGAGAGCGAAACTACTCACTTATCATAATTTAAAACAAAGCAACTATATTAAAGAGAAAACTTACAAAACTGAATTCAAAGCAAACTTGTGTTATAAGTAATCTCCAATCTCTACTCTCTATCTCTATCTCTCACGCCTCTCTTCTCTCGTCCTCCTCCTCCTCCTAAACTAGGTTAATTGATTGGTAATTGGTAGAGAATAACAAAGGCTAGACAAGAGTATTTATAGAGAAATTAATCTATCTAAAAGCTATCTATAAAGAAATAAATCTTCTAAAAAGATATATCCCTTAAGTGCCTCGGTACCGACCTTCTTTCATGGCTCGAACTTGATTCTTCACCTCTTTATGGACTTCATTCTTTAAGCTTTTCTCGACTTTGCTCCTTTCTTCAAAATATGCTCCAAGAAAGCTTCTAAAAACCTACAAACACCACCAAAGTTTATGTAGACTCCATATCTTAAAAAATACGAAAACCCACACAACGTATCAAAACAAAACACAAAACTAAAGAAATAGACACAAACACACAAAAACACACCCTAAAAACACAACTAAAAAGGCGGATATCAATACATATGGAAACGAATCTAGACCGATCGTAAATGCGATAAAGTTTCCTTTTTAACCTTTTTAGTAGAAGTATATACGAAGAACTAACATTCAAATGAAGTAAATTCAAATTGTGTATTTCACTTTGTTGGCGGAATGCGACATGGAACTTGTTGACCAAAGTTGAATAAATACTCTTCTGATATTAATAACCATCATAGAGTGACGAAACTCAATTTCGTCCAAATTCTCTCTCGATCTTATTTCTTCGAATTCTCCTCCTAGAATCCTACTCCACTGCCTCCTCCTCCTCCTCCTCCTCCTCCTCCTTCAATGGAGCTTAATTCTTTGAAATTCTTCCTATCCCTCCTATTCACCTCACTCTATTTTTTATGTTGTTTTACTATTAAACTATCTTAAAATTATTGAATAATAATATAAACATTTGGTGATAAATAAAATTATTTTTAACATAAAAATATATTAATAAAAATTTACTTTTGTAGTCAATCAAGTCTCATATTCTCGGGTCATCATTAAATTCGCGTCAAAAATCAATTTCGAGTAATAGAGGTCGGATTTAAGTGTCGTTCGATCAAATTGTTTTTTCGGATTTATTCATATGTACCTATCTACATTAACAAGCTTAGCCTGCTTACCCTCTCCACATACACATGGAAACCAATCCAAACCGATCGAAAATGCGAAGAAGTTTCTTTTTACCCTTTTTAGTAGAAGTATATACCAAGTAGTAACATTCAAATGAAGTAAATTCAAATTCTTTAATTGACTTTGTTGGTGGAATGTGACATGGAACTTGTTGACCAAAGTTGAAAAAATACTCTTCTTATATCGATAACAAGCCAAGAGTGTGACAAAGTACAATTTTGTCGAAATTCTTCGTATTTCTTCAAATTCTCCTCCTATAAACCTACTCCACCTCCTCTCCTTCTCCTCCTCCTTGAATGGAGCTTAATTCCCTAAAACTCCTCCTATCCCTCCTATTCACATCAACCTATTTTGTATGTTGTTTTACTATTAAACTATGTTAAAATTATTGAATAATAATATAAACTTTTGATGATAAATAAAATTGTTTTAGATATAAAAATATATTAATATATTAATATAAATTTATATTTATAGGTCAATCGGGTCTTATATTCTCGGGTTATCATTAGATTCGCGTCAGAAATGAACTTCGAGTAGGTGAACTCGAATTAAAGTGAAGTTTGATCGGATTGGTTTTTCGGTTTCATTTATATGTTACATCTCTACATTAACAAGCTAAGCAAGCCTAGCCTTCCAAATACACATGGAAACGAATACACACCGATCGAAAATGCTAAGAAGTTTTTTTTACCCTTTTTAGTAAAAGTATATACAAAGAAG